>CM064328.1:142855707-145423207 GCA_032595735.1 Pelochelys cantorii | reverse complement strand
CCCACCACAGATTTCTCTAACTTTTCCTACTGTGTGACACAGTGGCAGGCCTCTGCACAGAAACGATAAACAGTCCACCTCACTGAGAGCAAGGGACAAATGGTTTTTTGAGAAAGAACTTTGTTTCCTCTCATATGCTGGACCTTGAGAGAGGAATGTACCTTCAGAAATGACCAGTGCCCTTCAAATTCTTATCTAAAGGAATCCTACAAGAAACCTTGGAGCTCTTACAAAAATTTGGACTGTCTGTTATTTATCAATTTTGCAAGGACAGTAGTCTTTGGCTAACAAGCCCCCCTTTGAGCCATCAACTCCCGCACCTCTGATTCTCCTTGCTTTTAACAGTAAAGTTAAACATTGACTTCAGTTTGCTCCCATTGGTGTATCTGCAGAACAAACACAAATTAACTTGAAATGCTGGCAAAAATCAGGATAGCCACTGAGCCCTGACATCAGTCTGTGCCTGCTTGTGTCAAGAAACAGGTTCTCTACCAACTAACTGCAAACCCTTTGGCCCAGCCCACACCAGGTGAGGAAACTGTATAAGCATCTTTTTCACAAGAACTGGCTCTGCTGTAAGGTTTTCCTGGTGCATATGGCTAGATCCTCTCACTTGCAGAGCTCTCTGAACACTCATAGCTAAATAGCTCAATTTTTATACCATGTATTTCCCACAGAACTATCTAGCTGCTTGTAGAGCCCCCATCTCCATCATATCTCAGCATCCCACAGACTCTACCCTCACAGTATTTATCCTCACACTACCCATATTAGTTGGGTATTAGCATTCCCATTCGACAGAAAACTCAGGTACACAGAGAGACGGAGGCTTGTTCACCAGCACACACAAAATGTACGGCCTAGCCATGAATTGCACCCAGCTTTCTGACCCCCACCTCAGCAATTTAAAATAAAACCACCCTTCTGCATGGCAGGCATCCCATAACACGTATTATAGATATATTTCAACCATGTGCTGCAATAGTTAAACATTACACAGCTTCCTGGTGCCTGTGATGCTTAAGATAACCACCCAGACTTTTGTAATCTCTTGTCTATAGTATGGAACTATGTTAAAGACTTGTTCTGTGACATGTTCGTGATCCATGTATGTTTATAACAGTTTGGTCCTGCTTGTGTGAAAAGCTAGACTCTCGCCCCCCACCATGATTTAACCAGGATATTGCCTAGTAAGTAATATGTTGCATAGTATTCAAGAACTAAAAGAATATATCCCTGTATTCCCATCTGGGGAAGTGAGGAAACAGATCGACAGAGCTAGACAAGTACTCAGGCATCTGCTTCTTCAACACAGGCCCAACACCACTAGTCATAGAATCCTAGGGCTGGAAGAGACCTCAGGAGGTCATCAAGTCCAGCACCCTCTCCCCAAGTCCGCACCTACAGCCCCCAGCTCAAACCCCTCCTGTGAATCACTGACACTCTACAACCTGTCCTGGAAAACAATCCCTCACTCACTGACTTGGGGGACAGGCCAAGCCTCACCTACTGACAATCCCCTAACCTGAAGCAAATTCTTCACTCACCTACGTGCCTACCCCCGCAACAAACCCTGTTGCCAACTCTATCCACACATCTATACTAGCAACACCATCACAGGACCCAACCACATAAGCCACAAAATCAGAGGCTCATGCAACTGCACATCCTCTAATGTGATACAGGCCATCAAGTGCCAGCAATGCCCCTCTGCCATGTTATTGGCCTATAGTGAGTCACCAATAAGTGGTGCCTGCCCACTTCTAAAAGCCTCCCCCAGCCTTACAGGAGGGGCCACTGGACCCAGGGTTCAATTGATTATGGGGGACAAATCATGAAAGACAGGGTCAGGGTGCAGGTCAAAGGTTTAAACAGAGGGAACTGGAGCGGACACTGAGCAGAGAACCCTGGACAGCACCCACTGCTCCTTGAAGCTGTCTATGGAGCCAGTGGACCCTGCCCTGAGGAACTGTGCCCAGATTTGTGATACTAGAGAGGAGCAGAAAGGGAAAAGGATCAACCACTCCTTTCCCTTTCCTGTAGGGGAACATTTTAATCTGCCTGAGCACTCAATGGGTTTAAAAGTAGCTGATCTTCTACATGGGAATTTCACAAGCCAACTACAGAGAGAGAGTGTGGAATTGAGCTTCATATGCAAATGTGACACTGTTTCTGTTGGCCTGAACAAAGACTTGAACTGGATGACATATTATAAAACCAACTTTCCTTATATTCAACCCCCCATTGAAATCAAAAGCTAAGTACGGGACATGTCCAGCCAACTCCATTAGCCACATTCGCACCAGGGCTACAGTTAACAGGTAATTTTTTTTCCCTCTTTCTCCCTTCTTATTCAGAGGGTCCCCCTTTTTTTCCTCCACTCAAACTCATCTCATCTGAAGAAGTGGGGTTTGCCTATGAATGCTCATGAGATATATACATGTTTTTGTTAGTCTAAGGGTATGTCTACACTGTAGACTATTTCTATATAAACTATTCCGGAATAATTATTCTGAAATAGCCCCTCACCAGGGCCATTCTAACAATCTTTCCTAGTGCCCTCTGGAGCTCTAAATTGAGATAGCACATCTACATTAGGGAAGCCTGCCTCAGACTCATTTTGAGGCTTCCCTGTAGTGTAGATGTACTATTTTGAAATAAGCTATTTCAAAATAGCACCAGTGTAGCATCTACACAGGCCTTATTCCAAAATAGCTATTTTGGAATAGACGTTATTCCTCTTAGAATGAGGTTTACAGATTTTGGAATAAGCCGTCCATTATTTCGAAAATTATTTCAAAACAATGGAATGGCTGTGTAGATGCTCACATTGTTATTTCGGAATAACGCCAGTTATCTTGAAATAACGGTGCAGTGTGGACGCACCCTAAGGTGCCACAGGACAACTCATTTTTATAATGGTTAAAGTTCATCATACTAAATAAAAACCTCTTTACTGACATTTGTCCCTAGCTTTCAAACCCAAATGAGTTATAAAGGGTTTTGAACAATGAAATACTTATGGCTATTATGTTCACAACTTGTTTTTCTGCATTTTTCTGCAGGGAGCTGCAGACAGGGGAGCTTAAGAGGGAGTCCTAATATGATTAGGAAGACCCACAACATCTTTGCCAGCACTGCTTCTGTCTCCTCCACCTGCACCTGTAACCAGCCAGAAAACCTGACCATGGAGGACTCTACCCAAATCCCTGGTTTTACTGGGACTGCAGCTTGCAATTCCCACTTATTGAAATCCAGGCTTGGGGGACCATCCAACGTGCAAGGTGCTTGCTGGTGAAATCTCCCAGGACACAGGTGGGAAAGCTACAGGAGGAGGTAGCTAGGCTGAGGAGCATCCGAATCCACGAGCAATTCCTGGACAGTATTCATGAGGAGACAGCTGAGGTAGCTGTCCCACTACACAGGACTGCTGACATACTGCTGGTGGAGGAGGAGATTGCTTAGGGTGGACACTGGCAGCTGGTCACTTCTGGCAACAGGCAGTGCTCCACCTCTGGTACCGTACCCTCCCACCGTGGTACTAGGAACCGTTACTCTGTTCTGGATACAGGAGATAAGGAATCACCCCCTAAAGCAGAAGAGGAGAAGCCTCATATCCCCAAGGCTGGGAGGTCTGCTGCCACCACTACGAAGAGGAAACCTAGGGTAGTGATGTTTGGAGATTCTTCTGAGGGGGACAGAGGCACCCATCTGTCGCCCTGACATGTCATCTCGGGAGTTATGCTGCCTGCCGGGGGCCCGTATCCAAGACGTTACAGAGGCACTGTTGAGGATTATCTGGCCCTTTGACTACTACCCCATGTTACTTGTCCATGTGGGCACTAATACTGCAAGGTGTGACACTGAGCAGATCAAGAGTGACTACAGGGCTCTGGGAGTACAGGTGAAGGAGTTTGAAGCACAGGTTGGGTTCTTTTTAGTCCTTCCTTTCAAATCTAGGGGTCCAGGCGGAGACAGGTGCATCCTGGAGGTGAATGCCTGGCTGCGAAGCTGGTGTCGCCAGGAGGGCTTTGGCTTCCTCGACCACGGGATGCTATACCAGGAAGGACTGCTAAGCAGGGATGGGGTTCACCTTCGAGGAAGGGGAAGACCATATTTGGATGCAGACTGGCTAACCTAATGAGGAGGGCTTTAAACTAAGTTTGATGGGGACAGGTGACCTAAGCCCATAGGTAAGTGAAGAACATGGAGACCTGGGAGTTGGGTCAGAAATGGGAGGGAGTGTGGGCTAGAATAGCAGAGAAAAAGGAGGGACAAGGCAGAA
This sequence comes from Pelochelys cantorii, assembly GCA_032595735.1. NCBI lineage: Eukaryota > Metazoa > Chordata > Testudines > Trionychidae > Pelochelys > Pelochelys cantorii. Next base: position 145,418,922 of record CM064328.1, on the reverse strand, counting down.
TGGGGAGGCAAAAATCCAATCAGTATCTTAGATGCCTATATAGAAATGGAAGGAGTATGGGTAATAAGCAGGAAGAACTTGAAATGCTAATAAACACACACAACTAGGACATAGTTGGTATCACAGAGACTTGGTGGGATAATACACATGATTGAATATTGGTATAGAAGGGTACAGCTTACTGAGGAAGGATAGGCAGGAAAACAGGGAGGAGGTGTTACCTTATATTAAAATGTATACACTTGGACTGAGGTGGAGATGGACATAGGAGAAAGACTTGTTGCAAGTCTCTGGTGCTGTGTCTAGACTACATCCCTTTTCTCGAAAAAAGGATGTAAATTAGACACTTCGAAAGTGCAAATGAAGCCAGGATTTAAATTTCCCACACTTCATTTGCATAATGGTAGCCACGGGTTTTCAAAACGGGGCTTTGATAGAAAAACGGCAGTTTAGACGGGGATCTTTCAGAAATAAAACCCTTTTTCAAAAGATCCCGTAAACCTCATTTTTTGAGGAGTATAGGATCTTTTGGAAAAGAGTTTTATTTTCAAAAGATCCCTGTCTAAACTGCCGTTTTTCTATTGAAAAGCCCTGTTTCGAAAAAAACATGACCACCATTATGCAAATGAAGCATGGGAAATTTAATCCCGGCTTCATTTGCAATTTCCAAGTGTCTAATTTACATCCCTTTTCTCAAAGGGATATAGTCTTGACACAGCCTGGGTTAGGTTAAAAGGGGTAAAAAAAAACCAAGAGTGATGTCATGCTAGGGGGTCTACTACAAATCACCTACTCAGGTAGAAGATGTGGATGAGTTTTTTTTTTTAAACTACTAATAAAGTCATCCAAAGAGCAGAATTTGGTGGTGATGGAGGACTTCAACTATCCAGACATATGTTGGGAAATTAACACAGGAGGGCACAAATTATCCAATGCATTTTTGGACTGCATTGGAGACTTTTATTTCAGAAGGTGCTACTTGGGGGAAGCTGTTCTAGGTTTGATTTTAACACATAGGTAGGAACTGGTTGAAAATTTGAAAGCAGAAGGCAGCTTGGATGAAAGTGATCATGAAGTCACAGAGTTCATTATTCTAAGGAATGGTAGAAGGGAGAACGGCAAAATAGAGACAATGGATTTTCGGAAGGCAGATTTTGGTAAGCTCAGAGATCTGGTGTGTAAGGTCCCATGGGAAGCAAGACTAAGAGGAAAAACAACTTCAGAGAGTTGGCAGTTTTTCAAAGGGACATTATTAAGGGCCCAAAAGCAAACTATTCCGCTGCGTAGGAAAGACAGAAAATATGGCAAAAGACCGCCTTGGCTTAACCATGAGATCTTGCATGATCTAAAAATCAAAAAGGAATAATATAAAAAGTGAAAACTAGGTCAAACTACAGAGGATGAACATAAGCAAACACCACAGGTATGCAGGGGCAAGATTAGAAAGGCAAGAGCACAAAACGAGCTCAAACTAGCTACAGACATAAAACGGTAACAAGAAGACTTTCTATAAATATATTAGAAGCAAGAGGAAGACCAAGGACAGCGTAGGTCCATTGCTCAGTGAAGAGGGAGAAACAATTACAGGAAACTTGGAAATGGCAGAGGTACTTAATGACTTTTGTTTCGGTCTTCACCAAGCAGTCTGACAATGAAGGAATGCCTAACATAGTGAATGCTAGTGGAAACGGGATAGATTTAGAAGAGAAATTAAAAAATGAATAAGTTAAAATTACTTAGAAAAGTTAGATGTCTGCAAATCACCAGGGCCTGATTAAATGCATCCTAGAATACTCAAGGAGCTGACAGAAGAGGTACCTGAGCCTTTAGCTACCATCTTTGAAAAATCATGGAAGATAGGAGAGATTGCAGAAGACTGGAAAAGGGAAATAGAAACACCTAGGAAACCACAGGTGAGTCAGTTTAACTTCTGTGCCAGGAAAGATAATGGAGCAAGTAATTAAGGAATTAATCTGCAAACATCTGGAAGAAAATAAGGTGATAGGTAACAGACAGCATGGATTTGTAAAGGTGGGTGCATAACTAGCTGGATAACTGTTCTGAGAGTAGTTATTAATGGCTCACAATCATGCTGTAAGGGCATAACAAGTGGGGTTCTCCAGGGGTCTATTTTGCGACAGGTTCTGTTCAATATCTTCATCAGGGATTTAGATGATGGCAGAGAGGGTACGTTTATTAAGTTTGCAGATGACACCAAGCTAGGAGGGGTTGCAAGTGCTTTGGAGGATAGGGTCAAAATTCAAAATGATCTGGACAAACTAGAGAAATGGTCTGAGGTAAACAGGATGAAGTTTAATAAGGACAAATACAAAGTACTCCACTTAAGGAACAATTCATTTCACACATACAGAATGGGAAGTGACTGTCTAGGAAGGAGTACTGCTGAAAAGGGATCTAGAGGTCATAGTGGACCACAAGCTAAATAGGAGTCAACAATGTGACACTGTTGCAAAAAAAAAAAAAAAAACAACCCGCAAACATGGTTCTGGGATGCATTAATAGGAGTGTTGTGAGCAAGACAGACGAAGTCATTCTTCCGCTCTACTCTGTGTTGATTAGGTCTCAATTGGAGTATTGTATCCCATTCTGGCTGCCACATTTCAAGAAAGATGTGGAGAAACTGGAGAAGGTGCAGAGAAGAGCAACAAAAATGATGAAAGGTCTAGAGACCATGAGCTATAAGGGAAGACTAAAAGAACTGGGCTTGTTTAGTTTAGTAAAGAGAAGACAGAGGGGACATGATAGCGGTTTTCAAGTATCTAAAAGGGTGTCACAACGAGGAGGTAGAAAAATTGTTCTCCTTAACCTCTGAGGACAGGACAAGAAGCAATGGGCTTAAACTGCAGCAACAGAGGTGTAGGTTGGACATTAGGAAAATCTTCCTAACTGTCAGGGTGGTTAAACACTGGAATAAATTGCCTAGGGGGGTTGTGGAATCTCCATCTCTGGAGATATTTAAGAGCAGGTTGGATAGACACCTATCAGGGATAATCTAGACAGTGCTTGGTCCTGCCATGAGGACAGGGGACTGGAATCAAAGACCTCTTGAGGTCCCTTTCAGTTCTAGTGTTCTATGATTCTATGATTATTACCTTAGGTGACAGCTTGCTCTCAATGATCTTGCACTTTAATGAATGTTCCATGACTATGGAGGTTAAGCAGGTTAAATAATATAGAGAGAGGCTCAAACCAACCACCCAGCTCTGAAGATACCTGAACTTTGGGAAGGTTCAAATCAGAAATCAGTCTTTGTAGTCATCTTGAGACCACAATAACTCTGCAAAATGTATCTCTTTAAATGTCACTTTCTGGATATCAAAAGCAGCCCTCCATTGCTCAGTGTCACAAATACTCTCCAGCACCATCAGCTGGGCCCTGACATTTATTTTCTGTGGTATGCAGGGGTTAAAATAAAGGGCAACCAAGAAGGAGCATGGCTTTTATCATTCTCTCTTTGGCTTAGGGAAGCAGCACTTGTCCATCTTCCTTGCTGATGCAATGAAAACTTCCACTCCTGTTTTGCTCTGCCTTAGCCACTGGTGGCAATGAAAGCCTTCGCATTTATGTACTGGATTCTAACACCTCTAGTACATCATCTCTGAACACAGGAACCAGGGACCTTGTATATCCTCTGAGCTGCTCTGCATAAGATCACTTAATTTGTTCTTTTTAAGGTACCTATCCCTGGGCACTTGCAAAGCTTCTTAGAATAGGACTCCATAATGACACGAGGACAGTATTCTTCTGTACAAGAAAGTTACCAGAGACTCAGCGAATATTTTGATAACAGGATCCCATGGCCCTTTTCCACAATAGCATACAGAAAATAATATTTAAACAACAAATCACAAAGCAGAGCAATTTTGAGGGGATTGCAAGGGCCTTAGGCTGAAGCTGACTGACCATTTGGGAAATGAAATAATATCCAAGAAACATGCTGCCCGGAATGTCTTTTTGTTATGAAATGAGATTCCTACAGAACAAAACAAGGGAAACATTCAGTTGGATGCATTATTGATGTGGGTATGCAGACAGTGACACAGCCTGCCTCGGGGGGCGTATGCTGAATTGATTTGGGATTACGGGTGAAATTCACCTCTGAAGAGGGCTAGCAGGAGGCCCGTCCGCAGCTAAAGTCCCTCTGGGCTTGAGTCATATGCTTATTAGCTGCACACTGTGCATTTCACCCGCAGGGATGAAGCAGCAGATTCTTGTGTGGAACTATCTAATAAGAGAGGCGACTTCTGAAAAACACAGGTCACTGAGTTTGTTTTGTTTTCATTGAAACTCTTGTTGTTTTCCGCTTGGCTTTCTGTTCTATTCTGGGGCGTTATTTTTGGAGAAGGCAGGCATGTCCCTGCCTCTGCAAGTGCAGTTGGGAGCCTTGAACTGTGATAGCATTGCCGCTGTCTTAATGGCATTCTGAGCTCTTGCATAGTAGGTTGGGGAGGGAAAACAATGTACTGTACACAGCAAAGAATCTGACACAATGTTCTATTAATCATCATCAAGCTTGGGCGATTATGGCACAGATACGCAAACAGGAATGTTTCGGAATAGAAAGCGGATTCCAAACAAAGCAGGGTGAGAGGATAAACTACATAAGGGGAGAGATGTTCTCACTACTTTATTCTTCTGCAACCTTTTTTTTTTAAATGTATATTTTTGACAGACCCAAGGACTTATGTGGTTTAGAGCCACAAAAGTAAAAACCCTGCCACATGGGACAAACCTGCAATTCTTTTCAAGGTGAAATCCACTCTTACACAGTGCAGAAGGTCAACACCAGAGCTGTGTATCATATAAGTCCCTCTTAAGGGGTAAATAGGACTTAAGCATTACACAGGCCTTGTCCAGGCCCCTGACCAGGTTAAATTTCACCCCCTACAGAGTACTAAGAGAGAATGTTCAGTGGAACAAGGGACAGCCGGCCAAGTGCCCTAGTGCTAATGCTCTGCCCAAGTCCCGGTTTCATCAGCTCCCAACTTGATTCAGCAAGTTTGGGGATCATATGGAAGCCTCACACTAAACTAGCCAGTCTTGCACCTGCTAGCTGTCTACCTAGACAAAGTGGGGAATGGGAGTTTTTCAGAGCTCCATGGGAGTGAGATATGTGCCTCATTTCTACCCCAAAACAAAAAAACCCAGCCAAGAGTACTGAAGTGTTTATACCCATCTCATAGAACTAGAAGTGACCTTGAGAGGTCATCATCAAGTCCACACCCCTACCCACACAGCAGGACCATATGCCAGCCCTGACAGATTTGTTCTAGATCCCTAAATGGGCCCCTCAAGGATTGAACTCACAACCCTGGGTTTAATAGGCTAATGCTCAAACCACCAAGTTATCCCTCCCCCAGTTGCATGGAAGAGAGCCTTTAACCTGGTAATTCTACACTTTATAGATGACTACCAGGTTTATGCAAATATCCTAAATTGGATTTTACCTTTCAAGGTCACATTTCTCTACACTTGTAAGTTTAAAGTACAGCCACCTAATGTTTTAGCCATCTCCACCAGGGGAGTAGCTAACAGCGTTGGGCACCTGTTTACACTGGCACTTTACAACATTGAAACTTGCTGCGCTCAGGGAAGGGCATTTTTTTTTCCACACCCCTGAACAATAAAGTTACAGCACAGTAAAGTGGCAGGGTAGCTGGGCCCTCCCTATACTTTAAACAGCCCTTCCAAGAACATTTGTGTTCTCTGATTTGTTGCCTGAGGAATGTTAAGAAGTCTCCAGTGTCCAAAAACAATACATATCCTAGCTGGCAAGTCTGACCCCCTGTGTCCTGCACTCCAGTTAAGTTCAAAGGAGAGTGAAAGCATAGAACTTGCCTTCAAACAGCAATCACATTTGAACAGACTTAATTTAATAAACATAAGTGCATGGAAAGGGGTGGCGATTCCACACTTCCTTGCTGGCAGAAAATACAGAGATCCCCATAATGCCCTTCTTTCTGTGCATCTCACTGTGAAAAACAAACAAACTGGGTCAAGTGTGCAGGATTCTCCTATTGTCCTAGTCACTCTACTTCAAAAATAGGAATAAACGGTATGGAGATGACCAAAAAAGGCAGAGAGCTGGATATGCACTTTGAGGTTAGCTCAGCAGGGATTGATTCTCTGAATCATTATTTCCATTGTTATTCAAACACTTAAATGCTCCCATTAACTGCATGGTACAATATATTCTTCTGAAAGGGAGTGGGGAGAAGACAGATTATTTAGGCTGGAATTACTTGCTATTTATTTTATTGGGTAGAAGAGAAAGCATAATTCAGTCCAAAGACTATTGGAGAGATGCATCCTTTGGTGTAGTTTATGGATCAGCCATGAGCTATCCTTTATCCCTGCACAAGGCCTGTGATTTAGCAAACTGAACCATTGTGAAGAGACAGCTTAGAAGAACAGAAGTTATAAATTGAAAAGTCATGTTAGGTCATCTGGTCCATATCCCTGCGAATGACTGCCTGTACCCTATATAACTTTCAGAGGGGTAACTGAATTAGTCTAACTGGAAAAACTTAAACAAATAGTCTAGCAGCACCTTAGAGACTAACAAAACATGTAGATGGTATCATGAGTTTTCATGGCACAACCCACTTCTTCAGATGAATGGAGCGTAAGGGATCAATCCAGTTTTCAAATAAATAGCATAGAGAGGGAATGGGGGGGGGGAGGAAGGAAAAAAAAAGGAAGGAAATTGTCAATTTAGAGTGTCAATGTTAAATGAAGCTGATAAGAATACTTAGTACCCATTTTAAGTACCCTTTGTTTGGTTTATGTTATTAAGTTGTAGAATGTAGTGAGCCATCCAGCCAGTGTCTTTGTTTAGACTTCTGTTTGTAGTACTCAAACTTGTAAATGAAATTAAATTCTGTAGTTTCCGTGTTGAGCTGGGTTGGGGGGTGCTTACCCCCTTAGTGTTGGGACTGCCTCAGCTGTTACTGTCCCCATGCATTGGCCCCTCCATCAGGTCTCTATGGCCCTCTATGAGGGATTCTGCAGCCGCTGATGCCTGACTCCAAAAGTACATGTCCCTCTATTAGACCATATACAGCCCCTGAGGGAGGCCTAGTCGCCTCTCCTGGCCAGGGGTTGATTAGTCCAGGGAAGGAAAAAGGGAGGTAGTGGGACCCGGGCCTTCCCTCTCCACCAGGTCCCAGCCCAGGGCCCTATAGGCAGAGACAATCGCTCCTGCCTGCTCAGTGGGGATTCCTGCCGCTACACGCCAAGCCCCTTGGTTAGTCCTTTGCCCTGGGCTGCTTCCGACCACATCATGGCACCCCTGTGGGCTACTTGCCTCCGGGGCTGGTCCTTGGCTGAGGCTGGCACTGGGTTGTGGGCGCTTCTCCCCCAGGCGGTAGTGGCTGCGGCGTTGCTGCTGGGATGGCTGTGGGATGCAGCTGCGGCTGCTGGCCCCGCTGCGACTGTGAGGGCGGCATCAGCTGTTGCCAGAATACTGAGGTGGGTGCAGACAGACCTCCTCTTTCCCCCACTGCCTTTCATAACTGCAGGGCTCCCTCCGCTTTTATGCTCTAGCTCCCCCGGGAGCATGCCCAGCAGGGCTGGATGGGCGGGGCCTTCTCAGCCAGCTGGGCCTGGGCTACTCTCTGCCCTCCAGCGCGGGGCCTCTCTGCCCCATCACTAGGGTTGCCAGATGGCTGAATCAAAAATACCGAACACCCCCCCCCAAAAAAAACCCACCGGGAAAAAATTTTGTTGAAGGAAAAAAAGGGGGGGAGGGACCAAAGTTGTTGAGCCAAAAAAAAAAAACCTCCAAGAACCTGGATCACTGCTAGGGGTTACCAGGTAGTCATTTTAAAAAAACCCCAAAAAACAGACACGCTTCATTGGGGGGGACCGGCCAGGAAGGGAGCGGTGCTGGCCAGGAAGGGGGGGGGGCCTGGAAACAGCTAACGGGGGGGGTCAACAGGGCTGGCTGGAGGAGATGGGGGGCCAACAGGAACCAGGGCTGGTTGGGGGGGGGGGAGTTGGGCAGAACGGGGCTGGCCGCGGGATATTGGGGGAGGGGAGACTGGCTGGGAGGGGGCAGGGCTGGCTGGGAGTAAGGGGGGGGCAGGAAGCACAGCTGGGGGGGATCGGGGGCCGCAAGGGTGGCCGGAAGGAAGGTGGGGCGGGAAGCAGAGCTGGCGGGGGGGTGCAGCGGCGCTGCTGGGGAGATCAGGAAGAGGAACGGGCCAGCGGGAAGCAGAGCTGGGCGGGGCGGGGGCCGCGAGGGTGGCCGGGAGGAAGGGGGAGCGGGAAGCAGAGCTGCCGGGGGGGGGGAAGTGCAGTGGCGCTGGCTGGGAGGAAGGGGGGGGCGGGAAGCAGAGCTGGCGGGGGGGGGGTGCAGTGGCACTGGCCGGGGGAGATCAGGAAGAGGAACGGGCCGGCGGGAAGCAGAGCTGGGGCGGGGGGAGTGCAAGGGGGCTGGCCGGGGAAGATCAGGAGGGGAAGTGGGGGAGAACCGGCGGGCTGGGAAGGGGGGGGGTGAGCAAATTGGCCGGCAGGGAGCGGGACTGACCTGGGCACTTGCTGCCTGTCCCGCGCAGCCTCCCGGCGATGCACAAGTGAGGAGGATGCTTCCCCTCCTCCTCACACTCAACCAACTGAGGGCTCCCAGCGGAAATCGTGGCCCCGCCTCCCAGCTGGGACTCCCAGCCGCTCCCCCGCCCACGCCAGGCTTCCGTCCAGTGCGCAGCTGGAAAAATCAGAAAATACTGGACATTGCACGTGTCTGGTATTTTCTGATTTTTTTTACCAGACAGAGCGTGCAAATACCGGACTGTCCGGTACAATACCAGACACCTGGCAACCCTACCCGTCACAAGCTGGCTTTTAAAATTGGTTTGAAATAATACGGTGACTTTGAGATCCATGGATGAGTACCCAGACAAGTTAAAATGTTCCCCAACAGGTTTCTCTGTGTTGCCTTTTCGGATATCTGATTTGTGTCCATTAATTCTTTCCCATAGAGACTGTCCAGTTTGGCCAATATACGTGGCAGAGGGGCATTGCTGGCATTTAATGGCATATATCACATTGGTGGATGTGCAGTTGCATGAGCCTCTGATGTGGTGGCTTACATGATGATGATCTGTATATCGCCTGTATAGATGTGTGGACAGAGCTGGCATCGAGCTGATTACAGGGGTGGGTTCCTGGATGAGTGTGATGGAGGTGTGCTGCATGGTTATTGGAAAGAATATAGTCCATAGTCCAGTGTTTTTTATTTTCTCTCTTTCTATACTACTATGTAGTGTAGTAGGAGCACAGGATTATGAGGTATGATAGGTGAGTGGTTAAGGCCCCTGACTGAAATCTTGGTGCTTATGGGTGAAGTCTTGCTTTATCTCCTGTAGTTCATGCAACTGCATAATGGTTATCTGACCCTTTAGGTTAGGAAAATCAAAGGCAGTTGCACGTGTTGCTGGTCATATCACTCCCTTGTGTTCTGTTGTCTATGAAACTGAAATACCTTAACCACGTCACCCTGATGTGCCATTGGCTTGGAGGAACTTGGACTATGTTACTGTGTGAAAGTAGATTCTGTTTTGTAAGCAGGAATTATTTTTTTATCTACTCTATCTATGTGAAGATCATACCTGAATGCCTGGATTGGAAAGACTGTTGGTTAGATGTCCCAAGCAACTTTCAAGCTAAGAGTCCCTCACCCATTCTTAACAGGTGGTTTCTACTGAGTGGGCAATTGAGCAAAAGACAGGAAAAAATGTAAAAGTCTCAGAGGGGTAGCCGTGTTAGTCTGTAACTAAAAAAACATAAGAAACAACAATGGTCCTGTAGCAACTTAGGGTACGTCTATACTACAGTGTTATTTCGAAATATCTAATTTTGAAATAGTTATTTCGAAATAAGATATTTCGAAATAACGCGTCTACACAAAAAATGCACTGAGTGGACACTGAATCGCATTTAAGGCTGGCCGGAAGCAGTTCCAGCGGGGAATCAGGTCAGGAGTTACTTTGTGTGGCTGCTGCCTGAGGCTGAGGTCTGTGCTTAAAGGGACACCCCTCCCCCCCGGACAGCCGGTTCTCAGGTGTCCCTGCTTGCTTGCCTACCTCACTGAGGGACAGCAAAGCATTTTGTCTCTGTGTGCTCTGGTTGCCCTCACTCGGGACACCACAGCACTCTGTAACACAGAGCCAGAGCTGCCCCTGGACACACTGGTGCTTCTCCTGGACGTGTTGCTGCAAGCCTGGCTGCACTTGCTGCAGGCAGCCATCCAGGAGGTCCATCAGGGGGCTGTCAGTATCCAGGAGGCCCTGCAGGAGGAGCACTAAGAGCCTCCCTGGTCTGCCCCACTGGGGGCTTGTGCCTCATTCCTCCCTCACGTCCTTCCACTTTCCCCTCCCTAACCCCCCTTCCTGATGTCAAATAAAATATATGTATTTTCATGAACACAAACTCTCTTTATTTAACAAAACTGGGGGCGGGGGGAATGAAACTGGTGAGACTGGGGAAAGGAGGCGGGAGAAAGGAGGAGAGAGGGTGGGAGGGGGAGGGGGAAACCTAGGAGGAGGGAGCTGGAAGGGGGAAGCAAGGGGAAGAAGGGGGAGGGGAAGCTCAGGGCTCAGGGTTGGGGGTCTTGCCAGACCAACTGTCTTCCAGCACCGCAGGTGCGGGGGCCTCGGTGTCCCCCGGTGGGGAGGGTGTGGAGGGATTAGTGGGAGGGGGAGAAGGAGTGGGAGGAGGAGCAGTAGCTAGGGAGGCAGTAAGCGCTGGAGCAGCAGGAGGCAGCACGCTCTGCACCAGGGTCTGCAGGTGCTGGCAGATGGCACGGCCCTGGGCAAGCTGCTCCTAGCGGAGCTGCAGGTCTTCCTGCACCCAGTGCTGGAGGGTGCAGTGCAGGGCTCACAGTGCCCCCAGGTGCTCCTGTTGGTACCCCTCCAGTCCACAGGTGGTCCTGCAGAGCCCTCAGGTGCGGGAGGATGTCCCGGGCAGGGTGGTGCGCCCTGCACACGCAGCTGGTGCGGCTGTGGAGAAACAAGAGAGGTGGTCAGATATCCTTGGGGACACAGTGGGTGAAACCCAGCCCCCCTCTGTGAGGTGAGGATGACCATGCCCTGCACCATCAGAGCCGATGTGCTTGCACAGAGGCCATGTTCGGAATGTCCTGCTATCCTCGGGAGTGGGAGCTACCTCAAGACCACACCCATGCCCCTGTGCTGTATATAGTGTGTGTGTGGGGGGGTGGGGGGAGATATCCTCTGCCTCTGTGTAGAGTGGCCTTGTGGAGGAAGGGCGTCCTGCTGTGTCCCACCCCGGAGTCAGGAGACTGTCATGCCTCTTCATACATGCGTGTGGCTAACAGGGTAAGGCCCCTGTGTGGCAGCCAGCTGAGGCCACATGCCCAGGGGTGGCACGGCACATACTCGCACATGCACAGGTTGCTGCGTGATCTGTGGACAGCAAGGCCCACGCGCGCATTCCCTGGTTTCTGTCCTGTCCCCCCACCCCATATAAGGGGACAGTGACGGCACTCACATGTTGATACCTCCCCGGCCTTGGACGACACCGGCACCAGGCCTGCTGGGACAGCTCGGGGGTCCTGGGAGTGCAGCATAGTCCCGCCACGCTCCTGCGGCTCCTGGCCCTCCTCCTCCGTGCCCTGGCCTGGGCCCTCTGCCCCAGGGTTGACGACCACTTGGGGGGCACAGACCGTCCCACCCCCCAGGATGCGGTCCAGGGTGTCAAAATAGGGGCAGGTGTCTGCCCCTGTTTGGGAGCTGCCCCCTGTGGCCCTGGCATACGCCTGCTGCAGCTCCTTGATTTTCATGCAAACCTGCTCCTGGGTTTGCATGTGGCCTGTGGTGGCCAGGCTGGTAGCTATCCTGCTATAGACGGCCGCGTTCCCCCATCTAGTATAGAGATCATGGACATTGGGGGCATCCCCCCAAACCTGAATAAGGTCCATGATCTCCGCCCTGGACCGGGAAGGCGCCCACCTTCTCCAGGCCCTGGCAGGCTCCTGGGAGCTGGCAGACTGCTCCTGGGGAGCGGTGGAGGGCTGGCTGCCAGTGGCTTGCTGGCTCATGTTTTGGGGCCACTGGGTCGGGGCAGTGACTGCTGGCTCTGGGCTGGCAGGCTTGGAGCTGGCACAGGCACTGTGGCCAGAGTCTACCCTTTTAAGGGCTCCAGGGAGGGGGGGAGGAGAGGAGTGTTCTTGGTTGAGGCCAGAGTGGCTACCAGGGCACCCTGGGAAGGGCTGGAGGCCCCCTATTTTGAAATAAGTGTCTACACAGCACTTATTTCGAAATAGCAATTTTGAATTTGGCGTTATTCCTTGTGGAATGAGGTTTACCAATTTCTAAATAAGCCCTCCGCTATTTCGATTTAATTTCAAAATAGTGGTTGGCTTGTGTAGACGCTGGTAATGTTATTTCGAAATAAAGGCTGTTATTTCAAAATAACTTTGCTGTGTAGACATACCCTTAGAGACTAACAAAAATATATCAGTAGTATCATGAGCTTTCATAGGCTTTCATGGGCCACTTCTTCAGATGACAAATATGGAGAAAGGGGCACAGAGTTTGAAATATAAAGCAGAAAAAGAGGGGAGAGGAGAAGAAAGGGGAAAAACCTGTCAATTAAAGTGTCTGTGCTAAATGAGGTTAATAAAGTATTAACCTGATACTTAAGCCTTTGATGTCATTTGGGTGTTGAATATAATGGGCCATCTTGTTCATGTCTGTAATGGACACCTAACTGTTGGGGTCTCTATCCAGAGTCAGAGGGTAATTTTCATTTAGATACAATCAGTGCTTTTTTTGTGACGGTACTGCCCGGTATGCAGTACCAGCACCTCCAGTCAGAGCTCAACAACTTTTCCCCTGGAGTACCGGCACCTTTTTCTTTTTTTTTTTACAAAAAAAGCAGTGGATACAATTAAAGATTTGCTGATCCACTCCAAAAATAAAAGAAACTTTTTTTGACAAGGAAATACTGGTGGCAATATTTATCTATTCATCCGACACACTTTCCTTTGCTACACATTACACTGGTCTACAATTTTTTAGAAGTCGTCTGCTTCAGAGATAAAATGTGCTATTTATTATGTATTTTGATGTGCTGAATTCAAATATGACAATTAAAACAACTGATTGACTACTGTTTCCAAGATATTTAAGTTTTTACATTTTATGTCTATGTATATTGTGTAGATAGTAGAGTTTTAATCATAAATTGTAAACCTAGGTCTTTTCATGTGTTTATGGTTGCTTTACATGATAATATTTCACCTGTCCTGTTTATGTAACACTTTAAAAATCAGCAAAAGGGTTATATAAATAAAATTTATTATGAAACAAAAGGCAAAAAACTATTATGTACATAGTTTAGTCCTATTCAGTGTCTACTCGGCGCTTCTTGGCTTGTCTCTTGTATTCATTAAATGGAGCATCTCTTGTCACTGTCCAGCAATAGTCTGCAAGCATTGATGGGCTCCATTTGCCCAGATAGCGTTTCTCCATTGTTGCAATGTCCTGGTAAAATCGCTCGCCGTGCTCGTCGCTCACTGCTCCGCAGTTCGGTGGAAAAAAATCTAGATGAGAGTGCAAAAAATGTATCTTTAGTGACATGTTGCAACCAAGGCTTTTGTATGCCTTGAGGAGGTTTTCCACCAACAACCTGTAGTTGTCTGCCTTGTTGTTTCTGAGAAAATTTATTGCCACTAACTGGAAGGCTTTCCATGCTGTCTTTTCCTTGCCACGCAGTGCATGGTCAAATGCATCATCTCGAAGAAGTTCACGAATCTGAGGACCAACAAAGACACCTTCCTTTATCTTAGCTTCACTTAACCTTGGAAATTTTCCACGGAGGTACTTGAAAGCCACTTGTGTTTTGTCCATGGCCTTGACAAAGTTCTTCATCAGACCCAGCTTTATGTGTAAGGGTGGCAACAAAATCTTCCTTGATTCAGCAAGTGGTGGATGCTGAACACTTTTCCTCCCAGGCTCCAATGACTGTCGGAGTGGCCAATCTATCTTGATGTAGTGGGAATCTCTTGCACGACTATCCCATTCGCAGAGAAAACAGCAGTACTTTGTGTATCCAGTCTGCAGACCAAGCAAGAGTCAAGCAAGACCAAGCAGACCAAGCAAGAGCAACCTTCAAATCGCCACAAAGCTGCCACTGATGTTGGTCATAGTTTATGCACCTCAAAAGTTGTTTCATGTTGTCATAGGTTTCCTTCATATGGACTGCATGACCAACTGGAATTGATGGCAAAACATTGCCATTATGGAGCAAAACAGCTTTAAAACTTGTCTTCGATGAATCAATGAACAGTCTCCACTCATCTGGATCGTGAACAATGTTGAGGGCTGCCATCACAGCATCGATGTTGTTGCAGGCTACAAGATCACCTTCCATGAAGAAGAATGGGACAAGATCCTTTTGACGGTCATGGAACATGGAAACCCTAACATCACCTGCCAGGAGATTCCACTGCTGTAGTCTGGAGCCCAACAGCTCTGCCTTACTCTTGGGTAGTTCCAAATCCCTGACAAGGTCATTCAGTTCACCTTGTGTTATGAGGTGTGGTTCAGAGGAGGAGGATGGGAGAAAATGTGGGTCCTGTGACATTGATGGTTCAGGACCAGAAGTTTCATCCTCTTCCTCTTCCTCGTCTGACTCAAGTGAGAATGATTCTGGTGCATCAGGAACCGGCCGTCCTTCTCCGTGGGGTACTGGGCGTATGTTTGGATAATGCACAGTCCACTTTTTCTTCTTTGACACACCTTTCCCAACTGGAGGCACCATGCAGAAGTAACAATTGCTGGTATGACCTGTTGGCTCTCTCCAAATCATTGGCACTGCAAAAGGCATAGATTTCCTTTTCCTGTTCAACCACTGGCGAAGATTTGTGCACAAGTGTTGCAGCATATGTGTGGGGCCCACCTCTTGTCCTGATCTCCAATTTTGCAGCCAAAATAAAGGTGATAGGTTTTCTTAACCATAGTGGTTATACTGCGCTTTTGTGATGCAAAAGTCACTTCACCACAAACATAGCAGAAGTTATCTGCACTGTTCACACAAGTACGAGGCATCTCTGCTCACTTTGGCTAAACAGAAATGTGTCCCTTTGCAAAATCAAACACTGACAAATAAGAGAGCACGATACTGCATGATTTCTAGAGCTGATATAGGGCAATTTGTTTAGCAGAGTGATGTAAGCTTCGTTATGATTGCATCATCCATGACTTCTAGGAATAACATGATGCAATTCATATCATGTATGACGCAATACCAGCTTCAGCTTGCATCATTCATTGTTTTGCCTAAAAAGCAAGTACTGTCCAAACCCAGTCATAGATTTATTCATAGATCCAGTCAAAGATGTATTTTAGTCATTTCTGGTTTAAATTGAGATCCCTTCCCTTTATAACTCACTTATCCTCCGCTTGCGAACAGGAGCAGCTAACAGGGAGTTTGGAGAGGGAGTTCTCCAGGTAAAAGAGGAGTAAAAACGGGACCCTTGTGGTAAGTGGCTGTCTGGAGTGTGTGTTTGTGTGTGGGGGAGTTATTTGCTGTGTGCTGAGCTTGTGTTTGTGTGTTTGGTTGGTTTGTTTGTTTGTCTGAAGGAGCTTCTAAAATGTTTGAAATCTAGAAGCCTCTGTTAATTGGCTGAGCCTCAGTCAGGGGGAGGGGCTACCAGAGCTATATAAGCCTGTGACTCAGTGACCAGGGAGCTTGCGAACAGGAGCAGCTAACAGGGAGTTTGGAGAGGGAGTTTAGAGGGGGAGGTTAGAGGGCACTAGGGACTTCTGACCTTCTTTAAAACATAACTCTTATCATAATCGATATTCCAGAGGTTTAAAAAGAATCCCAGTTTCTGCTTAAACGTATTCATTAGAAAAATGGAGACAGAAGCCCAGCAGCAGAGTGGGGGCTATCCTGTTTATTGCGTTGAGTGTAACATGTATGATTACCTGCCCTGTGGGCGGGTGGCGAATGTGTGCACCCGTTGCAAGGAGCTCCTGACCCTCAGAGACCGGGTTCAGGCTTTGGAGGCCAGGGTGGCTGAACTGGAGGAGTTAAAGGAGGTAGAGAGATATGTCGATGAGACTTTCTGGGACATTGTAGTACTGTCCCACCTCCAGTCTGAGAGCCCCAGTGCTCTTAAGGAGGATGAAAGTCTCAAGGGAACAGAGCATTCAATGGGAGCAGAGGGAAACCATCCCGTAGTTGGGACCCTCCTCCCAGAGGATGTTGCGGTATCCTCTCGCACTGAGGATACCTCTGAGGGGGAGGGAATGCCAGTTAGGAAGAGGCAGGTGTTAGTAGTGGGTGATTCGATTGTTAGAAAGATAGATAGTTGGGTTTGTGATGACCGGGAGAACCGTATGGTCACTTGCCTGCCTGGTGTGAAGGTTGCGGATCTCTCGAGGCATCTAGATAGACTTATGCGTAGTGCTGGGGAGGAGCCAGTGGTCGTGGTACATGTAGGTACCAATGACGTAGGGAAGGGTAGGAGAGACGTCCTGGAGGCCAAATTTAGGCTGCTAGGAAAGAGACTGAAATCCAGGACCTCTATGGTGGCATTCTCGGAAATGCTTCCAGTTCCACGTGCAGGGCCAGGTAGGCAGGCAGAGCTTCAGAGTCTCAATGCGTGGATGAGACGATGGTGTAGGGAAGAGGGGTTTGGATTTATTAGGAACTGGGGACACTTTTGGGAGAGGGGGAGCCTATACAGGAAGGATGGGCTCCACCTAAACCAGGGTGGAACCAGACTGCTGGCACTAAACATTAAAAAGGCTGTAGAGCAGTTTTTAAACTAAGAGATGGGGGAAAGTTGATTGGTGCGGAGATGCACGTAAATCGGAGGGAGACTTCTCTTAGAGGAGAATCCACTGATAGAGATTCTCTAAGCTGTAGTCAGAAAGAGAGGAGGGGAGAGGGCAAACCATGGGCCAGAGCAGACAAACAACCGCATACAAAGGAATCCAATGCACCAGGAAACGGCAGACAAATGAGCAGTGGCAAATTTTTAAAGTGTTTCTACACAAATGCTAGGAGTCTGACTAATAAGATGGGTGAACTAGAGTACTTAGTATTAAATGAGGAGATTGACATAATAGGCATCACTGAAACCTGGTGGAATGAGGAAAATCTGTGGGACACAATCATACCGGGATATAAAATATATCGAAAGGATAGAGCAGGCCGGGTGGGTGGCGGAGTGGCACTGTATGTGAAAGATAATGTAGAATCAAATGAAATAAAAATATTAAGTGAATCAACATGTTCAATAGAATCGCTATGGATAGTAATTCCATGCTCCAATAATAAGAAATTAGCAGTAGGGATATATTACCGACCACCTGACCAGGACAGCGATACTGACATTGAAATGCTGAGGGAGATTAGAGAGGCTACCAGAATAAAGAACTCTATAATAATGGGGGATTTTAATTATCCCCATATTGACTGGGTACATGTCACCTCAGGAAGAGAAGCGGAGATAAAATTTCTCAATGGCCTAAATGACTGCTTCTTGGAGCAGCTGGTGCAGGAACCCACAAGGGGAGAGGCAATTCTCGATTTAGTCCTGAGTGGAGTGCAGGATCAGGTCCAGGAAATAACCATTACAGGACCGCTTGGGAATAGTGACCATAATATAATAACATTCAACATTCCTGTGGTGGGTAGAACACCTCAGCAGTCCAGCACCCTTGCATTTAATTTCAAAAAGGGGAATTACACAAAAATGAGGAGGCTAGTTGAACAGAAATTAAAAGGCACAGTGACGAGAGCCAAATCCCTGCAAGCTGCATGGAAACTTTTTAAAGACACCATAATAGAGGCCCAACTTAAATGTATACCCCAAATTAAAAAACATAGCAAGAGACCTAAAAAAGAGTCACCGTGGCTTAACCACCATGTAAAAGAAGCAGTGAGGGACAAAAAGGCATCTTTTAAGAAGTGGAAGTCCAGTCCTAGTGAGATAAATAGAAAGGAACATAAACACTGTCAAATCAAGTGTAAAAATGTAATAAGAAAAGCAAAAAAAGATTATGAGGAATAGCTAGCCAAAAACTCAAAAAGAAATAACAAAATGTTTTTAAAGTACATTAGAAGCAGGAAGCCTGCTAAAAAACCTGTGGGTCCCCTAGACGATCGAACTATAAAAGGCGCAATCAAGGATGATAAAGCCATTGCGGAGAAACTAAATGATTTCTTTGCTTCAGTCTTCACGGCTGAGGACGTTGGGGAGATTCCCAAATCTGCACCGTCCTTTGTGGGTGATGAATCTGAGGAACTGTCCCGGATTGAAGTGTCATTAGAGGAGGTTTTGGAACAAGTAGAAAAACTGAATGTTAACAAATCTCCGGGACTGGATGGCATTCATCCAAGGGTTCTAAAAACTCAGATGGGAAATTGCTGAACTGTGGTTTGTAACCTATCCCTTAAATCGGCTTCCGTACCTAATGACTGGAAGGTAGCCAACGTGACACCAATATTTAAAAGGGCTCTAGAGGCGATCCGGGCAAGTACAGACCGGTAAGTCTAACTTCAGTACCGGGCAAATTAGTCGAAACAATAGTAAAGAATAAATTTGTGAAGCATGTAGAAGAACATAATTTGTTGGACAAAAGTCAACATGGTTTCTGTAAAGGGAAATCCTGTCTTACTAATCTATTAGAGTTCTTTGAAGGGGTTAACAAACATGCGGACAAGGGGGATCCAGTAGATATAGTATACTTAGATTTTCAGAAAGCCTTTGACAAGGTCCCTCACCAAAGGCTCTTGTGTAAATTACATGGCCATGGGATAAGAGGAAAGGTCCTTTCTTGGATTGAGAACTGGTTAAAAGACAAGAAACAAAGGGTAGGAATAAATGGTAAATTTTCAGAATGGAGAGGGGTAACTAGTGGTGTCCCCCAAGGGTCAGTCCTAGGACCAATCCTGTTCAACTTATTCATAAATGATCTGGAGAAAGGGGTAAGCAGTGAGGTGGTAAAGTTTGCAGATGATACCAAACTGTTTAGGATAGTCAAGACAGAAGCAGACTGTGAGGGACTTCAAGAAGATCTCACCAAACTGAGTGATTGGGCAACAAAATGGCAAATGAAATTTAATGTGGATAAGTGTAAAGTAATGCACATTGGGAAAAATAACCACAACTATACGTACAGTATGATGGGGGCTAATTTGGCTACGACAAATCAGGAAAGAGATCTTGGAGTTATTGTGGACAGTTCTCTGAAAACTTCCACACAGTGTGCAGCAGCAGTCAAAAAAGCAAATAGGATGCTAGGAATTATTAAGAAAGGGATAGAAAATAAGACCCAGAATATCTTACTGCCCCTGTATAAAACTATGGTACGCCCACATCTTGAATACTGTGTACAGATGTGGTCTCCTCACCTCAAAAAAGATATTTTGGCCTTGGAAAGGGTTCAGAAAAGGGCAACTAAAATGATTAGGGGTTTGGAACGGGTCCCATATGAAGAGAGGCTAAAGAGACTGGGACTTTTCAGTTTAGAAAAGAGGAGACTGAGGGGGGATATGATAGAGGTATATAAAATCATGAGTGGTGTGGAGAGGGCCGATAAAGAAAAGTTATTTATTAGTTCCCTAAATAGAAGAACTAGAGGACACCAAATGAAATTAATGGGTAGCAGGTTTAAAACTAATAAAAGAAAGTTCTTCTTCACACAGCGTGTAGTCAGCCTGTGGAACTCCTTGCCAGAGGAGGCTGTGAAGGCTAGGACTACAATAGAATTTAAAGAGAAGCTAGATAATTTCATGGAGGTTAGGTCCATAAAAGGCTATTAGCCAGGGGATAAAATGGTGTCCTTGGCCTCTGTTTGTCAGAGGCTGGAGAGGGATGGCAGGAGACAAATCACTTGATCATTGTCTTCGGTCCACCCTCTCTGGGGCACCTGGTGCTGGCCACTGTCGGTAGACAGGATACTGGGCTAGATGGACCTTTGGTCTGACCCAGTACGGCCATTCTTATGTTCTTATGTATGTTCATTCCCAAGTCAAGGGTCGTATATACTGACCCAATAGCATATCTTGAAAACTAGAGCCAATCAACAATTTTAAGCATCATTTTCATTCTCAATGACCCAGAATTAGTAAAGTTTGACTACATTTATTTCAGAAGCATTTTGGCTGTAGAGCAGTGTTACCTGCAACTGGCCTGCACAGCCCACCAACAGGTTCCAATGGCATCCCTTTCGCAATGTCCGACCAGCTGACTCCAGTTCCTGTGCTACGACACTCCATCCACGCATGCCAGTATCCACTCTCCCACATGGCTCAGACCAGTAGTCCCCAAACTTTTTCTATCACACCTCCCTCCCCCTTCCCCTTACCTGTAACGGAATCTGTGCACTCTGGAAGCCACCGTCAAGAGCCGGGGCCCACGACCTGCAGGCTGGGAGCCGCAGTTGGGGGCCTGTGGCTGGGGCCAGAGCTGTGGCTGGGGTAAGGGGTGGAACGGGGGCCAGAGTGAGACTGAACGGCACACTCTCCCCACCCCCTTTCATGTTCAACTATGGCTCCCCACTCATATCCCTGCCCGCTGGAGGAGAGGGGGGTGGTGTGTTGGGGGGAGGCGTGTGTGAGCAGCGGACGCTCCTCCACCTCGCCGCACTGTCCCCGGGAGCAGATGCCGCCCTGAGAGTGTGGGCATGCCCGTGGATTGTGTGCGGCACTGCTCTGTGTGTATGTGTGCGTGTGTGTGTTTCCCCAGCCTCCTTCTAGTGGTGGCTTGTGGTGGGAAGGGAGGGGAGGGAGTCTCCAGGCCTCTCCAGACACGCTGTGCACCAGGGTCCTCTGTTGCAACCTCCTGAGACTGTGTCCCCCAAACTGGCGTTCCAAGTGCACAGGCTGCTGTGTAGTCCCCAGGCCAAGAAGGCTGAGTGAGGAGCCCGCAGCTGCCCCTTGCCGCCCACCACCTCCACCCGTGTGTGTTTAGGGAAAGGAATGGCACTCACCTGAGGGGCCTTCTTCAGCTTCAGATGATGCCTGGGAGACACCCTGGGGGGGAGGTACCAGCTCCAGAACGAGCACGGCCTCCTTGCTGGCAGGCATCGAAATGCTGATGGCCTCATCCAGCTCCTCCTCCTCCTCTTCCGCACTGGCTCTGCCCCCTGGGAGGGCGATGACAGGCATCTCCAGTCCTGAGTCCACAACGAGGTGGGGGTGAAGGGACTGACCCACCACCTAGGATGTGGTGGAGTTGGGCATAATATGGACAGGCCTGCAGTGCCTCCCTGGAGTGGGAGCTGCACTCCCTGGCCTTGGCATAGGCCTGTCTCAGCTCCTTGACCTTCATGTGCACCTGTTCCTGGGTGTGCATGTGGCCCTTGTTGCCCAGGCTGGAGACCATCCAGACGTAGACATCCACATTCTGGCATTGGGTGCGGAGATCCCGGAGGTTTGCCTCCTCTTCCCAGACCCCAATGAGGTCCAGGATCTCTGCACCAGACCAGGAAGGCGCACGCCTCTTTTGTTCCCAGGTAGGGTCCTGGGAGCTGGCTGCCAGCTCCCTTGAAGCTGTGGAGGGCTCAGCGGGAGCAACGAGTTTGCTCATGGCCACTGCAAAAGCTGTGCAGGCTACTGCTGTGTGGCTTAGGGCAGTCAGGGCCTGCTGTGGGCCACAAGCCCTTTCCTCTCTGGCTGCACCTTTGAAGCCTTGAGGGGGAAGGGGGACTATAGAGTTCTGATGAGTGTGGCCAGAGTGGCCAGCAGGACACCTGTGGGAAGGTCTGGAGGCCAATTATTTCAAAATAACTCCAGCTGCCCCGTCCCCACACACCCTATTCCGAAATAGCTATTTCAGAACAGGCGTTATTCCTTATTACAGAATCAGGAATAAGATGCCCATTATTTTGATATTATTTCAAAATAACGGGCTTGCTGTGTAGATGCTCACATAGTTATTTTGGAATAACGTCCTGTATTGCCAAGAGACAATGGTTCTTCCCTTAAGGGATTCAGAGGGAATAAGCACACAAATTGGGTGGAGGCTTAAAGATTTTACTAAGCAAATATTAAGGTAAAGTACAATGCTTAATATTAGAGTAAAATACATTGAAGTAAATCTTAGCATAAAATACAATACTTATGAAGCCTAAGCAAATCTTAGAATCAAATGCAATGCCTATTAAGAAAATACAATACTCATTAAGCCTCAGCAGATCTCAGAATAAAATGCAATGCCTATGTCCCATCTGCTGCTGGGAACCCCCTGAAGGAGGACAGCAGACCGACCTCAGTGGGTGGTACGTAGCACCTTTTGCGGCTTCGGACTATGCCGAGGTTCCAATGTTAGGAATATTCCCAGCCTTTATATACTTTTGGATCTATAGCAATCACACCTGTTGTTTTGAGAACCTAACAAGATCGTTGATACATTGCATATTTTCCCAGATCCAATAATTAGCTTGTTGATACTTTGCATATTTTCACAGGACAAATAATTAGCATTATCAGGTGGGAAACATTCAGCATAGATAGCTGTGATCTTCCCAAGTGCTCCTATACTCCCATACCAGGTGGATGACCTTGGGACCTGTCCCAGAACTTGTTGAAAGTAAACAGTGCATTCCTACACTGTACCATCTTAAGCAAACAGCTAACTTTTGGAGAATAACAAAAGAATAATAAGAAGTAAAAAGCACAAGTGGCTGCCTAGAGCATCCAGGCCTGACAGGAGATGCAGACATAAAAGGAATGATTGTAGTATACCAACTAATTTCCTCAACCTCACAGTCGTCTTCCGCATTTCCACTACACGTCCTTTATCCCAAAATAACGCTGCTGTGTAGACATGCCCTCATTGTCTTGCAAGGGAGCTACAATTCAGTGATTCACCTTCATGAGGCAACACCAGGGGAATTGCTGAGCTTGGCCTAGAGACTCAGCAAAGCCCCCAAACACGCCTGGACTTGTCTCCCAAATACATGGGGCTGTGGGTGTAAAACAGAACACAGTAACCTCGCACTGAGCCTTTTGCCTTCACCATCATACTGCAAGCAACAGGAACACTGAAGAATGAAACCGAGGGGACAGGTTTAAGGGACAAGCCTGTATGCTGTGGACTGTAATTTCCAATAGTTGGGATTGGTCCTGCCTTGGGCAGGGGGCTGGACTTGATGACTTCCTGAGGTCTCTTCCAGCTCTATGATTCTATGATTCCGTGGGGTGAGAAAGATTGCTTGATCTAGTTGTTGCCCAGTCTAACAAGGTTGAGAGTTTAGACTGTGTGTTTATATTTTATTTTTTTATTTTATTTTGGTAACTATTCAGACTTTTTGCCTAACACTTATAGTCACTTAAATTCTATCTTTGTAGTCAATACACTTCTTTTGCTGTTTATCTTTATCAGTGAATTTGCCTGACGTGTTTGGTATATTTGCTCAAGGATTTTACAGAGTCTTGTGTATGTCCACTTTCAGTTGATGAAGTAGTGAACCAATTAATAAATTAGACAGTCTGTTCCTGAGGTACAGTGCTTGGAGCTGGGGGATTTGGCTCTGGTTCATCTCTCTGTGCATTTCATGAGTGGATCTGGGAGCGCTCATGCAACATAGCTGGGTGTGGGGTCTCCACAGTGGTTGTGCTGAATGAGAGCAGCACCTGAAGAGCTGCTGCTGGTCACTAGCAAGGCAGTGTGAGGGACAACCCAGGCTGGAGTGAGTTAAGGGGGCACAGCGGTCCCAGGATGCACCCCATCACAACATGTCAGTAATTATTCTGTAAGGCTAGGTCAACACTACAGCTTTTTTTCGGGAAAAGCGATGCAAAATGCACTCTGCATTTTGCGTCGCTTTTTCCCATTTTTTTTCGGAAGAGGCTTTTCCAAAATTTGGCTTGTCTACACTGGGCCAAATTTTGGAAAATCCTCCTCTTTCGGAAGAGCCCTTCTTCCTTGTGGAATGAGGGGGAAAAAAACGCAGAAGAGCAGACGCGTTCCCTGGATGTGGTGGAGTTTTTCTGGGATACCTCTGGTGTCTACCCGCAGTGTAGACGTACCCTAATTGTGTAGCTAGGATCTTTCCCATCATTAGGCAGAAGGACTGCGTGTCTCTGAAATTTGAGGGACAGATCTTCATTAGATGTAAATTCACATAATGATCTGGCCCTGTGTATCTGCAAGAGATTAGCATAGAGATGAGTAAACATCTAAGGGTCTGCTTTACACTGAAAACTTACTTCAGCATAGCTGTGTCTCTGAAGGGTGTGAAAAATCCATTCTCCCGAGAGAGATAGCTATGCTGGCCTAACCCCTAGTGTAGACAGCAGTAGGTTGATGGAAGACTTATGTCACTATATCTATCATCTCTCGGGGAGGTGAATCAACTAAAGTGATGGGAGAACCCTTCTCACTGGTGTAGTGAGTCATAGCTGCAGCGCTGTAGCATTTTAAGTGTAGGTATAACCTAACTGAGATTTATATTTCAAATAAAAGGTTGCTTTACTTGAGCTAGACAGTGCATTGGGTGAAACGCATGATTTAGTTCTTTTATTGACGTGACCTAGACATTACTCATTTGTTAGAATGTTTTCATAGCTCTCGCTCAGTTATCACTCAACGTGAAAGTTTCATTGTGACCTGTTTACATAAGTAGATATTTAAATAACATAAAGCACTAACTCTACCTGTCAAGTTTCTGCTTAATGAGATTAGTATTTTCACCTTTCTGAGCAGTGAGATGATATTTTCTCCAGTGCAGGGATGGGTGATGCATGCTCCTTGCATCCCAGAAAGCTGTACAACATAGCTCAAGGCTAGCCGTAAATATAACAATGACAGCAATGCAAGATTATAGCACCCAGCCTGCAATTCTCAATTTAGAGCTCTCTTTGGAGGAAGATGAAATAGTGCATGCTGAAGTCTGCAGTATCTGCAAGGCACTCTTCAGGCCCAGATGCAGGAATATCTGGGCGGGAGGGAGGGGGGGGGTGCTTTTTTTTGTAACTGTGGACCGCTATTTTTTAAATATCAAGGAGTTCAAAATAGTCAGGCAAATGAGTGTGCATAAGGAGGTTAATGAGAAAGTTGAGTGGAAACAGTGATTGGTAAAATGATTTTGTTATAACATACTAAAAATGTATGCAGTAATAAAGGTTTTATAGAAATTACCTTCTGGGATCATGGTGGGTAGTGTGGCCGCCATGGTCCCCCGCTCCCTCGGCTGCCTCTGCCTGCTGCTGCTCTACCTGCTCTGCAAGGCCAGTCCCAGGTGAACGTACGCAGGGCTTCCGTCCAGCAGGCCTGGACTGCACCTTGTGGGTAAGAGGCGCCATTCTGCCGCACTGCCACCAGCCTTGCCTGCCCATCCCCCCGCAACACAACGCTCTCCCATCCCCCTAACACCGTGGCTCTCAAACTTTCTGGCCCAGGGCCCACCTGGCTCAATGCAAACCTTTCTGTGGACCACCAGTCACTAATGGAAACTCACCATTAATTATATCATTACCTCCGAGTCATTTTGCTAGTGCTGCAGCGAGGGAGAATGGTTTAATTTAACCAGTAAGAAAGGAAATATTAAATTATTAAACAGATTAAGTGTTTTAACTTTCTCATGTTAGTTTATCAACCTTCATTTTAAATAAAGTAAAATATTAATTTATGTCCAACATAAAAGGTTTCAATGTTTTCTTTATTTCTGGCAGCGGTGGGGAAACTTTTTTGGGTTGGGGGCCACTGACCCACAGAAAAAACAGTTGGGGACCACACAAGTGAGAAGCAAAAAATAAAATAATAATAATAAATAATAATAAAAATAAAAACCACCTTCAAAACCCCCCAGCTCTCACAGAGGTGGCCCCCAACCAAGACACCTCACTCCTCTGGCGCTCCAGCCCCATGGTGGGAGGAACAGGGAGGACTCAGGTTCAGGGCTTCCTGTAGGCCAGATTTACTCTTCTGGGGTTCCAGGGTTAGTGGATTTTATGGACGCCCCTAGGCTCTGGGGTTGGGACAAAAAGGTGGGTCCAGGGGACAGCTGCCAGTGAAAGGAATGGGGGTGCAGGATCTGGGCGGGAGGTCAGGTGCAGGAGGGGATGAGAGTGCAAGGTCTGGATGGGAGATGCAGGAATAGGCTGGGAATAGGGTGCCTGGCCCCATGGAGGGGGCAAAAGCAAGGGAAGGTGCAATGTGTGGCCAAAAGGAAAAGTGCAGGAGCAAGGGTGGGTGCAGGAGCAGGATGGGGGCAAAGTGTCTGGCCAGGGAGGAGTGTGCAGGAGCAGGCTGGAGGTGTGGGGTCTAGGCAGGGTGGTGGTGCATGAGGGGGCTGCGGGTCTGAGGTTCTGGGCATGAGAGGCTCGGGGCACTTACTTGCCTTCACACCTCATGAGAGTCATCACTTCCCACTGCTCCCATTGACCAGAGTCCATTGGAACGCCAGCACCGGCTTCCCGTACCATGGGGGAAGAGAAAGCCCCAAGCCTTGCTGTGTGATCCGGCTCATGGGGAAGAAGCATTCCTCCTCCCCTGACTGGGGGAACAACTGCACGCCCACGTGTGGGAGAGGGGGAGTGCTTCTTCCTCAGATCGCGCAGCGAGGCTTGGGACTTTCTCCCCCCCCGAGTGGGAAGCTGGTGCTGGTGCTCCAGCCGTGGGGGCAAGGCAGCAATGCTCGTGCAGGCTCCCCACTGCAGGGGGAAGGAGGGGAGCTGAGCTCAAGTCGCGGACCACCAGGAAGGTGGCTGCAAAGCCCCCTCACGTTGACTTGGGGTATCATGGGTGGGTGCGTTTGCACCCATTGCACCCCTTTGCGTATGGGCCTGCACTTCCGTATTCAGCTACAAGTTGCTACCTGCACTCGGTTCTCTTCTATGAAAGATGAGTGCAGCCCTCGGGCTCTTGGCATGTTGCCAATGCAGCTCTCATTTGGGTAAACCTTGCGGCCCCTCCTTCTTTAACCTGCATCACAAAGGCTGATGTTGCAAAGTGAACTACAGACACACAGACACACCCTTTACTAATTTTGATTGCTACTGAGTTGCAAAAGTCAGGGCTTGTCTACGCTGGCAAGATTTGTTGCATGAGCATGCACACTGCAATACAACTTTTGTTGTGAAAAACGGCCATTTTTGTCAACAATAAACTTCCACCTCCACGAAGGACTTTTGCCTTTTCCCCTCCCTGGGTTGTTGATGAACAAACAGGGTGGACTCCTTGAGGCATTTTGTTGCTGATTCTGGCCTCCAGGAAGTGGCCCACAATTCCCACTCAACCCCTCTTCTCAACAGTTTGAAGTTTGCTGTCCTGTAGCCAGGTGACCAGTAAGTGGCCTGGCCCCTGGCAAGCCCCACAAAATTTAAATCCCTTTTCCTGCTGCCTGAGCACCTGGAAACCCCTCTGTCCCCTACCCCCGCGTGCTGGCTCAGTGTTCAGAGATCTCATGGAATCTTCTCAAGTGCCATTGCCCCAAATGCTCCTCCATTTGACTGCCACAGAACTTCTGGATCTGACCAGTGTACGGGGAGGGGAGTGTGTTCAATTCCAGCTGCGAGTGACCCGCATATGGGCACATTTCTCATGCCTCGCTGTGAAATGAAAAGGAGCATGAGGGACAAGCTGCAGTGCAGAGTGCCAATTAAAGAACTGAGGCAAGCCCATCATAAGGCCTGTCAAACCACTTGATGCTCTGGTGCTTCACCAAAGGCCTGCCGTTTTCATAAAGAGCTGGGTGCAATCCTCAGCGGTGACCCCACCTGTAGAGCCAAGAGCCTCATGGTTACTTCAGAGGGCATGGGGGCAGGACCTAACCCAGAGGATGAAATTGCAGACGAGGTGGTTGAGGGTAGACAAAGACCAGGGGCTCCCTTTCCCCTGCTTCCCCCCCCCCCATGTTTGGCAGCTAGGAACAGTTCTCCAATTCTGAGGGACGCTGCCAGACTGAGGAGCCGCTTTCGGGAAGAGACGCAGGCTCAGTGGCTGTGGTTTGTGGCATGCAGGGCTGAGGGCATGCAAATGTGGGAGGCTGGCTATGTTTCTGGGCACTGCATGTATCCCTGTGTAACTCATCCATATGGCAAAGCGGCATGTTGGTGCTCCCCATGATCTCTCTGGCACGCTGCGGAAAGGCTTCCAACATTTTGGAGAGATGTTTGAAGACTTTCTGCTCACGCTTCCACAGCAGTGCAGCTTTGTCCCCGCCCCCACTGTAAAACACTTGCCTTTGCCATTCATCAGTCACTTGTGCAGGAAACAAATCAGAGCATAGGTGGACTGCAAAAGGAGGCATAAGGAGTAGGGTGGAAGCCACACGCCTGGAGAAGTTGTGCCCTGGTTTCCTTGCTTACTCTGAGCAAGATGTCTGCCACGATGTTACCTGTCTGTGGACAATTCATTTTTATTTACTGCTTAACAATGTTGCATACCAGTCACAGTGATCCCAGGTGCAGCATTAAAGGCATATTCCCAGTTATGTGTTGCATTGTAAGGAGGTGGGGGAGGTGGAAACAACTGTTACAGAGGTTTATTTCAGGGCCCCTCATTTTCAAAGTGCATCCTCAAAGCCTCCGTGATGTAGACCACAGCCCTTTGTGCTCCTCTGACAGCTCTAGTCGGGCTGCTCAAACTCTGCAGTCAAGCGTAGTCCCTCAATGATCCACTTCAGAGCAAACAATTCCCCCGTATTTTCACGCAGATTATGCAGGGCACAACATGCCAAGATAACCATGGGAATATTGTCCTCAGTATGGTCCAGCCTGCCATAGCGACACCTCCACCTTGCCTTCAGCCTCCCAAAGGCACATTTGGTCACCATGTAGCACCTGCTCAGCTGTTGTTAAACCACTCCTTCCTGCTATCCAGGTGCCCCGTGTGCCGGTTTCATGAGCCAGGGATGCACTGGATAGGCCAGATCTCCCAGGATCACAGTAGGCATTGCCGCCACTGTAATCTTGTGGTCTGGAAAGAAGGTCCCCACCTGCACTTTTCTGTAAAGGTGCTCCTGATGATGCGCGCGGCAAGCACCTTTCCAGGCCAGCCCATGTGGATGTCAGTGAAATGCCCATGGTGATCCACAAGTGCCTGCAGCATCATTGAGAATTATCTCTTCCTGTTGATGTACTTGGTGGCAAGGTGGGCTGGTGCTACAATCAGAATATTGGGTGCCATCTATACCCCCCCCCCCACACACACACACACAACTGGGGAAGCCCATGTGCACAAACCTAAGCACTAGGTCATGCACATTTCTCAGAGTCACCATTCTCCACAGCATAATGAGATGTATTGCCCTGCACACCTGCAGCAGTACTGCTCCAACGGACTTCCCCAAGCCAAACTGACTTGCAACTGACCGGCAGCAATTGGGAATCACCCAGCTTCCAGCCAGCAACTGCCACACGTTTCTGCACTGGGAGGATGGCTCTCATTCTGGTATCCTTACAATGCAGTTTGGGGGCCAGCTCAGCTCACAGCTCCAGGAAGGTTGCTTTATGCATCCTAAAGTTCTGCAGCCTCTGGTCTTCATCTGACACCTGCACGATAATGTGATCCCACCAATCAGTGCCTGTTCCCCTAGCCCAGAAGTGTCGATCTGCCCTGTACAGCTGCTCTATGGGTGCCAAATACAATGACAGGTTGCTGCTATCCATATCATGCACACTGTCAAGCTCTTCCAAGTCATCTTCCTCTGTCCATAACTTCAAGATGATCTCTGCTGCCATGCACAAGGTCCTCATGACAGTTAACAGAGCACGTGAGAGAAGTGTGTCAGGGCTGTTCCCCACTCTGGCACTCCGAGTGCAGAAGGTGAGGGCCCACAAGAGAGCTTCAAAACATTGCCGCTATTGGCACTGGTTACAAAAAACTTCCTCCTAGAATCACAATACACAGATTTTGAAGAATTGCTGCCACCAGCAAGTGATTTTTATCCCAAAAAACCAGAGGCGAACACTTGAAACCACCCCAGGGGTACCCCAAGCTCCTTTGCCCTAAAAAAGCTTGAAAAAGGAAAAGAGGAAAACAAGCTGCAGTCTCTGGTAGCTGACCCCTCAGTCAGAGGTCTGCAGATACACACAGACAAACCTTCCAGGACACAAGAATCAAATCATCACCTTAAAAAAAGTGATTTCTATTACAAAACAAAATATAACCTTGATAAAGCATACTTGGCTGCTAGATGTTACAGAGCAACTAAGCAAAACAAATTAAAACACAGAGAAAAGTCTCTGGACACAGAGCTAGATGGTAAATGGAGAGAGGAGGCATAGATTCACAGAGCAGTTCAAATCAAACAACAAAATAAAGAAAAATTACCCTGAATGCAACTAGATCCACTTTTTCCCTTTACTTACTCCCAATTTTTTCTTAATTCAGCCCACTTCCATGCCCCAAATTCCTTGGAGGCATTCCTGCCTGGGTTTAAATCATTCTGTGTCTCTCAACTCCTGGTTTTTCTCTTCTACACATAGAAAGCAGGCAACGAACCTATATCCAATTCAAATTTCATCCCTCTATCTCGACTGGATTCCTGGCCCCCTGAGCAACACCTTTGCTGGTTACCTGAGTTTAGCCCCTTAGTCGCTGGATGCAGGCCAGCACTCTCCCTGTCCATTACAAAGTATCTGATCCATTCTTACTCACTGGAGATGCCGAATTGGACCTCAAAGAATGGCAGTTGGAAAAAAGACGTGAAAGGATGCAGGGTGCCTGTGAAAAAAGTGATGCCTGACAGAACATTCTGCACAGTCTCCAGATACCCTGCACTCTGTTCTGAGGTCCCACAACACCTAGCAAAAGATGGTGTCTCCCGGGCACTGTGGGATATATAATCACAGTGCATTTCTCCTGCTGTCAACATGGGAGTTAAGATGTAGACACAATCTGTCGACAGAGGAAGCAAATATAAACATGCTTTGGTGACTTTTTTTTTGGCAATTTCTGCATGTCGACATTAGTTTCTTCAACAAAACTCAGAAGTGTTGACATACTCTCAGGAAAAAAACAAGACAGAAAAGCAGATCCTTCAAAGCATCATTCACATGAGGGGTTTTTATTGTTATAAGTGTCCCACTAAATCAATGGAACTGCATATGTGAGTAAAGCTACTCAAATATTTGCAGACTGGCCTGATGATAATCTTCATGGGAGTCTTTGTACCAAATGAATTTTAATCATATTTAGGGAAAACATATAATTTTCAGTTCTAATATCAGTATCATCTTCAGTACTGAATTCATTGGTATCAGACACTTAAAACAGATGCAATACATTACATAGCTTTGTTTTCTTTTTTCCTGTTTGGCAACTTAAAAGTCCAGTCTGGAAATCATTAGTTTTCATAAGCCTTATTGCTAATGTGATATATACACGAGACCAAGCATCAATCATCCCTTGTGAAGATTCCCTTACAGAGAATCCTATTACATCAGCCCAGTAGGGGGAGGACTTCCCACCCAGAGAAAAAGTCCCAGGACCACCCCAGCCCTAGCAGATCCCCAGGTATTTGTGAGAGTCTAACATTCTCTGTGCCTGGTTCCTGGTTGGCAAGCCTCTCTCCAACTAGATCCCTGGCATTGTGGCTACCTTGAAACTCTAAGCAGGAATTCCCTGTAGAAAACGGCTACTCAACACGTGGCCCGTGGGCTGCATGCAGCCTGCAGCCCATTTGTTTGCAGCCCACGGGTGGGAAGTAAAAGAAAAAAGTAGTCAATATAATGGCCTTCTGTTGATATGCGTTTAGTAGTTAAATTTCTGGACTATCATTGCACATTAAAAGTGCTGTCATATGGGTAGAAATCAGGTAAATAGTGCATTTTATTAATATCAGCAGAATTGACTTAAATGGGGCCTGCGTATTGTGTAGTCTTGCCTTAATCTTTGTATTCATGCCCATCAGTGTGAAAGAAGCTATTTGTATATATTTGCATATATATTTGCATGTATATGCAACCGCACTTAAGTTGTGGCCCTCGGCATGTGCTGTGAGTATCACTGTGGCCCCCAGGGCTTCTGAAGTTGAATAGCCCTGCTGTAGAACTTGTGTGGGCTACGCATTAACACAGAAGGAAGATACATTAGTTATATGTGCCACAACCCAAACTCACTCACGCCCAACCTGCCTGGCCTTTGTTTCCTTCCCTGGCACAGACAGGCTTCTTCAGGATCTGGAGAATATGTGGGAAATGATGCTAAAGAAGCAGCTGACAACTTCTATGCAGAAGGAGAAAAATCACTAGGGAGAGTCCCCACCCCAACAGGTCTAGGGGCACAATGGAATATGCTGCAATTTATAGGGTCTCCTTAATGTCTTCCTAAGTGAATGAGAGTCCAATGCATTCAGCACTCTGCAGACTTGGTCCCACAGCTAACTATAATTTCCAGGCAGCTTTGATCTTTATAATGGTGGCAAAAGTCAAGTCTTTAACTGAAACAATGGTTATGATGGATTTTTTTCTGGCCTTCCAACTTGTCAGTATATTAGCCAGTTTTATGCCAAGTTGGTTCCCTAGAGTCATATCAACTAAAAAACTATGTTTGCTTGATACCCTGTGCATCTGATCTTAGTATGTAATTGAAAGAAGCAGTATGACACAATGAACGTTGAAATCCCAAACCCTTTTAATATTCCTCCTGTTTATATAGTATCAACTTCTTTTTTTTCCCCAGTACATTCCTGATGATGCCATTTCTCAGAGCAACTGACAGAACTTTGTGGGAGGCAGATTTTATCAGGCCTGGCAGTCTTAACACACAGCCTGCTCCTTCTAATTGTCATTCTGTA
The DNA here is from genome assembly GCA_032595735.1 of Pelochelys cantorii. Lineage (NCBI taxonomy): Eukaryota > Metazoa > Chordata > Testudines > Trionychidae > Pelochelys > Pelochelys cantorii. The sequence goes on along the minus strand of CM064328.1, from coordinate 145,386,169 downwards.
TTATAGGGTTCTATTCTGCAAGGTACTAAGCATCCTCCATTCTTCCTGCTCTCATTCTGCACAGCACCTTGATGTTTGCATCACAACTCATGGTGTATGATGGCCTTTTGATGCTGCTTTATCTCACTTTATCTCCAACATCATGACAAATTATCGGGGTATAATACACCATGCTTTACTAAACTATATGGAGGTAACTGCTTTTTCGAATAAAACTAAAGAACCACAAGATGTTGCTGCAGGATTTGGGAGAAAGAATTTGATTATGAAAATCTGATGTTGTTAGTTGTTTTGGGGGGTTGTTCTTTCCAAGATGGGTGACCATTCTTAGAAGGTCACATAAAAGTGATTTAAAAACATGAAACAAAGAGAAAAAGCTACCAACTTTCTGTTTCCCTCTCCCCTGTAGGAATTAGTCTGGTGCATTTGCTTCAATGAGAAGAATATATTTTATTAGAGACAAACAGAAATTAACAATTTCATAGGAAACTAATTACACAAAGACTTTTCAGTCATAGAATCATATAAATTTAGGGCTAAAACGGGACCTCTAATCAATCACCCTGCACTGAGGCAGAACCAAGAATACTTAGGCCATCCCTTACAGGTGTTTGTCTAACCTGTTCTTAAAAGAATCCAGTGATGGGGATTTTCTACTTTGGAAGACTATTTAAAATCTTAATGATCCTTGTAGTTTGAAAATGTTTCTTAATATGTAACCTAAATCTCTTTTGCTACAAATTAGGTGCTTACTACTTGTTCTACCTGGAGTGGACATGGAAGACAAATTGATCGCCATCTTCTCTATACGAGCCTTAACACATTTGAAGATTATAATGTGATTCCTCCTCAGTCTTCTTTTAACAAAACTAAACATGTCCAGTTTTAAAAACAACAAGAATTCCTGTGGTACCTTAGAGACTAGATGAGCTCATCTGAAGAAGTGGGTTTTGCCCATGAAAGCTTATCATACTACGTATGTTTTTAGTCTCTAAGGTGCCACAGGACTATTTTTGTTTGTAAAGTTACAGACTAACATGGCTACCCCCTGAGACTTTTAAACATGTCCAGTTATATTTAGTCTTTCATTATAGGGCAGTTTCTCTAAATATCATTTTTGTTTCCCTTCTCTAGACTCTCTTCAATTTGTCCATGTCTTTTTTAAAGTGTAGTGCCCAGAACTGGACACAGTACTCCAGATGAGGCCTCACAGGGGTAAGTAGAGTGGGACAATTACCTCTCATGTCTTTTTTAATAACCTTTTTGTAATTGCATCACACTGCTGACTTACATGCAGTTTGTGATCCACTATAACTTCCAGGGTCTTTTCTGTGGTACTACTCCTAGCCAGTTATTCCCCATTTTGTGTATTGAGTATTTGATTTTTTCCCCTCAGTGTGTACTTTGTACTTGTCTTTATTGACTTTCCTCTTTTTGACTTCAGACCAGTTCTCCAAATTGTCAACAATGTTTTGAATTCTAATCCTGCCCTCCAAAGTGTTTGCACCCCCTCCTAGCTCAGTATCATCTGCAAATTATATAATGCATATTCCATACTCCATTAGCTGAGTCATTAATGACTTCTTGAATAGTACTGAATTCAGGACTGATCCCTGCAGGATCCCACTAGTTGTATCTCCACTGTCTGACAGTAAACCATCGATAATTACTTTTTGTATGGTCTTTCAACCAGTTTTGCATCCAATTTATAGTTAATTTCAACTAGTCAGCATTTCCCTAATTTGTTTACAAGAATATCACTTGGGACTGTTTCAAAATCATTACCAAAAATTAAGATATATCACATCTACAGTTTCCCCACTTTCCATTAGAACAATAACCCTGTGAAAGGAGATTAGGTTGCATTAGCATGATTTGTTTTTGACATTGGCTATTATTTATAATCCTATTTTCCTCTACATGCTTAGGCACTGATTGTTTAATATTTTCCATTATTTTTCTGATCTCAAAGTTGGGCTGACTGGTCAATAACTTATTAGCTCCTCAGGTCCTCATTGTTCTGCTTTTTGAAAATAGGTACTATATATACCCTTCTACAGTCCTCTGGGGACCTCACCTGTCATCCTTTGGAGTTCTCAAAGACAATTGCTAAAGGTTCCAATATTGCTTCAGCTACTTCCTTAAATAACCAAGGGCAGGGGTTTTCAAACTGGGGATATATTATATAGCCCTACATTTATATAATTCTGTGATTGAAGACTTACATGGGGATTGCAAGCTGTCAGCCTCCACCCCAAACACTGCCTTGCTTCCAGTATTTATAATGGTGTTAAATATATTAAAAACTTATTGTAATTTATAATGGTGGCCACACACAGAGGCTTACAGTGTGAAAGAGGTCACCAGTGCAAAAGTTTAAGAACAACCGCTCTAGGGTCAATTTCATCAGGTCCTGCTGTCTTGAATATATCCAACTTACCTCAGTATTCTTTAACCTGTTCTTTCCCTGGCTTGACCTGCATTCTTCCCCCTTGTTGTTGTTAAGTATCTGATTAACCTTTTTTAGTGAAGACTGAGGCAAAACAGGCATTAAACATTTCAGTCTTCTTGATGTTGACTCATTACTAGCTATTCATCCCTGCTAAGCAGAGGACTTCCACTTTCCTTCATCTTTCTCTTCCTCCTAATGTATTTTTAGAGCCTCTTATTACTTTTACATTTCTTGCTAGGTATAATTCATTTATGCCTTAGCCACATTAGCTTCTTACTGTGCTTCCTATTTTTACTTTGCATCACAATAGTTGTACCTTTAATATTGTCTCTCTGAGCAACTGCCAGTTTTCCTGAATTCCTTATTCCCTTAGCCCTGGTCTTTAGCCCTGGTCACGAGGACTTTATTTCAAGGTCAAATTTATAAACGGACTGTCCACACTACCAACCCCGTCATTACAAAATAACGGGCTGTGGAATTCATCGGGAGTAACACTAATTCCGAAACTGTTATTTCAAAATAATGATAGTGTGGACGCTTTGGTGCTGCTATTTCAAAATAATTATTCCCAGAGTAATTCGAACTAATTACTCCCCAGTACTTCCTGGGGCTCAAAGTCTGAGGTAGCAGGTCCACATTACCAGAACCTGCCTTAGACTAATTTCTAGGCTTCCCTGTAGACGGACACGCTATTATAAATTTGTTAAATCAAGAGTTATTAAGCTGAATTTACTAATTTTGAAATAATTTCCTAGTATAAACATGGTCTTAGATTTTTCTTCCCATGGGCCCAATTCACTTGTTTTGTTAAAGTCTGCTTTTTTTTTTTTTTTTAATCCACTGTCCTTATTGTGCTGCTCTCATTCCTTCCTTTCCTGAGAATCATGGAATCTATTATTTCACGAACTCTTTCACTCAAATTGTCTTCAGTCTTAAGATATGCAACCAGTTCCTCTCTGTTAGATTCAAATCTCCAATGACTGTCCCCCTACTTTCCCCACCTTCTGAAACAAAAAGTTGTCCTCAGTTTTGCTGTATTACTTTTCCAATAGATGTTTGGGTAATTAAAAGTCCTCCATTACAACCACGTCTTGCATTTTGGATATTTATTTGTTCTAGAAATTACTCATCCACCGCCTTCTCCTGATTTGGAAGTCTGTAGTAGACCCTACTATGACATCACCCATTTCCCCCCTTTTATCTTCACCCAGACAATTTCAACTGGTCTGCCTCTCACTTCCTTCAGGACCTCTGAAAAAGTATCTATATTCTTCATGTATAAAACCTCTTCCTTTTTTTCCATGCTTGTCCTTCCTGAATAAGCCATACACTTATAACTGATATTTTAGTCATGAGAGTTATCTTACCAATGCTGAGTTAGGGTATGTCTACACAGCAAAGTTATTTCGAAATAACAGCCGTTATTTTGAAATAACTATCCTAGCATCTACATAGCCAAACCGCTATTTCAAAATTAAATCGAAATAGCGGAGGGCTTATTTCAAATTTGGTAAACCTCATTCCACAAGGAATAACACCAAATTCAAAATAGCATTTCGAAATAAGTGCTGTGTAGACACTTATATCGAAATAGGGGGCTGCCAGCCTTCCCAGGGTGCCCTGGTGGCCACTCCAGCCTCAACCAAGAACACTCCTCTCCCTCCCCATTCCCTGGAGCCCTTAAAGGGGTTGACACTGGCCACAGTGCCTGTGCCAGCTCCAAGCCTGCCAGCCCAGAGCCAACAGTCACTGCCCCTGACCCAGTGGCCCCAAAACATGAGCCACCAAGCCACTGGCAGCCAGCCCTCCACCGCTCCCCAGGAGCAGTCTGCCAGCTCCCAGGAGCCTGCCAGGGCCCGGACAAGGCGAGCGCCTTCCTAGTCCAGGGTGGAGATCATGGACCTTATTCAGGTTTGGGGGGGATGCCCCCAACGTCCATGATCTCTGCACTAGATGTAGGAACGCGGTCGTCTATGGCAGGATAGCTGCCAGCCTGGCAACCAAAGGCCACATGCGAACCCAGGAGCAGGTTTGCATGAAAATCAAGTTGGTCCGGCGAGACCCCCAACCCTGAGCCCTGAGCTTCCCCTCCCCCTTCTTCCTCTTGCTTCCCTCTTCCAGCTCCCTCCTCCTAGGTTTCCCCCTCCCCTCTCCCACCCTCTCTCTTCCCCTCTCCCACCTCCTTTCCCCAGTCTCACCAGAGTTTCATTCCCCACCCCCCAGTTTTGTTAAATAAAGATCGTTTGTGTTCATGAAAATACATATATTTTATTTGACATCAGGAATGGGGGGTAGGGAAGGGTAAGTGGAAGGACGTGAGGGAGGAATGAGGCACAAGCCCCCAGTGGGGCAGACCAGGGAGGCTCTTCGTGCTCCTCAGGATGGAAGCTCTCCTGCAGGGCCTCCTGGATACTGACAGCCCCCTGATGGACCTCCTGGATGGCCGCCTGCAGCAAGTGCAGCCAGGCTCGCAGCAACATGTCCAGGAGAAGCACCAGTGTGTCCAGGGGCAGCTCTGGCTCTGTGTTGCAGAGTGCTGTGGTGTCCCGAGTGAGGGCAACCCGAGCACGCAGAGACAAAATGCTTTGCTGTCCCTCATCAAGGTAGGCAAGCAAGCAGGGAAAGCTGAGAACCGGCTGTCCAGGGGGGATCCCTTTCAGCACAGGCCTCAGATAGCCTCAGGCAGCAGCCACAGAAAGTAGCTCCTGACCTGATGCCCTGCCGGACCTGGTTCCAGCTGGCCTTAAATGCGATTCAGCATCCACTCAGTGTGGATGCACTATTTTGAAATAGCAAAAAGCTATTTCGAAATGCATTTTGTGTGTAGACGTGTTATTTCGAAATAAGATATTTCGAAATAACGCTGTAGTGTAGACATACCCTTATAATGAACGCATAACTTAACTTGTGTATTAAAACTTCCAACTTATCTTGTGTATTCCCCATGCTCCTTGCATTTGTGACATTTAAGATGTTGAGCAATTTTCCCCACTGTTTTCACTCTCAATGCTTCTACATCCCTAGTATAATTTTCCATTTCCCCTATGACACTTAACTCTCCGTTAAGGTTATCTTTTTTATACTTATCTGTGTGCCTTTCTCATCTGATCTATGATGAACCTAGTTTAAAGTCCTTCTTATTAGGTTGGTGAGTTGGTATGTAAAGATGCCCTTCCCATTCATTGTCACACGGATTCCATCTCTTCCCAGCATCCCATGGTCAAAGAAGCCAAAGCCTTCCTGTTGACGCCATCTGTGCAGCCATGTATTCATCTCCAGAATACCTGTCCCTGCATGGCCCTTATCTGCAACTGGAAGGTTAGATGTTTTATATTACAAACAATAGAATATTTGGCAAATTTCACCTTTTTTCTTCCACAATGTCCTACTAAATCTCATCATAATGTCTGACAGCCAAAATGTTATGGGTTATCATGATGGTGAACTAATAAAAGAAAGAGAATACCAAGACTGGCAATACTGCAATTAATTGATTTTTATAGCCATGGTTTAGATTTTCCAGGTTGACATCCATGTTAAAATCAAGAGTTATAGTAAGAAATTGGTATTGTCAATGTTTGTCTGCAAGAGTTGCAGTGGGATGGAAAAAAGTTTAGTTTCTTCATGCAATCGTTTAAGTGAAACCGGACCACATGCCCAATACTGAAAGTCAGATTGCTACTGTAGATAAGCAAGGAGTAAGAGAGTCAATCATATGCACAGAAAATAAACGTTCAGCTATCTGGGTTCCCTCAGGAAGTTGCTTAGGAAAACTAAAAATACACCACTGAAAAAAAATACACTGCAGCAGAGTTTTTCTTTGTTGCACAAATAAATTACAATCCCCTCCATCTATGTACAAAAAAAAGAGAGAAAGAGAGAGATAAGATTTGCAACAAGGGCTGTAAAGCAAATCTCAGTAAGTCAAAGCTGTTAAAAGAGTAAGAGATGCATCACCTGGAGTGAGATCATGAGCCAAATGGAAAGTAAGGACCTCCAGGTAAGAAGTGATGCAGTCTGAGAAGACAGATGCCTGAAGCTAATTGCACCTTTCACAGTTCATCCTCAGTAATATCTGCAGCACTTGTCACTATGCAACAGGTTTCCTTTGCTGTGAAGCATTTTTATGTGCTCAATCTAAAACATTTTCTAACCGTTATTTATTAATTTCAGGGTTGTTCTAGGAAACATCTGTACAGCAAATGTGTCTAAGACATACAGTTTGGCTGAAAAGGATTTCCTTTTTGGACTGGACAGCCTGAAACTATGATGACTTTTGCAAAGAGTGAAAATAATTGATACTTGTAGTTTTGCTCACAATCTGATGTTTCAAACTTGATTTTTTCCCCAGCTTTTAAGTGAGCCATACTTGCCTTTTCATTATTTCAACTAGCCTGGGAAGTTGCAGGGCCCATCTGACAGGTGCTATGCTATGAACCATAGGGACACTGTTTAATCTGTGGGAGAAAGGGAGCAAAAAAGGATCGTGGATAAAAGGAGATTGGATCTTTTATGAGGTTAAGAAAAACAACTAAGAGGTGCCAGCTATGGAAAACTACTTAGAAAAAGCACAGCACTACAAGTATCAAATAAAATCATCCATGACTTAGACACATTCTTTCTTGCTACTCTCACTTTCACTGCAGTATGAGAAAATATGTATTTTATTCTGCTGCAGAAAAAAGGAATTGAAGTGAAATATCCAAACAAAAGGAGCTTGCTGACAGACTCATAAGATCACTTCTGCTTCTAGAGAGAAGAATTTGCTTTCCACTGAATTGTGGTTAACTATTTTTGCATGTGGGTCACCTCTCTAAATGCAAAGAAGCAGTCTGACAAGCATAGTAATATTTTAAAATGTCAACTGACTCAATTTCCTGAAAGATCTGGCAGAGTAGTTAAGGTAGAGTATGAGATGGAAAATAGAAAGATTCCACCCAATCTTAAATGTATGTTCTGTAACTGCACTGAAACTTTATTCTTTCCCATCTGCTCTGCAAATCTGCACCATGTTCTGGGATGGTCATGCAATTCCCTTAGCATGGTTGTTTCAACAACATAGTTATAGGTAAGAAAAGAGGTCCAATTTAAAAAATGCAGTCAAATATCAAATATCATGCAGTAGAGAGACACAGATGTGCAAGGACAGGAAGATAGGAACATGTGGTAGATTTTCAATCATTGGCAATTTTGAACTCAAGAGTGGATGTTTGTCTAAAAGATATGATCAGGTTTATATAAATAGGAATTAATTCAGGGAAGTTCTATGGCCTGTGTTATACAGGAGGTCAGATGAAATGATCACAGTGGCCTCTGATCTGTAATCTATGAACACAAAACTGCTATTACCTGATCAAAGCAGTGATCTGGCTCAGTGTCTCAAATTATTCAGAGGCAGCTGTGAATCCCCTCAAATAGGCAACTATACAATACCTTGCCCAGATCTTTCCCTCAGTTTAATTTTATTTTTAAATCTTATGTAATGTAACTGTCAATGTTTCTGTTATCTAGCAGTATCTAGGGTTGTGAACGACTAGTCAACACACTAGTCGACTAGTCATTCCCCCTTCCCCTTGCTGCCTCTATCAGAAAGAGGCAGCAAGCGGAGGAGGCGAGGGTGTGCTTCAAGCGGCAGCACTACATGGATTCCGGGGCCAGACCCTGGGCTTCACACAGTGCTGCCACTTTGAAACACCACATGCAGCCAGGGGCCAGCAGTCCCCTGCTGGCCCCAGGCTGCACGCGACATTTAAAAGCAGCAGTGCTGCATGGAGTCTGGGTCACATGGCGCTGCTGCTTTGAAATGTCACAGGGAGCCTGGGGCCAGCGGGGGGCTGCTTGAGTCCCCCGCTGGCCCCATGCTCCCCGCAGCGCTTTCGCCTTTGAAGTGTAGCAACAGCCCTGGGACTGTTGCTACACTTCAAAGGCGGAGGTGCCCTTATTGACTAATCGAATAGTTGATGCAAATTGCATTGACTATTCGATTAGCCAATTGAACTAAATTTAGCATCCCTATCACTATCGCATACTTTTAAAAATTATACTAAGCTTTTGTTCAAATGACACATGGCAGAGAGTTCCATGTGGTGAATGTGCATCATAAAAAAGTGTTTTCCCTTTTATCAGATTTAAATTTGCTGCTTTCCAATTTCATTAAATGTACCCTTGTTCTTGTTTTAGGAGAGAAAACAAACTTGCCCGATTTACTTTCTCTAGCCTATGAGCTATGTTTATTATCTCTCTTCTTACTTGTCTCATCTCTAAAGTAAACACACTTCATATGGAAGTTTTTCCATGGTTCTGTGACCCCTTTTGAAGAAGCGTGCTGCACAGAACTGGGGATTCCCAGGAAAAGACAGAGATACTAACCAGATTTACGTTCTCAGTGAACGTAAGAATGCTCATCCTGGGTCAGACCACTGTTCCATCTAGCCCAGTATCCAATCTTCTGATAGTTCTGGGGTAGGGAACCCGGACCCGACCCCTGAGGCTCAGGGCTTCCCCACAACATTGGGGAGTCTGTGCTGGCACCCCATCCCCCAGCCATCCCACCGCAGGACTGGAGCACACAAAATCTACTAGCTTCGGCTCCCCTAGACTCTGGTATGCTAGGGAAATGTGGGGAAGGTCTTTCTCCTTCTCAGACAGGGGCCACACCTGTGAGGGTTTTTTGTTTTGTTTTTTGTTTCTCACTTGTGCACGGCCACTGACTGATTTTTCTGTGGGTCAGCGGCCCCCGACCCAAAAAACGTTCCCCAACCCTACAGTAGTGGCTGGTACCAGAAACTTCAGAGGGAATTAACAGAACAGAGCAATTTATCTAGTGATCCACTCCCTTGTCATCTAGTCCTAGCTCCTGGCAGTCAGAGATTTAGGAACACCCAGAGCAATGAAGTTGCGTCCCTGACCATCTAGCCTAACAGCAAGAGATGGACCTGTCCCTCCATGAACTTATCTAATTCTTTTTGAGTTATACTTTTGGCTTTCACAACATCCTCTAGCAATGAGTTCTACAGGCTGACTGTACATTATGCAAAGAAGTACTTCCTGATGTTTATTTTAAACCTGCTGACTACTAATTTCACTGGGTAACCCCTAGTTCTTGTGTTATATGGGGGAGGGTAACACTTCATTATTCACTTTCTCCACAGCATTCATGATTTCATAGCCCTCTATCTTATCCCTCTCTGTGGTTTTTCTCACTCCGTGACTAAATGGCTGAGCTGGAAAAAAAGAGAACCTACTGTTGGTTATAGTTGTCTGTGATTAATGTATATTTGTTGAAGAAAGCTGTTTATGTACTTAGTGTTCTATAAGCAGTCTCATAAGAGCACTGATTTGATGTCACTTTGCATTTTACACACCAGTGACTAGGAACACCCATGCCTAAGGCAAGATTCTCCCCCTACTCCCGTTTCTCTCATTTTTATTTTTTGGTTTTCCTCTTTTGCTCCCTTTTTTCTTCCTTTCTGCACTGTCTTCTTTCCAGCTTCTGTTCTCTTCCCTCCCCTTCACCCTTTTTCACCCTCCCACTGTCTCACGTTTCCAGCTCCTCTCATCCAACACAGTGCTGTAACTTCTCCTCTCTCTTTAACCCCTTCTTTAAAAGTAAAGGTCAATACAATTCCTGTGCAAAGCTTTATAAATACGCCACATTGGACTCTCTCAGGTGGGTCATTTTTGAACATCTTATGGAAAAACACTGGCAAAGGGCTCTCTCTCTCATGTGCATTATTTATTAAAGGCACAAAATGTACTGTGGGTTTTACCACCGCAGAGAAGGATACAGTCCCTGCCCTGAAGATGTTACAATCAACAGTCAAGGCAACTGAGTGAAAGAGAAGCTGCATGTGGCTCCTTTCCCTGTTTTTGGCCCCTTCCCCATATAGTATTTGCCACTTTGGCCACCTCAGATGAAAACTAGAGGCATGTTTCAAAAATCTGTCAAGTGACAGCCCATCCCCTCCTCAAGCGATATAAGGAGAGCTGCATCCTCTTTCTCTTGCTCAACTTCAGGAGAAAAAAGGAGCAATCTCACACTCCATTAATGTGGGTGGTCACTTACATATATGGGTAGGAGGAGCCCCAGTCACCATACATGTCAGTTATCACCTAGATTCACCCAATCTCCAGTAAGACGGGTCACCCTTCTTGCCCTGACACCACTAATTTTAAATAGGGTGTCATGCTCCAATCCCTATTTACCTGACACAGACAACAATACATACAGTACAGGTGGCAGTGTCTCACATGCACATAGAGAGTGTAAAGCCAGAGGTGTCTCTCAGACACACAGGATACAGGCACCTCACCCACACAGTAAAGGCAGAGGGGTGACTCTCACACACACCCCCTAATACAGGCAGAGAGGTGTCACACTGTCTCTCTCACACACACAAACACACACTCAGTACACTTACTCTCATGCATACACATCCAGTAGAGGAGGAGAGGTGACACACTCTCTCACACACACACCCAGTATAGGCGGAGGGGTGACCCTCTCTCTCATACACATACAGTACAGGCAGAGGGATGACTCTCTCACACACTGAGTACAGACAGAGAGGCTGACTCACTCTCTCAAACATACCATATCCATTATAGGCAGAGGGGTGACACTTTCTCACACATACACCGAGTACAGGGTGACTCTCACACCAAGAAAAGGTGGAGTGTTGACTCTCTCTCTCATGCACACATTATACAAGATGGGGTAATACTCTCTTACACATACACCCAGTAGAACGGGAGGTCTGACACTCTTTCACACACAGTACAAGGGAAGGGGTGACACTTTCTTTCCCTCATGCACACACCAACAGTACAAGCAGAGGGGGTGACTCTCACACAAGCAGAGTACAGGAGAAGTGACACACATACACACACTGAGAACAGGCAGAGGTGGTGACTCTCCCCCCACATACAAGAGTACAGGCAGAGGGGTGACTCCCACACACACACACACAAGTACAGGCGGAGGGGTGACTCACACACACAGTACAGGCGGAGGGGTGACTCACACACGGTACCGGCGGAGGGGTGACTCCCACGCACACAGTGCCCCGGGTGGAGGTTAGATGCCCTTCCACCTCTGGTGACCCCTGTAGGGCCGGCGCGGCGGGCAGCGCGCACAGCCTGTCTGCGTAGGGCTGGGTCAGCTGCGGCGGCACGTGGAGCGGGCGAAAGGCGGCTGAGCGCAGGTTCTGGGACCTCCTCGCTCCGTCCGTCCCGGCTCCCGCAGCGGGGCGGCTGCCGAGCCGAGTCGGGTTGGCGAACTTGCCCCTGCAGTCGCCCCGCATGCGCCGTCCGGGCCCGGGGGGAGTCGGAGAGCACGAGATTCAAAGAGCCGGCGAGGCGGGAGACTGAGGGGAGGCGGGCGGAGGCGGTGGGAGGAGAGAGGAGAGCGAGCGAGCGAGCGCCCAGGGTCAGAGCGAGCGAGCGAGCGAGGGCGCGCGCCACACAGACAAAAAGGGAGGGCGCGGAGTAAGGTGTGGGGGGAGGGAGGGAGGGAGAGAGAGCGAGCCGGGCCGCGGAGGGGAGGCCAGGCAGGGAGAAGCGCGCCTCAGTCTCTCTCCAGAGGGAGTCCAGGGCTGCTGCCCGACCAGGCGTTCTCAGCGCCCTGCTTGCCACTGGCCCGAGCCTCCCCTCACCATGGTAGACAGGGGCCCCCTGCTGACCTCTGCCATCATCTTCTACCTGTCCATCGGGGCAGCTATCTTCGAGCTGCTGGAGGAGCCCCACTGGCGGACGGAGACAGACAACTACAAGAAAAAGAAAACGGAGCTGCTCAACGAGTTTCCCTGCCTGGGCCAGGAGGGCCTGGAGAAGATCCTGCAGGTAAGGGGGGGGGGGAGCTGCCTCTTCTCGCCTGGCGCCGAGGGTCGCGGTTGGGACTAGGGTGGGTTGGCCGCTTGAGAGATGTCCGTTGAGGATCTTAAAGTGTGGCTCATAATAGAGCGTCATCAGTCCTCCCTCTGAGGCCAGGCAGCGGGAGTAACCGAAGCTGAGTCAGGGAGAGAGCTGGGGCCGGTTTTTCCTTGACCCCACACGGTTACCCCCTCGGAGCCAAAACGTTGAATGAAGGGCTGCAGCAGTAGGGCTGCGAGTTCCCCTAAGTGGCTCACAAGCTTCTTTAAAACTTCCTGCCCGAGCAGGTTCCTGGCTTAGCTGGGACACCTGCCATGCACAACAATATAGGACTTAAGTAACCCCAAGTTTGCCTCTGGCAGAGATTTATAACATGGGAGAGGGCTAGGTGGGACATGTGTTTCGAGAGCAAATCCCTTTTGAAAGTAGGGTGCACTTAAATAGAGGTGTATGTATGCGTGCCTTTAAGGAAGGGGGAGGGGAACAGCAATGGTTTTCTAACAAATTTTCATTCATGTGGTGTGTGTAGTATTTTAGCATTTGAGACTACATGAATAATTTTATTTTAATATGAGAGAGGGAAGTTTTTACAAATACTTTCCTTTAATTGGTGCATTGAATTTGAATCAACTTCCTATAAATTTCCCACATTGCAAAATCCACAGTGCTGCGGGTTTTTCAGATATGTTTGCCAGTTGTAGCTTTCCTGGCCAATAGATGGTTTTATATCAGCAGGTGATGTGTGTGGTAGGGCCTTTTTTTTTTCTTTTAAGATAATGCAGTATCTTGTATCATTTTAAAACACATCTAACTGAAAGGAATAGTTGTTTACTAGAAAGATGTGAGGTTTTCCAACAAAGGAAGAGAGGCTAGTGAAACAGTGGTTAGATTCTAATTAAATTGGTTTTCTAAAATTTCTCTTCAACCTTTACCTAGAACATGTAAAAGTTTTGTTTTTCAACTAGCAGTTTAACTGTGTGTTAATTCCATTTGCCTAGGTTTCAAAAGTTTATTGACTTCTTACTCGATAAGGTATTATATGGAATTAAACTAATGAACTGTTTATTGATGCATTACTGTAGCAACTTTTTACAACATGAAATTAGCAGAACTACCAAAACTAACAGATTCTCCCCTTTTTTAACTCCCTCTGGATACTTTTGAATATGTGAATGGACTCTATGCGGGAATCAGGGAAACAACAGATAAAGCCAAGCAACTGATGCACTTTATCCTCTTCTTTGTTTAGCCTCATTTTGTTTTGTTTCATTGTGCTTAGTAAGTTTTACTTTGAAGAGTTTCCTTGGGATCTGTGTTTAGCTCTAATACTTGCTCTAGGCAAAACTTAGGTTAAGGGGAGACCAATCAAAACTGTTTGTTTGGTTTGCTACTTGGATGGAAAAAGTTACAGTTTGAGCTTTATTTTTATGAACTGTAGTCTGTGAAGGAGTAAATACTTTACAGCTACTTAATTACACTGAACAGATAACATAGGAAGGCACTAACAGGTGTTTCTTTGGAACCTATGCAATAGTTTATACACACGTATACAAACCCCTTACCTTAAGAATAGAGGTGGCCAGTGGGAAATAGAGAATTTAAAAAATGGGGTTGGCCATATGTTTGTTCCCAGGAAAGAGTATGAGCCACCTGGGGTTTTGTTCCACAGCAAAATTTGCTAGCTTCTTTCAGGAAAGTTATTGATTGGATTTTTCAGTTTCTTCCTAATTATCAGTATTCATCTCTATTGATGTGCTTAGTGCTGCACAAATGTAGCAGGAGATGGTTCTTGATGCCAGTAGCCTGTGACTTAAATTTTTTATTTTTAACTTTTTATCTCCCTCCAGTGGCTGAGTTATCTGTCAGCTTGTGGTAGCGATCTTTTTGTTCCTATCTTGGGGCTTGTCTACATGGGGAAGTTAGGATAAAGTCTCTCCGATGTTAATTTAAAGCACAATAGTTATTACACACTAATGCCCCATGTGAATGTTTTTCTTCTGCACTGAGGGCTAGTCTACATTACCACTCAAATGGATGTAACTTACGTTGCTCAAGGGTGTGAAAATGACACTCCGTCGGCAACCTAAATCACATCGATTTAGCACAGTGTGGCCAGCATAGCATCTGTCTCTCATGGAAGTGGAATAATTATGCCCATAGCAGAACACTCCTTCAGCACATGCATGACTGCAGTGTAGCTGCACCAATGTAGCACGATAGTGTAGACTTGCCCTTGGAGCTGTTTGTACACCGCCAAGTCCTTACTATCCTCAGATGGACAGACTAGTTCTTCCAAAATGATGGGCAGTGTATCCAAGAATCCTGACAAAAGGAACTAGGGGATACGTCTCCAGATACACATGGGTGAGTGCAGAAACAGCGAGAACACAGTAACAAGAGTAGACTTTGTTATGGCAATGTTCACACTCTGGCACTTGGGTGAGGCTAACCTATCACATTGGTCAGTTGTGCAATGAAGACAGTACCCAATGACTACTCTTCTTTCTAGTGTTGCTCAGGAGTCCATCTGTCTCTATGCCATTTTCTACATCGGGGACTCTGACCTTTTGAGAATTGTCCCCCTTACTCTTGTCCATACTCCTCTGCTTGTCCCCCCCCCCCCCCCGCCCCGAGCTGAGGCCAGAAACAGGGTAGTGACCCTGGGGGTGGGATGGAGTAAGGGGGCTAAGGCTGGGATCACAACTGAGGGTGGAGCTGGGAATGGAGCTACAGCCAAAGGCTGACGCTGGTGGCAGGAATGGAGTCACAGCTGAGTCCTGGTGGGAGCTGGCAACTTGGCCTGTGATGGGTGTTGCTCTGCTCCTGCCTGCAACCCTGTCCCAAGCCTTGGCTCCAAGCCTGGAATGGAACCATTTTGGGACCAAAGCCGGGGGCAGTGCCAAGAATGGGGCTGCAGCTGGGTGTGGGCGGGATGGTGCTTTTCCTTCCCATGGAGGTTGGCCCAGGCCTGCTCTTATCCCCTGAATTTTCCTCCTCACTCCCCCGGGGGGGGGGGTGTGATCCATATTTTGGGGTCTTTTGTTCTACACTTTTATGCCTGTTAGACTTTCATGCTCTTATGACTTCATTCACCATCTCCACTTTGACTACTTCCAGAATAACCACACTTTCAGTGTCTATTCCCACCTCTCATATGGCTCTTCCTGGGTGTTCCATTCCAAAGTTTAAACTCAATGTGGTTAAATGTGATGTTAATTTTCCCTTCTCTCAACCCTTTTGGTAATAGTTGGTGATAATTTCACCATCTTCCAGGTCATCTAGGCTTACAAAATTGCTGTCACTATTATTCTATATAGTGTTGTAGGTAGGCGTGGTATTTCTCACAGAAAAATGAAAACGTGGGGTGACTTCCAGCCATATTGAAGTCGGTGGCAAAAATCCTATTGATTTCAGTGAGGCCCAGGATTTCACCCAGGGTGCCAACACCACTTACAATCTAGGTCATATTAAATTTTTTCCCTTAACTAGTATTTGTGCTTCTGTTGGCTCCTGCTCGATTGTAAAACCTCTCTAAAAGCCATCCTTTTCCTGTCTGCCCCGATCATCCTGCCTTAAGTATTGGTACCACCTGTCAATTTATATCCCTCCAGCACATCCAATACTGTTCTTGCAAATTTATCTTCTTCTCCCACTGCTCAAACTGTCATGCCTCTGCTTGAGTTATTTCCAAGGTTCTGCATGACTCCAGACCCACTCACATCTTTACTTTTGTCTCTTCCATGCTGCCCCTCTATTCCTCTTAGGTCTTCTTCTTGGTGGTTCCTTTTATATCCTTTTCCCTCCGTTCAACCATCTGAGGCTTTGAATAGCCCCCTTGATCTTGTGTGTGTCTGTCTCTTGTTCTCCCCTCTTCAGTAGCCCTTCTTAAAATACACTTTTCCGTGAACCCTTTCAACAAATGTCCACAAAACTTACCTTACCTTGCCTTCCAAACTCAAGGAAACCACAAGAAACATGCAGAAAAATTAGCTTTGCTGATCTGCATTGTGTAACAGGATGGTGGGGAAGAAAACAAAAATAATAAGTGACTTTGTCCCAAGTGCAGGGCTGCACACTGTCTTGTCTCATGCCCAGCACGCTCTGTTCTGATTTAGTGTCCAATTAAGTAGACACATAGGGCACAGGAACAATGGAAATTCTTTGTGTGGAGTGGTGGCAGAATCTGGTCCTGTGATCTTAAGCTCCAAGGAGCCAGGGACCTTATCAATTTATTTATCTTCCTGTCAAGTCCCATTTAGACTAGTATTTCTGTATTAACAGACTAAAATTGCTTTTAAGGGGGAAGAATGTCAGGTCAGTTTGGCTTAAAATGTAGATTCTGTAAAACAAAGTTTCACTACGCTTAACAATAGAAATGCTCTGAATTAAAATACGATTTCTTGGAAATGAGTTAACAAAGATTTCCTACAGAAATTATAAATGGCACATTGCAGCATATGCTAGAGCATGAAAACCTGCAAATCAATCCAACCAGTCTGTTTTCACCACACCTAAAGTGAGAGAAATGCAAAAGGTAAATAGTTCAATGAAAAGTAAACTTTTGTTCTGATAACCTTATGCAGTGCTTGTAATCAAGACAAGAAATTCCCTATAAAGCAGGGGTGAGGAATCTTTTGGGTCAGGGGCTGCTGAGCCACAGAAAAATCAATTGGGGGGCTATACACAAGTGGGGAAAAAAATCCAAACTCCCTCACTGACGTGGTCCCTAACTGAGAGGGAGAAAGACACTCGCCACATTTCCCTTGCACACCAGAGCCTAGGGGGGCCCAGGCTGGTAGATTTTGTGTGCTCCAGCCCAGTGGTGGGGCCGCGAGCTCACTAATGCTGGGGTGGAGCCCTGAGCCTAAGGCCGGATCCAGGTAAGCCGGGAGCTACATCCAGCCCCCAGACCTGAGATTCCCAACCCCGGTATAAAGGATTCCCAAATACTATTTTTAAAGCAGATCTCACTGAGATATGTAGAATTATTCCAGTGTGTGCGGTGAGCTTCTAGGTTCTATAAATGCTTTCAGCCAGGTGACGCTATGCTTCTATGTAAAGCAGTTAAGCCATGTTTCAGTTTCCTCTAATCAACCCCTTTTTTTGTTTTTATTTTCACAACTTTACCCGGGCCTACAAGCAGATGTTGAAAATTTGTCGAGAGGCAGCCACATATTCAGTGGCAGAAATTGGTTTCTGAGGGCCCACAAACAACATTTCTTAAAATGTGTAATTTTCTACAACCAAGAAGATTTTGAGGAATTTCAAAATAGTGCACACGTTAATTGACTATTCATCTGGAAAAACTATAATTTACAGTTAACTAAGTTACCATCAGATGATGCACACACAAAGCAGAGAGACCCAGATGCCTTTGAGAAGGTGTGGGTGTTTTTTGCTTCCTCACGCTGTCAAGGCTAACTCAACAAACAGCTGCATGTTGTTTCAGGTGAGGAAGGTGGTTGTTTGGTTTCACAGAGCCAGGCATCGTTGTCCTGCAGCTGAGCTGGCCACCACAGTGGCATAGAAGAGCAGCTTGGGATAGTTAACGGAAGTCCTCAAACTTCATTGCAGAGTGACCCCATTTCTGACAACAAAAATGGCTACGTGACCTAGGAGGGGGCACTGAAGACAGCCCACCTGAGTGCTGCTGCCCTGGGGGAGAAGGTGCAAAATGCAAGCCCTGTCACCCCAAGACAGGTAGGGCCAAACCTGATGTCTGAGCTCCGCTGCCTGTGGCTAATGCCCTTGGACATCCGCGTCAGCCATAGGTGATGGGGCTTGGGTGGTGGCTTCTGTCAGCAAGTCTACCGCCGGCCCTGGTGACCCATTACGTGGGCGTCGGGTGAAAGGCCAGCTGGGGAAGGCAAGCCCCAGCCCCACCCCCTTCTGCCTGAGGCCCCCACCCCTTCCGCCCAAGGCTTTCGGGCCACATGGTGAGCTGTGGCTGCCATACTGCAGGCCTGGCCTGGCTCTCCTTGGTGGCTGGGCGGAGCCGTGCTGCGGCTCATTGCTTCCAGGCAACCACACTGATGAGCTGGGCTGCCTTCCCCAGCTGCTGGACGGAGCCAGCCTTCCCCAGCAGCAGCGCCAGCCTTAGAGGTTGGTCATGTAGGCAATTTTGGGAAGGCTCTGCCTTCCCTTGCCTGCGTTACCGACTGCCCCATGCCCAATGAAAACGGAGTCGTGACTTGCTTTGGGGTTCTCCCCTGCCATTTGAGAACACCTGGGATAGTAGCATAAGGCTTAATCTAAACCACAAGTTTTGTACTGGTATAGCTATGTTGGTGGGGGGGGGTCAGCGGATATGGTTGTACTGGTACACCCCCATTACTGTGGGTGGAGTTCTACTGGTTTCAAGGTGCCTTATACCACTACAGCTTATTTTTGTTCCCGTATGGAAATAGCTATCCTGTAATGAACCCTTTTATAAAAGTGAAAAGCTGTGTGCGCTCTAGTGGGGTTGTACCACTTCAACTATAACAGTATAAAGTAGTGTAATGTTTTGTGTGTGTAGATAATGAAATCTGCAGAGATGTACATGCACCCTGCTGTTGCAGCGAGCTGCAACAGGAAGCCTCTGATACCAGCTGGCCTTGCTGCTCTGACTTCTTCCTCTGTTATGTGAGTGCATTTTCAAAACAGGGGTAGGTATGAGGCTATGTAACCTTTCTCCATCACTCCACTTTCTTCTGCTCTTTATTGCTCCACCCATCTTGCAAAACACTGACTTAACAGTTGTGAGCTTTACTCATGCAGTTGAGTCTTGCTGACCTTGTTTATTGGGAACTTTTTCTTTTGGTGGGTGGTATGAAGTCAAAATACTTCTTTTTGATAAGCCAGAAACTTTTGTTCATGGTAGTGAGGTAGTGATCATAAGAATTCAAATCTGTGGGTTAGGAAACGCATTTGGGGAGAAAAACATAAAAAAGGAAGAGAAACTGCCCATTCTAGCTGGTGATGTTTGCTTCCTTTAGGTTTTTCAACATATAATTAAGATCTTGATTTAAAGATTTTACAAGACTGTAAACAAAAGGCCTGAAATATTATCTAAGTAACCAGGTAGCTTGACTATTTGGACCAGAGCAAACTACTGTGAAGAAATGCTCAGAGAACCTCAAGGGGAGCTCGGATTGTGTGCATGTGTGTTTTTCCTTAAAAAAAAATCTGCAAGTGACTTCATAGAGTACTCAACTTCTATAACCTCCTGTTTGACAACTTCTGCATGGATTTAAGGATTTTGCTTCATTACCAGACTTGTGCAGTGCTGGTTTTGTTTCCTTCTCACTTCTTATATAAGAAGCACAGAATACTTTCATTGAATGCAGTATTTCCAGGGTTCATTACTTCAAAGTGAACATCATAAGGTTTAATTTTGAAGGTGGTATTTATTGTCAGGCTTGACAGCATCTGTAAGATACTTTTACAAAAGCTGAAAGGCAAATAAGATTTAATTCCACTTACTCAATAAAGAGAGTAGAGATTTTTTAGTGGTGATTCACTCACTTCCAAGTTAATAAAGTAATCATTAAATTTGGTTTGCTCTTCACTGAAGGATGTCATTGAAAGACTTTAATAAGAATTGTGTTCAGAATGAATTGATTTAAATCACCAAATAAAATCTTTGATTTAAATCAAGTTACCAAAATAGCTAAGACTGCCTGTGCTAAGAGTGCACTTAATTTTGGAGTAAGCATCATTGAACTCACTGGCACTTCTGTTTATTGAGGAAACACGTATAGAATGGAGTTCCCTTGGAAAAACTGAGGTATGCTGAAATAAAATGGGGAATAGACTTAAGGTATCACTGTTATGGTCTGTGGCCATAATGTTCCAAAATAAAGGGCATGTATTATGTAATTTTAAATAAGAAAATGCCAGTTGCAACTGGCAACTCTAAATTTCTCTTACTTCAGCTTTCTGTATTGTATACTTCAGTGACAGATTCTAAACCTAGTTAACTAATTAAACAAGTCATAAGGATTAGGTAAGCTAAACTTCTTTTTTCTAGCAACATCCAATACCACGAACAGCTTGGGAATTTACTTGTCAAATCACACTTATACTAAAAGACAGAGAGAGAGACTTGAAGAATGATGCATTGCAAAGTGAATTAAGTTACTAACTAGGGATGTTAAAATGTGTTTATGTAATCCATGTAACTGCTGAAATTTTCAGTGGTTACACATGGATGGGGGCAGGCTGATAAGAGAAGCAGCAGTGCATGGGGGGGCAGAGGTGGCTCTGCACCAGCTCCCGCCTGCCTTCCCCGCTGTTGCTTCTGCATCAAAGGCAACAGTGCAGGGGAGAGGGGGACCTGAGTGTACCCTGGTTTTATAAGTTAACCATGTAAACTGTTACACTTAGCCATATCTACATCTTCATCTACAGGTTGGATCTCCCTGGTCCAGCACCCTTGGAACCTGACTGGTTCCAGATGAGAGATTCTACTGGCTATGGGGAGGTCACTTTTGCCCCCTCCCCCCGGGCCTCCCCAGCCACTGGACTCCCAGCCAGACCCCTCCCCTACCCTGCCAGCCACCCCGGGCTTCCTGGTCCCATTGGATTGCCCTGCTGACGTTGGGGGCTCCCTGGTCCTGGAACATCCGTGGTTGAGAGTCCTAGTTCAGAGAGGTGCAGTCTGTACAAGTACATCATTTTCTCCAAACAAGCCATTTTCTTTCTGATGTTTCATGCTTGCAAGTAGGCCCTGCATCTTCTTGAACTGCTTACACTTGAGACGTTTTCCTTTTTTTACCCAGGAAACAAACTTCTCCAAAATATTCCCCTTTAGGATCCCTCTTACACCCAGAAGCCACGACAGTTTTTCAGTGGCAAATGTATGGGGGAATGTAGACTCTATTATTCCGTTCTATGCTGCCTCCATCCTTTTTTATATATCGTTTCACTGTCTTTAAGATGTTTTAACTAACTTCTCTGCTGTGTTTGGCCAAAATCTACCACCACATAAGCACAGGAAAAAAAAAACCAACCCAATCCTATCTAGCTTGTCTTGTCTTTGCATATACTACTTTTCAGTCTGCTGAGAAACAGAAATTTGTAGCCCAGAACATTTAAGAAGCAGGAGCTAGTAGTTAAGCTGGACAGACTAGAGCAATTTAATTCATTTTTGAGAGACTGATATACATGTAGTATATTTGTGATGAGATTTAATTGTAACTGTTGTTTTTAAATGAGAAATTTAGTATTTATTGATTTTAAAAAATCCAGTTTAAATAGAAATACCAGATGTTTTAATTTTTTTTAAATAAAAATAATTGATTTTTATCCACTCTGATTTGTGTTGCACGTAAATTGGGCACATAATGTCACAGACCATACAGCTGTCCTGACATCTGGATTTGCTGCTAACTAAAGTACTAAGGGACGGGGCAGAATTTAATAGTAATCTGAATTTTGTCGTTTGCACTCCAAGCTGTCTGATTTTTCCCAAACCAAAATACAACATAGTTTAAAGCCCTAGAACATTTCCAAATACTGAATGGTTAAAAAAGAAAATGGAGCTACCCCTACAGGAAGGGACTGGACCCGAGAGTCCTGGATTTTAGAGGTTCAACCTGTACAAAATTCTTCTTAAGTGGAAACATAATCATTGTTTGTGTCTAGAGCCCAAGAATTTTAAAGCACAAATTAAGTCTTATCTCTGAGAAGTCAGTATGGTTTTACATATTTTAGAAATAGGTAAACTGAGGAGTGTGGGCCTTAATTGACTTGAGGTTGCTCAGCAACCAACTGTAGAGCTGGAAATGGTGCTTAGGACTCCCTGTCTTCTTTAGGATTTCCAACCCTCCAGCAGTGTCCTGGAGTCCCCAGGAATCAAAGATTAATATTTCATTGAAGATTGTCACCTGATGAAACCTCTAGGAATACATCCAACCAAAATTGGCAGACCTAGTAGTCTTTCTGCTCTAACTACTAGGTTACATTGCTTAGTAAGCAATATCTATACTAGGAAAATTGAGAGACATCATTCATCAATAGAAGACAGCACCACACTACTCTAGTTTTGATAATTTGAGAGTGGGTAGGTGGAGCATGGGGAAGGGTTGGGTATCTTACAGGGTTTTTATTTGCTTGTAGTTGATTTGTCATCTAATCCTATTTGTAACAGAGTTAAATAGTAAGACGGAAAAATGCCTGAACCCCCTCAGTGCTACAGCTTCACCTATTGCTAATGTCAGTGGAGAACTATGGATCCTAATTTTCCTACCACAGACTCACTCATCCATGCTGTTAACATGCTTTCCTCCTGGTTGTTATTAGGAAATAATGCATTGTATCGTGCCACCATACAGCTGTTGCGTCAACCCTTGCTTCTGTATCTTGTAAAAATTCAGGATCGCATTCCATTTTTCACTGATCTCCTTTTTGGAACAAAATGTTACTTTCACTGTAAATAAGAGTTCAGTTTGTTTTCATTAGATTTATTTTCCTCTAATTCTGTCAAGTCTTTAAAATAAACATTCTAACACAATAGTTTTTGTTTCTTGTCTATCTCTCTGTTGCAACTGACATTAACAGTCAAGCAAGTGTGCAGTCTCTTTAGAAAATAGCCAACTAACCAACATTTGCTACTATTTAAAAAATAAAATACATCGACATAGTTGGGACACATGGCTGGAAGTTCATGTTTAGTCCCTCTTGAAACACTTGTAGTCATCTCACATAGTATCGTGTTTAAAAATGCTTGTACACAGGTCTGGCCTTATGAGTGGGTGACATGGTGTCCATCTAGGCGGATGTCACGGAGTGGGGGGAGGGTGCCATGGTCAAAAGGTGCTGGCACCCAGGCAGAGTAAGAACTGAGGACCCACAAACTAGGCCCCACGCTGCACTTGTGGGTGTCTTTGTTGGCCTGTGTGATATACTGGCATAGCGGAGTGGGTGGGCGGATTGGGATGGCTCCCAGGTGAGGGAAGGGGTTGAAGTTGCAGGGGGTTATTGTTGCAGCTTGCCCCTAAGGAGGGTCTGCACCAGGGATTAGGTAGGGGAGCCCCAGCAGGTTCAGGGGAGTACCCTACAGGATGGGCTGGAGCCAGAGCTGGCCATGCCCTTGGGCTGTTTCATGGAGTAGGGTGGGGGGCCAAGAGAGCATCCGAGGAAGAGCTACTTCTGTCTGGTGTTTCCAGCATTCAGGTGGAGGGTTGGGCTGCCTGATGTAGTGTGCCAGCCAGGGTAGCTGCTCGCCCACCCCCAAATGCCCATGCAGCAGGGGCAGAAGGGATGTCCTGGGCTAGTGGGAGTACACAACAGTGTGTGAAGCTGAGTGGCACTGAAGAGCAGAGGCGTTGGAGGTCGCATGGGGAAGCCGACCCTGTGCTGGGTGTGTGCTGTGCTAATCTTCAGTTTGTACCTTGCAGAGCAGCCATCCCCTATGTCACTGCTCCCCCCAGTGCTTCACACATTCTCTTCTGTTGGTGCACACAGTCCCTGTTATAACAGATCCCCGTTCTCCATAAACTCAAGGGGGTTGACCTTACTGAATAGTTGTACTCAAAGAAGGGGGGCCAAAAATAAAGGGTTGTCCAAGGCACCATTTTCTGGAAGTTTGGCCCTGCTTTTACTTGAACCATGTCATAGCCTTCCTGGGAGTCTAGAAGTCACAGAGTAATTTCTTAGCACAGTGGATCTCAGCCTTTCTGCTGTACTCCTTTCCGGGGTCTTATTTGTCTTGCATGCCCCAAAATTTCACCTCACTTCAAAACTAGCTGCTTACAAAATCATCTGTAAAAATAGAAAAGTGTCCCAGCACTGAGAAAAATGCTTGCTTTTATAAAATATTGTTCTTGCATTAGGGTAATCACACATCCCATTTTGGCCATGCCAGTCCCCATTGTAAGCCCTGCCCTGGACGTCCTGACACTTTTGGCAAAAATGGGCATTGGTCCCATTTGCTCTTCCCCACTGATTATCCCAACTATGAGGACATGGAGGAATGTTCAGAGGATGGGGGGGGGGGGTGCTAACCATGACAAGAGGTGCAGTGGGACTCAGGCAGTCCGCCCCTGCCCTGGCCAGCACAGTGCTAGCCAAGACTCCATGTGACCCTAGGCTGCCCCATTCAGGAATGGTGGGGGTGGGACTTGAGTGAGCCCCATGCAAGTGTCACCACATGGCCACTCAGGCCAGACTCATGCAGTGTCGTCTTTTTCACTTCGGAAAATATGGTCAGCTCTGGTATGTAGCGCTGTATAAACAGGTCATCGTCATATGGAACTTTAGTTCTTACTGACATTACTGGTGCTTTTTATGTTACCTATTGTAAAACTAGGCAACTATCTAGATGAGTTGCTGTACCCCTTGGAAGACCTCTGCACACCCGTAGGGGTACACATACCCTGGTGGAGAAATACTGTCTTAGAGGGATCATCTTGTGCAGCAAAATTCCTTAAAAAACCCAACTGAAAATCCAGTTGATTAGTTTCTAAAGGCAAAATGCAGACTGTTATGCCAGCGATTCCCAACCGTCGGTCCATGGAGTGGCAGCAGGCTGCAAACTGCTGCTTCCTCGGCTGCAGCTGGGCCACGCCTATTGCCTTGGCCCCGCCCGCTGGAGAAGTGCGTGGTGAGTGGTGCAGTAGGCGGGTGCTCCAGGGGTTTGTGCTGGGCCTCTGGGTGCATGCAGGTGTGGGAGCAGGGAATTGCAGGGGGCGGGGTGTGTGTCATGCCTCGCAGCCCTGGGGGAGGCACTGCCTGACCACAGCACAGTCTGCTCCAGGATATGTGGAGCAGCAGTGCTATGTAGCCATAGAGCACATGTGCGGGACAGGAAGTCTGCCAGCTTTTGCTTCTTAGGGGCCCTTTTGGGCCCCTGAGCTGAGGCATCTCTATGGCCTGGCCCTCAGCTGCAGCTTGTGTGGGGACCTGGGAGGCAAGGGGGAGCCTCCGCCTATGGGGAAGGGTGGGGCTTGGGCGAGAGCTTCAGCCCCATCAGTGATCCTGGTGAGCTCGGGCAGCTGCAGTAACAAGCTGCTTTTCTGCTTCCCCTTCCAGTGGAGCTCGGAGCACCCTGCTGCCCAGGCTGGTAAGTGACAGCGCAGGGGCCGCATGCCAGACACCATAGTTCCCTCTAAGCTGCACGCTTGTGTGCATAAAGGAAATTTCTATCCCGCCCACCTCCTAAGCAGAGCTGTGCAGCAGTGTGGCAGGATGCATGCTCGGGCAGCAGGGGCTGGAGGAACCACGTGGCTGATGGGCGGGCAGGTGGCTGCTCCAGTTGGCCAGGGCCAGAGGACCTGTGTGGCTGGCAGGAGGGAGGGGGGCAGCTACTCTGGCTGGCCAGAACTGGAGGAATCGCATGGCTGGTGGGCAGATGGCTGCTCCGGGCCAGAGGAACCACATGGCAGGCAAGCAGTTGGCAAAAAAATGTGATACCTTAAAATTAATTGCCATATTGTATATGCAAATTTGTTATTTACCATAATGCATATGCAAACGTGTCTGGCAATCCGCCAAAATTTTTTTAATGAGTTCGCCAATCTGCGATATGAAACAGGTTGGGAATCACTGTGTTATACAACTGTTAATTTTGATTGTTAAGTGGGTTATGTATTAGCAGAGTTAATTTGCATGACAGTGGTTTGGGTTTTTTATGTAATGTTAAAATCTATAGGGGATTTTATGCTCATCAAAAAGCAACTGGAATTTCAAAATGAAATTTTGTCAAATGCAAAACAAGAAATTCTTGAATGCTTATTACCTATAACTTAGTATCTTACTGCTAATGTGTTTTTGGCAAGTTTCCAACATATAACTAAACTATCAGAATTTTCGTGAGCATTTATCACAGTGTTATTTAAATATCCCAAGAGAGATACTACCTTTACCAACTTTGGTACATTTAGTCTGCGGGCAGAATTTGGTCGTCCATTCTATTTCAGGTTCAGGTTTGTTAACCAATGGCACGACCAACCCCTGGTGTATTAGCTTGGTGTTGGTAAGAAGTACTCCTATTCCTCTTTGATTTACAGATAGTTGGGATACATTTTGG
The DNA here is from genome assembly GCA_032595735.1 of Pelochelys cantorii. Taxonomy (NCBI): domain Eukaryota; kingdom Metazoa; phylum Chordata; order Testudines; family Trionychidae; genus Pelochelys; species Pelochelys cantorii. Next base: position 145,359,836 of record CM064328.1, on the reverse strand, counting down.
CAATATTACCATGTCATGTGGCATAACCGTAGCCCTAGGTATATTTGCATAAATGGTTCATTCAAATACAATTGAAAAAAGTCTAAGTTAACAGCAGAACAAGCTATTCTCCCACACTGCCCAAGCAACTCTGTTTTTGCATCTGTCCTTATTTGACTGTAAACACTTTATCTCACAGTCTGGTGCATGAGTCAAGTAGCTTCTGAAAGCTGTTGCTAGTTCAAGACCTTGGGGTGTTTCTTCCTTTTCCCTAAGAAAACAGCATAAAGAGGGAAGGGACATGGAAGCAATATAAACAAATTGTGGACCGTAGCCTTTCAGAAGAGGCTGAATCTGTCACATCATGAGATATTTCAAAAACTCCTGTTCCATCAGTATGCAGGTCTGTAAGGTTTTCACGCTGTTCACTTGACCTTAGCCTTTTCTGTGGGGCTGGTGTTGCAGTAATTTTTCTCTAGGGCAGTGATTCTCAACTGAGTGCCCAGGCCCACTGGCGTACTACAAGCTGGGGAGTTAAATTGCAGTTATCTAACTCGTTGTGTAGCGGATACAAATTGTATTGACTACACAACTAGTTGAGAAGAACTGCTATGCAGAGCCACAGTGGGGGTAGCTCCAGGAGCCAGCTCGAGCCCGGAGCCACCCGCGCTGCAGCTGTGCATTTTAAATGTAGTAACAGCTGCCAGGCTCTTACTAAATTTAAAATGCAGAGGTGCAGCATCCTGGACCACTGTGAGTTGGGACTGCTCGGTCCTGGATTGCACTGAGTCCAGCAGCCCCTGTTCGCGGCTGCCAGGGCTGGCTGTGGCGAGGGGCTGCTGCCAGAGCAGCTTATGCCCACAGTGAGCCTTGGACTGCCACGGGCAGAGGCTGCCTCACAGCAGCCTCCCCATTCTCCCTGCTGCTGCCTCTGCTAGAGGAAGCAGGAGAGGGGGAGCTGACACCGCAGAGATGGTGCTAGGGGGAACCAGCTTTTAAGCTGGCTTCTCCTAGCATCAGCTTTTGGTCCCTCCCTCCCTTCCTTCCTCCCCCTGCAAGGGAGAGGGGAAGTGAGTAGTCCATGCTCCCTACATCCCTACCACAAGCTGGTTTCAGGGTGGCTGGCAAGCCATGCCAGGATTAGATTGCTGGAGTTCAGAGTTGAAAGATGAAGCCCTACTGTCTGGTACCCGAAGCCCCACCACCCAGAGCTGATGCAGAAGCCTCAGCAACTAAGCGTTGTGGGGCCCACTGTGGTGGAAAGCTGAGAACTGTCCTAACTGCTATCCCCCTAATGCTGGCCCTGGCTTTTATATGAAGAAAAACAGTTGATGTGGCACAGGTAGACTGAAACACGCAGTTTTTGTAGCATGTTTGGCGGGTGGGGGCACTTCGGAAAGAAAAAGGTGGAGAGCCCCTGGTGTGAGGATCCTGTTGCCTCCTTAGAAGAGGTAAGAGCCGGGCATGCTTGCACAAATCTGCAAACACCCAAGGGGTTCTGTTTGTTTTTGTGAATGCATCCTCCCAAGATGACGTGTAACCAGTTTCCAGCTGCTCAGAAATCAAATCAGACTTGTATGGGTTTGCGTGATGTGTATATGTAAACTAGCTTGTTTCTGAAATTGCAGCAGGTGCTGTAGCTTAATAAAATGGGATAATGGCTATGGCTGAGTTGGCCCCATCAAGGGGAACTTCCTCTGTTAGCCTTCAGTTCTGAATCTTGGCTGTCTGTAACAAGGCTCCATGTGTCTGTTGTTTAATGCTGCTTTGGATTCCCAAAGGAGCTTTCATTCGTCAGTCTCTAGAGTTTACAGAACTACCATATGTGAGACTCACCCACCACCAGCCAGCTTGTTCTTCCCCTCTCTGTGCCTCTCTCCGGCCAGCAGCACCACTGATCAACTCCTTCCTCTCCCAATCCCTACCACCCCTTGTGATCAGCTGCCAACAGGAGGAGCGGGGATGGTCAGGAACTGGTCAGGAAGAGGCAGAGTGGGGGCTGAGAGGTGCGGTAGGGGATTGGGGGCACAAGGGTGGAGGTTTGGGGAAAGGAGCTGGTAAGACTAGGGCCTGGGGTGGTTTCAGGGGGGCTGCCAAGTTGTGCCAGGATTAGACTTGCTGGGGCCCAGAATTGAAAGATGAAGCCCAGTTGTCTGGGGAATGGGGGAAGCAACCCTGGGCCTGGAGGAAGCTGGTGCCTGAGCAAACTATTACATTAGTAACTAGTTAATGTAGCCACCTGCCACTCCAGTGAGGTAAGACTAGGAGTGGAAAAGAAGCTAGAACAGAGTTCTCAAAGGTAAATCATTTTGTGATCAATTACAGGTTGTAGTCAGCTCAAGCTCCCAGTATTGTCAATTCAAAGCTCATCTACCTGCCAGTGCATGAGCTTGCCATGCAGCAATGTGCCGTGGGCAGTGTTCCCTCTAATTTCTTCCATCCATGTGCGGAATATTTTTATGTGCACCAAGGTATGCATGAATGTGCACCCTCAGTAGAAACATAAAACTTAGCCTTGGGCATTCTGCTGGTCAGCAGGGCAGTATTTAAATCTCTCCTGAGTGGCTGCACAAGCACACATCTTTCAGGGAACGTTAGTCATGGGTCTCGGAGACTCCTCTTCGCTTCTTTGAAAAAGGATTGCCCTGACTCAAACTCCAAACTCCAGAAGAGGGTTGGCAGAAGGGATGTAAAATCCTGATTAATCAAGTAAGTGGGATCCCACTTCCACTCACCCTCTGTGTGGGGCGGCCTGCTCCTGCTCCTGCCCCTGCCCTGCTGCATGTGGGGGTCTACTCCTGGTAAGCATGGCCGGTAAGGGTGATGCTTACTGGGTAACCAGTTAACTGGTTACCTGTTCATGTCCCTAGTTGGCAGCTATGCATCCTGAGTAGATGGAGGCACCTGCCTACAGCCCAGGGCTAGGTGCTTGCCTTAGAAGAGCAGGACTTAGGTCATTCTCTTCTTCTCAGGATTTGCTGTCAGCTAGTTCAGGCACTTCTCTATTAAAATGCGTGTAACTAAGTAACTGTGTAACTGCTGAAAATTTTAGTTGTTACATGCAGGACAGCAGTTAGTTCCCTGGGAGCCAGCTTAAAAGCTGGCTCCCCCACAAGCACTGACTTCCACCTGCACCCCCCATGCTGCTACCTCTGTATCGGAGGCAGCAGCACGCGGGGGTGGGGCGGGGGACAGGTGGCTCCTTGGGAGTCATTTTTAAGCCGGCTCCCCACGCTTACCAGCTCCCAATTGCCTCCCTGCGCTGCTGCCTCTGATAGTGCAGGGCAGAAGACGGCTCCTTGGGAGCTGGTGCACACTGGAAGCCAGCTTAAAAGCTGGATCCCCGTGTATACTGAGAGCCTGCATGTAACCGTGAATGCTAACTGAGGAGCCCAGGCTCATTGTACACAGACTTTCACATCCCTACTCTCCATTCAGCTTGCTAGCTTTTGTGAATGCGTTTTCTAAGTGCTTAATTCTTCCCAATTGTTGCATTGGGGGGCTAGGCACCTAAAAGATAAGCAGAGCATTGTAGCCCTCACCCAAGCTCCTCTTGTGATTCCGCCTCCGGAGGACACTGGGCCAGTGGCAGTGAAAGAGTCATGCAGAAAGGCAAAGTCAAGCCTAACCTAATTGGGCAAGGCTAATTTCTCCTTCCACAAACCCCCTTATGCAACAGCCTTGCCAAGAACATTTTTCCCATCAACTGACTCCATAAACACAGATACACCTGTAACTCCCTGCAAAACCGGTTGTTTTTCCATACATTGTTAAAAGTAGGTTTAACAGTTAAACCATTGTCATTTTGTCAAATGTGGACTTTCAATTGCATGATAATGTCATTTTGTCCCCTTCTTAGGGCTTCTGTGACTAACAGATAAGTTTGAAGGTTGAGAGTTCTAACACAACTCCTGCTTGCCCCCAAAAGATGTTGAGCTGTCATATTTTAAAAATACACCTTTTTTTCGTAGTGCAGGTGTAATGTAATTGGAAAGATCAATTAGGGTAAGTGAACGTGAGTGGTAGCGACATTTCTTTGGGCATCAGGGCAGAACCTAAATGTGTGTGATTTGTATCTTTTACATTTTTTGTTAATGTGGGAGACTTTTTGGCTTTCTGTTTTCACTCTAAAGTGGTAAAAAATGCCACAATCAGGTTCACTCTGCCCCTTTGTAGGTAAATTGTAATAGCCCATTTAGATTTTCAAGGCATGATCATAGGACAAGACCATTGGATCTTTGGGACAGGGACTGTCCTTTTGGTCTGTGTTTATACACTGCCTACTACATTATGGTTCCTAGTCTATTACTGGGGCTCCTGGTGAAGTATATTTATATTGTTTTAGTACCTATCACTTGTGTGTTGTATATTTGGTCTATTTGTGATTACTTTTACTGAGTAAGATGCAAGTTCTAGGATCTTCCAACAAGATACTTTATAGCAAAGTTATGTGGATACACTTCTTTGTTTGACTTGGGTTAAATGTAAGATTTAGATTATATTTTTGGAGTTTTATTGGCACACATATAAGAATACAAATTCAGGTTTGTGGGTTATGGCCAGCTAGACAGATGTTGCAACAGCTGCTTTCTCTTTTCTGGCTGAAGAATGTTTTTATAATGCAATTTCAGATTAGATACCAGAAAAGCTTGCTGCTGAAACTTGAATTTCTGTGTCTTTGGGAGGCAGGTGTGTAGTTCATCTGCTTACAGTTTTTCTACAGTTCTGATAACCTTCACTGTGCCATGATGATGAGCACATCTTAAGCTGAAAATGTTTCTGCATAGCAAAAAGGGAAGTTTAATTGAGCAATGGCTTCCTTTTATCCTGTGGCATGTAAGGAGAAGTAAATGGAGACACTTGGTGTCAGTGACACTTAGCTACAGGAGCAGGAAGGGGAGAAGCGGTTGTAAACAGAAGCCTGCAACTTCACAGTAATTCTGCCAGTTGATTGTTCTTTCTGTTAGAAGATTAAAGTGTGGCTCAGCTTTCCGAACCCTCCCAGTTTGGAGGGGTTCTGCGCTGCTTGCCTTTTGCTTCCAGTAGCAATCTGTGTTGGATATGTAGGAGGTTTTATGTATTTGCAGCACATTATCTTGCTGGTATAGAAGTGCACACAGTTCGACAGGCAATAATACTCATATGACTTTTTGGACCAGTTCCAAATAAACTGAAACTGTTCTATGCTAAGTGGTGCTCTTAAAATTAAGTGATTGCTGCCCTGCAGTTTACTTTACTACATTGTAAAATCCACTAGCTGAAGTGGAGTCATTATTGAAGTCTTAGACTTGCGAATTTGTGTGGGTTTTGACTGTTGATTTGCATATAATCTCAAATGTTCTTGACTCTTGGAAATTATTTGAAATGTTTGTAGGTTAATTTCCAGTTAGCTTCTTGGACTTTTTTGTTCTTGGAGAGAAAGAACCAGGAATTGTAGATGGAAGGCTTTTTTAAATATTATATTTATTTCATATATAAAACTAACAAAATTCAGTAGTCAGGGATCTTATGCAATTGTAAAAGAGTGTGAGTCAGTGTGATAGCAGTTGGGAGAGGAAATGTTCATGAGGCAGTGTAGTCTTAAGCTGAGGTCTATAGTAGAAATGTTAAAATGCATATAATTAAGTAATCATGTAACCGCTGAGAAATTCACTGGGAGCTGGTGTGCACAAGGAGCCAGGCTCCATGTATGGGCTCCCACTTGCCCTTCACCCCACCCTGGTGCCTCTAATACAGAGGCAGCACCACAGAGTGGAAGGTGGTGAGTACCAGGAGCTTGCGTGTAACTGTGAATGTTAACCAAAGAGCCCAGGCTCATCGGTTGACTTGCACTTTCACATCCCTAGTCTGTAGTGTGACAAGTTTTGCGAATCCTTGAAGTATGGTTTCTTCACAAGTCCATGGCAGAAATGAGGAAACTAGAATAACTTTACAGTGTTAGAACTTTCTGGCTCATGGGGTGTGAAACACACCCCTTGCCCCGCCCCCAAGCACAGAGAATTACGGAGCTGTAAAGTGCCAGTGTAGATGAAGTCCTATACAGTATTGGGAGTCCCCTTGTGGAGGTGGTTTTCATAGAGTGCTGGGAGAGCCCTCTCGTGGTGCTCATGATTGTCCCGTGGCCACACTTTCAACTTGGGGTGGCAGCACTTGAAACTTTTAAGTGTAAATAGATAGGTGCAATCTTTTACAACCTGAGTAGCACGATGAGCTGTTTTATCTTGGCTCCTTCTACTGGTGGAGAACATGCCTGTGGCAATGTTCTCTGTGTGTGTGTGTGTGTGTGTTTAACAACACCTGTGAAGCTCTTCATTCTGTCTGTACAGTCAGCTTTTATCATATACCATGGAAAATGCCCGCCTCCTGTATTGTGTTTCTGTTCTTAAAGAGGAATTGGAGCAAAACGTTATCCTCCACCAAACCAATTTAGAGCACAAAGAGCAACTGTAAAAATTAGCTTATTGCTGAGGGGTGAGGGAGTGAGGTTTAACCTCCTGCTGAGGAATATTTGCAGATATAGATATGAAAGTGGATGCTGACACGTCACCATTTCTTCCGACGTGATTATATGGTAAGTTGTGTTTTCTTTAATAAAAGAAACACTAGAAGAATGGATCTGGTCTCATGCTCTCTGATGTAATTCCATTAAGTTGCACCAGTGTCAGTGAGGTGGGAATCAAGGCCAAATACTTTGAGTCTTAGGGGGTTAGTGGCTTGCATTCTTGATGTACCGAAAGCCTCCAACAAAGAGCCAGTGGATTTTAAATATTTTTTTTAAAACGTATGTACATCTCCTCCTAATATAGCTACATTGTCACACCCTTCTTCTATTCTCTGGTTCGGGGTGGCCAACCCGCGGCTCCTGACTGAACCAGGACGGAACCCGGAACTGCTCAGGTAAGCCGATCTCACGGCTGTGCCGCTGTGAGCCACATGTGTGCTCACGGCCCGCGCCGTTCCGCTTACGGCCCCCAGCGCGCTACGTCATATCCTGCAGGTGCAGGCCGGATCACACACAGTGTCCCAGCCTGCACGTGCTAGCAGTCAGCTCCTGAGTGCAGGCAGTGGCAGCGGCTCTGGGTGCGGCGGCGGCTCCGCGACCTGGGCATAAGGTTAGTAGGGAGGGGGTGCGCATGGCACGCCAGCTGCTCAGCGCACACGCCCCAGCGCCTGGAGGGAGACACACAGATGTAGTGGTGGCGGCGGCTCCAGGACCCAAGAATTAGGTTAGAGCGGGTGGGTGGGTTTGGTATAGAGGGGAGCTGGTGCCTGGCTCTGGGGTGGGGATTGAGTTAGGGGTGTGTGTGCCTGGCTCTGGGGAAGGGGAGGGGGATTGGGTTGGAGTGGGGGGGGTGCCGAGGGGAGGGGAAGAGCAGCCAGGGGGCTTCCTGAGACCCGGGATCCCCAGGTACTGGCCCCAGCTGTCTCTGTCACCTCCTCCTGGCCAGACCTCCCCCCCCCCCCACGAGTACCCTGCACCAGCACCCTGCCACCACCAGCACAATTGGGGCCACATTAATAAGGGTTGGGGGATTTTGGAGCGGTTGGGTTTTTTTGCATCTCACTTGTGTGGCCCCAACTGACTTTTCTGTGGGTTAGTCACCCCTGACTCAGAACAAGTTCCCCGTCCCCCTCATAAATAAAGACAACGCTGAAACATTTTGTGTTTGACATATTTTATTTAAAAATGAATCCTGGCCAACAAGCCCCCAATTGGGGCCAAGGCCCCATCTGGCCACAGCATCATAACACTCCTGCACCCCCCCAGTTCCAAAACTGAGCCTATCATACACTGGAACCCCCTGTCCTGTGCCTCTCACATCCCCCAACTCCTGCACCCCCACATCCCAGTCTTCTGCCACAACACTCCTGCACCATCCACACACTGCAAATCTGTGTCCTGAGCCCATCATACTCCCAGCCTCCCTGCCCTGAGCCCCTCATGCACCCCAGCCCAAACTCCTGCACCCTCACAGCCACAAGCCTGCAGCTTGCTCAACACCCCAACCCTCCACCTGACCCCAACACTCTCCAGCCTGTAGCCCCCTCCCTGAGCCAGCATCCTCTTCTCTACTTCCTCCTGCACCCAAATTCCCTCCCAGAACTTGCACCTCTCACCCCTTTCCAATTGCTTTTTTTGTGAGCCACAAGAGCAGTGGAGAGAGCGTGAAGAGTCTGGGCAAAGTTGTTGAGCCAAAAAAAAAAAAAAAAAAAGCATGGCCACGAAGACCTGGGGAAAAGTTGTTAAACCCCCCTCCCCAAAAAAAAGTGTACCAGCACCCTCCCCCTCCCCCCCCCCAACAACTTTGCCCCACCTCTTCACGCTGTCTCCACTGCTATTGTGGCTCTTCAGCTGGAACGGGTTGGCCACCCCTGCTCTGGTTGAATTGTATGCTAGGCTAGAGTGATGTTTCTCATTCACTGAAAAATCCTAGTGACATGCATTCTTCCCTGTTTTGTGTATCATTTGTCTTATGTGGCTTGAATGAACTGAAGCTAGGATGTTTGACTACACAAACGCCGGCTCATGAGCCACAAGTGGCTCTTGCATAGTTAAAATGTGTTTCTCAGAGCTCCCCATTCTCTGTCTAGCGGGCTGGAGGTGGGGGAGGGGAGGGAAGCGCTTGGGGCTTCCGCAGGGAGGGGAATCTCTGAGTTTTAGCTCTGCGGGCTGTGCCTTTGGGGCTTAGGGCTTCAGCAGGAGTAAGGCCTAATCCCAAGTCTCAACAGGTGCCTTCTGCATGATCAAAGCCCTGAGACCTGCTCTCTCCTCTCCCCCGCCCCAGGGCAGAAGCCCTGAGCTCCAACAGCTTTTTCATATGGGGCTGAAGGAGGTGCACTCTGGCTCCTGAACTTCTGAATACTGTCAGATGTGGCTCAGAGGACCTGCGTGAAAGTTGCAGTGTAGTAAAATGCCAGTGTAGGCAAACCCTCACTCAATATTCACTAGAAAATCACCCTTATTGGGAATTGTGTTGACATCACCACCTCTGCGACCACAGCAATGCAGCTTTGCACGATGGCACAACTTTGAATTATTTTGCATACCACCACCATGCTGAAACCCAAACAAAGCTAGTCTTGTCTTTGGGGTAGGAATGCATGTTAAAACCGGCATGTGAGACTTTGTATTTCTAAGACTCAACATGAAGATGTAATTTAGTTAACCACTGGGAACTGTTAATTTTATAAAGCAGTAAAACAATTATAAGGCCAAACTTTAAAGCTGAACTCAAGCTGTGAAAATAAGTTTGCTGAAGCTGTCACACGCAAATAAAATGGCTTTTTATTTATTTATACAAGATATTTTCCACAGGATATATTCCAGTTAAATGTGACCACTTGTTTACAATGGGTTCTTGCCCAGGAACTGAATGTGATGCAAAACTGACAAGACACTGCTTAGAAAAACAAATTTATTTTCCTGCGCATCCTTTGTGTGTATCTGACTTTTAGTTTGGGTGCTCTTTGAGGGCAGGGACTGTCTTTATTCTTGTGTACTGAATGCTACAGAGCACAATGTTAATAACATGATTATGGTGGGCATAGCAAGAAAGCATCAGGAGAGTGTACGTTTTGGTATTTTGTTTTGTTTTTGTATCTTTTTTTGACTTGCTCACAAACATTCATCCAAGATACACAATATCTTTCATTTTGAAAGCATCCAGAATTGAGTGCAGAACTTGTTGCCATGACAGATGGAACTGTGGTAGATATTACCCAGAGTTTTCTCCTAACAGTTGGGAAAACATGGACCAACCATAGTGTGGTGGTCAGGACATGCATTAAACTGGCTGCGTAGTAACGGAAGTCTCAAAGAAAAAATATTCTGGTTTGCATCAAAAACTTAAATCAATCCATATATATTGCTTAGGGGTATAAAAATGTACATCCATTAGAGATGAGTTGGGTTGACCTAAGCACTGGAAAAATTCTTGATCTAGCCATCACCTCTTAGAGGGATGGATTAATGACAGTGACAGAAGAACCCTTTCCATCAATGCTGTTATGCCACTGTAGAGTTTGTAGCATAGATGTAAGCATAGTTTTTTTCCCAAGTAATTTCTTTCCCACTACTCCTGTTAAAATAAAACTATCACCTGGTTGCTCTTAAAATGTATCCTGTCATTGTTGACATTGGAAACATGTCCTGCTTCTCTCTATCTTTTGTTGAAATGTTACAGAGCAGAAAAGTAACTACATGCATGATTTTTCAGCAGAAGTATTTCTATGGTAGTGAACTAGCTGAAAGTTAGTAAAGGTACTGCTTCAGGCACTACGATGCAACATCTGCCTCTTTTGTAGTCCAAAAAGTTACCCAGTAAAAATGCCATCCGCTTACTCAGCAGCACCTGTGTACACTGTGTGTGTTTTGAGTCATAACTACTGATCTTATTTCTATTAGCCTGGCAGCACCCATACAGCTGTGGAAGAAAAGCAGGATTTTATTCTGTCATGTGCATACTCCAGAGTTGTTGAGCCAGTATTTTTGTTCTCCAGACAGTGTTACTGGAGATGTGTTTTCCCACCCCCACCCGCCCTCCAAGCAGACAAAAAACCCCAATACTGGCTTGACTTTCAAATCCTTGATAGTGTTCTAGCTCATCCTGCTGTAGCTTTTGGATTGCAACACGTTAGGAAAAAAATCCTATTTGGGTTTGAAAATTGAGCAAATTCTTAATGTAAGTTGTTGTGTCTATGTTAACTTTCTAATAGTGCCATATCTTAGTAGCTTTACATATGAAGTGGGAGAACTAATGTTAGTTAATCCTTATTTGAGTAAAATATCTGGACAGTGTCTTCCAGCTTTCTTCCTTAACAAAAGTGAGGCCTTGACAGTAATGGCTAAACTTGCTAACCTTCAAAACAAACTTGAGACTAATAAAATCTTTAACTTAATTTTAATTTTAGCCATGTGAGATCTTTCACATCAAAGCTAAATCCTCTCTCTTCCAGATAACCTCTAGTAGCCTTCACTGACGCTTTGTCTACACTTATATAATTAAAGCTCAGCTACAGCAGGGCGGCAGTGGTGAAGGCTTTCAAGTGAAAGTGAGATCACTTAACGCTCTATGTAAACCACCGCCATGAGGGGAATAGCTAAGAGCACTGATGACGTGGGTTTTACCCACAAAAGCTTGTGCCCAAATAAATCTGTCAGTCTTTAAGGTGCCACAGAGCTCCTTGTTGTTTTTGCAGATATAGACTAATGTGGCTGCTCCTCTGAGACTATGCAGTCCATGTCATCTGACAAAGATGCCAATGGCTTATATAGCTGGTACAGCCCTTTTAAAGTACGTCATAAGCAAATGTGATGATGGAAATTCTGTATTAAGTGAAGTAGGATTTGACTTGCTGATAAATAGATATCATGTGGGATTTGTTAGTGCTGGGGATAGCTTTCACTACTGCAATGACAGAACAATTCCATCCAACTAAAACTCGTAATTCAGCAAGTTATTGTTTAACTCTGCAGAAAAGTACAAGAGGAAGTCACCTCTTTGCTCTCTTCCCATTAATATCACTCACTTTTTTTGTCTTTCCTATGAATTATGACTTTATAGGAAAACTAAGCTGGCTATGGCATTCTTCATACACAAGCAGATCTTAAATGGTACTTTCTGTGAAAGTATTGGCATGCTTCCAAGAGATTAATGCACAAACATATCAGAATTCTTGCACAGCGAGGCTAGTAACATATCCCGGTTTTTGTACTGAATGCAGAATGGAACCAGAGCTCCAAGTTTTAACCTCCCCATTCACATTTCATTTTCCTTTCTTCTGGCAGTGCTTTCCGTCTTCCTAGGTGCTTAAATTATTTTTACTGTCCTATTCACTCTTCTTCTTACAAATGACAAATACTCTAAACTTTAACGTTTTATTTTTGGAGGTAGAGTGTACAGTACTTCTCTTTTGTTCCAAGAAGTATCTCTTTCATGGCTGCTACTGCATAGCTCTTGGGTGGGACACAGCATGACTTCTTACAGAGCTGTAATACTATAGGGAAAGTAGGGCAGGTGTGCTGAGGCTCTGAAGACCTAGAGGCAGTCTTTCACTTTAGAAAGATGAATCTTTAGCCTGTTCTGTGGGGTTAGCATTATACAGTATTACTGTAGCACCTTGGAGCCCCAGATAGTTTACAGTGTGAGGAAACCTGGCTGGGCTGAAACATGCAAAATTTCCTACCTACTCTTACTAGCCTATGTCTTTTTGTAGAATACGATGGTCCTTGATCTTATCTTGTCAAAAAAAATGGTTAGTTTGACCTATTAAAGCTTTGCCTTATAACAGCATTGAAACTGGTTTCTGACAGTAAAGATGCCTCTTTCAGTCCTGCTGTACTTCCCAGCACAAACCTAGTGATTACATGATGTTAAGTAAACTGAAAAAATGACAAAAGTGGCAACCCCTAAGAGGCAACAGAATCAAGTACTGAAAGAGCAACTGCTATTTCTTCTCTAGAAACTCCAATACAGTCCCACTTCTCTTTTTAATGATCATCCCAGATGGTCATGGTTTTTCATACTTCTTGTTTAGTACACTAAACAAGAAACAAAAATGCTATCACTTTTTGCTTTCTAAAAACATGAGTTACTGGTCTGGTCTGGATTTTAAAATTATATTGTGCAGTGGTATGAAAAATTCATGGCACTAGTGTAGCTGTGCCAAACTAACCTCTGGTGTACATGCAGCTAAGTCAATGGAAGAATGCTTTCATTGATCTACCTATCATGGGCTGGGGGGATGGTGTTTCTACACTAGCAGAAAACCCCTTTCTGTCAGTGTAGGTTATGTCTGTGGGTTTATGCTGGCACAACTACCACACCATAGCTAAGGTCACATTTCCATTTGCCACACCGGAGTTCAATCTTCTGGTGTTCGATTTAGCAGGTCTAATAAAAACCCGCTAAATCGAATGCTGAGGGCACCCCTGGTCGGCTCCAGTGTTCCTCAATTTGCTAAAAGTAAGGGAAGCCAATGGGACCATTAGAAAGAATGAATATAAGCAAACAACACAGGAATGTAGGGGCAAGAAAGGCAAATGCACAAAAAGAGCTAGATCTATCTAGAAGCATAAAGGGTAATAAGATGTTCTACAACATCAAGTATATTAGGAGCAAGAGGAAGACCAAAGACAGGGTAGGCCCATTGTTTCTCCCTCTTCACTAAGCAATAATAGGAAATTTGGAAATGGCAGAGGTGCTTAATGACTTCTGTGTTTTGGTTTTTGTCAAGAAGATGGATGGTGACAGGATGCCTAATATAGTGAATGCTAGTGGAAATGGGGTAGGTTTAGAAATTAAAATTTAAAAAGAACAAATTAAAAATTACATAGAAATAAGTTAGATGTCTGCAGGTCACCAGGGCCTGATGAAATGCATCCTAGAATACTCAAGGAGCTGATAGAGGAGGTATCTGAGCCTTTAGCTATCATCTTTCAAAAATCATGGAAGACAGGAGAGAGATCAAAAGACTGGAAAAGGGCAAATATAGTGCCCATCTATAAAAAAGAGAAATAAGAACAACCCAGGAAACTACAGACCTGTCAGTTTAACTTCTGTGCCAGGAAGACAATGGAGCAAGTAATTAAAGAATTCATCTGCAAATATCTGGAAGATAATAAGGTGATAGGTAACAGCCAGCCTGGATTGTAAAGAACAAATCATGTCAGACCAGTCTGATAGCTTTCTTTGATAGGATAACGAGTCTTGTGGATAAGGGAGAAGCGGTGTATGTGATATACCTAGACTTTAGTAAGGCATTTGATACGGTCTTCTGATCAATAAACTAGGGAAATGCAGCCTAGATGGGGCTACTATAAAGGGGGTGCATAACTGGCTGGATAACCATTCTCAGAGTGTAGTTATGCTGAAAGGCATAACAAGTGGGGTTCTACAGGGGTCTGTTTTGGGACCGGTTCTGTTCAATATCTTCATCAGTGATTTAGATGATGGTAGAGAGGGTACGCTTATTAAGTTTGCAGATGCCACCAAGCTGGGAGGGGTTGCAAGTGCTTTGGAGGATAGGGTCAAAATTCAAAATGATCTGGACAAACTGGAGAAATGGTCTGAGGTAAACAGGATGAAGTTTAATAAGGACAAATGCAAAGTACTCCTCTTATGATGGAACAATCCGTTTCACACATACAGCATGGGAAACGACTATCGAGGAAGAAGTACTGCTGAAAAGGGATCTAGGGGTTATAGTGGACCACAAGTTAAACATGAGTCAACAGTGTGACACTGTTGCAAAAAAAGCAAACATGAGTCGGGGATGCATTAATAGGAGTGTTGTGAGCAAGCCACAAGAAGTCATTCTTCTGCTCTACTCTGCACTGATTAGGTCTCAGTTGAAGTGTGGTGCTCAGAATTGGACACACTACTCCAAGAAAGATGCAGAGAGATTGGAGAAGGTCCAGAGAAGAGCAACCAAAATGAGATGAAAGGTCTAGAAAACATAACCTATGAGAGAAGACAAAGAATTGGGCTTGTTTAGTGGGGGACATGATAGCAGTTTTCAGGTATCTAAAAGGGTGTCAACAAAGAGGAGGGAGAAAAATTGTTCTCCTTGGCCTCTGAGGATGGGATAAGAAGCATTGGGCTTAAATTGCTGCAAAGGAGGTTTAGGTTGGACATTAGGAAAAACTTCCTAACTGTCAGGGTGGTTAAACAATGGAATAAATTGCCTAGGGAGGTTGTGGAATCTCCATCACTGGAGATATTTAAGAGCAGGCTAGACAGACACCAATCAAGGATAATCTAGACCAGTGGTCACCAACCAATAGCTCGGGATATATTGGTAGATCTTGGAGCCTCTGACAGGAGACTATGACTGGTTTGGCTGGGAAGCTATCAAGCGGTGGCACTTAAGTTGCCCCTCCACACACTGTCATGCTGCTCCTGCCCTCTGCCTTGGAGCTGCCCCTTGGGAGCCTCCTGCTTGCTGTGCAGGGTGGGGGAGGGAGAAATGGGGGGGTGCTGATGTTAGGGTGCCTCCCACTCCTGTACCCTATCTCCACACAGAGAGAAGGGGATGGAGGGAGCCTGGCAATGCAAATCTTGCACTCTCACACAGTGTGTGTCTCTGTCATCCTCTCAAACACATACTGTCCTTCCCTGTCCTCTACCGACCCAACACATACGGGGGGGGGGGCAGGGGGGAGGGGGGAGAGAGAGAGAGCCGGGAAGGGTTGTTGTAACTGCTTACTTTTACTGCTTGCCAAGTGTGGTGTTCTAGGTTTTTGACTGGCCTGTGCATTTCATAATTTTCATTTCTCTCTTAGCTTAAATTTAATTCTTTGAGCAGTGAGTTCTCAAATGCCGAACCTGTTGTGGCTGCAGTGATTATCCCTGTGGCAATTGCTGCCCCTGAAAGAGGCTGGCATGTCTCTGTAGCCCCTGAGAAAGGCAGAGCAGGGGGTCTTCACATGCTGGCCTTGCCTGCAGAAACCACCCCTGCAGCTCCCATTGATCAATCATGGGGAAGCAGTAGAAGCTGTTGGCTCAGTGCCTGTAGATGAGGGGCAGCACATGGCACCATGGAGCAATTGCTGTCCATGCCAGCTGCTTTCAGGAGTGGTGCAGGGCCAGGATAGAGTGAGCCTGCCTTAACTCACTGTTCCACCACCCAGAAGCCGTCTCAGTTAAACGTTGCCCAGCCAGAGCCTGCATCCTGAACCTCCTTCTACACCCAACCTCCTGCCCCAGACGTGAGTCCCCTTGCACTCAAACTCATTCCTAGAGCTTGCACCTGGAAACCCCTCCTGGACTCCAGTCCCCCCACCCTGGGCTAAGCCTGAAGCCCCTCCCACACTCCAAACTCCTTGGTCCAAGACCAGAGCCTGCACCCCAACCCGCTACCCCAGCCTGATGAAAGTGAGTGAAGATGGGGGAGGAAGGGGGATGGAGTGAGCAGGGTGAGGCCTTGGAGAAGGTGTGGAGTAGGGGCAGGGCCTCAAAAAAGGGGCAGGAAGGAAGCGGGACAAGGGTATTTGGGTCTGACGTAGATCTTACATTGCACTTTAATTCAAAAAGTGATCTTGTGGGTAAAAAGGTTGGAGACCACTGATCTAGACAGTGCTTGGTCCTGCTGTGAGGGCAGGGGACTGGACTTGATGACCCCTCAGTCCCTTCCAGTTCTAGGATTCTATGATTTTGTGACTTGCTCCTGTAGACCTCCCACTGTGAAGATGGTGCCCCACTTGGCTTATGTTGTTTACATAGCTGTAGTTGCATACCTTAAGCCGACCTTCTGGGTGTGATATAGATCCGACCTGAGCCAGTGTCATTCTGGTAGTGTAGATATGGCCCAAGAGGGATGGTCTGGTTTCTGCTTGCTTTTTTTAAAAGGAAAGAGGAAACAAAATCCAATTCTGGTTCTAATGCTGAACATCCTTGCTACAAAAAATCATTCTGGAATTCACGGCTGTGAAAGTTAAACCTTTTGCTGCAGAGAGGGTAGGCAGGTGCAGGGGGTGTGGGGCAAGAAAGGCTGGCTCTACAGTTGCTGCAAATTTCAGGTGAATCTGAAGAAGGAATATGAAAAACAGTAGCAGGAATCAAGCTAGAACGTAGCAGAGTGCAAGAATGATTTATTGTTTACAAAGTGGGAATAACATTTCTTGAACTCTTTTGTATAAACTCAAAATATATCCTGTTTATAAATGAATCTCCTAAAGTGGAGGTAATGAAATTGTCTGCTTAGTTGCTGTGGTAAGAAAGACACCAACACCCTGCTCTTGTTTAATGTGTAGTTTGGGAATATCGAGAGAGAGAGAGAGAGAGATGTGTGTGTGTGAATTTTTATTCCTGTGTATAGTTGCACTACACACCTTGATTTTGTTCCTATTTCCATTAACAAATTAAAATATTTGCATACAAACTGTCCTTAATCTGAGGACAGCTTTGTGTATTGTCTCTGAGGCGTGTCCAAGCTTTTGTACAAGTATAGAACAGTGCGGATTATCACAAAAAGAAATCTGCAATGTGAATCTCTTTTTAATAGCCGAGGTTTATAAGGAAGTATCAAGACTTCATAAAACAATATGTATCAGTTTTAGAACACCACTGGGACACATGTCAGAGGAATAAAATACATCTTCTGATTCATTCACTTGGATTTTTTAAAATTTGGCCAGAGCTAGCATCTTTGTAATGAGTCTTTTGCACAGAAATGGAAATGAACAAGTTTCTACTGCGTGCTGTTTTGTTTGGTGGCTTTTATTAGCCAACCTATTTCCATAGTGATGTGCCCGGACGGTGATTGATTTTTACCCTTTAGCCTTCCTTTTCTTTGACACACCTTTGTAACATTTTGGCAGCTCCTAAGGGAGAATTCCTGCATGCCCTTGAAACATGCTGGTGGAAAGGTGCTGTTGAATGTCCTTGCATTGTATGCTCTCTCTATATAAAGAACTCTGGGCTTTTCCCTTGAGCACTGGCTTTCACCTATCCGTCCCCTCCCCCCCTCCCCACTTCCACGCTGCTGCCTGTGGGAGGTAGCAGGGGGAGGGGAAGCAGATGGCTCTGGGAACCAACACACTGCGGGGGAGCCAGCTTAAAAGCCTGCTGTCCATGGGCTTCGGCTCCCACCTCTACTCACCCCTTGCTGCCTCTGATACAGAGGCAGCAGGGTCAGGGACAGGGTTCATGGGACCATTAAGATGAACCCGATAAATCGTGTAAACGAGTACATGCTAACATCCCTTATTTTCAGTTCATCTCATACAAGTACTGCGGTACAGTCTCTATCATGAAAGTGCAATTTACAAATATGGAAAAAATGTGCTAGATAAACTGCACTCTAAACCAAAACAATGCTAAATGTTTTTATGTCCTTCATACTTTTGCCACTGTTCCGGAAGACAGGTTTTCATATTGATGACACTCACACTTTAAAAAAAAAAAAAAAAAAAAAAAGAATTAAATTTGTGACTGAATTCCATGGGGGAGAATTGTATGTCTCCTCCTCTGTTTTACCCGCATATATATCATGTTATAGCAGTCTCAGGTGATGCACATGTTTGTTTTTAAGTAAGGATGCTAAGAAGCGGGTAATTGACTAATCGTGTTGTCGACTACACGATTAGTTGATAAACTGCAGAGCCGCAGCAGGGCCCCTTAAATGTAGTAGGAGCTGGACACATAGGTAGCCTACCTCCTACTACATTTAAACTTTAGGGCTGCAGCGGGGGTATGTCCAGGATCCGGCAAGAGCCAGGACTGAGTAGTCCCGGCTCTTGCTGGGTCCCAGACGGCTACACCTCTGCCTCCCTTGCTCCCCCACCTCTGCAATGCAGAGATGTTGCTGGGCGGAACCGACTTTTAAGCTGACTCCCCTCCCCCCCCCCCGCTGCCTAGAAGAATGCAAAGAAGTTGCTAGTGCAAAGAAGTTACTAATGTGAGATTTCTAAAAATAGCTACAGCACTCAATCGAGTTTAAGAATCTGAAGTGCCTTCCAAAATCTGAGAGGGACAAGGTGTGGAGTATGCTTTCAGAAATCTTAAATGAACAACACTCTTAAATGGAAACACTAGAACCTGAACTGCCAAAAAAGAAATTCAATTACTGCTGATGGCTTCTGACTCAGATGATGAAAATGAACATGTGTCAGTCCACTCTGCTTTGTGCCATTAGAGCAGAACCAGTCATCAGGATGTATACATGTCCTCTAGAATGGTGGCTGAAGCATGAAACATACAAATCTATAGCACATCTGGCATGTAAATATCTTGCAATGCCAGCTACAACAGTGCCATTTGAATGCCTGTTCTCACTGTCAGGTGACAGTGTAAACAGGAAATGGGCAGCATTATCCCCTGCAAATGTAAATAAACTTGTTTGTCTGAGCTGCTGGCTAAACAAGAAGTAGGATTGAGTGCACTTGTAGGATCTAAAGTCATTTTTAATAGTTATTTTTTATACATAATTCTATGTTTATAAGTAGAGGACTGTGCAGATACAAAATTGGTATCTGCATCTGACACACATGAATGCGGATATTCACAGTTCATTAAGTGGGTATCTGCACATCTGCATGGTGCTAGATCTAAAATTTGTGTCCATATTCACAAAAATAAGCCGGAGATATAAAGCGAATATCCATGGATTTGCAGGGCTCTGTTTGTAGACTCAACGTTTATGATACAAATACTACAGTGCAATATCTTTATTAGGTGAATTGAAAAATACATTTCTAAAAATTTGTACAGAGCCAGTATTTGAAATACAAAATAAAGTGAGCTCTGTATGCTTTGTATTCTAATTGAAATCAATATATTTGAAAATTTAGAAAACATCCCAAAATACTTAGTTAAATGGTATTGTTTAATGGTATGATCATCACAATTAGCTTTTAATCACTTTACAGCCCTAAATAGAACTATTAATGTGTACAGTTAAAATTGAATGTGGGTATTTGCAGAATCAGAGCTGAAATCAGTACAAAACATATGCTGTACATGTTCCAGGTTTGTTGGGAGTCTCAAGTGCTAATGAATGGCACTTGCTTTATATGGCACCTACATACCCAGGTGAGGTGGTAATGCTTGGCTGTACTCAGGATTTCTAGTTTATTATTAACAGCACATGCCATATGAGTGAGATCTGAAAAAGCATTTTTATATGGCATCACTCTCGCATCTAGCCCAAAACTGAGTTTTAGACCCTTCTTTACTTTGATTCGGTCTTTAGACCAGCAAGAGAAAAGTTGTATCTACTTGCCTACTTTTAAGTCTTGTTTTGGCTGAGCCTGCTTCTTTCTATGAGAGAACAGAATTAAGCCAAGTCAGTTGGCTTCCTGGATGAAGTAAAAACACCTGGCTTAACGTGGGATCAAATCAAGACTATTGCTAAGGATCACAAGAGATGGAGAATGACGGTGGAGGCCCTGTGCTCCACTAGGAGCCCAAAGGACTAATATATAGATAGTTAGCTTCCCATTTGTTCCGGTTTTGGCTTTCTGTATGTTAATCTAAATCCAGGGCAGGCTCATTTCCACTGTCAGGAGGGAGGCGCTTAACATCCATCATTTAAGAATACATCTGTGGCGTAAGTGCAGTTAAAATCCCTTCCTAGGACTCCTATTCCTCAATTCACTACTTTTCATTTATCTTCAAACATCACAGGATGGGTGGGAGGACTTAAGAGAGGGGAGATTGGCTCTGCCTGTTTATTTGTAACTCCCCAGGGGAGTGTGTTCTTGTCATGTCAATGATCATTATTTCCCAGGATATTTTCCATTTCCTTAAAAGTTCTCAGCCCTTGTCTTGCTGAGAGACCAAAAAAAAAAAAAAAAAAAAAAGAGAGAGCCCAGGGCATTGGTGTCTCTGGAGGAATCCCATCAGCAGGCAGATTCACTATATTAGTGCTTCTTGTTCAGAGTTAAATTTCTGTGTGATAATGTCAAAGAATTCCCTAAAACTTCTGTTCGCTGCCAGTCACTCCGCACACATGCTCTGGGAAGAATATCAGCAACAGTCAAAACTGGCAGTGTCAGAGTATTTTTATTGTAGATGCTACCTAATGCTGGTGGGACAAATAGTTTAGACTACTTTACAGTGGCGTAGAAGAACAGTGTAATTCAGAAGAATTACAGATCTCTTGGAATTCATTGTATCCAAGTACATAACTTTTTTTAAGGAGCCTCTGGTAACATGAACTATGAAGGCAATTACCTTATTGCCTGATTTGGATGGGGTGTACTTTGCTCTTTTTTAGACTACATAATTTTTAAAAGTATACTAACAATGAGCACACTATAATCTTGGGAGTTTCTAATCCTTTTTCTGCATCCCGTGCATTTTATCCCATGCTGTCCTGTGTCCAACTTTGATTGTAAAATGTCCAAGGCAAGAAATTGTGTATGAAGCCATGCTGTGTGCATGAACAGTGCTGTAGAAATAATATCTTAAAGTCAAATTTTAAACTAGCTCTTCAAGTGTCTTCCAATTACAAGTTTTAAGAATCAACTATTGAGGACTTCTCTACACATGGAGTTATTCTGGAGTAATAGTTGTTCCCAAGTAAAACCATGTATGGATATTCTTATTCCAGAATAATGATAATAACTAGCTCAGTAGATATCAAAACATTTTACAAAATAGATCAGTGGCCTCCCCTTTTTACAGATGCGAAAACTGAGGCACATTAAAAATAAAATGTTTTCTTTCCTGAGCAACACTCTAGAAATTTTGGGGGCATGGGGGCAGTCTTAGGAGTGATGGGAAAGAGAATTTATAGTTGGGGGGGCTAACTGTAATGGGAAAGGATGACTTTTAAAAGCAGAAACTTTTGGTGGTGGGTATCAATCTTATTACTTCATCTCTGACTGGCAGTTGCAGCCATGGTTAGAGAGGAACTCTGTTTTTCCGCTTGTGAAAAAGTGAGATCTGTGGCTAGAGGCAGCATCTTAATCCACCATTCCATTGTATTTGTGGTGTTGCATCATTGTACTTGATTTCTGAAGAGGGATTCAGCCAAACAAACTCATTTTCTCCAGGCAGGTCACAGAGAATCAGTGTCCTGGATAGGAATCTGTATAACCAGGAATATTCACTTTCTCTTGTCTAGAAAGGGTGCCTCTTCGTTTCTTGTCAGAGGTTTACAATTTAACCAAGAATAAGTGAACCTAAAAAGAAGATTAGTTAATCCACCCTTTATCAGAAAAAGTTGTTCTCTTCAAGGATGACCTGTAACTTATTAACCAGAAAGGGCTAGTATTAGTCAGAGTTAAAGAAGTAGCAAAGCGTTCTTCAAATTCAATGATGTAGAACTGAAAGTAGATTCTTATGGACTATGCAAGTAGGTCTAAAGTTCAGCGGCTGAACCCCTTTCGATAACTTTACTGGGGCTAATGCTAGTGTTATCAGACGCTGTGAGACGGAGTCCTGGACAACTGAGTCACATCTGTCTCTCCAATAGTCCGGTTATGTAATGTATCCTAGTAGTTTTGGAAACTCAGAGCCTTGTCAGTTGTTGATGATCTTCATACCTGTACAAAGAACGGAAACTAACTTCTCCATGACCACGATATCATTAAAGCTTATGTGGCAACAGCATGGTTCCTTTCTTTTTCTTTTAATTCTCTGTTCTAGATCAGCGTTTCTCAACCTTTTTTTATAAAGTACCCCTTTAAAAAAAAAAAAGTGCCTCCTGCTATAACCCAATGCCCCCCATCCCTGCCACAAAGCCAGGCACCCCCAGCCCTCCTGCTCTAACCCAGTGCCCCTCCCCGCCCCCAGAGCCAGGCACTGGACATATGGTAACCCTACCTTTGAAGCGCCCACTCCCGCCGCCCGGCCCTGCCTCGGTGGCTTGTCTGCAGGGAGCAAGTGGCCTGCCAGCTCTGGGCTTGCCACGTGGAACTGTGCACTCCCACCCCTGCCCATCGCCTCCCTAGCATGGTGCCCGGGGGCAACTGCCCCCCTTCGCTACGCCACTGATGCCGGGGGAGGTTTTTTGGAGCAAAAGCTTATTGTGCCGCTTCACCACCTTTAACTCCTCTCCACAGCGCCATGGGGAAGGGGCGATGGGGATGCCTTGTACTGAGCGGCTGGCGGGCGTGGGGGTGATGCATGTCTCCAGGTTCAGCCGCCCTCCCTGCTGGAGCATCCCAGGGAGGCTGCCGGAGAGGAACTGAACTAGGAGAGGTGGCCGTGGAAGTGATTTTTTTTTTTCTCTCCCTGCCCAAACCCGTCCCCCAACTTGGAACTGCCCTGGGTCTCACTGGAGCCGCCGCCGCAGCCACATGCTTTTCTCACTAGCGCTGGGGCGGGTGTGCAGAGCAGCTGTTAACATTCGGTCACATGGCTCCGAACATTCAATTTGACAATCATGTGCCACCCCCTGCCCCCCCCCCCACCCGATCCCCTTTGCAGGGCAAAATCCCGGACATTTTTTTGCCAAATTTCACTTGTGTTGAGTACCCCCCAGACTCTTTTGTACCCCTAAGGATACGCATATCACTGGTTGAGAAACACTGCTCTGGATAACGATATTGATTTTTGTTTTGGAAGTAAACATGCCCATCCTCAAGGCAAGGAGTTGGGTAGTGCAGGGTTTCAGGCAAGAATATTTTTGCCATATCAAAACGCATTAATAGTTTTCATTAATAGTTTCCTATGTGGCTGGCTGTGTGTTGTCATCTTCATGTACTTATGCTAAAACAATCTGTTTTGTGTTTTCTGGCTAATCAGTGAATTTGGAAGAACCTCCAGCACTGATCTTTGGCCTCCCCGCCTCATCCATGCTTGATAGCTTTCCTTGGAACCTAATTGGTTTCAAAGTCCTGTGCACTGTAAGCTGGTTAGGTATTCTTTTCTTCTGAGAAAGTAGCCAGGCTGCTGACAAAGCAGCATTGCGAAGAGCAGAAATGGGGAAAAAAGGAACAAAAGCCTCCACCAGTGCTTTCTAAAAATCCATCGGGAATTCTGAAGATGCTGAACGATTAATTAGTAGACCTAGACTGTCAGAAAGGCAGGAAAATAGTTTGGCCTGGCTTTCCACTTCCCAAATCATACCTGGTTTGCTGTCCTATTGCTAAACCAATCTGCAAAGCAGCAACTAGACATGTATTTACTTGCATATTTTAAATGTAAGACTCATAGGCTGGGACAGCATGTTGCTTGCTGGTCGCTCTGAAGTAAGGAGAAATTTGCTCAGATTTAAGTCCTGGTTGTGGACTGAGTAAAGTTGGGAGTGATAAATACAAAGTAACATAACTTGGATCTTCCAAATGTACAGAGCTGCACAGTTGCATAACTAGCATGAAATGTGGGGAAACTGCTTAGGCAAATGGAAAAGCAACAACACAGGCAATATTAGTTTAATCGCTTACAGGCGTTCGCTACTATAGAGTCAAAGTTTTTTGTTTTTATTTTTTATCTTATTTTGATAACTAAATTGCATATGACTGGTCTAAGGGCTCATTAAAGCTTCTTGTTCTCCCTTTAAAGCTATCTATGGTTTATTTAAACAAATTGCTAGTGTAGGTAGTAGAAAGTTGCCACTCATCTTGTTAAAACTTGTCTCATCATAGACTTGACCCCTGTGGAAGAGATTCCCCTTCTTTTGAGGGCTGAGGAAAACTGTGGAGGTCACATGTGTACACTTCAGAATTGAACGTTAAAATGTTGACGAATACATGACCAGATTATTTTTTATGCACCTCAAAGTAAAAACTTGTTAGTGTTCCTCCAACCTGCACATTGTATCAGGCTGGTAAAAGAGCAGTTGAAACTTGGTTAACTTTGCTTTTGACCTGCTATGGGAACCTGTTAAGATAATACAATCAGTTTAAGCACTTGTTGAAATGGTTGTTGCTAGCTGATACCGTTTAAACATCCCTTTATTAAAGGCTATATATGACTACAGAGGAGAAAAATGTGTATGGTCTATGTGTAAATGTGTTATCTTGGAATGTAAACAGTATACACCTGTTCTTTGGGATTTTTTTCCCTTATTGAGGGAGAGGTAACTATCCCTCCAGTGATATTAAATATGTGTTACTAATTAGTTAATCTGGTAGTATTTTTCACAATGGTTTTATTAGTCTTATTCTTATTGGCGGTTATCAATACCTAATTCCTGTACCTTGATGACATTCAACTCCTTGAAATTCACTGCTGCCTCTGCCTGCAAATTTCAAGGGACCTTGAGAGGTCATCAAATTCAGTCCCCTGCCCTCATGGCAGGACCAAGCACCCTCTAGATCAGAGGTCAGAAATCTTTCTGAAGTGTGTGCCAAGATTTAACCCTCCTGCCCTGGGCTGTGCTGCTGTCCTGGGAGGGATGGGGCACTCCACCACATGGACTGCTTGGGTCAATGCAAACACAGACAACCCATGGCTAATGGAAACTCACTGTCAATTACATAATTACACCTGAGCCATTTTGCTAGTGCTGCAGCTGGGGAGAACGGTTTAATTTAAATTATTAAACAGATTAAGCATTTTAACTTTCTCATGTTAGTTTATCAAACTTCATTTTAAATAAAGTAAAATATTACGTCCAACTTAAAAGGTTTCAGTGTTTTCTTTATGGCAGGGGTGGGAAACCTTTTTTGGGCTCGGGGTCACTGACCCACAAAAAAATCCGTTGGGGACCACTCAAGTGAGAAGCAAAAAAACTCCTCCTAAAATCCCCCAACCCTCACTGATGTGGCTCCCAACTGAGACACCTCACTTGGCGCTCCAGCCCCCATTGTTTGAGGGGAAGGGATGGGGAGGACAGAAGTTCAGGGCTTCCCATAGGCCAGATTTACTTTTCTGGGTTCCAGAGTTAGTGGATTTTGTGGACCCCTTTAGACTCTGGGTTGGGAATAAAAATGAGAGGTTCAGTGTGTGGGACGGGGCTGCCAGCAAGTGTGATGCAGGATGGGGTGAGGCGGGCAGGGTCTGGAAGGGAGTTTAGTGGCAGGAGAGGGTGTGGGGTGGGGCTACAAGAGGGAGTTTGGGGGTGGGTGGGGGTTGGGGGAGTAACACAGAAATGGTGAGAGGGTGAGAATGCAGCCAAATGGTTACTTAGGGAGGGAGGCAAAGAAGTGGGGAGTAAAGGAAAGTGCAGCTTCTGCAAAGTAAAATTGTATCCCCCCCCCACACATCTTCCCTGTGCTCCAGCCTGATCCCCTGCATCACCCCATTGCCGTCACTGCAACCCCTTCCCCCTCCCATCCTGCCCCTGCATCCTCCTTCACATCCCCCTCCTGCTTTCACATCCCTTTGCCCCCAGCACACTCACCGGCAGGGCAGCAGCGCTGGTCTGAGGAGAGGTTGGGGCAGGGGAGCAAAGTCTCTTCCCTGCCCGGACCAGCCCTTTGCCTGCAGGCTGAGACTCCGGGGCTGGGGCAGGCAGAGCCTGGGGTTGCCAAGCATTGGCCCCAGCTTGGCCAGGCACAGAGGGGCTGAACCTTGCTGCAGTTTAAGCCCATTGCTGCTTGTCCTATCCTCAGAGGCCAAGGAGAACAATTTTTCTCCCTCCTCCTTGTGACGCCCTTTTAGATACCTGAAAACCGCTATCACGTCCCCTCTGTCTTCTTTCCAAACTAAACAAGCCCAGTTCTTTCAGCCTTCCTTCATAGGTCATGTTCTCTAGACCTCTAATCATTCTTGTTGCTCTTCTCTGGACCTTCTCCAATTTCTCCACATCTGTCTTGAAACTTGGTGCCCAGAACTGGACACAATACTCCAACTGAGGACTAATCAGCGCAGAGTAGAGCAGAAGAATGACTTCTCGTGTCTTGCTTACAACACAGCTGTTAACGCATCCCCGAATCATGTTTGCTTTTTGTAACAGTATCACACTGTTGACTCATATTTAACTTGTGGTCCACGCTGACCCCTAGATCCCTTTCTGCTGTACTCCTTCCTAGACAGTCGCTTCCCATTCTGTATGCTGCTGCTAGATATTCATGTTGGGAAGAATCAAATTATACAGACATTGTAGGAGATGCAGAGATCCTTGAAGTAGATGGCTCGGAGGAAGTGCCTTTCAAAGCATTTTCTCTAACTGTTTACAACATGCTCTGTTAAGCAGGAATTGAATTTGTGCAGCAAACAGATGTCTCTTATTTAAAATCTGGACTTTATTTCTCACTTGATTTATCACTTACCATCCATCCCTAATGCAGGTGCAAATGAGTGCTGCTGTTGACTCATATCCTGGAGGCTTTGCCCCACATACTTCCTAGCACTGCATTCTGTGTAAGTCATAAAATGACAGTTAAAGGTTCCCAGTTTGTAAGGCACAATGGTGTTGTCTGTTAGCCTGAGACAATGTGGTTCACCTGTCTTATTTTTTCATCCTATAAAAAAAGCTCACAAAAGCAAAGTAGGAAATCCAGGACTCTCTCTTTCTCATCTGGTATGGCTATTTGCCTGATGAACATCAAAATCCTATTCCAGCCCCAGATAATCCTGGGGAGGGAGGGGGAAATGATGGAAATGAAAGGTCAGCCATCCTAAGTTCTGTTCATTTCCAGAGTCCCACAGAGACTTTATCAAGTGCCTGAGGCTTCCTGATAGGCTTGCTTGCTTGGCTGTGCACACTGACCCTGGTCATGTGCCAGTATGTTTCAAGCAGCTGAGGACTGATGAGAGGCCAAGTGAACAATCATAACGATTCTGTCATTCTCTGAGATGAAAAAACTGGGATGAGCAGTAACTAAACATGCGGGCTTTCCTGGCCATTTAGATCCATTTGGAAGGAGTCATTGTCCTGTTTTTGAGAATTCATACACTACACACATACCATGAACAACTTGCTTCAGACCAAATGACTGGGAGAAATACAGAAATGTAGGCGAATCTTAAAGGATGCAGCTGTTTCATATGCTGCTTTAGTGGCTTTGCAGCTTTTTCGGCTGTCCTCAAAGCCATATTTCTGGTCCCATGCCACCTTGTTTTTGGCTAACAATAGCATGGATGGTTGCACACAAAAGGTTCCTTAACAGTAGAGTGATTATTTTCAGAAATCAAGGGGAAATATAGAATTTTCGCCTCTTTAGGAAGACATGAAGGCATAAGAAGGGAAACCATGTATAGAAATAATTTTTTATCAAGAGGAAAAGAGCAGAAAATGGTTTAATGGCTAAGTTTACACTTTGATAAGTCACTTCTTTCCCACTCCAGCCCAACATGAAAATACAGATGAGAATGTTTATTTTTCCCTGTATCTGTATCAGGCTACAGCACAAAAAGAACTGTTTGCTTTAAATCCTCTTATGTAGTACTGCAAGTCACACAGCAAAGAATAGATTGTAAGTGTTCATATACGGAAAACTTCATTACTAAAATAATAACAGTGATTTGTGTCTACTGCAGACAAGTGTGGAGTGCTGTCAGCCTGTATTGATACCCTTGAGGTTTGTTGAAATCTTCAGACTTCAACCCTATCATAGATAATGTGTATGACTCCTAAAAGCAAGACTGCCTAAGGGTATGTCTACACAGCAAAGTTATTTCGAAGTAACAGCCGTTATTTTGAAATAACTTTCCTAGCGTCTACACAGCCAAACTGCTATTTCGAAATAAATTCGAAATAGCGGAGTGCTTATTTCGAATTTGGTAAACCTCATTCTACAAGGAATAACACCAAATTCGAAATAGTTATTTCGAAATAAGTGCTGTGTAGACACTTATTTCGAAATAGGGGCCTCCAGCCTTCCCAGAGAGCCCTGGTGGCCACTCCAGCCTCAACCAAGAACACTCCACTCCCCCCCCCCCCCGGAGTCCTTAAAGGGATAGGCACTGTGGCCAGAGTCTATGCCAGCTCCAAGCCTGCCAGCCCAGAGCCAGCAGTCACTGCCCCTGACCCAGTGGCCCCAAAACATGAGCCAGCAAGCCACTGGCAGCCAGCCCTCCACCATTCCCCAGAAGTAGTCTGCCAGCTCCCAGGAGCCTGCCAGGGCCCGGAGAAGGCGGGCGCCTTCCTGGTCCAGGGTGGAGATCATGGACCTTATTCATGTTTGGTGGGGATGCCCCCAACATCCATGATCTCCTTACTAGACGGAGGAACGCCGCCGTCTATGGCAGGATAGCTGCCAGCCTGGCAACCAAAGGCCACATACGAACCCAGGAGCAGGTTTGCATGGCAATCAAGTTGGTCCGGCGAGACCCTGAGCCCTGAGCTTCCCCTCCCCCTTCTTCCCCTTGCTTCCCCCTTCCAGCTCCCTCCTCCCAGGTTTCCCTCCTGCCCTCTCCCACCCTCTCTTCTCCGCTCTCCCACCTCCTTTTCCCAGTCTCACCAGAGTTTCATTCCCTCCCTCTCCCCCTCCCCCCCCGTTTTGTTAAATAAAGAGAGTTTGTGTTCATGAAAATACGTGTATTTATCTGACATCAGGAAGGGGGGTTCGGGAGGGGTAAGTGGAAGGACACGAGGGAGGAATGAGGCACAAGCCCCTAGTGGGGCAGACCAGGGAGGCTCTTAGTGCTCCTCAGGATGGAAGCTCTCCCGCAGGGCCTTCTCGATACTGACAGCCCCCCCCAATGGACCTCCCGGATGGCAGCCTGCAGCAAGTGTAGCCAGGCTCGCAGCAACGCGTCCAAGAGAAGCACTTAGAGTGCCCAGGGGCAGCTCTGACTCCATGTTACAGAGTGCTGTGGTGTCCCGAGTGAGGGCAACCAGAGCACGCACAGACAAAATGCTTTGCTGTCTCTCATCGAGGTAGACAAGCAAGCAGGGAAACCTGAGAACTGACTGTCCAGGGGGGTCCCTTTAAGCACAGACCTCAGATAGCCTCAGGCAGTAGCCCCACACAGTAAGTCCTGACCTGGTGCCCTGCTGGAACTGGTTCTGGCCAGCCTTAAATGCGATTCAGAGTCCACTCAGTGTGGACGCGATATTTCGAAATAGCAAAATGCTATTTTGAAATGTATTTTGTGTGTAGACGCATTATTTCGAAATGAGCTATTTCGAAATAACTATTTTGAAATAAGATATTTCGAAATAACACTGTAGTGTAGACATACCCTTAGTGAATAATTTGACATGCGAATGAATCAATTTCTTCTTTAATATTGCAAAGGTCAAAATATTGTATCCAAGCCAAATGCTTACCACTCCTTTACTAGCATATAAGGAGCTTTGCATACTTCTAATATTGTCTTTTGGGTTCTGGGCTTATCCATATTCATATTTGTTGAGGTTGAATTTTAGGTGTGGCTTTAAACCAGTTTAGTTCAAATTATGCAAAATCTGTTGTAGACACTCTTAATTCTGTTTAAATTAGGTTAATAATCTGGTTTATACTGATTTATTTTAACTCCATTCCATAAATAACACCTAGAATTAAACTGGGTGCAGCTCTGAATATTCCCTTGGCTTCTGTCTCCAAGAAACTGGAGATAATGCACCATGATTGCTTTCACCTCCCTTGCCATATGTACATGTTGGGATTGAGACTCTTAGGCCTTGTCTACACTAACCCCCACTATCAATCTAATCTACATAACTTCAGCTATGTACATAGCGTAGCTGAAGTTGCCGTACTTACTGCAGCGTGTTGTATGCAGTAAGGGTGATGGGAGAGCGCTCAGCAATCAGTTTAGATTGTAGATCCCGGTATAGGGGAGACAGGCCCTCGTCATCTTGGGAACGAGCATATCTGCATTAATGTAGAGTTTTCTGGTAGAATCTGAATGAGCTCTTTTCAAGTAAGTTTATTTTCCCCCTCTACAAGTGAAACTTCCTCCACTATAAACTGTTCCATCATTATCACCTCAGGTTCTTTTCTACATGAATGTTTTTACAACAGTGGTCTTCTTACAACCAGGGACAAAAAGGAGTAGGGACTGGAGGAGGAGTCTCTCCCCTTGGACTGAGCTACTGCTATCCTGTGGATGCATAGGTGCAAACATATCTCACTCTTACTGCACCCCTGGAGTTGTTGACTTGATCTCTCTTCCCCTCTTGAAATGGCTTGTGATAAAATCAGAGTCATTATTGTAGTGCCGATTTGCCTGAGAATTTGTTGTTGCCTGCTATTTCACTCTGTTGCTGCTGGATTTGGTTAAAATAAAAATTGCTGAAAGAGGAATAGTAATGTAAAGTTTCATCTGATTATAAATGCAAACCCCATGTCTCTGGACAGTTTTATTGTGTGTGATTGGCTAAATCGTTGGTATTGCATATACCCATGATTAGATAACTGATCCACAGTGTTTTCTATCTTTAAATTTAGATACAAGACTCTGGATGTAGGAATGGAAAAAGAGTTAAAATCAGAGATACAGCAAGTAATGAAAAGATACATGAGCCAGTTAGGGGCATTTTGTTGACTTGGGCCAGTAAACCTTAACTAAGTCTGCTGTAAAGGAGCTAAATACTAAGTGTGTGCTATGTAGAAGGTGAAACAAAAAACAGGACTATGTAGCACTTTAAAGACTAACAAGATGGTTTATTAGTTGAAGAAGGTGGTGGATCAGGAAAAGGATTTGAGGATTGCATAAAAATCGTTAGGTGCCAGCTTAGTATATGTTTTGATGTGTTTGTGAGGTAAAAAGTCTACTTCAGCTGAGGAATAATGGGCAATCCCAAGAAGCCATACGGTTAATGAATACATTATCATGTAGTTTCTATTTACTTTATGCTTTTCATTTATCTAGCACATTTTACTGGAGGGTCTTAAAGTACTTTGAAAACCTGTAACCTCTTGAAGCACCCAGTGAGGGCTGTTTTCATTTTGCAGAGGAAGAATATGTGAGGTGTTAGGTAAGTTACTTAATTTCTTAAGGTATTGGTGTCAGAGCAGGGAATAAGGGCCCCTGACACAGCATATAACCTCTACTTAAACCACTAGATCAGCAGTTCTCAGACTTTTTGTTCCATGGCCCACCCAGCTCAATGCAGACCTTTCCACAGACCACCAACTGTTCATGGAAACTCACTGTTAATGATATAATTACCCCTGAGCCATCCACAGACCCCAGTTTGAGAACTCTGCTCTAGAATATGCTCTCAAATGCCATATTCAGTACTGACCACTGATGCATATCGAGTAAATCTGGTACTGCCATAAAGAGGGCAGACTGGGCTGATTCTAGGTTTAAAGGATTCAGCTACTCCTACCCTTTCTGACTGAAGAGAATTATTTTGTATTGGGGCAAGATAATTTTTCACATGGTGGGGTTTTTAAATGAAATGAAAGTGAGAAGCTTGGGAAATGTTTTTTGCAGTGGATCCATTTAAAACAAATTTCAAGTTAAGGGCCGTTGAATCTAATCACTAAATGGATGAGTGTGTGTGAAGGAATTTCTCTATGCAGCTGCCACGGACGTGTGTGGTCAGATCTGCCCAGCATGGCTGGGTTTATGGGAAAGGATGAAATGCAGCTAATCCAGCGGGGGCCTATTCTTTGGACAAAATGCTTTCTTGCTCTCCTTTAGAGAGAGACATAAAGTGCCTGTTGGGCAGGTGAGTTATTCTGGCTTGTAGCATCTCTGTAGTTACTTACCAAGTTCAACTCTCCCACCTGGCTAGTCTCAAGAAATCTCTTTTTCTGTTGCTTATGTAACCTTGCCCAGCCATTCCCTTCTAAACATATACAAGTTGACTTCAGGAATCATTGCTTTAAAAAAAAAAAAAAAAGGCCAATGGAGACTTGTTTGTACATCCCTCTTCTGGTCCTCAACTCTTAACGGAGTATCTCTTGCTCAGGGCAAGATGAATGCAGAGGTTTTAGGGGCTGCTAAAAGTCCAGCCATGCACTAGGGTTCAGGTAGGCTGCCTGCCTGTAGTGGCCCCACTCTGCACCTGGAAGCAGCCAGCTGCTGGTGCGTCATGATTGTGGCCTTGGCAGATACGCACACTGTCCCTTGAAGGGGCAGTGCTTGCAGGTATGAGCAGCGGATGACAACTCATTGCCCCCCTTCTCCCAGGGGGCTTACAAAAATGTGCTAGCAGCCAGCCACTTTGGGGAGTAGTGTGGAGCCCTGCTGCGAGCTGCTTGTAGTAAACACCTCCTGTCAGGAGCCTGCATGTTGCACCCCTCCTCCACCCCAACTCCTGCCCGAGGTCAGAATTTCCTCCTGCACCAAAGTGCCTCCCAGAGCTTGCACCCTTCATCATCTCCTGCACCCCAACACTCAGCCCCAGACTGGAGACCCCCACCCCCCCTAACTCCCTCCCAGAAAGAAACCTATAGGTTGGCACCTCTCTAAACCAGGACTCTCTGATGCAGCAGGACCATGCATATTCCAGGACCAGGGCATCTCAGTGGAGGGCTGGTGGCTGGAAGCCCTGAGAATAGGCAGGGCAGTGGGGCGGAGCTGGGGGCCAACAGCCGGGGTGGTGAGCAGCCGGCCAGGAGGACAGTAGCCGGGCTGGTGCCAGCAGGGGGGCAGAAATTACTTCCTTTGGTCCAGCAAAATCTCTCCTCCAGAACCAATGGTGCCAGACCAGGGAGGTCCAACCTCTAATTATTATAGCATAATACAGGTTGGACCTCTCTGGTCCAGTACTCTCGGGACCTGGTTGGTCCTGGATGAGGGATTTTGCCAGACCAGAGGAGATCGTTTCTGGCTCCCCTGCTGCCAGCCCCAAACCCTGCCTTGCCTCCCCCCACCACCAGGCTGCCAGGCTTCCTGGCTCTCTCACCCGGTCCCTGGCATGTCCCCAGATTCCCTGCCCCTTCTGGACTACATATGTTGCTGCACCAGAGAGTTCTGGTTTATAGAAATGCAACCTATATAACTGCTGTTCTAAGGTAAGAAGTAGGCTATTT
Organism: Pelochelys cantorii; assembly: GCA_032595735.1. NCBI lineage: Eukaryota > Metazoa > Chordata > Testudines > Trionychidae > Pelochelys > Pelochelys cantorii. Next base: position 145,326,640 of record CM064328.1, on the reverse strand, counting down.
TGAATTTCTTAATGACTATGTTTTAAGACTGAAATGTAACCATATAATGGCTTTTTGTTAATTAAAAGGCAAGTTTAGCATAGTGAGAATAGCCTTGATACCGTAATTGTGATCATTTTGTTTTCAGTTACAAAAAGGACTTGTTTGTGGGGCCCAACAAAGTCTTACAGCTCTGCGCCCATAGAAGAGTTAATCTGGCCCGGTTGTTGCTGGTTGTTGTTCTAGCCCAGACATTCTATCAGCTTTGTACCAAGGGACATTGTGATAACAGGCATTGCCTGGCAAAACCTGTTACTGCTGTAACAAAGCAGATTTTTATATGTACATCTCATTCTTTGGTCTTATCTGGGCAGATTAAAATTTTGAATGCACTGACTTATCTTCAGAAAACGCTATGCTAGTTATAGTCATAACAATCCAATTAAAGAGCTTACCTGGATGGGAGATGAGCCAGAAAAACACTGTAGGTGTCTAAACAAGGGGACTGTATGATCATTGTCACTTTTTTTTTTCTCCCTTACAAGGTGAGATGTGATGTGTTTGTTTTTTTCTAATGTCTATGCAACCAGAGTATTATGAAGTGTACATTTGCTCCTGAGTGGTATCCTGTGGTTTTAGAGGCTCACTGTCTTGCAAAATTGACTGCAGCTTTGTGAAACAAATGTATCTTATTGCTGTGGATATGACCCTATGTTATGGTTTGTTTTTAAAAGAGGAAAATAAAGCCTCGGACCTTGAATGGGGCTTATTTCAATAGACGCAAGATAAAAGTCAGCTTTTTAAAGTTTAACTAGGGGGTGGTGCCGCCTCCTTGCTACGCTAGCCAACCACCCTCTCTGGGGTTAGGCAGCCCCAGCTCCCGCTGCTGGGGAGGGCCAGGCCAAGGCGTGGCAGCCCTGGCCTGCCCCAGCTCTCTCCCACCAGCCACCGGGACCCCCTGAGGCCAGGCTAGCCCCAGGTCCCTCCCTCTGTCTGCCAGGGGATTGGTTAGGACCCAGGCCGCAGCTGGCCCAGCTCTCTCCCTGGCTGTCAGGGAGGGCCTGAGACCAAGTTCACTCTAGCCCTGACTCTTCTCCCTCACAGCTGCTGGGGAGGGTCTGAGGTTGTCCCAGCTCTTCCCTCTCCCCCCCCCCCTTAGGCCGAAACCACCCCTGTCTCTTTGTCCCACCCAGCCAGCCACCAGGGAGGGTGGCTGAGGCCTGGCTGCACCTCTGGCCATGAGTGTAGAGGCCTCGCAGCTCATGGACCCCTCCCCCCTCCCAGGAAGGGGAGAGGGCACATGGCTCCTGGAACCCCTCCCCCACACGAGGAGGGAGGGCATACAGCTCCCAGAACACATGGAGGTTAGGTCCATAAAAAGCTATTAGCCAGGGGGTAGGAATGGTGTCCCTGGCCTCTGTTTGTCAGAGGCTGGAGAAGGATGGCACGAGACAAATCGCTTGATCATTGTCTTCGGTCCACCCCCTGTGGGGCACTTGGCGCTGGCCACTGTCGGCAGACAGGCTACTGGGATAAATGGACCTTTGGTCTGACCCAGTACGGCCATTCTTATGTTCTAACACACACACACCCATCACAAGTGGGGAGGGCGCGTGGCTCCCACGAAGCCCCAGCCACTCCCTGCCCCCATATCCCTGGCTAGACACCCTACCCCCAGCCTGCTCTTGCACCCTCCCTTGCTCCTACACCCTTCCCCCTGGCCAGACACTTACCCCCACCCTGCTTCTGCATCCATGGTTTCTCCTTGCACCCTTCCTTGCTCCTACTCACTCACCCTGGCCAGACACCCTACTCCCAGCCTGTTTCTGCACCCTACCTCCCCCCCGACCTTGCATCTGCACTCCACCTCCCTCCCAGATCCTGCACCCCATCCCTATCCCACTCATTGGCAGCCCTGTCCTGCACACTGAACCTCTCATTTTTGTTCCCACCCCAAAGCCTAAGAGGGTCCATAAAAGCTACTAACTGTGGAACTCCAGAAAAGTAAATCTAGCCTATGGGAAGCCCTGAACCTCAGTCCTCCCTGTCCTGTCCTATCCATTCCCCTCGCCTTGTGGGGCTGGAACATTAGAGGAGTTAGGTGTTTTCAGTTGGGAGCCACATCAGTGAGGGGTGGGGGGGTTTTGAAGGAGTTTTTTTGCTTCTCACTTGTGTGGTCACCAACTGATTTTTGTCTAGGTCTGTGGCCCCTGACACACAAAAAGTTCCCCACCCCTCCATAAATAAAGAAAACATTGAAACCTTTTGTGTTGGACTTAAACTAATATTTTATTAAAATGAAGTTTGATAAATTAACATGAGAAAGCTAAAATGGTTAATCTGTTTAATAATTTAAATTAAACCATTCTCCCCAGCTGCAGCACTAGCAAAATGTCTCAGGTGTACTGATGTAATTAACGGTGAATTTCCATTAACATCTGGTGGTCTGCAGAAAGATTTGCATTGAGCCAGGTGGTCCATGGGCCAGAAAGTTTGAGAACCACTGGCTTAACGGTTTAAAGAGCTGTAATTTTACATGGTTGGGTGCTTGGCACTGTGGCCAAGCTTGTTTGTCATTCTGCATTTCTATTCTTCATACAAGCCCTTACTCTTCTCTTGCTCTTTTTTCAAAGGTCTTGATGCATGCTCTCCTTTGTCCACTTTTAACTGGCCCTAAAGATCTTGTCTGAATAAGAATGGCAGTGCAGATTTCCCTGCAGGTCACTTGTCTTTAGTGACACACTCATCCCTGCTTAACACTGGAGCCAGGCCGTCTCAGAGAATGACAGAGGCCTGGCCACTTTGAGTTAAGAGGCCCCAGCCCAGGCCCAGCCTCAGGCCCCTGATGTATCTAACTTCTCATCCATAGGGTCACACTAAAGCCAAAAGAATATGTGAAAATGAACACTTGAGACATTTATTTATTAAAGATTAAGTCATTATACCAATAGCTGGTATATTAAAATAGTAACTTTAATTGTAAGTTTCCACTGCAAGCAAAACTCTTCAGTTTAGCAATGCTTTTCTGGCTTTGTTATGTGCAAACTCCATTATAATTGAAGAAAAATAGTTCTTCTTTTAACACATTGAATGTGCATTCACCTGAAGCCCCCAATGCAGGGAGACTGACAAAAATATGTAATGCAATTGTGATATTTGGAAATACAGCTGAGGGGCTGAGATTGCATATTTCTTTTAGCTTGCAGTCCAATTTAAAGTTGGTGGAATGTTTACATTTCAGGAAGGCGATCTCATCACAGAGATCTCTTGAAATTTCATTATTGTTCCTTTGTTGAAACTGTTCAGCTGCTGAATATAGATCTTCATCACTTAAGGCTATTGGTTATACAAAATTTTCATTTTATATACTTTGCAACGAATATTATATAATAACGATTTAGGGGTGTTATTTACTACAGCCCTATATCCTTATTTCAAAGTTTTGAAATTTATTTTGCTAACATGATCCCATTATTAAATTCTTCTAATAACTGGTGCGTAATTATGAATATGAACATGGGGTGGTTTCCAGAGCTGATACGTTTATTAAACAACTAGAATTAAAAGTTTGTCATCACAAAAAAGCCTTTAAAGGTGAATCTAAAACTGGACAAAGAGGTAGCTAACAGCTGAGCCTGATATGGTTATTGTATACGAGGACACACAAGAAAAAACAGGAATGCAAAAATCTCCTATGCAGAGATAAATATCCCGGGCTTCATTTGCATGTTCCCGGGCGGGCGCCATTTTTAAATCCCCCTAGTCCGAACTAACTGCCTGCGGCTACACGCGGCAGTGAAAAGTTAATTCGAACTAAGTCCTTAGTTCGAATTAACTGTTACACCTCGTGGAATGAGGTGTAACAGTTAACTCGAACTAAGGACTTAGTTCGAGTTAACATTTGACTGCCGCGTGTAGCCGCAGGCAGTTAGTTCGGACTAGGGGGATTTAAAAATGGCGCCCGCCCGGGTACATGCAAATGAAGCCCGGGATATTTGAATCCCGGGCTTCATTTGCAAGTTTGAATGCCTACATTAGCCTCCCTAGTTCGAACTAGGGGGCTAGTGTAGACATACCCTAACAGTAGAGATGTCACTGAAGGAAACCTAATGCTGCACTGGAGCATTATTTTATCCAGGGGAATTACGTTGGAAAGGGAGAGAACTTAGTAACCTTGATTATGTTGAAATGATCTTTTGCTTTCTTGATCATATTTGTTGAGATTATTAAAAGATGTATTAGTTTCTTCCCTTTCTTGGATTCCATTTCTACTGTCCCTGTTTATTTTCAGTAATAACTTCAGAAGCCTAGGAACTTGTATACTGTAGTGAGGAATGGCAGAGTTGTCTGTGTCCCTGACACAGTTTATTTTAATTCAAAAAGATTGTAGCAGATTAACAAACTTCTGCCCAAAAAGTGCATTTGTGGTTTTATGGTATTAGCGTCTGCTTGAATTATCTGCTGATGGCAAAAAATTGATTATTTCAAAATGGTCAAGACGTTGCACTCTTCTTAGAAAACTGCTACATATTTTTCCTTCTGCAGCAAAATTAACTTTTCTGCTCTTGTGCTCTTATTTTATGCTGGATTGATCAGACACATGGCCTGCAATTCAAGGCTGCATATTTTTCCTACAAAGGAATCAAGAGCACTATCCATAATGATACTAACTAAAACTTTTTCAGTGTACTGTGTAAGGGGCATTACTTTTACAGGAAGCAGGGGAGAAAAGGAGAAGGATTTATCTTATGCTTCTACCGCTGGGTTGTAGATGTTGAATGTGCATTGTGGCCTCTCATCCACACACACAGGCTCTTTACAGCCAAAAGATACTAAGACAAGAATCCAAATGGAGTCTCAGACAAGACTGCAGCTGCTAGAATTGCTTGGAATCAGGGACAAGAGGGAGGTGTGCTTTTGACAGGGGAATTGCTATGAATCTAAGGGTGTATCTATGTTACTCAGCTTTTAGGAACAAGGCTGTGTCGATACAGCCTTGTTGCTAAAGATCAGCGTGTGTGAACGCTGTTTGTTGGTGCTTTTGTGGACAAAATACTTTCACCTCCTGCAAGAATGGGTGGCGAGTTATATGGGCTCATGGTGCCCATACTCCAGCAGTATTTAGAGCCGGGGGCCCTGCTCCACCAATATTTGGAGCTGGGTCTCTCCCCCGGCCCTGCTTGGAGCAGCCCCCGGCCCCAGAGCGTCTCTCCCCTGGCCCCAGCCCCGGCCCTGCCGTGCGCAACCTTCAATCAGCTCCCCCTTGCCGGCTGCTGCTGCCATGCGCTGCATGCTCAAACAGGTTGGCGGGGAGATGCCCGGGCGTGACGTGACGTCACGGCCCGGTCCGGGACTTTAAAACTGCTGGCGCTGCGTGGCTGAGTTGAGGGTTTGGAGTTCAGGGACTTCTGGGGTGGAGCGCAGACTCCAGCCCCGCAGAGTGGAAGGCAGAAGGTAGGGGAGGGCTGGGAGAGGAAGGGGCTTATGCGGAGGGGAAGGGCGAAAACTAGGGGAAGGGCTGGGAGAGGAAGGGGCTTGTACAGAGGGAGAGGGGGAAGAAAGGGGAAGGCACCAAAGGGACAGGGTAGAGGAGAGACAAATGCCAGGGGGCCAAGTGCAGACAATGAGGAAAAGGGCAGGAGGGGAGGTGTCAGTGGGAGGGGGACAGGGTGATGCTGGGAGGGGAGAGGGTATGGGCATTGGGGGCTGGAGGAAGAGGTGCTGGGAGAAGGCTTGAAAGAAGGGGTGGACATGAGGAAGGCCAGGATGGAGCAAGTCATGTGTGAGGGCACAGAGGGGCATGAGGGGAATGGGGACAGAGAGTGGTGAGGGGGTGGGCATCAGGGAAAAAGAGGGCAAAGGGGGCAGGGGCAGTGAGGGAAGGGGGAGGCACCAGGAGGGTGCAGGAGTAAGGGAAGGTGCAGGTGCCAGGGGATTCTGGGGGTGAAGCAGAAGGGCAGACACCTGCAGGGGAGGGACCAGCACCAGAGGAGAGAGGCAGAGCAGGTTTGTAGAGGGAGGTGTTAGAAGAGGGGATGAGGAGGGGTAGCTCACATGATCAGAGTGGGGCTACTGGAGGAGTGGGCACAAGGGGGAGAGAAGGGCTGGTGGAGAGGGGCAGGTTGCAGGAGTCAGGACAGCAGAGGAGGGTGAGGAGTTGGGGGGGCAGCAGGCTTCAGGGGAGCTGATGGAACAAGGGGAGGAGACATGGCAGCAGAGAGAAAAGGTAAAGGTTTAAAAATATTTATTAATAACTTGGGTGCCACAGTGGCACATCCAAACAAGCCACATGAACTCAGTACTGGTGCACAACACAAAATTCTTTCTGCTCATGGGAAGAAACTCTTAGGCTATGTCTACACTGGCGGTTTCTTGCGCAAGAACATCTTGCGCAAGGGTTCTTGTGCCAGAAGTCTTGCGCAAGAACACGTCCACGCTGCCATGTGCGAGCTGTGCTTTTGCACAAGAGCATCCATGGCAGTGTGGACGCTCTCTTGCCCAAGAAAGCTCCGATGGCCATTTTAGCCGTAGGGGTTTCTTGCGCAAGAAATCCCTGCCGAGCATCCACACTGCCCTCTTGCTCAAGAGAGCTTACACCTGTTGCGCAAGAGCTATGCTCTTTTCTAAGACGCCCTCTCTTACCACGCCGTACTGTAAATTTCCTTGCGCAAGAGCAGGCGGGCAGTGTGGCTGCTCTGTGGGTTCTTGCACAAGAACGGCTGTACTTGTGCAAGAAGCCGCGAGTGTAGACGTAGCCTTAGAGGGAACACTTCCCCTAGCCTCTCTGCCCCCAAGTTAATGTCACAGACGTTGGGTTAATGCAACTGCAGGATAGTTGCATGAGGGGGGGTTTGGTGGGGGCCAAACTAATCCCTGTTGGTAGGAGGATGGTGGGAAAAGCCCTTCGAGAGGGGTGACATGACACCTTTTACTTCTGGTCATGTGTCCATCTTGCCCCGAGCGTGTTACCTCCAGAGACATGACTAACAAGGGGAGATCAGGGGGTATGGCTTATGGGGCACCACCAAAAATTATACAAACCTACCACCCATGCCTGAAAGCGGTTGGTTTTTGCTCTGTCTACAGAAGAGCACTCCTGAGGACAAAGCAGTATTCACATTTTACTTGCCATGGCAAAACATTGAAATTCATGGGGAAGGGGGCCAGTTTAAGTGCCCATGAACAACAAGTGTTTTGTCAAGTGCAAGTGTGGAAATAGCCAACATTTTAAAGTGTTTTCACAGCATTGAGCGAAGCTGGTCCTGTGTCTTTTCTGAGGACCTTCATTTAATCCCTTGTGAAGGGCACTATCGTAGGTGTAGGCTTCTCTTTCGTGGCAGCTATCTTCTCCCTTTTGAGCTGTCTCCCTCACATGATCAAAACCAATGGCACTTACAGATTAATACTCTAATTGATTTTTTTCACAACCCTGAGTACTGTAGCTATGTCAGCCTAACTTTGAAATGTAGACCAGGTGTTTCCAACCAGCCAAAGTTGAGGCTTTTGATTGTGGTCAGTCCATAATGTTCCTCCCAGGGAAGATGATGATAGTTATGAATTGGAAGAAGCAAACTAGAAGAAATGTCATTTGATTACCTTTTCCCCTCCCCATCTAGTTTTTGATTCTTGGGCTTGGATACAAGACCAAGTCAATAATTTGCTGGCACTAATTTAGCAGTGAAATTGCCTTACCACCCAGACACTATGTGGGGTGAATCAGAATGAGCTGGGCTCCCTGCATTCTTACGCTGCAGTTTCCAGATGGATGTTTCAAACACATAGTGACTCTTTTTTAAAATAGTGTGTGTGTTTATTTCAAGTGGTGAGGGGAAGGGTGTGCATTCAGCTTTCTTTTAGTTCCCTCTTGCCATTCTAGTGACACTTGTGGTTTTGAAGAATATGATCACAGCAACACCCGTCTTTGTGGTTTCTGTCAACTGATAACAGTCCTCAGCAGACCAGCCCTGTTGTCTATCTGCACCTTAGTTACAGCCTTTAGCCTACAACAGATATTGTGTACAATCTTGCATGCTTCTCAAGTTTCCTCAGTAGAGAGATCTGTAGTCACCCAGACTCCAAGGCTCTCTTCTTTTAATCTCTAAATGGGCTCCTATAGTGAAATGCAGTTTAATTTTTTTTTAATGGTTTTTTCCACTATGTACCCAATAAATGCACTTTAAGGACAATTTGGTTGCAGGAAGTGTTGTTCTATATAGTGGGGCTCAAAATTCAATAACCTGGTTTTATAATATTTATTCAGTTAGTGCTTTGTTTTTATTAATTGGGTTTGGGTCTCTGTGATAAGTACAGTAACTGATCCATGTTGGTAAAGAAGGAAAGGTGGGTGGGAGAGAGACTCAGCTGCATGGTGTGGGCCAGGGTAAAAAAAGCCTTCTCCTTAGAACACACAGTACAGGTTGAACCTCTCTGATACGGAAACATCCATCATCCAGCATGACTGGAGTTAGCCGGATGTCCACTTTTCACGTGTGTGCCAACTTTCCTGCAGTCCCATAAAGTTTGCGTACAGCACCAGTCCTGGCTCTCAGTGTTCTGTGCTGTTCTATAATCCCTGGGAGCAGGGGCGGCAGCAGCATGGGGTTTATGGAAGTTCATTGGCTATTAGCCAGGATGGGTAGGGATGCAAAACCATGCTCTGAAGTGTCCCTAGCCTCAATTTTCCAGAAGCTGGACATAAGCAACAGGGGATGGATCACATAATGATTCCCTGTTCTGTTCATTCCCTCTGTGAAACACCTGGCATTGGCCACTGTCAGAAGACCAAACACTGGCTTAGATGGACCTTTGATCTGACTCACTTTGGGTCATTCTTATAGTTGGTTGCGTCTCCTTACCCGCTCCCCCAATCTTAGCAAGGATGGGTGAGTAAACTTGGTGTCCAGTAAAATTTCATTGTCATTTTTCAAGGTTGAACTGACCTGATGGGCATTCTACTTCAAGCTTTGTGTTAGGCATTGTCTCCAGATGACTTTATGTATCAATTGTTTCCTTGTAGGAGGTGTCAAATGCTGCTGGACAAGGGGTTGCTATCACTGGGAACAACACTTTCAACAACTGGAATTGGCCTAATGCTGTCATCTTTGCTGCTACAGTAATCACTACAATCGGTGGGTATTTCACATGTACAGTCTTCTGGCCTCTAATTCTTAAGCCCCAATGATGCCGCGTCATATCCAAAGGGCTGTCCGCTGAAGGACAATAAAAGGTTATAGGAAGTATCAATAAATCAATAAAAAACTTAGAAAATGTATCTTTGAGGCACGTTTGGTGGGGCACTGACACTTTTTCAGTCTGTTTTCCACATTACTCAATCCCTTGAAATACATCATAGAAATGTTTCCCTTGCAGAGTAATTACAGATGCAGTGTGCTGACAAAGTGGGATTCATGTGTTCTTAGTGCCAGTCGAGGCTTACGCTTGCCCAGAGTATTGCCTTTAACTTAAAGGAATGTTCTTTGGGACTTGGAGCATCCGCATGTGCGTGAGATTTTGTGAAACTCTCCTTTCACGTATAGTTCCACACGCTCCCAAACAAGCTGTTGATAAATGCACTGTTATTAGCGAAAGAGACAGATCTGAAGGCTGTCCTGTCTGTCTCTTGTATTTTTCATAGGTAAAGCTCAGCAGAATTGAGTCACTCTCCTAAATCTGTTTGCTGATTTGTTCATGTGAAACCTTGTAGTACCATAAAACTTATTCCTCATAGGATATGCAAACAGATGGTGCTGCAGAACTTGGAAAATTAGCTGCAGCTCTTTTGCAAAGATCTGCTTTTACCATTGTGGAAGATATGGATCTCCCATGGGCCCAGAGAGCCCTGCAAGATGCAGGAAAACATCAGGGGCACTGTTTGTTGCTTTTGTTTTGACAAGGAACACATACAGTGTTTGCAAACACAAACTAACCACAGGAGGTGGAAACCTTGCTACTAAACCAAGCTGTTCTGCTTGTTACTATTATTAAAAATCTTTTTGAGGGGAAAAAAAACCCCCTGATTTCGTTGTTCTTTAAACTTCCAGTAAAAAGTTAAAGAAAGCAAAAATGGGTTTAAACAAGAAAGTACTGACACAGAGGGTTAGAGACGGAACTAGCTGTCCTTACTGGGACTGCGGTCAGAATATCTGCTCAGCACTATCGGAGGCCCGAGCCCTGGCCAAGGCATCTTGCTCTGTCAAACCTTTCCTCCACCTCTTCCCTAGCAGGCTTTTTTTAGCTGCAGAAATGCCAGGACAAAGCTTAGATGGATCTCATAAAAAGATCTGCAGATTTCCCCAGGAAAATTTATGCCCCAGGGACAGTTTTGGCTTCTCCTTCCTTGGGTTGTGTCTTCATTAGGAGCATATTACTGGTATAGAAATGCCAGTGTACTACACCAACAAAGTACTCCTGGTGTGGATGTAGCTATATGGTTAAAGGTGCACTTAGTACTAGTAAAGTAAAACCTCCCCCACCTATAAACCCCACAGGAGAAGCAAGCCATGTTGGTAACAGAATAGCTTTATTGGTAATGCATCTACACTAGGGAATTCTGCCAGCACAGCGGTGTCTATCAGGGATCACACCTCTCCACACCCCTAACTGAACATCTATGCCAACAGAAATCTGTAGTCTTAGACATACTCTTATTCTTATGCTTCAGGGGGTAGCTGAGTTAGGGTATGTCTACACTAGCTCGTTAATTCGAGCTAGGTAGGCAAATCAGGCAACCGGAGTTGCAAATGAAGCCCGGGATTTAAATATCCCGGGCTTCATTTGCATGTTCCCGGGTGGGCGCCATTTTTAAATCCCCTTAGTTCGAACTGACTGCCCACGGCTACACGCGGCAGTCAGAAGTTAATCCGAACTAAGTCCTTAGTTCGGATTAACTGTTATTCCTCGTGGAATGAGGAGTAACAGTTAATCCGAACTAAGGACTTAGTTCGGATTAACTTTAAACTGCTGCGTGTAGCTGTGGGCAGTGTGTTCGAACTAAGGGGGATTTAAAGATGGCGGCCGGACGGGAACATGCAAATAAAGCCCGGGATATTTAAATCCCGGGCTTCATTTGCAACTCCGGTTGCCTGATTTGCCTACCTAGCTCGAATTAACGAGCTAGTATAGACATACCCTTAGTCTGTACAGAAAAAAACAACAAATGGTCTGGTAGCACTTTATAGACTCACAAAACGTGGAGATGGTATCATGAGCTTTCGTGGGCACTTCAACCATTTGTTGCTTTTTTCTTATTCTTATGTCTCCATTAGTAAATGTGTAGAGGATGAAGTCTGACTCAAGTTTGATATAATGTATAAGACTAAAGATTTTCACAATATTTACTGGAAGAAAGAATTCTTTTTAGAACTCTCCAGGTCAGGTTTCTTTTTAATTTCCTGCTTATCTGGTCCAGAGAGAGACTACAATTCCCTGTGTATATGCTGAACTGCCTTGAATTGGCATCTATGTAATTGTCTTTTATCTCTTTCAGGCTATGGAAATGTTGCTCCAAAGACACCCGCTGGACGTGTCTTCTGCGTATTTTATGGCCTCTTTGGAGTTCCTCTCTGCTTGACATGGATCAGTGCCTTGGGAAAGTTCTTCGGTGGGCGTGCCAAAAGGCTGGGCCAGTTCCTAACAAAGAGAGGAGTAAGCCTGGTATGGATTTCTGCTTGTTTTTCTTCTTGTAGGGTGTGGTTGGTATATGACTTGAACATCTAGTTCTTCGGCTATCTGCTTAATCTTGGTAGTGTACTTTGCTCTTAAGGGCCATATTCTGCAGTGGGGTTACATGGGTTGAACTGAGCAAAGGACTGAGCCCTGTTCATAAGCTCTCTGAGACAAGGTCCATGTCCACTAGAGTTTGTACAGCACTTACTGCAAAGGGGCCCTGGTTGGGCCTCTAGGTTACACTGTCATACAGACATTTAATAATGTTCTAGTCACTATGGAGACAGTCACAAAAGAGTGTAACAGGGATGTGTACAACATTATACATAGCTGAGTGTTTGCAGTAAAGTCAAGCAAGTACAGGACGCTGTTGAGGGCAAAATATAGATGTGTATGTATGCAGGCAAGTAAATGGGGTGTATGCAGGAGTTGGGGAAGAATGGGAAGGAAATTGCTAAAATTCTTTTCACACATACCATGAATTGCAGTGTGTGTGGTGATTACTCTTACGGCTACTCCCATCACAATATCCTCAGTCCTCAGCACAGAGTATAAGTGCTGTGGGCCCAAGCTCGGTGTCAGAACGAGTTTTGCCTGTAGAGAATTAACAGGCAGATGTGGATTACTTACAGGGCGGTTGTTCTCTCAAAGGTGTTGGTGGTGTCAACTTCCCTCCTAGTGCAGCTTGAGTGGCTTTTGTGGGTTCCAAAAACCTTTGCTAGAATTGAAGCCTAGGAATTCAGAATTCTGCATGGTTAATTTGTGTAACATAACTTGGCTCTCCTTTTTCTCTTGAGCCCTGTCAACCCCATAGTGTTCCTACACTTATCACTTGCTCCTTTTCTGTCAATTGTGCCTCTACCTACACTGGCCTTTTGCAGCCCCCTTCCTTACTACCAAAGCATGCCTTATCTTTTACTCCAGCAGCCACTGTGCAGCGTCGGTGATAGGCTTGTGGGCAGCATTTATGGCCAACATTGATGGATGTGCTGTAAAGTGCATAGGGTGGAAGAAAACGACTTGTGTGTGAATTTTTTTTTTCTTTTTCCTTCACAGCGAAAGGCACAAATTACATGCACAGCTATTTTCATTGTCTGGGGAGTTTTAGTTCATCTGGTCATTCCTCCCTTTGTCTTTATGGTAACTGAAGGCTGGAACTACATTGAAGGTCTCTATTTCTCATTCATCACAATCACCACCATAGGATTTGGAGACTTTGTGGCTGGTCAGTTAATTCCCTGTTTTATTATTTATATATTGCCTGAGGTGTGTAATGTAAATATAATGTCTGTGTAAATGTCAGTGGTGAGTGTGTGTGTTTTCAGCTTCCTGAGGTGTGAATGCATCTGGAGGCTTTTGCATTACTGAAGCTTTTATTAAAGATCAGCATTATTCCAAGAGACTCTGGAGCTGGCCCTGCAAGCAACTTCTCAAAAATGGCAATTCCTAGACTCTTTTCTTTCCCCAGTCTCTGCAGAGCACTGAGCTGACGGGAGTGAGTGGTAAGGAGAGTTGTCTCCACACTGTGGAGTAGGAGATGCTGCTCCTTTCTTATCCTTACTTGTGCTGATCGTAGCAACCACAGGGCTTTGCTAGTGTCTCATCATGTTAGGTGTGACCCAGAGGGCTTGTGGTCTAACCTCATTAATTAAAAAGTTTTGGGTTAGGCCAAAGAGCTGGGGAACCGTGAAGCCCCCAACTTTTAGTTGATATCAGGCAAGTCAATTGAATTCTTTATGGCTGTCTCAATAATCCTAAGGTGAGTTATAAATATTTCATGCACACACACTTCTACAACAATCACGACTTTTTAGAAACAAGCCGCATAGAGTCACTGTTAGGCTTGCATCTGACGAAGTGGGTCTTTGCCCAGGAAAGCTTATGCTCCAATACATCTGTTAGTCTATAAGGTGCCACAGAAAAAAACATTTTTGCTAACCCTCTGATACTTGTTAGGCAAGTGTTGTCCCTGCTTCTCATACGGGAGAAAATGAGACACCAGCTTTTGAGGCCTAATCTTTGAGTGACCTTCCATCTTGGGTGCTCAACTTCAGCCACCTAGACTTTGCTTTGAGTTCTACTTGTCTCCCAGAAGTGCAGTGAGCTCATAAATTAACTCAAGTCAGTGGGAGCTGTGGATGACCAGCACCTCTAGATAACTTGGGCTCAATATTCAGAGTTCATTGCCATAATGTAGAAGGCACTCCTGAAAATGTGGACCTGGCTTGACCAAATCCACCTAGTAGAGTTTGAAACAGAATGATTCCTGTCTTAGACTTGGATAATTAAATTGTTCTTTCTCCCTAACCCAGTTAAAAACATTGGGTTTTGTATAATTTATATAGAGTAACTAATTTCAGGAGAGTTTAAATGCAAACCTCCCCATGTTTTCTGTTTCAGCTTTGTTCTTGATGTGAAAATGGTGTTCTGAAAACACTTCAAGATTCTTTATTGGATTTTACATCATATCCAGACAAAAACTTCCTTCGGCTTTATATATACTTGTTATAAAACCTTACTTGTTTTGCCTTCTTTACAGGCGTAAACCCGAATGCAAACTACCATGCCCTTTACAGATATTTTGTGGAATTGTGGATCTATCTGGGCTTAGCTTGGCTTTCACTCTTTGTCAATTGGAAGGTCAGCATGTTTGTGGAAGTCCACAAAGCAATCAAGAAAAGGAGGAAAAAAAGAAAAGAGTCCTTTGGAAACCACTCTCCCTCTAAAAAATCTCTCCAGATGGGCAGCTCCAAGGATGTGAACATCTTCAGCTTCCTTTCCAAGAAGGAAGAGACTTACAATGATCTCATCAAGCAGATTGGAAAAAAGGCTTTGAAGACAAGCAATGAGAAAATGAGTAAAGCAGAAAATGCCAAACCAGATATCCAGAATGCAAACAAGGATGCCCAAGTGATATACACAAAGAGGAAATCCTTTGATTTTGACAAGGTGTCCCTGGGACTTAGAAATGGCCATGTAATGAGGCACCTAAATGACAAATGCACTGGAGAGAGCCATCTGGAAGACACCATGTTTGTAAACCAGCTAGACCGGATCAGCGAGGAAGAAGGGGAAACTTGGGACTCCAGGGATAACCGACCCCTGATCTTAGAAAGTGCCAATATAACTTTTGTAAATGAGGAAGAAGACGATGAGGAAGATTTTTCAGATGATGAGGAAACTTCAAAGTCCTCCATGGATGACAATCTTGCAGAGAAACCTGAGATTCCCAAAAAACTGGTGAAGTTCCCATCCTCTGATGAATCTACCTGTACAAGTAATGAGTCAGAGATTTCAGTGCCTTATGAACAACTAATGAATGTGTACAACACAGTAAACAATGTAACGGCTACAACATGAAGCAGCACATGTTTTGGCAGTGGTTTTTTGAAGGTGGTTAATACTGTCTGTTCAGAACTTATGCAGAAGGAAGGCAAATGTATTAGCACCTTCTCTCTCTAACACCAAACCAAAAACCTCTTATGTCTTAAAGTCATCAAAAGTTGTTTGCTTTTGGAGTCCAATCAGCTTTGCTTGTCTGTGTTAGACCAGTTGCAAGATGACAATTCAAAGCTTAATGCATCTTCCTTGCTCTTGGGACTCTAGTTCTTTGAAGTGGGAGGCAATGACTAAAGTTGTTACACTGGACCTATTTTTTTTTATTGTGCTTTTTATGAGAGAATTCATTTGGTGTGAAACTATCCAGTTGCAGACAAACTGGTTTAGGCATATAGAACATGGTAGATTACTGAACTAGCCGTTCACCTCTGGAAAGCTGGATACAAGTCCTGTGTAGATCACAAGTGAAAATAAATTTGGGGTCTTATCCCAGCTACCCATTACCAACTTGCTATCGCTAGACGTGCCATAATTGGTAGCTTCTCTCTAATAGAAGTTTGGGACTAGAGTAGTAGAATGTACTTAAGGTCAGAGTTGAGGTGCATTGGCAACAGTAAGTAAAGAAGCATCAAGGTGCTACCATGGTGTTTGTCTGGATTA
Organism: Pelochelys cantorii; assembly: GCA_032595735.1. Lineage (NCBI taxonomy): Eukaryota > Metazoa > Chordata > Testudines > Trionychidae > Pelochelys > Pelochelys cantorii. The sequence goes on along the minus strand of CM064328.1, from coordinate 145,310,998 downwards.
TGCCAATGCTATTAGTAAATGGTGAGCAGTAAATTTATGAACAAAAGTATTAAACTAAAAACACCAAAGAAACTGGTTTAGAGAGAGCCTGCTTAGCAAACAAAAACCTACCTGGGACTAAATCATCCTTAGGGGCATGAAAAGCACTTGTGGTTAAAGTTCACTGTGTCCAGTAACCAACAACTGTACAAGGCCCACTTGATCAACGTAGAGGAGCACAAAAGATATGACAGACTTTTTACATTGCAAGTGTCCTTCCACGGTCCATAGTCTAAAGAAAATACTTGAATACACTTTGTCTGTAGAGATGAAGTTTCAGTTTCTCTCTCCTTTTTAACAAAATCACCTTTTTTTAGTAGCTGATCCTGTCTCCATGTTTCAATGCCTATCGAATGGACCTGAAGAGCTGCTACAGAAACCTGTACAATATGACCAGTATCTTTGTTTTAGACATCCTTGTTGTATCTCCCCAATTTAGTACTTCAGATTAGATTTAGAGTTGAGATGGTTTTAAAAACAGTCGCGTTTTGCATATGGTATTTTTAAAAGCATGATCCACGTGGGTATTCAGTTAGATATCCTGTTGACAAGAAGTTCTGAAGCCACCTACTGTAAAACCAGGAATGTCTGTATTGATTGCGCTTTGGAAATTGGTATTATGTTCATGAGTGTATAACCTGATTGTAACAAAGGGCAAGATCCTGCTCTGTTTAAAAAAATGTTGGGGGGAAAAGTGGAATTAACTGAATTGGTTTCAGCAGTTATTCCACCTTTACAATGTCATAGTGGAAGAGGGAATCTAGCTCAAAGCATAATTTCATACTTTTTACTGCTTTTTGGAGTCTTGGTGACTAGATACATCAGATTTGCAATAGACAGGAATGAGTGAGTGTCTCTACTAGGATGGTTTGATGAATTGTAATAGGTCATTTTTTCACAGCCTTTCATGACTCCAGCCCTTCAGGTATGCCTCCTTGTGTAGGGAGTCATGGATAATAATTGTATCTTAGTGCCATTGGGGTTTTTTTCTAACCATAAGAAATGGGAGGCAGGGCCCCATTTACAGAGCTGTGACTTTACTGTAGCAGGTCTTATAGTCTCATTAAAGAAATGCACATCACTTGAAAAAAAAAAAAAAACACTCCAAAAACTATTCTTGTTCTCCAGCTTGTCTTCCATTGTTGACACAAAGATCAAAGCTCTAGTGACAGTTACCTGCGGGTTAAGGTAGGGGAGAAAGGCACACCAAAGAGATAATGAAAGTAAGTCCAGCTGCTCGGTATTCTATGTTAAATAGAGAAGAGGAGCAGTCAAAATGTGGTCTGTGGAGTTTTAAAATGTGGTTCTTTAATATGGAAATTACATGACCCAGACACTTTGCTTGGCTACTCTGACTGAGATGGAATGTTGCACCTTGGAATTTATAACCTCCATATCCAAATGCATCTGTCTTTAAAGATGTGGAGGGACATAGTCTGTTCCATGTTATCAAGGTAGGTGCAGCTGTCTGCCTTCTGCCCTGGTTCTTGTTTGGACTTTCCTGACCTACAGTATAAAAGTCTACAGTATAAACACCATGGATTTTCAGGTACTGATTAACTTTCCTGGAACTAAATGCAGATTTTTTTTTTTTTGAGACAAACACACCTGACAGTATTGTGCTCAAGATAGCCCACCCATGTGCCTTACCATAAAGCTACTGGGCAAAATTCACCTCTTTGCAGTGGGCCAGCACAAGGGCTGTGCACCAGTTAAATCCTGCTTTGCATCCACAGATTAAGTAGAATTGAATTGGTACATTGCAGAGGGCCCATACAAAAGCAAAAAGGTGATTTTTGTTTCCCTAAGTATTCTTCAGATCCTGGTGCCATCACAGAATTGCTTGAGTTCTAAGCCAGCCAGCTGTCTCTGTCATCCCTGTTTTAGCAAAGCAACAGTCTGGGGCCATAACTAGCATTGTCTCCTTGCCCTTTGAGCCGCGTGTAGTGAACCAGACGTGTGCCCGATGTTTTAGCTCTTGATCATAAAAGTGCCTCTAGCTAGTTTCAATTCCCAGATGCTGCTTGGGGAAAATTTTGTATAATGTGAAGTAGTTCAAAGAATCTTAAGTTTACGATTTACCACCATTTAGAATTTGACTGGGGTTTGTGAACCGGGGCTGTGCTTTGTTCTTCAGTAATTTCAGTTTTATAAGTGGGATTATGTGGTCAGCTGCTAAATTAATAAAAACATTAATGTCAGATATAGATATATGTAGAGGGGAAATCCTTCCAGCTGACTAATAACTGTTAACCTACTTCTAGCCATCTCTGGGCCATTAAATTTGAATGTGGTTTCCCCTTTCATGCCTGATTACCATTTGCCAAGATGATCTAAGGCTGTAAAAGACATTGGCAGTCACAACAGGGTCTTGTGATGAAGACTACGTCCAAATTAAAAAGACAAGGCAGCCTCATCTTCCACTTAGCTCTCGATCAGTGTTATTCCCTTTGTGTTACGCCAGTTAGGGTGACTAAAAGGGTTTCAGTGGTGTCTGTTTTGTGGCAGGCAGACTAATAAATCTGATACATTGGTACAAAACTGCTGTGTAATAGACAAAATGAGCATGCGTTCTTCCAGTGCTGGGGTTTTGTGTGAATCTGTTGCTGTCAATGGATGTCATAAACTTAAAACCAGTGCTTACTGACCTTGTTATCCTACATAAGATCTGACTCTTCTTCATTTGATTTCAGTGGTACATATAAAAATATACCTACATTCTCAGTAAAATAGGAATTAAAAAAACACAGAAGCCCTAATGCCCTTAATAGGAGCTTGAGAGCTCTATTCTATACTCTTCTTGCCTTCTAGGCTTCAGTCTACAAAGAGACCCTAAGGTCTGTGCAGCCCCGGCGATCTCATTTCTGTCACTCCGTCACATGAACACGTCTGTTTGTTCTTTGTGTGTTTGGTGATTGTCACTGGAATCACAATGTATGTAAATATTGGATAACTCGGTGTCAAATGTAATTTATTTTAATATTTTGCAATAAAACGTGAATTGTGTAGGTTTCCTTCATTCATAATTGGGCGGGGGGAGAAGGGAACACAAGAGGGATCAAGGAACTGAGTCTTATTTTTGTGACCCCATACCTTTGTAAGTTAAATACACTGTACTTTGAGGGAGTAAAGTCTGTCAAAAAGACATGTTGGACCAGAACTCAGCATTTGGAAGGCTAGCCAAAAGGACATTTTATACATCTGTATGCTTGTGTACCCATACCCACTCTCCAAATCCTTCGTTCCACAATGTCTAAGTGGGAGGCAGATGATAAAAAAATAATTGAATTAAAACTAGGAACAATCCTCAGTTGACCATTGAAAGAGCTAGAATACCGAAGAGCACTTGTCTCCAGCAGTTTAATATACGGAGCGCCAGAAGCTCCCATAAAAATCAGCGGGAGATGGGGGGTGATAAACACTTACTGCACAGGCACCCAAGTCTGAACATGGCCTAATACCTTGTATATGTTCCAATGGCGCACTCTAGCTATTTAATATCTAGCAGTTAATGACAGAAAGTACCAAGCCAGGCACAGGGGATTCATGGCAGCATTCAAGAGATTCACTGCCTCTCTTCCCCTGCATGATCCCATCCAATGTCAGTTACTAACTGGGGTGCTCCCTCATGTCCTCTCCTTGTCCCTCAGGGAGGTCCTCCCTGTACCCTGGCCCCTGCAGGCACCAGTTGCCTATGAGGTTGGGACACTGTTCATCAGTGACTTACAGGGTAAGTTCTACCTTTTGCAGTCTGACATAAGTATGTGTAATATCTGGTGCTTTCGTTTTAGTGCTCTCTCCTAAGGGCCCTAACCGGCCCTGAGCCTGGAAGTTTGGGAGAGTGCTCCGGTCAGCTTTTATGTGGTGGCATCCCTGCTGCTATGAGGTAGTGTTGTCTATTAGTTAGAGCCGGCCCTTGGATCTGGTTTCTGTTTGATTGTTGCTGACTCATCATACCTCTTTGAGCAAGTCACTTCACCTCAGTAGAACATGGATGATACATAGTGCTGAGAGATCCTTGACTGAAAGGTTACTATGCAAGTGCAGGGTTTATTAGATTTTTCCCCTCTTACAAACAGAGAGAATGACATGCTGAGCCAGGGTGTGGATGATGGAGCTGATCCTATGTACAATGCCTGGACTCTGGAATGACTGAGGAATTCGATTTTATTGTGGTTATATATAATATAGGTAATGAAATTAGCCCTGCCCACAATACACAGCACTGCTAGGTGTCCTGTATCACCTGTGCAACACACACGGACGGCCCTCTCACAGCTGCCTGCATTTCATTGGGGTTCTCTGGTGTGCCATCCATCCAGCTGAGGGGTGAGTAGGCACCAGACTGATTGGGGGTCATCCAGCTGCGTCACAGCCAGGGCTCAAGGTGAGAAGCCAGTACTGACCCCTAGCTCTGCTGGCTCTCCTCTCACAAGCTGCCAGCCTCCTGGGATAGGAGCTGGGTTTCTTGGATTTGTGATGAGGAGCAGGCATCCTGGCTGTCTGTCTCTGCTGTTCCCGTTCCTGCTTGGCTGCAAGAAAGAAGAGGTGGTTGCTGCTGTGACTTGCTGAGGGCAGATTACAGGAGGGTGCACAATGAAAGAAAAGGGAATGTGATATTGCCTAGCCTAATGGTGAAAATCATGAGCCAGACAAGACTTTAAAAAATGGGGTTGGGTTTGTCTTTTCAGTTTCTAACACCCCCTCCCCCCCCTCCCCCCCGTCCATGCCCTGTCTGTCAGTTAAGTGTTGCCAACTCTCCAAAAGATATTGAGGTAAGGTGGTGGGGATCCCCCAGTGCAGAATCTCTCACACCTGCTTATTCCCCTGCCCAGCACTTAATTCTGCCTCCTACCCCACATTCATCCTACTGCTCCTGCACCTCTCTACTCCTGTTGTGCTTCTAAGAGGCACACAGGATGTTTTTCCAGGGAAAAGGCAACATGCCGCATTTATTGCGAATACAGTAGAAAAGCAGTTAGCATCTGCTTCATAAAGACAAACCTGCGCGGACACGCACACACACAGGTCTTGCAGATGGTGCAGTTACCAGTCTGTCGTGGCCTAAGTCAGTCTTACTGGCCAGGCTGGGTGAGCGAGGAGTTCAGGGTTCCTCTGAGGACTGAACTCAGAGTTTTACTGGCCACAGCTCCCTGTCTTCTACATGTAAGTTCCCATTTGAGTCTATGGGTATTGCAGTGCCATGGTGCAATCATCCATCCTTAAATGATATTAATCAGTGTTTCCCACAGTTCTCCTTTGATGCCTGTGGTCAGGCTTTCTTAGCTCTTGTTTGTGTCTCACCTTCGGGAGTGGCTGCCTGTCTCCAGGGCTCAGCTCTTCTGCTTATTTCTTCAGCCCTCATCCCGCCTCAGGCATCCAGGGTGTTCTCTCTTCATCTTCAAGTCTGGACCTTCCTGATAAATTTCACACACATTCTCCACTTGCACCATCCAGTGTACAGACATGCATAGTTACTGGAAGACACAACTTAGTTTGCAATGCAGCCCTGAGGCACAACTCCATTTGTTATGCTAACAGGCAGTGCAACCTTACAATAAACATTAATCATGAGCGAGAGGGTGAAATAGAAGCAGGCGGAACTTATAAGCAAGTCATTATACATCAAATCCTTATGCATCATACTTATGTTCTTATAACCAATACTAAAATATACAGTTTGGCTATACTCCTCCTGCACTTTTGGGGTGGTTTAGCCCCTGCCCCTTTCTCCCAGGTTGGGGGAACTTCAGGGAAGTCCCCGTGGCCCCTTCCCTGGATTGGTTTTGCAGGGAGAACAGAGAGAGGAGCTACCCTGTTACAGGAAGGGGAGCTACCCTGAGCAACTGGGCTGTTTCCTCTTAGGGTTACTATCCATCCGGGTATTCCAGATTATGCTTCTTTATTTGAGCCTCAGCCCTCTGGGGTTGAGTTTCAAATACAAGGAAATATCCGGTGTGTTTGTCAAGCAGAGGCTGCAGCTCAGAAAGAGCTCTGATTAGTCTGCTCCCAGATGGGTCTCTCCCCTGCATTGGCAGGAGGCCTAGTTCTATGCAATCCCTGGCTGCTTGACTCCGCCAGCTCCCAGCCCTGGGGAGAGGGCCCCGCAGGATGGCCCTGACTGATGGCTGTCACTGTGCCCTGGGCTTACCGTGACAGGGAGTGACACTGCCCCTACCACCAGTGAGGAGTTCTGCCGCAGGTCCTCCTCTCCTGCAGTGCCGCAGTCCACTCCCCTTTCTGCTCTGCTCCTGAGGCGAGACCAGGACAGTAGAGAACAGGGATGTAAAATCTCATTGAATTAGTTAACTGGTTAAACACAATGTGTAACCGATTAAATGAGGTAGGCTGGGGATGGGGGATGTGCTCCAGCTGTGGGGGGGGGAGGGGGCTGCTTCAGCTACCTGGAGTGACCTACCCCCAACCTGCGGCAGGCCCCACTGGGCTGGAGCGCGCCTCCCCACACACACAGCAGGCAGGGACCTGTTCCATCCCCAACCAGTTAACCAAAACCAGTAAACTTCGCCAATTACTAGTTAACTATTCACATGTCTATTAGAGAAGTCAAACAGCCAGCAGGGGGAACCCCCTCTTTTCAGTCAGAGCTCAAATGCTCCACAGGCCTGGCACTTCCGGTGTCCTCACTAGATTGGCTCCATTCAGCCCTGGCTGAAGTTCCATGACTTGCCACAGTCTCCTGAACGTTGGTGATACTGTAAATGAGAGGAGCATCCTCCCCCCCCCAACACACTTGCTCCTGTGACGTGGAACTTGAGGAGCTCCCCTTGACAACCAAGAATACAGAGAGACAGAAAGGAAGAGTCCAAATCCATTCCTGTCAACATTTCTAGCTGGGAAGGCAGCAGAGGTCCTGCTCCCCTATGGTTGGCAGGCTGGGGGGAGGAGAGGTGAGTTGCCCAGTAAGCACACCCCTCACTGCAGCAGCTCTGATCCTGCAGGACTGGCTGGGCTCAGCTCCCAGCTCAAGGCATTGCTACCTGGCACACAGCACATGCAGTTTTGGCCAGATGGCACAGAGCCGCTGAGTTTAGCCAGCTCTGCAGTACAGAAGCCACGTCAACAAGGACAGAGCATTTTGTGGGTCAAAGCAGGACCATGCCATGGGACTGCTGGGAAGACTGCCCTCCCTCTTCCTGGTGTACATCTCCTGATGTTGAGATTAGGTTTTCAGCCCCTCCTTTCCCCAGGAGTCCTTTGGGTAGTTTTTTCCAGGGTGACTAGATTCAGTTATTACATGTGGACCCTGCACTGCCTGGGATATTTCACGTATTAAGGGGAATGTTATTTAGTTTCTGTGTTGTCAGATGCCAGCCTGCCCATGGCATCTGGCATCATTTCTGTTTATGCATGTGCAGTCATGCTCCAGCAGAACAGAAGTTGTCTTTATAACATTGTTCAATTAGGACATCATTCCTCCCACTCTTGCACTTAACTTTCAACAAAATCAAGCCAAAAGAAGAAGCCTCTTTAGCTACCCTGGGGGGAGGGGAGATAGGAATAGAAGTCTACTAAAAGGAAGCAAGGTGGGGCGGATATAGAATCATAGAACAGTAAAACTGGAGGAGACCTCAAGAAGTCATCAAGAACAGTCCCCTGTCCTCATGGCAGGACCAAGCATCGCCATCCCTGGTAGATGTCTGTCTAACCTGCTCTTAGTTATCTCCAGAGATGGAGATTCCACAACTTGGGCAACTTACTCCAGTGTTTAACCACCCTGACAGGAAGTTTTTCCTAATATCCAACCTAAACCTCTCTTGCTGCAACTTAAGCCCATTGCTTCTTATCCTATCCTTAGAGGCCAAGGAGAACAATTTTTCTACCTCATCCTTGTGACACTTTTTTAGTTAGGTGAAAACTGCTATCATGTTCCCTTTCAGTCTTCTCTTTTCTAAACTAAACAAGCCCAATTCATTCAGTCTTCCCTCATAGCTCATGTTCTCTAGACCTTTAATCATCTTTATTGCTCTTCTCTGGACCTTTTCCAGTTTCTCCACATCTTTCTTGAAACACGGTGCCCAGACCTGGACACAATACTCCAACTACGGCCTAATCAGTGCAGAGTAGAGTGGAAGAATGACTTCTCGTGACTTGCTCACAACACTCCTGTTAATGCATCCCAGAATCATGTTTGCTTTCTTTACAGCAGTGTCACACTGTTGACTCATATTTAGCTTGTGGTCCACTCTGACCCCTAGATCCTTTTCTGCAGTACTCCTTTCTAGAAAGTCGCTTCCCATTCTGTATGTGTGAAACGGATTGTTCCTTTCTAAGTTGAGTACTTTGCATTTGATATTATTAAACTTCATCCTGTTTACCTCAGACCCTTTCTCTAGTTTGTTCATATTACTTCAAATTATGACCCTATCCTCCAAAGCACTTGCAACTCTTCCCAGCTTGGTATCGTCTGCAAACTTAATAAGTGTAATCTCTATGCCATCATCTAAATCATTGATGAAGATATTGAAAAGAGCCTGTCCCAAAACAGACCCTGCAGAACCCCACGTGTTATGTCCTCTCTGAGAACAGTTATCCATCCAGTTATGCAACCACCTTATAATAGCCCCATCTATGTTGTATTTCCCTTCTTTATTGATAAGAAGTTCATGCAAGACTGTATCAAATGCATTACTAAAGTCTGAGGTATACCATGTCCACTGCTTCTCCCTTATCCACAAGACTTGTTAGCTTATCAAAGAAAGCTATCAGATTGGTTTGACATGATTTGTTCTTTACAAATCCATGCTAGCTGTTACCTATCACCTTATTATCTTCCAGGTGTTTGCAGATGAATTCCTTAATTATTTGCTCCATTATCCTTCCTGACACAGAAGTTAAACTAACTGGTCTGTAGTTTCCTGGGTTGTTCTTATTTCCCTTTTTACAGATGGGCACTATGTTTGCCCTTTTCCAGTCTTCTGGAATCTCTCCCAACTTCCATTATTTTTCAAAGATGATAACTAAAGGCTCAGATACCTCTTCTATCAGCTCCTTGAGTATCTTAGGATGCATTTCATCAGGTCCTGGTGACTTGCAGACATCTAACTTTTCTAAGTAATTTTTAACTTTAACGTCTAAATCTACCCCATTCCCACTAGCATTCACTATGTTAGGCATCCTGTCATCATCCATCTTTTTGACAAAAAACAAAACAAAGAAGTCATTAAGCGCCTCTGCCATTTCCAAGTTTCCTGTTACTGTTTCTCTCTCTTCACTGAGTAGTAGGCCTACCCTGTCCTTGGTCGTCTTCTTGCTTGTAATATATTTGTAGAATGTCGTCTTGTTATCCTTCATGTCTCTAGCTAGACTGAGCTTGTTTTTTGCCTTTGCCTTTCCAATCTTGCCCCTGGATACTTGTTTTGTTTGCTTATATTCATCCTTTGTAATTTCACCTACTTTCTACTTTTTATATGACTCCTTTTTGATTTTTAGATCATACAAGATCTCCTGGTTAAGCCAAGATGGTCTCGTATCATACTTTCTATTTTTCTTGCACAGTGGTATAGTTTGCTTTTGGGCCCTTATAATAATGTCCCTTTGAAAAAAGGCCAACTCTCTTCAGTTGTTTTGCCTCTTAGTCTTGCTTCCAATGAAACCTTACCCACAAGCTGTCTGAGTTACTAAAATCTGCCTTTCCGAAATCCATTGTCTCTATTTTGCTGTTTACCCAAAAGGAAGAGTGGGCACACAAACAGAGTTCAAAGCAATACCATCTCCCAGAAACAGACCTTGAAACAAGCTGAGCCATTCTAGGCTAGAAGTGCTGTCTCTTATGTCCACGTTCCCATATTGAGCTATTACATATGGACAGAATCCTTCTGACATGCAGGATAGTGGGTGAACACATTTTATCTTCTGATGGTGTAAGGTATTCAGTGGCGTCAAACATGATATAAGACTTTAGGTATGACAATCTTCAAAAACTATGGTATTTATTCGAGATAATAAAAAGTTGACTGAAATACTGTAAAAGTTTGTCTGGAAAAGAAAAAAGTAGTCTTTGACACTGCCATTATCACATGAAAACATTGATGAAATATTTTAATTTTCTTACTGGAAAGGTCAATAATTGTTTGGAGTAACTGTGTAGGTATGAACATTCAAAACTTTTTTTAAATTTTGAATTGACATTTTGAAGTGAAACATATTTTGGTTCATTTGGAAATTAAATTTCTTTCAGTTTTTGGAAATCAAAACAAGACAAGTTTTCCATTTTCAGGTTTTTAGAGTTTTGGATTGGGGGATCTGAAATGGTAAAACTGAAATGTTTTGACTTTCAAAGAGTGAAAAAAATAATTTTGGTTTAAAATGCTTTTATTTATAAATGTTTTAAAATTTCTCACAGGAAACTGATTTTTTGTTTTACGAAGAAAATTCAGATGCTGAAAAGAGAGACACTTATCCCAACTACACACCCTATACAGTATGCATAAAAAAGATGTATGGCTAAAAGTGTGAAGGAAATCAGTTTGTTCCCCAGCATGCAGGCCTGTAGGAAAAGCTTCATAAAAACTAGAAAGCAGCTATAAAACAAGTAGAGACCACCTAATGAAAGCTTCCTTTTTGCCTTCCTGCATGTGGCTGGCTGTATTTCTACTGCCAGAAATGAATGCTGTATTTCTCAGTTTGGTCTTCACTCCCACATGCTATGAAGTAAGGGTGATAAAGATTTCATTTACAATGCCAAGGTTGTTCTTCCCATGCAGCCTGCATGCAGACCTGTTGCTTATCTGCTCTATGCTGGCAGTCAGTGGAAAAGTGGGGGCGCAGCTCAAGGCATGGACAGCCTCTTCCAATAGTTTTCTACTTGCAGGCTGGGCCTGCTGCCAGCTCCATCACTGGCACAGCTGGAAAAGAAGGCAAAATTAGTAAGGAAATGTATGTGATTTTCAATGTCTGACTAAAATGGGAAATGAATGAAAAACTAGCAGTAAGCAATATGCTGTGGGCATTTATTGGGGACCATTGCCTATTGTGACTAATTTTATGGCCATCTGCTATTGCACAGTGATATGGTGGTTTACGCCAAAGAAAATCAGAAGTGTTCATAAAGGAGGGCTCTGATGAAATGAAGAAGCAGCAATTCATGAGAGACCTGCTTGTCTTGTCCTATGGTTTCCCAAAGAAAGGAGAAAGTCCCATCCTTTGAGTCATAGAAGAAACAAACAAAAAAACATCTTAAACTGGACTAATAAATACACCATGGCAAACAGTTCAGTAGTGGCTGGTTGATCACAGGTTTTCAAAGCACATACCACTCCATGCTTGATGGCCATGTGGGTCTGCCTCTAGTTCCCTTGCCTTGCCTGCCTGCCTGTAGAAACAAGCAGTTAAAGAGAAAGCTTATCAGGGGATGTTGTAACTAGTAGGAAAAGAGACACAGCCCAGGGAGAGACGCCTCCTTGCGAAGGTTCTTGAGGAAGCAGAAAGGAGTGAGGAACAGGAAAGTAATTCCTGAGACTGAAGACTGCTTTCCTTTCTTGTGCTGTACGCTCTGGAGCCACAGAATGAAAGCTTTTCTATAACCAGGAGGGGGGAGGGGACTAAGAGTGGTTATGTGCATGAAAAAGGAGATGTCTCACATGAAACTGTCTACAGAATTAAGCTACTATAAACCCAGCATCACACAGCATCATAGGAGATTTAAAGAAAGCTGAGTTCTGAGCTGAGGAAAGGTGGAAATACTGCTAAACAGAGGCAGAACAGGAAAAGCATCAACAGGGCTTGGTCCATGGACAGAATCGGGACCAAGAAGGGGAACAGCTGGAGACAGCCAATTGTGGAGGGGGGGTACACAATTCTGGAACCAGGATCAGCAGATTCAACAAATGAAGCAACAATGTCTTGCTCTTATGGGCCTTGGAACACACCCTTCCTTGGTGCCCAAAACTCATGGATGGTGCAGTGTCTTTCTTGTGTATGGAGAAGGATTTACTGCCATTCTTATGTGCAGAACCATCCTTCTGTGGTTCATGGCTAGGCCCTGGCACAGGGTCTATAATGCTGGTACTGGCAAAACAGGACTGGAGTTCTGTGATAGCAGGTGCACTCTCAGGCTACATCTATAGTGCATCCCTCTTGTGCAAAAGCCTATGCAAATGAAGCGCAGATTAGCATACTGCTGTGCTTCATTTGCATAATTGATTGGGGCCGTTTTTGCACAAGAGGCTTTTGCGCAAAAAGGAGCTGTCTACACAGCTCCTTTTTGCACAAAACCCCCCTCTTGCACAAGAGCCGTTCTTCCTGAAAAAATGAGGAAGAATGGCTCTTGCACAAGAGGGGGGTTTTGTGCAAAAAGGAGATGTCTACACAGCTCGTTTTTGTGCAAAAGCCTCTTGCACAAAAATGGCCCCAATTAATTATGCAAATGAAGTGTGGCAATATGATAATCCACACTTCATTTGCATAGGCTTTTGCGCAAGAGGGATACAGTATAGACAGCCCTGGACTGTTCAGGCCAATGTTCAGGCGCGTTCCCAGGGACAAGATGCTGCAACCAAATGGGGGCTGGGCGCTGACTGGGGCCTTCTTGGCCAGGCTGCCTCGACAGGAGCCCAAGCTGGGCTGCCATGGCTGGGCTCTTGCAGCAGTTGTGGGGCTGCCATGGCTGGGCCGCAGGGTCTCCCCCAGGAGCGCAGTGGCTGGGGACAGATGACGGTTGTCAGATGGGGGCTGGAGCCAGGCCACTGTGACCAGATGGAGGTGTCTGCTGCCACTAGCCCCTATCCAGCGTGGAGTGTGCATGTGTTCCCTCCAGCACGCCCTCAGCCCTCTCTTTAAACGAGCAGAGTTCCCCCCCGCCAGCGCTTGCTGGAGTGCAACCAGGTCTTAGCTGGTGCACTGCCTTCCTTTCACCAATGGCTAACAGCGAAATAGAACAGAAGGATCATCTTGACATGAGTAATTGCGCTTTTAAAAATGTCAAATTAATGTTTTCATTTTAATTAAAAAGTTGCATGTATTTTGGGAATGACAGAAGTTCCTTACTGAGCCATACATTGCCAACCCCTGAGCTAAACTGACACAAAGATTCCTAAAGATTACCCCCTGGATCTGTCCTGGCAGACTGTGGCGGCACGTCGGGGTCCCCCGACTCCTGCACCCCTGTAATGGCACGGACAGACTCCACCAGCCAGTAGAATAGAGGGAGTTTATTGCTTCTCCAGGATACAGCACAGCATAGATGTCATCTGGTTACAGGAACCGGGCCTAGGATGCCTCAGCCCCCCTTGAGATGGGGGATGCTGGGCCCCTAAATTCCAGCCCCTCTGGGCCCTAGGCTGTCTCCTCCATGATCCCAGACAGACAAACTAACTCACTCACTTCCAGCCCTGCCCCCAGCCAGGTCTGGCCTCACCCCTTTCCTTTCCATTGTTCCGCTCCATGGGAGATACCTGTCTGACGAGTTTCGAAGCCCCCTTGCATAATGACTCATCCCTTGCCCTGCTGGGCCGTGCTGCAGCCAGCAGCCAGTGGAGGTCACTGACAACCCACTGCCCAGCATAGCAACCAGGAAGGTACCCACACTACGTCACACAGACATTTTGTCACCTTCAGGAATCATAGCTGATAACTCTTTTGTGTATATATGTGTCCTTGTTTTAACCTGTAAATCTTTTCCTGAGGTCACAAACCGTTCGTTTAGAACAGGAATGGCTACAGGTGTTGTGGCAAGGCTCCATTAATGGGGATTAAGGGGGGCCCTCCTGTGTTTAGACCCCTGGATTTCATACCTGAGGTCTGCTTAAAGCCCATGTCCTAACTCCAGAGGCAGTTCTTAACTGCAACAGAGATTGAGCTGCTTGCAGCTTTGCCTTTGGGGCAGGGAGTTTATTATAAAAAGAGGGAGGCAGGGTGATTAAGAATAACCAAAGGCTGGTTATTCAGGTAATTCAAGGATCATGAGATCATCATGAAAACATTGCCGGGTACTCCATTTAAAAGACCGGGGAGAAGGGGGAGTGTAGGAATGAGTGTTGTGCTGCAGGGATCTGCATTTGGACCACTGCTGTTAAATTTCTCATTAATGTTCTTGAAAAAGGGCTGAACAGTGACTAATCCAAAGCTGGCTGCAAAGAGTTACAAAAGGGATCTCACAAAACTGGGTGATGGGGCAACACAAGGGCAGATGGAATTCAGTGTTGATAAGCGCAAAGTAACGCACATGGAAAATGTAATCCCACCTATAGATTCAAAAAATGATGGGGTCTAAAATAGCTGTTACCACTGAAGAAAGAGATCTTGGAATGCCTGTGGATAGTTCCCTGAAAACATCTGCTCAGTGTGCAATGGTGGTGTAAAAAATAAAAAGCGAACAGAATGTTGGGAATCATTAAGGAAGGAATAGATAATAAGACAAAATACCATATTGCCTCGACATAAAATCATTGTATGCCCATATCTTGAATACTGTATGCAGATCTGCTCACCCCATCTAAAATAAATAAATATACTGAATTTAGAAAAGGTACAGAAAAGGCAACAGAAATGAGTAGGGGATAAGGAACAGCTTCCATATGAGAAGAGGTTAACAACACTGTGACTTTTGGGCTCGGAAAAGCAATGACTAAAGCATGGAGGGATATGTTAGAAGTCTAGAAAATCAGGAATGGTGTAGGGAAAATAGAATAAGGAAATGTTATTCATTCCCTCACTAACATAACAGAAGAAGCTGACCCAACTGAATTTATAGGCAGCAGATTTAAAACAAACAAAATAGGCAACGGGATGGATCATGATGAAAATGATTCTCTTTTGTTTATTCCTTCTGAAGCACCTGGGATTGGCCGCTGTTGGAAGACAGGATACAGGGCTAGAAGGACCATTGGTCTGACCCAGTCTGGCCATTCTGATGTTATTTTATAGAACTGAAATGAATGTGCCCCTTTGCTGTAACCCGCTAGACCCCATTCTTCTTCCAGAGCTGAAAGAGAGCCCAAGAGTCCTGGTGGTGTCTCTTTCTCTCTGCCCACAGAGTTAGTAACAAAGAAAGAATATACATTAAAATTTTAAGGCTAACAAGTATCCCTTAAATGATTTGCCCCAAGGTGTCAGAATAAGTTAGTGTTAGAGCTGAGTGGGTCTAATATTTATTTAATGTTCTTTCTTTTATATAGGAATTAGATACAGTGCTCCTGTCAGCTAACTATTAAGTTAGCTGCCAAAAAAGTAGATTTTTTCCAGTGCCTTTGTAGCCCCTGGGTAGAGATGATCTGTATAGGTTGGAGGGCAGATGGGGTCGCCCCCCACCCCCAATTTGGTGCTTGGCTTCTACTGAGCATGCTCAATAACACTGCTGAAGCCTCTGTCCTCAGTCCGCCCCCTCATGCTCTCATTCTCTTCTCCCCTGCCCCCCCATCACGGCATGCACAAGTCATCCCCCAAATCTGAAATGGCACCCATGTATGGTGGTATTTTTGTCTGAGAGATCATAAGATTCAAATTGATTTGGGGTAAGTGGCTGGTCTCTGGGGACTGGAAGCAACTTGGAATGTTGTGTGATTTTTGGTAGAAGTGACCAGTTAGCACAAAGTCCAGCTTGCCAAGATAGACTGGAGATGCTAAGAGGACTTTCATGCATGATGGGACCGTCAGAGTGATTCAGGAGTTTGCTTGTTACTGGCTTAGGGAAATCTAATGATAGAATTTACCACCAATGCAAGGTGTCTGCCCTGTGGCACTAATTGTCATGAGTCATTCCAGGCAGCTAACACTGCCTACCCCTAAAAACGGCCCAGGCATGAGGAACATTATTTTCTATCTCAAAATACTTGATCTGTTTAAATAGAGGGGAAAATTGATTAAATCTCAAAATGTGCTGCTTCTTTTTTTAAATAAATGGTTGCCTTCTGACCCAATATGTGATCTTGTGAATTCATACAGTGTATGGTCTTGGAAATGTTTGTGAGTATGTCTACACTTGCACCCTAGTTCGAACTAGGGATGCAAATGTAGGCATTCAAAATAGTCAATGAAGTGGGGTTCATTTTTTGAGGAGTAATGTTAGTTTGAACTAAGGGGTTTGGTTTGAACTAATGCGTCCCGGTGCGCACTTTCACTTTCAAAACAGCTGTTGATCGGAGTAACGCGCTGGTGAGATCATGCTAATGAAACTCAGGATATTTAAATCCCCGCTTCATTGACTATTTCGAATGCCTACATTTGCATCCCTAGTTCGAACTAGGGTGCAAGTGTAGACATACGTAGAGATAAACTTATCTTCCCTTGGGCCAAAGAAGCTTTTCTGGAGAGGGGAAGGAAGGAAAAGTCTCAGAGATTGCCATAATTTATTTATTTAAGTGTTAATTCTTTTAAAAATGACAAGACCTAGGACTAAGAGGTCAGTGACAGCTTCCAAAAACTATTACATTCAGACTTTATGCAGTAAACACTCAGGCTCTTCTTTAAAGAGGGGTGTTATTTCTGTCCACTTCCCTGTCTTTTTCTTTGTTCCCCTTTCCTGTACATCCTAATTACTCTTTTCTCTGCTGTGCTGCATTGTCCTATTTTATAAAAATTCCCATGGTCATGCAAGTATGTCATGCTAGTCAAAATACAGTGTAGTGTAGCCATGGTGGGCCGAAGATATGAGGGAAACAACTTAGTGAGATAATATCTTTTCTTGGACCCACTCGTGTTGATGAGAGGAACACACTTTCATGCCACCAGAGCTCTCTCAGCGAAATGCTGTGGACTGTTTAACACAAGTAATTAGGCCCTGGTTTAGACCAGGGAGTTATTTCAAAATAACTTCCCTTATTTTGGAATACTAAGCGGAGTGTCCAGGCTACCATGCCTGTTATTTCGAAATAACGGGCTGGGTAGTTCAAAATCTGCACTCCTGCTTTCCTTGGGGAATAGGCTTATTTCAAAATAGTTATTTCAGGAGTTATTATTTCAGATGTAGTTATTTTGGAATAATGTCCTAATTTAGACATGCCCTGGCACATATCATGAGGGACCGTTCAAGGTGGAGTGGCCCATTAGCACGTCTGCCATCCGTGGGCTAACAGGGAGGGTTAGAGGTTTACAGATTGTTGTGACCCGCTAACTTCCTCTTTCAATCTTGTCTCTGTCAGAATCAGAAGTTGCCTAGCCCAGCTTGTCTCTGGTAGTTGTTCCCATGCAGCCCGTTATGGCCACCCCCCATTGTGCATTGACAGGAGAGCCCACCCTTGAGTCTCCTCTTCTAAAAGGGCCTTCCTGCTTGATCAGAGGCTACTTGCTGTAAGCAATATGGGGCCCATGCTACAGTTCTGGGCTCCTTCCCATCAAGGATACCGGTGCGTGCACACATTATTTTATCCAATGTGGATTTGTTTCTGGGGTCACATGATTAGGAAAAGAGAGCATGGACATATTCTGACTATTTGGACCCTTTGCACATTGGTCCAGGAACTGGATTATGGACACATCTAATCCATTGCCAGTGGATCTGGTGTTCCCTGAAGAGCCATTCCTGTTTTGAGTGAGTTGTAGCTGCTTCTTTTTCAGCCCCACTTGTCCCACCTTGTTCCTGCTGTAGTCCCCTTATAACACCATACCTGAACTCCTTCCCGCCTCTCTTTCACCGCACTCCCTCTTACCACGTCAGCCCTCGAGCTGAGAGTCCCCCCCGTATAAAACACAGCTCCCGTCTGCAATGTGGATGAGCACTCCCTCTCCTTCAGGAATCCTTTTGAAGCTCTGGAAAGGAGTAACTGAACTACTTTGTATTCAGCTCTGCTGGCACGACTGCATTTGTAGGGTGGATGGGATTTAAACTGGTGTCTGCCGCTAAATTGTCACCTACACAAACAAACCTTTGGCTCCAAATCAGCAGTTCAACAAAGGAAAAGAAAATGAACAGAGCAAAATGTGCCTGCATATTCACTGAAGACATGATGACCTAGTGAGTGAAAACAAAGAGAAAGGATGCGAGTCAGAAACAGCCAGTGCAACCCAGGCAGTTTTAATGGGAGCTTTTATGCTATGAAATATTTCTGGTAGAATTCTGTAAAATGCTTGAAAATCCCACCCACGCTTCCCTTCCATATTGCATTTATTCCCAATAAATCCAAGGTGGCAGAATCTTCAGAGATCCCCTGGATTGATATCAGGAATTGTGTGGGGTCTGTGCTACACAAGACTCTCAATTTAATCCTCAGGGTGTCAGTAAGCCCCGATTCCTGTGCGGAATGTCTCTGCTAACCAAACTTCTCCAAATAAAGGCTGAATTGTTTGCTCTTTGTCGAGGATTCATAGACTCATAGACTTTAAGGTCAGAAGGGACCATTATGATCATCTAGTCTGACCCCCTGCACAATGCAGGCCATAGAATCTCACCCACCCTCTCCTAGAATAATCTTCTCACCTATATCTCAGATATTGAAGTCCTCAAATGGTTTAAGGACCCCAAGATGCAGAGAATCCTCCAGCAAGTGATCCGTGCCCCATGCTACAGAGGAAGGCGAAAAACCTCCAGGGCCTCTGCCAATCTACCCTGGAGGAAAATTCCTTCCCGACCCCAAATATGGCGATCAGCTGAACCCTGAGCATGTGGGCAAGACTCACCAGCTAGACAACCAGGACCAATCCCAACTAGATCAACCCAGTCAGGGCTTTGTCAAGCCGAGACTTAAATACCTCTAGAGATGGGAAATCAGTACCATCAGAGTTCTTTGAATTTGGAAGGGGTTTCCAATGGGCTAGCTACCCATCTCACCTGCTTCCCAGCAGAACAGGGTTCAGTATCCCTACTCTAGGAGCACAAAGCCCATTCAAGCATATCCCTGGGGATCACCTCATTTGGGATCCTCTTAAGAAATGACATCTTAGACCACCCTCCCATTTTATAATTCAAATGGTGCCTTATTTCATTATTTATTTAATGACAACTCTTAGATCTTTCCCAAATTAGGTCAGGTTGCCTGGGGCTGGTAAAGAGAGAGAGCACAGGGCAGGCTGGGAACAGGAAACATGGCTAAGAATAGGCTTTCTGGAGGGAGGGTTGCTCTGGGACAGGAACAGAAAGCAGCAGGCAGCGTGAAGACCACGGTTCCTGAAGAGCTTTGTGTCTGGTTCAGAATGCCATGAGCCGGAAGCAGCCACAGGAGCACCTGGTAAGGGTGGGGAGGAGCCTTGGAGAATGCCCGAAAAGGGGAGGAGGAACAGAAGGGAGTAGCTGTGGAGGTATAAAGGAAACCCCCAGCAATGAGAAAGTAAAGCAGCTGGGAGCCATCGAGGAAAAAATCCTAATTCCCACCATTCATTCCCAAAGCAAAGCATCCAATTATCTCTTTCCCTGCAACCACTTCCTCCTCACCTGCTTCGTCTCTCTCACTCTTGCAGGTTGGAGACTTTTTTAGGCCTGGTCTAACGTCTAGAATGGGTCTGGGAACAGGCAGGCTTGGGAGCTAGGTGGTGTAATATTGGCTCAGTTTCCACACACTGTGGTGATGTGGCACTTGAAGGAATGAGGACCCCATGGGCAGGCTGTCTCCCTGTGAGTTACCCCTCCCCAGTTCATACCCCCTTGCAGCCATGGTCTGAACTTTTTTTTTCTCTTCTCCTTTCCCTTCCTCCTTCCCCCTCCCCTCGCCCCCGCACAGAGTGTCTGCTATGGCTGGCAGGTGGAAGCTGTGAGCTTCTAATCAGAGTTTGAAATCTAGAAGCCTCTGCTCATTGGCTGAGCTTTAATCAGGGGGAGGGGCTATCAGGCAGTCCAGGGCATTATAAAGGAGTGAGTTAGTGAACCGGGGCTGTTAACAGGGAGTTTGGAGAGGGAGGTGGAAAGAGGAGTTGGAAGGGGGTGAGATACACTCACCATTCTTTAAAGTCTTTTCACTACACTCCTGACCTTCAAGGAGGCATTTAATAACAACTGAGGAATCTCTCAGAAGGAAGGCAGGTATGGAAGTTGATAGGTCTGCTGTTGTTACCTGCACGGCATGTGCCATATTTGTCTTCCTCCTGGAAGAAAAAAGGGATTTCATCTGCACTAAGTGTAAGCTGGTCACCATTTTGGAAGAAAAAATTAGAGGACTGGAGGCCCAAGTATTGATCCTACATTCTATCAGAGAGGATGAAGACTTCCTCGATAGAAGGCAGCGTTTAATCCTGCAGGCACAACAGGCTGAAGAGACAGTGAGGGCAGTACAGGATAAGGAAGAGAACTGGCAGCATGTAACATCTAGAAGGAGAAGGCCACCTCAGGTATCCCCCATTCCTGTAGAGGTAAGTAACCGCTTTCAGGCTCTCTCCACAGGCACTGTGGTGGAGAATGCTGTGGGAGGGACCTCTCAGGGAAGAAATCAGAAGGGAACACCATCTACCGGAAGGCATGGGTTGCATAGTCCTAGGGATGGGGGTTCCACAACCATCACCCCCAAAAGAAAAAAATGGGTGGTGGTGGTCGGGGACTCCCTCCTCAGAGGGTCTGAGTCATCCATCTGCCAACCAGACCTGAAATCTCGAGAAGTGTGCTGCTTACTGGGAGCTCGCATTCAGGATGTGACTGAGAGTCTTCCAAAAGTGATTAAACCTTCGGATCGCTAACCCTTCCTGCTTCTCCATGTAGGAACTAACGATACGGCCAAGAATGACCTTGAGTGGGTCACAGCAGATTATGTAGCACTGGGAAGAAGGATCAAGGTATTTGAAGCACAAGTGGTGTTCTCGTCCATCTTTCTGGTTGAAGGAAAAGGTCCGGGTAGGGATCGTCGAATTGAGGAAATACAGCCGGTCCCTGAGTTGCAAATAGTCGACTTATGACCATTCGCAGTTACGACTGAAGCTGTCGTAAATGGCGGACCCCGAGTTACGAACGGGATCCGCGCTTACAAACAGCGTGGACACGTGTAACTCTATGGGGTCCGACTTACAAACGAACAGAATTATGACCAGTTGCTTGGTCCGTAATCAGTTTGTAAGTCAGAAAGAGGCTGTAAATGCGTGGTTGCGCACGTGGTGTCGGAGAGAGGGCTTTGGTTTCCTCAACCATGGGACTCTGTTCCAGGCACAAGGATTGTTAGGAAGAGGTGGGATCCACCTAACCAAGAGAGGAAAGAGCATCTTCTTGGGCGGGCTTGCAAAGCTAGTGAGGAGGGCTTTAAACTAGGTTTGTTGGGGGATGGTGACCAAAGCCCTGAGGTAAGTGAGGAAGTCAGATACGGGGAAGAAACGCAAGGAGGAACGAGCAACAATGGAGGACCTCTGATTCAGATGGAGAAGGTAGGGCGATCAACTGGTTATCTAAGGTGTTTGTACACAAATGAGAGAAGCCTGGGAAACAAACAGGAAGAATTAGAAGCCCTGGCCCAGTTGAAGAACTTTGATTTCATTGCAATAACGGAGACTTGGTGGGATGACTCGCATGACTGGAGCACTGTCATGGAAAGGTATAAACTGGTCAGGAAGAACAGGTGGGGGAGAAAAGGAGGAGGAGTTGCATTGTATGTAAGAGAGCAGTATGATTGCTCGGAGCTCCAATATTTAGAGGGAGAAAAGACTGTTGAGAGTCTATGGGTTAAGTTTAGAGGTGGAAGCAACAGGGGTGATGTTGTGCTTGGTGTCTGCTATAGACCACCGGATCAGGTGGATAAGGTAGACGAGGCTTTCTTTGGACAGCTTCTCCAGAGAAGCTTCCAGATCGCAGGCCCTGGTTCTTATGGGCAACTTTAATCACCCTGACATTTTTTGGGAGACCAATACAACAGTACACAGACAATCCAGGAAGTTTTTGGAGAATGTTGGGGATAACTTCCTGGTACAAGTGCTGAAGGAACCGAACAGGGGCCATGTGCAGCTTGACCTGCTGCTCGCAAATGGGGAGGAACTAGTAGGGGAAGTAGAGGAGGGTGACAACCTGGGAAGCAGTGATCATGAGATGGTAGATTTCAGGATCCTGACCAAAGGAAGAAACGAGAGTAGCAAAATACACACCCTGGACTTCAGCAGAGTAGACTTTGACTCCCTCAGAGAACTGATAGGAAGGATTCTTTGGGATGCTAACATGAAGGGGAAAGGAGTCTAGGAGAGCTGGCAGTATTTTAAAGAACCCTTATTAAAGGCACAGGAAAAAACCATCCCAATGCGCAGCAAGAAAAGCAAATATGGTAGGCGACCAGATTGGCTTACCAAGGACATCCTTGATGAGCTTAAACAAAAAAAGGAAGCTTACAACAAGTGGAAACTTGGACAGATGACTAGGGAGGAGTATAAATATATTGTTTGAGAATGCAGGGGACTTATCAGCAAGGCGAAAGCGCAATTGGAATTGCAACTAGCAAGGGATGTGAAGGATAACAAGAAAGGTTTCCACAGGCATGTTAGCAATAAGAGGGTGATCAGAGAGGGTGTGGGGCCCTTATTGGATGAGGGAGGTAACCTAGTGACAGATGATGTGGGAAAAGCTGAAGTACTCAATGCTTTCTTTGCCTCTATCTTCACAGACAACGTCAGCTCCCAGACTTATGCTCTAGACTACGCAGTATGGGAAGGTGGTGGATAGCCGTTGGTGGGGAAAGAACAAGTTAGGAACTATTTAGAAAAGCTAAACATACACAAATCCATGGGCCCGGATTTAATGCATCCGAGGGTACTGAGGGAGCTGGCAAATGTGATTGCAGAGCCTTTGGCCATTATCTTTGAAAACTTGTGGAGATCGGGAGAGATCCCGGATGACTGGAAAAAGGCAAATGTAGTGCCCATCTTTTAAAAAGGGAAGAAGGACAATCCGGGGAACTCTGGACCAGTCAGCCTTACCTCAGTCCCTGGAAAAATCATGGAGGGAATCCTCAAGGAATCCATTTTGAGGCACTTGGAAGAGGGGAAAGTGATCAGGAATAGTCAAGATGAATTCACGAAGGGCAAGTCATGCCTGACCAATCTGATTAGCTTCTATGATGAGGTAACTGGCTCTGTGGATATGGGAAAGTCAGTGGATGTGATATACCTTGACTTTAGCAAAGTTTTTGATATGGTCTCCCACAATATTCTTGCCAGTAAGTTAAGGGAAAATGGATTGGATAAATGGCCTGTAAGATGGGTAGAAAGCTGGCTAGACTGTCAGGCCCAACTGGTAGTGATCAATGGCTCGATGTCAGGTTGGTGGTCAGTTTCTAGTGGAGTGCCCCAAGGATCTGATCTTTATTAATGACCTGGATGAGGGGATGGATTGCACCCTCAGCAAATTTGCAGATGACACTAAACTAGGGGGAGAGGTAGCTACGCTGGAGGGCAGGGATAGGGTCCAGAGTGACCTGGACAGATTAGGGGATTGGGCTAAAAGAAATCTGATGAGGTTCAACAAGGAAAAGTGTAGAGTGCTGCACTTGGGACGGAAGAATCCCAAGCATTGTTACAGGCTGGGGAGTGAATGGCTAAGCAGCAGTTCTGCAGAAAAGGACCTGCGGGCTACAGTGGGTGAGAAGCTGGATATGAGTCAACAGTGTGTCCTTGTAGCCAAGAAGGCTAATGGTATATTAGGGTGCATTAGGAGGAGCATTGCCAGCAGATCCAGAGGGCAACCAAAATGATTAGGGGGCTGGAGCACATGACCTATGAGGAGAGACTGAGGTATGTCTACACAGCAAAGTTATTTCAGAATAACAGCTGTTATTTCTAAATAACTTTTCCAGTGTCTACACAGCCAAACCACTATTTCGAAATTAAATCGAAATAGCGGAAGGCTTATTTCAAAATTGGTAAACCTCATTCCACGAGGAATAGCGCCAATTTCAAAATTGCTATTTCAAAATAAGCGCTGTGTAGACACTTATTTCGAAATAGGGGGCCTCCAGCCCTTCCCAGGGTGCCCTGGTGGCCATTCTGGGCACAACCAAGAAAACTCCTCTCCCTTCCCCCCTCCCCAGAGCCCTTAAAGGGGCAGACTCTGGCCACAGTGTCTGTGCCAGCTCCAAGCCTGCCAGCCCAGAGCCAGCAGTCCCTGCATCTGACCCAGTGGCCCCAGCATGAGCCAGGCAGCCAATGCCAGCCAGCCCTCCACCACTCCCTAGGACCAGTCTGCCAGCTCCCAGGAGCCTGCCAGGGGCTGGAAAAGGCGGGCACCTGCCTGGTCCAGTGCAGAGATCAGGGACCTAATTCAGGTTTGGGGGGATGCCTCCAACGTCCATGATCTCCGCACTAAATGGAGGAATGCAACCATCTACAGGCGGATGGCTGCCAGCCTGGCCACCAAAGGCCACATGCGAACCCAGGAGCAGGTTCACATGAAAATCAAGGAGCTGCGGCAGGTGTATGCCAGGGCCACAGGGGGCAGCTCCCAATCAGGGGCAGACCCATACCCCTGCCCCTATTTTGATGCCGTGGACTGCATCCTGGGGTGCAGGATGGTCCATGCCCCCCAGGTGGTCATCGACCCTGGGGCAGAGCTTGCTGCCTCCTGCTGCTCCAGCCCCTGTTGCCTCCCCAGCTACAGCTCCTCCTCCTACTCTTTCTCCCCCTCCCGCTTCTTCCTCCCCACCCTCCTCACACCCCCAGGGATGCCGAGGCCCCCGCACCTGCGGTGCTGGGAGACAGTTGGGCCCATGAGACCCCCCCAACCCTGAGCCCTGAGCTTCTCCTCCCCCTTCCTCCCTTTGTCTCCCCCTGTCAGCTCCCTCCTCCCAGGTTTTCCCCTCCCCTCTCCCACCTTCTTTCCCCAGTCTCACCTCAGTTTCATTCTCCCCACCCCACCCCAGTTTTGTTCAATAAAGAGGTTTTGTTGTAATGAACACATGTCTTTTATTGTACAGCAGGAAGGGGGGTTAGGGAGGGGTAAGTAGAAGGACGTGAGGGAGGAATGAGGCACAAGCCCCCAGTGGGGCACACCAAGGAGACTGTTACTGCCTGCAGAACATGCTTCCAGGCTCACAGCAACACGTCCAGGAGAAGCACCAGAGTGCCCAGGGGCAGCTCCATCTCCATGCTGCAGAGTGCTGTGGTGTCCTGAGTGAGGGCAACCAGAGCACGGAGAGAAAAAAATGCTTTGCTGTCCCTCAGCGAGGTAGGCAAGCAAGCAAGCAGGGAAACCTTAGAACTGGCTGTCCGGGGGTAGGGGTCCCTTTAAGCTCAGGTCTCGGATACCTTGTGTGGCTGCTGCCTGAGGCTAACTCCTGGACTGATGTCCTGCCAGAACCAGTTCTGGCCACCCTTAAATGCGATTCAGCGTCCTATCAGTGTGGACGCGTTATTTTGAAATAGCAAAATGTTATTTCAAAATGCATTTAGTGTCTACATGCGTAATTATTTTGAAATAACACTGTAGTGTAGACATACCCTGAGGGATTTGGGTTTGTTTAGTCTGCAGAAGAGAAGAATGAGGGGGGATTTGATAACAGCCTTCAACTTCCTGAAGGGAGGTTCCAAAGAGGATGGAGAAAGGCTGTTCACAGTAGTGACAAATGGCAGAACAAGGAGCAATGGTCTCAAGTTACAGTGGGGGAGGTCTAGGTTGGATATTAGGAAAAACT
Source organism: Pelochelys cantorii (assembly GCA_032595735.1). Taxonomy (NCBI): domain Eukaryota; kingdom Metazoa; phylum Chordata; order Testudines; family Trionychidae; genus Pelochelys; species Pelochelys cantorii. Next base: position 145,285,490 of record CM064328.1, on the reverse strand, counting down.
ATTTCACCAGGAGGGTGGTGAAGCACTGGAATGGGTTAACTAGAGCGGTGGTGGAATCTCCATCCCTAGAGGTTTTTAAGTCTCGGCTTGACAAAGCCCTGGCTGGGTTGATTTAGTTGGGATTGGTCCTGCCTTGGGCAGGGGGGCTGGAGTTGATGACCTCCTGAGGTCTCTTCTAGCTCTATGATTCTATGATGCAGCCTTAGCCTTGATTAGCTCCAGTGATGGTTTTTCTACCACCTCCGTTGGCAGGTTTTTCCAATAGGTGTAATTATTTTTAAGCATTTCCTAGTCGGTGAATTCATATTTTCTAACAGATGTTTATTTTAATTGCCATTTCCTGGTCTTGTTAGAAATCAGAAATAATTGGTTCCTGTCCTCATTCTTATAATAATAATTTTCCGTTTCTGGCTGCCTGGAGCCTGCAGGTGTCGGGGCACCATAACAAGGAGGAACTAAAAACAGAACTCGTCAAAACAAAGCAGCACGGTGAATACAGATCCTAGATTGGGAATAAGAAACCCCTAACGCTCCAGCCCTCACTCCTCCAACATTCAATGCGGATTGCCTGGGTTCTTGAAATAAAATAAGATGTCTTATGCCCAGATCTGAGAGAGAGCTGAGAGATCCTGCTGTGTCACTTTAATGTTCATTAACATACATGTAAGCAATCATGAAGTTTCCCCTCAGTATATTTCCATCTGTCTAAGGCTAGATCCCCACGTTTAAGTGCTCATGGATTAGTCAATATGCACTTGCATAATCAGCTTTAGCATAACTATATATTTGATATAAGCACTCTGCTGTTAGTCTGTTCATCCACACTGGTGCTGTATCTGACTGAGCAATACAGCTATCGGGGTGCATCTCCTGAGATTCATAATGCTGCCACTCACAGTGTCACTCTCCGGTCATATTCCCAAGGTGTTGTGGAGCAACTTGTCTGCCCACTCAGGGTCCTGAAAGGACATTTCCTGGTAGGACTCAGTGTGGTGATATATCAAAGATATGGTTTGTGCCTGCCCTGGTAACTCAGACCAAGAGCTGTGGCCTTTTATGGAGGTGATGTTTCTGTTTTTATTAGTGCATGTGTGCACGCCTTCAGAGATGCTTCTGCCAAGAAATAGTGGAAAGCACTTCAGAGGCTGACTGAAGAAGCTGGAGGCACAACAGTAAGAGCTGGGGACCATGAGTTCATGGAGGCATGGACTGAGCAGATGCAGTGTCCCATGGCAGGTGCCCTCAATGCAGACCTCTTCTGAACCAGAACAAGCAGGACTCCATTGGGATGGAAACATAGGATACTCAGCTATGTGGCCAGAACATTGGATAAGAAAAACCATTCTCTTGGGAGCTGTGTAAGGAATTTTCCCCAGCCCTTGAGCGTAGAACTTCCAGATGCAAGAGTGACAGCCAATAATGATCCATTATTGATGGGACTTGTATATTCATCCTATGCTCACTACGTCAAGGAATGTAGTACATTAGATGGAAAGGACACTAATCCTTAATTCTGCAGATCCCTATAGTCTATTGCCACATATTCATGGACACCTACATTGGATGCATAAGAATCTCTGGAAGTCTGGACTGTTTTAACAAGGAGATCCTACCATCTGGATTCATCTCCATGACTAATGGGCCCAAATAATCTCTCAGATATGTCCCCTTGAAACTATCTCTCGCTCTCTCATCTCACAATCATGGAGCAGATACTCTCTCAGCAGCTTCTCCTCAGACTCTTTAGTCTCCTTCTTTGTTTCTCTTCCAACTTCTTATCTATTCTCCTTCAACTCCAGTGGCTTTTCTGGTTGGATGGGGTAATCTTTATGCACCTCCATGATTACATCATCTCTGGTCCTCCCTGATGTTGAATTCAATTTCTGTAGCCTGTCTCTGACACTGAGCCTCAAGGAGACTAATTCAGGGTCACTTGGTCCTGAGAGAGGAAAGAAAAGGCTGTGCATATCCCTGACTCCTTATTTTCATACTCAGTGTACACAGCCACAACTACAAAGTAGCAACTGTTAGATGAAAAGAATGCCGTTCTCTGTGCTGATTCTTTCACCCAACAAACTTCTGCAAGTTGTGAAGCTTTCTAAAGGAGTTTTCTAGGAAAAGAAATGACGAGTTCATTTTCCTTTCCAAATCTCCCAAAAATCTTGAGCATGGGAGAGAGTACCATGTCCTGTCAGACAGAGTGGCAATGGGGATTATGTTAAGACCCTCTTTCGGACAGCTGCAATCTTACAAGAAATGCTGCTTCAGATTCCAGAGTGGAAGAGGAACCAGTTCTTCCAGGCCCTAGGGGGGGGAAACTTTCTCTACATGCAAAGGAAATCGATGTTTTGTGACAGGTCAACTGAAAAGTGACTAGACAGGCATTACAAGTTGTAATGGTGGCAGAGGAAGGCTTGCTTTACCAAGGAATCAGAGACTGTCCTGTACTATTTACTGAGCAGAGAAAAAATATCCCCAGAAACGGACCAAAAAGCAGATCAAATGTAAACCTGCTTCTATGCTACTGGGAATGTGCCTTAACATGCAGGTATATTTGAATGCTAGTATGTCCTGGCAAGCTACATTTTGTCTGGATTTAACTATAGCCAAGAAGCTTTTTACTTTCACATGACTGTTTTTTTCATTAACAAATGTTATTGCTTTCAGCTGCTGTAAAATGCTAGTTAGCAGGTGGGTTTTGGTACACTTGCACACCATTTTAAGCAGCATAGTTGGGATGGATGGATGAACAAGTATAATTATAGCAGTTGTCCCCAGCTGAAGCAGCAGCTAGGATCAGAGGTAAAACACACCCAAATATTTTGCAATATTCTTCATAACAACAGACATGGCTGAGTCCATCTTACGTGACAGAGATACTGACTCCTCTCCTACTTCTTCTGTGGGATGCCTTTCCACTCCATTGTGCTCTTTCTGGTTTGGGTCAAGAAAGAGCTCTTGTGATTTGTGGCCAAGTCCTCCCTGAACCTAGTGTTATTGTCCACTCACCCTTTATGGCTGTTCAGTGGGGTAAAGTATGTCTTCTCAGGCATCCAAGTTCCAAACATACACTTATCCTAACTCCATACACAACATGCTTCTCAGAACATGGTCTAGTTCCTTTTATGAAATAGACAGGTTCTCAGATAGTCCTGGATTGGTCTTCTGCAGTGTTCCCTCTATTTTTTTCCATCCCTGTGTAGAATACATTTTGTTCTGTGCACCAAGGTATGTGCATATGTGCACCACCAGTGGAAACACATTCTGCCAGCTGTGTGTGCTCTGCTAATCACTGGGTGGCATTTGAATCTCTCCTGGGTGGCCACCCAAGCACTCAGCTTACAGGGCACACTGGCTTCTGGTACTTCACCTTGAGCCCCTTTATAGACTCCCTGCACTTCGTTCTAGTGCACTTCAGCCAACAGCTGCAGATTTACCATTGTTTTGTTTGAGGTTCTTCTTTGAGGCCTTACACTCATGGATTTGGTTGCTTTGGCCCAGAGCTGCATCAACATTCTGGTCTGATTCTCCTGCCATGGGCTTCTGAGTGGGCACTAGTCTGCTGTACTAGCCACCGGGGATGGATGAAGCTAGAAGAACAGCAGGCGGGGGGACTGAGCGTGCTGCTCAGAAGCCTATGAAGGCAGACCACTTCCAGTTAGGGGTCAGACCACAGACAGATGGCAGGAGTAGGTAACCAGGAGGTCTGTGGGAAGTAGCTGGCAGACCATGAAGTATCTATTTTTGTGACTGGCGGTGGTTGCATTTTCTCTGCAGATATTTCAGGGTAGCAATGTACGGAATAAGCTCACTCAAGGTCTGACCTCCAACCCTGGGGAGGGCCTTGTCATGTGGTACAAACAGGCTTGTGGGTGAGTGCAGCACGTTTAACATTGGGCTTTCTCTTTAACTGAAACCTGCAACACAGATAAGGCCTAACCTGAATATGCCTCAATTTCACAAATTGTCTTGTACCTATGCTTTCCAAAACACTGATCATTTTGCCTCTCCTCTCTTCATAACAAGCCCTTTGCCTTTAATGTGATGCCAAGAGGTGAGTGCCAGGGTCCAGTCAGGGCCTACCTAGTGCTGACTAATCATCTCATTATTTTAATACCTCATTATTTCTCCTAACTCACTAATAAGTCACATGTAAAGTTCATTATTAGTGAACAGAAGTTACTATCACTAGGAAAAAGTGACTGCAACCTCCCTTTGTAGAGTAACTCACTGCAATTCAGTGTATTATTTGTTTTTGCTAGTGCCCAAGATTAGCTCAGCACTTTCCAAATAAAAGGGCAGGTCTGCACTACAGGGACAGGGAGAGCTAAGCTACGCAACTTCAACTTATGTTAGTAGGGTAACTCAGATCAATGTAGCTGTGCTGTCCACACTGTGCAAGGTTGGCAGAAGCTCTCCTGTTGATTCCCCTTACTCATCTTGTTCTGGTACAATATCAGAGTTGATGGAAGAGTGATTGGCACTCAATTTAGTAGATCTTCACTAGAATCACTGAATTGACCCTGGGTGGATCAGTCACTGGAGTGTGGATCCACCCCCTAGTAGAGACAAGCCCAAAGAGAACCCCGTGCTTTTCCCCATCTCCTCCCCTCACAAGAGATTACAGTCTAAAAAACGAGTCAAAAGGAATTTCAATCAATATAGTTAGGCTTACAGGCCCAATCCTGCAAGCACAATGAAGTTTGTAGTAAGAATGTTAAATTGCGGTGAATTGACTAGTCGAGTAGTCGATGGAATTTCCATTGATTACTCAACTAGTCGATAGGCACTTCTGCATTCCTCCTTTGAAATGTACAAGAGACCCTGCTGGGGCTCTTGTACATTTCAAAGGAGGAATGCAGAACACCGCGGGCAGCCCAGGGCCAGCGGGAAGTCCCACTGACTCCGGGCTGCACATGGGTGCCTGCTTTGAAATGTACAATAGTCCCCAGCATTTCAAAGCCACAGTGTCCTCATGGAGCCCAGGGACAGCGGGGGACTCAGAGTCCCCTGCTGACCCCAGGCTCCATGCTGCGCTGCATGCTGCCCAGAGCCCTGGGTCAGCTGGGTGTCCCCAGATGACCCTAGGCTTCATGGTGCTGCCCCATTGAAATGCCGAGGTGGCGTTTTAAAGGGGCAGCACCGCACAGCTGATCCCCAGCTCAGCTGTGAGGCTCTGCTGCTTTGAAGTACCCCTTCTTCCCCTCTCTTTGCTGCCTCTGTCTGATAGAGGCAGCAAGGGGAGGGAGGAATTGACTAGTTGACTAGTCAACTGACTACCTGATAAGCATTTGCCTATCGGATAGTCAACTAGTTGTTAACATCCTTAGTTTGTAGGAGTTGTACACAGGCTTTGAAGAACAGCCTGAAATACAGTATGGGGGAAAAAAAATTAAACAATTTTTTTTAAAGGCAGCAGCTCCTGGTGTTTTTATTCATAGTACAATATCAGATAGTTTCATTATAATGTGCAAACCTTTGAGAGTGCTGTTTGGAAACCTATTCTACTTTTCAACAGATTAAGTCATTTTTAATAAGAATGATTTATTGGAATCTAAACAGAATGTGCCAAATAATAGATGTTTCTTTAAATAAATTGTCACCCACTGCTAAGTATGATCAGACCCTAGCTGAGGGTCCTAGGGTGTTATACATTCTGTCGTTAAGTAGGTTTGTTCATTCTTATAAAACTATCAGAGATGGCTGCTGGACTTTAGCTCATGTAGAAGTTCCTAGATGCATCATTCCCTTGAGAAATTTGTACTTGGTACAGTTGTAACATGAAACATAAACACACAACAAAATATAACAGTTGCTGGTCAGTGCCAGGATATTTCAACTGTTTTAGAGACAGACCCAAACCAATACCTTGAGTCTGAACACCCCAAAATTCTGAGCTGTTCAAAATAGAGATCTGCACTCTGCCTCTTGGCTGATTTCTAAGAGACGACTGAGCATTAGGCGAGGGTGCCACCAGCCTGCATGTAAGAGTGCTGTGTTCTCTGCAGTGGAGAAAACATGCCTCAAAAAACTTCTCGCTGTTTAGAATTGTCAGTTTCACCTGTTACAGTAACTTACTGGAACTTTGGAGAATTTTCCAATTGGGTTGCAACGTTTGCAGGGGGAAGGAGAACTGGTTGAGTTTTCACACAGAGTTCAGATTCATCTCCAAACTTACCCCAACTTTTATGCTGCTGTCATCTTCCTGGGAAGATCCCCAGCAAAAGTGATTCCCCCCATGTGAGATTCCATTACACTCAGAAGCTAACTCAAATGTGCTCATGCAATTATGAAGAGTTCAGTGTGGCACGAAAGCTTGTCTCTCTCACCAAGAGACGTTGGCCCAATAAAAGCTACCACCTCAACCACCTTGCCTCTCAGTCTCACATCAAGTGTAAACTCATCACTTGAAATAGTCTGCCCTCCTCTGGCATCCTGTATAACTACAAGAAGCACTGAGGGCAATAGCTCCAATATTTTAGCTCTTCTAAATCATGTGTCAGAGCAAGGAAGGAGATTCAGGCAGCTGTCCAGTATGAGACCACTCTCTCGGGGTGCTGAATGACAATCCTGAGAAGAAAGCTTGGTTCAAGTGGAGTGACATCCTCAGAATTCAGGCACTTATCGTTCTTTTTCATTTCCTTGTAGTGGGATGGAACAAGGAAGTTTTTAACTGCTGCTCGCTCAACCCTGCTCAGATTTCGACAAGAGAAAAATCATGGGCCTTTTTATAAAATAATGGCTTCTGATTACAAGCTAGTTATGAACATATCATGGCTGGATGGTGAGAGGTAACTCTCATATTTCATACTATTTTGTTCCTTTGACATAGAATCATAGAATCCAAGGGCTGGAAGAGACCTCAGGAGATGATCGAGTCCAACCCCCTGCCCAAAGCAGGACTGACCCCAACTAAATCATCCCAGCCAGGGCTTTGTCAAGACAGGACTTAAAAACCTCGAGGGATGGAGGTTCACCACCTCCCTAGGTAACCCATTCCAGTGCTTTACCACCCTCCTAGGGAAATAGTTTTTCCTAATATCCAACCTAGACCTCCTCCACTGCAACTTGTCTATGTAATGCAGTTCAGCTGGTTCATGTGATGGTGAAACAGAGATCTGGGTCAATGACCTGCGTGGCTCCAGTTGTATATGAGAACACAATCAGATCAATAATTTTAGATAGCACGTCTTGTCCTGAAGGATCCCAAAGTGCTTTAACAAACTGTATACTTGGATGGCTGCATTCGCAGCTGAAATGAAGTGCCTGGAGTGGAATGCAGCTGCTGTTTCATAGCCTGCAGCAACAATATACAGCAATTTAGACCAGATAGCAAAGATTCTTATCCATGTGAAACTACATGGGTAATTTAGGCTGACAGTAGAATTGTGTGAGTACATATCACAGGGGTTAGGACACTGTTTTTTGTGAAAAGCCAGATCCCAGTTCAGATTTAAAGTTCTGTCCATTCCCACCCTACAGTAAAGTTTGAAAAGGTTTCTGAACCCTAGCTTTTGGTTTGGGGCCATCTCTACTAGATACATTTCCCAGATATAAGATGTGCTCTAAAATGAAACAAACAATGGCATAGGCCAGTTTGTTAGTATAAAATGTTTGCAACTGTGAGAAATTAATTGCAATTAATTCCTTAGTTATTAACTATAATCTCTGTAATTTTAAAAAATAACTCATCTGCCTTGGGTGCAAATATGTACCCTTAAGGTTCTCCTTAACATGATACTGAAAAGGAAACAAAGTAAAAAGTCTTTTAAAAATTATGTAGTTTTCTTCATCTCCTGGAGAAGAAAGGCAAGAGTGTGAAAAGATGGTGGACGTGTTGTGATCAGCGCAATCTTAACAATAGCTGAAGACCGATGGATCCAGGTGATCTTCATCTCCTATATCAGCACTGATAGTCACCACAGAAATGATAGATAGTGAGTGTACCACCACAAACTGCATAGCTAGTTTAAATATTGTGTGTACTTGCTATCTATCTTCTAGAGGAAATGCTTGTGATGGGTTGAGTCACAGAGATCCCCTTGAGACTGTCACCTGATGGGGTGATCATACCACTGAGCCTGCCTGCCTGCCCTTTGGAGTGCCCCACCACCCTGTCCTGCTGAGCCAAACCTCTGGTCTTCCCCAGCAAAGGCACAGAGTTGGAGTCACAGCCCACAGCAGAGCAACACAGACACTGAGACCAGCTCAGCTCTGGGAAGGCTCAGTCACAGGGACTTGACACAGCACCCAGGTGCACAGCTCCTATGGGACCAGAGCCCCAGATAAATCAGTCTTACTTTGCATACAAGTTTCCCTTTATCAATGAAAGAGAGAAATGCACAGCTGTTGTCACCTTCCCTCTCCCCGTAACGATTATTTACACTGCATTTAATAATAAACAAAAGTGATGTTATTAAATATAAAAAGTAGGATTCAAGTGGTTGCAAGTGATAACAGACAGATTGAAGTAAGTTACTAAACTAAATAAAACAAAACACGCAAGCTAAGCTTAATGCTCTAAGAACTTGTTACATGCAGGCTCTTACCCTAACAGTAGATCTAATCTTTTTTCACAAGGTAGACAGTCTCCTGTCTTGGGGATGATCATTCCTCCTGGTCAGTCTTAGATGTTTCTAGCCATCGTCTGGGGAGTAAGCAGGGGGTGTCCTGGTGTCTGGCAACTCTCAACTCCCCTATTGCTTGGTTCCCTGTCTATAAATAGATTTTGCCTATGGCAGGAATTCTTGGTGTTCTGTTTCAACCCTTTCAGACCTTCATGAGAAAGTACCACATCCAAAATGGGTTCCAGCACCAGGTGGCCTGGTCTTGGCCAGACCAATCATAGTCCAGGCTTTCAAAAAAAGCAAGGCTATGCGTTCCAGGCCACTAAACTCCTGAATACTACCATTGACCTTCATTAGCATATCTAGATATATAAACAGCTTTATACGTCATATTTCTAACTTCAGTTATGGGAAGGACACATGCACACCAATAGAATAATATATACATTCAGGGGATTACAAGCTTTCCAATGGTTTTCATGCCACATTTCGCATTAAGCATATTTGTGTTAGGCATAATCATATTCAGAACCATATTTCCATAAAAATATGGGGCACAACATCACAATGTTCATGGGGTAACTGTGGATCAAAATGTTTAGGTGGCAGCCCTGTGGCATTCCTTATCTGCAAGCATACCCGGGTAGACTGATTGAAATCACATTGGTTTTTTTAATCACTTTTATTTTAATCAGCAAAAAGGAATTTCTGTTGATGGAAGAGACATTTTTAAGTTACATGGAGCTTCACTCTTCCATCAACAGAAGTTAGTCCAGTAAAAGGGTATGTCTACACTAGCCCCCTAGTTCGAACTAGGGAGGCTAATGTCGGCATTCAAAGTTGCAAATGAAGCCCGGGATTTAAATATCCTGGGCTTTATTTGCATCTTCCTGTCCGGGCGCCATTTTTAAATCCCCCTAGTCCGAACTAACTAACTGCCTGCGGCTACATGCGGCAGTCAAACATTAACTCGAACTAAGTCCTTAGTTCAAGTTAACTGTTACACCTCATTCCACGAGGTGCAACAGTTAACTCGAACTAAGGACTTAGTTCGAGTTAACGTTTGACTGCTGCGTGTAGCCGCAGGCAGTTAGTTAGTTCTGACTAGGGGGATTTAAAAATGGCGCCCGGACGGGAAGATGCCAATAAAGCCCAGGATATTTAAATCCCGGGCTTCATTGGCAACTTCGAATGCCTACATTAGCCTCCCTAGTTCGAACTAGGGGGCTAGTGTAGACATACCCAAAGCTATTACCTCATCCACCATACATAACTGGATCTTCAAATCAGAACAGCCCTGTGAGTCCAAGATATCGACTTTCTGTCAATGTCTTTCATAGCTGAGTTAATAACTTTTCGATGTGCTCCGACCTCCCGTATTGTAAGGAACTCAGTGACCTACAGTCTCGCTGTAGCCTATGGTCCAGTGTGCTTCAGAAGTAGTCCTGGGAACTAGAAGTTGTGGACTATAAACTGCAGCATGCTGGGAGAACTTCATAGTTCCTGCCACAGTGTGCCCTCTGCCCCCTAGCTGGATCTCAGCAGGAACTGAGCTGGAAGGAAGCAGCAGGAAGGCTGCTTGCAGAGAGGAAGGGCTACTGAACTGTGATCTTGTTCTGTTCTGTGTTCTTTGCAGGTAGGACTGAAAAGGGCTTATAGGGCACCCTGAGAGGAGTTCAAGTGTCACAAAGGGGGAACATAGAATCATAGAACACTAGAACTGGAAAGGACCTTGAAAGATCATTGAGTCCAGTCCCCTGCTCTCACGGCAGGACCCAGTACTGTCTAGACCATCCCTGACAGGTGTATGTATAACCTGCTCTTAAATATCTCCAGAGATGGAGATTCCCCAACTTCCCTAGGCAATTTATTCCAGTGTTTAACCACCCTGACAGATAAGAAGTTTTTGCTAATGTCCAACCTAAACCTCCCCCACTACAGTTCAAGCCCATTGATTCCTGTCCTATCAGCAGAGGCCAAGGAGAACAATTTTTCTCCTTCCTCCTTGTGACACCCTTTTAGCTACTTGAAAACTGTTTTCATGTCCCCTCTCAGTCTTCTCTTTGCTAAACTAAAAAAGACAAGATCATCTAGCTCAGTGGTTCTCATCCAGGGGTGCACAGAGGTCTTTCAAGGGGTACAGGAACTAATCTAGATATTTGCTTAGTTTTACAACAGGCTATGTAAAAAGCAGTAGCAAAGTCAGTACAAACTAAAATTTCACACAGACAATGCTCTATGTCCATGGTGTCCAACATGCTAGCCACATGTGGCTATTTGGCCAGTTGAGTGTGGCTAGTTCACTATAGCTGTAGCCACTATAGTGGCCACTGCTTCAGAACTGGTTGGACACCACAGCTCTATGTACTATACACTGAAATGTACGTACAATATTTATATTCCCGATGATTTATTTTGTAATTCTATAGTAAAAATGAGGAAGTCAGCAATTTTCAGTAGCAATGTGCTGTGACACTTTTGTATTCTCATGCTTGATTTTGAAAGCAAGTAGTTTTCAGTGAGATGAAATCTGAGAGTACACATGACCAATCTGACTCCTGAAAGGGTTATAGTCGTCTGGAAAGTTGATAGCCCCTGAGTAAGTCTGATGTCCTGTGTATCAAGGGCCACTAACTCCACCCAACCACCCCCACATGAAACCCAACAAGTGGAATGAGACCAAACAAGTTCATTTGGAATGGATTCTCAGCACGACTGACAGACACTTTCTAAAAGTGGGGGTGGGGTTAGATCCTGCTCCCTCCATGGCCTTGTCCCTTCACTTCTCTGTGATGCCCCACCCCGCAGCCAAACCAGAAGCTGTGGGGATGTCGGGGTTCCTCCACTTGCCTGGCGTGGGTGGGCCTAACAGTGTACCCTGTGCTGGCAGGTGACAGGTCAGTGGCTCCCCACAACTGCCTGTATGGCTCGTCTCCTCTGGAGGCAGACACGGCACTAAAAGAGGAGGGAGGCAGCTTAAAGAAGCTTCACTGGGCTTGGTGAGTTTGAAAGGGATGGGAACTGCATTGATTTGATCAGGTAGACTCCGAGCTTAATTTGTGGATGAAGTTTGCCAGGGCTTAGCATCTCTTGCCATGTTAGTGCTGTGCCAAGGCAGCTTTTCTGTCAGCAGTATGCAGGGCGTTCAGTGTTGTCAGACCATGGTGTGCAACAGGTGCCATCTTTATGGCTTGAGTCCTGGCACCTTTTATTTTATGTTGTAAGAACTGAAGACCTTCCTGCTGAGCATCATCTGTGCTTACTTCATTGCTCTCACATCTACCTACCAATCATGAAGGGCATAGCAGTGACGGATGGACGTCCCTTTCTCTCAACTGCATGACACAGCCAGTGGCTTCGATTGGGCTTGTACTACTGAGCCTGCTGTGGGATATGTAACGAGTGACTCTATCTGAGACCAGCTTAGCCCAGCTTCTACAGGCTTGGCAAGATGGAGTCTTCCTGTTCAGTCACAGGCCAGAATGTTTGGCTCCTGTATGGCATGCCAGGGAGTCTATAATCCTCTCTGCTGCACTTTAAATGCCAGACGCCCTCAGAGAGTCGAGCTATAGGAATCAAAACTCCCTGAATTAGTCATAGTCCCTCCCCCAGCTAGAGCATCAGACCACCAGCTGTCACTCTCACTTACCTCCAGCACCTCAAACCAAGGGAAGTGATGGAAGCAGGGGAGCTGACAGCCTCCGCTGGCCCCTAGGCAAGGTGGAGGGGCCCTGGCCCTGCGCTTCTGGAAGGGGTGGGGCCTCAGGCAGAAGAAGCTGGGCTGAGGCTGGGCTGCCTCCCTCCCCAGCCTTTGGCACTGCACAGAGCATGTGGGGCGGCAATGCGTCTGCCAGCTATTTGAAGGGCCTGGGGCTCCTTAGCAGCTGCAGTGCCTAGAAGCCCTTAGATCCCTTTGAATTGCTGGATTCTGGAACAACTGTCCCCTTTATCTCCCCTGTCAGCGGGGCTGGGTGGGAGCCTCTTTGCTTGGGCCAGGTCTAAACACAGCCCTCAAGAATATAGTGCAGAGAACAATCCTACATTGGCAGGGGACAGACATCACAGTGACACGAGGGTCTTGCTACATGTCAAATTTATAGTGTCAATCAACAAAGCATTTGAGACTGAACAAGAAAATCCACATGAAGGGAGTAACAAAACCTGTACATGTGGGTGCCAGGTGTGTGTGTTTTGTTTTGGAGTATTTCACTGGTAAGTCTGAAGCACCTCAATCCTGAGCTGCTGGAAATATCTAGCACTAATAGATTTGTGTATTTTTAGCCTTTAAAAAAGTCACCTACCTCTCTGCTGTCTGCTGAGAATGGACAAAGCAGATGAGGTTTTCCTACACCCGTTAATCTGCTTTATTGTTTTCATATTGGAAACCCGATGCCGAGATGTGGAACACATGAGGCTGCGGTCTGAGAGAGAAAAGCACGTCAGTGGGATGGAAGGAACAAATAAAAAACCCAAGCTCTTGCCAGGAACACATCAATAATGACAAATATAAATGTCAAGCCCAGAACTGGAATACTGGAGGAAGCTGCCAGCCAGAAGTGTTCTACAAGGAGGAAGAGCTCTGTCAGATAAGATGCGTTGCAGTTGACTTGAGCCGGAGCCAGAGCAGAAGAAACTAGGGTTGCCAGTTTTCACAAATGGTGTCCAGTCCATCCAGTTAGGAAAGTTGGCAGCTGTAGTTAGCATATATGCAAGTGAACTAGGCTGCAAGCAGAGATGCCCTTGGTGAAGGAGGGCAGAGCTGTAGAGTCACTTGGCTGTAATCTCACAGCTGCCTTGGAAGCAAGAATGAACAGTGGGGGTTGTGAATAGTGGGGCCTGGTTCCCTCTAAGCTGCATGGTGCTGCTCTGTCCTCAGCAGGGAGCTGCTGCTGTCTCTGAGGGAGAAGTGCCCCCCCAGCCAGGCAGCTCCCTGCATGGCAGCCCTGAGCCCCAGGGCAGGGCGCATTAAGCAGCTGCACTGCCGTGTGCCACGCAGTTTGGAGGGAACCTTGGTCACTGTTAAAAAGGAGGGTTAGTGGTAGTGCTGGGACAGTCACAAACATGACCTGTTGCTTGGCAGAATTGGGACTGACCTTTTCTGTAGTGTGCTACCAAGAGCAGAGATGGACAAAATGCATTTTCCCAGTCCTAGAGATGCTTGAGCCTCAGCTGGCCAAAATGCTCCCCCCCCCCCAGCTTCTGTGCATCTCTAACATTGTACATATTAAATAAACAAGTGCTTCCTTGCCTGCCTCTCAGCCCAGCTGCTTGGTTTAAAGAAATGTGCTGATTCACAGAGTGGCTCCTTCCCTTGGTTTAGGCCACACCTTGGTTATCCTTTAGGGACTGGAGCATGAGGGCTGACAACCCTGAGACTTGGTGCCCTCCTCCCCCCGGGCTGGAGGGTGAGGGCTGGCAGCTCCTGAACTTTGAGGTATTGCTGTTTTTGCTTACTGGGAGCCAGGTCGTTGAGGGTTGTTTATTTTCTTCTCACTGGTATGTGGCCCTCGACTGAAAAATGGTTCCCCACCCCTGCTTCAGGGGCTTGGATTCCCCTCTTTGCACTAGCCTAAACACCTTCTCCTCAAAGGGATTCATTCAGAGGGAAAGCAAGGGGACCGTCTCACTTTGGGTTCTCTCTGAGCGGGGCAGCTTTGTTTTCTGCATGGGATTTCATAAGAGTCTTGCCCACAGATGAGATGAAATAGTGTAACTATTGGTGTGTCCATTCCTGGGCAGGTCAGCCTTTTATAGATGTACAATCACAGAAAGGTAGCCGTGTTAGTCTGATCTTGGTAAAACAAAAAAGCAGTCATGTAGCACTTTAAAGACTAACTAAATAGTTTATTAGCCACTTAATTGACTCTTACAGTAAGCAATTTCCTCCTTCCTTGTTGCTCCCCCCCCCATCCCCACCTTCTGTTCGATGTAGCTGAATTGTCGGTTTGTAATTTTTTTTTTTTACTTTCATTGTATCCCTCTGTTATAAAATGGTCATGCCTATTCACTTTCAGAATATGATCTGAAGAAGTGGGTCTGCCCCATGAAAGCTCATCACCTAATAAACTATTTTGTTAATCTTTAAAAGTGCTACATGGCTGCTTTTTTGTTTTATAGCTGTAACTATCATACGGCTCTTTGGGTTGCTAGCAGCAGGGTTCCAACCTTGGACAGATGGATTTCAACACACCAGCCTCTACAGTCTGAGCTAAAACCTTGTTTGCTGAGTCTGTACCAGGATCCTCAATCTCTGTATGTGGCCCAGCCAGAGAGTGTGGATTACACAGGCAGTAGTATCTTCTTGTGCACAGCTTTCTGCTGATTATCCATTTGCCTCCTTTTCCATTAGCTGCAGCTGGGCCTTACCTAACTGCTTTGTAGTAAAGACCATCAGGAAGTAGTTGTAGATTTTGAAAACTCAACATAAGGACATAAGAACGGCCATACTGGGTAAGACCAAAGGTCCATCTAGCCCAGTATCCTGTCTGCCGACAGCGGCCAATACCAGATGCCCCAGAAAGCAGGAACACAAAAGGTTATCATCACATAATCCCTCTCCTGTCATCCATTTCCAAACAAACAAATGCTAGGGACACTATTCCTACCCATCCTGGATAATAGCCATTGATGGACCTAACTTCCATGAATCTATTTAGCTCTTTTTAAAATCCTGTTAAAGTCCTAGTCTTACACATCCTGTGGCAAGGAGTTCCATAGGTTGACTGTGCTGCGTGAAGAAAAACTTCCTTTTGTTTGTTTTAAACCTGCTGCCTATTAATTTCATTTGGTGAGCCCTAGTTCTTATATTGTGGGAATAAGTAAATAACTTTTCCTTATTCACTTTTTCCACATCAGTCATGATTTTATAGACCTCTATCATACCCGCCCCCCCCCTTAGTCTCCTCTTTTCTAAGCTGAAAAGTCTGAGTCTTTTTAATCTCTCTTCATATGGGACCCGTTCCAAACCCCTAATCATTTTTGTTGCCCTTTTCTGAACTCAGAGTCTTTCTGACCCTTCCTGAAAGTGAAGAAGCTACTGCTCCTTTTTTCTTAGCATTCCAGCATTCCTGATGGAGGGACACCAATAGACAAAGGGCTGTTTGACCTATGGCAGGATGCGGCGGAAGTGTAGAAACTAAAATACTGCAGCATTTTGAAGAAGTGAGAGCAAAAGAAGGGCAGGTAAGTCTCCACTGCCCCCACCATCCATCTCATATTGATAATCCGAAAGCTTCCCAGAGCTAAAGAGGCTACAGTGAAAAGGGCACATTCCTCAGAGTCTGAAAGCAGAAAAAAGAACAATGTTCCCCTCTCAGGAGCACCTCTATCACAGGTTATTATACCCACGTGAGCCGGGAAAAGGAAGGAATCGTCTCTGCTTCTTGCTCTAATACACCCCTCAGGATGCATCTACCCTGCAGGGCTTAACTCGAAATAAACTACAAAATTTGAGCTATGTCAATTGCGTAGCTCATTTTGAAATAGGGTGCGTCTACACAGCACTTATTTGGAAATAGAGTACTCTTCCTCCGACTTCCATTATTCCTCAGACAATGAGGGTTACAGGAGTCAGAGTAAGAAGCCCTCCAGCTTGACAGCATTTTGACACTATTTTGAAATAACCGCCTGCTGTGTAGATGTGGACTAAGTTATTTTGGAACAGTGCTTGTTATTTCAAAATAGTGTTGCAGTGTAGACGTACCCTCGGAGTCCTTTTTCCACTATCCAGACCCCACAGGCATCAAAGTTAAAAAAAACCTTTCCTAGCAAGAATCAGCCAAGCTTTTATCCAAACATAGCCAGGATTGCCCCTACTTCTAGTTTTGCAAAACCAAAAGTCTGTGTCCTCAGCCCATTTTTTTTCTTAATTTTCATTAAAAATAAGGGGGCAAATCCTCATGACCAGCCTTTTGGTTCTCAGTAAAGTCTGGGTGTGGGGAAGATTGCATAAATGTGGCTTCACCCCATGTCAGTCTCCAGGCGTAACAGAGAGTCATTCCAGCCCTCAAGGAGCACTCCAACCATCCCCACTGGCTCCAGCATGTACACCTGCATGGGTGGGAGCAGTGGCCCAAAGCTATACAGTCTGGCGATACCCAGAGCAGGGAAGTGCCCTCCTGGAGGAAACATGCACTCTTAGGGCTGCCTGGCCCTGCTGGAGAGTGACTGAGACTCTGGGCCAGACATTTTTTTGGCTTAATCTTGTACAGCATAAGAGCACAGTCACTGTGCAACTAGCCCTTGTTTTTGAAATTGAGTGCAAGTTTGCTGTGAAGCAGCTTTTAATAAGGGAAACTGTTCTGGAGCCAATGCCAGATTGTACATTATGTGGCTATTGGGTGGTTACAATTGGTCTTTTGCCAGGTTACTTACTGTAAATAGCCTCAGGTGCTATGTTCTTATGGTGCTCTATATCTATGGTGATCATATTTTCTGAACCAAAAATAGGGACACCTTAGTCATGCCCCCTGAAACTACTAGCCATGCCCCAACCCCTTAGCCCCACCCACCTGCCATAGGAAGTCCCATATCTGGGGTAGTACTTCCAGGGTCAAGATGAACACATGATCAGAAGTAAAGGGTGTCATGTGACCTCTCTAAGAACTCCTCTAACCATCCTCTACCTATAGGGATGGGTTTGGGCATTATAGGAGCCCCCCATGCAACTATACTTCAATTGCATTAACCCACGGTCCAGACCTAGAGTCCCATGACACTACAGCACTAGGGGTCCAACCTCGATTCAAGATGAGATCCAGGATCTAAGATCTATTACTTTGCAGTGTAGATGCAGCCCCATTTGACTCAGGGCCTGGGAATCATCAGAACTATTCCACAATTTCATGGGACAACTTCCTTAGTCCTCTTAATGGCTGATGCCTACTGGTTCCAATTACCTGGTAATCAGAGGGGGCTGGAGCAGCTCTCCCCTTCCCCAAGCAGATGGGCTGCTCTGGGCCCGCAGAAGGCCTGCTGCAGACAGGGGTTGCTCTTGTCCGGAGCAACCCCTGTTTCAGGGGAACCCGGGGCTCCCACAGGCAGGGACTGCACCAGTGCCCAGAGCAGCCTCTCTCCGTGGGGAGTCCAGCTTACTGTGGACAGCGGCTGGTCCAGAGGGGTCTGGGAGCTGGCAACAGCCCCACTGTGACCTAACATTAACCGGTTAACTGATGAATGGCAATTTACATCCCTAATGAGATGTGCTGCAACTGCGTTTTTTAAAGTTACTGCAAAATTATCAAGTGTCCTCCTTTTCCACAAGACTGACAATGACAATACTGAACTAACCATGACAACTACAGGGTGGAGAAGTCCATGTCGCTAACCCTCACCACCACTGCGTGGAAGGTACCTTGCCCATGGAGATCAATGGGGCTGGGCTATTTTACTGAGAAATGTATATGTCAATTTCATGATGGCAATGCCTATATTATGTAAATAACACCTAATAATAATTGCCAAATGAGACCACTTCCCAACTTGCTTACAAAGGGCCTGATCCAATGTAATTTTAAGCTAGGATTGGGCCCAAAGCAATCTGTTGATATTACCCAAGAAGATCCAGGTAATATTGAGTCACCTTCAAAAATATAAGGGTATGTCTACACTACAGCACTAATTCGACCTAACTTAGTTCGAATTAGTTAATTCGAACTAAGCTAATTCGAACTAACGCATCTAGACCCAAAAACTAATTGGAATTAGTGTTTTGCTAATTCGAACTAATGTGTCCACACTGATTGGACGCTGGGGCGCATTTAAGGGCAGCTAAAACCGGTTCCGGCAGGGCATCAGGTCAGTAGTTGCTTTGTGTGGCTGCTGTCTGAGGCTATCTGAGGCTCGTGCTTAAAGGGACCTGCCTGGACAGCCGGTTCTCAGCTTCTCCGCTTGCTTGCCTACCTCGCCAAGGGACAGCAAAGCGTTGTCCTCTGCACCTGCCTGTGTCGGTGGTTCCCATTGGGGACACCGCCACAGTTGGCACCATGGAGCCAGAGCTCGCCCTGGGCATTCTGGTGCAGTTTTTGGACTTGCTGCTGCAAGCCTGCCAGCAATGGCTGGAGGCTGCCTGGCACCACCTGGTGCACGTCAGCCCCCTGCCTCTCCACCTGGCCTCCCTGGGGGCCATGGAGGAGCCGCAGCAGCGCCCGGACGCCAGCGTGCCCCGCCGCATCTGGTGTCTAGACACCAGCAGCGACTGGTGGGACCTCATCGTCCTGGAGCACTGGGGAGACAGACAGTGGACCCAGAACTTCAGGATGAAGAGGGACACCTTCCTGGAGCTCTGCGAGTGGCTCGCCCCTGCTCTGCGGCGATGGGACACTCGCATGAGGCCCGCCATCCTCCTCCAGAAGCGTGTGGCCATCGCCCTGTGGGAGCTCTCCACGCCAGACAGCTACCGATCCATCGGGAACCAGTTTGGCATGGGGAGATCCACCGTCGGAGCAGTACTCATGCAGGTATGGCACTCACCGGCCACTGGGCCAGGGGGTAGGGGGGCTGCAAGGAGGGAATGGGCCAACCCAGGGAAAATGGGGGCGGGAGAGGAGGCGACAGTGCCCCGCACGGGAGGGTTTGGTCTGTCCCGGCCGTACTACAGGCCGCCCTCGGTGGCCAGGATCGCAGCGAGGGTTGCTTCTGGGAGTGGGGCGTGGGGCAGTGCCAGGGAACGAACACTCCCAGCCACCCGGGCGCCCCAGTGATTCGCGGTTTGCTGTGTCTCTCTGCAGGTGGTCAGGGCCATCAACCGGGTGCTGCTCCGCAGGGTGGTCCGCCTCACCAATCCGGACGCCATCATCCAGGGGTTCGGTGCCCTCGGCTTCCCCAACTGCGGGGAGGCCATCGATGGGACGCACATCCCCATCCATGCCCCGGAACACCAGACCTCCCAGTACATCAACCACAAGGGGTACTTCTCCGTCCTCCTGCAGGCCGTGTCTGACCACCATGGCCAGTTCACAGACATTAATGTGGGCTGGTCCGGCAAGGCACACGAAGCCAGGGTGTTCCGCAACTCCTCCGTGTGCCAGAGGCTGCATGTCGGGACCTTCTTCCCCGACCGCCACATCAGGGTCGGGGACGTGGACATGCCCGTCTGTCTGGTGGGGGATGTGGCCTACCCCCTACAGCCCTGGCTGATGAAGCCATACACGGGGCACCTCAACCCCTCCCGCCAGGCCTTCAATGCCAGGTTCACCAGGGCCCGCATTGTGGTCGAGGGGGCCTTCAGACAACTGAAAGCCAGATTTAGGTGCCTCCTCACCCGCCTCGACCTCGCCGAGCACAATATCCCTCCCGTGGTGGCAGCATGTTGTGTGCTGCACAATTTGTGCAAGCGGAAAGGGGAGGCTTTCCTGCCAGCCTGGATGGCTGAGGCTGAGCGCATGACTGGCCACTACGCTCAGCCCCGCACCGCCGCCATCCGGGAGGCCCAGCGGGGGGCCATCCAGATCTGGGAAGCCCTCCGGGAGACCTTCCTGGTGGAGGAGGAGGACTGAACTCTCCCTGCATGCCCCATTGGGGCCTTCTTCCACCCTCCCCTCCTTCCCCTTTCCCCTCCATAACCCCCCTTCCTAATGTTAAATAAAGACACCTGTTTTGAAAACAACCATCTCTTTGTATTGTACATAACTGAGGTGGGGGGATGGAGGAATGAGGGTGGGAGAGGGGAGGGGGAAACCTGGGAGGTGGGAGTTGGAAGGGGGAGGAAGGGGAGGAAGGGAAGGGAAAGCTCAGGGTTGGGGGTCCTGCTGGCTCTCCCATCTCGCAGCACTGCGGGTGCGGGGGCGTCGGGGGGGAGTGGGTATGGAGGGTGGGGCAGGAGGGACGGGGTGTGTGGAGGAAGCGGGAAGGGGAACAGGGGTGGGAGGAGGAGCGAGAACTGGGGCAGCCGCAGGGGCTGGAACAGGAGGAGGCAGGAGCCTGTCCACCAGGGTCTGGAGGTGGTCTCTGAGGGCATGGCCCTGCTCCTCCAGTGCCTCCAAGATCCGCTGCTGCAGCCGCAGGTCCTCCCGGACCCAGTGGTCCTGGGTGCGGAGCTGGTGCTCCAGTAGCCACAGGTGCCTCCAGTGGTAGTCCTCCAGGTTCCTGGTGCACCTGCTGGCCCGGGTGCGGGTGGCTGTTGCAGGCGGGGTGGAGCGCCCTGCAGTCCCAGGTGCTGCGGCTGTGGTGAAACAAGAGCAGTGGTCAGTTCTTCCTGGGGACACAGTGGGTGAAACCCAGCCCCCCTGTGCAAGGTGGGGTCAGCGTGTGGGGAACGGGCCAGGGCCCCTGCATGACACCCAGCTGCTGCTCCATGGTGGGCAAGGCCCAGGCGCATGGTCCCTGGGCTCCCTCTCCCCCCACCTCCCCGTACACATAAGGGGAGCATGATGGCACTCACATGTAGAGCCCTCCTTGGCCTCGGACGACACAGCCGATGTGCTCTGTGGGATGCCTCAGGGGTCCTGGATCCTGGGCAGGCTCCCTGCAGGCTCCTGGCTCTTGGCGTCCTCCTCCTCCTCCTTGGTGTCGGGGACGGGTCCCTCTGCCCTGGGGTCGATCACCACCCGGGGGGCATGGACTGCGTGAGCCGCCAGGATGCGGTCCAGGGCCTCAAAGTGGGGGCAGGCCTCCGGGTCAGCCCCTGGCTGGGAGGCCCTGGAGTGGGACTGCCGCAGGTCCTTAATTTTGCAGCGGACCTGCTCCCGGGTCCGCATGTGGCCTCTGGTGGCCAGGCTGGCAGCCATGCGGCTGTAGACGGCCGTGTTCCTGTGGCTAGTGTGGACATCGTGGATGTGGAGGCTTCCCCCCAAACCTTGATGAGGTCCATGATCTCCGCACTAGACCAGGCGGGCGCCCGCTTCTTGCGGCCCCGGGCAGGCTCCTGGGAGCCGCCAGCCTGGTCCTGGGAAGAGGTAGAGGGCTGGGTGGCAGCGGGTGGCTGGCTCATGCCGTGCCAGGTGCAGGGTCTGCTAGCTGGGTGCTGGCAGGCTTGCAGCTGGCACGAGCAGTGTAGCCAGACCGTGCCCCTTTAAGGGCTCCGGGGCCGGGAGGGGGGCAGAAGAGTTTCCCTGGTTTGGCCCAGAGTGGCCACCAGGGCAAGCTGGGAAGGGCTAGCCTCCAACTAGTTCGAATTAAGTGGCTACACAGCCCTTAATTCGAACTACTTAATTCGAACTAGGCGTTAGTCCTCGTAGAATGAGGTTTACCTAGTTTGAATTAAGCACTCCGCTAGTTCGAATTAAGTTCGAACTAGCGGTTTGTATGTGTAGCGCCTATGAAAGTTAATTCGAACTAACGGCTGTTAGTTCGAATTAACTTTGTAGTGTAGACATACCCATAAGGGACCAGTCACTCAAAGCCCCACTGCCTGGTAGAGGCAATCTTTGAAGAAATTTGGAGAAACTTTGAATTTACTTCTTCTGACAGCAGCGCTTTCCCTCACTGGATGTGGGATCTTTAGCACAGATCTCACTTGGTGTCAGAATAACTTAGAAATGTGTTGTCACAGCTAACTCCATTCAGGTCTAGGCAACGTGCAGCCCAAAGACAGAACAAATTCCTTTGAAGCTGGAAGTCAAAACATCTCAGCTCTTCACAGAGCTCACAAAGGGTTTGTTCACCATGACACAACCCTCTCTGGAGAGTGACGATACGTCCTGCCTCTCTGTGGATGCGCCAATGTTTTCATGTGGCATCTTAACATGCTGTTTAAATCATCAACTGCTTGGATGAGGAAAACTCACAAAAAGACTGTCATCATCCACACCAGAGTGACACGGTGATTTCACTACCATGGTAACAGCCCCGATCTCTCTGTGGGCTCTTGTGGAGCAACAGGGAGCCTGGGACGGTCTCTCAGGGGGAGAGGCTGGGGGTACCTCTATTTCAGTGATTCTCAACCTTGCTTGCCTGTGGACCCCCTGGCTCAATGTAAACCTTTCTATGGACCACCAGTTGCTAATGGAAACTCACCGTTAATTATATAATTACACCTGAGCCATTTTGCTAGTGCTGCAGCTAGGGAGAACGGTTTAATTTAAATAATTAAACAGATTAAGCGTTTTAACTTTCTCATGTTAGTTTATCAAACTTCATTTTAAATAAAATAAAATTCTGTGTTAATTTATGTCCAACACAAAAGCCTTCAATGTTTTCTTTATTTATGGCAGGGGAGGGGAACATTTTTTTGGTCAGGGGTCACTGACCCACAGAAAAATCAGTTGGGGACCACACAAGTGAGAAGCGAAAGAACTCCCCAAACCCCCAACCCTCACCGATGTGGCCCCCAACTGAGACACCTCACTCCCCTGGTGCTCCAGCCCCAAGGGGTGAGGGGAAGAGACAGGGAAGACTGAGGTTCAGGACTTCCCATGGGCCAGATTCACTTTTTTGGTAGATTTTATGGAGCCCCCTTAGGTTCTGGGATGGAGAGAAAAACAAGGAGTTCAGTGTGTGTGACAGGGCTGCCAGAGAATGGGATAGGGATGGGTGCAGGATCTGGGAGGGAGATGGGGGGCAGAAGAGGGAGAGGTTGCGAGGACTGGGTAGAAGGTAAGGTGCAGAAGCAGGCTGGGAGTAGGGTGTCTGGCAGGGAGAGGGAGCAAGAGCAAGTGAAGGTGTAGTGTGTGGCCAGGAGGGAGGGTGCAGGAGTGGACTAGGGGTAGGGTACCTGGCCAGAAGGGAGGGTGTCTGGCCAAGGGGCAGTGTGTAGGAGCAAATTGGGGAAAGGGTGTCTGTCCAAGAGGGCGGGTGCAAGAGCAGACTTGGGTGGGTAGGGTTTGGACCTCCCTTGTCTGGCACCCTCTGGACCTGACTGGTTCTGAATGAGGGATTTTTCTGGATAAGTGGAAGTCATTTCAGGCCCCCTGCTGCCACCGACCATACTGGGCTTCCTGGCACCCCCTTTTCCCCAAACCCCAGCTGGGATGTGGGCCGCTTTTCCCAGTCGGGCAGCTCTTCGGCCCTGGCCCTGCCCTTCCAGAGCCGGCTGGGCTGCTCTTTGGCCCCCCTGGCCCTTCCCTGCCAGGGCCAGCCAGGCTACTTTTCTCACCCTGCCCCCACTCAGCCAGTCCACAGGGGGCCACTCCTTCCCCCCCCAGCCAGGCCGCACTTCACCTCCCTCCACCCCGCTTGTCTGCCCCAGCCCCCAGCCCCCAGCCCAGCCACTTACTTGTGTTCCCCATGCTCCTAACAGGCAACGCCTCCCGCTTCGTCTATTGGCTGGATCCCCAGCCACAGGGAAGTGCTGGGAAGTATCCCTGACTCCTCCCCCAGCGAGGGGGTTGGGAGGAGGACAATCATCTGCGCAGCCACTTCCTGCTGTGCTAGGAGCCTCAGGACTTTTTCCAGGACAAATCAGAGCTACACAGGGCACCTGGGACAGGACATTAACATTCAGGCCACATGGTCGGCATATCTATATCCAACACTGTTAATTAGGCAGCACATTCCTTGTCTCCATGCTAGGCCCCACTTTGGCACCACACTCAGACATGGTAGTTGGCCTGGTGTCTTCTGAGCTGAGCTTGTGAGATTCAGAGCACACTCCACTCCAAGCCCGTACTTAGTGCACTTATCTGGAGAGACACAGCCTGCTCTTGACATTCCAGTCAGTTGAGTGGCCAGTTCACAGAGCTCTTTATAAACCTAATGAAACAAGAAAATGCCAGTTGAAAGGGCTTAGTCATGTAGGCGGCTGAGAAATGCTGAGTGCCTCCCACTCCCCTTGAAACTAATGGGAGCTAAAAATGCTCAGCACCTCTCAGGATTAGGCCCAAAAAGTTTAAATGTATCTAAGAACAAACAATGAGTGTCTTGCGATATCAGGTCCTTGTTTACTTTTGCCACCTTTGCTGAGAACATTGAGTAGGAGAGATTCTTGGTGCATGGGCTTATTCGGTCAGTATCTGCATTAGTATGTAACACCAAAACTATTCGCTGTTGCCTTGTCACGGATCCAAATTGTTTTAAACAGCAGCTATTTTCTGTGCTTCACAGGTACTCTTACTATGTAATAGAAATGTGCATCTGTCTGTGTGTCCATCTGTCTGTCTGTCCGTCTGCGAGTCCATTTGTTCAAGAACACCCATTAAACAGTAAGAGATAGGACCATTACATTTGGTATGCTGCTCCCTCTTATCATAATGTAAAGCAAGGTCACGATTTGGTGGTGCCAGGACAGTGGGATGTGCCTGAAATTTGTCTGGGTATGTCTATACTAGCCCCCTAGTTCAAACTAGGGAGGCTAATGTAGGCATTCGAACTTGCAAATGAAGCCCGGGATTTAAATATCCCGGGCTTCATTTGCATGTTCCTGGGCAGGCGCCATTTTTAAATCCCCCTAGTCCGAACTAACTGCCCGCGGCTACACGCGGCAGTTAAAACTTAATTCGAACTAAGTCCTTAGTTCGAATTAACTGTTACACCTCATTCCACGAGGTGTAACAGTTTGACATTGACCATGTCTGGGGTTGGCCTGGGGTGGCGGTGGGGCATGCAGCCTGCCTGCTGCTTCTCCCTGAGGCTGGCCTGGGACGGGAGGGCCACGTGGCATGGTTGCCCGGGGTGACAGTGGCCACACGGTGGCCAGTAGCTGCTCCCAGGGGCAGGCTGGGTTGGTAGGGACCATGCTGCCAGCCAGTGGCTGGTCCCAGAGGGTGGGGTACTTCCTGCTGCTCCCCCCCGGGGGTCATTCATGAGTATAACTGTCCCTATTATCACACCCCTCCCTTTCTGTTTGATGCGAAACAATCAGATTCCATGCACATCCCATTGTCCTGGCACAACCAAACCCTGGCCTTGCTTTAAGTTATGGTAAGAGGAAGTTGCACATCAAATTTGGTGATCCTAGCGCTTACCATTGTTACGCCCCTATGGGTAACAACACTAGGGAACTAGGGAACACCTGATTAGCCTAATTAATTATAATACTAATAACTTACAGAGGCAGGTGCGACACCGAATGCCGTATCTGTTCACCGGTTAAAGATTGCCTTTACCCAAAGAGTGGCGCATGAAATAAATACTTAACAATTTAGGTAAGTTTTATAACAACAGGACTATATTAAGCTAAATCTCAGAATTTACAAAACAGGGGGAAGTCCCCTCTTAAAACAAACAATTATATTACCAGAGTCTCACGACGCAGCGCCGATGGATGGGTTGCTGGCGACCTCAATCCTTTGGCTCTTTCAAGCCTTAGGAGAGGAACAACCAGGAGTCCCTCGTCGGTAGACCGAGGATGGCGACCTGCAACCTTCGGGCTAATTGAAAGCCTTCAGGGAGGAACAGCCAAAGCAATCCCTCGACGGATGTTTGAGGTCAAAGACGGTTGATTCACCTTCCGTGAGTCTCTGGTCTCCGTCCTTCTTCTTGCTCTTCGGAGCAACGGGAACTGGCGATGGACGCTAGACTCTGTCTCTATCCTACACTTAATCTATCCTAAAAATAAAACCCTATCTAATTCCCGACGCACCCGTCGAACAGACATGACGACGGCCAATAAGCGGGTCCGCGACGCAGCCTGCTGAACAAACACGATGACGGGATCTAAACTATACTAAAATCTAAACTAAATAACTAACCTACGCTAACCTTAAAAGAAGGGAGGATAAACCTTCCATTTATCTCCGCATCTAAGACTATTAGACCTCTCTCATTCCGAAATACCTGGGACCAAGACTCTAGACCTCATTCACACCCTTCTAATCTAGAACCATACACAAGCCCAACGCCCGACGCAACACTTGAAACGGGCGTTGCAAAGACTTATAAAGTGAGGCTAATGAATATTCATGGGCTTTGGATCTTTCCACTGATTGGTGTACCAGAATGCTTATTTGAATAAGTTCAAAATGACTGGCTGTTACCTTTTTGGAATTCCATATTCATGAGGAACTGTAACTTCTCATGAATATGTATGGGTTTTCAAATTTCCACAGTCAGTTTGGCTTACGTGCTAACTCACCTTGCAATTATGGTTTCTACAATGATTGACCGCTCTATGTCTAAGGTGCTAGCATAAGCATTCTGGCATTTTACTCAAATCAATAGCACATCACAACATTTTGCTTACAAGATATACATAGTTGCATCTTACAGACAACACATTTCGCCTATAATATATACATAATTGCAACTTACAGACAACAGATGATACATTATTTGTAACACCATTTAGAAGGAGTTCTTGAATAAATGGACTCACAGACAGATGCACAAACTCTCTGAAATACAGAGTCATTTGGGCCAGTGGGAGCAAGGGTGGAGATAGGGACAGCTATCTACTATCATTTTCAGAGAATCTGTTTGTCTGTCTGTCTGTTCCCTCGCCGGGGGACATGCACCCCTTCCCCAGTTGTGTCTGCTACAGCTGCAGCAACCATGGAGAGGTGCTTCTCACCTGGTCCCAAGCTCCTGTGGTGAGAGAGGGCTGGGGTTGTCTTCTCTCCCCAGGGCTGACTGCACACTGAACCCCTCCCTCCCAGCCCCATCCCAGAGCAATGATTAAAATGAAGAAAAAACAAAATGTATTTGAGTTAAGGACCCGAGCAACACTGGGTAAATCTTCTAGTTCCTTATAAAATGTGACTGCTGCATTCTAAAGTCCTGTCTCAAAACATAGTGGCTTACAGTAGTGACAGAGCAGAGTGATAACTGCAGAGTACTGTAGTATTCATTTTATAAAGGATGTTTTATGCCTCAATTTAATCTCTTATCCTCCACCTCATTTTCTCAAGTGTTAGCAGAACATCATTGCCTAGTCAGTAAGGGTGCATCTACATAGCACCCAAAACTCGAAACAAGATATGCAATTTGCACTGCACAAATTACGTAGCTTATTTCAATTCTATTTTGAAATTTGGTGCATCTATGCAGTGCCAAATTTTGAAATAACACACTATATCGAGACATCCCTTAACCCTCATGGCATGAGGGTTACAGGGATACCGAAATGGCACGCCTGTTATTTCAAAGAAATGGGCAACTCGTAAAGATGTGGGGTAACTATTTTGGGATACCTCCTGTATCCCAAAATAGCTGCGCAGTGTAGATGTGTCCAAAGGGGTATATCTATACAACAGCGTTATTTCAGAATAACTGACATTATTTTGAAATAACATAATGCGAGTCTACACAGCAAGCCGTTCTTTTGAAATAACGTTGAGTTGGAGGACTTCTTACGCCAACTCCTGTAACCCTCATTTCATGAGGAGTAAGGAAAGTCGAAGGAAGAGTGTTCTTCCTTCAACTTCCTGCTGTGTAGACAGCACCAAAAGTTGAATTAAGCTATTTTGACTTCAGCTACGCAATTGACATAGCTGAAGTTATGTATCTTAATTTCACGTTTGCCCGGCAATGTAGACATGCCCTAAGAGACCAGAAGAGAGAGTTTCAAGATCTTTACAGCCTTTCATTTATTCTGCTAGCAAATTGCAATAATTCCTTTTCATGTCTCCTCTTTCTTGAGACGCTCACTCTTCTTTTATATCAGCTCTTGATCTGTCAAGGCCCTGTCAATGCCTTGATTACTATACAATTTGACACACTTGTTGCCATTGGAAATTTGGTTATAAATCAGCACCTGAAAGTAGCAAAGACCTCTCATGACTGGTTTTGATATTATTTTATTTTATATTGCAGTACAAACTGAGCTGCCTTCATGGTCTAGTAAATTTTACTATGGCTTCATGGAGTCCATCATGCTAAGGTGATTCCTGGTGCTTGTATGCCCATTCAAGCAAAAAATGTATTGGTTGCATACATCTGATATGATGGCAATTTTTTTAGAACCATTGTATGTCATTTGGATTCTTACCTGAAAATATCTAGCGATCTAATATTTGTTAAGCATGAAGACACTGTAGTATCAATGACTTGCCCGTTCAGTTCTGAGGCTGCAGTTGTTAAAACAGTGAGAGCAAGTTCAAATTAATTCATGCAATGTCCTTATGATTTTCTCCTTGAGTTAATAATTAAGCTGTGGTTCTCAAGAAGAAAATGGAGAATACGTGTTTTATAAAAACAGATTCAGTGTGGTTTGGCTCTGCAGTGGCAGTTCTTCCAACCACAGTGATTTCCCAAAGGAGATACAAGTCTTTAAATAATAATAAAAAACAACAAAAAGAAAGGATCCTGCATTCTGAGTTTTTTGACCAGCCTCCAGAAGTTACCAGTAAATGTAAGCCAGATGTTGCTGGTGAAACCAATCAGGCAGTTGGCACTATACGTAGTAATTTGCACTGAACATTGTATAAATGAGCCTGGACAAATTTGTAACCTCTCCTGGAAATGGGTAGAAAACTGTACCGCAGAGCACCCAATGTGACAGCATGTGAGTGTCCAAAGAAATCTGCTTCCTTGTCTTCTCTTTTCTTTTCCTGCAGCACCATTCCGTTGGTAGATAGAAAGAACCCACACACGCACCAAGGTTAAATTTGCTCTATGACTCAGTAAACCTGCCTGCAGAGGAGAGGTGAGAAATAAGCTAGAACTTCGAGTTATTTTTCCCTCCTCTTTCCCTCACATTCTTTTTCATGTTTGAATCAGCTTGTGATATTGTACAGCCACAAAATGAAAACAACTTTATATGATTTATCCACTTGTCTGCTACTATATGGGGCAAGCTGGTAAGATGAAATTCTGTGACTTGGACTGGCATTTCATTAATGCTTTCCTTCTAGGGTTCTCAGAGCATTTTTGTCCTGTCCTCTGTGAATAAGAACAGTTTATCCTCCTCTTTCTAACAACATTTTACATTCTTGAAGACTATTATCATGTCCCCATTTAGTCTCCTCTTCTCCAGACTAAACACATTCATGCTTTTAATCTTTCCTCATAGGTCATGTTTTCTAGACCTTTAATTGTTTTGTTGCTTGCATTTGGACTTTCTCTGATTTGTCCATATCCTGCCAAAGTGTGGTGCCTAGAAGAGGGCACAATAATCCAGGTGAGGCTTTATCAATGCTTAGTAGAGTAAAAGAATTACTACTTGTATGTTGCTTACAACATTCCTCCTAATACTTCTCAGAATTATGTTCTCTTTTTTTTGCAATAGAATTATGTTTTTGATTTGTATTTAGTTTATGATCCACAGAAGGCTCCTGACACCAGATCTTTTTATAGGCAATCATTTCCCATTTTGAATGTATTCAAAGGATTATTCCTTCCTAAGTGTAAGACTTTTTCATTTGTCCATATTGAATTACCCTACTTATTTCAGATCATTTCTCCAGTTTATCAAGATCATATTGAATTCTAATCCTGGCCTCCAAAGCACTGGCAACTCCTTCCAATTTGATATCTTCTGCAAACTTTGTAAGAGTCCTTTCTATGCCATTATCCAAATAATTTATACAGATATTGAATAGAACTGGATCCAGGACTGATCCTTGCAGCACCACACTTGATACACCCTTGACTGAGAACCATTGATAACTACTCTCTGATTATGGTTTTCCAACTGGTTGTGCACCCACCTTATATTAGGTTCATCTAAGCTATATTTCCCTAATTTGCTTATGAGATGGTCATGTGAGATAGTATTAAGAGCCTTACTAAAGTAAAGATATGTCAGATCTACTGTTTCCCTCTATCCACAACGCTTGTTAGCCTGTCAAAGGTAGTTATTAGGTAGTTTGACATAATTCGTTCTTGACAAATCCATTTTGACTGTTACTTTATTCTCTTCTCTTCTTCATCCCTACATGCTCATGCTGGGTTTTGTATTCTTCATTTGTAATATGACTTAGTTTCAACTTTTTGTTTTTCTCTTTTTTGAGTTGCAAGTAATTTAGAAATCTCTTGGTTAAGCCAGGGTGGCCTCTTACCATGATTCCTATCTCTTCCTATGTATTTGGATAGTTTGTGCTTGTTGTGCTAACAGGGAGTTTGGAGAGGGAGTTCTCCTGGTGAAGGAGGAAGCTAATACAGGACCCTTGAGGGAAGTGGCTGTCTGTAATGTGTGTTTGTGTTTGGGGGTTTCTTGCTGTTTGCTGAGCTTGTGTTTAGCTGTTTCTTTGTTTTTCCCCCCTCCCCCCACAGAATGTGTGCTGTGGCTGGCAGGTGGAAGCTGTGAGCCTCTCATTAGGATTTGAAATCTAGAAGCCTCTGCTCATTGGTTGAGCTTTAATCAGGGGGAGGACCTATCAGGCAGTCCAGGGCTTTATAAAGGAGTGAGTCACCGACCAGGGAGCTTGCGAACAGGGAGTTTGGAGAGGGAGGTAGGAAGGGGAGTGGGAAGGGGGCGAGATACACTCATCATTCTTTAAACTCTTTTCACTACACTCCTGCCCTTCAAGGAGGCATTGAATAACATCTGAGGAATCTCTCAGAAGGAAGGCAGGTATGGATAGTGATAGGTCTGCTGTTGTTACCTGCAGAGCATGTGCCATGTTTGTCTTCCTCCCAGAAGAAAGAAGGGATTTCATCTGCACTAAGTGCAAGCTGGTTGCCATTTTGGAAGAAAAAATTAGGGGACTTGAGGCCCAAGTATCGACCCTACGTTCCATCAGAGAGGATGAAGACTTCCTCGATAGAAGGCAGCGTTTAATCCTCCAGGCACAGCAGGCTGAAAAGCCAGTCAGGGCAGTACAGGACAAGGAAGAAAACTGACAGAATGTAACCTCTAGAGGGAGAAGAAGGCCAACTCATGTCTCCCCCATTCCTGTAGAGGTAAGTAACCGCTTTCAGGCTCTCTCCACAGGCACTGCGGTGGAGAATGCTTTGGCAGGGACCTCTCAGGGCAGAAATCAGAAGGGAACACCATCTACCAGAAGGCATGGGATGTGTAGTTCTAGAGATGGGGGTTCCACTACCAAGAAAAGCAAATATGGTAGGCAACCAGATTGGCTTACCAGGGACATCCTTGGTGAGCTTAAACACAAAAAGGAAGCTTACAATAAGTGGAAACTTGGACAGATGACTAGGGAGGAGTATAAATATATTGCTCGATAATGCAGGGGACTTATCAGGAAGGCTAAAACACAATTGGAATTGCAGCTAGCAAGGGATGTGAAGGATAACAAGAAAGGTTTCTACAGGCATGTTAGCAATAAGAGGGTGATCAGAGAGGGTGTGGGGCCCTGACTGGATGAGGGAGGTAACCCAGTGACAGATGATGTAGGAAAAGCTGAAGTACTCAATGCTTTCTTGCCTTTGTCTTCACGGACAAGATCAGCTCCCAGACAAATGCACTAGGCAATGCAGCATGGGAAGGAGGTGGACAGCCCTTGGTGGGGAAAGAACAAGTTAGGAACTATTTAGAAAAGCTAAACAGACACAAATCCATGGGCCCGGATTTAATGCATCTGAGGGTACTGAGGGAGTTGGCAAATGTCATTGCAGAGCCTTTGGCCATTATGTTTGAAAACTCGTGGATATCGGGAGAGATCCGGGATGACTGGAAAAAGGCAAATGTAGTGCCCATCTTTAAAAAAGGGAAGAAGGACAATCCAGGGAACTTCAGACCAGTTAGCCTTACCTCAGTCCCTGGAAAAATCATGGAGGGAATCCATTTTGAGGCACTTGCAAGAGGGGAAAGTGATCAGGAATAGTCAGCATGGATTCATGAAGGGCAAGTCGTGCCTGACCAATCTGATTAGCTTCTATGATGAGGTAACTGGCTCTGTGGATATGGGAAAGTCAGTGGATGTGATATACCTTGACTTTAGCAAAGCTTTTGATATGGTCTCCCACAATATTCTTGCCAGCAAGTTAAGGGAATATGGATTGGATAAATGGACTGTAAGATGGATAGAAAGCTGGCTAGACTGTCGGGCCCAACGGGTAGTGATCAATGGCTCGATGATAGGTTGGCAGTTGGTATCTAGCAGAGTGCCCCAAGGATCTGTTCTAGGGCCAGTTTTGTTCAACATTAATTACCTGGATGAGGGGATGGATTGCACCCTCAGCAAGTTCGCAGATGACACTAAACTAGGGGGAGAGGTAGATATGTTGGAGGGCAGGGATAGGGTTCAGAGTGACCTGGACAGATTAGAGGATTGGGCCAAAAGAAATCTGACGAGGTTCAACAAGGACAAGTGGAGAGTTCTGCACTTGGGACAGAAGAATCCCAAGCATTGTTACAGGCTGGGGAGTGAATGGCTAAGCAGCAGTTCTGCAGAAAAGGTCCTGGGGATTACAGTGGATGAGAAGCTGGATATGAGTCAATAGTGTGCCCTCGTAGCAAAGAAGGCTAATGGCATATTGGGGTGCATTAGGAAGAACATTGTCAGCAGATCCAGAGAAGTGATTATTCCCCTTTATTCGGCTCTGGTGAGGCCACATCTGGAATATCATGTCCAGTTCTGTGCCCCCCCAGTACAGAAAGGATGTGGATGCATTGGAGAGGGTCCAGCGGAGGGCAACCAAAATGATTAGGGGGCTGGAGCACATGACCTAAGAGGAGAAACTGAGGGAGTTGGGTTTGTTTAGTCTGCAGAAGAGAAGAATGAGGGGGGATTTGATAGCAGCCTTTAACTTCCTGAAGGGAGGTTCCAAAGATGATGGAGAGAGGCTGTTCACAGACGGATGGCAGAACAAGGAGCAATGGGCTCAAGTTACAGTGGGGGAGGTCTAGGTTGGATATTAGGAAAAACTATTTCCCTAAGAGGGTGGTGAAGCACTGGAATGGGTTACCTAGGGAGGTGGTGGAATCTCTATCCCTAGAGGTTTTTAAGTCTCAGCTTGACAAAGCCCTGGCTGGGTTGATTTAATTGGTATTGGTCCTGCCTTAGGCAGGGGGCTGGACTTGATGACCTCCTGAGGTCTTTTCCAGTTCTATGATTCTATATGTCTCTTAAACTGTAAACTTTCCTGAACTCTTTCCTCCCCTTAGACTTGCCTCCCATTGTGTCATAACAAGTAACTATGAGTCTTGAAGTTTATTGTCTTTATTCTGCTATTCTCATTCCTATTGCTCCTTAGAATTTTGAACTCTATCATTTCATGACCATGATCACCCAAGCTGCCATCCACCTAAATCTAAACTAGCTTCTCCCTTAGTTGCTTTATCTACCTTCTGTAATAAAGAGTTGTCTTCATTACATTTCAAGAACTTATTGGATAATCTATAACAGTGATAGCCAACCTGCAGTCCACATGTGGTCTATCAAGGTTCTATCTATGGCCTGCAAGACTTTTTGTTTACCATTGCTGTCATGACCATGAGGGTTAGCCAGCAGCGTGGGGACTACAGGGTTAACTATGTCCCTTACCTAACCAGGTAGCAAGTAGCCAATAAAAATGTAGGTAGGAATTTCAAACTGGGACAAAGGAATTTTTGGGTTTTCCCTCCTTTGTCCCTGGGCAGTTTCTCTCCAGCTACTGAGGGGGACAGGCATGTCTCTCCCTCCAAGAAAAGACTCTTCACTATCTGTAAGTAGGGTAAAATTTAGATCGATCTGTTAGGTTTTATTGTTTTATGGTTTGGGAATGGGAATCTGATGTCTGTGCAATTAAAAATGGGTTTTCCTCTACTTTGTAACTAAATTTTGGCCCATGGTGGAATCCCCCATGAGTATATTAATTGGTGACTTTTCCATCTAGTCATTATGCTTGTAACAGGAGTATTGTGGTTATAATAAAGTTATTGCTCTTTCTTTTTTATTAACCTGGTATTGGTTAAATTGTTTTCGTCCTGGTTTTACTGTAGGGCTGAGATTTCCCAAGTGATCTCTCCCCAGGCTTTCTTATCATTACTTGGGTGGTGGTAGCGGAATTTTATCCCCAAAATCTAGGTTTTTAAGATTTTGGGGGGAAGTTTTATACCAAAGCCTAGGAAGAGAAGGTTTTGGGGTACTTTTGCGGGCTCCCCCTTCTGCATTTATCATGCCAGAGTGGGGAATAAGCCTGGACAATTGCCCTGCAGGGTTGCCAAATTCCATTGATTTTCATCCACCTTTTTTCCCGCCCCCCCACCAGTATTACTAAAGCAAGAACACACACAACATGGACTATCAGAGCCGTGCACTCCCTCAGCATCCAATCAAAGCCCTGTGACAATTCAATGGGCACACAATGCAAATTCTAGCTATGCAAGTGCAGTTAACAAAACTACCCTATCCCGGAAGACTGTCTTGGCTATAACAATCTTGCAGCCCACTGAGATGAAGGAGGGACACTCATGAAGCCCACTCACTAGCCTGGGTTGCCCATCATTGATCTATGTTCTGTTGTAGTATTTAAATATTTTCTGAAAAGTCACATCCTCTCTGTGCTCCCAAGTAGAGAAGTCATAAGAAAATAATTGCTGTTCCTCCTTTGGATTATGCAATGTGTCCTTTCTGCTCTGTCTATATGCTAGACTGGAAGACCTTCAGGAGAGATATTACTTTGGTCTTTGTGTTTTGAACAGCACTGTGCACACTGCTGGTACTAAGCAAAAAATAAGACCAACTTCCTCTTTTCAGAACCACCCAGTGGATCTCCACTCCAATCCACATGCATACTTTTATCTGAGGCCATGGCTAAAATAGAAAAATAGGTTGTGTTTTAAAATATATTGCCTCACACAATATTAGAGCTGACTTTGCATCTAAGGTAGGTAGGATAAATTGTGTTTACAAAGAATCAGCTGTCTTGATCAACCCCCTGGGTGAATAATCTTGTGTAAATCATGCTAGTTTAAAGCATTAGGTAAGTATTAGGATAGCTCAGTGGTTTGAGCATTGGCCTGCTAAATCCCATATTGTGAATTCAATCCTTGAGGGAGGCATTTGGGGTAAAATCTGTCAGGGATGGTACTTAGTCCTGCTGTGAGGGCAGGTGACTAGAATTGATGACCTCTCAAGGCTCCTTCCAGTTCTATGAGATAGGTATATCTCCATATATTATTATTAAGTACAATCTCTTTTCATAGTCTAGAGATGGCCTGAAAGGCATGTATACCACATTTACAGCTGGGATCTGCCACTTAGATATGAGATGTGAATTTTGTTTTAACTTGGCAAGGAAAAGGGAAACTAATATTATTGTATAATACACTTGGAACTTCCGCAATGGAATAAATACTATGAAAATCCTTAGTCAGGGCTTTGAATGTTTCAATGGTTTTTTTTTTTAAAAAGCTCCTGAAAGTCCTGTGTCTGTAGACATTCCTGGCACATCCCATTTGTGCACACAGTTGCCTCAAATGTATTCATAAAAATAGAACAAATATTTATTTGCAGGCACTAGTGCAGGAGTTTACATGAATGGTCTTGTTGGCTTGTAATTTCTGTAGCACATTTTCAAAAGCACAATTGGGAATATCTTCCTCACATACCTAGCCATTAAAAAACTTGTTAGCACAGGGTTTGACTTCTTGTTAAAGCAATGTTCATGAGAAATGGCTGTCATTGTCTTTTCTATAGCAGTGGGCTAAGTCATACACATGCATAAGTCTGGACTGGTTCCAGTAAAATCAGTAGAAGTACTTTAGATTAGCACTAGTGTGCCTGAGATCAGAATTTGCCCCATAGTTTATATATAGGATACATAGGGACACATTTTGCCTTTAGCTTTGTACCTGGGGCACCTGTAGAAGTCAATTTGTGGTTTTTTCCCACACAGCTGGGGAAAGACTATGATGTGTTGTGACAAGTGATGGAAAAGCCAGATCACGATTATTGAAAAAACAAAAATGCTAAAAAATTCAAATACAGATTGTACCTCCCTATTCCGCACCCTTTTGGGAGCTGACCAGTTCTGAATCAGGGAATCTGCTGGACCAAGGGAGGTCACTGCTGGCCCTTCTAATACTGCCAGTTACCGGGCTCAGCTCCAGCAGCAGCAGAGGGGCCAGCATTGACCGAGTGGGGGGAAAAAGCAGTATCTGAGAAGCTGCTGAGTCTCGCAGCCAGGAGCACAGCACACCCCTCTGCCAGCCTGCTGGACACCCACCCCCTGCCAGCCTTCCAGGGAGCAGGATGGGAGCAGGGGGCTTATCCCACTGCACCCAGTGAGCCAGCTGGGGAATGGGAGTAGCAGGGCTAGAACCCACACTGGAATGACACTTCCAGACTGGAGTGCCACGCAGATGGTGGAACAGGGTAAGCCCCTGCACACAGGCCCTGCTGTCTGGGTGCATTCCTGACCAGCATGTCCATTCCTCCCCCCCCCCCCAGGCCACTGGGGGGAGGGGGTTGCCCCATCCTTACTGTCCTGCTCCCCCATCTCCATTTTTGCCCATCCACCCAAAGTCGGGGCCCACCAAGTGGGCCCTTCTGGCTATGCCACTGCTGGAAGCTCAGGGAGGGCAGGGGAGGAGTTTCTGAACATGATGCCCAACTTACCGCTGGCGGTGCTCTACCCCGGGAGCACCCAGGGGGAAGCCATATGACAGAAATCCAGATTATAGAGGCCCAACCTGTATACTGTAAAGCAGAGGCCGGCAAAATGTGACCTGCAGGCTGTATAGGGAGGCCTTTTGTGGACAGGGTATTCTGAGGGGTTCATTCTGCCCATTTGAAGGCTCCTTTAGTGTTGTCTGCATGGCATAAAGGGGCATTAATGCAACTGAGAATCAATCCCTTTATCTTCAGCACCAAAGCTACCACATAGGAAGCAGCTAAATCACATGGGACTGCCTCAAAAGAAAACTACATGGATTATTTATTTTTCTTTAT
The DNA here is from genome assembly GCA_032595735.1 of Pelochelys cantorii. Lineage (NCBI taxonomy): Eukaryota > Metazoa > Chordata > Testudines > Trionychidae > Pelochelys > Pelochelys cantorii. The sequence goes on along the minus strand of CM064328.1, from coordinate 145,248,337 downwards.
AAAGAATTAAAACTACCAGGGCAGGAGGGAATCCATTGATAGCAGCCCATCGTCAGTCCAAGATTAGAGTCCAAACAAAGCTTGCTTTAAGGTCTTGGTTATTCTCACTCCCTAAATAGGGACGTTATCAGCCCACACAAACTACTCCACAGAGAGCTTCTAACCAGGTAATTAAGAACCAAAATGCTGCTTCCAAGGTTTTGTCATGTATCACTCCCTGTTTGTTTTTATTGTGCAAGCTCGGTTCATGGAATGATAAACTGTTTGCTCTATGGCCTTGCGGTGGTACATGGAAAACTTTCCATGACTGAATTGTTATGGAACAGAAATAGCCAGGCATTTTCCAGAAAGCTTTGTGAACACACATTCTGGATCCTGACGACAATGGATTGTTCAGAAGCTCATCGATGTCCTCCACATCTTAGGTTTTTTGCACGACTTCATATCCTTTTTCTAAAAAAAGATGTAACAGAGCAAGGGATATGAAATATTGGGAAGAGAATGTATTTTCAAATACAGCGTGACACTGTGATACTCAGGAGAATGGTCTTTGGAAACATTCCTTTGCTTCTGCTGAATGTTCTGCTGTGTTGAAGTAACAGTGTCATTTTTTCCTACTTTTCAGAAAACAAACTTACCTGGGTTGGGGCAGGTGATAGACAGTCGTCTGCATCTCAGAGCTTATCATAGGGTCTGAGGCCCAGATTTTTAAAGATGCTTAGGCATTGATGCTCTCAGTATTGCAAAACTAGCTGTTTTGGAGAGCTAAATATAATTTTCAAGTGATTTTGGCACTGAAAATCCTAACTCCCATTGACAGATTTAAGCTTCTAAATTCCTAACTTCCTTTTGAAACTGAGATTTAGGTCTTAAATCAAGTTAGCTTTTCAATGCTGAGAGCAGCAATGCCTGAATACTTTTTAAAAGCTAGATCTTTAGAGCTTATATAGGTTGAACCTCTATCATCTGGCACCCTTGGGACCCAACCAATTCCGAACAAGAGAGTTTTCTGGAGCACGGGAGGTCAGTATTTTTTAGCAGCATTACCTATACTTCCATTGCTTACTGTGCTTTTAAAGCACAGTAAGCAATGGAAACTTGGCCACGCCCATGAAAAGTGGACATCTGGCTAACTAAAACCATTCTGGATGATGGATGTTTCCAGATAAGAGAGTTCTGAATGAGAATGGTTCAACATGTATTTGTTTTAGAAAGTGCAGTATTTAAATTGATAATTCTCATAGAAAGTATATTCACTAGGCAGAATTTTACCTTTAAATACTCACGGTGGGCCATGATGGCTCCCATATTTTCCTGTTCTCTGTGAGCATTTCTGACTTAGAGAGGAGGGAGGAAATATGTTGAGATCAAGAATGGATTTATGGTGAATGGGGTTCATTTCCTACCTCTGTCTCAAACTTTGTGTATGACTTACCCTCTCTGTGCCTCCATTTCCTAGCTGTGAAGTTGGGATAATGATGCTCCCTTCCTCTGACCCTTCTGTCTTGTCTATTCATACTGTTAGCTCTTGGGGAAGGAGGAAATGGCTGCCTCTTCCAATGTACCTGACATATTGAGGTTTTGATCTGAGAGGCAGACTTTGTCCAAAGAACTTACATTGTATAAGAAAAGAAAGTAAACTTCTGGATCCTGACTGTGTCTGCGTTTCTTCAAGGGCTTACTGGATTTGCTCCTGTGGCTGGATCCAGATAAGAACTATAGGACTTCAGGTGAAGGGAGAAAGGAGTTTGTGCTAAAGGATCAGGAATAGGGATGTGACAGAATGCTGAGATCCGACAGATGGGTCAGCACTCTGATTGCTGTAGCCTAATTAGTTTCCTCAGTAACAGCTGATTGAATAATTAGCAAATCAGATGGAGAGGTTGGAGAGATAAGCAACTGTAGATGGAACCTCTCTGGTCCAGCAACATCTGTGGTCCAGCATGAATTTAGTTAGCTGCATGTTCACTTATCAAGGGTGGGGCCAAGTTTCCTGTGGTCCCATAAAGTTTGTTTACAGTCGCCGATCCTGGCTCTCAGTGTTCTGTGCTGCTATTTAGCTCTAATTTACCCTTAAATGTCTTCTAAGAGCCCAGTCAGCAGTGGAAGTGTTGGTCATGCTGCTAAGCATAAGAATGCTTTTTCTGCTTTATCTACTTATTTCCTTATGCTAATATAGTAAAATTGCGTAACAACACTAACACACTGTTATGAGGAGAACTGAGAGGTCGTGGCTAGGCGTAGGCTCATACATAGTGTATCAGCACAGTCAGAAATCATGAAGCAGCATTGCAAGTATTGTTCCATGTCTGAGCCTTGACAAAGTAAAAATAAAAAGAGACCCACTTACTACAGTACTAACCTCCCATGGTTTGGCCAGTTCTCTTGTCTGGCACCCAGCAGATCCCAAGGGTGCCAAACTAGAGCGGTTCAACATGTAATTAGCCTTCAGATAACCAACGTGAAAAGAAGCCAGGACAGGGTGTTACAGAAGGTGGAGAAGGACAGAGTGAGCTGAGCCAAGAATGAAGGTGCTCCCTAGAGAGAGGGAGATCTCCTATCCTCCTAGGGCCCTAGCAAAGAAGGGCTGTAAGAAGCAGAAGTTATAACTGTGAGGTTGCACTGTACCTGTGCTGGGGAATGGGTTTAGACTAAAATACAACCTGTCTACAAGACAAAAGCGAGTGAGCACTGTTCTGGGGCAGAGGACTGGAACAGGGTGGGGCCCCATTACAAGGAGTAAGGGGGACTTCTCAGCTTCCCAGCTCTTGGGTGCTTAAATCCCATCCAGACTGACCACGTTTTTCAGGGTCCCTTTGGACTAGCTGAGGCCCTCAATGGCCCCATTTACATCAATAATTTAGAAAAATTAAAAAGAGACTCTCCACAGATGGAGGTCTGTTGTATTGATTCCAAACCCATTCACCAGCACGGGTACAGTGCAATCTCACAGACTATGGCCTAATGCGGTGGAGTGATGAGCTGTGGGATCCTCTCTTCAGGCACCACCATCAGTGTGGTAGTGGGGATTGGCTCCTACATTACATCTCCAGTATTTTCCTCTCTCTCTCTCTCTCTCACACACACACTCTCTCTCTCTGTGCATATATACACTCATATATATTTTCCTGCGGGACAAGAGTGACATCATCACGTCATGTTGTGTCCCACTGCTCCTCCACCCTCAGCAGTCCTGCCTCTTCCTGCCTTCGCCCCTCCCTGGTGCTCTGGAGGGGCACGAGCCATGCAGCCTCCCCCTTCCCGATGCTCAAGGGGGGGCAGGAACTGCAAGCTGCATGGCCTTCCTCACTGCTGAGGGGACAGGAGCTGCAAGGCCTCCCCTTTGCCCCCCATCTGTCCCTCTGCGCCCCTCCAGGTGGGGCAGAAGCCATGAGGCATCCCCCTCCCCTGCATCTCAGTACCCCCCACACCCTCAGCCAAGACCCTGCACCCCCAGCCCACTCACTCATACCTTCCAAGCTGAGACCCCGCACCTCCAGCCCCCTCACACACTCCCTCCAATACCCTGCACCTTCACACATCTCCTCCACCAAGACCCTGTACCCCCAGGTCCCTCACTCATCCCTTCCACTGAGACCCCACACCCCCAGCCTGCTCCTGCACCCTCCCCTGCTCTTGTATCCTCCCCCCGGCCAGACACCTACCCCCAGAGAGAGGGGGGTTGGTGAGCATAGTGAGCAGGGGGCATCGACCCCTAGTTGTCTTTTAAAAAAATATCCCTTTGTTATGTGCAAGTAATGGTTATTACTTAATGTTTCTTTCTTTGGGCTATGCTGAAATTTCCCAGTTAATATTCTTGCCTGTTTAATAATTATCCAGGGTTTCGCAAATTGATTGAGCTGGAACATTAAATCCTACAGGAAATATATTTTTTCTTGATATTTAGAGGCTTTTCTTAGCAGCCTGAGCAATTAAAGGTTGAATGCGACTCCCTCCTCCCATAGATATATTGTAAATCACTTCCAGAAAAGGGTTAGTCTCAGAAGCTGCATTTTAGTCTGAAAGAGAATTTTAGGAGGATTAGGCAGTTCAGGGGTTGGTACTGAGATAAGGGGCTGTACACCTACAGAAATCTGGGTTGGATCATTTGGTGGATTCATTTCCCACAGTAACTACATGCTAGTATCACAAATCCATCATCATAACTGGTCCCCTTGTTGGTAAGCTCAGCAGAGAGGACAAGACTGGGACAGATAATGCTTTGGAGGCTAAACTTGCCCTTTCAGGTGACTCTGCACTTGAGGTACATTGGCAGAGGGAAGTGTCTGAGAAGCTGATGTTGGCTCACAAGGCAGTACATTTCCCCTCGGGCCTGTTCTCCCACATGCTATTTATCCATGGCACCACGAAGTCCAAAGACCTCTCCTTAGCTACCTTGGCCAATGCCAGCCTGAAGCCAACCCTCATCCCTGAGCTGACCCCGAAAGGTCTCAGGTCAGCCGAGGGGAATGTGCTTTGAGCAAGGCCAGCTGAGGCCTGGACAGTGGACCCTTTCCTGGAGGGGCACCAAAGCGGAGTATTGCATCCAGTTCTGGGCTCCCCACTCCAGAAGGGATGTTGACACATTGGAGAGGGTCCAGAGGAGGGCGACCAAAATGATTAGGGGGCTGGAGCACATGGCCTGTGAGAAGAGGCTGAGGAATTTGGGTTTGTTTAGTCTGCAGAAGGGAAGAGTGAGGGGGGATTTGATAGCAGCCTTCAACTTCCTGAAGGGAGGTTCCAAAGAGGATGGAGAGAGGAGGTTCTCAGTAGTGACGGGAGCAAAACAAGGAACAATGGTCTCAAGTTACAGTGGAAGAGGTCTAGATTGGATATTAGGAAAAACTATTTCACTAGGAGGACGGGGAAGCACTGGAATGGGTTACCTAGGGAGGTGGTGGAATCTCCATCCCTAGAGGTTTTAAAGTCCTGGCTTGACAAAGCCCTGGCTGGGTTGATTTAGTTGGGATTGGTCCTGCTTTGGGCAGGGGGCTGGACTCGATGACTCCTGAGGGCTCTTCCAGCCCTGTGATTCTATGACGTCCCTGGGGGGAGCCTCGATACCCCCACGCCCTGGGGACAAGCAGGCATGGGAAAGTGCTGGCCAGGCCGGGAGGGCAACGGGGCAGCTCAGCTACCCTCCGTGCTGTGCACGCACCAGGTCTGGCAGTGGCGGTGTCCCACACAGAGAGAGGACTTCTATCCCTGCCCGCTGGGGGAGAAAGGGGAGTGTGGTGGGGGAGGTGTGCGTGAGCAGCAGCCACCGCTTGCCAGGCAGGATGCTGCTGGGAGCCCTTCCATTTCCTTCCCCCAAGCAGGTTCCCATGCAGGGGCTCAGTGTCCTCTGCCTTGCCGCACTGTTCCCTGCAGCAGGTGCTGCCCCAGGAGTGCAGTGTGCGCAGCGTCGCTGTGTGTGTCCATGACCGCATCCCCCTGACAGTGGAGGCATGTGCTGGGAGGGTGCCCAGGGTGTCCCACCCTGGGGTTGGGAGCAAGGGAGGCCTGTGCAGACACCTAGTGAGCAGGAGCACAAGGGTCCTCTGTGGCCGGCTCCTGGGGCTTTGTGCTGTGGACTGGCGCTCCATGTGCACAGGCTGCTATGCAAACCCCAGGCTGAGACGGCCGAGCACAGAGCTCCTGGCCATCCACCACCTCCCTTGCGTGTGTTTAGGGAAAAGGGGGGCACTCACCTGATGAGCCTTCCCCTGCCTTGGACAGACAAGCACCTGCAAGACATTCTGGGAGGGGGCACCCACTCCAGGTCAGGGCTGGGCTCACCTGGCATCTTCTCTTCTTCCTCCTCCTCCTCCTCCTCGATGCCCTCGGCACTGCCCTCCGAGGTGTCTCCAGTCCTGTGTCCACAACGAGGGGGTAAAGGGACTGACCCCCCCCCCCCAAGGATGTGACGGAGCTGCTCGTAATAGGGGCAGGTCTGGATGCTGCTCTGGAGCAGGAGCTGCCCTTCTCAGCTTTGGTGCATGCCTGCCTCAGCATCCTAATCTTCACACGCACTTGCTCCTGCGTACGCATGTCCCCTCTGTGTGAGGCTTGCAGCCACCCACCCGTAAATGTCCACGTTCCGTCGCCTGGCATGGAGAGCCTGTTGATTCTCTCCCTCACCCCAGATCTCCAGGAGATCCAGGATCTCCGCACCAGAGCAAGACGGGGCTTCTGCCCCCAGACAGGGGCTTTTGAGCTGCCCAGAGCTGTGGCAGCAGCTGCTGGGGTCTCGGCTGGGGTGGTGGCTCAGCCATGACAGCAGGGAGTGAGGATGGGGCAGCTGTAGGTGGCACCAGGCTTGCAGGGCCTGCTCTGAGCCACAAGCCCTCTGCCTGCTGCCTGCTCTGATGACTGAGGACAGAGCAGCCAGCAGGGCACCATGGAATTCCATGGAGGCCCCATATCTCAAAATAAGTGTCTGCATGCGCACCATTGCGAAATAGCCGCTATGCCTCATAAATGGAGGGTCACAGATTTCGAAATAAGCCGCCCGTTTTTTCAAATTTATTTCAAAATGTGGGGTTGCTGCGTGGACACTCGTTTTGTTATTTCAAAATAATGTGGACATGCCCAATGAGACCATTCATTTGAAAAGCAAATTGTATATTTTGAAGAAAAATGCAGCTGAGCTATTGTAAAGAGAGTGTAAAACTACAGCTCGCACCAGAACATTATTGCAACTCTGAGCAGGTGGTGGATTGGAAGGGGATGAGGGAAATGAAAGTTTAACCTTGAATGAAATTATATCGAAGGATTTGTTGATATTCTGCAGCAAAACTGATGCCTTTTATGTAGTTAAAAACAGATGGTCAGGAAGCTTAATCCTTTGGAAAAGTTTTGCCTGGAGCTTTTTTTGCAAACAACCTTTTTTTTTCCAAAGATGAGAAAGTCACAAGAAATATTTTGAGATATTTCTTAGTGGGCTTAATTTTTAGAGCTGTGGCCATGGGGTCACACGCTCCAGTACTGTTACAATTAACCTCTTCTGTACTGCCAGAATATACATGAATGTTGACAGCATGATTTTACAATAATGGCCACAATTGGGCTGCTTGTCCCCCATTATGCTGCTCCAGTGACTGGATACCTGCCAGATCATTGCAATAGGGAATATCTCCAGAGTAAAGGGATTTCCTCACACTGTGGAGAACTTGCAGAATACTGTACACCACCAGGAGTGTGCCAAGACCAGCCCAAAGGAGGGAAGGGGGCACTGAAGGAGGGAGGTATAAGTGAATATTAATAAGCATTATGAAAGGAACATTAAAACTCTTATTTCAGGGTTTAAACCAATCTCTATTAGAAATCAGCATGAGACTTAATGTGAGGAGCAGATTCACCCATCACTGCCTCCTGCATAGTTCCGACAACTTCCTCTGACCGTCTAGCATTGGCTACTGTCAGGGACTAGATTAGATGCACAGGTGCCGACTCTGTGGGTGCTCCATGGCCTAGCTGCTGAGGTTTGATCTGACCCCCGAGGCCGATCGGACACAGTTCCAGGGCCTGCGCAAGTCCCCTGGCGCCACCTACAAAGATGTGGCCAACTTTATCCCTCCTGCCCTGGGGCTGCCTGGCTGTTGGCTGTCCCGTCCCGACCCATCCTAGGTGGGACTTGAACCCACCACCCTGTCCTCCCCAGGCCAGAGCACCCAGGGGAAAAAATTAGTTGGCTGTTGGTAGGGTCTAAGTAGCCATCACCCTTGCACCTTTCATCTGGTGACCAGCTCCCACTCCCATCCCCTGCTTCTGGAGCACTGTGACCAGCTGATTCCCATTGCTCAGGAAGCTTCAGGAGGCAGGGAGGTAGTGGAGCAGGTGTGAGGGTTGCTCAGGGAAAGGGGTGTATGATTTCAAGAGCCAGGGCTGTAAGTCATAATCTGGGTCCTCCAGGATCAACATGGGCATTTCCCCTGTTGTGATCTGGAAAGAAAGTTCCTGCCGGTAGTTTTCTGTAAGGGTCAATGTTTCTCAAGGTCTGTGCATTCTGCACCTTTCCAGACCTCTCTGCACTTATGGCCGAGAGCCATCCACATGATCCAGGAGCCCTGGTAGCACCCTCAGGAAATATCCCTTCCTGTCCTCAGTGGCAAGGTGGGCTGGTGCTAAAATCAGAATATGTGCGCCAAAAGCCAGCCTTCCAGAGCAGAATGTGATTTATTGCCTGACACCTTGCAGCAGTACAGCACCACTTCCAACAGATTTGCAAGTGACCGGTAGTGATCAGGAGTCACCACCTTCCAAAGAGCAATTGCGACATACTTTTCAATCAAGAGGGCAGTGCTCATTCCAGCGTCCTTGCACTACAGGTGAGGGGCCAGCTCGGCACACAACTCCCAGAAGGTTGCTTTATGCAAAAGCCACTGTTCTGTTGCCTCATCCCAGACCTGCATGACAATGATATCTGACCAATTGGTGCTGACTTCCCAAGTCCTGTACAGCTGGGACTGCCAAATGTAATGACAGGTTGCCACTGTCCATATCAAGTACACTGAGGGTATGTCTATGCTACAGAGTTTTTTAGGAAAAATGCCTGTTTTTCTGAAAAAACTTCAATTATGTCCACACTGCAGTTGCATTCTTTCAAAAGAAAATTGAAAGAACAGAGGAGTTTTTCCAGCATTGGTAATCCTCTTTCTATGAGGAAAAAGCCTTTTTGCAAAAAAGCTCTTTCAGAAAAAGGCATGTGTGGACAGGGAAGAGGGAGTTCTTTCAGAAGAAGAGGAAAGAGGAAAAAGAGGTGCCCTGGTGACCGCTCCATCCATAGTAATCACAGCTTACTCATAGACTTTAAGGTCAGAAGGGACCATTTTGATCATCTAGTCTGACCCCCTGCACAATGCAGGCCACAGAATCTCACCCACCCACTCCTAGAATAATCCTCTCGCCTATATCTCAGATATTGAAGTCCTTGAAACGATGGTTCAAAGACCCCAAGATGCAGAGAATCGTCCTGCTAGTGACCTGTGCCCCATGCTACAGAGGAAGGCAAAAAACCTCCACGGCCTCTGCCAATCTACCCTGGAGGAAAATTCCTTCCTGACCCCAAATATGGCAATCGGCTGAACCCTGAGCATGTGGGCAAGACTCACCAGCCAGACACCCAGAAAAAAGTTCTCTATAGCAACTCCTATCTTCCCACCATTGGCCCATATACCACTGATAGTGAAAGGTCAATTAATTGCCAAGATTATGTTACCTCATCAAACCATCCCCTTCATAAACCCATCTAGCTTTATCTTGAAGCCAGATAGGTCTTTTGCCCCCACTACTTCCCTTGGAAGGCTGTTCCAGAACTTCACTCCTCTGATGGTTAGAAACCTTCGCCTAATTTCAAGTCTAAACTTCCTAATAGCCAGCTTATATCCATTTGTTCTTGTGTCCACATTGGTATTGAGCTTAAATAATTCTTCTCCCTCCTTGGCATTTATCCCTCTAATATATTTAAAGAGAGCAATCATATCTCTCCTCAGCCTTCTTTTGGTTAAGGTAAACAAGCCAAGTTCCTTGAGTCTCCCTTCATAAGACAGGTTTTCCATTCCTCGGATCATCCTAGTGGCCCTTCTTTGTACCTGTTCCAGTTTGAATTCATCCTTCTTAAACATGGGAGACTAGAACGGCACACAGTATTCCAAATGAGGTCTCACCAATGCCTTGTATAATGGCACTAACACCTCCTTATCCCTACTGGAAATACCTCGCCTAATGCATCCCAAGACCGCATTAGCCTTTTTCACAGCCATGTCACAATGGCGGCTCATAGTCATCCTGTGATCAACCAGGACTCCGAGGTCCTTCTCCTCTTCCGTTACTTCCAACTGATGTGTCCCCAGCTTATAACTAAAATTCTTGTTATTAATCCCTAAATGCATAACCTTACACTTCTCACTATTAAATTTCATCCTATTACTATTACTCCAATTTACAAGATCATCCAGATCTTCCTGTATGATATCCCGATCTTTTTCTGAATTGGCAATACCTCCCAACTTTGTGTCATCTGCAAACTTTATAAGCACACTCCCACTTTTAGTGCCGAGGTCAGTAATAAAAAGATTAAATAATAATGGTCCCAGAACTGATCCCTGAGGAACTCCGCTAGTAACCTCTCTCCAGCCTGACAGTTCACCTTTCAGTATGACTCACTGTAGTCTTCCCTTTAACCAGTTCCTTATCCACCTCTCAATTTTCATACTGATCCCCATCTTTTCCAATTTAACCAATAATTCCCCATGTGGTACTGTATCTAATGCCTTACTGAAATCGAGGTAGATTAGATCCACTGCATTTCCTTTATCTAAAAAATCTGTTACTTTCTCAAAGAAGGAGATCAGGTTGGCTTGGCAGGTTACCTTTTGTAAAACCATGTTGTAATGTGTCCCAATTGCCATTAACCTCAATGTCCCTAACTACTTTCTCCTTCAAAATTTTTTCCAAGACCTTGCATACTACAGATGTCAAACTAACAGGCCTGTAGTTACCCGGGTCACTTTTTTTCCCTTTCTTAAAAATAGGAACTATATTAGCAATTCTCCAGTCAAATGGTACAACACCTGAGTTTAGAGATTCATTAAACATTTTTGCTAATGGACTTGCAATTTCATGTGCCAGTTCCTTTACTATTCTTGGACGAAGGTTATCTGGGCCCCCTGATTTACTCCCATTAAGATGTTCGAGTTTGGCTTCTACCTCAGATTTGGTAATATCTACCTCCATGTCCTTATTCCCATTTGTTATGTTGCCATTATCCCTAAGCTCTTCATTGGCCTCATTAAATACTGAAGCAAAGTATTTGTTTAGATATTGGGCCATGCCTAGTTTATCTTTAACCTCCACTCCATCCTCAGTGATTAGCGGTTCCACTTCTTCTTTTTTTGTTTTCTTCCTATTTATATGGCTATAAAACCTTTTACTATTGGTTTTAATTCCCTTTGCAAGGTCCAACTTAACATGACTTTTAGCCTCTCTCACTTTGTCCCTACATGCTCAAACCTCAATAAGGTAGCTTTCTTTACTGATCCCTCCCATCTTCCACTCCTTATATGCTTTCTGCTTTTTCTTAATCACCTTCCTGAGATACTTGCTCATCCAACTTGGTCTAAAACACCTACTTATACATTTTTTCCTCTTTCTTGGGATACAGGCTTCTGATAGCTTCTGCAACTTTAACTTAAAATAATCCCAGGCCTCCTCCATTTTTAGATCCATAAATTCTTTAGTCCAATCCACTTCCCTAACTAATTTCCTTAATTTATTAAAATTAGCCCTTTTGAAATCAAAAACCCTAGTCTCAGATTTATTTTTGTTTATCCTTCCATTTAGTTTGAACCGAATTAGCTCATGATCGCTCGAGCCAAGGTTGTCCCCTACAACCATTTCTTCTGTGAGGTCTTCGCTACTCACCAAAACCAAATCTAAAATGGCTTCCCCCTTGTTGGTTCAACAACTATTTGATGAAGGAATTCATCAGCTATCACATCTAGGAAAATCTGAGCCCTATTATTATTACCAGTATTTGTTCTCCAGTCTATATCTGGAAGGTTGAAGTCTCCCATGATTACACAGTTTCCATTAGTATTTACTTCTTTAAATACTTAATACTCTTCATTAAAGAGGTCTCTATCCATCTCCAAATTAGATCCTGGTGGTCTATAACACACCCCAAGTACTATCCCAGGGGAGGATCTAATAGTTTTCTTCCCCAATGTAATTTTTGCCCAGACAGACTCTGTCTTCTCCATTCCTTCACTTTTTAATTCTTTGCAATCTACCCCATCATTGATATACAATGCTACTCCACCACCTTTACCCTTATTTCTGTCTTTCCTAAACAGCACATACCCTTCAATACCTGTACTCCAGTCATGCCTAGTATTCCACCATGTTTCTGTTATTCCTATAATATCTGGTTTCACTTCCTGGACCAGTAGCTCTAGTTCCTCTATTTTGTTACCTAGGCTCCTTGCATTGGTGTACAAACATCTTAATTTTTGCTGTTTCACCTCACACACATTCTTTACCCAATTTGGCACGGACATTGTACCTCCAACATGACCTATTAGACTAGTATCCACTCTGCCCTTCCTCCTTATGTACATTCTCCTATCCCCGGCTATATCCTTTCTTACTTCGTTTTCCTCCCTCTCAATGCTAAAATCCGGCGTAGAGATTACCTGGACATCTCCCAACCGTCTCCCCCAAATTCCTAGTTTAAAGCTCTCTTAATCAGTTGTGCCAGCCTCCATCCTAGAAGTCTGTTTCCTTCCCTACTTAGGTGAAGTCCATCCTGAGAGAACAGTCCTCTATCTGTGAATGCCTCCCAGTGGCCATACATCCCAAAGCCCTCCTTATAGCACCACTGCCTGAGCCACCTATTGAGCATCATAATCCTATCACACCTTTGTTGCCCTTCTCTAGGAATAGGCAGAATCCCACTGAAAATCACCTGAGCCTCGATTTCCTGAAGCGTCCTTCCCAACCTAGCATAGTCTCCCTTGATTCGTTCCAGCGAGAATCTAGACGTATCATTTGTTCCTACATGAAGGATGATGAATGGATTCTTTCCCGCTCCCTTTAGGATCCTCTTCAACCTTAGTTCCACATCCCGTATCTTAGCACCTGGCAGACAGCACACCCTTCTGTTCTCTGGATCAGCTCTGGTTACAGGCCTGTCTATTCTTCTCAATAAGGAGTCCCCAATCACATAGACCTGCCTTTTCCTGGTGACAGTGTGATTCTCTGGTCTATCCCTTGTTTCCTCTGGCTGCAAGTCCTTTCCATTCCTATCTTCTCTTGTAATCTTCTTCAACCCATCCTGTATCCTCCTGGTGCTCATTATTGGTGTTGTCTCCATCGACTCTTCCCCTTTATGTATGGGACTAGCCACTCTTCTCTTCTTCCTTGCCTTTCCACCTTCAGTGGACACCTGCTGTATCCCTTCTCCGTTCTCCAACTCCGCATACCTGTTCTTGAGCTCTATTTCTCCTTCACTGGCCCATCTTTTCCTCTGCCTGGTTCTCATAGTCACATGCTTCCACTGTCCATTTTCTTCACCCAGCAGTCCCCCCTCAGAGGCCTTTGATCCTGCTTCAGTCTGCATGTCTAAGCTTTCCCCTTCAGCCACTTCATGCCTTTGCTCCATCATCTGCTCAAACCCCCTTACATGCAAGAGAGCATCCATTTAGTGTGGATGCTTTCTGTCAAAAAAGCAGATCGCTTTTCAATGCGCTGTGGCAGTGTGGACGCTCTCTTTCAAAAGACGTTTTTTCAGAAGACCTTCCGGAAAAACTTCTTCCGAAAGAAGCCTTCAGTCTAGACGTAGCCTGACAGGCTCCTTCGAGTCTTCTTCCTCTGTCAGTAACTTAATGATCTCTGCTGCCATGCACGAGGCCCTCACAACAGTCAACAGAGCTTCTAAGAGACGTGCAAGATCAATTCTTTCTTGTGGCAGATGCCGGATTGCACAGCAAAGAATGGCAGTTGGAAAAAAGGCACAAAAGGATGCCAGAAACTCCTGAACAACGCAATGCCTGATGGAATATTTTGCACGATCCCAAGATGACCTGCACACATTTTTGCAGCACAACAAAACCTAGTGACCAATAGTGTTGCGCGGCACTGTGGGATAGATTGTATTGCACCCACTGTCGAAGGGGGAGCTCCCAGTGTGAACACACGCTGTCAACAGAGGGGTCAAATGTGAACATGCATTGGTGATTTTGCCATTGACCATTTGTCAGCATTAGTTTCCTCAGAAAAGCTTGGTAGTGTAGATGTACCTTTCAATCATTTCTGTTGCCCATCTCCGTCCCTTTTCCCATTTCTAACATATCTTGTTGCCAGAAGCATCCATGGCTGCTCTGTCCCTCCCTCCGCTCCGTCTATGTGAACCCAGAAAAGAATGACCTTTTCCCTCCAACGTGAACCTTGCACCATTAGGCATGTCTGCAGTTAGACAGTTGCAATGCTTTGTATCAAGTTGGAAGCTTAGATGGGGGCAAAATGCAACTGGTCTTTTAGCAGGGGCATCCCACTCAGATCTGTCCATCTGTTGGTTTCCAGATGGAGCTTGACATGTTAGTTTTGGCACCTTGGTGCCTCCGAGACTCTTTCCCATGTGTTCCTGATGCAGATGCAGTCAGTGAAGGTGCCTGAGCTGGAGCCTGCAGAGTTTAAAGAAGCAGGGGCTTGCTGCAGAGCACTCTCCGGCTACGTCTACACTACAAGGTTTTTGCGTAAAAACCAGCAGAGCGTCTACACCTCAAGCGTGTTTTTGTGCAAGTAAAACAGCAGAACAGAGGGCTGTTGCTGGTAGAGTTATTCCTCTCCCCATGAGGAATAACTCCTTTTTGCGCTACAGCTCTTGAGCAAAAAAGCAGGTGTGGACGCTCCGGAGGGGTTTTTGTGCAAGAAACCCCTATCGGCAAAAGCACAGGTGCGCAAGAGTGTCTATGCAGTGTAGAGGCTCTCTTGCACAAAGCACATCGCACTTTTGTGATGCACTTTGAGGTCTGGATGTGCTTTTGCGCAAGAAATTTTTGCAGAAGAACTCTTCCACAAAAGGCTTCTTGCGCAAAAACCCTGCAGTGTAGACAAAGCCTCTATGAGGACCCCTTGACTCTAGAGTTCATCTCCCACATTGGCCTGAATAGCCATAATCTGCTTCCCTAGCATTTAGAGATGGTCCACGTAGGGAGAGAATAGATTCTGCTGTATGATGGGGCACTTTTTTGGTTTGTTACTTTGATTGAACTGATTACTTTGGTTGGGGTTTGCTGAATGGAATATCTCTTTCATGTTTTTTTTAAAGATTATATTTTAATTGGCATTAGGGTCAGTAGGGCAGCGGGAAGAGGCACTTTATTGTTTTCATTTCTAAATATAAACAACAAACTTTTAATTGCTAGAGCTTGACCTTAATGCTGCGTGTCTATCAGTACTCCTTCCACAAAGGCTTTCTTGGGTTTCTTCTAACCCAAGAAATCCTAGGGGAGTCATGCTCCTTTGGTATACATGTCCAGCCCTTGAATCACACAGACCACAGGGTATTGCAATGTAAAACATTAAGCTTGTGACTGAATTAAATATTACATTGACTGCTTTATAAAATAATTTTCCCAAGAATTATTTTTCCTTTGGCAGTTACTGTTGGTTGGTAAGAAAATAAACAGCGTATGGATACAAAAGACCAATTCTCAAAGGACTTACAGTGCTCGTCACATTACAGATGGCTGAGTGTTCTTTTATAGTTAACTCCTTGCTTGGCCACTTTCTTCAAAACTGTGTGCACTTCAGAGGTGATCTTTGATATTTGAATGTAAGCAAGTAGAAAATAAAAAATAAAAATGTCAGAAATTCCCATCAGAGAACTTTGGTATGTGCTTGGAGCATCTTTTAATTGGTTCATTGCATGTTATTACCCACACTGTTATGTTTATAGTTGGCTCCAAACGGCCACGGTTGGAGCTGGGGGCTCATTATTGCTTCTTCTCATGTCAGTGCTTTGGGCCTGATGGTGGCTGACCCCTGTGCAGGTGCACAGTGGAAGGAGACAAAGCAAGGAGCCTGTCCTGAACATGCATCCTGGCACAATGGCCCGTCACGGTCCCCGCTCCCTCTGAGCACAGGGAGGGACTCAGCCTTGCTCGGACTCTTGGAGCACAAGCCCTCCCAAAGGAGGAAGGAGGAATGTAGCCCTAACTCTCTCTCCAGTTGTTCAGGAAGACGTATGATTCAGCCACTGGACAGCTCTCCTGTGGAAACTGCTCCAATTTGTATGCAAAATACAATAGCTGTTGGATCAGGATGGACTTCCCGAAGGAGCTGGAACTGTACAGAGGTGCCTTCTGGACCTGGCCCAAAAGTCCATCCTTTGCTGAGCTGGAGTCCCCAGCAAGCCAAAGGGATGTTGTAAGCCTTCTCTTGCCTTTTTTTATATCACCTGCAATATCTAATAAACCTTGCATTTATTCGCATTAAGCAATTTGTGTCTTCGTTACCCTCCGAACCTGAGAGCAGTCTGGCTGGCCCAGCCTCTGAAGTAAACACCAGGCTCCTGCTGTATGGATTCTGTTGTGCTCAGAAAAACAGGACTTTGTGCATATTATGTATGTGTGTGTATTTGTAAGTAAAAGGATTGCATCACAGAAATGCCTGACTCCAACAACAGTCCCTCTTCCTACTGAAAACAACTTGTCATACCTTCACTATGGACTAACCACTTGGGCTGGAAGGCATAACAGGTGCAACACAGGCCCACTTCACTTGTGAACCAGTTTGCTCTAAGAAGCATTGTGCTGCCCAGGGCTCCCTTTTTTTAGTGGGTTGTTCTGCACCATCCCCAACACAGGGCTGAGGTGAAAAGTCCAACAGCCTTTGAGACTGTTAATAGTCACTGACTGTCTGTAGGTCAGTGGTCACCAACCAGGAGATCGGGATCTATCAGTAGATCTTGGAGCCTCTGACAGGAGACCCTGAGTAGTTCAGCCAGGAAGCTATCAAGTACTGGCACTTCAGTTGCCCCTCCCCATACTGTCGTGCTGCTCCTGCCCTCTGCCTTGGAGCTGCCCTCTGGGAGCCTCCTGCTTGCTGTGCAGGGTGTGGGAGGGAGAAGAGGGGGAGTGCTGATGTCAGGGTGTCTCTCCTCCCCCTCAGTGGCACTGCAAGATTGAGCCGGCTATACAACCTTCCTTAATAGGTGGTTGGCTTTTAGCTCATGTGGTAGAGGTTCATGCACTAAGTTAGAGAGATCCCAGGTTTGATTCTGCCCACAGATAACAGGGGCCTTTTCATGTTACAGCTGCATTCATTTAAAAGCAATCCTATGATACATCACTTTTATTGTGTACTGCCAGGTTCCAAAATCAAGGAAAGTCTGAGGTTTAAGAATAACAAGAAGCTAAAATTTTATTTCCAGCCCTTCTCTACATTCATTTCAGCTTCTCTAGTAAGTGCCTGATAGATTCTTGATCTTTGGAGTGCTGGAAAATCTACATGTTCTCTGGAGAATCTTGTGAGTTGCAGCATATGTTTGAAGTTAAGTGGAGTTGTTTTACAGGAAATTTGCTTCCTGTGTCCTATATAATTTGCATACTTACCAAACAACAACAAAAATGTCCAGAAATGAACAGTCCTGTTAATCAAATTATTAATTCCTTACTGGGATACAGTACTATCAGAACTTTCTTGCTGGCCTATCAGTTATGAGTGGGTGTGAGAGCAGGGCAACTGGAAGGCTTTTATCTGCATATTGATCGCCTATAAAATGAGCCCTCTCAGTCTTTGATCTTGTTGTATTGGGGGCTTTCAAACATTATCCTTGGGTTTTACCTCTTCACCTTAATTTTTTTCTTCTTCCCCTGCTGTTCAGATTTCTTGTTTATCAGATATTTGTTTCATCTGTGACTTTACATCCCTGGGTATGTCTACACTGCAGAAATGCTCCTCCACAACTCCCCCTCCAAAAACCCCCCAAACCCTGCAGAAGTCAGTCTTAGAGCCAAGGTCAACTGACTTCAGCTCATACTGCTTGAACTATGGGGCTTACAGAAGCAGTGCAGACATTGCCATTCCGGTTGGGTGGGTCTCAGAGCCCAGCCTCAGAACAAGTGAGAACATGCACACTGCTATTTTTAGCCCCATAGTCCAAGCTATGCAAGCTCAAGTCAGTTGGCCTAGGCGCTGTGAGTAGCTGCCCTGTGTTTTGCAGTGTAGCTGTACTCTTGGTCAGTCTTATTCAAGTGTAGGGTCTCAAGTCAGATGCTGTCCATTCCACATCTCTCACAGCTGTCAAAAATTGACTGTATATTGTGTGTTTGCCTTGATTCCCGCTCCCCTCCCATGTTCAAATCTTGGCCCATATACTGAGTTGATATAATCTGTGCCTCTCTGGGATCTGACTCACTGATTTAAATGGAGTTGTGCCAATTTACACATGCTCAGAATCTGGCCCCGTGTGTTTTTAATCCTGTACTGACGTTCCGGACAGTATTCAAAATCACCTTGGAGATGGCAGCTTGCTCCTTTGGAGACCCTTGCTTTCCTTTTATACCTTTGGAACAATTTTTGATCTACTGAATCATCCTCACTTATCCACCAAAGTTCAGGAACAAACGACACAGCTGTCAATCACTGAGCCAAAATGGCAATGCAAAAAATGTGGTTTAATTTTGGAGCCAGGTTAAGCATGAGCCTACCCTGAATACTCTCCCAGTGGCTTTCCCGGTCAGGTTATGTATGACATACATAAAAACATTACAGAGTTTTTTCAGAAAAACAGCCATTTTTCCAAAAAAACTCGTGGAGCGTCCACACTTCAAGTGTGTTTTTGTGCCAAAAAATTGAAAGAACAGAGGGGTTTTTCGTGGCACAGGTATTCCTCATTCTACGAGGAAGAATGCCTTTTTCCGAAAGAGCTCTTTCGCAAAAAGGCGTGTGGATGGGGAAGAGGGGGTTTTTGTGCAAAAAGAGGAAAGAGGAAAAGCACAGGTGCCCTGGTGGCCATTCTGTGCATAGTAATCAGAGCTTACTTTCGGGAGAATGTCCATGCAGTCTGGACACACTCTTTCGCAAAAGCGCATCACTTTTTTGATGCGCTTTTGCAGTGTGGACACGCTCTTGTGCAAGAAGTTTTTGCAGAAGAGCTCTTCCAATAAAAGCTTCTTATGCAAGAAGCCTGCGGTCTAGACATAGCCTCATAGGCAAACAGATGCATGTTCAATTCCACCAGCTGCTTTGGTAGTCTTAGAAATCAGACCACCTCTAGTTTGCACAACTCTTTACTGAGTCAAGACAGCAACCTTACTGTGTATTTGGTCATTGACTTTTTCTTGGTGTATTGTAGTTCATTGAAATGAGACTCAGCTGCAAATCCAGAAAGTCAGTTGTCCCCTCGTAATATTTTTCTGAACTAGGGAAAGAGGATCTCTAAAAATCCTACTGGTGACATACATCTTAGATTTCTGCATTTTTCTTTCATTCGATATTTCTGTGGTTGTTGGTTGCTGCAATAATTGGAATTGTCCCAACAATGCTTTTATCTAGGGGATTTAAAAAGGTATATTTCCCTCTTCTGTAGCTGGAATAGCCACTCCATTGTTTGCAATAAATGATTACCTCTTGGCAGTTCTAACTTGTTTGCTTTTTTCCTCTCCCAACTTATTTGCATCCACAAGAATGTCTCTGATTGTGAACCATTGGCTACATGTTAATGAAGTTAATGCCTCTTTACAGAGTGAGTCATGTACTTTAAATCTTGTGAAATAATCTGTGTGCTACTATCACATCCAGTGCCCAGGCTCTGAACAATATAACTATAATGACATTAGAAGGCTAAAACATCCCCAAATGCAAGACTCCCAGAATGAGAAGTCTACAGCAGTGCAAAATGAGCACAGCTTCCCCTTCACTGGGAGAGAGAATGTATCTCGTCTCTTTCTTTATAAGAAAAGTAATGCCCACTTTGTTTTTCATTTGTTTGCAGTCTCTGAGTGGGAGAGATCCATTTGCCCATAATGAGGAAAAGAAGATGGTCAGAGAGTGAAATCAAATGGAAAGGAAATGGGGAGCAGTGTTCTCTCTATTTTTTCCATCTCTGGATGGAATACTATTTTGTGAGTAATGTGCACTGAGGCATGTCCATATGTGCACTACCAGTAGAAACACACGCTGCAGGCTGCAGGCGCTCTGCTAATCAGGTGGGTGGCACCTGAATCTCTCCTGGCTGGCTGCCCAAGTGCTCACTGGACAGGGAACACTGATGGGGAGCTACATTTCCAGAGCTGGCCTGGTGTCTCTGGCTCCTGTTGATTAACTTCATTTCTTTCTTGCCATAATTTATAGATGTAGATTCTCCCATAACACCGTCTCTCCATATGTTCACCATCCCCTGCAATGCGCTTCCCTGGTTCTGTTTGTGTTTGGGTCTTTGGAACACAGCAAGAAGCTGATTTCTTGATCATTTCTTTTCTTTTTCTTCACAAAATGGTTGGCATTTCGATAGCATTTCCCATTCCCTGTTTACTTCTTAAAAGACTATTTATTTTGTTGTTTGGAACATTTCATGAGACACATAATTGTTTACTCAAGTAAAGGTCTGGGGATACAACTTACCAGTTTACAGGCTGTACTAAATGAATACAAACAGCTTATTTTCCTTCAGTTAGTCCTCTCTTTGACTTTCTGAAAATCTCACTGAATGATACTGTGGGAGAACATTCTCTGGATTCCTTGAATATTCACTGTATTGTAGCATTACAAAACCAGAAAGGCAGAAATTCTCTGAGCAACTCTAATAGCACAGTAATGGGCCATCATTCACAGAAAATAGAAGGAAGGGGCAGAAATAATCAACCCTTTTCCTCTCTAGATGTTTGCTTTTTGTAAATTGAGCTTTTCATTTTTTTCCCAGTGAAACTCAATGATATTTCATAGAGCTGCAATCAGCTACTTATCTACCAATTTATATATTCTCAGTAATGCATGATGAGTTCTTTTTTCCTATAGAGACACCTGGTTAAAGCACTGGTCTTGGCCTCGTGTGTGTACGCTTTAGGCATAGGTAGGAAAACTCATTGCTAACTACTGGGACTTTTTTTTTTACTTACTCTATTTTCCTCATTTTTGATCTTATATATTTTGAATGGTTGTTATCGTGATTGTACCCTTGCAAAATTCTATGCCCCCATTTTTTCTAGATAAAGGTTGGTTTGTTTGGTTTTTCTTGACAGGCAAGTAAAATATTACTTAAGTCTTTGAAGCAGGGACTGACACATCTTTCTGTTTTGTATTTGTGTTGTGCCTAGCCTTGATCCATGGCTGGGGCTTCTAGGTACTACCACATTACAAATAAATAATAATTTTGTTCATTATCCTCAGCCACCATAATGTGGTGATGCGATGCATGCCAATTTGTGAGTGAACAGATTTGAGGCCAGAAAAAAAAAAGGGAACCACTGGGATAGAACAAAAACAAGAACACTCTTGCAATATAGTAATTATCTACATTTCAGATCCATGCATGTAAGGTTAACTCTGGAGCTGAGTTGCATTTCTCTGTCATCTGTGAATTTTACAGATGGGAGACTCACTTATTTGTGGGAAGACTTTTTTTTTCTCAGGTGACAGAATAACCAAATCACTCAGTACTTAATTGCGCACATTGATGCTACTGGTTTGGTTTCCCACGCGAGCTTTAACTACAAGGTTCACATGAAACTGAGCTTTGAAATCTATCATCCAAACGCTTGCAGGAGCCAAATATTTCCAGCTGTTGTTGTCTTCTATTTATTTCCCACAGCATCTTGGCTTAGGTCTGCTAGTGATCTTTCTTTCTCAATGGCATGAGATATTAGCAGAGTCATTGTTTATGCTGCACAGAAGGATATTCCTCAAGCCTTACTTCATTAACAATTTTAAAAGCTTGTTAAATTGATTTATGTTTAAAGAAGGGAAACTTTTTTTCATGTGAAATAAATAAGGGACAGGCTTTCTATAGATTGGGACAATGAGGACAATTAAATACCAGGAGGCAATCTTTGTTATGAATTTGAAGATGTCATCTGGCCTTCAAATGCCAGTGTTACGAGATGAGAGATTATTCTATATGTTTGTGATCAATTTTACATCTATTTCCTCCAGTGCATTGGAGTTGTCAGAATCTTAAAAAAAAACAAAAACAAAAAAACCCATCCACAAAGAGATCTGATAACAGTTCACGATCAGAGTGACCACTAAACTACTAAGAGTATTGTGGTGTAATATCTATGTCATATAATCTGTGGTGTGAATATCTTAAAACAACCCTGGATATCCTGGGATCAGCTATGATAGCCATGAATCTTTGAAAGTGGTGCTGATGAAATACACATGAAAAGCAATCACATAAAAGTTTACTTGTATGAGGTTCTTGTAGGTCATTATATAGTACTTTTTTTAAACAGATGCTATCATCTTAAAAGCACTCTTCAAAAACAAATATCTTCTCTACTTCAAACAACTCTTCAGATTAAGTTTTTAAAAGGTTTTTAAAAGAGAAGGATTTTTCTACCAGTTATGCTGTTTGTTTACATTTTGCATATTTTCCAGTTTGGGCAATGAAAATAGAGGAATCGGTCCAACATTTGTGCTAAAAAGCTATCCAGATGTTAATTTAATAGTAAGGTGGATGATAGTTTACAGATAGGGGAATTCAAACATGGAGAGGTGATGTGACCTGCTCAGGCCCCATTGTGAGCCAATAGCACAGACAGGATTTAAATATAGAATTTTCTGATTTCCATTCTGATGCTCACTCTAGTTTATAGTCAGTTTCGGTTTATGTTTCTCATGCACTTAGGGATATAAAAACAATTAACCAGTCAAACGATAGCCAGTTAACTGTTTCAGCCTAGATCCTGCCGCCTGGCAGCTGATTCCACTGCCCAGCTGGCCCCTTTGGGACTGCTATGGCCAGCTGCTGCTGTTCACTGCTGGAATTAAATGACAAAGGCCAGTTAACCGACAAGCATACTAGTAAGTCTCATGCTTACTTGCGTGCCAACAGGTTAACATCCATATCATGCACTAGTCCAAAGTTGCAGGAAATACTGCAGGGAATGGACATTTTTGCTGTTATTTTCAAATGTTTCCATTTCTATTTATTTTCTTTTGATCATGAAAACAATTCTATTGCTTCTAAAGCCGTGTCTCCATTTGCCACACTGGAGAGCGATCTTCTGCACCTTGAGCTCTGCCCCCCTTCTACCCTTCCTCTCCCCACAGCAAGGAGCCCATGCTGGTGCTCCAGCCTCATGCCCACCCTCGCAATGTTGGAGCACCAGCACCGGCTTCCCTCGGGGAGCGGGGGCAGAAAGGAAGCCTTGAGCCTCTCTGTCAGATCCAGCTTGCGGGAAAGAAGCGGAGCCAGAAGCAGCTCTGCATGCTGCTGCTCTCCTTCCCCCTTCCCCTGCTGGTGCTGGGACACATTGCCTGGAGGCTTTCCCTGCTGCTCCCATTGGCCAGAATCTGGCCAGTGGGAGCAGGGGGAGACCATGCCTGGGACACAGTGCTTGGGAGCAGCATGGGGTGCAAAAGCAAATAAGTGCCCCCCCTTCCCCAGCCCCTGCACTCCCAGCCCCTCATGCACACCACCCCCTGCTGAGACCCTGCACCCCCAGCCTGCTCCTGCCCCCTTCCCAGATACCCTTCCACTAGCCTGCTTTTGCACCCTCCCCTGCTCCTGCACCCTCCCCACAACCAGACACCTTACCCTGTTGCTGCGCCTACACCTTCCCTTGCTCCTGAACCCTCCCTCCTGGCCATACACTACAACTTTCCTTGCTCTTGCTCTCTCCTCACTGGTCAGACACCCTACTCCCAGCCTGCTCCTGTACCCTACCTTCCATCCTGATCTTGCACCCTCACCCCCTCCTACACCCCACCTCCCACCCAAATCCTGCACCTCTGTCCCAATCCCACTCACTGATAGCCCTGTCCTACACACTGAACCATTCATTTTTGTCCCAACCCCACACCATAGAGGGGACCACAATATCCACTAACCCCCAAACCCCAGAAGAGTAAATCTGGCCTATGGGAAGCCCTGAACCTCAGTCCTCTCTGTCCCTCTCCCTTCCCTAGTGGGGCTAGAACACTGGAGGAGTTAGGTATCTGAGTTGGGGGCCACATCAGTGAGGGTTGGGGGTTTTTGGAGGAGTTTTTTGCTCCTCAATTGTGTGGTCCCCAACTGATTTTTCTGTGGGTCAGTGGTCCCTGATCCAAAAAAGTTTCCCCACCACTGCCATAAATAAAGAAAACATTGAAACCTTTTGTGTTGGACTTAAACTAATATTTTACTTTATTTAAATTGAAGTTTGATGAACTAACGTGAGAAAGTTAAAATGCTTAATCTGTTTAATAATTTAAATGATGATTTCCTCTCTTACTGGTTAAATGAAACCATTCTTCCCAGCTGTAGCACTAACAAACTGTCTCGGGTGTAATTATGTAATTAATGGTGAGTTTCCATTAGCAACTGGTGGTCCACAGTAAGGTTTGCATTGAGCCAGGTGTGCCCCAGGCTAAAAAGTTTGAGAACCCCTGCTCTAAATTGAACGCTGAGGGTGCTTCCAGTCAGCACTGGCACTTCTCAATTTGCAAGAAGTAAGGGAAGCCAATGGGCGCATTTGCTCCTGTCAACCTCTCACTATGGAGACAGCACCACGCTCGGCTAAAAGGCATGTTGACTCCAGCTACATTATATATGTAGCTGGAGTTGCATACCTTAGGCCAGTCTTCCAGGTCTGGTGTAGACTTGGCTGTTTTGTGAAACCAAAACTTATTTTTATGCAACTGAAATGTTAGCTCCAATTTTGCCTGACAGTAAGTTTCCTTTAATTTTTGCATGGGGGCCAGGGATGGAGCCAGCTCAGGCTTTAGGAAGGCAGGATAAGGACCATGCAGAAAGGAGGCAATAGAGTGGGTCCTGGAGTGTCTTAGGTACCTTCCTAGGGAGTACAGGGTGGTGGGCTCAATCCTTCCTTTGGACAGCCAACACTTACTGAATTTTGGTACATGGCCACGGGCTAGCTCCACCCCTGGAAGGGGTGGGACCTGGGGAAAAAGGGGCAGGGCAGAGCTGTCTGGGGCCAGAGGCTTTGAATTAAAAACACAACAAAGGGCTTGCGGCTCCTGGCCCTGCTGCTACTAGGTTGCATCGCAGCTGCCTAGGGTTGCTGCAGCTGTTTAAAGGGCTCACGGCTCTGACCCCTGATGGGGCAGTACCGCAGCTGTGAGCCATTTAAATAGGATCCTACTGCCTGAGCCACCGTCTGGAAATCAGCAGGATATAAATAGAAAGCTGCCAGATGCAGCCTGGGGGCCAGATCTTGCCCAGCCCTGCTCCAAAGGATCCGTCACAGAAGTTAGACTCTTAAGGGTGAACATTTCTGCCCTAGGAGCTAGATGTGGAGGAAGTATTCCACATATGGATTTCCATTTTCTGTATGGAAGGTCTCGCAAAGCACCTCCTAGCCTAAAACTTGGGCAGGGTCTCTTGTGGGCTCACTATGCAGAAATGAGCTGGAGGCAGCAGAACCATGAGGGTTTCATGTCCTCTTCTCCAACCTTCACAGGGAATTAACCAAAAAACCTCATGCAGTTTCAGGCCTCACTTTAATGAGGCCCTATGTGACTGCCAGAGAGGGATGGAGGCAGGTTTCTCAGAGCCTTATGGAGACACATGACCTCTGCCCAGCTGTCTTTTGCCTCAGTGTGATCACTTGGGATCCACATAGATTTGGGAGGGGTGGAGAAGTCAGACATCATACATATTCCATGGAGCTGGAAGGAAGAAACTCCCAAGGCAAAGTAATGGCATCTGTAGTCTTTGGCAGTCAGAGGCTGTGGCAGGAAAAAGTAGCTCTCCAGGGTAATGTATATGATCAACTGCTGAGGGAAAAACAAAATATTGCAGCCATTTAAGCTCACGGACTAGAGAGAGATCTCTAGGGCCTGGATTCCCAGCCTGGTCTTGACCTCTTCAATGCCTTTGACTAAGCTACTCCTGACAAATTACACCTGTGACTGTTTCTCGCTCCCCTTCCACAAACTTATGCAGCCTGCCTTGCTAGAGTCAATTAGTGGACCGAAACAGAAAAGAGGTAGGGAAAGAGGAAGATTTTCCAGATGTGTTCCACTTCCTTCTCCTCCTCCTCCCCCGCCCAACCTAGATGAAGCTGAATGAAATCTTAGCCTCAAAGTTTTTTGAGGAGGTTAGTTGGCTGGTTTAATTGATTTATACTAGCATTACCTGTCCTGTTGTGACAGCAGACATACATGTGGCCTCTCCCTCCCCACTACTGCCAGGGACAGGGAGGCTTGAGCAGGTTCAGGCCACGTTGCTGCCTCCCTTTCCCATGCTCTGGGAGCCAGGGAGGCTGGAGCCATATGGCCTCCTCCTTTCCTGCTGCTCCAAGGGCCGGGGAGGCTTAGGCCAGCTCGGGCTGTGTGGCCTCTTCCCTTCCCGCTGCTCTGGGGATGCTGGGGTGTGTGGGAGCTCTTCTCTTCCCTGTGGTGGTGGTGGTGTGTGTGTGTGTGTGTGTGTGTGTGTGTGCGCACATGTAGCATCCTCCCTCCTCGCTGCTCCTGGGGTCAGGGAGGCTTGGGCCAGTTCGGGCCTCCGGAGATGCTGGAGTGCATGTGCACTCTTCCCCTCCCCATGGTGGAGAGGGGGTGCATCCATGCTTGGTGTGCTGCTGCTCTCCTCCCCTCCCTGTGATGGAGGTGGGGCCTCAGCTGACAGGGCAGGGCTGTAGATGGGGCTGAGGGGGGGGGCAGGCTGCCTCCCCCTACAAACTTCTCAAGTCTTCTGAAATGTTCTCAGTGACAAGACGGTGTGACGAGCGCCTCTCCTTTCATAATAGTCTAGATTAATCTGTTCTCTTCATTTAAAAGCCATGCATTTTTATGAAGTAACAGTGCCAACTAGTGGTCAGATAAAATAGTCACCTTTTGACAAACAGCATTTTTTGGGGGGGAAAGCCAGGCCTTGTGGTTAATAAAAACTTGGTTTCATCATAATCTAGAAGTGGGCCTCATCCTCCCTGATTGGATCCACCTCGTCATCTCCAGCCTGATTCTGGCCTGCATATTTATACCTGCCTCTGGAAATTTCTACTACATGCATCTGACAAAGTGGGTCTTTGCCCACGAAAGCTTATGCTCCAACACTTCAGTTAGTCTATAAGGTGCCACAGGACTCCTCACCGCTGTTTCATCATAATGTAAGTCCTATGACACCTCAGTCAATTTGATTTAACTTTATTTATTTATAGATCGGGAAGAGACTTTATTTACATTTCTGGGCATTTATAATATATTTTTGTTACATTGTTGTGACGTATAATGAGCTAGTTGCTACAAAATTAATAATGTTCTATATTGATTATATATTATGTCATTATCCTTTCCCCGCTTTCCAAGTTATTTAAACAACCATAATTTGATTATTATTTGATTATTTGTGAAGTAAAATTGTTATTTTGAAGCTTATCATTTTCAGGAGAAGATAGGAAATATGAAAACTTAAAGGAAGCAGATGACCCCTCGATGCCCTTCTCAATTTCTTCTTCTTCTTAAACCCTTGTACTCCAAGTGGAGCATAGCTCATCTACAAGTCTCCTCTACTTCACGCTGTCTCAAGACAAAACTTCTAGCTGACTCCAGGAGTACCCCATTTGTTGTCCTTCAATCTCAGTAGATCTTCTCCACGTTGTCCGAGATCTTCCTCTTTTGGGTTTTCCTTTGGGGTTCCATGTGAGAGCTTGACGGACTATGCTGGATGATGGTTTTCTGAGAGCCATGCCCACTTTCTTCTTGTGTTGCTGTAGGTTTCTTTGTAGATGTTTCTGTAACTTTTGTATTTTTACGGATAGGGTTGTTAACCCTAAGCCAACCCCTTTTACCTCAGGGAGAGGTGATCCAAATTTGTCTGGTCTCTATCCTTTGACATGGCCAGCTTCCAGGAGCTGTAGCGCCCACTGGCATAGCTCTCCAGGTCATTGAGACACACAAGCCACCTCACTACAACAAGGAATGGACCATGGGGTGGTCTCAATTTAGTGTGTTGATATTAAAGCATTTCAATGACTTCAGTATTTCTATTATATTGTTGTACCTTACACAGGAAAATATTACTTCTATTATTTTTGGAATGTGGAGAAGGTAGAGGGAAGTTTGTCTGGCATTTTTTTCTCAAAAAATATATGTCTTTCATTACTGAATAGTCTAACTGGCTTTTTTTTCCTGGAGTCTTCCATTTATAAAGCCAGTTTGATTTTTGGTTAATCAATTTAGGCATTATTATCATTAATTTAGATGCCAGTATTTTAGTCAGAACCCTACTATGCTTATTTATTAAAGA
Source organism: Pelochelys cantorii (assembly GCA_032595735.1). Classification (NCBI taxonomy): domain Eukaryota; kingdom Metazoa; phylum Chordata; order Testudines; family Trionychidae; genus Pelochelys; species Pelochelys cantorii. The sequence continues at coordinate 145,220,439 of CM064328.1, read as the reverse complement.
GAGAGCATACAAGATGTTGGAACTGGTAAATCCTTATTTGGTTTAGGTGGTTTGACTTACAGCTGCCTCATAGAAGCTGTCCCATAAGCACTTTGTTGTCTCAGACCAAAGTGCACTCACTAATGAGGGTGTTATCTATGTTTTAAATGCTTCATAGACTTCAGAGCTGTATTCAGGACTTCTCCCTGATTTCAATAATGAACTTGTCATATGTATTTTTTCAGGTATTCTTGGGCTACCTGTTAGCTCTGTCATTATGTGTCAGTCTAGGCAGTTTAAGATCCTGCCATACAGTGTTCTGTGTTGGTATATTAGCTAATTATGTATCTCCTGAAAATAATGCTGGTGGATGGAAATGACGTGGTGGAGGGTAGGGTCTTTGCAGCCCAGAGGAAGGGGGCTCAGGACTAACAGTCCCCCCCCCCCAGGGTGGAGAGGAAAGGTAGCAGGGCAGCAGAGGAAGGGAAGAATGGAGGGAAAAAACCCACTCATATACCCAGGTCCTCCAGAGGCTTGAGCAGGACGTGGACTCCCCCCATCACCAAACCTCTCTCCACCACCTCCTGGGTGGCAGCCTTGGATGCCAGGAAGAATACCACCTTCCCAAACATCTTACAGGCCGGTACCCCATCACGCATGCCAACACCCTCACGTAGGTCTCCACATGGGGCGAGGCCGACACCAGGAGGAACCGGACCTCGTGCCTCCTGGCCAGGGTGGGAAACGGGCTGCAGCTGCCGGGTTTGGAATTCTGGGAGGCAGCTGGAGTGGATTGGGAGGCAGCAGGTGGGAGGGTGGGGTGGAAACCTGGGCATATGCTCTGGGGGCTGGAACACTGTCATCCCCAGAGATGGTGGAGGGAACAGGGTGCAGGAAAAAGGGGAAGCCAACACTGAGCGGATGAGCCACCACTGGGGTGGTTTTGCCTTCCAGGTCCCCTGGCCCTTCCTGCCCATCAGGGGGGCCTTCTTAATGGTGACACAGGCAGAAAGTACCACAATAGGAGCGGCAGGGGTCCCAGAATCCCCCTCCATGTCCACCACCACCGTTGTTTGAGTGGGAAGGCCGGCGGCCTCAGAGGGGGCAGCATTTCCCTAGGCTGATGGGAGGATGGGTGGGGAAGGGGTGCTAGGGGCATCAGAAGACAGCCCCTGCATTGTCACGGGTGGGGAGGAAGGAAAGGAACAATGGAGAGAGGGGAAAGTGCCAGGGGAGGGAGGAAGGGAAAGAGAAAGAGGAAGGTTCACCCCCTTGATTCCCCCCCCCCAGCTAGATTGGAAGTGGGGTGAGAGGGCAGCAAAGTCAGGAGGAAGGGGGATAAAAGAGCAAGTGGTGCAGCTCCCAGCACAGGATGGAAAGACCAGCTCCTCCAGCTGCACTGGGGCGAATGAAACAACATGGGGTAAGTGAAACTGTGTCTGGGGGGGACTGGGCAGAGGCAATGGGGGACAGCGGAGCACCAGGGGCTAATTGACCAGGCTGCAGAGTCAGGCCAGCCTGGGCTAATTGGGACACTGGGGGCTAATTAAGAACAGGGTGGGATTAAGGTGGGGGCTAGCTGGACAGCTGCCCAGGGCTCCAACCTATGGGGGGTGCCTGATAGCAGCTGTAAGGGGCCCCGCGCACCCGGCTGCGAGGCGCCCCTTAGAGCTGCCATCAGGTGCCGCGTGCCTGGGGCCTGGGGACGCGTGGCGCCTATGGTAGCTCTAAGGGGCGCCGGGGGGCAGGGCTGTGCATGGGAGGGAAGCGGGAGGGAGGAGGCTTCACGTGCTCCCCTCAGCCCTCAGGCCAATCAGGGCCTGGGGGCAGGGGAGCTGCACGAAGCTTCCTTCGCCCTGCCCCCGCCCTGTGTGAGCATACAGCACTTTGACGTGCCACATGCTCCTTGCAGGGCGGGGGGAGGGGAGGGCGGAGGAAACTTTGCGGGCTTCTCCCCCCCCCCCAGGCCAGTTAGGGCTTGGGGAGGGGGAGCATGTGACATCTCCTCCCACCCTGCGAGGAGCGCGTAGCACTTTGAAGTACCATGTGCTCCTTGCAGGGCAGGAGGAAGTTTCACGTGCTCCCCCGCCCCCAGGGCCCAATTGGCTTGGGGTAGGGTGAGCGGCAGGGCCTCCACGGGCCAGATCAACCTGCTTGGTGGGCCAGATCTGGCCCATAAAGGCCCTTTTGTCCACCCCTGGCTTAAGGGATAGGGCATTTGCATGGAGAGGGCAGGGTTTTGGGTTCAAGTCCCACCCACCCTAGGAGCAGCCGGACAGCTGCCCCAGGGACGGAGCCAGTGGAGTTAAGGCAGGTTTACTCCTGCCCTGGCCCTGCACACTCCTATGTACGTTTTGGGTCAGGAGATGAGCAGGAAGGACAGTGTGTGTTTGTGAGAATGACAGACACACACAGTGTGTGAGAGTGACAGAGATGTGCATTGCCAAGCTCCCTCCCTCCCCTTCTCTCTGTGTGGAGATGGGGTACAGAAGCAGGGGGAGGAGGGACACCCTGACATCAGCGCCTCCCCTCTTCTCCCTCCCACACCCTGCACAGCAAGCAGGAGGCTCCCAAGAGGCAGCTCCAAGGCAGAGGGCAGGAGATGCACAGCAGTAGGGGGAGGGGCAACTGAAGTACCAGCACTTGATAGCCTCTTGGCCAAACCAGTCAGGATCACCTGTCGGAGGCTCCAATATCTACTGGTAGATCCTGATCTACTGGTTGGTAACCACTGCCCTAGGGTATGTCTACACAACCTCTGGAGTGCAGGGCTGTCCGTAGAGGGGGTCTGGAGCAACTCCTCCCTGTACCCTGATAAACCCAAGTGCAGCCATACCAGGCTAGAAAGATACGGAGTCAGCTGTTGCTCAAGGCTCTCAGAGCCCAGCTGGGGCCAGCTTCAGCTTGTCACTTCCATCAGTGGTGCACTTGGAGCTAGGGAGGTAAGCAACTGGTTGACTACAGGAGAAGCCTACATTTAAAAAGTAGACATGCAGTGGGGGACTGGGCGTGTGTGAGCTGGGAGGCCCAGCTCATGCCTGGTCCACTGTTAACTCTGCTGTGGGTCTGAAGTTTCCCCCCTTATCAACTAAGTGAGTAGTGGATGGAAAGTCCCCCCAGACCCGGCTCGCAGGGAGAGGCAGAGCAGTGTGGAAATTCCACTGACTACTTGAGTAGCTGAAGATCTGCAATTTAACATCCCTACTTGGAGCAGGCACTGTTGTTGCTAATTAGCCTGGCAACGCTGGTGAAAGGAAGGTGGAGGCAAGGAAGGGGGTCAGTCTGGGGTGCATGAGCCTGTGAAGCCAGGGCTGGCTCTAGGCACCAACAAAGCAAGCACGTGCTTGGGGCGGCAAATTTCCAGGGGCGGCATTCCTGGCTGGGGGGCCCCTGCGGAGGTGGTGGCAGGTCTGCTCCTGGTGGCGCACCTGGTGGGAGCCACTTGGCCTCCGGCTCCGCTTCACCAGGAATCTGCAGGGCATCTTGCTGCATGTGGGGCGATGATGCGGGGCAGGCACCTGGCGGCAGCCCCCCAGCAGCGCTGAGTGTCATGGCGCCACCTGCTTGAGGTGCCTTTATACCTAAAGCACCTATTGTTTGCCCCGGTGTCATCCTGCCTGCGGCCGGGGTGGCCAATGAGGAGTTGGAGCCCCTGCTGGCTGGGGGGGGGCAGGGGGAGGATGGGCTGGGAAGAGAAGGAGCCTCAATGTGGGGGTGGGGGGGGGCCACGGAGCCCTGGCTGGAGCCCCCCCCTTGGTCTGCTCCGAACCTCTGCCCGCTAAGGACAGAGGCTCTGAGCTGGCACCAGGCGCCCAACTCAGGCCGTGCCCGCGCTGCCTCTGCCCCTGACCGTGGCTCTTGGCGCTCCCTGCCAGGGGGCTGGAATGACACCAGCCAATACACCGGCCAACTCCAGGGAACCCCTTCTCTTGTGGCTAAACCAGCTTAGCTCCCTGCCCAGCCCTGCTGTGGGCTGCCCAGGTCTCTGCTCTGATGGCTTCCAAACATTACCTTGACCAGAGACCCTGGGAAATCCAGTCAGGCTCTCGGTGATGCTTAGGCTACTGTGTCTAAGACCCCCTTAGCAGGCACCTCAGCGATGCTTCTTGAGGGGTAATTGTTCCTTAGAGCTAGGTGGGTCGGTTAAGTGGGGGAAGCAATATCTCTTCCCTCTACAAGCCCTGGAGATTGATCTGAAATGAGTGAATCACACGTGCTCATGTACTGACTGTAGCTGGTTATTCAGTGTATCTATCTCGCTATTTCCTGCCGGCCCGGAATCCCACCATCACTTACTACCTCTTCTTCAAGAAGTTTTCCTCTTGGACTAAGACAAATTAGATCTTCTCATAGCAGTGGGTCAAATTCACATCCCCCGTGTAAAGTCATCAAGTGAGGTGAATTTATTCCAACCCAATACATCAGGAAAAGGGGTGCACTCAATAGGCAATCCTCTGCTCCCAGCCTTGCAAAGTATCCTCCTCCTGAGAAGGTAGCTGAAATACATCAGTGTGGGGGAGTGGGGTCGTTTTCTCTTTAATTACCAGGTTACCCCATTGCGTTGTCATGTCTCTACTCTAGATATAGTTTGCTAAGATTCAGAGGTAACTGTGTCAGAGTGGATGTGGATAAGAAAGTGAGAAAGTATTCTTTGTATCCACCTCCACCCTGGTTGAACTAGCTCTTATGTAACACTCCCATCTCTGTATCCCTACTATCTGTTTCCTTTTCTTTCACTTCCTGCATCTGACAAGTGAGCTGCAACTCAGGAGAGCTTATGCCACAATAAAGTTGTTAGTCCTTAACTTAAAGACCAAATATTTCTCAATTACAGTTGATTGTACTCAAGATCTGAGCAAAACCGAGCAAATGTCAATAGTTTTACGATGTGTGAAAACTGATGAAAATGCAGAAGTGAAAATTTGTGAACACTTCCTAGAATTTATACCAGTGAACGAAACTACTGGGAAAGCCCTCACAGATGTAATTCTACAGAGACTGGAACACTATGGAATAACTTTAGAAAATATGCACGGCCAAGGGTATGAGTACGGCCAATAAAAAAAGTGTGTGGGGGGGGGGGGCGCCAAAAATGTTTTTGCTTGGGGTGGCAAAAAAACTAGAGCCGGCCCTGTGTGAAGCCATCCTGCTGCCCCACTTACTGGCTGTCCCCAGCCCCTGGTAGGAAGCAGCTGCTGCTTTATTTTCCACACAGCCTTGATTCCAGTTCTGGGCTCTGGCAAGAGAACTCACCGAGACGGCAGCTCAACTGGCGGCTACCCCGAATCCACTGGACTGAACATGTTTCACACGCCGCATTCGCCTCCCCGCCATATGGGCTCTCAAAGGCCCCGAGCACTGAACCTAGATGGTAAATTCCTCAGCTCCAGCTTCATGGGGTTAGCCAGGCCCCAGCGTGCCCCTCTGCTGGGGAGAACAAGTCTAGACCGTGACTGCCGCATGTGTCAGAGGAGCCAGAGATCTGGGAGTTGACTGCCCTGTTTGCTGCTCCAGGGACCAGCTGCCTTAGGAGCGCCCGTAGCCCCAAGACCCGCTCTCTGCCCTTCCCACACACCAGCTATTTGGGAACCCCCCGGATCCAGTCTCGAGTGAACGGACTAACCCCGGCCATTCAGAGACACCCTGATACACTGGGACACAAGTGCAGTCAAGCCAGTCTCCACTCAGCACCGAGGGACAGCGTGGGCATGCACAGGAATGAGCACTGCACTGCAGCAACAGGTGTCCTTGCATCCCCCCCAGGCGCAGCCCAGCATCCCTGCACATCCACCCCCACCCGCCATGCAGTGCAGGGCAGCCTGGAGCCCGCAGGCCCGGGGGACACAGGGATTCCCCTTCCCCCTGCAGCTGGTTACATTTGGCTCTGAATGTACATTTCATGCAGGAAAGATGTTTATAAAACCTGAGGGGGACAGAAATATTTCTGGTTTTATTTTTAAGTTTCCAATGGTAGCATTTAACTTTACTCAAATGAACACCCTCCTGCTGGATCGTGTCTGGAACACAATTCAAACCTTGTGAAATGTGGGGCTTTCTGAACCAATCCGTTGTTTGGCTACTTTGGGGCTATTTTTCTCATACAATCGGCCAAAACTCCTGCCTTGAGGATGGCAGCAATCCCACCCCTTCAGGCTGCGGAAAGAGGGGCGAAATGCCTCAGGAGCTGCAGGAACAGAAGTGAGGCTATGGGAGTGGATCAGATGTAGGAAGCAAGAGGATAGGCAAATACGAGGGTGAGCTCTCCTGCAGTAGGGGCCAAACTCACCATAACCAATTGGGAGCTTTGGCAATGCTAATTGGTCATGTGCACACACTGGGATGGGCAGGGGGAGTTTTGACATTGAAAATGAAGATTTTGTGCTTTTGGTTCCTTTTACTTTAGAAAAACAAACTTTCATGGGTGTTCAGCCTTTGAGGATGGCAACACAGCCACGTGTACACCAATGTTCATGCAGCTGGGACTCTCACCCAACCTGCTCCTGACACGGACTGTACCTCCAGTAGGCCTGAGGCCCTCAGTCTGCTCATCAGCTCCTATGCTTCTCCCCCTCCACACACACCCCTTATTTTTACCAGCTCTTTGCTCCTCAGGGGTAGGGCAGTAATGTCTACATGGGGGCTTTATTGTGAATCTTGCAGGTAATGTAGAATGGGAGCTCACCAAACCCACTTCCTCATTCTTTCAGTCAGCTTAATAAATATATCAAATATACATGCACAGGCAGCAGCTGCACCACCAATGTGGCCTTTGGGCATGTCCTTTCCTCTCCACGCCTCAGTTTCCACTCCCAACTATTGTCCATTTAGAATGTCAATTCTTGGGAGGTTGGGACTGTCTCTTCACATTATATACTCCAGCTAGCACAATGAGCATTGATTTCATTTGGAAACTCTACATGTTACTGTTGTACAAATTAATAATAAACCTATAATGGTTCTATCAATATATTAAAGCTCGATCCATCCTGGGCAAATGCATCTGCACAGATAAGTCAATAGCTATTGGATTGGTCAGTCACTAAGAATTCAAAACATTTGTGGCATTTTAAAAATATGTTTGGTGTTTACATCAGCGCTGAGTCCCTTAAGCAAAGAGTTCCAACTATTGCCTAAGCAAAGCAGCTGGGTGCACAACCCTGGGGGTAAGGGCAGATTGAAGGAGAATCTTTGAGATCCAGGCCTCAAGGCTAGAGAGACCCTAGAGCAGGCAGTGCGTCAGAGACTGGCGATCACGCAGCAGAGATTGCAGCTGGCTGTTTGGCTGCCGAGGCAGAATGAGTGGGGACACTGAGGGTTTAAGAATGAAATGATAACAAGAGACCTCAGAAGTGTGGGGTTATGAGGAGGAAAAATCCAAGGAGAAATTTTAAGCAATGGTCTGAAATTTTGATAAATTCATGCCCCGTCATTCAGCCTTTATCTGTCCTCTTGCTTTGTGTGAGCCCATGGGACTTCATCATAGGGAGACCATCTCCTGCTATTGCAATTTGGCTGGTGCTGTGTGCCTGTTTTTCCTAACAGCTACAGAAGTAAATGATGAGCACAGAGGGGAACTGAAGTTGTGAGGAAAACAGCTGTCCCCAGTGAAAGGCTAAGTGAAAAATGAGACCTCATTCAATTAGCCTAATCTGAGTTCCTCCCTGGGGATGAAAAGATTCTCTTCGGTTTGTCTTTATTTGGGATCATGTATGTTTAGAAGTCTACTTTCTTTCGTATATACAAGAAACATGGTTTTAAAATTACATTTAAATCAGTATCCCATTAATGCTAGCAGCAGAATTTATTAATCATACTTATTCTGCAATGAACTGGTAGTGAGTGGCTGCCCTCCTTGGGCTAGATTCAGAACTACATAAATGTCAGTCCTGCTACTGCAAATAGCTAATGGAGAGTCACTTTTTGCTCATGTGGTGTGAATTGGGTTCTAGGGTATACGGCTGGCTTCTTTGGAACAGGAGGATCTGAATTCTAGTCACCCTGAAGTTCCAAGTAGGCATGATAGGTGCAGCACGTCAGTTGTCCAGGCCTAGATAGCAATGTGTTAGATTACTGATGGTTTTAAACACTGAATATCCTTTTCATCCTGCTGTGCTGTTGGCAATCTGCCTTTCACTCAGCTGGGCAGTATGGCTAGACTAGTCAGTTCCACTTTTTGGTTCTCCAGACATAGCACCATGTGGCAGGCAGTGTTTGTGTTGCATGTACTATGGGAGGGAAATGGTTACATTTTACAAGGCTGGGTTCCAGTTCTGATCTTTTAGTGAGCTCTATTGCCACTACTTTGCTAACTTTTTTTTCAGTAATGGGCCAAAGCCTTGCAGTGTTCAGATTTGGATCTGGGTCCAAAAATCACCAAAGACCTGGAGTTTTCAGGTCCACAGTTCTGATTTAAGTTAATCTCTGCCTTTTCAGACTGACACCTATCCAGGAAAGTTGGAAATCAGCAGAGAGATTCAGGAATGGCTTGGGAAATGGAAAATCATAGATGAAAGAACAAGTTTTTGGAAGCCCGGAGCCATACTAAACCCCAAACTAGCCCCTCAGATTTCATCAAGCCTCTAGGCAATATATGAGCCCAGCCTGCTCCAAGGGCTTTTCCACACGGTGGATTTTTCCACCAGTGTATTACACTGACACAGCAGCATCAAGGAAACCGCCTAGCATAAATGCCCTGCACTTAAGTAAAAAGTGACTTGAAGTCATACTGTGCAAGTGACTTGTTGCACCACTGCAGTGCATTTATACTCAGAGTTCATAGTAGTGTAGCCACAGTGATGTAGTGCACTGGTGCAAAAATCCACTGTGAAGGTAATCCAAATGTAATGTAAAACAAGCTACATTCTATTAAAATATTACTGTTGCTTGTGAATTGAAGAAGTAGCAATTTGAGAGAAAACAAGACTTTTAGTCAACAACAAATGAGACCTTTATGGGAATGGGTAAACAAGTCTGGAAAACATCTGAAGTCTTTGGGGAATTTTTTTTCACGTACAGAGAAGTTTTGTTCATTCAAAAAGATTCAGAAACGAGATCCTGTCATTCAAATACCTCTTTCCGGCTCCAGCGCAGTCTGTAAAGAATTTGGCTGACCAAACTGTTCTCTGCATTGACTAGTACGCTTAGGATGTTTGGTTAGTATCTCATTGGATCTGTCCTTTTCAGTGATGGAAAGGTATCACCGGACACATTAAATACTGCATTATACCAGTGTTTTTCAACCTTTTTTTCCATTTGTTGACCTTTTACAATTGTTTTTCCTGAAAATAGGGTTGTGCTGCTCAAAGTACAGTTTTCCTGAAAACTATATATGAACTGTCTGCAAGTTTTTTAAATCCCAAAAAGAAACTTCCTTACCTTTACAGTTCATGCTTCTAATCTACTAATCTGTTTCATCAAAAACTGGGCCCATGTGTTCCTATGCGTGGACAGAACCCAGACCTGGCACAGCTGGGCTGTGTGAAAGAGAGGAATGCTTACCCTGTGATTCTGTGGAAACCCCTCTCAGAATGCTCTGAGCCATTATCCCCCACCTTCACCTCTAGCTAGGGTTGTCAGATAGTTGAAACAAAAATACCAAACACCCCTTCCCCCCCCCGCAAAGAAACCGAGAAAAAATTCTGTTGAAGGGAAAAAAAAGGGGGGGGGGGAGACCAAAGTTGTTGAGCAAAAAAAAAAAAGGACTTCGAGGACTTATTAAGCAAAAAAATAAAATGAAATAAAACAGCATTAAAACAGCATGTCCCCTTTAAGAGTGAGCAGAGGGATAGGGACAGGGGAGCGATTGATCACTAAGACCCAGGGGAAGCATCCCCTTGGTCGGCAGCCATTTTGTGCCAGCAGCCTTGCCAAACAAGGTAACCATGGGGGCTGGGGTCGGAGGGCTGGGGGTGTTGGGAGCCGGTGGGGGGGAGGCCGGGCACTGAGTGTTTGTAGGGTGCCTGGCATTTTCGCCTCCTGACCAGGGAAAAAATCTGAAACTACCGGACATTTTAGGTGTCTGGTATTCTCTGAATTTTTTTACCGGACAGGAGGCGAAAATACTGGACTGCCCGGGTGAATACGAGACACCTGGCAACCCTACTTCTAGCCTTAACTCTGTGGGGGTAATTTACATAATATGTTGACCCAGCCAACATTTTCTTGTATTCTACCCCATTTTAAGTAAATTCATCTGAGAAGGAAATTGAGGGCAGTGGATGTTAGGGACCACATGAGAGCAACGATAACATGCACGCCCAGTGTCCCCGCCCTTTTAATGCTAGGCCTGAGGCCTGCACTTTTTACAAGGGGGATCCTGAAGCTGCACTACTGTGATATGACCTGTGGCTTCAGCACCCCTGTCTCCTTCTCACCATGGCTCCTTCAGTAAGTCCAAGGGTACAGCTGGACTACGGGGTGGGTTTTGGGATACCAGAGGTATCCCGAAAAACTCCACCGCGTCCAGGGAACGCGTCTGCTCTTTTGCTTTTTTTTTGCTCTTTCGGAAGCCCCTGTATTCTTCGTTCCATGAGGAAGAAAGGGCCTTTCAAAAGAGGGGGGGTTTCCAAAATTTGGCCCGGTCTAGATGGGCCAAATTTCGGAAAAGCCTCTTCCGACAAAAGTATCCATAAAAGATATGCAAAATGCAGAGTGCATTTTGTGTCTCTTTTTCCGATAGATCTTCGCAGTCTAGCTGTACCCCAAAAGAGCTTGAATGCCTGTTGGAGACTTTACCCCTTTGGAAGCAATGCAATGAACAGCCTTTTATAAAGAAGGCAGCATTTATTTTAGTCAAGTGGAGTACAGTAGGTAGGTTTCTCTGCTTAGATGGGAAAAGGAAAGCTTACATGTTTGTACATACTGGCAGCCCAACCTGCCTCTTCCCCCCCAGATGTTTAAAGATTTAAAAGTGTGCTCACATTTTACTTCTATGCTTCAAGAAGCAGTTCCTCTGGTTTCACACATCTCTTTTGGTTGGCTGGCATAAGCTCAGTCCAGGCCTGTCTTCCATTTTCTCTCCAAAATACTTCCATGTCCACATGCTTGATAGTAAGTCTGGATTGGTATGCACTATCTGACCAAAACCCCGCTCATTTTCCTGTCCCAGCAAATATATTGACCCCTTCAATCAGGTGCAATGGAAGCTCCCCAAAAGAGGGTAGGGCCAGTTGAGCCCAAACCAAGGCCCTGATTTCCCCTCCTCCTCCCCCCCAGCCACATCTCCCCAAGGCCCTGGCCTTGCACTTCTCCCAAGGCCCCTGCACCCCACTTGTCCTCTCTGTGTCTCCCCTCCTCCCACTGGGTGCTTGTCTTACGGCTGGTAAACAAGGATGCGGCCGGTAAACAAGGATGCGGCCATGACCTTTGTCCCCGTTCCAGCTCCCCTGCCTTCAATCCCAGTAGATACAATACAAAAGTGAGTGGAGAAAACTGAGTCATGCCTATTTTTCATAAAGGTAATAGACTTTCCCCATGCTCTTCACACAGCTTGTCTCTGCAGAGTCAAAGGTGTATCAGCTGCATAATTATATACAGTACACGTCCTTCTCTGAAACATTACTGACATATCATTTTGGGTCATTTCATTTAACTGCTTAAACCAGTAAGGCAAATATAGCCCAGGATTTTAGAGGCTGGAGTAAAATTCTCCAGAGATGTGTGGCTTGCAGTGGAGAATTCAACAAACTGATGCACAGTCAATTTTTAAAAAGCAGAGCCTCACACAGATGAGTTTTCAGAATGAAAGCTCCTGAATGAATTAGCAGTGTCCTGTCTACTGAGGGCATCCAGTTCTATCCACTGGATAATTCCCTTCCAGCAGCTTCCATTCAACTACATAAATATGAACTATAAATATAAAATTGATTCTTTGTGTGATATTTTAGACAATAGCAACTATAACCATAAATACACCCTGGAAACTAGTATTGATTCAAATTGGACAAATCTTCCTCCTTTGAATACAGTTAATATTTCAGCCTAAAACTAGGTTCTTTTAAGACACAGAAATAAGTTGCTGATCTTGTTCAGTGGGAAGGTTCTTTGGAATGAATAAATGTTTGAAAAGACAATATGTGCTCTTTTGAGAGGAAATAAACAGGTTAGAACCAAACCATCAGACATGAATAGCCCAGAACTTTTGGATAGTTGAAATCCACATCCAGATCTACCCCATATCACTTAGTCGCTCACTTTCCACCACCCTCACTCACTTGCTTATTTTGACCGGGCTGTGGGAGTGGGTGAGAGTGTGAGCTCTGGAGTGAGGCCAGGAATGAGGCATTTGGGGTGCACGAGGAGGGCCAAGGTAGGGGTTGGGGTGGGAGGAGTATGGGCTCTGGACTGGGGGTGCGGGTGGGGCTAGAATTAAGGGGTTTAGAGTGCAGGAGGGGGCTCTTGGCTTGGGCCAAGGGGTTTGGATTGTGGAGGGTGTTCCAAACTGGGGCAGAGGATTGAGGCATAGGAGATGATTTGGACTCTGGGAGGGAGTTTGTGTATGGAAGGGAGCTCTAGGCTGGAGCAGGGCGTTGGGGTGCAGGTTGCAGGCGGCACTCACCTCGGGCAGATCCCCACAAGTGCCAATATGTCCCTCACCTTCTAGGTAGGGGTGCAGTCAGGAAGGTCTGCATGCTGCCCTTACCTCCAGAGGCCACCTTCACAGCTCCCGTTGGCCATGGTTCCCAGCCAATGGGAGCTGAGGAACCAGCATTCAGAGCAGGGGCAGTGTGCAGAGCACCCCAACTGTCCCTCTGTCTGGGAGCTGAGGGAATATGTCGCCAGTTCCAGGGAGCCAAGGTAGGGAGCCTGCCAGCACTGCATCAACCGGACCTTTAATGGCCCTGTCAGTGGTGCTGACCAGAGCTCCCAGGGTCAATCACTTTTACATCCCCAAAACACTTCATTGTTCAGTCCTTTGAAAAATGGTAAAAAGGACTTTGGCCCGTATACCTCAGTTTCTGTCTGGCAAAGAAAGGCTCTGAAATTCTGTGTGGGCCTCTTAACCAGACTTTCCCTGCCAATAATACCCCTCCACTGCCACCTTGTGGAAATACATATTGTAGCAGCTGTGAGATCTAAAGGTATTTAGTCTCCTTTCTTACGATATATTTTACAAATGTGCATGTGTCTGTCTGTCTGTCTGTCTGTAAATCTTTTTGTTCAAGAACACCTCCTAAATGTTAATCACATTTGGTGTGCAGCTTCCTCTTATCATAACATAAAGCAAGGTAAGAGTTTGGTTGTGCCAGGACAATGGGCTGTGCCTGGAATTCTCATAAAATGGAAAGGAGGGGATCTGATAGGAGGGAGTTATACTGTAGAAAGACCACAAAGGGGCAGCAAGGGGGCAGCAATGGGGACCGGGACAGCCATAACTCCATTGGGCCAGCAGAGGGGAAGGGTAGAGAAAGGGGCAGCTATCTACTATATATTTCAGAGAGTTTGTCCCCATCCCAACTCCAGAATAATGACTGAAATGAAGAAAAACAAAATGTGGGTTAAGAACCCAAGCCATGCCAGGCAAATCTTCTAGTTGTACATAAGTGGACATTAGAACTAGATGTCAGGAAAACAATCTGCAGAGATGAGTTTCTTTTCTGTATAACACTTTACACAGCTGCTGTGGACTTGGCCCTTATTACTTCTGTACTAATGCCATACTGGGCAGACATGGATCTCTAGGAAAAGTTGAAATGACAAGCCTTCCAGGTGTCTGGGCAGCCCTTGTTCTTAGGCTCAGGCTCAGGGAGAGCATCAAGAACTTTTTCTTCCTTCAGATAAAGGGTTAGAAAGCAGTGTTTCATGTTGTGATTTTTTTCTCATGGACCTACCTGTACTGGGATTGCCCCAAATGCTGCCGCTCTGCCAATTTCTGCCTATTTGTATGTCACATGTTACTGTACCACGCATTATGGGATGTGTCAGATCCCAACTCATGCATAACACAGCAGCCTACTAAATTCAAACAAGAGGGCAGCGAGGGCTAATAACCAGCAGGGCCAACAGCCTCGCCAGGCCCCTGGGCAAAGCAGGAGGGCCCTGCTGTGTGCCCTCAGAAGGGGTGGGGCCTCATGAAGCCCATTCAAGTTCTATGTGTGGTCTATGCAACAGTTTGTTTACCATTGCCCACATGCAAGCTTGTCAGTTTCTGCTGGTTTCCATCCACATATGTTTTTTCCCTACCAATATTACTAAAGTGACACGCACATGAAGTGAAGTGTGTGCTGACTGCACACAACATGGACTGTGAGCACCAAGCTCTCTTCACATCCAATCAAAGCACCACTACAGTTCAGTCAGCACACTCCACACATTCTAGGTACACAAGCACAGGTAGCAAAACTCCCAGGAGTCTGTCTTGGTTATGACAATCTTGTGGATCCCTGAGATGAAGGAGGACTACTCATGCAGCCCGCTCACTAGCCTAGGTTACCCATCACTGACGTGGAGACTACAGCCAGATCAGAGTCTCATTGTGCTAGACTCTGTACAGATATAAAAAGTATTTGCCCCCAAAGAGCTAACCATTGAAAAGACAAGTGAGGGAAACACACAAGCTGGGAAAAGGTGCTTTAGCACAGACTGCATGGATGTAAGTATAGTAAGTCAATCAGTACTAGTAACAGCAATAATCACAATGTGTCCTTCTAGCAATTATCAGAAGCAGTAATAGCAATAAGCACAACATGCTCTCCTAGCAATTATTAGATGGCAGCGATTTGCAGTCATCATAGTCGTGGTGAATTCTAAACAAGGATGTAGAGGTTAAGGTGGGCACTTCACAGATTTTAATGGGGATGGTGAAAACAGGTCGCGATTGCAACGAAGATAAGCAGGTAGGAGGGGCTAAATTGTGAAAGGCTTTGAAGGTAAGAACAAAAACTATGTCCAAATGCATTGGAGAGGGAGGAGCCTAATGGGAGGACTGAGGGGAGTTAACTTAGAGAGACAGGCAAGGAGCACCGTACTGAAAGGGCTTTTAGGAGAGCAAGATTGCAGTAGCAAAGATGTGAGAGAATCAGGATGTGTAAGAAGTTTTGGCAGTGTGAGCAGAGAAGAAAGGTAGGAACATGGAAGTGTTGCACAGCTTGAGAGTGTGGGTCAAAAGAGAAGACTGAGTGAAAGTTGAAGCTCAGAAAATGGGCAGGCATGATTAGCAGGATAGCAGTGCTGTTCAACTACAGTTAAAGAAAGGGGACAGTTCAGGAGCTCTGCTTTGGCTACATGTAGATAGCCAGCTGTCAGCTGTAACTTAAATGAGCGGAAGGAATTTCCCCTGATGCACATATACTTGGTGCTGTTACAAGATTCAGACTTACATAGATGGCCTCCTTACAAAGCTTTGAGTTTTAAACAAACTTTCAGAGAAGTTTTTTAATTACTCCTAGTTCATGTAATTCAAGGAGTTTCTTCCGGAAGCCTTCCCTTCCCAGGGATCACTTGCCACCATTATCTTCTGGACAACTTTAACATAAAGGCCATCCATCTCTTTGTAGAACAGATATCCCTACTAGTTAGGAAAATAACATTTTTTGACATTTCATACTTTTAAAATTCTTCCTACTGCATTTCATTGGAAGCAGACAGTATTTTCCTATTTAATTTTTAAATGATAGCAGAGGTGGGACACACAGGCCCCGAAGAGGTGAGGTTTTTGTCCTCTGGCTGAAGAAACATTGACATAACAGAATGCTGCTCTGATTTTTTCCAGGCCTTTTCCTATGCACGAGGTCAGAAGAAAGAACTGCTCACCTTTAAATGTTCCACTAGCCAAAATAGGGGGAACACTTACAAGCTTTCATAACAATGTAGCATTTTACATCAATTGAGTTAGGTCCTCTCCAGAAGTACCAATCGGGTAAGTTCTTCTGTCAAGGGGGCAGGGGGCAAACTGTGGCTCACAAACCACATTCGACTCTTTGACCATTACAGTGTGGCTTGTGGAGCTCCCTCCCCCCAATCTTGAACCTACCAGACTGGGGTTGGAGGAAGGCTCAGGACCTCTGCCTTGCAGACTGGTGAGGTAGGGGCTTCTGCCCAGCAGGGAGCGGGTCTTAGGGCTTCAGCATCATGGGGAGTGCCTGCCGGGGCTTGGGGCTTCATCAGGAGCAGGGCTGAAGTCCCAACCCCCAGCTCTAAACAGGTGTGTCCCGGCTCTTGAACCTTGTGAAGATTGTTGTACATGGCTCGGAGAGCCAGTAAGTTTGGCCACCCCTGTTATGATCCGACTACAGTAAATGTGACTGTGTTAGGTCCAGTTCATTTTCTTCAATTGGCAAGTTTCCTTCAGACTCAAAAATCAACTGCAGGTTTCACTCAGTATCTTGTTTTGGCTTTAAACCTAAATTCTGAATCAGAATATGTCAGGGCCAAATTTCAGTGGCTGTAAAATGGTGCCGCTCCACTGATATCCATGAAGTTGCATCTGTTCTTACCAGCTGAGAAGCATGCCTTCAGTTTGTTTTAATTTGCATTTTGCTTTTTTTTTCTTTTATCATTGCATATTAACAAAACAAACTGGTAAACATGATAGAATTGATATGGAATATGTTTATACTGAAAGGTTTAAAACAATGGACCATGTGCAGAATACCACATGTATTAATGGAAGGAACAGCATAAGTAAGAAAACCTAAAACAATCATCAAAACCCGACTAAAGGAAAAAAAGATTAACTTTCTCAGGAAAAGGATTCCACTTTAATTTTTTTGTTTTTTGTTAAACATGCCAGATAATGGTCTTGAAAAGCAGGATTTCTTTCATGTCAGTCCAGAGCACCACTTCTTTAAGATCTTTTAGGCCTGGTCTATACTTACCTGGAAAGTGGAATTAAGATACGCAAGTCTAGCTATGCTAATTTCTGCACGGTCTGTAGAGCGGGAGGTCGACAGGAACAAATGCACGGTGAGAAGCAGGAGTACTGGGTCTGACAGGAGCACTCTCTGAGTTCAATTTAGTGGGTCTTTCTAGACCCACTAGATCAAGCTCCGGAAGATCAATCACGGCAGCGCCTCTCTTCCCTGTAGAGAAGACATGGGGTCAGAATTTCCCGTAAGAAGATAACAATGACATAGGTCAGTGGTTCCCAATGTTTTCTAGCATACAGAACCCTTTTCAATCTACTAAAATTTCACAGACAGCCCCTGTAGGGGGATTAAAAAAAAGAAAAGAAAAAGAAAAGTAAGGATCGGGCCCACCACAGTAGGCCTGATCCTTATTTTTAAACTTTCCACGGTTCCCCTGCAGTACCTTTGCAGACCACCAAGGGTCTGCAGACCACAGGTTGGGAATCACTGACATAGGTCATATCTGTCCACTTTGTTTTTTGCAAATAGGACAAATAGTGTGGGACCCTTGGAATCGGTTGTCTTAACAGCAACTATGTGCATCACAGGAAGCATGTTATGAAAAGAATCTTTGCCGTAGATTGAGCAAGTTTACTGTTCTTCACAACCTCCTCCATCCAAGTACAGTCTACAGATATATGCCCCTTCCTCAGTAGAGAGAGAGAGCAAGTAGATTATGCATAAGAAATCCTGTTAACTCACACATCTTAATGATTTAAGCCATTTAAGATTAGTATGTGCTTGTTTATGCCCCCATCGTGTAATTAGATCCACGCAGGCAGTGCCTGCACTGTGTCACACTTGAAGTCTGCTCACAAAGATTTCATTAGAAGATCAAAGGTGTATGTGTGTGTCAGAAAAAGGGAGATATAATTTAAAATTAAATAACATGTACAGTATAATCTACAAAGTGTAATACAAATGAAATGAATAGAGGTTGGAACTCTGTAGTACTTGAATTCACCGATTAGGATTTTTATAAAAATATCTTCTTCTGATGTACTCGCTGTAGATGAAGAAAATGTAATAAAAATGATAATAATCTTATAGTTAAAGAATAGATGTATTTTAATTGGTGCAATTTTTGTCTCCGTTTTCAGTAGATGAGATTGATATTCAAAATTTCAGTTCTCTATAGATTCAAAGAGAGAGTATAATTTAGTGTAGATACCTGAAATGTTTATTGATAATTTCCATAAAGTATGTAAGAGAAAATAAGAATCTTCCTGTTTTCTGTGATTTTTTAAAAACTTTCAGTCTGCATACAAGTTATAAGGCAGCATCAACTTTCTGTCAATTTTTTCTGCAGCAGTTTTAAAATGATGGAATTTGTTTATAGAAAGCTTTAAATAAATCTTTTTTTTTCAGATAAGAGGACAGCAAAAGGTGCTGCAGTTTCTCCTGTACTTTGGTTTAACACTTCATTATATATTGTAACTGTTTCTCTTTGCTGTTAAGCATCCTGAAAAGTCAAGTCAATGGAATTAAGTTGGGCAAGTTAGAGAACAGCCATGTAAGAGAGATACTACTATCTCTGTAAGGGTAAAACTCAATTCCTCCTTAACTAAGTAACTGTGACAGGCACATTCCATAACACTGATTGATTTGTTCAACAAGTAGCTAGTTTTGTGTGTTGTTTGGTTTTTTTCATGGACAGTTGGTGCATCTGAGGCTGGGGTAGGCAGGCCTCCAGCCCCACCAACAGCCCTGCCCTCTTTGCTGAGGCCCCACTCACACCTCTGGGAGGGAAAGAGCATGTGTGCCCAAGTCTCTCGGCTCATGGAAGCAGCAGGAGAGAGATGGCCATGTCCCAAGCCTCCCTGCCCCCGGGACCAAGCCTCCCCACTGCAATGTGCACTGCTGAGGAGGTTCCTGCTACTCTGGTTTCCCAGCCACCCTGGAACCTGCCTGAGCTACACTAAACATTCCAGGGCAACCCCAGTAGCAACTGGAGGCGGGAGGGGCAGGGCAGGGCCAGCACAGCTCAGCTTTGGGTAGGCACAGCCTTGTTTTGCCTTAAAGACCAGATGTCCATGGTTTTTTGTTTGGTTAGAAAAATGATGCACCTTTTAACATGGGTGGAGGGTATAAGAGGCAAGGGGAGGCAATGCCTTCTGTGGGTTTTAGTGCTCAACCTGTCCCCTCCTCTTCTTATCCCTATTCTGACCATTCCTGAAGGCTCCCACAGCAGGGTGCTGTTGCTTGCAGACTGGTGACACTTCCCCTCCTCCCTCCAAAGTGGATCTGTTACCTTGAAAGTGAAAAGCCTTCCAGCTTGCCAGACCTATTAGCATAACATGGAACCTGTGAAAGAGCCATTAAGTGGTAATGAAATCATTTAACAGGCATGTGTCAACTTTGAGTTTTTTGACAAAAACAGTCATGTATTACTATGCCTACAGGATCTCAGTTTAAAATCTGCTTTTTCATTAGTTTGTTGCTGAGGATTAAAAAAAAAATCACATCTCTAAAAAAAGCCTTGCACAGATATTTAGATGCACAATCTGAGTGTTCAGCTTTAGCCTTCAAATGCTTGGCTCTTCAGACATACAGTATTTTAAATAAATTCTTCAAAAGACCGCCCTTCTCTAAACCACACATTTTAATTTTAATTACTATAGTATAAAAACTGGTTTCCAAAATCTTTCTGTCCTTTCTATCCCTACTTCCCTTTCAGCCCTCTGTTGAAGAGAGATCTTAAAGGGACAACATTCCTTTTCTTCCAGATAGAAGTAAGGGTATAATTTTTCCAGCTATTTGGTGAGCTAGTTTTAAGAAAACGCTCCACCAACATCAGCACCTTACTAAGATATGAAATCCTTTGTTATGCCTAAAATCTTTGGAAACATATTTTTAACATAAACATACGTGAAGTTTCATTAATATGTAGCAAATGACATTTGGGAAAACACTCTTCTGAAATGCCAACGTGGGAAGAAGCCTTGACATTTGTTTACAAAGTGTTTAGTAGTAGTATTTCATTTAAAGAACAACAAAAACAGTGACATTATGCAAGTCATAAATCAGCAGTTTCCAAGTTATTAATAACTCACATGTCCCATAATTTAAATTTGACAGCAATCATTGGCATTGCTTAATGTCCCATAAAATAATGTGCTAATTATTCAACATGGTGATTTGTTGAGACATACTGTGATGGGGTGCTGTCACAGAAGCCTTCGTGGGGCTGCTTCCTAGTGTGCTGATAAAGCCACTGACACACTTACCTCCTTGCTCTCTGGGACTTCTCACCACCCTGGCCTGCTGGGCCACATCTCCTGGTCTCTCCCAGCCAAGGCACAGAGCTGAGTTCACCACCCCTTGAAGAGCAATACAAACTCTGAAAGTCTTCAGGTCTCTAAGGAGAATGCAGTTTCAGGCACAACATCCAGGAAACCAACCCCCGAATGGACTCAGAACCCTGAATAAACCCTGTTAAAGTCCCTTTAACAATGAAAGGAGGATGTGCGCACAGACTGCTCCCCCAGATAAAAAAATATTTACACTGGGCTTGATAGTAAATAAAAGTAATTTTATTAAGTATAACCAGGAGGATTTAAGTAGGATTTAAGTAGTTGCAAGAGAAAACAGGGAGAGGAAAGAAAATTACAAATTTTAAAGTAAAACGTGTAGCTAATTCTAACACCCTAAAGCAAGCATGGGGAACCTCAGGCCTGGGGACTGAATGCAGCCCCTGGCTTGCCTGGATCTGGTCATTGAGGCTCAAGGCCCCCCAACATTGGGGAGCTTGTGCTGGTGCTCCAGCACCTCTGTTGCCCCACTGCAGGGCTGGAGCACACAAAATCTAGTAGGTTGGGCCCCCCTATACTCTGGTGTGCAAGGGGAGTGTGGGGTGTGTCTTTCTCCCTCTCAGTTGGGGGGTCATGTCAGTGAAGGGTTTTTTTTTGTTTTTGTTTTTCTCGCTTGTCACTTGCGTGCAGCCCTCGACTGATTTTTCTGTGGTTCCACACCCCTGCCCAAAAGCTTATTACAAACTTACCCTAAAACTGTTCTTACTTTAGCTAAACCTCCAAACCACGAAAGATCTTTTTTTCCTGGGGTCTCTTGGTTATACTCTTGGGTGTGTCCTGCCAGCCAAATATAAAGAGCCTAAAAACATTGCACGTTAAATTGCCTTCCCTTTGGGCCAGAATTCTTTGTTTCTAGATTTTTCCTTTCCATGGAAAATTAGCTGGTCAGCCTCTACCAGTTGGGGGTGGTCACATGTCTTCCTAAGACCAAGCACTGCTTAGAGGACAAAAGAGGCTGTTTACAGGTGATCACCCAGACATTGAGGGAAACACCCCTGATAGCTTTCATTTGCACATTTAAAACCATAAACCATTCCAGGCCCCTATACTTCTCACTTTACATACAAGAATGATACATACACCGAAATAAGATATACAGATCCAGCAGATTGTGACATTAAAATTGATAGGTTACATGAGGTATGTTGTCCAAAGTATGTTTGAGTTGTGAATATTTGTACCCATAAGTCAATTTCATAAAGTATGGGGGGGACAACACAATCCCAAGAGCAGCATTAACAAGGGGAAGTGGGCTGCTTGGGTGAAGTACTCCTCTGCCTCTCCCCTTGGCAGCTGGGAGCAAGAGGAAGGCACATATGCTGTGCACTTTTTCCCTTCACTCCCTGAGAGTCCAGGGAAGAGGAAGAGTAGCAGAGTTCCAAATACACCTGACTGCAGCCCCTCCACCCTCCCTAAAGGGCATGGGGGGTGATCTAGAGGCTAGGCAGCCCCAGACCGGGGCAGGGGCATGCACACTGGCAGCCAGTTCCTTTCACCTGCCTGGCTGCCTACTTCTTAGCAAGAGAGGCTGCAGGAGAACCCTGGGAACCTGTCTGGGAGCAGCTGCAGCCTGACAGCTTTTTTTTTTTTTTTTTGCTAGAGCACTGCACTGGGTACACGGGCTTACTTTCACTCTGGGCTTGGTCTCCCGTGTGGTCATGGGCCAGCATGCATGACATGTCCTGCATGCGCTTTAGCTGCGTTCCCAACTGAGGTCAATGGATAGCACACCACTCACATTTTAGAATCCCATTCCCACTCCCATCCAATAACAAAATGTACCCAATGTGTGAACTTTCTCGCCTGCCCACTTGACTCATCTCGTGTTCCGATTTTTTTGTCTCGTGCCAGGATCTGCTCCAACGGTTCGGCATCAGAATGCCCCACAGTAAAGGAAGAGGCCGTGGAAGTTGGCGAGAGTGAGGATGATCGTTTTAAATAACGAAAGGACACACGCCTGGAGTCTGTGCAAGTACCTTAAGGTAGGTACCACCCCTAGAACTTCTACGGTAGGGGAGTGTGTATACCCCGCCCGGCACGCCCTCTGACACGGGCTGGGGGCGCGCTTCGAGAAGCGGCGCTGGTTTTAACCCCTTCCGGAGCCCAGCCCCTCAGCGGCCGAGACAAGCACGGAAGGGCCGAAGTCGGCAGAGATCTCGGTCCCCTGCTGGCAGCGCCCCCCGCCGCCCCCGCCCCCGCCCCCGCCCCTCGCACGTGTCGCGCTGCACTTGCGGAGAGCTGGCGTCACACAGCGGATCGCAGCCCCTCGCGGGGCCCCCTAGCGCGCGGCCCGTCCCTCCGCCCCGGGCTCCGCCCTCTGTCGCCAAGGGGCGGGCAAAAGGAACCCAGGCCCCACCCCTGCGCTAGGCGTGGCGACGTAGCTGCCCTGCGCATGCGTGCGGAGTGTCCCGGGACGTGCAGTCACGGCGGGCCGGGCCGGGCCGGGCCAGGGTGGCCATGGAGCGGAGGCTGGCGCAGTTCCGAGCCGCGCGCCGCACCGCCCAGCCCACAGCGGCAGCGCGCCAGGCCGCGTCTCCAGCGCCGCCACAGGGAGCGGAGCGCGAGGCGGGCCTGGACCCGCGGGGCCGCCCCGCCCAGGTGAGACCTCGGTGGCGGGTCAGCTCTTAGGCCGCGCCGCTCGCGGTCCAGACCTCTGCGGCCGTTGCTGGGCGCTCAGCGCCGCTGCCGGTAGCGCCTGCGCGGGCCTGGCTCGTGCCCCTGAGGCGCGGTGACTGAGCCCCTGTCCCCGCCGGCGTGGCTCGCGCTCTGTGCCGGAGGGTGGGGCCAGCCCGGCGCAGCCCCCTTACCCGCTGTCTCTTGTCCCTTCCCCCCCAGGACGGTGCTGGCGGGCCCGCCCCCTCGCAGGACCTGGCCGCCGCCGCCGCCCCGTGGGGCCCCCGCGCGATCCTGAACCCCGTGGCCTTGCTGAAGTTGCTGCTGTGGCTGGTGCTGCTGGGACTCGCCGCCGAGCTGCAGTTCGGGCTGCCTTGCTTCGTCCTGTCGCTGTTCTACTGGCTCCGCGCCGGCATGCGCGGCCCCGGCGAGAGGCAGCCGCGGGAGACCAGCGCCTACTCTGTCTTCAACCCGGGCTGCCGGGCTATCCCCGGGACGCTCACCGCGGAGCAGCTGGAGCGGGAGTTGTACTACAGACCCGCGGCCGGGAGCTAGTGTGTGGTGTCGGGCCGGCCATGGGCGTGCAGCAGTGAGCACTTCCCGCTGCGAGAGGCAGTGCCGCCTCGCCTGCTGCGCCTCCCGTCCTGCGCCTCGAGGCACCTGCTCGCCGCATCGCCTTCGGCCCCCGCCACTGCGCAGGCTTGTCTGAAATCCAGGTGCGACTCCACGGCTGTCCTTGTGGCACTTCAGAAACAAACAGTTGTTCATGGCCCAGCGTCTTTCTCTCATGGATACTGGAGCCAAGCGCAGTAAAGCAACAATGTAGCGGATCCTGTTCTAGGCGAAATACCTTAAGTGAGCACGGCTGGCTTGAGGTTATGGCCACTTCTTTAAACTGATGCCAATTCTGATTCCTGTGTAAAGCAGCCTACTCACTGGCTTCTGATATTGCCTAGTACTTTACTTTGGGACGCCTAAGGCTTGTACCTCAGAGGGCAGGGCAAGATGTACCTCCTTTATTTTCTTACCTGCAGGCCCACCAGTGTTAAGATTCTGGGGTTTAATATTAAGCAGCCTAATTGATACTTAGCCTGTCTTTCAGAGTTGGGATCCTGTGTACCCTGGGACCAAACTGCTGCTGAAATACCTTGTTTTTTCTCCTCTCCTTCTCAGACATTTAACTGGGTCATAGCTGAAAGTATTCAGTAATTTAAAGTGTCATATTTTCAAAAAAATTTTGAATGAAAGTTTTTCATTATAGTCTGGGGGTAGAGTCTGATTCCACTCTCTGGTCCTCAGTTCTTTTCTCACCAAGGGGAAGTGGGAGCTGGCTGGCTCTTGTTGCCTTCTTCCATGTGACAGAGAAGTGCAGGGAACCTAAATCAGTTAGTTCTGTGATATGTGGTAAGCTGAAGATCAAGAGGAAGCTGCAGGCATGGCTTATGGAGGCAAACCAAATGTTGGTCACCGGGTTTCAACATAATAAATTCCACCATAAAAAAACCTGGTGTGTTTAATGGGAAAAATTCCAAATTGCAGGTCTGCAGGGTCCCCAGGATCGTAATTGCAGTGAATAGGATATTTCACGAATCTGAGCCATTGTCTGGCTTTCTGCCCCCTCAGGAAGACACACCACTCTTACATTCAGTTCATGTTTTCAGGGTTCTCTTGTCAAACTAAAACCATTTTTTAAATTAAAGTTGAAATGTGGGAGTACAGTTTTGCAGCAAGGTGCAAATATAGCTGCTGGACAACCTTAAACAGTGCACTACTTGTTGATAATTAACAGACACTTATTTAGCTCTAGCTAGGCTTTTAATAGGATGATTCATTACTGTTTTTCCTTTCTCTTATCACTGTAATTGCACTTTGGCAGGCTGCTATTGCTGCCATTTGTAAAGGGAATGATGATGGTAAATGAGGCACAGAACTAGTGATGGTGTGGAGGGGGAAGTCAGCTGATTTAGTATCCTTAACATTTTGCTATAAAACTCTTAATTATGCAGATAAAGGAATTCACACTTCAACAGAGGAGGTATTGAGCCCAGCATTACACACTTCATGTGAACTCCCACCTAAACGTAAAGGCACCTACTAAGAGGCTACGTCTACACTGCACGCTTCTTGCGCAAAAACAGTTTTGCGCAAGAGTTCTTGTGCAAAAGTTCTTGCGCAAGAGAGTGGCCACACTGCCATGTGCTTTTGTGGAAGAGATGTGCTTTTGTGCAAGAGTGTCCATGGCAGTGTGGATGCTCTCTTGTGCAAGAAACCCCTGTTGCCTGTCTATACTGCCTTCTTGTGGAAGAGCTCTTGCGCAAGAGGGCTTATTCCTTGTGGGGAGAGAAATAACTCTTGTGCAAAAAGCCCTGTTTTCTGACACTTTACTGTAAATTTACTTGCACAAGAACACGCAGTGCAGTCTACATGCACGCAAGTTTTTGCTCAAGAACAGCTATTCATGCGCAAAAACCTGCAGTGTAGATGTAGCCAGAATGTTAGGAAGTGAGCACTTGACTAATCAGTTCTTGATAAGGGGTCCTGCTGTGGCTCTGCAGTTTAAATGTAGTAGGAGCCAGGTGTGCAGGCATCCCAGCTCCTACTACATTTAAATTGCAGAGCTGCAGCGGGAGTAGATCCCAGACTTAGTGCTTATGCTGGGTCCCAAACCTACCCTGCTGTGGCTCTGTGTTTTTTTTTGTTTTGTGTTTAAATGCTCTTACTACATTTAAAGGGCAGAGCCACAGCAGGGCAGGTCTGGGACCTGATACGAGCCAGGACTCAGCAGCACTGGCCTGTGCTGGGTCCCTGACTACTGTGTCTTTGCAGCTTTTAAGTTGGCTTCCCTTAGCCCCAGCTGCTTCTCCCCCCTGCTGCCTCTTATATAGAGGCAGCAAGGGTAGGGGGCAAGTAGTTGACTCATCTGCCATAAAGTTTAATCAAACTATAGGCTGTAAACTTAATTTGGTTAAGTGCAGATAAGAGCAGACTGACCATTACAGAACGAGGTAGATGCTAGTGATGTAAGCGTAGTCAATTAGTCAACTACCCAATAACCCTAGGCTTATCAGGCAATGTGATTTATTACAAAATAGTTACCCTTTTTAAGAATCCAATTTAAGTTACTTCCAGTTTCAAAATAAAATTTAGGCAGCTGATGAAAAATAACCATTTGAACAGTGATATCTTTACAGTTAGTGAGATGTTCACAGCTGTAGGTGGGTGAAATCTAATAGAGGAAAAAATGCAATGCTCTTTTGTCCTGGTTACTAAATGTTTCTCCTATTCTATGAAAATCACTTTGATGTTTGGCTGGACAGAGCCAGTTTTTATCATCAGGCATTCAACTTGAATTGTTAGAGGCTTTTGCCTCTGGATGATGTGAGCGATACAAAGGGGTAACTGGTCAGCCAGGTGATGCTTAATGGTAACCAGTTAACTAGTGACACAGCCAAAGAAGCCGCCCCGGCCCCCCCCCCCCCCACACACACATTAGACAGGGGCTGCTCCAGCCTGGCCAGGCCCACAGTTAACTTTTTAAATGCCAATTTACATCCCCACAGATGCATACTTTACTCTCCCTTGAGCTGACAGGTTCCTCTAAGTCAGTGGGCTCCAGCCTTTTTAACCACAAGATCACTTTTTCAATTTAAGTGCAATGTAAGATCTACCTCAAACTCAAATACTCTTGCCTCACTCACTTTTACCAGGTTGGGGTAGGGGGTTGGGATGCATGCTCTGGTCTTGAGCCAAGGGGTTTTGGGTGTGGGAGGGGCTCCAGGCTTAGCCCAGGATGAGGGATTGGGGTCCAGGAGGTGTTTCAGGGTGCAAACTCTTGGAAGGAGTATGGGTGCAGGGTGACTCATTTGGGTGTAGAAGGAGGTTCAGGGATGGGATAGGGGTTCAGGAACCAGGCTGTGGCTGGGCACCATTTAATAAAGACTGTTTTCGGGTGGTGGAGCAGTGGGAGTTAAGGCAGGCTTACTCCTGCCCTGACCCTGCATCTCTCCTGAAAGCAGCTGGCATGTACAGCAATGGCTACATGTGCTGACCCTCATCTACAGGCAGTGAGGCCACAGCGTCTACTGGCCACAGTTCCTGTTACTGATCAGTGGGAGCTTCAGGAGTGTCTGCAGGCAAGGACAGTATGTGCAGACCGCCTGCTTTGCCTCTCTCTGGGACTTCAGGGACATGCCAGCCACTTCCATGAGCAGCAATTACCATAGGGATAATCACTCCAGCCACAACAGGTTAGACATTTTAGAACTCATTACTTAAATGTAAGCGTAAGAGAAATGAAAATTATGAAATGCACAGGCCAGTCAAAATCCAAAACTGAGAAGCAGCAAAGGGCAAAGAGAACAGGACCTGATGCTGGGGGAAGTGTGTGGGGGGGGGGGGGGGGAGGGAATAAGGGAGGCTGCTGCAAATTTAACATTTTTGTTTAACAAGCATGTTATCTCTGGAGACCCAAAGCTACAGTTTGAGAACTGCACAACTAAGTGTTCAGTCTTGGACAGGGGTGGGCAGAAGGGCCTCTGTGGGCTGGATCCGGCCCGTGAAGGCCCTGCTGCTCCAGTGTGCAAAGTTTCCTATGAGAAGCATGTGTGGGAGAGGACTTTACATGCTCCCCTGCCCCCAGGCCTTGACTGGGGGTGGGGGAGCATGTGAAGTCTCCTCCCAGCCAGGAGCATGGGCAGAAATTTTTGAAGTGGCCCCTGGCAAATTATTGCCCACCCCTGGTCTAGAAGCTACATTAAAGATGCTGAGTCCTACTGGGTTGATAGAAAGATTCTTACCTAATCTATACAGAAAGCCTCTGGAACTCCATGGGTTAGGGACCCAATCTTATGAACTATTAGAACTCATTTAAAAAACTTTCCTTAAACATTACATGAATTAGAATTTATAATCCCTGTTTTGTGGTGAGGTCTTTGAGCTATGATGTATTTTAATTAAAATACATCTACATATTTTTTGATAAACTGCTTTGAGGGAAAAATTAATTGATATTTATCTACCCTGCTGCTTAAGGACAAACTCTCAGTAAAGACTTAAATATCCACAATGTAAAAAGTCTCTTGTTTAATTTGTGTCAATTTTCAAATATTTCAGGTACTGTGTGAAAAATAGCCAGAAGGAGGAAACAAACACCAGCAATAAACAGATGTGTCCAAGGAATTCTTATGAGGAAAAGCAAAAAAACTACACATCTGTTAATCTTCTATAGCTGTCTTTATTTTTTACATGCAAAGAAATCACATTCAAATACAAATTAACATTTAAGAAAGTGCATATTCTTTGTAGCAGCAAGACTAGGCAAAGATTTCACTCATTAAAAAACCTTAGTTATAGCAATTACATATGCACATTTAAAGTCTGGCTTCGAACACTCTGAAACAAGTTATAGTCACAGTCAATGAGAGTGTTACTGCAAGGCACAAAAACATTCATGTGGCTCATAAATAAAGGTTAAGAGTCTGAAGCACAGGCAGCAGCCATATAATAGTGTAGCAAAAGGATTTATTGACTACGCTGATCAAATGTGTAAAAACTGCCTCTTAGGGCCTTTCTGGAAAAATGTTTTCCAAAGGTAGGATGTAATTTAGCCTATATATTTTGACAGGATGAGTCACTGAGAATCAGATTCCCATGAGGATTTTTTTTTTCATTGTAACTTTTTGCCAGTGACTTCTCACAAAATTAACTTCTGAGCTAAAAGCCATTGCATTTGACATTCCCTCCCTCCCTCCCCCCCCCCCCGAAAGGTGATCTGCACAAGAGGTTTGAGAGCTTTTTAAAAAAACTATTATATGGCAAATAGGATGCCTGAAAGTCCCTCTTCTTCCTCCCCTCCCCCTGCCATTTACTTTCTCTTGTTTGTTTTTTTTGCCTGTGGAAGTATCAGTCATGCTTGCTGGTATTCCTGGAGGGGTGGGTTTGTTTTTTTTTAAAGCATTCCCTTTAACAGCAACAGGAAGAGAAGTGGATGTGGATCTTGGAGTGGACTCTCCATCAATAGCTAAAGCTCATTTTTCACCTGTCGTCCTTTTGTGCTAAACACAAATATCTTCATGCCAGTAATCAGTCATCTGTCTGGACCCTTTCCAGTTTTGCTATTCAGCTTTTGAAAAGGTTGACCAGAAATAAACATGCTATTTGAGGCAAGGTATACTACTGAATTAAGCATGGTATTATAAAAAAACCCCAAGTTATTACAATTTTCTATCCTACTCTGTAAGCAGCCTGACTTTAAGTGGTTCTTCTACAATATGCTCAAGTCTTTCTTGAGCTGTCCACAATAATAGCCAATTATTGAGATGTAACAGTTAAATTAGAACCCATCTATGAGACTATTGACATTATTCCTTTTACTGTGCTTTATCTTGCACTTGTCACTTGTGAATTTTCCTATGGTGATGCTGCCCATTCACTTAGCTTACACAGCTTTGGTTTTCATTTCAATCCATTCCTGCTTATCAAAGTACTTAAGCATGTTCTTTGCTGAATTAGAGCCTTTGTTAGGTCTCCGGCGTTCCTTTTGAGTTGGGTGGTAGAAAGAAGGCCTGGTGGGCCTTCTATATAAAGAGAGATTGAAAAGATGGAGCTCCTCAGTTAACTTTCATTGATACACAAGGCATCCCCCTTGTGCTGCTGCCTCAAAATCGGGGAAAGCAGGTGAGAGCCGGTGCTCACGGAGAGTCAGCTTTTAAGCAGGCTTCCTGCAAGCACTGGTTCCTAAGGAGCTGCCTCCCACCCTGCATGTAAACAAACATGTTTTAAAAAAAATCAGGAGCTACACCCCCAGTGAGAAGAACTCAAGCTAACATCAAACCCCACTGGCCTGCCCCCCAAGGCAGAGATACTTGCAGCAGGGTTGGAGCACTAGTGTCAGGTCACCCTGCTGGAGAGGAAGCATTGCTGGGGGCCATCAGTTCCCCACCCCTGGTTTACCAAGCATTAACTTGGTACCGGGGGGAAGGGGGGAAGCAAAATTCAGCTGACAGCAAAATTCAGCTTGCTCTGTGGCAAGCTCCCTGCCTACCTTGTGCCCACACGCTGCTCAGAGGGGCTGACTGTGGGACCTGTGACCCTAACCCTCTCTCAGACCCAACTCTTCCTCCTCAGACCCAACTCTTCCTTCCATCCCCAGTTCCCTACCCTGAGCTTCCTTGTGCACCCAGCCTCCATCTCAGACTCTGCACCACCTCCATTAATATAATGAAAAAGTGCAGCCCCTGACCACTTACCAATTCTCGGAATGGCCTCCCATAAAAAATTATTGCCCACCCCTGACTTGGTATATCAGAGGCTCAGGTTCAAATCCTCATCTGCTTGAAATAAATCATTTAAACGGGGTTCCCACACCTCTCAGCGAGCACCCTAGTCCAGTGAACTAGGAGATAGTGGGATGGTGGGGAAAGCGGGGAGACAGGTCCCTTGGTTTCTTTGGAGTGGGAATGTGGGGTGGGCAGGAGCAGGCTAGACTCTGGGTCTTCTACTGCCTTAGGTGGATGTTCTTTATCAGCAGGACACAGAGTCAGTCTCACAAGCTGTCCTCAATGACCCTCTTACTTATCCACAGTAGAATAGTTTAAATCCCCCCCCCCCCCTTGGCCCTAGCTTCCTGTTCCACAGCTAAATTGTCGGCTCATTCTCATAAGAGACACTGTAAGCACACACAAACTGCCTTACTCTAGGGCTGTGTCTACACTGGCGCAATCTTGCGCAAAAGCGGCCTCTCTTGCGCAAAAACTTGCTGCCTGTCTACACTGGCCGCGTGTTCTTGCACAAGTAAACTGACATTCTAATGTATGAAATCAGGGCTTCTTGTGCCAGAACTCTGACGCTCCCTCTCAGGAATAAGCCCTTTTGCACAACTGTTCTTGCGCAAGAGGCCAGTGTAGACTGGCAACATGAATTTCTTGCGCAAGAAAGCCCTATGGTTAAAATGGCCATCAGAGCTTTCTTGCGCAAGACAGCATCTAGACTGGCAAGGATGCTTTTGTGCAAAAGCACATGCCAGTGTAGACTCTCTCTAACGCAAGAACTCGTGCGCTAAAGTTTTTGTGCAAGATCATGCCAGTGTAGATGTAGCCTAGGAGCGGGATTCCTGGCTATGGCTCACTAAAGGAAGTAGGTGCCTAACATGATGAGAGAAGCCAGGGTTAGGCAATACTCCTGTCATCAGCATCTCCCAAACAGACAGCTTAGGCTGTTCCCTACCTCGCTTTGTGAATTACAGTCTGAGGTGCCTATCTCACTGCATTCATTGTATGGTATGGCTAGGCACTTAACTCAGGCATTGCAAATCACAGGTGGTGTGCCAATACTTTTCCAGGCATTTAAAAAGTAAGCTTTGTGAAGCTAACTTGAAATAACTGCCCCTAAGGAGAAATGATTTAATACAAGGGTTCTTTCACTTTTTGCTGGAGCATCTGGTATTGGCATGTACTGAACTAATGGTTTAATGAGGCAATAATTCCTTTATTTTGACTAATCCAACTAACTGCATTACTGCAACATATTGTTACCTCATGGCCACCTCTTTTTCAACTCCTTGGTAAATATATTAAACATAGGTCCTAACATGGAGATTTGTGGCATCCTAACGTTAACCTTTGTTGAAAATTGAGTTCATTCTCTTCTTTCAGGAGAAGCATTCCCCATAGGCATGTAAATAAATGTATATTAATAAAGTACATATACATTTTCACTATGCTGAAACATATTTCAAAGATCTATTCTTACACACTGACTTAATTCCTGTGAAAGGGAGAGAGTTGCAGCTTTACCTAAATAACCTTTTCTTAGAAATTTGCCCAATCCTGGTGGCAGGAAGAGACGCAAGTAAGATGCATGCTTACCGGGTCAGGTCTTGCATAAAAAAGAGACAACAGTTCAAGCATTGTTGTGGCTGCCAGGCATATTTGTGTGTCATACTAAACAGACTAGTAGATAAGGAGGTGGGATATCCAACCCTGATTCTCTGTTCTGCCTGATTGAAGTAGGGACTTGAATCTACGTCTCCAATATTGTAGGTATGTGCCCTATCCACAAGGCTGTTGGAGCTTCTGGAATGGCTCCTCCTCAAAGTCTCCTGCTAAAGCTGTTCCACGTTTATTATTACATATTTATTGGAACAGGGTCTTGAAGCTGACTCCTATGCGCCAGGGACATGGCCTAAGCAACCACCAGCCTCACTGTTCATTCTCTCACTTTTTCTTTCTCTGGCTCAATTAATACACAGCTTCAGTGGAGGGTGTGTGGGGGGAGGAGGGGCTACACTAAAACATAAGCAGACCTACATCTGGTGACTTACAGGCACCTTAGAAACTACTGCAGAGATGCATTTCCATTGGCCTAAGAAGGGCAGTGTGGGGAGCTGAGATTCCAGTCTTTCATCTCTGTGCCAGTTGCCCCATATGCTTCCAGGCTACCAATGAGCTGGTGTAAACCTAGGTTTGATTCTTTCCTCACCTGATGTGAAGCAGAAATTTGTGTGAGTCTCCCACTTGAATACCTTAAATCACTTGTTGAAGCTGTTCCCCTTTTAAAATAAATAATTCATTGAACCAGAGAGAGAATAACTTTGTAGCCCAATGGTTAAGGCACTCTCCTAGAAGGTAGGAGACTCAGCTCCACAGTTAGGGAGAGGGGACAGTGGCTTTGAACCTGAGTCTCCAATACTCTAAGAGCTCTAACCATTGAGATAAAGGTTATGGGAGCTGGTTGTACTATTATTACTTTTTCCCTTTGTGAATCTGGTTCCAAGATTGAGAAGGCCCTACTGTCTTCAGGACATTCATATTAGGGATGTTACATTGTAAATAATCAGCTAATCAACCAGTCAATGGAATTTCCATCAATTACTCAATTAGTCAATGGCGGGGGATGCTTGCTACCCCCACTGCGGCTCTGCAGTTTAAATGTAGTAAGAGCTAGGCGCCACTGCGCCTCTGCCTCCCTGCTCCCCCCACCTCGGAGACAGTGATGCAATGAACCAGCTTTTAAGCCGACTCCCCCCAGCACTGGCTTCTGCTCCTCCCCCTTGCTGCCTGTGATATAGGCTCCACTGGCAATAAACATGAGAAGAGAGGCAGGCCTCTAAGATAAATCAGGAGTCAAAGTTTTGGTCTTAAACCAAAGTTTATTCCCAACCAAGGAGACAGAGAAATACTAAAGAAAGTGTAATGTAGGGGAAGAAGTAGTACTTTTGCCTGAAGGACTATTTGAATCTTATAAACAGTGGGCCTGATCCTTTGGTCCGGATACATATAAAGTTGTCAGAGTTCACTAGGCAATTTGCCTCAAAGAGGACAACAGGAGTAAGTCCTTTCACTATGGGCAGGTCTACACTACAGACTTTCATCAGCTCAGTTGTAGTGCTTCTGATGAAGACTGTAAACCAATGGAGATAGCTCTCCCATCAGCTTAACTATGCCATCTCCACATGAGACAGTAGTTATGTGAGCAGGGGAAGCCTGTTGCTGACATAGCACTATCTACATGGTGGGAGGGTGAGGGGGATTAAGAGTGTTACAACAACATTGCTCAGGGGTGTGGATTAGTCAACCCCCTGAGCAAAGTAGTTACACTGAAGTTAGTGTGTAGTATAGATCTGGCCCAAGTAACTGGAATGAGGGGTTTTAAGCTTCTCTTACTGTTCTCATGTAGGCTCTACCCTTCACAACACTAAGCACCCTCAACTCCTGTAGACTTCAGAAATTGAGGGCAGTTAGCACCTTGATTGGACTGGATTGACTCATTTTTAGAAAGCCTTGAGTTTACATGAATATTTCTGTTCATCGTGCAACATTATAAGTGGTGACATTCTAAAAGCTCATTAAGAGCATAAATTTAAATAGCTCCAGCACCAAAGAGAAAGTCCAGCAGGGAGTTGTCCTCAGAGCTGAAAATTTAGTTACTAAAAATGGTTTTACCCATGAAAACTCATGATTCTATATATTTGTTGGTCTCTAAGGTGCCACAGGACTACTCATTGTTTCCATTTAGTTTGCAGCATCATGAATAAAGAGCCTTGAAGCTACATCATGCCAAAAGGAAATAAGGCAAGAGACAAGGCAACTAAGAGAGTACAACAGAGAACTCCAAGAATTCTGTTTCTAAGTGAAGAAAATTTGGCAAAATGTGTAATGGCTACAGTATAACTTTTGCATGTTTGTATACCTATGAAACAGAGCATACTGTTCACAAAACAATATCCATCATCAATATTCTGAGGTGTGACTGATTTCTTCCATCCATATTACTCTTTGTGCAGCCACCCAACAGTACAGAGGGCTATGTAAAAGCTTAAGGTTCTGGTGTTACACTATCACAGTCAATGTTAACACAAAGTACACACACCTCATTAACAGGACAATAGACCCCTTGTACATACAGAACATACGACTTCAAATGAAGTGTTAAAAAAAATTAAGAGTGTGCACATTACTGTTTCCAGCTGTAGGCTTTATGGGTGCCCCATATTTGCCTGTTCACATTAAGCAGTTAAGCACAACTCCACCCTTGATTTGGGATGCTCTTGCCATTGAACTGTTGTGGCCCAGTAACTGCGCCACAAAGAAATATGCTCAAACTCCACTAATATTCACTATGTTTAGAAAGGTATCAGCCTCACCTTTCCCAGTACAAGTACAAATGTGGTTTATTGTCAATAGTCATGTTCTGTATTCTTTTAATTTAATCAGTGGATTTCAGCGGGCCCATTTACAGTAATAAGCCATTGACCCTGTGGTTTGTGACTGGATCAATGAACTGCTTAAGTTTTGGACACCTGGAGGCCTTGTGTATTAATAGGAAGAAACTCTTTAAACTTACTTTATACATGCTCAATTTATCTTCTGATGTGTAGATTACATTAGCAGACTGCTTTCCTTAGAAAACTTTGTCCGGCTGCCTGCAGCAATGATCAACAGAAGGTAAAGTCTCTAGGTCCAGCACGCACTTTTAAGCTGCTTGCCTGGGTTTTCACAGGTCTTCAGGTGCCTCTTACAGTTCATCTGGGGTAATCTGGCTCATCTCTGTCTTCATCTGTAGAAATTCTAGCTGAATGTGGCTTGGCAAGTGGCAGCATAGAGACTGCTGCCCACTGTGCCTCCACTGCTTAGGCTGCTGGCAGGACATTTCAGTGGCTTCATACTGCTATCTCTCTGGACATAAAAGTGTTCCAGTCTCCAGCGTTCCCAGCTTTTCCGAAACTCTGTCTGAACCTAACATGAGCAAAGAAGGAAATAAAGGCATTTAATAATAGAAATAATCAAGTCTTGAAATAATCTCCTTTTGGAACTGGAAAAAATATAATGTATCACATTATTGATGGACAGTAGCAAGGTTTTAAGGCCCCTTTATTATTGCTTCAAATAGTTTCCCTAATTACCTTATCCATCACAGTGATATTTCATAAGTAAAATAATGATAGCACTGACTCTTACTTCTATAAATAAACCTGTTTAGATACCCAGCAGGCACCAGCAAGCATAGTCTATTTTACCTTGCTCCAAACAGTGCTCAGCTGCAGTTCTATAACTCTTAGATGTGGTCTGGCTCCATCCACACTTGCAGTTGGTTTTTACACCGATGCAGCAGTAACTATTGCACATGCCCACTGTCAGCAATGAATACATTTTTTCTAGTGAAAACATAGTCAGAGTGTCCAAGGTCTTTTCTATCCTTACAGAGTCACTGTAGCGTTTAATGAAGATGTTGCCAGCAGCAACAGGGGTATGTCTAGACGGAGCCATGTAAACTAGTTTACCCAGCATAGGCAAAGAAGCGGGGATTTAAATAAATAAAGTTTCACGAGGCATAAGGGATTGGTCGGCAAAGGCTTCCCCAGCCGACTGATCCATGTCTAGACTACCGCGCTGTGCCAGATCAGCTGATCATCGGCACAGCGCGGCGGCCATGTTTATTTTAATGAAGTGGGGATTATTTAAATCCCCGCTTCTTTGCCTATGCCGGGTAAACTAGTTTACATGGCTCTGTCGAAGGAGCCATGTAGTCTAGACATACCCCAGGAGATCTTCTCCCCTGGTGCAAGTATTGCTATGTTGATGTGAGAAGCCCACTGACCTAGCAATAGCTGCACAGGGAGTTTGGTCTGAATCACTCAGGGATATGGATTTTCCATGCCCCTGAGCAAAGTAGTTATGTTAGACAAGGAGCTAACTTTCTTTCCATGTATTACAAGTGCAAACACAAAGATCTGAGGTAATTCCACTGATTTAAGTGGTGTTACATCTTGGATGAATTTGGCCCTTTTTAACATATTCATTCCACAAGGCAAAGAAATAGCAACTATTTAGCCAGAATTAAAACTTCAGCAGGCTCAGGAATTGCATTAATAAAAGATACATTTAATAGAAACACTCATCTAAGTTTTGATCTTTCAATACGTTCTTGACAATAGTGACTTAAAGAAAAAAATGCCAGTGATGAAAAATACCATGACAGCGTCCTTCCAAACAGCGGTACAGCAGGTATTGAAGGACATTACACGGTCCCTTTGATTATGTTCTTCAGTTAAGCATAAAAATCTATCTGCATAAAATAAACAGTTGTGCCTAGTATCATCATAAATCAGTTAACTGTCATATCTTAAATTGAAGCATGGGACCAGAATATGGCTCATCCACATGTGGAAGCTTAGCATGCATGAAATTCGCTGCCCATATCCTCTGCAATGGGCTAATTTTTGTGCTGAATGAGTCATGTGGTTCTTCAGTGGCTGGGTCACAGAAAGGATAAGAAGCTGACTAGAGGGGTTAGTTAAAAGAGTTGTTCTCTGAGCTACCAACTACACCTGAACTGAGTTTTTGGAACCAAAAGACAATAGTTCTGGTTCCAAATTCCTCAAAATAAAGCAGAGGCGCAGTTTAAGGCAAACAGATGGGATCAGCTATAATCTTCAAAAATATCAAAAAATTTTCAGGCACTGAGTTCTACCAGGTTCACAAGGTTTTTTAAAAATATATTATTGTATAATATAACAATTAGAAGAAAGGGGAAGTTTATACTAACGAATAATAAACCAGAAGCTAGGAATTGTGGAAAAATCGGTAAGAGAAGGGACACAAAGAGAAATACATGGCCAGCATTACTAAAACCATCCTTCTTAAATAAATATATTAGGAAAAAAATAATGAATGATTTGAGACTCTATTAATAATAACTTTAGGGACAGTAATAAAAATAATACCAGTCAACATGGGGTTATGGAAAAAAAATGTCAAACTTAATTTTTTAATGAGATTGAAGTATGACTGATAAAAGTAAGTGTTGATGTGCAATATAGTAGTCCTATGGTACCTTAGGGTAAGTCTACACAGCAAAGTTATTTCGGAATAACAGCCGTTATTCCGAAATAACTATGTGAGAATCTACACAGCAATTCCTTTGACTGGGGAGAGAGAAATAAAAAGAAACAGAAATTCTATTTTTTCCAAAACAAAATGTTTGTTTATTGTCTCAACAGAAAGGGGGGGAGGGAGGAGTGAGGGAGGAAAGGCAGAGAGGGGAGATGCACAGGCCCCTAGTGGGGAGACCCAGAGGAGAGTGTCACTGGTCCCCCTGCAAGAAACTCTCCCTCAGGGCTTCCCAGATGCGCACGGCCCTCTGATGGACCTGCCAGATGGCAGCCGTGCGTGGCTGTTCAAAGGCCCTGCTGATGTAGTCAGTCTCTGCCCCGCACCCTGGCAGAAACGTCTCCCCCTTCCTCTCACACATGTTGTGGAGGACACAACACGCAGCCACCACGTGTGGAATGTTGTGCTCCCCGCTGCCCAGACAGGTGAGGCATCTGAACGGAGCCTTCAAACAACCAAAGGCGCCCTCCACCACCGTTCAGGCCTGCTGAGCCTGGCACTGTAGCATTCCTGAGAGAGGTTGAGGTGGCCGGTGTATGGCTTCATGAACCAAGGCAAGAGAGTGTAGGCCACGTTCCCCACCATGCAGATGGGCACGTCCACGTCCCTGACCCTGATGGTGCAGTCGGGGAAAAAAGTTCGGGCATGCAGCTTCTGGAACCCACTACAGTTCCTAAAGACACGTGTGTCGTGTGCCTTCCCCAACCACCCAACATAGACGTCGGTGAACTGGCCCCAGTGGTCCGTGACAACCTGCAGGACCATTGAAAAGTACTCCTTGCTGTCGATGTAAAGATGCCCGGTGGTCAGGGGCCTGGATGGGGAGGTGGGTGTCATCAATAGCCCCCCTGCAGTTGGGGAAGCCCATGTCAGCAAAGCCAGCGATGATGACGTCCACATCACCGAGGTGGATGACCCTGTGCAGCAGGATGGTGTTGATGTTTGTAGAAGGAGACAAATAGATTCACAGGGTTGCCAGGGCCCTTGGGAGGTCCCCCAGCCCTCCCTCCTCCACACACCAGGAGCAACCCCCCACTCATCGCATCCCACGGCAGGGCTTTGTGAGGGCAGGACTGAAGAAACCTCCCAGGAAGGGGGCTTGCACCCCCACCCTCCACCCCTCCCTTTCCCGAGGGAACCCCATTCCTGCAGTCCTCCCCTCCTCCCTCCTGGGACAGTAGTCCGAGAGTGCCGTACCTGCGTGACCAGGGCCCTGATGGTCCATCTCCTCATGCCACACTGGTTCCCCACGGATTGGTAACTGTCCGGTGTGGCGAGCTTGCGGAGGGCCATGGCAACATGCTTCTGGAGGGGGATGGCGGGTCTCATGTGAGTGTCCTGTCACCTGAGGGCAGGGGCGAGCCACTCACAGAGCTCCAGGAATGTGTCCTTCCTCATCCTGAAGTTCTGGAGCCACTGCTGGTCGCCCCACTGCTCCATGACAAACCGGTCCCACCAGTCTGCACTGGTATCCAGACAGCAGAGGCAGTGATGTGCACGGGAGGGTGGGCAGGATCCAGCTGCATGAGCCGTACCCACAGAGATCCAAGGAGGGTCTCCCAGAGGAGCTGGGGGTTGGGTTCCTGCAGGGCCTGGGCTGCGGCCTGCAGAAACTGCTGCATGAATTGCAGCACAAGCTGCAATAGCCATAGACTCCCCCGAGGCAGCTCCAGCTCCATGTCTACCAAGCTGAGGTGTCCACAAGGGCAACCACAGCAGGCAGAGTAAAAGGCTTTGCTGTTCTCGAGGAGGTAGGCAAAGACAAAGCCTGAGACACTGCTGTACAGGGGGTCTCTTTAAGCAAAAGCCTCAGGTAGCCTCAAGCAGCAGCCACACAAAGTAACGGCTGATCTGATGCCCTGCCTGAAGTGGTTCCGGGTGACCTTAAATGTGAGTTAGCGTCCAATCAGCGTGGATGCTCTATTTCAAAACAGCTAAGCACTATTTCAATGCGCTTTTGGTGTGTAGATGCTCTATTTTGAAATAAGCTATTTTGGAAGATAAGCTATCTTCTGAAATTGCTTATTTTGAAATAAATGTGCAGTGAAGACATAGCCTTCATAGTAACATTGAAGAAAACAAAATTATCACTGCTAAAGTTTGCAGCTGGCACAAAAATTGTAAGAGCTGCAAATAAAGGAGAGAGGTCACTGATACAGAGCAGTCTGGATTGCTGGATAAGCTGGGTGCAAGCAAACA
This sequence comes from Pelochelys cantorii, assembly GCA_032595735.1. Classification (NCBI taxonomy): domain Eukaryota; kingdom Metazoa; phylum Chordata; order Testudines; family Trionychidae; genus Pelochelys; species Pelochelys cantorii. The sequence goes on along the minus strand of CM064328.1, from coordinate 145,181,106 downwards.
ATATGCATTTTAACATTGCTAAATGTAAAATTACGGATCTAGGAACAAAGAATATAGACCATACTTACAGGATGGGAGACTATCCAGGGAAGCAGTGACTCTGAAAAAGATTTGGGGATCATGGTGGATAATCAACTGACCATGAGTTCCCCAGTGTGACACTATGACCAAAAGGGCTAATATGATCCTTGAATGCATAAACAGACTATGCAACCACTGCTGGAATACTGCATACAGTTCTAGTGTCCATAATTCAAGAAAGATATTGATAAATTCAGAGAATTGCCACAGGAATTATTGAATTAGAAAACATACTTTGTAGTGACAGATTCAGGGAACTCAATCTATGTTGCTTAACAAAGAGAATGTTAAGGGGTGACTTGATTACAGTCTTTAAGTACCTACATGGGAAACAAATATTTAATAATGGGCTCTTCAGTCTAGCAAAAAGAAAGGGTTACTCACCCTGTACAGTAACAGAGGTTCTTTGAGATGGTTGTCCCTGTGGGAGCTCCATCTTAGGACTTTGAGGCGCCGCTGTGCGCCTAGATGGAGATTTACAGTAGCAGTGCCCTCAGGTAGGCTGCGCATGCCAGGCAGATGGTATGTGCAGTGCTGCTACCATGCATGTGTAGCCAACCGTCCCTTCAGTTTCTTCTGTGCCCCAGAAGGAGAAATCAATATGTCTCAAGCAGAGGGGAGAAAGGGCGGGTGGTGGGGATCCCAGAGGGACAACCATCTTGAAGAACCTCCGTTACTGCACAAGGTGAGTAACCTGCTCTTTCTCGAGGAGTGCCTCTGTGGATGCTCCACCTTAGGTGACTATAGAGCAGTACTCATAATGGGAAGGCGGGTGCTTCGGCTAAATGCTGTGTTGGACCTTGGTCAGATCCCTATGTCCGAATTTAGTGCCCTGTTTCAGGTAAGTGTCGAGGGCATAGTCTCTGGCGAAGGTGTGTATGGAAGACAAAGTTGCAGCTGTGCAAATGTTTGAGAGAGGGATGCTGCTAAGGTAAGCTGTAGAGGTTGCCATGTCCCTCATGGAGTGTGCTCGCAATTGAAGTGGAGGCTCCTGATTAAAGCTGGCGTAAGCCAGGCAGATATAGTCCACAATCCATCTGGATAGTCTCTGGGCAGAGATTTGCATGCCCAGGGATCTTTCAGCAGTGGAGATGAAAAGTCTGTCTGTTTTACGAATTGTCCTTGTCCTTTCCAAATAGAAGGCAATCGTGCGGCGCACACCACGCGTGTGCCATTTAGCTTCTTCAGCGGTGGCCTGAGGCTTTGGGAAGAAGACAGGTAACACCACAGGCTCATTGCAATGAAAGGAGGTAGGTATCTTTGGTAAGAACTTTGGGTATGGTTGCAGAACCATCCTATCCTTATGAATTATTGTGAACAGTGGGTTGACTGTTAGTGCCCCAATTTCCCTCATCCTTCTAGATGATGTAAGAGCAATGAGCAGAGCCGCCTTCATTGAGAGGTGCAGCATTGACCACATAGCCATAGGCTTGAATGGTGTGTGAGTGAGAGCGTGAAGTACCAGATTAAGGTCCCAGGCTGGAACTGATACTCTAACAGGTGGGAACGTGTTTTGAATGCCTTTTAGAAAGCGCTTAGTTATTGAGTGGGCGAATACTGATTTGTTTTCAATGGGTTGGTGAAAGACTGATATGGCCATGAGGCGTACTTTCAATTAACTAAACAAAAGACCTGAGTGTTTTAGGTTTAAAAGGTACTCTAATATATCGGATAGTGGGGTTATTGATGGATTTGTGGATTTCTGACCTGTCCAGAGGGAGAATCTATGCCACTTGGGGAGGTAAGACTTTCTTGTTGTTACTTTGCGACTTCTTATTAAGATCTGTTTGACTTGATCTGTAAACGTTGCTTCTTCTGAGGAGAGCCACTGAGGAACCATGCCTGGAGGTGAAGGATCTGGATGGATGGATGCCAGATTTGACCATCTTGCTGTGTTAGAAGATGGGGAACTAGCGGGAGATGCCATGGAAGTCTTGTGGACATGTGGAGCAGGTAAGTATACCAGGTCTGTCATGGCCATGCTGGAGTGATACGTTTTACTGAAACTGCATCTGCTCTTGTCTTGTTGACCACCTGGTGAAGAAGCAGGATCAGAGGAAGTACATATAGAAGGGGTGTGTTCCAAGGTATTGGAAAGGCATCCCCCAGGGAGTATAGCCCAATGCTCGCATGTGAACAATACTGTGGACACTTCCTGTTGGCATTGGTTGCAAACAAGTCCACCGTGGGGAATCCCCCACATTTGCAGATCATATGTAACATGTTGTCATCCATCTCCCATTCATGGCTGGAGCTGAACTTCCTGCTGAGGGTGTCTGCCGTAAGACTGTCCTTGCCTGGGAGGTAAGAGGCTTGTTTGTGGACGTTCTCATTTATGCACCAGGACCATAGGTGAAGTGCCTCTCTCCACCCTGCCTGTTTATGTAATACATTGTGGCTTGATTGTCTGTAAAAATCTGTACAGTGTTGCCCCGTATCAGGCGTAGGAAGTGCTGGTATGAGTAGCGTACCGCTCTGAGTTCTAATATGTTGATGTGCAGGGAATGTTCATGAGGATCCCATCAGCTCTGGACTTTGAGAGGACCGGAGTATGGCTCCCACCCCAGAAGAGAGGTGTCTGTCGTCATCATTGGGGGACTTCTATGGAAGGGTACCCCAGCGCATACGTTTTTTGGATACGCCCACAAGTTCAGTGATAGTTTGATTTTGTTTGGAATTGAAATCAGTTTGTTGATACTGTTATAATGAGGTCTGTATACCATTCTTAGCTGATGCTGAATTGGTCTCATGTGTAATCTGGCGTGTGCCACCACTGATGTGGTTGCTGCCTAGTAATGGGAGGCAAGCTCTGGCTGGGACTTGTGGGTTGGTTTGGAGCAATTTGATAAGGTCCTTGATAGATTAGATCTCTGTTGGGGAAGGGAAGCTATTGCCCGAACGCAGTCGAGGTAAGCCCCAATTAATTCTATAGTCTGAGCTGGTTGGAGCTTGCATTTGGAAAGATTTATTTGTAGCCAAGAGTCTGGAACAGATACATGGCTAAGGAGACCGCTTTGTGGGCCTTTTGCCTTGTGGTTGCTCTTATCAGGCAATCATCGAGATAGGGAAATATGGATACCCCTTGTTTGTGGAGGTGCGCAGCCACCACAGCGATCATCTTTGAGAAGACCCTTGGGGCTGTGGAGAGTCCAAAGGGCACCACTGTGTATTGGAAATGTGCCTTGCCGAGTGCAAATCTTAGGTATTTCCGATGTGCTGGGTGGATGGATACATGGAAGTAGGCATCCTGAAAGTCGAGAGTCGATAACCAATCCCCTTCATTTAAGGCTGGTATTATCATAGCTAGAGTGACCATCTTTTAAGTGTTGAGATCATATGTGTTGACTGAGCCTTCTGAGATCGAGAATTGGTCTCTACCCTCCTGATTTCTTTGTTGTGAGGATATAATGGGAGTAAAACCACCTGCCATTGTATTGCTGGAATACAGATTCTATGGCCACTAGGTGGAGAAGGTGCTCAATCTCTTGGAGTACTATGCTCTTGGGAGATGGGTCCCTGAAGAGGGACGGGGAGGGTGGATGGGAAGAAGGGATAGTGGAAAAAGGAATGCAATATCCACCTTTCATGACGCGTAACACCCACTTGTCGGTCGTGATGGAGGACCAGTGGTGGTAGAAGGGTAGCAGGTGGTGATGGAATAGCAGATGGGTTTGAGGCTGCTCTAGATGAGGGGGTGTTATCGGACTCTCGACCTGATCTTCAAAACATTTGCCTCGAGGTCGATGGCTGAGACGTAGCAGGTTGATCAGAGGCCTGTCTTCGTCTAGTTTGTCATTGCCTCCTCCTATTGTCAGAATGCCTCTGAGCTTGATTGAAGGGTGAAGATTTGTATCTTTGATTGAATTATCTCTTCTATTTCCATTTGACTTCAGGTACATGTATGCCAAGAGTTTTCAGAGTCGCCCTGGAGTCTTTAAGTGAGTGGAGGCACGCATCTGTGGTGTCTGCGAACAACTTTGATCCTTGGAAGGGGAGATCCTCTAGTGTGGCCTATACCTCACGGGGAAAACCTGACAAGTGAATCCAGGAGAACCTTCTCATCACAATAGCAGTCACAACTGATCGTGATGCTATAGTGGATGCATCGAGAGCTGCTTGTAGGGCCGAATGGGAAATCAGCATGCCCTTGTTTATGTTGGCTGTGAATTGCTCTCTTTTATTGTCAGATAAGCTGTCGATAAAGAGTGCAAGCTGTTCAAAGATATGGTCTGTGTATTTTGCCAACATTGCCATGTAGTTTGATATACAGAGTTGAAGGGAAGCTGAGGAGTAGGCCTTTCTCCCCATGAGGTCCAAGCGCGTCCATTCTTTATCATATGGGGTGGTCCACATGGCACTCTGTTTACCCCTCTGATTAACAGCATCTATTATAGAGTTAGGGGATGGGTGGGAGAAGAGAAGGTCCGCACCCTATGGGGCCACGTAGTATTTACGGTTGGATCTTTTGCAGACTAGTGGTATTGTGGCTGGTGTCTGCCAAATGACCTTGGAGGGACCATAAATCCAGGGTCCACAGGTAAGGCCAGTTTGGAGGCGGGTGAGGCGTGGAGTATGCTGGTCAGTTTATGCTGAGTTTCAGGAAGGTTGACCAAGGAGACCTCAAGGACCTCCGCAACTCGCTTGTAGAGTTCTTGGAAAGAATGGAAGTCGTTTCCTGCCACAGGGGGTGGAGGCATCAAGGTGTCATCAGGAGAAGAGGAGCGTATGTGCATTGAGAGACGGGAGGAAACAGAAGACTCCTCGTCACACGATGCTGGTTCCTCCTCCTCTTGGTAGGCTGACCTGTCAAGTGATGGCAGGGATGCTGCTCTAGCTGAAGGTGCTGCTGTTGTCTGAGGTTGTTCCTGTTGTGGATGGTGGGCTCGGTATACTGTCCATGGGTCCCAATAGGGCCAGTTGGAAGGAAGTGGCATGGGAGGAGGCAACCATTGAGTGGTTGCACTGCTATCGCTGTAATTGGGGTCGCTTTGGGGATGAATGCCTTGGGGTATGGGTACCAACCAAGGGCTCCTCATCCTAATCACTAGACAATGGTAGTGCCAAGCCTGGTGTAGCTGAGTGTAGAAAGCTGCCAGATGCAGGTGTGCCGTTGGTGCCTGTAGGGCGCCCGTCTCCTTTGGGCAGGGCTGGCTCTAGGCACCAGCAAATCAGGCAGGTGCTTGGGGCGGCACTTTGCCAGGGGCGGCATTTCAGGTAAGCAGCCGGTGCTGCCCCGGCAACGCCTAGCCCCCCCCCGCCGATTTAAAGGGCCGCGGCTGGGAAACACCGGGAAACGCCGCAGCTGCGCGCAGCCAGCTAGCAGCACCAATGTGCCCCGGAGCCTGCTGGCCGCCCCTGTCTCCTCTCCTGCTCCTCCCCTCCCCCGTCAACGCCTAGCCCAGACCTGTCCCGCCCCACCCCGCTGATTTAAAGGGCCACGGCCCAATGCGCCCCAGAGCCTGCTGGCTGCCCCCCGTCTCCTCCCCTGCTCCTCCCCTCCCCCGGCAACGCCTAGCCCCGCCCTGCCCCACCCCGCCGATTTAAAGGGCTGCTGGAGATGCCGCGGCTGCGCAGGCAGCACTGGCACCATGTGTGCCTGGCCCCGGAGCCTGCTGGCTGCCCCTGTCTCCTAGTCCTGAGTCCTGCTCCTCCCTGGCAGCTGCTACCTCCTCTGAGAGCCTCTCCACTCCAAGCCATCAGCCACCCCTCCACCTACATCGTATGGAAATCCCAGGTAAGATGCCCCCTTTCCGCCTAGGGTTGCCATGTGTCCGGTATTTTCACTTCCTGTCTGGTAAAAAAATCAGAAAATACTGGACACCTGGCAAACCTACAAACACTCAGCCCGCTGGCCCAGCCCCCGGCCTCTCCCCCCAGGCCCCAGGCCCCAGCCCCCAGCCCCCAACAGCCTCAGCCCCACGGACCCTTTGAAGTCTGTTCCTAGTATATTTCTCTTGTTCATGTTTGTAGTAGAAGTAGAACCAAACAAGGATCCAGCACACACACACACACACACACACACACACACACACACACACAGAATATTAACTGTTCTACACTCTTCAAAGAACCACACATGCTGTTTCATAGATTTTTCTTTAAAGAATTAAACTTAATTGATCTGGGTAAACTTTTGTGTTTGATGTCTCTAAGGCAAGCTTCATTCCATATACAGTTTGTATTGGGCGCATACAACTCTCCACTCCCTCTAACACCTCATAAACTTGAATATATAATGGCTACTAAAAAGATGGACACACAAAAATAATGTGCACATGTACACCCACTGATCTCAGTTTATCTGATAACATAGATGTGTTAGAGCCACATAAGGAACCACGGCATTCCAAAACAAATCTAGTTTAACAATACAACTATTTATTGATGTCGTTTAGATGTCTTATGTGCTATAGTTATCATAATTGGTTGACAAGTATGTTTAAACAGAGTGGTATTGTTAGCTGATTGTAATTGGTTTGAAGATTGATTAAGTATATCCATAAACTACTTGAGTTTTAGATGTGGCACAAGTTCTCCCTTCTATTTTTGGTACTTAGTTAAGGAAATATAAACTATTTGTGTTAATAGTTTTTCATGCATTCAAACTGTAATTAAAAAGTAGCCTATTTCTATAAGAACAATAAAGTAGAGATGTAAGGTACATTTCCCACTCTTGAAAAAGAGCTTTGTGTGAGCTGGAAATCTTGTCTCTGTCACCAAAACAAAACAAAAAAAATTGCAAAGTGCAAACGTGTAAAAGCCAACAAAAAGGGGGGGGCGGGGCAGCCAAAAAATTTTTTGCTTGGGGCAGCAAAAAACCTAGAGCTGGCCCTGCCTTTGGGGAGGGCAAACGCCCCCTTTTCTGTAGCCCGGCCCCTTCTGTTGGGGGGGGACCCGGGCCCTTTGTAACCCGAATTCATCCTATACACTCTGTACACTATCCCACCACCCAGTCGCGCAGGCCCAAAGTTCCCCCGGTCCGATAGTCCTGTCCCGCGTCACAATACATGCTTGGCTGGGGTAGGGGGACCTGGGCCATCCCTCTCCACCAGGTCCCGGCCCGAGGCCCTGACGGGTAGAGAACATCAGCGTTTTCTCACCCTTTGGTTGACGGGGACACCGCCCGAAGCACGTCAACCCACGGGCCATGTGACCCCTCCTCGGGCCACTTCCTACTCTCTTCGGACGACTCCCTCCTAATCCGAATAGTGTTCAGGCAGCAACACGGTCCCTCCTGTCCCCAGGTTCACGGACCTCACCGGCTGTCCTGTGGAGCAGCTGTGCTGGGGCAGTTGCCAGTCTAGCTCTCCCTCTGAGCCTCTGCCTCCTGGGGCTGACTCCACCTCCTCCTGCTCTGCCCTGCTTCCAAGGTTTGCCGCCTCCTTCTCCTCTGCCTGCCTTTGGGAGGAGACTCTTCCCCCGCAGGCGTGTGGGGCGCCATTTTTAAAGTTCATGCCACACATCTGATGTGGCCTCTGAATGGGCGGCTGGCCGCGCAGCTCCTCCCCCGCCCCATGGGTTTCCCTAGGAGGCATCTCCCAGCAACGTGAGATGCCTGCGTTGGCGTCTCTACGCTGCTGCCAGCCTTCCGGGTCCTCCCCTTGCGGCCAATTGACTGCAGGAGTGCAGGGCTTGTCTGCCCCATCACAGTGCCGAACAGAGGAGTTGTGGGTGCTGACAATACCCTGAGCTCCTCCATGGTGGTGAATGGGACCAGTCTGATGCCGACGGCAACGCAGACGGAACTATCACCGCTATCTGCGGTGCCGACCGTACTGACTGGGGAATCATTGGTGCCATATGCTTATGCCTCTTTGGGCCGGGAGTGGCCTAGGTGCCGACGGTGCCATGTGAGGTTTAGGCTTCTTCGGTGCTGGTGGTGCCTTGGCTGAAGATGGCTTGGTCTTAGATTTCGTTGGCACTGATGTGTGTGCCGATGGTGCCGGGGGCGCCGATTTAGACTTAGCTTTTCCTGGTGCCTTGGTACTCAACTTTGTTAGGTCCTTGGGCCCTCAGAAACTGTTAGTGCTGGACGATCCCGGAACCTCGCTGTCCAAAGCCCTAGCAGGGGACAGAGCAGGAGGAACTTTGGGTGCTTGCCCCCATTTTTTTGTGGGAGACTCACCTTTCCATGAGGAATGAGCTCTCTGCCTAGATTGCTCGGAGGAAGAGTCTCTTGAGGTAGAGCTGGCAGACATGGCCAGAGGGAACGGCTGGCACAGGGGAGAGGAGTGCTCTGGGTATGAGGCAGGTCTCATCATATTCTCAAATGAGAGAAGTTTCAGTTGAATCTCTTGTGCCTTTGACGTGCGAGCCATTAACTGCTTGCAATGCTGGCGCTGTGTGGTAGTGTGCGCCTGACCCAAACAGTGCACACGCTGGGAATGGCCATCCGAGACAGAGATAGACTTACTGCCAGTCCGCTCCTGCAGGCTAAGTCTGCCAGGCCGAAAAAGGCTGCCATAGAACAGGAGAAAAAAAGAGGGCTTTTTTGGTTTTTTTAAGGCACTAGAAGAAAAAAACTTTAACTATTAAAGTTTACAGAAAGAACTGTAACACTAACACTATAAGATTAACAAGGAAAATTTCAAAATTTCAAAGTATTTTAGAAAAAAACTGGAGAGCAACTGTGGTTCCGACTGACAATGGCGGCAACAGAGAAGGAACTGAAGGAACGGTTGCTGCGCATGCGTGGTACCGGCACCACGCATGCTGTCTGCCTCATGTGCGCAGCGTACTGGAGGGCACTGCTACTGAAAATCTCTGACTAGGCACGCAGCAGCACCCCAAAGACCTAAGGTGGAGCCCTCACAGGGACACTCTTCGAAGAAGAAGTATTACACAATCAAATGGCTGGCAGTTGAAGCTAGACAAATTCAGACAGGAAATAAGGCATACATTTTTAACAGTCACTGAAATTAACTGCTGAAACAATTTAGCAGGAGTTGTGGTAGATTCTCCATCACTGACAATTTTTAAATCAAGAGTGGATGTTTTTCTAAAAGATCTGCGCTAGAATTGTTTTAGGGGCAGTTCTGTGGCTTGTGCCTATACGGGAGTTCAGACTAGATGATCACAATGGTCCCTTTTGGCCTTGGCATCTATGAATCTATAATAAGATTGCATCAAGGAAACTCGCAACTAATACCCCAGAGTTATGCAGCTTAATTTTTTCCCCATGGTGTGTGTAATGAGAAATCACCCTCTAATTTTCTCTAGTGGACCATTAGTTTATGCAGGAGCCTTAGAGCACACCTGAACTGATACAATTAATAGTTCATGCCCATTTTTTATTTCTCTTTTCTGCAATGAAGGCTAATATTGCAAGATGGAACTGTTTTGGTGCTTCTTACCTCATTGTTGATGAAGCAGTAGAGAATCGCCACCATCAGCCCCTGAAATCCAACCAGACAACAGAACAGTAGTCAGAAAAACAGCCCCCGATACGTTCCAAGTTTTGCTAGTGAAACATACAGGGGGAGGAGACTCTCTCATTCTGAAAGGGAACACTCCATAGTTAGAGGAAGAAACAGAAAAGCATATGAGTGTTCATTCCTTTCTGCTGAGAAAAATCTGGATGGCCCCAAACAGCTCCCACAGGACAAGCACATTTTTAGGTTCCCCCAACCCTTGCTTCTTAAAATTGTCCCCTTTCACTGACCACAGGCTATATATCAGCAATCCATATATCAGCAATTCACGTGGGCACTGAAATGTAGGCTGTAGGTGGCAGGATGTTTAGAAAAATCATAGTTTCCCACCCAGCACCACACAGGGAAATTCCTATCCAGTGATCACATGAGACAGATGAAAAGGACTCACACCAGTATTACTCACACCCTTTCCATCCATACTGCTTAGTTACCTCCATGCACCAGAATAGGCCTACAGATGTGCCTTTCAAGGGTCACATCTCCAAAGAGGCATCATAGCAGGCATATACTTTGCCCTGGGTGACACTATTATGCTTTCCCGGAGACCATGGACAATTTCCTGGTTTTAGGTATCGAATATAAAACAAATTAGCATACAGATACAAGGGCGAGGTCACTACTGGACACTGCGGAGAGCGTGTGGCATACTGGAAATGGGACTCTGGCCCTCTGGCTACCCTGCGTCTCTGAGGCTCATAACCTTCTTACATCCAGAGCTGAATTAGGAGATAAGTTTAGCGAACCTTCCCTGAAAGGCAATCTGGCCTCCAGCAGCATGTAACTGCTGGGGTGAATGTGTGTTTCCTGGGTGTTACCTGGAAGGAGGTGAAGGAGAGTTCACAAAAGAGCTTCACAATGCGTAGCATTCCTCTGGCATGCTCATCGGTAACAAAGGCAAAAATGACCTCATGGGTTCCCAGCAGCGGGATCAGAGTCAGTGTAGACTTAGCCAACCTAAAGCAATGAAGAAAGGGAAGCCATAGCACAGTATAGTGGCTACTGATGTAGCATAGAAATCTGGGAGTCAGGACTCCTCAGTTCTGTTTCTAATTCACTGAGTCAATAGGTAGTCTGAGGAAAGTTCTTTAACCCCCCACCCCACAGTGTGCCTCAGTTTCCCCATCTGCAGAATGGAGATAATGTTTCCACATGACATATGGGATTGTGAGGGTTAATTCAATAATGTTTGTAAAGCACATTGAGACTTAGCTCAAAGGCACTGTAGACATGCAGAGTATTCTAAAAAAAGGAGTGCTGACAATACAGTGCTTTGACATTACTAGACTGAAAGCGCCAGCAAAGGCCAAAGGATTATTTAGTATTTCTTAGCACTTACATAGCACATTACATCTTCAAAGCACTCTTGCTAACCTTACCTGTTAGTCACTGAGCTTTGCAAAATGAGAGACATGAATTTGAAGAAAAAGGGAATAATTGCTGGTATTTACAAGGCAAGCTCCAAAGGCTACAACTGCGTCATGAGGGAAAAACCTAAGGAAAACATCTCCCAGTGGAAGAACAGTGGGTTATTATTAACACACAGGAAGAGAAGAATGGCTCCAGAAGCAATGGTTCTGAACACTGATAGGGATGGAAAGGCAATGAGCAACCCAATCTGGTCATGAAAGATGCCTTGAACCCGAAGATGGGAGTTAGTTCCTAGGCTGCCTGGGGCTAGAGAGCTTGCACACGTTATCAGCATCTCACAAGAAGTTGTCATTTGAAGACTAAAAAAAAGCTGTTCCTCCAGTAAACAGGAAGCAGAGGCGCCAATGGGCTCTCAAAGTCTAATGAATGTAGGCTCCAATGCAGCCTGCTTGCTAACCTGGCATCCTGGATACTGTCTATTCACAGTGGCATATACGCAGAGGGGGCTGGAGAACCCAAACAGCTGTTTACGTTGCTGTGCACTTACAGGCCAGTGGGAGAGGCAGGATCTCCCGTGGACCTAAGCAGAGGATTCCATGGAATAGCTGATTGGGGTGTGTGTGGGGTGTTTAAAAAGGAAATCTCTTAGCAGCCCCCACTTGCCTTGCAATTAGGGCTCTGCTTCCTCATATGGCAGAGGCTCAACTTGCTCTGGGGATTCCCACGGGGGAAAGAGAGAGGCATCTAGTGTGGCTGTGGGCAGCCCTTCTGGCTGACCTATCAGTAGTACTAATGGGTTCAGATGGGAGTCCCAACATGGCTCTAACTCAGCTACGCGCTCTCACAAACGGAGGAGGGAAACCCTTGTGGGAAATACGGAGCACCTAGCCTGGGTGTATTTAACTACCAACAGCTATAAAGAATGAAGCAGCCTCCTGTCTGTGGCCAGCCCTGGCTGCCACGAACAGCAGATGGTGCTGGAGCAGTCATTGTTCGTGGTGGCCATGGTGGCCCCCACGAACAGAGACTGCTCTGGCACCATCCCCTGTTTGAGGCAGTCAGGGTTGGCCACCATGAACAGGGGCTGGTCCAGCACCAGCGCCTGTTCATGGCGTCAAGACTGTCCACTGCAACCGGGCTGCTGGGCTCAGCATGAGCTGGGACTGAGCAGTCCTGCCTCGCGCTGATCGCTGCGCAGCCGCATTTTAAATGTAGTAAGAGCCCAGCAGCTCTTACTAAATTTAAAATGCAGGGCAGCAGCATGGGTGGGTCCGGAGCTGGCTCCAGGAGCTACCTCCTCTGTGGCTCTGCATAGCAGCGCTTATTGACCAATTGCATAGTCGATACAAATTGCATCGACAATACGATTAGCCAAATAATTGCATTTTAACATCCTTAGTCCACTGTAGCACAGAGAACAAGATGTGATTAGAAACGGCAAGGTCTTTAATGTTCTCTTGGTCCTAGATGTAGCCACGCACAACATTTGCAGAGTCCTCTCTAAGTGGAGTTGAGGGATCTTACAAATAAGGTTTATGGGACACTGCAAGGCAAATCTAGATTAGTGGGAGGCTGTGTCCCACATTTGTTCTGAGCCCTTCAATACAGTGTCATGATGCTGCATCAAAACATAATATTCTAGCAAAACATGACAACAGGAGGTCACAAGGAATGACCTAAGCTGTCATGCACTAATTCAGTGTCATGATATGCATGTCATCAGGTGGGACAAGTTTATGGGCCTCCCCGCATTAACCTGGGGGAAGGATCTTAAAGCCCCAAAGATACAGAAACCAAGGGATGAAGAATATGCTCATGAATATTGATGGGATGAATAGACGTCCAGGTGAGCCACAAATAGTCCGTGTGCAAAGAAGTCTGGAAGGTAAAATATATTCATGCAGTAAGCCTCATACACTGTACCAGCCAAAAAGTCACAAATATGCTCAGAAAACTGAGGACACAAAGGTCACGATAAGAAGGCACAGCGACTAGTGGAGAGAGGAAGTAAGAGCAGTGATGGAAACATGGACGTCAGAGATTTTCTCTGCCTATATTTCTTAAAAATAATTGCCTAATTCTAGATTGACAGCCCCAGAAGACCAAGACCTCTGTTTATTCATGGAGTGGGTACAATAAAGGCACTGATAGGGCAGGTTTCCCATAAGCTCTGCACCTACCAGTGGTGGTCAGCTGTAGACTACCATAATGATGTGGAATGCCTCCTACCTACCACACAGTACCTGAAATCTTTAATCTACTATGCAATCAACTCATGCTCATGTGTCCTTTTTCAGAAAGCACAGAACATTCCAGCTCACCAAATAACTTACCTGCATTTTGTGTCAGTTTTGCACATCAGGTTTGATTGTAGCTTGGAAATGATGATGCATATAACTCTGATAAATATCAGGAAATTCACCTGGAGAAAAGAAAGAAGCAGGTGACATTATCATCAGGAAGTGTATGTGCAAGATAAGACATATGGAAGAATATACATTGCGTGTGCCAAGGTCTCTATAGACAGAGCCATATATTCCACAATGCTGCAGCTGCAGAAGTGGGATTCAGCTCTTGCTCCAGAACCATGCCCCAGAATCAATTGGATAGTTCATCTCTAATATGTAAACTGAGCATAAATCAAAAAAGCGATGCTGTGTGAGGCTGCAGACTGCTGGAATCAGGAGTTCTAAGTGGTATAAACTGTCCTGTTAAGACTCTGTGCCCTGTGGTCTTCAAAATTCTATGGCTGAGGAATCGAGCATTTTTCTGGCATAGCATGGAATTTGTCATCTTGCTGTAGCCACGTGCCTGGCACTGGGTTTTCTACTTCCCTGCCAGGACCTACCTGCAGCTGCTTTTTGCTCTCTAGCTTTCCTCAAAGGAGTGAGTTAATTGGATTACAGCATGTTCCCTGCTCTGTTCCATGGACTCAGGCAGCATTGGTTGAGGAGTTACAGCAAGAGTCCAGCTTGTACCTAGAGAACAGGTGGAGCTGGAAGGGTAGACTAAGTCAGCTAGTCTGCTTGGAGAATAGTGCATTAGCTGATGCTCAGGGTAAAAGGGAATGAGCTGCTGAAGCTGCTACAAGATCCCCCCCCTCTTTTCCTTGGGACACGAGCAGAAGAATGTTCTGGGATGCATCACTTAGCCCATGCCATGGAAAGCCAGGGAACTTGACTGGGATGCCTACCAAGCATCACAACAAACAAACAAAAACCCATCTTTGGCAATAACAATTGTAAAAAAATCATCAGCAACATACTTAACATCATAACCATAATTGCCTGTGTTTGTGTGAGGGAGGGGAGATGGGAATGGAAGGGTATTTTGTGCTGACAGAAAAGTCACTTTCCAGGGAGATAGCTGTGTTCGTTTTTTCAGCAAAAACAACAAGGAGTCTGGTGGCACTTTAAAGACTCGCAGATGTAGCAGGGTAGTAGAGCCTGAAAAGTCACTGTAGTTTTTGCAGAAAAGTCCCTCTTGCTGAAGAATTTGATGCCACTATGCTGGAGTACGTTGAAGCCCCCCTCTATATTTATACCAGTTCAAGTTAATGAGGAACACTGAATACAAGTCTAATGATTTTCTAATGTATATTTCACAAGCTCAGCGTGACAGTACTTGCAGCAGGCGGCCAAATTAAAGTAGCATAACATCATTTGGGTGTTTCCTTGCCAGAAACAGAATTGGTTTCGCACGATCATGTTCCTAAGCTCAAATGGGGACCAGGAACTCCCCAGTTTTCCTATAGGACAGTAGCCAATGGGCATCACCACTACATCTTTCATACTGACTCTCTCATTCTGTATTGCCTATTAACTCATCCACCATGCAATCTGTTAGTGCTGTCCCCCAGACACCCTTTGTAGTTTTCTCCCCATTGTTAGATGTGAAGAGCAGGGCTTTGTTAGCAAGCATATCCTCTAGCACGGATCTCATTCCAGGTATGCTGAATCCCTGCATCTACTCCTGATCACTCACCCCAATGGCGATTAGAATGGGCAGTCTGATGATCAGCCAATAGTTCATGTTATGGTTTCTGGTCCAGCAGCTGGGGAGGCAGCAGAAAGGTGAAACACAAAACAAAAAGCTAAGAATATGCATAAAGTTCCTCTCTCATCACATGTCTCAGCAATGCAGAGGATGCAAACTAGATACCAGAAAGGCACATCATGCTGATATGGAAACACATGCAGCTACTTGTGGCTCTTACAAACATTTGAATGCCTCACAGTATATTGCAGCATCCAACTGGCCTGTCACTGACAATTAGCCTATCTCTCTTGCACTCTGATGACTAACTCCCTCTCTACATAATTTTCTATAATTTTGAAGATTTACAGCATAATATCTTCAGTCCAAATATGTCCTCTGTCTGAGCAGGAATTTATTTAAAAGAAATCAAATATTTTAACTGCATGGTAGCTACCCTAATCCTTCCATACAATCCTTTTTTTAAATTAATCTTAAAAGCACCAACATCAACTCTTCTTGTTACTTGACGTTTCTGAATATCCTATAGAAGCAAACTGCATTGCTTTGGTCAGATTTCCAGCATCTCTCTCACTTTCCCTCTTGGCAGTACTAATATAAACACCTGTTCACTGACTCCCACTTGGGCTATTTAATGGAGATCAGGGCAAAAGGCCTAGCTGTTTCTTTCAGTATGTACGTAGGTTTCAGTCCCAACAAAATTTGAAAGAGAAAATTATGAGCAAGCAGCATGCCAGGTTCCTAACGTGCATAAATAGAAGTTAATAACTTTAATAATCTCCTATCAAACCATTCAACGTTATTCAAAGTCACCAGTTCTTATTAAGCCCAGCAGATTAAAAGATGGTATTTCTACACCACACCATCGAGATAAGACAAGCCAAAGGGTATAGAAAGAATTCCCAACAGATTAATTACACTTGATTTTTTTCAAGTCTCATCTGTCAAAAAACTACAATCATCTTACTCACCCTGCTCTTACTCTTCCCTTATCAGTGACATAAGAACATGCCAATTACATTTTGGGTGGTGTTAGTGGGGGTAAGAAAAGAAGTTTTGCAATGGGAAAGCTAGTTTCACCTTTAACCCAGGATACTCTAGCAAACCATACTACATATAGTTGCACCTAGACATGACAGTAATTGAGACATTTCAAAATACCACATTGAAAAGTGAAGCAGCTAAGTTTATAACATCATAAATGTCCCTGTCTAGGAGGGGTCAACAAGAGAACCACTTCATTGGCATGCATGACCAGGAACCAACTTCATGTAGCCTTTGAAATTAATTTTATGTGGATACTATTGACACATGCTAGAGAAAACTCTGCTTCCAGCGTGGCCTGTTAATTTTTCTGAGTAGCTGCAGTGGAAGTAACGACAATTTCAGAAGTTCCTAGTAATGACAGAGATGGAGGAATGGTTCTTTAAATTAATTTTACTACATTTATACGTGCATTAATTGGGTTCCACAGCATGGATCAGCTTTAACTATTTAAAAATGTATACAAATTCATGCAATAAAAACACCATTACAATGCAATTAAAGTACCAGCACAATTAAAGTGTCCTGAAAATAGAACTGACATCTGTACGTGATTTCTTGTCTATTTGTAATTTTGGGAGGTCTAACAGTAATAAAAACCTCAACATCCATTGTGACTTGGACGTATTCACTGGCAACTGAGTATGCTCACCACTTCTTAGATCATGTTTAGGCCCGAGTAGGGAAGTGATCCAACTAAACGAATACTGCTGTAAAAACTCTGCTTTTGCATCCCAGTTTGTATTCCTTAACAAAACAAAACAAAACAAAACAAAACAAAAAAACCCTTCTGTGCACTTCGGTCTTGGTTTGGTGCAACTGAACAGCCTGATTTTTTTAAAAAGCTGCAACCCAGTCCCTGCATTTTGCATTGCAATTAACTGATGGATTGTGGGATTGTAAAAGTACCAGATTGGTGGGTACATTCCTACAATTAAGAAACATAACTTGTCTTCAATTCCACCTAAAAAAAGTTGGACCCACAACAACGGAGATAAATTTTTTAAAAAAATCTTTAATTCAGGTCTTCTTTTAATAGCTCAATTCTTTTTAATGAATGGCACTTTTTAGGCCTGGGAACATCACAGTTTCATCCACAACTGTGGCAATCCTGGTCAGGCAGGAAGGAGGCAGTTTGCAAGTAGACTTCCTGTCCTTGCAGGCTACAATCCTTTATTTCTGAATGGTTACATTCACAGGATTGCCTGGAACATTGAGCCATTGTAGCCCTGACCTTATTTATTTCTAGTTCTGCCTTATAACTAGGGAGACAGTTGAGTCACAAATGAAATTTACAGCCTTTTGCACATCCACAGCAGCAGCACTATAGCAAATGGCATTAAAGAGATCCCTAGACACACTAACAAATGTCACCCTGCGGCCCGAGGCACAGAAATCCTGCCTTTCAGAGAGGAGGCTGCACAAGGTGATTTATTACAGTATTTTACAAATATTTATACAAGGTTTAGAAAACCTAATAAGATGCAAAATTGCCCCTTGTAGGGTCTGCTGAAGGCAGCAAGCAACAGTTTTCTTTAATAGAAATCATAAGTCAGCTCTGATCATTGCAGAATGCAAAAGGTTCAGGGAGAACTCTGAATACATTTTCCACACCAAGGGAAAGATAGGCCTGTGGACCGCTGGCTGCACAAGTCCTTTAAAGCTCTATTGAGGAGGCATGTTAAGAAGCGAGTATTTGAGTAATCGTGTAGTCCAGTGGTTCCCAACTTCTGGTCCATGGACCGGTGCTGGGCTGCCAGGCCATGGCATGCTGCCAGGCCACGCCCATGCCAGCTGCACCTGGAGCTGACGCCAGCTGTTTGAGGTGGCTGAGGGCTGGGGTGGGGTACATATTTTGGTGGACCCAGAACATTTTATTTGCATATCTGCATATTCATTATTTATACAATAAATATGCAAACATGCAAATAAAACTTTACCAGTCTGCTATAAGTTTGTGAATGGGTTTGTCGATCCAGGGTATAAAAAAGTTTGGGAACCACTGGTGTAGTCAATAACATTTTTATTGACTACATGATTAGTTGATAAGGCAAGGCACTCTGTCCTGGCTCATGCCAGGTCCGGGAGCTACCCCCACCATAGCTCTGCAGTTTAAATGTAGTAAGAGCCAGGCACCCTGCCCACGCAACTCTTACTACATTTAAAATGCAGAGCCGCAGTGGGGTGTAGGTCCCAGACCCAGTGAGAGCCGGGACTGTGCTGGGCTTGCTTAGTCCCAGCTCACACCAGGTCAAGCAACCCCTGTCTGCAGGGGTCCCAGAATGGAGCTGGGACCCGTCGTGGACAGGGGCTGCTGCCCGAGCAGGCTCTGTTCATAGCCAGCCTGGGCCACCATGGACAGGGGCTGTTAAGCCCCTCCCCCTCCAATACTGCCTCTAATAGAGGCAGCAGTGTGGGGGCAGGGGCAGACGGCCCCACGGAGATGGTGCTGGGGGAACCAGCTTGTAAGACAGCTCCCTCCAGCAGCAGCTCCTGCTTTCCCACCCCCTTGCTGCCTCCAATACAGAGGCAGCAAAGGGGGGGGCAGTGTAAATGCGAGTAGTCGACTACTTGCTTACATTCCTAATACTGATCATCTGGACAAAATTTGCAGCAAAAGTCTTGTTACAGAATATAGCTGAGACTGCCCTGGAGAGTAGTAAGAAAACTCTAGGATTATTTTAGCCTGAGCAAAGAAGAGTTAGAGGAAACCATTTCACATTATGAAAGACAAATAAAAACAAACTCCTGATATTCCATCCCTTGAATTCAGTGAAGGGGAGAGTTGATACAATGTTGTGCCCAACTACAGTGCATTTTCATACCATATTGCTACCCGTTTAGCAAAGGACTATAGTCAGTTTTTCTAGGAAAGTGCCAGTGGGGTGTGAACACTGCGTGGCAAAAGGACTCAGTGGGTGAAAAACAGAATATAAAACAAATAGCGTAGACTTGTTTATCAGGATAAAGGTCCACGTACTGTGTTATTTCCCTGACTGTTCCTGTTAGAGGAAAGCTGCTAACTAGCCTGATGCCAGAAACAATCTTTGGTAAAATTAAGTGATGCCACTGATTTTTCAAGTCAGCCGCTGCAGTTCTACAGTATGTCCCTATGCAATGGAGGGATGTAAAATCCCGTTTAAAAAAAAGTTAATACGTTAAACATTAAGTTTAACTGGCTAATTAGGAACCCCTGTCATGGTGGGCCCGGCCAGGCTGGAGCAGCCCCATGCCCGCATTGGGTGGAGAGCTGCTCCAGGTCGGCCTTACTGCTGGTTAATTGCTTACCCAGTAAGCATCACCCTTAGCAGTGCAGCTAACCGAGTAAGCGGTTAACCCTTTATATCTGAAGTATTGTGTCCAGTTCTGGGCCTCCCACTGCAGAAAGGATGTGGACGCATTGGAGAGGGTGCAGCGGAGGGCAACCAAAAGGATTAGGGGGCTGGAGCACATGACCTATGAGAAGAGACTGAGGGAGTTGGGTTTGTTTAGTCTGCAGAAGCGAAGAGTGAGGGGGGATTTGATAGCAGCCTTCAACTTCCTGAAGGGAGGTTCCAAAGAGGATGGAGAGAGGCTGTTCTCAGTAGTGAGGGATGGCAGAACAAGGAGCAATGGTCTCAAGTTACAGTAGGGGAGGTCTAGGTTGGATATTAGGAAAAACTATTTCCCTAGGAGGGTGGTGAAGCACTGGAATGGGTTCTCTAGGGAGGTGGTGGAATTTCCATCCCTGGAGGTTTTTAAGTCTCGGCTTGACAAAGCCCTGGCTGGGATGATTTAGTTGGTGTTGGTCCTGCTTTGGGCAGGGGATTGGACTCGATGACTCCTGAGGTCTCTTCCAGCCCTAGGATTCTGTGATCCCTGATGCAATGTAGTCAACCCATGCAATTCTCTGCAACATTTTATATTTGTATTTTATAAATGGAAGCCAAGATAAGAATGGATAATCAGATCTGTGCTGCAAGGCATAAGCTGATCATTGCTGGGCTCAGGAAGGAGTAGCAAACAGAATATTGTGGGAGGTTTTTGCCTTCCTCTGAAGCATCCTGGAGAGATTACTGCCAGTGGCAGGCTATCAAAGATAGTCTGATCAGGTATGATGACTTCTACAGTGGATATTGCAGCTTCTGAAAAACCTCTCTTTGACCTGCAGAGGAACAGATAAACTTAGACATACTGAAAATTCTGACCAGGAATGAGCTTGTGCACCTTTCAGAAATGTTATGCAAGAGCTTCAGACACAGCACAAGCAACTACATGAGACTTCAGCACATCAGCCATTGCGCCAAAGCAATCAACCCAAACCAAAAATGACTCCGCAACACACACACACTCCACAAATGAAGTATCAGCTAGATATTAGAACTGAACCAACCCCTCATCTTCATAAAGGTACTTGACTATTCCCCAGAGGACAACAAACAGCATTGGTATACCTGAGAAGAGAGAAGACAAGATAGATACTGACAATCAGAGACAAAGAAAAGCAGAAAGGACTAAAACTTCATATAATGAAGAATAACAAAATGAGCTAGTCACAGGGTTGCAGTTCCCATCCATTACTGTTCCAGGTCAACAGTGTGGCTGGCGTACCATCCTGCAGCTATTTAGTGGCCTATATAAAATGTGTTAGGTGTATCAGTCTAGCTCCAGTGTTCATGTAGGAAAGAACAACCCCTCCAAATCTGCCACTAATTGGACCTCTTGTTGGCAGCTTTCATTGACTGGGCTATGGAGACCAAATCCATGAGCTCCCTCTTGGTCAGAGTGAATACAAAGTTGGGGAAGCTTGCAGTAGTTTTGTTATGCAGTCTCAAGGGCCGTCCGTCCAACATCTTTCACTAGAATACATTCATTCACATTTAGATCTGCTCTTTTCAAAAGTGCATCTATCAACCGATACTCTGTGTTGGAAACATCAGGAAATAATGCAATGGGGGGAATGTTTCTTAAAAGTAGACAGAGAGGGATGAAACCATTATGCCGAGTGAATAAGGTGTCGCATTTCCATAATTTCTTTGTGAATCTGTCCCTCCCTGCACACCCTTTCAAGTTCTTTACCCACGTTAGTGCCAAGTAAGTTAACCAGAAATTATGTTGGTACAGAACATGCAATGATTAACTATCTTCAGAGCTGTCATGAAAGATGACCACTGGATGTCCACAGGAAACACGGATATCAGCTACCTTCTGATGGCAGTAGCACTGGCTTAGTAAAACCTTACATTATGATGGGTAGTACTGTGGAAGTGCTGGAATAGTGTTCTTGGCAGCAAGAGCTGCAGAGGAGACTGTTGGGTAAACCATGCTGAGGGTGTACAAGGGAACAAAAGTTAGGCAAGTAGGGGAAATGGAGAGAAGGGGCAGGAGGCACATGGTGAAAAGGTAAGATGGAGCACACCCATGGAGAGCATGTAAAGGCGTGTGAGGAGGAAGAGTAATTAATGTGTTATGATCTGCAGTGGTCTGGAAATCTCAAACCAGTGTCTGCAATATGAATTGTGCTGTAATGATGTTCAGTTCTGTTATAGTGAATCCTTCCCCAGCCATCCAGGAGACCAGGCTGTTAGAAAGAGACACAGGGTCAGTTACCAACCCTCATCAGACAGGACAGAATGAGAAGTAACAGGCAGCAGCAGCAGCAACAAGGAACCTTCCTGAACAGTTTTAGAATTCAAGTCATCTTAAGGACAATGGAGGAAGATTGCTTAATTGCCGTGACTGGAAGTATTCACTCCTGAGATTGTGCAGCCATGGGTTAGTGAGAACTGTTTCTGTGGCTCCATAGCTTGGACTACAGAGCACCTCCTGGACTGCCGGACGTTGCAGGCACAAGCTCAAGCTGTCTAGTTTGCATGACTATCGCAGTCTTCAAACAGGACTGCACTAATGTAAAGCATCTGCAGCGTCCATATCGAGGAGCTACAGTGACTCGAGTTAGTGACTCGTCTTATTCTGGCCTGCATATTTATACCTGCCTCTGGAAATTTCCACTACATGCATCTGATGAAGTGGGTCTTTGCCCATGAAAGCTTATGCTCCAATACTTCTGTTAGTCTATAAGGTGCCAGAGGACTCCTTGTCGCTTTTGCAGATCCAGACTAACATGGCCACACCTCTGATTTGTGTTAGTGTGTGATTTAGTTCACACCCCCACTGCAAGCCCTGAGTTGTGCTACGATGCCTAAGAAGTGGATTAGGTAACTCGCTGCAGATCACCAACCCCTGATGGGTCTTTGATTCATGGAAGCTCTTAAATTAGACTTGACTAAACTAGAGAACACAAAAGATATATTTCAGTGAAAGAACAGATGTTTAGACTGATTTGTGCTGTAATGTGTGGAGCTCTCTATAGCCTGGATGTATCACAAATGTCTCCATATTTAATTGCATTACCTGATTTTTGATTCAGTGAGATTCAAATTATTAGATATATTTTAAAGGGGCCAAATGAGACAAAGTCGGTCATTGCTGAACAACTTCATTTTACTTAGAAAGCACCAAATTAATTAAAGCTAACATGGTGACTAGCATCTCCTCCTCCTCCCAGTTTCTCTCCAGTACCTGGGACATGACTGTTGAAGCAGCACATGTCACTGTATTTTAATCCAAGATCCTGACGGTATTATCCATATTTCTGAGTTTGAATTGATATTATCTGTACTGCATGGATATACATGTAGCATCAACAAACCAGCCAAAGTTCTTTTCCAGCAGGTACTAGGCTCAGTATATAATGTGGGACAGACTCTCAGAGTCGTGTGTGTGTGTGTATTTGTTGTTCTAAAGTCTGGTCAGAGACCTAGTTGAGGCAGGTCCCCACAAAAATGCTTAATTGACATAAATCCTATTTATAACAGACTGTATAATCTGAAGCGATGCCTCTATTGTGATTAATATCACAGAGAAACAGTAATATCTCCAGCATCTCTTAAATTATTTAGTTTTCACAGATCACAAAGGCTTTGTCTGGACAAAAATTTGTGATCCTGGTATTGATGGCTAATCAGCTTGAGTTAATTTACATGACTGTGAATGTTAGTCTAGACACTCCCCAAGCATGTGGTTTGCTCTAAGACTCAGCCTAGGATACCTTTAGTGTAATGTACCAATCCTAACTTCACTGGATTTAGAAACTTCTACCCGATGGAGAAGTTTTCCTTTTCCATCACACCCATGATGTATTTTGGTGTGTGTGTAGTGATTTGGCCAGATTACGAAAAGATGTCAAAGTGAGTTCAGTGTTTGATAAAGCAGTAGCACAGGGAGCACATCTTTTTCTCCCTCTCCTTCCCCCCAGTATGTCCATTGGGATCAGGGATCTATAAAATGTAGATCTTTAATGCTATCCACACATTTCTGAGATGACATGAAACACAGTACACCATGACAACAAATCAACATTTAACCACCATCTCTTCTCAATTCAGAGGAAAATGTATGGCATCTTTGATGTTATGACTAAGGGGCAGCCACAGAATAAGATGATTGCCAATTATATTAAAAGGAGATCACAAGATCAGCTGTATCTTTTATTAGATTCATAGTTACACTTTACATTGACATCTGCATTGTTACAGACTCAAAAGTTTTTCTCCAAACTAGACCTCATAATTTGAGCCACAGTCGATCCATTATTGAGTTAATTTTTCTTTCTGAACTGTTTCCATCCACTTGGTCCTCATGAAAATGACGGGCTTGTAATGCTGGGCTGAGTACTATTTTATTGATTTATATTGTCATCTGGCCTAGGAACAGTTTATCAGGTGCCATTGTGCTAAGCGCTGTAAACATAAAAGCTTCCTGTACACAGTTCCACCAATACACTTTCAGCCTGACTTTCCCACCCACCTCAACTATTCTAGTCCCGGGTTCTACACACCCATTGTCCCATAGCACCTATTCCCTGTCCTGCAGCCCAACCACCTTCTACTTCAGACAGCCAGTCAAAAAGTATCTCGAAGACTTGCATGTCAAGCTCTTCTTCACCTCAATCTATCCCTATTCTCACTAGCTACTTCTGGACAGAACAACCAGAGATGGTGCCTTTTCCATACCAAACATTCTTAGGCCCTTTCGTCACACTTTTGCAACAGTAATAACTAATTTAATCAGCTCTATTCCATATCTAGAGCAAGTGAGACCTTGCAATAATCTGTGGACGTCTGTGCTGTTATGTTGCCTGCAAGCTGTTAATTGACTAAAACCTGCGAACACTACATTTTTTCTGGAAATGAGACCTGTCAAGTGTACCACGAAATAAGCATGCTAACAGCCTGAGGAATAAATGTCAACTTCCAAATGATGGGACTTTAGAACAATGAGCTTCAAAAGAAAATATTGTAGCTGAGGAGAGGCTAAATCAACAAACATCCCATTCAATAAATGCACATCTGGACTCACTGGTTCCACTCCAGCTCACCCTCACAGATGTTCAGTTATCCGGCTCACTGAACGTCAGAGACATTATCCATATAATTATCCATATAAACATCTGATTTGCTGTTGAATTCTAAGCGCTTGGATTCTAAGTCCTTGAGGTCAGTGAATGGCATGTTAATTCAGCATTGAGTAAATTAGTCTATCCTGGAAATTACTTCAAAATATGTTGCCTTCCAGTTTAATTGAATATTGCTTTGTTTTGCATTAGTGGAAAGAGTAAACAAGAGTGCAGGGGTTGGAGAGGGAGGAAGGAGACAGACAGATATATACATCACACACTGCTGCCTGATAGAATCTTGACTTTTGTTCTCTCTTCTTTTGATGTCATCTTAGGTCTGCTTTATAGTAGAAATTTACTTTGATATAGCTACATCTCTCAGGGGTGTGAAAAATCCACACCCCTGAAAGATACAGTGAAGATGACCTAATCCCTAATATAAACAATGCTAGATTGGTGGATGAATTCTTCCATGGGGCTGGCTACCACCTTTCAGGGTGGAGGATTACGTATGCTGATGGGAGAACATGCGGAGGAAAGAATACAGAATTTGTACCCGCAGCCACAACAATTAGGGATGTTAGATAACATTTTAGTAATCGTGTAGCTGCAAAAAGTTTTATCAGTTACACAGTTACTAAAATACTCCTCGGGGGCGGAGCCAGCAGCCAGCACACTGGCTCCTGGCCCCACTCCCAGGGAGCCCCCTGTCACCCCATGCTGCTGCCTCTGATACAAATCAGCTCCCCACACAGACCAGCTCCCACCTTCTGCCCCACGCTCCTGCCTCTGATACAGAGGCAGCAGTGCAGGGTGGCAGCAGCCCCATCCATGATGGGCCCAAGCTCCCTATGGACAAAGGCTGCTCCAAGATCCCACAGAGCAGCCTCTGTCTATGGCTAGCCCAAGTCTGCCATGGACACAGGCTGCTGCAGCATCCTGCCTCCCTACTCCCACAACGCTGCTGCCTCTGATACAGAGGCAGCAGCAGAGAGAATGGGGAGCAGGTGGCTCCGCATGAGCCTATACATGCGGGGATCTGGCTTTTAAGCTGGTTCCCCCCAGCATCAGTTCCTGCCCCCCCATAAACTGCTGCCTTTGTGGGAGGCAGCAGGAGGGGGCCAGGTGGCTCTGTGGGAGCCAGCTTAAAAGCTGGCTTTTCACAGACACCAGCTCCCATCTCCCCCTTCTTTGCTGCCTCTGGTGGTGGCTGCCTGGCTGCTCCTAGGGTGGTTTGCTCTGGTTCTGCAACCATCACACACATACACCCCCACCAAGACCCCAGCCAGTTCCTGCACCCTACCCCCTGGCCAGACTCACCCATCCTCAGCCTATCTCCGCAACCAGCGAGGCCACCTGTCACCACGAGCTCCAGGGCAAGGTGTGTGTGTGGGGGGGACAGCTCCACACTCTCAGAAGAGGTGGGGCAGTCAGTCCTTAGCACTGTTTCCTCCAGCCGTGCCCCTAGAGGCAGCAAGGAAGGTGTGCGTGTGCGTGTAGTTGTTAGGATTAACCAATAAACCCAGGCTTATTGGTTAATCCTTTAAATGACTATAACATTAACATCCCTAACAAAAATGAGCCGCTGATATCCACATCCACCAATGCAGATGCAAAGCGAATACCCACAGATTTGTAGGGCTCTACCCATCAG
Source organism: Pelochelys cantorii (assembly GCA_032595735.1). Taxonomy (NCBI): domain Eukaryota; kingdom Metazoa; phylum Chordata; order Testudines; family Trionychidae; genus Pelochelys; species Pelochelys cantorii. Next base: position 145,155,092 of record CM064328.1, on the reverse strand, counting down.
TGCAGGCAATGGCTACACAGTGGTGCTGCTCCAGTGGTTTCAGTGCAGACATATCCGTAACCTAAAATAAAGGCCCTTCTGATATAGTTTCCAATTACTCTTTTGTGTAGAGAAAAAAGAAACAGTGGCTGAGAGTTTCCAAGTCAAGCCGGGGATTTAGACACACACAACTTCAGCGTGCCTAGATCCCCTAATCTGTTTGGAAAGTCTCAAGCAACAAGAGCCATGAGCAGAAATGCAGCAGCTTGCAGTAGCGTTATGTATTGCAGGGCTTGCAGCTACTAGTGCAGAATGCTGCAGTATTTTACTGCAGCTCTTAATATCCCTGGTTCCATTTAAGTTGTTAACTTGAAGAAGCACGTTAAAAAGAAAATGGTTAATAGAACAAACAGGCCTAATTGGTACAATGAATTTATAAAGGCTTTAAAAGAAGGCGTTCCTCCTGGATCTTCTCCAGACAGATCTTCCTTGCAATGCAGCTGTTGATACTAACAGCCTAGTCTGGCTTCCTGTATTTGATAGCTTCATTCCCTCAGCTCTTTCTTCCTTGAAGTAGGTTTGGGTTGTTAGTTTTTCTGAATGGTAGCTTTCCTGCTGCAAGCATGGCTGGATGTAGGATTGCTGCAGGAGCTTAGAGAATCTGTTTGGCTTTTTATTAATATATCTCTGCTTTAATGCTGCTAATTGCCTTGTTGTGTAATTGTGGGATATTGCTCAGGCATCATCATTTTCCTCCTCTTCTGAATGTAAAAAGTTCTGTTCCGGTAGCTGCTGGTGGGCGTACAGATAGGTTGAAGCATAATTGGCTGTTCTCAGAGACTATTTTATACAATGCTGATGTAGCTGGTCGGGGTGATTTGGGTTCAGTGCCAGTTCTCTCAGAGTCGGTCTAAAGGAACAATGTTTTTCTGCCTTGAACACAGTAACTTGGAATAATCTGTGTATTTTAAGAATTAAAAAAAATCAATGTATTATCACCAGGACCACTTCATATGGTCGGTGTTCCTTTCCCCCCTTCACGCCATGGCTCTTTTGTCTCTTGCAGAGCATGAGAACTTTAGGGCTCTTACGTCTGTGGAGTATTTGGCTCACTGTGGGCGGTATCAGAAATAAATAGCAACATTCTCTTTTCCACTGCAAATATGCCCGCTGCTTCTGAATCAATATTCTGCTTAGCTACAGACGTGCAGCCTTCTAGAATGAAGGGAGTAACTCTTCTACCTGCCTTGCCATTTGCCAATACCGGCCCATCAGAGTTCCTTTATTGTTGCTACTGTTGCTGTTCTGGATACAGTCTATTCTTCTAGCAGCTTTGCACATACTAGCGATAAGGGAAGATGCGGGCTTTGGTTTACATAGCATGCACAACACATAAAGTGTGCATTTGTGAAATCACAAGTCATAATGTTTTGCACAACTCAGACTGTAAGCCCACTGGGGTCATGACAGACCTTCTGTTCTGTGTTTATATAGCACCAATCACACTGGAGTTTCTGGCTCATGAAAGGAGCTCCTAGGCCGAGGGGGGCAAATTGCAGCCCATCAGACTCTTCAGTCCAGCCCCTGAACTCCCACTAGGGCATGGGATTGGGACTGCCTTGTTGGGAGGAGCCAGCCCAACTCCTGGGCAGTGTGGCAAGAAGGGGCAGCTAGCCCCTGGCTCCTCCCCATCTGCCTGTCCCCCGGAGCCTTAGCTCTCTCAGTGCTTGGGTGGTGTGATTGTTACATTGCCAGCCCCAATTCTCCAGGCAGTGCTGCTGAAGCACCGCCAGCCCCACTGCTCTAGGTGACACAGTCAGGGAGAGCTGGATAGAGGGAAGGAAGCCCCAAGGGTATTGGTCATGTGGTGGGGAGCAGGTAGGAGTGAGAGCTTAGCCATGCCTGGCTGTTTGGAGAGGCAGTGCCTCCCCAGCCTTCCCTATCTGCCTCTCCATACAATTTCACTACACGATGATGCCCTCAGGCCAAAAAGTTTGTTCGCACCTGTGACAAGGCAATACAAGTAATAATAATAAAGAGAAACAAGTAAAACAATAACATAATCCGCTTTCCCCACTATTCTCTAAAAGGCTGTGGCCATAAAAAAAAAAAAAAAAAAAAAGAGAGAGAGATTTCTGACAAAGAATCCAAGGATGCTCCTAGAATCCTGTGACTATAAAAGTGATGTTCACAGAAAGGATTCCCCATTTGTAAAACTGGATGAAATTCTGTCCTGCATTCATTTACTTATTTCATTCAAGAAAGGTTTTTCATTGTTTTCTATTTTTTTCTGTTCCGGTATTTGTTTTATAAAACTAAACTGAACAGAATTTTAAAAAATCATTGACTTATTTCTACAGCAAAAGAAAAATAAACTCAAATCCACATCGATGTGAATGGAGCACATCCCCTATTATTTGTTAACCCTTCCAACAGATATAACACAGAAATGCCCCATGGTGATTACTCTGGCAAGCAGTTTCACTCCCTCTCCCCCATGATTTAAACAACCACCTCTTTACAGTATCATCTAAAAACTGCATGGATTTCGAACCATCATTACTGACTCATGTCATTACCTCCATGGAAATAATCTTCATTTGTTAGATGCTGCTGCCCAGCCAACAGAGAAACATGAAATGTGTTTGCAAACCCTACTAAAATAGTAATAAGGACTTTTTCTGTGTTTGCCTGACAGATCAATAATAACAAATTTTTTTGTAAAGGCTATTTAGAATTTGATAGACTTTTCCCACTAGCTTATGACTAATTTTTACACGACATTTAGGCCTAAAACCTGGGCCAGATCCACTACAACAGTTTACACTAGCTGAGGATCAGCCCCTAAAGTATTAGCCAAATTTATCCAGGGTGTAAATTCTTTTATCTATATACACATGAGGATTAATCTGGCCAAGTCTATTTAGCTCTTATTTGTTCTATGACTTTACACATATGCCAAGCACAAGAACTACCTCAGGGCAAACACTGCAAAAAGAGTTTTTACAACATTCAGGGAAACAAAACCAGTGATCTGGCATCAATGGTTGTTCAGAAAGAATTTGTGTACACTGCAGGGTTTTTGCACAAGAAGCTTTTTGCGGAAGAGATCTTCCGCAAAAACATCTTGTGCAAAAGCGCGTCCACACTGCATGGACACTCTTGCACAAGAAAGTTCTGATAGCCATTCACAGAATGGCTCTCAAAGCACCTGTGCTTTTTCTGATAGGCTCTTTTTGCGCAAGAAACTCCTGTTGAGCGTCCATGCACACCTTTTTGCGCAAGAGTTCTTGTGTAGAAAGAGGTATACCTATACCGCAAAAAGCCTGCTGTTCTGCCGTTTGACTATACATTTTCTTGTGCAAAAACATGCTTGAGGTGTGGACAGTCCATAGGTTTTTGCACAAAAATGGCTAGTTTTGTGCAAAAACCCTGTAGTGTAGACATAGCCAAACACTTCAGTGATTTTATTCATGTGCAGAAGCTCAAACTCAAATACAAGTCAGAAAAGTTAGTGTAATCCAACCAGAAGCAGAAACACCACCATGAGGCTTCTGTGACTAATCATATGGCTTAAATATAGTTATAATTAAAAAAGAGAGAAGTAGTTAAATATTCCTAACAATTTATGAGCAATCTATACACTGAAATTTGATGTAAAAACATTCACCTGAAAAAGGATGGTGGTGAACAAGTTAGCAGAGATCAAATAAATTATTCAGCCAGCTCTGGCAGAACTAGCAGGTGTGTGTTTGACTCTTTTTTGGTTCAGCTTTATCAGGTGTGATTCATCATATGCAATGTGCACTGTACTGCTAGATAATGACAACCTTTGAAATCCTTGCCCTCCAGGCCTTTGCATGTCCATGGCCCAATTCCATAGCTTCCCTCTGTTAGATGGGTGACATGACAGGTGGAAACAGTTGGCTTCTAATTAAAGTTTGAATTCTAGAAGCCTCTGCTGATTGGCTGAGCCTTGGTAGGGGGAGAGACTTTCAGGCAGTCCAGGGCTTTATAAAGCAGTGAGCAAGCAACCAAGGAGCTTGTGAATAGGTGAGTGCTAACAGGGAGTTTACAGTGGGAGTTTGGAAGGGGAGAGGGAAAGGGGTGAGGTTCTCTTGCCTTTCTTTTTAAATCCTTTCTCCAGGACAGCAGGGATGGATGGTGATAGGTCTGCTGTTGTTACCTGCACAGCGTGTGCCATGTTTGTCTTCCTCCCAGAAGAAAGAACGGATTTCATCTGCACTAAGTGGAAGCTGGTCGCCATTTTGGAAGAGAAAATTAGAGGACTGGAGGCCCAAGTGTCGATTCTACGCTCGATCAGAGAGGATGAAGACTTCCTCGATAGAAGGCAGCATTTAATCCTGCAAGCACAGCAGGCGGAAGAGCCAGAGAGGTCAGTACGGGACCTGGAAGAGAACTGGCAGCATGTAACTTCTAGAAGGGGGAAAAAGGCCAGCACAGGAATCCCCCAATGCTATAGAGGTAAGTAATCGCTTTCAGGCTCTCTCCACAGGCTCTGCAGTGGTGAATGTTTTGGAAGGGACCTCAGAAGGAAGAAACAGCAAGGGAACACCATCTACTGGAAGGCATGGGATGCGTAGTCCTAGGGATGGGTGTTCCACGACCACCCCCCCCCCCAAAGAAAACGACGGGTGGTGGTGGTTGGGGACTCCCTCCTAAGAGGGACTGAGCCATCCATCTGCCGTCCAGACCTGGAATCTCGATAGGTGTGCTGCTTACCATGAGCTCAAATTCAGGATGTGACTGAGAGGCTTACCAAACTGATCAAACCTTCAGATCACTACCCCTTCCTGCTTCTCCACGTGGGAACTAACAATACGGCCAAGAATGAGCTTTAGTGGGTTACTGAGGATTATGTAATGCTGGGAAGAAGGATCCAAGAATTCGGAGCGCAAGTGGTGTTCTCGTCCATCCTCCCTGTTGAAGGGAAAGGACTGGGCAGGGATTGTCGAATTGAGGAAGTAAATGCGTGGTTTGGCAGGTGGTGTCGCAGAGAGGGCTTTGGTTTCTTCGACCATGGGACTCTGTTCCGGGCACAAGGATTGTTAGGAAGAGACGGAAACCACCTAACCAAGAGAGGAAGGAGCATCTTCGCGGGCAGGCTTGCAAACCTAGTGAGGAGGGCTTTAAACTAGGTTCATCGGGGGACGGTGACCAAAACCTTGAGGGAAGTGGGAAAGTTGGATACCGGGAGGAAATGCAAAGAGGAACGAGCAACAAAGGAGGACCACTGATTTGAATGGAGACGATAGGGCAATCAACTGGTTACCTGAAGGGTTTGTACACTAATGCGAGAAGCCTGGGCAACAAACAAGAAGAACTGGAGGCCCTGGCCCAGTCCAAGAAATATGATTTAATTGGGATAACAGAGACTTGGTGGGATGACTCGCATGACTGGAGCGCTGTCATTGAAGGGTATAGACTGTTCAGGAAGATCAGGCAGGGGAGAAAAGGAGGAGGAGTTGCACTATACATAAGAGAGCACTATGATTGCTCTGAACTCCATAGAGGGAGAAAAACCTGTTGAGAGTCTATGGGTTAAGTTTAGAGGTGCAAACAACAGCAGTGATGTTGTGGTTGGTGTCTATTACAGGCCACCGAATCAGGTGGATGAGGTAGATGAGGCTTTCTTCGGACAACTGAGAGAAGCTTCCAGATCGCAGGCCCTGGTTCTCGTGGGGGATTTTAATCACCCTGACATCTGTTGGGAAACCAATACGGCAGTACACAGGCAATCCAGGAAGTTTTTGGAGAATGTTGGGGATAACTTCTTGGTACAAGTGCTGAAGGATCCGACCAGGGGCAGTGCGCAGCTTGACCTTCTGCTCACAAACAGGGAGGAACTAATAGGCGAAGTAGAGGTGGGTGACAACCTGGGAAGCAGTGATCATGAGATGGTAGATTTCAGGATCCTGACCAAAGGAAGAAAAGAGAGTAGTAAAATACACACCTTGGACTTCCGAAAAGCAGATTTTGACTCCCTCAGAGACCTGATGGGCAGAATCCCCTGGGATGCTAACATGAAGGGGAAAGGAGTCCAGGACAGCTGGCAGTATTTTAAAGAAGCCTTATTGAAGGCACAGAAAGAAACCATCCTGATGCGTAGCAAGAGAGGCAAACGTGGTAGGAGACCGGATTGGCTTACAGGGGAAATCCTTGGTGAACTTAAGCACAAAAAGGAAGCTTACAAAAAGTGGAAACTTGGACAAATGACCAGGGAGGGGTTTACAAGTATAGCTCGAGAATGCCGGGGGGTTATCAGGAAGGCGAAAGCGCAATTGGAATTGCGACTGGCAAAGGATGTGAAGGATAACAAGAAAGGTTTCTACAGGCATGTTAACAAGAAGAAGGTGATCAGAGAGGGTCTGGGGCCCCTACTGGATGAAGGAGGTAACCTAGTGAAAGATGATGTGGGGAAAGCTGAAGTGCTCAATGCTTTCTTTGCCTCTGTATTCACGGAGAAGGTCGGCTCCCACACTAATATGCTAAGTGACGCAAGATGGGATGAAAATGGACAGCCCTTGGTGGGTAAAGAACAGGTTAGGAACTATTTAGAAAAGCTGGCTAGAAGGCCGGGCCCAGCGGGTAGTGATCAACGGCTTGATGTCAGGATGGCGGTCAGTTTCTAGCAGAGTGCCCCAAGGTTCAGTTCTAGGACCAGTTTTGTTCAATATCTTTATTAATGACCTGGATGAGGGGATGTATTGCACCCTCAGCAAGTTTGCAGATGACACTAAGCTAGGGGGAGAGGTAGATACGTTTGAGGGCACAGAGTCCACAGTGACTTAGACAAATTGGAGGACTGGGCCACAAGAAATCTGATGAGGTTCAACAAGGACAAGTGCAGAGTCCTGCACTTGGGACGGAAGAATTCCAAGCATTGTTACAGGCTGGGGATCAACCAGCTAAGTAGTAGTTCTGCAGAAAAGGACCTGGGGGCTACAGTGGATGAGAAGCTGGATATGAGTCAACAGTGTGCCCTTGTAGCCAAGAAGACTAATGGCATATTAGGTTGCATTAAGAGGAGCATTGCCAGCAGATCCAGAGACGTCATTATTCCCCTTTATTTGGCTCTGGTGAGGCCACATCTGGAGTATTGTATCCGGTTCTGGGTCCCCCACTACAAAAAGGATGTGGACACACTGGAGAGGGTCCAGTGGAAGGCAACCAAAATGATTAGGGGGCTGGAGCATATGACCTATGAGGAGAGGTTGAGGGAGTTGGATCTGTTTAGTCTGCAGAAGCGAAGAGTGAGGGGGGATTTGATAGCAGCCTTCAACTTCCTGAAGGGGGGTTCCAAAGAGGATGGAGAAAGGCTGTTCTCAGTAGTGACATATGGCAGAACAAGGAGCAATGGTCTCAAGTTACAGTGGGAGAGGTCCAGGTTGGATATTAGGGAAAACTATTTCACTAGGAGAGTGGTGAAGCACTGGAATGGGCTGCCTTGGGAGGTAGTGGAATCTCCATCCCTAGAGGTTTTTAAGTCTCGGCTTGACAAAGCCCTGGCTGGGTTCATTTAGTTGGGATTGGTCCTGCCTTGGGCAGGGGATTGGACTTGATGACCTTCTGTGGTCTTTTCCAGCTCTATGGTTCTATGATTCTATGACTAGTCACTGACCACATGTCACTTCTTTTTTTTTTTCAATTTACTAGCTCCTTTCTGTTGCTAAGGTGATCTTTTAACAACTGAGATTATTTGAAGCTAGAGGACCCTTTCACCTAGAAGAGGAGCATTACATTGAGAAAAATCAGTCTATTCAGAAGATCTTGTGAGCATTTCGGGTTCCATATTCACAAAGAAGGATAATGAGCAAGGCAGAGAGAGAGAGGAAGAAAAGCTATTTTTGCTTCATTTTATCAGTAGTTACATTCACATTTATTAACTGATTCCTACATCAGACTTATGAACATATCTGCAAACTTCCCAGGATGGGAGTAGCAGAAGCTGCTGTATTTGAGAAGCAAGGTGTTTTGTGCAAGTACCCAGAGTTGGAATACTAAGGGACTCTGTAAGTCAGGAGTCAAAAATGGTGGCAGGAAGCTTGGATGAAGCCTTGAAGTTGCATGGCAAACTCTAGCATTGCCAGGCATTTGTATAAACTTAAAGATTCATCCAAAAATTTAAAAAATTGATAGCCGTAAACTTGAAAGATGAGGGTGAACAAACAGGACCGTGTCATTTTTCTTCATCATGTTCATCTTCTGTTCTTGCAAGAGGCTGAACTGCAAGCAGACTTTTTCAAACAAAATAACAACCCCCACATCATTTCACATGCAGATTTTTGACATTTCATGGAATATAATTTTCTGTTCTCCCTCTGCGGAGTTGGATGCCTTAGGGCAGGTGAGTTTTATGAGGAGCAGAACTGATCATAGGATTTGAACTATGCATAATTAATCATTATTTCACAGCATGTAGGTGCTGTCACTATGCAAGGAATATAAGATGGTAAAGAAAAGGATACAGCAGAACTTTTTTGGCTAACACTTTCCAGCAGGGATTTGTTATTCCTTACATTTCTGTATTCCCATCAACACACCAGAACACTTTCATCTTTCAAATATCCGTGTGTATTCAAAACAGGTAAGTTACTATTTGCAATGGATCATTTACGTGAATCTCACCAGTAAATGCATTTGCTAGCATATTCACAGAAGGCAAATACAAAAAAGGGGGAAGAACACAAGTCTTCCAACAGCAGTTGTGAAAGCAAACAGTCTAATCAGTTTTAAGATGGAGACTGATAAATTTATGCATATAGTAGTTCATAACAATCAAATCAGGAACAATCAAAGCTGGTGATAAATTAAAGAGGGTGAACAGCAGAGTGGTGAAAGGATTAGAAAACATGCCTTACCAGTGCCAGACACAAGGAGCTCAATCTATTTAGTTTAACAAAGAGAAGTTTAGTTGAAGAGAGAAAGACTCAGAGCTTTAGCATTTCTACTACAGATAGCTCGGGCTCAAGGGACTTGAGCCTTATCCCATGCATCACAACCCCTAATCCTTCTCATGTACATGTACAACAAACAGTCATTGACCATTCCTTTGCTCTGCAGGAGGGAAACACTTGTTCTACTCATACGGCAGAGCTGACGCTATCCTTACCTTCATTTAGCAGCCCCTCTAATATTCCACATAGCTCATCCAATCAATATCTAAGCCCCATGTTGACAAAAGGAAAGCCACTTGCACCCACATGTGGCTAGCATTTCCTCCCAAGAGGGCTGGTGTCTTCAAACACCACACAGCTGTTATGTAAAATGAGATACTCAACATGGGGCTATTTTTGATTGCCCTGTTCCAGGTTATTACAGTTATACAGCACAATGGTCATTCACATAAAGCAATTAGGATATAGTGGTAAAGCACTGTGTGCCCATCATCCAGTTTACACAAGTCTGTTAGTAAATTTTCCAGGGCCTCAGTGAGTTTATAGTTATACAGAAGTCCCATGGAGCGGGACATATGAATTTAAGAGATTTATGCACATTCACTGCTTTCAGCTAAAGCAAGGATGGGGAACCTCAGGTCTGGGGGCAGGATTTGGCCCCTTAGACTCAAGTCTTCCCCTCAACATTGAGGAGCCTGCACTGGTGCTCCAGTTCCCCACCCCCCCACCGCTACCCTGTGGGGCTGGAGCACACAAAATCTAGTCTGGCCCCTCCCCCGCCCTCCAAGGTCTGGTGTACGAGGGGAATGTGGGGAGTGTTTTTCTCCCTCTCAGTCAGGGGCCACGTCAATGAGGGTTTGTCTTGTTTATTTTGCTTCTCACTTGTGTGCGGCCCCTGACTGATTTTTCTGTGGGTCAGTGGTCCCAGCCCTAAAAAGGTTCCACACCACTTGGCTGAAGGCTCTCGTATGAGGAAACTAAAATAATATCATGTCCAGTAAGGATTTTAAAAATGTTGGGTCTAGTATTAGCAACAGAAAAGGAATGGGAAGCAGGATTTAAATTCAACAGTTATTAGAGGAGAATATGGTTAGCCCGGGATGGGCAATAACATTTGAAGCGGGGCCCAGCAGGGCCTCAGGCAGAAGGGACAGGACCTTAAATTAGCAGTTGAAAAGGCCCGTGCCTCCCCTGCACTCCCAGGCATCATGATTGCAAGGGAGCGAGAGCTGTGAGCCCTTTCAATTCCTGCTATTTAAAGTGCTCGCTGCTCCCAGCCCGGCTGCTAGAGCATTGCTTGAGAGCCGGGATGCGTGAGCCCTTTCAACTGCTTCTATGTAAAGGGCTCGTGCCTTCCCCACGGCTGCCATTGCCTGACAGGGGTGGCAATTGCCCTGAGTTAGAGAGACAACTTTGCTTATATTTTCTGTCCCAAAGCATGAGCAATGGGGTTGCCACCACAGTGAGTATGTATGCAAACACACTCAGCAATCAGTAAATAATGTTTAAAAAAAAAAAAAAAGGTTGACTTACCCCAGCCAATGCAGAGATAAAGCCGAAAAACTCTCTGTTCAGAAATAGCTGAGAGGACCAGCAGTGTGTGCAGGTACATGCCTTCCACCAATAGCCAGTAGTAGTTTGCAGCCACACAATACTGCATCATCACAAAGACCAGGCGGCAACTGAGTGACTCCTGAGAGAGCACAACACACAGGTGAATGAATGCAGTAGGGGTGGCGAAAGAAAAGACAAACCCCCAGAAGTTCTAACATCATGAATAGAAGAACAAGATTAACTCCCCCCATTCAAAAATATCTTGACTAAATGGCTCATACCTAACCTCTGGGATGACAAAGGATCAGCCACTGTAGTTCAAAAACGCAACAAGGGAATTCCAAAGCAGAGAACAGTACAGAAGAATATTTACCCTTATTTCTTTATGCCTCTACTGCTCTGTACATTCCCCATATATACCTCAAGAGTACAACATGAGAGAAAGGAAGAGAAGAGTAGCTACTAGTTCCTGAAATCCGTCACTACACAGTTTCAGGTCCACAGGCACTATAGTCTACAGGCAAGAAACACACAGTTGATGCCACAATGCTGCCAAATCTGACTGCAAACCGTCTTGGCCATTTCTCTAAATTTTACTAGTTATCGGGAATCTAAACAAATACAATTAACTAATTCACTTGCCTATCAAATCATGGAACAGATCTGAACTACACAGCACTGTTTACACAGTATACAGAGATACTCAGCCCTCCCTGGTTCCAGGAAGGACTGACTGGCAACCCAGGAGGTCATTGCCAATTCTCACATTTATGCTTCAGTGCACCCCAAAGCCTGCATGTTACAAATCACAAGAAAGTGATCATCATGTGGGATGCATCCATCTGGTCCCCGTTCAGTGGAAGGAGAAAAATGTCCAAGGTATCTATCACAGTGCTCAAGGAGAGATTAAAAACCCTTCCTGATTTTACATTTTCTAGTGCCTTTGCCTCATGCACATGACCTAGAATCACCGTAATTAAGTATCTAGTCCCATTTAGTTTCCATATCACTTTCTCCTACAGCTTGGTTACACATTACCAACCAACTCTCCAGAGGAAGAGAAAGCAGTTCTCTGGTTACAGCATCATCTAAACATTTTAAGTGACATGCCACTTTAGAACTCCTTCCAGATTTGGACTTGCATTCAAATCAAATCAACATAGTTTGCAGGACTATAAAGTACCCTAAGAATGTCTAGCTGGTTGGATCACTTGACAGGCTGGACAATGTCACCTGTTCTGATGCAGCATCTGTAAGAATATTTTGTCGTCACCATTGGAAACGGTGAGTATGGAGTGAGGGGGAGAGGCATGGACATTTACAAATACACAGGGTGGTGGGGGGAAACCTTGCTCTTTGTGTTTTCTCTGTCCCCAAGGGACAAACCTCCAATAGGACAGGAGACATACTGGGCAGCAATTATTCATTGGTAACAAACCTGGGATTTCATGACTAGAATTGTACAAAGCCAAGGGAATCGAAGGAAAACCCTGTGGAAGTGAAGAAAATATTCCGGACAAACCCCAGTACAAAGTGAAACTGCAAAGTTTCATGCAGCTGATGGAGCACTGACCTCAGAAACATGTCTCCTGCCCCTACCTGGTAGGAGATGAGTCCTTCCCACTGATGCTCATGCGTAGCTGTGCTATACATCCACTTCAGCACAGAGTCCTTAATGAAGACAGATACAGCACGTAGGATAAAAGAAGTGAAGAGATTCAGATGAATGTAATTCCTAGTGCAGTGCAGATGCCTGTAACAAGAAAACAAAGCCTGATTCAGCGACTGTGTGTAGGCTGCAATACCACCTTGGGTATCCAAGAGGGTAGAATTGACAGACTCTGTTAAAAATCAGTGGATTCCCACACAGATGAGTCACTGGAAACCATTACTTGTGAATAGCTACAGAATGTCAAACTCTGAAAGAAATATTGACCTTTAGCCAGAATTTCCACCCAAAAGGTATTTCAGAATTGAAGTGTGTGAAAAATAGGAAGTTATAATGAAACACAATTTACAACCTTAATTACAGTAATCACACCTGAGGGATTGGACTTTTGACATAGTGCTGCATCTAAACTATATAAATGACCTTCCAGAAAGGAAAACAAGAGTACAACAGAGATTTTTTGGAAGGGCTTGTGTGCTGGTGCAAAGCATAGCAGCAGACTATATTAAAGTAATTGCCCCTGTAAAGGGAAAAGAAATAACCACATACGTTAATTATCACTTCAGCAACAAGAGAAGATTAGATTCATCAACAGCCTTCTGAGATGATCACAAATGTCTACCATGAGTCTAAAAAAATATGATTTTCACCTTTGCGATGATAAAAAACAATGATGAAAGACCATCTTCTTTGTGAATTTCAGTGGCCAACTACACAGACAACAAAATTGCCACCTATAAGAATGTGTTTTGGGCAAGCAAAGGAAATGATTCATGTGATTGAAACTTGGAAATGAAGTGTCAATATTTTACCAAACTTCTCCACTAATATTTCCTCCCTTAGCTTATATGAGACGCCATATAAGAAGCAGCACACATGCCGCAGAAGTGAGAGATGGGGAAAGTCTATCAATTTGTTTTTCCATTTGAACAAAGACACATTCTTACAATTAGGATCAAAAATGTAGGCAATGCCACTTGGAAAATTTGTATTGAGCCACGGTCTGCTGGAAATGATTATTTTTTATGTCTGAAAAATACTGTGAGCATATTATAAACAGTTGTTGCTCCTATATTTTGAAATCCTATTTTTTCAGCCCTGCAACTTTGGTTTGGAAAATAGCTTGGCCTGAAATTTTCTAGATTTATTCAGAAGGCAAAGAACAATATTTCTGCACAGTCTGAAGTAAATTCATTAAGACACTTTCGAGTTACAGGTCATGTTGTAATTTAACCATGTTTAACTTTGTTCTCCCTCTAGCTCAAAACTAGCTTGTTGCTACCCCTTCAAACTTTTCATACACACACACACACACACACACACACACACACACTTTGATTTCAGTGGGAGATATGGGCACTATTCATTTCCAATGCTGGGCACAGAAGATTTCTACCATTAACTTCTGTGGGTGCAGAATTCGATGCTATTTGTTTAATAGCATGTTGCCTGCTCTCTTGGCTGTTTTCACCTTAGACTTAACATAAGGGATGTTATATTGTTAACAGAGATCTTCCTTTAGTTCAAGAGGAAAATCTGTATTTTGGAACTGCTGAACCAGATTTCTACTCCCAGCTCTGTAAGCACACTAGATAGCTAGAAGCTAAGGCTGTAGTCAGAGATCAAACTACAATGCAGATGTTAATTCTAAGGAAAAATGTAAAAAAACCATGCTTCAAAGATTTAATCCTAAAGAACTAGGCTACGTCTACATTGGCAAGATTTTGCGCAAATACTTTTAATGCAAGAGTTTTTGCATTAAAGTATTTGCGCAAGAGAACGTCGACACTGGCATGTGCTTTTGCGCAAAAGCATCCGTGCCAGTGTAGACGCTCTCTTGCGCAAGAAAGCTCCGATGGCCATTTTAGCCATCGGGCTTTCTTGCGCAAGAAATTCATGTTGTCTGTCTACACTGGCCTCTTGTGCAAGAACACTTGCGCAAGAGGGCTTATTCCTGAGCAGGAGAGTCATAGTTCTTGCGCAAGAAGCCCTGATTTCTTACATTAGAACATCAGTGTTCTTGCGTAAGAACTCGCAGCCAGTGTAGACAGGCGGCAAGTTTTTGCGCAAAAGCGGTTGCTTTTGCGCAAAATCTTGCCAATGTAGACACAGCCGTAGAGTTTATCCTGAATTATAAGTTAAACATTTTTTTTTATTTTAAAGACTTTAAAAATGGCTCTTTTTTGAAGTTTTTGTGAGGCCTCAAACACTGATGCTACTCAACTTTTCTTTTTTTATGTTACAGAGCTCAAGTTTTATGAATGATGCAAAAGGCAAGCACATTTGTCATCTAGCACTTTTACTGGTTTTCTTTTTTTCACTAACGTTATTTGTTCTTGGACCGACAGCAGAACACAGTTCAAATCACACCAGCTGAGCACTATGTTTGGGAGTTTTGGACATCCTCCCCAAGAAGATTTTGAACACACATTTTGGCTCAAACTGCTCTAGTTCAATAGCATAATAAATTGTTCCTCAGAACTACTTTTACGGATGCTAGGGAGAAGTCATTTCTGGCAGGTGTGATTTATTGTTAGCCAGAAAGCAGTGACTCTGAATCCCTAGTGCCTGAACATAGGAATAATAAAAAAACTTCAAAAACAACACATGGTCCTGTAGCATCTTAGCGACTACCCAAACATTTCGATCGGATCATGAGCTGCCATGGGCACAGCCCACTTCCTCAGATGACAGGAGTGGGTTATACCCACGAAAGCTCATGATACCATCTACATGTTTTGTTAGTCTTTAAGGTGCTGCTAGACTATGCGTTGTTTTTTAAAATTTTTCCAGTAACAGACTAACTCAGCTACCCCTCTGAAGCTATGGGAATCATAATAATCCTCCCATGGCATTGACAGAGGGTGGACTTGTTTTTCTGGGTTTCCCTGACATTTCAATTCAGCTGTAGTCATTTTAAACCCCCTTTGACATGAAAAGAGAAGTGATCAGTCCCATGTTTCTCAGCTGGAAGAAAATAAAATACAGTAGACTGGGATCATTTCTCTGCATCTCCTGCACAATGTCATTCTGAATGTCCCTGGACTTGCAACTGCTGTGCTCAGTATCTCCAAAATTCAGATGAACCAGGCTAGAGTCAGTGAAATTGCAGCAGGCATGCATAATGCATTTATGAAAAGATCTCAGTCTAGATCAGCCTCCCATCATTTTTTTTTTTGCCAAACCTAAGCAATCTAATGTCTGTTCCAGGGTCTTGTCAATGGGTACTCAGTCACTAGACTTTTAATTTCTATGACTTTCCACAGAATTTGACGGAGTCACACCTAGCAGAAAACTAATACATAGAACTGAATGGAAGATGACAATTCTGTTTCGTGGCAACATTAGGAGCTTTGGGGGGGAAAATCATTCCACGGTGAAACAAAAATCTTTCAAATCCTTTGGCAAGAATAGAATTTGTTTAAAGTGTTGGTTTTCAGATCAAAACCTTCATTGTGGGAACACTGGTCTGGCAGGTTTGAGTCCCAGATTGTGAGTGATTTGGGATGAACAACTCTGCTCTGAATTAGGCAGAGCAGGGGCTTGAGCATGGGTTTTCCATGTCTGATGCCAAGCCCCTCACCAATTTTCCCTCTAATTTTTTCAATCCATGTGTGATTTTTTTCCATCCATGCACAGAATAATTTTCTGTGTGAACCGAGGCAGGTGTGAATGTGCACCACCAACAGAAATACAAAACATCAGCCAGGAGGCATCTGAATTTCTCCTGAGTGGCCACACAAGTGTCCAGTTTACAGGGAACACTCCTCACTAACCTAGAGCATGACAGAATCAGTCTCTCCCCACCTCCCTGCCAATGAAAATTTTGTCAAAATCAATACATCTCCACAAAGCATTTCAACTTAAAAAAACAGCATTTTTATTACAAAGATTTCAACCAGCACTCTTAGTAGGGCCTAGTCATTTAGAATTTAAATATATCTGGGAGAGATATGGTGCAAAAGGGGAGCAGGGGAGGGTGAGATGTTGAAAGGAATAAAATAAGAAGATGGGAGAAGCCGAATGTTTCGAAATCTGATGCTATTTACACTGGGAGAACAGCACGGCTGCTTCTGCTCTGCTTTGAGCTGAATCAGGATTACCTGAAGCCAAGGAGGATGGCAGTTGCAATCACAAGGGCAGAGAATGAAAGAGCATATCCAACAGTGTAGATGACTGACATGTATAGGAGTTGTTCCTCTGGTGCCTTCTGATAGCATAGAAAGAAAGAAAAGATAGCATTCATTGCACCAATTTCTTTTCTCCCATCTCCACATTACCCTACATCCCTCCAACCCTACTTTGGTACTATTTTCCACCCCTTTGTTAAGCACTCAGACACACATTACTAATCAGAAGCTACCACCTTTCAAATTCTCCAAACAAAACTCCCACCCCTGCTTCCCATTCAAATACATGGGTTTTGCAGCAAGCCCAGAAAGTCAATAAAACGGGGCTAACAAAGCTTGTGAGCATGGGGAAAGAGTGAATTCCAAACCCAAGTGACACGATTTGCTATCTAGATTTCCACGCAGACAGACACACCAACACATCAATTCTGTAACAGCAGATATCAATTCTGAAACCAGCATTTTCAAGCAGAGGTGCCTAAAGTTATGTTCCTTAATGCCATATTTCATGTCTCTTTTTGTACCTATGTTTGAAAATTCTAGTCCATATTGTGGGGAGAAAAGATTTTTGTAAAACACAGAATAGCTGGAAAGAGCCCTGAATCATGATGGTTGGGTGGTGTGGCAGGATTTAGAGTCTGTATTCTGATTCTGGCTCATCTCTAAACACAAACTTATTTTCAAGACTTATCTGTTTTCCTTCCCCACTTTGGGTTGATGATTTTATAATCACTGAGCAATGCGCACTGTGCTGTACAAGGGAAGACACTCTCCTTGCTCCAGAAATAGACACAACCATTCAGAGGTACACAGCACAGAATGTTAGGGTTCAAACAGAGTGCCGAAGCCATTGCTGACAGGTTTTGTGGAATGAGAGTGTTTTACAAGGCAGCATGTGAAGACTGCTTAATCCAGGAGAAGAGACCTTGTCAGGGTCACGACCTGGAACACCTTTTGCGATTCAACAAACTGAAACATCAGTGCAGCCCAAACTGATGTGTAATGTTTAAAGGGCATGGTGCCCCCTCTCTCATCATGAAGGATGTTATGTTAAAATAAACCTTAGGGTGACAGCAAAATGCTGTCAGAATGTGCAGAGTCTCGCGCCAACATTCCTCACAGGTTTGTGTTTGGGGAATGCCCACAATGCGACACAGTGATCTTTTCACAAACCTAACCCTTTGCCATCTGACGCATCGTGTGATAATTGGGACTAAAAATGTACCTTAATTGGCAGCTCAACTGTAAAAAGTACATGAAAGTTCATAAGGTGTCACAGGAACTATAACAACATTACTAATGGGAAAAGATACAAAAAGGATGCAGACTGAGTTAGTCCCAGCAAAAAGGCATACTGATATAATTCAGAGACTGTGTTAAGATCATGCCTGGCAAACAAGAAAAGCATGGAATCAAAAATCAGTGAATCAAAACTTGTTTGTTGGAAACTAAGTCTAACTGGTAGAGAAAATAACGAGGGGATAGGCCATTCCATCCACCACTCCCTTGATGGGTCCTTAAAGAAAGCCTGTGGGGAGAAAAATGGGCTACTGGAGCAAGCCTAACAATTGCCTTCCATCACCGCCTCCTAGAACCCCCTGCCTTCATCATCCTGATTCTGAGAGACATCTGACTGACTGGGTTTGAGAGGACTCAGATGATATTGCCACCTTTGCCAGCTCTAGCTGAGTCCCAACCACTATCTGAGATGAAGCAGGATCAGACTTAAGACTATAAGAAAGGCCATATCGGATCAGACCAAAGATCCATCTAGCCCAGTACTGGCCAGTGCCAGACGCTTCAGAGGGAATGAACAAAACAACT
Organism: Pelochelys cantorii; assembly: GCA_032595735.1. Lineage (NCBI taxonomy): Eukaryota > Metazoa > Chordata > Testudines > Trionychidae > Pelochelys > Pelochelys cantorii. The sequence continues at coordinate 145,137,018 of CM064328.1, read as the reverse complement.
AATAATCAAGTGATCCATCCCCTGTTGCCCATTCCCAGCTTCTGGCAAAACTTAGGCTGGAGATACCATTCTTGGCCACCCTGGCTAATAGCCGATGATGGACCTATCCTCCATGAACTTATCTAGTTCTTTTGAACCCTATTATAGACTTGGCCTTCACAATATTCTCTAGGAAAGAGTTCCGCATCTGAAGTATTTCTTCAGACAACTCACAGGTTTTTTGTTTGTTTTAGATCTGCTGCTTATTAATTTAATTTGGTGATCCCTAGTTCCTGTTCACGCCTCAGAGCACAACACCACTTCCTTATTTACTTTTTCCACACCAGTCACGATTTTATAGACTTCTGCCATATCCCTCTTTAGTCATCTCCTTTCCAAGACGAGAAGTCCCGGGCTTTTTAATCTCTACTCATATGGAAGCTTTTCCATGCACCTAATCATTTTTGTTGCCCTTTTCTGAACCTTTTCCAGTTCCATTATATCTTTTTTGAGATGGAGCATTCACATCTGCACACAGCATTCAATCAAGATGTGGGCATAACATGGATTGATACAGAGGCAATATAATAATCCATCTTCTTATTTATCATTTCTTAATGATTCCCAATATTCAGAATTTGCTTTTTTGACTGTCACTGCACAATGAGTGGATGTTTTCAGCAAACTACCCACAACGACTCCAAGATCTCTCTCTTGAGTGGTAACAGCTAATTTAGATCCCATTATTTTATATGTATAGTTAGATTTGTGTTTTCCAACGCATTTACCAGGCATTTATCAACATTCTAGGATGTACTTCATCAGGCCCTGCCAGCTTGAAGACAAGGGCGCTGTTTGTGGAGAACAGGGAGGGGGACGGGGCGGGGCGTCAGCAGTACATACCAGCTTGAGATTTGCTTTTCTTCCTGTTCCCCTGACGATAAGGGAGCAAGGGGAAAGTACTTGGATTCTGTGCATGCATCTCACTCCTGGCTGGTCAAAGGAGGGGGCAGAGAGTAATTCAGGGAATTCAAGTACTTTCCCCTTTCTTCCTTATCAGGGAACAGGAAGAAAAGCTAGCCATATCCTGATATGCATGGCTGCTGCCCCGCCCCCCCATGTTCTCCCGAAATGGAGACACTTGAAGACATCTATAATTAATTCTTAACTTGTTCATTTCCTATTTTAGCCTTAGATTCTACCCCATTTATTGATGCTTCCTATGTCTGTCATTCAATCATTAACTTTTTTTTAAGTGAAAACTCAAATAAAAGAGGCATTTAACACTTTGGTCATTGCTGTGTTTTCTTTTTTTTGTCTCTCGTTCCTCACTGAATAATGAGCCTACCCTGTCCTTCACCTTCCTCTTGCTTCTCATGCATTTGTGAAATGCTTCTTACTTTTCATATTCCTAGCTAATTTAATCTCATTTTGTGCCTGGCCTTTCTAATTTTGTCCTTACATGTTTGAGATTTTTTATATTTTGGGGGGGGGGGGCAGTTTCAATTTTTTGTATTACTCTTTTTTTTGTTTTAGGTCACTGAAGGTCTCCTGGGTAAGCCAGGATTGCCTCTTACAATGCTTCTGCATTTGTACAGTTTGCTTTTGTGCCCTTAATGATGCCTCTTTAAAAATACTACTCCCTCACACTTGCTTCCCACTGGATCCTACCTACCAATTCTCTGAGTTCGCCCTCTTGAAGTTCATTGTATTTATTCTTATGTTTTTCCCCTTAGAATCAAAACTGCTGTCATTTCATGATCACTTTTATGCAAGCTGCCTTCCAACTTCAGATTCTCAACCAGTTCCTCCCCATTTGTCAAGGTAAATGACAGAAAGGTTTATTCTTTTTAATAGTTCACTTCATTTTAATCACACAAGCTGTTATTAGCAACACAGGGAAAGACACATTCTTTTTGCCCTGACAATGTTTTCTTGTGGGAAGAAAAAATATGAACATTAAATGTTTTCACTAGAGTGAGTTTATACTACTGTATTTCATCTTTGTGCAGAAAACTGAGACAACTTGAAAAAACTCTAAAAAACAAATAGTCTAACAAAACATGTAGATGGTATCATGAGCTTTCATGGGTACAACCCACTTCTTCAGATGAACTTGGTCTTTTTTAAGGCTTTGCAACTCCTAGGCTGATACTATTGTGTGGTGTTATGGGAGGCTGAACAGGGTATCTGCTTACAGGATCAGCACTGTGCTTGTCTGCATAACTTCTTCAAAGCACCTGTCTACACCAAACACTAAGTGAGATTAAATGGATAGCCCTAAAATTTCTTACTGCTAGATTTATAGGGGCCAGTTACAGTGGTCAGGCTGAAAAAGCTGATAGGAATAATACATAAGAGGTGACTTATTACAGTTTTTAATAAGCAAAACCTCTTCCCCTTACCCTGTCTGATGCCTCACATTCCGAAAGGTTCCTCCATGGCAGAGTGGAATTCTCCTTCAGCAGCCAAGTGCCCTCAGGAGTGCAGAAGCGGTAAATTTGTCCATGCAGCACTGCCAAAGAAAAGGAGAGAAAGAACAGACTTGCTGGAGAGAAGAACAGAACAACTGCAAAGCCTAGACTAAGCTCTCCCCCTCACCTCTAGGGCTATTTTCACCTTGCTCCTTTCCTATAGCAGAACACTTCCATTCATATCATTCATTCTCACAACCACCGGTGTATGGCTTCCAAAAACAACAGCACAAAGAGCACTCCAAATGGTCAGCAACAGTAACCCACTGAGTCTGTAGCTGAAAACAAACCTCAGCTCACTAAGAAAATTGTGTTTATTTTATAAGAAGAAAAAAATGGATTGAAAGTGAATGCCCAGTTTCAAACACCCCAGAACTTTAGGAAAGTTTGATCCTGAAATTTGTGACTAAAGTCCATCTGTTGTAATTATTCTAATGTGCAGGTTGCTGGCAAAGTCTCCCTGAAAGCAGAGCCATTATGAAAGGCAAAGTTGCCTTAACAGGAATGGAAGCAAAATACCTAGGTCTGCTCAGAAGATGGAAAACAAAGAATACATGTACCCTCCTCTCTTTGCTTCAACTAGTCCCAACATTAGTAACTATGGTAATAGGAAACACTCAAAAGGTGTGTATCCTCAGAAGTGTACCCTCAGAAGTGGAGACAAGAATGTGGATGCCTGTCTACTCTCTAATCCAAAAACTGAGCCGTAACTCTCTTGGAGCTGCTCACACATTCTTTCCATGAGCAAAGCCATGAGCAAAGCCAACAACAAAATCAACAGCCTCTGAAGGGCTTTTAGCAGCCCAGTGCTATGAAATGAGACAAGATTAAAAGGCATAAAACAAAACCGAACTATACTGAACTACCAAATGAAAGTAGGAAGAAGGGAGAGCTTTCAGATACTCTGCTGGTAAAAGTCTTATTAATGTATTTAGAATATATTTCATAGAATCCTAGGGCTGGAAGAGACCTCAGGAGATCATCGAGTCCATCCCCCTGCCGAAGGCAGGACCAACCCCAACTAAATCAACCCAGCCAGGGCTTTGTCAAGCCAGGACTAAAAAACCTCTAGGGATGGAGATTCCACCACCTCCCTAGGTAGCCCATTCCAGTGCTTCATCACCCTCCTAGGGAAATAGTTTTTCCTAATATCCAACCTAGACCTCCCCCACTGCAACTTGAGACCATTGCTCCTTGTTCTGCCATCTGTCACTACTGAGAACAACTTCTTTCCATCATCTCCCTTCAGGAAGTTGAAGGCTTTTCTCAAAACCCCCCCTCACTCTTCTCTTCTGCAGACTAAATAAGCGCAAATCCCTCAGCCTCTCCTCGTAGGTCATGTGCTCCAGCCACATAATCATTTTGGTTGTCCTCCGCTGGTCCCTCTCCACTGCGTCCACATCCTTTCTGTAGTGGGGGGCCTAGAACTGGATGCAGTACTCCAGATGTGGCCTCACCAGTGCTGAATAAAGGGGAATAATCACTTCTCTAGATCTGCTGGCAGTGCTTCTCCTAATGCACCCTAATATGCCATTAGCCTTCTTAGCTACAAGGACACACTGGTGACTCCTATCCAGCTTCTCATCCACTGTAATCCCCGGGTCCTTTTCTGCCGAAGTGCTGCTTAGCCAGTCGGTCCCCAGTCTGTAGTAGTGCTTGGAATTCTTCTGTGCTAAGTTCAGGACTCTGCACTTATCTTTGTTGAACCTCATCAGATTTCTTTTGGCCCAATCCTCTAATCTGTCTAGGTCACTCTGGACCCTAGCCCTGCCCTCCAACGTATCTACCTCTCCCCCTAGCCTAGTGTCATCCACAAACTTGCTCAGGGTGCAATCCATCCCCTAATCCAGGTCATTAATAAAGATGTTGAACAAAACCAGCCCTAGAACCAATCCTTTGGGCACTCCACTTGAAACCAACCGCCAACCAGACATCGAGCTGTTGATCACTACCCGTTGGGCCCAACAATCTAGCCAGCTTTCTATCTACCTTATAGTCCACTTATCCAATCCATACTTCCTTAATTTGGTGGCAAGAATATTGTGGGATACTGTATCAAAAGCATTGCTAAAGTCTAGGTATAACACATCCACCAACTTCCCCATGTCCACAGAGCCAGTTACCTCATCATAGAAGCTAATCAGATTGGTTGGGCATGACTTGCCCTTGGTGAATCCATGTTAACTATTCCTGATCACTTTCCCCTCTTCCAAGTGCTTCGAAATGGATTCCTTGAGGATCCCCTCCACAATTTTTCCGGGGACTGAGGTAAGGCTGACTCATCTGTAGTTCCCTAAATTGACCTTCTTCCCTTTTTTAAAGATGGGCACTACATTTGCCTTTTTCCAGTCACCTGAGATCTCTTCCAGTTGGTTTGAACAGTATTTCTGGTCATATAATGGCTGAAAAAAAATGGTTTTCAAGCTGCAGCAGGACCTGTTCTCTTGCATATGTCATCAGTTGCTGGCATATGCTATAAGGGGTAAGGTGGTTTTGCCTCTTTCCTATTTTTTCACTAGAGCCACATATCTGGCCAAATGGAAGCATTTCTCTATCTGGGCTACTCAGTGGGGAATTCCTCCCATGAATGCCCTGGTCCTCTTAGTCCTGGACTACCTCTCCTACCTCAGGATCCAGGAGCTGTCCTCCTTCCATCAAGGTCCACCTATTGGCTATCTCCACTTTTCACTCGGGCTCCTGGGGTAAGATGCTTTTCACGGATCCCATTGTCCATCAGTTTCTGAGGGACGGGAGAGGCTTTACCTGCATGTTCAGCAACCTGTCCTTCCATGGAACCTCAACTTGGTCTTGTCCAAGCTTACTACACCCCTGTTTAAACCTATAGCAACGTGTTTGCTATTTCCTCTGTCTTGGAAGGTATCATTCCTGGTGGCTATCAGATCAGCCAGATGGGTGTCAGAGCTCAGAGCACTATCCTCAGACCCTCCTCCCCCCTTTACACGGTCTTTCTTAAGGATAGGGTCAGGCTTCACCCTCACTAGGCTTTTCTGCCCAAGGTAGTGTCTCAGTTTCATGTCTCCCTGGATATTTTCCCTCCAGTGTGTTACCCCAAGCCTCATGCCTCCGGTAAAGAACAGGCCTTACACACTCTGGATGTTAGGAGGACCGTAGCCTTTTATTTAGGTAAAACAAAACCATTCCGTAAGTCCCTACCATTATCTGTAGCAACTTCTGAGAGGCTGAAGGGTCAGCTGGTCTCTGCTCACATGATTTCTTCATGTATCACTTCCTGTTATGTACCACGTGTTATGATTTGGCCAGAGTGCTGGCCCCTCCTTCGATGGCTCATTCCACCAAAGCTCAGGCCTCCTCCATAGCCATCATGGCTGAGGTGCCTATCCTGGATATCTGCAAGGCAGCCACCTGGTCCTTGGTCCACACCTTTGCCAACCATTATGTGCTGGCTTACCAGGCTAGGGAGGATGCCGCACGGAAGGGCAACTCTCCGTTGTGTGGAGGGTTAGGACTCCGACCCCGCCTACTTGGTTTCTGCTTGGGAGTCACCTACATGGAATGGACACGAGCAAGCACTCGAAGAAGAAAAATGGTTACTTACCTCTCGTAACTATTGTTCTTTGAGATGTGTTGCTCATGTCTATTCCAATCCCACTGGCCTCCCCTTCATCAGAGTAGTCTGGTAAGAAGGAACTCAGAGGGTGGAGGGCCAGTGGGAGCTTTGGGAAGTGGTGCGGGACAGACCACTGCTTCCTGCAGCTCCCATTGGCCAGGAACAGTGAATCATGGCCAGTGAAAGCTGGGAATGGCTGTGGACACTAAGGTATAGAAACCTGATGGTTTCTATAAGGTAATCCTGATGAACCATATCCAGTCAGCATGTCAGAGGTTCCTTACCCGGTCTTAACATTTAGATGTTCAGAGCTAAGTTCTACCTCAAATGCATTTGCACTGCTTTCATATAATCAAAGAAAACTTTGGTTTTTATGCTGTTAGTGAGTTGTACCAAAACACTTAAAAAAACCAACCAAACAAGATATGCAGTATCAATTTAATGTTCCTGCTATGACAAAGATTTCTCTACCCAAAATGTTATGCTTATAAGAAGAACACGGGATCTTTTCTAGGGGAAAAGGCAATTCACACATTAATTAAAAATACAAAATGAAAAGAGCATATGCATTCACACACACACACAGATCCTGCAGACGGAGTATAGTTACAGATGGTGTACAGTCTATCGAAGCTCAAGTCAGTCTTATTGGCCAGGGAAGACTGACTGAGTGAGGAGTTGGGTTCTTGTCGATCATGATTCAAGGCTTCTCTGAGGCGTGGTTTGCAGGACTGAACCCAGACTCCTAATGGCAAGAGTTGGTTAATTGGTTTGATAGTTGGCTTCAGTAGGCTTTGGATTAGATCCAGTGTTCCCTGTAAACTGGGTGGTTGGGCAGCCACCCAGGAGGAATTCCTGTGCCGCCCATCTGATTAACAGAGCACCCACAGTGCCCACGTCCATCAGCCTGTGTTTCTACTGGTTGTGTCCATCTGCACATGCCTTGGCGCACAAAACAAAATGTATTTCACCCGCGGACGGAAAAAATTAGAGGGACATTGAGTAGGTCTTTTGTGAACACACAGGCTTTAGAGAAACTCCTGCCTTTCTCCCTGAGCTAAAGCTTTTGAGATTTGCTCACTAGTAAACCTACTAGTTATCTAATGGTACAGGGTGACATTTTTCACTCCGTTACATCCAAGCAACCCTGTGGAAATCTGGTAACCATAATACATGACTGGAGATACTTGACTTTTTGTCCACACGGAAGTCACTGTGTTAGAATGGGTGCAACTGAAGGCAAATCTGTGCTTCAGTGTGCCATCTGTTGAGAGAAGGCATCCACTTCCAATTACTGTCACTGGCTATGCATCTCAGTGTCACTACTTTTTTAAAATGTAAGGCCAATTGCCCGTAAAGTTCTGTGGATTTGGCAAGTTTGAAGTGGCCAGTACAATTTATTTTATATTTGTATGTCCTTTGGGGTTCTAATATTTTATTGTGTAACGGCACTACATCCTCTTAAATAGAAAATCACCCAGAAATGATTGTTCCAGACACAACTTATGTGCACGGTAAACACATCACTTGTTTTTATTTATCTGGGGCATACAAAGGTTAGTTGCAGTCTAGTGGAGCTTAGCCATAGCTCAGTACCACATGACAGCTAATGTGTTCCCGCTCTTATTGTTTCAGGTAGCTTGGAAGTTAGTGGCTGTGAGTGTGCGTCTATTGATTTAAATCATTTTGTTTGCAATCTAAGCCTTAAATAGACTATAATGAAATACTGCATTCTTTGATTGCTACTGATACGCACATATCATAGTTGTAAATTGAGATAATACCAGCTCACAAACTTCAGATGTGGAGCCAAACTCCCTCAAAGTTTGTGGATGTTTGTATCCAGCGTTTTGGTTCAGGATCCATTTCTAGCTATGTGGTACAGAGATTCCAGATTGTGGAATTTGAAGGAGCAGAGTATTTGCCCCAGAAGTTTCTTTGATTTAGGCCTCCACAGAAGTAAGATCTCCTTTATCTTTCCTTCTTACACCAAAATAAACAATTGTAGTGGGTTTTCAAATATATTAAACTGATCTCGAAAGTGGCCAAATTATCTCCCGAGGAGAAACGTTAATTTGCATTTGCCAGCCCCGTAAAGCACTTCAAATGTCAAGTTTCCTTCCCTGGACTAAAAGTTGTCTCATTCTAATCAACAGATTCACTTTGTAAATAATGTGAAAACTCACAGACAGGAATTTTACCTCTGATTTTTTTTAAATCAACTTACCTCTCTTTATAAAATGTTGTCCCACTTCATTAAGCTCTAAGACAGTCATCAAGCCAGTTGTGTGTATGAAAGCCAGTTTTTGCTGTTAGACAAATTATGCTGATTGAGTGCTTCCCAGAGGAAGACAAAAACTTATCATTCAAAAGTGTAAATTGAAACACTGCTGATAAATACTAAATTTACACAATTAAAAATACAATCCCATCTGTGGGGCTTGGAAAGTGAATCTTCCAACTTGTTGGTAACTTTCAGATAAGGAAAATTAACATTTAGGTAATAGCCTTAGTCCCTTTTCAGCAAAGCACTTGCTCTACAAGAATAATACTTAATTCAGAGCCTTAGTTCTCAACTAATAACTGGATTAAAATTCTCTCCCAGAAATACCTAGCAATATCATACTTTTTTTTTTATTAACAGATGAAAAGTTGATTGTTCCCTGTAATGAGAAGCGATACATTTTTTCACCTGAGATTTCCAATGAAAAAAATTCTGGGTGGGGAGTTATACTTCTATATTATTATAATAACTAGAAGATATTTATTGTAATTGAAAAGGCCACTCTAACAAAAATGAAATACTGGATAATACCACAGCCCTACCAAGTATACAAGAAAGTTCTGACATGCCAATATATCCCTGCATGCCATACTAGCACAGTTGTACTGAACTGTGACACCCATCCCTCCATTATCCACCTTTATACCGTATTTTAAATTAAACCCCTTTCAGAGAGTGTTTACATAATAAAGGAGATCTTACTTCTGTGGAGGCCTAAATCAAAGAAACTTCTGGGGCAAATACTCTGCTCCTTCAAATTCCACAATCTGGAATCTCTGTACCACATAGCTAGAAATGGATCCTGAACCAAAACGCTGGATACAAACATCCACAAACTTTGGGGGAGTTTGGCTCCACATCTGAAGTTTGTGAGCTGGTATTATCTCAATTTACAACTATGATATGTGCGTATCAGTAGCAATCAAAGAATGCAGTATTTCATTATAGTCTATTTAAGGCTTAGATTGCAAACAAAATGATTTAAATCAATAGACGCACACTCACAGCCACTAACTTCCAAGCTACCTGAAACAATAAGAGCGGGAACACATTAGCTGTCATGTGGTACTGAGCTATGGCTAAGCTCCACTAGACTGCAACTAACCTTTGTATGCCCCAGATAAATAAAAACAAGTGATGTGTTTACCGTGCACATAAGTTGTGTCTGGAACAATCATTTCTGGGTGATTTTCTATTTAAGAGGATGTAGTGCCGTTACACAATAAAATATTAGAACCCCAAAGGACATACAAATATAAAATAAATTGTACTGGCCACTTCAAACTTGCCAAATCCACAGAACTTTACGGGCAATTGGCCTTACATTTTAAAAAAGTAGTGACACTGAGATGCATAGCCAGTGACAGTAATTGGAAGTGGATGCCTTCTCTCAACAGATGGCACACTGAAGCACAGATTTGCCTTCAGTTGCACCCATTCTAACACAGTGACTTCCGTGTGGACAAAAAGTCAAGTATCTCCAGTCATGTATTATGGTTACCAGATTTCCACAGGGTTGCTTGGATGTAACGGAGTGAAAAATGTCACCCTGTACCATTAGATAACTAGTAGGTTTACTAGTGAGCAAATCTCAAAAGCTTTAGCTCAGGGAGAAAGGCAGGAGTTTCTCTAAAGCCTGTGTGTTCACAAAAGACCTACTCAATGTCCCTCTAATTTTTTCCGTCCGCGGGTGAAATACATTTTGTTTTGTGCGCCAAGGCATGTGCAGATGGACACAACCAGTAGAAACACAGGCTGATGGACGTGGGCACTGTGGGTGCTCTGTTAATCAGATGGGCGGCACAGGAATTCCTCCTGGGTGGCTGCCCAACCACCCAGTTTACAGGGAACACTGGATCTAATCCAAAGCCCACTGAAGCCACTGAAAGCCTTTATCTTGGCTTCACTGGCCTTTAGAGTCAATCGAAAAGTGGTCTGGAAACTTCATGGGAACCAAGTACTCTAGAACATTCTGTCAGGATCAAAGAAAACCACAAGAGCATTGTTTCACATTTGTTCAACATTTCCAACATGTCCCTATCTAAGGCCGGGAGATGCAGAGGCTACCACAGAAATTAAAAAACACAAGGGAAAAATCCACCATCTCCACACTTTGAAGATTAAGTTTTGAGCAATAGCTCAGGTTAGGCTTCATTTGATCTGATGTATCTCACAAAGCGTCATGTTATTGGGCTTCTGAGAACACCCCACCTGCTGTACTTTCTTCCCACGGCTTATGTTCACAATCACACAACATAAATCATGGAAAGAAAGTATAGCAGGTGGGGATTAGCCTGGGATTTTCTATACCTACATTCGATTCCCTGCTCTGCTACAGACTTTGTGTGACCTTGGAGTCTCTGTGCCTCAGTTCCACATGAGTAAGACAGGATAACAGTATTTCCCGGGAGCACAGCGGCACTGTGAGTATAAATCACTTAGCGATCATGAGGTGCAGTGCTGCTGTGGTGAGGGAGCACAGGTAAGTACTGAAGGCAAACAGGAAACGGAGAAGGTTCTGGGTTATCAAAGCAATTAAACAGTAAGGTAGGACTCCAATATGGGGTCCGGTGGCCCATCTGAGTGTCACGCAGCAGGAATATAAAGACCTACTTCATGTGAGTCAGATGCACATTTGCTACCCAGCTGTAACTGGACAAAAAAGTTAAATTTTCACATAATCTTTAAAGTATTTTCACTGAAATGCTACAATCAGCAAATTTTCCCCATAGCAGAATGCCCTGAGACATGCCCACACAAAGAACAGAAAACAGGTAAGTGTCCTCCAAAGTATGTCTTGTGTCATTGCTATACATAGTCCTGGAAACATTATTTACACCACTGCAGTCCACACACAATGCCAGCCTATGCAGATGTACTAGGGGACACCGATGTCTGGTACGTCATATAATGAAGATGGGAATAAGATAGTACTTTTGTGACTGGTACATTAGCCTCCTCATCCCTGAGACTCTCTGTGGGTTGTAGTGCACAGCAACTGCTCACCTCCCAATTGATATGCAATGAAGCACAAGCTGCTCTAACCCTCAGTCTGTCTGGCTACGGTCGCTGTACAGCTTCCGTCACCATAGTATCTGACCCCTTCACAATCTTTACTGCGTTTTATCCTCACAAGCCTCCTGGCAGGCACGGCAGCACTAGTAGCTGCATTTTACTGATGGAGAATTGAGGTACAGAAACACTACAGTCCAGATTCACAAAGGTAATTACGCACCCAAGTCCCACTTTTAGGCTCCATTGTGATCTCTATACCCCTGCTCATCTGCCACCGTACCCAGCAGGCACCCACGCTCACTTGGCAACTAAATTCCCTAGGTGCCTACACTTCTGCCTTTGAGCACACACAACATGCTCTGCTGAGTCACTCTAGACATCCAGACATTTATCTCCCACCTAAGCCGAAGAGCTATGCACAAACCAGGGGAAGATAATGAGTAGTAGAGGAAGACAGGCAGGCAAATCCCTACAGTTTCCCTGGGTGTCCTCATCTGGTAAGTGTTTCCCGAGCACCTACTGGGTCAGGACCATGCAAAATGCAGCCAGAGAAGATGGTGATGGTGGTGGTAGTGCCCTCCTTATAACCTGTATCCCAGTAGTTAGAGCACTCAAGTCAGCTAGGATGTGGGAGAACTCAGTTCCGTTTCCTTCTGCCTGAAAGGTAGAAAGGACTCAAAACAGTACTCAGAGGGACTCAACACTTCTCAAGAGATCCCCCTTCCCCCAAGTCAACTGAGCTACAGGATATTCTGACACAGGAACCCTCAAACCCTCTTGCTGAAGTTGCTGTACTGCCTATAAACAAAAACAGTTCCTGGAGCAGGGGAACTGGACATGGGGTCTCTCACCTCATAGATGAGTGCCCTAATGACCAGCCTAGAGTCATTTGCACTCTGTCTGCCCAAGTGACTAATTTTTTATGCCAAATGGAACACCTTCAGCAGGAGAGACAGCGGAAGCTCCACATCAGAATATCCTGTAGCTCAGTGTTTGGAGTGGTCTCATTAGAGCTGTGAGAGACTCCCATTCAAACACTTTCTCCCACCTCTGGCAGACAGTGGGGCATTGAACCTAGATTTGCCAGCCTCCCAGGTGAGAGTGCGAAGCAGTGGGCTGAAAGTCACAATGCAGGCATCACTAACCCCCTTGCATTTCATGTGTCACAGGGCAAGTGTCCTCTTCCTGCTCCCGGGATGCTACTTAGAAGCCACCTGACTCCAGGAAAGAGGTTCCCAGTTGTGGACTGGAAGCAAAGATAGGTGCCTCCCTGCACCATGGACTTAGGCACTAAACTGTGGGAGGGCCAGGACTTGGAACATACTCCTCTTGTCGGCATTTCTTATTGGCTGGCTTAGATGGTTCCTGCCCAGCATGCTGGCTATTGTGGATTGCATTTTTAGGTGCTTATTTCTTCCCATTCATTATATAAACACCGCAGGCTTTGCAGATTGCAGTGTTGTACCTGTGATCTCCTAGGTGCAGCAACACTGGACATCACAGTAACTAAGTCCTTTTGTGGGTCCAGGCCTGCCTGACTTGCGTGAAGTCACATAGGAAATCTGTGGTCACATAGACTACGCCCCAGATGTCCCAAGTCCTTGACGTGTACTGTACCCTATGGCCTAGAGCTTCCTCCGGTCTCAGAGTCATAAGGGACACTATCAAATTATAAAAAAATTCAGCCAGGACCTTAGTCTGATGAGCTGACATGGCAACCGAAACAACTTGGAAGTGGGAACTGCTCATCTAAGTCTGGCAGAAGGCAAAAACTGCTATGAAGTACGACTTCACACTGCTGGGATTCAGGTCACTGTTTAATTCACTGGAGCCAGGATCCTAATTCTCTTCAGCTCCTTGGACTATTCCCTGGCTTGATGCCTAAATATGGATTTAAGTGCCTAAATTTAGGCATATGGATTTGAAAATACAGGCTTTTGCCTCCCCTCAAAAGTGGGAGAATTTTCTTTGACTCTCCCTATCTACTCTAGAATGGAACAGCAACCTGTCCACACTCTCTGGTCAGGATACCATAGTATAGGTCACCAGTTCGATGCAGACAGAGTTTCAGAAACTACCACGTTGTAGGACACAGTGTCATTTCCCTGAAAAGTCAGTACCTGCAGACAAGAGAGAAGAGTAGACTGATAGCATTGGGAATTGTGCTAATGGCACAGCCGTGTATTCACTAAGTGGAAGGAAAAAAAATGTTTCAAATCATTTTCAACTTCTGGTCCTGCTAGTCACCCAGCAGAGTGCTATGTACCAGCAAAGCTATCAGTAAGGCTAGTGCTAAGACTCTCAGCCCACCGGAGTAGTGATGGAGAACGGAGCCGGTGAATGACAATGACAGAGTAGTTGCGGAAATACAAAGCTGGCCAAGTATGAAGAAGAGTTTCTGCATTACAAAATCTCTCCGTGCCAGAAGTCACAGTATGGGGTCTTTTTCCAGCCCTCTACTCAAACTGGCACCAGTTCCGGCTTGCTAGTTTAACTAGCTAGATGGAATCTGATTACCTTTTAACACAAAATGATCACATTACGCACTTACTTGAAAAAAATGCATATATCCCAAGTCCTAATGTGACACCTTTCTAGGCCAAACAGTGCTGCAGGTTTTTTCTCCCTATTTACTTTGCTTTCTGTGTTCTACCCCAGCAGGAGCAGCAATTCACATGCTCCATAGCATCTGCAATGGCTACAGCATCACTGCACAAATTGGGAATAGGGGATTGGCTAGCCAGATCAGCAGTCAGTATAGATGTTGAGAGGAAGATACAAAAAGCCTTACAGTTGACTAACCTGTGGACAAGAGAAGTTACTCGTAATGGCGGGTCGACACTGAAAAGTGACAATCAGCATGGCTACTACATCTCATAGGGTATGAAAAAAATCAAACCCTGAAAGATTTAGTTAAGCTGACCTAATCCTCAATGTACATAGTGCTAGGTCAAAGGCTGCCTTTCTCCATCGATCTAGCTACTACCTCTCAGGGAGGTGGATTAAACCACAGCAACAGGAGAACCCCTTCTGTCACCGTAGTGAATGTCTGCACTGAGGCACCCAGCTATTCCACTGTACTCAGCATTCTAAGAGCACGGCTACTCTAACCTCCATCAATGGGATGATCTCCATGCATAAAGTTTATTACAATAAGACCTGGTCCACACTGAAAAGTTAAATAAGCCCAGATATATTACTCGGGAGTGTGAAAAATCCACACCCCTGAGCCACGTAGTTAAATGGGACCTGAACCCCCAGTGTAGTCAGCACTAGGAAGATTTCTTTTTTCAAATTAGGTATCACCTCTTGAGGAAGCGGATTAACTATAATTATGGGAGAACCCCTCCCATCACTGTAGCAAGTGTCTACACTGAAGCATTAGGGGGCGCAGCATCAGCTCTACAATTGTGCCGCTGCAGCATTTGTAGTGAAGACATAGCTTAAGAGTCACTTTTCAAGCTGCGTTTAACTGTTATACTTCCTGCTCAGTAATCTCAAACCATATCAAAGGGCCTTTCTAGATGCTTTCTGAACAAAGCCTCAATTGTAACTTCATTTTCTCCATTTTCAGCATGGGTAACATAGAAGATTGGGGCCCCACACCCAGCAGTGCTGAAGCCTCTTTTGGATTTATGGGAATGCACTGCCATGTTAGAACAAACAATGAGTGTGGTTCAGGGGTATAAAAGGGATTTGAAGACAACTCACTATTGCCCTGGAGAAAAATGTTTCAAAAGATGCCAGTCATGTGGATGTAACTTTCTAACCTGGCAGAAAGTTACATCCACATGACACTCATGTAAAGGACTCGAGAAGGGACAGTGTAGAGATGAACCAAGCAATGGAAATTCAGATGCCTGGATGCATTTCCAGGTCTCATAGTAACTTTCATTATTTTCAGCAAATCACTTGATTTCTTTGTTCCCCTTCTTTCCCCCACCTCCCTTCTGTCAAATGGGGAATAATATGGGGTACAACTAGCAATGAGGATGGGCCAGGCTTAATTTGTATCTCAAACGCTTTTGCAATCCTCCTGTGCAATATTCCATGGAAGCACAAAGCACAGCTATTATTTGCACTCAAATACTCTGCTTTCAGAGTAATTCACTGTTATTTATTTGTGAGGTATATGAAAGATATTGCACATTCTGATAACTTATTACCCCATAAGATTGTGTTAAATCCTAACTCTCTCCTGCAGTGATGGTTTCAAATGCTATTAGCACTCAAATGATAGCACGTAGAGTCCTAAGGATTGAAAATAAATGGGTTTGCTGGAGGGAAAGAGTTTAATCCTATATGTAGGTTATTAGACATCCAAAAAAGATTACAATTATTGGAAAGAGTTCTGGAGCATGTGATGGGGCTTTTAGGTCAAGTAATTGTAAGGTAAACATTGATCCTGTGCATTAGTAAAAGAAAAATCTTTAAAGCTATTTACAAGTTAACAACTTTATTAATGATCCAAAGGGGATAAACAGCATATTAATTCCCAGCTGACACTGATAGTTGCTACCAACAGGAGAGAAACAATACTAAAGTGATGTAGGGAAGTCAGAAATATAGACAGGAAGAAAATTATAGTCATCTTGGACAAATGCAAAATAAATATATTGAAAACATTATCTCCAACATGGATATTTAGTATAAGGCCAGGTCTATACTAGACCTGGAAAGTCGGCTTAAGGTATGCATTTCCAGCTACGTAAATAACATAGCTGGAGATGACTTACTTTAAGCCAGGCTTGGCGCTGTCTTCACAGTGGGAGGTCACTGGGAACACACACTTGGGTAGGCTTCTTTTGCTCCTTGCAATTGTGCAGAGTACCAGCACTAACTGGTATGTAACTAGACCTGCTAAATCGAATCCCAGAAGACCGATCTCTCGCATGCAAGTATAGACATGCCCTAAGTGAGGTCTTGGTAAAGGAGTACTGTAATGTAAAAAGTGTAAGAGTCATTGCTGATAGACAGAGAAAAAGGAGCGAGCAACTGTAACAGAACATACCCCACGTACTGTTATAATACTCTTGGTATGCCTTTTAAGGTATCATTTGAAAACTCATAATTTGCTGAGAACTGTTGTCCCGGAAAAATAGGCAGGACGACATTGTACATGAAGTTAAGACTCCCCTGTATGATGTTAACACAACAGATTCCAAACCCATAGTCCCGCCCAAACAGAAACTTGCAAACAGGTCTGCACTTCAAAGGAAAGTGCACTTTGCTTAATATGCATTTAAAATGAGAGGGAAGACAAAAAGTTCAAACAGATGAAAAAAAAACCCAGAAGGGAATGTCCTTCTACATAGAGACTCCAACTTCACACAGCTAGGAGTGACTTACATGATTGGAGGGTGTTTGAGAGGAGCAAGGCATTGTAAAGGGCACCCCAGGTTACAGGGCAGGGGTGATGCAGCTACCCATTACTCTGGAGTGTACGTCGCAGCAATCCACCACACGGCAATACAAATAAAGTGTGATTCGGGGCTGTTCAGGCGAATGGAATCCCCAGTAGAGGATTTCTGCCAGAGCATGAGGAAGTCCAAGCTGGTGCAGAGCCAATGCAGCCAGCTCCTGCAGCCCCAATGTAGGCAAGCAGGGGCAAGCAGGTGGACAAGCTGTGACCATCAACTCCCAGTTGGTAAATGGCCTTGTCTGAATTTACCTATTGACAGAGTTTGAGGCAGATCCCTCAATTAATCTAAATATCCCCAGGACTGGCTTAAAATTAGCCAGAGAATCAGCAAGATGCAATGGTCTCCAGTCTCCCAGCCATCTTTCCCACAATCCACTGCACGCAGAAGCTGATGTTTTTGGTGTGTTGTGTGTCTTACCTACAGTAATCAATTAAATGGAAAGGTTAATTAAATTATTGGAACAGACTATCAAGAAAGGTGGTAAGTTCCCAACATTTGGACTCTGCAGATCAGAATTGGAGGTCCTTCTGAAGAGACATGCTCTGCAAGTCACTAGGCGCAATACAAGAATCACTGGGCAAAAATTCTATGGTCTAAGTTTTGTAGATGAGACAACAGTCATAATGGTCCCAGCATAGATTTTTTTAAGGCCACAATGTTTCCAATGACAGCCTCTTTACTGACCATATTCCGGCAAACCAGACCACAATGAACCCCCCAAATTAATGCAAAATGAAGGACCATTAAAACACTTTCTTAGTCTCTATTTATCGACTGTATGTTGTTCTATCTATCAACTGTATGTAGCTTCTATCTAGGTTTTTAGAGGATGTACCTGAGACGCATCACATTTGGTTCTCGTTAGTATAAGATATTACTTGATTCTTATCTTCTGGCTCCTTTTCATTCAAGTACGCACATACTGGCTCATAGTCCAATCAGAGCATAATGCTTTTGCTAGGGCAATTTCCCCACCCTCCTCTTCCACCACCTACCGCAAAGGGGAAATGGCCAAGTATTTTGCAACAGTGGGCTAGAATCAATGTCTTTGTACTGGAACCTTTTAAGTGTCCTAGCTGTACTGACAGTGACTGGAAGCAATCCTGTCCATGCAATAGCTGTGTAAGTTTAACAGGCTGCTGGGAGACAAACGTCTCATGCCTGGGATTGGATTTGCCCAGAAAGGACAGGCCCTTACCTGTGCTGGCCCAAGGAAGATACCAAGGACAGCTTACATTCACATAGGTCCCAGGTAGCCCATCAGGCCAGCAGGCATAGTCGTCAAATGTTCTGTTGCAGAATTTGCCTTCTGCAGAGAGATGGAAAATGGGATCCAGCATTAACCTTGGAGCCATGATCCCCCTGAAGAACACTCATCAGAAAAAAGGAGGGAGGGAGGGAGAGAGGGAGATGAAGCAGCTGTACCATATAACTGTAACAAGCTGTGTTTTAGGAAGGGGAGGGAGATACCATAGAGCGGGGGGAGAGACCATAGAGCAGCCAACCTAAACCTGAGAAGGAGCCAGAATTTACCAATGCACATTGCCAAAGAGCCACAGTTCTATGTCACCAGCCCTGATCATCTCCCCACTACCACTCTCCACACATCCCACCCACTGGCAGCCCCACCGGTCAGTGCCTCCTCCTCCTTTTCCTCCTGCCCACTGGGATCAGCTCTCCCAGTGGGCAACACTGGAGGGAGGGGGAGCATGGGTGTGACAGGCTCAGTGGAGAGGGTGGGAAGTGGCAGGATCCTACGGGGAAAGGGTGGAGGGGGACAGCGCCTAGGGCAGAGCTGGGGGTTGAACAGGGAGCACTCTCTGGCTCAGTGGAAAGTTGGCACCTGTAGCTACAGCCCTGGATTTGGTACCTATGCAAGGAGCCACATACTAACTTCTGAAGAGCCGCATGTGGCTCTGGAGCCACAGGTCGGCCACCCCTGCCATACAGTCTCACCCCACCCAAGAAGAAAGGGAAGGGACTGAACCTCTCAGGCTGCTCTTTGGCTGAACAAGTGGGCAGGAGGATTGCAGAGGTGACATCACAAGGATCCCATGCCATGCTGCCACAACACCTGCAGCCAGAGGCTTCCATCCTTCCCTAGCTCCAGGTATCCCTCTCCTGTCATGTATCCCGATCTTGTCTAGGTTCCCCCAGCAGCAAATATCCTTGTTATGATTGCTGTATAGAATCTTGCCCTGAGAACTGGTTGCTGTCATGATGCTGTGAATTCTAATGAATACATTGATGCACTGCTGAAATACCCACACAAATGATCATAGATCAGCATTACAGCTTATTCAATGTGCTAATGCTACAGCTTCACATTTATGAAGCCATCAGTCTCGGAGGGCAGCACTCTGAGCACAACCAAACAAAGGAAGATGAATGTGTTGCCCTCCCACAATTGCTATCACTATACACCCCATTGTACCAATACAGCTAACAGAGGCAGATATGGGGAAGCTGTGTTTTCTAAATGTAAATTTAAGATCTGTGTGGCCCTTTGCAGAGCTCTGCTGTAGAACAGGGGCACTCTAGTTCATATACTGTGGACTGCATTGTCAGTGAGGGCCAGCAATTACACTGAGAGCTGCCCTTCTCTTCAACAGAATGATTCAGCCCATAGAGACCACGAACTGCATTTTCATTTACACTTAGGCCCCTTTATACCACTCTGACAGGTAAAGGGCCCTTAAAGTGGGTGTAAATTATAGTGGGGCATGGCCTTAGGCATCGAATGCAGGACTCTCCTTGAAAATCCCTGCAGAACACTCCTTGCTAGGGCCTACTGTCTCCTTCAGGCTGATCCCCTATATTCAAGGCTGCAGGCCACACTGCAGAACTCCATGGCTGGCATTCACTCCGGAGAATGCATGGCAGACACCATGGATCTCGGAACCAAAGATGAGCCATGGTACAACAAGATACTTTGGGCCACAGAGATTAATGGCTTTACAATTGATCCCTTCCATGTAATCTCTTTTCCCACTGCCTATGAAGAAACTGGTTATCCCAGGAAACAGCCCACAAGCAGTGGGCTGCAGAAAATGGGAATAGAAATGGAGTTGAGTTATGGAGCAGGAGTGATTTCAAGCCCATAGCAGCTCCTTGCCACAGTTAGCAGATGCTTTATAAAGTAAAACAACATCCTATCCTGCAGAGCAGGCTTACCTGCCATAAGAGGGGGAGTCTCATAGAGATACTTCAGGCACTGCAGCTGATAATCTTTCCACTTCCGCATCACTTCAGAGAGGGACCCATATGCATTCTGTAAGAGAAAGGTCTCAGGTACACGAAGAGCCAAACCAGAGAAGTTTCTACACTTGGTCACTGATGATTTATGTAGCCATGGTGAAACCAAATGAATTAAGTCATCAGCACTCACTGGCTCCAAATGGCCTATCTTTTGAAAACATCAAACTAACAAAATCTGAATTATGAACATAAGAATTACCATCCTGTAAGTGACCAATGGTCCATCTAGCCTAGCATCCTGTCTTTCATCCCAGCAGGGATGCTTCAGAAGATGGCATAAAAACCAGCAGAATGAACCTAATTGTCTATACTCTATCATGGAGTGGGGGAAATGTCATCTAACCCCAGCTGTTAATCAGCTCATGCTTTGAAGCATGAGGATTAAATAACCCTTGTAATTTTATCCTAGCTGCTTTAACTGCCCATTTTGGGTTTTTTATCCCTTCACATATCTAAATCTTTTTTGTGAGGGTGGGGAGAAGCTAAGGGCCTAAAAAGTATAGTTCTAAAGTGGTCAAGAAAATTAAACAAGAGTTTAAAGAAGACTGGGCTGGATTCTTTCCGTTACACCAATGTGACTCAACTGACACCCATGGAATTACCCTGCATTTTATACTCATGTAAATACTAACAGAATTAGACCCTACATTCTACAACACAGAACTTTATGTTTCCCCTGCCAGTACTGTGCTCTTTCCAATAATACAAAACATTTAAAATGTTTGTAAAGAAAAATTTGCACATCAAGCCTCTGTCTTGAGCAACTAACCCAGTGAAAATAGGGGTCACTAATGAGAGCACATCACAACCAGGCTCAGACATACAAGTGTGACAATATAGCTCTCAGAAACATGAGCTATGTGAGAGCTGGGACCTTACTGGCCATGCATGCTTCCAGGTGCTTCTCTGTTCCTGACAAACATATTAGTAATGTACACAAAGATCAGAGCTCACGATAAAAAACAGCAGAACTCTTAGTAGGCAAAGCTTCTGATGATGAGCAAACGAGCTACTCTTCTGTGACAAATAACCCAGAAGCCCAAATGAGCAGCCAGTAGTGGGACCGACTTGCCTACATACAACATGGACCTGTATTAGGTAAGTGTAAATTTTAATAGCACTACAGTCTTTGTCTAGCTGATGTAAAGCCGCTTGGTCTGTGTCTTGCCAATGAAGACTGTGCTGCCAGTCAGGATTTACCCATAGTCCTGACTGAAGGATTAGAATTCAGTCATATGGAATTTTTATGTTATACATGTGTCTATAAACCAACACAGAGAAGACCGGAGGGGATTACATGCTCTTAAACAAAAAAACAAAACCAACCCTCACCACATATTTAGGTGCTGTGGCCTTCTCCTTTATTAGGTGAATAATTTTCTAACAAGTCAGAGCTCATTTCTTCAATTGGATTAACTGTTCCTGAATATTCACCAAATAAGCTGCTGAACGAGTTGTTTTCAGACTATGGGTTGTTTACAGCTCATTGTAACCAGTCCTCCATTATTCTTAGATGGCTGGCCATCTAAATAAATCATACAAAATTATTTCATCTTTTTCCAACAGCATGGGAAATGATTTAGAAATTGTAAAAACCAAAAACCAGCATGACCAGGATAATCTTATGGATAATCTTTATTCTAAATTTGTGGAGATTCTAGGATTCACAAATATTTAGTAATCATCCGTACACAGGATTGTTACATTTTCCAGAATAAACTATTTTAAAAAACAATCATTTTTTTTGGGGGGGGAGGGAGAGTGTCAATTTTCTGATGTAGATTTAAATGTCATAAAGGAATAGTCATCTTTAAAAATGACTGGAGAAAACTGAAATCTTTGTCCATCTGCTTAATCAGAAGTAGAAGTTTTATCTGCAAGGATTTTCCATTTTATGCTAAGGCAATTATAATGCAATTATTTGCAGACTATAATAGGAAAATAATCAGACATTTTCTCTTTAACAAAGAGTTCATTTCGGATATTGTATTTTTTTATTACCAACAGCATGCTGCAAAAACAACGAACCACAAATATAATAGATTGCACAATATCTTTATTGCTCAACACACTCAGCAGTTTATAGTCTGGTTTATCTGAATATCATTTCTTGTCACTCAGATGAATAAAAAATTAGTCACTGGATGTAAGTTTTTATATGTGACACCTACTCTTACAAAGGGACTGAATACCAGGTGAATAATAAGCAATATGATTTATTTAGAGCTATAGATGTACAATGTAATTAATTACTCAAACTAGAGATAAGATGTTACTGAGAAGCTCTTTATTATTTGTCTAGTGTCTGTACACTAGACACTTTATAGATAGACACAATGACAAGGCCTCTGGCTCCAAAGGGCCTACACCTAAATGAACAATTCATGGGCATGAGGAGGCGTTGTGGCAGGCAACTAGCGTAGCGAAGCATGTCTTGTAGGTATCGTGATTTTCATCACTAGTTTGTTGCCATCCTGCAATTATTATTTTCAGTTCTTTGCTAAGTACCGAACAGTGAGGGGAGAAGCACTAGAAGGTAAATAGCCACTTTGGAGGAAAGGTGCATCCAAGGAATGCTAGAGGAGAGGATGCAGGCATGGCAGATGAGGTTGAGGTGGTGGGATTTCGAGGCACAAGTGGGAGCAGCACATAAAGGAGGTAAACAATAATGCAACCTGGGTGGCTTGAAATGGATTCATGAGAATTAAGAGAGACTAGGGGGCTGAGTTCCTGCTCGCTACGCTCGCCAACCCCCCATCTGTCTGCCACAGCCAGATTGTGGTCTCTCCTCTTACCCGCACCACAGCAACAGGGGAGCTGCCAGCAGCCCTTCTGGCAGCCAGATGGGGGCTAGACTGCAGGGCCTGCCCCAGGATTGGAGAGGGAGAGGGGGAATAGGAGGCTGTGGCCAAATGGGGGCTGGGCCCCGATTGGGCAGGGTGTTTGGCTGGAGAGAGGGGGTAGGCACAGGGGAGGGGCAGGGGCAGGCGCAGGCTGTGGGCAGCATGTCTGGCAGGGGGGAAGGTGCAGGAACAGAGGAGAGGGCTGGGGCAGGGTGTGTGGCCTGGGGGGAGGGGGAAGGAGTAGGCTGGGGGTGAGGTGGGGGAAGAGGTGCGTGAGGTGCTGGGGGTGCAAGGTCTGAGCATGAGGGGCAGAGTGAGGCACTTTTTTTGTGCCGCATGCCCCTCCCCCACTGCTTCAATGGGGAAGCCGCCTCCAGCCCTGCTTCTGTTTTTGGGTCCAGGGCTCTAATGTGCCGAGACCCAGCAGGGAACCACCACCTGCCTTCGGCCACAGCCTGCCTGGTGCTCCAGCTTCGTGCCCTTTCCCCCTGCAAGATTACAGTGTTAACACTGGCTTCCTGGGGGGAGAGGGGCGGGAGGGAAGGAGAAAGCCCTGAGGCCCGCGCTGGATAAGGCTTGCAGGGAAGCCTGTGTGCTGCTATGGAGAGGGGAGGAGCAGCATGTAGGCTTCCCCGCAAGCTGGATCTGTCACAGAGCCTTAGGGCTTTCACCTCCCCCCATGCTGCAAGAAGCCAGTGGGAGGCATGAGGCTGGAGCGCCAGGCAGGCTGCGGCCCCAGGCAGGCGGCAGTTCTCTGGACCCAGAGGTAGAAGTGGGGCCGGAGGTGTCTCCCATTGCCACCCCCTGGTCCTCCTCCAGGGGAGTCAGGGCCAGTGAGGAGCCCAGGGCACCCCACCCCCCCCGAGGAACAGGGGGAACCCTGAGCCATGGCCCCCGCTTCTGACTCTGTGGAGGCTGGAGGGGGGGCGGGGCAGGGCAGGCAATGCAGAGTGACGTGATTACATCACTCTGTCATCCCGCAGGAAACATTTTTTTTTTTATAGAGAGACAAGTGCAGTGAGCCATTCATTGTAGTACTATCATTAAGCTCAACTAATCTCAGGTGATAAATTATCCCATTTAGGAAAGTCTAAGGAATGAATTGGTTAGGAATCAGCAACACCTTTATATGAGATCTTTACCGTGCTCACACACTGTCTCAGTAGCTTTTACTGCACAAAAAGTACTTTTATCATTTTCCTGTTCCTGGAGCTACTCTTGTCATACCAGGTAACTTCACCTCTGTGACCTCAACGCAATCCTTGCTGCACAAGTGCTGTTCCATGGCACAAGAGCTTGAAAACTGTAAGGTGCTGAGCAACCTCATTTCTCTTTGAGGTCAGTGGAAGTGGAGGTGTCACAGAACTCACTTGCTGTCTTGCATGACTAAGTAAATTCTTTCCCAGTCTCTAATACGGCCTGGAAAAACGTGGCCTTTTATTAAGAATCCTATTGAGCTTCTTTCCTTCTTGTCCATACAATCCCCATCCCAGCCTTGTGGGTGAAAACAAAAGTTCTCCTTTTTGTGATCTAGAACTCTATCAACTGTGGAGATGAAGACTAGATGCTAGGAACTGCCAAATTCTAAGCCCAAATCCCAGGGTGACTCCCCAGGTAACTATAGCAAGTAACTTCACTTTCCTGCATCAGTTTCTCTACCTGTGACACAGGAGCAATACTATACTTATGCCAAAAGGGGGTTGTGCTTGTACAGTTCTTTGTAGATGCAAAATACTAATCATCAGCAGAACAGATTGAACCTCTCTAGTGAGGCATTCTCTGGTCCAGCAACATCCACAATCTGTCATTATTTTAGTTAGCTAGATGTCCACTTGCTGGTGTGGCCAGGTTTCCCATGGCTCCATAAAGTTTGTTTACAGCCATCAGTCCTGGCTCTCAGTGCTCAGTGCTGTTATTTAGCTCTAACTAGCTGGACTTACCCGGCGTTGCTCGGGAAACCGGAGGAAAAAAATTTAGAAAATTTAGGAAAGGAGAGAGCTAGGGGACCCCCAGAGCCACAGACCCTGGGGGCTGATGGCTCCTGGCCCACACGTGAGAGCAGCAGGACCCTCCTCCCCCCAGGACCAAGCAGCCAGCCCCCAGGAGAACAGTACACAGTCATGCGGCCACTAGCAAGGGGACTTCTCTTTGCAAGGTTGGCTCAGGGATCCACCTGCCCTGCCTTGGCAAGCAAAAGCTCAGAGCTCACATCTAACCCCGATGGCTGGAACCAGACACAGAAGAGCCCCACTCACAGTACGAACAGCAGCCGGCTGGCTTCACAGCAGTGTAACGCATCGAGGGTTTAACCCGGCCCCTCCACCCTGCGCTGCAGCAGGCACACGGATTCCTTCTGCTCGGATAAGCCCAGCGAGTTGAGCAGAAAGGCTGGCCAGCTTTGGTTTTGGTTTCCGCAGGTGGGGAGTGACCTCTAGTGGAGGGGAGGTTACACGCGGGAGGGACGCCCCAGCTCGTGCCCAGGGCTGCAGGTGCCACGGGGGGCAGGGCAGGTGCCTGAGCCGTCATGTACATGGGGGTGGGGGCACTGCGTGCCAGCAGGGGAGGAGGGGGGAGAGAAGAGGGTCGGTTATGTAACCTCGTGGGCGGGAGGAGGCGAGTCCCGGGAGGCTACACACAGGAGAGGCGCCCCAGCTCGTGCCCGGGGCCGCAGGTGCCGCGGGGGCAGGGCGGGACCCTGATTGGGTCCAAAAGTACCTTAAAACCTTCTCCTGGAGGAAAGGTTATCCCATGCAAAGTTTGGTTGTGGTAGCTCTTATAGTGTCCAAGTTATTAGCGCACAAACTTACAAACATTCTCCTTTTTATATTAGATAGGGTGGTACTTGGACAGATGTGGTGGAAGAAAATCAGATTCTCTGTCTGTGTGGGACACAGGCTGGCAGTTTGAGAGGTGGCGGGCGGAGGGTGTGGAGTAGTGGGGTGCTGTCTGTGTGGGGCACAAGGTGGCAGTTACAGAGGTGGCAGGGGAAGGGTGGGGAGGAGCAGGGCGCTGTCTGAGTGGGACACAGGCTGGCAGTTTGGGAGATGGCAGGTGAGGGGTGGGGAAAAGGGGCGCTTTCTATGTGGAACACAGAGTGATATTTAAGGAGGTGGCAGGGGAAGGGTGGGGAGGAGCAGGGCGCTGTCTGTGTGGGGCACAGGGTGGCAGTTAGGGAGATGGCAGGTGAGGGGTGGGGAAGAGAGGGGCGCTGTCTGTGTGGGGCACAGGGTGGCAGTTAGGGAGGTGGCGGGGGAAGGGTGGGGAGGAGTGGGGTGCTGTCTGTGTGGGACACAGAATGAGATTTAAGGAGGTGGTGGGTGAGGGGTGGGAAGGATCAGGGCGCTCTCCGGGTGGGGCACAGGCTGGCAGTTTGGGAAATGGCGAGGGAAGAGTGGGGAGAAGCGGGGCGCTGTCTTTGTGGGGCACAGGCTGGCAGTTAGAGAGGTGGAGGGGTGTGGAGTAGTGGGGCCCTGTCTGTGTGGGGCACAGGCTGGCAATTTGGCAGGTGGCGGGGGAGGGGTGGGGCGAAGCGGGGTGCTGCCTGTGTGGGGCACAGGCTGGCAGTTTGGGAGGTGGCGGGGAAGGGAGGGTGGCAGTGTGCAAAAGAGCTGACCCTGCTCCCCCTTCCTCTTTCTCCCTCTTTCCCCCTTGTGTCTGGCCCAGCACTGGTTTTAACCATCAGAGCCCTTTTCCATGCTGGTGTCCCTGCTCTCTCCAGGTCCATCTGCCTGCTAATTTGCATGCCAGCTGAGGCGCGCCTGCGCCGTGAGGGCGATCTCCGTGCACTGCCTCTGCGCAAGCGCCACAGGCCCAAAACAACGGCGGCCTGGGAGCGCATTGCTGCCGGCAGAGCTAGTGTGGGGGGAGGGAGGGAGTGGGGCCCCCAATCACACCCTCCCACAGTACCTTAAAACCTTCTCCTGGAGGAAAGGTTATCCCATGCAAAGTTTGGTTGGGGTAGGTCTAATAGCGTTCAAGTTATTAGCGCATAAACATACAAACATTCTACTTTATATATTAGATTTACCCCTAAATGTCTTCTAAGAGCCCAGTAAGCAGTGGAAGTGTCGGTTATGCTGCTAGAGAATATTGATCTCCCATGGTTTGGCAAATTCTCTGGTTCAGCACTGGTCAGGTCCCAATGATGCTGGACTAGAGAGGTTCAACCTGTAGTAATAGAACTACCCTTACAGTTAAGATGGTCAGGAAAACTGGTTCCCAGCAATATTGGATTTCCAGTCTATTTTGCTCTGGATCAGCATCCTAGTTTTGGGCAACTAAGGACCTTATCTTTAGAGCCCTGCATGGATACAAAATTTCTATCTGCATCTGCATCCATATCCACAAAAATGAGCTGTAGATGTCCATATCCACATCCACGGTTGCAGATACCTGCGGATATAAAGTAGCTATTTGCAGATGTGCAGAGGTCTACTTCGCTGAAAGCCTTTTAGAGACTGGCCTATTACAAGTTGTGTTTTTAAGAGGCAAAGAATGATGGGCCAGAATAAAGTCTAATGGAAGGGTCTCTAATATCAGTTTATTCAAGTGTCTAGAGAAGTTTCCATTCCCTGGGATAGGCAGATTGATTCTACTAATAACAGATATAGGCTTGAATTTACAACAGTGAATTTTGTCCTTTGCTCAAAGCCATGAAGGGGCAGAGTACAGCACGGGAACCCTGGAAAGTCCTCTGTACCGAGCTATCACCTTGTATCCACAAGGAGGATAGGTCTCAGGTTTCATTTTTATTCTCAACAGTCCCTCAAGGCCCAGACTAGGCTCAGACATCAGCTTTAGCCAAGCTTCCCTCAAAGTGCTCCTCACCCAACAATATGCCTCAGTCCAGACCTGGCCACTGCTTCTTCGAACATGAAAGGGATTCATCCTTTGGCCCTTCTGTTTATGGCTTCTTGGACAACTGTCACAGAAGTGTCCATTTTATGGGGGAATTTTGATATGGGTCTCTCTGCCCAAGAGGACATGGACTGACATCCCCTCCCACCTCATTTCACACAGCTCACAAAACAACCTCCAGCTGGTGACAGCTGTTAGTCACCATTGGCCTGGAATGAATTAAATCCAGTGGCTCTGAAAGCAGGAGTGTCAGAGTGCCATTAGCAGTTCCCTGAGTCAGGCTCTGACCCAGTTCTCAGTTTCCTCACTGATACAGCACAATCCCTTATCAGACCCCAAGATTATTTTTCCTCTCCAAATTTTTAAAGCTATTTATCAGAAAAAGAAATCAAGATTTTCCTTGGTTTTATTTTTTTGTAGACACTGTAGTGACGGCATAGGCAAAGCTAAACTCCAGTTTCAGTAATAAGGTAATCAGAATCCCTGAGAATTGGATTGGGGGCTTCTCTGCCAGGGTATAATAGGTCTCAAATCAATGAGAAAAACTGAAAGAGGGAATGAAACATTGTCTGTGAAGATTAAGTGTGCAGATGATACAAAAACTGGGAGATGGGTAAATGATGAAGAGGACTGGTTGCTGATTTCGACAGATCTGGATCGCTTGGCAAACTGGGTCAAGAAAACAATATGTATTTTAATATAGCTAAACATAAGTAAATTGTTCCTCGGTGAATTTGTTTAACAAAGAGAAGGTTAAGTGGTGGCTTGATTACAGTCTATAAGCATCTACTGGGGAACAAATATTTAATAATGGACTCTTCAATCTAGTAGAAAAAGGTACAAAACAATCCAACAGTTGAAAGTTGAAGTTAGAGAAAGACTGGAAATAAGGTGTAAATTGTTAACAATGAGAATTATTAACCATTGAAACAATTTACCAAAGACTGTGGTGGATTCTCAGAATCAGTGAAATTTTAAAATCAAGATTGGATGTTTTTCTAGGAATTATGTTGGGGAAATTCTGTGGCTTGTACCACATTGGAGGTCAGACTATATGATCACAATGATCCCTTCTGGCCTTCAAATCTATGAATTTCTGGAAGTGGTTTTGAGGAGGGCAAAACTTCGACCACTTTGTCTCCATTTACAGGAGTGGTTATATGCCAATTTCATGTTCCTTTCGCATATGGAAGGTGAATCACAGAGTACCCTGCAGACACCTAATAAATGCACTATAACCCATTCCACTGATAAAGTGCAGTTCTCTAGCTCTTATTTTTAGGGTTGAAGAACTACTTTGAGTACAATGTTGTCACCCAAAATGAAGAGACAATACAGGGCAGAGTTAAGGGCATTTGTGAGACTGGTTTTCTTTGCTTTCATATGTTTTAAAGCATAATTTCATTTTAAAAATATTGATTTTCTGCTGTTTATTTTCTCCCCTTTCCCACGTCACACTGTTCCTTCAATTTTTTTTCCACTTGGAGTTATGATGCTCAGTTTCAATTTTCACTCCAATTTAATGTGGCCTTCTTGATTTAGGTAAGACACAGTGCCTTGCCCAGATGAAGTAATTATTATTACCCTTGCAATTGCTTCACTGATCAAATGAGCTAGCCTTAATTATTCCTCCCAACTCGTATTTTACAAAGTTATTTGGTTGGCAGCTGGGTCATTCTGAATGAAGCCTTCAGACATGGCAAGCACTGAATCAGAGCAGTCCTTCATTCAGAGAAAAGTCTTTATTGCCAGCTTCCAAGAATGTTTTACACAAACATTTCTGGTTCATTAGTAACCAAGGAAAAATTACTCTATGGATTAGAGAACTAAATGTGCTGCATTTTAAGTTTCCTCCCTTCTCTTGCAGGGAGCAGTAACTGATGAACACATGGAGTGAAAGCACTGCAGTAGCTACTGAGACTTCTACAGGAGCTTCTGGCACACACCTACCATTTGGACCCTTTGCGAGCAGCAGCAGCTGCTGGGCAGTTCTCCAGTAGTCTTTTATTCTCTTCCCTAGCAAACTTGTCCTCCATGGCAAGGCTCTCTCATGGTCCCAGACCAATTGTTAGATCAGGAACACCACATCTCGAATTCAGACCCCGAACAAAACAAAAACATTCAGTTCCAGTTTTCAGCATGTCTCTTATTTTACCTGAACTAGTTTGCTGGGCCCTAACTGGAATGGCACACCAGTAAAGCATTGCCTTCCCAACTACACTTTCAGCCCAGTCTAAGATTAAGAGATCTCCTCTAGAAACCTATGCATGGAATGCTTCCCCCCAAGTAGGTCAGGTGGGCTAAGAAGGCTTACCTTTCCTATGTGATTTTGTACAGGGGAAGTGTCATTTTCTATTGTACCTGTCCTCAGTGATGGATAGGGTTGGGATGGAGAAGAACTACCTGTTGTCTTTACTCCTGCTTCTTGAAATGTCCCCCCAGCATTTAGGTCAGGATGGAGCTCTGCCCACTGGTCACTGTAGGAACCAAGAATCAATATGCTTACAGCTTAAGAGGGCACAGATTTAGATCGACAGCCATTGCTACCATTAAATGTTCTTTCTGTTACAATTTCCTTTGTCTGTTCTGGCAAATGTTCTTGCCCAGGACTTACAGCCTGGGTTAGTTACAAATCCAACACGAGTGACTTTGCTCTGAAGTAACAGCACAAAGAAAACTCCCCTTACTCAGAGTATTTGGGTGGCAAAAAGGCTCAGAAAAAAAAAAAAACCCAAAAAACCAGACACAGTTAGAACTTCAAAAGAACAGAAAGCAACCCCATGATTCTAGCAGCATGGCACTCCTCTCGAAAGGGGATAAAACCATGAGGATACTGTCTCACTATCTTACTATAGATTTTAGAGAGAAACCGATGCACATTTCTGTCCGTCCATCCATTTGTTCAAGAACTCTTTCTAAACAGCTTCAGGGGGTAGCCGAGTTAGTCTGTACAGAAAAAAAACAACAAATGGTCTGGTAGCACTTTATAGACTAACAAAACATGTAGCTGGGATCATGAGCTTTCGTGGGCACAGCCCACTTCTTCAGATGACCGGAATTTTGAGTTTAGGATGTGCAGACCCAAAATAAATAGAGAAGGGGGGAGAGGAGGAAAAGACGGAGGGGGGTGGGAGACAGGGAGCAGAGGGTATAGAAAATACCTGTCTCCCACTCTCTCCTTTTATTCCCCCCCCCCCTCGCTCCTATTTATTTTGGGTCTGCACATCCTAAACTCAAAATTCCGGTCATCTGAAGAAGTGGGCTGTGCCCACAAAAACTCACGATACCAGCTACATGTTTTGTTAGTCTATAAAGTGCTACCAGACCATTTGTTGTTTCTTCCTCAACAGTAAGAGCTAGGACCACCAAATTCTGCAGCTTCCACTTATCATTACTCAAAGCAAGGCCAGGGTTTGGTTGTGCCAGGACAATGGGATGTGCATGGAGTGTGATTGTTTCTCATAAAATGGAAAGGGAGGAGTCTAACAAGAGGGAGTTATACTTCAGAATGACCAGAGGGAGGCAGCATCAAGGGGCCAGAGATGGGGACCAGGAAAGCTATAATCCCATTGGACTAAAGAATGCAGAGGTGGAGAAAGGAGCAGCTATCTACTAAATATTTCAGAATCTGTTTCTTGGCCTGTCCCGCAACTGAGGGACATGCACCTCTCCCCCAACTGTGCCCAATGGAACTACGGCAGCCATAAACAAGTGCTTCTCACATGGCCCCAACTCCTATGGTGAGAGAAGGCTGAGGTTGTCCTCTTTCTCTCCCCAGGGCTGCCTGCATACTGAACCACTCCTTCCTCAGCCCCACTCCAGAGCAATGATTCAAATGAAGAAAAACAAAACTTATTTGAGTTCAGGACCCAACCAACATTGGGTAAATCTTCTAGTACAAACCAAAAGTTAGATTATGCTGCATAATGCACCTCAGTAATGCTATCCACAGCCACGGTTTTAGGAGTGCTCTACCAGCGCTGTAACTTACTGGCCCAAGGTTGTAGTATTAGCAAGACTGTGGAAGGGGGTGGGGGTGGGAAATGAGAGCTCTGCTCCAATTCACTTGACTGGGCTGTTAGGAGAGCAGTAATTTAAGGCTCTCACACAGGGATGTAAGTGACCAGTCGACTATCTGATAAACATAAGTTTATGGGATAGTCGACTAGTCCCTCGACTAGTCACTTATCCCCCCCCACCGCTTGCTACCTCTATCAGAGGCAGCAAGGGGGGGAGCAGGAGCCAGTGCTGGGGGGGGGGGGAGATCTGGCTTAAAAACCAGCTCCCCCCTGTGCTGTCTCCGTGGGGGGCAGGGGAAGCAGAGGGGTAGTGGGGACTGGGCGCAAGCCGGGAATCAGCTGATTCCTGGCTTGCGCCCAGTCTCAGATGCTGCACCTCTGCTTTTTAAACGTATTAAGAGCCTACCGGCTCTTAATACGTTTAAAAAGCAAAAGCACAGTGGGGGGAACCCCACGTGAGCTAAGAATCAGCTGTCCCGACTCACATGGGGTCTCCCCCACTGTGCACCAGCCTTTTAAATGTATTAAGATCCTGCTTGCTCTTAATACATTTAAAAGGCAGAGCTGCAGCAGGGTTAGCTCCCGGGGCTGGGAGCTAACCCTGCTCTCCGCTTATCGACTAATCTACTATTTGATGGAAATTCCATCAACTAGTCAATTAGCTGATTAAACTAAATTTAACATCCCTATCTCTCAGACAACACACCAGAGGGAGGTGAACTCAGTCCCCAATCAGAAGAAGGGCAGTTATAATATGGAATCTTTCAAAGGATGCAGAAGAGGAGGGAAAAAAAGATTGATGACCATATGAGGTATTTGTGAAAGTGCAGACATGATATGAAATACAGAGATTTGCGAAGTAGAGGTCAGCAGTTTCGAGTGATAGAGAGGAAAGGAGTCACCTATTCTTGCTTATTTTTGCTGTGGTTTAAAAGTGCAATGAGTCAAATTGATCCCCAATGACTTCAGTGAACCCACATTAGGGAAATAGCAATGCCTACTGTACCACATAAATGTAAAGCACCTCAGGTCATGATCATAGAAAATTAGTTCATTTGTAAAGTGATGCAGGCAAGCTGACCATCAGTGAATAGGCAAAACAAGAAAATATAAAGGAAGTATAAATGATGTGCTGCAGGCCACTGTCTGTTGTAGTTATAAAACTGGAACATGGAGTGGGTGGCTGTTAGGGGGAGGGAGAAGATTCTTTGAAGACATTTAAGGTTCAAGAAGAGAGTGTCTCCTTTAAGGGATAAAATGCATCTCAGTTCCAAGAACTGAGAATTTGCTGCCACAGAGCAGATGCCCAAGGTGATTTAACAGAACAAGGGCCCTCAATTTATTAACTCTTTGCTCTATGCTAGGGCTTTGCATCCAAGAGTCTCAAACTCTCTGACAAAGCATTAGCTAAGTCTAATAAATACCACTGTAGAGTAAACAATAACCCTATTTAAACAGATGAAGTGAAAGTCTGCACAGAGGTTAAGTGAATTGTAGCAGCAAAAACAGGAACAGAAACAAGGTCTCAATATTTCATAGTTATTTCTAGAAATTATATATCTAGAGAGGAGGAAAAAAGCCACCACATATATCAAAGTCTTAACACCTCTCTTCCACCCTACATATACAACCCACATTTTTATTTAAGACAAAACAGTGACTCTTTAGACATGGATCATTAATTTTGATAGGGACACTTTATTCTACCTCTGTTATTGCTGTTTGCTCAGATATAGTGGTATGACCTTAGTCTCCAATTTAAACAAGTGATTTGAGACAGTAAAATAGCCACATAGCTATTAAAGAAATCTCTAGTACAGAATTTCATGGCTCCTGCATCTTCTAATCATAACTGATTTCAAGAGAAGAATGTGATTGCCTCTCTATAGCTTTTGCAGTTCCAGTTGAGAGAGGCTAGTTATTTGTTTTAACCAGTTGCAGGGTAACTTGTTAGCAGCTCATTGTCACCACATTCAAGATCCACTGTTCAGCTATCTCCTGCACTGATTTTTCCCTGTTAACCGGCTCTCTCCCACGGCGGTCTTCAAAGACATAGGAATTACAAGACAGACTTGAGAACTGAGCCCACAGGAGCAGAAGTCTCCAAACTCCTTTCAAGCTCTAGGTCCCAAGGATCCTCTTGGATGTTTCTGCTGTATTCCTCCTCAGTGTAGAAACAGTGCAGGTTAGCCCTTACAGCAGGGCTGGGCAAAATACAGCCCATGAGCCAGATCTGCCCACCAAGCCACGGGAATTAAGTATCTAAAAGGGTGTTATAAGGAGGAAGAAGCAATGGGCTTAAATTGCAGCAAGGGAGGTTTAGGTTGGACATCAGGAAAATCTTCTTGCCTGTCAGGGTGGTTAAACACTGGAATAAGTTGCCTAGGGAGGTTGTAGAATCTCTATCACTGGAGATATATAAGAGCAGGTTAGACAGACACTTGTCAGGGATGGTCTAGACCAGTGGTTCTTAACCTTACTGCAGCCTGTACCCCTTTGGCTCTCAAAATATGTTCTCGCACCCCTTATTAAAAATCGTTGAAGTAGGTCAGTTTTAAACCTAAGATATATCATAAAAATCTGGCATGTCTTGCACCCCCAGAAAGGGCATCTTGCACCCCCAGGGGCTGCGTGCACCCCAGGTTAAGAACCACTGGTCTAGACAGTGCTTGGCCCTGCCGTGAGGGCAGGGGACTGGACTCGATGACTTCGAGGTCCCTTCCAGTTCTAATGTTCTATTATTCTATGATAAGTATATTTGGCCAGTAAATGCTGAGTAATTTGATATCCCAATGAGCAAATTTTTTTCCCTTGAAGATCAAGTCTCTTCCAGTTCCTATCATACAGAGTGGATTTAAACTGCGTCTGCTTACCCCTGTTATTGGCTGCATCAACTACCAGTGAATTCGGGGCAGGGTGTATAAACTGGAACTCAACCCCGTTAGCTGGGATGTAATATTTCCAGTCTGCCCTTGTCAATGTGGGTGAGATGGAGGCTGGTGTGTGCCTCAAACATTCTGCTGGGACGAGTATGGCCTCGTTGACCGGTAGGGCTATTTTCACCGAGGGCGAGGCTTGCAATATGTCAGTCAGCTTGTGCTGGATGTCGGGTACCTCGACTAGTGATATGTTGAGAGAATCAGCCACTCTCTTATACAAGTCTTGGACAGACTTGCAGTCATTACCCATGGTAGGAGGAGGTGGTCACCTGGGGATGACTATAAACAAAACCGGCACCGATCCTTCAGCACTCCACTTGAAACCAACCGCCAACCTGATATCGAGCCATTGATCACTACCCGTTGGGCCCGACATTCTAGCCAGCTTTCTATCTACCTTACAGTCCATTTATCCAATTCATACTTCCTTAATTTGCTGAAAAAAATATTGTGGGAGACCGTATCAAAAGTCTTTGCTAAAGTCAAGATATATCACAGCCACTGACTTGCCCATGTCCACAGAGCCAGTTACTTCATCATAGAAGCTAATCAGATTGGTCAGGCATGACTTGCCCTTGATGAATCCATGTTGACTATTCCTGATCACATTCCCCTCTTCCAAGTGCTTCAGAATGGATCCCTTGAGGATACCCTGCACGATTTTTCCAGGGACTGAGGGAAAGCTGACTGGTCTATAGTTCCCTGGATTGTCCTTCTTCCCTTTTTTGAAGATGAGAACAACATTTGCCTTTTTCCAATCATCCGGGATCTCTCCCAATCTCCATGAGTTTTCAAAGATAATGGCCACAGGCTCTGTAATGACATTTGCCAACTCCCTCAGTACCCTCGGATGCAGTAAGTCCGGACCCATGGATTTGTGTATGTCTAGCTTTTCTAAATGGTTCATACCCTGTTCTTTCTCCACTGAGGGTTGCCCACCTCCTTCCCATACTGTGTTGCCAGGTGCAACAGTCTGGGAGCTGACCTCATCTGTGAAGACAGAGGCAAAACAAGCATTGAGTACTTCAGCTTTTCCCACATCATCATGTCACCTCCCTCATCCAAGAAGGACCCCACACCCTCTCCAATCAACATGCTCTGCAACAAGCATGCCTCAAATCTTTCATTTTGAGGTGTAAATCCAGCAAAGAGAGAGACATCACAGTTGTCAGCATACTGTATGGAAGTTAGCTGGCTGCCCAGCAACCCCAGCTCCCAAAAATCTCTTGTGTGATGTCACTTCCATGACCAATTGCCACAACTCCACCTTAGCCATGCATATGCAATAGTTAGACATTACAATCTACTTCTGTCCTGTGGAGCAATCCTGGCAATCAATGCACAAGTTGCATAATCCAGCAAGAAAGTCCACTAAGCCATGGCTGATGGATTCTTGCAAGTAAAATGCAGAGCCCTTGCCATGTTCCTATGTCCTCCTGCCTCTGTCAGATAGCGTCTATTCCTGCTCGACAAAACTTGTCATTCATGGGTGCTTAAATTCCACCCCCATGAGTAACAAACTTTTGTCATGGCAAGTGCCTGTGTGAAAGCTGCAAAATTTGCTTGTGGGGGTAGAAGTATTTTGTCGATTGACTTTTAGTAACATGGCTGTGTCAATATAGCCGTGTCACTAATATCTGCAAGGTAGACGTACTCTCAGTAGTCTCACAGCTGAACAAACTGTGATACAAAGTTGGATCAACACGTAAAGTGTCCCCTTATTAAGGAACAGTACAAGGTTAAATCTGATTGGGCAGCTAGTGTGTGAAGCATGTGGACGTTGTGCAGGAACTAATTTACAACCATTAACATGATCAGCTGTATGCCCTCTGTGGTGTATGGAGTTTTGTTACAAAGATTTTCTGTGTTCTGCGCCTTTAACTTTATGAGCCTGCAGAAGCCAGCTGCCATTTGTCAGGCAGAATTAATGCAGCTTGCTACAGAGGACAGGCCACAGAGCCATCAAGTGCACACACTCACTCTCTCTCAAATGGCTATTCGGACAGGAAGCAGATGGGTACTTGGTCTGTATAGAAAACAGAAGACCCTCCATAGTATTTCAGGAAAGGTAGGAAGGATTTGCAGGGAGGCCAAGGAGGATGCAAAGAGACTTCTGAGAAGAAAAACTGATCTAACTGGGCTAGCAGAAGCAAGAGAGAAAGGAATTGATTCAGACTGAGCCTCTGAATTTTGCCCGAGATCAGTGTAAGGTGAACACAAAGACTTTCCCTTCCCATACACTCCAATGTTCAGAGTGTTACTGGGAGCAGTGGCTGTCTAGCAATAATCAGACAGAAGAGGTGGGTGAGGCAATATCTTTTATTGAACCAATTTCTGTTCAATGGACGTTAGGCCAATAAAAGATATACTATCCATCTGGTCCCCTCTAATATTCTGGGACCAAACACACCTAGAACACTGTTCTCTTGCCGCCCAGCTCTGTGCAAAGCTGCTAAGGGACCAGATCCTGGGCCAACATGAAAAGTGCCCGGCAGGATTCAGAGCAGTAGGACAAGGGAGTTAGAAATTCAGAGGGTAGGCTGGCTGCCTCGGCTAGTAGGGCACTGTTAGTTGCTCTGCAGGACCTGAATTGGTGGCAGCAGCTAGAGATGCACTTCCCTGCCTTTACTGAGTCAAATGCTCCCCAGGAGCAAGCCCTCTGACCTATGGGGGCAGATTTAACCTTGCTCTGTTAGTCTAGTAGTGCTTCCCTGGGCCCATCACTGTTCTAGCAGGGTAACATGACAACTGCATTAAGTGCTCTGGTCTGAGGCTAGGGCCATATCTGTATAACGTGAGAAGATCAACGCTATGTCAGTCAATCTTCTGGTGTTCGATTTAGTAGATCTAGTAAACACCAATTAAATCAAACACTGAGGGCACCCCTGTCAATGCTAGTACTGCGATTCACAAGGAGCAAGTCAAGTCGATGGGAGCACTGCTCTGAGGCCAGCATGAAAGCTTGAATTAAAGTACATCAACTCCAGCTATACAATTAGTGTAGCTGGAGTTGTGTATCTTCATTCAAACTTTCGGGTAAGTACAGATGTGTCCTAGGTTGACCCTAGCATAGGGTATGTCTACACTTGCACCCTCCTTCAAGAGAGGGAGGCAAATGCAGCTGAGCGAAATTGCAAATGAAGCACGGATTTGAATTCCCCACGCTTCATTTGCATAATCGCGGACTGCCGCTATTTCAAAATACCCTATTTCGAAATAACAAACGCCGTGTAGACGCGGTTATTTCGGGAGAAAACCCTTCTTCTGAAATAAACCTTATTCCTCATACAACGAGGTTTACCAGTTATTTCAGAAGAAGGGTTTTCTCCCGAAAAAACCACGTCTACACGGCGTTTGTTATTTCAAAATATGGTATTTCGAAATAGCGGCGGTCCGCGATTATGCAAATGAAGTGTGGGAAATTCAAATTCGTGCTTCATTTGCAATTTCACTTGTCTGCATTTGCATCCCTCTCTCGAAAGAGGGTGCAAGTGTAGACATACAGTTCTTGTGCCTGAAACAACGAGGAGTTCTGTGGCACCTCAGGGTACGTCTAGACTACATACCTCTGACGACAGAGGCATGTAGATTAGGCTACCTGGCATAGGAAAATGAAGCGGTGATTTAAATAATCACTGCTTCATTTAAATTTAAATGGCTGCCGCGCTGAGCCAATCAGCTGTTTGTCGGCTCAGCGCGGTAGTCTGGACGCTCCGTGGTCGACATCAAAGGCATTTGTTGACCTCCCACGTATGCCTCCTGGGATGAGGTTTACCTGGGAGGTCGACAAATGCCTTTGATGTCAACCACGGAGCATCCAGACTACCGCGCTGAGCCAATCAGCTGTTTGTCGGCTCAGCGCGGTAGTCTGGACGCTCCGTGGTCGACATCAAAGGCATTTGTTGACCTCCCACGTATGCCTCCTGGGATGAGGTTTACCTGGGAGGTCGACAAATGCCTTTGATGTCAACCACGGAGCATCCAGACTACCGCGCTGAGCCGACAAACAGCTGATCGGCTCAGCGCGGCAGCCATTTAAATTTAAATGAAGCGGCAATTATTTAAATCGCCGCTTCATTTTCCTATGCTGGGTAGCCTAATTTACATGCCTCTGACGCCAGAGGCATGTAGTCTAAACATACCCATAGAGACTAACAGATTTATTAGGGCATAAGCAATAATAAATCTGTTCATCGTTAAGATGCCACAGAGCTCCTCGCTGTTTCTGTGGATACAAACTAACATGGCTACCCCTCTGAGACGTAATGTAGTTAGGACATTAGACTGCAGAAACTGTATTAACATCTGTCCCGCTCCAAAGACAGCAGTGTGTGCTTGTGCACAAAACTGCACAGAATGGATCAGTTTATCAACTTATTTTGTATAATGTCCCAGAGACTGTCCCAATGTCTTCCCCTCCAGTGAACTCTGAGTTAGGAAGCTAAAGCTACTCTGCTTGTCAAGATTCTAGGAGACACATCTCTCTTAGAATCTCAACCTTTGGGGATACTGATAAACACAGCAGTCCCTGACATACCACTGTCCCTCACTACACATGAAGTTGACCACTTTCCCAAAGCATGATGCAGCCTTTGCAAGCCTCCACCTGCTCTTTGTGTAAATGCAAAATCCAAAGGCAGCTCCCCTGAATTCTATGTCCTAACTGGAGCCTCTATCCAAGGCATTAGTATAGGTGGGAGCTTAACTCCCCTTTCCAGACACTGTCTGAATTCCTAGACTGTCTTAAATGGCTTTTTCAGGGTGTCCATCTCCGTCCTTGCAGGCCAGTCCTGCTCAAATCAAGTCAGTTACTGGCACTGAAGAATTCTTCCAATGAGACAGTGCTTCGTGAGAGCACAGACTAGCTACTGTGTGAGCACACCAAGTACATGCTAAATGAAATGAACACTCATTACCGATGGAGGAAATGGCTCAACTTTAGAATTTCTTCCCTGTCTCTCAAGTGTCCCTGGGGAATGCAGACGAGGTATGAGATAAGCAGAGCCAGCCCCACGAGGGACTGGCTCCCAGAGCATGCCCAAGGCTAAGGACACTGATCTGCAGGCTCAGCATTGTGCACTAGGCTTAAAAGAGAACATTAATCTGGCAAAGGGCTTGCAACTGGGCCTTGGGCAGGGCACAATTTTGTTTTGGAACAACAGATGGGACATGAGTTAGGATTATCTCATACCTCATTTGCGTGGGCAGGTGCCCTGGGGACATCTTTGTTATCTGCCTGGGGAGAACAGGAAATGTGCTCCAGGTTTCAACTGATTTGGAAGACAAAGTAGAATATGGGACACCTGGCAGACAAGTTTCTGTAATGGAGGTTACAGTCAGAGATACTGACCCAAAGAGTTTGGTAAAAGGCTGTTTAGGGGCAAAATAACATAAAACAAAAGCAACATTAATGGTTCAAAAAGTTCCTTGGCTGATATGTTGGTGCACAATTATCTGATACTTTAAAGAAGTTTTAATATCATTTCTAGTTACTAATGGAATATTAAGAGAGGAACATCATCCTGCTTTTTTCCCCAAATACAGAAAATATTAAATGCATCTTCCCTTTCTATATCATGATTTGATAGTTCTGCCACCCTTCTCTCATATCCAGCCTATACCTTGTTAGATTCTTGTTTGTTCTTAACTTATGCAGCCAGATTTTCAGGGGTTTTTTTTTTTGGCTTCTGTTATCAATTGTCTATTTTTTAACTGATGACTTGTACTCATTGCTATTAACTTCATCATCTTTTCATTTGTTATAGTAAGCTGGCCGCTTGAGTCCTGGGTCCCTGACCTGAAGCTCAGGCCTGGAACTAAACGTCTAGTGGTTCCCTTCAAACCCTGGGCCCTGAGTAAACACACAGGTCAGGCACAGTAAAGACAAATAAATAGCAGTTCCCCCGTTCCTAAGGCCCAAGCCCTGGTTCAGGGTGGGCAGCAACCCAAGCACAGTCCCACAGTCAATAAGGCCCAGGCCCTGGTTCAGGGCAGGGCAGGCGCACAGACAGTCCCACAGTCAATAAGGCCCAGGCCCTGGTTCAGGATAGGGCAAGTAAACATATGCCATTCCACGGCCAGAGGGGGGCAGAGACTGCCACCCAGTATGGGGGAGGGGGGGAGGGTCGCAGGCCCTCCCTACTCCACCACGTCCCAGCTCAGGGCCCTAGCAAGGATACCCTTGACTGCCACTGGGGTCAGTGGGGATCCAGTCCGCAACATGCTGACATACTCTAAAGTGTTATAAGATCAGCCTAACAGTTGTCGGCTTCTCTAGGCCACTGTCTAACTCCCCCCGGCACCTACCTGGCCCCACACAGGCTGCTGGTTCTCAGGGCTGGCGTAGTCTGAACCCTTGGGCAGGGTGTAGAAGGTCTCCTCTTTGGAGCAGAGACCCGGCAGTCCAGGCCAGTCCTCAGCCTCTGCAAGGTCCTCAGGGCCATCCTGGCTTGCAAGCTCAGGGCAGGCTCCTGCTTTCTCCAGCGGTTGGGCCCCTACTGAGCTTGTGGGCTGGGCTTTTATCCTATCTGCCTCGCCCCTTGGCTTCTGGGGAGTTAAAGGGGCAGGATACAGCTCGACCCACTTGGGCTTGGAGAGGGATTCTCGACCCACTTGGGCTCCCTTGAGGTCAGTGAGCAGCCACCACTGCTCACTACAGTTATATACAGTGAAAGCTTTATTATCTGGCACTATGTAAACCGGAAAACTTGTAAACACACAGGTCAGGATTCCCAACTACTCTTCCCAGCTCTGCTATGACTAGCTATGCTATTTTGGAAGTCGTTTACCCTCCCTAGCTCTCCGTAAAGTTAGTATGATACATATGTACCTGCTTCAGAGGTAAGAAGGCTCAATGTCTATGAAGTGCTTTGAGATGCTCTGAGTTTTCTTTTTTTAAGCAATGTATTACACAAAGCACTGCAGAGAGAATAAATCTAGATTAAAAAAAAAAAAAAAGAGGACAGAAAAGAATGTTTCTAGGGTGGACCATGAGCCATTGCATGCTCACACTGTTCCAGAAGGATTTAAAGTGATAGCTAGATACTACAGTGCAGAAGACAGAGCCACCACACAAGATGAGGTGCTGAATCTTGCAGGAAAAGCCACGGGACAAAACAGGAAAAGAGGCGAAGGTGTCAGAGGATTTTCCTTTTTAACTACAAAGGGAATTTTTATATTTCTGAACTTATAAGGCAGTAGCGGAAGAATGGCCTTTGGAGCAATGTATAGCAGTTAGTTCCTTTCCTGTTCAGGAATCTGCATAAAAAACACCCACCACAATGCTGTATGGGATAGTGAAATATTCAGAACGGCTTCCTGAAGATGGATTTGGAGGTTTGTTGGCTCACTAACTGATTGACTTTGCAGTGTCTGAGAGTGGGAGCAGTATCAGACAATAAGCCAGGAGCTCTTTCTGCTCTGACTCAGTGAGAGGATGGCTCAGTGCTTTTTGCCTTCCTAGATATCAGGTGTTTCTAAGGCACCTGTCACCTGGGTAGCTAAGCACTGAACAGTTATGTAAAGTGCACACCACCATCCTACAGGTGTTAGCCTCTCTTCAGAGTACCCTGGTTTCTTTTCTCTCTCCCCCCAGCCCTGCAATCTTTCTCCTTGATTTTAAATGCCAGAGGGAAAAACAAAAACCAACATACTCCCTCTACGAACTTGGGAAGGAGCAGTGATAATGTCACCTTGATTGTGTGCACATGTTTTAAGCGTCTAACACATGCCCTCTAACAGGAGGAAACAGCTACTGCTGAAACATTGTTCATTTTGGCCAGATTGGACAAAGGGCATGGAATAGCATCTGACTCTCCAGGTCCCACCGTACCAGAAAGTTCAGGCAGAGCAAGGATGGATCTCAAGATATATACATCTCCTTTGATGTTTCTATGCCATTCGAAGATTGCCGTGGTGTTCTCATAACACCCGGCCTTATGTGGAATGGGGCATTAGACAAAGAGTTGGCATGACAAATATTCCAGCCATCCTCTGCTTCCTTCCTCACTCTTTATATCATCTCCTCCTCCCAAAAGGGAACCGCGATCTGCCCAACGGAGGGCAGCAATGATGGGATAGGCAGCAATGATGGGATACCCAGTTGGATAAAAGCTGCTGAAACAGGGGAGAGATTCAGCTTGTCTTACAAGCAAACAATCTCAAAGGCCCAATGTTACTACTGAAGAAGCTACTTTGAAGGAACTCTAGGCAGCTGCTTATTTGGTTATGTCCCCTCTCTTACTAAATGGCTGAACCATTTACAAGAGTGTTACAGCTCTCCAGACCACAAGAGTAGGATTCAAAGAACTTTAGCAGCCTGCTCTTTGGATGCTCTATTATTCTCTTTGCCCTCCTCTCAGAGGGCCAAAGATGGGTCTGCCACCCTTCCCAGAGGAGTTCTCAGCTGGGCTTGTGAAGAGAGCTGCTCAGAACACACATCTCCTGCCATCAATCAGAAAGCTTAAAATTGTTGGCTGTAATTTGACAGCTGAAATACTGCAATTCAGAAAAGCTACTTGGGAGCACCCAAACTATCACTTGTGTCCCCACCACAGGCTGGGTTCCCTTTCCAATAATGCATCATTTTCCTCTCAGTGGTGCAATCCCTTGCTGTGGTGTATCATGGAAGAGGTACTATC
This sequence comes from Pelochelys cantorii, assembly GCA_032595735.1. Taxonomy (NCBI): domain Eukaryota; kingdom Metazoa; phylum Chordata; order Testudines; family Trionychidae; genus Pelochelys; species Pelochelys cantorii. Next base: position 145,093,699 of record CM064328.1, on the reverse strand, counting down.
TGGGGGAGTCTACCCCACAGAAGAGGGTTTTTTTTGGGGGTGGGGGGACCTGAACTACCATCCCCAAAAGGCATGCAGCAGCACTTTTTAGGCCAGACTATTTTGGTTTTGACGGGGGGTGAGGGGTGCATATCAAGCTGTCATGAAAACATTTCAGGGAAGTGCAATTTTGCCAAAAGTAGACAGAAAAATTTTGACCAGCCCTATTGTAAGTGGCCTCAGCACAGTCTGCAGAATATTTCATCTGAAAAAGCCACGTGCACTAGGAATCTTTTTTTGGAATAAGTCCAGTGCAAACACAGCCTCATTTCTTTACTGTGCAATTTATAAACACGCAGCAGCACTGAAGACAAACAGTCAGTATGTTATATGTGGCAAATGAGCTCAACAGGATTGTTCTGCATGCAGCGTCATAAAGTTAAGTGAGAAGGTTGCTTTTCTTAGAAGGATGCATTTTTAAATTTTGTTAAAAATTTTAAATAAGGTAATAAGTTGCTGATTTAAATGTTTAACTCTTTTGTTTGTTTTTCCAAATTTTTTTTGTCTTACTGTGTAAGACAAAATAAATATAATTTTGGTGCCATTTGTTTTTTAATTGTAAGTTGTCCTATATGTCATGTATGATGTCTTCATTGTATGTTGTGTGTCATGTGACTATTTTAAAATTATTTTTATTTTGTTGCAACAAAAGTCAATTTTATACCTTTTTTTAAATAAAATGTGGTACCACACAATTTGGCTGTTATGATTGGGGTATAATCATATTGTGAATACTATTTTTTTTGTGACGTTTAAAAAGGTTTCAGTAACAAATATATGTACATATATTTCTGCTGAAAAAATAATGCAATTACAAACAATTTTTTTTCTTAATCAAAATTGTTCATTGTTTTATTTTTATTTTTATTTTTTATTTCAAAAAAAAATGTAAGGGGAAACCTCAACATTAAGGTTAAGGTGACATTAACAAAACATCAATTTTTGTATGGATTTTTATAAAATTGTTTTTACTTTTAAATGCAGTTTTAAAAATGGCATAGCAATAATATATAAAGCTAACCAAACTTTATCAACAGGTTTCCCCCTTGGACTCACAACAATGCATCATGAATGTTTAATATCCTCAAAGTATTTACATACACCTGTTTTTAAAATTCATTTTGATTTACATTCTATTTTATATTGTGATAAAGGAAAGTAGTAATTGTTAACATGTGTGCTTTTAAACAGTTAACTAAAGTGAAATTGGTGTCACAAGCAAATAACTCTAAAAAGTTTGGTAAAAATTATGTTACTAACTCTTTTGCTCAGAGTGTTTAGCAGGGGAAAGCAATATACCTTCTCATGGAACATTGTGAGTATCTATTTTAGCAGTTAAGCATTATGTTTAGGATACAATATTGGTAATAAATTTCAAGTGAAAATAAATGCCTATACAACAATCGCAAAAGTTTGGTTTGTATTATAAAAGACGTGGTCCCTATTATATTATAAACAAACTAAACTAACCTTTTATTAAATGCGAGTTACTAAAAACAAGATAAATATAAAAAACAAACAAAAATATTTATTAGGTTAACTAACTGAAGGTTTAAGGTGTCATCCTACAGACCAAAAACCACCAGAAGATCTCACCATAAACACCATTAGATAACAGTAAAGAAATGCCCAAGCATCAAGAAAAGAAAAATTAAGTGCTTTATAAATAAGACTGTTCACCTCAATCTCCCATATATGTGCTGTACACCATTTACAATATGCATAGCATTGCTAAATTGTTTAATCAACAAACATATACTAGCAATCAAAAACAAATGGTTAAAAAAAAGGAGAGAGAAAGAAAGAAACACAAAAAGAAATTAAGTTGCATAGAACTACAACTTGGGTAAAAAAAAAATCAGTGACACTGCACCCTAACTGAGGCACATGCTATTCCAAACAATTTTGTTCAGTGTCTGGATACCAACACTAAATCCTGACACAGCAAATAAACTGGTTACTGTCCATTCAGTAGGTTATCTGGAAGACAGTATCCGTAAGAAACAACTTTATCTACATCAGCTGCTGGTGTATCACAGAGCACGGCAGCCAATGGGACAGAGAAGCTAGCCATTCCTGTTTCCTGCCAGTAAAGCATATCCCAGAGGGAGACAACCAGCAGTGAGGGTAACCTATAACATGAATAGACAGTACTCTTGGATCTAGCCTAGCCCTAATCTTAGGGTCCCATTACCAAAACTGCTTTCCATCCCCAGGCCACTTTGCCACAGCCCTCACCAAAGACCCATGATTTCCTCAGGGCTCTTCTATAATCAGGCCCAGCAGCCAGACAACAGCTCTCTTACACAGACATATCCCTACCAGCACTGAGCTGTCCATGGTACTGAAGTTCCCTTTGGTCAGCCAAGAGCACCACCTGTGCTCCTCTGACTCTAGCAAAGAGCTGACTCTGGTCTGCACTGCAGCTTCTTTTATACTAACCTGCAACCTGTGGATTGGCAGCTTCCTGCACCAGCTCTGTAGGCTGCTTGGAGGACTTAGCTCTGCTGTTCCTTTCCTGGGATGAGCGTGGCAGGATCCTGGGCCTCCATCAAGGGATCTCAGGGCCTAATCCACCAACTCATAGCAACCAAAGATCAGGTATGCTTTCATGTCTAGGGTTATATAGTTACAGCCCCTTCCTTACAAGTATACGCTATAATACTTCACAGTAATTGTCTGAACAGCTTACCACAGTGTCTGTGACATATGGCCAGGAAAGGTTAAACACCCTGAAAGATAAAGGCCCCAAACCTTCAGGGATATATATTGGTTGAGATGGATTGAGAGAGAGTGTATGTGTGTGTGTAGGGGGAGGGGGCTGACAAAGCAATCAAACAGTTCCTGTCTATGCTGTGTTCTGTTACTTCAGAGATCAAAAGGAGATTGTAATATTTAAATGAACTGTAAATATAGTGGTATCACTGTATTGATTTATTTTTGAAGTAAAAACAAGGCGGAGTCCTGTGGCATCTCAGACACTAACAGATTTATTAGGCCATAAGCTTACAGTTTTTTTCAGAACTGTACTCATGTCTGTATGTATAGTGGGCTTTTAATCAATACATTTGTTTAGTTAAATGTAAACTAATGTTTACATTATCTTTGAAAAGTCGTGGAGGTCGGGAGAGATCCCGGATGATTGGAAAAAGGCAAATGTAGTGCCCATCTTCAAAACAGGGAAGAAGGACGATCCAGGGAACTATAGGCCGGTCAGTCTTACCTCAGTTCCTGGAAAAATCATGGAAGGGATCCTTAAGGAATCCATTTTGAGGCACTTGGAAGAGAGGAAAGTGATTAGGAATAGTCAGCATGGATTCACAAAGGGCAAGTCGTGCCTGACCGATCTGATTAGCTTCTATGATGAGGTAACTGGCTCTGTGGACATGGGAAAGTCAGTGGATGTGATATACCTTGACTTTAGCAAGGCTTTTGATACGGTCTCCCACAATATTCTTGCCGGCAAGTTAAGGGAATATGGATTGGATAAATGGATAGTAAGATGGATAGAAAGCTGGCTAGAAGGCCGGGCCCAGCGGGTAGTGATCAATGGCTCGATGTCAGGATGGCGGTCGGTTTCTAGCGGAGTGCCCCAAGGTTCAGTTCTAGGACTGGTTTTGTTCAATATCTTTATTAATGACCTGGATGAGGGGATGGATTGCACCCTCAGCAAGTTTGCAGATGACACTAAGCTAGAGGGAGAGGTAGATACTCTGAAGGGCAGGGATAGAGTCCAGAGTGACTTAGACAAATTGAAGGACTGGGCCACAAGAAATCTGATGAGGTTCAACAAGGACAAGTGCAGAGAATCCTGCACTTGGGACGGAAGAATCCCAAGCATTGTTACAGGCTGGGGACCAACCAGCTAAGTAGTAGTTCTGCAGAAAAGGACCTGGGGGTTACAGTGGATGAGAAGCTGGATATGAGTCAACAGCGGGCCCTTGTAGCCAAGAAGGCTAATGGCATATTAGGTTGCATTAAGAGGAGCATTGCCAGCAGATCCAGAGATGTCATTATTCCCCTTTATTCGGCTCTGGTGAGGCTACATCTGGAGTATTGTGTCCAGTTCTGGGCCCCCCACTGCAAAAAGGATGTGGATGCATTGGAGAGGGTCCAGTGGAGGGCAACTAATATGATTAGGGGGCTGGAGCATATGACCTATGAGGAGAGGCTGAGGGAGTTGGGGTCTGTTTAGTCTGCAGAAGCGAAGAGTGAGGGGGGATTTGATAGCAGCCTTCAGCTTCCTGAAGGGAGGTTTCAAAGAGGATGGAGAGAGGCTGTTCTCAGTAGTGACGGATGGCAGAACAAGGAGCAATGCTCATAAGTTGTGGTGGGAGAGGTCCAGGTTGGATATTAGGAAAAACTATTTCACTAGGAGAGTGGTGAAACACTGGAATGGGTTACCTAGGGAAGCAGTGGAGTCTCCATCCCTAGAGATATTTAAGTCTCGGCTTGAGAAAGCCCTGACTGGGTTGATCTAATTGGGATTGGTCCTGCCTAGAGCAGGGGGCTGGACTTGATGACCTCCTGAGGTCTCTTTCAGCTCTATGGTTCTATGATTCTATGAATGTAAACAAATGTAACTGCACATTTGGGCAAAGTGCAGAATATTCATTAACCTGGGCGATACTGTGTCCAATCCTTTGGAATTGGAAGAATGTTTATATTCGACTTGGCAGTTTGGGAGGGAGCCCAAAGGCTGGGTTACTTTTAAGGAACATGTGTTTTGGCTTCTGTGTAACCAGTAAGGTATTGTAGAAGCTGTTTAGTGGCTAGTTGGGTGGATCTAAGTATCGGCATAATCACCAGCTTTTGGTGTTGTCTGCCCTATTCTTTGCAATTTGTCCTAACTGAGGAACCTCGATATGGTGCCCCTGAGAACCGCAGTCACAGTATCATTGCAGAGTCCAAAGTCATTTATTCTCAGAACACTGTGGCATTTGCTGTGAGAGTGATCAGCTAAATTAGGGCTTGGGGGCTGTGTGCATAAATGAAAATCTTGTTTCAGGACAGCAAAACAGTACAATTCTCAGGCTACATTTAAAATGTGGTTTAAATTAACTGGACTGAATTAAATAAAGCAATATGCGGAATAGTAACAAAAGGAGCTTTAGTTTCCAGACTGCAACAGAATGCAAGGAACAAGTACAAAAGGAGGTTACTCACCTGTGCAGTGACTGATGTTCTCTGAGATGAGTGTCCCCATAGGTGTTCCATATTAGGTCTGTGTGCTGCCACTGAACCCATTCTCCAGAAGAGGAGTCGTCTTCAGAGCAGTGTCCCTGGGGTCACTCATGCACACACCTCTTGCTGTGCGCTCCTACTGTGCAACCTTTGTGCATGCATAAAGCCCCCCATCCCCTTAGTTCTTTCTCCACCCTGGTAGGATATAGCCCATCAAAGAGGCCAGCATTCTGAAGCAGAGGAGAGGAAAGGAGGGTAGTGGAGCACCCACGGGGACACTCACCTCAAAGAATGTCAGATACTGCACAGGTGAGTAACCCCCTCTTCGAGAGAGAGAGAGGTCTCTGTGGTGCTCCACAGCAGGTGACTACAAAGCTGTATCTGTGTAAGGAGGTAGGGACTTTGGATCTGACATGAATGCAGTGGATAGGACTGCCTTAGTGAATCTGAGAGTAGAGAAAGGTCCCTGGGCAAGTGCACAGTGCTTTGTGAATGTATGTTGTGATGACCAGGTAGCAGCTGTGCAAATGTCTCCTATAGGGACCTTTCAGAGAAATGCCACTGAGGTAGACATGGCTCTGGTTGGGTGTGCTCTTATGTTGTCAGGAGGGTTAGCACCTGACAAAGAGTAACAAAATCTTATACAGTCTGAAATCCAGTGGGAAAGTCTTTGGGCTGTAATGGCTTGGCCTTTATTTTGATTAGTGATGGAGACAAACGAACCATCTAGGAGAGGACCTAAACAGCTTTGTACATTGTAAATAAAAGGAAAGTGCCCTGCGTAAATCCAGTGTGTGCATGATTGCTTCAAATGCATTAGCATGAAGTTTGGGGAAGAAGGTAGGTAGATGTATGGTCTGATTCAGAGGGAAGGAGGATCAAACCTTTGGCAAAAACTCAGCATGAGTTCGTAAGGTGATCTTGTCTTTGGAAAAAGTAGTGTATAGGGGATCCACCATCAGTGTTGAAATCTCTCCTACCCGTCTTGCAGAGGTAATAGCTACAAGAAAAACTGTTTTCAAAGAAAAGTGCAAAAGGGAGCATGCTGCCATTGGCTCAAATGGACATTTGGTGAGAGTATTTAAAACCAGGTGGAGGTCCCATGGTTATCCTGGGAGGGGCGGGGTGTCACATCTGGGTAAAGTGCTTCAAGGCCTTTGATGAACCTCTTAGTAAGCAGATGTGCAAATACTGAGGTATCATCTGTTTTGAGATGAAAGGTTGTTATAGCAGCGAGGTGTACCTTGATGGAGCTCAGTGTGAGACCAGTCTGTTTAAGGTGCAACACACAGTCCAAGATTAAAGGTAATGTAGACAGGTTAGCATGTCGCTGTGAACACCATCTGGAGAATCTTCTCCATCTCTGAAGATATGTTTTACGGGTGCTTGAGCTCTGCTGTGAAGTAGGACGTGTAGGATGTGCTGGGAGCACTCTAGTTCTAGTGCGGAAAACCACTGAGGAACCACACATTTGGGTACATTTCCTGGCTGATAGAGGAGATTGTGATTGCAGGGCAGACGGATTGACGGTACTCGAGATATTTTGAGCAGAAAGGGGAACCAGGGTTGACATGGCCAAAAAGGTGCTATGAGAATTAAATGTGCTTTGTCGATCTGTGCCTTGACTACCACCCTGTTTATGAGGGAAATCAGGGGGAAAGACATATAGGAGATGATGTGACCAGTTGATGAGGAAGGTGTCTCTGAGGGAGCCCTTTCCCATTCCGGTTTGAACAGAACTGTGGACACTTCTTGTTGTTTTGAGTGGCAAAGAGGCCTATAGGGAGGTGACCCCATTCGTGGGGGTGCCACGAGAGGATATGTGGGTTGATTTGCCACTCATGTTCAGTGGGTAGCGCCCCCGCTTAGTGCATCAGCCATGGTATTGGAGGTTGCCCGGAAGGCATATGGCCGTGACAGATGCACTTTAGAATTGGTGCCTGAAGCACAGTGTAAGTGTTTCTGTGCATAGGGCGTGTGATTAGGCCTTGCACAGGTGATTTATAGAAAACACTGCAGCGACATAGTCTGTGTATAGTTTCATATGATTGTTGTTGATTAAAGGGAGGAAATGCTTGCAAATGTATCTCACTGCCTGCAGTTATAGCACATTTATGTGGAGACCTCTGTTTTTGCTGGACCACAATCCTTGGGCCAGGTGAAGCTCCAAGCGTGCGTCCCAGCCCATAAGGGAAGCATTGGTCATCATTGAAATGGACAGTTCTACGGTAAGGAACGGAATGCCAGAACACAGATTTTCCTGTTTTACCCACCAGAGAAGAGATTTCTTTACCAAGGGTGGGAGGGTGAGGGACTTTGATATTGGGTGGATGCTGGGTTTGTAAACCATCCTGCGTCATTACTGCAGACACCTCATGTGCAAATGTACATTTGAGTACACAGTTGCAAGCTGCCATGTGACCCAGGAGCTATAGACAGTCGAGAGCTGTTATTCGTGGAGAAGATTGCAGCAGCTTGATCAAGTCTATGATTTTGTGAAAACAGTCTGTAGGAAGAAAAGCGAGAGCTCATAGGGACTCCAGGTAAGCACCTATAAACTGAATTCTCTGAGTGGGTATGAGATTTGACTTGCTCTCATTTATCTGTAGCCCAAGATGTTGGAAGATGCGTCTTGTGATCGAAAGAGCATCGAGCCTTTCTTTGTATTCCCTACACTGGGGGTCGGCAACCTATGGCTCATGAGCCTAATATAGCTCACTAGGGAGCTCACTTCCAGAGCCTCAACTCAGCTCCCCCTTGCTCTCCCCGCAGCAGGGAGTAAGCACTGGTGCTGCAGCTTCATGGCCTCCTGCAAGACTGGAACACCAGCACCAGCTTCCTGGGGGGAGGGATGGGGAAGAAAGCCGCAAGGCTCTGCGCCAGGTCTGGTCTGCAGAGAACAAGCTAACAATGGCTCAGTGCGACAGCATTTTCCTTCCCCCCTCATGGGGGAATATGGCTTTCTGCAGGCTGCTATGTTTTATTCCCTCCAAAACACTTCCTGCAGGCCTCCCCTGCGAACCCTTCCCAGAGGCTCCTGCCGGCAAATGGGAGCAATGGGAAGCATGTTACACCTGCCCCCCACCCAAAATGCCCCCCGCCTCCTCATGTCCAGACCCCCTCACTCACCTCCCTGGCCAGACAGAGCCTGCCCCCAGCCCTGACATCCCCTCCCCAACTGGGGTCCAGGCCCCATCTCACGGCAGCATCATAACACTCCCGCACCCACCCACCCACACCAACTCTGAGCCCATCATACACCTGAACCCCCTGCCCTGAACCCCTCATACCTCCACATCTCCAGTCCCCTGCCATAATATGCCTGTACCCCCACACACACCAGCTTTGTGCCCTGAATCCATCATATACCCCAATCTCCTGCCCTGAACCCCTCATACGTCCCAACCCAGACTCCTGCACCCCCACATCACCAGCCCTGTCATAAGATTGACAGAAGACAGCCTGAATGTGTACATGAAGCTGGATTTGACCAGTTATGATGTAAACTTCAAAGAAATGTGCAAAAAAATGCAGCAGCAGAAGTCCCATTAAATAAAGTCTGTGAGTACAATGTTTCATTTGTGCTATTAATCATGTCAATTATCAATAATATTACATTGTATATTTTCAGTCATTCAAAAGGGCATTCTTATACAGCTCTTTGTTGACCACTTATTCTGAATTTGGATGTAGTTTGGCTCTTTGGTTTGAAAAGGTTGCCGACCCCTGCCCTACACTGTTTTGAACTAAAACTTACATTACATTTAGGGATGTGATCATGTATGTTTAAATGGTTAACCAGCGAGCCTGAGCTCATTGGTTAATCTACACGCAACCGCCCCCCCCCACCCACACACACTGCTGCCTCTGATACAGAGGCAGCAGCGAGGGGGGTGGGGAGCAGCAGGCAGCTCTGCAGTAGTTGGTGCTTATGAGGAACTGGCTTAAAAGCCAATTCCCTGTGCACACAAGCTCCTATGGAGCCGCCTCCCCCCTGTGTGTAAATGTGCAACCACTGGAAAAAAAAAAAACATATGCTTTTTAACATCCCTCCTTACATTGTGCAACTGCTCCCCAGCTAGGGGGACCTTAAGAAAGTGAAAGATCATACCTGGGGAAGTAGCTCACATCGCATCCTACAAGCTCTATTTGAATTAAGTCTATAGTTGCTGCTCTACAGTTTGAAATGTAACATCTAAAGCGTTCCTGGAGACAAAGATCATGCCATAGTTCAGCCAGATGGAAAGGAAATATCCAGGAGAGTAAGCCCAGAGAATGGACAACTGGTCAATCAGCTTGCCATTATTGGGGAGAATACCTGCAGCACCAGAATTATAGTCTCTCAAAGCAAGGGACTGCTCCACTTTCAAACTATTTAATATTGGACATGTTTTCTCAGAGTTGAATGGAGGCTTCTTTTTCTTCAGCTGGTGAGGCAGGGACCAGAGAGATTCAGACCAAGACACCATTAGTCACATTTGAAAGGGGAGTTTCCTAATTTCCTTGGTCAGGGCACGTGAATGCAAAGCTTTTGAAACCAAGGCACATGAAATACAGAGCAAGGCAACCCAATCACTGTGGGGAAAAAAGGTACCACACCCCATGTTCTATAGCATGAATTTTGACAGATCAAAAATAAACTTAATCTATATCCCAGACAGAATATTTACATCAGGCTTAGCTACAGTGCAAATGCAGCTCAGAGCTTTATAGTGCAGTCTGTACTTACCGTGTGCTGAGCAGAGGCTGTTCCAATCAAGATGGAATACTATATGAGGGCTATCTTCATCTCAGGCTATAAATCTGTATTTATAATGAGGGCAGCTGCAGTCTTTTCCCACTGCATGCAAATTAAATGCAACCTCTAGTTTGTGGCAAGAAACATTACAGTAAAACTCCATTGGTCTGGCATCCAATGCTCCGGCACTCCTGATGGTCCGGCACCGTCGGGAACCCGGAAGTGCTCCAGGCAGCCGGACCATTGGAGCTGCTCTGTGCCCGGCTTCCCCAATTCAGCCGCTGCTGAAACTGACCAGCAGCTGAATCAGGGAAGCCGGTGGCAGAGCAGCTGGGGTGCTGCCGGGTTTGTCCCGTAGCGCTGCCCCTCGGGGCTGCGGGACCAACCCGGCAGCACCCCAGCTGCTCTTGGGGACGCCTGGGGCAGAGCAGCTGGAGTGCTTCCGAGTTGGTCCCGCAGCGCTGATGGGCGGCGCTACGGGACCACCCCGGCAGCACCCCAGCTGCTCTGCCCCAGGCGTCCGGATTCAGCCGCTGATGAAACTGACCAGCAGCAGCTGAATCGGGGACGCCTGGGGCACAGCCGGACTATTGGAAGGGGGGGCTCTGAGGGGTTTGGGGTGGCATCCCCCCCCACCCCAGACCCCTCATAGCCCCCCTTTCCAATAGTCCGACATAGCTGATAATCCGGCACCCCCTGGGTCCTAAAGGTGCCAGATTATCAGACGTTTACTGTATTTAGTACTTGACCGGACAAGGTTTGTGCATTCCTGTACAATCACTGAAGATATCACAAGTGGGATATGCAGAGAAAGCATCTGGAATGCAAGTTGGGAGGTTAGACCTTCACCTGGGCAACAGCATTAAGAGAAACCTGCTGAATTTAACACCCTTTCATTTGATGCTGTACTTCAGCACCACTCACCAACAGGTAACACTGGAAGCAGATGTAGTTTTTATTAGGAAAACTAACCCAGTCAATAGCTAACAATAATCAACTCACATAATAAAATGATAAACACTGTGTCACCTCTGGCTGAATGCTTCTGATAAAGTGCTCGCTCTGCATCTGATTGACCAGTCCTAATCCTCAAAGGAAACCTGCCCAACACTTTTCAAAAGAGGAACCTGGGAAACTTCAATTTGTGACCTAGCTAGACATTAACAATCACAGTCGTAACCCAATATTACAACAGTCTTTAAGCCACTATAAGTCCCAAACTCTAGGACCCCATGCCCCAACCCCATAGGGAACTACAGCGTGGAAATCTACACAGCAACGAAATAGCCCTGCAGCCCAAGCCCCACAAGCCCAAGTCAGCTGGCATTGGCCAGCCATGAGTTTTTCTTCGCTCTGTAGACATACCCTTAGTACCTGTCCCACACCTGAAGAAGAGCTTTGTGTGCCGTGAAAGCTAGTCTCTCTCACCAACAGTTTGTGGCCCAATAAAAGATATAACCTCACCCACCTTGTTTTCCTAGCAAAAAGGCATTTGTCACTATGTCAAGTTACTTGCATTAAGCTTAAGACTAATGGAACTAACACTTTGCCTGAAGATAACATGCATGGAGACAACCATATTAATAAAGTGTCCCTACCCTCGTCTCTATTAAACCATTATATGTTCATAAACACTGAACAGAAAAAGGTGGAATAATTTAATTCATTGGATTGGCATCCTAGGACACAGCAGAAGGAAACATTCCCTTTTCCAAGGACTGCCCTGAGCAACAAACAAATAAAGATGCTGTGATGTCAGATAACAGGTCTGGCTGAATAGCCAGCTACCTGGGAGGACATACCATCAACACAGCAAATTAAAGCTTCATTTAGCTAGTCTGGCTCACAGGAACAGAATGTGATACAGCACCATTTAACAACTTATTCAGCCATCAGTAACTAGACCCTGCACACATCCTGTAACTCAGACAAACCATACAGCAGCTGAACCTACAGCCTCTTTCCAGAACAGGAGGTTTCATCAATCAAAACTCCATTTTCCCTTAGACATGCCCTTCATGACTACAAAGAAACGCTAATTCAAAATAACTCACATTATTTCGAAATAACAGAGTGCGCATCTACACAGCAAGCCCATTATTTCAAAATAATTTTGAAATAACAGACTTCTTACTCTGACTTTTGTAACCCTCATTTCATGAGGAGTAAGGGAAGCCAAAGGAAGAGTGTTCTTCCTTCGACCTCCTGCAGTCGAGACAGCCCCAAAAGCTGAGTTAAGGTACTTCGACTTCTGCTATACAATTAACATAGCTGAAGTTATGCATCTTAATTTGAATTTAGCCCACAGTGTAGACATGCCCTGAGAAAGAACCGCTTCCACCAAAAATACACACTTATATAGCCAGGCAACGTCCATGCAATACACTGAAGAGTCTTACAAAACCTACATTTATCACCTGTACTCTACCCATTAGTTCATTTCAAACACAACTACTTCTAGCATGTCCAACCTCTGAACAACTTTAAGAACCTGGTGATTTACATACAGATCACTTGTTATTTCTTTTTGCTCATTACACAGATCCAAGAATGGAAAACACGGGTCTTGTCCTGTGACTGATTTAGAGTACAATAACTTGCTATTCATTGTGACTAGAAATGGGATCCAACTAGCAACAGAAAGGGGCAATTGCCAAATGTCTTACAGGAAATATGCAATTGCTTCTAATCCATGTAGGACCCAAGTTCACAACAGAAAAGTTATTTCAGGTAATTTCAGAAATTTCTAAAACTAAGTTATAATTTACCTTTGAGGCCTATATAAATTGAATATATGGTTATTAGGCACCTGGCTTCATGGCACAAAGCTACTGCTGGTAATTTTTTGAAAATCTCTAAAACATCACTAAATTATGGGATACAGAATATAAGAAAGTTCTGCAAAAACTTTTCAGTCAGCCCTCTTTCAGAATGCCATACATTAACTCACTTGTGTATTGGTCCTTTGTAATAATAATGCCATCAGATTAATACTAACTAAAAATGTTATAAATACTTTAACATTAAAGAATGTTTAATTTGCAAGAAAGTGGCTGGTTCCAAGGAGCAACACCAAGCAGAAATTGGCTCTTATTGATAATAGAGATAGATAAGAAACAGGACATGGCAGTAAAGAGTATCAAAGACCATGTGCTCCAATGGACTGATTGAAATCACTGATTTTAGTCATGACTTATATCAGCAAGCAGGAAACACGGACTTAAATAATTAATTTTAATAGCATTTTGTATCTGTACTTTTTTTTAGGAAAATAAATAAGAACAGTCAAACTGGGTCAGACCAAAGGTCCATCTAGCCAAGTATCCTGTCTTCTGACAGAGGACAATGCCAGAGGGAGTGAACAGAACAGGGACTCTTCAAGCAATCCCTCTCCCATCACCCATTCCCACCCATCCTGGCTAATAGCCATTGATAGACCTAACCTCCATGAATTTATCTAGTTCTTTCTTGAACCCTGTTAAAGTTCTGGTCTTCACAACATCCTCTGGCAAGGAGTTCCACGGGCCAACCGTGCACTGTATGAAGAAAAACTTCCTTTTGTTTGTTTTAAACTTGCTACTTATTAATTTCATTTGGTGACCCCTAGTTCTTATATTATGGTAACAATTTCACTTTTTCCACACCAGTCTTGATTTTATAGACCTCTATTATGCCCCCTGACCCCTTAGTCTCCTCTTTTCAATGATGAAAAGTCTGAGGCTTTTTAATCTCTCTTCATATGGGACCTGTTTCAAACCCCTAATCATTTTTGTTGCTCTTTTCCAAAGCCAATATATCTTTTTTGAGATAAGAAGACCATATCTGTACGCAGTATTCAAAATGTGAGAGTACCATGGTTTTATATAGAGGCAATAAGATGTTCTTGGTCTTATTCTCTATCCCTTTTTAAATGATTCCTAACATTGTTTGCTTTTTGACTGCCGCTGCACACTGAGTAGATGTCTTCAGAGAACTATCCACAATGACTCCAAAATCTCTCTCTTGAATAGTAACAAAATGATAGGGACTAATTTAGTTATATGTATAGTTGGGATTATTTTTTCCAATATGCATTACTTTATATTTATCAACATTAAATTTCATTTGCCATTTTGTTGCCCAAACACTTAAGTTTGGTGAGATCTTTTTGAAGTTCTTCACAGTCTGCTTTGGTCTTAACTATCTTGAGCAGTTTAGTATCATCTGCAAATTTTGCCACCTCACTGTTTACCCCTTTCTCCAGATGATGTATAAATAGGTTGAATAGAATTGGTCCCAGTATGGACCCTTGTGGGCCACCAGTAGTTACTTCTCTCCAATCTGAAAACTTACCATTTATTCCTACCCTTTGTTTCTTGTCTTTTAATCAGTTACCAATCCATGAGAGGATCTTCCCTCTTATCCCATGATAGCTTACTTTACTTAAGAGCCTTTTGGGAGGGACCTTGTCAAAGGCCTTCTGGAAATCTAAGTACACTATATCCACTGGATCCCCCTATTCCACATGTTTGTTGACCCCCTCAAAGTACTCTAGTACAGTGGTCACCAATCAGTAGCTTGGGCTCTACAAGTAGATCTTGGAGCCTCTGACAGGTGATCCTGACTGGTTTGGCCAAGAGGCTGTCAAGTGCTGGCACTTCAGTTGCCCCTCCCCCTACTGCTGTGCATCTCCTCCCCTATGCCCTTTGCCTTGGAGCTGCCCCTTGGGAGCCACCTGCTTGCTGTGCAGGGTGTGGGAGGGAGAAGAGGGGAGGCACTGATGTCAGGGTGTCCCTCCTCCCCCTGCTTCTGTACCCCATCTCCACACAGAGAGAAGGGGAGGGAGGGAGCTTGGCAATGCACATCTCTGTCACTCTCACACACTGTGTGTCTCTGTCATTCTCACAAACACCCAGTGTCCCTCCCTCTCATCTCCTGACCCAACACAAACATGGGGGGTTGTTGTAACTTCTGTTACTGCTTGCAAAGTGGGTTGTCTTTGGGGTTTGACTGGCCTGTGCATTTCAACATTTTCATTTCTCTCTTACGCTTACATTTAATTCTTTGAGCAGTGAGTTCTCAAATACCGAACCTGTCATGGCTGGAGTCATTATCCCTGTGGTAACTGCTGCTCAGGGAAGTGGCTGGCATGTCCCTGCAGCCCCTGAGAGAGGCAGAGCAGAGGGGCTCCACATGCTGTCCTTGCCTGTAGACACCACTCCTGCAGCTCCCATTGATCAGTATTGGGGAACCACAGCCAGTAGAAGCTGTGGAGTGGGTGCCTGTAGATGAGGGGCAGCATATGGCACCATAGAGCCATTGCTGTGCATGCCAGCTGCTTTCAGGAGTGGTGCAGGGCTAGAGTAAGCCTGCCTTAACTCCACTCCTGAGGCAGCTGGCTGGCTGCTCCCAGGGTAGGTGAGACATGAACCCACAACCCTTCCCTCCCGAAGCAAATGCCCCATCCACTAGGCCACTCCAGAATCCACCCTACCTATCTACCTAACTTCAGAGGCTCCTTTATCCTGCTTTCCTAATGTGAGAGCCAGGTCCATCCCTGGGGCAGCTGGTATTAGCTGTCTGGCTGCTCCCAGGGTGGGCGGAGGGATGGAACCCACCACCCTATGCCCCAGAGGCTGATGTCCTATCCCCAAGGTCACTGGAGATCCCACCCCATCTCCAGCAGGTCCTTTATCCTACTTTCCAAATGCAGGAGCCAGCTCTATCCCTGGGGCAATCAGTGTTGGCTACCAGGCCTCTGCCTTCGTGGGTGGAATGGGAGCCAGGGGGACTAAAGTCCACCACTCTGTGCTCCAGATGCTGATAACATCTGGCCACTCCAGAATCCAGCCCACCTCCCTAGAACTTGAGGCATCTTTTATCCTGTCTTCCTAATATGGGAGCCAGCTCCATCCCTGGGGCAGCTTGTGTTGGCAATCCGGCTGCTCCCGGGGTGGGACTTGAACCAACCCTGCACTCCACAGGTAAAAATGCCCTGTCCCCAAACCACTCCAGAACTCACCCTACCTTCCTAATGTGGGAGCCAGGTCCATCCCTGGGTCAGCTGATGTTGGCTGCCAGGCCACTGCCTTGGTGTGTGGAGTGGGGATTGGGGGGACTTGAGTCCACCACTCTGTGCTCCAGGTGCTGATCCCCTAGTCCACTCAAGAACCCATCCCACCTCCCTACCTTCAGCACCTCCCTTATCCTGTCTTCCCTAATATGGGAGCCAGGTCCATCCTATGTTGGATACCTGGTCATTGCCTGAGTGGGTGGAGGTACAGAGCCCACCACCCTGTGCCCTATCCCCAAGTTCACTGGAGATTCCACTCCACCTCCAGCCAGTCCCTTATCCGGTGCTGGCTGTCTGGTCTCTTCCTGGGTGGGTCTTGAGCTTCCTGGGGGGGGGGGGGCACGGGCAAGAGAGGGCAGGGCTCAAGCCCACCACCTTGTGCTCCCCAGGCAAATGCCATAAGCCACTCCAGGACCTACCCCACCTCCCTGATCCTGCCTTCCTAATGTGGGAGCCAGGCCCACCTTGGGGCAACTAGTGTTGGCTGCCAGGCCCCTACCTGAGTGGGTGTAGCGTGGTCAGGGAGGACTCAAGTTCACCACCCTGTGCTCCAGATGCTGATGTATCCCCTAGGTCACTCCAGAGCCCACCCCACTTCCCTATCTTCAGCCAGTCCCTTATCCTGCTTTCCTCATTTGGGAGCCAGCTCCATCCTGTGTTGGCTGTCTGGCTGCTCCTGGGGGGGGGGGGGAGGGAGAGGGACTCGAGCCCCCAACCCTGCACTCCCCAGGCAAACACCCTAACCCCTAGTCCACTCCAGAACTCACCCCACCCCCTACCTTCAGGGTGTACCCTCCCACACACCGAACCCCTTGGCCCAAGACTAGAGCCTACACCCTAAACCCCTACCCCAGCCTGGTGAAAGTGAATGAGATTCGGGGAGAAAGGGAGATGGAGTGAGCAGGGGCGGGGCCTCAGAGAAGAGGGAGGAAGGAAGCCGGGCAAGGGTATTTGGGTTTGAGGTAGATCTTACATTGCACTTAAAACTGAAAGAGTGATCTTGTGGAGACCAAAAAGGTTGGAGACTACTGTTTTAGTAGATTAGTAAAGCATGATTGCCCTTTAGAGAAGCCATGTTGACTTTTCCTCAACAAATTATATTCATCTATGTGTCTGACAATTTTATTCTTTACTATAGTTTAAATTAATTTGCCCAGTACTGACATGAGACTTACCAGTCTGTAATTGCCAGGATCACTTCTAGAGCCCTTTTCAAAGAGTAGCATCACATTAGCTATCGTCCAGCCATTAGGTACGGAAGCTGATTCTATGTCTTTCTTGTTGTCAACTTTAAAATCTATAAGTTTGTAACTAAAATGTCTTTTATATTAACCCTTTAGGTTCTTTTTGCTAGCCAGGAGGAAACGCCATAACTATATTTAATTATTTAGGCAATTACATTAAATCTTTTATTGTACTGGAAAATGGTGAATAATGCACTTCATATTAATTAGATGATGTTTAAGTTCTGGTTGGTTTCACGCCATATTTGTATATTCACAAAAACATTTTTTGTAAATTAAATGTGCTGGATACACTAGAACAGGTCTACTCAACATGTAGTTCGCGGCCCGTTTGTTTGCGGCCCGCGGTGTGGTTTGGGTTTACAGTGCGGTTTCAGTTGGTAAGTGTTTTAGTAGTTAAATTCCTGGATGGTTGGGAAGCCCAAACAAAAAAGAAGTCAATATAATGGTCTTTTGTTGATATGCGTTTTAGAAGTTAAATTCCTGGACTATCATTGCTCATTATTCAAAAGAAGAATAAGTAGTGCTGTCATATGGGTGGAAATTGGGTAAATATTGCATTTTATTAATACCAGCAGAACTGAATTAAATGGGACCTGCGTGTTGTATAGTTGTCTTAATTTTTGTATTCATGCCTGTCAGTGTGAAAGAAGCTATTTGCATATATTTTCATGTATGTGCAACCACAATTAAGTTGCGGCCTTCGGCATGTGCTGGGAGTATCATCGTGGCCCCTGGGGCTTCCAAAGTTGAGTAGCCCTGCATTAGAAGAAAGTGTGTTTATTAAAACAAGTGTTGCATTTAAAACTGATTTGTTAAACAAAAGTAGTATTATCTGTAATTAGCAATTTGAACTGAATATTTCTGATCACCATGTCTTTCCAGATTTAGAACTAGCATACCCCCAGCCTCTCAGGCCTACTTTTTAATTCATAGATTAGAGCAGGATAACAAGCCTTCCTGCTTTTTCAGCTCTTCAATAGCTAAATCATTCAAGATAAGAAACCCATTAGTTGAACTACTTGTACTTTCAGAAGTGTCTACCACTTGTCAAAAGCCGGTTCTGCACCTCAATAAATGCTGGTTCCAGGTGCTTAGCCAGTGACTTCCATCAGTTCAGTGGTTTGACTA
The DNA here is from genome assembly GCA_032595735.1 of Pelochelys cantorii. NCBI lineage: Eukaryota > Metazoa > Chordata > Testudines > Trionychidae > Pelochelys > Pelochelys cantorii. The sequence continues at coordinate 145,075,311 of CM064328.1, read as the reverse complement.
CTGCTTGCCAGCAAACATATACCACTTAATATTATTTTTGTATTTCAGTAATTAACAGATTACAGTAAATTTGGGCCTTGATTTTTTTAAAATCAACCCGTATTTAAACTTGTATTTAAATTTTTTAAAAATCCAATTTAAAAATTAGAAGATACATTTTTATTTGTTCTGCCTTTTTCATAATAGTTTTTCTTCACATTTCCCTGCGGTTGCATTGCCAGCATGGTGATAGCAACTCGGGGAACACCACTGTATACCAGTCCCCACTGAATAAGACACTGGTTACCAGTGTACACTAGGCACTCTCGCTATTGCTAGAACTAGTGAAGCTGCAGTTAGTAAGCTGAATAAAAATGTTAATGTAGATATTGAAGAGTTTCTGTTCAAGGGGGAGACAGGATTGGTCAAGGCTCTTGCTAGAAACAAGTCCTGCACTGTATCCCTGCTCCTGGAAATCCTCCCTCTTTCCAGGCCATGCACTCCAACTCCCTGTTACTGACTTTTAACCAGCTCATCTGTCCAGGAGCCAGCCACAAGAAGGAGTGTGCCTCACAATGAGAGAAGTTTACTTATCCTCAGGGAGAAGGGAAGACCTGTTAGGCTTTATCTACACTGCACAGCTTTTAGACACATGCTCATGTCACTAAAAGTTGGGCAGTGCAAATACAGTTCTTCAGTACTTGTGCTGACAAAAATACTTCTACCTCGAGTGGGTTCACATGGTTAACAGGAAACCACTCTTGCCAACAACAAATGGTTTACGCCACTACTTGCCAAAGCCAAAATATTGTCTTTTGGAGGAATTGGGGGAGGAGGGAGAGAGCTAAGCATCTGTGAACAACGGAAGTTTTGTCATTCAATCGGCAGTGTAGACAAAGCCCACTTCTTTGGGCGGGGAGGCAAATATGAGTGTGACAGAACACAGGAACTCTTGGCCAGACACTGAGAACTCATTAAAACAGCAAGTCTTGTGCAAGTGCAGAATAGGGATGTTTACATCAAGTGTTGCTCAAATCAAACCCCAATGCAATTTTTAAATATCTTCATTAAAAGCAGTATAATGTAAAGATTGAGAGGGGATGCTCATAAAACCTAGCTGCTACTAGAAACCTATGCTGCAGTTAAAGCGGAGATGGATTTTAGCTAACTTGGTTAGCAAGCTGTTGGATCAGTGTCAGTGGTGATTTTTTTAGGGGGATGAGTGGCAAGCACTAACTATTTCTGCACTTCCTATAATCACTTCATGGAGCCATACAGGTGCTGAGCAACTGCTATTCTGTCCTCCAAACCAAACATCAGGCTTAGCAATCCTAGTAGCTGCAGAATGACAGCTAACACATGCACTGTTTTGACTTACTCAGGAGATGTGCAGTTTGATACTAACACCACATGCCTGCCTGCTTCAGCAGAAGAAGCCTCAGGAATAAGAACAGAGAAGAGAACAAGATCCGTAACCTTTCAGTTGAACTACACTTTCTGTTTATGTGCATCTCTTCAGGAGTTTACCAACACCACAGTTAAATGTAACAAACACAGATGCCAGGATGGTTTGAAGATCAGAATTGCTGATTGAAAAGGGACAATGGAAAGGATTAATGTTAGTGCCAGTTTCCCCTTGTTTCCCCAAGATATTTGCTTAATAGTCTCACTTCGTTTCTTTGATCTAACCCTTCCCAAACTTAGAGAACAAATGGGAACGAGTATCCAGGTACAAGGTCCTCCCAGTCTACCACCCTTCTATGAAAAAGACTGGTTTTGCAGTATAACCCTCCTTCCCTGTCCCCATCCCCCAGATCTTGACTCCGGTGAATCCACCGGTACACGTGTGCCAGAGTCAAAGACAATTCCCTGCAGATGCCCTGCCTCCAGGCCTCTGGAGGACAGTTGACTTCACCTGGTTTTATCTGGGGAGGGAAGCAGGGCTTTGAAAAACTCAGGACAAGCTATTTGTGACTTTATGAATCTATTACAGAGCAAAGCTGCGCAGACTGCAATGATCTGTAGAGGGTACAGGCTTGTATGTGGTAGCACAGTGGCCACTCACTGTAGAAATGCTATAGCAGCTCTTTACTGTTTTCCTACTTCACTGGAAGTAGTGAAACAAACAAACAAGTCTCAAGAATAGGATGGTGAAACACTATTTAAGGTAATGGACAGGCTTCTTCTCTGCACTATCCCACCTGTTTCCTCTTCTTGACATTTAGATGATCACCTCTTACAAAACCCCAACCAAGATGAGTTTAAAAAAATACAGAATGGCACTGCCATGATGTTTGCCACTATCCCATTGCTCAGTTTCCCTACCCTGTGGTTAGCTTGTGTAGTTATATGATAAGCTCTTTGGCACGGGCACTGCCTACTACTGTGTCTGTACAATGTCTAGCTCTACACAGGGACCCTTGTCAATCAGTCCCTCGGCACTACCAAAATACAATAATGGAGTAATGGGATGGCATTAAAGGGAACATTTCCACTGAGTATCAACGAGAAAAGACTAATGGCAGCAAGATCTTAGAACAGGGGACAGCAACCTATGACACTGATTTTCTGTGGGTCAATGGCCCCCCCAACCCAAAAAAGGTTTCCTACTCCTGCCATAAATAAAGATAAAGTTGAAATGTTCTGTGTTGGACATAATATTTTATTTAAAAATTAAGCCTAGCCAACAAGTCCCCAATTGGGGTACAGCCCCCCCTTCTGCTGGCAGCATCATAACACTCCTACCCCCACACCAACCCTGAGCCCATCATACACCTAAACCTCCTGCCCTGAACCCCTTGTCCCTCCACATCCTCAAACTCCTGCACCTCCACATCCCCATTCCCCTGCCATAACACTCCTGCACCCCCACACACTCCAACCTTGTGCCCTGAGTCCATCATACACCCAAATCCTCTGTCCCAAGTCCCTCATGCACCCCAACCCAGACTTCTGCACCCTCACATCACCTGCCATAAGATTGACAGAAGACAGCCTGAATGTGTGCATGAAGCTGGATTTGACTAGTTATGATGAAAACTTCAAAGAAATGTGGGAAAAGATGCAGCAGCAAAAGTCCCATTAAATAAAGTCTGAGTACAATGTTTCATTTATGGTATTATTAATCATTATGTCAATTATGAATAATATTAAGTTGGATATTTTCAGTCATGCAAATGGACATTCGTATACAGCTCTTTGTTCACCACTTGTTCTGAATTTTGATGTAGTTTGGCTTTTTGGTTTGAAAAGGTTGCTGACCCCTGTCTTAGATAGTGGGGAATAGTCTGCAAAGGGAAACAGCGAAAGCAACACAGTTGTGGACACTGAGAACTGGACACAGAATAAGGATGTATACAACAGGAAATATCCCACATTGTCCGAGGGACAGACCTGATGGAACTGGATAGGGCTTAAGTTGTTAACATGCATGCTTTGATAGACAGTATTACTAAGGTTAAAACTGAAGGGCAATTGAGATGAAACCAGTGATACTTCATGTCCTACACTGACCTCATTTTTTTCCCAGCCAAATGAAAGTTTCTTCAAACTCATTCTGCAAGAGTCACACATTTCACTTTGCCTCTCTACCATCTGTATCCTGCTCACAAGCTCAGTCCTGCCCTTTGGTATTAGGAGTCCTCCCATTTTTTGTAGTATTGCAGATATGTACTAAATTCCCTCATCCTGTACCCCATGCTTGCAGCAGCTTAGTACTATATCAAGATTAGGAGAGTCAGTAAGGAATGCTGAAGTTCAATTGCTAATATAGATGAGAGAGAAATATACTGTCTTCCATTAGGGGGATATTAAATAGTGGACAGGACAATCTATTTGCTGGGGTACAGAGATAATTATTATTTACCGAGCTTCCAGTTCCTACTTTGAAGAAAAGCCGCACATCTAACTAGAGCTGCTGCTGCAAACACATACAATGCCTTCCATCTGAAAGCATCTTCCTTGCTTTTATTCTTTTCCACTCTCTTCCTTATCATGAAGGCTCACAATCTTAATTTCCTCTTCTGCCCATCCAACTTCTTACCAACTGTATCCCTTATGTTCCTACTGCTACCATGCCCTCTTTCTGTCACCTGAATTACTATAGCCTTCTTTTCCTCAGCCTCTCCTCCCCGCTCTGTCATCTCTTTAACATGCTGCAGTTATTTACTCTGCCCAATACTTCACAGTATCAGTCACTATTTCCTGTGATTAAAAGTAACCTATTACAATATAATACACCTTGGCAGAATTAAATGTCTTGTATAATTTGAATGGATGATATCAATGCTTATTTTAATGAATTTTTACCTATTTGCATTTTCCCATTTGCAGGACATTTTAGTGGGGCCAGACATTAGTTATTTAATAAAAGATAAGATTTAAAAAGTTAAAGCTTTTTAACCATTACAACATAAGATGTATGTTTTGACGTGTGGTTGACAAAGTGAACAACCTTCAATCAAATTCTAATAAGTTCTCAAGTTTTATTTTTTTATCTCTACATTTTGGTAATTATGGAGATATATTTTCCATGGTCCATGTATGTGAAGTCGATGTTTACTGAAGCTTATTGATAAAAATCTTAGACAAAGTGGAGAAAAGGAATACCTTTTATTGGACAAACTTCTGGTGGGGACAGAGAAAAGCTTTCTTCAGGTCTGGAAAACGAAGGCTTTGTCTACGCTAGCAGTTTTGATAGTAAAATTTTGTCAGTAATGGATGTGAAAAAACATTCATTCTGACCAACACAGGTTTTACCAACAAAAGCGTTGGCAGGAGAGGCTCTCCTGCTGATAAAGTGAATGCCTATTGCTGGAAGTAATTTAATTATGCTGGCAGAAGAGCTCTCTCCCACCAGCAAAAAGCACCTACAAAGAGACCTTATAGTGGTATGGCTGTAAGTAGTGTAGACACAGACTAATTCAAGCCAGGTCTACACTAGACCTGGAAGGTTGGACTAAAGTACACAAGTCCAGCTACATAAAATACGCAGCTGGAGTCGGCTTACCATAAACCAAGCTTGGCGACGTCTTCACAGAAGAAAGCCAACAGGAATGTTTGCTCCCGTTGGCCTCCCTTACTCCTCGCGACTGCCAGGAGTACTGGCGTCAGCTGAGCCATCCTCAGCATCCGATTTAGCGGGTCTTAACTAGACCCATTAAATTTAACACCAAAATATCGATCTCCAGCATGGCAAGTGAAGATGTGGCCTCAGGTGTTGGCTACCTTTCAAAGAAGAGCTTTTTTTGTTTTTCTCTTTGACCAAAATATTTTGAGAGTAGCATCCCACGCAAAGCTACTTGTGTACATACACACAAAGATAGCAAGTCTACAGCAGATGTCAAAAATTCTGATAAACAAAACAGGTGAGAGAATGAACTGCATCTGTTTTCTCCCTCTTGGTTATTTAACAATGCAGTTTGGCCAAGACATTACATAGTGACCCATGGTCATATTTAAATAATTGTTTATTATCTTTACATTAAATTATTTCAAAAATAGGTTTGAATAAAGTTAGAATTTTTCTAACTTTACAATAACTGTGAATACATTAAAATTATTACCACTCACCAGAATGCAAACTCTGGGCTGGAGCCGAGGGGTTTGGAGCGAGGAAAGAAAAGAAGAGTGGAGCAGTTGAGAGGAAGTTGCTAATAGGTTACAGATTCTTGTAATAAGCCATAAATCCAGTGTCTATATTCAATCCATGAATTTGAGTGTCTAGTGAAGTTACAAATTTAAGCTCCCAAGCTCATCTTTTGAAAGAGCCGGGGAGGTTTCCTTTGAGGATTAGGACTGATAGGTCCAATATAGTGATCACTTTCCGAAGTGTTCACCCCCAAGCAATATGGTGTTTTTGTCTTTTATCATTTTCCCATGAGCATTCATGCAAGACTACAGTGATTGTCTTGTTTCAGTTGCTTATTAGGGCAATTAGAAAGTTTGTCTCCTCTCTGACCAACAGAAGTTGGTCCAATAAAGATATTACCTTACCCACCAGTGCACAATTTAAATTAATTTTGCTATCTACTCAAATTACAGTGAAATCGGGATGGCTTTTTAGTCTGAAATAATGATGTGATGAAAAGCCAGCTCTGGACAAACCAAGGGAGTGGTAAACAAAACAGAACTTAGCTAAGAAGCAAGGTCAGTTTTCCTAACCATTCAATGGCTGAAGGCTTCTCTTAGAGCACAGGGCACCAAACAACTGCGACAGGATTGGATTTAAGAGCAGGTGACCATGTGGAGTGCTGGTCTGGGGCCACTGTGCTCTGGGCGCTGTTGTTAGTGACAAAAGGGAAAGGTATAGGATAGGGATAAATCATGCATCAAAGCCATGAAATGGGCTCCATACGCAAGAAACATGCGGGATTCAAAAGTTTAACAAGTGTGGGGGGGGGGGGAGGGGAGGGGAGGCATTTAGTCTAGGGCCAGCTCTGGGCAGGGACCAGGTGACAAATGCAGGGAAAGCCCCTGGGCACACTAAGGCGGTTTAGTAAAGGGGCAGAACACCCTCCTCACACACACCAGGGGCAGAACGCGAGTGTGCGTGTGTGTGTGTGTGTGTGTGTGTGTGTGTGTCTCTCTCTCACACACCCCCCCCAGAATGAATGCAGCTAAGGGGCGCGTGAGCGCTCAGCGCCCCTGCCGCCGCCCCCCGTCCCCACGCAGCCTGCCCCGGCAGGGGGCTCCTGCCCAGGCGCGGACGGACTCACCTGCCTGACGGGGTCGGAGCGGCCCGCGGCCGGGAGCAGCGCGAGGGCGAGGAGGATCGGGGCCGCGCAGGGGCTCATGTCCAGCCAGGGCTGCGGCGGCGCCGGGCGGGAGGGCTCAGAGCGGGGGCCGGGCCGGGCGGGGAGCAGGCTCAGCGGGAGTTTGGCTGAAGTTTGGCTGCCGCGGGGGCTCTGTGCTGGGGAGGAGGCGGGAGCCCGGAGCCCGCCCCAGGCTGCGCAGCGGGCTTGTCCCGGGCCCGCTCCCCACGCGGGAGAGAGACGCGGCTCCGGCGGCGACTCTGCGGACTGGACCGAGGGGAGGGGCGCGGAGGGCTTAGACCGCGAGCCCGTCCAATCGCCTCGGGAGGCTGAGAGGAGGTGCCCGGCTGGCCTGGCGGGGGCTCCCCAGCGCGCCGCCGGAGCGAGGAGCTGCTGGGTGGAGCGTAGCAGCGCCACGCGGGCCCCGGCGTTAACCAGAGAGACCCTTCTCTAGCAACACCCCAGAAACTCAGCTCTGCGGCTGGACCCCGCTGCTTCCCTCTCCCGGGTGAAAACAGATCTCCCGCCGTTTAGAAACTCTGCCCTGGGGCCGGCTAGTGTGGGCACCTCCTTTGTCCGTCCTCCTGTTCTAGCTGGGGGGGTCTGGCTGTTGGGCAGTACGTGCACATGGACAGCAATAGTTACACTACCGGAGTTTTACCCGCTCCTGCCCTTACAACGTCTCAGGCACACACGTAACTTTAAATACACGAGCAAGACTTTGTGCAAGTCTTTGCTGACTTGAGCGTTCAGTGACCTAGCAGATGGGTGGTCTCACTTTCCTACGCACTAGTTTGCATTTTGGGTCATTACCCTTCGGTTTACATTGACTGGGAAGACAGAAAAAACAAACTGGGCTGTCACTGATCTTTGAGATGTGCTGCACCTGTCTGTTCCCTTTCACGTGGATCCCAAGCAGTGTGACAAAGTAGAGCATGGGTTCCCAAACTGCGGGGCGTGTCCCCTGGGGGGGCGTGAGCGACCCAGCCCCCCCCCCCCCAATCAAGTTTTGCTGCTCCAGTCAGTTCCTTTTTTTCCCCGCAACAAGTTTTGCTGCTATTTGGGGGTGGGAGTGTTTCTCAAAAATCAAAAAGGGGGCGGTGTGATGCGGAAAACTTTGGGAACCACTGCAGTAGAGGGTTTCAGTCTCTACCTGAACAAGGACTAAAACACAACTCTCCCAAGTCTAGCATCATTTCTAGACTTGGGAGACAGCATGTTGTTAGTGAAAGTATGAACCAATGACCAGGTTAGGGCACTGAAAGCATAATTGATGGGCACTTGACCCAGAATGCTTGTGGTATCCTAGGATGTACTAAAACTCTTTCCAGTGGAGGAAACCTTGAGCTGGCCTTAAGGAAAACAGTGCCCAGGATGAACTTGTATTTTGGCGCCCCTTGAGTTTAAGTATGTAATAGTGTTAGTGAAAATTTCAGAAATAAAGCTGTAATCTAAAACATTTTTATAATGTACTGAAAAAATCAACAAAAATGGATTCAATTTTATTAAAATAATAAACTACATAAGTCATAAAAACATTACAGCTAAGTGTCAAATTAAACATTAATTAATAAGAACATCTACACATGTTGTTCAGCAAGACACTAAGATTCAGCAGGCAGCCCTGCGAGCCTTTGCTGCTGCAAACTGTAACATTGCTTGTGACAGGTGAGATTGTGAGCCACGGCATCCTTCATAGACGGGGAGGAACTGGAGTCTCAGGATGGGACAAGGTACGTCCTTGGGGCACGTGAAGGAAGCTGCTCAGTCTTCTGCTCCCCTGGGGGCAGAGCCTGCTGTTGTCCCTTGCCAAGAGCATTGTCATTATCAGTGCTTCTGGGCCAAGCCCTTCCTTTGAGGGCTACATGGGGAATGGATTATTTTAGATCAAGTATTTACCCTAAGACAGGAGGCACAGAGGGCGGCTGCTGTGTGTTAATGGCATCAGATTGTGAAATTAAATAGCAGGTGAAAAACCTGAGTGGGTCACTCACCCTTCAGTGGGTTCTTCCTCCACCATTTGAGCTGCTCTGCAGAAGCCCTAGTAGCTCTCTTGCAGCAGCTGCACTTGCCCCTTATGCCTGGTGCTTGGCCTGCAACTCAAGGTAAGCTCCATGCCAGATGGGCGCTGCATCTTGCCTGGGCCCATGGCCCTCCTGCAGCCCTCTGGCCACTCCTGTCTCACCAGGGGTGCCATTTCAGATTGAGGAGGGAGGCAACTTTAACTGTAATTCTACAGGATACTTAGGCACCTGAAAGCTGTGGGTTTTTTTCAGATAACTTAGAAATTAGCTGTTGAGTTCACAGTACACATATGAATCCAGAAATATTTCCACCAGTAATAATTAAATTTACAGATAGGGAAAGCAAGAAAAATGCTGCTTGAGAACTTGTTAGAGTCAAAATTAAGTGATATAAACTTCTGACCTGGGCCTGCTACAAATCATGTCTTGTTCTAGGATATTTATTTTGTATATCTTGACATGTAATATTGACACTTAGTGGTTTTTGCTATTTTGTTGTAGGAACCTGGATGAGAGCCACAAGGTGAGTGAGGTAATATTTTTCATTGGATCAAATATGGTTGGTGAAAGAGAAAACGTTTGGAACTCCAGAGAGTTCTTCTCCAGCTCCCCGGAGCAAAAAAGGGCTGATCTCTTTCACCATCCAAAGCAGGTCCAAACCCAACAAAGATATGATCTCACCCACCTTGTCTCTGTTCTTATGCAAATGTGTTTCAGCCAGCCAAGCAGCCACCACCTGCTGTGCCTCCATTTCCCACTCCTGTTGGAAGGGGTCACATGGGAGAGTTGATCCGGAACACTCACTTATATCCTGTGCCCCCACCCACCTGCCTCACATTGGAATGTAGCAGCAGTCCCCCTTGGGATCAATGTAAAGATTCCCTCCAACAGGACAAGTGTCACATCCTCCTCCCCAGACAATAGCCGAGCTCTCCTCCTTTCCCTCAGTTACCTTATGGGAAAACAGCTGTTCTTTCCTCCTTTACTAACCTCTCCCTGTAGAGCTGTGTCAGGGGACAGACACCCACCGCCACGGCACTTCCTGCTGGTAGCACTGGGAATTAGCTTGTAAGCAGGGTGCCTCCCTCTGGCTGGTGTCTCCCTGTGTCAGTTCCAGACCCACATCATTCCTGGAACACAGCATCCTCTTCAGGGCACTGCCCTCTGACAGTGCCCACTCCAGTGTCTCTCAGCCCCCTTCCGGAGGGGCGGGGGGGGGGGTTATCAGTCTCTATAGTCTGGGGTCCTCCCCTCCCAGGGAACCCACCATTTCCCTATTCCTGCCTTGTCTCAGTAACCCACTGCCAGACTGCAGACTGAAATGGCCATGCATCATTGGCAAGAGGGCAGACCTCCCGCCTTTGTCTGTCCTGGCTGCCTCCTTGCAGCCCTAGGACTTTGAGGACTTGCTTCAGGCCCTGCAGCCTGGGAGTGAGGCCAGGCCAGGCCAGTGCTTCCCCAGCCCTGCCTGCCTTTCCCTAGCACTGCTCTGTCCCAGGAAGGAGGTGGGGGAGGGGAGGGAGAAGGGACCCTGGCCCATGGAGAAATGAGGGGGAGGAGGAGGGAGAAGGGATCTGGGCTGGCTTGCGATGGTGGGGGAAGGGAGAAGGGGTCTGGGCTGGTGGTGAGTTGGGGGAAAAGGGGCCTGGGCTGTTGTGGCCGCAGCCCAGCCCTCCCCAGTGGTTGGGGGGAGAGCTGGGGTTGGCGAGCCTACCGAGCAGGGTGCACAGCCCCCTACTAAATAATAAATAAAACAATTGCTGTTGTATATACACATTTAAAATAAATTCAATTATACATCAAAAGATCACTTTGGAATAATCCAGTTTTCCAGCTATTCTGATAAAATATCTGATGTGTAAATGTGATTGTGGTTGTACTTGTGTACTTATGTATGTGGCATGTATGTGAAGAAAACAAATCTGTTTATCAGATAGGAAAAAAGAGATCTCTACAATTAAATCTCATTTTTAGATATTTTCAAATAAGGTATGTGTTGCTGGAGAAACAATGCCTTTCTTTCAATTTGTCAGCATTTAGACCAGTGTTTCTCAACCTTTTTTTATAAAGTATCCCTTTAAAAAAATTATAAGTATCCCCACTACCTACAGTTTTCAGACACGCACATTTTTTTTTTCTACCATTGCAACACATTTGTTTAAACAACTTAATTGTAGCCAGGCAGGAGATGAAATTTTGGGGTGTACAAAAGTACAAAAATAATAAAGTGCTATAAAACTTAACACAAAAATTCAGTTTTCTCCGAATTTCAGTTGTGTTGACGTACCCCCCCAAACTTCTCTTGAGTACCCCAAAGGGTACTCATACCACTGGTTGAGAAACACTGACTTAGACTATGTAAATAAGTTAGTTGAAAGAAAAAAGAATTTTATGAGTATTTATTGTTGGATAATGGATATCCTTTAGGAAAACATGGAAAAAATAGGAAAGTGATGTGGAAGATGAGGTGAGGAAAGATGACATGTTTTGATTTAGTTAAAAGGATTTTTTATAAACATTAAACACTAAAAGATGCATTTTATTATGTCCATCAAGTAACTCTCATCTGATTTCAGAATACTGCACAAATCCAGTTATATTAAATCTCTGTGGTACAACAAAGGGCATTTTCCTACAAATGGTAAGGAACGAATAATTAACGTTTTTGGGGAGGCAATGATGAAAGACATCTCAAAAGTGGTGGGAGTAGATGTTTCTGTTAGAGCTTTGCTGCATTTATTGTTGGCTTCATTAATGTTAGAAATTTAACTTAAACTCCCGCATCGGAATTACTGTAAGAGGAAGAAGAATAACTATTGAGAGGATCCAAAAGAAGCATTAGAGATGATGCATTGTGCTGTCCTGGGGAAAGTAATACAGAAGATTGATCAAAATATCCAAACGAAAGGTGAGGGGGTCCTTTTCTAGTTTTATTTGAGAAATATGGTCTAATAAGTGAAACCTTTTGGGCAGATGCATTTTCCTTCTCTGGTGGAATATTAAATTAGTTCAAAATTCTTAATATTTATGATCTGAGTATGGTATTGCTCCAGTTCTGCTCTGAGAATGGATACATTAATATTTACTGTTAAGAAATAACTGGAAAGCAGTTGTAGATGTTTATATCAGAAAAGTGGCATGTAATGTCAATTCTCTAACATTCAACTGAGAACAAAGTAAAACTCATGACAGATATGCTTTGTAAGGAAAGTAGTTCTTAATCTGGTGGTTTTAATCTTAGTCTTGTGTCTACGTGTTAATTAGCAAATCCTCATTTGCATTCAGGAACAAAACTGAACATATTGTTGGCTATAAAAATGATACAGAAATGTCCTGAAATATCTGGAGCACTTTGACTCAGACTGTACTTCCATGATTGTGATGGTCAACAATTTTTCTTTCATCTTAAAGAAACCACTTTAATGTTCCACAAGATTCAGTTCTCTACCTTATCTCAGATTTATAGACCATTAAAAACTCAAAGGTGGATTGCGGATAGCTGGCTTGTCACATGGTGCTAGCTTATATAATAACAGCCATACTTGGTCAGACCAAAGGTCCATCTAGCCCAGTATCCTGCCCTACGACAGTGTGCAATGCCAGATGCCCCAGAGGGAGTAAACACAACAAGGAATCCTCATGTGATCCCGCTCCTGTCATCCATTTCCAGACAGAGGCTAGGGACACCATTCCTACCCATCCTGGCTAATATCCATTGATGGACCAAACCTCCATGAATTTATCTAGCTCTTTTTTCAACTCACAACAGCCTCTGGCAAGGAGTTCCACAGGTTGACTGTGCAGCATGAAGAAAAACATCCTTTTGTTTGTTTTAACCCTGCTACCTATTAATTGTATTTGGTGACCCCTTGTTCTTATATTATGGGAACAAGTAAATAACTTTTCCTTATTCACTTTTTCCACACCAGTCATGATTTTATATCCTCCCTTAGTCTCCTCTTTTCTAAGCTGAAAAGTCCTAGTCTCTTTAATCTCTCCTCATATGGGACATGTTCCAAACCCCTAATCATTTTAGTTGCCCTTCTCTGAACCTTTTCTAATGCTAGTATATCTTTTTTGAGATGAGGAGACCACATCTGTACGCAGTATTCAAGATGTGGGCATACCGTGGATTTATATAAGGGCAGTAAGATATTCTATGTCTTATTCTCTGTCCCTTTTTTAATGATTTGCTTTTTTGACTGCCACTGCACACTGCATGGACGTCTTCAGAGAACTATCTACAATGACTCCAAGATCTCTTCCTGATTAGTTGTATCTAAATTAGCCCCCATCATATTGTATGTATAGTTATTTTTTCCAACGTGCATTACTTTACATTTATCCACATTAAACTTCATTTGCCATTTTGTTGCCCAATCACTTAGTTTGGTGAGATCTTTTTGAAGTTCTTCACAGTCTGCTTTGGTCTTAACTACCTTGAGAAGTTTAATATCATCTGCAAACTTTGCCACCTCACTGTTTACCTTTTTCTCCAGATCATTTATGAATAAGTTGAATAGGGTTGGTCCCAGGACAGACCTTTGGGAGACCCCACTAGTTACCTCTCACCATTCTGAAAACTTACTATTTATTCCTACCCTTTGTTTCCTGTCTTTTAACCAGTTATCGGTCCATGAAAGGACCTTCCCTCTTATCCCATGACAACTTTTTTTACTTAAGAGCCTTTGGTGAGGGACTTGTCAAAGGCTTTCTGGAAATCTAAGTACACTATATCTACTGGATCCCCCTTGACTACATGTTTGTTGACCCCCTCAAAGAACTCTAGTAGATTAGTAAGGCATGATTTCCCTTTACAGAAACCATGTTGACTTTCCCCCTACAAATTATGTTCATATACGTGTCTCACAATTTTATTCTTTACTATAGTTTCAACTAATTTGCCCAGTACTGACATTAGACTTACTGGTCTGTAATTGCCAGGATCACCTCTGGAGCCCTTTTAAAATATTGGCATCACGTTAGCTATCTTCCAGTCATTAGGTACAGAAGCTGATTAAAAGGATATGTTATAAACCACAGCTTCTATTACTTTTACTTTTACTTGCAATCAATTGCTGTAATCGATTTGAGGATCTTTAATTATAAATAAGAGGGGAGATATGCTGTTATAAATGAGTGAGTTGATGGTCCATAACGTGAAAATGTTTGAGAAACTCTTCCCTCTCTCATTCATTATTTACATGAAGCCATTAAGGAAAATGGGCTATGTCTACACTGCTGTTTTTTTTCTGAAAAAGATACGCTAATTGCAAACTGCAATTTACATACCTTTTTCCGCTTGTTTCCTCGGAAGAGGCTTTTCTGACATTTGGTCCGTCTACATGGGGCCGAATGTTGGAAAAACCTCCTTTTTTGGAACATAAGGATGCCAAAAGAACACACCCGCTTTTTCGGCAACTATTCTGAAAAAGCAGACACGTTCCCTGGATGCGGCAGAGTTTTTCTGGGATACCTCTGGTATCCCGGAAAAATTCTGCAGTCTAGACATAGCCATAGTGAGAAAACACAGGCTGAAATGTCATCTGTGCAAAGATAAGACCAGATTCTATCTTGCCACTATGTCAGACTGTGGGCTGGTACACTGATTTCCTATCCAGTGAAATAAAAGAGTCAGGCATTCTTCAGTTATTTGTGATCCCTTCTTCCCAAGAACATCTTTATGAACAATCCAAAGTAAAGAAAAAGAAAAAGTTACTCACTCTGTGCAGTAACGATGGTTCTTCACAATGTGTATCCCTGTGGGTGCTCCACTTAGATCTTGGTGCGTCCTCGCGCTGGCATTGGGAGATTTTTGCCTAGCAGTGTCTTCTCACATTGCACATGCACAGCCACTATCTCATTCTGTTTTTGTCCATTGGCTGCACGCGCTGCGTGTGTGTCCCTCAGTTCCTTTTGCACTTAAATTGTTTAAACTGATTCCCAAGCAGAGTGGAGGAAGGGAGCGTAGTGGAGCACTCACAGGGACACACATCTCGAAGAACCATCGTTACTGCACAAGGTGAGTAACTTCTTCTTCTCCGTCGAGTGGTGTCCCTGTGGGTGTTCCACTCAGGTGACTAACTAGCAGTACCCCCTGCTGACAGGGGTGGGTGTTGGAGTCAGTTGTGGGAAGAGGCAAGGACAGCACCAGCTAAAGTGGTGGTAGGTATGGGTCCCTGCTGTAATCATAATGTTGTGCAAAGGTGTGATGGGAAAACCATGTCACTGCTCTACATATATCTGTGAGGGTACATTATGCAGGAAAGCAGTTGATGTGGCCACCGCATGAGACAAGTGAGCTGTGATAGTCTGCGGTGGTTCCCTCCTACAAAGATGGTAGGAAATGTATATGCAACTGGCAATCCACTTTGAGATGCACTGCACAGAGACATGGGTACCGGACATAGAAATGAAAAGTCTGTCAGATTTTCTAAATTCCTTGGTCCTATCTATGTGGAAGACAAGGACTCATCTAGCATCCAAAGTATGTAACATCGCATCCCTCAGGGAGCTGTGAGGTGGGGAGGTAGATGGGCTCAATGAGATGTAAGTCTGATATAACTTTAGGAAGGAACTTGGGGGAGGTCTGAGGGTGATTTTTTATCTTTGGTAAAAATAGTATATGGCGGATGAGCCATCAGGGCTGCAATTTTGCTTACCCTTTTCACAGAGGTTATTGCCACTATGACAGCCACTTTCGTAACTAGATGTTGTGGGGAGGCAGTAGCCAGTGGTTCAAAGGGTGGTCACGTGAGTGTTCCAAGCATAAGGTTTAAGTCCCAAAGTGGCACTGGTGGGCATAAATTTGGATGTGTCTTTTGCAGACCCACTAAGAAGTACTTTATGATAGGACATGCAAAGATGACTCGTCTTGTGGCAAATCTCGTAGGAACTGAATGTTGTCATGATCATCTGACATCTGGCCGTCCTCCTCTTCTGACTCTGGCATGGTCATCAGGGTGTGAGATTGTGAGGCTGGCAGGAGCCTTTTTGGTGAAGGCAATGGGCCAGCAGACTGGTGTCTAAGTGGTGCCCAGTAGTCCCAGGGTGCCCAGTGGGGTTGGTAATGTGGAGGCAGGTAATGCCAGTCAGGATGCCACTGAAGGTGATATGGGCATACCCTGTGGTGATAGTGTTGTCGGGATGTGGTAGGAGATGAATGCTGTGAGAACCTGCTCCTCTATTCACACTCAGTCACCCCAGGGTGCCCCGTAAGCGAGAAGATCTCCTGTAGTCTGGAGATGGGCACAATGGAGTGCTGGAGGTGCCTGACATGTCTCCCCCGGTCACTCTGTGGGATGGATTGGGCAGCAGCAATCTGGCTGGCGAGCCCCTCTTCTTCTGATGCGTCTGTAGTGTTGGGGATGCAGATCTGTGTTCTGGAGGGTCTGCTGCATGATTAGATGGAGGTTCCTCTGCAGGCTGTAAAGCCTTCTCAAGGAGAGTCCTGCAGAGCCTAAGCTCTGGATCCTTTCTCACCCTGGCAGTCAAACTGTGGCAAAGATCATACTGCTGTGGTGTGTACAGCTTCCCCAGACATCGTATGCCGCAGCTGTGGCCATCAGAGGCTGCCATAGAGTCACTACAGCAGTGGCACTTTTTAAAGCCCTGAGAGCCCAGCATACCGGGAGCCGTTAGCCTTTACGGTGGAGGGCTGAGGCGGGGGCTCTTGTTTAAACCGTCGGCAAGCTTGTGTAGTAAAAGCTTGCTGTCTTCCATCTTCTTAGCTTTGTTTTTTTTAAAGGTAATGGGGACTGTGGCTGGAGGAGAGCGGAACCACTGCACAGCGCTAGGGGAGCAGCTTGTCTTGTTCCTTCTTCTGCCCCTTTTTTTTTTTGTATTGGAGCGGCAAGTATGTAACCGGAAGTAATTTGTAACTAAGTGCAGTTAAAAGGCCAGCAGGAGAGTGAAACTTTCTGTGAGGAGAGGAATGCCTGAAGCAGCAGGAGAGCTCCCTCTGCAGCCGAGGGTAGTAGAAGAGGAACTGAAGGGGGATTCGGGCCACACACGAAGGGATCAACCGCCAGCAGCCCACCTGTTGCGCATGCACAGCCCAACTGCTAATTGCTATGAAAAAGCTCTGACTCTGAGGCTCCAGGGATGCCCTGTCACCTTACATGGAGCACCCGCGGGGATATCACCCGAAGAAGAACCACGGGTATTGCAGTGGGTGGTGTTATGGTCGGTGCTGAGTGGAATGCCACGAAGTCACTGAGCCCGTTGGGGAGGATTGCTGCAAGGGGAACCTGCTCTCCTGGCCGGTGCTGTGGCTGGTGCAGAACTACTACTTAGCTGGTTGGTCCCCAGCCTGTAACAATGCTTGGGATTCTTCCGTCCCAAGTGCAGGACTCTGCACTTCTCCTTGTTGAACCTCATCAGATTTCTTGTGGCCCAATCCTCCAATTTGTCTAAGTCACTCTGGACCCAATCTCTGCCCTCCAGCATCTACCTCTGCCCCTAGCTTAGTGTCATCTGCAAACTTGCTGAGGGTGCAATCCATCCCCTAATCCAGGTCATTAATAAAGATATTGAACAAAACCGGTCCTAGAACCGAACCTTGGAGCACTCCACTAGAAACCGACCGCCATCCTGACATCGAGCCGTCGAACACTACCCATTGGGCCCGGCCTCCTAGCCAGCTTTCTATCCATCTTACCATCCATTTATCCAAACCATATTCCCTTAACTTGCTGGCAAGAATATTGTGGGAGACCGTATCAAAAGCCTTGCTAAAGTCCAGGTATATCACATCCATTGACTTTCCCATGTCCACAGAGCCAGTTACCTCATCATAGAAGCTAATCAGATTGGTCAGGCATGACTTGCCCTTTGTGAATCCATGCTGACTATTCCTAATCACTTTCCTCTCTTCCAAGTGCCTCAAAATGGATTCCTTAAGGATCCCTTCCATGATTTTTCCAGGAACTGAGGTAAGACTGACCGGCCTATAGTTCCCTGGATCATCCTTCTTGCCTTTTTTGAAGATGGACACTACATTTGCCTTTTTTCAATCATCCGGGATCTCTCCCTATCTCCATGACTTTTCAAAGATAATGGCCAAAGGCTCCTCAATGACATTTGCCAACTCCCTCAGTACCCTCGGATGCATTAAGTCCGGACCCATGGATTTGTGTACGTTTAGCCTTTCTAAATAGTTCCTAACCTGTTCTTTACCCACTAAGGGCTGTCCATCTTCATCCCATCTTGTGTCACTTAGCGCATTAGTCTGGGAGCCGACCTTGTCCGTAAATACAGAGGCAAAGAAAGCATTGAGTACTTCAGCTTTTCCCACATCATCTGTCACTAGGTTACCTCCTTTATCCAGTAGGGGCCCCACCTACTGATCACCTTTTTCTTGTTAACATACCTGTAGAAACCTTTCTTGTTATCCTTCACATCCTTTGTCAGTCGCAATTCCAATTGCGCTTTCGCCTTTCTGATAACCCCCCGGCATTCTCGAGCTACACATTTAAACCCCTCCCTGGTCATTTGTCCAAGTTTCCACTTTCTGTAAGCTTCCTTTTTGTGCTTAAGTTCACCAAGGATTTCCCCTGTAAGCCAATCCGGTCTCCTACCACGTTTGCCTCTCTTGCTACACATCAGGATGGTTTCTTTCTGTGCCTTCAATAAGGCTTCTTTAAAATACTGCCAGCTTTCCTGGACTCCTTTCCCCTTCATGTTAGCATCCCAGGGGATTCTACCCATCAGGTCTCTGATGGAGTCAAAATCTGCTTTTCTGAAGTCCAAGATGTGTATTTTACTACTCTCCTTTCTTCCTTTGGTCAGGATGCTGAAATCTACCATCTCATGATCACTGCTTCCCAGGTTGTCACCCACCTCTACTTCCCCTATTAGTTCCTTCCTGTTTGTGAGCAGAAGGTCAAGCTGCGCACGGCCCCTGGTCAAATCCTTCAGCACTTGTACCAAGAAGTTATCCCCAACATGCTCCAAAAACTTCCTGAATTGCCTGTGTACTGCTGTATTAGTTTCCCAACTGATGTCAGGGTGATTAAAGTCCCCCACGAGAACCAGGGCCTGCGATCTGGAAGCTTCTCTCAGTTGTCTGAAGAAAGCCTCATCTACCTCATCCACCTGATTCGGTGGCCTGTAATAGACACCAACCACAACATCACTGCTGTTGTTTGCACCTCTAAACTTAACCCATAGACTCTCAACAGGTTTTTCTCCCTCTATATACTGGAGTTCAGAGCAATCATAGTGCTCTCTTACATACAGAGCAACTCCTTCTCCTTTTCTCCCCTGCCTGATCTTCCTGAATAGTCTATACCCTTCAATGACAGCGCTCCAGTCATGCAAGTCATCCTACCAAGTCTCTGTTATCCCAATTAAATCATATTTCTTGGACTGGGCCAGGGACTCCAGTTCTTCCTGTTTGTTGCCCAGGCTTCTCGCATTAGTGTACAAACACCTCAGATAACCAGTTGATTGCCCTATCATCTCCATTTGAATCAGGGGTCTTCCTTTCTTGCTCGTTCCTCTCTGCATTTCTTCCCGGTATCCAGCTTTCCCACTCCCCTTAGGGTTTTGGTCACCGTCCCCAAACGAACCTAGTTTAAAGCCCTCCTCACTGGGTTTGCAAGCCTGCCCATGAAGATGCTCCTTCCTCTCTTGGTTAGGTGGATCCCATCTCTTCCTAACAATCCTTGTGCCCGGAACACAGTCCCATGGTCGAAGAAACCAAAGCCCTCTCTGCGACACCACCTGCCCAACCACGCATTTACTTCCTCAATTCAACAATCCCTGCCCAGTCCTTTCCCTTCAATGGGGAGGATGGACAAGAACACCACTTGCGCGCCGAATTCTTGGATCCTTTTTCCCAGCGCTACATAACCTGCAGTAACCCGCTCAAGGTCATTCTTGGCCATATCGTTAGTTAACAAACTATAAACTAACTACACTAGCTTTATCTTTTCAGTCAGAAAGGAAAGCTCTGCTGCCACTTCGTCTTCTGCCGAGGATGGTAGAAAAGGAACTGAGGGACGCTCACGTTGCACATGCAGCCAACGGATGAAAACAGCTCGAGGTGGCGGCTGTGCGTGAGCGATGCAGGAAGGCAGTGGTCGGCACCCACAGGGACACCACTCGAAGGAGAACCAGCAGGAACAAAACACAAACAGCAACTGCAACCAGCAGTTTCTTGATACAGACTTATGGCCACAGCTTCAGGTCACCCAGTTGTCTCCCAGGTAGCCCATTGTATTCTCCTTGGCTGCTGCCTTAACTCTTTAGGATCTGTACTAGTCATTGTCCTCCCACCCTATCACACAGCCTAAATACTACTTGGCAAAACTAGCAGATTGCTGAATCTGAATCTGAGCATCCCTAAAGCAATGTTGGCAGGAAGAGGGAAAAGTTTAGATGAACTCAGTTCTTCTACGACATCAGGGTATCTGCCCAGAGATTCTCCTTTCATTGCTTCTGGATCATATAGGTCTTTTCATTGTTACTGAATGCTCAGAGAGCCCCAGCTATAAGAAAACCTCCCTGTTTCATCTATGACTAACCGGAAGACTGTGCCCCATCATTTCAGAGCCAGATCTGGCCATTATGCACTTATGACATATGGGCTTGAGTACTGCAACTCATTATAATTTTGAATAAAATGACATATCCCAAGAAAGCTGTACTGTATTTGGTACAAAGCAGAGCTGCCCATCTGCTAAGTAACACAAGCTGCCCTGAAAGTAACACCTCAGTGCTCCATGTTGCGGTAGCTTTTCATTAACTACAAAGTCAAATTCAACATCACAGTCCTGATATTTAAAGATCTGCACAGGAACAGCTCTAGATGCCTGAGAAATTGCCCCAGCATCCACAACAACTATGTTTCATGAGAATAACATAGCTGAAGACTAGCAGAGTGAAGCTCTTAAATATGAGGCATTGCTTTCACGAGGTCTAGAACATTCACATAATCTAAACCTTAACATCACCTGAAATAAGAGCGAGCACTAATCTCAGTGTTTTCATGAACAGAGGGAAAATTGATGTTTCCAACTTACCTTTTGCAGATGATACAAAATTACTCAAGATAGTTAAGTCCAAAGCAAACTGAGAAGAGTTACAGAGGGATCTCACTAAACTGGGTGACTGGAAAGGAAAATGACAGGTGGAATTCAAAGTTGATAAATGCAAAGTAATCCACATTGGAAAACATAATTTCAATGTTACATTCAAAATGGTTGTTGAATGTAAACAAAGAGATCTTGGAGTTATTGTGGATAGTTCTATGAAAATGTCTACTCAGTGTGTAGCAACAGTCAAAAAACCAAACAGAATAGTGGAATCATAGAACACTAGAACTGGAAGGGACCTCAAGAGGTCATCAAGTCCAGTCCTCTGCCCTCATGGAAGGACCAAGTATCATCTAGACCATCCATGATAGGTGTCTATCTAACTTACTCTTAAATATCTCCAGAGATGGAGATTCCACAACCTCATTAGGCAGTTTATTCTTGTGTTTAACCATCCTGACAGTTAGGAAGTTTTTCCTAATGTCCAACCTAAACCTCCCTTGCAGTAATTTAAGCCCATTGCTTCTTGTCCTATCCTCAGGGGCCAAGGAGAACAATTGTCTTTCCTCTTCCTTGTAACACCCTTTTAGATACTTGAAAACCACTATCATGTCCCCTCTCAGTCTTCTCTTTTTCAAATTAAACAAGCCCAATTCTTTCAGTCTTCCCTCATAGCTCATGCTCTTTAGACCTTTAATCAATCTTGTTGCTCTTCTCTGGACCCTCTCCAATTTCTCCACATGTTTCTTGAAATGCGGTGCCCAGAACTGGACACAATACTCCAATTGAGGCCTAATTAGCACAGAGTAGAGCAGAAGAATGGCTTCTCGTGGCTTGCTCATTAACACTCCTGTTAATGTATCCCAGAATCATCTTTGCTTTTTCTGAAACAGCATCACACTGGTGACTCATATTTAGCTTCCACTACGACCCCTAGATCCTTTTCAGCAGTACTTCTTCCTAGACAATCACTTCCCATTCTGTATGTGTGAAACTGATTGTTCCTTCCTAAGTGGAAGGAACTTTGCATTTGTCCTTATTAAACTTCATCCTGTTTACCTCAGACCATTTCTCCAGTTTGTCCAGATCATTTTGAATTATGATCCCATCCTCCAAAGCGGTTGCAACCCCTCCCAGCCTGGTATCATCTGCAAACTTAATAAGCATAGTCTCTATACCAATATCTAAATTGTTGATGAAGATATTGAACAGAACCTGTCCCAAAACAGACCCCAGCAGAATCCCACTTGTTATACCTTTCCAGCAGGATTGAGAACCATTAATAACTACTCTCTGAGTACAGTTATCCAGCCACCTTACAGTAGCCCCCATCTAAGTTGTATTTGCCTAGTTTATTGATCAAAAGATAACACGAGACCATATCAAATGCCTTACTAAAGTCTAGGTATACTATGTCCACCACTTCTCCCTTATCTTACAAGACTTGTTATCCTATCAAAGAAAACTATCAGATTGGTTTGACATGATTTGTTCTTTACAAATCCATGCTGGCTGTTACCTATCACCTTAATATCTTCCAGGTATTTGCAGATGAATTCCTTAATTATTTGCTCCATTATCTTTCCTGGCACAGAAGTTAAACTAACTGGTCTGTAGTTTCCTGGGTTGTTCTTATTTCCCTTTTTATAGATGGGCACTATATTTGCCCTTCTCCAGTCTTCTGGAATCTCTCCTGTCTTCCAAGATTTTTCAAAGGTGATAGCTAGAGGCTCAGATACCTCCTCTATCAGTTCCTTGAGTATTCTAGGATGCATTTCATCAGGCCCTGGTGACTTGGAGACACCTAGCTTTTCTAAGTGATTTTTAACTTGTTCTTTTTTTTATTTTATCTTCTAAACCTACCCCCTTCCCACTAGCATTCACTATGTTAGGCATTCCTTCATCAGACTTCTCAGTGAAGATTGAAACAAAGTACACATTAAGCATCTGTGCCATTTCCAAGTTTCCTGTTATTGTTTCTCTCTCCTCACTGAGCAATGGGCTTGGAGAGGGAATGGGAGTTTAGAGAGGGAGTTCTCTAGCTAAAGGAGGAAGCTAATACAGGACCCTTCAGGGAAGTGGCTGTCTGTAGTATGTGTTTGTGTTTGTGTTTGGGGTTTTCTTGCTGTGTGCTGAGCTTGTGTTTGGCTGTTTGGGTGTGGGTTTTTTTTCTCTCCTTTCCCTTCCCCCTCTCCCCCTGTCATGGAGTGAGTGCAGTGGATGGCAGGCGGAAGCTGTGAGCTTCTAAGCAGGGTTTGAAATCTAAAAGCCTCTGCTCATTAGTTGCGCCTTAATCAGGGGGAGGGGCTATCAGGCAGTCCAGGACTTTATAAAGGAGTGAGTCACCGACCAGGGAGCTTGTGAACAGGGGCTGTTAACAGGGAGTTTGGAGAGGGAGGTGGGAAGGGGAATGGGAAGGGGGTGAGATACACTCGCCATTGTTTAACATTTTTTCACTACACTTCTGCCCTTCAAGGAGGCATTGAATAACAACTGAGGAATCTCTCAGAAGGAAGGCAGGTATGGATGGTGATAGGTCTTCTGTTGTTACCTGCACAGCATGTGCCATGTTTGTCTTCATCACCATTTTGGAAGAAAAAATTAGAGGACTTGAGGGCCAAGTATCGACCCTATATTCCATCAGAGAGGATGAAGACTTCCTCGACAGAAGGCAGCATTTAATCCTGCAGGCACAGCAGGCTGAAGAGCCACTGAGGGAAGTACAGGATAAGGAAGAGAACTGGCAGCATGTAACCTCTAGAAGGACAAGAAGGCTACCTCAGGTATCCCCCATTCCTGTAGAGGTAAGTAACCGCTATCAGGCTCTCTCCACAGGCACTGCGGTGGAGAATGCTTTGGCAGGGACCTCTCAGGGAAGAAATCAGACGGGATCACCATCTACCAGAAGGCATGGGATGCGTAGTCCTAGGGATGGGGGTTCCACGACCACCACCCTCAAAAGAAGAAGACGGGTAGTGGTGGTTGGGGACTCCCTCCTAAGAGGGATTGAGTCATCCATCTGCCATCCAGAACTGCAATCTCGAGAAGTGTGCTGCTAACTGGGAGCTCGCATTCAGGATGTGACCGAGAGTCTTCCAAAAGTGATTAAACCTTTGGATCGCTATCCCTTCCTGCTTTTCCATGTAGGAACTAATGATATGGCCAAGAATGACCTTGAGCAGGGCACAGCAGATTATGTAGCACTGGGAAGAAAGATCACGGAATTTGAAGCACAAGTGGTGTTCTCGTCCATCCTTCCGGTTGAAGTAAAAGGTCCAGGTAGGGATCGTCGAATTGAGGAAGTAAATACGTGGTTATGCAGGTGGTGTTGGAAAGAGGGCTTTGGTTTCTTCGACCATGGGACTCTGTTCCGGGCACAAGGATTGTTAGGAAGGGATGGGATCCACCTAACCAAGAGAGGAAAGAGAATCTTCATGGGCAGGCTTGCAAACCTAGTGAGGAGGGCTTTACACTAGGTTTGTTGGGGGACGGTGACCAAAGCCCTGAGATAAGCAAGGAAGTAGGACACCGGGAAGAATCACAAGGAGGAACGAGCAACAAAGGAGGACCCCTGATTCCAATGGAGAAGGTAGAGTGACCAACTGGTTATCTAAGGTGTTTGTACACCAATGCAAGAAGCCTGGGAAACAAACAGGAAGAATTAGAAGCCCTGGCCCAGTCGAAGAGCTATGATTTGATTGGAATAACGGAGACTTGGTGGGATGACTTGCATGACTGGAGCACTGTCGTGGAAGGATATAAACTGTTCAGGAATAACAGGCTGGGGAGAAAAGGAGGAGGAGTTGCATTGTATGTAAGAGAGCAGTATGATTGCTCGGAGCTCCACTATTTAGAGGGAGAAAAGACAGTTGAGAGTCTATGGGTTAAGTTTAGAGGTGGAAGCAACAGGGGTGATGTTGTGGTTGGGGTCTGCTATAGACCGCCGGATCAGGTGGATGAGGTAAATGAGGCTTTCTCTGGACAACTGAGAGAGGCTTCCAGATCTCAGGCCTTGGTTCTCATGGGCGACTTTAATCACCCTGACATCTGTTGGGAGACCAATACAGCAGTACACAGACAATCCAGGAAGTTTTTGGAGCATGTTGGGGTAACTTCTTGGTACAAGTGCTGAAGGATTCGACCAGGGGCCATGCGCAGCTTGACCTGCTGCTCAGAAACAGGGAGGAACTAGTAGGGGAAGTAGAGGTGGGTGACAAACTGGGAAACAGTGATCATGAGATGGTAAATTTCAGGATCCTAACCAAAGGAAGAAAGGAGAGTAGCAAAATACACACCCTGGACTTCAGAAGAGTAGACTTTGACTCCCTCGGAGAACTAATGGGCAGGATTCTCTGGGATGCTTACATAAAGGGGAAAGGAGTCCAGGAAAGCTGGCAGTATTTTAAAGAAGCCTCATTAAAGGCACAGGAAGAAACCATCCCAATGCACAGCAAGAATAGCAAATATGGTAGGCGACCAGATTGGCTTACCGGGGACATCCTCGGTGAGTTTAAACACAAAAAGGAAGTTTACAACAATTGGAAACTGGGACAGATGAATAGGGAGGAGTATAAATATATTGCTCGAGAATGCAGGGGAGTTATCAGGAAGGCGAAAGCACAATTGGAATTGTAGCTAGCAAGAGATGTGAAGGATAACAAGAAAGGTTTCTACAGGCATGTTAGCAATAAGATGGTGATCAGAGAGGGTGTGCCGCCCTTATTGGAAGAGGGAGGTAACCTAGTGACAGATGATGTGGTAAAAGCTGACATACTCCATGCTTTCTTTGCCTCTGTCTTCACGGACAAGGTCAGCTCCCAGACAAATGCTCTAGGCAATGCAGCATGGGAAGGAGGTGGACAGCCCTTGATGGGGAAAGAACAAGTTAGGAACTATTTAGAAAAGCTAAACAGACACAAATCCATGGGCCCGGATTTAATGCATCCGAGGGTACTGAGGGAGTTAGCAAGTGTCATTGCGGAGCCTTTGGCTATTATCTTTGAAAACTCGTGGAGATCAGGAGAGATCCCCGATGATTGGAAACAGGCAAATGTAGTACCCATCTTTAAAAAAGGCAAGAAGGACAATCCAGAGAAGTATAGACCAGTCAGCCTTACCTCAATCCCCGAAAATATCACGGAGGGGATCCTCAAGGAATCCATTTTGAAGCACTTGGAAGAGAGGAAAGTGATTAGGAATAGTCAACATGGATTCACAAAGGGCAAGTTGTGCCTGACCAATCTGATTAGCTTCTATGATGAGGTAACTGGCTCTGTAGATATGGGAAAGTCAGTGGATGTGATATATCTTGCCTTTATCAAAGCGTTTGATACGGTCTCCCACAATATTCTTGCCAGCGAGTTAAGGGAATATGGATTGGATAAATGGACTGTAAAATGGACAGAATGCTGGCTAGACTGTCGGGTCCAATGGGTATTGATCAACGGCTCGGTGTCAGGTTGACGGTCGGTTTCTAGCGGAGTGCCCCAAGGATCGGTTCTAGGGCTGGTTCTGTTCAACATCTTTATTAATGACCTGGACGAGGGGATGAATTGCACCCTCAGCAAGTTTGCAGATGACACTAAGCTAGGAGGAGAGGTAGGGATAGGGTCCAGAGTGACCTAGACAGATTAAAGGATTGGGCCAAAAGAAATCTAATGCGGTTCAACAAGGACAAATGTAGAGTCCTGCACTTGGGACAGAAGAATCCCAAGCATTGTTACAGGCTGGGGACCAACTGGCTAAGTAGCAGCTCTGCAGAAAAGGACCTGGGGATTACATTGGATGAGAAGTTGGATATGAGTCAACAGTGTGCCCTTGTAGCCAAGAAGCCTAATGGCATATTAGGTTGCATTAGGAAGAGCCTTGCCAGAAGATCTGGAGAAGTGATTAGTCCCCTTTATTTTGCACTGGTGAGGGCACATCTGGAGTATTGTGTCCAGTTCTGCCCCCCCCCCCCACTATAGAAAGGATGTGGACACATTGAAGAGGGTCTAGCGAAGGGCAACCAAAATGATTAGGGGGCTGGAGCACATGACCTATGAGGAGAAACTGAGGGATTTGGGTTTGTTCAGTCTGCAGAAGAGTGAGGGGGGATTTGATAGCAGCCTTCAGCTTCCTGAAGGGAGGTTCCAAAGAGGACGGAGAAAGGCTGTTCACAGTAGTGACAGATGGCAGAACAAGGAGCAATGGTCTCAAGTTACAGTGGGAGAGGTCTAAGTTGGATATTAGGAAAAACTATTTCACTAGGAGGGTGGTGAAGCACTAGAATGGGTTACCTAGGGAGGTGGTGGAATCTCCATCCCTGGAGGTTTTAAAGTCTCTGCTTGACAAAGCCCTGGGTGGGTTGATTTAGTTGGGACTAGTCCTGCCTTGGGCAGGGGGCTGGAGTTGATGACCTCCTGAGGTCTCTTGCAGCTCTATGATTCTACCCTGTCCTTTGTCTTCATCTTGCTTCTAACATATTTATAGAATGTCTTCTTGTTACCCTTTATATCTGTAGCTAGTTTGAGCTCGTTTTGAGCCTTTGCCTTTCTAATCTTGCCCCTGCATACCTGTGGGCAACGTCTAGACTGGCATGATTTTGCGCAAATACTTTTAACGGAAAAGCTTTTCTGTTAAACGTATTTGCGCAAAAGCGCGTCTAGATTGGCACGGATGCTTTTGCACAAAAGCATCCCTGGCCAATCTAGACGCGCTTTTGTGCAAGAAAGCCCCGATCGCCGTTTTAGCCATCGGGGCTTTTTTGCACAAAACAAATCTGAGCTGTCTACATTGGCCCTTTTGCGCAAAAGCTTTTGCACAAAAGGACTTTTGCCCGAACAGGAGCATCAAAGTATTTGCGCAAGAAGCACTGATTTCTTACATTAGAATGTCAGTGCTCTTGTGCAAATTCAAGCGGCCAGTGTAGACAGCTGGCAAGTTTTTGCGCAAAAGCGACCTCTTTTGCGCAAAATCATGCCAGTCTAGACGCAGCCATGGTGTTTGCTTATATTCATCCTTTGTAATTTGTCGTAGTTTCCACTTTTTATAGGACTCCTTTTTGATTTTTAGATCACGCAAGATCTCCTGGTTAAGCCAAGGTACTCTCTTGCCATACTTTCTTTCTTTCCTACAGAAAGTGGAATAGCTTGCTTTTGGGCCCTTAATAATGTCCCTTTGAAAAACTGCCAACTCTTTTCAGTTGGTTTTCCTCTCAGTCTTGCTTCCCATGGGACCTTATCCACCAGCTCTCTGAGCTTACCAAAAATCTGCCTTCCTGAAATCTATTGACTCTATTTTGCCTTTCTCCCTTCTACCATTTCTTAGAGTCATGAACTCTTTGATTTTATGGTCACTTTCACCAACTGCCTTCTGGTTTCAGATTCTCAACCAGTTCCCTATCCCTATTCAAAAGGGATAGAAAATAAGGAAGAAAATGTTATAATACCAGCATATAAATCTGTGGTGTACCTGCTCCTTGAACACTGTGTGCAGTTCTGGTCATCCAGTCTCAGAAAAAGTATACAGCTCGAACTTCTGTGGACTGGGACTCTCTGGTCTGGCAACATCTGTTGTCCGGAAGGACCACGGATGTTGCTGGACTAGAAAGCCCCAGCACAGAGGTTTCTGGCAGCTGAAAGGAGAGCTGGCTGGTGGGGCCAGCAGGGCAGTGGTACCCACAGCCAGCCAGGCTGAGAAGCCAGCAGGGGTGTTAGAACCCGTGAGGTGTGTGTGTGTGGGGGGTCATCCAGCCTGCAGCTGGCAGGGCCAGAAGGGGGGGCTACAAAGTTCACAGCTGGCAGGTCCGCAAGTGCTGGCAGAGCCAGTGGGGGTCACAAGTGCCCACAGGGCTGCCACTGGGGCTCCTGAGGCCGGTGGGGCAGCTGGAACTCGCAGGGCTGCAGAACCTGCAGGGCTGCTTCAGCCAGGGGGCTGAGGGCATTGGTGCTAGGTAACCGGGGAGAGCCCAGTGAAGAGCCTGCCCCCCCTTTGCCCAGACCTTCCCTGGTCTGGAAAACTCCCTTTTCTGGGACTGGTCAGGTCCTGAGGGTGCTGGACCAGGGAGATCCAACCCATATTAGAATTGAATAATGCACAGAGAGGGCAGCAAAAATGATTAACGATATGGAGCAGCTTCTGTATAAGAAGAGATTAAAAAGATTGTGACTGTTCAACCTGGAAAAGAGACAAGTAGGAGGGGATATGGAAGAGAGCTATAAAACCAGGAATGGGGTTTACAAAGTGAATAAGTAAGTGTTATTTACTCCATCACATAACACACGACTGAGGGGTCACACAGTGAAATTAGGAGGCAGCAGGTTTAAAACAAGCAAAAGAGTGTCCTCACTCAGTGCATAGTCAGTCTGTGGCACTTGTGGCCAGGTGACATTGTGAAGGCCAAAACTATAACAGAGTTCAAAAAAGAATTTGATAAGGTCATGTAGGATATGCCCATCTATGGCTACAGGCAGGATGATCAGTGATGAAATCTTATGCTCTGGGAGATCCTAGCCTCTGTTAGACAGAAGTCAGGAGTGTATGACATGGGATAGATCACTTGATAAATTGCCCTGTTCTGTCCATTCCCTCTGAAGCATCTGGCATTGGCCACTGTCAGCAGACAGGACACTGGGCTAGATAGACCACAGGTCTGATCCAGTATGGCCGTTCTTATGAAGTTCTTGAACATACAAGAGACAGAGCTTTCATGGACTCTAAAGCTCTACACCACTTGAAATGAGAGTGAGCACATTCACAAACAAGTGAAAAATTACTTCCATTGACATCAGTGGGGGGGGGGGTCAGGATTTCATAGAGTCATAGAAATGTAGGAGTTGAAGATACCTCAGTCGGTCATCTAAACCAGTGTCCTGCTCTAAGGCAGGACTATTATCTAAATCATACTTGACAAGTGTTCGTCTACTCTAACCTATTCTTAAAAGTCTCCAGTGAAGGTGATTCCACAATTTCTATAGATAATTTGTGCCTGTGTTTAACTGCCCTAATAGTTAAGACATTTTTCTTAATATCTAACCTAAACTTCCCTTGCTGAAATTTCAACCCATTCTGTCTTGTCCTGCCTTCAATATTTAAGGAGCACAAGTTATCATCCTCTTCTTTATAACAACATTTTACAAATTTGCAGACATATCGTGTCCGATCTCCGTCTTTTCTTCATACTCAACTACCTCAATTTTTTAGTGTATCCACATAGATTATGTTTTCTAGACCTTTAATCATCTCTGTTGCTCGTCTCTGGACTTTCTCTAATTTGTCCAGTTTTCCCTACGGGTGCGTCTATACTGCACCGTTATTCCAGAGTAATGGCCATTATTCCGGAAATACACTACCAGCCTCCACACAGCAATTGCGTTATTTTGAAAGAAAATCAAAATAACGAAGGGCATTTTCTGATGTTGGTAAACCTCACTCCATGAGGAGTAATGCCTCTTCTGAAACAGCTCTTTCGGAAGAGGGTGTGTGTGGACACTCCACAGATGCTATGTTATTCCTCCTCAATGCCTCCTGGGGCTCTAAATTAATAGAATCAGGGTATGTCTACACTTGCAGCCTAATTCGAAATAGGGCTGCTAATGTAGGCATTCGGAATTGCAAATCAAGCCCGGGATTTAAATATTCCGCCCTTGATTTGCATCTTCCCGGCCGGGCGCCACTTTTTGAAATTGACAAGCCCGGAATAACTGCCCGTGTCTACATGCGGCAGTGAAACGGGTATTCAAAATAAAGCCCTATTTCAGACTACCTGTTAAACCTCATTGCAGGAGGAATAACAGGTAGTTCGAAATAGGGCTTTATTTCAAATGCCCGTTTCACTGCCGCGTGTAGACGCGTGCAGTTATTCCGGGCTTGTCAATTTCAAAAAGTGGCGCCCGGCTGGGAAGATGCAAATCAAGCACAGGATATTTAAATCCTGGGCTTGATTTGCAATTTTGAATGCCTACATTTGCAGCCCTATTTCGAATTAGGCTGCAAGTGTAGACATACCCTCATAGAGCTGGAAGAGACCTTAGAAGGCCATCAAGTCCAGCCCCCTGCCCAATTGAGATAGCGCATCCACATTAGGGGAGCCTGCCTTGGACTAATTTTGAGGCTTTCCTGTAGTGCGTATTTCAAAATAAACTATTCTGGAAGATATCTTCCAGAATAGCTTTTTCTGAAATAAGCTTGCAGTGTAGATGAACCTAAAGTGTGGTGCCCAGAATAAGACAAAATACAGGTACTCCAGCTGAGGCCTTATTAGTGTGGGGTAAAGTAGAAAATTTATTTATTGTGTCTTGCTTACAACAGACCTACTAATACATCCTACAATGATGTTTGCTTTCTTTGTAACAGCATCACATTCTTAACTCATATTTAGTTTCTAATTGAGTATAACCCGAGATCCTTTGTTGCAATACTCTTTCACAGGCAATCATTTCCTATTTTATATTTGTGCAACTGATTATTCCTCCTTAGGTGTAGTATTTTGCATTTGTCCTTAGCATATTTCATATTATATATTTCAAACCATTTCTCCAGTTTGTCAAGTTCGTTTTGAATTCTAACCCTGCCTTCCAAAGCACTTACAAGGCCTCTCAGTTTCATATAATCTGGAAAATTTGAATGAAAAAAACGCTTCTATGCTGAGAC
This sequence comes from Pelochelys cantorii, assembly GCA_032595735.1. Classification (NCBI taxonomy): domain Eukaryota; kingdom Metazoa; phylum Chordata; order Testudines; family Trionychidae; genus Pelochelys; species Pelochelys cantorii. The sequence continues at coordinate 145,043,886 of CM064328.1, read as the reverse complement.
AAAGCTCAAAAATCATTCAAACTCGTGTATTGCCTGTATTGCTCTATGGGTACATCTAAACTACATGGCTCCGTCGACGGAGCCATGAAGATTAGTTTACTCGGCAAAGGGAAATGCTGATTGGCACAGCTGATTGGCACAGCACGGCAGTCTAGACGGGGATCTGCTGACCCCAGAACCCTTCGTCGGCAGACCCTGTAAGCCTCGTTTCATGAGGCATAAAGGAACTGCCGACGACGGATTCTGGGATCGGCAGATCCCCATCTAGACTGCCGCGCTGTGCTGACAATCAGCTGATCGGCACAGCGTGGTGGCTATTTTGATTTAAATGAAGCGGCAATTATTTAAATCGTTGCTTCATTTCCCTGTGCAGTCCTGCCTAATCTACATGGCTCCGTCAACGGAGCCATGTAGTTTAGACACACCCTATGGGTCAAGAACCTGGACTCTCTTACAGGGAGATTTGGAGTGACTAGAGACATCACTGGGGCTGTCAGTAGTAAGCAGAAAGTAGTTTCACTTTGTGTAAAGTTTCAGACTTTAGTAGAGGTCTGGCCTTCCTTCAATTGCTCGTTCTACTCAGGTAATGTTATATGCTCTCTGGCCATTTTGCTGAAATAGAGAAAAACACCCTGGTACACTTGGTCCCAAAATCTCCACTGACGTGCAAAGGGGTGCACACCCTGAGTTTACTTGACACTACTCTTCTTGGGAACCCCAGAGATTCATGGATTTGCAGGATTGAGCCAGATCTGGGAATGTCATTGCTTAATGCCTTTATGCAGTTGCATCAACTGTGGTTATTCTGGCTGGCACAGCAGTCCTCAGCAGACTGTCTGTCTGATGACAATTTGATGTCCAGACATGCTGCCAGTTGTGGAGAGGCCAAAAAACTGACAGTATCAAGAGAGAAAGTCCCTGTACAGAGGATAACACCCAGCAAAGAGCCTCTCAGAGTGGGAAGGCAAAGAAGAAAGGATTTGAAACCTGTTTTTTTTACATTACTAACTGAATAAAATCACATAACAGCTCCTTAAGAAGGGGATGCTTGTTTTTGCCTTTTTAGACCTGAAATGTATGGAGCTTTACAAAACTTTACCCCCCAATAGGCTGTGTGGAGCCCTCTTTTTGAAAGCTTTCCCAGCAGAATCATGGCTTTTTTGAGAGACAAGGCCCCAGTATGCCAGTTGGACTCCAAGCCTTGGGTTCTGGAAAAGCAAAGGTGGCTGACTAGCAGCAGACAGGGCATGGCTCATCTTTAGAAGCTCCTGAAAAGTTGTTGTACAAATACAGCACATCTTGGTTCAGTGCTTAAGTTGTAGGAATACATTGTCATTGTGCGGTTGGGGTAGAAGGAGCCTACAAAAGAGATGCTCTACTAGAGGGCACAGAAGATTACAGCTTCAGTTCTCTGGTGATTCCTTGGCTGAAGAGAGGGAGAGAGGAGCCAGAAGCTGAAATGAGATTGCCCTGTCTATCCCCCTAAAATTAATATGATAAAACAAACTGGTCCAGAGATGCGAACAGCTGGAATGTTCCCCTACTGCAGGCAGAACTTTTGGTGGCTTGCTTTGAGAGGTGGGGCTAGTCCTGGAGCCCTGAGCAATAACACTGGATTGTCTCTGAATTCCATAGGGAAAAGATATAGCACATTTGTGGAAGATGAATTGAGAAGTCATGTAAGCCAAAATAAAAAAGTCTTAGAGGCAAGCACATATCTGCTTGGGTTATTAAACAGGTTGGTTAGATTGGACATCTTGATTGTCTTTTTGCTCAGTGCTAACTGCACTCGTGTATGTCTAACAGGCAGCATAGGGAACAATCCTGTGATCTACACGTCAAGCATTCTGGCCTACGCACCAACAAAGTGTTAAACTAGAAGGGCAGTAACAGTAGCTGTACATAATTTGGCCCAGTATTTCCGTTACAGTAGCACTGGCACCAAACCAGTCCGTATTTTACTCTGATTTTTCTAGGTTTGTTTCTACACATAATGGGTACGTCTAGACTACAGAGCTTTTCCGGGATACTCTGCCACGTCCAAGGAACAAAAAAAAATGTCAGAAAAGTGAACATGTTTTTTTGGCATCCCTGTAAACCTTGTTTCACGAGGAAGAAGGAATGTTCTGAAAGAGGTTTTTTTTCCTGACATTTGGCCCCGTGTAGACGGAAAATGTTGGAAAAGGCTCTTTCGGAAGAAAAGCGGAAAAAGATACGCAAATTGCAGTTTGCAACTTGCGTATCTTTTTCTGACTTTTCTTTGTAGTGTAAACATAGCCATAGTAGGACTCCCTTTTTCTTAACACATATATCATCTAAACTGAATACAGGACATTGCTCACTGTCCAATGGTTCAAAGAAAAATGCTTGGGGATTGCTTACAGAGTTCAGTTTTGTTACATCTACATTGTTTAGCAACATGCAAAGAACTGTGAACCATGAAGGACACCTCAAGAAAGTACAGGTCAAGTTCTATGTTAGACAAAAGTTTTATGCTTAGTATTCAAATTTATGATTCGCTGTCCAGTGTTGCTTTTAAAACTTGTATTGGCAGTAAAATAAAGCTTCATTTCGTAATGTTTTGTATTACAGTCTGTTTTAATTTAATCTCACTGAAACCTGATATGAATAACAGAAAGCAGAAATAATGAGAAAACAACTCTGTTTTTATTTTTAATAACATCTTTCACTAATTTTATTATTTAAAATCTTTGCTTTTAAGTTTTGTTATGCAAATTCTCAATGTTACAATTGCTGAGATACTTGACTAAAAACATCACCAGTGAAATAATAATTGTTATCACCAGTTCAATAACTTATTTAGAAAGAGGGATAAAAGAATCAGTCTTAGAACTTGCATTTAAATTATTCATGCTGAAAGATTTAATATAATGGACAAAAGGCAGAATATTAAGCCATCAGAAAAAAGGCAACTTAGGATAGGTATAACTAGTTACATGTGCCATAGCCTATAAAGTTTCTCTCCCAAGGCGAAGGACAGAGTTTATTTGATGTCACATAGAAGTGCCACTCCTCTCAGTATCCAGTGATCTGGAGAGACAATTGTTCTTAAATAGATCACAGTGATATAAGTCAAATCCGTCCTCCTGGGTTTTTTGTAAATAGGACAGACGTAGAGTTTGGGATCCTTAGGACCTGTTGTATTAATAGCAAATACATGCACCACAGGGAGTACTGTGAAGAGAATCTTTGGTGTAGGTTCAGTGAGCTTACTATTACGTCGGTCCCAGCCTGCGCCATCCAAATACAGTCCATAAATATAAACCCCTTCCTGTGTAGAGAATGAGCAGGCATGTTAAGCATATGTGTTATCTACTTCAGCTTTTAAAATGAATAATTAATGCAAGTCACACAAAATAAACATGTGTATTATAGTTAGAAGCGTCTTTCCTTAAGAAAAAAAAGGAAAGCTATAATCTAACATTAAATTACTTGAAAAATCTTCAGAGATTACAGTAATGTGATTTGAAATGTGGAGATTAGAATAGTTGAATATCTGAGTTCACCAAATAGTTGATACTACCTAATACTCATTTTGAAGTATTTTACATAAATGGTAAAATTATATGCCATAATTATTCCATGGCTGAAGAATGGATATGTTTTGATCGGTACACCATCTCTTTTTTTTTAACAAATGACACAGATATTTTCAATTTCAGTTCAATACAGAACTGAAGAGTTAGTCTAGCTTAGTGTGAATGTTGGAAATATTTCTTTAATAACTTATTTTCATCAACTTCAAAAGAGAATGTAAGAATCCTCACATTTTCTGTGTTTTTTATTTAACGTCTAAACTAGGTAAAACTGTGAGAGGAATACAGTGTCAACCTTTCTTCTAGCCATTTGAAATACCTTAATAATGAAAAAAACATTAAATGCATAATTTAATAAAAATATCTTCATATGTCATACATACAGCAGGGGGTGTTGTGATTTCTTCTTTAGATTGCTTTAAAACTTCATTATGTATTGTAACTGTATCTAATGCCCAGCCTTTATGTGCTCGAGTTGCTTCTTGTCTCATTGCTGTCAGAAACCCTGAAAAGTCAAGCCATAGAATTTAGTATAACTCATTTGAGCAGAAGAACTGATTATATATTACAGGTATAGATGGGGTCCACCTGGTAGACACGCCGCAGGACTGTAGCCAAACCTGAGGTCACATCGCCTTTTGGCTTGCTGTAGCTAGGAGAATTTGGGCAGTGGCTCTGGGTATGCAGGCACACACTTCGGGTCCAGACCTTATATTTGACGCTTTTCTTGATAGCAAGGATCTGTCTTGAATCTAGTGCCAGCTGCTTCACACCTCCGCAGTAGCTGTTGCCTGTTCACAGAGTTCCACTAGAGGGGTGCATCTACACAGCACCCTAAACTCGAAATAAGATATGCAATTTGCAATACACAAATTGCGTATCTTATCTCCAATCGATTTCGAAATAGCTTATTTTGAAATTTGGCACGTCTACACAGCACCAAATTTTGAAATAATGTGCTATTTTGAGCCCTCCCTTATCCCTCGTGCAATGAGGTTTACTGGGATGGCAAAATAGCGTGCCTGTTATTTCGAAAACTATTTCGAAATAATAGGCGGCTTATGTATCCCAAAATAGCTGTGCAGTGTAGACATACCCTGGTTGTGGGCCTTTTGGTATATGGTTTCCCTCTTTGGGAACTATTTGACAGAATGAACAAATAATACAGATTCTACAAAGGAATTTCTAACCACACACAATTTACTCTTAGACATCACATGAGCTATACAGATCTATGGAAAAATTAAACAGCATGCAAATCCCTGATTCAGTTTCCTCATCCTTCCAAACTCCCTTTGGGATTTGGTCAAAGTCTGTTCAGGGGGTCTGGGATTCTCTATTCCTTTGTCTGCTTCCATCCTGGTCTGCTTCCCTTTCTCCATTTCTCTGCTGGAGCAAGTCCGTTACAGTAAAGTTGCAGTCTCCTTTGTCAGGTGACTAGCCTGACCTGCTTCAAGACCCTCATCAGGTAATCCACTGCGCGGTTACAAGGCCACCTGGGAGAACAGGTTTCTTTGGGAGGCAGCTAACTCTTTGTCCAAAGATGCTGTTATTTGAATAGGACAGGGGTGTGGAACCTTTTCTGGGTCGGGGCCACTGACCCACAGGGTGTGTCTAGACTATAGGTTTTTTTTTTTTTAAAGTAGCCTTTTTTCGAAAAAACTTCACCTGTGTCTAGACTGCAGCCACATTCTTTCAAAAGTAAATCGAAAGAACGCGGCAGTTTTTATGATCGCGGTAAACCTCATTTTACAAGAAATAACGTCTTTTTTCAAAAGTACACTTTCGAAAAAAGGCGCTATTAAATGCAAACTGTGCTTTTTCGAAAGACAGTGTCTAGACTCTCTTTTGAAAAAGCGGCTCGCTTTTTCGAAAAATCTGCTTGTAGTCTAGATGCTCTTTTTTGAGAGAGGCTTGTAGTCTAGACATACCCACAGAAAAATCAGTTAGGGGCTGCACACAAGCAAGATGCAAACAAACAAACCAAACAAAAACAAAAAACAAAAACAAAACAAAAAAAATCTCTCATTGACGCGGAAAAGGAGAAAGACACTCCACACATTCTCCTTGCACACCAGAGCCTAGGGCGACCCAAGCTAATAGATTTTGTGTGCTCCGACCCCCACAGTGGGGCGGTGCTGGGTTGGAGCCCTGAGCCAAGGATGAGCCTGAAGTTCCCCACCCCTGGAATAGGAGATCCATCAGGTTAATGACCTTTGATTGCTCTACATTGTTTGCCATCTGTCAGAACCTCCAGGGATTCCAGTCCAAAGTGCAGGTAAAAAGACAACAGTGACAGCACTGTGCAATCTTTGTTTATAGGAAGTGGGTAAGAAAAGGCACAGAGCTGCTTGTGTAACTAGAAATACAAAAACAGAAATTTGTGTGAATGTTGTGGAGAAGGGGGAGCCACCAAAAAGGCTCGAAGAGGAGGTGATGTGATGAACGCGATGAGCGAGGAAGTTGATTTTGAAGGCAATATTTTGAATGGACTTGAGATAGGCAGATTGTGGTTATCAATGCTGAACATTAGAGTAGTACAGATACAAGATTATAGAATCTGGGAGAGAATGTTGGCTGTCTAGCCAATGAGAAAGTTCAGAGGAGCTATGAAGGAATGGAACATTTCTTACCTGATAATTTCCTATCTGCTAGCAGAGTCCCCCACAGTTCTGATATGTATGGGCCAATTCTGGCCTGTCTGAAGTTTCTGGAGATGGTCCACAGCTGCAGCAGAGCTTGTGCTAACCATACCCCCTTCTCCTGCTTGCTATCTGATTATTCAGTACAAAGTTTTGAAAAAAACTCTTAGAAAATTATTAATAACAATAATGTCAGTGCCAACTAATTAATAATGTAAGCAGGCCACTGCCTACATGGTAAATATTCTGATACAATGCTGACCCTTAACTATGAAGCTATCCTGGGTATGTAGAATTGTGGGAGAGCCTAACATCAGAAAGGAAATTATTGGGTTAAGAATTTTCCTTTCTGTAGACTAGCATCGTACGTAGTTCTGATATGTATGGGACACATCAAGCAGGGAACAAAAGGATGGAGGGTTAGAAAACAGAACATAAGAAATAGGAAAGACTACACCTTGAACTGCTCAAGTGGCATGGCCCACTGCTGGCAACACGTTCCTGCTAAAGGAAGGCTCTGTGAAGAAAGTCCACCATGTAGTTCTGAAAGTCCACCTTATAGTCCACCTCATAGTTAGTTGATGAATATAGGTTCAACTACACTATGATAAAAAAAACTGTGGCACTAAGTTTCAGAGCCTGGATGATTATACTTAGGCTATGTCTACACTACCATGTTATTTTGAAATAATAAATCCCGAAATAACTATTTTGAAATAAGCTTATTCCTCTTTGCAAGCAGGAGTTATCTTCCCATCTCTGAACAGACATAGGGTGCATCTATACAGCACAGTTATTTTGACATAACATCAGTGCAAGTGTCTACACAGCAATTCCATTACTTTGAAATAATTTTGAAATAACGGACAGCTTATTTCAAAATCTGTAAACCTCATTCCACAAGGAATAACACCCTGTAGTGTAGATGTGCTATTTCAAAATAAGCTATTTCAGAAAAAAAAATTCCAAAACAGCTTATTTCGAAATAAGTGTGCTGTGTACTGTAGATGTACCCATGATGGCCCACAAGAATTCGGTTTTTGTAGAGCGGTTTAGAAGAAAGCAAGTGGTCATTGTTCGAAAGGAGGTATTGTAAGACACCCCTGGACAATAAGGTTGAGATCCTATGCTAGACAGTCTCAGGCACCAGATTTGTGGGAAAAGATTATTGATACCCTTGAGAAACCTTCCTCTTGTGGGATGAGCCAAAACAGTTTAACCATCTATCTTTTGATGGAAAGCAGTGATGGCTCCAAGTTGCACTTTTATGGAGTTTAGTAATAATCCAGATCTGTTTAGCTCTAGGATGTAATTTAACAAAAGCAGTAGTGGAGAAGATGTACGAGTAAAGTGTCTCAACTCACACCGAAGTTAGTATTTCTTCCACTTTTGAATGTAGATGTGATGAGTAGTTTGTTTCCTGTTATGTAGCTGCACTGTCTTTATAATCTCAAAGAAGGTCATTTTTAATCTTTGGAAATATTGAGCAGCCACAGCTTGAGTTGGAGAACCAGTAGATTGGGGTACTGAATCCAGCCAGCATCCTGAAAGAGGAGATGAGGAATAGGCTAGAGAGTTGATTGGTAGGCAAGCTGCCAGTTGAGCAAGGAATGAAAACCATGTTTGTCTTGAACACGTGGCTCATTAAGTATAATCCTGGCTCATTTTTTTTTTTGTCTTGAGCAGGATCTTGGATATTAGAGGGGCTGATGGAAAGGCCCAGAAAAGACCTGTGTTCTAATTTCGGAGCAAAGTTTCTCGAATAGAGTGATGACCCAGACCAGCATTGGAGCAGAAGTGGGAGCACGTCTTGTTTCTGGCTGTGGTGAATAAGTCTATCTTTAGGACTTCCCAATGTAGAAATATGCTATGAAGAATGGAAGGGTTTATTTCTCATTCATGATCCTAGGAAATTTCATGCTAAAGTGTCTGCTGTAGTGTTTGGTATGTCCAGGAGGTAAGTCGCTGAGATGTTGCTGTGGTAGCAGATGCACCAATTCCAGAGTTTCACTGCCTTAGCACAAAGAGAAAGTGATCTTGCTCCTCCCTGGTGGTTTATATAAAACATAAGAGGTGTTGTTTGCCACAATCTTTATATGTGCCCTGATCATGGTAGGAAATGTGTACAAACATTCCTGACTGCTCTGAGTTTCAGTAAATTGAAGTGTGGATTCAGGAGCAGGACTGTATGCCTTAAATAGTGTGGGTGTCCAGGCGTGCTCCCCATCCTAATAATGATGTGTCTGTTGTCAATATTAATGTTGTGATTGTTTGAGTGAAGGGAACACTTGAGCAGGTAGTGTGAGAGTCTTTCTACCATTTGAGGAAGGATGTTGATAAAAGCATGTCGATAAGCTGTGTTTCCTTTCAGGTACACTGCTCTTATCACAATATGGTTTTTTTGTAGCCATATTGGAAGGCCTGTTGCCATATTGAAAGACCTAAAGCCTTCCTCTGCAGCCAGATTCAAGTGCAGCAGCCATTAACTGTAAAGCTTAGAGTCACATACTCACATTCCATCTAAATTGCATTACAATAGTGTCACACCATACCAGGCTGTTAAGATGAAGATTCCATCCCAATGGTATCCACTATCACCAGATAAATAAACAGATCTTAAGATGGGTAAAGAAAACTTAGTTTAATATCTTTCGTCTTGCAAGGACTCACTCACCATCTCTCTACTGTTTCTTTTGAGGAAGATGCATTCCAAACTAGTCATTGAAATGAAGGATGAGAGCTCTCTGCCTGGCAAGGATCAGCTCCCCATCTCTCTATTGCAGGGGTGGCCAACCCGTTACAGGCAAAGAGCCAAAATAGGGGTAGACACAGTGCAAAGAGCCGAGGGAAAAAAGTTGTTGAGGAAAAACAAAAAGGCCCCAGCTGCCACGTTTGGTTGAGGAAAAAAAAAAGATGCTGCCCCTTTAAATGTAAACTCCGGTTTGGCTTTTTGGCCACATCAGGCTCCTGTCAGCTGGCGCCATTTTGCTTCGCCGCACCAGCCGGCTCCCTTGCATTTGGTGAGCACAGGGAACCGGGGGCCCTTTGTAGAGGCACAGGGGTGGCTTCGCGAGCTGCACTTTCTGCAGTGAAGAGCCACATGCTGGCCACCTCCGCTCTATTGTTTCTTTTGATTATCTATGTCTCCTGTATAATTAATTTTACTGGGTGTAAATCAATTAAGGTGGTGGGATATAATTGGTTAGATGATCATATTACAATATGTTATGATTGGTTAGTTTAATTTTAGTAGAATGATTGGTTAAGGTATACCTGAAAATATTACTATATACATTGGGACAACAGGAAGGGTGAGAGTAACCAAAGGAAGAAAGGAAACAGAAAAGGAAGAAAAAAACAGAAGGAAGAAGGAGGAAAAACCTGAAAGGGAGCCATCTCCAGGACACAGCTCCAAGATCAGAGCTGCCAGACCTCAACCCTGTGCCAATGACACCGGGCTGAAACTGGAGTTCCCCAGATGGACCTGATCCTGACTGGCCATCAAGAGAAGTTCATCTGTCTCCTTGGGAATGGTGAGCACTGTATACCTGGTGTGTGCATTCTGTTTTTTCATAATTAATAAATAGAGATTAAGTAGGATATTACTGTGCAAACCCAAAGGAAGTTACACTCTAGGGTGTGTACTTAAATTAACAGGGTTACAACTTGAGCCCTAGGAATTCGGTAAAGGTATGTGTCCTTAAAGTGTGGGAGTGACAGAGAAATCTGGGGGTGGTAACATTCTGAGTTTAAGTTGCTTCAAAGCTGCGTGACTGTGCCACGGCCCCTTTAAACCCCATGCAGGGGCTCAGTGCTGCCTCTCCCCATGTTCTGTATCTTTTTCAGCAGGGAGAGGCTCCTCTCTTCACAGGTAGGAGAGCCAACAGCCTCCTGGAAGGGGTAGGGACTTGGGTGGAAGGGGGAGAGCCAGGGGCAGCCAGCCCTTAGAGCTACCTAGACAACAGTGCGCCCTCTCTTCCCAGCTCTCACGGCACTCTTTCCCCTCCCAGCCCTCAGAGGGCTTTGGTGTCAATTTAAAGGGCCTGGGACTCCAGCTGCCGTTGCCGCTGCTGTAGCAGTCATGGTGACGGGGAGCCCCAAGCCCTTTTGAATCACCAGAGGTGGGGGCAACTGCTCCATTTCTCCCCCGCTGTTGGCGGCCCTGTCTGCAGGACCCAGCGTAGACCTGCTGCAGCAGGGAGAGGCACCCCTTCCCTGGCCCCTACACAGTCCTGGCATTAACCTACTGCAGTCAGTTTAAAATTAGCTGAAAGATTACAAGTCATAAGGAAACCAGGAAATACAAATATATTTTCTTTAGAAGCTATGTTATTATTTTATGCTACATTAGATCCATAACCCAGATTCTGACATTCCTGAATTGAGGAAAAGAACTCCTTCTCACTATTTTATTTTATTTTTCATCTACTATATTTAATTACATATGTAGTGAAATGCATTTAAATTGTGGTTAAACATAGTACACTGTGCTATAAATATTAGCAAAATCCTAACAGTACCTACCTTGTGGATTAAAGAATCCGGTCATCCAAAATACATTTGGTCTCCCTTCAAATATCCAGGTATGGAACTGAGTATTTCTTTCCAGGAGTTCAGTAAACCAGAATCCAAGTGTTGAAGAATCCCAAGAAACCCTTTTCCACAGCTGAGGAATTCGAGCATCATACATATTATCAAGTGCATCTCTCAAATTCTGAAAAAGTGAAAATTATAATATATGAATGAACAGAAATAGCTAAAATGTGTTAGTTATAAAGTTAGTATTTTTATGATAAAGATGCATATTTATTACCTCACTCATAATAATGGTTCCTTCTATGGCTAACTTAAGATCATTCAGACTGTTTCGGAGTATTGAAATAACCTTTTGCATTCGGTCAATTTCTTGCCGGAGAAAAATATTCATAGAATTAAGGTGTCCCATCTTTATTAAGCGGGCTTTCACCTAAAATACAAGACGTGTAGAGAAAACAAGTCAATTGAATTTTGAAGTTTTGCAAATAATATTGTTGTATACAATACTCAAATGCTTTTTAGTACTGAGAAAAATAAATGATAGACCTGTGATTTGGGATTGCAGAAACTCAGCCCAGTGGGATTTTTAGAGGGAGGAAGGGGCACTCAAGGGACAGTGAATATTCTTATTGAATCCATCTTTTTCTTAGTGATTTAGATTCAGACAAGAAATAATCAAGGATCTTGAATCAGCTCCGTAGATGGCTCAGTTTGCAGGAGAATATGTTTTTTTTAGAGCTGCAAAGGAGGAAGTCAGGCAAAAAGGCTGACGTGAAATTTGAGGAAGGTGAACATTTTTGACAGTAAAAGTAAGCAGTGATGGTGAAGCACATGGGTTTATACAGCCCAATAGCTGAAACCATGATTGAAGAGAAGGTGACTCATTTTGTGTAGTAACTGAGGTTCTTTGAGAGGGTTGTTTTTATAGGCTCTCCACTTTAGGTGTCTTGATGCCCTGCACTTGCAATCAGAGATTTGCCTAGTGTCCAGTTAGGTGGTGCCAGTGTCTCATTCCGCTTCAGGCATTTACACAGTGCTGCATGCCCCATGCCTCTGTTCCTTCTCTTCCACAGAGAATCTATGTGAAACTCTGAAGTAAAGGGGACAGGGAGGGTAATGGAGGACCCTCTGGGACAACCATTTCAAAGAACCTGAGTTATTGCACAAGATGAGTAATCTTCTCTTCTTCTTTGAGCGGTATTCTTTTGGAGGCTCCATATTAGGAGACTGTTGAGACTGCCCCTCAGTGGAGGGAAGGGGCTTCAGGTTGTGTTATGGATGGCAGATAACACAAGTCCCAAACAAACATCTGATGCTCACTGTTGCTCTATGACACAGTGGTTTGTACATGTATGGGCTAATGCCCAAATTGCTGCCCTGCAAATGTCAACAATAGGCACATCATTGAGAAAGGCTACTGATGCAGCAAGTGCTCTGATTGAGTATGTGCAGATGCCTGTTGGGACATGTAAATACATTTTTTTATAACAAAGGTGAATGCATCCTGCTAGCCACTTAGCTTCTCCCATTGAGAGTTCTGTTATATAAACAGTTTGGGTGATTTTCACAATGATTTTGTACTTTAAATGTAGAAATTTAGAGCTCTGTGAATGTCCAATGTGTAGAGCAATGCTTCTCTTCTGTCTGCATGTGGTTTTGGAAAAAAACACAGGTAAATAGATTGATTCAGAAGAAAAGGAGAGGCAACCTTGGGTAAAAACTTGCAGTATGGTCTTAAGGCAATGTTGTCTTAAAAAAAAAGGTTGTGTATGAGGGGGAGGCTGCCATGAATGCACCTCCACTAATTGCACTAATTCAACTGATGAAGTGGGTTTTGCCCATGAAAGCTCACAATCTAATATATTTTGGTTAGTCTCTAAGGTACCACAGGACCCCTTATTATGGATGCACCTAGTTCTCCCACCTGTCTGGAGATATGATGGGAATGAGGAAGGCCATCTTCATAGTTAGGTAGAGTAGTGAGAGGAGATGGCAAATGGCTCAAACAGTTTTCCCAGAAGTCAGCATAAGACAAGGCTGAGTCCCACTAAATCATTTCTGCTTATGGAAATACGTTTCTTATGCTGGTTCTATGGTTATTCATTGAAGTGTCCTTTACTTTCCCCCAAACAGATCATCTCAAATTCCTTTCAGTCATGGAGGTGGTGGAGTACTGCAAGGTTGGGATGGTGGATGTGTCCCATGCCTTGTGATTGGAGATGAGATACTAGGGGAAGGGTTTGAGGTGGATTCACTGCCACCTGTAACAGGTATAAAAACTATATTTGTCTGGGCCATGTAGGTGTGTGACAGGGCATCTGCCCTGCACGGTCTAACAACAGTTAAAGTCAGCTCTGGATGAGGGCTGAGTTTGTGGAGTCCACAGCTGTGGCACATATCAGCCAATTAGGGTCCAACAGAGGGCTGTATAAATGAGGGCTCTTGGAGGGGAGGAGAGAGATACTCTTGCTCCAGCTGTGGAGCAGGAGGAACCTGGATGCCAGGGAAGCTAGAGGCTTGCTGTGGCAGAGTAATGCTGGGGAAAGGAAGGCAGAGCTGATGAGCTCTGGCCTGATCTCACTCCCAGGCTGCAGGACCTAAGGCAAGGTCTGAGGGTACTAGGACTGCAGGTAGACAGCAGATACACATCCCCATGCCAATGATGAGCAGTCATTTCAGACTGCAGCTTGCCCCTGAGGTAGGGGCTAGATGACAACTGGCAGTAGGATCACTGAGGCAAGGTGGGTATAAGAAGTTGGGGGTTCACTGAGGAGGAGGACCCCAGAATGTGGGAGCACTGTGGCAGGGCAGTACCCTGAGGTAATGGCTCTGTGGTCTGGGAGGGACATGGGCCCTGATACAAGATGGAGAACAAACAGGTAAAACAGGTGTAAAGGATAGGAGGGGTGCTGGCCAGTACTCGGTGACTCAAGGATTAAACGCAGCTATCTAAGGGCGTTGGCAGGAAGCCAGAAGAACCAATGGGATACAGTGCTGACATTTAAATTGTAAATATATACCTTGCCATTTCTCTTTGTGTGTGAATTCTAAGTTAGCAGCTGGAGGAACAAGATGAAGTAATCAAACAGAATTACCATGCCTACAAGAAATTTTAGGCATGGGAATGGACTGGGTTTTGAAGTACGGATCAGTACTGATTGTGAGTAGAGGGAAAATGTATATTTAGTTGCAATCAGGTTATTTTTTCTTTATTTGCAGTTTGATTAAACTTCTCTGTGTGAAATCCATGTGCCTCCCTCCCCCTATTCACCATACCCAAGCTGTGCCCAGAGATATTTTTTCTTTGTGTTTTAAGCTGCTCTTTCCTCAGTTGCTCTTTAACACCTACCAACCAAGTATGCTTTATCAAGTATACCATTTTGTTTAAAAAATCACCCTTTTTTTAAGGCAATGATTTGGTCAAAGCTTAAATATAAAAATGAATAGCAGTTTAGAAATGTAAGCAACATAAATGAGTCATTTATTCATAACTTGCAATTTACATACACATCCCCCCAAAGCTCTTTGAAAGTCTAAAATCATTTTTAAAACAAAAAAGTTCAAAACTTCAGCTAGTAAAAGGTAAGCCAAGAAAGTTTAAAATATTTAGTCTCTCATAATAAATATAGCAAGGAACCTCAAATTTTCAAAAAATACTTTAAAAAAAATGATATCTATCTATCTATATAAAATCAGCTTATTAAAAATTCCACTAAAAATCCATTCAAATATTTTATTTTAGGTTGCAAAACTGATAGCTACTCTTAATGTGGCAGTGAGCATCTACTGACAGCCTTAACTTCATTAGTTAATTCTTCAAGTGTCTTGATGCTTTCTCAAAGTTTAACTTTTTTCCCCTTAAGTGATTAATATTAAACATAAAATTAGTGAAAATAAAAAGAGAAACCCAAAATAAACACCCTAAATCCCCTTCTCAATAATAAAGCAACTATAATAAAAATTATCATTAAAATAAAAATTTAAAATAATTGTAGATATTCCTATAAAATACAAAAAATAACATTTCTTACTTAAAATCTTTTAAAAACTCAAAAAAGACCCCCAGCTGGTTGGTTTAAAAACAAAAACCAACCTAGCGCACACACACAAAATCAATATAAAACAATAAAGCCCAACTATTAAATTCCTATTCAAAACAGGGATGTGAATGATTAACATCACCCTTACTGAGTGATGCTTACTACTTACGGTCAGCTGTGCCACGCAGCCTCTGGCTCTGGCCCCAGCTGGGGCTGCACTTCCTGCCACATGGCCTCTCATTCTGGCCCTGGCCTGGGCCATGCTGCTGAACACTCAGCCTCCAAATCTGGCCCTAGCCAGGGCCGCACTGTCTCCCACATGATCACTGGTTCTGGCCTTAGCTGGGGACGCAATATCCACCACATAGCCTGGTCCTGGACTGGGTCACCCAACACATGGCCTCCAGCTATGGCCCCAGCTGGGGCCATGCTGCCCACCACACAGCCTCCGGGTCTGGCCCCAGCCACTGGAGCAGCTGCTGCCTACCACGTGGCTCCAGTTTTGGCCCTGGCCAGGGCAGCTGGAGGAGCTGCTGACAACCACCTGCAATGTAGTTCCAGCTCTGGCCCCAGCCAGGTCTGCTGGTGGAGCAGCGGCCCGCAATGCAACTTTGGCTCTGGCTCCTGGGGTGAGGCAGCCACCCACCACGCAGCCCTGTCCAAGAGCAGCTGAGCAGCCACTGCATGGCTCTTCTGAGGAGGTGGGCAGGAGGCAAATTTTTGGTGTGTGCCCACGTAGGCACGCACCTTAGAGGAAACCCTGACTGTGATGCTGCCTCCAGATGCACCTTCAAAATCCCAACTTGGGGCCCTGTCTCTTGCTGGACATTCTGGTCCAAGGGGGATTTGGATCACCTCCTATTATTTCTACCATTGGCATTCCTGCCCCATGCGTAATAAAATCTGTCCTATGGCCTGCTGGTACGAATGAGGTAGAAGCCTAGGGTTAAAGGAATGCCGCTGATGTGCTGGGGAGTGAATGCCTAATGACTTAAGTGTGGCTCTAATCTTTCAGGCTCTGAGGTTTACTATCAGACTGATCAGAAAAAAGGCCCAGCCCCTCAAAGGGTAAGTCTTAGATTGTGGTTTGATCTTCAGGTGGGATACCAGAGACCTGCATCCAGGAGTTTTTTCTCATGACCACTGCAGTGGCCAATGTCTGGGTGGCCAAATCAGCCAAGTCCAGCACAATCTGCAGGGCAGTACGGGACACCACCTTCCCCACATCTGTCAAGGCTCCCAAGTCCTGTCAAGAGTCAGGAGGGAGAAACTCCTTAAACTTCCCCATTGTCATCCAGGAGTTGTAGGTGTACCTGCTCAGCATTGCCCACTGATTGGCAATTCTGAGCTGGAGGCTGCCAGTAGCAAGTCGTGCTTTTTTGGCTTTTTGTCGTTGGGGGCATGGCTGACCTTGACTTTCCCTATGATTGGTGGCCTGCACAACCAAAGTACCTGGGGGAGGGTGAGTAAAAAGGTGTTCGTGAGCCATTTGAGGGACATAGTATCTGCATTCCACTCTACTATGTGTGTGGAGGCCAGGTCTGCCAAAGGGTCTTTGTGATCTTAGCTACCATCTTTTAGCGAATATACCCCGCACCCGAGAATAACCCGCACCCGAATATACCCCATGGTTTTTGCAGTTTGAGTAAAAAAATCTTGTATACCCCGCACATGAGTATAAGCCGCAGGGTATACAAGACTTTTTCTTCAAACTGTGTGGGGGCTTCTACAGGTGGAGGGGGAGGAATTAGCCACCCTCCGGGCGGGGGAGCACTCACCCCCCTGGGTCCCGCGTGGCCGCACAACCTCCAGGTGGGGGAATGAGAGTGCTCCCCTGCCCCTTCCTATGGCTGCACAGCTGCCAGCCTCCAGCCTCTGGGTGGGGGAGCACTCATCCCCCGGTTCCTGCGCAGGAGCGCTCCCCCTACCCCTTCCTGCGGCTGTGCAGCCTCTAGTCTCCGGGTGGGGGAGCACTTATCTCCCGGTTCCTGCACAGCCGCAGGAAGGGGCAGGGGGAGCGCTCCTGAACAGGAACCGGGAGATGAGTGCTCCCCTGCCCGGAGGCTGTAGGCTGGCGGCTGTGCAGCGGGGGAAGGGGTGGGGGAGCGCTCACCACTAGGTGAGTAAAAAAATGTTTGTATACCCCACACCTGAGTATACCCCGCAGGGGGGGTGAGGGGTTTGTAAAAACAAATATAACCCACAGGTTATATTCGCTAAAATATGGTACTGTCTTATTAAGTGGAAAAGCCACTCCAGATGGACCTTCAGCCTTTAGAACGTCCACCATTGGATCAGAATCTTTCGACACCTCCTCCACCTGAACTCCGAAGTTCCGGGCAAACCTTTTCAAAAGTTCTTGGTGAGCTCTGGCATCCATGGAGGGCATGGAGGGTGATGGATCTGCTAATGCCTCATCGGGTGATGAAGATGAGGAATCATGCAATACCAGGTGTTCCAACTCTGCTGTAGCTCAGGGTCTTGTGGTGGAGTGGGTGTTCAGCCATGTTGGCCTGCTCAGCTGAGATGTCACCCACTAACAGCAGCCTATGGGGTCTCTTTCTGGGGGCTAGGCCTAAGCTCAGACATAGGTGCTCATGGAAGGGGTATTGCAGATGGCATATCCTGCAGAACCAAGTACATAGACCTCAGCCTAGAAGTAACAGGGTCCTGGGTCTGGTGGTAGGCCCATGGGTTCCAGAATGGCTACTGCACCAGAGGCTGCCACTGGGGTGGCCATGTTGGCTGCGGAGGCTGTATGGCCACACTTCAGCACTGAGAATGGTGCCAAGATTGAGAGCAGTACCAAGAGCGAGATGGATAGGAAGTTGTCCTAGATGCGACTGCCTCTGCTTCAGACTCAGAGGAATATTCAGAGGCCGACCACGGTGGTGCAGAGGAATTCAGTGCCAATGACTGGTGCAGAGAAAGCTGCTGTGCTATAACCACCAGCTTGCCTCAGTGCTTGATCACCAGAGGATGGAGCATAAGCACCAGTTGTGAAGTTGGTGCCAGTGTCTGTGCCAATGTCAGTGCTAGAATCTGTATCAGTGCACTCAAAGCAAAAGTTGTTGGTCCCGATGATGACTGCAGGACGGAATGCACAACCGATGCTGACAAAAGTATTGGTGGCTTAACTATCAGCTACTGACTGTCTCTCGGTGCTGCCACATTGGCTGGTGCTGGGGACGCTGCTACATGAGACTCTACCTGGAGTTGGTAGCTGGTGCCGAGACCAAAGAGGACATTAGCTCAATCAGGTCTCTGGCAGCATCAAAAGTGTCTGGAGTAGATGGTTGGTCAACCTCTTGCACTGTCATCTCCTCCAAGTCAGGGCTGACTGTCTACACCAAGCTAGACTGATGCCTAGCTGTTACAGCAGTGCTTGGATGCAGCTGTGGGGCCAGCACCTTACAGTGTCCCATCTGAGGACACACTCTGGGCTTGTGCTGAGATGGAGATCTTCCTTTCTGTGTCCTCTTATTTTTGGGGGGCACCAGGGATTGGGAGTGGTGTGACTACTGATGCCCAGATCTTGGTGCCATGGAGGTCCTCAACATTCCTGAGAGTTCCCACAATAATGCTGGGGTGCTACGAGTGGCCGGTGCCAAATCTGAGACCAATTGTGGTTCCAAGAGATCAAATCCAGGTGCAAGAGAAGTAGGAGTGGGATGGGGGCAAAAGCTTTTCTGTCCAGGGTAACAAGAAGACATCTTTGAGGTAGCCCAGGCAGGCCTTGCAGGCAGCAGAACTGGTGACATTTTCTGTTGTTCTTGTTTGCAAATAGGTCTATTTGGGAAGTCCCTCACATTTGAAAAATGTATCTTGCTACACCTAGACGAAGAAATCATGACTGGAAAATTACCTGCTCAAGATTACCTGTTCAGGTTGCTGTGCCACTGTTAGCTAAGAGACCTCAATGTTGATTAAATGGGTATAAAAATTCTCACAAGTGAATTGCTTCCTGGACAAGGAGGGATGAGTAAGTTTCTCCCTTCCTGTTGAGGTGAAATATTGCTGCGATATTTTCTGTAAGAACAAATAGGTATATCCCAGGTATAAGGTAGGAAAGCCTGACTGGCAAATTGAATCAGCCTGAACTTTCTGAGGTTGATATGAAGAGTTAGCTCTGTTGAGGACCAAAGACCCTGAGTTTGAAGGGAATGCCTACACAAACATTAAGGATCAAACCACCAATTCAGCAAAATTAGATCTTGCAAAGGTATTGTGAGCACAGTATCCAGATTAAGACAGGTTGGTAAATACAGTGAGACCAGCCACATCTGGAGGATTTTGAAGGGCAGTCTTTCTACATATGTGTACAAGGCTATGTGTCCTAGGAGACTCGTACAACATTGGGCTGTTGTGATGAATCTTGAGGTCTGTCTTGAGAGATCGAATAAACTGGAATCTCAACTCTGGAAGGAATGCTCAGGCCTGAGTAAAGTCCAACACAGTTCTTATAAACTCCATCCTCTATTTTTGCAAAGGATAGCATTGTCTATAATGATCATTAGGCCATAGGCCTTAAAGGTTGACTGAATGAGTTGAACACTAAGTATAACCTGACTCTTGACTACCTGGGGGTATGTCTACACTACCACCCTAGTTCGAACTAGGGTGGTTAATGTAGGCATTCGAAGTTGCAAATGAAGCCCGGGATTTAAATATCCCGGGCTTCATTTGCATCTTGCTGGGCGGGCGCCATTTTTAAATCCCCTTAGGTCGAACTCCGTGCCCGCGGCTACATGCGGCACGGAGTAGGTAGTTCGAATTAGGATCTCTAATTCAAACTACCGTTACTCCTCGTGGAACGAGGTGTACCAGTAGTTCGAATTAGAGATCCTAATTCGAACTACCTACTCCGTGCCGCGTGTAGCCGCGGGCACGGAGTTCGACCTAAGGGGATTTAAAAATGGCGCCCGCCCGGCAAGATGCAAATGAAGCCCGGGATATTTAAATCCCGGGCTTCGTTTGCAACTTCGAATGCCTACATTAACCACCCTAGTTTGAACTAGGGTGGTAGTGTAGACATACACTAGTTGTCCAGGTAAGGATAGACCAGAACTCCTAGTCTCCTGAGGAATTCTGATACCATGGTCATACCTTTTGTAAACACCTAAGTAGCAGTCAGGTCGTACAGAATCACTGGGAACTGGTAATGCAAATATGAATACGAGGAACTTTTTGTGCCCTTTGTATATTGATACATGAAACTAGACATCGTTTAAATCAAGGGTGGCATATTAGTCTCCAGAAACCAGAAAGGGAATAATGGATGCTAGGGTGACCATGTGACATTATATCTTTTTGAAATAGTTGTTGAGCCAATGCAGGTTTAAAATACGTCTGAGACATCCCTTGGCTTTCAGGATTAGGAAATAATTGGAATAGAAACTCCCTTTTACATTCTGTGGCAACTCCTCTATGGCTCCCACCTGAAGGAGAGATTGAACCTTATGGACCTGAAATTCTTTGTGTGAAGTGTCTATAATGGGAGGATGCAAAGGAAGGGTAGAAATAAACTGGAAGGTGTATCTCACATCTATAGCTTGTAGTGATATGGGATCACACACTGAGGAAATGGGAAAGATGGTTTACAAACAAAGGGAGAATGGAGGCTGTCCCATCAAAACGCCTGCTCAGAACAAATTGAATGTTTAGGAGGGGCAGGTATTAATGCAGAAGTAGAAGGAGGAGGTGATCTAAGCTTCTAAACTTTACCATTCTTTCTCTACAGAGTCCCTTGGATAGCTGGAGCAGAATACTGGAAGGGTTATTGAGACCTGAGTTACTTCCTGAAAGGAGCTGGGATGTACAATCCAAGGGAATTTAATATTGCTCTCAAGGCCTTTACCCCACGAAGCTCAGCAGCAGTCTGCTCCAAAAGAGCAGGGATCCCTATAAATGATGGTCCTGCACAACATGTCAAACCACCTGCAAGAGACCAGAGTACTGTAACAAGGAGCCCCTAGATATGACCACTTTGAGAGCCAAAAACCTGGCTGCTGAGTGAACCACATCCACAGCAGCTCGCAGCTAGGTCCCTGCCACTGATTTTCCCACATCCACTAGTGAGGAGAACTCCTGCCTACCCAGTGCGTAAGTGTGTACACTATTCTGATGCCATTAAGTAGGAGTGCACGGAATAAATCTGAAAACAGGCTGAAAGCCCCAAGGATTCCAAAAGGCCACTGGAGAGGCATAGACACCCAATGACCTCCTGGCCATCTGCTTGCTGGTTCTCCTGTGCCCAGACCCAAGAAAAGATCAAAACTTCTGGAGGAGCAGGAGTGAGAGAGTAGGACCTGATCTCCAATTTGAAAGACAATGATTCTCTCTTTCCTCTGACCTAGGGGCACCATGCCAGATAGTGCTGGTAACTGATGGAGTTTCTTTGTAGAACCTTGAAGAATTTGAGTGAAAATCACTCATGGCCATAGCCTTAATGCAGGGTTTAAAGCCTGGCAATCTTTCACACCAGGAACGATTCAAAATCCTCAGCAGGGATAAAAACCTAAGTAACTAAACAATGAACTATTTACAATAAAATACAGGAGAACACAGTCCACTGAGAGTATTTGCAGAACCAAGAAGAGCAGATCCATTGACAATCATGGGCAGTATGAAGGAACTGAGAAGGTTCAGGGATGGTTGGGCCCTTTAAACCAGCATCAGCAGTGCACAGCAACAGATGGCACTCAAACCACTCTGATGGGTATCACAAAAAAATGTCCAGCAACTGTGTGCAGATTGTATGCACGTCCAAGAGTGGAATGCATCCAAAGAAGAAATTTAAAAACCCTGACTAGCTTACCTCATGGGGTATATAATCAGGAGGCAGTTTGTCCAGCATATCTTCAGCTAACCGGTACACAATGGCTTCACGAGTTTCTCCTGCTCCACCTCCACTTTCCTTAGGTTGAATATTGGTAATGGTGTCAAGAACATTGGCTGCGGTGTTGCTCTGATAGCTGAGAGGAATATTAAATCATTAGGAATATTTCATAAATTACATTGTTTCATTACAGCTAAACTGTATGCCTCATAGAATCATAGATGTTAGAAAATAGAGAACGCCTATTAGTTTAGCAACTAGTTTGTGAATTTCTCACAGTAGATTATTTCCCAGTGCTGATCATACAGAGCATCTTGTCAATTAGAATGTCTATTTTTAATTTGACAAGAATTTTTCCTTTCTCTTTCCCTCCCCATCCCCTCTTTTTCTGCTATTTATTTGTGTCTCTGGACCCCTTGTTCCATTCAGCTGACGAAGTAGGTTGTGCCCATGAACGCTCATGATACTATCTGCATTTTTTCACCTTGAGAAGTAACTGAGGTCCTTCGAGATGTGTGGGCATCCCTGTGCTCTTAGTTGGAGACTTCTGGTAGCAGTACTTAGTTGGGTTGAGTTGCACATGCTTGGTCTCTGCCTCATGCTGTTCCAGGCAGTTAACTGACACTGTGAGACCAACCACCCTCTGTTCTTTCTGTACTTCAGAGGCTAATTTAAAAAACTCTGAAGTAGAGAGGAAGAAGGAGGATAATGGGGCATCCATAGGGACATACATCTCGAAAACCTCAGTTACTGCACAAGGTGAGTGAACTTCTTTTCTTTGAGTGCTGTAGGTGCTCCACTTTAGGTGATTTTAGAGCAGTGCCCTCCAATGGATGGAGGGGGCTTTGGAGTTTGGGTGTCATGACTGACAACAGTACAGAGCATCCAAAGGAAGTATCAGATATTGTCTGTTGCTCTAAGGCATATCACTGTGTAAAGGTAGGGGTTGATGCTCTACAAATGTCTGTGATGGGGACAGTGTGGAGCAAAACAATGGAGGCTTACATGGCTGTAGTGGAATGAATGTGAATTCCCATAGGGGTTGGCAGTCATATTGAAGGTAGCAGTTTTATGCAATCAGAGATCCACTTAAAAAGTCTTTGTTTAGAGATGGCACACCATTTGCAGCAATCAGTGATGGCTATGAAGAGTCTTGGTGATTTGTGGAGAGTTCTACTCTTGTCTATGTAAAAGGGCAGTGCCCTTCGAACATCAAGAGTATGCAGCATGTAGTGTGTTCCCTCTATGTGGTTTAGGGTAAAATGCTGGCAGATAAACAGGTTGGTTGAGGTGAAAAGAAGAGACGATTTTCGGCAAAAACTTGGGGTGTGGTCTGAGGGACACCTTATCCTTAAAGAACAATGTGTATGAAGGGTCTGTTATGAGAGCTCCTAGTCCTCCTACACATCTGGCCAATGTAATTGCCATGAGGATAGCCACTTTCATGAAAAGGTGTAGCAATGAACAAGTCTCCAGTGGTTCGAATGGGGGAGCAGTGAGGGCCCAAAGGATCAGGTTCAGGTCCTACAGTGTAGTGGGTTCATGGAGATCAGGGTATGTATTATTGAGTTCTTTGAAGAAATATTTGGTTAATGGGTGAGTATTGATCCACCTTGGGGTGAAAAGCTATGATGGAAGATAGGTGGACTATGTCGGGTAAGCTAGTTTACATGGCTCTGTCGACAGAGCCATGTAAACTAGCTTACCCGACATAGTCAATGAAGTGGGGATTTAAATAATCCCTGCTTCATTAAAATAAAAATGGCCGCCACGCTTTGTTGACAATCAGCTGATCCGGCATAGCGCGGGAGTCTAGACGCGGATCAACCTTTGTCAAGGGAAGCATTTGTCGACCGCTCCTGTAAACCTCGTTTCACGAGGCATAAGGGAGTGGTCGACAAAGTCTTCCCTTGTAGACCGATCTGCGTCTAGACTCCCACGCTGTGCCAGATCAGCTGATTGCCGGCACAGAGCGGTGGCCATTTTTATTTTAATGAAGTGGGGATTATTTAAATCCCCACTTCATTGACTATGTTGGGTAAGCTAGTTTACATGGCTCTGTTGACAGAGCCATGTAGTCTAGACATACCCTTATTGAGCTCACAGATAGGTCTGACTGTTTGAGTTCTAGTAAGTACTCCAGTATCAAGAGTAGTGGCACTGAGATGGATGTCATCTGCTTTTGTTGGCACCATGCCTTAAATTATGTCCATTTCAGGACGTACATGTGATGAGTTGTTTTTCTGCGACTGTGTAAAAGTATCTCTTGTACCTCCTCTGAGCAGGTCAGCTCTGGTCCCCTGAGCCATGGAGGAATTTTCATGGATCTGGGTGTAGGACATGGCCTGAGTTCTGAGACAACAGATGAGGCAGAAGTGAGGGACACATGGTTTGCCTGAGGAGGTAAGAATACCAAGTTTGGCAAAACCATGATGAGGCTATTAGAATTACTTTGGCCCTGTCCAATCTGATCTTGTGGATCACCCAGTTCAAAAGGGGATGGGAAGGAATGCATAAAGAAGAGGGCTTTCCACTCAAGGAGGAATGTGTTGCCTAATGACTATCTACCAAGACCTGCCCTGGAGCATAACTGTGAGCATTTGGCATTCTGGGTGATTGCAAAAAGGTCTACTGTGGTGAACCCCCCCCCATTTGAAGATGCCCCTCCTGTTTCTCAAAGGTCTCCTCCTTTGGCGTGTAAAGCCTCAGAGAAATGGGACTGCATATGCACCCTGTGAGAGTGACTTCTCCCCATAAGTCCACTGAGGTGGCCCATAAGGCAAAATGGGGGGTACCCCCTGTTGGTCACCCCAGGTAGGTGGGGGGCAATGTCACCTGTCCTCCATTCTCTCAATAGGCCGGAGAATGCTGTCTTGCTAACAGACAGGAGAGCCCTGAACCAAGATCTAGGAATCAGAGGATTCATTGTCAAACAGTTTTGGGTGTGGGTGGGTGAAAACTGTTCACCCTGACTGGTGGACATCTGGGTAGAAGGAAGTTTAAATGAAAATGCAGTCGGTGACCTAGAAAATCTTGATGTGGAAAGGTGTCCAGGAGCAGTACAAAATGGAAATTCTGGCTGATCTGACACAAGATCATTTGAATAGCGAAACTGCAGTACCCATTTATGTCTCATGGAATTTCGTGAAGAATTGACGCTATACTTGGCCAGTATGTGAGTGTCTCCCAAGCACTTTTCTTTGATAGTCGGAAGAAGATACACCAAGAGAAGGATAAAAATTAATGCTGGAGAGAAGTGAAAGGTTCCAGAACAGAACTATATGCAGTTTAGGTCTCTTTAGCAGTGACAGAGTCAATGTTAATTTTCTGAGTGAGTTCTCTATAATTCTCCCATTAAAATTCCAGAGTAGTTCTCCCCAGGACTTATTTGAGGTCTGGATTGGAGTACATCACAGCTCATTTTGGTGGACCTGGTAAACATGATAGGAGACCGGATTGGCTTACAGGGGAAATCCTTGGTGAACTTAAGCACAAAAAGGAAGGTTACAAAAAGTGGAAACTTGGACAAATGACCAGGGAGGGGTTTAAATGTATAGCTCGAGAATGCTGGGGGGTTATCAGGAAGGCAAAAGCGCAATTGGAATTGCGACTGGCTAAGGATGTGAAGGATAACAAGAAAGGTTTCTACAGGCATGTTAACAAGAAGAAGGTGATCAGAGAGGGTGTGTGGCCCCTACTGGATGAAGGAGGTAACCTAGTGACAGATGATGTGGGGAAAGCTGAAGTACTCAATGCTTTCTTTGCCTCTGTATTCACGGACAAGGTGGGCTCCCGGACTAATGCGCTAAGTGACACAAGATGGGATGAAGATCGACAGCCCTTAGTGGGTAAAGAACAGGTTAGGAACTATTTAGAAAAGCTAAACCTACACAAATCCATGGGTCCAGACTTAATGCATCCGAGGGTACTGAGGGAGTTGGCAAATGTCACTGAGGAGCCTTTGGCCATTATCTTTGAAAAGTCGTGGAGATCGGGAGAGATCCCGGATGATTGGAAAAAGGCAAATGTAGTGCCCATCTTCAAAAAAGGCAAGAAGGACGATCCAGGGAACTATAGGCCGGTGAGTCTTATCTCGGTTCCTGGAAAAATCATGGAAGGGATCCTTAAGGAATCCATTTTGAGGCACTTGGAAGAGAGGAAAGTGATTAGGAATAGTCAGCATGGATTCACAAAGGGCAAGTCGTGCTTGACCAATCTGATTAGCTTCTATGATGAGGTAACTGGCTCTGTGGACATGGGAAAGTCAGTGGATGTGATATACCTTGACTTTAACAAGGCTTTTGATACGGTCTCCCACAATATTCTTGCCAGCAAGTTAAGGGAATGTGGATTGAATAAATGGACGGTAAGATGCATAGAAAGCTGGCTAGAAGGCCGGGCCCAGCGGGTAGTGATCAACGGCTCGATGTCAGGATGGCGGTCGGTTTCTAGCAGAGTGCCCCAAGGTTCGGTTCTAGGACCGGTTTTGTTCAATATCTTTATTAATGACCTGGATTAGGGGATGGATTGCACCCTCAGCAAGTTTGCAGATGACACTAAGCTAGGGGGAGAGGTAGATACGCTGGAGGGCAGGGATAGAGTCCAGAGTGACTTAGACAAATTGGAGGATTGGGCCACAAGAAATCTGATGAGGTTCAACACGGACAAGTGCAGAGTCCTGCACTTGGGACGGAAGAATCCCAAGCATTGTTACAGGCTGGGGACCAACCAGCTAAGTAGTAGTTCTGCAGAAAAGGACCTGGGGGTTACAGTGGATGAGAAGCTGGATATGAGTCAACAGTGTGCCCTTGTAGCCAAGAAGGCTAATGGCATATTAGGTTGCATTAAGAGGAACATTGCCAGCAGATCCAGAGATGTCATTATTCCCCTTTATTCGGCTCTGGTGAGGCCACATCTGGAGTACTGTGTCCAGTTCTGGGCCCCCCACTACAAAAAGTATGTGGACGCATTGAAGAGGGTCCAGCGGAGGGCAACCAAAATGATTAGGGGGCTGGAGCATATGACCTATGAGGAGAGGCTGAGGGAGTTGGGTCTGTTTAGTCTGCAGAAGCGAAGAGTGAGGGGGGATTTGATAGCAGCCTTCAACTTCCTGAAGGGAGGTTCCAAAGAGGATGGAGAAAGGCTGTTCTCAGTAGTGATAGATGGCAGAACAAGGAGCAATGGTCTTAACTTGTGGTGGGAGAGGTCCAGGTTGGATATTAGGAAAAACTATTTCACTAGGAGAGTGGTGACACACGGGAATGGGTTACCTAGGGAAGTAGTGGAGTCTCCATCCCTAGAGATGTTTAAGTCTCAGCTTGACAAAGCCCTGACTGAATTGATCTAGTTGGGATTGGTCCTGCCTAGAGCAGGGGGCTGGACTTGATGACCTCCTGAGGTCTCTTTCAGCTTTATGATTCTATGATTCTATGACCTTTTATCTAGTTCTAGGGAGTCTATATGCATTGGAGCAGGAAGAGAAGAGGAAGATAGCTGTTTCTCTATCAGTTTCTTCTACAGTATGCACCTGGATCAGTGGGCTCTAAACAAAGCTAAAATTAAGGTGGTGTGCCATTCTCTCAGGATTCCAGTGATACTGGTACTGAGATATAACATGGTGATGAGTCCATACAAAAATTGCAGTAGTGCATATTTGTGTCTTTGGTGACTGCACAAGACAGCTAAGAATCCTGCACCTTAAATTTGAGGATGAAGAAATGTGTAAAAAAATGCCCTGAACAAAACTTCTGGACAACAGTGGGTTCATACAACTATATCACCTTTGAATACCATGTGTTTAACACTTCTTAAAATGCAAAGGAAACATCTGATCGGTTTATAAAGTCCTAGTAACAATGAGTATGAACATCTTGTAAATGACATAGCTCATGACAAAATTATAGGAATTCCAAGAAAAAAATGAGGGTGATTCATTATATCCTCCTAGAGATCATACATTAGTTGAAGAAAATAAAAACCAAGCTGTTGCACATATTGTTTGTGAATGAAAAAGTGGATAAGTGAAAGATAAAAATTAAAACTGAGTAGGTATTAAGTGATGCCAAAAAGCCACTCTTAAATAATGGAATTGCAAAAATATACACAAAAGATGGCAACACAGGTTACTGTTACATCAAAAGGCAAAATGTAAAGAAAGTGTCATCCAAAGAATTATTTGGCAAAAATGTGTATGGTAGCAAAGAGCCGGGAGCGTGGAACAGCAGAACGCAACATTTTATTGTTAATTGTATGGTATCTGGCACTGCAAGTGAATGCACGTATTAATACAATCATTAATCATTTTGCAATACAAAAGTTGGCTAATGTTAGCAAAAATAAAAAAGACATCTATGAATTTCCTTTCATTATTTTAGAAAGTAAATGATTGCTTTAAAAGAATAAGTAAAATTGTTATCGGATATATGTCATAAAGCTGCTAAACTGATCTCAGTCTACATGTACATTACCACAGCTGGATATTTTGAAAAAAATGGTTTTAAATTGAAAACTGTGTCTTTCAAAGAGTTCATAAAAGATTCCTTAAGCATTGGACTATGCAGAGGTCCAAGATTTTCCCTATAAAATACATGCTTTTTATCATATATTTGATAGGGCTGACTGTTTTCAAAAATTAAAAGAAAAAATCCTCAGTATCTCAATGTTTGCGACCCACTTACGTGATGTCAGCATTTGGGTGAAGACCAAAGACTTCTGGGCTATCCATGGCAGGGAGGGTCTGAATATACTCCTGATACTGATCCAGAGTTTTGCATACTGGGATTTTATATCCAGTATAAAAACAAAATGTGCTCTCAAACATCTTTTCACTGAACCACACCTGTGCAAAATGCAGAAAAGAAACTTATAGAAAAATCAAAACTTTGTTACTTCACACAGGGATTTTAATCTTGTGTTTATTTTCTTCGATATTCTTGAGAAGTTAGAATTCTAGTTGGATTAAAACTAGTAGTTTTACCCTCAAACGAAAGTAAGATTATATCATTACAAAGTGAGGGATTCAAAGTGAATTCCAGTTGTGTAAATTAATTTTCTAATTTTAAAAGTGTGAATGCTCCTATTTTCAGAGGGCTAGTTCACGGGGTCATTCACAATTCTGGTGCCTCCTGCTGGGTATTTCAGGAAGTAGTTCAGTACCAGCAATGCACCCTCAGGTGGCAATGACTCTCCTGTCCTCGTCTCCACCTGCCGACCCATTATGGCTCATTTCTCAAGGGGTACGTCTAGACTACACCTCTCTGTCAACAGAGAGATGTACATTAGGCATGTCAAAATTGCTAAAGAAGCGGGGATTTAAATATCCTGCGCTTCATTAGCATAAACATGGCCACCACTTTTTTTTTAAATGAAGCTTTTTCGAAAAAAACACCCCCCCGTCAGTCTAGATGCGGATCTGTCGAAAAAAAAACCCTTTTTCGAAAGATCCTGTACACCTCATTTTTCTGGGAATGAAGGAGTTTCTGGGAGACTCCTTCAGCAGGAGTCCAGCCACCCCTCACAACGGCTTGGCAGTCAACAGCCAGGCTACTCCTTCCGCGGCTAGTGCAGGGTGGAGGGAGGGAGGCAGACCCGTCCACTACTTTGCATCTTGGAAACAGCTGCTTCCTGCTGCCTCTTTCTTCCAGCTCACTGTCTCTATTCCCTAGGCCACTTCCTTGCATCCCCAGTTCCTTTTGCTCCTGCCACTGGTTTCAGCCCTTTTCCCTTTCCCAGGGTCACAAACCTGTAAGACCTAGTGGCGTGTCAGGGGTTCTGCCTAGCTCCCCCAGTCTCTGCTAGGCTAGACTCTTTGTAGCTTTCTAGGAAGATGGTATTCTCTCTAGGGCTCCCTCTAGCAGGCTCTCCTGCTTTTGACTTCAGCTACCTTTTATATAGGCTTGATTGACTGGTCTAGCCACCACTCTGATTCTCAACAGCTGCCTCCTTAATTGGCTATTTCCCCTGAAGTCACTTCTTTGTCTTTGTGCCAACCAGGTTCCTAGTCTGCTTTTAACCCTTTGAAAGCCAGTGTGAGGAAGGTGACTTGTCACACACCCTCCCTCCAAAGCCTACAGACCTTGAGATTTCTCTTGTCTCCAGCCCAGCATCTCCTGCAGCTATGCCCAAAGTTCATCCCTCTCTTCTTCTACTCCTTTTAAGAGGAAGCAGATATTCTCCCTCTTTGGCACATGGGATCTGGGTTCTCGGGAACTCCAAGCTCCCCTCTGATACTAGCAGAGTCTCTTTTGCAGCTGCTAGTCTCCCCTGCAGCTCATGCATCTTCCCATAGAGGTTCTCCAGTCCTGTTCCCTCATTAGTTGAGGACTCTGTAGCAGTCTCCTGTGCCCCTGGGTTCACCCCATCTGCTCCTGGGTCCTTTCTGTCCCAGTCTCTTCATTTATTTTATTTTCTGCTTAGTGGATGTGGGAGATCATTCACTGCCAGACTCACAATTCTCACCAGTCCATACCCCTGATCACTCCCTGACCTGGCCTGGTTCCTGGGCACACCTCTGTTAGCCCATCACTTCTTCAGAGGGCAAAGTCTCTTCAGGCTGCCCACCTTCAGGTTGATCCTTACATACTTTACCCTCAAGGCCAGGCTTTACAAGTAGGCTACAGCTACACTGGCCAGTCTTGTGCAAGAACATATGCAAATGAGGCACGGCAGTGAATATCACTACACCTCATTTGCATACTTAATGAGCTCCCATTTTTGCTCAAGGGGCTCAAGTCTACACTGCTCCTTCTTACGCAAAAACCCCTTTTGCGCAAGAGCCGTTCTGCCTGAAAATAAGCAGCAGAATGACTCTTGTGCAAAAGCCCATTGCGCAAAAATGGCGGCTCATAAAGTATGCAAATGAGGTGCAACGATAGTCATTGCCGCACCTCATTTGCATATGTTCTTGCGCAACACTGGCCAGTGTAGACGTAGCTGTAGAGTGTTAAGGAGATAAAAATCTACCAAAAACAAGAGTTCTGACTCTCTAGATGATTCTCATAGACTCATAGACTTTAAGGTCAGAAGGGACCGTTATGATGATCTAGTCCGACCCCCTGCACAATGCTGGCCACAGAATCTCACCCACCCACTCCCAGAATAATCCTCTCACCTATATCTCAGATATTGAAGTCCTTGAAACAATGGTTCAAAGACCCCAAGATGCAGAGAATCCTCCAGCTGTGATCTGTACCCCATGCTACAGAGGAAGGCGAAAAACCTCCAGGGCCTCTGCCAATCTACCCTGGAGGAAAATTCCTTCCCAACCCCAAATATGGCGACCAGCTAAACCCTGAGCATGTGGGCAAGACTCACCAGCCAGACACCCAGAAAGTTCTCTATAGTAACTCCTATCATCCCTCCATTGACCTATTTACCACTGATAATGAATGGTCAATTAGTTACCAAAACCATGTTATCTCATCAAACCATCCCCTTCATAAACCCATCTAGTTTAATCTTGAAGCCAGATAGATCTTTTGCCCCCACTACTTCCCTTGGAAGGCTGTTTCAGAATCTCACTCCTTTAATGGTTAGAAACCTTCGTCTAATCTCAAGTCTAAACTTCCTACTAGCCAGCTTATATCCATTTGTTCTTGTGTCCACATTGGTATTAAGCTTACATAATTCCTCTCCCTCCCTGGTATTTATCCCTCTAATATATTTAAAGAATGCAATCATGTCCCCCCTCAGCCTTCTTTTGGTTAAGGTAAACAAGCCAAGCTCCTTGAGTCTCCTTTCATAAGACAGGTTTTCCATTCCTTGGATCATCCTAGTGGCCCTTCTTTGTACCTGTTCTAATTTGAATTCATCCTTCTTAAACATGGGAGACCAGAACTGCACACAGTATTCCAAATGGGGTCTCACCAATGCCTTGTATAATGGCACTAACACCTCCTTATCCCTACTGGAAATACCTCGCCTAATACATCCCAAGACCGTATTAGCCTTTTTCACGGCCATGTCACAATGGCGGCTCATAGTCATCCTATAATCAACCAGGATTCCGAGGTCCTTCTCCTCCTCCGTTACTTCCAACTGATATGTCCCCAGCTTGTTATTAATCCCTACATGCATAACCTTACACTTCTCACTGTTACATTTCATCCTATTGCTATCACTCCAATTTACAAGGTCATCCAGATCTTCCTGTATGATATCCCGATCCTTTTCTGAATTGGCAATACCTCCCAACTTTGTGTCATCCGCAAATTTTATCAGAACACTTCCACTTTTGGTGCCAAGGTCAGCAATAAAAAGATTAAATAAAATTGGCCCCAAAACTGATCCCTGAGGAACTCCGCTAGTAACCTTCCTCCAACCTGACAGTTCACCTTTCAATATGACCCGCTGTAGTCTCCCCTTTAACCAGTTGCTTATCCACCTCTCAACTTTCATATGAATCCCTATTTTTTCCAATTTAACCAATAATTCCACATGTGGTACTGTATCAAATGCCTTACTAAAGTCATGGTAGATTAGATCCACTGCATTTCCTTTATCTAAAAAATCTGTTACTTTCTCAAAAAAGGAGATCAGGTTGGTTTGGCACGATCTACCTTTTGTAAAACCATGTTGTAATTTGTCCCAATTGCCATTAGCCTCAATGTCTCTAACTACTTTCTCCTTCAAATTTTTTTCCAAGATCTTGCATACTACAGACGTCAAACTAACAGGCCTATAGTTACCCGGGTCACTTTTTTTTCCTTTCTTAAAAATAGGAACTATATTAGCAATTCTCCAGTCAAATGGTACAACCCCTGAGTTTAGAGATTTATTAAAAATTTTTGCTAATGGACTTGCAATTTCATGTGCCAGTTCCTTTAATATTCTTGGATGAAGATTATCTGGGCCCCCCGATTTACTCCCATTAAGCTGTTCAAGTTTGGCTTTTACCTCGGATATGGTAATATCTACCTCCATATCCTTAGTCCCATTTGTTATGTTACCATTATCCCTAAGCTCTTCATTAGCCTCATTAAAGACTGAAGCAAAGTATTTGTTTAGATATTGGGCCATTCCTAAATTATCCTTAACCTCCACTCCATCCTTAGTAATTAGCGGTCCTACTACTTCTTTTTTTGTTTTTTTCCTATTTATATGGCTATAAAACCTTTTACTATTGGTTTTAATTCCCTTTGCAAGGTCCAACTCTACCTGACTTTTAGCCTCTCTCACTTTGTCCCTACATGCTCTAACCTCAATAAGGTAGCTTTCTTTACTGATCCCTCCCATCTTCCACTCCTTATATGCTTTCTGCTTTTTCTTAATCACCTCTCTGAGATGCTTGCTCATCCAGCTTGGTCTAACACACCTACCTATAATTTTTTTCCCTTTTCTTGGGATACAGGCTTCTGACAGCTTCTGCAACTTTAACTTAAAATAATCCCAGGCCTCCTCCACCTAAGGATCCATAATTTCTTTAGTCCAATCAACTTCCCTAACTAATTTCCTTAATTTATTAAAGTTAGCCCTTTTGAAATCAAAAACCCTAGTCTCAGATTTATTTTTGTTTATCCTTCCATTTAATTTGAACTGTATTAGCTCATGATCTCTCGAGCCAAGATTGTCCCCTACAACCATTTCATCTATGAGGTCCTCGCTACTCACCAAAACCAAATCTAAAATAGCATCCCCCCTTGTTGGTTCAGCAACTACTTGATGAAGGAATTCATCAGCTATCCCATCTAGGAAAATCTGAGCCCTATTATTATTACTAGCACTTGTTCTCCAATCTATATCTGGAAAGTTGAAATCTCCCATGATTACGCAATTTCCATGAGTATTTACTTCATTAAAAACATTAAAGAGGTCTCTATCCATATCCAAATTGGATCCTGGTGGTCTATAACACACCCCAAGCACTATCCCAGGGGAGGATCTGATAGTTTTTTTCCCCAATGTGATTTTTGCCCAAACAGACTCTGTCTTCTCCATTCCATCACTTTTTATTTCTTTACAATCTACCTCATCTTTGATATACAATGCGACTCCACCACCTTTACCCTTATTTCTGTCTTTCCTAAACAGCACATACCCTTCAATACCTGTACTCCAATCATGCCTAGTATTCCACCATGTTTCTGCTATTCCTATAATATCTGGTTTCACTTCCTGGACCAATAGCTCTAGTTCCTCCATTTTGTTACCTAGGCTCCTCGCATTGGTGTACAAACATCTTAATTTTTGCTGTATGGCCTCACTCACATTCTTTACCCAATTTGGCACGGACGTTGTACCTCCAATATGACCTATTAGACTAGTATCCACCCTACCCTTCCTCATGTACATCCTCCTACCCCCAGCTATATCCTTTCTTACTTCGTTTTCCTCCCTCTCAGTGTTAAAATCTGGCGTAGAGATTACCTGGACATCTCCCAACCGTCTCTCCCAAATTCCTAGTTTAAAGCTCTCTTAATCAGTTGAGCCAGCCTCCATCCTAGAAGTCTATTCCCCTCCCTACTTAGGTGAAGTCCATCCCGAGAGAACAGTCCTCTGTCCATAAATGCCTCCCAGTGACCATACATTCCAAAGCCCTCCTTATAGCACCACTGCCTAAGCCATCTATAATCCTG
This sequence comes from Pelochelys cantorii, assembly GCA_032595735.1. NCBI lineage: Eukaryota > Metazoa > Chordata > Testudines > Trionychidae > Pelochelys > Pelochelys cantorii. Next base: position 145,009,701 of record CM064328.1, on the reverse strand, counting down.
TCACATCTTAGTTGCCCTTCTCTAGGAACAGGCAGAATGCCACTAAAGATCACCTGAGCCTCAATTTCCTTGAGCGTCCTCCCCAGCCTAGCATAGTCTCCCTTAATTCGTTCCAGCGAGAATCTAGCTGTATCATTTGTTCCTACATGAAGGATGATCAATGGATTCCTTCCTGCTCCCTTAATAATCCTCTTCAATCTCGGTTCCACATCCCGTATCTTAGTACCTGGCAGACAGCACACCCTTCTATTCTCTGGATCAGCTCTGGTTACAGGCCTATCTATTCTTCTCAATAAGAAGTCCCCAATCACGTAGACCTGCCTTTTCCTCGTGACAGTGCGATTCTCTGGTCTATCTCTTGCTTCCTCTGGCTGCAAGTCCTTGCCATTCCTGTTTTCCCTTGTAATCCTCTTTAACCCATCTTGTATCCTCCTGATGCTCATTATTGGTATTGTCTCCATTAACTCTTCCCCTTTATCTGTGGGACTAGCCACTCTTCTCTTCTTCCTTACCCTTCCATCTTCATTATCTACCTGCTGTACCCCTTCTTCATTCTCCAACTCCACATACCTGTTCTTGAGCTCTATTTTTCCTTCACTGACCCATCTTTTCCTCTGCCTGGTTCTCTTAGTCACATGCTTCCACTGTCCATTTTCTTCACCCAGCAGTCCCCCCTCTGAGGCCCTTGATCCTGCTTCCATCTGCATATCTAAACTTTCCCCTTCAGCCACATCATGCCTTTGCTCCATCATCTGCTCAAACCCCCTTCTAAACTCGACCAGAGTTTCCACCTGCATCTCCAGTCCTCGCATCTTTTCTTCCATCAGCTCTATCTACTATGTATTTTAGAGAGTCTGTCTGTCTGTGCATCTGTCTGTCTGTTCAAGAACTCCTCCTAAACAGTAAGAGCTAGGACCACCAAATTCAGTATGCATCTTCTTCTTATCATAACTTAAAGCAAGGTCAGGGTTTGGTTGTGCCAAGAAAAAGGTATGTGCCCAAAATGGGACTGTTTTACATAAAATCATACAGAAAAGAGGTAGAGTCACCAGACAGATGAAAGTGGCTGGGAGGGGGTGTTTCCCCCCACACACCTGGGAAAGCCCCAGCCCTGAGCCTTCCGCCCCCAGGTATCCTTTAGGCAGGATGGGGGGTCCTGAAGCTCCGACTCCCTGATTTTTCTGGGAATATTGCTGGCTGTTCCCATTCATCAAGGAGTGAGGAGAAAGTGTGTCATTTGCTGCATTCCTCACTCTGGCTGGGGAACACAGGCAGCAGATGAACCTAGATCTGCCCCAGTCGGGGGCATGCACCCTTCCCCTGGCTGTGCCTGCTGGAGCTGCAGCAGCTATGAAGAGGAGTTTCTCACCTGACCCCAGACTGCTGAGGTGAGAGACCTCTCTCTCCTCTCTCTCCAGGTCAGCCTGTATACTGAACCCCTCATCCCCAGTCCCACTCCAGAGAATGATTTAAATGAAGAAAAACAAATATTAGTTGAGTTAGGGACCTCAGCAACACCAGGTAGATCTTCTGGTACAATGTAATTGCAATATTGATGTAAATATTCACATTATGAACTCTAACTGCAAAAAGTACAATTATTTTTATCCACAATATTATATATTTTAGTGAAAATGAATATTGATACAGTTGTCTGAGTCCATTTTTAATGACAAAGAACTGTATTTTCAAGTTATCTTACCCTGGCAAAGCAATTAAGAAGACGCTTATCAAAATCATCGGTGACCCGACCTCCATATTGCACTTCTCCGATCATGTATCGTACTGTGCTCCATGATATACCCTAGATACAAATAAAATGAAATACCATAGTTACAATCTATACCACTCTATGGCAGTAGTGTCCGTGCCTGGGGACGTGCCTGCAGTCTCTGAGGCTCTAAATTGTGGGTAGAAGATCAGTTTGATCATATATTTCAAATATATTCCCTCATCCATGTTCTATGATTTTTAAATTAAAGTATTAGACTTGGTCCTGTCACAGCATGGAGGCTTTGTCTCCCCACATACATCCCACCACTTCCTTTACAGTCCCAAAGACAGCTCTGATGTAGTTTGTGAGCCCTTTGAATAGCTGCTGTCTCTTCCTTTCTTCTCAACAGCTCTCTCACTGGACATCTGATGCATGGCACGGGATAGCTATTACCTGCTTCTGTGCACTAAACCAGTGTTTCTCAACCTTTTTTTTATAAAAAAGAAGTTACTCACCTTGTGCAGTAACGATGGTTCTTCGAGGTGTGTCCCCCCGTGGATGCTCCACTGTGGGTGTCGGGCCCATCCCGGTGTCGCAGATCGGAGATCTCAAAGCTGTTGTCTGCCAGACCGCGCATGCGTGGCGGCCATCTTGCAGCTTTTTGCGCCGTTTTCTGTCGCGTGGTCCGGCTCCCGCTAGTTCCTCCTCAGCGTCGAAGTCTGAAAGACAGAAAGAACAGACTCCAAAGAGGGGAGGAGGGTGGGTCGTGGAGCACCCATGGGGCACACACCTCGAAGAACCATCGTTACTGCACAAGGTGAGTAACTTCTTCTTCGGGTAGTGTCCCCGTGGGTGCTCCACTGCGGGTGATTTCACAGCAGTAGCCTGGATGAAGGCGGTGGGTTCGGAGTTAGTGGTTACCGCCGTGGTTAGCACTGCGGAGGCTACAGCTGCATCTGTCAGAAGGATATTCTGCAAAGCATAGTGTTTAGCAAATGTAAAATCTGAGGACCAGGTAGCTGCTCGGCAAATGTCCCTCAGCGGAACTCCTTTGAGGAAGGCCGCAGAAGAGGCTACCGCTCTCGTAGAGTGGGCTGTGATAGTCTGTGGAAGCGGCTTACTCCTTAGCTCGTAGCAGCGGGTTATGCAGGAGATGATTATTTTTGAAAGTCGCTGCAAAGAGAGAGGGGAGCCCTTTGAGCGAGCGTCCAAGGAAATGAACAAGTGCTGAGAGTTACGTGTTTCCCTAGTTCTCTCGATATAAAATGCGAGGGCTCTACGAACGTCTAGAGAGTGCAGTCTTGCTTGGCAGTCTGAGGTATGAGGCTTCGGGTAGAAGACTGGCAATATAATGGGCTCGTTTATGTGGAAGGCAGAATTAACCTTTGGTAAAAAGGATGGTTGGGGATGAAGGTTAACCGCCTGAGGAGTAAAAATAGTGTATGGTGGATTGGCTGAGAGGGCTGCCAATTCTCCTACCCTCCTCGCAGAGATAATAGCCACAAGGAAAATCACTTTCATCGATAGGGTATTGAAATCACATGTGGCTAACGGCTCAAAGGGAGGTCACACCAATTCTAAGTTCCAGGGTTCTGGAGGATGCCTGTGCTCGGGAAAGAGATTGGTAAGGCCTTTCAAGAATCTCTTTGTGGTCGGGTGAGAAAATGGGGTGAATCCGTCAATTGGTTGATGAAATGCTGAAATAGCCGCCAGGTGTACTTTGAGCGATGATAAGGCGAGTCCAGCTTGTTTAAGATGTAGGATGTATTCCAGTAGGGAAGGCAATGGGGTAGTGGTGCAGGGCACTTTATGGGAGATGCACCACTGTTGGAATCTGTGCCATTTGTGCAGGTAAGTTACTCGTGTGGAAGATTTTCTGCTGTTTAAGAGAACATTCTTAACATCTTGAGAACAACTTATTTCTGTCTGTTTGAACCAACTAGCAGCCAGGCATGAAGGATGAGGCGGTGTGGTTGTGGGTGCAGTATTCGGCCATGATCTTGCAACAGGAGATCTGGACGGTCTGGAAGATGGAACAGGGGATGAGAAGACAGCCGATACAGGTAAGGAAACCAAACTTGGCGAGGCCAGAATGGAACTATTAGAATTACTGTTGCCTCGTCTAGGAGTATCTTCTCCAATACTCTCGTTATTAATGGAATGGGAGGGAACGCATAAAGTAGACTCCCTTTCCAACTGAAGAGGAAGGCATCGCCTATCAAGTCTAGGCCGATTCCTGCTCGTGAACAATACCGCATACACTTTGTGTTGTATTGCGTGGCGAAAGGGTCGATGGAAGGGTGACCCCACTTGGTGAAGATGGTATGTATGATGTGTGTCTCTCCCACTCGTGCTGGGAAGCGAACCTTCTGCTCAACGCATCTGCCATAGTATTGTCCTTTCCTGGTAAGTAGGCGGCGGTGATGGTCACACCGTGCTGGTTGCAAAAGGTCCAGAGATGGATCGCCTCTGTGCACAGGGAGTGGGAGCACGCTCCTCCCTGCTTGTTTATGTAATAGACGGCAGTAATGTTGTCCGTGAGCACTGTTGCAACTTGATTGTGAAGGAGGGGAAGAAAGTGCTTACAGGTATTCGTGACGGCCCAAAACTCCAACAGATTTATGTGGAGGAGGGACTCCTCGGGAGACCACTGGCCCTGAACTTGGCTGTCTTGCACGTGTGCTCCCCAACCCAGTAATGAAGCGTCCGTTGTGAGTTGAAGCTTGGGTTGTGGTTTGTGAAAGGGGATACCAGCCCACAGGTTGTCGGAAATGGTCCACCAAGTAAGAAACCGCTTGACTATGACAGGAACCACCACCGTCCTGTGCACATCGTGTCTGCCTGGTGTATATATTCTGGACACCCAATGCTGGAGGCAGCGGAGATGGAGCCGCGCGTTGGCTACGACGTACGTCGTGGAAGCCATGTGTCCTAAAAGTCATAGACACGTGAGGAGAGGCACTGTAGGGCTTGTGTTTATCACTTGTACTAGATCTTGAATGGCCTGGAATCTGTCGGAAGGTAAGTAGGCTTGAGCTGTTGAGGAGTCGAGATGAGCTCCTATGAACTGTATAGACTGTCGAGGAGTCAGTGAAGATTTCTGGATGTTTATTATGAGCCCCAGTGTATCGAACCCGAGTCTCATCATGGTAACCGCCCACTCGGCTTCTTTGAACGAGCGTGCTCTGATGAGGCAATCGTCTAGGTAGGGAAAGATGATAATTCCTAACTGATGAAGAAAAGATGCCACTACTGCAAGCGTTTTGGAGCAGACTCTCGGGGCTGAGGATAGGCCGAAAGGAAGGACCTTGTACTGGTAGTGGGCTGTGCCTACCAGGAAGTGGAGGAAACGCCTGAGTGCAGGATGGATGGCGATGTGAAAATAGGCATCCTGCAGATCGAGGGACGCGAACCAATCGTTCTGTTCTAGGGATGGTATGACTGTTGCTAATGTCACCATCTTGAAGTGCTGTTTGCGTACATATCGATTCAGTTGCCGGAGATCGAGTATGGGCCTCCACCCTCCTGACTTTTTCTCCGTCAGAAAATAGTGGGAGTAAAAGCCTCTGCTGTGGAAGGCTTCTGGGACCCTCTCTATCACTCCCATACTGAGTAGGTGATCTACCTCGTGAGCGAGAAGAGACTCGTGAGACGGGTCCCTGAAGAGGGAGGGGTAGGGAGGTGTAGTGGGGGGGAGGGATAGGAATGGAATCACATAGCCAGATGTTATTAGCTGCATGACCCATCGGTCCGATGTTATTACGGCCCAACGGTGTTGGTAGGGCCTCAAATGATGATAGAAGAGCGCTTTGGTGATGTGATGAGTGGGTAGCAACTGGATGGTTCGCAGTCCCTTGACGCTCCTGTCAAACCTGCTATTTGCCAGCCTGCTGGTGAGCTGGTCTCCGCTGTTGTGGGTGATGCCTCTGGAGGCGTTGGCGACCTCTTTGGGTCTCATATTGCCTTCCCTGGGGTGGGGCATAGGGGAGCTGTCTCTGCCTCTGGTATGGCATGTAGCGTCTATGTCTAAAGGGTGGAGTGTACATACCTAGAGTCCTTAGTGTGGTGCGCATGTCTTTACCAGAGTGTAGTACCTGGTCTGTTTTGTCCCCAAACAAATTCTGTCTATCGAACGGAAAATCTTTGATTTTTGACTGGATTTCTTTTGGGGCTGCCGCCATGTGGAGCCATGATGCCCTGTGCATCACGATAGATGTGGCCGTGGTACAAGCCGCTGTATCGGCTGAGTCCAGCACAATATGGAGAGCTGAACGGGCGGACATGAAACCTTCCTGTATCACTACTTTCAATATCTGGCGTTTGGAGTCCGGAAGGTGGTCGAGGAGGGGGACAAGTTTGGCGACATTATCAAAGGTGTGATTTCCAGCAAGGCCGAATAGTTCGCCATACGGAGTGATAATGTGGCGGACGAGTAAATTTTCCTGCCAGATAGGTCCAACCTCTTGATGTCCTTATCCCCTGGGGTGGTCTTATGGTGGGGTGCTTTGGACCTCTGTTGGGTGGCATCGAGCACCAAGGAGTTCGGAAGCGGGTGGTTAAATAAGAACTCCATGCCGTTGGTCAGAACAAAAAACTTTTTGTCCGCCTTTTTGTTAGTGGGGGGGATCGAAGCCGGTGTTTGCCAAATGCCATCAGCTATTTCGAGGATGGCAGCGTCCAATGGAAGGGCAACTTTTGAGGAGTGAGAAGGATGAAGATTCCTCAGTAAATGGTGTTGTTTTTGCTGCACCTCTGCCAATTAGACGTTCTAGCTCTCAGCAACCCTTTTGAAGAGTTCCTGAAAATCCTTGATGTCATCTGTGGGCAAAGAGTCCCCATGAAACACCGCATCGTCAGGGGATGATGATGCTACCTCTGTGGGGGACTGGTGGTGAGGGTCCTCCGTGTCAGAGGGGTGGTCAGCATCAACCTCAACGGTCTCCACTGTCGTAGCCTGAACTCCCGACGGTGTCGGTGGTCTGTCTAACTGTGGGGAGACAGATGAACTCCTAGGTGGAGGGGGCAGTGGAGGAGAATGTAACAGCGATCCAGCTGTAGAACGAGGAGGTGAGTGCAGGGATCGGTCCCTGGAAGTGTAGTGTCGGCGCCATCTGTCATCATGATACGGTGAGTAATGACAGTGATGTGAGTAACAATGTCCGTAATACGAGGTTCTGTGATATGATGGAGACCTCAGAGACCTGGAACACACCCTATAATAGGATGGAGATGGAGAGTAATCTTGATAATAATGATGTCGATGGTGAGGTGGGGCGGTGTCAGTTCAGTATCTTGCGGGAGAAAGATGGCGTGATGCCGGAGGCGAGCATATGGGTGGTGAAGGAGGCTCGGGCGAGAAAGCCTCTGGCCCAGGACTCAGGGACAGGGAAGATAGTCTGTGCGTTCTCTCCCTGACTCTACCGAGGACTTGGATAGGAGATGCAGATGAAACCAACCTCATAGATGATGGAGGGCGTGGAAGACTGCGTTCCGCATGCGCAGGTGCCGGTTTAGCAGAGGCTGAGGCAGAGGGTGCCCTGGTGAGAGGCGATGCTCGTACTGCGGTGGTCGGTGCCGGAGGCGGAGTCGGTGCAGTAGTTTTCGGTGCCGACGTGACCGTGTGCTCTGCACCCAGCGGTGCCGAGGCAGTAGGCGGTGCCGTAGCGCTCGGTGCGGAGGCCACCGGTGCCGATGATGAAGTCGGCCCCGAGAAGGAGACGGCACTGATGGCGCTGGAACTGATTTGGGCCGGTGTGCCGAGCGGTCCGATGTACTAGACGTGGACATGCTATGAGGCTGTTTGTGTTTCTCCGCCTTGTGGGAGACCGCGGACCCCGAGGTCCCTGGCTGGTCCATCGTGCTCACTCTAAGTGGCAGAGAGTGGGACGGCGACAGAAGCTTCTTCTTGTACGCCGCCTTGGTTGGTACGAGGCAGGGTGAGTCCGTGGGAGGTTCGGACTGCGGCCAAAGGGCTTTGTCAAATAACAACATCTTGAGACGCATTTCGCGATCTTTGCGAGCCCTGGCCGTCAGTTTTGAACAGTGGGGGCACTTTTGTGGGATGTGCCCCTCACCAAGACATTTTATACAGGTGGAGTGGCCGTCTGAGGCAGGCATGGAGTCTTTACATGCCGCGCATTTCTTGAAGCCTGGGGAGCCAGGCATTGTGTCTGTTTTAACTACTAACTACTATAGAAGACATTTTTTTTAAAAAGAACTAACTATTAATTAACTGACTAACTATTTAAAACTATAATATTTACAAAACGGTTGAAATTCTCTCCTCTCAGGTTCTGACGAACGATGAGAGAGGGAGCTGTTTCTCTGTCTGTGCCCGAAGACGGTTAGGAGGAACTGGTGGGAGCCGGACCGCACGACAGAAAACGGCGCGAAAAGCCGCAAGATGGCCGCCCCGCATGCGCGGTCCGGCAGACAACAGCTTTGAGATCTCCGATCTGCGGCGCCGGGACGGGCCCGACACCCACAGTGGAGCACCTACGGGGACACTACCCGAAGAAGAATTATAAGTACCCTCAGTACCTACAGTCTTCAGACACACGATTTTTTTTTCTACCATTGCAACACATTTGTTTAAACAACTTAATCATAGCTGAGCGGACGATGACATTTTTGTGTGTAAAAAGTACAAAAATAACAAAGTGCTGTAAAACTTAAAACAAAAATTCAGTTTTCTCCAAATTTCAGTTGTGTTGATGTACCCCCCAGACTTCTCTCGTGTATCCCTAAGGGTACTTGTACCCCTGATTGAGAAACACTGCACTAAACCATGGGAGCCTAGGAAAACAGGACAAGAGTTTGGCTTTCTCAGATTCTATGGGAGTTTTCAGCAAAGGATGACTTCCCTCGCTGATACAACCATCCTCAACACCCCAGGAAAGGGCAAAATAGAAGAAACTGAGAAACAATAACCAGTTAGAGATCCTGGATTCTCTGCCCCAATCCCATTAAATATTTGAGAAGCCTGAGGGATACTCTTATTTGTATGGCTGACTGTAGTGCCCAAGAAACTATACACCAAATGGGGATAACCAGAGTACAGTATGTTCTAACTATTCCCCCTATTTACCTAAACTAGGGTTGCTAGGTGTCCGATTTTTTATCACAACACCCGATCAAGAAGGGACCCCAGTGGCTGCCGTCAACACTGCTGACCAGGTCATTAAAAGTCTGTCTGGGGCTTATGCAGGCTCTCTACCTAGCTCTGCACCACTCTTGGAAGTGACATATCTCTTTGGCTCCTAGGCACAGGGCCAGCAGGGGAGGCAACACACACTGTTCCCACACCTCCCCAAGCGCTGGCTCTGCAGCTCTCATTAGTCAGGATAATGGTTGGGGGGGACATGTCCAGTGGGCACTTCTGGGAGCTGCCCAAAGTGAGTACCATCCAGAACCAAACCCCACCCTGATCTCTAACCCCCTGCTCCAGACCCCTTCCACACCCAAGATCCCTCCCAAAGTGCAACACCCTGCCCCAGTTCTGAGTGCCTTCCCACATCCAAACTCCCTCCCAGAGCCTGCACTCCGTTCTGCATCTGAACCCCTTCTCTGCCCCAGTCCCCTCCTGTACCCTGTCCATCCCCCAAACCTCTATCCCAACATGAAGCCACCACCTGCACCCTGAATCCCTCATTTCTGGCCACATTCTGGAACCCGTACCCACAGCACATATCTCCTCCCAAATCTCAACCCCCTGCCCAGTCCAGATCTCCCTCCTGCATCCCAAAACCCTCATCCCCGGACCCACCCAAGAGCCCACACCCCTCGCTCATGCTCTCCTACACTCAACATCCTGCCTCAGTCCAGTGCCCCCTCCCACACCCTGAATCCCTCATTACTGTCCCCACACCAGAGCCCGCACCCCCAGTCTACAGTTCATACTCCCTCTCATATCCCAACCTCCTGCCCCAGACTGGTGAAAATGAGCCAGTGAATGAAGGGGGGAGTGAGCAACAGAGGAAGGAGAGATGGAGTGAATGTATGGGAGCTGGGGCCTCAGAGAAGTTGAAGGGCAGGGCGCAGCCTTGGGGAAGGGGTGAGGAAGGGCGTTCAGTTTTCTGAAAGATGGCAATCCTAAACCAAGAGACTGTGGAGAGAGAGAGGTGTAGGAAACAGGTACACTGGCTCTGTGCACGTGAGGAACTCTTTTGTGCCAGGGAATATCGTTGCAGGAGACTTGTGGGTGGCTTCACCACCTAAGCATCAAAAAAGGAGCAGATCCTAGTAGAGATCCTACCCTGAGCTATTGCCTTTAAACTCTCTGAAACAGTAAAAGTGCGTCTACACAGTACCCTAAACTCAAAATAAGATACGCAATTTATGCTATGCAAATTGCATATCTTATTTTGAATCTATTTCAAAATAGCTTATTTTGAAATTTGGTGTGCCTACACAGCGCCAAATTTTGAAATAACATGCTATTTCAAGCCACCCCTTATCCCTAATGCAACGAGATTTACCAGGAAGGTGAAATAGCACACCCATTATTTCAAAATAACGGGCGGCTTGTGTAGACGTTGTGTAGCTATTTCGGGAAAATACCTGTGCAGTGTAGATGTACCCTAAGTTAGGCCTTAAGGATGAAAAAGTCAGACACTATGAATCAAAGGAAATATTAGCACTACTCAATTGATGAAGTCTTAAATGGCCATTTTAAATTTTATCATGGACATATTGAACCAGTTTGACTCTTCACACTCTCTCTCTCTCTCTAACCATGAATATATTATCGGATTATAGAATTCACCATGTTACTCATGCAAGTAGGGGTGCCTTCTTCAATAAAATTTCTCACTTCATTAATTTATTTTATGATCTTCTACATATGCTTACTAAAAAACAGGATCAACATTAACCAGTAATTTTTAAAGGCTGTCATATTTTAGACAGATTGCTGAAATTACGAGATCGAATTCTGAAGTCTTTAACCAGTCCAGAACTCCTATTGTAGGTCATGGGAATATGGGCTGAGTAAAAAATGCAGAATTTGGTCTATAGTGACTGATGATCAAATACTTAATGCTTTTTGAATTAAATTATATTTTTTGTTAAGAGTTTTCATATGGATAATAGTGTATATGCTTGACAGAATGTTCTTCCAAGTTGACATTCTAATTACTATTGAAAGAATAAATATTCTTCTCAATATAAACAGAACTATGTGAAGTAAGAAGCAATTATAGATACTGTGTACAAAAATATTACTCACTTTCTTGATATCACATTCATCTAGGTGATTCTGTATAAATTGAACACTGGCTGTAAAGTCTGCAGAATTGAATTCATAGGGAATATTCCAGCCCAAAGGGCCAAACTTTCGCCGTTCCTTAAGAATACCATTGAAAATAAATAGTGAGTCTGTTTTCTTTAAATTTACTATGTTGCATCATTATTATTTATGGTGAAGTGAAACTGGAATTAAAGATTACAGCGAATAAATGGCACAGTCCAAACACACCATTATGTATTTCCTCGGTATAATTAATAATGGTTTTTAGGTGCTGCATGTTGGAACAACAAAAACATTTATTACTACCCATTTTAATGATTATAATAGCCCTGGGTTTTAAAATCTCCCATATCTTTATTGCTGGATCATGATGATAGAGTTTGTTATGTTAAGTAGGGTACTTGGTCTAATTTTCAGACATGATGAACACTTGCAGTTCCCTATGATTTTAACAGACTCAGCAACTCTGTCCATCAAGATATAATCTTTCCTTTTTTTTCTATTTGTGGTCTATTTGTTAAAAGTAGTTCTGATTTTCAGTTTCATATTCTGACACTAAGTTACTCAAGTGCACTTAAGTTGTTCTTTTTGTTTTAATTCCTTCTCCAATGCCTTTTGGTTTATATGCCTTTTAAAATTGTTACTGCTTTTATATATGGTAAGGCTGCCTGTTTACCTCCCATTATCTCAGATCTTCTTTATTAATGTTTCAGGTTAACATCAGATGCTTTTTCTGTAATGTAACTGTAAATCTACTAATACAAATAAAAATAGTAAAATCTAAAATATTGAAAAGTAATCCTTAGAATTAATATGATTAGCATTGTAACTGAAAAGCCTTACATCCCTTACACCCATATTTTACTTTCCTCATGGAGTAAAGACCTATGATTTGCTGAAAATATTCTTGATATGGCACCTGGGAATCTCATATATGTAGCTCATCTGTTATTTTTATTTTTCTGTGTGAACATTTAAATTTGTGCCCTCCTTATAAATGGCTGTTGCATGCTATTTAACTCCTTCTAAAAACTGTCAAAATGTAGAAGCAAACAAATACAATTTGGCTACGTCTAGACTATGGGGGTACGTCTACACTAGCTCGTTAGTTCGAGCTAGGTAGGGTAATGAGGGCAAGCGGAGTTGCAAATGAAGCCCGGGATTTAAATATCCTGGGCTTCATTTGCATGTTCCCGGGTGCTGCCATTTTTAAATCCCCCTTAGTCCAAACTCCGTGCCCGCGGCTACACGTGGCACAGACTAGGTAGTTCGAATTAAAGATCCTAATTCGAACTACCATTACTCCTCATTCCACCTCTGGTATCCCGCAAAAACCCCGCCGCGTCCAAGGAATGCATTTTCTCTTCTGCTTTTTTTCACGGAAGAGCAAACACACTCTTTCGGGGAACCCTGTATACCTCGTTTCATGAGGCATAAAGGCTCCACTGAAAAAGGAGGCTTTTCCACCATTTGGCCCTGTCTAGACAGGGCCAAATGGCGGAAAAGCCTCTTCCGAAAAAAAAAGCGAAAAAAGCTATGTAAAATGTAGAGAGCATTTTGCATAGTTTTTTCTGCAAAAATGGCACAGTCTAGACCTAGCCTAAGATAAAAAGGGAGTTGTGGAATATTATACTCACATTTTTAAAATCCATTTCAGAGACAACACATTTCTTAAGCATCTCAAACAACAAAGCTTTCTAGTTAGCAAAAGTAAATGGGTAAAACCCTGGCCAAATTGAAGTCAATGAACAAAAATCCTATTGACTTCAACATGTCAGTTCTCTAGTGTGTTGAAGTGTGGTTATAGTCAGAAAAATAACTATGTAAAAATTGATGCCATACTCAACAGATCTGCTGCTTATTTGTACTGATAGTTATATATACTGATTTAACTGGAATTTTGTCTATCTGACTTTCTGAAAGACCAGTAATCCATACTAATGGCTTCTTTTCTGTCTTTGTCTCTTTGACAGACAAAGAACATCAGTAAAATGAATTAGAAGTTTGTTGTTAGTGAACACGGGAACCAAAATCAATTTGCCTAGAATTAAAACACTAATGGAATGGGGTAAAATAATAGTAATCAAGTAGATATATGGATTATTAGTGATAGTGAAAAAATTGCTTTTTGGCAGCAAGTAGCTGTAGAATCCATGAGTTTTGCTAAGGTCAACACAGTCAAGACCATAAGAAAGCTTAGCTGTAACCATGCAATTTTGCTCTTTCTCTTCCTAATTTTCAGAGCATTCTGAGAATGCAGGGAAACAGAAGAGAAGTCTTAGACAACTCTGCAATGCCATGGAAAAACTCTGTCTATTCCTCGCAGATTATTTTTACTGTAGAAGTGAAGTAATTTCCAGTTGTGTCTTGTGTTAAACAAGCTTATCACTTTAATTCCACATATAATGCAAATTAGATAAAATACTTCTGAACTAATGTTATATGTTCCAGGATGCATACTGGAGTGGCTGAGCTAACTTGCAATGATTTTGAGTTTTTCAGATAGGTGGATTGTGTTGGGAAATGAGCATTTTTTCCCTGTCCATTTCAAGATAAATACAACCTCGCTGAGTTTGGCAATGTTCTCAGTCCCTCCTGAATTACTGATATAAAACCTCACTCCAGAACTGCCCAGACACACTAGAACTGTCTGTCTGAAAAATCTGTCTTGAAATTAATCGTGCTAGGTGAAAAGATTCTCTTTCCAATATGCTAATATGTAGGCCTTCTTTATTCATTGATCACCTGTCATGCACAGACCCTTGGTTTAATTCTCTAAAGCCTTGTCTGATACAAATTCCTATAATTGTCCTATGTGTTGAAGTGAGATCCCAAATAGATGAGAATTTTTCATAGTTCTATAGCACTCTTTTGAAGATTCATGAACAACCTCAACAACTCATTTTTAACCACAATCTGAACCTTTGAAAGAAATTTATCAATTACCAGCCAATAGTGTAAATCAGTGGTTCCCAACCTTTTTCACATGTGGGACCAGCAAACCCATTCACAAACATGTGGCAGACCGGCAACATTGTATTTGTGTATTTGAATATTCATTATACACATAATGAATATGCAAATATGCAAATAAAATGATATATGTCTGCCTAACCCCAACCCAGCTCCTTGCTCCACAGTGCCTAAAACCCTTTGACTCCCATCCCTACGCCTCATGCCCTTTGACCCTTTAACCTCACCCCTTTGGCCCAACCTCACCCCCATACTCCCCAGAGTGAGGCTGCCCCCTCTAGGGAGTGTGATCATCACTGCCGTATGGGCATGGTGAGTGGCCATTGGCTGTGTGTCCCCTCCCTCCCAAGCATGCCCCCATGAGTAGAGGCGGGGATGGGGATGGAGTAGAGAGTGTGGCACCCCAGCCAGGCCTCCATTTTACCTGGGTGGGACAGAGGGAGGCGCCTCCTGCTCTGCCTCCTCTTGCTGCCACTACTGGCAAAATTGGCTGCACGGGCAGGGGAAGCAGCCATTGGAGGTGCATGTGCTCTTTCCTCCTGCCCTCCACTGCACAGCTCTTCCAGCCCCAGACCCCAGAGCCACTGTGGCCCAGCAGCTAAAAGGTGGGAACGACTGGTCTAAATACAGAAAAATGTGAACATATTGATAGTGACTAGAAAGGTCACCTTCCAGGATAAATAAAGCAAAGAGCAAGTTGCTAATGGCTCAAAGGAGGAGCATGAGTATGGATAATACTAGGTTGAGCTCCTATGCCAGTACTGTTTGATAGAAATGTAGATATAACCTTTCCAGCCCCTTCAAGAAATGTCCCACCCTGGGACTGGCAAACATGGAATAGACAGATGTCCTTGAGATGACTGCAAGGTAAACTGTAATAGAGGATGGTGCAAGGCCTAGCTGTTTCAGTGTTGGAGATCCTGTAATGGAGGTGTATGATGTTTCTCACCCCAGCATGTGAACTTCTGCTTGGCTAAATACGTGGCTCTGGTGGAAGGTTTCCGACAGCCAAAAAAGACATTCCTTTCTGGACTCGAGCAGAGATGCACTAATGGATTTAACTATGAAGCTTCCAGGCCATGACATGGAGGGGCTGGAGGTCCAGGTAGCAGAGGCAATTGTGGTCCTGTGTGATTAGGCTGAGGTAGAGCGGTGGAGCTAGTGGGGCACCCATCAACAGTTCTAGAAGTGCTGATGTGTCCATGTTGGGGCAAGGAGGATTACTCTTGCCTTGTCTCTGCAGATATTTAAGACTACCCTGTGCATACACAAGGTGGTCTCCCTATGGAAGTAGGAATGTGTCCGAGAATGAGCACGGGCTGTGATTCAGAAAGAAGTAGGCATTTCCTTTTGTTCCTGTGGCAAATAGGTCAACCTGGAGAAATCCCCATCTTTGGAAGATGGAGCATATGACATCTGGATGGATGGATCACTTGTGATTACAGAACAATCTACTGAGGAAATCTGCTAGTTTGTTATGTACTCCTGGGAGATAGGATGCTCCCAGGTAAATGGAATAGGCTATATAGAACTCCCACAGCTGAAGGGCTTCTTGATATAGTGGAGAGAGGTACACACTTCCCGCTGATTGTTGATGTAAAACATGGCAGTGGTGTTCTCTGTCACCACTGTCATGCACTGGTCCTGTGTAGGGACTAGAATGTTTGATATGGCAATCATACTGCTGAGCTTCCTGATATTGAGGTGAGGAGAGAGCTTGCTTTGCAACCCTAACTCCTGTGTCTGAGGGTCTCCCAGATGTGCCCCCATCCCAAGGCTGATGTGTCCATTACTAGGGTTAAAGTGACCTGTTGAAAGGGACTCCCTCACACACTGTACAGGGGTTGAGCCACCTTTGGAGGGATGGTAGTACCTTTTCTGCAGAAAAGGACCTGGGGAGTACAGTGGATGGAAAGCTGGATGTGAGTCAACAGTGTGCCCTTGTAGCAAAGAAGCCTAATGGCATATTAGGTTGCATTAGGAGGAGCATTGCCAGCAGATCCAGAGAAGTGATTATTTCCCTTTATTTGGCTCTGGTGAGGCCACATCTGGAGTATTGTGTCCAGTTCTGTGCCTCCCTCCCCCACTACAGAAAGGATGTGGATGCATTGGAGAGGGTCCAGCGGAGGGCGACCAAAATGATTAGGGGGCTGGAGCACATGACCTATGAGGAGACACTGAGGGATTAGGGTTTGTTTAGTCTGCAGAAGAGAAGAGTGAGGGGGGATTTGATAGCACCCTTCAACTTCCTGAAGGGAGGTTGCAAAGAGGATGGAGAAAGGCTGTTCACAGTAGTGATGGATGGCAAAACAAGGAACAATGGTCTCAAGTTACAGTGGGGGTGGTCTAGGTTGGATATTAGGAAAAACTATTTCCCCAGGAGGGTGGTGAAGTACTGGAATGCGTTACCTAGGGAGGTGGTGGAATCTCCATCCGTAGAGGTTTTTAAGACTTGGCTTGACAAAGCCCTGGCTGGGTTGATTTAGTTGGAATTGGTCCTGCCTTGGTCAGGGGGCTGGAGTTGATGACCTCCTGAGGTGTCTTCCAGCTCTATGATTCTAGGAGTACTGAGTCCAGCCTGTCATTATGCCACAGATGATATACAGAAATGAGTCATGTTTGCAGTGGCCTGAGTCTCACTCTGGTGCAGGCTGCCATGTGACCGAGTAAGGGCAGGCAACCTTGAACCATAATGGTCAGGTAATACATGAAGCTGTGAATGACGTGTTTTGTGGCTCGGCACCGTATCTCTGGTAGGTATGCTTTTGCCTGTACCAAGTCCAGTACCACCCCAATGAATTCTGTTTTCTGGGCCAGTGATAGGATTGATTTGTTTATCTGGTTTCAGAGACAATGAACTGTGAGCCCCTGGAGAATGCCCCTTGATCCTGGTGATAAGCCTAGAGGGGCCAAAAAAGCCATTGTGACTGAGGTTGCCAGTATGGAAGCCAAGCTACAGGTGCCTCACTCCTATGTTTATGGGGATGATGCCCACTGCAGTGGGAGTTGAGAGATTCTGCATTTAAATCTGAATACCTTAATATGGATGATCCAGCAGTGTGGAGCAGTATTATACTAGCAAGCGGTGCTGGCAGTTGGGGTCGCTTGGCAGTGAACATAAGAACATAGAACATAAGAACATAAGAATGGCCGTACTGGGTCAGACCAAAGGTCCATCTAGGCCAGTATCCTGTCTGCCGACAGTGGCCAGCACCAGGTGCCCCAGAGAGGGTGGACCGAAGACAATGATCAAGCGATTTGTCTCCTGCCATCCCTCTCCAGCCTCTGACAAACAGAGGCCAAGGACACCATTTTATCCCCTGGCTAATAGCCTTTTATGGACCTAACCTCCATGAAATTATCTAGCTTCTCTTTAAACTCTATTATAGTCCTAGCCTTCACAGCCTCCTCTGGCAAGGAGTTCCACAGGCTGACTACACGCTGTGTGAAGAAGAACTTTCTTTTATTAGTTTTAAACCTGCTACTCATTAACTTCATTTGGTGCCCTCTAGTTCTCCTATTATGAGAACTAACATTACACATTACACAATACTAATAAATAACTTTTCTTTATTCACCCTCTCCACACCACTCATGATTTTATATACGTCTATCATATCCCCCCTCAGTCTCCTCTTTTCTAAACTGAAAAGTCCCAGTCGTTTTAACCTCTCTTCATATGGGACCCGTTCCAAACCCCTAATCATTTTAGTTGCCCTTTTCTGAACCCTTTCCAAGGCCAAAATATCTTTTTTGAGGTGAGGAGACCACATCTGTACACAGTATTCAAGATGTGGGCATACCATAGTTTTATACAGGGGCAGTAAGATATTCTGGGTTTTATTTTCTATCCCTTTCTTAATAATTCCTAGCATCCTATTTGCCTTTTTGACCGCCGCTGCACACTGTGTGGAAGTTTTCAGAGAACTGTCCACGATAACTCCAAGATCTCTTTCCTGATTTGTCGTAGCCAAATTAGCCCCCATCATACTGTACGTATAGTTGGGGTTATTTTTCCCAATGTGCATTACTTTACACTTATCCATATTAAATTTCATTTGCCATTTTGTTGCCCAATCACTCAGTTTGGTGAGATCTTCTTGGAGTCCCTCACAGTCTGCTTCTGTCTTGACTATCCTAAACAGTTTGGTATCATCTGCAAACTTTACCACCTCACTGCTTACCCCTTTCTCCAGATCCTTTATGAATAAGTTGAACAGGATTGGTCCTAGGACTGACCCTTGGGGGACACTACTAGTTACCCCTCTCCATTCTGAAAATTTACCATTTATTCCTACCCTTTGTTTCCTGTCTTTTAACCAGTTCTCAATCCAAGAAAGGACCTTCCCTCTTATCCCATGGCCATGTAATTTACACAAGAGCCTTTGGTGAGGGACCTTGGCAAAGGCTTTCCGAAAATCTAAGTATACTATATCTACTGGATCCCCCTTGTCCGCGTGTTTGTTAACCCCTTCAAAGAACTCTAATAGATTAGTAAGACAGGATTTCCCTTTACAGAAACCATGTTGACTTTTGTCCAAGAAATTATGTTCTTCTACATGCTTCACAAATTTATTCTTTACTATTGTTTCGACTAATTTGCCCGGTACTGAAGTTAGACTTACCGGTCTGTAATTGCCCGGATCGCCTCTAGAGCCCTTTTTAAATATTGGTGTCAAGTTGGCTACCTTCCAGTCATTAGGTACGGAAGCCGATTTAAGGGATAGGTTACAAACCACAGATAATAGTTCAGCAATTTCCCCTTTGAGTTCTTTTAGAACCCTTGGATGAATGCCATCCGGTCCCGGAGATTTGTTAACATTAATTTTTTCTAATTGTTCCAAAACCTCCTCTAATGACACTTCAATCCGGGACAGTTCCTCAGATTCATCACCCACAAAGGAAGGTGCAGATTTGGGAATCTCCCCAACGTCCTCAGCCGTGAAGACTGAAGCAAAGAAATCATTTAGTTTCTCCGCAATGGCTTTATCGTCCTTGATTGCGCCTTTTATAGTTCGATCGTCTAGGGGACCCACAGGTTTTTTAGCAGGCTTCCTGCTTCTAATGTACTTAAAAAACATTTTGTTATTTCTTTTTGAGTTTTTGGCTAGCTGTTCCTCAAAATCTTTTTTTGCTTTTCTTATTACATTTTTACACTTGATTTGACAGTGTTTATGTTCCTTTCTATTTATCGCACTAGGATTGGACTTCCACTTCTTAAAAGATGCCTTTTTGTCCCTCACTGCTTCTTTTACATGGTGGTTAAGCCACGGTGACTCTTTTTTAGGTCTCTTGCTATGTTTTTTAATTTGGGGTATACATTTAAGTTGGGCCTCTATTATGGTGTCTTTAAAAAGTTTCCATGCAGCTTGCAGGGATTTGGCTCTAGTCACTGTGCCTTTTAATTTCTGTTTAACTAGCCTCCTCATTTTTGTGTAATTCCCCTTTTTGAAATTAAATGCAAGGGTGCTGGACTGCTGAGGTGTTCTACCCACCACAGGAATGTTGAATGTTATTATATTATGGTCACTATTCCTAAGCGGTCCTGTAACGGTTATTTCCTGGACCTGATCCTGCACTCCACTCAGGACTAAATCGAGAATTGCCTCTCCCCTTGTGGGTTCCTGCACCAGCTGCTCCAAGAAGCAGTCATTTAAGCCATTGAGAAATTTTATCTCCGCTTCTCTTTCTGAGGTGACATGTACCCAGTCAATATGGGGATAATTAAAATCCCCCATTATTATAGAGTTCTTTATTCTGGTAGCCTCTCTAATCTCCCTCAGCATTTCAATGTCAGTATCGCTGTCCTGGTCAGGTGGTCGGTAATATATCCCTACTGCTAATTTCTTATTATTGGAGCATGGAATTACTATCCATTCTTATTATTGGAGCATGGAATTACTATCCAGTGCCGGCAAGTGGTGGTACTCTGCCATGTTTTCATAGTTGTTTAAAAGTTTACTTTCAGTAAATCTAGAATGACCCTGTTGTCTAGTGTTATTACAGATTTGCACAGTATTTGCAGAATTTGCCCTGCATTTTAGATTGCAGGGAGAGTTTGAATTAAGGATGGAAAGAACAGTTAGTACCACACTGTAACTGCGAAATAAGCAAATAACCTCAACGAAAATGTGGGACACAATTTTCCTTCCATTCTTCTTAATATAATTTAGTTTGAGGAAATAAGACAGTATTAAACTTTAATACTTTAAGGATGAGTATGTTGGTTCTTTATACATTTCCCTGAATTACTGAGTACTGGATGCTTATCTATAGAACCTTTGTCGCAAGCAGGTTATTAGGAGATTGTGAGTTTAAAGGCTAACTAATGCCTATATAAATATGGTGACTGACTCTTTTTAAATACCTCATCTGGATGGATGAATAGCTACAGTATTTCCAAAAAGTTCCTGCTGGCCAAATAGGCCTGCCTCTCAGGGAGATGGAGGACCTGTGCTAACGGGAGGTAGGCAGAGTCTTCACCAAGTGCTATAGAGGGACAGCTGCACAGGAGTAGCTGTGCCACCGACGCACTTGGCTACGTCTACACTGCCCAGTCTTGCACAAGAATATATGCAAATGAGCTGCCATTTTTGTGCAAGGGGCTTTTGTGCAAGAAGGAGCAGTCTACACTGCTCCTTTTTGTGCAAAAACTGCCTCTTGTGCAAGAGCCATTCTGCCTGAAAATAAGCAGCAGAACGGCTCTTGTGTAAGAGGGGTTTTTCTGCGCAAAATGGCAGCTCATTAAGTATGCAAATGAGGCACAGCAATATTCATCGCCACACCTCATTTACATATGTTCTTGCGCAAGATTGGGCAGAGTAGACATAGCCTAAGTACAGAAAAGCTCTCAGGAGAGGCCTTAAGAATTAATTAATGTATCTAAATTGCTTTGAGATCTGTGGATAAAAGCATCTACATTCAGAAAATGGAAAATGTTAGTGTATAAATCTTATGACTACCATATCTTTAAATTACACAATGCGGGCCCAGTCCTACTCACACTGAAGTCAATGGAGGAAAATTACCATTGACATTAATGAAAGCAAAATTCGTTTCTAAATTCTCAGCATATAAAATTTGCCTGTAACTTAAGAAAATAAATCAGTAAGGTACACCTGAAAAGGAGATTCCGCATTCTGCTATTTGATGAATATTGAAAGTGAAATAAAAGACATTCATATCACAAAAAAGATACAAATATGTACTTTTTATCAGGAACTCCAGTGAAAAAAACTTAATATGAAGCTGAATACAAAACCTGTATGAAATACTGTACCTGGACAGTGGAATGTAGGAAAGCTACAGTGTAAAGCAGAGGTTTCCACATAGGCATATTGCTGACATCTAGAAGGTCTTGATTTATTCCTGAAAATGTTCTTTTCAAACCTGCACGAACACCCTGAGGTGGTTCATTAGTGAACTTTATAGAAACCTGTTATGTAAAAAAGGTAAAACAACTAGATTTACCTTCTCTATCTAAAATGTCACAACTTTTAAAGTTACAAGTTATACAATCAAGAGTTGTGTAGTTGAGATGCAGCTGATCAGAAACAACACAAAATGAACATATACTGGAACCAGTAAATTAAAGTCCTAGGATACATCATATTTTAAAAATGTTAACGTGACTTTTGAGAATGCTTCAGATTTTGCAATGCAACTTCCATTCCAATGTTGTTTTTAGCTTCAAACTTTAAGTTTGACTAATTATTTCATTTTCATATACCCATATTATCTAAATTCACATAATGATACTACATCTGACTAAATATCTGAACAAACCTGTAGCAGCGTAATTGGGAACTTGTCATGTGGCTCAGTGGTTATCCAAACTCGAAAGCTCTCATCAGGAATTTCAGCAGTAAGAAGTGTTTCCAATAGTTCATCCATGAAATCCAGGCCTAGATGGCAATTCTGAAGCAACACCCAGCCGCCCTGTATACAAATAATTTATGACATATTTTTTAGTCAGTAAACCATAGTGTAATTTTAAAAACCCCACCATGTTTATGTTAAAATCAGATGTGGTAACATGCAGCTAATTACTCTGAGGTTTGCAGGGTTTGATATTTTTTTTGGCTACATAGTATCATTTCATTTGGACATTAGCATAGACGAAACAGCTAGGAAAAATAAATTTGAAGTTATTTTAATATGCTATAGTTCAGACAGTAAAATTAAATAATTGAATACAATGCGTAAGTAAAGTAGTAGTGCCATCATGTGGCAAAAGTAAATAAAAGAAAGCCAAACAGCATTCCTCAACCCATCAAAACTTCTATTGATTTCAATTGCATTATCAGTTCCAAAAATTAACCAGAGTTAAAATATTCCTGTTGAAACCCAACATGCACATCTTTTCCCATTAATTATTTATACATTAAAAGGTCTAATGTCACTGTAGAAAGGATGAGAGAAGACTAAACCTTTTCACTGACACGCTACAGTACATCTCTTGTAACCATATATAGGTGAAATTCAGCCTTGTGCAGAAGGTTGCCTGTGGACCCCTTAAGTACCACATAAGCTGTCATTTGAAGGCTGGGCATTTACACAGGAGTACATTTCTGCTATTTGTGAATTAAAATAAATAGTCTTTTCATCCTCACCCGTGTTATTAAGATGAAAAAGAAAAGCAAGACAAATATTGGAGACCATTAAATTAATTTCAATGACCTACATGGGTTTTATTACAACTTTATAGTGTCATAGTTGCAATTTTGTGTTAGTTCATTTATGTACAAATGAGCAAGGGTGTGTTGAATAAATTTAAATATTTCTATCACTATTTCATATATCTTGGTTTACTTAAATATAGTGAAAATACTTTTATATATATCTCTTTTCTTTTAAACAGTCTTGACTAATTTGGAAGGAAGACAAATTCTGTCATCTTTCTAAATTATTATTTGTTATTTGTATTATTGAAGCATCTAGGACCCCTAGTCATAGATTAGGATTTCACTGTGCTAGGTATTGTACAAGAACACACAAAAAAGATGGTCCCAATCCTAGATAAAATCAGCCTGATTTTCAGAAGTTTTCTATTGCTGATTTTCTGTACCTAGTGCTGCACTGTATTTTCAGCACTGGATAAAAATACACTGAAGTGATGTGGGACTTTTTGTATTCTGCTTTCTGACCTCAACATGAGCATGTAAACCTGACTCAATTTTACATAAATTGTAGTATACAAGGATACAGGTATAAAGGACCTAAAAAAGTAATACAGAAGTGTAACTGGCATTTCAGTGTTCTTTCGTACCTGCTGCATTGACATCTGTGTTAGCTTGCGTGCATGAACTTCTTGTCCCTGACCCATAGAGATAGCCCTGCATTCTAAAACAGATGGAACAGTATATGTTAGCTTCTTCAGCTAACAGCAAGGGAAATTAAAATTATTAGTTCAAAGTGATATTGGGAAAAATTACTGAAATATGCAACGAAACACCATTTTAATATACAAGTATACAGTAATGTAGAAATTTTATTCCTATTTATTCAGTTGGTATACCTTCAATATTTAATCATGCTTTTCCCAATAGAAGTGTAATTTTCTATAAATATCTGAAGTGTAATGAAGCACCTGTATACTCACCATATATACTAAGCATTATAAGGGAATACATATGGCTCATATTACTATTGTCAATGGGAATTTGAACATAACAGTTTCTCCTAATTCCATGCAAAACAAAATTTTCAAGAACTTTAGATGTGCAACTAGCAACCAAATTATAACTAGCAAAAATTACAACTGTGCACACAAATCAAGTAACTGTACATTTTAATGTGACCAATTATTATAAAGGTATTTAACCAGTTGTGCATGCAACTACTCAATTTGTATGTACAATTTCGCACATAGTTTAGACATAATATATGCACAAAGTCTAGAATTTTTTTGAAGTTCCTTTTTATTAAAAATAATTTCATAAAAATAAACAAACGACTGATTATCTTATAATCTGCAGCAGGTAATATTTAGAATAGTACCATAGTTTTGTTATACAAAACTCAAGGGCTTGTCTACATGCAGCATTACTACACAGTAAGCGAGGGTTTAGTGTACTAGCTTGCCACACAGTCACTTCTTGTGTAAACAATGCTATTGTGCACTAAAAGTGCTATATGGCGTCTTTGATGTACTGCTTTTTAAAATTATAGTACATTTAAGTGCACTATAAAACTTCTAATACAATATAGCAGTGTCTGCACAGGATGTTACTATGCAGCAATCTAATGCAATGTACATTCACACCCTGGTTTGATGAACAGTAACATGCTGAGCAGACAAGCCATAAGACAGAGTAGGTATCTATCATAAATACAATTACAGAATGAAAAACATCACAGATTAGAAGGAAGATAATTAACAAGTAATGTAAATATTGAGAACATATTCCTGCTGCACTCCCTGAAAGAATGATCTTCAACAGTATTTATTTCAAGTATTGCTTTCTTTCTCCATCTCTATGCAAAACATTCAGGGATAATTAATGATAAGGCAGGTTTAACAAAGCTCTTTTCTAGAATAAAATGACCCATATTATATTTCCTTTTTATGATGAAAATGTATAATTAAATTCATACCCAGTTTAAGTTTCCTTGCCAAAGCATCAATCTGAATAGTTGGGTCAGATCCCATAGACAAGAAACAGATAAGGGGTGTTCGTGTATCACTTTCTTCCCAAGTCTTCTCTAAATTTAAAATGACTGGTTCTGTATATTTGTCATCCAGCGAATCAGCAATATACTTTCTGGCTTGGGAAAGGGTACGATCTGGGCACCAAGACCTGGGAATACACATATGAAGTGAGCTACAAATTCAGTGACTCTTCCCTTTATTTAAATTAATTTCAAGGTTATGAAGAGAAAATTAAGACTGTGACGTTATATATGAGACAAAACATGTTAAGAAAATATTGACAATAAAGTAACTTAAAATATTCTATTCTAAACAATATTTTAACTATTTGTTTTTTATTTTAATAGTACTTAAAATGGTTAGTTAACCTTAAAAAGTTAGCAAAACCAGTCACAAAGGAGTCATTAGTAAATTTAACTCCCCCACACAATTAAAATGTTCATAGACAATTTACTCAATGTGCAAGTGGAACAAGAAATTTGATATACTAGAGAGCCCTGCTCTGTTCATAATACACTAGATATACTGAAGCCATGTTACTACAAGCTGTATCAATCAGATTGTTTCAGTTGTGAAACTAAAGCAGTCAAGAACTGGCTAACAATGAGATATTAACGTCAATTTTAATTGCGTAGAGACTCAAACTGCATATACTAGCTATGCCAATGTATAATTTGATACAAGACATAGCTGGCAGTGTTGCTTACACTTCTGGTTGTCTGACATTTTCCATTTCCCATTTTTGGTTGCTCATAAATTTTCCATTCTAGGTACTTAAGGCTGATTTTTTTAAGGGTTCAGCAAAAGCAGTTCAGCCATGTCAAAGAACACAATTAGGGGAAAATAAGTTATTTTGCTCATATTAAAATAAATCTTAAAACTGTTTAACTGAGAAACTGAAGTGCCTTCATGCTTTGACATTTAGTAGAGTGACTTCCCTTTGTGTCAGAGGGCAATCTTTTTACTATTCTCAGGGAAATTTGACAAGTCAACCACATGCTTAATTTAGAACAGGAAGTATTCACTCAAGCAGCAGCAGAGACAAAAACTAAAAAAGCAAATGCAGTACAGTACTGTACTGTGTTAAAAATAAACTACTAAAAATTAAGGGACTGTTAAGTAAAAGATTTGCCAAGGCAAGAAAATTCTTTCTATATTTGTTTCATTTACATTAAGATAGTTAAAAGCAGCATTTTTTTTCTCCATAGTAAAGTTTCAAGGCTCTGTTAAGTCAATGTTCAGCGGTAAACTTTTGAAAGAATGATTGTAATGTTTAGCTCATAGTTATAAACATTTCAAAGTTATGAACAATCTCCATTTCTGCGGTGTTTGTAATACTGAGGCTCTACTGAATAAGCCTTTTTTAAAAAGTTTGCATATTCTCAATAGGGACCTGTTAGAGTTTGTTGCCTGTGCAAATTTAATTTGGCCCCTTGTGCACATGCTTTATGCTACAGTCTTCAATTGCATGATCACATATTATTTTTCCACAAGACCCATGCTTCCTTCATGGCAAAAAGATGGATCTTTTCTGGGGGTGAACAGACGTTGTGTAATTAATGATGCTGTTTATAAGATCCCATCCCCATCTGCTACAGAAGTTAGAAGGCATGTACCAAACAGGCCCTATCAGAGAATGACAGAGGCCTGGGCCACTTTTTGGTTAGAGGCCCCAGCCCAGCCCCAGACCCTTGACGTATCTAACTTTTCATCCACAGGGTCACACTAAAACCAAAACAATATATGAAAAGGAACACTTGAGACATTTATTTATTAACAATTGAGTCATTATACCAATAGCATGTATATTAAAAATGTAAATTTTAATTGTAAGTTTCCACTGCAAGCAAAACTCTTCAGTTTAGCAATGCTTTTCTGGCTTTGTGTGCAAACTCCTTTATAATTGAAGAAAAATCTAATTTACGTGCAACATCACTGTTAATGTTAAGCATTGTGAGCCCATTCAAATACTCTTGTCCCATTGTAGAACGATGATAGTTCTCTACTTGTTTTAACACGTTTAATACTCCCTGCATCATCTGAAGCCACTGATGCAGGGAGACTGACAAAAATATGTAATGCAATTCTGATATTAGGAAATACAATCGACAGACCAAGATTACAAGATTAGTTTCGTGGATCCGATAAAAGAGTGCAATCTAGACCGAGCCTCTGTAATGAACACTGCTCCAAAATCTATGATTCTCACCTGATAAGCAAAAGTTTGCGACAGGTATCTAGTGAGTCATTGTATCCATCAGGAATAACTTCTTCTTCAGGAGCATCTTTATCAAACCAGCTCTTCCACCCCTTCTCATTACGGGATACCTAAATTTATTACAAGTATAAACACATAATCCTTGTTCATAAGAAAATGTACACAGTAATTTTAGAAAATTCCATTTAATGCTATCCTTCATGTTATTATCCAGAATATATGTCACATCATATATGTCACATCATGGAGAGATTCTCTAGCATTTCTGGATATATATTTGTGACAGATCTATTTGAGCATCCACTGGCTGATCACCCACTAAACTGCTGTGAGGGGAATACAAACCTCTGAGTCCCTAGATTTTTAGGTGTTTTAAACCTAAAAGGCATGAATGGAATCCAGCCACTACGCCTATCCTGGGAATCCCTGGCACATTCTCAGGGCCTAGACCCTTTATCTGTCATCTCGGACGAAAATTGGAATCTGCTGTTCAGCAGCCTAGCCCTGGATGCAATGGTGACTCTTCAGACTCCCCCATCTTTAAACATACCCTCTCACAGAACTCTACCCCAGGGTGTGAATTTTCTTGTTTAGTGCTTATCTCTCTCAGGAGATTTTTAGGGTACATCTAGACTACAGGCTTTTGTCGACAAAGCCGCTGTCAACAAAGAGCATCTAGACTACAGCCAGTTCTGTTGACAAAGCAAGCTGCTTTTTCTACAGAGAGTCTAGACGCTCTCTTTTGAAAAAGCACAGTGTGGATGCAATAGCGCCTTTTGTCGACAGAACTCTGTCGACAAAAGGTGTTATTCCTCGTAGAATGAGGTTTACCGCCGCTGACAAAACTGCCGCGTTCTGTCGACTTACTGTCGACAGAACTTGGTGGTAGTGTAGGCGCAGGTATAATTTTGTCGACAAAAGTCCACTTTTGTCGACAAAACCCTGTAGTCTAGACACACCCTTATAGTATTTGTGAAGCAGATAACACACACATGCTTTGCACAAGATTTTAACATAATTTCTCTTTCACTTAATAAAATAAAGCACAAGAGAATCCAGAACATTTAGAAAACACTAAACATCCTAACTGCACTTCTGTGGAGAGAATCTGAGCTCAGGAAGCAAGACAGAGTCCCTTCGTTATGTAAGCTCCTATATGCAGCAATGTTTCTCTCTCCTCTTGAAATAGAGACAAATGGGTCAAAACTTCCAATGTCTCCTAGTCTTATGTGTCTCTCTAGTTTATGTGACCATTTCTAACACATGGTTTCATTTATTCTGCCTTTTGGTACTTTCCACTGCTCTCCTCTTTCCCGTCCCTTCAGAGACCGGAGGAAGTATCTTTTCCCTTTTGGTGCAGGTACTTTCTCAAAAAAACTACAGGTTCAACCTCTATGGTCCAGATTTCTATAGGCCAGCACCATCTGTGGTTCGGCATTCCTGTTATTACTTCTGGGCTGAAGCACTCATGGGGAAAAGCCAGCTCTCCAGCTTAGCAACTCCTTCCCCACCTTTCCAGAGCTTCCTGTGCACTGCAAGCTCAGGAAGGGAGGAGGAAGAGAGGTAGAGGGAAAAGCGGGGATGCGGGACACTCAAGGGAAGGTGCAGCTCATAGTAGGGGTTGGGAGCACAGTCCAGCTGCTGCGGGGCTCAGTGTGCTCCCACAGGGCTGCTTTCTCTGTGTGAAGGAGACATGATTTTCAGGCAGATAAGGCATAGTGGTTACACATGCAGAGAGGCATTTATGATACAGTAGTTTGGATAGTAACTGCTCATGATAACTTCATAATGTCAACCAAAATTCGTAACAAGTTTAGACAGATTCCTAAATTGTTTACCATGCTATTTATTCATTATAGGGCTAGAAAGGACCATTGTGATAATCTAATATTAAGATATTACAAAAATACTGTGATACTAAGGTATAGTCTCCAAATAATTTGCTTTAGAATAGATTACTACCCAGACAGAATAACCTGTGCTGGAAGCTAGGAAATTCATCTGTTTGACGATGATTCTATACTACAAACATGAAGGAAGAAGAGTATTATAAAAACAGTTACTTACCTCTCATAACTGTTGTTCTTTGAGGTGTGTTTTTCATGTCCATTCCATATAGGTATGTGTATGCCGCATGCACAATTGTCAGAAGGTTTTTCCCTCAGTGATACCCGTTGGGCCAGCAGGGGAGCCCCCTAGAGTGGTACCTGCATATGTGTGCATATATACCCCCTACCAGCCCGCTACCCCTTCAGTTCCTCCTTGCTGGAATTCTCCTACAAAGGGGTAGGGGGTGGGATTTGGAATGGACATGAGCAACACATCTTGAAGGACAACAGTTACGTGAGGTAAGTAACTGTTTCCCCTTCTTCAAGTGATTGCTCCTGTCCATTCCATGTAGGTGACTTGCAAGCTGGAGGGGAAGGTGGAGATTACCCCAAAATGTACTGTGAAACCACTCTGACAAAGGCTTGTGTCATCCCTGGCCTGCTAAGCTATGACATAATGATTCATGAAAGTATGAATCAAGGACCAGGTGGCCACCCTGCAGATATCCAAAATGGGTACCTGTGCCACAAAGGTAGCCAACGAGGCCTGAGATTTAGTGGAGTAGGCCATAAGTATCAGAGCTGGTGTCTGGGCTAGGTCATAACAAACCTTGATACAAGAGGTAATCCAAGAGGAGATATGCTGGGTCAAAAATGGAAGACCCTTAATTGTATCTGTTTTTGAGATGAATACCTGAGGGGGCTTACGGAATGGTTTTGTTCTGTCTAAATAAAAAGCCAAGGCATGTCTCACAACTAAGGTGTGTAGAGCCTTTTCTTTATCTGTTTGGGATAGAACATGAGCAGGAATATGTCCTGTTTAACATGGAACTGTGACACTACCTTGAGTAAGAAAGTAGGATGCGGATGTAGCCTGACCTTATCTTAAAGAAGACAGTACATGGGGGTTCCAAGGTTAGGGTTTGGAGCTCGGACACCTGTCTAGCAGAGGTAATGATTACCAAAAAAGTGACCTTCCATGAGATGTTCAACAAAGAACATGTTGCCAATGGTTCAAAGGGGAGACCCGTGAGCTTTATGAGAACCAGATTGAGGTCCCAAGGTGAGAGAGGCTGACACACATGCAGGTACAACCTATCCATCCCTTCAGAAAATGGTGTACCAAGAGATTCACAATAAATTACTTGCCCTGGGAACCCGAGAAGAATGCAGAGATGGCTGCAAGGTGAACTCTGACTGAAGAGGTGGAAAGCCCCTGCATCCCAAGGTCTAAAACAGGGGTCAGGAACCTTTTCAAACCAAAGAGCCAAACTACATCAAAATTCAGAACAAGTGGCCAACAAAGAGCCCTATAAGAATGCCCATTTGAATGACTGAAAATATACAACATAATATTATTGATAATTGACATAATGATTAATTATTAATAGCATCAATGAAACATTGTACTCACAGACTTTATTTAATGGGACTTCTACTGCTGCCTCTTTTCACACATTTCTTTGAAGTTTATATCACAACTGGTCAAATTCCACTTTGTGCACACATTCAGGCTGTCTTCTGTCAATCTTATGGCAAGGGGCTGGGGATGTGGGGGTGTAGGAGTCTGGGTTGGGGTGTATGAGGGGCTCAGGGCAAGAGGTTTTGGTATATGATCAGCTCAGGGTTGGTATGGGGTGTGTGTGTAGGTGTGTTATGATGCTGCAGCCATATGGGGGCTGGGTCCCAATTAGAGGCTGTTGGCCAGGCTTCATTTTTAAATAAAGTAAAATATGTCCAGCATGAAAGGTTTCAACATTGTCTTTATTTATGCCAGGTATGGGGAACCTTTTTTGGGTTGTGGCCACTGACTCACAGAAAAATCAGTCAGGGATCACACAAGTGGGAAGCAAAATAAAAAAAAACCTTCCAGAAACCCCAACCCTCACTGATGTGGCCTTCAACTGAAACACCTAACTCCTCTGGTGCTCCAGCCCCATGATGGGGGGAAGGGCAGGGAGGACTGAGGTTAAAGGCCTCAGGACAGATTTACTCTTCTGGGGTTCCACATTTAGTGGATGTTGTAGGCTCTGGGGTGGGGCCAAAAATGAGGGGTTAAGTGTGCAGGACCGGGGTGCCAGTGAATGGGATAGGGATGGGGGTGCAGGATCTGGGCAGGAAGTGTGGCTGAGGGAAGGGGGTAGGAGTAGGCTGGGGGCAGGGTGTCTCCCCAGGAGGGAAGGGGAAGGAGCGGGCTGGGGGGTGGGGTCTGAGCAGGGGAGGGTGCATGAGGGGGGTGGGAGTGCGGGGTCAGGGCATGAGGGAGTGGAAGGAATTTACTTGCTTTCATGCCACATCACAGGCACCATGTAACATGGCTTTCTGCTGCTCCCATTTGCCAGATTCTGGCCAATGGGAGAAAAGGTGTAGCCTCCAGGAAGTGTGTTCCTGCGGGGCTTTTTCCCTGCATGTTGGATCTGATGAGGAGGCTTGGGGCTTTCTCTCCCCAACCCCCTCCCCCAGAGGAAGCCAGGGCTGGCGTTCCAATCTTGCAGGGAGCTGTAAGGCTGGCTCTCTTCTGTGGAAGGCGCTCGCGGGGGGAGGGGGGCTGTGCAGGAGTTCTAAAAGAGCCATATCTGCCTCCTTAATGAGCCATATTTGGCTTGCAAACCATGGGTTGCTGACCCTTGGTCTAAAAGGTAGTCAAGGATAGAGGGATTAGGGTCTTCCATAGAGGGGAGGTCCCACTGGGCAGCCCAAATGGAGAAGCATTTCCACTTCACCAGATATGTAGCTCTAGAAGAGGATTTTCTACTACCTAACAGGACTTGTGAACTTGCTCAGAACACTGTTCCAACCTCATCAGCTATCAGTGTCCCGAACTTGGGCTATATGGGCTAGAACTTGGGTGAAGGAGGTACCCCTTATGAGCTAATCATCCAGGTAAAGGAAGACCTGAACAAAGTGCTTCCAGAGGAATGTGGCCACCACTGCCATATACATGGTAAAGACCCTGGAGGCTGAGGAGAGGCCAAAGGGGAGCACGGTAAATTGGTAGTGGTCGTAATCTACTGTGAACCGAAGGAAATGCCTGTATGCTGCAGTGATCTAGATATGAAAATAAGCATCCTTTAAACTGAGGGCACATACCAGTCCCCCATGACGAGGGAGCGCATAATGGAAGCTAGGATCACCATTTTGAACTTTGCCTTGGCTATGAACCCATTGAGGTATGTGAGGTCCAAAATGGGATGAAGGTCTCCCCTGACTTTCAAGACTAGGAAATAGTGGAAATAGAAACCCTTGCCCCTGAATTCTGGTGGAACCCCTTCTATTACTCCTATCACCATGAGCTGATGCACCTCCAGACATAAGAGATTCTCATGAGAAAGGGTCCCTGAACAGGAACAGGGAAGGGGGCGGAAGGAAAAGGGAAAGGAATGGGATAGACTATCCATTTTCCACCATGTCTAGGCCCAACAGTCTGTTGTGCTATGAGATCAGGCAAGGTGGAAAATGAATAGATGACTGACAAAGGATAGGTCTAGAGTGTGAAATGGTATGTTGTCCCTGGGAGCCCCTTCAAAATCCCAATTAGGGTCCTGTGTCTTAGTGGAGTGCCCTGCACCTGGTCCGAGGAGGATCAGGAATGACACTTGCCATTCCTGCTGTTACAGTTCCCGCCCCTGTGCCTAGAGAAATCAGGCTTGTGGCCCTGCTGGAATGAGTGAGATGGGGGCCTAGGATTGTGCAAATATCTCTGAGACGCCAGAGTGTGAATAATGAAAGACTTTAACGTGGCCTTCAAGTCCTTAAGGCCATGCAAACGATTATGCGTGTGATCGGAGAAAAGTCCTGAGCCCTCAAATAGCAGGTCCTGGGTAGTTGTCTGGATATCTGGAGGGATGCCGGAGACCTGGTGTCAGGAGTTACAGTGCAGGTGGCAGCATCAGCAGGGTCAAGTGCCACCTGCAAACCTGCGCAAGAGTCTTGGGGTAACAGGTCTCTACATTTCTAAATTTCTCAAAAGCTGACCAAGAGTTGTATGCATATCTGCTCAAGATCACCTGCTGGCTGGCAATCCTGAGCTGTAGGCCAACAGAGGTGTAGGTCTTGCGATCTAGCAAGTCCATATTCTTGGCCTCCTTACCCTTTGGAGTAGGACCCAGCTGGCCCTATCTCTCCCAACGGTTAGCAGTCTGGATGACTAGCATGCATGGGTGGGTGAGAAAAGAAGTGTTCTTGGCTTACTTGAGGGATGTAGTATCTCCGAAGCTGGGGTCTGTCACAGTGTTTTAGTGATCTTACACACTGCCTTATTAAGGCAGAGGGCTGCCCTAGATGAGGCTTCAGCATTCAACATGTCCACCATTGGGTCACAGTCCTTTGAAACCTCCTCTGCCTGGGTCCCCAGACTCTGGGTCAAGCACCTCAGAAGCTCCTGGTGGGTAAGGGAGTCAATGGAGGGCATAGAAAGTGATGACTCTGCCAATGCTTCATCTGGGCACAAGGAGGAAGACTCTCATAGAGCCTGGTTCTCATGCTCCTGATGGTTCTCAGGCTCTTGAGAGGCAACTGCCTGCCCCAGTACTTTACAGGGGTCAGGTTCTGCAACACCCTCCAGTAGAGGTCTGGGTGAATCCTGGCAGGTACAGTGCCTCTGGTCTGACAGAGGGGAGCGAGGAAGCTGAGTTGCAGAAGAAGGCACCCAGGGGCCTGAGCAAGCAGAACTGGGGTGAAAAGAAAAGATGCCCTGGGCCTGATGGTATATCCATGGTGTCAAGAAGGGCCACTGTATTAGGGGCTGCCAGTGGGGAGGCCAGGAGGGCTGCAGAGATTGCACAGAAGCACTTCGGTGCTGAGAGTGGTGCTGCAAAAAAGACCGGTGCTGAGAATGGGAGCAGGAGGCCATGGCTTTAAAGAGGACCACCTCAGCTTCTGAGTCTAAAGAATTGTCAGATGCAGGCCATGAGGGTGCCAATGAGGTTGGTGTCTCTGAGTGGTGCCGGGAAGCATGCCTAGCCATGGCTGCAGGCTTACCATGGTGCCAAACTGCTGGAGGAGTCATCATGTTCTCCAGTGAAGTGTCCATAGCAGCTGCTAAGGAGGGAGTTGATGCCTTTGTGTCAGGAGACTACTCGTGGTTCACGTGGCACCAGGAGAAAAGCTGGTGCTGGTGTAGATGACACCTTAGGAGCTGGTTAATCCCTGTCTCTTAGTGCCAGAGCCTTGGAATGGGTTGACACATGGGATTCCTACTGGTGCTCTGGACCCAATGGGGAGGCTGGGGAGGATGTCAACTCAATCAATTCTCTGGTTGCCTCAAAGGTGCCCGGGGTAGAAGGCTGATCCTTCTCAGCCACCAATTCTTTCTCTGGACTGGGCTCTTTGACTGGGCTCGACTGACACTGTGAAGGCACAGGAGCAGAAGGTCTGGTAGACAGGACTGGGGTGTTAAAGTGTCCCAACTGGGGATGCACTCTAGATACATACTGTGATAGAGATCTACCCCTCCTTGATCTCCACTTCTTCTGCGGTACTGGAACCTGGGAGAGGTGCAAGGCAGTAGAATGTCTTGGTGCTGGGGAGGCCCACAATGGTCCTACAGCCTCCCACACTGATGCCAGTGTACTGTGGGTGGCCAGTGCCACGTCAGTAGCTGGTGCCAGGTGAAGCATAGACTCCATAAGGAGGATCTTCAAGTGCAAATCTTTCTCCCTCTTGGTCTGCGGTTTAAAACTGTGACAGATCTTGCCGTTGATGGAGATGTATGCTTCCCCCAGGCACTTAGGACATATGTCATGTGGCTCATCACAAGGAATAGATTTAAGGCACTGTGAGCAAGGCTTAAAGCCCTGAGGACTGGGCATGCCCCGGTGCAGAGGGGGCAATGCGTGGGGCGAACCCCTTAACTATCTAATAACTAAATTATAACAACTAAAAGTTACATAAGAATGGCCATACTGGGTCAGACCAAAGGTCCATGCAGCCCAGTATCCTGTCTGCCAACAGTGGCCAATGCCAGGTGCCCCAGAGGGAGTGAACCAAACAGGTAATGATCAAGCGATCTCTCTCCTGCCATCTATCTCCACCCTCTGACAAACAGAGGCTAGCGACACCATTCCTTACCCATCCTGGCTAATAGCCATTAAAGGACTTACCTCCATGA
Source organism: Pelochelys cantorii (assembly GCA_032595735.1). NCBI lineage: Eukaryota > Metazoa > Chordata > Testudines > Trionychidae > Pelochelys > Pelochelys cantorii. The sequence continues at coordinate 144,974,741 of CM064328.1, read as the reverse complement.
ATTTATCTAGTTCTCTTTTAAACCCTGTTATTGTCCTAGCCTTCACAACCTCCTCAGGCAAGGAGTTCCACAGGTTGACTATGAAATGTGTGAAGAAGAACTTCCCTTTATTTGTTTTAAACCTGCTGCGCATTAATTTCATTTGGTGGCCTCTAGTTCTTATGTTATGGGAACAAGTAAATAACTTTTCCTTATTCACTTTATCCACACCACTCATGATTTTATAGACCTCTATCATGTCCCCCCTTAGTCTCCTCTTTTCCAAACTGAAAAGTCCTAGTCTCTTTAATCTCTCCTCAAATGGGACCCGTTCCAAACCCCTAATCATTTTAGTTGCCCTTCTCTGAACCTTTTCTAATGCCAGTATATCTTTTTTGAGATGAGGAGACCACATCTGTACGCAGTAATCAAGATGTGGGCATACCATCTTGTATAAGGGCAATAAGATATTTTCTGTCTTATTTTCTATCACTTTTTAAATGATTCCTAACATCCTGTTTACTTTTTTGACTGCTGCTGCACACTAAGTGGACGTCTTCAGAGAACTATCCACGATGACTCCAAGATCTCTTCCTGATTAGTTGTATCTAAATTAGCCCCCATCATATTGTATGTATAGTTGGGGTTATTTTTTCCAATGTGTATTACTTTACATTTATCCACATTAAATTTCATTTGCCATTTTGTTGCCCAGTCACTTAGTTTGGTGAGATCTTTTTGAAGTTCTTCACAGTCTGCTTTGGTCTTAACTACCTTGAGAAGTTTAGTATCATCTGCAAACTTTGCCACCTCACTGTTTACACCTTTCTCCAGATCACTTATGAATAAGTTGACTAGGTTTGGTCCTAGGACTGACCTTTGGGTAACACTACTAATTATCCCTCTCCATTCTGAAAATTTACCATTTATTCCTACCCTTTGTTTCCTGTCTTTTAACCAGTTCTCAATCCATGAAAGGATCTTCCCTCTTATCCCAGGACAACTTAATTTACTTAAGAGCCTTTGGTGAGGGACCTTGTCAAAGGCTTTCTGGAAATCTAAGTACACTATATCCACTGGAGCCTCCTTGTCCACATGTTTGTTGACCCCATCAAAGAACTCTAATAGATTAGTGTGATGGGACGGGCGGCCTCCTCCCCGCGGAGGCAGACCCGTCCCGCACTGACCCCGCAGTCGCGCTCGCGCTCCTAGGGGCGGCGCAGAGAAAGCGGGTGGCGTGCGGCCCCTGTACGGCCGCCGCCGCTCAGCTGAGAGGTGGGGGCGGGGCCAGAGTGGAGTGCCGGCCGGCGTGCGGGAGCCGGGGCATGCCACGTGACCCGTGACGTGCACGTTGGCTGACGTCACGGCGGAAGGACGCCAGCACGGGTCTTCTCTTTTAAACCCCGGGAGAAGAGATGGAGGGGGGGCACCCAGGGAGAGGGAGTACGCCAGAGGAGAAGGCGAGGAGAGGACGGGCAGGTGGGGGAGTGCTCACTCGGGGGAGTGGTCACCCTGAGCGGTGGACGCACCCGCGGGGAGTAAAAGGGGTCTAGGGAGTGACGGTGGGGTAGGAAGTAGCCCAGGGCGGGGCGTGGAGCCGGTGAGCCGGTGCGTTGCGGGCGTTAACCCCTCCGGCTGGATGGGTTCCCACGAACCTGTCTTTAGGGTCCTGGGCTGGGGCCCGTGAGAGAGGGCGGGCCCGGGCCCCCCTACCCCACCCTCCTAGCGGTAACGAGCAGACAAAGCACGGAGTAACGGGCCAGAGCGCCCGAGAGACACTAGGAATCTACCCCGGGTCGGGGAAAACACAAGTGGGGGTAGCTGAGTACTTACCTGGCGAAACAGGACTGCCACCCCGACTCGTACACGTGGTGGAGAATGTGGGCAGATCACAAGATCCCAAAGCAGTAGGACGAAGGGGAAGAGATTTAAAAAAAAAAAAGAGAGAAATCTGGAAAAGGGGAAGAAGAGGAGGCTCACTAAGGAGGAGCCGGATAGGGCCGATACCTTAGTACGGTGCGAGGAGTAAGCCCGCCTGAAGATGGAAGTCGGAGACGTGTTCAAGTGGTTGACCGAGAACCAACGGCAGCAGCAACAACAGCAGATGGCCCTCCTGCAGCAGCTGTCCGCCCAGCAGCAAGACCAGCAAAGGCAGCTCCTGAAGGACTTAGCAGAGCAGTACCAGGCGCAACAGGAGTGATGGGTGAGACAAAGGGGGAGCCTGGGACGGGGGCAGTCCCTGGTGCAGGGTGGGGAGGGGACTGAGGGAGGGCCCCTGGCTCAGTTGCCGGTGAGACTAACTAAAATGGGACCCGCGGATGACCCTGAGGCGTTCCTGACCACCTTCGAAAGAGTGGCCACTACGGCCAGGTGGCCAGAACAACATTGGGCCACGCTTCTGGCTCCGTACCTTACGGGTCCAGCTCAGCTGGCCTATTGGAGCTTAGATCCGGGCAATGTTCTACACTATTTTAAAGTAAAGGAGGCCATATTGGACCAACTAAGAATTACTCCAGAGACCTATCGGCAGCGGTTCCAGCAGGAAAAGTGCCCCACGGGGGCGCGACCCCGGGTAGTGGCCCAACGGTTGAGGGAGGCCGGGTGGCGCTGGATGGAGCCAGACCAACATACCGGGCCACAGGTGGCAGAGAAAGTAGTGTTGGAGCAGTTCGTCCACATTTTGCCGGGGGAGGGGCAGCACTGGGTCTGACGGCACCACCCATCGTCGCTTAGCAAGGCAGTGACCTTGATGGAGGACTAATTGGCGGCCGAGGTGGAGGAAGGGGGAGGCGCAGGGTGGAGAGAGAACGTCCCCAGTGCGGGAAGGGGGGCCCGCCCGACACGTCCCGGGGACAGTAGGGGGACAGGAGGCCCACATAGCCCTGGAAAGGGGGTAGGGAGGCGACTGGCACCAGTGTGGAGCCGACCTGCGAGGGAAGGACCCGCGCTGCGAGAACTGCCCCGAGAAGCCCCGATGGAAAATCCACCCCTGTCGCAACCATCAACCAGAGGATGCTATCAATGCGGCCAGGAGGGACATTTTAAATGGGACTGCCCATATATGGACTGCTCATATGGACAGGTAATGATCGGAGGGTGCTTGCCAGGGACACGGGATCAGGGGAGGATATTAAGGGAAGTAGAAGTGGAAGGCCGGGTGGTCACTGCCCTGGTGGATTCAGGGTGTGGACAGACATTGGTACGGGCCGACTTAGTGGGAGTAGATGGCCCCCGAGGACCCCCGGTGCTCGTCCAATGCGTACATGGGCGGGTCGAATCGTACCCCACGGCATGGGTACATATTAAGGAAGGGGGTCAGGAGGGCTGGTCTTATGTAGCCCTCATCCCGGGGCTGGTCTATCCGGTCCTCAGTCGAGATTGGAGGGGTTTTGAGCAGGCCCTCCGAGAATGGCCGGGGATGGGGTCAGGAGACGGGAAACCGGCCTTGGCCACAGATACCGTAGGGACCCGGGGACTGCGGGTCCCACCACACGTAAGACCCCAGCGAGGAGGAATCAGAAGAACAGAGGGGCCCGGCATGGACATAGGAGAAGAGGAGTGGTCCGCGGATTTCGTTAGGGAGCAGAGAAAGACCCTCTCCTCCAACAGGCCTGGGAAAGCGCTGCCGCCAATATGGAAGCAGAAGACACCCCGAAAACAGCCCTGGCCTACCTGCACTTCGAGATCCAAGGAGACCACCTCTACAGAATCAACGAGGGAGGAGAGGTAGGGGAGTGACCTCCCAACTGCTGGTACCGGGCAGGTATCACCGGAGATTACTGGAGTTAGCGCATAGTAACCCCTGGGTGGGGCACCTGGGGTATGAAAAGACCGTGCGGCGCCTGCTTCAAAGATTCTATTGGCCAGGTATTTACCGGGCCGTGAAAGACTTCTGCGACTCATGTCCGGAATGTCAGAAGGCTGGGTCGGGGCAGGTACCCAGGGCCCCACTGGTGCCGCTGCCAGTGGTAGATGTCCCATTCCAAAGAATAGCGATGGACCTAGTCGGCCCATTAGAGCGAACCGGTAATCGGTATCGATATATTCTCATGGTGATAGACTACGCAACCCGTTACCCGGAGGCCGTACCCCTGTGGAACACCACAGCCCCCACGCTGGCAGGGGAATTATCAAAATTTTCTCGAGGGTGGGCCTGCCAAAGGAGATCCTTACAGACCAAGGAACAAACTTCACGTCGACATTGATGAGGGAACTATGCCGCCTCCTCCAGGTGAAAACATTAAGGACGTCAGTTTATCATCCACAAACAGACGGGCTTGTTGAGAGGTTCAACCGGATGCTTAATGGTATGCTCAAAAAGTTTGTGGAGGAGGACCCTAAGGAGTGGGACCGGGCCCTACCCGCGCTGATGTTCGCAGTGAGAGAAGTACCCCAAGCCTCAACGGGCTTCTCACCCTTTGAGTTACTTTATGGTAGACAACCCCGTGGAATCCTAGACATTATTAGGGAATCCTGGGAGGAGCAATCGACCAGGGTCCAGGGAGTCATGCCATACATCCTCAAGTTGAGAGAAAGGTTACGGCGGGTTGGGGAGTTCGCCAAGCAAAATCTGGTAGAAGCGCAGGAACGTCAGGCACGATATTACAATCGAAATGCCCGAGTAAGGACCTTCCAGCCGGGAGATAGGGTCCTCTTGTTACTACCCGAGCAGACATCCAAGCTGCTGGCCCGATGGCAAGGTCCCTTCGAAGTAACTCGGCAGGTGGGGGAAGTGAATTACGAGATTCGGATGCCCGGAAGGAGGAAACCCACGAACATTTATCATGTTAACCTCCTTAAGGCGTGGCGGGCGAGGGAGGAGTTCACCGGGTACGTGGAAGGGTCAAGAGAGGAAAAGATAATCCAGGATCTACAGATAGGGCGGGACCTAGCCCCGGCTCAACGGGACAAGCTCCTGAACACTTTAAGCAAATTCCCACAGGTGTTGACGACAACCCAGGGCGGACTAACATGACGAGCCACCACATCACGACGGAACCAGGGTGTAAAGTCCGTGACCAGGTCAGACCTCTCCCTAGGAAACTATGGGGAACGGTACGCGAGGAGATAGAAAAGATGCTGCGCTGGGGGGTGATTGAAGAGTCACGCAGTGCATGGAGAAGCCCCATCGTATTGGTCCCCAAGTCGGATGGGACAATTCGGTTCTGTATTGATTTTCGGAAGGTCAATGCAGTGTCGCAGTTCGACACATACCCAATGCCCAGGGTAGACGAGTTACTGGAGAGATTAGGGGCCGCCCAGTACTTGTCTACGATTGATCTGTCAAAGGGGTATTGGCAGATCCCATTAACGACAGAGTCTCGCGAGAAGACCGCATTCTCAACACCCTTTGGCCTATACCAGTTCGTCAGGATGCCATTCGGTCTCCACGGGGCAGCCGCAACCTTCCAGAGGCTGATGGACCGGGTACTATGGCCTCACGAGCAATACGCAGCCGCATATATAGATGATATAATTATCTATAGCACAACATGGCAGGAACACCGGCAGCGGGTAGAAGCCGTGCTAACCTCACTACAAGAGGCTGGACTAACCGCCAACCCGGCTAAATGTCACTTTGGCAAGCGGGAGGTGTCATACTTAGGCTACACAGTGGGAGGAGGTAAGATCCGGCCCCAAGTAGGTAAGATCGAAGCCTTGCGGGACTACCCAGCCCCAACTACAAAGCGGCAGGTCCGGCAGTTCCTGGGGCTCGCCAGCTACTACCAACAGTTTGTCCCGGACTTCGCGACCCTGGCCGCCCCATTGACGGACCTAACGCGGAATTCAGCCCCGAAGAGGGTACGGTGGGACCAGGGGTGCGACGAGGCCTTTAGGACCTTGAAACAGCGCCTGACCCAGGCACCCGTGCTATCTCAACCCGACTTCACCAAGCCATTTGTTCTATAGACGGACGCTTCTAAGCTGGGGCTCGGGGCCGTTCTCTCCCAGGGGGAAGGGGGGGAGGAACACCCGATTGTATACACGAGCCATATATTACTGCCCCGAGAACAGAAATACTCTACGATGGAAAAGGAAGCGTTGGCGGTAAAGTGGGCGATTGATATGTTACGATATTATCTTTTAGGCAGCCCCTTCAAAGTGGTAACCGACCACGCCCCCCTTCGATGGCTCCTGGCCATGAAAGACTCCAACACACGAATCATGAGGTGGTACCTGGCATTACAACCCTACCGCTTCGAGGTCAGCCACCAGGCCAGGAAGGCCCACGGTAATGTGGACTTCTTTTCAAGAATTACAGAAAAGGATGAGGGAAATCAAACAAGGGGAGAGGGGAACTTAGGGGGGGAGGCGTGTGACGGGACGGGCGGCCTTCTCCCCGCGGAGGCAGACCCGCCCCGCACTGACCCCACAGTCGCGCTCGCGCTCCTAGGGGCGGCGCGGAGAGAGCAGGTGGTGTGCGGCCCCTGTACGGCCGCCGCTGCTCAGCTGAGAGGTGGGGGCGGGGCCAGAGTGGAGTGCCGGCCGGCGTGCAGGAGCCGGGGCACACCACGTGACCCGTGATGTGCGTGTCGGCTGACGTCACGGCGGAAGGACGCCAGCACGGGGTTTCTCTTTTAAACCCCAGGAGAAGAGATGGAGGGGGGGCACCCGGGGAGAGGGAGGACGCTGGAGGAGAAGGCGAGGAGAGGACGGGCAGGTGGGGGAGTGCTCACTCGGGGGAGTGGTCACCCTGAGCGGTGGACGTACCCGCGGGGAGTAAAAGGGGTCTAGGGAGTGACGGTGGGGTAGGAAGTAGCCCAGGGCGGGGTGTGGAGCCGGTGAGCCGGTGCGTTTCGGGCGTTAGCCCCTCCGGCTGGACGGGTTCCCACGAACCTGTCCTTAGGGTCCTGGGCTGGGGCCCATGAGAGAGGGCGGGCCTGGGCCCCCCTACGCCACCCTCCTAGCGGTAATGAGCAGACATAGCACAGAGTAATGGGCCGGAGCGCCCGAGAGACACTAGGAACCTACCCCGGGTTGGGGAAAACGCAAGTGGGGGTGGCTGAGTACTTACCTGGCGAAACAGGACTGCCACCCCGACTCATACAATTAGTAAGATATGATTTCCCTTTACAGAAACCATGTTGACTTTTGCCCAACAAATTATGTTCTTCTATGTGTCTGACAATTTTATTCTTTACTATTGTTTCAACCAATTTACCCAGTACTGACGTTAGACTTACTGGTCTGTAATTGCTGGGATCGCCTCTAGAGCCCTTTTTAACTTGAACTAGAATAACAACTAGAAACTTCTAAAAACTACTAAGAACTACTAAAATGATGAAACCGCTAAGGTGCACTTGCTAAAGCAAGCTAGGAGTGTTCCAACAACCATCACGGGCTGTAAAAAGGAACTCAGGGGGTGGCGGGCTGGCAGGGATATATATGCGCACATATGCAGGCACCACTCCAGGGGGCTCTACTACTGGCCCAATTGGTACTGCTGAGGGAAAAACCATCCGACAATCATGCACATTTCACATTTACACCTACCTGGAATGGATATGAGCAATCACTCAAAGAATAATTGATATGTCTCTCAATAATAAAGAATTAAAAGATAACAGCTAAAACTGTCACATATGCCAGTAGGGACCAAATGGCCAAATATGCCCAAGTAAAAAATAACAGCTGATGCCAACCTACAGCCATCATATTATGCAGCTTTAGAAATGCCAACTGAGAATAAGTCTGACCAACAGAGTGATCATACCTCTCCTTGAATATCTATCAAGCTATGACTGTGAGACCACGATGATAAAACCCTAAAAAAACAGAGGCAAAATTGGGACTTCAATGGAATGACTCCAGGTATGTCTATGTTGCACACTCCTTTTGGCAGTGTGTTGTATACTTTTACACATAGCCCCTCTAGTGTGAGTATAAATAATAGTGTAGCCAATGAGGCCCGGCTTAAGTAAGTAAAGACATGGCTGAAAGTTGTGGGGAATGCACACAAATACATAAAAAAGAGGTTACTCATTTTGTGCAGTAACTGGTATTCTTTGAGATGGGTGTCCCCATGGGCACTCCACCGTAGATGTCTTGGAGCTCCTGCACTTATAATCGGAACTTTTTAGCAGGAGTATTCCCCCAGGCACCAGTGTGCACATGAGGCACCACTCACAACATAGCAAGCATACTGATGTGTGTGTGATGTCAACTGTCCCCTCAGTTCCTTCTGTATTGCAGAGAAATGTTAAAGCTCTAAAGCAGAGAGGAGGAGGGCAGGGTGTAGAGAGCTCACAGGGACACCCATCTCGAAGAATACCAGTTACTGCACCAGGTGAGTAACCTCTCCTTTCTTCTTTGAGGGGTGCCCCTGTTGGCGCTCCACTGTAGGTGACTGTGGAGCAGTACCCTGAGCCTCTAGGAGGGAGGCGCTTCAGACCTCATCAGCGGATTGCCGAGAGGACTGCCATTCCAAAGGTGGTACACTGTGCAGGGTAAGTATCTAGTGCATAATGTTTTGTAAAAGTATGCATGGAGGCTCATGTTACCACCCTGCAAATGTCTCTGATGGGCACGTTGTGCAAAAAGGCCGTCGATGTGGCCATCACCCTCGTGGAATGTGCCCGCAAAGGTGCTGGTAATGCGAATTTGTTAATGTTATAACAATCCTGAATGCAGTTCACAATCCATTTAGAAAGTCTCTGTTTGGATACCACTTGTCCTTTAGAGCAGCCTGCTATTGACACAAATAGCCTGTGTGATTGTCTAAATTATCTTGTTCTGCCCAGGTAAAAGGCAGTAGCATGCCTGACTTCCAAAGAGTGGAGTCTTGCTGCATTGGCATTTGGCTGAGGCTTCTAGTGAAAGACTGCGAAGTATATGGACTCATTGATGTGGACACGTGAGACTACTTTTGGAAGGAATTTTGGATGTGGTTTTAGTACAACTTTGTTTTTATGGACTGTCATAAACCATGGGTCAGCCATGAGGATGGCTAACTCATCAACCCTTTTGGCTGTTGTAATTAACATAAGAACATAAGAACATAAGAATGGCCATACTGGGTCAGACCAAAGGTCCATCTAGCCCAGTAGCCTGTCTGCCAATAGCGGCCAGCACCAGGTGCCCCAGAGAGGGTAGACCGAAGACAATGATCAAGCGATTTGTCTCCTGCCATCCTTCTCCAGCCTCTGACAAACAGAGGCCAGGAACACCATTTCTATCCCCTGGCTAAAAGCCTTTTATGGACCTAACCTCCATGAAATTATCTAGCTTCACTTTAAACTCTGTTATAGTCCTAGCCTTCACAGCCTTCTCTGGCAAGGAGTTCCACAGGTTGACTACACGCTGTGTGAAGAAGAACTTTCGCTTATTAGTTTTAAACCTGCTACTCATTAACTTCATTTGGTGCCCTCTAGTTCTTCTATTATGAGAACTAACATTACAGATTACACAATACTAATAAATAACTTTTCTTTATTCGCCCTCTCCACGCCACTCATGATTTTATATACGTCTATCATATCCCCCCTCAATCTCCTCTTTTCTAAACTGAAAAGTCCCAGTCGTTTTAACCTCTCTTCATATGGGACCCGTTCCAAACCCCTAATCATTTTAGTTGCCCTTTTCTGAACCCTTTCCAAGGCCAAAATATCTTTTTTGAGGTGAGGAGACCACATCTGTACACAGTATTCGAGATGTGGGCATACCATAGTTTTATACAGGGGCAGTAAGATATTCTGTGTCTTATTTTCTATCCCTTTCTTAATAATTCCTAGCATCCTATTTGCCTTTTTGACTGCCGCTGCACACTGTGTGAAAGTTTTCAGGGAACTATCCACAATAACTCCAAGATCTCTTTCCTGATTTGTCATAGCCAAATTAACCCCCATCATACTGTACGTATAGTTGGGGTTGTTTTTCCCAATGTGCATTACTTTACACTTATCCACATTAAATTTCATTTGCCATTTTGTTGCCCAATCACTCAGTTTGGTGAGATCTTCTTGGAGTCCCTCACAGTCTGCTTCTGTCTTGACTATCTTAAACAGTTTGGTATCATCCGCAAACTTTTCCACCTCACTGCTTACCCCTTTCTCCAATCATTTATGAATAAGTTGAACAGGATCGGTCCCAGGACTGACCCTTGGGGGACACCACTAGTTACCCCTCTCTATTCTGAAAATTTACCATTTATTCCTACCCTTTGTTTCCTGTCTTTTAACCAGTTCTCAATCCATGAAAGGACTTTCCCTCTTATCCCATGACAATGTAATTTACACAAGAGCCTTTGTTGAGGGACCTTGTCAAAGGCTTTCTGAAAATCTAAGTATACTATATCTACTGGATCCCCCTTGTCTGCATGTTTGTTAACCCCTTCAAAGAACTCTAATAGATTAGTAAGACAGGATTTCCCTTTACAGAAACCATGTTGACTTTTGCCCAACAAATTATGTTCTTCTACGTGCCTCACAATTTTATTCTTTACTATTGTTTCGACTAATTTGCCCGGTACTGAAGTTAGACTTACCGGTCTGTAATTGCCAGGATCGCCTCTAGAGCCCTTTTTAAATATTGGTGTCACGTTAGCTACCTTCTAGTCATTAGGTACGGAAGCCGATTTAAAGGATAGGTTCCAAACCACAGATAATAGTTCAGCAATTTCCCATTTGAGTTCTTTTAGAACCCTTGGATGAATGCCATCCGGTCCCGGAGATTTGTTGACATTAATTTTTTCTATTTGTTCCAAAACCTCCTCTAATGACGCTTCAATCCGGGACAGTTCCTCAGATTCATCACCCACAAAGGACGGTGTAGATTTTGGAATCTCCCTAATGTCCTCAGCCGTGAAGACTGAAGCAAAGAAATCATTTAGTTTCTCCACAATAGCTTTATCATCCTTAATTGCTCCTTTTATATCTCGATCGTCTAGGGGACCCACAGGTTTTTTAGCAGGCTTCCTGCTTCTAATGTACTTAAAAAACATTTTGTTATTTCTTTTTGAGTTTTTGGCTAGCTGTTCCTCAAAATCTTTTTTTGCTTTTCTTATTACATTTTTACACTTGATTTGACAGTGTTTATGTTCCTTTCTATTTATCGCACTAGGATTGGACTTCCACTTCTTAAAAGATGCCTTTTTGTCCCTCACTGCTTCTTTTACATGGTGGTTAAGCCACGGTGACTCTTTTTTAGGTCTCTTGCTATGTTTTTTTTATTTGAGGTATACATTTAAGTTGGGCCTCTATTATGGTGTCTTTAAAAAGTTTCCATGCAGCTTGCAGGGATTTGGCTCTAGTCACTGTGCCTTTTAATTTCTGTTTAACTAGCCTCCTCATTTTTGTGTAATTCCCCTTTTTGAAATTAAATGCCAGAATTCTGGACTGCTGAGGTGTTCTACCCACCACAGGAATGTTAAATGTTATTATATTATGGTCACTAGTCCCAAGGGGTCCTGTAATGGTTATCTCCTGGACCTGATCCTGCGCTCCACTCAGGACTAAATCGAGAATTGCCTCTTCCCTCGTGGGTTCCTGTACCAGCTGCTCCAAGAAGCAGTCATTTAAGCCATTGAGAAATTTTATCTCTGCTTCTCTTCCTGAGGTGACATGTATCCAGTCAATATGGGGATAATTAAAATCCCGCATTATTACAGAGTTCTTTATTTTGGTAGCCTCTCTAATCTCCCTCAGCATTTCAATGTCAGTATCGCTGTCCTGGTCAGGTGGTTGATAATAATTGCTATTAAGAATGCCACCTTTATAGAAAGGTGTGCCAGGGAGCATGGAGCGATGGACTCAAATGGCAGGTGAGTCAATGTGTTTAGGACTAAGTTGAGATCCCAAGACAGGACTATTGGCTTTATTGGAGGAAAGGTGTTAAGTCCTTTCAGGAATTTCTTGGCAGTTGGGCGAGAGAAAAGGGTTTGTCCATCCACCATGTCATGTTCACTTGATATGGTCACCAAATGAATCTTAATAGAGGTGTTAGATGGATTTTGCATTTTAAATGTAAAGAGGTATTCTAAGACAATTGCCAGCTGTGTGGATTGAGGCTGAAGCACTCTGTGGTTGGCTCAGTTGGAGAAGCATTGCCATTTGTAAAGGTAAGTTTTCCTTGTGCTCTGTTTGCAACAGTTAAGAATTATCCTTTGTACTTCCTCCGAACAGGTAAGGGGTTGCATTGTTAACCCTGAAGGACCCATGCTGTAAGATGAAGCTTGTGTGCTTCTGGTTGCAGAACTCGGCCCTGGTCCTGATATACTATGCCCAGTCCTGGTGGAGGTGGAAGAGGAATCGGAGGGGCAGCTGATATCTGAGACAGGTAAGGTTTGTCTGGGCCATGCAGGCACTATCATGATCATCCTGGTTCAGTTGTGTTTTATCTTGTCTATGACCTTCCCTAGGAGGGGAAGGGGCAGAAAAGAGTATATAAGATTGTGAGGCCAGTTGTTCAACATGGAGTTCCCCATGGAGTTCTTGCCCAGACCTTCCCTAGAATTATACCTGGGACACTTGGAGTTGAGTGATGTAGCAAATAAGTCTATTTCCACAAAGCCCCACCTGCAGAAATGGATTTCAGGGCTTGAGGGTATATCTCTTCCTTATGTTTCTGGTGGAAACAATGACTTAGCTGGTCCGCTGTGGCATTTTGTTCGCCTGGAAGATATACCGTGGATATTCTGATATGATGAAGGATGCACCACATCCATAGTGCAATGGCTTTGTTGCACAGCTGGTACGATCTGGCACCACCCTGCTGGTTTACGTAGAACATGCTGGCAGTGTTGTCTGTGTATACCTTGACTGCTTTGCCCTGAATTAAGGGGAGAAAGTGTTTGCACTCTCTTCTTACTGCCTGTAACTTGAATACATTGATGTGCATGCTTGACTCCGTGGGAGACCACCTCCCTTGAGTAGTGGGGCCTTTCATGTGTGCTCCCCATCTCTCCAGTGAGGCATCAGTCACTATGTGGATGGACAGAGTAAGCTGGTGGAAAGGAACCCTTGAGCAGAGGTTGTTGTGTTGGAGCCACCACGTGAGGGATTCCCTGACTTTGTTTGTAGGGCTGAGTTCCCACCAACCCAGGAGCGGTTGAGAAGGAACTGAGGGGATGGTTGGTGGCGTGTGTTTGTGCGCCATTGTGTGTACACCAGCACCCGGGGGAATACTGCTGCTTATAGTTCCGATTATAAGTTCCGATTATAAGTGAAGGAGCGCCAAGATACCTACAGTGGAGTGCCCACGAGGACACTTCTCGAAGAAGAACCTACCTAGCTCTCTATTCTAAGCACTGTCTGCCCCTGGCAAGGTGGGGGAGTGAGGCAAAGACTTCACATGCTCTCCTGCCCTCAGGACAATCAGGGTCTGTGGGTGGGGAAATGTGCAAAGTCTCCTGGCCCTGCCCCTTCTGCCTGAGGCCCCACCACTTCCGGGGCAGCCTGCAACCACTTCTGAAATTCATAAAGTGACCCCCCTTCAAAAATTATTGTCCAACCCAGTCTAGGATAATGGGATCCCAATCTGATTGGGATTTTTTGGTATTAATAAAATAAAAGTAAATAATTATAACAACAGCAACACCACCTGATTCATAATTTCTGCAAACTGTGGAAGTTTGCTCAGTTCCACCAGATTCAGCCATGTCATGTCAAGAATCCACCGGAATGGCTTGGGAGGACAAGCTTTTAGATCCAGTGCTGCACCTCCTGGAATAAAATATTGTTGTGATGAAATACACGTGAATCATGCTTGATATTTCTCTTCCATTGTGATAAAATACTATAGGAATGCCAGCAAATAGTACAATGCAAGCTCCTACTTCTTTTTCGATTGCAAGAAGAGGATATCATCTACAATTTCTCAATGTTTTCTATGTGAGCAGCTATGTTTCTCCAATATGCTCACTTTGAGATTGATTTTCTGTATTTATCTGACTTTCGGAATGTTGGGATCCCTATAATATAGTCATCAGATAATTTTGAACATCTATGCTGAATAGTATAAAATAAAATATTTTGCAAGGTCATGCCCTTGAATCTGAGAAATTATTGCTAAATCCTAAAGTATGTACTGTACTGTTGAGTAATCAAAAATGTTACCCTTGTTCAACCTTCTGAACAAAAGTAAATAGTAGTTGCACGTAAGAAGTTTTCTCTGTTTTGAGCTATCAAAACCTATGTTAAGAAAGGGAACCGCTCTTTGAATCAAGTAAACTCTTTTAAACTAAAAGAAACTTTTCAAGTTCAACTATTACGGACTCACTACAATATGATGTAGGTACACAGTATTACCACAGCTGAAGCTGAGCAATATGTGAACAGAGCTGGAGGTGACACAAAATGTGAAGGCAATTGACTTGATTTTAAACATTATTCTGTATAAATAGCTTGAAATATTTCTTCATATATAGGACATATTCTTAAATCTATGTCATAATCCTGCAGATCTAGAATTTACAATCAGTTTTCTTAATTTTTACAGGATGATACCTTGCTGATTCAAATATTTATTTTATTCTCAAATGATTTATTATCCTGACATTATTTCCTGATACATGATTACGATTTTTTTTTATTCTGTGAATAAATTAACTTACCTTACGATTGTTTACCTGCCAATTTTCCTTTTTTTGAAGGGATATGTTTGTAGTTGTAGGAGGCAGACTGAAAGCTGACTGAACAGCTGATGAGGGACTAGCCCCCAATTTTTGGAAATCCCACCCTTAGTTTTAAGATTCTTCCAAAGCTAACCTCTCTGGACTGAGAAACACAAAATTAATCTCTTATCTTGCATCAGCACCTTACAAAAATAAGTTTAACAGATCTCCCCTTTTCAGGGAAGTCTGGATCTGTGGACTCATTCCTTTGAAGAAGCAAAACTCTTCAGGTAACCAACCACAAATCTTCTCTCAAAGCTAGGCCCACTAAGTGTCATGGTGGGATTTTGTCATCTGTGAAAAAATTCCCAGGGTGGGAACATTCCTGACTGGTGTTTCTTAGAGAATAGATTTCCTTATTCTTAGGAATGACTATAGTGTGCAAGGCCTACTTGCCAAAGACTGCAGTGGAATAAGGCTACGTAACTTGTAAAACTTGGTAAATGTATGCTGGAATGATCAAGTTGCAGCTTTACAGATTTCTCTGTAAGGGGTCTGCCCTTTCTCAGCCCATGATATCACTGCTGCTTGTATCTCTGGAGGTCTGTAAAAGGGCTCACTCTCTCGCGGGCAACGCTTTTTGGCCGAGGGCTCGTCGCAAGTTCTCCACTCCAGCTGTCTCCAGGAGTAGAGGTGCCACAGATGTCTTTTCTAGTAAGTTGCCTGGGACCAGGCTTCTTCTTACCCCCTTGTTGTTGCTGCTGGAGGTTGGGGGAACCCAGGCCCTCCCACCCCCTGGGTCCCAGCCCAGGGACCCTGTAGGCAGCTGTTGCCTGCTACCAGCCTCTGCTGTCTGCTGCTATCTTGCTCCCTGGGCCACTTCCCCAAGAAGCTGCTCTCTCCAAACTTTCTCAGGGCTTTGAGGTCAGGTTCTCAGCACACCCTGACCAGGGTTCTGCAACTGCGATCAGCTTACACTCAGAGCTGTCCAAGGTGCTGCTGTCCTCCCAGTCACTCCCTAGGTCTGACTGGTTCCAGCTCCAGGGAGGAACTGCCAGACACTGGCCCAGCAGCTTCTTTTATATCAACCTGCTGGGCCCTGACTGGCTGCGGCAGTAGCAGTCACTCTGGTCTGCTTGGAGGACAGCAGTATAAGGGCCCTACCATCAATCAAACGTTAGCCCTGCCCCCTGTCCCCGGAAGTCCCGTCCCCCCCCTGCAAGCTCCAGGGCCTATGTGCTGAACTGTGTTTGGAAAGCTTATTAAATACTGTTATTGCCGTAGGTTATGCTATGCAATGTCTGTGCTTAACTCAGGAACACTTAGCGCAAGGGGTGACTTTGGTAAATGCAGTGCAATTCAGTCAAGATCCTCACAGTGTTTTAAAGACCATGACCAAGCCAAAAGACGCCTGCTTAGAGCGTTATATTGAACATCTGTTGCGTACAAAAAGTTGCAGAACCCTGCTTAAGAAAAAGACTATTTGTAAGATGTCTAAAAGGATGAAGTTAGAGAATGGTGAGGGGACACACATGAGATATAAAACTTGGTAGCTGTAAATATCTATTGAAAAGGGGCTTTTGTGACTATCTTCTGTCAGAAGGTTTGTGTGATCCTTACATGAGTAAAAGTTTTGGTGGAACACAAGGCCTGTATGTCTTTTAAATAAAATCATTTAAAAAAATAAAGTTTGTGAGAATCCATTTTGTATAAAGGGGCCCATTTACTGAAAAACCCTGAAAGATGTATGGTAGAAACTCAGGGAAGGAAAAACACCTCCAAAATGTTTTGTTTTTTAAATAAAAGGAAAAAAATCAAGCCTCCCAGTTAGGATTTATTAGACATGAACTCAATGGTTTAACCACACCTCACTGAATAGCCAGGGGGCTCTAGTCAATGGTTAGGTTTAGGTGTGACCACTTACCCTTGTTGAGGTTTGTGTTCAGTAATTAAATTTGATGGGTTGGATGGGGGGACTCTGATGAATATCTAATTAAATAACACCTCAGGAGTTTGCAGATGCTATTGGACAGTTTAAATATAACCCCTGGGGTTGGTAGAGCACTATTGGACAGTTTAAAGGACACAAGAGTTGGTAGAAACGCTATTGGACAGTTTAAATATGACCCAGGAGTTGGTTGAATGCTATGGGCTACTCTTTCTAGCCATTAAAAGTTAAAAAAAATTAAGGGTCTAACCCAAAACTGAAATGTTTCAAACTTTTACCATACTTTAGAACAAGCATTTGCTCTAAAGACAATCAAACATTTAAAAGCATTTTATTTAAACACCAAACCTTAAGCATGAAAGAAACATGTTTAAAAAAACAAATCCCAAGACATTTATTGATATCTGCAAAGGGTCTCCACATGGAAATGGGTACAGCTACATTAAGGATTGGTGCTTTTACTGTTAATACTGTAAGAAGGCCCTACAAAAAAAATGTATTTTAACTAAAAGAAAAAAAAAATTTAGCCAAAAGCAACCCAGTTGTGGAGACAGCTTAATTCCCCTACCCCAGATCACAAAAGGCAATGCTAGGGAGGGGTGCCTAAAGTCTTTAAGGGTCTATTTTAGAGTTGCAGTGATCAAATTAACCTGCTAGCTACTATGTTGAAGTTGTTTGAAACAATGGGTTAGGATGGTATAAAAACCTAGGTATTTTGGAGACTGTCCTTTTCAACAGAAACTTTCTTGAATGGCTGCTGGACTGCAAGAGGAGAAGGTATGTTCCCTGTTTTTAACTTTGAAAATATATATTATATAATGCCACTCTTTGGCCATGCTCTCTTAGTAAAATAATGGTGGCTATCTTTATTGAAGTGTGATCTGTTTAGCATGGAACCAGTAACTTTAAGCTGCAGTTCACCACCAGGCCAAGGTAAAAACCATTTTAACTGTAGTTGTGCTTAATACTGTTTATAAAAAAACAAACAAAAAACCAGGTAATACTAACTAACATTTGTGCATGTTCTTTAACCTGAAGGCCCAAGCACACATGGGGGGGAGCAGAACAAGCATGTGCTTGCAACACTTTATCCCATAGTGAAAGGTAACTTTTTTTTGCAATTGGCTTTTAAATGCATGTGGTGCTGCTGGGGTGTGTGTGTGTGTGTGTGTGTGTGAGAGAGAGAGAGATGGGGTCTGTGCAAGACATAGGTGTGGTTTTTTAAAAAGTATTTGGTTGCAAACTGTTGGTTTGTTTCAAACTAACAGGGTTTTTTACCATGCAAAATGTAATGTGTTTTTAAAATGGGGTTTGAGGCATTTGGGGGTAATCCTAACTAACATTTTTTTTGCTTGTTCTTTATTCCATAGTCCCAAATATACATAGGGGGAAACAGAATAGCCCTGTGCCAGCATGCCTTTACCCTGTGGTAGAAGGTAACTATCCATAATTATTTTTAAAGCGTGTGGGTTATTTTTTTCTTTTAACTAATTGTAATGTTTAAATTGTGAGTTGGGTTTTTTTCAAAACTTAATTGTGGGGGAGCTTATTGGTGTTTTTAAACTATATGTTGGCAAACTGCTGGTATAGAGTGTTTGGTGGGTTGCTTTTTCTGTGCAAAATGTGATGTGTTTTTTAAAATGGGGTTTGAGGCATTTGGGGGGTAATCCTAACTAACCAAAAGCCCAAGCACACATGTGCCTTTTAAATGCATGTGGTGCTGCTGGGTGTGTGTGTGAGAGAGAGAGAGATGAGGTCTGTGCAAGACATAGGTGTGGTTTTTAAAAAGTATTTGGTTGCAAACTGTTGGTTTGTTTCAAACTAACAGGGTTTTTACTGTGCAAAATGTGATGTGTTTAAAAAATGTTTGTGGGGTTTTTGTTGTTTTTTTGTTTGGTTGGTTGGTTTTTTTTAAGTGGTAGAAATAAACTCAAAACTGGTGTTTGTTGTACAGCCTGAAATGTATTATTTTGTTTTAAAGCTATAACTTTTTAAATAGAAAAACACCCTAATGATTTTTTAAAGTTTACAAGAGGGTTTCATGTGTTTTATAATAATGTTGTTTGCTCCACAGTACAATCAAAACATGAGAGATCCTTAGACCAGAGGGAAAACAAGCTCAAAAGAAAAAGGAAAGAGACCGCTGAAAAGGAAAATTTACCAGCATCAGTGACTGATGGATGGATGAAGCCCAGTAAACATATTTTGCTTATCAGTTTGGTTGTTCTATGAGGCTTTAAGTAAATACATAGGTGTAGGCGAGAAAGATGGTAAAGTTCAGTTTGTTTGGGTTTTTTTTTGTAAAATGTTTTTCCCCCACCTCATAGGCATGGGCAACTTTTCTGACAATGCTGTAGTCAGAGCTACAAGGATACTTCCTCCAGAACTGCCAAAGAACCGGGAATCTGCTCTGAGACCTTTAACAACGCCAAACAGCACAAGAGTGCAGATGAAGCACCCGGGTGGTCCAAACCTCATATACGTCAAACCCAAGGACAAAACTAAAGACTCTGGTAAAAAAAACAACCATGCAACCACAACTCCAGTTCCTCAGTGGCCACCACCACTCCACATTCACAAACCCAGGCACGCACTCTAGGGGTTCTGAATGTGCACAAACCCAGAGCACACGCTCTAGGGGCTGCGTATAAAAAACAAAAGACTGAAAACTCCTGCAATGCCAAGGTATTGCAGCCACGCAAACACAACTCCAGTTCCTCAGCGGCCACTGCCACACCAAGCCCTGAGAAAACTGTGAGCGAAAACGCCCACATTCACAAACCCAGAGCATGCACTCTAGGGGTTGTGAATAAAAAACCAAGGACTGACAAACCATTCTCCCAAAACCATAAGCTCATCACAGCTCCCCCATATTCTAGTATTGGAGAAGAGTTTGATGCTTCATTCAGAAAACTGGTGAACTCTGTATCCTCAGGGGGCCTAAAAGAAAGGGGTAAAAGGGGCAACCTCCAGGGTACACATCAGCTCATTTGTAAACAAAAAGGGGGATAGGCTTGGGGGATAAACAGATGGCTGCCAAAAAGTTTCAGGCCAGGGTTGCTGTAAAAATTTTAAAAAGGGCTAAAGAGGTAATGAGGAAAAAAAACCAAAAAGAGATGCCCCCTACTGGAGGCTCTCAAATTGGCAGAATCAGACTCTGGTTTAGCAAATTCCCCAGAGGGCTCTCTAGACGGGTCCCGTTCTATTCCCAATGACCCTCATGGAGGCGCCTCAGAGTCTGACTCTCAAATAGCCTCTGAGATAGAAGATACCGCTAATGGTCCCGTAGAGGAACCCCCAAGTAACCCTGAAAATGCAGAGGTGTATATGGAGAGAGTGAGAATTTGGCAACGTGAGCTACCTAGATTTGGGGGGACGGTGTATTGTGAGGAATTTCGTTTTGTCAACCTTGAGCAAATAAATTCAGCTCAGCAGGTTGTTGAAGCCATACACAGGGGGATACAGTTAGTTCTAGATGACATTAATGGAAGGATAGGTCCTGATGATTATGTTCAGTTGCGTTTAGAGAGCCGTAATTTAACTGACCCCTTGTTTTCAGTCAGAAGAACTAGGGATGAGCTCTCAGCTGGGGATTTCTTAAATCAGACCTCAAAGCTGTTACAGAGTAATAGAGAGTTGCACCTCGATGGGACATTGCGCCTTGTTGTGACAGTTGTAAAAAACAGGGGTGGGGGCACTCGTAGAGTTTTAAATTCTATCCTTAGTAGTCAAATTATTCATAAAAAGAGACCGTGTTTAGTAGACCTGGCTTACACCGGTACCAATCTGTGTTTTGCGGGCGGGCTCTTGGCCGTCATGGCCGATCGTAAACCTACGGATGCCGAATTGTTAGAGGGGACGAGAGAGCTGCACAAGAAACTGGGGTGGTCAGATCAAAAAAAGGTTATGTTCAGCGACGTAGCAAAGTTTGAACAGCATTTAGGAGTTAACGTACAGGTGGTGCTGTATACGGCGAAAGGCGGCTGGGGCTTTTTTAAAATGGGAGGCCCGGTGTACCCCAAGACTTATTTTATCCTGTTGCACGATGAGCATTACTATGGGGTTCTGGATGTGAAAAAGTTGTTCGGAGCGAAAAATTATTGTGAGTTTTGCCACACAGTGTACAGTCATGACCACTCTTGCAGGTATCGTTGCCGCCTCTGCTTGAGCAGAACGTGCTCAGACAGCGTGGGCATGCTGCTGAGGTGTCCTAGCTGTAGACGGTATTGTCGGTCCAAAGAGTGTTTAGACAGACACATAGACTGCGCATCGAAAAAACAAGTCGAATGCCTGTCTAAAACTTTGTGTGATGAGTGTCAGTCTTATGTGAACAAGTGGCACCGCTGTAAAGGGCGATGCTGTAAGCAGTGTAAGGGCTTGCTTGTGGGCAACATAGACAGTCACCTGTGTTTTATGGACTGTATTAAAAAGCCCGAATCCTCAGAAAAGTACATTTTTTATGATTTTGAGTGCATGCAGGAGACTGGATTGCACATACCCAATTATATTTTTGCTTTGTCCCTACCCCGGAAAAATCCTGGGAATTTAAGGGCAACAAGTGCCTTTCTAACTTTATTAAGACCTTTATTGTCAAAAAGTTCCGTGACTACACATTCCTAGCACACAATTCCAAAGGTTATGATGCATACTTTGTTGTGAGACAGTTACTGAAAGAAAAGATGGGAGTAGAACTGATCACTCAGGGTAGTAAACTGATATGTGTGGAAGTTAAGGTCTTGGGCATTCGTTTTATAGACTCTTTAAACCTCTTGCCCATGAAGCTTAGCAAGCTACCGCAGGCGATGGGGTTTGAAGGGTGCAAAGAGTATTTTCCACATTTTTTTAACACTTTAGAAAATCAAAATTACGTGGGGCCTATGCCCGGTGTGGGACACTATGGTGTAGAAAGCATGATGCCCGGGGAAAAAGCAGAGTTTCTCGACGGGTATCAGGACCACAGCTCTGAGACGTTTGACTTGCAGAAAGAGCTCGCATATTACCATCAACAGGATGTTAAAATTTTGAGACAGGCTTGTATTCTATATAGAAAAGAGATTATGAAAATGACAGAGATGGGGGATGTAGCAGACAGAGGCCCTGGTAAATTCACTGAGATAAACCTGTATATCGATCCTTTCCAGTACATCACGCTGGCATCTGTCTACATGGCTATGTACAGGTTTATGTTTTTGGAGCCTAACACGGTAGCTCTTCTCCCTCCAGACAACTATCACAGGCAGAAAAAGAGATATTCGACCCCATCTATTCAGTGGCTGCTGTATACCTCTTACAAAGAAAATATACAAATACAGCATGTTTTACAGGGTGGGGAACTACAGGTAGGCCCCTACTTTTTAGACGGTTACGCAGATATTGACGGGGGGCGCACAGCCTTTGTGTTTAACGGGTGTTTTTTCCACGGCTGTGTCCTCTGTTATTGTGAAAAAGCACAAAACCCTATGACAGGGACAACTTTTGGGTTTCTTTATTACAAGACGCAGCTTAAGACCGACTATCTAAAACGACTTGGTTTTGTAGTGAGGACTCTCTGGGAGCACGAGTGGGAGGTGATGAAAGAAACAGACAGGGAGCTTGCAGGCTTTTTAAACCGAGCCCAGTCACCCCAGCCTCTCAGGCCTAGGGATGCTCTTTTTGGGGGGAGGACAAACTCTATCCGCCTATATTACAAGCCTAACCCCGGGGAAGAAATCCACTATTATGATTTTACCAGCCTGTATCCTTTCGTAAACAAAACCAAAGAATACGCTATTGGACACCCCGATATAGTTTATGACAACTTTGGACCCCTCGCAAATTATTTTGGAATTGCAAAAGTTAAGGTGTACCCCCCACGAGGCCTCTTTTTCCCATTGTTACCTGTCAGAGTGGGTGGCAAGCTTATGTTCCCGTTATGCCAAACGTGTGCGGAAACTGAGCAGCGGGAGACGTGCACCCATACTGATGAGGAGAGAGCTATCCTGGGGACATGGTGCACAGTGGAATTGAATGTGGCCATAGCAAAGGGGTATACAGTGGCTAAAATCTATGAAATCTGGCATTTTAATGACAAATCTGACAAACTCTTTTCAGAGTACATAAAATTACACCTCTGTCAGAAACAAGAGGCTTCAGGGTATCCCAGCTGGTGCACAGATGAACAAAAACAAAATAAGTACGTTAACGATTTTTACCAAAAAGAAGGCGTGTGTTTACGCCAACACGAGATCAGGTCAAACCCTGCTAAACACCAAATTGCTAAACTGTTTTAAAATTCTCTGTGGGGTAAATTCGGCCAAAGAACAAACCTACCCAACACCAGCATCGTGAGAGACCCTGACGAACTCTTTCAGTACCTGTTTTCCCCCAATTACGAGATTTCATCCTGCGAGTTTATTGACGATGAAACAGCGTGCGTGTCTTGGAAGCACGCAAAAGACCGGTACTCTGTCTCTGGCAATACCAATGTTTTCATAGCCTGTTTCACCACCGCTTATGCCCGCTTAGAATTATACAGTCTCCTAGGTGTGTTGCAAGAGCGGTGCCTGTACCACGACACTGACTCAGTGATATTTGTGAAAAGGGAAGGTGACTGGAATCCCCCTCTGGGGGATTATTTAGGGGACCTCACGAGCGAGATCCCGTCAGATCAACACACAGTTTGTGTCGTCAGGCCCGAAAACATATGGGTATAAGCTGTCAGGAGGAAAGGCCTGTATGAAAGTCAAAGGGATTACCCTAAACGTAGCAAACTGTGAAAAGATCAACTTTGACAGTTTGAAAGATCTAGTTCTGGACTATTGCACAGGTCTGCAAGAAAACACCTCAAAAAAGATAGAGGTGCAACAGCCCTCGATTGTAAGAAACAAAAATCAGTGGCAAATAGAGACAAAAACCCTTAAAAAAACACAAAGTCGTTTATAACAAGAGGGTCCTAGGAGAAGGGTTTAAAACCCAGCCCTACGGCTTTTGAAAAATGGATACGAGGTGGAAACACCCCTTTTCTGCAATTCTCGCAGGGCCTAGCAACTGTGGGAAAAGTTACTTTATAAAAAACGTATTGGATAATGCCAAACACACACTGTCTGTTATGCCTGAGAATACTGTGTGGTGTTATAGTTGTTGGCAACCTCTGTATAAAGAGCTGCTCTGTAAATATCCCTTTATCAATTTTGTGGAGGGTCTGCCTAATGCTTTTGACGATGACTATTTGTTTCCTACTAATAAAGTGAATCTGATTATCGTGCATGATCTGATGAACTCTGCTTGTGAAAGTGATGAAACTGAGAGAGCCTTTACCAAGTATGTGCACCACAGGAACTTGAGCATTATGTATATCGTTCAGAACGTATTTCGTCAGGGGAAAAAGAGCCGTACGATTAACCTAAACGCTAAGTACATGGTTCTGTTCAAAAACCCCAGGGATAAACTACAAATCGCTACGCTTGCTCGGCAAATGTACCCCGGCAAGGCTCAATTCTTTCTAGAAGCTTTTGAGGATGCTACCAAAAGACCTTATGGCTACCTGGTGGTGGATTTAAATGCGTCCACACCAGAAGCTTATAGACTAAGAACTGGTCTTTTCCCTCCAGACTGGCCGGTGGTTTATACTTTGAAAAGAACACCCGCCGGGTATAAAAAGAGATGATTTATCGGCAGACCCCTTTTTAACAGCTTGGGGTACCGCACGAAAACATGTCTAGCTGCGTGAAGAGAAACCTGGCTCTTTTAAAATTACTTAGCAAATCATCCCCGCAGCAAAGGAAGGCTATACTGTGTTCGGCCTCTGACGATTTAGTAGCGGCCATCTCAGAAATAGCACTCAATACCTTAAAAGGAAACGTGCCTTTGACGCAGAATCAAGTGAGTATGCTGAAAAAGAAACGCACGCTTATAAAAACATTGTCTAATAAAAGGGTCTTGCTTAAAAGAAAGAAGCATCTGGTGAAGCAGTCTGGGGGGTTTATCGGCCCTCTGTTAAGTTTTGCTGTCCCTCTGATAACGGGGCTTTTGAATAACCGATAATGGAGTATGCAGAAATAATGTACCTGGTGCCCAGCCATCAGCTGGAGCAATTAAGGGCTACCCCTCCAGTGGAGGAAAATATCAGAACAACCGCAACTCGCTTACTGGATGCTGAAATGAAGTCTGTTCTTCAAAGGACTGACTTAGCCGAATATGAAAAGGCTAAACTCTACAGCGCTGTGCTTCAGAGGTACCTAACGTACATGAGGCAAAGTGATGCAGATAAAGGGAAAATCAATCTGTTTCTACCGGAACAGAGTGACACTGCCCCCAAACCTCCAGAAACAGCAAACACCTCAGACTCTGTGGTTCAGGAGGTGTTGGATAACGTGAATAAGCGTTATAAGAAAAACGCCTCAGTGTTGCTAAATAAACTGGTCCAGGATAAAACTATCGCTTCCTGGAATGATAAAGGCGCATTTGTGTACAAAGGCTCGGTGGTTAATGGTTCTAACATGCTTGACTTAGTCAGAGCCGTTACCCAGACGCGTTCTGTCCCTAGCAGAAATGTACCTAAAGGGTGGGATGTGTTTATAAATGCCATGGCAGAACTAAACGTCCCATCTTCCATCATGGGCAGTGCAGACAACAGAGTTCTTTTGGAACGCCTGAAGGCCTCAGCCGCTGACGCTGGGATGGATCGAGAAACACCGACTCCTTTTTTGCCTTCTAAAAAACGAAAATTGGCTAAACTATCTGAATGGCTCAGTGTGTGAAGTTTGCCATGTTCTAAAAATAATTTTTGAACTTGATCACGTTTTGCTTTAAATAAAACACTTCTATATATATAGAATATATATATTAAATGTCTTGGTATTTTTTCTGAATTGTTCATTGTTTTTAAGAACAAAAATTAAGAAAAACAAACATCAGTTGCCTTTAAACCCCTCACCTGGGGTGCTTTATTGAGCAACATGGCTATGAAAGTCATTGCAGGATACGCATGTCTGAGTTTGCTGAAACATGTTTTGAGCAAGACTAGGCATGCCCAAGTATTTAAATTTATTTTTTACAAAGTTCATCGCCATCTGGTCATTTTGCATTAAGTCATTAGAATACGTTTTTAAAATCTGGTCAAAAGATAAACCCTTGCTACGGTAATGCAAGAAAAACACACAGTGATAGCTGCAGGCGACAGAGAGGGGGTGTTGTAATTGTCTAGTGTGAAACACAATGTCAGTGGCATTTTTGTTTAAAAATTTCATAATGCTTCTAGGAAACAATGCACTGTTCGGGGGATGCCCATATGAATCAAAAAACTCTCCGCGGTTACGCTCCGCCAGATACAAGGCAAGCCAGTGTTCACCCGGTTGGTTGTGAGGGTGCGTGTTGACCACCAAACCAAGGGGTCTCTGAGATAACCTGCCACCAGGGAGCCAATCGCAAGGGAACACATCCAAGAAATTCTCTTTTGTATAAGGGCCTGTTGATAAGACACGTGAGAGCTGCCCGGTGTCCATCTTCACATGTAATCAAACAGAACGTTTCTCCTCTGAGTTATCTCTATGACGTTATCAAAAACCCCATACACGATCATATTGACGGTGACTGTTAAAGCCTTCCCAAAGCGTATTTCTGCTCTGAGGTTCCCTGTTTTAATCAGCGAATAGTGGTCGGCGCATTCCTGGTCAGGAGAGAGATCGAAGGCAAACAAGGTGTAACCCCGTGCAAACTCCTCACGGTCGATTAACAGAGAGCGATCTTTCATGTGTTTGCCTGCTGTCTGTACCAGATTCATGTATTCTCTCACACAACGGCCGGCCTCAAAGTCTGGTTGCAGAGGTTTGGTTGGTATCTGTTCACCATCCACATACAGGGCCACAAAATTAATATCATAATGTTTAAAAGAAAGGAGTTTTTAGCGTCTTTCTTTTAAAGGCGTCATTATCCACAAACCCTAGGACAAGTATTTTGGGTAACTGTCCCAAGAACAAGTTCTCCTGGTTACTGACCCTGCTGCCTGCGGGGATGCTAAACACTTTCATTCCCACACGGTCCACAGGGTATTTAGCATTAGCGGTAAGCAGGGCCTCCACATGCCCCAGACGGACGCCCCGGGCCACACACACTTTCTTCACAAAGAGGGAGGCTGATACAATGCGCAGTTTAAAACCCTCAGTCGCATCGCCCATTAAACAAAAGGCCTCTTTACTGCGTGTCAATTTAATTTTCACATCCAACCTGTTCAACAAAAGTTTTTCTTGAAAAAGCAGGTCGCTGTGTAGATGACCCAACAACTCTACTGTCCTGCTCTGGGACGTCAGCCTTGCACGCCTCACAAATCCTAGATTCTCACCATCCAGCTCTGTTTTTTCGTGTTGTCCAGGAGTGTCTTTGTAAAACAGTCCGTCGGAAAATTGTGTAGCAAGAGTATCGTCGCTGTAATTGAGAACCGATTCCATAAAGGCCCTGTAAGGGTAACAGTTGTTGCTTCGGCTTACTAGGCGGTCTCCCAATGTAACGTCCAATTGACTAAAAATAGAGGCCACTGGGTAATTCACCAGGCCTACCGCGGCATCCCTGGGGAGTGCAGTCCCGTCTCCTTTTACTATCTTGCAACAAAGGTAGAGTAGCATGTTGTTTAAATCCATATAATCTATGCCAATCCCTGCTATAAAAAAGTCGATGGGGGCAGTCTCTGTCACGGCTGACAGAGGCGGCACCTCGATGTAGATGCTTTTCTCAATGCTGGTCTGCGTAGGGGCTATCTGAAACAAGTCTAGTTCAGATTTGGTGCACTCTTCCGACCCGCAGTGAACGAAAGCCATGTTGACTAAAATATATCTCTTTTACCAGGTACAGAGCGTGTCCTCTTTCTCCCTGGCTTCCTCTTGGACTTTCGCTTATGGCCTGTCCTGCGTGCCAAGGCTCTTCTTTTAAAGGGTTTCGGGGAGCCTGTGTGTCGCGGGTATGACGCATTTCTCTTTCTCTTCCTCCTTTTAATATACATCAGCCCTGATCCTTCCTGTGTAGCCGGATTCCCCACCTTCTCCAGGACAGCCTGGGAAACGTGGCCTACCACATCTCTGGCCACGTTTTGAGCGGCTGTTTTTACGTGGGGTTTAATAATCTCTAGCCCTCTTCGCAAAAGCAGTACAGCTTTTCAAAAAAGGCTACGGAATATTCCGCCCACGCCGGCCCCGTACATCACAGGGGCTCCATGATATCCAGGAAGGGCGTATCTAGCCTGGGCTTTGTAATAGTTGCTGTAGACTTTGGGGTCACCGTAATATTTTACGATCGCCATAATAGTGTTTTGCTTTTTAGAAACCTCGATCTTTCCGGGAACGCAGGTGCAGCTTCACAATCACCTTGCCAAAGCGAAATGAGACGCGCCTGTTTTGATCTGTCTTTATTTCAATGGTGATGGTGTCGATGTGGTGTTGACTGACGGGTACGTAATGAGGCTTATCGTAGGTGATGGTAACAAACTCATTGTTATTTCCTCTGACAGGGACGCAGCGTAACAGGGGGACAGAAAAGTCCCCCACAAACTGGTGTTCTACAATATCCGTGTATAGATACAAGGAGTTGATACCCCCTGTGATGTCTGCTGAGAAGGGGCTCTTCTGGACACTGCGCCCGGGGGCCAAACCCAGAATGTTAGCTAGCTCCCCTATGGTAGAAAACGTAGCAGTAGCATCGGTGGATTTAAGTCTAAATTTTCTACTCACTGGGTCATAATTCATGATCACATCATGCGGTCCTGAATGACATGCCACAATGCTGTTCATATGTTCCAATAATTCAGGTATAGTTGAGTAATAACCTCGTCGTAGGATATAACTCCATGATTTATATCCAAAGGTGATTTGGAAAGGGGTGTCCTCAGTAATGTTGTTCCAGCTGTGCGGATATTGTATTTCCACTAGCCCCACTTCCCAGGCACCTGGGAGATCCAATGGCTTTATTAGCTGTATCGTAAAGGCCGAGCTGGTGTTTTGGGGAAAAACCCCAGAGCTGGTGTTGCTGGGCAAAGTGATGTAGAAGCCACCGTCCCCCATTTCTCTCCTTGCAGGTGGGATTGTTTTTATTCACGCTTAAACGTTACAGAGTTGAGAAGCTTCTACCAACTGTTAAATTTGTTGGGCCACCCCAGCCATTTCACCAATAGCTGCTTTTTTCTCCCTTTCCCTTTCTCTGCTAGAACTTTTTCAATCCTGTAAATCCTGTCTTGTTTGGGGTTCACCTTTTGTAATCCTTCAGGGTAAAACGACCCTGTCACTGTCTCACCCTTGTAATCTTTTAATTGGTAGACGGGTCTCTCACCCCTGGTTAAGGCTTCATCCACTATGAATATCTCATCGGTAAACATTTGTTCATAACCTTTTTTAAAAGCACCTTTGGTTTTAGAGAGTCTTACGTGGTCCCCTTTTCTAAAAGGAACAACAGCCTGCTTTATTTTAAAATCATCTCCATAAACAGTTTTCCAGACCGTCAGAGAATTTGCGGGGTTCACATCAGCGGGTCTGGGACATATAGTTCTGTGAAAGCTCCTGTTGTAACTCTTTATAAACTCAGATAACACGTCAATGTAGCAAAAGGTATTGTGGGCTGTAAAATATCTCCACATCCTAGATTTTAAAGTTCTGTTAAATCGCTCCACAACCCCCGCTTTGACTTCATTGTTAGTAACAAAATGGTGGACACCATGCCGCTTTAACAATCCACTTAAAGGTTTGTTTAAAAATTCTTTTCCCCGATCAGTTTGTAATTTTTGAGGCACGTGACCTTCGCTGAAAATAGCTTTAAAGGCCTTGGCTACCTCTTTGCCCGTCTTGTCCTTTAGGCCTAAGGCCCAGGCATATTTTGATAGAATGTCTATCACTGTCAAAATATACTTAAAACCGCTGTTGTGTTTGAAGAACCGGTGCATATCCACCAAATCTGCTTGCCATTGTGCATCCACATCTGAGACAATGGTCTTGTTTCTTTTAAAACGTATTCGAGCAGGCTTGTGCAATGAGTAAGCGTCCTGGTCTGAAAGCCATGATGTTACCTGTCTTCTGTTCAAAGTTTTACTGTGCTTTTCGACTGCTTGAAACAGAGGGTTCACCCCACCAAAGCTGCCAACTTCCCCAGGGGTGTAATATATTTTCTCTAACAGAGCTATCTGCGTAGACATGACTGTTATTTGTGTTTGTAAAAGATGCTGTAAGTATGGAAGGAACACATTCACACCAACACATTTAATATAAGTTTTATTAAGCATCTGGATTAACACACCCTTTTACAGCTGTCTGCAAATGGACACCATGACACCTCCACCACTATCGCTATTAGGGAGTCCGAGTTAATTCATTCTTCCACTTTTGTTCTCGAGATCCAAGTGTCAGACATGAGCAAAAACAGCTGGCACAAGATAGATTTACTCCCACAGGATTACCGCTGTGCAATTTCTCAAAGGCTTCTAGAAAGTCATCGTCGAGCTGTCGAGAGAATGTCAAAAAAAAAAAAGAGAGTAAGCTACAGCTGCTGGTTTTTAGATTCACAAAATACCCATGATGCCCCCACCTCGATTTTTCATTTACCTGTTTGACTTCTTTTCCGTTCACCTTGTCCGACTCCTGGGAGCCGTGGGCAGCTTCCTCCATAGGGATGGATAACGAGAGGCCGTCTAGCTTGTCGGGCTGCCTCGTGAGCGGTTGGGTTTCGGGGTCAGATTCTGGTGTATCCAATAGCAGTGGGGGCAAAGGGCCCCTTTTCACCTCTCCCTCATCCTCGGAACTGTCGCCGTTGTGGCGCTTTCTTCTCATGCGGTGGAAGGCCCTCGGCACCAAAGCAAAGTCCAAACTTCTGGTGGCGGTGGTGAAGGAGTCCATGTTTCCACTCAGCGTTTGCACGATCTCTGAAACACGCGCTCTTGGAACAAGATGGCCTCTTTTGTGTGGCGCTAGAACTTATGGGGAAGTGCTATGCTCTGATTGGCAGAAGGTGTCATGGGAAGCTCTTAGAGGGGTCACACGACCCACTTCCGGTCTGGTCAACCGGTCCCGGAACTGCCCCCCGATTGGTCAAAGCGGTTTGCGGGGTGGTCCTACAGGGGAAAAACCCTTCCTGATTGGTAGAGGGAGGCGGGGCGAGTTCTTAGAGGGGTCACATGACCCACTTCCGGGCGGGTCATCCAGTCCCGGAACTGCCCCCCGATTGGTCAAAGCGGTTCGCGGGGCAGTCCTACAGGGGAAAAACCCTTCCTGATTGGTAGAGGGAGGTGGGGCGAGTCCTTAGAGGGGTCACATGACACCTTTTACTTCCGGTCACCTGTCCCTCTTGACCCCCGATTGGTCAAAGCAGTTTGCGGGGCGATGCTACAGGGGAAAAACCCTTCCTGATTGGTAGAGGGAGGCGGGGCAAGTCCTTAGAGGGGTCACATGACACCTTTTACTTCCGGTCACCTGTCCCTCTTGACCCCGGATGTATTACCCCAAGGGCGGGACTTCCGGTGACAGGGCTGGGCCTAACGGGGGTCACATGACACCCTTTACTTCCGGTCACCTGTCCCTCTTGACCCCGGATGTACTACCCCCCAAGGGTAGGACTTCTGGTGACGGGGGGGGGGGACTTCCGGGGACAGGGGTGGGACTTCCGGGGGCGGGGGGCGGCGGGGTGGGGCGGGGCTAACGTTTGATTGATGGTAGGGCCCTTATACTACTGAGGACCTATTTTTTGCTCTTCTCTCTGGGGCGGAGTGCGGCAAGGCCTCCAGCAGGCAGTGTCGGGACTTGTCCACCCCATCACAAGGACTGAGTTCTTTTGCACTATATGCGTCAGTAATGCCTCAGCATGTTCAGTGAGAGACTGATGATGCACATCTTTTTCTTGGATGGAATACAGACAGTAAACTTGCCATTTTTCGTAGGTTTTCAGTTCTTTTCAGATAAAACTTTAAAGCAGGTAAAGGGAACACTTCAATCTTCCTAATCAATCTTTAAAAGATCTTCAAGTGGCTGTCTTGTCACAAACCAATTCTACTAGCCAAATACTAGGCGCTGGAATTACAATTCATCTACAAATTCAATTCTCACTCTGATAGCCTTCTCAATCGAGATATCGGATGGCTGGGACATTATCAACCTAACATTCTATGAAGGTGACAACAGCTCTTTGTCTGTGTAGATTCTTGCGTTAGTACCCTTCCTTTCTAATTGCAATACGATGATCCTTATCTGCTTCTTTTAACTATCCAATCTTTAGGTGCTTATAGATTACCAGTTCTGCCTATTTGGTTTTCCCTCTGATATTTTCATATCCTCTGCTCCTTGTTTCCCACCCACTTCCATTTTTTTCCTTCTCCCATCTCCCTTCTCCCCTATTTATTTTGGGTCTGCACACCCTAAACTCAAAACTCTGGTCATCTGAAGAAGTGGGCTGTGCCCATGAAAGCTCATGATACCATCTACATGTTTTGTTAGTGCCACCAGACCATTTGTTGTTTCTTAAGTTTATCCTGTACAGACTAACTCGGCTACCCCTTGAAGCTTTTTACCGCTAGTAAATGTCATAGCTGCTTCTTTGGGTGAGAAGGAGGTGGACAAAAAGAAGGCAACAAGAACACTTGTGCTCAATGAAAAATTAAATTTACTTTTGAAATAAATTTTGGGATCCATTCTAAAAATACCTTATCTTTGTGAAAGATGAATTAGGATGAAACAACTAATACCTCTGTCAACTCTTATACCTTTCTTGGCTCAAAAAAGTAATTC
The DNA here is from genome assembly GCA_032595735.1 of Pelochelys cantorii. Taxonomy (NCBI): domain Eukaryota; kingdom Metazoa; phylum Chordata; order Testudines; family Trionychidae; genus Pelochelys; species Pelochelys cantorii. Next base: position 144,942,541 of record CM064328.1, on the reverse strand, counting down.
TGATAGTATAGTAATACACTGAGGCTGATTTTGCAGGTTCAAAGGGCACCTACGTTAAGGCTTCAAGCACAAAGTTCAAATCCCAGGATGGAGCTCTGTGCAACTTAGGAGGATGTAATAGCAGACGTGAAGTGACGTATGTCACTGAATCATAGGACTGGAATGAACCTTAAGAGGCCATCTAGTCCGGTCCCCTGAATCTTACAAAAGGACTAAGTATTATCTAGGCCATTCCTGATAGGTGTTTGTCTAACCTGCTTTTAAAAATCTCCAACGATGGAGATTCCATAAGCTCTCTAGGCAATTTATTCCAGTGGTTAACCACCCAACAGTGAGAAGTTTTTCGTAATGTCCAATTAAAACCTTCCTTGCTGCAGTTAAAGCCCACTGCTTCCTGTGCTATCCTCAGAGTTAAGAAGAACAATTTTCTCCCTCCTTCTTGTAACAACTTTTTATGTACTTGAAAAATGTTTTCATATACCCTGTCAGTCTTCTCTTTTCCAGACTAAACAAATCTAATTCTTTCAGTCTTCCCTCACAGGTCATGTTTTCTACACCTTTAATAATTTTTATTGCTCTTCTTTGGACTTTTTGTCCAATTTGTCCACATCTTTCCTAAAATGTGGCACCAAGCACTACTTCAGTTGAGGCCTGATTGGCCCAGAATGGAGTGGAAGAATTACTTCTTGTGTCTCATATTTAACAGTCCTATTAATACATCCCAGAATGTTCACTTTGTTTTGCAAGTGTTACTCTGTTAACCCATATTTAGCTTGTGGTCCACTATGAGCTCTACATCCCTTTCTGCAGTACTCCTTCCGAGGCAGTTGTTTCCTATTCCTTATGTGTGCAACTGGTTGCTCTTTCCTAAGTGGAATACTTTGCATCTGTCCTTATTGAATTTCATCCAATTTACTTCAAACCACTTCTCTAGTTTGTCCAGATCATTTTGAATTATAATCCTGTTCTCCACAGCACTTGCAACCCCTCCCAGCTTGGTATCATCTGCAAACTTTGTAAGAGTACATTCCATGCCATTTTCTTTACCACTGATGACGATGCTGAAAAGAACCAGACCCATAACTAATCCCTGAGGGACCCCACTCAATATGCCCATCTAGCATGACTGTGAATCTCTGTTAATTACTCTCTTGGACCAATAATCCAATCCACCGTATAGTAGCGCCATCTAGGATGTATTTCCCTAGTTTGTTAATGAGAAAGTCATGTCAATGTCACGAGAAAGTCTGCAAATCAATGTCAAACCCATCTTGTAAAAGTTCCGCTTGTAAAAGCACTCTGAGATATTTTGGCTACGTGATGCTGAGTATGTCCCTTGCTACAAGAAATTTTGAATTTAGAGCAGGATCTTTAAATAAGCCCTGTTTATTGTTGTTTCTCCTGTATGCTAACAGAGTTTCAGAGTAACCCTCTGGTTCTGGAAAATTCTTCTCAAATCCCAAACATCTAGATTTAGTTTGTTTGGATCCTGGTGAAGGCTTGGACCCTGGAATAACAAATCTTGCCTTGACTCAGGAACAATGGTGGCTCCACTGACATAGTCATAAGATAAAAGAAATCAAAGTGTCTTCTGCTTTTTCTTTTCTGATCTTCTGTATTACCTTGGCAATGAGACTCGCTGGGGAATAATGGAAGCTCTTTGGTGACTAAGCTTGACGCATGCAGCACCACTATGCCATGGTAGAGGAAAGACTCAATGCTTTGTTAATTTCCTATATTAGGGAAGGGGCAGAGGAGCCAGCGATAAAATGAGACTGCCACTTCCTGAAAAACAAATAAAATCTATAAAAGATGGTTTGGAAGAGCTGAACTGTCATCTTGTTCCAAAGACATAACTTCTGGTAGCCTAAAACAGGAGGTGGAGCTTAATTTTGGAGTTGCTCACAACATCTGGAGACCATCTTGAATTTCACAGGGAAGAGGAAAAGCCTAGTTGTGAATAATTATAATAGAAGCTGCACACCTAAAAATAAACTCTGAAATAATGTAAATTGGAAGATAAAAACAAAGTTTACTTTCTACTATATATAACTTTTTAAAACTTAGTAGCTCACCAAAGGAAAATCAAATAATTATTATTTTAAGTGCAACACCTTGTAAAATGTTCTACCTTTAATAAGTGCTTGGAATTCTTTAGGTTTGACCTGCCCTCTCTGAAGATCAATTTTTAATGTCAGAAGAAGGGTAAAAAGAAATTTGTGGTCTTCATAAAGGCCTCTGACAGAATATGTAAAAGTTTCAAAGGTAAGATACTCAATAATATTTGAGATCCTTTTCTGTGGCAAAGGAGACTTTTCAGATCTAAAGCAAGAAAATAAAATACAAGGCAATCATGTAATTAATATAGATATTAACTGGAATGCAAAGACAACAATTTTAAAGGCAAAGAAATCTATTCTTACCTGGCCATGGAGTGATCAAATAACCTTAGGAACTGAGCTAATGAAGTTTGGTACATGTTATTGACCATGCTCATTTCTGTGATAAGAAAATAAAGAATGCTTCCTCGTGTAGCAGCAGGTCGATATTCCTCTTGTGCAGTGTTAATCTTCACTTGAGTTTCTGCTGCCACATATAACTTTTCAGATACTTCAGCAGCTGTTTGCTTAGTTGTTCGCAGTACGCCTATCAAAGATTCATCATCCACTAAAGAACCTAAAAGGGCAAATATGAAAAATGCTTAGAATAGATTTTAGAATTTCCTATATGTAGAACTCAAAAATGAAAATTACAGAAATTATTTAACTCAAACGATTTACTGAGTTTCACAACTTCTAAAAAATACAGGTCAAGCAAAACAAAAAACCCCCCCCAAAAAAACAAAAACAAAAAACCCTCCCAAGTTTTGTATTTAGTATGTTAGCACTCCTTGAAAAAAATGCAGGTTCTGTGGATTAGCTGCACTGAAAAATCAATTAGATTTAGAACAATCAATTAGATTCTCCTAAATTGCTCAGGCACTTTAAAAATGTTGCCTCTTATTCTGAGTAATCTTTACGTCCTTGTTTGCATGGGAAAGCTTTTGACAGTTTCTCACTATAATTATACAGGCATAACTAAACCAATATGTCCATGCTGGTTTATACAACATGACTTAAGCTATATCCTTTGTGAGTCATAGTACATACAAAGTGCTCCTTTAAAAAAATAACCACATAGCATTCTAGGTATATAGTTGAGCGTTGTTTATTGCTGTGGATTGTAGGATACATACCAGATCCAACAGGATTTCTGGGACTTAGGGTCAAACTTCCATGATTCTGCCAATGGTATTCTATAATTCATCTGGTTTTCACTAGCTATTGCTATTTTCAAACTGTTCCAGTTTCAATCTGCTACCAGACAACACAGAGGAAGCTCGGCAATCCTAATCATTATTAATACCAACAGGGAGTTTCAGCTTTATAGGCAGTCATGAAGGCATGTGGCTGTGTAGAAGATGGAAGACTGCCATTACCATAATCACTACAATGGTACACAGATACTGCTAGAGGAAGAGGAGGATGAAACCAGGAAAAGGTTTCTGCATAACATTTTCCTGAACTGGTTTCACTTGGTGGAGTGCTGATTCTGCGTCTGGCTACTCAGCACTGACAGGCGGTACAGGATAGTACTGCAGACATGTGGTAATTAGTAGGGCCTGCAGAATGTCAGAATGCAGAAGGTCAGATCCATGGAAAGCTGTGCAGCACATACCCTGGAGCTTCAATGCTGGACTAACAACATGCAAGTTCACCAAAATGTGCGGAAGCATGTGGCCATCATTGTATCAGGTCTCATAGTTCATCAGCAGAAATCAGTATTTCTCCATATAAGTCCTAGAAATTGATCTCCCTGGCAAGTTTACTGACATTAACATGCATAGTCTGGAGAGATTGATAATGCTGGGATTTTTGAAAATTCAGCTGTTTTATGTAATGGAAAATGGAACTTTTGATCCCTAACCACTATGAACTTCTGGGGTAGGCTCAGCTGTTATTTGAGACTAACCTTACTGTTTGCATCCCTGATTTATAAAGCCTTTTATGGGACACTTGATATGAGAAAGGGGATGTTCAATTATACTTGGAGTAGCAGCATAATGCTACTGTGCATTTGGAAGAATGGAAGGAAGAAAAGTGTAATCTCATGATAAGGTTAAAGACTCCTGAAATATCTGCCTTGTGTTTGAAGTGCTTTTTGTAGTAATATCTAACAGACATGATGATGTGCAGCCAGTGCCTTGAAGAAAGTTTCTAAATCCACCTTAGTAGATACTAATGTGATAGTTTATTTTAATGTAGCACTTAATACTTAATGGATGAAGTCCTCTCCACAGCAATGTCACTGTGGCTCTCCAGCGGGTACTCTGGTGGGATCCATAGTTGAGACTCTGGCTGGCTGTAGAGAGTACTGACGAGATTGTAGCTTTCCGGCAGAATTTCCTCATGGCAAGGATCCATGATAGCTTGTGTAATTTCCAAAGGTATCTGCTTCATTGTTAACCAAAGTGTTCAACATTTACCAGGGGTTTGTTGGGGGTCTCTCGGAGAAAAATATATTCTATTCTATTCTAGTTCTTATAGGGTTTTTTTGGAAAAACAGCCATTTTTAAAAAAAAACTTCACTTACGTTCATACTGCAATTGCATTCTTTTGGAAAAAAATCGAAAGAACAGAGGGATTTTCCTGATATTGGTAAACCTCTTTCTACGAGGAAGAACCCTTTTTCCGAAAGAGCTCTTTTGGAAAAAGGCATGTGTGGAAGGGGAAGAGGGAGTTCTTTCGAAAGAAGAGGAAAGAGGAAAAAGCACAGGTGCACTGGTGGACACTCTGTCCATAGTAATCACAGCTGAAATGCAAGATAGTGTCCATTCAGTGTGAACACTCTCTTTTGAAAAAGCAGATCGCTTTTTCGATGTGCTTTGGCAGGGTGGATGCTCTCTTTTGGAAGAAGTTTTTTTGGAAGATCTCTTCTGGAAAAGCTTCTTCCAAAAGAAGCCTGCTGTCTAGACGTAGCCTTGAGTTTATCATTGTAGTATCTGAATGCCTTCCATTGGTGCAGTAAGAAATATCTCTCTCTTTTACCCTCCTTCCCACCCCCCCATCTCTCACACACACCCTTCCATTCTGCTATCCAGGTAGACATAAAGCATGCCAGGCATGATGGCTGTAATGAACTTTGGGGTCTGTACTTGCCACAAGTTGGATTTTCAACAGGTGCACTTAGGCAAGTGTTGGCATTTAAAGAATGCGGACAGCCAGTCAAGTAGATTGCAAGCAGTAGGGAGTGCTCAGGTACCTTAATGGGCCAATAAAATGAGACGCAATCACAGAAATGTAGGGGCAGAATGGACTTCAAGACCTCCTGTGCTGAGGCAGGATCACCCTAAAACATCTAATGAGAGGAATCCACAATTTCCTTTAGTAAGCTATTAAGTAAATCTACATTTCTGCAGACTAAGTCAACTACTTCTTGTCCTACTTTTACTGGACAGGGAGCACAACTGATCACAGTCCTTTATAACCACTGTGACAGACTGCTGGCTAAGCTAGAGCTCTGCCACTACAGCCTGGCCTGAAAGGCCAGTTGAAAATAGCTGAGCAAGCCCAGGCCTAAGGGGTAATGGAAGCAGCTGTGGGCCTCAGTAGCCAAAGCACTAGATAAGGTAGCCAGAGGGGGAGGAGCAAGGAGATAGGGTGTGGCTGAGTGTGTGTCCCAAGCTAGGAGGGGAGGCTGATTGAGTTAGCTGCTAGAAAACCAAAGCTCTGTAAATAGAGGGTGGTGGGAAATTGCACTGACAATAAAAGGCATGGGTGACTGCACCAGAAAGGGCCTCTGGCTGGTTTGTGACCCAAGAAGGGGTTCCAACGCAAGGGGCCTGAGCAAGGACCTTGCAACACATGGTGTCAAAGATGGGATCCAGCACCAGTGAATGTGGTTGGTGGCCCAGAGATGGAGGAGACCCTACAGTGGCTTCTCAAGCAACAAGAGCAAGTGCAGCAGGCTTTGCAAAGCTTCCAGCAGTCCCACCAGGCAGAGAGACAGGTTTTGCTAACCTGGCAGGCAGAGCAGCAGCAAAGCCTGCAGGACTTTACTAAGGAGCAGAGGAAGATGCAGCAGCAACTCCTACAACAAGTGGGGAGTCCCGGGGGAGGAGATGGCACCCAGACACCAGGCCTGGGACTCTGTAAAATGGGGCCAGATGACCTGGATGCTTTTTTGGGGACATTTGAGCAGGTAGCCATAGGCACTGGATGGGAGAGGGCTACCTAGGCCCTGTGTCTGGCTCCCTACCTGGCAGAAGAGGTTCAAGCAACCTACATGGCTTTGGGGGATGATCAAGCCTGCAAATATGAGGCAGAGAGAGTGGCCATTTTGGACCAGGTGGGTCTGTCCACGGAAAAGTACCGGCAGACTTTTCAGTCAGCTCAGTGACTGAACAGCAGCAGTGAAGCCCTGGGTATTTGTCCGAAGTTAATAGACTGGGCAGCCCGCTGGCTGAGGCCAGAGACATGAACAGTGCAAGAAATAATGGACTCGCTTGTAATCGAGTAGTTGCTGCAAGCCCGGCCAGAGAATATCCACGTGTTGGTCAGGTGCCACCAGCCTGACACAATGGATGCAGCAGTCAGGCTGGCGGAGGAGTACACTGAGGCGGAGGTTCCCCAGAGAGAAAGCCGACCCTACAGGGACAAAGAACAAGGAGGAGGAGCAAGGAGCCAGGGTGTGGCTGAGTGTGCTCCCAAGACAGAAGGAGAGGCTGGCTGAGTTAGCAGCTAGAAAACCAAAGCTCTGTAAATAGAAGGTGGTGGGAAATTGGCACTGACAATATAAGGCACCAGGATGACTGCACCAGAAAGAGTCTCTGGATGGTTTGTGACCCAAGAAGGGGTCCCAAGGAGAGGGACCTAGGCGAGGACCTTGCCACGCCGCCCTTAACATAACTCAAGACTGCTATCAGGTTCCTCCTTGGTCTTTTCTCAAGAGTAAAAATGCCCAGTTTATTTAAACCTGTCCTTAAAAGTCAACTTTTCTAAGCCCTTTATCATTTTGTTGCTCTTCTTTGGACTGTCTCTCCCATTTATCCACATCTTTCCTAAAGTGTGATGCCCAGTTCTGGACATAGTATTCCTGTTGGGGTTTTACCTATGCTGAGTACAGCAGAACATTTATCTCTCATCTTTTACATGTAACACGACTGTTAATACATTCAATCACAAGTTGAATATAAGCCAACAAATTGATGCATTTGTGGAAAAGGCTGATACCATTCTAGAATGTAACTGCCAGGTCCTGTTCAGCAGAATTACTGACTACCCAGTTATACCATATTGTATTTATGCATTTGATTTTTCCTTTCTAAGTGTAGTACTTTCTACTAGTCTTTATTGATTTTCATCTTGTTGATTTCAGACCAATTCTCCAATTTATCAAGGTCCTTTTGAATTCTAATCCTGTCCTATAAAGGTCTTGCAACCCATCTCTCTTGGTATCTTCTGCCAATTTTATAGGCATAGTCTCCACTGTTATCAAAGCCATCAATGAAAATACTGAATAATACCAGAATAGTATGTGTCTTCCATGTCTGATAGGGTATGTCTACACTTGCAGTCTATTTCGGAACAGGGCTGCAAATGTAGGCATTCGGAATTGCAAATCAAGGCCGGGATTTAAATATCCCGCGCTTTATTTGCATCTTCCCGGCCGGGCGCCATTTTTTGAAATTGACAAGCCCGGAATAACTGCACGCGGAATAACTGCATCAGCCCCGGCTTTCCTCCCCAGCCACCAGGGAAGGCCGAGGCCACCGAGTGGCAGCCTCAGCTCTCCCCCCAGCTGCGGGGCTGAAGCCGCAGTGTAGCAGCCCCAGCTCTCCCTTTGGCCACAGGGAAGGACTGGGCTGAAGCCATGGCAGCCCCTGCTCCCTCTCAGTTTACCAGGGAGGGCCAGGCTGAGGCCGCGGCAGCCCCAGCCTTTCCCCCACGGCCAATGGGAAGGGTAAGGCTGGGCTGGGGCTACAGAGCAGCAGCTCCGGCTCTCCACATGGCTGCTGGGGAGAGCCGGGCTGGGAGGGGCTTGGCTTCAAGGGGGCGAAAAGGACGGGACTGGGGTTTGCCTTCTGTAGTTGGGGTTTTGCCGTCCATGCCTACCCCCCAGCCTGTGGATGCAGATGTTGTGATAATACCATTCTGTCCTTCCATAGGAAACATTTTCTTATATATATAGAGAGAGGTAATCTACTTGCTTCCATGAAGATTCATTATAGTGGAATAAGGTGCAAAATATTATTTGTGTTTAGATTCAAGGCAGTTTATGCAAAAAATCTAAAGATACATTCTTAAAAAAAACTTTCCCCTATAGATAAGGGCTCAATTATCTTTTCTCTTTGTTCTCTTTTTCAGATGCACAACTCTTAAGACACATGTGCACAGTGCGTCTAAAAAATGATTTTGACTTTTAAATCCAATCAGGACAGGTATTTTAAAGAAAGCTGCTCCGTAATCATGTTTTTTATTAATTGCACAATGGACTGGTATAAAGGTGCCTAGTTGCACTAACTTCAGAACTACACCAGTTTACATTAGTAGACTATCTACCTGAAGTAACTTTGTGTCTCTTCCTGATATAGCTGTAGAGTAGGTGTTAAACCTCCACTTTTCTGGCAATGTATAGGGACCTTAAAAATACATAAGGGTACATCTACACTGCATGCTTATTTCAAAATAAGAAATTTTGGAAGAAATATTTCAAAATAGCTTATTTCAAAATAGCACATCTACACAGCAAAAGCTCATAAAAATAGCACGTAGCTATTTTGAAATAGTGTGTCCACACTGATTGGATGCTGAATCACATTTAAGGCCACCCAGAACCAGTTCAGACTAGGCATCAGGATACATTTACTTCGGAAGCTGCTGCCTGAGGCTACGTGAGGCTTGAGCTTAAAGGGACCCCCCTGTACATGTCTCAAGTTTTTCACCTTTGCCTACCTCAGTGTTTCTCAAACTGTGCTCCACGGAGCCCCAGGGCTCTGCGAGACATCTCCAGGGGCTCCGTGAGGTTGACAAACTGGAAACATCGATAGGTACAACACATACAATCAGTGGACCGCTGGGGCGCCGCATAAATTTTTACGCATGTGTAAAGGGCTCCGGAGCCCAAAAAGTTTGAGAACCGCTGGCCTACCTCATTGAGAGACAGCAATGCCTTTGCTCTTTCTGCTGTGGTTGCCCTTGCGAACAGCTCAGCTATCCAGCCATGGAGCCAGAGCTGCCTCTGGGTAGTTGACCATCCTCATCTATTATGCTGCAGTTTCTTCAGGCTTCCCTCCTGGCCCTGCAGGAATGCAACCCCCAGCTGATCAGGAGATCCTCACCATCTGTCAGGGAGTACAGCTCTTCCAGCTGCACTCCACCATGCACCACTGCTTCTGGCAGATGGACACCAGTTCTGACTGGTGGGACCGGCTCGTCATGGAGCAATGGGAGGACCAGCAGTGGCTCCAGAATTTACACATTCAGAAGGAGACCTTCACGGAGCTGTGTGCCTGTCTTGCTTCTGCCCTCACGCGATGGGACACACACATGCAACCCACCATCCCCCTAGAGAAGTGGGTTGCCATCTCTGTGTGGAAGCTCACCATGCCAAACAGCTACTGATTCATTCACAACCAAGTCGTCATGGGGAAGTGGACTGTCGGGGCCCTCGTCATGTAGGTATTGTGGTCTTGGGCTAAAGTCCCAGGAGAGGGGTGAGTTGCTGGAATGGGGAACCCTAGGGAAAGGTGGGTTGCTGTTGGGGTGGGGGGAAGCCCCCTTCTCTGGGTGGTTTTTCAGTCCTGCCCTCACACAGTCCTTCCTGGGGATGGGCTACATAGGGGGTTGCTCCTGGTGTCTGTGTATGGGGGGGGAGGGGAGAGGATTGGGCTTGGGGACCTCCTGAGGGCTCTGGCACCCCTGTGATTCTCTGTTTGTTTGTCTCCTTTTATAGGTGGCATGTGCCATCAACACCATCCTGCTGCACAGGGTCATCAACTTCGGCGACATGGACCCCATCATCACCAGCTTTGCCAACATGGGTTTCCCCAAATGCAGGGGGGCATTTCCCCATCCAGGCCCCCAACCATGAGGCATCTGTCCATATCAACCACAAGGGGTATGGTACTTCTTGATGGTCCTGCAGGCCCTCATTGAGCACCATGGGCAGTTTACCAACATCTTTGTTGGCTGGTCGGGGAAGGCACACATGCCCGTGTGTTCCAAAACTCTAGCATCTTGCAGAAGGTGGAAGCTGGCACTTTTTTCCCTGACTGCACCATCAAGGTTGGGGAAGTAGACATGCCACTCTGTACTGTTGGGGACGCGGCCTACCCTCTCTTGCCCTGGCTCATGAAGCCCTACACCAGCCACCTGGACCACTCAAAGGAATGCTTCAATGCCAGGTTTGGCAGAACCTGCATGGTGGTGGAGGGTGCCTTCGGGCATCGCAAGGCACAGTTTAGATGCCTCCTCACCCTGCTGAACATTGAGGAGTGGAACATCCCTCAAGTGGTGGCTGCGTGTTGTGTGCTCCACAGTATTTGTGAGCAGAAGGGGGAGATATTCATCCCTGGGTGGGGGGCAGAGGCTGACTGCATTGGCAAGACCTTTGAACAGCCACACAGAGCTGCCATCCAGCAGGCCTGTCAATGGGGTATGTGCATCCGGGAGGCCCAAGGGAGAGTTTCTTACAAGAACCCCAGTGACACTCTCCCCTAGGCCTCCCCCCTAGGAGCATGTACATTACTTCTCTCTGCCTTTCCTCCCACACTCTTCCCTTCCACCCTTCTACCCCTGCAGAGACAATAAAACAGACATTGGGTTTTTTCAGAAACAATAAACTCAGTGTGGTTTTTATTTGGGGTCGGAGGAACTTGAGAAAGACCCTGGGGGAAGGAAGGGGATGAGAACCTTTGAGGGAGGAGGTGGGGGGAGGAGAGGCTCAGGGCTGGGAGTGGGACTGGCACCTGGCTCAGTTGGTTCCACTGCCTCATGTGCAGGGACCTCACTGACCATGGTGTGGGGAGAGGCTAAGGGGAGAAACAAGGGATGGGGGTGGGGCAGGGGTTGGCATAGGAGGTGGGGCAGGACTAGGAGCTGGGACTGGGACAGAAGTGGGAGCAGGAGCTGGCTCCATGCCAGCAAGGAGAGAATGGATAGCCATGCACATGATACCACACTGCTGCAGCAACTCACTCCAGGTCTCTCTCTGCCACTGCATGTCCTCCCAGAGCCTCTGGACCAATGTCTCGTGCAGGGCCCAGAGCACAGAGGTGTGCTCCCACAGCAGTTCTTCCAGTGTTCTCTGGTGCCTGAGGGTCTCCCTGTGTTAGGTGGCTGTCTCAGGTGGTGTTTTCCAGCCACTTCTTGCAGCAGGTCTGGTTGTGCAGAAAAGAAAGACGGTCAGTCATCCCTGGAGACATTGTCCCTGAAGCCTTGCCCTCATCTGAGAGCTGAGACTGACAGTTCTCAGGTTAGATGAAGGTGATGTCCTTGGAGCAAGGCCATCTGTGGCCTGTACAGTGGACCTTTTCCTACAAAGGCCCAGATGTTCCCAGGGGAGCACCATCACCACCCCCATCTCCCAGGGACAAGCAGGCATGGGAAGTTGCCAGCTGCATCAGAATCTGAGAGGCAGGAGGGGGGCTTCGGGTCACCTGGATTTGCCACCATGCTGCGCACACGCCGGGTCCAGCAGTGGTGGTGTCCCAAGGAGAGAGAACTTATGTCCCTGGCCACTGGAGGAAAGGGGATCAGGAGGTGTGTGAGCGGCAGATGCTCCTGCATCTCGCTGTGCTGTCCCCAGGAGTGGGTGCTGCCTTGAGCGGCACTCCTGAGTGTGTGTGTGGCCATGTGCGGCACTCCTGAGTATGTGTGTGGCTATGTCCCCACCCTGCTCCTAGTCGTGGCTTGTGGTGGGAGTGTATCCCACCAGGATGTCAGAAATGTGGCTGGGTGCTCTGGTGCAGCCTCCTGGGGCTGTGTGGCCCAGAGTGGTGCTGCACATGCTTTCATGTGCACGGACTGCAGCGCAATCCCCAGGCTGAGAAGACCGAGTGAGGAGCATGCCCCAGCCCCTCGCCACCCACCACCTCCCCCCTGTATGTGTCAGGTAACTAAGGTCACTCACCTGATGTTCCTTTCTGAGCCTCAGAAGATGTCTGGGACACATCCAGGCCATGGGGTACCAGCTCCAGGGTCAGCTTGTTGACAGAGCTGGCCACATCAAGGTCCTCCTCCCCATGAACGGTTCTGACCCCTGGGTGGGCAACGATGGGCATCTCCAGCCCTGATGCAGCGCCCCCCCAGGATGCAGTGCAGGTCCTGATAATAGGGGCAGGAGTGGGGTTCTGCTCGAGAGCATGAGCTTCACTCCCTCACCCTGGCATAGGCCTGGTGGAGCTCCTTAACTTTCATCTGGATCTGCTCTTGGGTCCGGATGTCACTCTTTGAGGCCATGCTGTCGACCATGTGGTGGTATATATCAGCGTTGCTCCACCTGGTGCAGAGATCCTGGCGATTTTCCTCCTCAATCCAAACCTCCCTGGGAGTGAGGGAGGGCTCTTGTGGGGCTCGAGGGTTGCTCATGGTGGCCCGATGACTTGCTGTGGCAGCTGCGGTGTGGATGGAGGCTGTCCGGACCAGCTTCCTGCCACAAGCCCTCTCCCCTGGGGCTGCAGCTTTAAGGGCTGCACAGGAAGAGGCACTATAGAGTCCTGATGAGTGTGGACAGAGTTGCCAGCAGGGCACCTGTGGGATTTCCTGAGTGCCCCTTATTTTACAATAACTCCAGCTGCCATATCTACACATGCCCTATTTTGAAATAGCTATTTTGAAATGGATGTTATTCCTGATGGAATGAGGTTTACAGAAATCGGACTAAGCCTTCTGTTATTTCTAAATTATTTCCAAATAACGGAATTGCTGTGTAGATGCTCACATTGTTATTTCGAAATAACTGTGCTGTGTAGACGCACCCTAAGTGATTATACCACATTTAAGAATTCTTTAGATTACCCGAGCAATAAATGCCTTGTCTCTATACAATCAGGGACATATTAGCTGAACAGTTTTTTTTCCTTTCATGTAGGAGGTATCACCCCTCAGAATAGAAACCTATAATAAGCACCACACATCCTCCTGATGGTCTTACCAAGTCAGCATTGAGACCTAATTGTATTCTGCACCTACACACAATACTGATGCACAACAGATTAAAGAGTCAGAGTTCTGAGGTGATGACTCTCTTTTAGCTATAACACTCCTCCATATTTAAAGAGAACAGGGCTACAAAAGGACAAAAAGGGAAACTGGTCTCCATATAGAGTATGCAGAGACAAAACAGTTTCCCTAGCCTCATTAATTAATTAATTAATTGATTAATTAAGGTTTTGAGGAATTTTGTGGAGTGGAGATATAGATGTTTCAGGACCTCTGGAGAAGAATTCAACACTGAAAGTGTCCCACAGCATCTACAACCAACCTCAATGGCAGATCTTTGGATTTCTCTTCCATTGATCTCCCCCATATTCACCAAAACATATCCCCTGTGAAACTTTACTCTGTGCAAAGGGTAAAGATCCCCTGTGTAACGTCATCAGATCCAGCCTCTTCCCAGTGGAACTATATTAGTCCATGCCCATACATGAGCATCTCTAGAAGGTTCATCTCAAATGCTGGAATGATCACCTTCTTCTACTTTCCTTAGATGAGCTTCTGCTAAAGGGTAAGTTTTATATGCTATTTCTTGTTTTGTTTATTGTTCACATAAAGATCCTACTATCATGATACTGATTAGTATTATTTTCCCTACAAAAATCTCTGGTTTTACTCATTAATATATAACCTTTAGTTGCGCTTAGTTTATAGAGAAGATTGTCTTCCAATTCTTTCATCTTCCGTTTATTAAAAGTTACATCTTCCATGAGTTTAATTCGCTCTCCCTCCAGTTCCTAGTATCAGAAATCAAGAAAACGATAAAACTGTTTATTGACTATACCACTTCATTATACTTAAAAAGTACTTGTCCATATTGCAGCTTACTAGGCCTCATATTTTATTTCAGTTATTTTATGTTTTCTACATTGAAATAATGGTTATTTCTATAACTTTTAAAAAATTTTAAGTAATGTTTTTCCTGTTTTTAATCCAGTTTCAACTGTCTGAATAAGTGTCAAATGCCAGTATATAATTTTTAATGCTGACACTACAACACATTGACAGGCCCCTTTTCCACATACCCACAACTGAAACTTTATAAAATGTTAGAAGATTGTCATTTTACCCTTCTCCACTTTCATTTTTATTCCAATATAGCAATGTTAAATAAACAAAGAAGTACCACTATTGCAGTATTAATATTGTTGTTCTTTGCTCATTTTGCTAGCTTACCTGTTTCTCAGTAAGAATAACTCTCTTCAGCAATTGATTCTCAAGTCCCTTCATTGTAACAGTGAAATCAATAACTGATGTTTTAGCATTGATCTCAGGAGTGAAAGCAGGATTCGGTAGTTTTGTAGTAATATATAATTTAAATGATGACATTACCTCTACTTCCTTATCGCCAACTTTCACCTAAAGGAAAAGTTAACAAGAATCAAGTGACAGCAAATTAATTTGGTTTTAATCAGTATGTTAAATCAGTCATAGAATCATAGAATACTAGGACTGGAAGGGACCTCGAGAGGTCATCGAGTCCAGTCCCCTGCCCTCATGGCAGGACCAAATACTGTCTAGACCATCCCTGAGAGACATTTATCTAACCTACTCTTAAATACCTCCAGAGATGGACATTCCACAACCTCCCTGGGCAATGTATTCCGGTGTTTGACTACCCTGACAGTTAGGAACTTTTTCCTAATGTCCAACCTAAACCTCCCTTGCTGCAGTTTAAGCCCATTGCTTCTTGTTCTATCCTCAGAGGCCAAGATGAACAAGTTTTCTCCTTCCTCCTTATGACACCCTTTTAGATACCTGAAAACTGCTATCATGTCCCCCTCAATCTTCTCTTTTCTAAACTAAACAAACCCAATTCTTTCAGCCTTCCTTCATACGTCATGTTCTCTAGACCTTTAATCATTCTTGTTGCTCTTCTCTGGACCCTCTCCAATTTCTCCACATCCCTCTTGAAATGCGGTGCCCAGACCTGGACACAATACTCCAACTGAGGCCTAACTAGCGCAGAGTAGAGTGGAAGAATGACTTCTTGTGTCTTGCTCACAACACACCTGTTAATGCATCCCAGAATCATGTTTGCTTTTTTTGCAACAGCATCACACTGCTGACTCATATTCAGCTTGTGGTCCACTATAACCCCTAGATCCCTTTCTACCGTACTCCTTCCTAGACAGTCGCTTCCCATTCTGTATGTGTGAAACTGATTGTTCCTTCCTAAGTGGAGCACTTTGCATTTGTCTTTATTAAACTTCATCCTGTTTACCTCAGACCATTTCTCCAATTTGTCCAGATCATTCTGAATTATGACCCTATCCTCCAGATTAGTCGCAACCCCTCCCAGCTTGGCATCATCTGCAAACTTAATAAGCATACTTTCTATGCCAATATCTAAATCGTTGATGAAGATATTGAACAGAGCCGGTCCCAAAACAGACCCCTGCAGAACCCCACTAGTTATACCTTTCCAGCAGGATTGTGAACCATTAATAACTACTTTCTGAGTATGGTTATCCAGCCAGTTATGCACCCACCTTATAGTAGCACCATCTAAGTTGTATTATCATGCGAGACTGTATCAAAGGCCTTACTAATATCTAGGTATACCACATCCACCGCTTCTCCCTTATCCACAAGACTTGTTATCCTATCAAAGAAAGCTATCAGATTGGTTTGACATGATTTGTTCTTTACAAATCCATGCTGGCTGTTCCCTATCACCTTGCCACCTTCCAAGTGTTTACAGATGATTTCCTTAATTACTTGCTCCATTATCTTCCCTGGCACAGAAGTTAAACTAACTGGTCTGTAGTTTCCTGGGTTGTTCTTATTTCCCTTTTTATAAATGGGCACTATATTTGCCCTTTTCCGGTCTTCTGGAATCTCTCTTGTCTCCCATGATTTTCCAAAGATGATAGCTAGAGGCTCAGATACCTCCTCTATCAGCTCCTTGAATATTCTAGGATGCATTTCATCAGGCCCTGGTGACTTGCAGGCATCTAACTTTTCTAGGTGATTTTTAACTTCTTTTTTTATTTTATCTTCTAAACCTACCCCCTTCCCACTAGCATTCACTATGTTAGGCATTCCTTCAGATTTCTCGGTGA
Source organism: Pelochelys cantorii (assembly GCA_032595735.1). Taxonomy (NCBI): domain Eukaryota; kingdom Metazoa; phylum Chordata; order Testudines; family Trionychidae; genus Pelochelys; species Pelochelys cantorii. The sequence goes on along the minus strand of CM064328.1, from coordinate 144,926,220 downwards.
AGACCGAAACAAAGAAGTCATTAAGAATCTCTGCCATTTCCAAGTTTCCTGTTACTATTTCTCCCTCCTCACTGACCAGTGGGCCTACCCTGTCTTTGGTCTTCCTCTTGCTTCTAATGTATTTATAAAAAGTCTTCTTGTTTCCCTTTATTCCCGTAGCTAGTTTGAGCTCATTTTGTGCCTTTGCCTTTCTAATCTTGCCCCTGCATTCCTGCGTTGTTTGCCTATATTCATCCTTTGTAATTTGTCCTACTTTCCATTTTTTATATGACTCCTTTTTTATTTTTAGATCATGCAAGATCTCGTGGTTAAGCCAAGGCGGTCTTTTGCCATATTTTCTATCTTTCCAACACAGCGGAATAGCTTGCTTTTGGGCCCTTAATAATGTCCCTTTGAAAAACTGCCAACTCTCCTCAGCTGTTTTTCCCCCTCAGTCTTGATTCCCATGGGACCTTACCTATCAGCTCTCTGAGCTTACCAAAATCCGCCTTCCTGAAATCCATTGTCTCTATTTTGCTGTTCTCCCTTCTACCCTTCCTTAGAATTGTGAACTCTATGATTTCATGATCACTTTCACCCAAGCTGCCTTCCACTTTCAAATTCTCAACCAGTTCCTCCCTATTTGTTAGGATCAAATCTAGAACAGCTTCCCCCCGGTAGCTTTTTCAGCCTTCTGAAATAAAAAGTTGTCTCCAATGTAGTCCAAGAACTTATTGGATAGTCTGTGCCCCACTGTGTTATTTTCCCAACATATATATGGTTAGTTGAAGTCCCCCATCAGCACCAAATCTCGGGCTTTGGATGATATTGTTAGTTGTTTAAAAAAAAGCCTCATCCATTTCTTCCACCTGGGTAGGTGGCCTGTAGTAGACTCCTAGCATGACATCACCCTTGTTTTTAACCCCTTTTAGCCTAACCCAGAGACTCTCAACACTTCCATCTCCTATGTCAATTTCCACCTCACTCCAAGTATGTTCATTTTTAATATATAAGGCAACAGCTCCTCCCTTTTTTCCCTCTCTATCCTTCCTGAGCAAGCTGTACCCTTCTATACAAACATTCCAATCATGTGTATTATCCCACCAAGTTCCTGTGATGCCAACAGTGTCATAATTGTACTTATTTATTAGCACTTCCAGTTCTTCCTGCTTATTACCCATACTTCTCGCATTTATATATAGGCATCTAAGATACTGATTTGACCTTGCCTCCCAGTTTTGCCCTGACCCTCCTTTCTCTCATTTGTAAATGCGTATCTACAAATCATGGGAACCCTTCATATCTTTCAAAAAACAAAGATGACAATTAGTATATTTATTTGACAGGCCAAGATACAAAAAAAAAAAAAAAATCAAACTCCAACAGTCCAGCTCAAGAAACAAAATGATTAACAGTTGAGACGTGTTAAAAAAGTAATAATATTCTCAAAATATGTGCAGGGACTACTTCTGGTATGGGGCCTCAGTGACACCAAGGATATTATCATTATAATCTTGAACTCTCACATAACTAATCACAGATTAAGCATCAAATTCTGAGAAAGTGTTGACCTTTACCAGAATCATGTTTCTCTCGCAAATGGAGCAGAGGAAGAAATTAATTAATCTAGTAAGGTAGAATAAACAAAGTTTTGTCTTATCTTTATTATAACAAGATGAATTTAAAGTATCTCTGCAAAAATAAATATCTTATTCAATCACTTTTATAAAGTATCACATGAAGAAGTTGCTCACCCAGTGTAGTAACAACAGTTCTTTGAGATCTGTGTCCCTGTGTGTGCTCCACTCTGGTCTCAGTGCATCCTCATGCTGCTGATCAGAGACTTTTTTGGTGAGCAGTGCCTCTTGCACCGCGCCTGAGCACCCAGCATCTCACATCCCTGCCGTTTGTCGAGTGTGCATGTGGCGCAAGTTCTGTCTGTTCTTTTTCTACCTGAAGTCCCGTAAAGACACCAAGCAGAGGGGAGGATGGGGGGACGGGAAGGGAGTGGAGCACCCACAGGGACACACATCTCAAAGAACCATCATTACTGCACCAGGTGAGTACCTTCTTCTTCTTCATCGAGTGGTGTCCCTGTGGGTGCTCCACTCAGGTGACTCAGTAGCAGTACTTGCTGGATGGTGGTGGACATTGGAGTCATTTATGTAGAGGAAGGAAGGACTGCATCTGGCAAAGATGTGGAGGGTATTGGCCCTTTCTGCAGGGCATAATGCTGTGCGAAAGTGTGATGGGAAAACCATGTGTCTGCTCTACAAATATCCACTAATGGTACGTTATTTCGGAAGGCCGTTGTAGCCATCGCACATGTAGAATGAGCCCTGATAATCTGTGGTGGCTGCTTGCCATGAAGTTCATAAGCTGTATGTATGCGGCTGGCAGTCCATTTGGATAGACATTGTGCTGAGATAGCCGTTTCTGTATGTGGTCCAGACCACGCTATCAAGAGTCTATCTGATTTTCTGGTTCTCCTAGTTCTCTCCAGGTAGAATGCAATAGCTCACTTTGCATCTAATGTGTGCAATATGTCCTCCTTGGAGGAGGTATGAGGTTTAGGAAAATAAACAGATAAATAAATGGGTTCATTTAAGTGGAAGTGGGATATGACCTTCGGGAGGAACTTTGGGTGAGGCCTGAGTATAACTTTATCCTTGGTGAAGGTAGTAAAATGTGGGTCGGCCATGAGGGCTGCAATTTCGCCTACCCATCTTGCTGATGTTATTGTTACTATGAAGGCCACTTTCACGGACAGGTATAGTGGCAACATAGTGGCTAGTGGTTCAAATGGTGGCCTTGTGAGCATGTTGAGAACCAAGTTCAAGTCCCACGGTTGCACCGGGGGGTACAGGTTTGGGCATGTTTTCTGCAGGCCTATGAGAAATCGCTTCACTATGGGATGAGCAAAGAAAGAGAAGTTGTCCACAGGTTCATGGAATGCCATGATCGCCACCAGGTGGACACGGATAGAGCTTTTAGAGAGATCCATGTTGCTGAGGTCCATGAGATACGCCCAGACGGTAGGTATAGGGGAGGTATTGGGATGTAAATTGCTTGTTGTACACCATTGTTGAAAACGTGTCCATTTGTTTTGATAGGTGCTTCTCGTGGAGGGCCATCAACTGTTCAGTAGGATGTGTTTGACCCTGTCCAAAAAGGTAAGTTCTTCATTCTGGAACCATGGAGAAGCCACGCCATGAGTTTCAGAGTTTGGATGTTCAAATGGCATGTCCTGCTGTGAGGCTGTGTCAAGAGGTTTGGCACCGCAAGGAGAGGAATGGGTTGATCTACCGAGAGGTAGCGTAGGTAAGGGAACCAGGGTTGTCTCAGCCAGGCGGAGGCTATTAAAATTACTGTGGCCTTGTTGGAGCAGATCTTGCTGACCACCCTGGCAAGAAGAGGGATTGGTGGAAAGGCATAGAGTAGAAGAGCTGTCCAGTGGAAGGTGAAGGCACTCCCTCCGACCCTTGCCCAGTCCTGCATGGGAGCAGAACTTGTGGCATTTGTGGTTGAGTGGTGTTGCAAAAAGATCTATAGTTGGGAAGCCCCATTTGCGAAAAAAGGAGAGGAGAACATTGGTATTGATCTCCCACTCATGTTGGTCTGAGAAGTGTCTGCTCAGTATGTCGGCCCTCACGTTCTGCTGTCCTAGTATATACATGGCAGTTGGAGTTATGTGGTTTCTGATACACCAGTTCCAAAATCTGATTGCTTCTGCACATAGTGAGCATGATTGGGCATCCCATTGTTAGTTGATGTAGAACATAGAGGGTGTGTTGTTCGTTAGGACACGAATGGTTCTGCCCTTTATCAGGGGAAGGAAGTGGACACATGCCCTGCGAATGGCTCTGAGCTCTAGGATGTTGATATAGAAGTGTCTTTCCCATTGGGACCACGTGCCCTGTATTGACTTTGTGCCACAATGGGCACCCCAACCCATAAGTGATGCGTCCATCATTATAGTTACTAATGGATCTGGGTGGTGGAAGGGTATACCGGGTATATACGTTGGTTGGAGAAGTCCATCAGTTGAGAGATTGTAGTACTGTCAGAGGAAGTGTGTGATGCCTCGCAAAGCTATGTCAGTTTGGAATGTAGGTGGTTGTGAGCCAATGCAGCGCATGTGTAGCCTTGCAAATAGGACAATGAAGGCTGTGGCTGCCATTTGCCCCAATAATTGGAGGCACTTCCGGAACATGGAAAAGGGAGTATGCTTGAACCTGAATAAGGTTGCAGAGTGCCTTGAATCTTTGTGGTGGCAGATAAGCTCTTGCTGTCACTGAGTCTAGGAGAGCCCCGATAAAGTCTATCTTTTGTGTGGGCTGTATGGTGGACTTTTGTATATTGATAAGCAGGCCAAGTCGGGAAAAACATTCCCTGGTAGCAGTTGTCATCGCTATAGTTTGTTGACAAGTGGAGCCCTTGATAAGACAATCGTTGAGGGAAGGGAAGATGATGACGTTCTGTCTTCTGAGGAAGGCAGTGACTATGGCTAGTGTCTCTGAGAACACTCAAGGGGCCACAGAAAGACCAAAGGGGAGGACCCTGTATTGGTAATAGTCTTGGCCTATGACGAATCTGAGAAATCTCCTGTGGGACGGGTGGATGGTTACATGACAATATGTGTCTTGAAGGTTGAGGGCTGAGAACCAGTCCCCTTTGTCCAGTGCAGGTAGGATAGCTACCAGGGTCACCATCTTGAATTCTGTGTAGAGGATGAACTTGTTGAGTTTCCTGAGATCCAAGATTGGTCTCCATTCCCCTGTTTTTTTGACTGTTAGGAAATAGTTGGAGTAGAACCCTCGTCCTTGATATTCTGTGGGTACAGGTTCTATTGCCCCTAGGGTGACTAACTTTTGCACCTCTGTTCGTAATAGGAGCCTGTGAGATGGGTCCCTGAAGAGGGAGAGGGTAGGGTATTGGGTAGGGGGCATGGATATGAAAGGGATTGTGTAACCCGATTTGATAATTTCCAGGACCCATTTGTCTGTAGTGATTTGGGCCCACGGTTGGTAGAAGGGTCTCAGGCAGTGATGGAAGGTGGCATTGAAAAGCACTGGATCTGTGGGGTGGTTGCTCAGACCCATGACCAAGACTTAAAATTTGTTGTTTGTGTGAGGTTGATTGAGTGGTGGAAGACTGATTTTGCTGTGTCCTCCTCCTGTTAGGGCATTGCTTAGTCCTGTTGTCATATGGCCTCTACTGTTGTCTGTAATAGTTATAATTATAATCCCTTGGCCTTTGGTAAGAGGTATACTTGTGTTTTTTATTAGGTGGAGTGTACACCCCCAGAGTGCGGAGTGTGGTACGAGAATCCTTCATTGAGTGTAGTGGCAAATAGCTGTTTTCTATCAAAAGGGAGGTCCTCCACCTTTGATTGCAATTCTTTTGGGACCCCTGATGACTGCAGCCATGAGGCCCTGTGCATTACGATTGCTGTGGCTGTGGCCCTAGCCACTGTGTCAGTGACATCCATTGCAGCCTGGAGGGCCGTTTCTGCTATAGATAACCCCTCCTTAATGAGGGACTGGAGAAGCGGTCTCTTAACATCAGGAAGGTCCTGAGATGGGTCATTTATAGCATTGAACAAACTGAGAAGATGACCGTGTTCATCGTTCGGTGACGAGTCGATGAGATTAGTTATGTCAGTTGGATAGTGCCAATAGCACAAGTCCAAGAAACATGTCACAGTAGCGCCACGGGAAGGCTGTCATCACGCTACAAACATCTTGTGTCAGATCCAACCACTGAGCAGAAAGGCTTTGATCTTCCCTGGAGACTGTGGTGTTTCCTAAACCGGGTTAGAACTGGTCATGGCAGGTGCGGTTATCTACTGCATAAGTGGAATTTGTTGCCATCTCCACTTTGTGATTGTGGCAGTCCGCAAACTATGCATCCCATTGTTGCGAAATGCCCAACAGGAAAATTCACTGGCTCATTGGAGGATATCCACAATCTAACCAGTGACACTGTTCACTGGCTGGAGAGCTTGGACGTCCAACTTTGATGAAGAAATATAGTTGAACACGACATTTGAAAGAAGAAGAAGAAGAGGAAGAAGAAGGAGGGTCCTGCAGCAGGCCCTGTAGTTTAGCATAGTTGGCATGATCGTAGTTAGCCAGGAGGGCTGTATAATTTGATATTCTGAATTGGAAGGTGGCAGAAGAGTACATCTTGCAGCCAAAGGTGTCCAGCCGCATACGCTCTTTGTCACGAGGTGTAGACTTAAATTGTGGGTTCTTAGCCTTGTGATTAACCCAGTCTACGACCAGTGACTTTGGCTGGGGATGTGCGAAGAGGAAGTCCATATCTTTTGCAGGGACAAAGTATTTTCTATCCGCCCTGCAGTTTGTTGGGGGGATAGAGGCTAGATTTTGCCACAGCATGTCTGATGGCTCCAGGATAGCTTTGTTGATGGGTAGAGCTATCTCTGAGGATGCAGTGAGTTGTAGTAACATCAGCAATTTGTATTGCTTGTCTTGTACGTCCTGGAGTATAATGTCTTGTGACTGAGCTACCCACTTAAACAATTCTTGAAATTGTTTTAGATCATCTGCTGGTGGAAAGGGCAATATCTGGAAGACTGCATTGTCTTGTCTAGTGGATCTGGGGTCATGTGAGGAGCTGTCTGAATCCGAATGAGGTAAGTTATCATTATCATTGGAGCCCGCCTGTGTTATTACTGAGGGCGGGTGAGATGGTGAGGAATGTGCAGATATGGTCGGGAAGCACATAGGCGTGTGCTGTTGTAATGTAGGAGCTGTATCTCTTGAGTGGTAGGCATTGGAGGAACGTGATCAGTAACCCTGACATGGTTCCCAGGGGGGCCACTGAGGCTGGAACTGCTGTGGAGGATACATCCATGGCTGGTTGGGCCACATGGGATGTTGTTGTAGGGAATGATCCCGATATGAATGCCAGGAAGCTATTGATCCTGACGGAGAGGAATGGCATGATGAAAATCTGCTCCTATGCCCGCTGCCATAGTCAGTTCTTGTGAGAGCAGCATAGGAGAGGGCGGAGCCCTTTCTGGCATATGAGTGTGCCCCTAGCTATAAGACACCTCTGAGAAGCGCGGTGAGCAAGCTCTTGATAGTGTGCCTGGCTGAGGAGATTTTTGTAAGTGTCATGTCTATGCGCAGCGCTTTCTTATGCTACAGCGCCAGAGCACGGTCAAGGTCAGTCCAGTCAGTCTGTCCAGGCACAGTAGAGGCATAGGGTGGTGGTGGTGGCATATATGGCTCTGTGGGTGCCGCTGCCTCAGCGGCACCGAACAGTGCAGCGCGCTTGGGTTCTGACTCAGCTCTCCTGGCTGGTGCAGATTTGCGTTTCTCCATGGTGCCAGAGACTGATGGCTCCCTTTCCAGGAGAGGTATAAGGATCTTGTGCAAAAAGGGGGTTTTGCACAAAAAGGAAACATCCACACTGCTTGTTTTTGCGCAAAAACCCCTTGCACAAAAACGGCTCAAATCGATTATGCAAACGAAGCATGACAAAATGCTAATCAGCGCTTCATTTGCATACTCTTTGCCGGCAAAAGCCGGCAGTGTAGACATAGCCTATGTCTAGACTGCAGGCTTCTTTCAGAAGAAGCTTTTCCAGAAGAGATCTTCTGAAAAAACTTCTTCCAAAAGAGAGCATCCACAGTGCGAAAGCACTTCGAAAAAGTGATCTGCTTTTTCGACCGATAGGCTACGTCTAGACTACACAGTTTTTTCAAAAGAAGATTTTTTGAAAGATTCTTTCAAATCTCCCCACACCAAACTGGTGTCCCACCGAGCAGTAACTGTCAGGTGTTGCCAGCTTCCAGAGAGCTATTGTGACCTGCTTCTGCAGGGGCATGGCAGGCCGCAGGTGGGTGTCCTGTCTTTGGAGTGCTGGGGTGAGCCAGGCACACAGCTCCTGGAATGTGGCCTTCCGCATACGGAAGTTGCAGAGCCACTGCTGGTCATCCCACAGCTGTCATGTTCTGACAGCGCGGGCACTTACGTGCTGCATGAGTCTCTCCCAGGCATTTAACACAGGAGGCATGGCCATCTGAAATGGGCATCGAGTGCTGGACAGGAGGGAGGGGCAGCAGTTGGGTCTGGGAGGGCTGGGGAATGGGGGAACTGGGGGAGAAGAGAGGGTTGGGAGAGAAGTGGGGACTGGGAGAGAAGGGGGGGCTAAGGGAGAAGGGGGCAAAGTGGGAAAGGGGGTGGTGGTGGGCAAGGAGGGCTCGGGGGGGGCAGGGTCCTGGCGTGCAGGAGGAGCGGTACCAGTGACAGGGGCAGGCAAGGCTAGGACCTCCCGCATAGCGGCACAGATTGAAATGCAATGCTGGACCAGCTCTTCCAGCAGCCGGTTGCGCCATTTGGCCTCTGCCTCCGTCCTCTGCTGAAGAGTCCTGTTGAGGTCCTGCAGGACCACTACATGTTCTTTCAGCAGGTCTGTGTAGACACGCCAGTGCCTGCGAGTGCCACGTGTCCAGGATGGTGGCGGGGCTGGTGTGGTGTGACCCTCTTGCGTGGGGGGTCTGGCTGTGGAGGAAAAGAGGAAGAGATAATTATATACGTGTGCACCTGCAGTCCCCAAGGGCATGCCGTCACTGTAAGGGGCTCTCCTTTGGACAGGAGACTCAGAGGTTTTGCACGTGACACAGTGTGTGAGTTGGGCAGCAGCCTGAGCATCACAGGGGCCCCACAGTGCCAATGGGACCAGATGGCCAACCCGCCCGTGTGTGTTCTGGGAATGGCTCCTGGCACCATGTGTCGCACACCCACGTGTCGCACCCTGCCAGTGCACATGGTTGCACATGCATGGCCAGCTGCATGCTCTCCAGGCTGAGCATTACATATGTTGCTTGCACATCTGCCACTGTGCACCAGCCTCCCCCGCCCTGTGTGTGGTGAAACCTCACAGCACTCACCTGATGTTCCCTCCTGAATGTCCGAGGATGCCTGGGAGGCCTCTGGGGCCTGGGGGACCGGCTCCAATGATAGGGTCACTGCTGTTTCTTCCTCCTCCACCTCCTGTTGCATCTCTCCTGTCCCTCCTTCCTGCTGGTGCTCCCTCAGGGGTTGCTCCACAATATGCTGGGGTAACCCAGACTCCATTGAGTCTTGTGGAGTCTGGGCTTCCCCACTGCCCAGAATCTGGTAAAGGTCTGAATAATATGGGCAGCTCTGTGGGTCTGCCCCAGAGCGGGAGCTCTGGTCTTGGGCCTGGCATACCCCTGCCACAGTTCTTTGAGCTTGGTCATCACCTGGTCCAGGGTGTAGAGGTGGTTACCTTTTCTGGCCAGTCCCTGGGCCATGCACTCATAAATGTCGGTGTTCCTGCGGTGTGACAGCAGGGATTCCTCCTGAGACCAGAGCTCCAAGAGATTTTTAATTTCAGGTCCTGACTAGCCTGGTGCCCACCTTTTGGAGCCCCTGGGTGGGTCCTCTTCACTGTCCCAAGAAGGGCCAGGGGGGGCTTGAGGCTGGGACATGGCTGTCATGGGTGCTTTCTGGGCGCCTGTGCCTTTAAAAGGCTGCAGACAGGAACAATAGAGGTGCTCAGCATGTAGATGGACTGTCCACCAGGGCTTCTTCCTGGAGGCCCTTTTTTTCAGAAGAACTGGCTTCCCCGCATCCACACACACCTATTTTTGACAGATCTCTGTTGAAAATGGCATTATTCCTCATAAAATGAGGTTTACCGCTGTCGACAAAACCGCTGCGTTCTTTTGATTTAATGTCGACAGAACGCGGCAGCAGTCTAGACACAGGTAAAGTTTTTTTGAAAAAAGGCCACTTTTTTTGAAAAAACCCTGCAGTGTAGACACAGCCATAGTGTCCACACTGAATGGAAACTATCTCACATGTAAGCTGTGATTACTATGGTCAGAATGGCCACCAGGGCACCTGTGCTTTTTCCTCTTTCCTTTTCTTGTGAAAGAACTCCCTCTTCCCCATCTACATACACCTTTTTCTGAAAGAGCTCTTTTGGAAAAAGGCTTCTTCCTCATAGAAAGAGGTTTACCAATGTCAGAAAAATCCCTCAGTTCTTTCGATTTTTTTTCGAAAGAACTCAATTGCAGTGTGGATGTAATTGAAGTTTTTCAGAAAAACCACCGTTTTTCCGGTAGTGTAGACATACCCTAACTGGCTGCTGGCTTGGAAACCTCAGGAGTAGCCTCTAATTAAACTCAGTTTCTTTCTACACCATCATCGTATGTTGTTAGGAGAGCAACATGCCATCTCAAACATTACTTCTGTTTACTATTTTCAATTCAAATAAAAGATAAATAAAAGAAATATATTATTCACCACAAAATAAACCCTTTATAATTCTTTCATTAGATAGCTAACCTTGAAAGAGGTTCCTGATTTAATGAAATTCTTTTCTAATATATTATCTAGTGCTGGATCCAGCTCTTCAGCTATATCCTCAATCACAAGTGATCTTCCCAATGAAAGGCTGTCTTCTAAGTGTGTGCGGAAATACTTGTGGTTCAAAGTTGTCACCTTTGAAAGGAAATAGTTCAATATTATAAAGACAGAATTAGGTGTTCAAAGTTCTTTTTGAAAAACACAGGATTTACTAGCAAAATCACTTTACAATTTTTGCATTTAAAAGAAAGCAACATGGTCATTTGGCTTAGTGTAGCCATCAGAGTTCTTGTGGTAGGATATACTTAGTCATGTATACAGTGAAATGAATTCATAATACAACTTTGAATTAATGAAAATGATTCCAGATATTGGTTGTAATGAGATACGGAGTTTTTGAATACTAGGTTACCAATATAAGTCTGATGCAGATCATTAAAGAATTAAAGCTGTTACCACTTTCCATCCAATCATTTGTTTATTTTCAACTTCACTACAGCATCATCATTCTGGGCCTCTGTATATCTAGGTTCTCTGTTTTAGTGCCCCCTCCCCCCCGCCTTCTCACTGCAGCAACAAGGAGACTCAATAAAACTGCAAGAGATGGTAATTACAGGTTGGACCTCCAGGGGACTCCAGCTCAGCCCTGGGCTGCCACAGTCTGCATAGAGGTGGCCGTGGGGCTCCGGCCCAGGTTTTGCGCTGCCCCCAGCCAGGCTGCCAATTTGTTGCCCTGGCTCTGGCTGACCCTTCTGCCCTTAGGCTCCTGGGCTCTCTGGTCCAAGAGCATCCAGATGTTGCTTGATCAGAGAGAGACAGTTTTTGGAAGTACAACCTGTACGAGTATTAAGCCTTTTGAAAACACAGCCTTCCCTACCCAAACTACTTCAATTAACTTTGCTTGGCTGTTCTTTCGTATTATACATTAATATCCTTGTGAGCAACATTACTTTTTATGTTTTTAAATACATTGACATCTTGCAGACTTAAATTTTAATAACTTTGGGCCCTGGTCTTTGTTGCTTGGTCCTCACCTTGACCTAAACTTACTCCAACCACATCAGCTCTATTTGGGAGTTTCTTCTCTGGCTCCAAATCTTTTGACTTCAGTTTTAAACATTTTGTGTACGCTTTTAAGTCTCTGCACAATTTTACCTCTGCCTGTATTTCTTCAAAGGCTGCCTACCTTGCTTCTGTTCACACTCTGTTCCCTGCCTATTCTGCCTCTCTTATACTCCTTTATACACCATGCAACTTCTCTTTCCTTCAAACTCATCTTCAAAACTTACCTATTTCTCAGTTCTTCAAACAATAGCCCTCTAACTCTTTATTTTAAAAGGTTATTTGTTAAAAAAAAAAGGAATCAACATTCTGTTGGCAGTGTGCTTCCTCAGTAATCCTGTAAGTTAATCTGTGTATACCGTTTTTCCCCCTTCTCTGTTATTTTTCCCCACCTCCATTACTCTGTCTATATTTGCCTGCATAATATCTAGCATATTTGGGGTACTATTTAAGCAAAATTAACAACAAATCAATAATCATGCACTTCTTTCTCTTTTGATTGCTCTCTGCTTGTTCCAGTGTGCTTTTTTTTTCTTTCAGAGATATTCTGGAAAGAGTAAAGAAACCCAAAATGTGTCCAAATAGGTATGTTTTAAAGAAGGAAGCTTATCTTTCATTATTCTGTGATTTGTTCTTGTTATGTTATGAATGAACACATGAGAAGATACACATCCCATTTCAAAGAGTTTATGGTCTCAGATGACAAGAATAGATAACGATACAATCAATTATATTTATTTAAAATTTTGTTGCTTACTTGTAATTCGTTACCCTTTTCTTTCTGTTTAATCCAGGTTTTCCCTTGAGTTTGTGGGTCTATCAAAAGTGGGTATCTGGTTGCCTTAGTAACAATTATACCATTCTGAATTGAGAGTTCGTCTCCTGGCAGCCCCTGCAGATTCCATTCACTAATCTGGATACAGAAAAATCATCAACACAACATCATTAATAAAGATCTTACATGATATCACTTTATCTGTGGCCAAGAATAATGGACTTGGGTCACTTTGAAGCCCAATCGCAATGATTCCCACCATGGGTGGAGACAATCATACTACTGTAAGCAATTATCTCTCCTACACCTTAAAGACTGGGCTCAGTTTTCTTCCTGAATATTTTTTAGCTAATTTTTAAACGAGTCTTGTATAGCAAGATTATAAACTGAACTAAGTTAAAAGCATTAATAATGATAAAAATTATAATTATAAAAAACAATTATAGCTATGCAACCTCTCATGAAGTTATGTTGCAACTGTAATGAAAATTCAATTTCTAGTACAGTACAACCTCAGAGATACAAAGAGAGGGTTACTCACCTTGTGCAGTAACAGAGGTTTTTCAAGATGGTTGTCCCTATGGTTGCTCCACCTTAGGTGCCTAGGGTGCCGTTGCACCTCTTTAAGATAGCAGTGACCTCTGTAGCCTGTGCACGCAGAGCAGCTGGCATGTGCTGGTGTGTTTACTCTGCATGCGCAATCAACTGTCCATTCAGTTCCTTTTTTGACTCATTAATAGGTAGTTCCGAAGCAGAAGGAAGGAAGGGTGGGTCATGGAGCATCCACAGGGACAACCATTTTGAAGAATGTCAGTTACTGCACAAGGTGATTAGCCCTCTCTTCTTCTTCGAGGAGTGTCTTTGTGGATGACTTAGATGACTGTGAAGCAGAACTCATGCTTGGAGAAGGGAGCTTCAGTTTATTGTCATTCTGCGCTATGGATAATATAATCTGGCTGAACTGGGAAAGTGCTGGCATGAGTTGTGTACCACTCTGAGTTCCAACAAATGTGTATGTAGTTTGACTCCTCTAGAGAACAATACACCTGGACCAGAATCGGCCTGGTGGTTGATAATGGGCACCCAATCCTAGGAAAGAGGCATTTGTGATGAGTATCATAGATGGTGGTTTGGGGCGAAAGGGGACCCTGTTGCAGACATTGTGTGGCTTTGTCCACCATAACAGGGACTGCTTTATCTTGGCTGGTATGGCAATATGTTGATGGGTTGGAAGTGTGGTTTGTAAACTGTTCATGCTGGACCACAAATGTAGCTACTCCCATGTGGCCCAATAGTTGCAGGCAGAGTTTTGCCATGACTTGAGGACTGTTTCCACCAGTTCCGTAATTGCCAGGAATCTTTAGTGAGGGAGCGATGCAATGGCTACTGTGCAATCTAGGTGTGCCCCAATGAACTCCAGCTGTTGTGTTGGGATCAGCTTGTACTTTTGAAGGTTTATTTGTAGACCAAGTTTGTTGAAGAGTGACCTAATGATGGTGACCGCTCGTTCTCTGTGGTGATAGTTTGAGACTTTCAGCAGACAGTTGTTTAGCTATGGAAAGATGGTGACTCCCAGACTGCATAGATACACTGCTACCACTGCGAGGACTTTGGAAAATACTTAAGGTGCTGTGGACAGACCAAATGGGAGTATCCTGTATTGGAAATGGTGGTTGTGCATGGCAAACTGTAAGTACTTTCTATGTGCTGGATGTATTGAAACGTGGAAATATGTGCCCTGCAGTTTGAGGATCAACAGCCAATCTCCTTTCTCCAAGGCAAGGATTATCAAGGACAGGGTTACCATCTTCAAACGCTGTGGGTGAATGAAATGGCTGATATTTTGTAGGCCGAGAATAGGCCTCCACCCTCCCATTTTTTGGGTTGTAAGCAAAGGATGGGAGTAAAACCCCTTTCCCCTGTGATGGTGAGGTACATGTTCTATTGCTTAATGGGGTCCAGCCTAGATGCTAGTGTACTAATCACTCAGCCCCTTAGAGCAGTCAACACTCCCAGATGGGGCCTTCATAAGGCAGCCACATCAGACTAGGCCCTACTTCCCCATGAAAGGCAGCTGCCCCATGAGCCAGACACACTTTCAAGGCATGTGTGGAGCAAATGTCCCATCACAGGACCCATACCAACTCATTAGTAATATCTAGCACTTCTAGTTGTCTAGTATATATCTAATTTATCTGTCTGTACCTTGCTCAGCACTGTGATATATGGTAGGAACTAGCTAGTAACAACTTTGTCAAGCTGTTCCATACTGAAGAGCAGTAACAGAGAAAGAAGAAGGGTCAGTGATTGCACTACTGGACATAAAAATTACAAAGAAAAATGCTAAGCTCTGTGTGCTCATTTGCATGCAAGCTCTGAAAATAATCTTATTTTTATAGTAGTGCTGGTGTCTGAGTTTTTAAGAATATAAATAAAAAGGTTTAGTGGTACTTGTATGTACTTTTAGTTCTTATATATTGATAATATTATTCATAATATTTTCTCAAAAGAAAAAAGAAAAAAAATCAAGATAATACTGAATAACAATCACACTCTGAACATGATAAACATTAAATTCAAATGAAACCCACAATAAATCAACAGTGTACAAAGCTTACCGTTGGTTGATCCACCAACATGGAAATCAGGTTCAAGTTTTCAGTAAAAGGGATTTTCCGGACTCTCATCTCTACTTCCCATAAATCTTTAAGCAAAAGATTCCTGAAGATCTGATTAAAAGGGCCACAGTATGAAAGGAACCCTGTGCAAAGTAAAACATCTCCCACAAGTCTAGAAAAGGGATAAAAAGGGATAAAACCAAAATTGTTAGATAATATACCATTTGTGTGCCAAATGGTTAAACCATGACATTTTGAAATGTATATATTGAAAAAAGCTACTTTCCAGAAATTTGTTCTTTGAGAACTGCATCTGGGCATTCACACTTTTGGGATCTGGTGTCTCTGGCATTGAGCTGAGGAACTGCTTTGAAAATACATATCTATTGGAGGGTGCACAAGCAATCTTGTGTGAGAGTAGCATCATCATTTTACACTTATGTGAGGTTTAACCCCTGCCGCCCCAATCATCTAAATTCCTTCAAACTTGACCACAAAATTCTGATATAAAAATGAACTCTGAGGCAGAAAAGAAGGTATGTGGATAGTATGAATGCAGAGGGGACTCTCAAAGATCAAAAGTTATTAGTAAGTAATCTCTTTTTCAGTCACATTTCTGTCTGAAATTATGGCTGTAATGAATGCCATCATAAGAGACAAATATAAGGATCTCTCAGCCAAAGGTGGCTTCAAGAGTGCACCTAAACCAAATTAAGATCCCTGAGGGTATGTCTACACTAGCTCGTTAGTTCGAGCTAGGTAGGGTAATGAGGGCAAGCGGAGTTGCAAATGAAGCCCGGGATTTAAATATCCCGGGCTTCATTTGCATGTTCCCGGGCGCCGCCATTTTTAAATCCCCCTTAGTCCGAACTCCGTGCCCGCGGCTACACGCGGCACTGACTAGGTAGTTCGAATTAAAGATCCTAATTCGAACTACCGTTACTCCATGAGGATCTTTAATTCGAACTACCTAATCAGTGCCGCGTGTAGCCGCGGGCACGGAGTTCGGACTAAGGGGGATTTAAAAATGGCGGCGCCCGGGAACATGCAAATGAAGCCCGGGATATTTAAATCCCGGGCTTCATTTGCAACTCCGCTTGCCCTCATTTGCCTACCTAGCTCGAACTAACGAGTTAGTGTAGACATACCCTGAGAGGGGAAGAATTTCTTAAAGGGGATATCCATTAATTAGCCTTTTCATAAACATCTTATCAGTATTATTCACAAACAGCATTTTGCCATCAACTAAAACTATGGCAAGCAGGAGATAGCTTCCAAATGAATTTTCAAAGATAAGTTAGATAAATCCTCTTTTTTAGGTGTATTCAATATTCTAAAATACAAGGTATGGAATTGAAACAGAAGAATTACATTTTTTCCTTTTGCAAAGCCATAATTCTGGTCCATTTCAAATGGTAACACCTGGTTGACAGATTTCTAGAATTAAGCAGCAAATTCTATATCAACAAGGTACTTTCTCAGATTAAATGGCATACCCATTCCATAATTATTTAGAACATATTTGTCTAAAGTAATAAGACTCCATTTGGCTGATAAATGAGCTAGCTGGTCTCTAAGCAGACATAGGGAAAGGGCCTTACTGACTAATTCTTAACTCTCAATTCTCACATCAGATCTGAGGTCTGATGTGCAATGAAGATGACAAGAAAGCAACAGATTACTTACATTTAGACCTCAATTTAAGATACCTCTTTTTATGCAAGCTCTGCAATGACATAGACTGCTGGTGCTGTTATTAACTCCTTTGTTTTGACAATAAATAAGCCAAAGAAGACTGAATAATACTGTCTCTGGTAACAGAAAGTTGGAATAAAAGGCCTCCTCCCAATAAAAGAAATCAAGCTGCTGATCTCTGTCTGCAGGGGAGGAATGTGCCTTTCCAGAACTTGACCTGCTTTTGGCAGCAGTCACTACCAATGTAGTAGGTGCAGGGTATGAACAAACATATGAAAACCCTTCAGAGAATATCTGAAAAAATCTCTCTGCCTTCTCAGCTATGGAGTGATAAGAAGCAGGAATGAATAAAACTGTCTTAGCAGACTGGACAAATTATCAAAGCTTGGTAAAATGCCAAATTCAGATCTGACAAGGCCTATCTCCTTATCAAGGCTCTCTGATTCCCATTCAGATCCAAAGAATGTCTGGGAGCTGAACAGATCACAGAAGCTACAAAAGTAAATATCTTCTTCAGAACCAGAAGATGGATCCAGAACCAGAGCAAGTCATGGCACAAGATCCAGTTAAATATCCAAATTCATCTTCTTGGCTCCTGAAACTGAGACCAGAATCAACCTTGTTTTGTGACTGTAAAGGTTCTGTCATAATGGGATGGAACTGATAAATACGCTGTATAGGATCTGGCACTGCTAATAGTGTCTGTTTTCCTCTAGATTATTCTTCTTTAGAACCAAGACAGCCAAAGCTGACAACATAGCTCTCAGCAAAGGCAGCTTCAAAGGTCTGACTGCTGGAGCAATGGGAATTGCAACTGGACCCAATGAAGGTTCCAATTTCCTGGAACCCTTAAACTGCTCTGACTTACTGAAGAAGGCACAGGAGCTGAAACTGACCTCTTAGTCCATAGATCCAATGACTGCCCAGATCCAAAGGATTTGGCTTTAAGAACCTCATTATGGAGAAGCACCTGTAATCTGTTCTTCCTCTCCTTGGGTATGTCTACACTATAAGGGTATGTCTACACTAGCCACCCTAGTTCGAACTAAGGTGGCTAATGTAGTCATTCGAACTTGCAAATGAAGCCCAGGATTAAAATATCCCGGGCTTTATTTGCATGTTCCCGGGCGCCGCCATTTTTAAATGACCGGTAGTTCGAACTCCCTGCCCGCGGCTACACGCGGCACGGGCTAGGTAGTTCGAACTAAAGTCCCTAATTCGGACTACCGTTACTCCTCATTGCAGGAGGAGTAACGGTAGTCCGAATTAGGGGCTTTAGTTCGAACTACCTAGCCCGTGCCGCGTGTAGCCGCGGGCAGGGAGTTCGAACTACCGGTCATTTAAAAATGGCGGCGCCCGGGAACATGCAAATAAAGCCCGGGATATTTTAATCCTGGGCTTCATTTGCAAGTTCGAATGATTACATTAGCCACCCTAGTTTGAACTAGGGTGGCAGTGTAGACATACCCCAAGGTTTTTGCGCAAAAACAGCTGTTTTTGAGCAAAAACTGGTGGAGCGTCCACACCTCAAGCGTGTTTTTGCACAAGGTAATCGATAGGACAGAGGGCTTTTGCTGGTAGAATTGTTTCTCTTCCCACGAGGAATAACTCATTTTTGCTCTATAGCTCTTACTCAAAAAGGCAGATGTGGATGCTCCAGAGGGGTTTCTGGGCAAGAAATCCTATCGGAAAAAGCACAGGCGCTTTCTTGCGCAAGAGTGTCCATGCAGTGCGGACACTCTTGCGCAAAAGCACATCGCTTTTGCAATGTGCTTTGAGGTCTGGATGCGCTTTTGTGCAAGAAGTTTTTGCGCAAGAACTCTTCTGCAAAAGGCTTCTTGTGCTAAAACCCTGCAGTGTAGACAAAGCCCTTGTGAGCTTTGGGCATAAATATCCAGCCTCACTCTCAGAATGTTCAGAAGTGCCAGAGGAAAAGGGGAAAGTGAGGTAAAAGAGCACTTTAATAGACATTGCCTGGAAAAGATTCTACTATTACGCACCACTAGTATGTGAAATACCCATAAGTAGGAATATGAAGATGTTATTACATCTTTCACAGTGTTCATAGTGTCCCTAACCTCTGTTTGCCAGAAATTGGGAATGGATGACAGGGGATGGATGGATCACTTGATGATCGCCTATTATATTCATTCTCTCTGGGGCACTTTGGCCACTATCAGAAGACAGGATACTGAGCTAGAGGAACATTTGGTCTGACACAGTATGGCCGTTCTTATGTTGGGAGCTACTATTCATAACTGTTTTATGTAAACATAACATAAAAGGAAGATGCTGGTTTGTAACAGCCTCAAGAGTGGAAGGAGAAGAACAGAGGGCTTGTTACAGGGCCTGCATAGTTATAATTTTTATCAAAGGAAGTAAGTCTTCAGAAACCTATAAACAATCCAAAATGCAAATTACAAGCCACTCTTCCTACAATGGAGCTTTGTGGAAATGTCATGAACAGAGTTACATTTTCATTAGTCAATTGTATGACCATTTGTCTGAATATTTTAGAAATGCGCATCTGTCTGTCTGTCTGCCCATGGGCCAGTTTGTTCAAGATCTCCTAAACCAGGGGTGAGCAATAATTTTTAATGGGAAGCCACTCCAAGATTTTGGCAAGTGGTCAAGGGCTGCACTTCTGTGAAGGAGGTACAGGTTCTGGAATGGAGGTTGTGTGCAGAAGGGAGCTTGGGGGTAGAGGACTGGGATGCAGGAGGTGGCATGGGGTCTGAGAGGGAGTTTGGGTAAAGGAGGGGGGTTGTGATCTGGGGCAAGGACTTGGAGTACATGTTCCAGAACGAGGCAAGGGTGCCAGAGAGGATTCTAGCTTAGGGGGAGGGGCTCTAGCAGGGGGTGCAGGGCCTGGGAGGGAGTGACCTAACATAAGGGGATGCAGAGGGCTTGGGTGGTATCCGGGGCAGGGAAATGGGGTGCAGAGTCAGGGAGGAGATATGGGTGCAAGAGAGGATTCTGGCCTGTGGGAGAGGTATAGGAAGGAGTGAAGGATCTGGGAGGGAGTTGTGACCTGGGAGAAGGAGGGAAAGGGGTACAGACGATTTGGGTGATGACCTGGGGCAGGTAGTTGGAGGAAAGAAGGGGTGGGGTGCCAGAGGCAGGCTCTGGCTGGGAGGTGCTTACCGAGGCAGCTCCCAGCCATCAGCCCTGCAGGAACCTGAGGCAGGCTCCCTGCTGAAGTCTCTGTCAGTTGGCTACTCCATATGGGTCTGCTCTGGGCATGAAGTGGGAGAGGAAGGGAGAAGGCCTCACACACTGCCCCTGCCTCCAGCAAAATTTATCAGCTCCTATTGGCCAGAAACTGAGATTTTTTGGGGGGTAGGAGCAGCATGCAAAGTCTCCCTCCTCCCTCGCCAGCAGTCCAGAACAGAGAGCAGTTGACTTCTTTAAAGTGTGACCTGCTCTCTGCCTAAGGGTTCCAGCAAGGTGGCAGTAGGCTGGATCTGGTGGCTTGGTGGGCCAGATCCTGTCCACTGGCAGCTTCTTGCCCATCCCTTTCCTAAACAGTAAGGCTGCGTCTAGACTGGCATGATTTTGCGCAAATACTTTTAATGGAAAAATTTTTCCGTTAAAAGTATTTGCACAAGAGAGCATCTACACTGGCATGTGCCTTTGCGCAAAAGATTTGCTTTTGCGCAAAAGCATCCGTGCCAGTGTAGACGCTCTCTTGCGCAAGAAAGCTCTGATGGCCATTTTAGCCATCGGGCTTTCTTGCGCAAGAAATTCATGTTGCTGTCTACACTGGCCTCTTGCACAAGAATACTTGTGCAAGAGGGCTTATCCCTGAGTGGGAGCGTCAGAGTATTTGCGCAAGAAGCACTGATTTTGTACATTACAACGTCAGTGTTCTTGAGCAAATACTCGTGGCCAGCGTAGACAGGTGGCAAGATTTTGCGCAAAAGCAGCTGCTTTTGCGCAAAATCTTGCCGATGTGGACACAGCCTAAGAGTTAGGACCATCAAATTTGGTATTCCTCTTATCCTATCTTAAAGTAAGGTCATAGTTTTGTTGTGTAAGAAAATGGGAAGTGCCAGGATTGGGGCTGTTTTCCATAACATGGAAAGGGAGGGCCTCAAAGAGGAAGGACGCAATACTCACAGTAGCCACTGGAGGCAATCAGTGCAGGGGAGAACAATATTGCACAGTGATCACTTAAGGCAGCCACACCTCTAAGAGAGTGGCCAGCAGGGCTGAGGCATGCCATCTTGATTGTCACCAGACCTGGTAAGCAGCCCCCATACCCTAAACCCTTTCCCCTCCTCTGGCTCTAGGATGCAGAGCTGGAGGTGGGGGGGAGAAAAGGTCCTTGGTGGCTGGGAGTTGGGGGGGGGGGAGACAGAAGGCCCCTGACACCTTAGGAGAGAGGAGCTGTGGGGAGACAGAAGGCCCCTGACAGCCAGGAAAACTGTGGGGAGACAGAAGGCCTGTGCTGGCCAGGGCCCTGGGGGGGGGGGGGGGACAGAAAGCCCATGCTGATTGGGGAGGCTGGGGAGAGAGAAGGCCCCTGCCAGCCATGGGAGCTGGGGGGAGAGAGAAGGCCCCACCAGATGGGTGGAGAGAGAAAGCCCCATTAGATGGATTCCCCCCAACCTGAACTCCTCGTCACCCCTCAACCCTCACATACCCCACCCGGAACTTCTTGCTTTGCCCCCCACACATCCCCAAGGCTCCTGTACTCCCCACAACACCAGCCCCCATCCTGAAGGACCCTGGCAATTCTAGGTAAATCTTCTAGTATCAAATAAATGGGATAAGCCTATTGCTAGTCATTTAGGCTATGTCAACACAGCAGCATTATTTCGGAATAATTGACATTATTCCGAAAAACAAAGAGCACGTCTACACTGCAAGCCATTATTTCAAAGTAATGGCAAGCTGGAGGACTTCTTACTCCGACTCCTGTAACCCTCATTTTATGAGGAGTAAGGGAAGTCGAAGGAAGAGTGTTCTTCCTTCAACTTTCTGCTGTGTAGACAGCGCCAAAAGCCGAATTAAGCTATTTTGACTTAAGCTATGCAATTGACGTAGCTCAAATTGCATAACTTAATTAGACTTTAGCCCTACTGTGTAGACGTGCCCTTACAATGTTAATCCTGTGTAGTTATTTGATGACATTTTATACTTCTGTGAAAAATAATTTTCTCCTTATATTCATATCCTTTGGATACCTGTGCTTACTGGTGTACTGTCTAGAAATATAGGCTATGTCTACATAGCAGAGTTTTTCTGGGATACCAGAGGTATCCCGGAAAAGCTCTGCCACATCCAAGGAACACGTCTGCTTTTCAAAAAAAAAAATTCAGCATCCCTCTAAACCCCGTTCTAGGAGGAAGAATGGATGTTCCGAAAAAGGCTTTTTCTCCAACATTTGGCCCTGTGTAGATACGCAATTTGCGTATCTTTTTCCAACTTTTCCCTGCACTGTAGGCATAGCCATAGTGACAATTGTAATTTCAGGAAAGTTCTAGCATGCATTCTCCTGGTCTCTTCCCATTATAAGCATGTCTCTACCACAGTTATTTTATATCTACATAAGCTTTCCTAGTATACCTACTGCTGTTGTATCTTGATGTCCTACATATAAATTACACATAAAACCTACTTTAAAAGTACATTAACACTGCAAAGTCAGCACTCAAAAGTTAGGACATGCCAGAATTAATGTTGCCTATGCAGAGATTATGATACAATATTTAATTGCATGCAAGACTACAAATCTTCCAGCTTCCCTGGGCTGTGTGGGTCAAAGGCTGCCAAGCAGCTTTGCTTCAAAACTTATCTGTTCTGAGGCTTTCTGGGCAGCCCCCTGTCTAAAGCAGTGGTTCTCAACCAGGGGCACATGTACACCTGGGAGTATGCAGAAGTTTTCCAGGGGGCACATCTAGATATTTGCCTGGTTGTAAAAAGTACTAGTGCACTCAGTGTAAACTAAAATTTCACACAATGACTTTATACTCTATACACTGAAATGTAAATACAATATCTGTATGCCTGTTGATATGTTAAAAGGAGAAAGTAAGCATTTTTTTGGTAAAAGTGTGCTGTGATACTTCTATATTTTTTATGTCAGATTTTGTAAGCGAGTAGTTTTTAAGTGAGGCGTAACTTGGGAGTATGCAAGACAAATCAGATTCCTGAAAGCGGAACAGTAGCCTGGGAAAGTTGAGAGCCACTTGTCTAGAGCCCAGGAGTTTCCCTCCTCTATTCCCTTCCCCATTCCTTCCCCCACACTCCTATCATCATCCTCAAGGGTCTCCCTCCACCCACATCATCTTCTATCATTAACCTAGGAGCCCAAGATTTTTCCTTCTTCCTCCCATCTTATGTCATAGGAGGAAAGAGCAGCGCTGGGGAACAGAGAGATTGATGGGCAGTGGTAACAGTACATTTTTGAATCAGAATATTCCCTTTCATTAGCCATTCCAAGGCCTGAGATTTTGCTCTAATAAGAATGAAAACATTCAGACACTTGAAATTTCCTGTGGAAAGAAACTTCTGTTTTGACATGTTGGCAACATTTGTTATGGTTTTTAGGAATTCCATGCAAAATATAGAATTTAACTAACAAAGTTTGTGCACTGAAAATTACCTATAGAAGGATATTTTATTGCCAAATAATTTCTTTATATTATATAGACATCTTGCTCTTTGGTCTAATAGATACTATACCTGTTAATCTGAGCTTTGAACTCCTTACTTTGCTGAGTCCATCTAACTTTCTCTCCACTCAATCCATCTATAAGTGCAGATGCTGCTTGCATTTTTCTTCTGCACACATCTGCATCATTCAACAGGTCCTAAAATTGGACAAGTTGTCCTTTCTCATTAAACTTTCAAATGTTATTTTTCAAAGACCTTTACTATATTTATAAAATATATAAACTATTTTTTCACAGGAAAATTTACCTGTTATTTAATACTGCCCTATGCATGGAGGCTACATCTTCACTGTACATTTATTTTGGAATAAACTATTCCAGAAGAAATATTCCAAACCGGCTTATTTGGAAATAGAGCGTCTATACACCAAAAGCACATTGAAATAGCGCTGAGCTATTTTGAAATAGAGCATCCACACTGATTGGATGCTAACTCACATTTAAGGCTACCCGGAACCACTTCAGGCAGGGCATCAGGACAGCAGTTAGCGTCTGGCAGCAGCTCCAGGAAGTATCTGAGGCTTGTGCTTAAAGGGACCCCCCTGTACAGCCATGTTGCAGGCTCTTCTTTGCCTACCTCATCAAGGGACAGCAAAGCCTTTTCTTTTGCCTGCTGTGCTTGCCCTTGTGGACACCTCAGAAATCCAGCTATGGAGCTGGAGCAGCCTCTGGGCAGTCTATGGCTATTGCAGCTTGTACTGCACCTAATGCAGCAGTTTCTGCAGGCTGCCTCCCAGGGGTGGGGGTAGAGGGGAGTGGTGGTGCAAGAGAAAGAAAGAAAGAAAGAAAACAAACTGAGGAAGTCAACATCTGAACCCGCTACTGTGCCTTCAAGGCCCTGAATAGGTGTGCAGCTTTTATTGGTTCCTGGTCCCAATGTTCACACACACGCCTTTTAAAATAAACAATTTTCCTAGCTAAGTTATAAAACCTTCAGGTTACGTCTATACTGCAGGTATTTGTCAGCAGAGAGTATGCTAATGAAGCACTCGTTAGCATTTGTCACGCTGTCATTTGCATATCTCTGCCGATGCTTTTTGCACAGGAGGTTTTTGCTCAGAAAGAAGCAGTGTAGACAGGGCTGGCTCTAAGCACCAGCAAACCAAGCAGGTGCTTGGGGCAGCATGTGGCCAGGGGTGGCATTCTGGCCAGCCTCACCACCCCACGCGAGCCTGCCTGTGGCCGCCCAGGGCAATGGGCGGGGCGGCTGAGCCAGCAGCCTGCAGGGGGAGCATGTGCTCTTGCTGCCCCACGTGGCCGCCTGGGAAGAAGGGTCCACGCCTCAGTGCGGGGCGCGGAGGGAACCCCTAGTTCCCCCTCCGACTGCAGAAGCAGCCCCGGCCCCACGCCCTGAACTGGCCAGACCCCCCCCCCACTCCCCGCTCTAGCTTTCTCCCCTCCAACGCAGTGCCCCACCGGCTCCCCACCACCCGCAACCCACCCGGCCTGGAGCCTGCTCGGCCCCTCTCCTGCTGAAGTGTCAAGCCCAAGAGCAGCGGCACTTTAGGAATCAGCGAGTGACCCGCCCCCGGGCCCGCAGAGAGCTCAGAGGTTAGCGGGGCCCGGCCTATTGCTGGGGAGATGGGGGGGCTGCTCCTGACAAGCGCCCCGTGCAGGTTTGCCGCTCTGTGGACATGGAGAAGCGCGGGGGCTGGGACAGCGTGTCCAGTGGGGCATGCAAAGCCTGTGGCCACTGGGAACTGCACCGAGGGGTGAGGCAGCAGCTCCCCCCTACCCTCCCCCTCCGCTGGGGGTCAGGCCAGGAAGGCAGAGCCGGGGCGCGCCCACTGCTGGGAACTTGGGTGGCAGCGGCACAAGAGCGGCTGCGTGTGGGTTTGGTTTTTGCCAGCTGTCGGGAGGGGAAAGGTGTGTGTATGGAGGGGGGGGTCAAGGGGAGGCAGCTCGCGGGGATCATCTGTGGGGAGACCCTCCTCCTGCTCCGCGAGGAGCTTGGACCCTGGCACGCAGCCAGCGCCCCACCCAGCGCCCTGCCTCTCTCCTGCTCCCAGGTGTTTGCCCGGGGTGGCCAGCCAGCCAGCTGCGCTACGGCGCCGGCCCCTCAGCACTTCCGCAGCACCCCTGGGAGCCGCTGGCCACAGAGTCCTTCGCAGCGGCTGCAGGCACGCCCTGGCCTGGCGGCTCCTCTCTCTCCTTGTGCAGGGGAGGGGAGCCCACGGTGCCCCCCTTCACACCGGGGAACGGTGTTTACAGCTGTAGAGCAAGGGAAGGAGGGGGACCCCCCCACTTTCACCCCTCTCCCAGGGCCCTCCCACGTTTCCGCGTGTGCTGTGGGGAGGGGACATGAGGGTTTGGCGGGGAGAGGGAAGGGAGACAGAGTTCGGTCAGTGGGGGGAGGCGGGAGAGGGGAGCGGACTGGGTCCGGTGGGGGGGGGGAATCGGGTTTGGCTGGGAGGGAAGAGAGGGCGCAGGGTGGATTAGGTGGGGGAGAGACGGGGGACGAACTGGGTCCGGTTGGGTTTGCCTGGGAGGGGAGAGAAGGTGGAAACTGGGTTCGGTGAGCGGGGGGCGGGGGGCGGGGGGCAGGATGTGTGTGGATGGGAGACAGGACGTAGGCTGGGTTTGGCCGGACGGCGTGGTGGGAGACAAAGAGCCGCAAGGTGAAAGGGGCGCTTTCCTCCTCAGTGCCTGTCCTGCAGCAGCAGGCCAAAGGGGGGGGGGGCGGCCAAAAAATTTTTTGCTTGGGGCGGCAAAAAACCTAGAGCTGGCCCTGAGTGTAGACGGGTCTGTTTTGCACAAAAAAACTCTTTTGCGCAAGATCACTTATGCCTCAAAAAAGGAGGTATACAGGATCTTGCACAAAATGTTTTTTTGCGCAAAACGGACCCATCTACACTGCTTGTTTTTGTGCAAAAACCTCTTGCGCAAAAAGCATCGACATAGATATGCAAATGACAGCACGACAAATGCTAATGCGCCCTTCATTAGCATGCTCTCTGCCGACAAATACCTGCAGTGTAGACATAGCCTCAGAGTAAACTAAGATAAGCAAAATGCTGTTCTTTAAAAATCACTTTTCTATAAAGGGTAAGTATTCCTTGAGCCATTGCATCATAAAGAAGAGGGGTTTAAATGGAGCTCATTTGTTGCAATTTCAGATTATTTTAATGTTTGCCAGGCAAACATTAAATGTATCTTTCATTGTATTCTGAACATATTGAACCAGTAAGTGTGCAAACAATTTTTTATATTTATGCAATATTTTTATCTCACCATTTTCTCCTTCATTGCTGCATCAAACTTCGCCTGGACTTTATCCAATTCAGCTTGTTTCTCATCTAATAATGCTTGAGCCGTGGCTAACTCTGCATTAGCTACTTTCAAACGTCCTTCTTGTTTTGCTAAATTAGACTAAGAATAAAGCATTGCTAAACAATAATGAAATACATAAAAAATTCTATTATTTTAAATCTGCTCCATTGTTAGTCAAGATGGACAGAGATACAAACCTGTGCACAATATCTTTATTAAATAAATCACCATAAAATGTGCATTTTAAAATATTATCTTTTCCAAGAAATGGAACTTACATCCATACTTTTAAATCCGTACTTATGATTTTTGTGTTAGCCATAATAATGCAAGAAATTGGCTTTCTGCTCCAGAGTGCCAATTTTATTTCTATTTTAAAATAATATTCTGCTCTGAGAAGACACCGGATGCCTTACTGAGCAAGAAAGAAGCATGTTAAAAAGAGCATTATAATGAGGTTCCTGGAAAAGAGAACATCCCGTGGGGCTTTATTGTTCAGGCTTTTGATTTATTTTATTTATATAATTCATTGTTCTTCAATGGCAGCTGATCATGAGTTTAGAAGATTTGTCTGGGATCATAACCTGACATTCCTTGAAAACCATAGCCATAGGCCAATAAACCATTCAATTGCAGCCAACTAGATATTTTTACTAATGACAGGAAACCTTTTGGCCCCTTTTCTTTAGATTATCAGCCTGCAATGTACTGTTGCTCTTCGCAGCTGTAATATATATGTGATGTATCTAACAATGACGGCAAGATTACTGCAAAAGCTTGGAAATCATGGTGCAGGTTTCCAGGCCCTATCAGAGCAGGGGCTAGGAGGGCCATTTGGCCTGGGTCTCAGGAGGCAAAGGGGCCTTAAATTTTGACATTTTTCTACCAAGTCATTTCCTTTTATTATACACCTTGCAGTTATAACAGAGACAACAAAAGAAGCTCCATAAACCTGCAAAGAATTGATTTAAACCATTGTGGGACCTCGGGCCTGCACCAATTTTTCAGTAACATCTGAGTTTTCATCTGTGTGACTGGAGACTGGAGTAACTTCTGTGACTGGTGATTCTACATTATGAAATGCTGTTTACAGTCTTTACATAGTTTAGAGGTTTTAAAAGTCGTAATTAATTCTGTTACTGTAAAGTGATTTTACTTGGTCTGAGGGTGAGTTTAACCTTCAAATTAGATGTTTATATCTTTGTAGGAGATTTTTGTATTCCTGTTTTTTCTTATGTGGGTCCATATACAATAGCCTTATCAGGCTCAACTGTAAGCTACTTCTTCGTCCAGTTTTAGATTTATCTTTAAAGGCTTTTTTGTGATAATAAACTTTTAATTCTAGTTCTTTAATAAACTTTATATCTAATCTGGCAATCACACTATGTTCATATTTATAATAATGCACCAGTTATTAGAGGAATTTAATAATGGGAACATGTTAGAAGGTGAAATTTCAAGACTTTGAAATAAGGCTATAAATGTCATAGTAAATAACACCCCCAAACAGTTGTAATACAACATTTATTGCAAAGTATATACAATTAAAATTTTGTATAATCAATAGCCTTTAGTGAATTAATGTATTATGTGTTACGGTGTTTTAAAAGAATCCCTTTATAAAAATGAAGTAAAGATTTGAAAGTGGTGCAAGTAAGAGATGGCGAAAGCAACAGACTGAAGCAGCAGTTAAGAGTTTAAAGCCAATAACATAATTTCTCATAGGCTTTGTCTAGACTACGAGGGATGTAAATTAGACATATCAAAATTGCAAATGAAGCCGGGATTTGAATTTCCTGTGCTTCATTTGAATAATCGCATCACGGCGTTCTTTTGAAAAACGCTATTTTGAAAGTGAAACCATGATCTAGATGCAGTTCTTTCTAAAAGAAAAGCCTTTTTTTGAAAGATCCTGTACTCCTCAAGGTTTCACTTTCGAAACAGTGTTTTTTGAAAGAACACCGTGATGCAATTATGCAAATGAAGTGCAGGAAATTCAAATCCCAGCTTCATTTGCAATTTCGATATGTCTAATTTACATCCCTCTTTTGAAAGAGGGATGCAGTCTAGATATAACCCTAAAAAAGAACACCTTAGCCATTAGAAGGTGACCATACTGACAGTGACACTTCCAGTTCTGATGACGAAAACTTTGTACACACAAATGGCATTTCAGTGCCACTGCTCTCAAAATGAGGAGCTCATTAATCAAGACACAGAAATGCCAACAGTAGCGATAGATAGAGAGCAGAAAATGCATGCAAGTCTATTATCTGTCTACCAGAATACAAAATGAGTTTATTGAGCTGTGTGTGACATTTGCGTAAACAAAATTTCTTGAAGAGATACGACAGGCAAAGTACTTTTCAATTATTATTGATGCAACTCCAGACTGTTCTCATAAAGAACAGACAGCCTTGGTTGTTTGATATGTTAAAATTGCAGGAAGTTCAAAGGTTTCAATTGAAGAACAATTCATTTTGTTCAATAATTTCACACAAAAAAAACTGGAAAAGAAATTCCCGCTCATGTATTAAAATTCTGGAAGGCTTCAAATTAAATTTTCAAGTCTGCATTGACCAAGCTTATGACAATGGATACAATATGGCTGGGAAGAACAACTGAGTAGAAACAGTCCTTCTTGAGCAAAATGCAAACTGTATTTTCTCCAGTTGTTGCAAACACACACTAAATCTTGTCAGCGTTGATTGTGCTGAATCATGGAAGGAAGCAATCACATACTTTGGAACAATCCAGCAATTGTACAACCTCTTCAGTAGCAGTCCTCAAAACTGGGAAATTCTGAAGCAGCATCTGCCTGTTTCAATCTTGTAACTGAAGCACGCAATGCTACATTAGATGTTGAGAGGGATAACATTATTCATGATCAAAGGGATGCAATCCCGAGTTCAAATCAGTAGCACAGGGTACTGACATTTCATCTGAGTTGTCCAACAGTTGCAGCCTAACATCTCAGTCTGATGCAGAAAGGCACTATCGAGTTGATCAAATATGGTCATACATGTCGATGTGAGTCACTGTGACAAATCTGTATCCTTTTTGGATTCCTTTGGGAGTTCAGAGAGCTAAGTGATGAAGATCTATATTCAGCAGCTGAACACTTTCAACAAAGTTGCAAGAATGAAATTTCAAGAAATCTCTGTGATGAGATCATCTTCCTGAAGTGTATACATTCCATCAACTCTAAATTGGACTGCAAGCCAAAATAACTGCTTCAAGAAATATTCGATCTCGGTCTGTTGACTGTATTTCCTAATATCACAATTTCATTACCTATTTTTGTCAGTCTTCCTGCATCCGTGGCTTCAGGTAAACGCACATTCAATATGTTAAAACAAGTAAAGAACTATCATCGTTCTGCAATGGGACAAGAGCATTTGAATGAGCTCACAATTCTTAACATTAACAGTGATGTTGCACGTAAATTAGATTTTTCTTCAATTATAAAGGAGTCTGCATACAACAAAGCCAGAAAAGCATTGCTAAACTGAAGAGTTTTGCTTGCAGTGGAAACTCACAATTAAAGTTGCATTTTTAATATATATGCTGTTGGTATAATGACTTAATTGTTAATAAATAAATGTCTCAAGTGTTCATTTTCATATATTGTTTTGGTTTTAGTGTGACCCTGTGGATGAGAAGTTAGATATGTTGGGGGCCTGGGGCTGGGCTGGGGCCTCTAAACACAAAGTGGCCTGGGGCTGGGCTGTGGCCTCTAAACTCAAAGTGGCCTGGGCCTCTGTCATTATCTGAGAGGACCTGCAGATTTCCCTCTATGGAATTTTTGGGAAAGAAGTTCTGTAAGCTGGTAGGCACAGAAAGGAACCAATCTCACACCAAGATCCATTTCAAATCCTAGCCTCAGGAGATAATTGATTGTTCAAACACAAAAATCAGGAGTAATGAAAATAAATAACAACTCTGGCCATCCAAGACTTTAGCAACAGAAGATTTTCCCTTGCCTATCTCAACCCCTGGGGAAAAAAAACCAGTCCTCACTTAAATTCCCTGTAGAGACATATGACAGGCAGGTAGCCCTTAACTCTTTCTGGCTGTTCTACCTTGACCCAAGTAGCCTTTAGTGAGGGACCTATGCCTTTCACTCACAGAGCTACTGCTGTATTTTCTGTAGGTACCCACATTAATTCTTATAATTTAACAGATTTCTGTAATTCTTATATGTAATATGTTAGCTTTATCAGTCCCACTCCCATCCCTGAGCCCCTCCCCCTTTCTCCTTCTGGTTCCCAGTTCATTCCTTTCCCTGTTGTTTTCCCTTAATTAAAAACTCCTGTTCTTTGGACAAATCTCTTTATTGCTTGACCTGCAGCGGTGAGGTGGGGGATTAAAGGAATACACGGGGAATGCAGGGGCAAATCGCGGAGAGCCACGTGGCAGAGTCTCAAAAGAGGCCTTGCGTAAAACTGTCCTTTGAGGCCTCTCTGATTAGCACTGCCCATTGCTGGGCTTTCCTTATGATGCTGGTGTCCAGCTGCTCAAACTCTCTGACTAGGTGCTCTGCCTCACTCCCCCACCCTGCCAGAAAAGTTTCCTCCTTGTTCTTGCACACATTATGGAGCACACAACAAAAGGAATGTTGTGTTTGCTGAGGTTCATCTGGGTCAGGAGACTTCTAAACCTCCCCTTTAAATGTCAAAATGCACATTCCACCACCATTCTGCAGCTGCTCAGCCTGTTGTTGAACTCCTCCTTGCAGGGGTCCAGGCTGCCCATGTAGGGCTTCATGAGCCAGGAGAACAAGGAGTAGGCTGATTGTCCAACTCCGATTGTCCAGTTGGTGAAGAAAGTTCCAGTGTGCATCTTTCAGAAGAGATAGGAGTTCCTAAAGATGTTAGATTCAACCTTATCTCATAATGTAGATATGCCCTTAGAGTTTTCAACATCATGCACCTTTCCCGACCATCCCACATGGATGTCCGTGAAACAGCCCTTGTGGTCCACAAGTGCCTGTGGCACCATGGAAAAGTACTCCTTCCAGTTGATGTACACTGAGGGCACAGTGGTCAGAGGCCCAGATGGAGATGTGTGTTCCGTCTATGGCCCCACGGCAGTTAGGGAATCCCATGGCAGCAAAGCCCTCCTCAAGGTTGTCCACATTCCCCAGAGTCACCACCCTCCATAGCAGAATGTTATTGATGGCTTTGGCTACTTGTATGACAACACCCCCCACTGTAGATTTCCCCACTTCGTACTGATTCCCGACTGACTGGTAGCTATCTAGTATTGCAAGCTTCCATAGAACAATTGCCATGAGCTTTTCCACAGTCAAAGCAGGTCTCATGTAGGTATCCTGGTGCCTCAGGGCAGGGAAAAGCCCTTCAAAGAGTTCCAGGAACGTGGCCTTGCACACTCAGAAGTTCTGTAGCCACTGCTGATCGTCCCATCTCTGCATCACAATGCGGTCTTAATAGTCTGAGCTTTTATCTCCCGACACTAGAACTGGCATTGCACTGTGTCCAGAGGATTGACTGGTGGCTGCACTAGGATGAGTGGCATGCCTTGCCTGAACAGTACCTCCATGACATGCCGAGGTTTGTGCTCATCTTCTTCCTGGTGGAGCAGCATGTGTATGCTGTCAAAGTACAGCACCATGAGGTGCACCACAGACATGAGCATGACGATGCTTTCCTGCACACCAGACTCCATGCTCGTGGTGCTTTGGCATCTACATGGGCTACCAGGGCACCAGTAGACATGAGCAGACTGCCTCCCCTTTATGTCATGCCAGGGGGCAGGGACTAGAGGAGTGCATTATAGGATGAGGCCAACGTGAGCCCCTCTAACCACCCACTGCCGAGTTTTGGACCCAGAGGGCACCAGAAGCATCGCCCAGACTGCCAAGCTACCCATGGTGCATTGCTCTCTGTGTGATGGCAGGCTACATTTGTGAGGATGCGCTACTTCAGAAAACATTCAATTCTTGCCCATAATGAGGACATGGACCTTCGCCTTCTCAAAATCAGGTGCCCAGAAATTGAACATGTTAGATTCAGCCTTATCTCATAATGTAGATATGCCCTTAGAGTTTTTAACATTTCAGAGACCTCCCTGGCATGCAGCAGATACAACTTTGTAAGGGAGGTTAAGATTATTCTGGGTCTTTGATGGAGAAAGAGTGAAAACCCATTTATTCATTCCATGACTATTTTCTGCCAGTTTGGAAGGTTCTTTTTTCTTATTCATAACATCACTTGATTTGTCAATTTTAATGGACCAACCCTGATAGAATATTTATACATCAAAATAAAAGAGTATATATACTTCTGAACCTTATAAATTCACTAATTACAAGTATAAAAACAAAGATTATTTTTACCTTAAGAGGTAATACTTCTCTGTTAATACCATAAAATGTTGCCATGGCTTGTGTCCAAGACAGGAGTCCGGCCACATTACCACAGACCTTTTTACCATTCTCAAAAGTATAGTCTTCCATGTTAAAATAAGGTTGTAGTAATTCTACTGTTTCTTCATTGATACTATCCTTAGCAAATTGTTGGAGACTCTGAAGGAATGGACCACTCATAAGCTGCAAAAACAAAACAAAAATAAGCTTTAGTAACTTTTGACAATCTACATTCAAAAATTTGATCTTTCATGATTAATTGTTAGAAAACAACCCTAAAATACAGAAGGATAAATCTGGTAAAGTTAATATGAAAAGGACAATTTTTATTGCACTAACTCATCCTATGTTTTTAATAATCTAACCTTTTAACCTTAATTTTATTTTAAAATTAAGAGAGTTTATTTTCATAGAATCATAGAATCATAGAACACTAGAACTGGAAGGGACCTCGAGAGATCATCAAGTTCAGTCCCCTGACCTCATAGCAGGCCAAAACTCTATCTAGATCATCCCAGATAGATATCTATCCAGCCTGCTCTTAAATATCTCTAGTGATGGAGATTCCACAACCTCCCTAGGCAATTTATTCCAGTGTTTAATCACCTGACAGTTAGGAATTTTTTCCTAATGTCCAATCTAAACCTCCCTTGCTGCAACTTAAGCCTATTGTTTCTTGTCTTATCATCAGAGGCCAAGGAGAACAATTTTTCTCTTACCTCCTTGTAACTCCCTTTTAGATTCTTGAAAATCGCTATCATGTCCCCTCTCACTCTTCTCCTTTCCAAACTAAACAAGCCCAATTCTTTCAGTCTTCCCTCATAGCTCATGTTTTCTAGGCCTTTAATAATTTTTGTTGCTCTTCTCACTTTGGAAGCTTGCCATGCCAGACAGCTACCACTCCATCAGGAACCAGTTTGGTGTGGGGAGATTGACCGTCGGGGTCATGCTCATGCAGATTTGGCGCTCTGATGTTATTGTCCTAGGTGGGTAGTGAACTGGTGGAATGGGTTCCCTAGGACTCTCCCTCTCTGGAGGTTTTCCAGTCCTGCCTTCACAAAGCCCTGCTGGGGATGGGGAACTTGAGGGGTGCTTCTGCTGTGGGAAGAGACTTGGGACTTGGGGAATTCCTGGGGGATCTGGCAATCCTGTGATTCTCCATTTGTATCCTTCTACAGGTGGTGAGGACCATCAACAACATCCTGTTGAGGAGGGTCATCATCCTGGGTGACATGGACCCCATCATGGCTGGTTTTGCCATCATGGACTTCCCCAGCTGTGGGCGGGCCATTGATGGCACCCACATCTCCCTCCGGGCCCCTGACCACTGGGCCTCTGATTATATCAGCCAGAAGAGTACTTTTCAATAGTCCTGCAAGCCCTCATGGACCCCCCGAGGCTAGTTCACCAACATCAACATGGGGTGGTCGGGGAAGGCGCACGACACCCGTGTATTCTGCAACTCCATCATCTTCCAGAAGATGCACTCTGACACATTTTCCCCTGACTGCACCAGCAGGGTTGGGAACATGGACATGCCAATGTGCATCATGGGGGACCCAACTTACCCCTTGCTCCCCTGACTAATGAAGCCCTACACAGGACACCTGAACCCCACAAAGGAACATTTCAACAGCAGGCTGAGCAGGGTATGAATCATGGCATAGGGTGCCTTCGGCCATTTGAAGGGGAGGTTCTGCTGTCTCCTCACCCGCCTGAACCTCGGCAAATGGAATGTCCCCCAAATGGTGGCAGCCTGCTGTGTCCTGCACAATCTGTGTGAGAACAGGGGGGAGAGGTTCTTGCAAGGGTGGGGGGCAGAGGCTGAGCAGCTCACAAGGGCCTTTGAGTAGCCATGCACTGCTGCCATCTGACAGGCCCATCAGGGGGCTGTGCACATGCAGGAGGCTCTGAGGGAGTGTTTCAGACAAGGACACCTGTGACACTCTACCCTGGACCTCCCCACAAGGGGCCTCTGCATAGCCCCTTTGTGCCTTTCTTTCCACACCCCTCCTTTCCCACCTTCCCTTCCCCCTCTCCTCCTCTGCAGACACAAGAAACCACACTTTTTATTTTAAAAGAATAAACTTTTTTTAAAAATATGGGGATAAATATAACTGGAGAAGGACTGGGGAAAGAACCTGGGAGGGGGAAGGTGGGAGGTGGAAGGGGAAGAAGGGGCTAGGGATGGGGCTGGGACTGGCGCCTACCTCGGGTGATCCCACCCCTTTGTGTGAGGGCCCCACTAGTTATACCTTTCCAGCAGGATTGTGAACCATTAATAACTACTCCCTGAGTACGGTTATCCAGCCAGTTATGCACCCACCTTATAGTAGCCCCATCTAAGTTGTATTTGCCTAGTTTATTGATAAGAATATCATGCGAGACCGTATCAAACACACTTACTAAAATCTAGGTATACCACATCCACCGCTTCTCCCTTATCCACAAGACTCGTTATCCTATCAAAGAAAGCTATCAGATTGGTTTGACATGATTTGTTCTTTACAAATCCATGCTGGCTGTTCCCTATCACCTTGCCACCTTCCAAGTGTTTACAGATGATTTCCTTAATTACTTGCTCCATTATCTTCCCTGGCACAGAAGTTAAACTAACTGGTCTGTAGTTTCCTGGGTTGTTCTTATTTCCCTTTTTATAAATGGGCACTATATTTGCCCTTTTCCGGTCTTCTGGAATCTCTCTTGTCTCCCATGATTTTCCAAAGATGATAGCTAGAGGCTCAGATACCTCTTCTATCAGCTCCTTGAGTATTCTAGGATGCATTTCATCAGGCCCTGGTGACTTGCAGGCATCTAACTTTTCTAGGTGATTTTTAACTTCTTTTTTTATTTTATCTTCTAAACCTACCCCCTTCCCACTAGCATTCACTATGTTAGGCATTCCTTCAGATTTCTCGGTGAAGACCGAAACAAAGAAGTCATTAAGAATCTCTGCCATTTCCAAGTTTCCTGTTACTATTTCTCCCTCCTCACTGACCAGTGGGCCTACCCTGTTTTTGGTCTTCCTCTTGCTTCTAATGTATTTATAAAAAGTCTTCTTGTTTCCCTTTATTCCCGTAGCTAGTTTGAGCTCATTTTGTGCCTTTGCCTTTCTAATCTTGCCCCTGCATTCCTGTGTTGTTTGCCTATATTCATCCTTTGTAATTTGTCCTACTTTCCATTTTTTATATGACTCCTTTTTTATTTTTAGATCATGCAAGATCTCGTGGTTAAGCCAAGGCGGTCTTTTGCCATATTTTCTATCTTTCCAACACAGCGGAATAGCTTGCTTTTGGGCCCTTAATAATGTCCCTTTGAAAAACTGCCAACTCTCCTCAGCTGTTTTTCCCCTCAGTCTTGATTCCCATGGGACCTTACCTATCAGCTCTCTGAGCTTACCAAAATCCGCCTTCCTGAAATCCATTGTCTCTATTTTGCTGTTCTCCCTTCTACCCTTCCTTAGAATTGTGAACTCTATGATTTCATGATCACTTTCACCCAAGCTGCCTTCCACTTTCAAATTCTCAACCAGTTCCTCCCTATTTGTTAGGATCAAATCTAGAACAGCTTCCCCCCGGTAGCTTTTTCAACCTTCTGAAATAAAAAGTTGTCTCCAATGCAGTCCAAGAACTTATTGGATAGTCTGTGCCCCACTGTGTTATTTTCCCAACATATATCTGGATAGTTGAAGTCCCCCATCAGCACCAAATCTTGGGCTTTGGATGATATTGTTAGTTGTTTAAAGAAAGCCACATCCACTTCTTCCACCTGAGTAGGTGGCCTGTAGTAGACTCCTAGCATGACATCACCCTTGTTTTTAACCCCTTTTAGCCTAACCCAGAGACTCTCAACACTTCCGTCTCCTATGCCCATCTCCACCTCACTCCAAGTGTGTTAATTTTTAATATATAAGGCAACACCTTAAAGTGAGAAGGGCAGTCATCCCAGGAAACACTGTGCATGAAGCCCAGCCCTCATCTCTGAGCTGACACTGAAAGGTCTCGATTCAGACAAAGGCAATGTGTTTCAAACAAGGCCATCTGTGGCCTAGACAGTGGACACTTTCCTGCAGGGGCACAGATGTCCTAGGAGAGTCTTGCTACCCCCACATCCTGGGGACGAGCCAGCATGGGAAGATGCCAGCCAGGCCAGGAGCCTGGGAGTGGGAAGGGGGCAATGGGTGAGTCGCCTTCCTTCCATGCCATGCACACACCAGGTTCAGCAATGGCGGTGTCCCACAGGAAGAGGACTTCTATTCTTGCCCTCTGGAGGGGAGGGAGAGGGTATTGGGGGAAGTGTGTGTGAGCAGCAGACACTGCTTGCCAGGGAGGGTGCTACTGGGATCCTCTCCTCTTCCTCCCTCCTGGCAAGTTCCCATGGCAGGGGCTCGGTGTCCTCCGCCTCTCAGTGCTTGCCTGGGAGCAGATGCTGCCCTGTGAGTGGGGGCATGACTGTGTGCCATGTGCGGCACTGTTGTGTGTGTCCATGATCCTTAGTGGTGGCTTGTGATGGGAAGGTGTCCCACCATGGAGTCAGGAGT
The DNA here is from genome assembly GCA_032595735.1 of Pelochelys cantorii. Classification (NCBI taxonomy): domain Eukaryota; kingdom Metazoa; phylum Chordata; order Testudines; family Trionychidae; genus Pelochelys; species Pelochelys cantorii. Next base: position 144,888,843 of record CM064328.1, on the reverse strand, counting down.
AAGGTAGGCCTCCCCAGAAAGCCTGTGAGGGGGAGCACAAGGTTCCTTTGTGGCAGCCTCATGCAGCTGTGTGCTCTGGAGTGGTGCTCAATGTGCACCCACGTGCACAGGCTGCTGTGTGATCCCCAAGCTGAGAAGGTCAAGTGAGGAGCGTTCAGCCTCTCACCACCTGTCACCTCCTAAAGCGTGTTTCTATGGAAAGTAATGGAACTCACCTGATGGGCCTTCCCCAGCCTCATTCGAGCCCTGGATAACATCCTGGGAGGTGGGTACCAGCTCCAGGGACAGGCTGACCTGGCTGGCAGGTATCATCTCCTGGCTGGCCTCATCTTCCTCCTTCTTCTCCACCTCCTTGCCTACGGGCCTGCCCTCCAGGAAGCTGACAAGGGGCATCTCCAGGCCAGCGTCCACAACAAAGTGGGGAAGGGACTGATCCCCCTCCCAGAATGCAGTGGAGCTGTTCATAATAAGAGCATGAGTGGGGTGCTGCTCTGGAGTAGGAGCTCCACTCCTAGGCCTTGGTGTAGGCCTACCTCAGTTCTTTCACTTTCATGCGCACCTGCTCCTGTGTGCACCTGTGGCCCTTCTGGCCCAGGCTATCAGCCATCCGGCCACAGATATCAGCATTCCTGTGCCTGGTGCAGGGATCCTGGAGGTTTGCCTCCTCTCCCCAGACTTCAATGAAATCCAGGATCTCTGTACCAGCACAGGTTGGTGCCCTCCTCTTCTGCCCCCAGGAAGGTGCTAGTGAGCATGCTAGCAGCCCTGGGGGACTCGATGAGAGCACTGGGGTCAGCCATTACTGTATTCAAGGGTGGTGCTCTGTGGCACAGAGCTGGCAGGACCTTCCTTCTGCCACAAGCCCTTTCCCCTGTGGCTGCAGCTTTAAAGCCTGAAGAGGAAAGAGAAATATAGAGTTCTGATAGGTGTAGACAGCGTAACCCCCAGGGCATCTGTGAGAAGCCCTGGAGACCAATTATTTCAAAATAACCACAGCTGCTCCATCTACATGATGGAGTCCTCCTGAAATGAGGGTTTATTATTCCAGAATAAGAATCCCGTTATTTCAAAATTATTTTGAAATAATGGGCTTGCTTTGTAGACTTTCACCTTGTTATTTCAAAATAACGTGAGTTATTTTGAAATAATGCTATTGTGTAGAGGTGCCCTTAGAGACTAACAAAAATATATAGTATGAAATAACTATTTCAAAATAGCATGTCCACACTAGAGAGAAGCCTCAAAATTAGTCCGAGGTAGGCTCCCTGAATATGGATGCCCTACCTTGACTTAGAGCCCCAGGAAGCACTGGGGAGTAATTACTTCGAATGACTCTGGGCAATAGTTATTTCGAAACAGCGGCAGTAGAGCATTCACACCACCGCTATTTCGAAATAACTAATAAGTGTTATTCCTTGTGGAAAGTAGGAGTTATTATTTTGAAATAACCAGCCCCTTATTTTGAAATAACGGGCTTGATAGTATGGATGGTCCACTTGTTATTTCAAAATATTGGGTATTATTTTGAAATAACTCCCTAGTGTAGACCAAGGTTCAGGTACCACAGGACTACTCGTTGTTTTTGAAAGTTACACACTAACACGGCTACCACTCTGAGACTTACAAATATAAAGGTTTTGTATATTGGTATAGCTTCTTTCATGTGGAAATAAACTATACCAGTCTACACATGTTTATAACAGAATAACTTCATTTGTAACATCATTCACACCGGGGAGGGCAGCTGTACCTGTTTAACTAATTGTGTACACCTAAAGCAGGTCAACTTTTGACATAGACAAGCCCTAAATAAAAATACCCTGATTTTCAGAGGTGCTAAGCTTGTCCAATGTCAGACAAGATTAAAGCTACATTTCCTCATTCTTGCAATTTTACTCTGAAAGATTGGACACTGCCCTTTATGTATCTGTGCATCAAAACTTCAGGCAACACACTTGCCACTAAGCACATAGCAAAATGTGTGTTATCAAGCAGAATATATTAGCATATCTATGCTGCTCTGAAAGCATATGTTTGTGCTCATGTTTTAAGGATGTATGTATCTATTTTGAACAAGGATTTAGCACTATAATTCACTGATGTTCTGCTTTTTATTGTTTTACAACATGTTCAAGACTTCCTTCCTGGAAATTCTACTTACTTTTAGTGACTCTCCCCAAGATGGTCTGCAGCAAGGCTTTTCTGGATCCTGTGTGACTTGATCTATTTTCTTTTGAAATAGTAACAAACAACAATCCATAATCCTCATGATTAGATGAGGGGGTTTTGCAAGTTTCCGAACTGTAGCAATATCCACTGGTTTGATAGTCTATAGTGGGGGGAGGGAAGGGAAAGTAGACTTACTGCTCAATACCATTTCATAGATTTTTTTCATTCAATATCATATTAGTATTATTATTATTATTATTATTCCAATTTTTGTTTTTGTGTTTGAGGGAAATTTGATCTATGAAATTATAGCACATATGAATTACTAGGATTATTTTACTAAACTTTTTAATTCTGTTCCCCTGAAACTTATTTCAAGAAATATACATAGCACAGGTATATTCCTGGCCCATCCCCATATGACTATCAAAATTATATACACATGATACCAGCACAATGGAATTAAGTGATTATATTTAATACTAATGAATTGTAAACTGGTGTTGAAGTTTAAGGTTTATGATGTAAGAATATACATGGTCTACAAAATAGTTTGTGTGGGCATTTGGTAAATGGAAGCATTGAGAAGTCCTTTATTTCTGTTCTTTTACTTTCTAGTACTGACTCTTGGAGATCCATGCTTAGATAAAGACTTTGGCTAGGTCTAGACTAGCATGATTTTGCGCAAATACTTTTAACGGAAAAGTTTTTCTGTTAAAAGTATTTGCGCAAAAGCGTGTATAGATTGGCACGGATGCTTTTGCGCAAAAGCGCTTTTGCGCAAAAGCATCCCTGGCCAATCTAGACACGCTTTTGCGCAAGAAAGCCCCGATCACCATTTTAGCCATCGCGGCTTTTTTGTGCAAAACAAATCTGAGCTGTCTACACTGGCCCTTTTGCGCAAAAGCTTTTGCACAAAAGGACTTTTGCCCGAACAGGAGTGTCAAAGTATTTGCGCAAGAAGCACTGATTTCTTACATTAGAACGTCAGTGCTCTTGCGCAAATTCAAGTGGCCAGTGTAGACAGCTGGCAAGTTTTTGCGCAAAAGCGGTTGCTTTTGCGCAAAATCTTGCCAGTCTAGATGCAGCCTATCTGTAAATGAAGTGATGTGATTAGAGAAAAATTATGTCAACCTATCAAAACCAGCAGCCTAATTTGTGCCAACAAAATATATGCATGCTGTTGTGTGCATAGCAAAGAGGCAATTACATCTACAGAATGGAATTTTCAGGACATGTGCAAGAGTTTTAAAAGTCTGACACATCCTATTATCAACATAGACCTCAGTGTTTCTGAGTGGCTAATGCTTGATTCTTCATGCTTGTGACTGACTGAACCCTTGTCTTGGCATAAATATTAGTACTGGAGCAGCAGATTGAATCAATATGACATACTGATTCTTTTATCTCTCTGCACTCCTTCCTCCTTTCCCCATGGTTCTCTGCTTGTGTGTTTAGAGTACAGTGGATCAATTAAATTAAGATGTGAAATGCAGCAATCCTTCATCATTTGTTAACTGCTCTTCCTATGATTCCTCTTACCAATTTTGTTCCTTTGCATTTAGTTCCAGAAAGAACTACATAAAATCCATTAATGGGAGAGAGGGTAGCTATCCTTCAGACTTACTCTTGCTAAGGAAATATGGAAAAATATGAATAATCTAACAAGATAAAGGAAAGCCATTTTTGTACTAAGAGAATACTTTCCAACTCAGGGTGGAAGGTGTTCCAGAATCTATTAGCCCCTTTAAAAATGGTTACTAACCTTCCATAACTGTTTTTGAGATATGTTGCACATGACCATTCCACTCTTGGGGTGTGTCTAGATGACATGGCTAAGTCGACGGAGCCATGTAAATTAGTTTATTTGGCATAGTCAAAGAAGCGGGGATTTAAATAATAAATAATAAAATAAACATGGCCACCACGCTGTGCTGACGATCAGCTGATCCGGCACAGCGTGGCAGTCTAGACGCGGCGCGGTCGACAAAGGAAGCCTTTGTCGACCGCTCTGGTAAACCTCGTTTCACGAGGCATACTGGAGCGGTCGACAAAGGCTTCCTTTGTCAACCGCGCCACGTCTAGACTGCCGCGCTGTGCCGGATCAGCTGATCGTCAGCACAGCGTGGCGGCCATGTTTATTTAAATCCCCGCTTCTTTGACTATGCCGAATAAACTAATTTACATGGCTCTAGAGCCATGTAGTCTAGACATAGCCTTGGTGTGTATGTGCCCCATGCGGAATTGTGGGAAATGTTTCCCTCAGAGACAACCATCGGTGCAGCTTGAGTGCCCTCTGTTGTTGTGCATTATAGCATGACAGTTTAAAGGGCCTAGTCACTCCTAAGTCCCTAAATTCCTTCTTGCTGGATAACTCTGATGCAGAGGGATAGGAGGGCAGATCATGGAATGGTCATGTACAACATATCTCAAAGAGCAACCATGGAAAAATACAGTTAACTGTATCCGTAACTGGGTTCTTCGAGATGTGTTGCGTATGATCATTCAACATAGGTGTATGTACTCACCACATACACCAGTAACTGAAGATGTTCTCTTTGCAGTATCTGTAGGGGACCAAGTCCGGCACCCCCCAGAGTGGAGTGCACATGCCATGCTTTATAGGGCATTCTGGTCCTCTCGCTCCTCAGTTCCTTTTTGCCAAAACTCTGACAGAGCGGAAGAAGGATGGTTGCTGAATGGACATGAGCAACACATCTTGAAGAACACCAGTTACGGAAACAGGTTACTGTCTTTTCTTCTTTGAGTGCTTGTTCATGTCAATTCAATATAGGTGACTGCAAGCAGCATCTGTGGAGGTGGGTAGGAATTTCAAGGACATGCAGACCGCAACATTGCTCTACCCAACGCCACATTGTCATCATCCATAGTATGTTGTGTTATGGCAAAATGGGACATGAACATGTGCACTTAAGTACATATTGCTTCACAGCAAATGTCTTGAATTGGGACATTAACTCAGAAGGTGGCTGAAGAGTCTTGGGTCCAGTAGAATGAGCCCTCATGGGTGTCTGAGCACCTGCTAATTCATAACATATGCAAATGCAGGATATGATCCACTTAGAGATCCTCTGTGAAGATACTGGAAGACCCTTCATCCGATCAGCAAAAGCCACAAAGAGCTGAGTGGATTTAGGGAAAGATTTTGTTCTATCCATGTAGAAAGAGAGTGCCCTCCTGATATCCAAGGCATGGAGACATCTTTCCCCATTGGTCTTATGAGGCTTAGGTTAGAAAATGGGAAGGAAGACATCTGGGCCTATATAGAACCCTGACACTACCTTGGAGAGGAAGGCTGGGTAAGGTCTAAGTTGCACTTTATCCTTGAAGAAGACAGTGTATGAAGGCTCCAGTGTTAATGCATGGAGCTCCAACACCCTTCTGGTCAATGCAATTGCCACAAGAAAAAACACTTTTAGTGGAAGAAGTAGAAGGAGGCAGGAGGCCAGTGGCTCAAATGGAGGACTAATGAGCATAGCCAGGACCAGATTAGGGTCCCACTGGGGAAGAGGGTCCAGAGCCTGAGTCTTTCCAGGCCCCTCAAAATGTGCTGTCATTTGAGAAAACTGAATGACCTTGAACCAACAGATGGAAAGTGGAGAATGCAGCAAGATGCACTTTGATTGAAACTAGCTCAAGACCTTCATGCTTCAAGTATAAAAGATAATCAAATATCAGCTGGAGTGGAGCATCAGCAGGGGTGACTCCTCTCTGCACAGCCCAGAGTGAAAATCAGGTCCACTTTGCAATTTAAATAGACCGAGTTGAGGGTTTCCTACTTTCCAGAAGCACTTGTTGCACCTCCGCTAAGCAGTTCTGCTCCTGCAGGTTCAAGCATGGAGTAACCATGCTGTGAGGTAGAGTGGCCGTAGGTCTGGGTAGAGGAGGCAGCCATGATCCTTGGACAAGAGATCCTAGCAAAACGGTAACAGACAAGGGGCCTGCTGCAGGACACTTATGAATGGGCCGAACCAGTGCTAGCACAGCCATGCTGCTGCAATGAGTATTACCATTGCAGCATCCTGCCTGATTTTCTGGAGGACCTTGCTGATCAATAGGAATGGGGGGAATGCATACATGAGACTGTCCACCCAAGGGAGAAAAAAGACATCCATGATGGAGCTTTCTTCTAAATACTGCCTGAAGCAGAACCTGGAGCATTGTGTTTTGCTGTGATGCAAAGACCACTCATGGTGAGATGAGAACACTCTGTTCAGGCAGTCTGATTACGTTCTGGGCTCCAGGGAGATGCCGTGTTTCCAATGAGATGATGTGGAGAACACAGGAGTCCCAAAGTCAAACAGCTTCCTCACAGTGTGGCACAGCGTGGGCTCCTCCCTGTTTGTTGATGTAGAACATGATGGCCATCTTGTCCATAAGAACTTGAACCACACTGCATGACAGGTGACGTAAGAACATTTTGCACATGTTTTGGACTGCCCTGAGATCCCTAATATTTATGTGCAGGGTCCTCTCCTCCAGCGACCATTGTCCCTGTGTTCGGAGTGATCCATCGTAAGTGCTTCATCCCTTGTCTGAGGCACCGGACACCAGCTCCCTCAAGTGTGGAGGCTGCTGAAAGGGAACATTGGACATGAGATTGTCCCGCTCATTCCATCATTTCAGGATATCTAGGATGTGTGCCAGTACCCTGACCACCTGATCGAGTGAGTGTTGGGTTGGGGGATACATTTGCTAGCAATAGTTGGAGCAGGCACATCCTGGACCTAGCGAGGCACATTATATAATTGCTTTCTGCCATGTGACTCAGGATGTGAAGGCAAACCCACATGGCGGTTAGAGGCATGAGGGATAGTTGCTAAATCAGGACCAGTAAAGCATCAAACCTGTCTCAGGGAATGGACGCTCTGGCTGTAGTGTAGTTGAGTATCGCACCAATGAACTTGATCCTTTAACAATGACTTTTTGTCATTTACCAGGAGACCAAGCTGGCAGCACATGCTGAGAAAAAGGGCAACATCCTTCTGAACCTTGATTTCAGTATGACCTTTGACCAACCAGTTGTCTAGGTAGAGATAGACCTGGATCCTCCAATGTCTCAGATTAGCACTACCACTGACATACACTTTGTGAACACTCTGGGAACCATGGCTAGGCCAAAGGGAAGCACTGAAAACTGGTAATGAATGGTTCTGACCTACCTTGAACCACAGAAATCACTGGTGTTCCTAAAAAATCGTAATGTGAAAACACACGTCCTTAAGGTAGAGGGCAGCATACCAGTCTCCTGAATCCAGATCAGAAATAATTGATGCCTGGGAGACCATGCAAAACTTAAGATGAACCAGGTAATGATGAACCTCACAGGTTCAGAACCTCGGTAATAATGAACCTCACAGGTTCAGAATGGGTCTGAAACCTGCTCTGGATTTGGGGATTAAAAAATACTGGGAGTAGAAACCCCAGTTGTGGAACTGTGTAGGTACCCTTTCCACTGCTCCCACTCGGAGCAACTCCACAACCTCCTGCTTGAGAAGCTGCTTATGAGAAGGGCCCCTGAAGAGGGCCAAGGAGGGTGGCTGGGAAGGGGGAGTGGGATGGGGTGTGCATACCCTGCACTGAACCAGGAGGGGTTAAAACCCTGTGGGCAGAGGAAGTCCCACCCCTTCACTCAGACTGGGCATGCTCAATATGCTGGAGCAATATAAAAGAGAGTAGCTCAGCTGATTCTTGGCTGGCCACTAGAGGAGAAGGACCTCCAGCAGGAGCTTCAGAGATGCGCCACCCAGAGACTCAGACAGTGGGAGCCAGAGACCCAGGAGACCACTTAGAGCTATCAGCACTGGAGGAGCCCCAGGGAGAGGTGTTTGCAGGGGAACCAGAGGATTTAGAGACCACATGGAATGGACCTGCACCAACGCTGGTAGGAAGTGGTCACCAATGCTGGTAGGAAGGCCAAGAAGGGTGCTGGAGTGGTATCTCCCACCTGGGTGAGCTCAGCGTGTTGCAGTAGGACTCTCCACTGAGCAAGAGGTAGTGCAAGCTGCCACTCACAGGGCCCTAGTGATATCTCTCCAAGCTGCCCCCTACAGTAGGGCTTTGGATGACTTTGGACCAAGTCTTGGTAAGAGTAGGGCCCTTTTGACAGTTGGGGCAGTTGGGCCTTAAACTTCTGCTCAGGCCCTGGATGTACAACCTCAAGGTTTTTAGAGTTGTACAGGACTCTTTGAGCCCATGTAACATGTCCATTTGCTCAACAAATACAGCCACATTATCAGGCAAGAGAAGCCTCCGGAGACTGGCTGGACAGGAGCAGCCATGCCACTCTCCACATCAAGACTGCTTTGAGATGGCTGGTACTGCTTGGCCAAAGACCAACCGTCTCCTGGACTTCCTCCACCTGGAGATCCAGGTTGGTTATGCCAACCTCTTCAGAAAGTCCTGGTGGGCATTCATGTCATCAGGTGGGACCACAGGAGGAGGAACCACTATAGCCTCATTGGGTGACGAAAAAGATGAGGCTTGGCTCCAATGAAGTGGGCTGATCTCCCATTCCCTTCTCCAGCTAGGGAGTAACTGTCCTGGCCACCTCTGGTGATTGTACACAGACACACCAAAAAGGTTTCTGATGCTCTGGTTATTGACCAGGTCACCTGGGCTGACCTGGAAACCCCATGGGGTCCTTGAGCACCACTGTGCTGGCTATTACGCCTGAGGCCAAAGGGTGCAATTTGCAGCACATTTGGAATTGTCCCAGGTGCAGTGCCAAAGATTGCACCGGGGGCAGTGAGGCAGAGTCTGATGTGGCACCTGTTGAGCAGACAGTGGTTGAAGCCCAGGAATGGGAACATGTGCTGTGCTCTCTCCAATACCGGACCCCGGTAATAAGGGTGATCTCGGTAACTGAGTGAAGGGCCTGGACCAGCAGCCTACAAAGCTATAGTGATCCCCTGATCTGCTCCTGGCCAGTGGTGACTGGTGTTGAGAGGATAATTGCTGGTGCCAGGATGTTGAGTGGGATCGTGAGAGCCATGCCACCATGCCTAGGGGAGCTCAGTGCCAGTAGGTATTTTGCGGAGAGGAGAGCAGCACCACAGTGGCAGGGAATTATCCCTGGTGAGTGGTGAGACTCAAATGGGGAGCGACGTTCCCTATGGTGCCACTGTTGCCAAGGGACGCATGCCTCCACAGGTCTGTGCCCTGACATCAGCGATGCTTAAGACTCGGTGTCTAGCCCTAGTCTGTCTCTCTCTGACTGAGTGGGGCTACAAGGAGCTGTCCAGTATGACCAAATGGGAGAGCAGGAACATTGGGCACTCAGTGACTGGGTGGGAGAAACAGTGGCTTTCCTGTTTGCTGAGGCCTGAGTGATGCTGAAGGAGGCAGTACTTGCATGGTCAAGATGTTCTATGCTACCTGAAAGGCCTCGGGAGCGGGGAGCAGGTAGGGCTGCTCTGGTCATCCTATGTGGGGTCTTCTTCCATGGACTGTCTTCTGTATGATCAGCCTTCTTGCCCTTGGCCTTGGGAGGAGCAGGGGACTCACCCTCGCCCAACTTCTTTGTTCTGTTAGACAGAGCCGGGGACAATGACTGGTACCATGCCAATAGTGCTAGAGGAGCACTCCGCACTGAAGCGCTGGTGCTCGGTGCTGAGTCTGAGTGCTGGTCCTGGGCAGAGAGAGCGGACTCCATAAGTAGGGCTTTTAAGCATATACCTCTGTCCTTTGTTGACCCGGGGTGAAAAGACTTGCAAATGTGATACTTGTCTGATGAGGGTTTCTCCCAGACAACAGAGGCAGTGAGCATGTGGATCACTGACTGGCATAGGCCTGTGGCACAGCTTTAAAGCCAGAGGAGTGGGGCATGCCCCATCCCCAGGCTAAGTCTCTACAGGGGATTAACAAATTGTTAATTTAACTATTTACACTTATATAAACGAGAAGGAAATAATTTACAACTGAATGAAGAGATTAACTAAAGCTACAGCTAAGGCTGGAGCACACTGTTCCAAGCACCGTTACTGGTGGCAAGAAGAAACTGAGGAGGGAGGGGGTTTAGGGGATGCCCTATATAGCGTGGCATGTGTGTGTCACTCCAGGGGGCATTGGATCCAGTCCCCTATGGATTCTGCTGAGGGAAAACCTTCCAGCACCAGTGCATGTGGCGAGCATGCGCACCTATGTTGAATAGACAAGCAAGCACTTGAAGAAGTTACTGTTTTTTCTTCTCCGAGTGATTGCACATGTGCATTCCATTCTCAGTGACTCATAAGTCATAAAGTAGCAGGAAGGGTTGAAGATCATGTACACACAGACTGGAGTACAACTTATCCAAACTTAGCACTGTTTCTAGAATAATGAGTGATGGAATAATGTGATGAGAAGGTGTGCCACTAGATTGCTGCTCTACACATTTCCTTGATAGGGAAAGGAGGAAGTAACACCACGGAGACCGTTTGCTATCTAAGACTAGGTCTAGACTACATCCCTCTTTTAAAAGAGGGATGTAATTAGACATATCAAAATTGCAAATGAAGCTGGGATTTGAATTTCCCATGCTTCATTTGCATAATCTTGTCATGGCATTCTTTTGAAAAACAAAAAATGAGGAGTACAGGATCTTTCGAAAAAGGCTTTTCTTTTCGAAAGAACCGCGTCTAGATTATGGTTTCACTTTCGAAATAGCGTTTTTCGAAAGAACGCCATGACGCAATTATGCAAATTAAGCACGGGAAATTCAAATCCCAGCTTCATTTGCAATTTCAATATGTCTAATTTACATCCCTCTTTTGAAAGAGGGATGTAACTTAGATGTACCCTAATGGAATGTGCTGTCATTTTCTTGCCAGATCACAATATATATGAATACAGAAAGTTATCCAAACTAATTTTTTTGTGTCGAGACCAGGTGATCCTTTGGCCTGCTCACAATGACCATGAATGATTGAGTTGACAAATAGAACTATGTAGAATGCCAAAGGTCTCCTAACATCTTTGGTGTGCAGATCCTGCTCCCCCCTATTGGTATGTAGTTCTGGGTAAAAAGTAGGCGAGTTGATTGGTTAATATGAAAATTAGACTCCACTTTGGAGAGAAATCTTGGATGATGGGGTAAGTATACTTTATTCTTAAAGAAGATTGTAAAACATGGTTTGGATGTCAGAGCACACAGTGTGACCATCCTTCTGGCTGAAGTAATAGCAGCAAGCCACCTTCAGAGTTAAGTTCAGTGAGGAATATGTTGCTAGAGTTACTCAAAGGGAGAGCTATCCCAGCAGATGCCACTGACGGAAAAAATTCTGACCATGCAAGGGACACACATACAGCAATAGTGGAATGTACATGTGCAATCACTGAAAGAACTTCTGGGAAGATTTGCATCTAAACCTTTATAGTGGTTAAGTGGCTAGCTGGAAGCAGACCTGGTGGGATATTCATTTCTCTTTCTTAAAGAGGAGATATAGATGCACTTGGAAGTAAAATATGGACTCCACAATTATTGCTCAAAGGCTTGTGTACGAAAACTGACAGGCTCTAACGATGGCTATGAACATGAGGTGAACCCTAGTCTGGATGGTATTACCCATTCTTCCATCATAATAGACAACTATTGGTCGACTGATGAAAAGCTACAAACTTTACTCACATTCAAAGCAGCTTCTGCTTCTTCTAATGCTGGTCGAGCTGCTTCCAGTTTGGTCTCTGCTATCACTTTTTCTGAATCTATTTCATCTACAATCTTTTGTGCTTTGTCTTTCACACCTTGAACTTCATTTTTTACTTTTGCTGATGCCTCAGCACTTACTGTAACTTCTGCCAGCACCTACATTAGCAATAAATAAAAAAATAAAATACAAAAATATCCAAATATGGGAATAAATTAATACATTTGCAAAGACAATGAAGTCAGAATATGAAAAGGTTATTTCTTGGTTGATGTTAGTTACAAACAGTACAGATTAGAGGAGGTTTTGGAACAAATTGATAAACTTAACAGTAACAGGTCACCAGGACCAGACAGCATTCACCCAAGAGTTCTGAAAGAACTTAAATGTGAAATTGCGGAACTATTAACTGTGGTTTGTAAACTATCCTTTAAATCAGCTTCCATATCGAAGGACTGGAAGATAGCTAACGTGAGGCCAATATTTAAAAAGGGCTCTAGAAGTGATCCTGGCAATTACAGACCGGTAAGTCTAATGTCAGTACCAGGCAAATTAGTCGAAATTATAGTAAAGAATAAAATTGTGAGACACATAGATAAACATAATTTGTTTGAGGAAAGTCAACATGGTTTCTGTAAAGGGAAATCATGCCTTACTAATCTGCTAGAGTTCTTTGAGGGGGTCAACAAACATGTGGACAAGGGGGATCCAGTGGATATAGTATACTTAGATTTCCAGAAAGCCTTTGACAAGGTCCCTCACCAAAGGCTCTTAAGTAAAGTAAGTTGTCATGGGATAGAAGGGAAGGTCCTTTCATGGACTGATAACTGGTTAAAAGACAAGAAACAAAGGGTAGGAATAAATGGTAAGTTTTCCATGTGGAGAGGGGAAACTAGTGGGGTCCCCCAAGGGTCTGTCCTGGGACCCATCCTATTCAACTTATTTATAAATGATCTGGAGAAAGGGGTAAACAGTGAGGTGGCAAAATTTGCAAATGATACTAAAGTGCTCAAGATAGTTAAGACCAAAGCAGACTGTGAAGAGCTTAAAATCATAGAATCATAGAACCATAGAGCTGGAAGAGACCTCAGAAGGTCATCAAGTCCAGCCCCCTGCTCTAGGCAGGACCAATCCCAACTATATCAACCCAGCCAGGGCTTGGTCAAGCCGAGACTTAAACACCTCTAGGGATGGAGACTCCACTACTTCCCTAGGTAACCCATTCCAGTGCTTCACTACCCTCCTAGTGAAATAGTTTTTCCTAATATCCAACCTGGACCTCTCCCACCACAACTTGAGACCATTGCTCCTTGTTCTGCCATCTGTCACTACTGAGAACAGCCTCTCTCCATCCTCTTTGGAACCTCCTTTCAGGAAGTTGAAGGCTGCTATCAAATCCCCCCTCACTATTCGCTTCTGCAGACTAAACAGACCCAACTCCCTCAGCCTCTCCTCATAAGTCATATGCTCCAGCCCCCTAATCATTTTGGTTGCCCTCTGCTGGACCCTCTCCAATGCGTCCACATCCTTTTTGTAGCGGGGGGCCCAGAACTGGACACAATACTCCAGATGTGGCCTCACCAGAGCCGAATAAAGGAGAATAACGACATCTCTGGATCTGCTGGCAATGCTCCTCTTAATGCAACCTAATATGCCATTAGTCTTCTTGGCTACAAGGGCACACTGTTGACTCATATCCAGCTTCTCATCCACTGTAACCCCAAGGTCCTTTTCTGCAGAACTACTATTTAACTGGTTGGTCCCCAGCTTGTAACTATGCTTGGGATTCTTCCATCCCAAGTGCAGGACTCTGCACTTGTCCTTGTTGAACTTCATCAGATTTCTTGTGGCCCAATCCTCCAATTTGTCTAAGTCACTCTGGACCCTATCTCTGCCCTCAAGCGTATCTACCTCTCCCCCTAGCTTAGTGTCATCCGCAAACTTGCTGAGGGTGCAATCCATCCCCTCATCCAGGTCATTAATAAAGATATTGAACAAAACCGGTCCTAGAACCAAACCTTGGGGCACTTCGCTAGAAACCGACCGCTCATTCCATGAGCTGTAACAGTTAATTCAAACTAAGGACTTAGTTCGAATTAACTTTTAACTGCCGCGTGTAGCCGCGGGCAGTTAGTTCGGACTAGGGGGATTTAAAAATGGCGCCCGCCCGGGAACATGCAAATGAAGCCCGGGATATTTAAATCCTGGGCTTCATTTGCAAGTTTGAATGCCTACATTAGCCTCCCTAGTTCGAACTAGGGGGCTAGTGTAGACATACCCTTTCACCCCTTGTGGCCCATTACCAACAGTTGATGAAAAGGTGTGAATACCAAGAGGGAAAATTACTTTTTGCAGTGAGCTATCCACTTTCAGTCTCTACTGAGACCCAGGCTGATAGGGTCAAGTTTGCATATGAATTCCAGTTCTGCAGTTTCATGCTGAAGTCTGTTTTGTTTTGTTTTCTGTTGTTAGTTTTTTGCTGACGTATGGCAACTTTCAAATCTATTGTTACAGCTACACTACGAGCCTCTTGCAGAAGGAGCAAATGCAAATGGAGCACTCATTTGCATATGTTGTGCTCTCATTTGCATTTCCTCTTCCTTTCCCTTTTGCACAAGAGGTTTTTGGGCAAAAAAGCACTGTGCAGACAGCGCCTTTTTATGCAAAAAACCCTTTTGCACAAGAGCCATTTGAGGAAGAACGGCTCTTGCGCAAAAGGGTTTTTTTGCACAAAAAGGCGCCCTCTGCACAGTGCTTTTTTGCACAAAAACCTCTTATGCAAAAGGGAAAGGAAGAAGAAATGCAAATGAGAGTGCGACATGCAAATGAGCGCTCCATTTGCATTTGCGCCTTCCGCAAGAGGCTCATAGGGTACGTCTAGACTATAGGCTTTTGTTGACAGAGGCTTTGTCTAGACTTCAGCCAGTGTCTAGACTTCAGCCAGTTCTGTTGACAAAGCAAGCCACTTTTTCGACAGAGAGTCTAGACGCTCTCTTTTGAAAAAGCACAGTGTGGATGCAATAGCGCCTTTTGTCAACAGAACTCTGTCGACAAAAGGTGTTATTCCTCGTAGAATGAGGTTTACCACTGTCGACAAAACTGCCACGTTCTGTCGACTTACTGTAGACAGAACTCAGCGGTAGTGTAGATGCAGATATAGTTTTGTCAACAAAAATCCACTTTTGTCGACAAAACCCTGTAGTCTAGACACACCCATAGTGTAGCCAAAGCCTATTATAGGGAGATACTTCAGCAAAACAGAATTCAGCATGAAACTGCAGAGCTGGAATTCATATGCAAACTTGACACTATCAGGCCCTTTCACTAATGCTAGATCAGGTTCCTCTGTGGTCTCTTTCTTGAGCACCATTTTAAAAATTGTACTTACATGCACAACACAATGGACCAGTACTGTGCAAGATCAGAGGGACATTTTACTTTGTTGTTGCAAAACAAGAACCACTCAAACTCATTTTTACTTTCTGGACCTACCATAATAAAGCTGGTAGGGTGGAGGACCTGTAGTAATGTAAAAGGTCCAAAATAACACAGAATTGACTAAAAAGGTTCAGCTATAGAATATTATCCAATTATCTTGATTTAATACATATAACTTAACCAAAAATTAACTATTAGGAATCCTCAAACCATGTATTACAACAAAGAGCACTGAAACAAGAAATGAGACCTGCTGATAGAGGAAAGAAACTAGGGAATGTTGGGTTCTACAATTCTTTATATAGTTTTTCCACCATCTTCCTCCCCAGGGGATTTCACAAAGGCAGCTTTAGTCTCTGCTGGAGCTCCTCAGGAACCTTACACAGTTGCCCTTGCCACATCCCCTCCTTGGACAGTGACAGGCTGTTTTAGGGTTACATTCATTTTCTTCAAGTTCCATGACAAAGAGGATATTGTGGACCTTTTATACTATTACAGTTCCCCCACCCTATCTTTTTACAACAGGAGACCATAAATACTGTTAGCAACTAAATACATACTTTATCTGCCTTTATAGAAGCTAAAGCCAGTTCCTTTTCTTTCACTGCCAATTCCAGAGAAAGTTTGGCAACAGATTCACTGGCTTCCATCAGTTTAGAGAGACCTAACAAATATAAGATAATCATGGTAGTTCACAAAGATGAAAAACAATGCTATGGTTTTTATAATTCCTAGCTCTTCTCCAATCTATCCCCTCACATTCACTCTTCAATTATTTCCATCTCTCATTTACCTACCCTGGACTTCTCATCCAGTCTTAGTCTCCTTCTCTTTCACTCTTCCCAGGGTCCTCTTCCTAGTGCCCTTTATGCCCCCCTAACTCCTAGTCCAAGTTTTCCTGCTCAGCCAATCTCAGCATCTCTCAAACCCTGGTTCCAGTTTCTCACCCCCTGCCAGACTCCATTCCAATATCTTCCCCCCACTAGGGTCCCTTTCTCAATCTACTCCTTCCACCTTTCCTCAGCATGGCTCCTGTCCTCTCTGCATTCAAGTCAGGCCCCCTTCTCTTCCACATTGTCTAGATGACAGTAGGTGACACTGAATGAAGAGAGACACTCTCCCTGCTGTCAGTTCCAATGCCTAGCGTTAGCAACCCTGACCTGCAGTTGTAGGGTAAGTCCTGCTCACCCCCTCACCTCCCCCGTAGCCCTGGGATAATGCTTGTTTAGTTGCCCTGTGGAGAGAGCAAATGCACATTTCAGTTACATGCAGGAGTAGAGATAGGCTGGAACTGTTCAGAACCACTGGACTCTTCAGAGATTTTAGCAGTTAAACAAATTCCTATTCAGGAAATCCAAACTATGTTTTTTCAAAGTGCTATAACTTGACTGAATTTAGGTGTCTTTTCCTGGGAACAGAACCTCAGAGGGTACATTGCTGATACAAATGTAATTCCCCATGCTGAATTTCATATCCCTACTCCATAGCATGAGGAACTAGATCTTCTCAATGAAATTGTTGTAAGAATTTTTAATATGGCAAAACCATCATTTTTTCTAACTGAATTCTTGCAAATAGCAGAGCCATTTTGACGATAACTTTTTGAAAAGTTCAACCAGAGTGCCCTCTCTCACCAGGCTGGGTGGCCTAACAGCTGGGGTGTGGTGATGGTTGAGGTAGTGTTCCAGCCTACGGCCTTATCAAAGATGAGTGTACTTTATTCCTGGGTCAGCAGAGATCTAATTGAAACATGCTGACTTAGTTCCTGGACTTACAATTGGATCAATGACTAGTACTACTGGGTTACTTCCTAGCCTGTCTTCCAGTGGCATGGTTCATGTGTCTCCTGGATCTACAGCCTGTGGAACTTCCAATAGTTTCAACACCTTTTGGGTGTCCGTGAGTAGTAAGGTATCCACCCAAGTCTCAACAAGTGTGGGGCCCATGGTCTGGGGTTCCCAGCAGCTCTTGGATGGGAACCTGCAATGTGTGTCCTTCTCTTCTTAGTAGTCTCTCCTGACTGAGCTGGTTTACTACCTTTTATTCTGGTGCTCCAGTTGGAGCATATTCACCAGGATTGAGGAGGCATAGGTTCTTCTGGCCAGCTTATAAGGTGAACCTCCCTTGCCTAGTGCAGAGCACCTGGACCCTTTCACACTGAGACAGATACCCAACATGGAAAATTTCCTCCCAAATGGTTAAAATATGGCAAACTTCTAAGGACCTAAAACATGATTTGATAATGGGAAGTATCTGGCAACCTTAATAATGGGCGGCACTGCCAATTCTGCCAACAGTAATCATAGAACCATAGGGTTAGAAGGGACCATCAGGGTCATCTAGTCTAATCTCCACTTGAATGAATATAGCGCTTTTATTTTTTTCTTTTTTGAAATACAAGCACTAGCTTCAGGCAGAAAAGCATATAACTTCCCACACACTTCTGCCTGTTTCAGTCACTTCTTCAGCCACATTCAACACTGGAACTAGAACAGGAGGCAAAGTGACAGTTTGCACTGAATTCTCACTGCTAATGCAGAAACTTCAGAGACGGACTAGCTTTAAGCTGCCTCTTCCATCCCCAAGCCAATCAATCAGCTAATTTGAAAATATTACAAAGCTAATTTGAAAATATTAAATATTTATGTTTAATAGACTGTATGCTGAAATAGATGATTAAACTAGTTTTAATACTGCATTTGTACCACTTTTGTCAATTGGCTTTGTCCAATTGATGTTATTCCATACAGTACTCTGAAGTAACCATCATTTGAGTTATAAGGTTTAGTATAAACATTTCAGGTTTGGGCTATTTAACTGTGATACAAAAAAGAAATTACCCTAAATGATCTGCATGAGAAGATCATCAATAAAACACAGGTCATCTGGGACCATGTCTGGAATTTACTATTATCCCTGTGACAGAGTGTGCATATCCCCACACTATCCCAGGAGGGCATAATGCCCTGTAGACAGGAAGTCCCACCTCCAAGCTGTATGGAAAAGCATGCTTCAATGGAGTAGTATAAGAGGGAGCAGCTCAGCTCAGTCTGGGCTAGATGCTGGAAAGGAAGGGCCTGCTAGAGCAGCTCCAGAGGTAGACTAGCCAGAAGCCCAGACAACGGGAGCCAGAAGTCTGGGAGAATGCATCGAACCTCCAGAGCTGGAGGAGCCACACAAGGAGACGGGCACTGCAGAGCCTGAGGGCCCAGAGACTACATACAACACACATACACCAGAACTGGTAGGAAGTGACCCCAGGAGGGTGTGTGAGTGGTATCTCCCACCCGAGTGAGCTCAGCGTGTCGTAGTGGGATTCCCTACTGAGTGAATGGAGGATCACTCTGCCACTAACAGGGCCTGAGGCTGGGGCCCAGTGGAGTAGGGTAGGCCTGGGGCCCCTTACTGGGGCTGCTGCCCCAAATCCTTGTGACTATAAGCATTTGACTGTGTTGCCCTGAACTCCCAGGTCTGGGTTATTGACTCTTACTGACTGTAGCCATTAAGTTGTGCTGCTCTGAACCCAAGGGCTATGTTATAGACTGTGATAAGCTGTATGCCTTGGGACAGGCATACTTACAATGTGACAATCCCCTATTCATCTTACCTATTTGCATGCGTTCAGCTTGTTCATTAATGTTTCCTAGCTTTTCAGAATAAACATCTTTGTAACCGTTTATGAAAGAGAGATAAGATTTGGGTGTAACATGAGCTCTTCGTCGATATCTGAAAGGCAGAAATTTGCTAACATTATAATTCAGTCCATAAATTGAGATTTAAATAGCCACACTACCATCCACATTTTCCGTTTTAAGTGAATTACTCTTAAAACAGATAATGAATATTATCTGGAAAGAGAAGCATTGCATGCAGTCAAAATGCAGCATCCCTTTACAATGATAGTTAATGCCACCTCTGTCGTTAGCCTCACAAGTTATATTAAAGTTTATTATACTTTTTTAATTCTTTTCATACAATGAGAATAAGGTTAATGGAGTTGCCACATACTTGTGATTCTTATGGATGGCTTTTGAATTTATCAAGTACAAACTTCATTTCTGTATTAACAGGCTGGAAAAGACTATTCTTGCTTTATACATTGCAATTCCATAAACATTATTGCATAAACAGTAGCAATATTTTTGTGATTGCTCAATTTTTAAATGTATATACAATATTACCTTTGGAAATAATTCTCACAGTTCTCAGAAACGATATCATGAAAGAGACCCATTGTTTCTACTACTTGTGCTTTAACTTCAGAAGAACAGACAATATTAAATTCTGAAAGGAAGTAAGAGGCTACAGCAACAAGGGCTTCTTTAGGCCAGCGATTGAACCAGTCCATAGTGCAGCCTGATATCAGACCAGGAAATTTCAAAGAACGTGCACGGAACTTCTCACCAACCTAACAAGAGTAACAGTTTTAAAAGAACACTTTATATTGTTAATATGATACTATATCTGATTTTATCCAAACCATTTTACCCAAAACATAAGATCTAAGCATTTTTTCCTAATTCTTTTACCCTTAGAAACTATAAATAGTTTTACCCCATATCCGTATCCTATTCTTTTTCATTGTCTTGGTATTCTCAATATAATTAACACAAACAGAAAAAACTTCATACCAAAGATGAATGCTACTTATTGTTTTAAAACTGCAGTTATCTTTACATTAATTTCAACTAAAAGCTTTACATCCAACAACACCTGCTTTGAGGCCACTCGTTTTTCTGGCAACTAGCAAAGACTTAAGTAAAACCTAAAACACTGAAAACCCACATTCACTGCTTGATTTGAGATATTGGGATTTTGAGCCTTTCTAGCTCCATTAATTATTACAAAAATCAATGACAATCAGATACTGAGACTCTTCAAATTATAAACCTTGAATGATAACATCATGTTTTATATGGAAATTTACCTATAGAAATAAAAAAGATAGTTACAAAAAGAAAACTCACTGGAGAAAAGCAGAGAACAACATGCAAATTCTTTTTTCCCCGTGATATAAAATACTCATAAAGATTATCAAATGTAGGAGGACATCGAGGCAGCTCTCTTTTCATCACAGATATTAAGCTTTGGGTAATTTCATCCAACTCATCCCGAGCAAATAAATTGGAAATCTTTGTACAAAACCAAAATTGACAGAAAAAGAAATGTCAGTAATTTAACTGAATTATAATATATTTTGTAATTGTAATCTATCTATCTATCTACATACAGATACAGTTTAGATGAATTAAGGGCCAAATTCTTCCTTGTTTTACATCCTACTCAACTCCATTAAAGACAAGGGATGTTAGAGAAAAATAAAGCCCTAAACTAGCAAGGACACCCTATGATAACAGTGGCCTTTGAAATACCCATCTCTCTTATTTTCTCCCTAATGCTTACATAACCTCTTCTAGTGAAATTGCACATTGCAGCATGTCTGCGTGAGGAAATAATGTACTTTTATGAGCCTCAAATAGTATTCTTGCAAGAGTGCTGACCTAAATCCAGAAATATATATTGAGATTCACTTTTGGCCCCAAATGTCCCACATTTGTGATATTTAGGCTTTAGAGCCTTTCTAGCCCGAATATTACAAAAATCAATGGCAATCAGATACTGAGAGCAAATGTTGAAAATGTTATTGCTATTACTGCCATTTTGGGGATCTGACCTCTCCTGAAGATAACAGATTGTTAAGGTATTCCAGAAATGCTTCATCTTTTATTTCATTATCAGTAAAAATGAAAGTGATGCCTTTTCCTTCTGCACCAGCTACTCTATATAGAAGTTTAAGATCATCTGTAAGATTGGAAACATTATAGGATCTATGAGGAAACAGAAAAATTACAAATTCACTTAATATACAATACAGAATCATTGCAATTTTTTAAAATGATATTTAATGGATACATTGCAGAACCAATCATGATTATAATATTGGCACACTTCAGCAAGGGGAAGATCCAGCTCCCCATGAAACCAACTTAAAGACTCAAGTTCAACTCAAGAAAGCACTTAAGCCTGTGCTTTAGAGCTTTGATGGTTAGCTATGGTTTGCTGAATCAGGGTACTAGTAAGTAGCCAATGATGCACAAGTGAATCAGAATGAAATGATTTTTTTGTTTATTATTTTTCAAGATAGTATTTGAAATAAAGATTAAAATATGTTTCCTGACAAACATCAGCTTCTGTTTTGGAGAGATAATAACACAACTTTTTTTTCATTTCTTACCTTGTTAAAGTTATCTGAAATATTTTGTATCCAGCTATAAAAGACGCCAATCTTGAAAGACTCTGCTTTCCGGAACCACCAACTCCTACAAGTAAAGCATTTCCACATGAAGTCCGAATTATTCGTGAAATCTATGTAGAAAAAACAAAAACAAAAGTATCCTGTGCTTTAACTACTTATAGAAGATTAACAGAATTAAATATTTGTTTTATACCAAATCTTATTTGGGAGAATATTTTTCAAGTCTCAAGGATGAGCAGAAGGACATATACTTTTGTAGAAGATCTTTCTCATATTGAAAAATAAGGCCCTTTCTTCCAAGTAAAGCAACAGTACCTGAAGAGATTCATTTTTGGAGTCTAATGTACACATCTATGTAATATAAAATTTGAAAGCTTATATTATATACATTTAGATGAGATATAATGTGGAACTGCCAAAAGGTGGCAGTAGGTAAGGTGAAGTAAAAATATCTAAAATGAGAAAGTGAGAATTCACAGTTCCAGAAACATTGCAGCATGACCATGACTACACTTTGTACTATTTAAGTTCATTTCAACACCTTAATGTGGTGTTTATGGGTCAAAGCTAACAAATTACAATGTATTAAAAGATGTTGATTAGTTTTGCATAGGCAAGTATTTTTTGAGAAATGATTAAACTTCTAGCATATGACAAAAATGGTGACTATAAAAATTTTGCATTGTACTATCATGAAATATTTTTATATCACATATTCTTAATCGTCAAAGTATCTCACAGGTGACTATAATAGTTTTCTATATTTCTAACTGAAATTTGCTCAACAGATTAGTCTCACCTTTAAGGTTGAGCACCAATAGCAGTACATTGCATGCACATAATAGTGGATTGAAGCAAATGTCCATGAATTCCCAGTGTAATGCTTCTCCATTTGTAAGCTTTTGTACATAAAATGTAACTAATCTGCCTGATAAAAAGTTTTAATTTGCGATTGCCTACGCTTGCAGACTAATATTTGAAATATTCTAGAAAATAATCAGTTTGGATCTTGTACTACAGATCACATACTTTCTGGTAAGCAATTTAACTATGCCCTGCATGGTTTCACTCCAGCATTTGAAATTTGCTCTGAAATTTTATTCATCTGTTAAAAGGTGTCAGCAGAGAGAAGGTACACATGTAGCTCCAGCATTTTCCTGGCAAATGATAGATGATCCTCAAAAGGTATTTGAGTTTGAAGACATTGAGTCCTTATAACATATCATTGAAAAGCTTGATGATGCTATAGTTCTTCATATGCTACCATTGCTGGAGGAACGTCAGATACGGGGGTAAGAGAGGGGTTAATCATCCTCTGCAGTAATTGATGTTCTTCAAGATGGGTGTCCCTGTGGGTGCTCCACCTTAGGTGGTTTGGTGCCACAGCACGCCTGGCCAGAAGATTTTACTAGTAGTGGCTTTGACAGCTAGCTCACACATGCGCAAAAGCACTACACACGCTAGCCGACTAATGCGCATGTGCAAGGTACGATCTCCTCAGTTCCTTCTGTGCCCCAGAAAAGTATGGAGATAATACCAAAGCAGAGGGGAGGAAGGGTGGGTGGTGGAGCACCCACAGGGACACGTATCTCAAAGAACGTCAGTTACTGAAGAGGGTGAGTAGCCCTCTCTTCTTCTTCGAGGAGTGTCCCTGTGCGTGTTCCACCTTAGATGACTACAAGCAGTCTATCCACTGGAGGTAGGAGCTTCGGACGGTGTAGTGTCCTTTTGGACCGTGGTAAGGATTGTATGTCCGAATGCAGTTTCTCTGGACATGTAGGAGTCCAGAACATAGTGAGCAGTGAATGTATGAATAGACCACCAGGTGGCCGATTTACATATATTGGACAGGGAGATGCCTTGTACATAGGCTGTTGATGCTGCTACGGTCCTGGTCAAATGTGCACAAAGTTGTGCAGGTGGTTCTTTTCCAAAGGTTGAATATGCTATTCTTATGTGTTCAACTATCAATTTTGCGATCCTCTGGGAGGAGATGGGGAGTCTATGGGATCGTTTGGTAGTTGATATGAATAACCTGTTGGTTTCCCAAATTTGCTTGGTTCTTTCCAAGTAGAATGCAATGGCCCTCTGTAAATCAAGACTGTGGAGTGTGGCCTCTGTCTGGTTGGCATGAGGTTTGGGAAAAAAGACTGGTAAGTTAATAGGTTTGTTACAGTGGAAAGGAGAGGGAACCTTTGGCAGGAACTTAGGGTGAGATCGGAGGACTACTTTGTCCTTATGGAAGGTGGTGAAAGGTGGGTCTGCCATGAGAGCCGCAATTTCGTTAACTCTCCTGGTGGATGTTATTGCCACTAGTAGAGCCACTTTCATGGAAAGGTGAAGCATAGAGCAGGTCACCATAGGCTCAAACGGTTTACGAGTTAAGGCCATCAGAACCAAACTGAGGTCCCAGGTGGGAGCTGGAGGTTTGATTGGTGGATAAATGTTCTGCAATCCTTTGAGGAACTTTTTGGTCATGGGATGTGTAAATAGCAACTTGCTGTCTATTGGCTGGTGTAAAGCAGTTATGGTGAAGAGGTGAACCTTCAGAGAACTGAGTGAAAGTCCCGAGTTTTTTAGTTTGGTTGTGTATTGCAGGACCGTGGGTAATGGAGCAGAAGATGGGTTGAGATTGTGGAGGTGAGACCAGGTGGAGAATCGGCACCAGTTGTACAGGTAAGTTTTGCGAGTGGATGTTCTCCGACTGCTAAGGAGGATCTGTTGGACCTCATCTGTGCATTCTCCTTCTAGTGAAGTGAGCCATTGAGGAGCCATGCCTGAAAGTTCAGGGTGTGGAGATGAGGATGTTGAAGGCGACCACGACATTGAGTGAGGAGATGTGGGAATCGTGGGCGATCGGCTGACATTTGCAGTAGGTAGATACCCCACATTTGACTCGGCCAGTCTTGGCCACAACTGACAAGACCTTGGAAAAAACCCTTGGCACTGTGGATAGGCCGAAAGGTAGTACTGTATACTGGAAATGTTGTCCCCCTGCTGTGAATCTTAGGTACCTCCTATGTGCAGGGTATATGGACACATGGAAGTACGCATCTTGGAGGTCAAGAGTCGCCAGCCAGTCGTCTTTGTTGAGGGAGAGTAGGATGGTGGAGAGGGTAACCATCTTGAAGTGTTGGTACAGGACATATCTTTTGAGAGCTCTGAGATCGAGAATGGGTCTCCAGCCCCTTGACTTCTTCTCTGTGAGAAAATATCGGGAGTAGAAGCCGATGTTTTAATATTGCTGTAGTACCCTTTCCACTGCATTAATATGGAGCAAGTGGTCGATCTCTTGACATAAAATAGTCTCGTGAGATGAGTTCCGGAAGAGGGATGGGGCAGGTGGTTGGGTTTTGAGAGGAGATAGGAAGGGGATGTAGTACCCAAACTTTATCACATCCAGAACCCATTTGTCTGTCGTTATGAGGCTCCACTGATGGTAAAATGGTGCTAATCTGCCATTGGATACTAGGGTGATCAGAGGCCTGGGGGAGGGACAATGAATCTGAAGGCTCTCGACCAGACCTTCAAAATGTTTGCCTAGAGTTAGAGGACTGAGATGGAGTGGGTTGGTCGGCTGGCTGTCACCTTCTCCCCCAACGCTGGCACTTTCTAGGGTCATATTGTCTTTGAGAATGACCAAAGAGGGAAGGTCTGTATCTCTGAACGTAAGGTTTATTTTGTTTGCATTTTGGTGCAGGAACCTAGATGCCCACACTGGAAGCATAAGCCAGCCTGCCAAGCTCCCCTTGGTGCTTCCTTGCTCTCTGACGCAGTGGTAGGTTCTGTAAATATGGACACGCTACCTTGGAGAGCAGTTGAATTTTGCCTGTAGTGGGAACATGACCCCTCACCTTCTCAACATTGGGGACCCCAGAACTCAATCATAGCAGATTCGAGCTTATCTCATAGTATAGACAAGCCCTTGATGAATTAGCTGCTGGATACTTGAGGCAGGTCCTAAAAGGATTTCACAAAGCTAATTCTGAATAAAAATCTTTGACAAATATGACAACAGTAAACTCTAAAAATGGCAAAAAGACAAAACCAGACAGAATCTAATGTTGGATGCAAGATGATTAGTGGATGCCCTGTGCCTTGATGGAAAAAGTGGCATTGAAGAAGCAGCTACCTGTAAAATTCTTCTGTGAATATTCAATGTAAATGAACCTGAGAGTGTAGAAGCACACCCAACACAAATTGTCTCTCTTGATGAAGATTTTTCCAAAGTGATAGAGCACTATTCTGCATTAGCTCCCCTTTTCAATGGGAAAGGTCTTTGGAGGGGAAAGTAGTAGGGAAAGGCTCAAGTGTACGCCACTGCCAAAGCCTTTCCCTATTGCCTCCTCCTGCTAGAGCCTTTCACTGACATGGGCAGCTACATACCCAATGTGGATGCAGCCTGCTTTTCATTGTAGCATGCAGTCACACATTGCCTACATGGCACTTCCAGTAGTGTCCAGTGGAGGCATCGCCTAAAAGTGCCTTTTTGCAGTTTAGCTTAATCCAAAGTGGTGCTCTTCGTACTACAGTGTACACATGGGCAGTTAGTACACTATGGTGGTTTAAAAATCACACTCTTACCTAATATCACAAAAGCTTCCCCCTAAGACTGCAATTTTTGCTGTGGGCAAACCATGAAACAATCACTTCTGTTATTGTATAACACATCTGCCTTCAATGCTTCCTTTAATATAATTATTAGATGTATAGTGTCTTAACGCATAATTTTACATTTATTCAAAGGGGATTGCATATTCCATTCTTTACTGATTTCTTTGTACTGTTCAAATCCTCCTGTATATTCCTTATATCTTTCTTTATATTAAAACCTAACTTATTATTGTCTTTCCATGGTGATTTTTGAGCTTATGCAGCTTGCTCCATCCACCATATAACATGTGCAAACTGAAAAAGAGTATCCTCTATACCAGGGTGGGGAACCTTTTTTGGGTTGGGGGCCACTCATCCACAGAAAATCAGTTGGGGGCCACATACAAATGAGAAGCAACATGGAAAGCCTCTGATTCAGAAGGAGAAAGACATTCCCTACATTCCCCTCACACACCAGAGCCTGGGAGCCCAGGCTAGTAGATTTTGTGTGCTCCAGCCCTGCGGTTGGGTGGCGGGGAGGCTAGAGGGCTAGATGGGCTCCCCAATGCTGAGCCTCGGGGACGGATCTAGGCAAGCTGGGGGCTACAATCAGCCTCCGGGCCTGAAGTTCCCCACCTGTGCTCTATACCAAGCTTTTTGAACACCGCTCCTTAATTCCTTTCAACTACCCTCTGACCCCTACATTACAATTCGAAATTCAGAGTGACAGTTTAATTCTACTATTCGTGTGATTCATGTCTAGTCACCTAAATTAAATACATTATTAATTGCTGTAAAAACAAAACCTTAACAAGATGTGTCATTGCATCTTTAAAAAACACCAAATCGAGAAATGAACCCCTAACAGTTTCATTGTATTGCCTCTGGTACATTTGTAGTTTTTCACATAGAAATTCAAAGCTTGGGACCTGAAAGAGAGAGGGAAAAAAGCAACAATGTTAATAGATAAGTGATAGCATGTTAGTGTAACTACAGAGATAATAATGCTTATCTGAATAAAATAGTGTATACAACATTTTTGGCAAACTCCTACACTGAATTAGTTACCCAGTAACTGCAGATCAATTAATCTCCTGCATCCATAGACTCTCTCTCTTAGAATTATTTCTCATTATATAGCCAGAAACTTCATTTAGGACTAAAATGGGTTTGCATGCCCTGACATGGCATATAAACTGCATCTTTACTAGAAATCCTGCCCTCAGGTCTTGCTTTTTTCACTTGTTCATATATCTGGAATACTCAGAGTCCCCAGCTGACCTCAGGCTGCATGCAGCCTTTCAACGAAACAGTGCTGCGTGGAGCCCAGGGTCAGCAGGGGAGTCCCCAAGCAACACTACTGAGATAAATGGTCACTGGCGTTCTTCTGGAATTAGCATTATCTTGTGTTTCATGAAAGAAGTATCTCAAATTGTTTGTACCAAACACAAAAGAAAGTAGTGATTTTAGATCCTCTATTTATCATTCAGGATTTAAAATTTCACTGATATTCTTCACTGCTGTCTTAATGGGCATGCTCTGGGTTGAACAGGAGCATGCTCTGGGTTGAACATAATCCTATTAGTTCTTACAAAAGTTTCACTGATTCTGTGTATCCAGAAATATGTCTTTAAGACTGGAGAATAATGGAGTGAAGTGAAAGAAAATGATCAGCTTATATTTATATCTGGTGGATTGCTTCCTACATTATAAATTACTTTTCAAATATGTAGATTTAAATGATTAACTGTAAATTAATTTAACCAATTTAAAATGTATTCCCCAAACCACAATTTGTGCATATATTTAATAAAACTCTCAATATGACCCCAACAGTATAACACATTCAATACTTAAAAAAATCCTTCAATGCCTAATTTTTGAGGCATAAAATAAAATACCATTTCATAAACTTTTGGTGCTTCAAATACAAAATCTTCAGGTTCATCACCAGTTGGTTCAGGCATATCCCGCAAAAAATCTACAAAATATGGCTCTGGCTGGAGAATTGCTGCTAATTCTGAATCCACATGTTCCTCAATTGCTCTAAATGTGGTTTTATCAAACCAAGCTACATCTTCATCATTAACAAATCTACAAGACATAAATTAATATAATTTAAAAGAATTGAAAATCTTTTAGCTAAAAAGGTATGAAAATAGTTAAACATTGAAATGACTCAAGTAAAACTTTAGTGAAACACTAATTAAATAATGACAGCCACTGAAATGTAAGTGCTACTTTGTTTTACAAAT
Organism: Pelochelys cantorii; assembly: GCA_032595735.1. Classification (NCBI taxonomy): domain Eukaryota; kingdom Metazoa; phylum Chordata; order Testudines; family Trionychidae; genus Pelochelys; species Pelochelys cantorii. Next base: position 144,860,485 of record CM064328.1, on the reverse strand, counting down.
AGTCATATGTCTATAATACAGAATAGTTTAACTTTCATACTTTCACCCAGTTAGGACAGAAAATTTAATTGATCAGTTAAATAAAGGCGAATGATTCACTGATAGCTGAGCTTATCAGAGATAAACCTTTACTCCCATCTTATTATGGGATTCAGTACATCCAGTGCTTTTTTTGTAAAAAAAAAGGTGCCAGTACTCCAGGGGAAAAGTTGTTGAGCTCTGATTGGAGGTACTGGTACTGCATCTGGAGGTGCCGGTACTGCGTACCGGGCAGTACCATCACAAAAAAAGCACTGAGTATATCTAAAGCAGCGGTCTCCAACCTTTTTACCCAAAAGATCACTTTTTCAATATAAGTGCAATATAAAATCTACCTGAGACCCAAATACCTTGCCCCGCTTCCTTCCTGCCCCTTCTCTGAGGCTCCTCCCCTGTTCCACCTCTTCTCCAAGCCCTCACCCTGTTCATTCCATCCCCAACCTTCATTCACTTTCACCAGGCTGGAGTAGAGGGTTGGGGTGTAGGCACTAGTCTTGGGCCAAAGGTTTCAGAGTGTGGGAAGAGTTCTGGGTTTAGCTCAGGGCAGGGGATCAAGGTTCAGAAGGGGTTTCAGGGTGCAAGCTGTGAGGAGGAGTTTGGGTGCAGGGGAACTCATGGCTGGGGCAGGAGGTTGGGGGTAGGAGGAGGGTCAGGGCTGAGACACGGGTTCAGGAAGCAGGCTTTGGCTGGGCATCACTTAACTGAGACGGTTTCCGGGTGGTGGAGCAGTGAGGTTAAGGCAGGCTTACTCCTGCCCTGGCCCTGCACCACTCCTGAAAGCAGCTGGCATGTACAGCAGTGGCTCTATGGCTCCATGTGCTGCCCCTCATCTAAAGGCACTGACCCCATAGCTTCTACTGACTATGGTTCCCCATTACTGAATACTTTGATCATGTTACAAGAAGCTGATAGAGAAGGTTCAAATTGTTCTTAAGTACCAATTGTTTGGTTAGTTAAATCATTAGCATGTGGAAGGTAGTGTGATAGCCAGGTAATATCATTATTCATGCCTTTGTGATGGCTCCCAAACTTGTAAATGAAGTTAAGTTCCAAGGCTTCCCTGTGTATTTGGCTTATGGAATTGGCCGGAAGCAACACGATAATTTTGAGATGATTTCCATTAATGAGTGCCTGGACAACTTAAAATGTTCTCCCACAGGTTTCTGTGTATTGCCTTTTTGGATATCTGATTTGTGTCCATTAATTCTTTCCCATAGAGACTGTCCAGTTTGGCCAATATACATGGCAGTGAGGCATTGCTGGCAGTTGATGGCATAGATCACATTAGTTGATGTGCAGTTAAATGAGCCCCTGACGTCATGGCTGATGTGGTTGGGTCCAGTGATGAAATTTCTTGTGTAGACGTGTGGACAGAGTTGGCACCAGGACTAATTGCAGGGGTGGGTTCATGGATGAGTATGATGGAAGTGTACTGCATGGTTATTGGAAAAAATTTGTTTGAGGTTAGGGGGTTGTCTGTAGGTGAGGATTGGCCTGTCCCCCAAGGCCTGTGAGAGTGAGGGGTCATTTTCCAGGATAGGTTGTAGATTGTTGATAATACATTGGAGGGGTTTAAGTTGTGGGCTGTAGGTGATGACAAATGGAATTCTGTTGTTTTGTCTTGGCCTGTCTGAAGTAGTTCATGTCTGAGTACTATTCTAGTTCTGTCACTATGATTTTTCACTTCTTCAGGTGGATATTTCAGTTTTAAGAATGCTCTATATAGATCTTGTAGGTGTTTATCTCTGTCTGTGGGATTGAAGCAAATCCAGTTTTATCTTAGGGCTTGACTGTAAACAATAGATTGAGAAATGTGTCTGGGATGGAAGCTAGGGGCATAAAAGTAAGTGTCACACTCGGCAGGTTTCCGGTATAAAATGGAGTGTGACGGGGCGGCTGGGGCTGAAGGGTAAAGCCCTGCGCCCCAAACCCGAGTGGTGCGGGGCCCCTGCACCACAGCGCGCAAGCAGCTCTACCGAGTCTGTTCGGCTGCCCCCGCCTGCGCAGGCACAGGGATTCCTCCGGCCGACACGCTGGGGGAGGAGGGCCGAGAAGCGCATGCACCAGCATCCCGGGAAGAGGGCGCCGACTTTAAAAGGAGGATGCCCGCCCTCAAGGGGGGGAGAGGGCAGGAGTCGGGTGGGCAGCAGGGATCAGCGAGGCGGACCCACCTGGACCAGGCGACGGAGAAGCCGTGGGACCCCCAGACACCGAGGACAGAGAGGCACTAGGCAACCGGGGGAGAAAGCAGAGTAAAGTGGAGGATGGCCTGAGGGAAGGAAGCAGCCCAGGACTGGGTCAAGGAGGACCCGCGGGTCGGTGAGTTGCAGCATTGGCCCCCCCAGCTGAGCCAGGCATCAGTTACACCTGCTCTTAGGGTCCTGGGCTGGGACCTGAAGAGAGGGAGGGTCCAGGTCCCCCTTCCCTCCCGGCGGCCACCTGGACACATCGGGCAACCTAACGATTGGCTAAGGACTACCAAACACTGAGGCAACCAGAGGGGTTGCAACGACTGGTAAGGGGGATAACCCCAAAGGGGGAATCAACCCCCGGATAAGGGGGCGACCCCCTAACATGGAGAAAATGTGTCCATCATGTAATTGTACTGTAGTGTTAAGGAAGTGGATTTCTCATGTGGACTGACTCAGACTGAGGTTGATGGTAGGGTCAATTGCTGAAATCCCTGGGGAAATCTTCAAGGGTCTCTTTCCTGTGGGTCCGTATGATGAAGATGTCATCAATGTAGTGTAAGTAGAATAAGGGTGCTGGAGGGCGAGAGCTGAGGAAATGTTGATCAAGGACAGTCATAAAGACATGGGTGTCCATGGCTGTGCTGCTGACTTGAAGATACAAATTCTCTCTTAATCGGAAGTAGTTATGGGTAAGGACAAAGTCACAGAGCTCTGTAACCAGGTGTGCAGTGGTGTCATCAGGGACAGTGTTCCTGATAGCCTGCAATCTGTCTTCATGTGGAATGTTGGTGTAAAGAGCTTCTATGTCCATAGTGGCCAGGATGGTGTTTTAAGGAAGATTATTGACATTCTGTAGTTTTCCTCAGGAACTCAGTGGTGTCTCAAAGGTGTGCTGGCAGCATAAGGTCTGAGGAAAGAGTCAATATAGGCAGATAATCCTGTCATAAGTGTGCCAATGCTTGAGATGATGGGTTGTCTGGGATTTCCAGGTTTGTGTATCTTGGGTAGCAGATAGAAAATTCCTAGTAAAGGATTGGGAGGCATGTTTGTGTAAATCTGGTCCTGGGCAGTATCAGGGAGCTTCATGAGCAGTTGTTTTAGGGTTGGGGTTTTTTTTTTTTGTATTCTTTAGTGGGATCAGAGGAGAGAAGGTCGTAGAATCTGGTGTTGGTGAGTTGCCTGGTTGCCTCCTATTCATAATGTGTTCTGTTCATGATAACTACAGCGCCCCCTTTGTCAGCCTCTTTGATTATTATGTTAGAATTGTTTTTGAGGCTGTGAATAGCATTTCGTTTTGTAATGTGTTGAACTCACTTTCTGCATGGCTCTTCCCTCAGGGTGGCTTTCGGGAAGTAACTGGCAGCTCCGACGCCGACGCGCCCCCTTCGGGTGAGGTGTTACTCTTCAGGACACTGCCCTCCGGCAGTGACCACTCCGGTCTTGGTCCACACCCATTTCCGGGGGGGGGGAGTCATTATTCTTCCTTCAGTCCTCCTTCCAGGGTCCCCCCTACTCCCTAGGACCCCCAGTTCTTCTCCCACTCTGCCTGCCCGGTTGCCTCCTGCAACCCTGCCTTACGGACTTATGGCCTGGGGCTTCCCTGGCTCAAACTCCCCCAGCCTACCGCAGCTGCCTCCTTGGAGAACCATGGCTGCCTCCTTGCAGCCCTGGGCCTCAGGCCGGGTAGCCTGGGTTTGCTAGGCCGAAGCCTCAGCCTAGGTTTTCTAGGCTGAAGCCTCTCACATTGCAGACAGACAGGCAGGTCTCTCTCCTGCTCCCAGGAGCTGCTCTTATAGTCTCCAGCTGGGCCCTTGTTAGCTGCCTCATCTGGGTTTCCTCCTGACTCCAGGTCTCAGCCCCTTAAAGGGCCAGTACAGGGCAACGCCCTGCCACAGTTTCTTATGACTGAGGTTATATGTCATATGCTGTTGTTTGCTGACAGTGTCAGCCCATGCATGTTTGTGAAAGCAATCAATGTAGAAGTCAAGACTCGCATTAGGAATGTGAGTAGGGGTCCACATAAAAGCCTTCCTCTTGTGGGATTGGCAACACTGAATTCCATCTGCCCTTGTATTGCGCAATCACCCAGTTTTGTGAGATCCCTTTGTAACTCTTTGCAGTCAGCTTTGGACTTAATTTTTGAGTAAATTTTGTCACTTCACTGTTTTCCCCTTTTTCAAGAACATTTATAAGTTTAACAGCAGTGCTCCAAATACAAATCCCAGCACACAACACTCATTCCTAGGCTTTTTCCCTCTCTCTTTTAAGTGGAGTATCCAGCAATGTTTTCGTGATGATTTCAGGATCCTTCCATTACTTAAATGACCAGCCTTTTGTTACCTATACCTCAGGTAATGCGCTCCGGCTCGGTGCCGTGTGTAACCACGGTTTGTTTCACACGGCAGCTGTTGGCACAGAATTCCTGGTTAGTGCCTATGAGGAGGCTTTACCATTCGCCTCTGTCAGCGCTTTATGTAGCACACGGTGTGTGTGCTTGGGATCTCGGCTCTTCTCCTTGTTGGTCCCTTTAGATCACTGCTTATCTGATCCCTTCTCTGTTGAGGGCTGGGATGCAGCATTAGTATGGACTGAATGCTTCCTGAGGAGGAGCAAGACCTCTTATTAGGGTTACTCTTCTCCCGTTCCTTTGGGCTCAACCCAGAAGGAGTTGCTTTTTCTGACCCCATCCCAGGTGATCTCTGTCTGGGAGGGGTGGATTGTCCAGGGTCCATAGATGACCGAGCATTTTTTTCAATCTGGAGCATTTTAATTAAAGCTCTCTCGCTCTTCTGGACTGGTTGGTCAGTCACTGGCAATGTGGGCAGTGTCTGTGATGTGCTGCTGTCTGAGACAGCAGAGGCACTGTTCGTGGCCGTTGGAGACTGAAATGGAGAGTTTGCAGGTTTTACACCATTTGAAACCAGGCAAACCCGGTATATCCCGGAGGGCTGGTACTAGCATGAGCCTGGTATGCTCTGTGAAGCCTATTGAAGCAAGCAACGCTTCTCTCGTTTTAAAAACAAAATCTTATCACTATCACTAACAACTGTTAAAAAGTAAAGATTAGAACTGGACCTCTGAGGTAAACTATTTACAGATAGATACATATTGAATGAGGCAAAAGGGAGACTGCTGTTCTGCGACCATAGCTGGTGGTGGTTGAGAAGGAACTGAGGAGGGGGGGCCGGCTGTGCATGCGCAGTAGCCTCCTCAGAATATACACCGGCTTCTTGCATGCGTGGCTGGCCAGGGGCATTGCTGTCACAAATCTCCAGTCTTGGGGTCAGGTCCATGTAAGATGGAGCACCCTTGGGGACACTCCTCGAAGAAGAACTTGTCAAAGGCTTTCTGGAAGTCTAAGTATACTATATCCACTGGATCCCCCTTGTCCACATGCTTGTTGACCTCAAAGAACTCTAGTAGATTAGTAAGGCATGATTTCCCTTTGCAGAAACCATATTTTTTCCCCAAAACAAATTATGTTCACCTATGTGTCTGACAATTTTATTCTTTCCTATAATTTCAACTAATTTGCCTGATACTGATGTTAGAGTTACCTGTCTGTAATTCCCAGGATAACCTCTAGAGCCCTTTTAAAATATTGGCATCATATTAGCTATCTTCCAGTTATTAGGTACAGGAGCTCATTTAAAGGATAGGTTACAAACCACAGTTAATCATTCTGCAATTTCACATTTGAGTTCTTTGAGAACTCTTGGGTGAATGCCATCTGGTCCTGATGACTTGTTACTGTTAAGTTTATCAGTTTGTCCCAAACCTCCTCTAATGACACCTCAGTCTAGAACTATTCCTCAGATTTGTCACCTTAAAAACAATGACTCAGTCTTGGGAATCTCCCTAACATCCTCGGCCATGAAGAATGAAGGCAAGAATTAATTTAGTTTCTCTACAATGACCTTATTGTCTTTGAGTGCTCCTTTAGCATCTCGATCATCCAGTGGCCTCACTGGTTGTTTAGCAGGCTTCCCGCTTTAGATATACTTAAAAGACACTTTACTATTACTTTCTGAGTTTTTGACTAGCTGTTTTTCAAACTCCTTTTTGGCTTTTCTTATATTTTTATACATAATTTGACAGTTTATGTTCCTTTCTATTTTCCTCACTAGGATTTAACTTCCACTTTTTAAATGATGTCTTTTTATCTCTCACTGCTTCTTTTACTTGGTTGTTAAGACACAGAGGTACTTTTTTAGTTCTCTTACTATGTTTTTTAATTTGGGGGTATACATTTAAGTTAGGCCTCTATTATGGTGTCTTTGAAAAGTTTCCATTCAGCTTGCAGGGATTTTACTTTTGGCACTGTACCTTTTAATTTCTGTTTAACTAACCTCCTCACTTTTGTGTAGTTCCCCTTTCTGAAATTAAATGCCACAGTGTTGGGCTGCTGAGTTTTTTCCACCACATGGATGTTAAATTTTATTACATTATGGTCACTATTTCCAAGCAGTCCAGTTATATTTACCTCTTGGCAGGGCCATCCTTAGGCATAGGCAGAATAGGCAGTTGCCTAGGGCACCACTCTTTCTGGGGCACCACTCTGCCGGGATGGACAGGAAGCATGTGCTCTGCACCGGAGCTGGTAGGGGTGCTGCCGGCACTTATGGCCCCACTAGAAGACCCCACCATGCTGAGGGACTCCAGCAAGGAGGCCAGCAAGCTGACCCCAGCTGGGGAAGGTACCTGGCCGGGGGAATGGAAAGCGTGCATGGCTGTGAGAGGTGCGAACATGTGCCGTCAACCCGGGCGGCAGCGGACAGATGGAGCCGGGGCTGCGCCAGGGGCAGGGTCACGTGCAGTGCACCAGAGGAGGTGGTGCCACGTCAGTGTGACGTTGTGGCACCGTTTTTAAAAATGGCCAGCCGTGGATCGGGAAAGGAGGAGGAAGGATACACGCCAAGCGGGTCGTGAGGGAGCAGAGCCTGGCTAGAGGTGGGACGGCGGCTGGGCCAGGGCTGCAAATGCTGAGCAGCCCAGCTCCAGGTCCAGTATGTGGTCTGGAGCCCGGGCTGCAGGGACTTCTGGGGCCCAATCGCAGCAGACTCCAGCCCTGCAAACTGGAAGACAGAAGGGAGGGAAGGAGAGGGTTGTGGGAAAAATGGGGGAAAGGGTGGGAGAGGAAGGGGCTTGTGCTGATGGGAGGGGGAGCAGGTCAGGAGAAAGGGACAGGCACCAAGGGACAGGGTGGAGGAGAGAGACAAATGCGGGGGGGGGGGGGGGAGTGGAGATAATGAGGAAAAGGGCAGGAGGGGAGGTGTCAGTGGAAGTGGGGACAGAGTGATGCTGGGAGGGGAGAGGAGAGGGTAAGGGTATTGGGGGCTGGAGGGGGAGGTGCTGGGAGAAGGCTTGAAAGAAGGGGTGGGCATGAGGAAGGCGGGGATGGAGCAAGGCATGTGTGAGGGCACAGGGGCATGAGGGGAATGGGGGCAGAGGGTGGTGAGGGGGTGGGCATCAGGGAAAAAGAGGGCAAAGGAGACAGGGGCAGTGAGGGAAGGGGGAGGCATGAGGAGGGTGCAGGGGTAAGGGAAGGTGCAGGTGCAAGGGGATTCTGGGGGTGAAGCAGAAGGGCAGACACCTGCAGGGGAGGGACCAGCACCAGAGGAGAGAGGCAGGGCAAGTGTGCAGAGGGAGGTGTTAGGAGAAGGGATGAGGAGGAGTAGCTCACATGATCAGAGTGGGGCTATTGAAGGAGTGGGCACAGGGGGGAGAGAAGAGCTGGTGGAGGGGGGCAGGTCTCAGGAAGGCTGAGGGCAGTGAGAAGGGCAGGAGTCAGGACAGCAGAGGAGGGTGAGGGGTTGGGAGGCAGCAGGCACCAGGGGAGCTGATGGAGCAAGGGGAGGAGACATGGCAGCACAGGGAAAAGGTAGAGGTTTATAAGATATTTATTAATAACTTGGGTGCCACAGTGGCACATCTAAACAAGCCACATGAACTGAGTACTGGTGCACAACACAAAATTCATTCTGCTCATGGGAGGAAACTCTTAGAGGGAACACTTCCCCCAGCCTCTCCACCCCCGAGTTAATGTCACACACATTGGGTTAATGCAATTGCAGGATAGTTGCATGAGGGGGGTTTGGTGGGGGCCAAACTAATCTCTATTGGTAGGAGGATGGTGGGAAGAGTCCTTAGAGGGGGGTCACATGACACCTTTTACTTTTGGTCATGTGTCCATCTTGCCCCGAGAGTGTTACCTCCAGAGGCGTGGCTAATGGGAGCCAGGGGCGTGGTTAACAGGGGTCAGGGGTGTAGCTAATGGGGGGTCAAAGAGTACATTTTAAAAAAATTCTTTGGGTGCACACCCTAATGAAATGTGCTGCGCACGGTTATGACGGGAAGCAATGGAGCATGTAACAGCAGGGCTGGGTCCTAGAGAGAGCTGAATGCGCTACCTGCAGCACAGTCTGAGGGAAGGGATTGGCTGCTGGGGTCTCTGGGAAGGGGTGGGGGTAGGGTGGACGAGCAAGTCAGGCATAGGGGCATCAATTTAATAATCCCGCCGAGGGCACCATAAATCCTAAGGACGGCCCTACCTCTTGGACTAGATCCTGTGCTCCACTTAGGACTAATTCAAGAATTGTCTCTTTCCTTGTGGGTTCCAGATCCAGCTGCTCCAAGAAGCAGTCATTTAAAGTATCAAGAAATGTTATCTCTGCATCCCATTCTGACGTGTACCCAGTCAATATGGGGATAGTTGAAATCCCCCACTATTATTGATTTTTTTTTAATTTTGATAGCCTCTCTAATCTCCCTTTGCATTTCATAGTCACTATCACTAGCCTTGTCAGGTGGTCAATAATATCTCTCTACTGCTATATTCTTATTCTTAGAACAATGAATTACTATCCATGGAGACTCTATGGAACATTTTGGTTCATGTAAGCTTTTTACTTCATTTGATTCTACTTTTTCTTTCACATATAGTGCCACCAGTATGACCTATTCTGTCCTTCTGATATATTTTGTACACCTGGTATGACTGTGTCCCATTGATTGTCCTCATTCCACCAAGTTTCTATGATGGCCCTTTACATCAGTATCCTCCTTTAATACAAGGCAGTCTAGTTCACCCATCTTATTATTTAGACTTCTAGTGTTTGTGTATAAGCACTCAAAAAAATTGTCACTATTTATCTGTCTGCCATTTCTGGATGTGTTAGACTCTTTTTTATTTGATTGTTTCTCATCTGATCTTACCCATATTTTATCATCATCCATCCTCCCCTGTGTATTAGAATATAGAGAATCTCCATTAATACACCCTCTCCTAAAAGATGTCTCTGTCCAATCAATGTGCTCCTCTGCACCTGTCTTCCCTCCCATCCCTGGCTGACAGGGGGCTTTTTCTTCCTCCAGCCAGCAGGATTCTTTCCCCCTCCCCCTACTTTGGTGCTGTGGCCAAGGGTTAAGAGGGGTAGAGGTTTTGGGACAGGTGGCTACTTATCCTGTCTAGTGGCAGGCAAGATGGCAATCCCTAGCCCTGTTGGCCACTCTCTTGCTGGAGTGGCTGCGCACTGTGGTCACTCTGCAGTACAATGCTCCCCTGCGCTCACTCTCAATATCTTGTCCTGCTGAACAGCTCCATCCCTTTCCATGTTATGGAAAACAGTCCCAATCCAGTAACTTCCTGTTTTCTGACACAGCTAAACCCTGACCTTGCTTTAAGTTAGGATAATAGGAAGATACATACCAAATTTGGTGGTCCTAGCTCTTATTGTTAAGGAGGATTTGTTGAGTAAACAGACTAACAGACATTTCTAAAATATATAAATATATAAATGGTCTCCGAATACCCTCAATAGTACTAAATATTGTAAAACATATACAAATATAGAATTATCAAATGGACACCAAAGAACATACTCTAACTTAGATCTCTGAGCAGACCTCTCCTTGACATCAAATAGAGAGATTCTGTAAAAAACCTTAATGGGCCTCCCAGTAGCGTAAAATATTATAATACATATAAAATTATAAAATTATTGTACCTGTCAGTAATTACTCTATTGCACTCATTTTTAAAAAGTGCCAGAAGGGTACCGATATCCTCACATTCTTCTGCTTTTATAGTTAACATTCCTTGCCAAATTCGGGAAAGGTCTCGAAGATTGAAGATATAATGGAACTTGGATGGTGTGGGTAGCATCTTCACCTAAAGCAGAAAAAAATAGTTATTGTTCTAACTCAAAGACATCTAAAAGGAAAGATAAGCAATACACAATGGAAATAATACTTGCTTTCATATATCATAATCCGTGCCTCCTCTTTCTTCCAATGAAATCAGTGGCAAAAATTTCATTGATTTCAATGGAAGCAGGATTAAGCCTGTTACGTAAAATGTCAACAGTTAGAACATATAACTGAAAGCCCATATATTTTTCTGGTTTTAATTAAATAAAATTGATAACTTACAAAATGCATATCAACCCCATCTCTAAAATATATTAATATTGTTGTTGTGAGTAGTCTTTGCAGATACATAGCTACCAGGATGATTTGATTACAAATGCAACAGTTTTAAAGGCAAACAGACTCCTGGCAGAGAGGGGATAACTAAGCTTCTCCTTGTCTGTTCACATGGAACATCACTGTCATGTTGTCTGCCATGATTTGTACTGCCAGTCCTTGTATCTTGTGAAGAAATGTTATGCAGATCAAGCAAATCATTTTGAGTTTTGACATATTTATGTGAAGACGCTCTTCAGGGGTCCATAGATTTTATATTTGATGATGATATAGGTAACCTCCCAATCCAAACATAGCTATATCCTTCACCAGGAGACTAAGATTGGAATCTGGAACATGAGCTGCCACTGAAGGCACCAAATCACATCAATTCTAGAATCGGGCACCATCTCCCTTTTTTTCTTTTGGAAAATAGTGAGAGTAAAAACCCCTTTCTTTGAACAGCAAAAGAACATGTTCCAATCTTCTGAGATGTAGAAGTAGTTGGTTTTGATAGGTCAGTTTACACCACAAACGACTTCAGCGCCAAGAAGAGCAGAATCAAGAGGAGTAGAAAAGAGATCGTCAGCAATTGTGTCATGGGTCATCAGTACAAAATGAATCAACATCAGTGCCACAGAACTGGCACCAGGCACAGCCTGGAAGTTCTCCTAAAATACCAGTTTTCACCAGGACATCAGAGGGACACATTTCACACCATGAACTACCATCAGAGAGAGTGAGGTGAGATGAGCTATTTTTCTTTCCACTAATGCCCAGAAAAGGCAATCTGTACTTATGTTCCACAGAGGATCAGTGCTCCTTCCTACTACCATAAGAAGACCTTGCTAATAAGGCGGCAGTCTTGCTTGTCTTTGAAGCCAAGTTTTTTGGAAGAAATGGCCTGGGAATTAGGAGTTCAGTTAGAGCTCACAGGAGCATTCCTATACAGAAGCTGTACAGGCCCAGGAAGTTATTTTCTCTTACGATTAGAGGCGTAACCACCCTCCCCCCAAAAGTCACAAGAAGCTTAAGGTGAGCATTTCTTGCTTTCTGTATTCTTTTTGAGAATGAACAGCATAAAGAACAGCAGATAGATCATATATCCTTCCCTGCAGCAACAAAGGCATCTTGAGGGACAGTTATTTTGAGACATATGGTAAATGCCTCACAAGACAGGATATTCTGGAAACCAAATTACAAGGCTGACTCCCAATACCAGGAAAAATTTCCCTAAAACTATACAAAAATAGGGCTTTTTCTGTTCATTTTTTAAACCAATGTGCATACCTACACTATTTACACTAACACACACTAATTATATTAAGACCTAATTTACAGAACTGAATATAACAGAAACATTTTTGGGTTGCACAGTCTACAAGAGAAACAGATATTGCAGATGGTTCTATCACAAAACCATGAGCAGTAAGAAGGAACACAGTAATGCCTTATGCCAGGGTGCAGTGGGGGTGGGGGCGGGAGGGTTGTACTCTGGGTGCAAGCATGGCCTCAGGCATTTTTGGCCCAAAGGCTATGATCTTGCACTTGGAGCACATGCACACCAGAAATGGAATACACAGGGAAATCACTTGAATAGTAACTGGGGTACTGTTCTTGGCTGTCAGAGGAGAGAGTAGTCTAGTGGTTACAACAGCAGCTATATACTACATAGAGAAACACAGAGGCTTTTCAATTCCTTTCTGAGAGTCAGTGTGGTGTCTGCCATATTAGAAAACAGGAGTCTATCCAAGTTCTATAACATACCTTGTTCAAAGTTAAATTTATGTGTCAAGTGGTATAATTGTTAAGGGATTAATCAGCTCATTATCTTCCCAACCCCAATCTGACCAGCTAATCATGAATTCATCTCCTTAATCAGACCCTCTCTAGGGCTTCATTGGTCAAACAGTGACCAGAGAGCGGGTTCAGTTGCTGATGCCCAGTCCTCTATCACACACTTTGCCTGAAGGAAAAGTGTTTCATTCCCTATGCTCTCCTCACTTGAGGTACTACTTGGATTTAACCTTTCATTGCTGCTGGGGTGATCACCTAAAGTCCCCTTGCAAGTGTACCCATTCTCCAACTACAAACATCGCATTTGGTGGATGGAAATTGCCCCCTTGAGCCCACAGTCCTTGCACCAAGAACAACAAGAGGAGGGCAGTCTCTTCATTCTTGCCCCTTTTGTTTCATGGAAGAGTCTTCTGGTGTCATTATTCCTCCTAGCTACCCATGGTAACTTGTTCCCCAAACATCTCCATAGTGCTCTTGGGGTCCCTTTGTAAGGGTACATCAACACTTCATGCTTATTTTGGAATACGCTATTTCAAAATTTGTATTTCAAAATAGCTAATTTGGAAATAATACGTATACACAGTAAACACCCATCGAAATAGTGCTGAGCTATTTTGAAATAGAGCATCCACACTTATTGGATGCTGAATCGTATTTAAGACCACCCAGAAGCACTTCAGGCAGGGCATCAGGACAGCAGTCACTTCCCTCAGCTGCTGCCTCAGGCTATCTGAGGTTTGTGCTTAAAGGGACCGACACCCCTGTACAGTTGTGTCTCAGGCTCTTCTCCTTTGCTTACCTCTTTGAGGGGCAGCAAAGCCTTTTCACTGTGTGCTCTGGTTGCCCTTGTGGAAGCACAGCACTCCTGCCAAGGAGCCAGACCTGCCTCCAAGCAGACAACAGCTCTTACATCTCATGCTGCACCTCCTGGTGCAGTTTCTGCAGGCTGCCCTCATGACTCTGCAGGAGAAGAACCTCCAGCTCACTGTGGGGCAATTCCTCACCTCTCTTCATGCACTGCTCATGCAGCTCGATCCCACACACCCTCCCCTTTATACCATGCACCGCCATTTCTGGAGATGGGACACCAGTTCTGACTGGTGGGACCAGAACATCATGGAGTGGTGGGATGACAGGCAGTGGCTCCAAAATTTCTGCATGCAGAAGGACACCTTCATGGATCTGTGTGAGTGGCTTGCCCCTGCCCTCACATGATGGGACACCTACATGTGACCCTCTATCCCCCTCCAGAAGTGAGTTGCCATCGCTATCTGGAAGCTCGCCACGCTGGATAGCTATCGTTCTGTGGAGAACCAGTTCAGCGTGGGGAAATAGACTGTTGGGGCCATGCTCATGCAGGTATGACTCTCTTGTGCTATTGTCCCAGAGGGGCAGTGAACTGCTGGAGCAGGGTACCGTAGGGAAGGGGATGGTGGTGGAAGCCCCCTTCCCAGGAGGTTTATCAGTCCCATCTTCACAAAGCTCTGTTGGGGGATAGGGTAAGTAAGAGTTGCTTATGGTATGTGTGTGTGGGGGGCGGGGGAGGTGGTTGAGCTTGGGGTCTTCCCAAGGGCTCTGGCAACCCTGTGATTCTCTCTTTGTCTCCTTCTACAGGTGATGAAGGCCATCAACACCATTCTGCTGTGCACAGTCATCAACCTGGGCGACGTGGACCCCATCATTGCTGACTTTGCCATCATGGGCTTTCCCAGCTGTGGGGGGGGAGGGCTGCTGATGGCACCCATATCCCTATCCAGGCCCCCGACCACCAAGCATCTGAATATATCAACCACAAGGGGTACTTTTCTATGGTCCTGGAGGCCCTCGTGAACCACCGCAGCCAGTTCATGGACATCAATGTTGAGTGGTCGGGGAAAGCACACGATGCTCATGTCTTCAGGAACTCCAGCCTGTTCCAGAAGCTTCATGCTGGCACTGTTTTCCCTGACTGCACCATCAGGGTTGGGATTGTGGACATGCCCATGGGCATTGTAGCCAACCCTCTGCTCTCCTGGCTAATGAAATCCTACACCAGACACAATATTTCTGAAATGGTGAGTTATTTCCTTCTTTCTCTCTACCTGGGAGTCCTAGAAAAACCCAGAATTTTGTAAGCCCACAGGCCAAGTACAGGTAATCAGTCTCTTTTTATATGTCCTTGGTGTCCATGTTTGTAACATGCAAGAACCTGAGATGCTGTCAGTGTCCCCGTGGCTCCACCTTCTTCTTTTCAGAACCCTCTCTGAATGGAAGTTCTCTAGTCTTCTTCCCAAGATCCATCCTCTTAACATGTCACCACCTGGTAGCAAAGTCCACCTCTACAAATTCTTGTGTTAGTTTAATTCTTGTGTTGCTGCATCTGGGATAATGAGTTGACTCCAGATGCTGGATCCATAGCTAGATATTCTCTGGGAGGATAAGAACTGTTAAAAAATGACAACAGCTATTATACCATCTATACCTTGAGTGTCCAGCTTCAGCAAACAAGTGGCCTAGTCTGTCAGATTTTGGGCAAATGCCTTGGACCTTAAATCCCAGTCTATCTTGCAGCTAGAAAATTTTGCCTGTACTTTTCTGTTGAAAGTCCCACCCAAGTCCAGAATGGCTTACTTAACAACTTCATAATCCCTTGCTTGCTTGTCACTGAAAGCCATATAGGTCACCTGAATGTCCCCTGTTAAATAGAGAACTAGCTGTAGGACCCAGGTTTCCCTTGTCCCTACTTCTGCCCCTACCATCTCTCTCTCAAAACTAAGCAAAAATACATTGGGATTGTCCATAGGGCCAATCTTACTAAGGTTCACACTCTCCCAAACCTGTTTACTGCTCCCTGCCACAGGGTTCAGTACAGTTGGTAGTTGTTGTTGCTGCACCTGGGCTTCATCATCATCATCATCATCATCATCAACAACAACCATGGGCTCAATGCCCGTTGGTATCCGATGCCTCCCTCACTATTTCCTTCCATCTTTCCCTGTCCAGTGCAGAGTGGCTTAGTTTCTGTAGACTAGCTCCGCACCAATCTACTATATCATCTACCCATTCTCTGTGGTGTCTGCCTCTCCTATTCAGACCATCCATCATGCCGAATACCAGGGTCTTAACTTTTCAATCATCGTTCATTCTGCAGAGATGCCCGAATAGCTGTAACTTCCGTTGTATAACCTTCGGCAGTAGGTTCTCTTTCAGCTGTATCTTCCTATATAATTCCTCGTTGGTGACCTTCTGCATCCATCCTAGTCTCAAGATCTTTCTATAACAACTCCTCTCAAACGCCAATATTCTTCTCTTCCAATCTTTCGTTATCACCCATGTCTCAAATCCGTACAACATGCTGCCAAATACACGTTTTCAAGACACTCAGCTTCATTCTTAAGCTAACCACTTTACTTTTGCATATCTTATCCATCGCCTTCAAACTCACTCTTGCTTTCTCTATTCTAATTATTATTTCCTTCTTATAGTCTAGATCATACGTCATGTTGCTCCCCAAATACGTGAACTTCTTTATGTTCTCTAGTTCGATCCCATCTACCCTGATCTTCCTTCCTATTTCCTTATCTCCAAATACCATTGTCTTCGTTTTATCAATATTCATAATCGGTCCATACCACTTCCCTTCCTCATTTAGCACCTGCACCATTCTTGCTAGCTTCTCTTCATCTTCCTCAATGATAACTATATCATCCGTGAAACTCAAGTTGTTAATTCTGATCCCATGCACCGATATCCCTTCTACCTCTTCCTTGATTTTGTCCATCGCTCTCTCTAGGTGCGTGATGAAGATACTCAGCGATATTGGATCTCCTTGTCTTGTACCTCTATTCATTCTAAATCAACTTCCCAACTCTCCACATGTTCTCACCGCATTATCGTTGATATCCTTCAACAACCGTATCAGTCTGCTATCCACTCCGTATAACTCAAACACCGCCTAAATCACTTTCTAATCTATACTGTCAAATGCCCCTAGAGGCTTCATGGCAGAGTTTCCTGGGCTTGCTCCTTTATAAATTCCTGACGACTTTTTTGTTGCTCCGCTTGCCAGGTGAGAAAGGATGTTCCCTCCAAGTGACAGAACTGTTGGAAGGCCTGCAGAACCTTCTGCATTCCTTTCTGCTGCTCAATGAGCCATCTCCTAGCCTCCTGAACTGTTACACTGGCTCCCCCAGCAGACTTGTCTGTCCAGATGGAAGCAGGATCCCAGGCAAGCACCTATCTGTGGGTTCCTCCACTCCCATCAGCTTTGCTTCATAGAGATGGCTCAGAAACCTTCCCTTTGTAGATATCACCTAACAATTCATTTATAGTGGTTTACTCTACCATCTTTATATACTGATGCAGTCATGGGAATTACAATGCTATCCTGCTTCATTATCCCATCTCCTAAAAGAAAGGGTAAAGGAGTCTGCCCAGAAAACTTCCTTTTATCATTCCAGTCTGCCCACCCACCTGCCTCCTTTTCCTTCCCTTCTCCCACCCCCCATCCTCCCCACAACCTCTTGGGCTCCCTTCCTTCCTTTGTCCTGTGCCCTTTTATCCAGTCTCCTTGTACATGGCACTTTCTTGCACATTATCTTTCAAGTCCCACAGCACAATTCCACATTCAGAAACAATAAGACATTAAAAATAAATTCTGCATCGCTATAAGGAACTTCCTTCTGCCTTCAGCTGGTAAGGAAACACACTACAAGAACACATTAATCTCCCTCACAATATAAAGCAGAACCTTAATCACAACTTATGCTGCCCTACAAATAGAAGATCCACTGCACAATTAACTTGTGCACATATGTGAATACTGAATATTTGCTAAAGTTGCTGAGGATGCAATTAAGGCTTGTGGTACACTGTGAGAGAGAGTAATATGCTGTCTGAGTTCCTTGTGAGACTTCCTGTCACTCAGTGGAAAATGCATCTCTCTTGTCTTGCTTTTTAGTATTTTTAAAGGTAAGTACCACGTTTTCCCTCTTTAAGTCCTTTGAACCCTTACTTGTCTGAGTTCATAAAAAACTGTGAAATAGTTCAGAGGTATTACAAGATAAATTTTATCAGGCCTGCCCACCGTGAAAATGCTGACTTGAATGTATCTAATTTATCTACATATTTTTAACCTGTTTTTCCCTATTCTGACCTGTGTTAATATTATTTGTGTTAAGCATCTGGTCACAATTAGATTTCTTAGTGAAGACTGAAACAAAATAGATATTCAAGATGTCAGCCTTCTTTGTTTCATCTGTTATTTGCTCTCCATCCACATTAAATAATGAACCTAAATTTTTCTTCAAATTTTTGTTACTTCTAACGTATTTCTTATTTTTATTGCATTTTATGTCAGTTGTCAGCTGTAACTTATATTGTGCCTTAGCCTTTCTGATTCTGCCTCTACATACGTGTGCCACTCTTTCATACTCATCCTTAGCAATTTGTCCTTGATCCCACTTTTTGTAGGATTCCTTTTTAATTTCCAGGTCATTAAAGGGCTCCTGAGGGAGCCATATTGGTCTCCTACTAAAATCTAAATATTATTTTCTAAAAAAGTACGTATTTAGCTCTTTTGATTGCTGAGAGTGTCTTGAAAATGTGAACCAGGTATAACTGAAGCAAACTTGTATTTACAGAATCTGAAATAACTTTTAGGGATGTGAACCATCCCATTTATTTCAGTGGGTGCTAACTGAGATGCTCAACAAAATAATGTTTATTTTCTCTTTGATAAACAGAAAGAGTGAAAGTTGATACTTGTGGCTTCATTTACACAAATTTTGTGCTAGTATAACTATTTTAGTTAGCTTCAGAGGGGTAGCCGAGTTAGACTGTAACTGGAAAAACTCAAAAAACAACGAATAGTCTAGTAGCACCTTAAAGACTAACAAAACATGTAGATGGTATCATAAGTTTTCGTGGGCAAAACCCAATTCTTCAGATGACTGGAGTTTTAAAAGTCCAGATCCAAGAATAAATAAGGGGCGGGGGGAGGGAAAGGAGAAGAAAGACAGTGAATAGATTGTTCAAGTTACAAGAGACTGTTAAGAACAATTAGCAGCTCCATTGTTTGGTTGGTTGGTTAAGTCATTAGGATGTGGAAGGTAGTGTGCGAGCCAGCCGATGTCTCTGTTCATTCCATTCTGATAAGAATTAAACTTGTAAATGAAGTTAAGTTCCAAGGCTTCCCTGTATATTTGATTTGTGGAATTGGCCTGAAACAACATAGTGACTTTGAGATCCATTAAGGAGTGCCCAGGAAGGTTAAAGTGTTCTCCAACAGGTTTCTGTGTGCAGTCTTTTCGGATATCTAATTTGTGTCCATTAATTCTTTCTCGTAGAGACACAGGTCTTGGGGGAAAGGCCAATTCTTGCTTACAGACAACCCCTTAACCTCAAACAAATTCTTTCCAGTAACCACGCAACACACCTCCATCATAATCATCCAGGAACCCACCCAGCCCCAGTGCCAACTCTGCTCACACTTCTACACAAGTGATATCATCACTGGACCCAACCACGTCGGCCACTACATCAGGGGCTCATTTAAGTGCACACCCATTAATGTGATCTATGCCATCAAATGCCAGAAATGCCCCATTGCCATACATATTGGCCAAACTAGACAGTCTCTATGGGAAAGAATTAATGGATACTACCTTCCACATCCCACTGACTTAACCAACCAACCAACCAACGAAGCTGCTAATTATTCTTAGCAGCCGCTTGTAACTTGAACAATCTATTCACTGTCTTTTTCCCCCTTTTTTCCCCTGCTTCTCCCCCCTTCCCTTATTTATTCTTGGATCAGGACTTTTAATACTCCAGTCATCTGAAGAAGTGGTTTTGCCCATGAAAGCTCATGATACCATCTACATGTTTTGTTCGATTTAAGGTGCTACTAGACTATTCATTATTTTTTATTTTAGTTAGGGATGGTTTAATTTGCTTTAACCAAAAAAGCTATACTAATGTAAAATACCTTTATGTCGACATAGCTGTCCACACTAGAGATGTTGTACAGCTTTAACTATACCAGTATAGTAAAAATGGTACAATTTTTGTGTGTAGAGAAGCCCCAAGAAAGAAAAGGAAGGATTAAACTATAAAGATTGGCATGATCTGTTGTGAGTGACAGCTCTTCAGTACCATGAATGAGTGAGTAGTAACATCACTTTCTCCAACTACTTTGCCTTAACCCAAAGAGCCTAGCATTGCCCAGTGGAGCAGATAAGACCCCTCTAAGAGGAGCCATGGTCATGAAGCCCAGTGGAACATATGAGTCTCATCAAAAGAAAGCTCAATATAAACAGCCCAGCAGAGCAGGCAGACTCCCATGAGGGAAAGCCAAGTGTAAAGGGCGCAGGGAGCATTCTTGATCATATTTGGAACACCTGCATAATTTATTGTGAGTGGCATCTTATGTGAATTGATCTTATTTTGGGACATAATTTAGAAGACCATCATTCCTATATCTCTCCTCTGCCCATTAACCCTGATCACAGTGGGTATCCACTATGGGTAGTTTTATGAAAGACAACTTTTTTGAATTTTGTAATAAGTATCTAGTTTATGGTAACAAACAGGCACCCTGTTAATAAATAGTGAATACAGCTCCATTATTTCTTGTTTCTGTACCTTAGTCCATTGCCACAATATTCTGCCAGCTGGAACTAATTTCTTTACCATGTCACATATTTCAGGGTTGAATTTTCTGCATGAATGAAAGTATCCAGAGCCAATTATTCCTGAAAAATAAGATGTCATATGTAATTTTAGAATGATTGCAAAATATAATTCATTCTTTCCTAAGAAATAACGGTTATTTACTTTACAGTAGCTAAGGTTCTTTGAGATACACTGTCTACATAGATTACACTTCTGGTGCACAGTCCCCTCTCCCCCATGCATGTAAGATTGGAATTTTTTTTTTGGCCAGCTGTCCTTTGAGGCTCTTACTGTGCCCTAGATGTCCTTGCATACACACACACCACAGAGGGACATAAAGAATGGAATGGGCCTAACTATCTTTCAGTTCCTTTACCATAACACCATCCACGAGGGCCTGAATCTCCTCTACCCTTTGGCTATGTCTACACTACGAGTTTTCTCGGCAAAAAATATGCTAATGAGGGACTCATTTGCATGTGTCACAATCTCATTTGCATATTTTCTGCCAATCCATTTTTGCACTGGGGTTTTTGTGCAAAACCAAGCAGTGTGGACATTTTCTTTTTCACAAAAACCCCTTTTCCCGCAAGATCCTTATGCCCCAAAAAAGGAGGTATACCGATCTTGCAGAAAAAGGGGTTTTTGCACAAAAAGAAAATGTCCACATTCCCTGGTTTTGTGAAAAAAACCCAGCACAAAAACGGATTGGCAGAAAATATGCAAATGAGATCACGACTCATGCAAATGAGTCCATCTTTAGCATATTTTTGCTGAGAAAACTCGTAGTGTAGACGTAGCCTTTGAGTGGATGTTACAGATACAAAAGGCCATTTCCATGAATAGATGGGCTAGATAGCAATTTGCTAGGGACTCTAAAGGAAGTCACATTAATTCTGCCAAGACTAAATTAAGGTTTCCCTGAGGGTGAAGGCTCCTGAACTTCAGAAAATACATGAATAAGGCCCTTGAGAAATCTTGCAATTGTAGGGTAGTAAAATATGGGACAGGACAGTGACTGGGTATTGTTGCTAAATGTACACTCATGGAGCTGATGGAAATCCCTAAATGCTTTATTGATAGCAGACAGCCCAAAATAGTACATGTTGGAGCTTCTACAGGAGATAAGTGGCTGAAAGAGAAAATCTCTTCTATTTGGCTGCATCAGTCAGTCTAGGTGAGCCCTTTTTGCTAGGGATCAGTATCATAGACAAAAGCAGGAAGAGTTTCTTTTGACAGTAAATTGACCAACATTTCTTGGGCCAAGCTGGGGCCAGCACAATCACTATCTCTGAATCCTGCTTAATTTCCTCAGGGCTCTAAGTATTAACAGGGTTGGTGAATAAGAAATTGGTGGATAAGCACATACCATGAGATGAGTAAAACATCCAACAGGAAGCCTGGATTCAGGCCTTCCTTTGAACAGCATGTTTGGCATCTCTTGTTCCAATTTGAAGCAAACAGGTCAACTGTCAGGTATCCCCGCATGCAAAGCTGCTCATAGGATAGACTCTTTGACAGTCTATTTGCAAACTGCCTGCTGAGCTGGTCTATTAGGACACTCTGCAAGCCTGGTAGTGCAGATATACTTGTGTGATTCTGATCCTTAGATCCAAGCCTACTGTTCATTTGAATTATGTGGGATTTGTTGGGAGATGAAGGAAGCTGAAAATCATGACTGTTTGCAAGTCTGTTTCAATAAACGGATTTTGAAAAGTATAATGTAGAGGCCTGCTTCCTAACATGCAATTTTCATTTTTGTAATTCTAAATTATATTCTGTGTTCTCAAGTTCATTCTGAATCCTACTCAAATTCCACAAAAGACACACTGATGGGGGTCAGCAGGGTGGAAGGAAGCAGTTGCTCCAGGAGCTGGCTATTCAAAAGGGCCCAGAGCTCATGGTTACTGCCACCACTGCAGCAGCAGCAACGGCCCAAGTCCTGGGCCCTTTAAATCACTACTAGAGCACTGGGTGGTGTGCTCCAGGTGACACTGAATAGGTGTGGTAGGGGGCAGTGCAGTGCAGTTTGGGCAGTGCTGAGGGCTGGCTGTCACAATCCCATCCTTTCTGCCCTTCCAGCATTGTGAAGCTGGCCTCCCACCCCCACTTTGCCAAAGGACCCAACAATCCTGTTGGCCCCCCTGCAACCAGGTCATACCTGCCAAAACCAGACAGATATTAATAGATATAGACCCTCTAACTCAGCTGAACACATTTAACTGGGAGAGGAATTGAAAGGAACTGAGTGCAAAAAAACCCATACATCGTGCTAAAAGAAATACAGTAGAGTCCGGATTATCCGACCTTTGCTAAGCCGACATTCCGCTTTATCCAACATAGCCGGATAAACTCTGGGGTGCCATGCCGCATGCAGCCTCCCTGGCTGAAGAGGCTCCAGCAGCAGCCCCTGAAAGCAAAACTAAATCCCTGCACTGCCCCCGGCCACCTGCCATGTGACCTGGCCCTTTTCTCCTTCCCCAGCTGCTGACGTCCCTTGAATTGCAGCACATGGCGGGCGACTGAGAGTCCAGGCCGCGGGTCGGAGACTCCTGCCAGCGCTGCTCGGTCCCCATTCCTGCCTGGCCCCTTCCCTCCCTGCAGCTCCCAGGCGCGGGCCAGAGAATGGCCCCGCTCGCTGCCCTGTCGCTCCGGGCTCTGCTGCTGCTGCTCCTGCTCCTGCTGGTGCCGCTCGGTCCCCATTCCTGCCTGGCCCCTTCCCTCCCTGCAGCGCCCGGAGTGATGGGGCAGCGAGCGGGGCCATTCTCCCAGCCCGCGCCCAGGGGCTGCAGGGAGGGAAGGAGCCAGGCAGGAATGGGGACCGAGCGGTGCCAGCAGGAGCAGGAGCAGCAGCAGCAGAGCCCGGAGAGACGGGGCAGCGAGCGGGGCCATTCTCCCGGCCCGCGCCCAAGGGTTGCAGGGAGGGATATCTTTCGGGAAGCCTGACAGCTGTAGCCATGATGATTTTCTCATAACAACGGCGGATGCTAAGGACCTTGCAGCCGTGTCTGCTGCATCCAGTGCTGCCTGTAGGGCTGTTCTTTCATGTTTGCATTGTATTGTTCCTTTTTATTGTCAGGAACCTGATTAATAAAGGTTGACAATTGATCAAATACATGGTGTGTGTATTTAGCAAGAAGCACCACGTAATTCACAATCCTGATCTGGAGACTTGCAGACAAGTAGGCCTTTCTGCCCAGTGTGTCCAGACACTTCCATTCTTTGTCCTGTGTGGACGTGCGGTTAAACTGTTGCTTGCCCCTTTGATTAGCAGCCTCTACCACTAAGGAGTTTGGTGGAGGGTGTGAGAATAAAAATTCTGTGTTTTTTGGAGCTACATAATATTTTTGATCAGCTCATTTCCCAGTCGGGGTGATTGTTGCTGAAGTCTGCCACAGAGCCTTGGCTGGGTCCATCAGGGCTTCATTCATAGGGACAGCCAGTTTGTTCTGTGACAAAGCGTAGAGGATGTTTGTAAGTTTGTGCTGGATCTCAGGCATATCTTCAAGTGGAGTGTCCAGTGCAACTGCAACCCTCCTAAAGAGCTCTTGGAAAGACCTGAAATCATCCCCCATGGCATTTGGTGGGGGCAGGATTGTGTCTTCAGTTGTTGAGGAAGTAAGATGCTTGTTAGATATTGAGTCTAATGTTGTTTCTGCCCCTGTGACCTCCATTTCCCCTTCCTCCTCTGATGAGGTAAATTGTTCAAAAGGGTTTTGGGGGGGCTCTTGTGTCTGGTCCCCTTGAGGCATCTGGTGGTGTAGGATTCTGTAGACTGCCCATGGGTCCCAGAAAGGCCAGCGGGGTGACATGGATGGTAGAAGCCACTGTGTTTGCTGCCACTGGTGGCCCTGGCATGGTTTAGGGGACAATGTACTTAAGAGGTTGTTGTACAGCGAGCCTTCTTCGTTCCCTTCCTCACTTAATAGCAAGCACGTTGACTGTGATGCTGGTGAGAATCCTAATCTGGAGGAACTTTGGTTGCCCCTGGGGGCAAGTAGTGGCATTCTCGGTACCGATGTCACTGCCAGGTCTGCTGTGGTAGTAAACTGAGGCAGATAAGGTGAGGGGAGCATTAAGTTGTTCTGCGTTATGAATGGAGCTTGTGTCTGTATAGGTATTGTGGACGGTGCCCTATGGCTCTTGTCTGCTTTAGTGCTATTATGTGGTACTGCCCCTTTAAGCTCTTGTGCTGCTAAGCCATTGCTAGCGTTGCTAGCGTTCCTGCTGCCGGCACTGTTCCTGAGTCTGTCAGCACCCTTTTGTGTGCTTTGAGAGGTGCTGCAGGTATAGCAGCTGGTGCTGCAGTCATTGTCACCCTTGGCATGGCCATTAGGGGCAGTTGTGTCAGCACCGGCTTGGAGCTCTTCTGCTTGCGCTCCGCAGGAGCTTTGGGGGTGGGAGAGGTCATGCCTTCTCACTTGGGTCCTGGCTTTTTTGAGTGCTGGTCCCCTTCCCCACCTGCTTCTTCTTCACCTTAGTGTTGGTAGGCGTGGAGGCAGGCTTGCTGTGTTTCCTTGGTGGTGATTCTGATGCCACAGAGAAGTGGGACCTCTTTCTGGGTGTCTGAGCCCTGTCCTGGTCCCTGGGGCTTGAGCAGTAGTCTAGCTCCCTATCCTGGGCACCCTCAAGGGATCTCCTTGGGGATGATGCCCTCTCAGTTGTTGGTCTGGAGTCTGACTCCATTTGCATCAATTTTAACTGCAGTTGTCTGGATTTCCGGACTCTGTCAATTTGAGGCAGTGCTTACACTGCTGTGTATTATGAATCTGTCCTATGCAGGGGATACAGCATGAGTGTCCATCAGCAAGGGATATAGATAGCCTGCAGGATTCACACTTTTTAAAACCTGAGGCACCAGGCATGTCCTGGTAAATTTCTTCTGTGAGCCGGTCTCATTTGAGGGACCGCTTGTGTATCGGTTCTTAAGCCATGGCTGCTGTGAAGCCCCTGGGAGGTTCTTCCCCTGTCTTCTTTTCTTCTTCTTCTCTCTCTCTCTCTCTCTCTCTCTTTTTTTAAGATAGAGAAAGCTAATCTAAC
Organism: Pelochelys cantorii; assembly: GCA_032595735.1. NCBI lineage: Eukaryota > Metazoa > Chordata > Testudines > Trionychidae > Pelochelys > Pelochelys cantorii. The sequence goes on along the minus strand of CM064328.1, from coordinate 144,835,301 downwards.
CTATTTACAGCTCAACTTAACCTAAGTACAAACGTCTAACAGAAATTTAAGGCTGAGGTGAATGAGGGCAACTGCTCTTCTGTGACTGAAGCTGGTGGTGATCAAAGAAGAACTGAGGAGGTGGTTGGCTGTGTGTGCAAGATGAACATTCCAACTGTCACATGCCAGAGTTTCACATGCACAGACAAGCACAGGGCACTGCTACTAGAAGTCTGCTGACCATGGGTGCAGCGGCACTGGCACACCTAAGGTGGAGCACCCACAGGGACACTCCTCGAAGAACACTGGTTTAAAACATCAAAGATTAGATTGCATCTATAATCCTACTCAGCTCTGCATAGATGGCTATGTGGAACACCAGCAAGAACTTAATTCCTTGTGCTACTCCTCACACAGTGGGTAATCATAATCTGCGTCATTCAGTGCACAGGAAACTAAAATACTTGTAGTAAGCAGCACCAGTGTAGGAAGAGGAGATTACTCACTTGGACAGTAACTGACATTCTTTGAGATGAGTGTCCCCATGGGTGCTCCACAATAGGTTAGTGCACCACCACCGCACATTCAATCACAGATTTCAGAGCACTGTCCCCGGGGCCGCACATGCACGTGACTGCAGCTGCATGCTTCTAGGTTGCGGGCATCGCGCATGTGCAAGCCGCCTTCAGTTCCTTCTCTACCCAGAACGATCCTGTTAAGAAGGCCAGGATTCCAAAGTAGCGGAGAGGAAGGGTGGGTAGTGGAAAACCCACGGGGACACTCAACTTGAAGAATGTCAGTTACTGCACAAGTGAGTAACCTCTTCGAGAGACAGAGATGTCCCCATGGGTGCTCCACCTTGTGTGACTACAAAGGTATTCCAGATTAAGGAGGTAGGGACTCTGGATCTGGCAAGAATGCAGTGGAGAGGACTGATTTGGCAAATTTTAAGTTGGAGAGAGATCTTTGTGTAAGCGCGTAGTGCTTTGCAAAGGTGTGGTGTGATGACCATATAGCAGCTGCGCAAATGTCTGTTATGGATACTTTGCATAGGAATGCTATTGAAGTAGACATGGCTCTAGTAGAATGTGCCTATATGTTGTCAGGAGGGACCACTTCTGATAGTGAATAAGGGTATGTCTACACTAGCTCGTTAGTTCGAGCTAGGTAGGGTAATGAGGGCAAGCGGAGTTGCAAATGAAGCCTGGGATTTAAAGATTTGCATCTTCCCGTCCGGGCGCCATTTTTAAATCCCCCTAGTCCGAACTAATTGCCCGCGGCTACACGCGGCAGTCAAACGTTAACTCGAACTAAGTCCTTAGTTCAAGTTAACTGCTACACCTCGTGGAATGTCGACCTGCCTAATCTGCATCCCTCTGCTGACAGAGGATTGCAGTCTAGACATAGCCTGGGTGCCTGTAGGCCTTTTAAAAACCTCTTAGTGAGTGGATGTGCAAATATCGATGAGATATCTATCTTAAGGTAAAAGGTAGTTATAGCAACAAGGTGAACCTTGATGGAAATCATAGCAAGGTCCACTTGTTTAAGGTGCAGTAGGTAATCAAGGATGACAGGTAAGAAGGATGTTGAGGGTATGACATAGAGATTGACACACCATATGGAGAATCTTTTCCATTTCTGTAAATAAGTCTTATGGGTGCTCTGTGCTCTACTGTGCAGTAGGACTCTTTGCACCTGTTGTGAACAGTTCAGTTCTAGTTCAGAGACCCATCGAGGAGCCAAGCTTTCAGAGTAAAAAGAAACTCAGAGTCCTTGGGTGAAATGTAATAATTTTTGTCTGCTCTTTTACAAGTAGGTGTGGCTGATGCTGGTGCTTGCCACACCATTTTCTCTGGTTCCATTATTGCTGGGTTAATCATTAGGGCTATTTTATAAGATGCTATCGAGTGCAGTATGTCTGTTAATTTGTGTTGGTTTTCGATAACTTCCTGGGGGGATGTTTAGCTCAGCAGTTACTCTTTTAAAATGATCTTGGAAGTGTGCAAAATCATCTGCAGTAGTCAGAGTTGGGGGCATAACAGCTTCATCTGGTGGGGTGGGTTCATTTGCATCCATGGGTATGTCTGACGTGTGGTCAGGGTGGTCCCCTTCTAGGGCTTGCGTTCACTGTGGCGATGGGGACTGTGATGGAGAAAAATATTCCACTGAATTATGATGTTTCCAGTTGTATTGGTGTTTCTGCTGAGGTTTCCAATGGCTCATTGGAAGGATATGGCATGGAGAGAGGCACCTGGGGGGGTTACCATGATCTGAGTGGGGAGAGTTTTCTGGAGAAAACCCCACATTAAGGTCTTTCTTGGATATGAATGAAAATCTTTCCTGCAATAACATCAGTTGTGGTGGTAGCATACCAGGGGAATGACTGATACCGAGAAAGGATGAATTGAGTGTGGATGAGACTAATAAGTCTTTATGTTGCATGTATTGTTGTGCTGGAGTTGATGGTGCCATATTTGATAGCACTGAGAGTATCTGTGGCGTTGGATTGTGCCTCGGTGCCAGGTGTTACAGCTGGCGTGGAGTTTGTTTGCTGCGTCTGTGCCAGATGGTGCTGTAGCTGATGAGGCAGGAAACTTAAAGCCTGATGCCTCGGAGCAGGGTTATGAGTAAGAATGTTAAAATGGGATTATCTGGCTAATCATATAGTTGATACAATTTGTATTGACTATACAATTAGTCAATAAGCACTGCTGTGCAGAACCGCAGTGGAGGTAGTTCCAGGAGCCACCCATGCTGCGCCTCTGCATTTTAAATATAATAAGAGCCACTGGGCTCTTACTACATTTAAAATGCTGAGGCGCAGTGATCAGCGTGAGCTGGGATTGCTTGGTCCCGGCTCGCGCTGAGTCCAGCAGCCCCTGTTCATGGCAGATAGTCCTGTCCACCGTGAACAGGGGCTGGTGCGGGAGCAGCCTCTGTTCGCAGTGGCCAGGGCTGGTCACAGACAGGAGCTGCTGACTGAGCAGCCCCTGCCCACAGCCAGCCCTGGCCACCGGGAACAGGGGCGGCTTGGTGGCAACAGCTCCTGTCCGTGGGGAGGGGAGGGGGAGCTTCCCATTGTGACCACTGTGGATAGGGGCTGCTTCCCAGCAGCATCCCCTATCCACCCCCCGCTCCCCGCAGCCTCTGATAGAGGCAGCGTGGGGGCAGGCGGCACCCCAGAGACGGAGCTCAAAGGAACCAGCTTTTAAGCCGGCTCCCCCCAGCACCAGCTCCTGTCCCCCCACTTGCTGCCTCTTAGAAAGGCAGCAAGGGAGGAGGTGCTGCAGAGAGGATGGGGTGAGCAGGGACTGCTTGAGTCCCCGCTCACCCCATGTTCCCTGTGGCACTTCTGCTTTTGAAATGTACAAGAGCCCCGGAGCCACAGCAGAGATGGTGTTGGGGGAACCGGCTCCTGCTCCTCTCCCCTTGCTACCTTTCTCTGATAGAGGCAACAAGGGGGTGGGGCAGTGACTAGTCGAGTGGCTACTTTACTATTCGATAAGCATTTGCTTATAGGATAGTCAACTAGTCACAAAGGGTATGTCTACACTGCCACCCTAGTTTGAACTAGGATGGCTAATGTAGGCATTCGAACTTGCAAATGAAGCCCGGGATTTAAATATCCTGGGCTTCATTTGCATGTTCCTGGGCGCTGCCATTTTTAAATGCCCCGTAGTTCAAACTACCTGCCCACGGCTACACGCAGCACGGACTAGGTAGTTCAAATTAAAGCTCCTAATTCGAACTACCGTTATTCCTCCTGCAAGGAGTATGTCTACGCAGCAAAGTTATTTCAAAATAACTTTCCTAGAGTCTACACAGCGAAACCGCTATTTCAAAATTAAATCGAAATAGAGGAGCGCTTATTTCGAATTTGGTAAACCTCATTCCATGAGGAATAACGCCAAATTTGAAATAGCTATTTTGAAATAAGTGCTGTTTAGACGCTTATTTCGAAATAGGGGGCCTCCAGCCCTTCCCAGGGTGCCCTGGTGGCCACTCTAGGCCAAACCAGGAAAACTCTTCTGCTCCCCCCCCGAGCCCCGGAGCCCTTAAAGGGGTAGACTTTGGCCACAGTGCCTGTGCCAGCTGCAAGCCTGCCAGCACAGAGCCAGCAGTCGCTGCCCCTGGCCAGCAACCCACTGGCACCCAGACCTCCACCGCTCCCCAGGAGCATGCTGTCAGCTCCCAGGAACCTGCCAGGGGCCGCAAAAGGTGGGTGCCTTCCTGGTCTAGTGTGGAGATCATGGACCTGACTGAGGTTTGGGGGGAGGCCTCCAATGTCCATGATCTCCGCACTAGACGCAGGAACACAGCCGTCTACAGGCGGATGGCTGACAGCCTGGCCACCAAAGGCCACATACGTACCCAGGAGCAGGTGCGCATGAAAAATCAAAGAGCTGCAGCAGGCCTATGCCAGGGCCACAGGGGGCAGCTCCTAACCAGGGGCTGACACAGACCCCTGTCCCTGTTATGATGCCCTGGACCACATCCTGGGGGGTCAGATGGTCCGTGCCGCCCAGGTGGTCATCGACCCTGGGGCAGAGGGCCCTGAGCAAGGCACGGAGGAGAAGGAGGAGGACGACGACAGCCAGGAGTCGCAGGAGCCTGGAGGGAGCGTGGTTCTCACCCAGGACCCCCGAGGCATCACAGCAGCCATGTCACCGGTGTCATCCAAGGGTGGGGAGGCCTCGACATGTGAGTGCATCACTGTCCCCTTATGTGGGGAGGAGGAGGGGGGAGGGAGAGGGATACCAGGGACTGCACGTGTAGGCCTGCTGACCATGGAGCATGCAGCAACCTGTGCATGTGCTGTGCCACTCTGGGCATGTGGCCCCGGCTGGCTGCCACACAGGGGCCCTGGCCTGTTACCCACACGCGTGTATGTATGAAGGCACATGACATGCTCCTGACCCTGGGGAGGGACACTGCATGATGCCCTCCCTCCACGAGCCCCCTCTACACAGAGGCAGGGCACATCTCCCTTCCCCCCCTCCACACACTATATACAGCACAGAGGCATGGGTGGCAGTCCTGGGCCAGCTCACACTCCCGGGGATAGAAGGACATGCCAAACATAGCCTGTGTGCAAGCACATCAGCTCTGATGGTGCGGAGAGCTGCGGTCCTCGCCATGCAGAGCGGGGCTGGGCTTCACCCACTGTGTCCCCAGGGATAACTGACCACTTCTCTTATTTCTCCACAGCTGTAGCAGCTGCGAGTGCAGGGTGCACCACCCCACCCAGGACATCCTCCCGCACCCGGGCACTCAGCAGGCTGACCTGGCACCAGGAGGAGTACCAGCGGCAGCATCTGGGGCTCCTGCAAAGGCAGGTCCGCAACCTGGAGCACTGGGTGCATGAAGACCTGCAGCTGTGGCGGGAGCTGCTTGCCCAGGGCCATGCCATCTGCAACCACCTGCAGACCCTGGTGCAGAGATTGGTGCCTCCTGCCACTTCAGCCCCTGCTATCACTTCTCCTCCCACTCCTGCTCCCCCTCCTGCCTCCCCCCCACCCTTAATACCCATTCCCCCTCTTCAGGGACACCAAGGCCCCTGCACCCACAGTGCTGGGAGACAGATGGACCAGCAAGACCTCCAACCCTGAGCTTCTCCTCCCCCTTCCTCCCCTTGCCTCCCCCTTTCAGCTCCCTCCTCCCAGGTTTTTCCATCCCCTCTTCTACCCTCTCGCCTCCCCTCTCCCATCCTCATTCCCCCCCCCCAGTCATGTTCAATAAACAGAGTTTGTTTTTGGCAACACATGTGTGTTTATTTTACATCAGGAAGGGGGAATTAGGGAGGGGAAAGTGGAAGGACATGAGGGTGAAATAAGGCACAAGGCCCTAGTAGGGCACACCAGGGAGACTTCACTCCTCCTCCATCTGGAAGCTCTCCTGCAGGGGCTCCTGGATACCGACAGCCCCCCAATGGGCCTCCCGGCTGGCAGCCATGCGGGGCTGCACGTACAGGACAGCCAAGTGGTCGGCCTCTGCCATCCAGGCTGGCAGGAAAGCCTCCCCCTTCCTTTCACACAAATTGTGCATGACACAGCACGCCACCACCATGTGCGGAATATTCCTCTTGGAGAAGTCCAGGTGGGAGAGGAGGCATCTATATCGGGCCTTCAGCCAGCCGAAGGCACCCTCCACCACAATGCGGGCCCTGCTGAGCCTGACATTAAAGGCCTGCTGGGAGGGGTTGAGGTGTCCCATGCGGGGCTTCATGAGACAGGGCTGTAGTTGAGGCCACATCCCTCACCAGGCACACAGGCATGTCCACATCCCCAACCCTGATGTGGCAGTCAGGGAAGAACGTCCCAGCGTGCAGCCTCTGGCACACAGAGGAGTTGTGGTAAACCCGCGCGTCGTGTGCTTTGCCGGACCAGCCCATATTAGTGTCCAGGTGGTCCATATTAATGCCCCAGTGGTCTGGCACAGCCTGCAGGATGATCGAGAAGTATCCCTTCCAGTTTATGTACAGGGAGGCCTGGTGGTCTGGGGCATGGATGGGGATGTGTGTCCTGTTGATTGCCCCCCCGCAGTTGGGGAAGCCCAGAGTGCCAAAGCCCTCAATGACCACATCCACATCAGTGAGGTGGATGACTCTGTGGAGCAGCACTCTGTTGATGGCCTTGACCACCTGCAGAGGGACACACAAAACCGAGAGTCACTGGGGTGCCAGGGTGGCTGACAGTGCTCCTTCCCTGCCACTGCCCCACACCCCCTCCCCAGGAGCAACCCCTCCTGCAATCCTGGCCACATAGGCAGTCCGTAGTGAGGGTGGGACAGAACAAACCCTCCCGGGGAGGGGACTTGCACCACCTCCCCCGCTTTTCCCTGGGGTAGCCCATCACCTCCTTGCCCTCCCCACCAGGGACAGTGGCTGGAGACTGCCATACCTGCATGAGCACTGCTCCGATGGTGGATCTTCCCACGCCAAACTGGTTTGCCACGGATCGGTAGCTATCCAGCATGGAGACCTTCCAGAGGGCGATAGCCACATGCTTCTGGAGGGGAATGGCGGGCCTCACGTGCGTGTCCCATCACTGCAGAGCAGGGGCGAGTCACTCACAGAGCTTGAGGAAGGTGTCCTTCTTCATTCTGAAATTCTGGGTCCATTGTTGGTCTCCCCAGCACTCCAGGACGATGTGGTCCCACCAGTCGCTGCTGGTGTCCAGACGCCAGATGCAGCGGGGCACACTGGCGTCCGGGCACTGCTGCTGCTCCTCCTCGTCCCCCAGGAGGGTCCAGAAGAGGGCCTGGGGGTCGGGCTGCAGCAGATGCTGAGAGGCAGTCTCCAGCAATTGCAGCCAGGCTTGCAGCAAGACATCCAAAATGAGCACCAGAGTGCCCAGGGGCAGTTCTGGCTCCATGGCGCCAAGTGCTGTGGTGTCCCGAGTCAAGGCAACCAAAGCAGACAGAGACAAAAATGCTTTGCTGTCTCAGCGAGGTAGGCAAGCAAGCAGGGAAAGCTGAGAACCAGCTGTCCGGGGGGTCCCTTTAAGCACAAGCCTCAGATAGCCTCAGGCAGCAGCCACACAAAGTAACTACTGACCTGATGCCCTGCTGGAACCGGTTTCAGCTGGCCTTAAATGCGATTCAGTGTCCAATCAGTGTGGACGCACTATTTTGAAATAGAAAAATGCTATTTTGAAATGCATTTTGTGTGTAGACGTGTTATTTCAAAATATCTTATTTCGAATTAACTATTTCGAAATAAGATATTTCGAAATAATGCTGTAGTGTAGACATACCCTAACATCCCTAGTTTTCAGCATCCCGCTCAAAGTGAGGGGAATTACTTATCTGGACACAGGATGAGGAAAGGAACATTGCCAAGCTCTGTCTCTGGCCCAGGTGTTAGAGAAGGAACTGGGGGGGCGGAGCTCATGCATGTGTGAGGCCTGCAACCTTGGGGCACAGGGGCATGGGTAGCCCCAGGGACACTGCTCTGAAATCTCTGATTGAAAGCTCGGGGGCAGCAGATGGACCTAATGTGGGGCACCCATGGGGATCTCTCTCAGCAAAGAAGCTATGTTCCTTACAGGGCTTTGATGTTAGCAATACCATCAACTATGCTAGAGGAAATTATATTGCGCAAGTATTCTGAGGTAAGAGAGGAAAGCATTAATCAGTTGGTAATTTTGTTAACATATGTTTATTTGTAATTCAGAAGCCCTCACATATATTTTGTTAGGGTGAAATTCAATTAATATCATAGGGCCTACAGGAGGGACTTAAGATGTGAACTGGGCCATGAATGGGTCCTTGCAAAATAACAAATTTCTTCCTAATGATTTGGTAACTGAAAACTTTTATAAAAAGATTTATTGTGTATTTAAAATTAGAAGAAGTATTTAATTCACCTTTAAATCACAAATCATATGAATCTGACTGTCTCATTCTAGTCACTGGCAGAGTCTGAGAGAATTCGAGAATTAAATGGGAGCATGTACTGTAGATCAGGAGAATAGTGTATAGGATGAGAAAAGTTAACTGGTTCAGGGTGATGCTTACCGGCTCCTGGTTAACAAGTGGAGCTGGAGCAGCTCCCTGCCCTGCCACGGGTAAGGGGTTACTCCAGCCCCACAGGGCCCAAAGCAGACAGGGGCACTGCCACCCGACTGGAGCAGCCCCTGTCTGCAGTGAACTGGTGCACTGCATGCAGGGGCTGCTCTGGCCAGACTATGGCCTGTGGCGGGGGAGCAAGGGGAAAGGGAGGATGCTCCAGCCTACCCAGCTCCTTTAATCGGTTAACCAATTTAACACTATGCTTAACCAGTTAAAATCAATTAAATGGGATTTTGCACCCCTAAAGTGGGTTGACAAAGCTAAGAGGGCTCAGAACTTAAACAGCAAGAGATATTACAACTCAGCATTGGAGTGAATGGGTCCTGTGTTGAGTTTGAACAATAAATGTCTTCAAGTTCTTAACTGCAGATAATGAAAATAACCTTCCCATTTTCACGTGCGCTATATTCACACACAAATTTCAGAAAGACAATTTCCAGTTGTCCCTCACTTGCATAATTTTACACTAGTAGAACTCCTTTCATTCCTCTACTTAAGCTACATTGATGACATCTTCATCATATGGACTCTCAGGAAGGAGACCCTTGAAGAATTCCACAGGGATTTCAACAATCCACCCCACCATCAACCTCAGCCTGGACCAGTCCACACAAGGGACCCACTTCCTGGACACTACAGTACAATTAAATGATGGCCACAGTAACACCACCCTATACCAGAAACCTACTGAAGGCTATTCTTACCTACATGCCTGTAGCCTCCATTCAGGACACATCACATGGTCCATTGTTTACAGCCAGGCCCTAAGATACAACCAGATTTGCTCGAGTCCCACAGACAGAGACAAACACCTACAACATCTTTATCAGGCATCTAGTCATCATCTAGAGGCCCCAGCTTAAACCCCTCCTGCGCATCACTGACAATCTACTACCTATCCTGGAAAACCATCCCTCACTCTCAGGCTACATCTATACAGCAGTTCTATTTTGGGATATCAGAAGTATCCCGACATAGCTATTCCGCGTCTTTTGAGCATGCCCATTATTTTGAAATATAACGTACTCGCTATGCTAATGTCTCTGTAAACTGATTTATTTTGAAATAAGTGCTGTGTAGACAGCATCAAATTTTGAAATAAGCTATTTCAAAATTAACTCGAAATAAGCTATGCAATTTGTGTAGCTCAAATTGCGTAGCTTATTTTGAGTTACGGGTACAGTAAAGAGCACCCTCACAGACCTTGGGAGACAGGCTAATCCTCACCTACGGGACAATCCGCTAACCTGAAGCAAATTCTTTCCAGCAGCTGCACATCATACCTCAGATACATTCACCTAGGAACCTATCCCTGCAACAAGCCCTGTCGCCAGCTCTGTCCACACACCTATATTAGCGTCACCATCACAGGACCTAACACATAAGCCATAGCTGCAGGGGCTCATACAACTGTACATCCTCAAATATGATCTATACCATCAAGTGCCAGCTATGTCCCACTGTTATGTATATTGGCCAAACTGGACAGTCTGTACGACAAACGATAAATGGACACAAGTCAGACATCGGGGAACATTTAAATTTGCCTGAGCACTCATTAATGGATTTTAAAGCAGCCATTCTTCTACAAAGGAATTTCACAAGGCAATTGCAAAAAGAGTGCATGCAGAATTGACCTTCATATGCAAATTTTATACTGTTTCCCGAGTGTAGGGTAAATGGAGGCAGCCCATGGTATCTTGCTGAGAACTGACAAACTCAAATCTGAAAGTATCAGGCCAAGCCTGAGAAGCATACAGTACAGCAGTTACTGTGACCCTGGTTCCCCTGGCAACAACATTCCAAAAGGGCCTCACTTTGATAAGGCCGGTACCAAACAACCAAACAACCGCGCGGGATTGTTTTTAATTGTCTGCTTTGTTCCTAGAAAATAAGCTTGGATCCCAAAGATCGCGCCAAGACAATACCACCCCCGCAGGAGACACAGTATATTTCCGGCTGACAAAATGACTATCAACATGCCTTTGTTTATGTTGGCTCATTTAGCTTGTTAGGAATAATTACTCGTATTAGTGATAACATGTTTAATTGGCAATGGGCGGAGATACTGTGTAACTGTCTTAGACCATTGGCTTATGTGCATATCTCACTTCCGCTGCTAGACCTATCAAATCACTTCTCCTCCGTCCATCTGCTACCTATATAATCTAATGTATGTTTTGGTTTAAGTTAGTGCTCTCCGGGCTAACACCTGGTCCGCACTCCACCAGCGCTGTGTGTTCAATAAATCCTCTGCTTGTTTTCACCTGCACCCAGTGTGTCCAAGAATTATTCCCAACACCTAAGCTTGAACAAAGACATTAACTGGATGTCAGATTATAAAGCCAACCTTCATCCATTTAACACCTAATTTACATCAAAAGCTAAGTATGGGACACTTCCAATCCACTCAGTTAGCCTCATTAGCATCAGTACTACTATTGACAGGTACTTTTTTTTTCTTCCCTTCTTTTTCTGTTATAAATTCTGGGTTCCTGTTATTTCCAGTCCAGCTTCCAGCTCATCTGAAGAAGAAAGAGTAACTCACCTTGTGCAGTAATGGTGCTTCTTCGAGATGTGTCCCCGTGGGTACTCCACTCTGGGTGCTGGTGCATCCTCGTACCGGCAACCAGAGATTTTTCGAGCTGTTTCCACCGCGCCGCGCATGCACCCCTGTGTCCTTGGAATCCGTTAGGCGTGCGTGCGGCGCGGCTCCTCTGTTCCTTCTGTACCCGTCAGAGCATAGGGCTCCGAGCAGGGGAAGGAGGGAGGGTAGTGGAGCACCCACGGGGACACATCTCAAAGAAGCACCGTTACTGCACAAGGTGAGTAACTCTTTCTTCTCCTTCGAGTGGTCCCTGTGGGTGCTCCACTCTGGGTGACTACACAGCAGTTGTCGACCCGAGGAGGTGGGTTTGGAGCCCTGTGTTAGTCACTGTAGACAGTACTGCCTGTCCTATCACCATGGAAGATGCAATTGAGGAAGAGAGAGCATAATGTTGTGCAAAAGTATGGTCCGAGGACCAGGTGGCGGTGTTACAGATATCCTGTAGAGGAACATTGCTAAGAAAGGTGGTAGTGGAGGACATCGCCCTGGTGGAATGTGCTGTAATCGTTTCAGGTAAGTTTTTGTTGTAGAGTACATAACATGTTCGAATGCAAGAAGAGATCCATTTAGAAATCCTCTGTGATGAGACCGCCTGTCCTTTGGATCATTCCGCATAGGACAAAAAAAGGCTCGGGGATAGTCGCCAAGGCTTGGTGCGGTCGAGATAAAATGCAGGCGCCTTGCGGACATCCAGAGTGTGCCAAGCTGCTTGAACTGGATTGGCATGAGGCTTAGGAAAAAATGCAGTAAGTGTACAGGTTCATTGACATGAAAAGGCGAAAGGACTTTGGTGAGGAACTTAGGGTGTGGCCGAAGTATTACCCTATCCTTTGTGAATACTGTATAAGGGGGGTTCACTCACCCTCCTACTGGAGGTTATTGCCACGAGGAATGAGACTTACATTGATAAATGAGACCAGGAGCAGGTTGCCAGTGGTTCGAAGGGTGGCTTTGTCAGGCTCTTGAGAACGTGGTTGAGGTCCCAGATAGGAAGTGGTGGTCGGACTGGTGGGAAGGTATTCTATAGCCCCTTAAGGAATCTTTTAGTTATTGGGTCAGCGAGAAAGGAGACCCCATGTCCTGTATGATGAAATGCTGCAATGGCGGCTGTATGTACTTTGATGGTAGTAAGAGCTAGGCCCAACTGCTTCAGGTGTAGCAAGTAGTCCAGTAGAGTGGGGAGGGGGGCGTGCTCAGGGGATGTTATGTGGGAACTTTTGAACCAATGCATGAATCTGTTCCATTTGTAGAGATACGTTCTCCTAGTGGACTGTCTCCTACTATTGATCAGTATCTCTTTCACCGGTTCTGAACAGGCATTTTCGGCATCTTGGAGCCAAGAAGGAGCCAGGCATAAAGATGCAGCTTGTGGAGTTCCGGATGGAGATCCCTCCCGTAATTCTGCAATAGGAGGTCGTGGTGAAGTGGGAAGGTATACGGATCTACTATCACCATCTTGCAGAGGTAAGGATACCATGTCTGTCTGGGCCACGCGGGTGCCACAAGTATGGCTCGAGCACGATCTATTCTGATCTTGTTGAATACCTTGTGAAGGAGGGGAAAGGGCGGGAAGGTGTAGAGGAGGGGACCATCCCATGTGATTGAAAAGGCGTCGCCAAGGGAGTGCTTCCCTAGACTGCCCTTGAACAATAGAGATGACACTTTCTGTTTCCTTTTGTGGCAAAGAGGTCTACGTCCGGTTGTCCCCATTGACAGAAAACTGGGGCAAGAGCATTCCTGTTCATCTCCCATTCGTGTTGATCGTGGAACGTGCGGCTTAGGGCATCTGCCGTGACATTGAGTACTCCAGGTAGGTAGGAAGCTATGGGGGTAACATGGTATGTAAGGCACCAATTCCATAATCTGATGGCTTCCGTGCAAAGGGAGTGGGATCGTACCCCTCCCTGTCGGTTGATATAGTACATGCAGGTGGTATTGTCTGTCATTATAGAAATGGATTTGTGAGTTATGTAGGGTTGGAAGTGTTGGCATGCATACCTGACTGCTCACAACTTGAGAAAGTTGATATGTAACATTTGATCCATAAAGGACCATTTGCCTTGAGCTGTGATGGTGCCTAGGTGTGCTCCCCAGCCCATGAGTGACGCATCCGTCACTATAGTGAGTGTGGGAGAAGGTCGATGGAATGGTACGCCTTCTAACATATTCTGAGGGTTTGTCCACCATTGCAGTGAGTTTAGAATGCGAGGTGGAATAGTCAGTCGTTTGGAGAGAGAATCTCTGGAGGGCTTGTAAGTCGTGGTTAACCATGACTGAAGGCCTCTCATATGAAGTCTGGCGAGTTTGACCACATATGTCGTGGAGGCCATATGCCCTAGAATCTTGAGACATTCGCGTACTGTCGTGGTAGGAGCTAGTTGTGCACTCATGATAAGATCACGCATGGTGTTGAATCTGTGTTCGGGTAGAATGGCCTTTGCTGCCATGGTATCGATGAGTGCTTCTATGAACTCCAACTTCTGCATTGGATGTAACGTGGATTTTGAGAGATTTATGTGGAAGCCGAGATTGGTGAGGGAGCTCATGGTAATGTTGATCATGTCCTGGGCCTCATGGAAGGACGATTCTTTTATCAGACAGTCGTCCAGGTATGGAAAAATGATGACACCTTGACAACGTAGCAAGGCCATTACGACTGCCAGGGTTTTGGAAAAAACTCCGGGTGCGGTTGAAAGGCCAAAGGGGAGCACTCAGTACTGGTAATGTTGGGTGCCCACCTTGAAATGTAGAAAACGTCTGTGCGCCGGGTGGATGGTGATATGAAAGTCGGTCTCTTGGAGGTCGAGAGCCCAAAGCCAGTCTCCTTGATCCAGAGCAGGGATGATAGTTGCTAAGGTAACCATATTGAAACGGTGGTAAGCAATGTACTTGTTGAGTCTCCTCAGGTCCAATATGGGACACCATCCTCCGTTCTTCTTCTGCGTTAGGAAGTAAGTTGAATAGAAGCCCCGACCATGGAATTCCATTGGTACTTGCTCCACGGGCCCCAACTGTAATAGGTGTGAACCTTCCTGATGTAGGAGGATTTCGTGAGATGAGTCCCTGAAAAGGGACGGGGTAGGGGGATGGGTGGGGGGCATAGAGATGAAAGGGATGACGTAACCATGTTGGATCAGTTGTAGGACCCATCTGTCCGATGTTATTTGAGTCCATTGATGGAAAAAACCCCGGAGCCGGTGGTTGAACTGAGGAGGCTTGGGCGTTTGTGTTATTGGAGTGGGTATTCGGCTCCCGACATATTTTTCAAATTTGTTGTTTAGTTGCAGGTGGGTGAGTTGTCTCAGAGTGTTGCTGTTGCTGTCGTTGCGGTCTACGACATTGTGGCCTCTGTCTCTGCCAAAAATCGTACCGAGGTTACTGTCAGAAAGGCTCCCTCGGTCTCTAGTAAGTCGAGAATCTTGTTCTTTTTGTGTGGGGGGGTGTACATCCCCAATGTTCTGAGTGTCGTCCGCGAGTCTTTCATAGAATGTAATACCTCATCTGTCTTGGCAGCAGAGAGGTTGGTTTTATCAAATGGTAAGTCTTCAACCTTTTGCTGTAAATCTCTGGGGACTCTGGAAGCCTGTAGCCATGATATCCTGCGTAATACAATGGCTGATGCGGTGACATGGGCTGCGGTATCTGCTACATCCGTTGCAGACTGTAAGGCAGTACGTGAGACTGCGTAGCCTTCATGCGTTATATTAAAGAGTGTTGACCGTTTATGTTCAGGTAAATGTTGTGCCAAGTCCTGGAGTTTGGATAATTCGCATGATCGTAATCCACAGCATTGCCGTGTAGTTTGCTGCTCGAAGGGGCAGGGTGGCAGACGAATAAACCTTACGGCCCATAACGTCTATTCTCTTGTGGTCTCTATCCTATGGCGTCGTCTTAAGGTTAGGTTGTCTTCCTTTGTGACGAACCGAATCCACCACTAGGGAATTAGGTGGTGGATGGGTGAAAAGGAAATCCGCATCCTTTGGTGCAATAAAGTACTTGCAGTCAGCCTTCTTGTTGGTAGGGGGAATGGACGCGGGAGTCTGCCAGATGTTATCGGCTGGGTCCATAATAGCCTCATCCATAGGGACTGCCAGACGAGAGGCAGTGGATGGTTCTAGTATAGTAGGAACTTATACTGTTTAACTTGTACCTCCTGTAAGTCCCGTTCCTGTGCTAATGCCACCCTCTTGAAAAGGTCATGAAATTTTCTAGAGTCATCACTGGATGGTGGAGCTTCCGGTGTGACTGTCTCATCAGGTGAGGATGAGGAATTATGTAGAGGGGACCCGTCTTCACCCTCTGAGAGAGAATCCCAGAGCGACTTGGGGAATTTGGCTCTGTAATGGACGCAGTAAGAGGTGGCGAAGCTGGTGGTCTGGAAGTTGTTGAAGGAGGATGATGATGACTTTGCTTTGGTCGTGGCTCACATGGTTGCCATTGAGTAGCGTATGGCAGTGATGGGTAACTATATTGTTGTGCATACCATGGTGGTGGCAGAGGTGGGTATGCGTATTGTGTGACCGGAGGCTGCCAAGAAGGAGGTCTGTGCACAGGACTAGAATGTTGGGAGGAGAATCTGCTCCTGGGTTCTGTGCCTGCATCCAGGAGACCGTGAGATGTGAGACGATCTGCAGGAGTGTATTGATTGGACTGAAGAAGTTGGTGAGGTCGGTGCCAGCAGCGAGCGGCTCCGTACCGGGGAGCGGTAGCGCGCAGTATGCTGGCTCGGTGCCAAGGTGTGGGACTTGCTCGGTGCCAATAGCAGTGCTGAGCGGTCTGGGGGCGGCATGTCGGTGCGGGACTTTTTCACAGCTGGTGTTGGTGCCGCCGACCGGTGCCGTGGCTGTTTTGGCACCGTATGCTCCTTATGGCCCGCCGGTGTGGCCAGTGCCGAAGAGGAGGTCAGTGCCATTGATGTGGGCAGTGCCGATACTCTTTGTCTCGGCTCTGAATGCACTCATTTGTGCGGTGCCGGTGTCTTGGCTGAAGATGTACCAGACGTGCCCGGTTTATTCGCGGTGCTAACCCGTGAGGCTGAGGGTGCCAAGGGTAGCGAGTGGGTTGGGGAATGAGCCATTCTCGATGCAGCCAGGGTAGACGGGGCAAAGGGACATGACTTATCCATACCCTTGGCCAGAGAGGCCATTTCTGGAGCTGCTGGTGGGTCGTCCGATGGAGGTCGGAGAGACTTTTTATAAAGGATCATTTTCAGCCTATTAGCTCAGTCCCGACGTGCTCTGATGGTCAATTTTGAGCAGTGCTGGCACTTCTGAGTTTGGTGGGATTCGCCGAGACACTTAATACAATCGGCATGTCCATCAGACACGGGCATAGCGTCCCGGCATGTCTGACACCTTTTAAAGCTGGGGGATCCTGGCATGAGGTGCGGGGAACAAGCGGCAAGCTGCAACGAGAGAAAATTTTGTTGTTGTTGTTCTAACTATAGACTGGGGTGGAATAGGGTGAAATAACTTGGACTCTGAGGTAACTATGGGAATTAACCAGGGTTTCAATCTATTTTTAACCAAAGATGAAGAGAGAGAAAGAAGCTCCGTCTGCAGCCGAGGACGGTAAAGAAGGAACTGAGGAGCCGCGCCACGCTCACGCCTAATGGATACCAACGACACAGGGGGAAGCTCTGGCGCATGCGTGGTGTGGTGGAAACAGCTAGAAAGATCTCCGGTCACCGGCGCGAGGACGCACCAGCACCCAGAGTGGAGCACCCACGGGGACCACTCGAAGGAGAACTGGGTTTTGCCCATGAACTCTCTTATTATATATATTTTTGTTCGTCTCTAAGGTGCCATAGGAATACTCATTGTTTTTAAAGTTACAGACTAACATGGCTTCCCTTCTGAATCCTTTCATTGGAGTTACTCTTGATCTAAAATCACATAAGAGGATGAGGACTCATGTTTATAAATTGTATATGGATTAGTCTACAGTAAAATAAATCTAAATACAACAACAAAAAGAGAATACCAAAAATTTTGTCAATGGATGAATTGGATGGCAATGTGCAATTAAACACTGTAAACTGCCTTTTTAAACGCTGTGGGATATCATTACGGCCTCCTCCAGGGTGTATCATAGCTGCTACTATCTGTACATCAACAATTGTAGTGAAGTCTCCAGGTTTATCCAAACTGTACATTCCTTCCATTTCCATCATCTGACGAACTATTTCATTTGTAACCTGTAAGTTTGAAAAACAAATATTAATTACCATTGCAAAAGAAAAAAATGGAAAATATGCTCTTCTAATTTCCTTTAGTCTTGCAATCTCTCTCTAATCATCAGATAAATTTGTTTTTACCTTAATCTAGGCATGGTCCATAGCATGGATAAGACTTTCATGATCACTTGTAAGGCATTGCTATATCTACATGGGAAACTACCATTTTTTTCCAGAGCTTTAAGAGATTACTAAACAGTAATAAAAACACTTTCTTACTCACTTTGATCAAATAAAGAAGTATTATTATGTGGTTAAGGCAATGAACGGGTACTCAGCTTCTAACTCTGCTGCAGACTTCTATGGGGCCTTGGGCAAATCACTTAATCTCTCCAAGGCTCAATTTCCCATTTAGAAAAAATGAGAAAATACTACTACTTCCTTTTTCTCAACAGTTATCTATCCTGCTTATTTAGATTATAAGCTCTTGGTTACATACAGCTTCTAACTACATACTTAGCAAGTGGAGCCAATGTTGCCTGGATACCTAGACTTTACCATAATATAAATAATAACGGTAAAATTAGCTACCTATACCCCCATGAATGACCTTCACTCTAATGTTTATATCAGTTAGTCTACCAATTTCAGTGAAAAGGTTAATAGAAGGAAATAATTAGATGAGTATATTTAGTATCCCCCACAATTTCTCCATTAATCATTGATAAGAAAATCTAACTGTTCAGTAGGTTACTGGTGACCATGGGAAGCCAATGTGTCCTTAATCTGCCCAGGAGCTGAGTTTCCTAAAAACCTATGTTTCTATGAGGCAATACCTTATGTAGCTGGTTATGGGAACTCAGAACCTCCCACAACTTCTTTCCTTTGCTTTTTGGGTGGAAAGAGACATATGATGCTGTGGGTCTTCCTTGTTATATTCAAGGAAAACAGATTTATTGTGCTCTTTGCATATTTATATCATGCCACCTCTTTTGTGTGGCGGGAGCTGGCTTTGGATAAGCATAGAAGAATAAGAAGAGTATAATATCTTGGGAAATGTGGAATGAAATATTCTTATTTGAAATAATTCTACGAGCAACACTAAGAACTACTTTGTCTGCATTCAAGACATTATATGGCTTTTCCACAAATAACACAGAACTCTTCTGCAGAAAATTATGGTTTATCACAGTTGACTGGTCCTGCCAATTTAATATCAGGTAGAACATTTGAATACCATGTTGCATTGGGGGTTATAGTGCTTTCATTAGTGCTTTTAAAAATATGACAAAGTTGAGGATAATACATAAGATATGATTAAGTGCAAGATATATCTTCAGAATATCTATTTGAATCTTTCATGTTTGTTTAAAAAGTATACCATAATAATATGGTTTTTCTCTGATTTACTGTTTAATAAAAATGTGTACTGTAAAAAGAAGTAAAATGTTTAATGTATCATGAGAAAAAAAATCTGACTGGAAATATTTTTGTTATCTGCATATATGAAGATATGCCTAAAATTTATTCTATAGTAATTTTTCTATACCTGATCGCCCCATTCATTAATTATTGGCATATTAATATCATCAACAAACACCGTCATTTTTCTCCCGCCTGGCGGTCCATAAGTACTTCCCATGCGTTTGTCAACATAACTCTCTATTGTTCTCTGGAGAAAAAGAAAAAGTTCTTTTTTAGTATCAACAATACAGCACATTTTTTAAACACTTTGTATTTATATTCGGAAAGGTTTTTTTAAAAAATTGCTGCTTGTTGCCTTGAGATATTGGAAAATTTCTTATCTGATCATTTTCTTTTTGTCACCAGTTTCTCTTCTCATTTCACAAATAGGCTGTCTCTCTCCCCTGGAACTTAAATGTCATCTGGAATTATTCACGGAGCATTTGGGACTAAATTGTCTTGTCTCATGCCATCAGAAGAATTTTTCCAAAGCTGCAAAAAAGACTCCTAACCACTGATCATTAGCATTAAGATAATAACCTCAAATTATATTAAATAACTGTCAGGCGTGTCGAAGTCTCCTCTGAGAGAAAAAATTACAAATTGTTTTAAATTGTATTTTGGTTATTAACTATTAGTGTGTGTAGATGAGAAGAATTGCTAACAGAAAGAAAATGATCAACAGTCCCTCAAAATTCACCATGCATTGCTTAATTTGTGCTGGGGCTAAGCTCTGACAACTCTTTCAATATAAATTAAGCACTGGGGGAAGGCAATGGGGCCTGGAGGTGATGGGAGTTGGGGAGCCATGAGTGCCAGGAATCAAAGGGGTGACCATGGAGGTTAGGGTTGTCAAAATATAAATTTTCCCTAACGCTGGCCCTGACTATTTTGAATAATCCAGTGCTGTCCTCCCCACAGCCATGTCTTGGAGGTTGAACAGCTCACTTTAAGGAGGCTTTGGGAGTGATTGTGTCAGAAAAATGGGATACACTGAGACTACTAAATAAAGTTTATAAAACTTTCTCCAGTACCTTTTTCACTTTATTCATTCTTTTTAGCATCTAAACTTCAGTAATTAATTTGTGTCAGGGAAACCAGAAGGGACAGAAACCTTTTTAGAAGGGCATAATTTGCCATCCTGAGCACCTAAAATGCTCCCTAAAATATCCATTGTGATCATGTAGTCTGCTCTCCTTCATAAACCAGGTCAAGGAACTTCCCCAAATTAAGTCCTACAACATAAATCAGTTGGACTTGTGTTTCTAAATTATTTAGGAGTTTTGAAAACCCAGCCTTTATCATCAGAACTGTAAAGTACAATTCAAATATTTATAAAAATAAAAAATAGAGTAGTACTGGGTAAGAGTATGATTTTACCTGAAACATAAATGGTTCTGTGGCAGAGGAAAAGTTTAAAGATTTTGACAAATGTTCTTCAGGATCATATTTTTTCAAATAACCTTTAATCATTACAGTTTTTGCAGTTCCCTGTTCACCTGTGAGCAAAACGGCCTGTAATATATTTTTTAAAAAGAGAGATATTTTCAAAACTGCTAATTAAATTATTTACTGTATAGAAAATTATTTTAAACAAAGGATATTTATATAATAAACTACAATATTGATTTATTAATGTAGTTATGCTGGTAGCCTGTCAGTGCTACTGTGGATTGGTTCTGACTGCAAAGTACAGCATTTAGCAGAGGGTTTAGGTGCACCTGTCTCTGAGGCAAGTTGTAGAGACTTCTCCATTTTTAGGAGCAGATTCTGGTCAAAACGAGCCCCGGCTTTAAGGTTATTGCAGTGGACACATTTGGCAGGAATGCATGTCTTGCCAAGGAATTTGACACAGAAAGAATGTCTGTTGGAAAGCAGCATGGAGTCCTTACAGGATACACACTTTTTAAACCCAGAAGAGCTTGTACATTGTCGAGACACCCCACAATTATTTTTAATTTAATTTGATTTTTTTTTTGCTAACTACTAACCTAAGTTTACTAAGGGAAGGGGAAAATTTGGATGTATTTTTATCTAATTTATTCTATATATTTGTCTAAATATGGGAAGAGATGAAGCACTGCATGTGTATCCCGATCTGGTACTGCTATTGAAAAGCTCACATCAATGGCACCGGGACCCACCGTTAGCTGGTGTTGACTCAGAGACAGCACTCAAAAAAGAACAAATATTGCTTAGTATTGATACAGAGATATAATGTGATTTTGCTCCCTTTTTGTTCTTCCTCTGTTTGAAGCTCTTTCCTCCTATTTTTGGAGGGGTCTCCCTGAAGTGGGATCTCCCGAAGTCTTTTTTATCAAGGGTCTTAATCCCTCTAGATACATCTCCCTTTGTTTTCTCCTCCTCTGGCTCCTAATCTCATGGGATGGAGCTTCTTCATAAGAAAAAGCAGTTACTTACCTGTAACTGTTGTTCTTTGAGATGTGTTGCTCATGTTCATTCGAATTAGGTGCAAATTAGAAGGAACTGGGGGAGGGGAAGGCCAGCAGGGGTACTTATTCACCATTATGTCGGCGCCATTCTAGGGGGCTCCCTGCTGCCCTGACGGATACCGCTGGGGAAAAAAGGCTCCAGAATCTGTGCACGTGGCACACGCACACCTAATTTGAATGCACATGAGCAATCACTCAAAGAAGAAACTCCCAATTCATAATAAGAAAAGGAAGAACTGTGTAGGAGGCCTGCTTCCTTCACCAGGGATCTGAGAACCACCTTTAATATGTATGCGTGAGGAACTTTGGTTGTCCTATTATGGACTTTTCCTTTGTGGGACTTACATCCTGAACTAGTTAGATGATGTTGTCCTCATCATTAGACGCGCTTCCCAAAATGCTCAGAAGTTCTTGAGCAGGTTTTTCTGTTGGAATTGCTGCTCTACAGGAGAAGGGTTGACCCAACACACCCATCCAACTCTAAACCCCATGCCCTGGCACTGAGAAAATTAGTTGGTTGAGAATAGGCAGGACATAATTCACCTTTGTAGAGCCTACAAAAACTGTCTCACATTAAGAACGTTGTTTTGATTTAGCCTGATATATGCTGGGGTGGCGATGCAGCAGTGTATCCATGTGACTGAACATTATGTTGCTAATTACTTGAATCCAAGATGGAAGAGGAAGAAGAGAAAAAGAGATTTTAAATTGTTCACTGCTACCTAAAAACATAATAAATCACATTTTGGAAAAAAAAAGTTTGGGATCAAAGAAAACTGACACTGACTGTTGCTCTGGAGCCAGGAGATCTGGAGGTCTGCTTGAAATGGGGATAATGGCTAAGCCAAGAGACATGCTGCAATGCTATGCCTCTTGAAACTATAGGAATGGGGGTATAAGCTATGTATCACAGAAAAGCAGGAGATGCTGGGCTGTAAAAATCCCCTTCTGAAGGGATCACAATTATTGTTTCTTATTTGTATTACAATAATGCTTACAGTTGGGGGCTCTACTGTGCTTGATACTGTACAAACACCTAGGAAGAGAGTCTCTTTCTGGAAGAGTTTTCAGTCTAACAGACACAACAAATAGAAGGTAAGAAAAAAGAAAGATCATTTTGCACACAGGGAAGTAAGGAACAGAAAGAGTAAGTGACTTGCCTAGGATTATATGGAAAGTCTGTGGCAGAGTCAAGAATTGTGCCCATATCTGCTAAGTCAGAGTTCACTGCTTTAACCACAAGACCTTCCTTCCCGCTTTTAGCAAGGGAGACACCCATTGCAATCAACTTCGGGATAACTTTGATAGTTTTCTTAGGCTACTGAATTCTGTAATACATTTTGCTTCCTTGGACAAGTGCTATCTCATGCCTTGGGTTTTCCTAATTTAACCTATTTATTGAGGCTTTTGGCTAGGATTACTCTTTACAGGTGTGATGCCCTTTTTGGGTTGAGAGATTATACAGTTATTTAATTAGGAATTTGACTGAAACGTTTAAATGACTGTCTTCACTCATTGCCGTGGCACCTCCTCCAGGCTTCTATGAGGATTATTTAGCTTCCAAGTATGATGCCTTCCCTTGTGGTTTTCTCCTCTCATCCTCTCTGTCACTCTGTGGCTCCTTTACACTCCAGGAGCTGCTCCCTTCACTATAGCATTTCTCCCTCCGAGGTATACAGTCTCACGAGATCTGCTGTCCAGGCACTGCCAGTGTGTCAGTTGCTGGTAGGGGAATACAGGACCACTCACTTGTTGAGGTTCCAACTTAGAGAGCCTATAACATGCACCAAGGACTTTGTCTGGGCTGCTTCCGATTCATCACCCACAAGCTGTCTTCTTTGTCCTTCTCTGGAAACACTCTACCCTCCGGGCCATGCTGCTAGGGTCCTAACTCTTTCCTTAGGTTTCCTCCTTCCCTCTCTAGCGCATAGAGAATGACTGCAGATTTCCACACAGCCCCCATTTCTGTTTCTGGCTTCCTGGCTTTATACTAGCCCAGCACACACCTGTTCAACTGAGGCTACGTCTACACTACAGGGTTTTTGTGCAAAAACCCCCATTTTTGTGCAAAAACCAATGGAGCATCCACACCTCAAGCACGTTTTTGTGCAAGAAAATTTACAGTGAATCGACAGAACAGAGGGGGTTTTGCAGTATAGGTATTCCTCTTTCTATGAGGAATAACTCCTTTTTGCACAAAAACAGCCTATCAGAAGAAGCACAGGTGCCCTGGTGGCCATTTTGTTAATGGCAATCAGAGCTTTCTTGCAAAAGAGCGTCCATGCAGTCTGGATGCTCTCTTGCACAAAAGCACATTGCTTTTCTGATGCGCTTTTGCAGTGTGGACGCGCTCTTGCACAAGACGTTTTTGCAGAAGATCTCTTCTGCAAAAAGGTTCTTGCACAAGAAGCTTGCACTGTAGATATAGCCTGAGCTTTGTCTTCCAATTAGGGGTTGCTTCTGCACCCTAAGACATTTACATGTGACCTATTATCTTAATTGGCTCTTTTTCACCTTCCTTAACCCTTACAGGACTGATGTGG
Organism: Pelochelys cantorii; assembly: GCA_032595735.1. Classification (NCBI taxonomy): domain Eukaryota; kingdom Metazoa; phylum Chordata; order Testudines; family Trionychidae; genus Pelochelys; species Pelochelys cantorii. The sequence goes on along the minus strand of CM064328.1, from coordinate 144,811,508 downwards.
AATGAACAACCTGTTACAATGGCATTGGATCAATTTTTAGTTTATCATTTTGTTATGAACTGCATGTACTATTTTTTGCAAATCCTCAGTAAGAACAATAAATGTATTGTATTCACTGAAATTAAATAAACTATATTACTATTCCAAAGACTTCCAAGATATTGATTTTGCTCTTGAAAGTTTTTTATGGTTTAGAATCTCAAGACTATACAAGAAGCTTTCTCTTCCTTCATACTTTTATGACAGCTGGGATCAGATATTGCATTCCCATTGAAAGAATTTAATACAACCAAGGTAGAAGGCAGGCTATTTTTAGTGGATGTTCCTTTACTCTGAAATCCCCACCTTCCACATTCATCTCAGAGAGCATTAGTCTGTTGATACTCAGGAACTGATGATCAGAGCTCTCCTACTCTTTTTCCTGAGAGGAAATAAGGCATGGGTTATTTGGATTATATTTCACATGTTTTTTGTGCGTATGAGTCATTCAATGGTCTTTTAAACAGTCAGCTTTATTTTAAATTCCTTAATCTTTACAGGACTAATATGGGGTGAACAACTTATCACAGTGCATTGGATCAATTTCTGGTTTATCATTTTGTTATGAACTTATTGTACTATTTTTGCGTACCCCCAGTGAGAACAATAAGTACATTTTATACACTGTGGCACTTAGGGATCCAGAGACACTTGTAAGAGGCAAATTTTTAGATAACAAAAATAAATAATGTAAATAAAACATACAACTTGAACAAATCTGAGTTGAAACAGCAAATATAAAGAGGGATTATCACATCCCTTTTTTTAGGAAAATAAGCCTCTTAATGTTACATCATATATATTAGCTTTGCAATTAAATAAATAAATAAATAAATAAATAGTGTACTTACTTTGTGCTGCTTCGCAATTGTTTCTATCAAAAACTGAGTTCTGACATTGTCGACATTTGGAACCAGAATAGATGCATATTCTGGAACACTTTCTGTTGGATAAACATATTCCTGAACTCTTTTATTCCAGTGCTCCCAATCGCCTAAAAAGAGCAACAAATGGAAAATGTAGCACCTACTAATTCGCTAATCATATTCACTAATCAAAATATTGTGTTTTCTTCTCTGTGCAGTGGACCCACAGACAGCTCAACAACAGGTAGTTCAGTAGCAGAAGAAGCTGTCTGGGAAGTGAGCATTTCGGACTCTAAGAGAAGCTTTTTTCTTCCATGCCTCCTACCAAGAGGACCAGGAAACATAGTGTGTAGGGAGGCTTCAAACTTCTTCCACTCCTTTGCCACAAACCAAAAGAGGGAATATGTTCACTTCATTATGTCTGGGTTCTATTATCTGGCCTAGGAAGGGGGCAGCGAGTCAGAGGAAAGAGTAAGAGTAGGGTTGCAGGCCCTTGGGAGAAGAAGGAGCAGAGGGTGAGGTCAGATTTCCATTGTTCTTGCAGGGGCCCCTTTATGGGGCACAAGCTCCATGGACTCACACAGAAATCTGCCCCTGCCTTTTATGTGGTAATAGGAATGCTTTATGTAGTATGGAAATAATAGGAAGCAACTATCCAAGAGACAGGGCCACATGACAAATATACCCAGAGCTAAAATGCGTGGGCTGAGGGGTTTCCCTGGTACTAATGACAAGTGCTAGGGCTATGGTTTGATTAGTTTCAGTTGTGTGTGTAAATAACAGAAAATAAGAGAAGCAGTTGCGAGACTGGCCCTGAGAGAAAACTGAGTGACAAAGCTTCTTTTGGACACAGTACTCAATGGGAAGACAGACCTGGATTCTGAGCCTCCCTTTTTTTGTTTCTACTACGTTCAGGAAAAATGGAACTGTGTACATTCTTTATAGATAAACAGGATTTCACCAAAGAAATACTTGTCTCTCCTACCAGCTTAATAAATGGCATCATTGTTCCATACGGCATTAGGAAGTTACTTCTGTGTTGAACAAAAAGTAATGAAATAATGACTGGTTGACCATTATCAGCTCCAAATTAAATAGTAATCTACATGGATGGAAACTTAAAATGATACTAAACACCCTGGGATTTTCTAAATGTTATAGATGATAATTTCCTAACTCAAAATGTGTTTCATCCAACTTGAGGGAATTCTATATTAGACCTTGTCTTGACAGGTAAATTGATCATGGAAAGGAGAGTCCAGCCAAGGAGCCATAAAAGATCTTTTTCAGACAAGAAGGGAAGCAGAGTATAGTGGACCAAAGCAAGTAAGTGTTTGTCTATCAATTTTGAGAGAACTGGACAAGTTGCTAAAGACGAAGACAACAATCTCAACAGACTTGAAGAGGATGGAGTCAGCAGAGCCACTGCAAATGCAGCTGATAAGTGTCGATTTGTGGTGATACAAATTGGTACTGGAGAACTTTAAGACTTTTAGCTCCTGACAGCATGGAATGTTTGGAGGAGGCTGATGATGAAGGCAAAAAGTGACATTTCTCATCAGACTTGTTCCTTGAATCACAAACAGCCAAAAGGATACTGTTTATGGACTCTGAATTTTGCTCTGCCTGGGATAAGTTCTGATGGGAGACACATCACCCCTTTCATATGGTAAACTCTGAAATAGAAATCTATGTTTTCTGTTTTGGTGGAGAAGGAGCTAGAAATAGGGCATTTGGCAAAAGCAAGTCTCACAAAAGCAAATCAAGCCACTTGTATGCCAGTCTTATGTCATAAAAAAACTTGGGGATTTTTCCATAATACTTTATGGAGTTACCTAACAAAATACTATAACTTGTTAACCTAACTATACTACACAAAATAAATATAAATATGCATGGTAGGAATTTTGAAATGCTGGATAATGAAAGCAAATGCTATGGGCTCCAACTCTTGCCATAGGAGTGAGAAGGATTTAACAGGTAGTTGGTGAACATCCCCCTTTTATACCCTTATCATGGATGGAAGGGGTACCACTCTTTTTTTAGATATCCCAGCCATTCAGTTAATTAAATTGCTTGTAAAGAGTTAAAACCCAGAAACAGTGGGTATCCAGGAAGAGTTGGCAGGGAGCCAGGAGAGTCAAGGGGAAGTGAGAGGTTGTTTTAATGGAAAAACAGGTTTTGCCTATTTCAGTTTTTTGCGAGTGTTCAAAGCAAGAGGTGGGAGATCAATGGACTGAGCCAGGAATAAGAAATGGATTGTCCAGCAATGCAATATACATGTCTAAGCAGGACAAAAAGCTAAACTTTGAAAGACATAAGTAGAACTGGAAATATTTAGTTAGACGCAATTAAGTTACTTTATTTTCTGGTTTGTGAACTCTGTGCTGAACCCATGTAACTAACTTTTAAACTGAATTTCAGGGAAGCAATTCTCTGCTTTTAGTTTTCCTTTCTTCAGTTGTTCTGTAACACCTAGCAACCAAATATGCTTTACCAAATATATATTTTTTGGTTTTTTTTAATAAAATTACCTTTTTAAGACTATAAGCTGATTCCTGTGTCCTAGAGAGCAGGAGGTTTTGTGTGCACATGCCTGAGACAGAAGGTCAGCTAGAAATTACAGTTTGTTTTCAAGATCTTTCATAAGGAGGGTTAAAGATCTTGGGATTACCCCACATGAAGAAATTCCCAAGTGTGTCTTCCTGGGCTTTTTTTGCATTTGGGTTGTGGCAGCATATCACTCATGGTCAGGGAATCTGTGACCTTGGGGACAGCCCTCATCTCAGTGCATGAGGAACTGGCACATGCATCGCCCAGTAGAACTGCTGGCAAAAGTTTTGATTCATATGCACTGGATGCACATACACCTGCAGTTGAATATTTATATGTGCACAGTAATTCACAGAAGAACCAATACTGCTTATTTTAAAAAATGTTAAAGATAAAATTAATCTAATACAGAAATAACAGTCTCAAAAATGTGTAGCCTAATTAAGGAACTTCAAAAGAAAGAACCCATGGAAACAAAATTAAAATCAAGAGGTATCAAAATTATTACTAATCCAAAAAGACTTTAACCCCTCCACTGTTTATGTCCAACACATAACTTGCATTGAGATTCCATAAGATTAGTGTGTCAATAGTGTCATTGCAAGAAAGGAAACCTCTGATCATATGACCAAATAATATGTCATTATGGAGTATTTTTGTATTTCTAACCAACCGTATTTACTCGAAAAATGGTATTTAATATAGAAGAGAATGGCAATGTCTTTTCTCTTACCATAATCAGTAACATGAAATTCATACATTGTTTGATTGGTGCCTTTAGGGATTTCTGGCAAATCTAATTTGCTATCAGTTGCTCGAATAAAGGCTTCCAGTTTATCCCTGTTATCCAACTCCAAAAGAGCACCTAAACTCCACATTAATCCAAAAGCAAACAATTTATGAAGATGTGATGGAGATGAAATACCGCCTTCTTCCTTTGAGGGAATCAAACCCTCCAAAAGATTAATAGACTGGAAATAATACAAACAAAAAATCATTAAGAAAATACTCCATTCAGTTTTTAGCTTGATATATATTCAGACCTTAAACTCATTTTGAAAACCAGTCAAGCTTGCTAAAGGATAGTGTCAAACTCAAAATTATAAAAAGGAAATACAGAATAAAACCATTAAATTCACAGAGAAAATTTATCACCTAACTTTTTGGTGGTCGTAAAAACACTAGGATTCATAAAGCCTGAGTTTCCCACCCAGGCTCCCTATACCACGACAGGCATCTCAGAATAGGATTGACAAAAACCAACATGCTATGCAGCTCCTCACCTAAAATAGTCAATAGGAAATTCCAAGTTGAAGGGTGTATTCTAAGCCCACCCTTATCTTGTAGAAAATTACCTTGGGATTCTCAGTGGCAAACCTGGTCCTGGTGTGAGGCACCTACCCCATTTTAAAAAGAAGCCCAGGAGGACAAGGTGGTAGTGATGTCTAGTGTGATAACTTAACTGAGTGATAAAAGTGCTCATCTGGAATGTGAATGATCGCTTGTTCAAATCCTTCTGCTAGCTGAGGGGCAGGAATAAAACTGGGATCTGCCTTATCTGAGGTGAGTGCTCTAATTACCATATGGGGCACCTTCAGCCTTCACTGTTGAAACAGTTGGAAACCATCATCTAGCCATTTTGTGTAAGCATATAAGGACTGATCTGGCAGGGAAGTTCTGAGCATGCTTACTGTATGAGGTCCCACAGGCAAGTTAGGCAGAGGGATGAGGCTACAGCATGCATGCTCCGAAGCAGTAACATAGGTGCCTAGAGAACTTTTATGGCAAAAAAACCCAATGTGCACTAAGGAAATCTAGGTGCCACACTGCATTTGGCAGCAACTGAGTAGAGGTTTTGTAAATCACAGTGGTAATTAAGTATCTAAGACCTGTGAACCTAGCTCATAGTGTTTAAATCTATGGTAGAAGATGAAAAAGTAATGCTAATCCTTAACAGATATTTCTCTGCCACAAACAGATCAATACACTGCATGAAAGCACTGGTCTCCCTTCCATCGTGAAAAGGAAAAATACATGGAAATGTAAGAACACAAGAGTGGCCATACTACGTCAGACCAAAGGTCCATCTAGCCCCCTATCCTGTCTTTCAATGGTGGCCCTCTCGAAGCTTGCCACCCCGACAGCTACCGGTTGGTGGGCAACCAATTTGGCGTGGGGAAGTCCACTGTTGGGCCCCTCCTCATGGAGGTAAGGCACTCTGGTGATGCAGTCCCTGAAGTGGGGGCGGAGGGAGTCCTGGAAAAGGGGGTCCCTCGGGAAAAGAAGGTTGGGAGGTGTAGGTGAGGAATGGGGGTTGGGGAAAGCCCCATCCCTGGGGGATTGTGCCTTTCTGCCCTCACACAGCCCTGCTGCTGGGGGGAAGCCTCATATGGGGTGGCTCCTGGGTTGTTTGAGGGGAGGTGGGGAGGGGAGGGGAGCGGAGGGAGGTGGACACCTCCCAAGCGCTCAGGGACTCTCTCTCTCATTCTCTGTTTTGTGTGTTTGTTTGTCTCCTTCTGCAGATGGTGAGGGCCATCAACTCGATCCTACTGTGGAGGGTCATCTGCCTGGAAGACTTGGACCCAATCGTGGCCAGATATGCCACCCTGGGGTTCCTGAACTGCGCTGGAGCCATAGATGGGACCCACATCCCGATCTGGGCACCAGAACATCAAGTGACCCAGTATATTAATAGGAAAGGCTACTTTTCTATGGTGCTGCAGGCCCTGGTCGACCACCGTGGACAGTTCACGGACTATTTTGTCAGGTGGTCAGGCAGGGCACATGATGCCCACGTCTTTAGAAACTCGAGCCTCTCTGCACGTTCTTCGCCCACCGTGAACTTGCCATTGGGGACGTGCAGATGCCACTGTGCATCGTGGGGGATGCGGCCTATCCCCTGATGCCATGGCTAATGAAGCCATATACCAGACACCTGGACCCCAGCAAGAACCAATTTAATGCCCGCCTGAACTGGGCCTGGATCCAGGTGGAGTGTGCCTTCACCTGCCTCAAGGCATGGTTCAGGTGCCTGCTGATCCACCTTGATGTGGGGAAGCACAACATCCCCAAGGTGGTCACGGCATGTTATGTCCTTGTGATTGGCTGGGCAAAGCCAACCTTCCCACTGGAGGCCTTTCAGCACCCTGGCCAACAGGAGGAGCAGCGGAGAGGTCCTCTGAGCTGGGTAGAGGGGCAGCCCTTGTGGTAACCAATCAGGGTGCAGCAGCCCAATATAAAAGGAGCTGTTAGGCCAGGGCAAAGCAGTTCCTTCCTGGAGCTCAACCCTGGCAGGCCTCAGGGCTGACTGGGGAAACCTCAGAACTCTTGGACAGCTCTGAGTGGGAGCCGGGCATTGTAGCTGGACAGAACCTGGTTCTACAGCTGGAAGCTTGCCAAGAAGCCAGGGCAAGCTGGCCAAACCCGGACAATGGGGTTCAATCCCAAGACCTAGAGAGGGGCTGGATGAAGCAGCATCCTGGGGAAGTGGCCCAGGGACGTGACAGTGACTGTGGACATGGAAACTTAAGCAGGTGACTGTTATTTAGGGTCCCTAGGCTGGGACCCAGAGGAGTGTGCAGGCCTGGGCCCTCTCCCCCCCAACCTCCTTGCAAACCACACCTAGAACAGGGGGTAAACGAAGTGGCCTAATCTACGGCCACTGCCTGGACGTTGACTCACTCCAGGTGGGTGAGTAAAGACTGTGAGACTTCCCTCAGCCACCTAGGGGTGCTCACCTGAAGGGCAAAACCCGTTACAGTCCTCCACAACATTGTGGAGAGGAAGGGGGAGGCCTTCCTCCTGGGGTGGGAGGCAGATGCCGGCTGTGAGGGGCAAGCTTTCCAGCAGCTGAGGACAGCTGCCATCTGACAAGCCCATCAGGCTGGAGCGCATCCGGGAAGCCCTGACAGAGAGGTTCTCTCAAGCACCCCAGTAACTCTCCTCAGGGCCTCCCCAACAGGGGCCTCTGGCTTGCTGCCCTATCCCTTCCCCACCACAACCCCTCCCTTCACCCCTTCCCTGACCTCTCAATAAACACACTTGTTTGGTTTCCAACAAAATGAAGTCTTTATTTCTCTGACATGAAGAAAAGGTGTGCGGGGGAAGGGGGGGGGCACATAACCTGGAGCGGGAGGGAGGATCATAACCCACAGGGGAAGGGGGGATAATAACCTGTAGGGGGAGGGGACGGCTAGATGTGCCACCTCGGGTGCGGGGACATTGTCATAGTGGGGGGGTGGGTGGGTCTGGGAACCATAGTGGGGTGGGCAGGATGGGGGACTGGAGCAGGGTCAGGGATGGCAGGAGGGCAGAGGGAGGGGGCATGGGCATCACCTGGGAAGGGGCATGGGCATCACCTGGGGAGGGAGCAGAGGCATCGCATGGGGGCAGGCAGAGAGGGAATGGGCATAGCATGGGAAGGTAGGAGAGTGGAAGCCAGGAGCAGCAACTGTATGTGGGTGTGCCAATATGCACGACATGAAGGCACACATACTATCACACCGCTGCATGAACTGGTCCCATGTGTGGTTCCACCACTCAGCGTCCTCACATATCTTCTGCCCCAAGGTCTGCTGCATGTCATGCAGGATGCTGACATGCTGGTTCATGAGGTCTTCCTGGACCCTGGCATGCCTTCGGGTCCCCCAGGCTCTTGCAGCTGACTCTGGTGGTGTGTCTCACCCCTCAGTCCTGGCTGGACCGGCTGTGGAGAATGCAAAGAGGGAGAGGTGGTCAATCATCCATGCACACACCATCCCTGAGGCCGTGCCCTCCTCTGTGAACAGCGACCAACAGTCGTTGAGGCAGAGGAGGGGGATGTCTTGGAAACAAGGCCATGTGGGGACTGCACAGCAGGCCATGACTCACAGGGACCCCGAGGTGTCCAGGGGACTGTGCTGCCCACTTCCCAACCCCCCTCCCGGCCCATGGATAAGCAGGCAAGGGAAGTGTCTGGCCACAGTGGGATCCTCTCTGGCAGAGGAGCTGGGAGCAGCCTGGCCCTCCCTGGTGTCCGCACACACACCTGCAGCTCGCAGCACTGCCTGCGGGGTGGGTGGTGCCTCTCACACGCAGGCAAGCCCATGTGCTGTGTGCGGCACTCCTCGGTGTGTCGGGTCGTGCTTGTGCCCTTGCGGCCAGCCTGCTTCCAGCTGGGGCAAGTGCTGGGAGGCCTCCTTCCCTCCCCCGCCCAGTGGCAGGACGTGTGTGGCCTCGCCTGAGCCTGGCAGCAGGATCCCACCCATGCTCAGGGGCTGCCTGCTATGTCCATGTGCCACACACTAATGCTGCACGTGGTTCCATGTGAGTGGACTGCAGCACGATGTCCAGCCTGAGCAGCCCGAGCGACACTCTCACTTCACCCCCTGTGCGCCAACCTCCCCCACCCTGTGTGTGTGACAAACTAAAACCACTCACCTGAAGATCCCTCCCTGGCATCCGACGAGGCCTGGGAGACGTCCTGGCTCACAGGCACAGGCTCCAGGGACAGGGTCACCATCTCCGTCTCCTCCTCCGGCTGACCCTGGTCCTCCTGCTCCTGCTCTGCGATGACCTCCAGCCGGGTGATGATGGGGGTCTGGAGGTCGAAGTCCACCACAACGGGTGGGGAAGATGTTTCCCCACCCCCCAGGATCTGGTACAGCTCGTTGAAGTAGGGGCACATGTGGGGCCCTGCCCCTGAACGCGAGATGCACTCTCTAGCCCAGACATATCCCTGGCAAAGCTCTTTCACCTTACTCCGGACCTGTTCCAAAGTGTGGAGTGGGTGTCTGCGCTCCACCAGGACTTGGCCATGCACTCGAATATCTTGGCGTTGCAGTGCTTGGAGCAGAGACCCTGCCATGTCTCCTTCTCGCCCCACAGCTTGAGGAGGGACAGGATATCTGCTCCAGACCAGAGGGGTGCCTGCTTCTTGGTCCCCCTGGGTGGGTCCTGGGACCCCTGGGTCTGTTCCCTGCAAGGTCCAGGGAGGTTGTGGGGGGCTTGAGTGGGAAGGCCTGTGTCAGGGAGAGCTGCACGGTGAGCTGGTGCTCTCAGGCCAGCTTCCTGCCACAAGGCCTGTCCAGCGTGCCTGCAGCTTTAAGAGGGGCCAGGAGACAGGAACTATAGAGTCCTGATTAATTTGAATGGAGTGTCCACCAGGACACCTGTGTTATTTCTTCTGGAAAAAAAACCCTTTCTCCCTGTCCACACACGCCTTTTTCAGGGAAAAAAACCCTCCCCATGCACACACGCCTTTTTCCAAAAGAGCTCTTCAGAAAAAGGCTTCCTCCTCATAGAAAGAAGATTACCAACACCAGAAAGACCTCTCTGTTCTTTCGATTACTTTCGGAAAAATGCGATTGCAGTGTGGATGTAACTCAGGTTTTGTTGGAAAAATGGATGTTTTTCTGTCAAAACTCTGTAGTGTAAACCTACCCTGAGTTTACTGAAGTTGGGCAATATTCAAAGTGGTTACAAAAAGTAAAGATTATACTGTATATCTTGTTACCAATTCATTCCAATCATCCAGTCCCCATTATACATCAAACAGTAGGTTGGTTTTCATTTCAGTATGGGGCTGTAAAGAATGTGCTATAGTATATTCTTTTTAAATGGAATTTTACTGCCACTTTGTTCTTTTTGTGATTGTTCTTTTTACTGTTTCTGCACACTTGATTTTAAACAGTGAATTCATGCAAAAACACAAAATAATTTAGATGGCAATATCTGTTCTACCTGCATAATGTAGTTACATTCTAAAAGTTCCATTTTTGGAGTAAGGTTTAGTTTCATGTATGTATATGCTGCTTCAAAGATTCTGTCATATAAATTCTGTAAAATATCAGCTTCTTGAAGAGTACGTTTCTTTAGCCAAGCCTGCAAGACAAAATAAAAAAGCATAAAATTTGTCTACATACTTAGTTCAATAAAATTAATAAGTAATAACCCTCCCCTCAGTTTTAATCTTACTTGTAAAATTGGTCTCCAGCTAAGGGCAGAAGAACTGATGTACACCATACCCATCCTAGAAACTGTTGCAGGAGAGGCATTCTCAATGTTGTGAACTTCAAATAACAGTTTGCATGTAGGAGACATAGGAATTCGATCACCATTAGCTAGAGTCAGAGTCTTGTTATCATCTAAAACAGAATTTAGATTCTCTATCCATATTGCATCTACAGGACCATCTAAAATCAGAAAGATATTCTCACCTAGAAATAATCAAAACAGAAATAATTCACATTTTTACCTAAAAATGGGAGCAAAATATTCAAAGGAGGGCATTTTGAATAGCTAAGCTATATGTATTAACAAATTACTTACCTACAGTAAAGAAAAGTTATTTACCTATGTAGTAACTGGAGTTCTTCATGACATACTGTCCATATACATATTCCAGTTATGATGTGCAGGAACTGTAAATTAGTCTTTCGTCCAGAAGTACCCATTATGGTGACAAATACATGCAGTGTCCTCATGCCCCACACCAAGGGCATAAAAGAACAGAATGGGTCCATCACCACACAGTTTCCTCTTTGTTGCAGAATCCTAGTGATACAGAACTCCAAGGAAATCCAAGGAAAAGGAGTATCAATGTGGACAAAACATTTTGAAAAGCTCCAGATAAGTAACTTTCCTTTCTTTTTTTTAGTGATTGGCCATATGCATATATAGGAGAAAGAAAGTGCCTGAAGCATGGGCCTAGTGTTTTGAACCAAAGTAAGCAAGAGTTATACTATGAGTAATAGGCCATGTTAAAAGCAAATGTTTATCTGAAAGTTAGTGTCTCTTGGCACTAGAACTGCTAGCATTGAAGCATGTAAATATATTTCATCAGGACATTATTGGGACAAGTAGCTGAATACATAATAAAATAGCTTGAAACAACAAGAGTGAAAGCATAACAACAGGTAGTGAATGCTTCGGGAAAAAAGTACAAGGGGAGGTACCAAACATGTCATTAATGTGTAAGATGATATGTGCAGTATGCATCATAGGGATGCATCTGGGAGAGTGACCAAAAAACAGATTTTGATAGATAGGTAGAATGGAGACATTGATGGCAGAGGCTCAGAATGGTGTCTGGTTAGGGCTTTCAGTAACAATGATAGATCCCAGTTAGGAAAGATTGATCTAACCACAAGTTTTGCCAGTCTGACTGCCCTGAGAAATCTGGACACCTCAAGGTTATCTGAAAGGATCTGGCAAATAACACAGTAGGTGTAACTGACATCTGATGCTGTGAGGCTAGGCTGAAGATGCTGGTCTATGCCTTCATGAAGAAAATCCAAAAAATAAAGGAGGAAGCAAGATCCGTAGCAAATCTCTTGTGTTCTTGAAACCATTAGTTAACTTAGTCCAGTGGTAGGAGTGGGCCTGACATTGACCTTTGGTATGACTGTGATTTTTCAGGGAGAAGAGTACTAGGTACACAGAAAAGCATATCAAGATGATGTTTGATGCTAACATACTATAACTATTCCTTTCTACACCACAGATGTAATCTGACATGTGTGCTCTTACAACTCGCATGCCTGATTATTCATTTACCTTCCCAGAGCTTTCCCATTCTTCTCTATTCACATCCAGGAAGGTTAAGTGCAGCAGGACTGCTATCTCAGGTAAAGATTTAGAATGCTGGTACTTGAATTTAGGCTTTACCTCTACCACCTGTTCAGGTTAGATTTGGATTATAGATGCAACTTTTTTGCACCAGGTTTCAAACATTTCTGGATGGAAAAAAGCCTTTACTTCATTTTTTTCTTGGCCTGCTCTGACCCTGAATCTGAGAGCTACCCTTCCTCAGTGGCGAACGATGCATTTGAGTCAGAGGACCATTAGGTTATTTAATACCTTTTAGCACATAATAAGTGCCATGTTGGGTCAGACCAATGATCTATCTACCCAGAGCATGGTGTTGCTTTCCTGACCATCTTGACTAATAGTCATTGATATACCTATCCTCCAGGAACTTATCTAATTCTTTTATGAACCCCGTCATAGTTGTGACCTTCACAACATAACCCAGCAATGAGTTCTACTGGTTAACTATGCATTGCATGAAGAAGTCCTTTCTTTTGTTTTAAACTTCTGCCTATTAATTTCATCAGTTGACCCATAGTTCTTATGTTACATGAAAGAGCAAATAACACTTTCTTATTCACTTTCTCCACAGAATTAATGATTCTATAGTCCCTTATCATAGCCCCTCTTAGTCATCTCTTTTCCAAGCTGAAAAGCCCCAGTCTTTTTAATTTCTCCTCATCTGGAATTTGTTCCATGACTTAATCACTTTTGTTACCTTTCTCTGTACTATTTCAAATTCTAATATACACTTTTAGAGACAGGGTGCCCAGTATTGCCTGCAGTAGTCTATGTGTGGGCATACATAGATTTATATAATGGTACTATGATATTTTCTTTCTTATTATCTATCCCTTTCCTAATGGTTCCTAACATTCTGTTAGGTTTTGTGACTGCCACTGCACACTGGATGGATGTTTTCTGCAAACTATACACAATGACTCCAAGGTCTTCTTGAGTGGTAACAGCTACTTTAGACCCATAACTTTGTATATATAGTTGGAATTATGTTTTCCAATATGCATTAGTTTATGTTTATCAACACTGAATTTCAGCAGACATTTTTTTGCCCAGTCACCCATTTCTGAGAGATCCTTTTGCAACTCTTCGCAGTCAGCTTTGGACTTAATTATATTGATTAATTTTGTATCATCTGCAAATTTTGTTACCTCACACTTTACTCCCTTTTTCTGATTATTTGTGAGTATGTTGAACAACACTAGTCTCAGTACAGATCCCTGAAGGGACACCAATATTTAATGCTTTCCATTCTGGAAACTGAGCATTTATTCTGTCCTTTATTTCCTGTTTTTTTAACCAGTTACCGGTTTATAAAAGCCCCCTCACTCTTATCCCATGACTGCTTACTTTGCTTAGTAGTCTGTGTTGAGGGACCTTGTCAAAGGCTTCCTGAAAATCCAAGTCCACTATATCCATAGAATCACCTATGTCCATGGGCTTGTTGACACCTTCAAAGAATTCTAATAGTTTGGTTAGGAATAATTTCCTTTTAAAAAAGCTACGTTGACTCTTTCTCAACATGTCACGTTGATGCATATGTCTGATAATTCTGTTTTTACTACTGTTTCAACTAATTTGCCTGACATTGAAATTAGGCTCACTGTCCTGGAATTGCCAGGATCACCTCTAGAGATCTTTTTTAAACATTGGTGTCAATTTAGCTATCCATCAGTCATATGGTATAGAAACTGATAATTTGTAGTCCTGAACTATAAACTGGATGATAAAAAATATTTTTTTTACTGAAGAAATCTCATCTCTTTGACTACTGGACTTTTGGTGTGGTTTTGAATTGTTGCCTGGATTTCTCATTTGCAGATGTTACTACAGGAGAACCATGCACCAGACAGGAATAAAAGACTTCAGCTTTCTTAAAAGGAATGTGATAGTTGTCTAATTTTCAGGACACTGAAACTGTGAAAGTGGGACTCTGCTAAAGAATTTTTGCAGAGTGTATAATGGCTTCATAAACAGAAGTGGTCCATCACTTTTAAGGATAGTAGGGACTAGGGAGTCAGAGAACCCCTGCTCTATGATATAATAAACATATGGATGTATATGAGGGGGAAATAGCAGAATGAGAAAAGAAGTGGTCCTGAAGGAACGGTTAGGTTATGAGGGAAAAACTGAGTTTCTGCTCCTTTAACAGCCTGGCACCACAATCCTCGTTGTGCAGGTTGGAGTAAGTCTCCCCTCTTACCCAGACAACAGTTTAAGCAGTGGGAAGGAGGGCAACACACTAATCAGAGATGACTCCTTGTTACAATTTATTAATTGGAAAGGCTATCCTGATAGCACTCAAGAATTGGATAACATCAGTAAGTTTATAAGTGTGACCCTCTTCCAAAGTGATTTGTAGAAAGTCCAACACCCTTTTTAAGAGGTCTTAAACACTCTTGAAATCATCTAACTGTAACATAAAGGGAGAAAGCACAGACTCATCCAAAGTAGACAACATTATGGTAGATCCCAATAAGCCTGCAATGAGGATTGGCAATTCCTCACTAAGATGTTCAAATTGAGAAGCCTGTTCCTGCAAAATGTGTAGATTCTTCAGTGTCATGTATTTTGTTATTAATTAAAGCACAGTAGAGGAAACATTGGTACTGGACCAGAAGAACTCTAGTATCAGTAGTTGGCAACAAGCTCTGTGAAAAGAAAATATGAGATGATACTCTACTAAACACTGTTTTTGCCTCGTGTTTCAGTGTTGAGACCACATGGAGAAGCAAAATCTCTCTTGAGGTGTAACAGTGCATTTGAAGCCACTTTCTTTTCTGAGAAGAAACTGATTAGAGTTGCCTCATCTTTTCTTTACCATCCCCTTTTTCACAGCAGGAATATAATTAAACTTTCTCAGATTCTGGGCTAAAGAAGCATCTGATGGGATTTCAGACATTATAGAGTAGACCTCTTGTCCACTGGAGCACTCCTATAACATATCACATTATAAAAATAGAGGAGTCAAAGGACCCAAGCTCTGAAGATGGTTTCATGGATCTGCCCATTACAAATATTTGGAGGTGAGCCTCTCTAGACTTTCACTTCCTGTGAGTAAAGGACCTACAAACTACATTTCCCAAGGATGTGCTATTCTCCCAAACAAAATAAGGACAGTAGATGTCCATCATTCATTACTTAAAATTGAGAGACTTAAAAAAGGCTCTCTCAGTATGAGGAGTAAAGATAATGATTTCTTAGTTAAAAAAATAAACTAGGCCAAATATAAATAACATACCAAATGGACAACTAGCTAAGTACTTTTGAGTATAACATGTTGTTCTGTCATGAAGCCAGGCAGCAGTGAGAGTAAATGAATGGCTGTTGGCCTGCTCTGACCTTTTATGTTCTCAGTGTGGAGTATCAGGAAACTGGGAGTAGATACTCAGCTAAAAGGGGCACACATGACCATAAATACTCCAATCCCACATGCATGGGATGCATGCTCACCATAAGTGGAATTTGCATATAGACAAACTCTTTTCTTCCAGCAGCATAGACTCAATCAAGCTCCACTCTAGGAGTTGGATGCCTAGCCAGGAAATCACTTTTCAAGCAGCAGCTGACAGTTGGGGAGTAGATGCATGTCTCCTAATCACACATTCCACAATCTACTATGTATTTGAGAAAGTCTGTCTCTTCAAGAACGCCTTCTAAACAGTAAGAGCTAGCACCACCAAATTCAGTATACCACTTTCTCTTTTTGTAACAAAGCAAGATACAAGTTTGGTTGTCCCAGGACAATGGAATGTGCTGGAATGGGATTGCTTCTCATAAAAGCAGACAGAAAAGAGAGAATCAACAAGCATTTGGGACTGGCTGCCTACCCCTGGGACTGCTCTAGCTCCAAGCCTCCCACCCCCCAGGTAATTTTTAGAGAGGGAAGAGGGAACTGAAGCTCTCCCTTCCCCCATTCATACAGAAACATTACTGACTGTTTCCCTTTCATTAGGGAATGAGGGGAAAGTGCACAGTTTGCTGCATTCCTCACTCTCACTGTGGAGTACAGGGAGTAGAGGAACCTGGACCTGCCCCAGCCAGGGGACATGCACCCCTCCACCAGCTGTACCCGTTGTATATACAGCTCTAAAGGTCAAACTTTTCAAACTGGGGTGTCTAACATGAGGAAATTATCTACATTTTGGCAGCTAAATAAAAATGGACTGTTTTTTATGGTCATTGATTACTTCTAGCTTCCTCTTCGGCCAACAAGAACTGTGGATGCTCAGCAATTATAAAAAATCGGGCCACCTTTATTTAGGTGTATACATATTAATGTAGGTGCCTAATCTTATGTCCCCAAGCTTGAAAATGTTGGTTTGTATTTCTGATTTTTATATTACTATTAATTCCAAAATTTAAAGCCAAGGTTCCTCCACCAAATATTTTGTGTAATTTAAATTAGAGATCAATAAACATGTTATGAAGAATAGGAATTTTGCAACCATAGATCTTATCAAAGCAATTAACATTAAATGGAAAATACATTATTTTAAAGCCACTAAAATGAATCTATACAGATCTTGATTATAACTTTACAAAAATAAATCATACTTTATATTAACAGTGCTGAACTGAAAAGATGAAGTGACTAGGCTTCTGAAGCCCTCTGCAGCTCCACTGTCATGACCCTGCTCACTCATTCCTATGGCAGTAGGACTGCAGAAGACTCCCTGTACTGCTGCAGGTGCTATTCAGCAGCAGAGCGGCCTCTCTTGCAAACAATGAGCTCATCCTTTGCCCCCTCAGCTGAAGGTCTCTGCTCTATTATCCCAACCTCCACATTATCCCCTCTGAGGCTACACAGCAGCGTTATTTCGGAATAACTGACATTTTCTGAAATAACATGGTCCGAGTCTACACTACAAGCAGTTATTTCAACATAATGTTAAAATGTTGAGCTGAAACAAAAAACAGGACTATGTAGCACTTTAAAGACTAACAAGATGGTTTATTAGATGATGAGCTTTCGTGGGCCAGACCCACTTCCTCAGATCAAATTGTGGAAGAAAATAGGGGGGTCTGGCCCATGAAAGCTCATCATCTAATAAACCATCTTGTTAGTCTTTAAAGTGCTACATAGTCCTGTTTTTTGTTTCAGCTAGACCAGACTAACACGGCTACATCTCTATTACTATTCAAAATGTTGAGCTGGAGGACTTCTTACTCCAACTCCTGCAACCCTTATTTTATGAGGAGTAAGGGAAGTCGGAGGAAGAGTGCTCTTTCTCAGACTTCCTGATGTGTAGACAGCACCAAAAGCCGAAATAAGCTCTTTCAACTTAAGCCATTCAATCGATGCAGCTCAAGTTGCGTAGCTTATTTCAGCTTTAGGTCTGCTATGTAGACATGCCCTGAGACTCTCTTCTGCATTATCTGAATCTCATCCTTGCCCCGCCAGCATGAAATACATGCTCTCTGCCACATGGATTTCATGTATCTCGTGCGGAGGTGGGGGGGGGGGCAAGGAAGGGATTTGAATAATGCAGAGACTTGGATAATAGTGTTTTGGCATATGCAGTATATAAAAAGAGGTGCAATCACTTTTCCAGTCTTCAGATAGGTTTGCTAACTATTGCAATCCTTTCTGTTATGCTGTATTAATTTTTATTAAATCAAAGATTGTTAGTCAAAGATTGATTCAGCCTGATTATCTGATTATTAACAGAGCTTAATTCAAAACCCTCATTACAACTATATTTCTTCATTCAAGAGAGAAGTTATCGTCTTTGCAAATACTATTTACTTTTTAGTACAGCACAGATGAGATATTTTGATCATATCACATACAATATATTTGCATACCCTTTTTAGCTTTTAGTGTTTTCCTCCACAGCGTAGAAAAGATTCCATCTGTCCAGTCATTAGTTGCAGTATCAAGTTTGCCAAACATCTGAGGAGCAGTAATAGCTTTTGGGTTCATACGCATTTCTCTATGAGGACGCCCACACTCTGTCATTGCCTTCATCAGTATAGTTATAACTGTTGTTTTTCCAGATCCACTGGGTCCAAGTATCATCAACCCATGGCGTACTTTATAAGTTTCATATAACTAGTAAAAAAAAAAGGGAACTATTCTGAAAAATATGCTTATTTTAAAAAGCTATTTTGTTCAGATTTAATTGTATGAGCCAAACAATATTTATAAAATTGCATTTAAAGAGAAGACACTTATTTGCTAGCAATTAGAAAGCTGTACAGATGCAGTACAGAGTTCAGAATTATAACATTTCAAATATATTCCTAACGCTGCTCTTTGTATAATGCTACTGACCAACATATAATTCCTAAACTGATGTGTTTGTTCTGACATATAGTTTCTTGAAGGACATCCTGTCTGATCTCTTCAGAGCAGCTCAAAAATAATTTTACTATGACATATTTTTAAAATAAATTTAATGTTATTCACAGAGAAAAATGAATGTTAATACAAACAAGGTATAGCAAGAGAATGGTTAACAACAGCAGTTCTAAATAATGTGAGTATGTAAAGTACACATAAATACAGAATGCCTTCAGCTTTGTATCCTGGTGACGACAGGAATTCTTGTTATCTCAGAGAGATTTCAATGGCAGAAAACAGTTGGATTTAACCAAAGGCTTCCCCCACCCTCCTACCCCAGATTTGCTTATGCCACATGACGACAACATTAGCACTTATATCAATAATATTAATTCAATACTTGCTTACCCACTGATATTCTGTGTGGGATAGTATTCATTGCTTGGACTTAGTTTTAGCCCTAATCTCTTAAAATAGGACAATATGACATCCTTCTTGGAACTAAAATAAGACTCTTTTAAAGATATATTAAAAACCCTGGCCTTAACTTCAGGGCCAAAGGACAAACTAAACAGCCAATAATGGCATTTTATCATAGCCATAGTCATATTGTTACTGAATCTGAGACACCATAAACTACCTGAGACTCTAGTTCTTCCTGTTTTCTTAAGAGACTATCTAAAAATCTCAAGGAGACTTTCTCTGTGAGGTACTCTCAGTCATATATATTTATACAAGCCCAAAAAGGGAAAATTACTTATTGTCTAATACAGTAGCAACATCTCCCACAATTCATTATGAATGCCCTATACCTTTCCCTTGTGGAATTTGACAGTGGTACAGTTTTGCTCCCAAGAGCTCTTGGCGAGTTTTCCCCAATCTGTGAAAATACTCATGTAGATGTCAGTTAAGCAAATTATTAACATAAAATTCTATTAAATTTTAACTATATACATAACTGAGATGGGGTGTATCAACCCTGCACTGAAGCTGATGGAGTAACACTGGCCCAGCTGGCAGAGAGAGCCCCACCCCCACAGCCCTTCTGGGCATGCTCCAACTGGAGACTGACTATAAAAGCCTCTGGGGCAGCTCAGTTGGGACTGACAGCTGAAGGGGAAGGAGGCACTGAGGGAGCGGGAGCAAGGAGTGGCAGCCATGTTGGGAGCTGCTACCAGAGAAGCTGCAGATTGAGAGTGAGCGTACAGAGAAGATGTCAGCCAGGTATCAGTAGGAAGTAGCCCAGGGAGGGGAACTGCACCCCGAGCACTCAGTGTATTGTGGTAGGATTCCCTGCTGAGCGAGCAATGGACTGTGCCTCTGCCAATAGGGGCCTAGGCTGGGACCTGGTGGAGAGGGAGGGCCTGTGTTCCCCTACCCTCTATTTATATACACCCATGCGAGGAGGAGCTTTACCCAGGCTGTATTGACATAGGCCACAGGGCCATAATACCCTGATTAAAGGAGCTTATACGTGGACTAAGGCCATGGGGGCCATATTACCCTGAAGAAGGGGTGTGATGGGGTACTGTCACAGAAGACTCCTTGGGGTTAATTCCCAGGGCACAGACAAAGCCATTGACACTCACCTTGCTGCTCTCTGGGGCTCCTCACCACCCTGTCTTCCTGTGCCAGCTCCCTGGTCTCCCCCAGCCAAGACACAAAGCTGAGATCAATGCCCCCCAGAGGAGCAGTATAGACACTGAATCTCTTCAGGTCCAAGGAAAATGCCATTTAAGGGACTAGCTTCCTGGGATACCACTCCCCAAATGGGATGAGAACCCCAAATGAATTGTTTTGGTAAGCCCCTTTTAACAACGGAAGAGGGAATGTACACACTGATTGGCCCCCGAGGTAACAATTATCTACCCTGGGCTTGATAGAAAATAAAAGTGATTTTATTAAGTATAAGCAGCAGGATTTAAGTGGTAATAAGTGAGAACAGTCAGAGCAAAGTAGATTACAAATTCAAAATAACAGAAAATGCTTAGCTAATTCTATACTAAAACCTCAGTACAAACTTACTACAAACTCCCCCTAAAACTGTTTCTTTTCCAGCTAAGCCTTCAAACCATGGCTGTTCCTCACCCTGGGGTCTTTGGTTCCTTCCCTCAGGTGTGTCAGACAGCCCCAAGACAAAGAGCTGCTAGTTTCCTATTGTTGTAAAGATTCCCACTTTTGCATGGGAAGTTACCTGGCCAGTCACTACCATTTAGGAAGGTCATGTGACTTCCTAAGACCAACCGCTGCTAAGACTTAAGGACAAAAGCTATTTGCATATGATTGCCCAGACATTGAGGCATCCCAGCATTGGAAACACCCTTAATGGCTTTCCTTTGCACATTTAAGGCCATAAAGTATTCCATACTCCATGGCTACGTCTACACTGGCATGATTTTGTGCAAGAACTCTTTTGAGGAAGAGTTCTTGTGCAAAAACTCTTCCAGAACAGAGCGTCTACACTGGCATGTGCCTTTGCGCAAGAGATGTGCTTTTGCGCAAGAGCATCCATGCCAGTGTAGACGCTCTCTTGCGCAAGAAAGCTCTGATGGCCATTTTAACCATAGAGCTTTCTTGCGCAAGAAATTCATGTTGCCTGTCTACACTGGCCTCTTGCGCAAGAACAGTTGTGCAAGAGGGCTTATTCCTGAGCGTGAGTATCAGTTTTTGCGCAAGAAGCACCGATTTCATACATTAGAACGTCAGTGTTCTTGCGCAAGAACTCACGGCCAGTGTAGACAGGCAGCAAATTTTGGCGCAAAAGCGGCCGCTCTTGCGCAAGATCGCACCAATGTAGACACACCCCATGTGTCTAATTTTACACTCAGTAATAATACATACAACAGAATAAGATATACAGATCCAGCAGATTATGACATGAAGATTGATAGGTTATATGAGATAATTTGTCCATTGCACCTTTGAATTAGGCAATCTGAGTCCATAAGTCTATTCTCATGAAGAATGAGGGGCCCATCACAGGGGGAACTTGTGTATGTGGACTGAGGCTGTTGGGCCATATTACCCTGAAGAGGGGTGATTTGTATATGGGGATTGAGGCCACTGGGCAGTACTCTGAAGAGGGAGACTTGTGTATGTGGACTGATGCCACTAAGCTGTAATATCCTGACCACAGGGGTAGACATTTGATCAAGGCTACGGGGGCCATAACACCCTGAGTAAAAGGGTGTTTATATTGACTGAAGCCATAGGGCCATGCTATAAATAGTCTCAGGAGTGGTGAGGTCATTCAACTGAAATAATCGAGCGAAAGGGTCTCCAAGTGCTTGCCACCAGTGTTCCCTCTAAGCTTTCCATTCATGTATGGAATAAATTTTGTTTTGTGCACCAAGGTATCTGCAGATGTGCACCACCAGTAGAAACACATGCTGCTGGTTCTGGGCACTGTGGGAGCTCTGCTAATCAGCTGGGCATCATTTGAACCTCTCCACATAAGTGCTCAGCTTAGAGGAACACTGCTTGCCACCCCTCGACAATAACTCATATTCCAAAAAAAAAAGAAGAAATTACCACAATAGACTTAATTATGGGGGATGTTATTGCTAGAGGGGAAATTATTAGGCAAGAAGCTATCAACTCTATCCCCAGCAGTCTGACACAAATGAAAAGCAGTGAGTAGTGAATTATGTGAGTTGGGAAGAAAAGACAGTTTGGATACTCAGAGCACTTGGCATGTTGGATAAAAGAAGGCACCTTCTTGTAAAGTGGTGTGGCTGAGGCATATCTTTAGTCTAAGAACACCCAGATTATGCCATAGTTTTTCTGTACAATGCTGTACAGAAACAGACAGAATTACAATAGAAATTAACAGAATAACAAAGTCATCCTGACTCTAAGATGCATGGAAAGATGCATTCACTTTTAGCAAGAAAGATCTTGGGGTCTTTACCCTTTTGTCATAATTTTAGGTTCCTGCATGGATAAAGCTGCCAACTCCTAAACTCATCTAGGAGGCATGATAGCAACTAAAAAAACACTTGTAGGTCCCATTTAGAAAAGACTGCTTTGACTGCAGGTCTAGCGAGTCTGATATCAGAAATCTGAAAATTTGAGGTTCTTCTGCCAAAGAACCAGAGGACCCTGCACGTGAAGATGCTACATGTGTCTAACATCTGACAATGGTGTTGGGCTGGAGCACCATCATGAAAAAATATCCAGATAATCTGGAATACCAGAATTTTTGTTTTCTTGAGACTGAGCCAAATCCAGATCAGATAAAAGAGTAGTCCATTAGTATCCAAAATAATTTGGAAGACAGTACAATTCCTGTTATTTTGGCAATCAATATCTTTCAATAGCCATACTGTTCATTGGAAATGGTTTGGGTCTGCCTGGAAGATAGTACCTTAGTGACGGACAGATACAGTGGGGGTTCCATTGCCAAGTCTA
This sequence comes from Pelochelys cantorii, assembly GCA_032595735.1. Lineage (NCBI taxonomy): Eukaryota > Metazoa > Chordata > Testudines > Trionychidae > Pelochelys > Pelochelys cantorii. Next base: position 144,788,768 of record CM064328.1, on the reverse strand, counting down.
CCAGATCTGAATAACATGATTTCCTCAGCTTGGCCTAGTCTACACTAGGACTTTACATCAAATTTACCCATGTATGGTCAATTTTCTAAACACTACCAAGCCTGTCGCCTCAACTTTAAAGGCAGCTGAAGTTGATTTCAGTACTCCAGCTTTTCACAAGAAGTAATGCTATTCCCAACCTTACATGGTTGAGTTTATAGTAGGGTGGACACAGTACTGGCAAAGGTTGAAGCTATTGGCTTCCGCAGTTCTCCACTCTGACTGCTGTGGTCAGAACTTGCACCTCTAGGTGAGCAGAAAAAGACCTGGTAAATTTGAATTGTATTTGCTGTGTGGCCAGCATTGTGAGCACATCTCAGTGTGAGCAGCACATCACACCACACATGGACATGACTTTGTCTTTGACAAATGCAAACACTGAGATGAGTGTGAATACTTATGCTCCCACGGGCTCCAGTTCCTAAGGGTGAAAAGAGACGTGGGGCTCATCGAGGCATGGGGAGATGAAACCATTCCCTCCAAGCTCTGAACCAACAAGAGGAATGTGGACATTTACACAAAGATCACAAGCTTCCTGATGGCTAAAAAATATTCCAGGGACCCCAGCTGTGATGAGTCAAATCAAGGAGCTAAGGCAATCCTACCACAAAGAGAAGGTGGTGAGCAGATGGCCTAGTGCAGCACCTCAAAGATGCCGCTGCTACGAGCAGCTGGACTTGATTTTTTGGCTGGGGAGCGGCAGCGGGCAGACTTCCTAGTGTGACCTTGGGATCCGACCAAAACAAACTTGGTGTCAGCATGGAACACAGCATAGTGGCAGAGGAGGAGGGAGAGAAGCATGGTCAGCCAGTCCCCTCCTCTGAGGATGTCTCCTGAACCCAAGGAGGGCACTTCCAGTGAGTTCACACATTTTTTCTTATTGCAAGCGGGTTAAGGCAATGGAGCGTGATGGGTGGTGCATTCTGCCTACACCAGGGCTAGACAAAATATGGCCTAGAGGCTGGATCGAGCCCACCAAGTCACTGGGTCCAGCCCGCAGACCACCCTGCCGGGACACTCAGGCATGCAGCTGCCATAGTTTAAAGTGCAGTCCCTATGTTTCTCTGCTCTGCACGGAGGGGGAAAGCTTCATTGATCTCCCCAGCCCAATCCTCAGCTCCTATTGGTCAGAATCAACCAGCCAATAAGAAATGATCTCAGCCAATCTCTCAGCTACTATTGGCTGAAAAAGGCCAGCCAATCAGAGCTGAGAGATTGGCTTGGGGAAAGGAGGCAATGCAAGCGTCTTCCTCCACCCAGAGTTAAAAAACCACATGGAGGGAACATCCTGGATTTTCAAGAGGTCTGGGGCTGCAGCAGACAGGAAGCTCAGCCTGCCTTGGGGGTGCTGCAGGCTGAGAAATGCTTAGATAAGCGCCTCCCAACTAAAGCCTGCCTCCGGCACCCCGATCCCTCCTGCACCCCAGCTCCTTCAACTCACCATTCAACCCTTTGCAACCTCTACCCCAGGTCACAAATCCCTCCCAGAACCTGTACCCTCCCTATACTTCTCCCCCAAGCTAGAATCCTCTCCTGTACCCAAACACCCTCCCAGACCCTGCACCCCAGTGCTCTGCTTCAGGTCACAACCTCCATGTTCACCCAAACACCCTCTCAGACCTCATACTGTATCCTGCACCTCAATCCCTTACCCCGTGTGCCCTTCTGCACCCAGCCTCCATCCTAGACACTGCACCTTCTCCACAGAAAAGTGTGACCCTTGACCACTTACCAAAATCTTTGAATGCCTCCCCCTGCCAAAAATTAGTGCCCACCCCTGGCCTGCACAGTGTGGGAGCATGGAACAGCTTGTTAATGTATCTGCAGAGGGAGCAGGAGTCTTGCCTGCACATCTCCATGAAGCTCTCAGACAGGAACTCTTTGCACCTTCTCACAAGGTTTTTAGCGAGGGCAGCCTTATTCCATTTCCTCACGGTAGGACACCTTCCCATACCAAGCCACCAGTAAGTGGTCTGGCATCACTGAACCACAAAGCATTGCAGCATAAGGCCTAAGTTTATAGCCACATTCAGTCAGCATCCACTCCTGATCACTCTGTGTGATTCAGAGGAGACTGATATCTCTCATGGAACTTGGATGAAGGAGGGGAACCTATTAGCACCCCCTTGGGGAAGCCATGTGTGCTAGATACAGATCCCCTCCTGCCCCATCCCTTGCTCCTGCCTGCAGGCTCCTGTGGGCTGGGAAAGTAGCACTATCCCAGGAAGCTGCATGAGCCGGACACAGAGGGAAGCTGCCCTCTCCTGTCAACCCCACCTCCCACCAGCACACTCCTATCCTGACTGGCCCCTTACTGTGCCTACTGCCTCTGAACTGAGTGTGTTCCTATGCTTCCCTGAGAACTCTGTGTCCCTGCTGTAAAGTTCCTGCTTTAAAGCAAACATTTGGCTTTGTATGGAACACAACTCCACTGTCTTTACAGAGCCCTTTGGTATAGGCTAACAAATATAGGCTTAACCCAGTGTATCTTCTGTAATGTCTGCCCTTGTAACTTTTCATTGCAGCTAGAACAGCAGCCAGCTCCCAGCGTACTCCCCATCTTACAGCATCTGCCCATCTGGCTCAGATCCGCAGGCAAAAATGCACAAGAGAGGACATGTTCAGGGAACAGATGGACTGCATAAACTCGCTCGTGGAGGAATGGGGGCTGAGCACCTGGACTGGATAGCTGAACACCAGTAAAGAAGAGCCGCAAGGGAGCAGTCGATGAGGCAGGAGGGGTAACGGTAGTTCGAATTAGGATCTTTAATTCGAACTACCTAGTCCGTGCCGCGTGTAGCCACGGACACGGAGTTCGCACTAAGGGGGATTTAAAAATGGTGGTGCCCGGGAAGATGCAAATGAAGCCCGGGATATTTAAATCCCGGGCTTCACTTGCAACTCCGGTTGCCCTCATTAGATTACCTAGCTCGAACTAATGAGCTAGTGTAGCCTTACCCTGTGATGAAGTGCCTAGCTTCATATCTGGAGAGGGCCTCCTCCCAGAACCTGATCTGCCCTGATGACAACCCTGGTCCCTCCTCTCCCAGACCCATTGCTTCCACTCCCAGGGTGTCCAGGGGCCATTGGGACCCCAGCTGGTGCCAGCTCCGACCCTTCCCCAGGGTTAGAGCTGACACCAGCTGAAGGTCAGGAGGTGGGTCACCAGTTTCCCCAGGGCTAGAGCTGGCATGGGGGGGCAGGCAGCTTGCATTGGGGCTGTGTGCATCCACCGCATGGCCTGCCCTGGCCATGTGCCAGAGCTGGAGTCAGGCTGTGGTGCAGCCCCAGAGCAAGTTGCCCACCCCGGGAGCAGTTGGGCAGCCATCACCAGCTTGCCCAGGGCTGAAGCTGGCACCAACAGAAGGTAGGGAGAATAAGGCAGCTGCTGGAGGTGGGGTGGGTCCTCCAGGGGTCTAATGGATATGGTATCAGCCTCTAGAGCCTGTGGGTTTGATGTGTGTGGGAACACAAGGGCAGCCATCTTCTCCAGGACCGCAAAAGGCAGTCCCACCCACATTCCTGAGGTCCCCTCCCTCCTTCACGTTCCCACCTCTTTCATTTCCCTGCTGATTTCCCCGAATAAAAACTCATGTTCTTTGAACAATGGTCTCTTTATTACTTGCATGGTGGAGGGGGGGTTACAGGCAAACACAGAGGATGCAGGGGCATTTTGCTTTGAGAGCAAAGTGGAAGAGTCTCAAAATTGGCCATACATAAAACTGTCTTTCAAGGCCTCTCTGATTTGTTCTGCCCCATGCTGTGCTCTCCTTATCATCCTGGTGTCCGACTGTTCAAATTCTCTGGCTAGGCACTTTGCCTCGGTGCCCCACGTCCTTGCTCTTGCAAAAATTATGGAGCACACAACAGGCTGACACCACAAACAGAATGTTGCCTTGGCAGAGGTCCAACTGACTCAGGAGACTCCTAAACCTACCCTTTAAACATCCAAAAGCACATTCCACCATCATTCTGCACTTGCTCAGCCTATTGTTAAACTCCTCCTTGCTGGTGTCCAGGCTGTCTATGTACAGCTTCATGAGCCATGGGTGCAAGAGGTAGGCTGGGTCACCAAGGATCACAATAGGCATTTTCAGCTCTACGATTCTGATTTTCCTGTCTAGGAAAAAAGTGCCACTCTGCATCTTTCAGAAGAGGCAGGAGTTCATAAAGATGTGTGCGGCATACACCTTTCCCGACCATCCCACATTGATGTCAGTAAAACAGCCCTTGTGATCCACCAGCACCTGCAGCACCGTGGAGAAGTACCCCTTGCAGTTTATGTACTCCGTGGCAAGGTGGTCGGGGGCCACAATGGGGATGTGTGTTCCATCTATCGCTCCATCACAGTTAGGGAACCCCATCCACTAGGGTATCCACATTTCTCAAGAGTCACCACCCTCCGTAGCAGAATGCTGTTGATCGTTTTGGCTACTTGTATGACAACAACCTCCACTGTAGATTTCCTCACTCCCAACTGATTCGCCACTGAACAGTAGCCGTCTGGCGTTGCAAGCTTTGATAGGGCTATTGCCACACACTTCTCCATGGTCATAGCGCGTTTTATTCAGGTATTCTGGCACCTCAGCTCAGGGGAAAACCATTCACAAAGTTTCAAGAATTTTTGAAACATTCAGAAGTTTTGCAGCCACTGCTGAGAGTCCCATCTCTGCATCACATTGCAATCCCATCAGTCTGAGCTTGTATCATGGTGCTAGAAGTGGCGTTGTACCGTGTCCACAGGATTTACTGGCAGCTGCGCTAGCATCAGCAGCAGGACTTGCATGAGCAGCAACTCCATGCCATGCTGAGATTTGTCCTCCTCTTCCTGGCAGAGCGACATGTGTACTCTCTCCAAGTACTGCACCATTAGGCATACCACCGCACACATCAGCATAATAATGGTTTGCTACAAACTGGACTCTATGTTCACCTTGCTACGGTGTCTATACAGGCAACCAGGGCACAAAAAGGTGTGAGCACACTGCCTCTCGTTAATCTCACACAAGGTGGGGAGGGACTAGATGAGCGCATTATAAGATGCTGATGACATGAGCCAATAACCATCCATTGCACAATTTTGGTCCCAGAGGTCACCGGGAGCATAGTCCAGATTGCAAAGCTACCCATGGCGCATCAGTCTACCGATGGTAGGCTTCTTAATGGGGATGCACTACTTCAGACTACATTCCATTCTTCCCTACAGTGAGGACACTTCAACTTCACAAAATCGGGTGCCCAGAAATCAACCATATTAGAGTCGACCTTATCTCATAGTGTAGACATGCCCCTCGTGTGGAGATAGAACCTTACTTTCTTCTCACCTTATCTCCTGAATCCTCTTCCTTAAAAGTGTAAGAAGTGAAAATGTAGAAGTGAAAAGCAGAACCTCTGAGAGAGATCATCTGTCAAAAGTGATTTGAGATCTGCTTTTCAGGGGAAATTCTTTGGCAGCTTTCTATTCTTGTGATGGGTAAACAGGTTGGCTGCTAGAAGGCCATACTTCAGTGAGATCAGATTCAAGACTTTCTGATTCAGACACCATTCTGAGTTGCTGACAGCATGTTTGCCAAGTCAGATTGTCTTCTGGTTCAATTCTCATTTGATGTATATTGCTGTTATGAAAGATAAAATATTTTCTGCACAGTCTATTATTATAGTCCCCTTTATTCAGCACTAGTGAGGCCACATCTGGAATATTGCACCTGATTCTGGGCCCCCCACTACAGAGAGGATGTGGACGCATTGGAGACGGTCCAGGAGAGGGCAACCAAAATGGTTAGGGAGCTGGAGCACTTGACCTATGAGGAGAGACTGAGGGATTTGCGCTTATTTAGTCTGCAGAAGAGAAGAATGAGGGGGCATTTGACTTCAACTTCCTGAAGGGAGGTTCCAAAGAGGATGGAGAAAGGCTGTTCTCAGTAGTGATGGATGGAAGAACGAGGCGCAATGGTCTCAAGTTACAGTGGGGGAGGTGTAGGTTGGATATTAGGAAAAACTATTTCACTAGGAGGGTGGTGATGTACTGGAATGGGTTACCTAGGGAGGTGGTGGAATCTCCATCCCTAAAGGTTTTTAAGTCTCAACTTGACAAAGCGCTAGCTGGGATGATTTATTTGGCGTTGGGCCTGCTTTGGGCAGGGGGCTGGACTCGATGACCTCCTGAGGTCTCTTCCAGCCCTAGGATTCTATGATTATCTTGATTGGTCTCAAACACAAAGCAGAGCTCAGATTTCCCCCCGATTGCTGAAGTGTACCACGGTGGTAGAGTTGTTCAACTGGGCCAAAACATCCTAGGCCTTTATGATAGCTCTAAAACTCTCATATGGCCAGCTTGATATGCTATATGGAGAGTAGAGGTTTATGGTCTTACTCCTTTCAATGGAGCTCCAATTGCCTTTATGCCATTCGGTTTCCCAGGTGTGCTCCTCTCCCCACTAGCCTGTTTTGAGTATCTGTACATGTCAAAGGCATAGGGGAGATCCTTGTGGGAATTCTCTGGGATTGTCTCTCATCTGAATGAGTTCAATACCATTGTTGGAACTAACACTGATTCTTAATATGTTTTAATGACTGGATCCATACTTTCAGGATAAAAGCCTGGGAACACCAAATATAGTACCTTGTTCAATGGGTGAATCCTATCCACAAAACTGGATGCCCCAGTAGTTGGAGATACTAAGCTAGGGATGGCTTTGTGTTTCTGATGAACACAAATATCAGATTTTAGAATTTCTGGAACCTCTCCATTGGCAGCTCATTATCTCTTTCACCCTTTTGTGTGTGGTCAGTTAAGACCACTCTCCTGGAAACTGCAAACACTGCTTGCTAGATTTAGATCTTGTCAGAAGCACATTCATTCTTTTTCATAATAAGCCCTTGTTAGTGGTGATACCCCTACTGGCTTTGCCATCTGATCTGTGATTCTAGGGTTTTCCCCAAAGAAGTCAGAGCCTGCTGCCTTTCCTCTGATACTTTTGTGAAGAGGGTGGACAAACAGATCATTTCTCTGTTATGTGTTTGTAGATCCCCCTTGATATGCTACATGGGTAGTATAGGCACTGTTTCATTTTGAAGCCCTGTCTGCGATCATCTTACAGAATTGTTCTCCCAAACAGGAGAGAGCCTGTTATGACACAGAAGCTCACAGGTGATTCACTACTCTATGTCAGCAACTTGTGCCAGGACTGACATACTTACTATACCTAACACACTTGTCAAGCTATATTCCCAAAAGGTAGCATGTAATATCATTGTAAAATTTATAATGATCAGTGAGTTATTTATTCCTGTTTAAGATGTGTACAGAGAGTTATAGATGTGCATTAGAATTCTGTTCAGCAAACAATACGTAAGCCCAGCCTGCCCTAGACAATGGAATGTGTATTTGTTTGGCTCACAAGTGTGGTGTCAGGCAGAGACAAAGAAGCACATTTGGGCCATCAACATGGCAAATAGGGGAGATTATCCTCTTGCAGAGACCTGAATCTTAAATTATAAGAAATTGCATCCACTGATCATATACAATATTACTGTATTATAAAAATATATCAGGTACGTTTTTGTGGTGATTAATATTACTGTAAAGTATATTTACACTATATGAGGAATTATGAATACTCACTGATATCATGCTTTAAAGTCTGTAACCAAACAAAGGGAGAAACAAAGTTCCTTCCCAGACAGGAAAAAGGGCAGCTATCTGTCTTCACTGAAAATTAAGCAAAGAATGAATTCCTGCCTCACACACAGATCGCTGTTTTTATTAGCCTGGTATTTGTGGAAAAGCTCTGCCATGCCTAGGGGGCAGAAACAAAGGAGCCCAGCAGGGAGGTACTGAAGTGGCTGCCACCAACAGACTGCTATTTATAGGATACAGAAGAGGAGGAAGAGAAAGGGACAGTAAAGTCTGCACAAAACTGCCCCCAAAACAGTAACATTAAAGCGGACATAGAAATAGTTGGGAGCAAGCAAACTATTGGTCATGGATGGCATGTGAGCTGCCCCCAGGCCCACCCCTTCTGTCAGAGGCCACACCGCCCCTCTTCCCCCGGCCACACTACCATAGCATTCACAGAACACTGGCCACTGAGGCCCCAGTCCCCACAACCCCCTGAGCACAGGATGAGCAACCTCAGTGGCCCCAGTTCTTGCCAAGTCCTGGACAGGCAGCCCCAGAACCTGAGCTGTAGATGTGGTGCCCGCAGCCCCAGCACTTCCAAGTACAGGGAGGACAACATCAGCAATCCCAGTCCCCTGAGCACAGCATTCCAGCGATATCCCAATGCACCGCCCCCAAACATAGGGCAGGCACAGCCCCAGCACTACCAGTCACACTGAGGACTGGGTACTACAGCCTCAGAGTGCTGCGGCCCCAGTCCCGGAGTGCTGGGTGCTGTAGCCCCACTGTTGGGAAGCCCAAGCACTAGGTGGGTGGCTATATAGTCCCCAGCTATCACAGCCCAGTTACCCAGTCCACCTGAGGACAGTATGGGCACCCCCAGTGCCTCCAGTCCTCCTGAAGCTTGAGGCACCAGAGACCAAGCCCAAAACAATGTGGGCCATAGTCCCAGTACTGTGCAACCCAAGTGCTGAATGGTCATGGTTTTTTCAGACATACCCCTCAGCCCCAGAGCACCAGGAACAAAGCCCAAGTGCCCCCCCACCACACGCCGCCCAGTTGGTCCAACTCCCAGCTGCAGGCTGGCCATTCTAGCCCCAGTATGCTTCTGAAAAGAGGACTGCCTGGGCTGGTGCCATGAGGGAAGAAGCAAAAAGGTGTGAGACCTCAAGAAAGAATGTGGGTAGGGTTACATGGGGCTATTTGGGGAACTTTATCCTGTCCTGTCCTATGATTCACAACAATGGGGGGAAAGTAACTTTTAAATATCTTACAGGTACTGTCATATTGCAATCCCCTGGGATGGGGGGAAGGTTGCAACACCACAGTACCTGTAAAAAATGTGTGGGATAAAATGCAGGGGGCTAGGACAGAGGGTTGGGTTGTGTGTGCGGGAGCTCAGGGCAGGGCAGGGATGTGTTGGAGTGTGGGACCAGGGCAGTGGGATATGGGAGTGAAGGAGTCAGGGTGTAGGGACGTGGGAGGAGCTCGGGGCAGGCTAGGGCAGTGGGGACTGCACTGCCTGACCACTGGCTCTCCATGATGGGACACAGAATGTAAGAACATAAGAACGGCCATACTGGGTCAGACCAACGGTCCACCCAGCCCAGTATCCAGTCTGCTGACAGTGGCCAATACCAGATGCCCCAGAGGGAGGGAACACAAGAGGTAATCCTCAGGTGATCCCTCCCCTGTCACCCACCTACAGAGAAACAGAGGCTAGGGACACCATTCCTACCCATCCTGGCTAATAGCCATTGGTGGACCTAACTTCCATGAATCTATCTAGCTCTTTTTTGAACCCTGTTAAGTCCTAGTCTTCACTACATCCTCTGGCAAGGAGTTCCAGAGGTTGACTGTGTGCTGAGTGAAGAAAAACTTCCTTTTGTTTGTTTTAAACCTGCTGCCTATTAATTTCATTTGGTGACCCCTAGTTCTTATATTGTGGGAATAAGTAAATAACTTTTCCTTATTCACTTTTTCCACGTCAGTCATGATTTTATAGACCTCTATCATAGACCCCTTTAGTCGCCTCTTTTCTAAACTGAAAAATACAAGTCTTTTTAATCTCTCTTCTCTTTAATCTCTCTTCTGACCTGGCTGCTGGATCCCAGGTGCTCCCCAGTGTGGTAGGAACCATGCTATCCTGCTGCTCCAGTGCCAGCACTGAAGCCTGGGAGCTCTATGGCTGCACCACAGGGAGGGCTATGGTTGTTGGCTCAGGCTCACTGCTGTATCGGGGCCACTAACATCAAGAGCCCCACCCTCAGGGGACCAATCTCTTACCAGTGCACCACACCAGGGCACACCGCCTTACTTTCACCTTTGAGCATCACCCATACTATCACTGTTGTTGCAGAGGCAGAAGATCTAGAAGTAAGTCAAAGAGGAAGTTGTCAGCTGGGGCTGTGTTACAGTGTTCAGCTGACGAAGGTACCCGGAGACAAGAGGGGAACAGACCCATTTGTCTCTGAATTGTTGGAGATTAGTGAGTGCAGAAAAGGATTTCTTATACCTGTATAAATAGATTGAAATGGAGTACTTCTGTGGCTCTATTGTGAGCATATGCTCCTTGGGCTCAAGGGTCCAGTCAATGAAAATGGGGCAAGAACCCCCTGTGAGATACAGATCCCTATTCCCTGACAGATTGAGAACCCACGGGCTAAGAATCAGGACAGCCACAGGTTAATACTAGAGCCCCCAGAAAGAACTATTTCTGGGGGCATATCCCATGCATTATGGGCTGAGGAGAATGTAATATACAAAAAAGGATTATTGACATACTGATTTCAAGAGCATGTATTATGATCTATAGGTTGTCTGAAGGCTTTGAAAAATAAGGTGCTGTACCTGGATAAGCTTAAGATTCCAAGGTGGATGATTAATCAATCCTGCCTCTTCGACCTGATTGGCGACTGCAGCCTGTAATTCAACATATGTACTACTGTCCAACTGTAGCCCAGGGAACAGGTCATTGATGAGGCTAAGAAATAAGGGCTCATCTTCATCTACCTGAAATATGGGGGAAAAAAAGTTTAAAAAATACAACAAGGCATAAAGGATCTGACGACAAAGGGTTCTGGGATCAGCAGATCCCTGTCTAGACTGCCGCGCTGTGCCGACAATCAGCTGATCGGCACAGCGCAGTGGCCATTTTGATGTAAATGAAGTGGAGATTATTTAAATCGCTGCTTCATTTCCCTTTGCCAAATAAACTCATCTACATGGCTCCATCGACGGAGCCATGTAGTCTAGACACACCCATACTGTTGACAAAGCTTCTACAGTGTAGACGCAAAGGAAAGTGTAGATGCAATAACGCCTTCTGTCGACAGAACTTTTCCTCATAGAATGAGGTTTACAGCCATCGATAAAACTGCCGAGTTCTGTCGACATTATGTCGACAGAACTTAGCGGCAGTGTAGATGCAGGTATAGTTTTGTCGACAAAACCCTGTAGTCTAGTATAGTTTTAGTAGACAAAACCCTGTAGTCTAGACACACCTTAGGTGATGGCTAGGAGCTCTTCATTTGGTAACATAGAGGAATATATCCCAAAATCCATTTAGAGAGCCATTGTGTGGATATAAATGCTCCCTTGGACTGTTCTGCTATGAGTTTTGGAATAGTCCAAAATAATTTCTGTCAAGATAAAAGGCCAAAGTTCTTTTAATGTCCAGCATGTGTATAATGGCCTTGAAGCAATTCACATGTGGCTTGGGGAAGAAAGTTGACAGTTACAAAGGCTTGCTGTAGAAGGATGAAAGCCCCTTAGATAAAAATTTGGGATGAGCATGTAGCGTAACCTTGTCCTTAAAAATATAGTATATGGGGTGTTGGCTGTCAGAGCCCTATCTCCTCCACACATTGCATGGGCATGATGGTGATGAGAGAGGATACTTTTGTGAATAGCTGTCACAAGGAATATGTTGCTAAAGGTTCAAATGGTCTGCAAGTTAGGGCAGTTAGCAAGAAATTTAAGTTCCAAGGTACCACAGGTGGTTTCACATCTGGGTAGCTGGTTTGGATGCCTTTTATGAACTGTTTTGTGATGGAGTGAGCAAAGACTGAGGTGTCATCAATCTTGTGATGGAATGTGATGACTGCTCCTAAGTAAACCTCAGTGAACAGAGTGAGTAAGAAACTGATTTGAGTACTAAGAGGTAGTCCAGTATCACTGGGGGGAGGGGGGGCAGGAGAGGGTTGCAGCATATGCACACCCTGTCCTTGAGGTGTGGGTACCGAGGTGTGTGGATGCCACCTGGTCAGCTCTTGGGTCATAGGCATCCTCTATCAATCTGTACAAATGGCCCTTAGTCCAGGGCAGTTGAGCCTAGGGGCTAAAGTCAACAGCAAAAGAAGTCAATGGTAACAACCCTCTGTTCAGGGCAGCACAGCCTAATAGCAAGAGTCTATAAGGGTAGTCCTCAGATCAGGGCAGCACAGCCTAATGGCTATGAGGGTAGCTCTCGGTTCAGGGTAACACAGCCTAGTGGCTAGAGTACATGAGGGTAACCCTTGGTTCAGGACAGCACAACCTAATGGCCAGAGTCAATAAAGGTAGCCCTCAGTTCAGGGCAGCACAGCTAAATGGCCAGAGTCAATAGTTTGGCACAACAGTCCCGGTAGGGGGACCTGAGCCCACTCTACTCCACCGAGCCCAACCCAGGGTCCTGTGAGTGGCAGAATGCTCCACCACTTGCTCAGTGGGGAATCCAACAACAACGTGCCGAGCTCACTCTGGTGGGAGAAATCACTTCCACAACCACTCTAGGTCACTTCCTACCATAGTCGGTGCAGGGATGTTCCACGTGGTCTCTGGGTCCTCTGGTTCCCCAGCAACAGTCTGCCCCTGGGGCTCCTCTCTCACTGGAAGCTCAGGGTGATCTCTGAGGTCTATGGATCCTGTTGTCTGAGTGTCTGGCTGGACAACCCAGACTGAGCTGAGCTGCTCCTTTTTATACTGCTCCAGCATTTGGAGCATGTCCAGTCTGGGTGGAAGGGCGGGACTTCCTTTGCCCACAGGATTTTAACCCCTCTGTCATAGGGGGTAATGTTGAATGTACTTTTTTTGTGTTGCACCAGTGTATGAGTCTCTTCCACTTCTGGAGCATGTAGAAGGCTTCCTACTATGTAGTAGTACCTGTTGAACCTTCTCTGAGCAGGCTAACTTGTCATGAGAGTGTCATGGAGCAGCCAGACCGAGTTACAGTCTTTGCAAGTTAGAGTGCTGTTGGGTCAGTAGGTCCAAGTGTAAGGGAAGAGTGATTGGGGGACAAGCTGACATCCAAATCAGAAAGGGGCACCCACAGCTGTGTTGGCAATATAGAAGCTATTAGGATGACTCTGGTCCCATGAATCCTGATTTTCTGTATAATTCTGAGAGCAATGGAATTGGTGGAAATGTGTACTAGGAGTCTTCTGTCCAATTATTTAAGAACACATCTCCATGGGAGTTTTTCCTCAGACCTGCTATGGAACAGAACAGGGGACACTTGGAATTTCAGGTTGTGGCAAAAAGACGTATGCATGGGTGGCACCACTACTGTGATATCTATTGCAGTGTTGAGTTGCTCAGTTCCTACTCGTGAACGTGAGGAAACAGTCTGCTGAGTTTGTCTCTGATGGTACTGTGGCAGCTGAAATGTGGATGTGACAGATGCATAGATTCCAGAGCTTTATGACCTCGGAGCACTGAAAGAGGAACCTGGCTCCTCCTCCTCTGTTTATATAAAACATATAAGTGATGTGGTCCCTCATCACTTGTATGTGTTGGTTTTGTAAGAATGGGAAAAAGTGGAGGAAGGTGTTGCACACAAAGTTCCAGAACATTTATATGCAATCCAGTCTTTGTTGTGGACCAGAATCCCTGGGCTTTTCAATGTTGCAGGTGTGTTCCCCACCCCAGGAGAAAGGCATCCATTGTGAGTAGCAGTGATGGGAGTCCTTGCATGAAGGAGATATCTGAACAAATGCTATGCAAATGAGACCACCATGTTAATGATTTCTTGATTTTGTTGGGCATTGTTAATCTATTGATGGAGTGTTTGTTTGGTTTGAACACTGTTGAGAGACACCCTTGCAGACAGCACATGTACAGATGTGCATTTTTGACCACAAACATGCACACTGCCATGTGTCCCAAGAGCTGTATGCATTCATGAGCTATTGTTTGTGGACTGCTGCATACTCTGGCTATTATAGTTTGTATAATGTTGAATCTGTCTCATGGGAGCGATGTCCAAGTGTCATAGAGTCAAGATAGGTGCCAATTAACTCCAGCTATTTGGTTGGCTCTACCACTGACTTCTTTGTATTTATCTGTAAGCCAAGATTATAGAAACCATCCATAGTCATTTACTTGAACTAAAGGGCTTCCAATTGAGTTCACACCTTAGGAAGACATTTGTTTAGGTAAGGGAACATAATTACTCTTTGTTTCTGCAGGTGTGCTGTTACCACTGTAAAGGTATGTCTACACTACAAAGGGTTTTTTCGGAAAAATGGCCATTTACGTCCATACTGCAATCACATTCTTCCGAAAGAAAATCAAAAGAACAGAGGGGTTTTTCTGACATTGGTAATCCTCATTCTACGAGGAAGAAGCCTTTTTCCGAAAGAGCTTTTTTGGGAAAAGACGTGTGTGGACAGAGATGAGGCAGTTCTTTCGAAAGAAGAGGAAAGAGGAAAAAGAGTGGTGGCCACTCCGTCCATAGTAATCACAGCTGAAATGCAAGATAGTATCCATTCAGTGTGGACTCTATCTTTTGAAAAAGCAGATCACTTTTTCGATGTACTTTTACTGTGTGGATGCTCTCTTCCGGAAAAGCTTCTCCTGAAAGAAGCCTGCAGTCTAGACGTAGCCTAAGTATCTTGGAAATGGCACAGGGTGCTACAGAGAGTCCCAAAGGTACAACTCAGTATTGGTAGTGGTCCATGCCCAACATGAATCTGAAAACACCTGTGAGTGGAATGTATTGTCATGTGACAGTAGGTGTCTTGGAGGTCAAGGACTGAAAACCAATCCCTCTATTCCAGCACTGGTATGATAGTTGTTAGAGCAGGGGTAGGCAGTAAGTGGCCCACCAGTTGGAAGCAGTTCACCAAGGTTAGCCTCTGGCAGACTACAACACAATATTTACCTGCATGTTTGCAGGTAGAGCTGCTCTCAGTCTGCGCTGCTTCCATCAGCTCCCATTGACTGGGAATGGTGATCCATGGCCAATGGGAGCTGGGAGGGATTACACCTGCAGACGTGCAGGTACATAAAGATTCTGGATGTCTGCCAGGGGTTAATTCTGACAAAGCGAGCCTGACTTGTGATCCAATTATTGCCCACCTCTGTGTTAAAGTGACAATAATCCAAAATCTTTTTTCCCTTATAAACTTGTTTAGTCTCCTGAAACTGAAAATAGGTCACCAGCCAGTCCCAGTAGCAGGAGTAAAACTCTTTCCCTTTGTGTTATGTGGGAACCAACTCCACAGCTCCCAATTGAGGAAGGTATTCTACCTCTTGTCATAACAGTAGTTCATGAGAGGTGTCTTCGAGAGCTCAAGAGGATGACTTCTAGAGCACATTTGTTGGTTATAGCTGCCCACTCAGTGTAAAAGAGGCATAAACAAATCTCCAAAGAGTTGGATGGCAGTTGGAACTCGTGAGAGGTCTTTGAGACCCTCAACCAAAGACTGAAATGTGTTTAGTAGAGGCACAAGGCAGAGACCATTGATGGTGGTTGGTGTTGTTGCTGAGTCCTTTGCCTTTGTCATTGTTGTTCGTATGGTCTCTGTTGAGTATAAGGATATCTAGAATGCTGGTATGGTTCATACCGATAACACCTTCTCCGGGTAGCTGGGTTATGGATGCTGAGTAAGTGGACTGTGGAATGTGGCTCATGAGACTTTCATTTTATGAAGGACCTTATTGGTCTTTGCCGCAAAAAGCTTCTCTGCATTGAACGGGGGGGCAGGAGGGAGGAGCGTCCACTGTTTTCTGTATCTTACACGGAAATATGAAAGATATAAACCACAATGCCCTCCACATGACAATAGCTAAAGCAATATATCTAGCTGCAGTGTTGGCGGTTTTCAGAGAAGTTTGGAGTGTCGTGTAGGTGATAGTATGGCCTTTGGAGACTAATGATTTGAATGAGCTGTTGTCTCTTTGCCAACAGAATGTTGTTGATTAAATCCATGAATATAGCATAGTTCTTATGCTCATACCAGAAAGGTATGAGCTGGATGTGTAAATAAAAATTTGGACCCCTTAGATGGGACATAATATTTATGATCAATTGAGGCTGGTGTTTGCCAAATTGTTTTCACCACGTCCATGATATCAGCTTTGATGGGTAGTGATATCTTTGTAGAGGAGGAAGTTTGTAAGATGAGTTAACTCAAGTGGAGTTTCAGACACCTCCTGAAAGACAATATTGAGTTAATTGTCTACTTTTTTAAACAGATCCTGGAACAGGGAAAAATCATCCACTGATTTAGGTGCTGGGGCAATATAGCCTTGTCAAGAGAAGAGGCTGAATTAGTGGATGGAGATGCGGTGAGGGCAGCATCTGCAGGTTGCTGTGACCCTGGGTCCTCCTGAAAGTCTTCCTCTGCTGTATGTACATGTGGAGGCCATATGGACACTTCCATACAAAGGCCAGTGTATCTGGACTCCAGTAAGGCCTGGATAAGGTCTGGGGGTCCCATACAAGGGTATGTCTCAGTCATAAGATGATTGAGACCTGGATTGTACAGCCATCAAGTGTGTTCTGACATGAGAGAGTAATGAGGGGAGAGTATACCTTTAGCCACATCATCATCATCACTGGAAAACTGTGATGGGATCAGATACATATATGGGTGAAGTACTGATGGCCTTGGGGGAAACACTGGTACCAAAGAGTGGAGATTTTGGCATGGATTAAACATTCAAAATACTGTTGAGCAGAAAGGGACTTGGCACTGATGATATAGGTGCCGGGAGGGCTGGTTTTATTTGTGCGGATAGTACTGTACACTGTGTAGGTGTTGTTATTGCTGAAGTTGACTCCGTGATGCTGTTTAGGCAGTGGTCCTAAGGTGCAAATAAGTGCTAGCACCATCTTTAGTGGTGGCACTAATGGGACTGTGATGGAGGCAGGCAATTTGGAGTCATTAGCCCTGGTATTGGGATGGTGGGTGCCAGGAGCAGCCATTTTATGGCCAGTGTTGGATGTTCCCAGCCTATAATGGATGCGGAGGCATGATGCTGTCAGAACCAATGAGGGTATGTCTACACTAGCTCGTTAATTCGAGCTAAGTAGGCAAATCAGGCAACCAGAGTTGCAAATGAAGCCCGGGATTTAAATATCCCGGGCTTTATTTGCATGTTCCCATCCAGCCGCCATTTTTAAATCCCCCTTAGTTCGAACGAACTGCCCGCAGCTACACGTGGCAGTTTAAAGTTAATCCGAACTAAGTCCTTAGTTCGGATTAACTGTTACTCCTCGTGGAATGAGGTGTAACAGTTAATCCGAACTAAGGACTTAGTTCGGATTAACTTTAAACTGCCGCGTGTAGCCGCGGGCAGTTTGTTCGAACTAAGGGGGATTTAAAAATGGCGGCTGGATGGGAACATGCAAATAAAGCCCGGGATATTTAAATCCCGGGCTTCATTTGCAACTCTGGTTGCCTGATTTGCCTACCTAGCTCGAATTAACAAGCTAGTGTAGACATACCCCGATAGTGAACTCACCGGTAACCATTTTTTTTGTGTGATCTGCTCTTTATAAGGCATGGAAGTTTTTTGCTTATTTATTTATTTATTTATTTGCAATTCCTCTGGATTTAAGGTACCGAGGAGGTGCCAAGTTTCCTATTTGACTAACTAGACATTTTGGGAATGCAGAGCTCTGTATCAGGCCAGGGATGATTGTGAAGGAAGAGGAAGTTACTCACCTTGTGCAGTAACAATTGTTCTTCAAGATGTGTGTCCCTATGGGTGCTCCACTGTAGATGTATGTGCACCTCTATAAGGGGAGATTTTTGGTAGCAGTGTCTGTTGAGCCTGCACATGTGCGCTCTCTTTCCCTTGTGATGTGCCCCGAGGTCATCTAGCATTGCACAGGCGAAAGCCTCTCACTTTCTTCTCTACCACAGAGTCCTATATAGAACTCCAAAATAGAGGGGAGGAGGGTGGGTTGAGGAGCACCCATAGGGACACACATCTTGAAGAAGAGGAAGTTACTCACCTGTGCACTAACTGACTTTCTTCAAGATGAGTGTGCATGGGGTGCTCGTACTCCACATCAGGTATCTGTGTGCCCCCCGTCCCGAGGATCAAAGTCTGGAGAGCAGTGTCCCCGGAGCTGCGCATGTATGGATCCTAAGCCACGTGCTCTGAGTACGCTGGCATCATGAATGAGCGAGCCTCCCTCCCCCTTCCCCCGCCATCAATTCCTTCTCTACCTTGGAGAGAGACTCCTTGAAGAGGCCAAGAACTCCAAATTAGAGGGGAGGAAGGATGATATTGGAGCACCCACAGGGACACTCAAGTCGGTGGCACAGCCATGGACAGCTGCATGGCCCCTTAATATGCCAACATCTTTATGGCTGACCTTGAACAATATTTCCTCAACTCTCACCCCCTAGCACCCTTACTCTACTTATGCTACATTGACAATATCTTCATCATATGGACCCACAGGAAAGAGAATTTCACAGGGATCTCAACAACTCCACCCCACCATCAACCTCAGCCTGGACCAGTCCACATGAGAGATCCACTTCCTTAATACTACAGTATAATTACATAACGCATTTCCACCACCTTATACCGGAAACCTACCGACTGCTACACTTACCTTCATGCCTCTAGATACCACATTTCTCAATCTATTGTTTATAGCCAAGCCCTAAGATACAATCAGATTTGCTCCAATCCCACAGACAGAGACAAACACCTACAAGATCTATATAGAGCATTCTTAAAACTGAAATACCCACGTGAAGAAGTGAAAAATCAGATTGACAGAGCCAGAAGAATACTCAGACATGAACTACTTCAAAACAGGCCAAGAAAAGAAAACAACAGAACACAACTTGTCATCACCTACAGCCCACAATTTAAACCTCTCCAGTGCATCCAATGCAACAATCTACAACCTATCCTGGAAAATGACCCCTCACTCTCACAGGTCATGGGGGACAGGCCAGTCCTCACCTACAGATAACCCCCTAACCTCAAACAATTTTTTCCCAATAACCATGCAGCACCCCTCCATCATACTCATCCAGGAACCCACCCCTGCAATTAGTCCTGGTGCCAACTCTGTCCACACATCTACACGAGCAATTTCATCACTGGACCCAACCACATCAGCCACGACGTCAGGGGCTCATTTAACTGCACATCCACTAATGTGCTCTATGCCATCAAATGCCAGCAACGCTCCACTGCCATGTATATTGGCCAAACTGGACAGTCTCTATGGGAAAGAATTAATGGACACAAATCAGATATTCAAAAGGGCAACACACAGAAACCTGTGGGAGAACATTTTAAGTTGTCCGGGATCTCAAAATCATCGTGTTGTTTCAGGCCAATTCCACAAGCCAAATACACAGGGAAGCCTTGGAACTTAACTTCATTTACAAGTTTGGGAGCCATCACAAAGGCATGAATAATGATATTACCTGGCTATCACACTACCTTCCACATGCTAATGATTTAACCAATCAAACAATTGGTACTTAAGAACAATTTGAACCTTCTCTACCAGCTTCTTGTAACATGACCACAGTATTCAGTAATGGGGAACCATAGTCAGTAGAAACTATGGGGTCAGTGCCTTTAGATGAGGGGCAGCACATGGAGCCATGGAGCCACTGCTGTACATGCCAGCTGCTTTCAGGAGTGGTGCAGAGCCAGGGCAGGAGTAAGCCTGCCTTAACTCACTGCTCTACCACCCAGAAACCCCAGAGCTACCACCTCCATACATACAGAAAAACAAATTCTGAGTGATTGGCAGCCAGAGGGGTTTCCCCAGAGCTACCACCTCTGCACAGACAGAAAAAACAAGCTGGTACCCACAGCTCTGAAGCACAATACCTAGAAATGACTCCCTGCTCTCAGCTCCACTCTATAGCACAGGTTGCATATCATCTGAGAAGCCAGGAGCACTCAAGGCAATGTTAAAAGAAACACAATTAACATACTGTCTCTAAAAGTGTGAAAATTTCTGGTACCAAGTGTGGCAGAATTCCCATCTAGAGAGTGTTCTGCACCTTCCCAAGCATCAGTACGGACAGCATATCATGAACACTTCTCTACAGTACCAACTGAGCCCATAGTACCACATGAGCTCTGGTATCCTGGAGACCAATCATGTTGGTACCCAGGGAAAGAGTTACTGTACCATCTCTAAAAATGCCTGTGTACAGGCCTGTTATAGGAGAGGCACCTCTCAGAACAGGTACAGCTAAGAATGCTGCTCGGTGAAAGTTGGGGGCAGATCAATCTCTTGCATTGAGAAATGCAGAAGCAAGCAGATCATATTTTCTTTTCTTTTCACAGGGGGAGGAAAATATGGGGGAGGGGGGAGAGATGCCCCCGACAGAATAAGAAACAAAGTTGGGGTTTTTCTCTCTTCTTTTTAATCCCAAGGGAGTTAAAAAAAAAAAGAAATCACTATTAAGGAGAACAAAAGAAACAGAAACAGCAACTAATTATGCTAATGATACCTCATTTTGGAAAGGTAGCTGAGTTAGTCTGCAATTGGAAAAACTTAAAAAACAATAAATTGTCTTGCAGCACTTTAGGGTACGTCTACACAGCAACATTATTTCAAAATAACCTAGTCTGTGTCTACACAGCAGGCATTCAGTTCACAATAATGTCAGCTTGAATACTGTCAAGCTGGAGGACTTCTTACTCTGACTCCTATAACCTTCATTGTACGAGGAATAAGGGAAGTCGGAGGAAGAGTGCTCTATTTCAAAATAAGTGCTGTGTAGACGCTCCCAATTTTGAAATAAGCTATTTCAAAATAAGCTACTCAATCGACGTAGCACAATTTGCGGTTTATTTCGAGTTAAGCCCTGCTGTGTAGATGCACCCTTAGAGACTAACAAAACACATAGATGGGATCATGAGCTTTCATGAGCACAACCGAAGAAGGCTCATGATCCCATCTACATGTTTTGTTAGTCTCTAAGGTGCTGCTAGACTATTCATTGTTTTTTATGTTCTCTCCATGTGAGATGAAAGGCAGTTGAGAAGGAAGTGAGAGGCTTTCCAGCCAGGCAGTGCTAGAGACAGTGCTAGATGGCTTTGAGGAACATCAGAAAGAGAGAAAGCACATGCACAGGCTCAGTGGAAACTACTACCAAAAATCTCCGATTAGCGGTGCAGGGGCACACCTACACCTACAATGGAGCTCCTATAGGGATGCTACTTGAAGAGCAACTAAGGATTCTGGGTCATGAATGCGATACTTCAGCAACCGACAGCACATGAGGCAGGCACCACACATGCACAACTCATATGGGCACTGCTTTAAAATTCTCTGGGTGCAGGTGTAGTGATGCACCAACAGGCAGAGTTGAACACCAACAGAGATATCTCTCAGAGAAGAATGCCATTTTAACTAGATGCACACCAACTTTTGAATATGCCTACTTATGTATATTTTAGATGGGTACCCATGTACACAAGTGTGGACCACAGAAAAGACTGACTATAAAAAGCAATCTGCTGAAGTGAGCGCTCAAGATAATCGGTTCATTTTTACCATGCTCATCACTCAGTGCACACTTAATTTAATAAAGAAAATAACATAGTTCCCATGCACAGCACATGTTTTCAAATTTGATAATCACATTCTACTCATTGAGCTGCATGCCAGTCTGAATTTTAAAAATTGAGTTTAAAAGTGTTTGAGGGATTTTTTTAAGCATATAAAACTATAAACTGTGAAAAACATTTAGGACATTAATTCATACACTGCAGAAATCTTAAACTGATAGATTCTCACCAGTTTAGAGAGGTTCATATCCCTTAGGCCTCTCATAACAGTACTCAGTTCACTGTCATCTGGTCTGGCCCTCTTTTGAGCTCCAAGAGTCCTTAAAACTGAAAGGATATTTCTCAGACCAAAATCATAATGAACCTAAAAAAGGAAAAAATAGCATTCATATCAATAATTGGAAGTCTCCAGATATATTTCAATAGATCTATACTCAGAGCTGTGTATTAAGCTATGCAGGCTTGGGCCTATTAAAAAATTAGTCAAACCAGTGTTACCTGTCTCGGGGTGCATCTTCACTGCATGCTTACCTCAAAATAAAGCACTATTCCGAAATGTCCCTTAACCCTTGTGGAATGAGGTTTACAGGGACATCAGAATAGTGAGCCCGTTATATTTTGCAATAACGAGTGCACTCAAAAAGACACGGAATAGCTATTTTGGGATACTTCTGGTATCCTGAAATAGCTCTGCAATGTAGATATAGCCTCAGTGAATGCACAAAGACTATAGTATGCGTCTGCTCTTACCAATATTAGTGTAAATGAAGAATGATTCTATTTAAACATACACATCAGATCACACATGCATATCTCCCCTATTTTGTACAGTGTGTACAACATATATATAGCACTGTGTCCGAATGCCTCCAGTTCCTTCTTTTCCACAGGGAGTATGTTTTTTGGCTCCAAAGCAGAGGAGAGGAAGGCTAGTAGTGGAGCACTAGCAGGGGGACACATCTTGAAAAACCTGTTACTGCTCAGGGTGAGTAACCTTTTCTGCTTCTTTGAGTGATGTTCGTATGGGTGCTTGTCTAGGTGACTAGAAAGCAGTGCCCCTAATTGGAAGCAGTGCCCCTAATGGGCATCACAGTGTCATTTTTTGTCCGTGATAGGACAGCATGTCCTAGGAGGTCCCTTCCAGTTTTAGTATATGATGATTCTATATGGCATTCAACTGTGCACAGATTAATTTTAGTTGTTGTACCAATATTAAAAGTGGATTTCCCAAGTTTCACAAAGAGGACCAGCTTCATGAACAAGTCTATTGTTATACAGACAGTTCGGAGAACATGGGTCTTGGATGGGGCCTTGAGGAGACCCCATCTTTCCATCCTTAAGTTTGGAAAGATAACACCTTGTTTTCTTAAGTAGGCAGTGACTATTACATGAATCTTGGAGATTCCATGGACACCCAAGATTCCATGGACAGTCCAAAAGGAAGATCTTTGTACTAATAGTGGTTATCACCCATAAGGAATCAGAAAAATCACCTGTAGACAGGGTGTATTGTAATAGGAAAGTATGGTGTCATGGAGACCAAGGGCTGAGAGCCAGCCCCTCTGTTCCAATGCTGAGATCTTGAAGCATTGCAGCTTGACAAACTTTAGATTACAAAAGGATTAGTTGCCTGCTGCCAAATTTCTTCTGGATCAGGAAACAATGGTAGTACAAGCCCTGTTCCTTCCCAACACATGCTGCTGACTCCCAAGGCATCCAAAGAGCAGAGCAAGGTGCAGCAGCAAGCACCATTCCTGCAACAAGTGGTGAGTCCTGGAGGAGGGGATGGCACCCGACCATCAGGCCCGGGACTCTGTAAAATGGGGCCAGTGGGTGACCCGGACACTTTTCTGGGAACATTTGAGTGAGCAGCCATGAGCACTGGATGGGAGAGGGCTACCTGGGCCCTGTGTCTGGCTCCTTACCTGGCAGTTGGCAGGAGAGGCTCAAGTAGCCTACATGGCCTTGGGGGATATACAAGCCCAGAATTATGAGACAGTGAAAGTGGCCATTTTGGACAGGGTGGGGCTGTCCATGGAAAAATATCAGCAGAAGTTTGTCAGCCCAATGGACAGCAGCAGTGAGGCCCCGGGTGTTTGCCCAAAAGTTAGTAGACTGGGCAACCCACTGGCTGAAACCAGAGACATGGACAGTGCAGGAAATAATGGACTCGCTTGTACTTGAACAGTTGCTGCAAGCCTTGCTGGAAAATATCCACGTGTGGGTCAGTGCCCATGAGCCTGAAACAATGGATGCAGCAGTCAGGCTGGCAGAGGAGTATACTGAGGTGGAGGTTCTCTGGAGAGAAGGCCAACTCTACAGGGACAAGGACCCAGGAAGGAAGCTGGAGGAGCCTCTTTTTGGGATAGGGCTGGAAAGGAAGGAGGCACCCCGAGGAACACCTGGGGGGGCTGGCACAAGACCTGCTGGCAGTGTGGGAGGGCAGGGCATAGGAAGCGGGACTGCCCAGACAGTATGGACTGTGAGAAAGCAGGATTCTGTGGGTGGACTCAGGTGGGAGGTCCAAGTAAAAGGCAGAGTCTGCCCACTGTCCCGATGCAGGTAGGGAAAAAGGCCCTGCATGGCCTAATGGACTCTGCGTCAGCCCACTCACTAGTGTGGAAGGAGCTGGTGAGGCCACACTGGATAGTCCCTGGAGCACAGATGACACTAGAATGCATCCATAGGGACAAGAAGTCCTACCCAGTAGCTGAGGTGCTGCTGGAAGCGAGGGATAGATTCCAGTGGAAGCGGGTGGGAGTAGTGGACCAGCAACTGTACCCAGCAGTAATAGGTCAGGACTGTGACTGGCCCACCACAGACAGAGAGAGAGAGGGGAGCCTCAGGGAAAGATGAGAGATTCCCCTCTGCCCCCAAGGGAGACAGAAGAGTAGCTGGTGGTGCTAGAGGTGTGGGGAACTAAGGCACATAGTAGGGCAGTGTCCTAAACCCGTGGGGACAGACAAGTGGGAAGCATTTCTGGTAATGCTAGACCCTCCCAAGGAGAGAAGGTGCAACTAGATTGCTTCCCAGAGCAGTTCCCAGAAAAGGAGACATCAACCCTGAATGGAGAGATGAGGAAAACTGAGGCACAGAAGATACTGCATGGGGGGGGGCAGGACCCTGACCCCCCCAGTGCAGGTTAAAGTGGTATCAGAGGAAGGGCCCCAATGGGGTATGAGGACCTGTGGGCTGTTACCCCAAAAATATTCTCACTGGAGACCACCCAGGGTTACACTAGTATGGGTTTATTTCCACTAGGCAAAATTAAAGAGGAGTAAGCAGACACCAAAGGTTTAAACTAAAGAAGATAGAACTCTCTCTCTCTCTCTCTCACTCACACACACACACACAAGCAAGCACACACCCCTCCATTCATTCACTCCCATTCATTCCTGCCCTCAGGCACTCACACAGATATATGGGTTGCAGAAGGAGCCAAGGCATGTGGATCCTGGAGGGTCTGTCTGCTCATCCTGGCTGGGGAAGCTGGTCAGGAGGAGAGACACTGGAGAGGAGCTTCTCAGGAGCAGGGAAAGGAAAAAGAGAGCATCTCACATGTGCTCCCTCTCCTTATATTGTGTCTGAATAGCCCCTGTGACTCATTCACCTTGTCATCAGGGAGCATGCCCAGACTTCCCTTTATCCAGCAAGGAGCATGCTCAGACTGTGATGACTCATTGAAATGTGCTCCATTTTTCCAAGCCTTCTTCAAACACACTCTTTCTCCATTCACTCAGGGGAGAATGCAGTTTAGAGAAAGTTACAAGCAAGGTGGCTGAGTGTTAAAAAGATTACAAAGTTGCAGCTTACAGTAAGTTTCTGAGAGTTACACAGATTACAAAGTTTGACAAAGATCACAATGAGTTGCAGTTTAAAACCTTAGACCTTACAGTTTGATGTAGCTTTAGAAAATCCATGTATATAAATCAAGTAAGCTCAGGCGGAGGCTTTTTTATGCAACATGGGCAAGGACTAAATTTTATAGGCCAGGCCCCTATCACTGTAATTTTTGCCCAGAGGGAATAAAGGAGCCTCCTCAGGAGTGCCTGAGCATGAGTGGGGATTTTCCCCGAAGGAAATCCCTTTGCAGGGCCAGAGTGGCCCATGGAAGGTGGAACCCCTGAACAGGATCCCCAGGGATCGCCCAGCCTGGAGCAAGGGACAGCTCCACAAGGACCCCAAGAAAAGAGGAGATGAGCCACCCCAGGGGCAGAAAGTTTTAAGGACTGGTAGGCTGCCCTACGCGCTCAGCTGTGAGAGGCACTTAGGCCTCAGGTTAGGGGCTCCCAAGAGGGCCAGGGCAGGCCCAAACCTGGTAGTTCATAAGGGGGGAGGTGTGTGATAGACTACTGGCTAAACCAGAGCTCTGCCACTACAGCCTGGCTGAAAAGGCCAATTACAGCCAGCCAAGCAAGCCCAGGCCTGATGGGCTAATGGAAACAGCCGAGGGCCTCATTAGCCAGAAGCATAGATAAGATAGCCAGAGAAGAGGTGGAGGGGGAGGAGCCAGAAAGTGGCTGAGTGCTCCCCAGCCAGGAGAAGGTAGCTGAGTTAGCTGCAGAGAAAACAAAGCTTTGTAAATAGAAGGTGATGGGAAGTTAGCACAAGCAATAAAAAGATGAGGGTGACTGCACAGGAGAGGGTCACCTGGTGATTTGTGGCTGAAGAAGATGCCTGAGGGCAAAGGGCCTGGGCAAGGACCTTGCCATGCTATATATTTTATAAATAGATTTTTTGTTGGAATATATTTCAAACTTTAAACAAAACGTAATATTAAAATTCGAACAGATGTGCACAGATCAAAACCCAAAGGGAAAAGTAGTATTGCAAATATTTTAAGATGAGGACACATACCTGCTTAGTGAGCTGTTCCTCGCAAAGTTTGTAAAGGACGAAGAATTTTTGAGCTAAGACCACATTATCAATAAACCCACAGCTTGCAAGCTTAACTCTCATAATTATCTGAAATATAACATATAATTATTAAGAAATACATTAATTTTTCTGAATTTGGAAGGAAAGAGAAAAAAAGGAAAATAGGCCTTTTTTAAAAAATGTAGCGCATTAAACCTTAAAATATTTGATTTCTGTTTAGCTAAGTAATTAGTTGTACCTGTCTATCTGGAACCATCATTGACACAGTTCTAAATTGAATTTTTAGATTTTCTGGTAGCTCCTGGCGCCCGGCATACCCAGGATTCTACAAATAAAAATACATACAATATAATACTTATTTACAGAAATTTAGAATATTTTTTTTAGTCTTTAGACCAGTTATTTAAGGAATGTTAATTATTACTAAAATATTTAAGGCTTATTCATATCCAGATTAATGTAGCTCAGTCCTTTGTTTACTGTTTAATAGTTACATATCATGACAAATAGCTACAAATGTAACAGCATTGCTATTATTGTGGTTTGTGATGGGGTGCTGTCACAGAAGATCCCTTGGTGGGGGAGTGCCTGCTGGAGGACTGACATGCCCACTTACACTCACCTTCCTGCACTCTAGAGCTTCTCACCGCTTGGTACTGCTGGGCCAGCTCCCTGGTCCCCCCCATCAGCCGAGGCACTGAGCTGAGATCACTGCCCCCCTCTCCCTCGAGGAGCAGTAAAGACACTGAATCTCTTCAGGTCCAAGGAAAATGCAGTTTAGGGCCCAGCTTCCTGGGATACCACTCCCCAAATGGGATCAGAACCCCAAATGAATTTAGGCAAGCCCTGAAAGGGGGAATGATTTGGGCTCCAATTGTGGGGAATGGGAGTCAGCATAGCGGGGCAACTATTCCCACACCAGTATGGGAACCTTACCCATGGACAGTGGCTGGAAATATCCAGAGCCCCACCCCCACCTGGCCACAATCTTACAGATGTGCCCACCCTCCTGTGGTTATTTTGCAGTATAACTGTGCCTACTAGCAGACCTCTTCCTTTAGATTATATGAGAAACAATCACATTCCAGGCACATCCCATTTTCCTGGCACATCCAAACCCTGATCTTTAAGGGTATGTCTACACTAGCCCCCTAGTTCGAACTAGGGAGGTTAATGTAGGCATTCGAAGTTGCAAATGAAGCCCGGGATTTAAATATCCCGGGCTTTATTTGCATCTTCCCGTCCGGGCGCCATTTTTAAATCCCCCTAGTCCGAACTAACTGCCCACGGCTACACACGGCAGTCAAATGTTAACTCGAACTAAGTCCTTAGTTCGAGTTAACTGTTACACCTCATTCCACAAGGTATAACAGTTAACTCGAACTAAGGACTTAGTTCGAGTTAACGTTTGACTGCCGCGTGTAGCTGCGGGCAGTTAGTTTGGACTAGGGGGATTTAAAAAAGGCGCCCGGACGGGAAGATGCAAATAAAGCCCGAGATATTTAAATCCCGGGCTTCATTTGCAACTTCGAATGCCTACATTAGCCTCCCTAGTTCGAACTAGGGGGCTAGTGTAGACATACCCTAAGTTATTATAAGAGGATGAGGAATAGCAAATTTGGTGGCCCTAGCTCTTACCATTTAGGAGTTCTTCAACATACTTATTCACAGACAGACAGACACACAGACAGACAGACAGACACACAAACTCTCTCAAATGTATAGAAGAAAATAAAGTAACATTTGAATTACTATACATTCATCTTAATTAGGGCTGTCAAATTATTTTAAAAATCACAATTAATCACAAGATTTAAAAAACATGATTGTCATTTTAATCATAGTTAAACAATCATTGAATACCAATTGAAATTTATTATTCTGATGTTTCAACATTTTCAAAAAATACTGTTTTCAATTGCAACACAGAGTACAATGTACACAGTGCTTATTATATATATATTATTTTTATTATAAATCTTTGCACTGTAAAAAAGATAATGTAGTGCAAACTTTCTACTGTGAAAGTGCAACTTATAAATGTAAATTTTTTTTTAGGGCTGTCAATTGCAGTTAATGCAGACAATTAATGCAAAACAAAGTAATGCTGTTTTTTAAATGAATGTTAATGGCACACTTCTATTTTGATCCTCTTAACTTACTGTACTTAATTGCTTGGCAGATGCTGGCAAAGTCCTATTATGTTCTCATGATATGGAGTGATTAAATATCAGAAAAAGTTAACTGAATAAAGCAGCAAAAGTTCACTTCTTTTGAACAGGAAGTTTATTTTTTAAAAGCTGACAGATGGGTCTCTGGATAAAAAGATGGCTACCTATAGCTTTTCAAAGCTTAGTTCCAATACCATTGAAATACTTCAAGTCTGCGGTACCACCTACGCATTAACCATGCTTTCACCTCCAGCTCTTGTTCTACAGACAACCCACCAAAAGCAAATGAATCTTGCCAGCTGCTACAGAGTATGCTTACAGAGTTTTAGGGTCACTACAAACCCATGGATCAAACTAAGTTCAAAAGCTTATCCAATGATATTGCAAACAAATAGCAACCTTGGGCCAAGAAATGTTCTTTAAATTGCATGTTCCAATTAGTCCTTCCAAGAAATCATTGCATCAGAAATACATGAGCTGTATCACAACAAGATTACAAAGTTGAAGCTTCTGAAAAATGTACTAGCTGTTGCTTTGACTGGGCATCTTTGAGTAATTGCGACTATCTTGGAGTCAGGGTACATCTGATTGATGTTGCATGGACACTGCAGTCATTTGCTTTAACAGTAACTCATAAAACTGTAATTAACCACAACTTTTAAAAATATCTACTTTGTTTTGTATTAATCACTTGCATTTATTTATATAGCCTTAATATAAATACATATACTGAGTTTATCTCAATGTCTGATCTCATATAATTCTGATACAGAAAACCTAAGAATGCCTGTACATTAATTAAATACACTAAAGCATCAGAACCAATATATTCAGAGAGGAATGGATCTAGGTCTTCTCCTTTGAGGAGTGTCCCTGTGGGTACTCCACCTCTAGGTGATTATGAAGCAATGGTCATACTAGGAGGTGGGAAAGTATTGTTTGGCCGAACTTTGTTCCCGCATCTACAAATGTCTGGATGGTTTAGTGCTGCATGAATGTATGCATCCACGCCCATGTGGCAGCCCTGAAAATGTGTTCTGTTAGAACACCTTGTAGGAATGCCGTTAGTGGCTACCACAGCTCTTGCAAAGTGAGCTTATATGATTGGCAGGGGTTCTCTTTGTGTTAAGGTATATGTCAGATGTATGAAATAGATACTCATTTAGATATTCTTTGTTTTGAAATGAGTAACCCCTACAACCTCTCTGTGGATGACACAGTCGTGGAGTTTTGCGAAATGGTTTGTACACTGTAGGTAAAAGGCGAGTGCCCTGCGGACATCCAAGGTATGGAGAGCTGCTTCTTTGTTGTCCTTATGCAGCTTTGGGAAGAAGATGGGTAAGTGTATGGGTACATTGCAGTGGAATGAGGTAAGTACTTTTGGGAGGAATTTGGGATGTGTCCTCAGTACCACTTTGTGAAATATTGCATATGGGGGGGAAGACCACCATTAGGGCTCCCAGTTTCTTGACTCGTCTTGCAGAAGAAATTGTGATGAAGAAGGTGACCTTCATGGACAGATGTAGTAATGAGCATGTGGCTAAAGGCTCGAATGGTTTGCCCATGAGTACTTTTAACACTAGGTTCAGGTCCCATGCTGGAATTAGGTCACTGAGTGGTAGAAACATGTTATGTAGCCCTTACATGAACCGTTTGATGGAAGGGTATGGAAAGACAATGTATCCTTGTATGGGGGCACAGAGAGCAGAGATGGAGGTGAGAGGTATCCTTATGGAGCTCATGGAAAGGCCTGCATTGTGCAGAACTGATAGGTATTGTGGAATCTGTGATAATCCCGTGTGGGTGGGCTCATAGATGTGGATCGCACACCAGGCCATGAAGTGCTTCCATTGCTATGTATGTGTCTCATTGTAGGTCTTCTGGAATTTGTGAGGATGAGCTGCACTGGTTTGGGGAAGGTCTTTTCCATGGTGTTCAGCCAGCCATCATTTACATTTGGAGATGCAATATGTGAATAGCGGCGTGGGGTATCTGACCATTGCGCTTGAGAGCAGAGATCAGACTTGTGGAAAGCAATGCAGTGGATGGATGCTCATCTGTAAGAGGTATGGATACCACGTCTGTCTGGGCCAATTGGGAGCTACAAGGATTACTCTGTCCTGTTTGATCTTGAGGATTACCCATTGTATTAATAGAAATGGGAAGGAATGCTAAAGGTGCCTGCCATTGTATGCTGAAGGTGCCTTCCGTTGTATGCTGAAGGCCTCCCCCAGGGAGTGGATGCCTATGTCTGATCTGGAACAGTTTTGTGGGCAACGAGCATTTTCATATGTGGCAAATAAATTCACTGTTGGAAACCCCCACGTCTTGAAGAGGTAAGTCAGCATTGATTGGTTTATTTCCCACTCATGGTTTTGTGGGAACTGTCTGCTTAAGCTGTCTGCCAGTATGCTGTCCTTACCTGGGAGGTAAGTTGCGACCGGGTGTATGTGTGGTGGGATAGACCATTCCCACAGGTGGATTGCCTCTCAACAGAGTTGATATGAACATGCTTCTTCCTGTCTGTTAATGTAATACATCCTGGGGACCTTATCTGTGAGGATTTGAACTGTTCTGTTCTGAATCAGGGGAAGAATGTGTAGGCATGCATTTCTTACTGCCCGTAGTTCTAGTACATTGATGTGCTTTCTGGTCTCATCCTCAGTCCATTGTCCCTGTACCACATGATGATTTAGGTGTGCCCCCCAGCTCAGTAGTGAAGCATCTGTCATGATTGTTACTGATGGCAGGGTGCATTGGAAAGGAACGCCCATACATATGGTGTCGTGTAGAGTCCACCATGTAAGCTGTTTGTTTAAATGGTGAATGCATGGCTGGTAGGCTGTGCATAACCATGCCTGTAATGGCCTTGTGTGTAAGTGAGCGTGGGGAACCACGAACGTGGCTGTTGCCATGTGTCCCAATATTTGTAGGCAGTGGCATGCCATTGTGACCGGACTGGTCTGTGCTGTTGTTCTGAGGTCCCTGATTGTGGCCTATCTGTGCTTGGTAAGGAGGCTCTGGCTTCTCTGCAATCTAAGTGTGCCCCTATAAACTCGGCTACCTCCAGAAGCTTCTAATGTCTGAGTTGGGGTCAGTGTGCACTTTGCTATGTTTATCTGCAGTCCAAGGCTGTCAAAGAGGGTTCTGATCATTGATACAACCTGTTGTGGGTCTTGTTGTATAGGATCGGTTACTAGACAATCATCTAGGTATGGAAATATCGTGATGTGCATTTTGTGCAAGTGTGCAGGTACTACTGCCAGCACTTTCGAGAATACTCATGGAAGTGTCTGTCCTTTATTATAAAATGGAGAAATCTTCTGTGTGACGGATATATTGATATATGAAAATAAGAGTTCTGGAGGTCAAGGATAGACAACCATGCTCCCTTTTCCTAAGGCAGGTATAATCATGGCAAGGATTATCATCTTGAAGCATTGGTACCTTAGAAAACAGTTGAGCATGCAGAGGTCCAAAATGAGAAATGTAAGTAAAAGCCCCTGCCCCTGTGCTCCTGTGGTACCTCTTCTGTGGTGCCAAATCTTAGAAGATGTTTTGCCTCTTGTACGAGCACATGCTTGAGAGCGGTCCCTGAAGAGGAATGAACAAAGGGAGTGGGAGGGGAGGACAATTGAAAATGGGATGCAGTAGCCGGTTCTCACAATTTCCAGCACCTATCTGTCGGTGGTGATGGCATGCCAGGCTGGATAAAATGCAACTAGTCTGTTGCCAAATACTGTAGATTCTTTTGATAGCTGCCTCAGAAATTTCAGGGTCACCAGACCCTCGACCAGGACTTCAAAACTGTCATCTGGATGTTGAAGGTTGTTGAACTGTTGACTGAGTGGAGGCCTGTCTATGCCTGTTTTGGCATGGCCAGCGTCTATTGTCATAGTGTCATTGTTGTTGGTTGAATGGCGGAGGTCTGTACCTTTGGATGAATGATCTGCTTTGTTTTCTTTTTGTGACAGGTACTTGAATGCCTAGAGTCTTCAATGTGGCCCTTGAATCTTTTAAGGTATGTAGAGAAGTGTTTGTGGACTCTATAAAGAGCTTAGTGCCCTTGAACAGCAAGTCCTCCACTGTCAATTGGACTTCTGTCAGACAGCTGAAGCCAAGAAGCTCACCTCATTACCACCTCCAAGGCCAAAGATCTGGCTGCTGTCTCCATTGAGTCCAGTGTGGCCTGTAGGGCCATTTGAGATATTAATGTCCCTTTATTGATATTTGACTTAAAATGTTCTCTTTTGTTGTCTGGAAGGGACTCAATAAAAGATGCTAGCTGATCAAAATATGGCGTGTGTATTTTCCTGATAATGTGACAATTGGCTATTCTTAGCTGGAGGCTTGCTGATGAATATGCTTTTCTCCCCATCATGTCCAGCTTCTTCCAATCCTTGTCGTAGGGGATGGTATGAATAGCTTGTTGCTTCTCTCTTCGATTTATGGCATCCACCATGAGGGAGTTTGGTGCCAGGTGGGAGAACAGGAATTCTGCTCCCTTGGGGACAACATAGTATTTCCTATCTGATCGTTGGGAGGTTGGCGAGATTGTGGCAGGCGTCAACCAGATATTTTTGGCAGGGTCCATAAGTGCCTCATTCATAGGGATAGCTAATTTCACATGTAGTGATGTGTGTAATGTGTTTGTTAGCTTATATTATGTCTGAGGCATATCTGACAAAGAAATGTCTAATGTGTCTATAGCTTGCTTGAAAACTTCCTAGAATGATCTAAAATCACCTCCAGCGGTCAGTGGTGAGGGCATGATCATATCATCAGGAGGTGATGATGAAGTGTGTGTGGGTGAAGGAGAGTGGGATATCTGTTCCTTCCCCGTAATGTCCACAGCCTGTTCCTCTGCGTCTGAGCTATAGCGCTCCAGGGACTGCTTTTTTGGTGCGTGGGATCTCAGTGCTAGAGATGGCTGTTGTGGCTGCTGCATTTGCTCTGCTCCGTAAGCTGCCTATGGGTCCTAGTATGGCCAGTTGGGGGGCCTAGATGGTGGAAACCACTGTGGGAGTTGCTATCGTTGTATTTATTGCTGAGGCTTAGGCAAGGAGTGTCTTGGTAAGTGTGCTTGAGTGGGCACCTCCCATCATCATCATCACTGAACATTGGGACCACTGAAGTGGCTGGGGTGGCTGAGAAATTGTATCTTGAGGTGTTCAAGGTACAGTCGATGCCAAATAGAGGAGTTCCCAGTACCAAGTTCACAGAGAGCTCCACCGCCATTGTAGTGGGGTACTGGCAGGGGAGGGGTAAATAATGGAACCTGAAGGGCATGCGGTGTGTGCAGTGGCATTATTTCAGGTGTTGGCTGTGGTTGGCGCCGAGTGCTTTGTCAGGGCCAACACTACTGCTGCAGGGGGAATGATCACGCTCCATGACGCTTGTGAGCATGGTTTGGCATGTGCCACGGCCGGTGCCAAGGGCGTTTTGGCTGGTGCCGCCGAAGAGGCTTTGCATTTTGCCTCTGTCAGTGCCTTCGATCTTTGTACTTGGGGTCGCGGCTTTTTCCATTGCCAGCCCCGTTAGTAGCCTACTTGTCCGACCCTTTTTGCACTGAAGGTCCGGGGACAGTGTTTTTGTGGAGAGGATGCTTCCCTAGTGGAGAGTTGGTCCCTGAGGAAGAATAGGCCCTTTTCTTTGACAGGTGAGTGTTTTCACAATCCTTTGGGCTCAACCCAGGGGGAGCCGCTCTCTCTGACGCTGTCCCAGGTGATTTTAATCTGGGCGGGGTAGTGTGCTTGGGGTCAGAAGCTGACTGAGCCTTTCACTCCAGCTGGAGCATTTTTAGTTGTAAGTCTGTGGATTTTCGCATATGAGCTGTAAGTTTCTGGCAATAAGGACAGAGTTCTGTGGGGTGCTCTTCCCCCAAACAGCAAACACACTGTGACCATCGGAGATTGAAATGGACAGCCTACAGCCTGTACACTTTTTAAAACTTGGCGACCCAGGCACGTCATAGGGACAAATGAAGTTTCCACGATTTCATTATCAGTGCATAATTACTTATCTAAAAACTATTTTTAACTATCAAAGAACTTGTAGAAAGGAAGAATACAAATCTTTTTTAAACTATCTCTACTAACTAAGAGAGTTTAATGGCTAACAACTAGGAACCAAATACTGAGGTAATAACTTGTTTAACTTGTCTCTTCTTATCTAGGATTACCAAATTATACTCTTCCATTCATATATTTACCATTGTAAGAAAAATTCCAAACTCTGGATTTAAATCTACACAATCTCCATCAGAAAAAATGAACTGCTTTTTCCTTTCTTTTCTGGCTGTTAAAATAATATAAATTTGTTGTGCTGCAACTGATAAAACAGGTAATTCAATTCTGTTAAATTCGTCGAAACATCCCCAGGAACCTGATTGTGCAAGACCTACAATGGGAAAAGGAAAATGTGACTGTAAGATATGGCTCCTGGAAATGTTTCCCCCACAAGCCTAAGACATTTGGTCTGCACCTCTCTTCCTGCAAATATTGGGGCTGTTCATTATACAAATTACTAAACAGTGAAACTTGATCAGAATACAATTTTTAAATTCTTCAGGGAATTGCCAAGTCTTGAAGAGAGGTTTTCCTACATAACTTACTATGAAGATTACACTCTTAATTTTAAAAAAGTTAAGATTTGGGTCATTTTAATCTACTTTCTGTTGTTGAGAGTTCAGAGTGCACTTGTGTCACACTGTCAAGCTTTCCCCTACAGCCATGAGTTCTAGAAACTTACTTTAAAAAAATTAAAGAAAGAGTTACTCACCTTGTGCAGTAATGGTGTTTCTTCGAGATGTGCCCCCGTGGGTGCTCCACTCTGGGTGCTGGTGCGTCCTCGCGCCGGCAACCGGAGATCTTTCTAGCTGTTTCCACCATGCCGCGCATGCACCAGAGCGCCCCCCGTGTCGTTGGAATCCGTTTAGGCGCGCACGCGGCGCAGCTTCTCCATTCCTTCTCTACCCATTAGAGCACAGGGCTCCAAGCAGGGGAAGGAGGGAGGGTAATGGAGCACCCACGGGGACGCATCTCGAAGAAGCACCGTTACTGCACAAGGTGAGTAACTCTTTCTTCTCCTTCGAGTGGTCCCCGTGGGTGCTCCACTCTGGGTGACTACACAGCAATTGTCGACCCGAGGAGGTGGATTTGGAGCCCCGTGTTAGTCACTGTGGACAATACTGCCTGTCCCACAGCCATGGAAGATGCAATTGAGGAAGAAAGAGCATAATGTTGTGCAAAAGTATGGTCCGAAGACCAGGTGGTGGCGTTACAGATATCTTGCACAGGAACATTGCTGAGAAAGGCGGTAGTGAAGGACATCGCCCTGGTGGAATGTGCTGTAATCGTTTCAGGTAAGTTTTTGTTGTAGAGTACATAACATGTTCGAATACAAGAAGAGATACATTTAGAAATCCTCTGCGATGAGACTGCCTGTCCTTTGGATCATTCCGCATAGGACAAAAAAAGTCTCGGGGTTAGTCGCCAGGGCTTGGTGCGGTCGAGATAAAATGCAGACGCCCTGCAGATATCCAGAGTGTTCCATGCTGCCTGAACTGGATCGGCATGAGGCTTAGGAAAAAATGCAGTAAGTGTATAGGTTCACTGACATGAAAAGGCGAAAGGACTTTGGGGAGGAACTTAGGGTGTGGCCGAAGTATTACCCTATCCTTTGTGAATACTGTATAAGGGGGATCAGCCATCAGTGCAGCGAGTTCACTCACCCTCCTACTGGAGGTTATTGCCACGAGGAATGAGACTTACATTGATAAATGAGACCAGGAGCAGGTTGCCAGTGGTTTGAAGGGTGGCTTTGTCAGGCTCTTGAGAACGTGGTTGAGGTCCCAGATAGGAAGTGGTGGTCGGACTGGTGGGAAGGTATTCTATAGCCCCTTAAGGAATCTTTTAGTTATTGGGTCAGCGAGAAAGGAGACCCCATGTCCTGTATGATGAAATGCTGCAATGGCGGCTGTATGTACTTTGATG
Source organism: Pelochelys cantorii (assembly GCA_032595735.1). NCBI lineage: Eukaryota > Metazoa > Chordata > Testudines > Trionychidae > Pelochelys > Pelochelys cantorii. Next base: position 144,752,286 of record CM064328.1, on the reverse strand, counting down.
GTAGTAAGAGCTAGGCCCAACTGCTTCAGGTGTAGCAAGTAGTCCAGTAGAGCGGGGAGGGGGGCGTGCTCAGGGGATGTTATGTGGGAACTTTTGAACCAATGTATGAATCTGTTCCATTTGTAGAGATACGTTCTCCTAGTGGACTGTCTCCTACTATTGATCAGTATCTCTTTCACCGGTTCTGAACAGGCATTTTCGGCATCTTGGAGCCAAGAAGGAGCCAGGCATAAAGATGCAGCTTGTGGAGTTCCGGATGGAGATCCCTCCCGTAATTCTGCAATAGGAGGTCGTGGTGAAGTGGGAAGGTATACGGATCTACTATCACCATCTTGCAGAGGTAAGGATACCATGTCTGTCTGGGCCACGCGGGTGCCACAAGTATGGCTCGAGCACGATCTATTCTGATCTTGTTGAATACCTTGTGAAGGAGGGGAAAGGGCGGGAAGGCGTAGAGGAGGGGACCATCCCATGTGATTGAAAAGGCGTCGCCAAGGGAGTGCTTCCCTAGACTGCCCTTGAACAATAGAGATGACACTTTCTGTTTCCTTTTGTGGCAAAGAGGTCTACGTCCGGTTGTCCCCATTGACAGAAAACTGGGGCAAGAGCATTCCTGTTCATCTCCCATTCGTGTTGATCGTGGAACGTGCGGCTTAGGGCATCTGCCGTGACATTGAGTACTCCAGGTAGGTAGGAAGCTATGGGGGTAACATGGTATGTAAGGCACCAATTCCATAATCTGATGGCTTCCGTGCAAAGGGAGTGGGATCGTGCCCCTCCCTGTCGGTTGATATAGTACATGCAGGTGGTATTGTCTGTCATTATAGAAATGGATTTGTGAGTTATGTAGGGTTGGAAGTGTTGGCATGCATACCTGACTGCTCACAACTTGAGAAAGTTGATATGTAACATTTGATCCATAAAGGACCATTTGCCTTGAGCTGTGATGGTGCCTAGGTGTGCTCCCCAGCCCATGAGTGACGCATCCGTCACTATAGTGAGTGTGGGAGAAGGTCGATGGAATGGTACGCCTTCTAACATATTCTGAGGGTTTGTCCACCATTGCAGTGAGTTTAGAATGCGAGGTGGAATAGTCAGTCGTTTGGAGAGAGAATCTCTGGAGGGCTTGTAAGTCGTGGTTAACCATGACTGAAGGCCTTTCATATGAAGTCTGGAGAGCTTGACCACATATGTCGTGGAGGTTTTATCAAATGGCAAGTCCTCAACCTTTTGCTGTAAATCTCTGGGGACTCTGGAAGCCTGTAGCCATGATATCCTGCGTAATACGATGGCTGATGCGGTGACACGGGCTGCGGTATCTGCTACGTCCATTGCGGATTGTAAGGCAGTACGCGAGTCTGCGTAGCCTTCATGCATTATATTAAAGAGTGTTGATCGTTTATGTTCAGGTAAATGTTGTGCCAAGTCCTGGAGTTTGGAATAATTTGCATGATCGTAATCTGCAAGCATTGCTGTGTAGTTTGCTGCTCGAAGGAGCAGGGTGGCAGACAAATAGACCTTACGGCCCATAACATCTATTTTCTTGTGGTCTCTATCCTGTGGCGTCGGCCTAAGGTTGGGTTGTCTTCCTTTGTGATGAACAGAATCCACCACTAGGGAATTAGGTGGTGGACGGGTGAAAAGGAAATCTGCATCTTTTGGCGCAATAAAGTACTTGCAGTCAGCCTTCTTGTTGGTAGGGGGAATAGACACGGGAGTCTGCCAGATGTTATCGGCTGGGTCCTTAATGGCCTCATCCATAGGGATTGCCAGACGAGAGGTTCTGGTGTACGTAGGAGCTTGTACTGTTTAACTTGTACCTCCTGTAAGTCCCGTTCCTGTGCTAATGGCACATTCTTGAAAAGATCTTGAAATTTTCTAGAGTCATCACCAGATGGTGGAGCTTCAGGTGTGACTGCCTCATCAGGTGAGGATGAGGAATTATGTAGAGGGGACCGGTCTTCACCTTCTGAGAGAGAATCTTGTATCTCAGAGTGACTTGGGGAATTTGGCTCTGTAATGGACACAGTAAGAGGTGGTGAAGCTGGTTGTCTGGAAGTTGTTGAAGGAGGATGATGATGACTTAGCTTGGGACGTGGCTCACATGGTTGCCATTGAGTAGCGTATGGCAGTGGTGGGTAACTATATTGTTGTGCATACCATAGTGGTGGTGGAGGTGGGTATGCGTATTGTGTGACAGGAGGCTGCCAAGAAGGAGGTCTATGCACGGGACTAGAGTGTTGGGAGGAGAATCTGCTCCTGGGTTCCATGCCTGCATCACTCGGAGACCGTGAGATGTGACACGATCTGCAGGAGTGTATTGATTGGACTGAAGAAGTTGGTGAGGTCGATGCCAGTGGCGAGCGGCTCCATACCGGGGAGCGGTAGCACGCAGTATGCTGGCTCGGTGCCAAAGTGTGGGATTTGTTAGGTGCCGATACCGGTGCCGAATGGTCCTGGGGCGGCATGTCGGTGCGGGACTTTTTCGCAGCTGGTGTCGGTGCCCCCGACTGGTGCCATGGCTGTTTCGGCGCCGTATGCTCCTTATGGCCTGCCGGTGCGGCCGGTGCCGAAGAGGAGGTCAGTGCCCTTGGCACGGGCGGTGCCGATGATCTTTGTCTCAGCTCCGAATGCGCTTGTTTGTGCGGTGCCGGTGTCTTGGCCGAAGCCGTACCAGACATGCCGGGCTTATCCGCGGTGCTGACCTGTGAGGCTGAGGGTGCCGAGGGTAGCAAACGGGTTGGGGAATGGGCTGTTCTTGATGCCGCCAGGCTAGACGAGGCAGAGGGACATGACTTATCCATACCCTTGATCAGTGAGGCCATTTCTGGAGCTGCTGGTGGGTCGTCTGATGGAGGTCAGAGAGACTTTTCATAAAGGATTGTTTTTAGCCTATTAGCTCGGTCCCAACATGCTCTGGTGGTCAATTTCTGCTGGCACTTCTGAGTCTGGTGGGATTCACCAAGACACTTAATACAATCGGAATGTCCATCAGACATGGGCATAGCGTCCCGGCATGTCTGACACCTTTTAAAGCCAGGGGATCCCGGCATGAGGCGCGGAGAACAAGCGGCAAGCCGCAACGAGAGAAAAAAATTTTTTTTGTTTTAACTATAGACTGGGGTGGGTAGTAGGATGAAATAACTTGGACTCTGAGGTAACTGTAGGAATTAACCAGGGTTTCAATCTATTTCTAACCGAAGTTGAAGAGAGAGAAAGAAGCTCCGTCTGCTGCCGAGGACGGTAAAGAAGGAACTGAGGAGCTGCGCCGTGCGCGCACCTTACAGATTCCAACGGCACAGGGGGACGCTCTGGCACGTGCGCGGTGCGGTGGAAACAACTAGAAAGATCTCCGGTCGCTGGCGCGAGGATGCACCAGCACCCAGAGTGGAGCACCCACGGGGACCACTCGGAGGAGAAGCTAAGATTCTCAATCACAAAACTCATGATTAGGGCCCTACCAATTTCATAGTCATGCAAAACATGTCATGGACTGTGAAATTAGCCCTGCCCCATGAAATCTAACCTCCTTGAAATCAGTTGGGCTGGAAAGGGACAGGATTTCTCCTTCTCCTGCTCACTTCCACAGGCAGTGCAGAAGTTAAGTCACTTCTGTGCTCCTGCTACAGCAGCCCCAACTGGATTTTCGGCTCGTGCCCAAGCATGGGGCATCTAGGCTGGGAGTTGCTGCTGCCAGTGGCAGCTGCTATGGAGAGACACAAGTCACATGACTGCTCTCCCACATGACTCCTCCCTGTGCCATCCCTAGCCCATGGGAGGAGTCACTTCACCACTCCAGCTTTTCAGAATAGGGCAACAAAAATGGGTTTTGGAACAGTCCCATATGAAGAGAGATTAAAAAGACTGGGACTGTTCATCCTCGAAAAGAGGAGAGTAAGAGGGGATATGATAGAAGTCTATGAAATCATGACCGATGTGGAAAAAGTGAATAAGGAAAAGTTATTTACTTGTTCCCACAACATAAGAATGGGAACAAGGGGTCACCAAATGAAATTAATAAGTAGCAGGTTTAAAACAAACAAAAGGAAGTTTTTCTTCATGCAGTGGACAGTCATCCCGTGGAACTCCAGAGGAAGTTGTGAAGACCAGGACTTTAAGGCTATGTCTTCACAGCAGCGTTATCATATATATAGTAGCCCAGTGTCTGAGAGTCTGTAATGCTGAAATGCTGGCTGTTCCCTCTGGGCGGCACTGTTGCCTGAAATGCTAGCTGTTCCCTCTAGGCGACGCTGTTGCTGAAATGCTGGCTGTTCCCTCTGGGCAGCCCATGCTGCATGGGGAGCGCAGGGCCCAAACGGCCATTTGGGCTCCGTGGTTCCCCGAGTGAGAGGCAGGAAGGGGAGAAGAAGAAAAAGAGAGAAACAGAGAGAGAGGCAGGAGGCAGAGGAGAGCTGAGAGAGATGGGGGGAGGCAGTAGGAGGAGGAGGGGAGAGAGAGAGAGAGAGAGAGAGCGAGAGACGGAGACGGAGCGAGAGACCAGAGGCTCAGGAGAGAAGACCGATGTGGAGGAGAGACCTGAAAATCCCATCTTATGACGGGCTAATTGGCTAGTTTCAGAATAACTGACATTATTCCAAAATAACATAGTCCATGTCTCCACACAAGCAGTTATTTCGACATAATGTTGAAATAATGTTGAGCTGGAGGGCTTCTTACTTCGACTCCTATAACCCTCATTGTATGAGGAGGAAGGGAACTGTGGGCAAGAATGCTCTATCTCAAAATAAGTGCTGTGTACACAGCACCAAACGTCTAAATAAGCTATTTTGACTTAAGCTACACAATTAGCATAGCTCAGGTTGGATAGCTTATTTTGAGTTTAGCACTACTGTGTAGATGTGCCCTATCAGGGTTCAAAAAAGAACTAAATAAATTCATGGAGGTTAGGTCCATCAATGGCTGTTAGTCAGGATGGGCAGGAATAGTGTCCCTAGCCTCTGTCAGAGGCTGGAAATGGATGACAGGAGAGGGATTACTTGATGATCACCTGTTCTGTTCACTGCCTCTGGGGCATCTGGCATTGGCCACTGTTGGCAGACAGGATACTGAACTAGATGGACCTTTTTGGTCTGACCCAGAATAGCCTTTCTTACATTCTTATGTTTCCACTCCACCCCCACTCAATCCCAGGCCCCACCTCTTCCTGCACCCACTGGAGCCCACTCAACCTCTTCCCTGAAACCCCCACGCCTGCTCTACTCCTCCCTGCCCCTGTTCCACTCTCCTTCCCCCACTCCACCTCTTCCCCCAAGTCCATGCCCCTGAGTGATGCATCTCGGGAAATAGCAGAGGCCTGGTGCTGGCAGCAGAATGACCCAGCGCAAGCCTCAGCTTGCTCTGATCCTCCAACTTCGAGCTATGTTGCTCTGCTTCCCATTGCTAGTGAGTGAGGGTGTGGTTCCACCCCTTTTCCCCGGTCCCCTTCCCTAAGCAATGCAGCTGGGTGTATGGATCAGTCTGGGAAGGGATTGCTCCACTTCCCACCACCACTGTCAGTGAGTGTGGATGGACAGCCCAACCTCTGCTGCCAGCAGCAAGCCCCCCCCAATCCTCTGCTTCACTGGCATAAACATGAGATTTTCAGGAAAGGGGCATGGCACATGCATCTTTAGGAACTCCTACCTCTTCCAAAAGATGCAGAGAGGCACTTCTTTCTCAGACAGGAAAATCACAAAGTAAAGGTGGAAATGCCCATTGTGATCCTAGGTGACCCAGCTTACCACTTGCTCCCCTGGCTCATGAGGCCATACAAAGGCAGCCTGAACCCAGCAAGGAGTTCAACAACAGGCTGAGCAAGTGCAGAATGGTGGTAGAATGTACATTTGGACATTTAAAGGGGAAGTTTAGGAGTCTCCTGATTCAGCTGGACCACAGCAAACACAACATTCGCTTTGTGCTAGCAGCCTGTTGTATGCTCCATAATCTGTGTGAGAACAAGGGGAAACTTTTTTGGCAGCGTGGGGGGCTGAGGCAGAGTACCTAGACAGAGAGTTTGAGCAGCCGGACACCAGCGTGATAGGATAGCACAGCAAGGGGCAGTGCAAATCAGAGTCACCTTGAAGGACAATTTTATGCAAGGCCAGTTTTGAAACTCTTCCCTGGGATCTCTAAAAGTTGCACCCGCATTCCCTGTGTTTGCCTTTAATCCCTCCCCCCTAGCCTGCCCCTTGCAGTTAAAGCAATAAAGAGACCGTTATTTGGGGAAAACAACAAGGAAATAGAAGAATTGGGAACCCGAAGAAGGGGGGCTCAGGAACGCTCATGGGACTGCCTTTTGCTTCCCAAGGTCTTGGAGGGTATACTAGCCCTTGAGGTCTTCTCCCTCATGTTCTGAGATCCCAGTGTTCTCTGGGGACCCTGGGAGTGAAAGTAATGGGGCTAGAGGAGGAGGGACCGGCGGTGTCATCGGGGTGGGCAGGATTCTGGAGGAGGCCCACTCTAGGCATAATGCCAGGTACTCCATCAAAGTGGTCATGGAGGCTAACATGGTCTCATGCTGTCTGGCCTGCTGCTCTCTGTAGTTCTTCTCTCCTGCTGTTCTGCAATTTGGTCCAGGTGCTCAGACTGTATCTTCTCCACAAGGGAGTTTATGCAATCCATCTCCCTTGTCCGCTTTCGCCTAGTGGAACTGAGCCAGGTGGGCAGATGCTGTTAGAGGAGAAATACACAGAGCTGGCTGCTATCCCAGCTGCAATGAAACTCCTTGCAGTGGTGATTGCTATTAAAAAGGCCACCTTTGCTGAGAGGTGTGACAATAAGCAGGAGGCTATGGGCCCCACAGAAGTTGACAATACTAAATTCTAGTCCCACAATGGAGTAGAATCTCTGACAGTGGGAGCAACCTCTCTACATCTTTTAGGAAGCTTGTAGTTATAGGACTAGAGACACAGTCCTGCCCTCAATTTCAGCATTTCACACCTTTATTGTCGACAGATGCACCTCCACAGAGCTGACTGCCAAGCCTTTAAAGTTGTAACAAATAATCCTAAACCTTTTGAATTGGAGATTGTATAGGAGAGACACAATGGCTAGTTGCCCAGTTCGAAGAAACTTCCAACTATAAAAGGTAAATACATCTCTTACATGGTTTCCTACTATTGAGCAGGATATTTTGAATTGCTACTGAACAGTGCATCTCCACTGGGTTAAGCTGCTGAAGAACTAGGCCAAGAGCTACACCGACTGAGGATTTGGATGCAGCTGAGCCTGAAGCAATGAGGAAATTCTGAAGAGCATCTTGAAAGATCAAACAACTCTCCATCAGACAACACCACTACTAGGCTGTGTCTAGACTGGCGCGATCTTGCACCAGAGCTATGCAAATGAGCCGCCATTTTTGCAGAAGAGGCTCTTGCGCAAGACGGAGCTGTCTACACTGCCCCATCTTGCGCAAGAAAAACCCTCTTGCGCAAAGCTGTTATGCCTGAAAATAATCAGCATAACGGCTTTGCGCAAAAGGGTTTTTCTTGCGCAAGACGAGGCAGTGCAGACAGCTCCGTCTTGCACAAGAGCCTCTTCCAGAAAAATGGCGGCTCATTAGTTATGCAAATGAGGCTCAGCGATATTCCACGCTGAGCCTCATTTGCATAGCTCAGGCGCAAGATCGCGCCAGTCTAGACACAGCCCTAGGGTATTGTTAGTGAGCACCTGGCTGATAGATTTGATTCTGTCCTATGTGTATGGAAGAAATTGGCACACACAACTCAAGAACATTTATGTATAAACAGACCTCATGAGAGAAACCACAAGCCATGACCCTCCAGATTAACCAAACATACTCCCCGCTTTATGGCAGAAGCCTCCATCATCCAGATCATATAGGGGAAAGTTAGTGAGACTGCAAGTCCCCTGCATGCCATAATTCATCAACCAATCCCTTGCCTAGAATAAAAGCTAGCTTGTCCAGAGGGTGCAAATGAGGGCAGTGCACTACCCTGAGCTATGTATGCAAACCTGAGATGCAGGCTAGAATTGGGGAGGAGGAGATCACATGAGTCCATGTTGCCATAGGCCCCAGGAGCCTGAGACAGTTCCTCATTGAAATTTGGGGACTGCCTCTCAATGGCACACAAAGGTCTCAAATATGAAGAAACATGGGTTGGAGCTAAAACTCCAGGACTACCCCCAATAAATTATATTAGCTGGAGAGGTATGAGAATCAATTTATCTTGTTCACTTCCAGGCCTAATGATTGGAACAGAGTGCACAAGAGATATTTCCACTTGCTGACAGGAGTGATCCAACACCAATCAATCAATCTATCATCCGAGTACAGATACCTTTTGGACAGCCAATGATGGAGGTAAGATGTTACCAACGTAATAAATTTGGGGAAAACCCTCAATGCAGATGATAGGCCGAAGAGTAGAACTGTGAACTGGAAGTGCTCTCTTCCTATTATGCACCTTAGGAATTTTCTGTGGCTTGGGTGGACTGCCATATGAAAATATGCATCTCACCAGTCAAAGTCAGCATACTAGTCATTTGGCTCTGATGAAAGGATAATAGGTACAAGAGAAACCAAAAGGAACCTCAACTTCTTGATGGAGTTGGTCAAGTTCTGAAAGTCTAGCATTGGCCTGAACCTGTTTAGCTTTGGATATGGGAAGTAGTGGAGGTAGAACCCCTGTCCTGGTATAGAGGAGTCATTTCCTTTGTAGCTTTCAAAGAACAAAGAGTTGGCATGTGTCTTCGTACAGATTTGGGAAATGGGTCTCTGAAAAGGGACATGGAAGGGAAGGCTCGAGGGGAAGCAGCTTAAAAGATCAAATAACTCTCCATCAGAAGGAACTGAAATTTGTTCCTACAGTCTTCAGGTAGCTTATTTAGGAATTTAAACTTAGCATCCAAATGTGCATAGTCATATCAGGATAAGAGAGTCTGATGGGTAGCTATGTGCAGCTGTAGCCAGGCAATTGAATAATACCTTTTACCAAAAAAATCTAATGTTTGTGAGTCATTTTCTTTAAAGGCAGCTTTTGCTCTGTGTTGGTAGTGTCTTTCACTTACTACTGCCATTACCAGAGAGCCTGGCATGTTGTTGACAGAACTGTCCGTATGTCTGGGACAGAACTTTGCATTTATGTTCTGTGCACCTTGTCACAGGCATGACTTATGAAGAGGTTTGCAACAGGGACTTAGTAAGCAACATTATCACCTTACTTGTAGAAAGGGCAAATTTCCCTGATATGTTTGGGTGTAAAATGTCCCTGAGCTTTAAAGGATTCTGCTCCACAAACTTCATCTGGATACCAAATGATGCAGCCATCCTTTTCAGGAGCTTTGGATACAACTTAAAGACATCTAGTATCACAGAAGACACTTCCAAAGCTTCCTCCAGTGACAAGGATGAGATATCCAAAGAAGGCAATGTAGAAACATCCAGAGGCTGGTCTTGTACCTCCAATATAGAGGGCAGGTTTAAACAGGTTGTGGAGAATCCAGTTCTTGTATTTGTGGCAGTTGCTTTGTGCTGAACACAAATGACTTCTCGGTACAATGTGGGGAGCCCTCCCTTCTTGGTGATCTGTTTATGTAAAGTAATGGGGAAGTACAACTGGTTATTGGAGACATTCCTAAAGACACCTATTAAAGCCTTTATGGGGCTCGAATGGTATAAATGGTGCATAGACCAGGGACTCTAGTCTGTCATCCTGCTCTGGTCAGAATGTCTATGGGTGTGTCTAAACTACATGGCTCCATCGACAGAGCCATGTAGATTAGTTTACTCGACAAAGGGAAATGAAGCGGCGATTTAAATAATTGCCGCTTCATTTAAATCAAAATGGCCACCACGCTGTGCCGATCAGCTGTTTGTCGGTACAATGCGGCAGTCTAGATGGGGATCTGCCGACCCCAGAACCCTTTGTCGGCAGGTCCTGTAAGCCTCGTTTCATTTTGATTTAAATGAAGCGGCGATTATTTAAATCGCCGCTTCATTTCCCTTTGTCGTCCTGCCTCATCTACATGGCTCAGTCGACGGAGCCATGTAGTCTAGACACACCCTATGAGAGCAGGAACAAGTCCTAGAGGATGTACAGAATTCTCTGAAGTGGGAGACATAGAAACTCACTTCAAACTTCAACAAGGAGAAGCATGTCCCAAAGGGAATGGTGGTGTGGTACTGGAAAGCATCGTCAGAGATCATGACAGTGATATATGACAGGACTGTGATATCAGTGGCAACACCAGGAGCTTCCTAGATACCAAGAACTGAGAAAGAGACCTGTTCTCTGGGTGAATTCATAGAGGAGAGTAAGGAAAAAGGTATCTGACCTGTGGTCACAGTTGCTGCAACCAATCCCAGTGTCAGTGCTGAGGTTTGCACTGGATGTGACAGCCCTGACAAAATGATGTTAGTTTGGATTAGCAGTGAAGTGGTCCCAAAAAGAAGAGCAGATCTTTTGTGGCTATACATGCCTCTGGCATTGTCTGTACTAATAACGTCCACCACTACCATCAAGAGTGATGATGGATCCATTGTTGCAATGATGAAGTAGCCAGTCTTGATTAACCTGGAATGGGTACAGATGTCAAAGACGATGCTTTGAGAGCCAGTAGGGAGTAGTAACTAATCTCTGGACAGAAAAATCCACATTGAGAAAGTTAAAGTAGTCTTCTTTTTGGGCTCTGGAGGTCAAGAGTGCTGCAAGCACCTATGCTTTTTAGAGGATTTCCCTAGCAAAGAGGATAAAATGGTTACCTACATGTATTGTAAATGGTGTTTTTTGAGATGTGGTTCACTCATCTGTTCCACCCATGAATGTGTGCACACCCAGCAAACTGGAGCCAGAGGCCTTTCTGTTACAGTATTCATCAAGGTGGCACAGACAGCCTGCATCTCCTCATAACCTCTCCTAAGGCTGTATAAGTGTGATGCTATCCTAACTTCCCCTTCCACCATCAGTTGCTTTACCCTGGAAATGTGGCTGAAAACTTCAGTGCAGTGGGGAAATAGAGCAGGTTGTGAATAAACATGTGAACCATAATATGAAGTACTGTTACAATAGGGCTAAGTAACCATATTTTCTTCTTAGAGTGGATGATGGATGAAGCTACAGAAAATATACAAACAATGGTACTAAGGAGCTGAGCAGATGCATATGATGTTAGACCTCTTCTAGTAAAGGGTCGAAGTATGGATAGATGGCACACAGAAATGAATGCTCAGGGGCTAGCGGGATGAGACTGGATGATTATCGTGTGCAGATACTTCAGATTGGCTGTGACTGCATGTTTTCACTGCAGTTATCTCAGGTCACCAATACCTGGGATAAACTAACTTGTGATCATGTCATTAAAAAGTGTATTATAATGCGTACTCATAAGGGGCTAAACACAAGAAAGTCTGAACACTTCTTAGCTTTGATTTCATGACTTTGCAACTCTGATAGTGTTCTCTTTACCATGTCTGTAATGCATCTCCTCTATTATTGAACAAGGCTAAAGGAGTATTTACCTCAGAAGAGCATATTTGTATAGCTAGGCATCAATATATAAAATGACTCCAAGAAATAGAGAATACAAACATAAGATTGACTTTATAACCTGGCAGTTAGAGTAGTCACTCAGGATGTAAGGAGACTTAAGAGTCAACCCCCCTGCTCTAATTATTCTTATTTACTCACAATGCAACTTTTTCAAGAGGAAAAACTAAAAAATGCCTGACAATGGTTAAAACAGTCACCTGAGAGGTAGCAGATACTTGTTCAAATTCCTTCTCCCCATCATGTGTACAGGGGACTTGAACCTAGGCTATCCCGCCTCTCAGGTGAGCACCCTAACCCCTGGGCTGAAAATTATGACGGAGATACAGCAGAAACATTTTGTGTAAGTTCATCTATTGGGACCTAATCCAGTAAGCAGACCTATTGGATCAGGCCCCCCCAGTAGAATTAAGCTGCTCAATGCCTATTTTCTTCTGGTTTGTGAATTACTATAGGCAGGAGATTGGATTTAGATGCCCACAGAGAGGAAGCAGAACTTCTGTTCAGAGGCAGTAACAAGTTAGTAGTGAACTTCTACTGCAAAAGCATAGGCACCAAGCAAGTTAAAGCAAGAGTTGTGTGCGCTGCAGTGATCCCCAAACTGGGACTTAGGGCTGAATGCTGAAAAGTAGTTAGGTGCCTAAGTAACTTAGAAACCTAATCCTCATTTTCAAAAGTGATATAGGCACTAAGGCAATTTGGAGTCCTCCTACTTGCTCTTAACTATTATAATTTAATAAAAAGTAATTTTCACTTTTTTCCTCAATACATTCAACATAAAAAATCTTACCTTTGAAAATTCTACCTAAGCCTCTGAAGTCCATTTGGTCAGAACAGTTAAATACTACTACATATTTTCCCAGAGCCTTTCCCATGTCTTTTGTCGTTTCTGTTTTACCAGTTCCAGCTGGTCCTGCTGGAGCTCCTCCCATGTTCATTCCCAAAGCCTGAGCTAAGGTTATATAGCATCTGTAAATATTAATTCAAATTAATTAACTATAGATAAAAGTGATAAATGAACTCTACATGCATATAATAAAGCAATAAATATGGACTATATCCCTCAATAGAATTGTACTTTTCTCTGAAATTAATCCTAGTAACAGTAGTACTACATACAGGATAAGATGCTACTCAACATGAGTGACAGTGGCAAAATATGGCCTTTAAATATCAATGTAATAAATAAATCTTAACCTGATTCACCTACAGACTATAGGTATAAGATAAAATACAATATATGCTACCTAAACAATCAAGCAATATACAAACTGCATAAAGAATTGTCATTATCAGTTATCACAGCTCTTTTTAAAGAGCAGATTCTGATATGCTTGCACATGTTTAGCAGTACCCATAAAGCTTCACTGAATTGGACTAAATGCCCATGCAGAGGACCATCTCCAAAGAAAGGTGGGTGGGAAATAGAAAGTCTTGGGCTCAGCCCCTTCAAGATGCCAGCTAACGTACGTGAGCCAACACAGTTCAGAGATGTTTGTAGCTAGTACAGGACAACAGTAAATCGCTATCCTCCTATAATTCCCACACTTCCAGGAAAAGGGGAAGAAGGGAGGGAACTGTGCCTCACATATTTATCTGAGATAAATATATCCTGAAGCAACTGCAGTTATACTCACAATCCAAACTTCTCTTAATAAAATGCTAACTTGTGACCTTGCTTTGCTTGACCACACAGGAGCATCAGGGAGAGTTAAGTACACCCAACGCCCACTGCTTGGTTTAGGTAGATTTAGGTTTGTTGTATTCCTGTTCTCTAGATCCTCCTCCCTGTGAGACAATGGATGGGAAAGGGTGGGAGAGACAAACTGAACAAAACCTTAGGTCAGAATAGATGTCCAGACATAAGAAAGAAGCAACATGCATGTTTTCTAGGGCTGAAGTAATTTACTCAGAGGCAAGGGAATTACTGTGCCCCTCTGAGTCACACAGTTCTTTGGTAAAGCCGCTCCTATAGAGAATAAGTTAGGTATAAGTCACCCTTGCTCAAGGCCAAGACTAAAGATTTGATCTAATCCCAAATGAGAAGAATTCATGAAGTATAAATAAACTCTAGGATTGAGATAAAGAAAATATAGGTCATTTGAACAATTAAGGGCAAAAAGTAGGTTACTGACCTGCTAGCCCATGAGCCTTTTTGGTACCATCATTTTTTAAAATGTTCATGCATACATATTATGCATTACACATATAAATACATGATGGACCTTTCTGCATGGTAGCTTAAAGGTAGAGGTAGTCCTGTTTCCATGGAAGCAGTAGTAAGCAGAGGTCCTGGGTGAATATTTTGACTAAAAATGAATACATCTTCATCCAATTTTAGGGTAATTACTTTTTTTACCTTACAGTAATGAATACTATGAAAATTTTCTCAATTGCATAACCATTAACATATCAACTACTAAATACTTAATAATGGAAGTCATGCTTCACATGAAAAATAAGTTTATTCTACATGAATTTCTCAAACTTAAAATCAATTTTGGTAGTTTTTGTATGTATTAATTTATTCCAGGATTTTCTTGGAAAGAACGAAGACAGAAATTGATAGACAGCTCAGGGAAGAACAGGCCGGCTTCCGAAACAAGAGATCTTGTACCGACCAAATAGCAACTCTCAGAGTGATCATAGAACAGTCGCTTGAGTGGAACTCCCCCCTGTACATAACCTTCATAGATTTCAAAAAAGCCTTTGACAACACTGATAGAGACACTTTGTGGAAACTGCTGCAACACCGTGGCATCCCATCCAAAATTATTAACCTGATCTGTTCAACATACAAACCCTCAACATGCCAAGTTGTTCACAGTGGTGTCTTGACAGCATCCTTCAGCATACTCTCAGGAGTGCAACAATGGTGCCTATTGTCACCTTTCCTGTTCTTGATCACGATGAACTGGATTATGAGCAGGACAACAGATGGCCATCAACAGGGCATTCAGTGGACACTTTTCAAACAGCTGGAGGACATTGATTTTGCTGATGATGTCACCCTCCTTTCACATCAACATGAAAGCAGGGAAGAAAAGGTTGCAACACTAGAAAAAACTGCCTCAATGATTGGACTGAGCATTAACAAGGGAAAGACCAAGAAAATGAGGATCAACCAGTCCAACAACAACATCATCATCACACAGGGAGGGGATGACCTGGAAGATGTGGAGCAGTTCTTCTACTTGGGGAGTATTGGTGGCAGAAATGGAGGAACAGACAACGATATTGATGCTAGGATAGGGAAAGCAATAGCTGGATTCAAGACTCTTTGTCCCATACGGAGTTCACAAATAATATCTGCGAAGATGAAATTGCGAATCTTCAACACAAATGTGAAGAGTGTGCTCTTGTATGGATGCAAGACCTAGCATACTAAAAAGTCTTCAAATCACAAGCTACAGACATTCATAAACAGATGCCTGAGGTACATCCTTCACATCAAATGGCAAGACTTTGTCACAAATGAGGAGCTTTGGAACAGAGCAGGACAAGAACCACTTGACATTCAACTCAAGAGAAGAAAGTGGGGATGGCTAGGCCACACACTCAGAAAAACATCATCCAGCATAGTCCGTCAAGCTCTCACAAACTGCCCTCAATTCCCTGACATTTATATGCAGCGGCTGTTCAGCCCATGACCACACACTTGTGTCCTGAGGTCCTCAAGGGTCTTCACAGGAACTGGATATGTCTATACTGAAAGATGGTTAAGGGGGAGGCCAAAGTACATGGACTAAATACCAATGGACTTAGAGAGAGACAAATCTGCCTAACAGCCAAGTTTGCAATCATGAGTACTAGAAGCAGGGTGTAAAAATTGCTGATCCTGAATAGGAAAGTAGCAAGAAAGAAGAAGAGATTTCTAGATTCACACATCCCACCCCAGCGTGCTGAACCAAGCCCAGGAGTTTTTTGGGCCTCAAGTACAAATTCTAACATCTAGCTATCATGATATAATAGTATTTTATTATTTAGGAAAACGTTATGCTAGTATAAACACATTTCTGATGTTAATTAAATCATTGTTGAGAAGTGGGAAGAGATCGTTGAGAAGTGGGAAGACATCATATTTCTGTATAACTTATAAAGTATGTATTTTAGTGAGATTGTCTTTTATTACATGAAAAAGAGGTGTGGATGCCTATCCTAACATACA
Organism: Pelochelys cantorii; assembly: GCA_032595735.1. Classification (NCBI taxonomy): domain Eukaryota; kingdom Metazoa; phylum Chordata; order Testudines; family Trionychidae; genus Pelochelys; species Pelochelys cantorii. The sequence goes on along the minus strand of CM064328.1, from coordinate 144,736,611 downwards.
GGTAGATATTTACTGCATGTTCTGGAACACAATGTACAATTTTACATTTACAGCAGTCTAGAGTACAAGACTGTGGAGATATTATGTAAAATAAACCACTGCGCATTAATCAGATTTTTTTTTACTTTTCCCCTGTCCCCAAACAAAGCCATTGTTTCTCACCTGTCAGTAAGAGGAGTTATAACCAGACGATCAGTGCATCCCAGAAATTCATTTTGGTAAATGAAATCAACATTTGTAATGGATACCCAAACTTGATCCACATCTTCCTTAAAATAAAATCTACTCTGCTTTAGCCATTCAAAATCAGTTGCTGACTTGATATGCATTTTTACCTTAAAGGAATAAAAATAAGACACAAATTATAGATTCACAGTATCCCAGTATTATGTCTTATGTAATGAGTACCCTACATATGAATAATAAAGTTAGAACATTTCACTGTACTTGCATGATTACCTGTTTCAAGTTCTGTAAGAATAAAACTGAATACACATCTGCACTGCATAAATAACATATTTTCAAAGTTTAAAATTCCAAAAATGGTTTGAATCAACATAAGAAACCTATTACTCATATACAGTAAAGCTCCCACTGATTAAACAGGAACAAACTAAGCCTGATCATGAAAGACAAACAAAATACATATATCATAAATGAGCAGCTGATCCATATAACTGACTTAAAATTCTCACAATCTAAAGGCCTCGCTGCAGCGTGACTGAAAAGTACCCCTTCCAGTTGATATAATTGGAGGCCCGGTGGTCGGGGGCCTGGATACAGATATGGGTGCCGGCAATGCTTCTCCCCCTCCCCCCCCCCCAGTTGGGGAAGGTCATGGCGTCAAAGCCAGCAACGATTGCCCAGGAGTCCACATTGCCCAGGATGATGTTGTTGATGGTGTTGATGATGGATACAGGATGGTGTTGATGGCCCTCAGCACCTGTAGAAAGATACAAACATTGAATCACAGGGATGCCAGAGCCCTTGGGAATTCCCCAAGCCCAATCTCCTTCTCACACCAAGCCCAAACCCACCTTACCCCATCCGCAGCAGGGCTTTATGAAGGCGGGACTGGAAATCCCCTCCAGTGGGGGGGGGGAAGTCCACCCCCCCTTCCCTAGGGAACCCCATTCCAGTGCTTCACCGCCCACCTGGCACAACAGCAAAGAGAGTCATACCTGCATGAGCATGGCCCCGATGATCTATCTCCCCACGCTGAACAGGTTCCCAATGGAGAAGTAGCTGTCCGGCATGACAAGCTTCCGTTTCTGGCAACCCGTTTTGGGGGGCGGGGCACATGTGTGTGTCCCATTACCTTAGGATAGGGGCAAGCCACTTGCATAGCTCTGTAAAGGTGTCCTTCTGCATGCGGAAGTTCTAGAGCCCTGCTGGTCGTCCCACCACTCCATCATAATCTGGTCCCACCAGTCGGTACTGGTGTCCCAGCACCAGAAGCGGCACTGCAAGGTGTGCAGACGAGGGTTGGAGGGGTTGTGCTGCATAAGCAGCATGTGGAATGGGGTGAGAAGGTGCCCGAGAGTGAACTGTGGGGTCCTGGTTCTGCAGTGCCACATGGGCAGCTCACAGTAACTGCATCGGGAGGTGCAGCATGAGCTCTAAAGGCCGGCAAGTGCTTTGCAGGAGGTCTGGCTCCATGGCTGGAATGCTGTGGTGTCCGCAAGGTCAACCAGAGCACAGAGTGAGATGAGTTTGCTGTCCCTTGACAGCAGGCAAAGGTGAAGAACTTGAGACACAACTATCAAGGGGAGTCCCTTTAAGCACAAGCTTCAGACAGCCTCAGGCAGCAACTATAGGAAATGACAGCTGTCCTGATGCCCTGCCCTGAGTGCTTCCAAGAGGCCTTAAATGTGATTCAGGCTCCAATCGATGGGGACGCACTATTTCGATATAGCTCTGTGCTTTTGATGGGGATTAGTAGTGTGGATGCGCTACAGGTTGGACCTCCTTAGTTCACCATCCCTGGGACTTGACCCATCCCGAATGAGGAAATTTGGTGGATATAGGGAGGTCCCCTGCTACTGACCTCCCAGGAGGTTTGCCTTCCCTGCAGTTGGCTCTGCTGCGGCCCCACTGCCACTGGTCTCCAGCCTTCAGTGCTTGGACTTGGGCTCCAGCCTGCTGGAGCTCCCCAGGATGGAGCTCCCCAGCCTCTGTGGCCCTGCTTCTCCCTTGCATGATTGGGGAGCCCCCCGGGATGAGGCTTGCCTGTCCCACTGCTGCCCCACCTGGCCAGGGCTCCTTGGGAATGGAGCTCCCCAGCCACATGGCTCTGCTTCTCCTCCACTTGACTGGGGCTCCCTAGGGACGGGGTTTACACTCCCGGGTGCTGGAGCTCTCTGATCTAGCAAAATCCATGGTCCTGCCAGATCACAGATGTTGCTATACCAGAGAATCTCAGATTTTGGAAGTTCAACCTGTATTTTGAAATAGCTTATTTTGAAATAAGTGCCTAGTGTAGACATGCCCTATTAAATGGGCCTATTAAAATAGGTTTACAAGTTGTTAATTCTAGAGGACCACAATTGTTCAGACTAGCTTACATAGAGGACTTGCAACATATCGTAACGCTGGTGGTTAGGAATATAGGGCAAAACCCATTGAAGCTGGTAGATGTATCTATAGCCTTTCATTAATTTTAAATGAAACAATGAAATTTCTTAATGTAACAATAGGAGCTACCCTTCCCCACAAACAAACATGTGGCAAAGCCTGAGTAGAAGCTGAACCCAATACTTTTTGATGGTGACTGATATAGCAAACACAGGGTCTGGGATTTCGACCACTGGAGCTCAGTGTATCTGTATGTGAGACAAACAGCAGAAACAGAGAAGGACACAAAGAAGCCCCAGGCACAGACAGAAAGATCATAATAAAGTGACACTGAGGAATAAAAGCTAAGAGATTTTTCTGTCTGGCTGAAAAAAGCATGGTGGAAATCTGAGTAAAGAAACTATCTCCTGAATGATTCCTGCTGTGTTCTTTGAAACAAGGATTTTGTATATATTTTATAAATAAAGAGGATTGTATCAAAATACCTTCTGCAATTTCTCCTAATATATCTGACTACATCATGAAAATTAGCTAACTGCTTGGGTAAAAAAGTGGTAACAATATTGTTAAGCAAGTTTATTCAAGCCTTTGAAGAGAGACTCCAAAAATTAACCTTCTTGGTAGTTCTATATTTATTTATATATTATTTATTTCAAATATTTTTACCCCGCATCTCTATTTCAAATATTCGAGGCGGCTTATATATACACAGTTAAATCACATTTATCTGAAGTCTGATTATCTCAGTTTTGGATTATCCATCATTTGTTTCTTCATTCCAAATATTTATTTCAAAGGCCTGAAATATGATGGATAGATTTGTATGCACAGATTTTTAAAGAACAATTATGTCAAACCAACCTGATAGCTTTCTTTGACAGGATATCAAGCCTTGTGGATAAAGGAGAAACAATGGCCATGGTAAACTTAGAGTTTAGTAAAGCATTTGATATGATCTCACACGATCTTCTTATCAATAAACTAGTGGGAGTACTATAAAGGTGGATGCATAACTGGCTGGATAACCATTCTCAGAGAGTAGTTATTAACGGTTCACAATCATGCTGGAAGGGCATAACAAGTGGAGTTCTGCAGGGGTCTGTTTTGGAACCAGTTCTGTTCAATATCTTCATCAGTGATTTAAATATTGGCATAGAGAGTACGGGTATTAAGTTTGTGGATGATACGAAGCTGGGAGGGGCTGCAACTGCTTTGGAGGATAGGGTCATAATTCAAAGTGATCGGGACAAACTAGAGAAATGGTCTGAGGTAACTAGGATAAAGTTTAATAAAAACAAATGCAAAGTAGGAAGGAACAATCAGTTTCACACATACAGAATGGGAAGTGATTTTCTAGGAAGGGGTACTGCAGAAAGGGATCAAGGGGTCACAGTGGACCACAAGCTGAATATGAGTCAACAGTGTGACACTGTTTCAAAAAAGCAAACATGATTCTGGGATGCATTCATAGAATCATAGAGCTGGAAGAGACCTCAGGAGGTCATCAAGTCCAGTCCCCTGCCCAAGGCAGGACCAATCCCAACTAAATCAACCAAGCCAGAGCTTTGTCAAGCCAAGACTTAAAAACCTCTAGGGATGGAGATTCCACCACCTCCCCAGGTAACCCATTCCAGTACTTCACCACCCTCCGAGTGAAAAAGTTTTTCCTAATATCCAACCTAGACCTCTCCGACTGTAACTTGAGACCACTGCTCCTCCTTCTGCCATCTGTCACTACTGTGAACAGCCTTTCTCCATCCTCTTTGGAACCTCCCTTCAGGAAGTTGAAGGCTGCTATCAAATCCCCCCTCACTCTTCTCTTCTGAAGATTAAACAAACCGAAATCCCTCAGTCTCTCCTCATAGGTCATGCACTCCAGCCCCTTAATCATTTTGGTTGCCCTCCGCTGGACCCTCTCCAATGCATCCACATCCTTTCTATAGTGGGGGCCCCGGAACTGAACACAATACTCCAGATGTGGCCTCACCAGAACCAAATAAAGGGGAATAATCACTTCTCTAGATCTGCTGGCAATGCTCCTCCGAATGCAACCAAATATGCCATTCACCTTCTTAGCTACCAGGGCACACTGTTGACCCATATCCAGCTTCTCATGCACTGTAATCCCCAGGTCCTTTTCTGCAGAACTGCTACTTAGCCAGTTGGTCCCCAGCCTGTAACAATGCTTGGGATTGTTCCGTCCCAAGTGCAGGACTCTACACTTGTCCTTGTTGAACCTCATCAGATTTCTTTTGGCCCAATCCTCTAATCTGTCTAGGTCCCTATCCCTAATCTCTCTCGATCCTATCCCTGCCCTCCAGTGTATCTACCTCTCCCCCTAGTTTAGTGTCATCTGCAAACTTGCTGAGGGTGCAATCCATCCCTTCCTCCAGGTCATTAATGAAGATGTTGAACAAAACCGGTCCTAGAACCGATCCTTGGGCCACTTTGCTAGAAACCGACTGCCAACCTGACATCGAGCCGTTGATCACTACCCGTTAGGCCCAACAGTCTAGCCAGCTTTCTATCATCTGTGACGGAGCCAGCGGACTCCGCATCCTCACGCCGGGAGTCCTAGGGGGCGGGGCTGGTCAGGGAATGCCGGCTCACCTGGGGGACGCCAGCGGCAGCAGCTACAGGGCCGTGGGAGGTGCCGACGCGGCCCGAGACCTGCTGCCAGAGGCAAAGGTGGCTGGGCAAATGGCACCACGGCCAGATGCCGACGCAGGTGCGAGAGTGGCCGTGAGAGGTCCTGCCTCTCACGTCAAGGGGCGGGGGACGACGGGAAGATGGGGGCACGCCTGGGGGGAGGAGTCTCCCCAGGAGCGCCAGATTCAAAAAGGGCCAGCCCCCAACCGGGGGGGGGGAGGAAGAAAAGGCTGGAAGGGGGACCAGGCTCCGGCGGACAGGACGTAGCCACTGAGCAGTTGTTGGCAGAAGGTGTGATCAGGTTGTGATGCACTAGCCGGAGAGTTTAATAGGGTGAGTAGGAAGTAGCCCAGGGCAGGGCGTCTGGCCCGTGGGTCAGCGAGTTTTGGGCAGTGTCCCCGCTGACCACAGGGAGAGGAGAGAATGCCATCTCCCCTTCCCTAGGGCCCTGGCCTGGGACCCGGAGGAGAGGGCAGGCCCGAGTCCCCCTACCCCCCGCCCTGCTACAATGAGGCGAGGGTGGAAATAGGGGCACAGGGGTGTCTCCGCCAACCTGGGAGTGTGAGCACGGTGTGCTCATTAAAGACACTGGACTCATCCCAGATGGGTGTGTGATTGACTAAAGAGGAAGGGGCTGGCTGAGGACCCTACGTACAGGAAAGCGGGGGGGCCGGGAACCCCAGGCGGGGCCCGGACCCCTACATATGGTGGAGAATGTGGGTAACGACCCCACACCCCAATACTAAGGGGTGACATACCCAGTAGAGCGGAGGACAAAGGGAGACGGGATTTGCCTCTTATTCCGTAGAAGGTGACGAAGCCTGACCGAACGAGGGCCAATGGAGGCCAGTAAAATTTGGGAGTTGCTCATGGAGCAACAACAACAGAGTCACCAGCAACAGACCCAGTTGCTCCAACAACTAGCAGGCCAACAGCAAGAGCAATAAAGACAGTTGGTCCGGGAGCTGGGTGAACAACAACAGCGACAACAGGACAAGTGGTGGCAGCAGGCCAGGGCCGCGGGGCAAGGAGACAGCAGCCTATCCGTAACAGACGACACCAAAGGAGAACCCATGCCACACCTACCACTGAGGCTGACAAAAATGGGCCCCAAAGATGACCCCGAGGCATTTTTAATTACGTTTGAGAGAGTGGCCACGGAGGCCTGGTGGCCGGAGGACCATTGGGCGACCCTCCTGGCCCCCTACCTGATGGGCGCGGCCCAACTCACCTACTGGGGCCTGTCAGCTCGCGACGCAACACACTACTGTAAGGTGAAAGAGGCAATACTAGACCAGTTGGGGATCACCCCCGAGACCTACCGCCTCCGGTTTAGATAGACATGATACCGCACAGAGGAGTGCCCGCAGATGCTACTCCAGAAGTTGTGGGAGATAGCCTGGAGGTAGCTGGAGCCAGAACAGAAGAGCGGGGTGCAGATAGCGGAGACCATCATCATGGAGCCATTCATCCAAGTACTACCCGCAGAAGAACAAAGATGGGTACGCCAAAACCATCCCACCACCATGGGTGAAGCGGCAACACTGCTTGAACACTTTCTCGCCACCAAGACCCCCATTAACAGAGGGAAGGAAGTGAAGGTCACCACAGGAGGGAAGGTACCCGCGGAATGGCTCCCGCCTGCTTGGGCGGTCTCTACTCCCATAGGCATGGTCCTGAGGGGGCGTCTGAATGGCCACCAGATGGCACCCGTCTGCTCCAACCTGGTGTGTAGGCCAGCGGAACCCCCCAGACCTCTGGCCGAAGAAAAAGGAGGGGACACTGGGGAGACACCCAGGCGATCACGAGGAGCTTGTTACCAATGCGGCCAGGAAGGGCATTTCCACCGCGACTGCCCGGTAATGGACTGCACGCTGGGCTGGCGGGTTGACACTACAACGGCCGAGTGCTGGCCAATGGCGGATCGCATCCTGACAACAGTAAAGGTAGAGGGGACGCCCGCCAGCGCGCTGATTGACTCTAGGTGTGGACAGACCATAGTGAGGGCAGATCTCCTGGCAGATAAAACCCCAGCGGGGGTGATGACCTGGATCCAATGTGTGCACGGGGAGGTGCGACCATACCCCACCACATAGGTACAGATCGATGACGGGTACTAGGTCGGACGCTGTCGAGTGGCCCCCGCCCCCACCCTACCTTATCCGATCCTCCTCGGGCGTGATTGGGACGGGTTTAAACAACTCCTGCAGGCCGGTGCACAGACGGGGCACCCAGCGGTAAGGGAGGCCCTGGTCAACAATAGTCAGACCACACCACAGACGCCCAATACGGAGGAGGGACCCAACGCCGCCTCCGCGACAACCCTGAAGGTGGACGAAGGGGACTTCACCCAGGAACAGAGGGAGGACACGACGCTCCAACACACCTGGGAGCAGGCGGGGAAGGCCGGCGACCCAGACGACCCTGCAGAGGAACGAAGGAGAAGGCCCCTACTTTGAGGTATGTGGAGACCGCCTGTACCGTGATGTTATCGGAGACATGTTTTAGAGCTCACCCATGAGAATCCCTGGGCAGGGCATCTGGGCCGTGAAAAAATGTCACAACGGATCCTGCAGCACTTCTACTGGCTGGAGGTCTACAGGGAGGTACGGGACTTTTGTGATTCATTCCCCGAGTGCCAGAGAACTTCTCTGGGTGGGGCACCCCGGGCGCCCTTGGTGACCCTACCCATAGTGGGGGTGCCCTTTGAGCGAGTGGCCCTTGATTTGGTCAGACCATTAGAGTGCTCTTGGGCCAGCCATCAGTACATCCTGGTCACGATCAACTATGCAACCAAGTACCCCGAGGCGGTTCCACTTAAAAGCACCACTGCACCCATATTGGCAACTGAATTACTAAAAATCTTCTCACGAGTGGGACTCCCCCAGACTATCTTAATGGATCAGGGGACCATTAAGTGACCTCACAGTTGATGGCTGAGTTGTGTCAGCTCCTACATATTAGAACACTGAGCACGTCAGTGTACCATCTGGAAACCGACGGGTTAGTCGAATGATTTAATAAGACTCTGAAACTAATGTTACGCCAGCTTGTGGAGCAGGAACCCCGGGAGTGGGACAAACTGCTACCTGCCCTGCTATTCGTAGCCCGGGAAGTCCCCCAATCATCAACGGGATTTTCCCCATTTGAACTATTATATGGGTGGCAGACAAGGGGCATACTGAATATTGTGAATGAAGGGTGGGAGGAGCAGGAAACCCGGGCCCAGGGGTCAGTCCAATACATTATGCAGCTACACGCAAAATTGTGCGCCCTGGGAATATTGGCGCAAGAGAATCTATGCCTAGCACAGGAGCGACAGGCCCAGTATTACAACCAGACCGCCCGGGTACGCACTTTCAAGCCTGGAGATCGGGTCCTGTTACTCTTGCCAACCTGGGAATCTAAACTCTTAGCGAAGTGGAAGGGACCCTTCGAGGTTCTACACCGGGTGGAAGAGGTGGATTATGAGGTCAGGTTATTGGGCAGGCTAAAAGACACCCAAATTTATCATGTCAACCTGTTAAAAAAATGGAAACCCCAGGAGGATCTGCTGATAGAGCTGCGACCACCCGAGCTGGAACTGGGGCCCTGGACCGGAGACCGAAAAGAGAAGCGAGACCGTACAACTGGGAGAAGAATTGACAGCGCAGCAGAGGGACGAAGTATCTCAGGTACTATGACCATTCACACATGTGCTCTCGGCCAAACCCGGGCGAACGACCCTCATACAGCACCACATCAAAACGGAGCAAGGTAAGCACGTCCACGACGAGGTGCAGCCCCTCCCACAGAAGTTGTGGGCTACGGTGAAGGAGGAACTAGACACAATGGTGCGATGGGGCATAGTGGAGGAATCACACAGTGAGTGGCGTAGCCCCATTGTGTTGGTGCCAAAACACGACGGAGGCGTCCACTTCTACATCGACTTCCACAAGCTGAACGCGATATCACGTTTTGACGCATAGCCGATGCCGAGGGTGGATGAGCTCCTGGAGCGGTTGGGCCAAGCCCAGGATATCTCCACCCTAGACCTTACGAAGGGGTACTGGCAGATCCCGCTCACCCCTTCATCACGTAAAAAGATGGCCTTTTCCACCCCCTTTGGCCTTTACCAATTGGTAATGATGCCCTTTGGCCTCCACGGGGCTGTAGCTACATTCCAAAGACTGATGAATAAGATACTGTATCGGCACCAACAGTACGCTGCAGCCTATATTGATGACATTGTGATTTACAGTAAGACTTGGCCCGAGCACTTAGAACACCTAAACGCAGTGCTCTTGGCCTTAGGGGAGGCCGGCCTCACAGCTAACCCCCGTAAATGCCACACTGGGCAGCGGGAAGTAACATATTTAGGATATACGGTTGGTCAAGGGTAGCTCCGACCACTGGTGGGCAAAGTACAAGCTATACAGGAGGCTCCGCACCCCACCACAAAGAAACAGGTACAACGGTTCCTGGGTTTAGTGGGCTACTATCGTCGCTTCATGCCGGACTTCGCGACGATAGCAGTCCCTCTGACAGAGCTAACTAAAAACAGCCACCCGAAAAGGGTCATATGGACGGGGCGCACCAAGCAAGCCTTTCAGATGTTAAAAACGTGGCTGATTCCAGCTCCGGTACTGGTACAACCAGACTTTGAGAGGCCCTTTATCTTACATACGGACACTTCCGAAGTTGGGTTAGGGGCTGTCCTGTCCCAAGAAGTCGAGGGGGCCAAACACCTGGTGCTGTACGTGAGCACGAAGCTGTTCGCGCGGGAACAACATTATTCCACTATAGAGAAGAAAGAGTTACTCACCTTGGTGCAGTAATGGTGCTTCTTCAAGATGGGTCCCCATGGGTGCTCCACTCTGGGTGCTGGTGCATTCCTGCACCGGCGACTGGAGACTTTTTCTAGCAGTTTCTGCCACACCGCACAGGTGCCATAGCACCCTTTAGTGCCGTTGGAATTCTTGGGCGCGTGCGCAGCGCGGCTCCTCCGTTCCTTCTCTACCCGCTAGAGTACAAGGCTCCAAAGCAGGGGAAGGAGGGAGGGTAGTGGAGCACCCACGGGGACCCATCTCGAAGAAGCACTGTTACTGCATCAAGGTGAGTAACTCTTTCTTCTCCTTCGCGTGGTCCCCGTGGGTGCTCCACTCTGGGTGACTACAGAGCAGTTGTTGGCTCACGGAGGTGGGTTTGGAGCCGTGTGGTAGTCACTGTGGACAGCACTACGTGTCCCACCACTATGGATGATGCTATAGAAGAGGAGAGTGCATAATGCTGCGCAAAGGTCTGGTCGGATGACCAGGTGGCAGCGTTACAAATGTCTTGGAATGGAACATTCTGAAGGAAGGCGGTTGTGGAAGCCACAGCTCTGGTGGAGTGAGCCGTGATGTTCTCAGGTAAGTGTTTGTTGTATAAGGTAGAACAAGTTTGAATGCAGGAAGTAATCCATTTTGAGATTCTCTGAGATGAGACCGTTTGTCCCCTAGATCTTTCGGCATAGGAGATGAAAAGCCTATGTGAGGCTCGCCATGGCTTCGTGCAGTCAATATAAAACGCCAGTGCACATCGGACGTCTAAAGTGTGCCATGCTGCCTGGATTGGGTCAGCACGAGGCTTCGGAAAGAAAGCAGGTAAGTGTATGGGTTCATTCACATGGAAGGGTGAGGGTACTTTGGGGAAAAATTTTGGGTGGGGTTGGAGTATTACTCTGTCCTTTATGAATACGGTATATGGTGGGTCGGCCATCAAGGCCGCCAGTTCACTCACTCTCCTGCTGGAGGTAATTGCGACAAGGAAGGACACCTTCATGGATAAGTGAGACCAAGAACAGGTAGCCAGTGGTTCAAACGGTGGCTTTGTCAAGCTTTTTAGAACGTAATTCAAATCCCAGACGGGGACCGGTGGAGGGACCGGTGGGAAGGTGTTCTGTAGGCCTTTAAAGAAGCGTTTGGTCAATGGGTTAGCAAGGAAAGACACGCCATCCGTAGGATGATGAAAAGCCGCTATAGCAGCAGCATGGACCTTGACACTGCTGAGTGCGAGGCCTGACTGCCTGAGGGATAACAGGTAGTACAGTAAGGTAGTAAAGAGGCAGACTGTGGAGGAGTTGCATATAGCCAACTATACCAGTGAGAGAATCGCTTCCATTTGCATAAGTAAGCTCTTCTGGTAGAATGTCTTCTGCTGTTAATCAGTATGTCCTTCACCTGTTCTGAGCAGGTAATCTCAACATCCTGGAGCCATGAAGGAGCCAGGCATGGAGGTGAAGCTTGAGAAGGTTCGGATGGAGAGTCCTGCCGTGATTCTGCAGCAGGAGGTCGTGATGGAGAGGGAAGGGATTCGGGTCCGTCACCATCATCTTGAGAAGGTAAGGGTACCATGTCTGTCTGGGCCATGCGGGGGCCACTAGTATGACCCGTGCTTGGTCTGTCCTTATCTTGTTGAGGACTCTGTGTAGGAGCGGGAAGGGAGGAAATGCGTAGAGGAGAGGGGTATCCCATGTGATGGAAAAGGCGTCTCCAAGGGAATGTTTTCCCAGGGCTCCTCTGGAGCAATACAGATGACATTTCCTGTTGTTCCTTGTGGAGAAGAGGTCTATGTCTGGCTGGCCCCACCGAAAGAATAATAGTGTTAGGGCATGTCTGTCAAGCTCCCACTCGTGCTGATCTTGGAATTTTCGACTTAGGGCATCCACTGTGATGTTGAGGATGCCTGGGAGGTAAACAGACAACGGAGTGACTTGATGTGTGAGACACCAGTTCCAGAACTTGATAGCTTCCGAACAGAGGGAAGGGGATCGAGTCCCCCCTTGTCGGTTGATATAGTACGTGCTGGTAGCGTTGTCCGTCATGATGGTAACGGACTTGTGCATTATGTACTGTTTGAAGTGTTGGCACACATATCTGACCGCTTGTAATTCGAGGAGGTTGATATGGAAGCTTTGTTCCGTGAAAGACCATTTGCCCTGGCCTGTGATGTTTCCTAAATGGGCTCCCCATCCCTTAAGCGAGGCGTCTCCTACAACTGTGAGTATGGGAGGAGGACACTGAAAGGGAACGCCTTCCAGCATGTTGTGTGGAATTGTCCACCAAAGCAGGGAGGTGAGAATGCGCGGTGGGATAGCGATGAGCTTGGAAAGTTGGTCTCTGGAGGGTTTGTAAACCGTCGCGAGACAAGACTGAAGAGCTCTCATGTGGAGCCTGGCCAAGGTGACGACGTAGGTCGTGGAGGCCATATGCCCAAGGATCTTGAGACAGTGTCTGACCGTCACGGTTGGAGTTGATTGCACCGACCAGATCAAGTCATGTATGGTGGCAAACCTGTGGTCGGGGAGTGTAGCTCTCGCCATGACTGTGTTGATGAGAGCGCCTATAAATTCTAGCCTCTGCATTGGGAGTAAGGTGAATTTTGAGTAGTTTATGTGAAAACCGAGGCTGAGTAGAAGGGCTACCATGTTGTCTGTCATGGTTTTGGTTTCGTGGAAAGACGCACCTTTTATAAGGCAGTCATCCAAGTATGGGAATATTACGGTCCCTTGTCGCTGAAGCAATGCCATTACGACTGCTAAGGTCTTGGAAAACACCCTGGGGCAGTTGAGAGGCTAAACGGGAGTACCCGGTATTGATAGTGCTGGTTGCCTACCGTAAATCGTAAGAAACGTCTGTGAGCAGGATGAACCATAATGTGAAAATAGCATCCTGGAGGTCGAGAGCCAATAGCCAATCTCCTTGATCGAGAGTGGGAATGATTATTGCTAGAGTAACCATATTGAAACGGTGATACGCCATGTATTTGTTGAGGCGCCTGAGGTCTAAGATGGGTCGCCATCCTCCCGTCTTCTTCTGGGTTAGGAAGTAGGTTGAATAGAAACCCTGGCCCTGGAATTGCAATGGTACTTGTTCCACTGCGCCGAGTTGAAGAAGACGTGCAACCTCCTGTTGGAGAATGGCCGCGTGAGAGGGGTCCCTGAAAAGGGACAGGGTAGGAGGGTGGGTAGGAGGGATGGAGGTAAATGGGATAGAATAACTGTATTGAATCAGTTCCAGAACCCATTTGTCCAAAGTAATGAGAAACCATTGGTGGAAAAAAGCCTGGAGGGGTTGGTGGAACTGAGAGGTGTCGGCTGGCGATAATGGTGGATTGGCTTTGAGGCTCTCAACCTGACCTTCAAACCTGCTGTTTGCTTGCTGGTGGATGGGTAGTGAGGTGTTGGTGTTGCCGTTGGAGTCTACGCCACTGCGGTCTTTGTCTTGGGCGGAAGTCATTTCTGGGCTGCTGCCTGAAGGTGTCTCTCTGGTGTTGGTATGGCTGATACCTAGTTCTCTTGAAGGGGGGAGTGTACATTCCCAGTGTCCCGAGAGTCATGCGAGAGTCCTTCATGGAATGCAGCACTTCATCCGTCTTTGCAGCAAAAAGGTTGGTTCGATTGAAAGGTAGATCCTCAAGCTTTTGCTGCAGATCCCTGGGTACCCCAGATGCCTGTAGCCAGGATGTTCTGCAGAGGACAATCGCAGAGGCAGTCACGTGAGCTGCGGTGTCCGCTATGTCCATGGCGGACTGTAGAGCTGTACGACAGATGTTATGACCCTCTTGCATGATGTTAAGCAAGGTCGGCCTCTTATGCTCCGGGAGGTGTTGGAGCAGATCCTGTAGCTTTGAATAATTAGCGTGGTCATAGTCTGCGAGCATGGCTGTGTAATTCGCAACTCTCAAAAGTAGCGTGGCTGATGAATAAACTTTACACCCCATAATGTCCACCTTTTTATGGTCCTTATCTTGTGGGGTGATCCTGAGATTGGGTTGTTTGCCCTTGTGTCATACCGAATCCACCAGTAGGGAATTCGGAGGTGGGTGCGTAAAGAGGAAGTCCATGTTTTTAGGAGCAATTAAGTATTTGTGATCCGCCCTTTTATTCGTTGGCGTGATGGATGCTGGAGTTTGCCAGATGTTATCGACCGGGTCCATGATAGCTTCATCCATGGGGAGAGCTAATCTGGAGGTAGTTGTAGGCTGTATTGTGCAGAGAAGGAAATATTGTTTCTCCTGCACCTCCTGGAGATCTCTTTGTTGAGCTATAGCCACCCTTTTGAAAAGGTCTTGACATTTCTTAATGTCATCACCAGATGATGCAGCTTCTGGTGTGACCGCTTTGTCCGGAGAGGAGGACGAGATATCAAGCGGTGACCTAGTCTCTCCTTCAGAGAGATAGTCATGTGCTTCCGAGGGGGCTGGAGAGTTTGGCTCGGTGGCAGAGACCATGGCGGCAGGCGTGGCAGGAGGTGGCCTAGAAATGGTAGAAGGCGCCCGATGGTGGCCCCTTTTTGAACGCCGCTCCCAGGGTTGCCATGGGGTGGTTTATGGCGGTGGTGGGTAGGTGTATTGCTGGACATACCATAGATGTGAAGGAGGAGGGCATGCGTATTGAACCACAGCAGGCTGCCAGAAGGGAGGTCTATGCTCCAGGCTAGAGTGCTGCGAAGAGAATTTGCTCTGTGATTCAGTGCCGATATCACTGGGGGAGCGAGAGATGACCGAAGAGCAGCAGGACCTCACTGAATGAATGGAGGAGCCCGGAGAAGGAGGTGCCAATGACGTGTGGCTTCAGACCGAGGATCGGTGCCATTCATGCCTCCCGGTTGGTGCCGTACAGTGCGGCATAGGCGGTGCCGGGGCCGGTGCAGGTAATGGTGGTGATGACAGTGCCGAGGGTTGTTCAGGTGCCGAACTACTTGGCGGTGGCATGTCGGTGCGGGCCTTCTTCAGCACCGGGCACAGTGCCGGTTTCGCATGGTGCTTCACCTGATCTTTGTGGCAACCCGTCGGTGAGGTCGATGCCGAGGGTGCCTCCGGTGCCATACCAGTCGGTGCAGCCGATCTCTGTCTTGGCTCAGAGTGAGCTCTCTTGTGCGGTGCCGATGATTTAGGCAGCACCGCCCCCGAAATTCCCAGCCTGGCCTCAGTGCTAACCCGTGCGGCCGACGGCGCCGAAGGTAGTGATGGGCTCGGGGATAGACCAGTTTTTGAGGTTGCGGGGCCAGAGTGGGTAGAGGGAGGATTTTTCTCCATACCCTTACTCAGCTGAGCCGATCTTGAAGCCGTAGGAGAGTCCTCCGAGGATGGGCGAAGGGACTTCTTGTACAACAGTGTCTTGAGTCTGTTAGCTCGGTCTCGGCGCGCCCTTGCTGTTAATTTCGAACAGTGGGGGCACTTTTGAGTTTGGTGCGCCTCCCTAGTCACTTAATACATTTGGAGTGCCCATCCAAAGTGGGCATGGCATCCCGACATGACTCGCGCCTCTTAAAGCCCGGGGAACCGGGCATGAGGGGTTGGGGAAAAGCAGCAAAGTGCAACAAGGAAAAATTTTTTTTAAAACTTGACAGGGGAGGAGAAGAGGGCTAAAAAACTTGGATTATGAGGAAGCTATGGGCTAAAACTGGGTATTTAACTATTCTTTCAACAGGAATAAGGAGAACAGTTGGCTCCACCTGCTGCCAAGGATGGTAGAGAAGGAACTGAGGAGCTGCACCATGCATGAGCCCAAGAATTCCAACGGCACTAGAGGGTGTTATGGCGCCTGCGTGGCGCAGCAGAAACTGCTAGAAAAAGTCTCCGGTCGCCGGCACGAGGACACACCAGCACCCAGAGTGGAGCACCCACAGGGACCGCTCGAAGGAGAAAGAGGCGTTAGCCGTTAAATGGGCCGTTGACTCATTATGTTATTATCTCATAGGGACTCACTTCCAGCTGGTGACAGATCATGCACCCCTCCAATGGCTACAGTCAATGAAGGACTCAAACCCCAGGATAATGCGATGGTATCTTGCGTTGCAGCCCTACTTCTTTGACATTCAGCACCGACCCGGTAAAACCCACTTAAACGTGGACTTCCTCTCATGACTGGGGGAGAGGGACACTGGGCCACGGGGAGAAGTAGGCCCTGACTTGAAGGGGGAGGTGTGTGACGGAGCCAGCGGACTCCTCACCCTCACGCTGGGAGTCCTACGGGGCGGGGCCAGTCAGGGAATGCCAGCTCACCCGGAGGATGCTGGCAGAAGCAGCTACAGGGCCGCAGGCGGTACCAACGCGGCCCGAGACCTGCTGCTGGAGGCAAAGGCGGCCGGGCAAATGGCGCCACGGCCAGATGAGAGGGGTGGGGAACCTGTTTTGAGTCAGGCATCACTGACCCACAGAAAAGTCAGTTGGGGCCACACAAGTGAGATGCAAAAAAACAACTGCTCCAAAACCCCCCAAGCCTCACTAATGTGTTCCCAAGTGTGGTGGTGGGGGCAGGGGACAGGGTGCTGAGGCAGAGTGCTGGGGCAGGGTGCTCATGGCGGGGGGTCTGGCCAGGAGGAGGGGACAGAGACAGCTGGGGCCAGTACCTGGGGATACTGGGTCTCAGGAAGTGCACTGGCTGCTCTTCCCCTCCCCTCCCCCAGGCACCCTCCTGCTCTAACCCAATCCTCCTCCCCTTCCCCAGAGCCAGGCACAGCCCCCCCCAACCCAATCCCTCTCTCCTTCCCCAGAGCCAGGCATACACACCCCCAACTCAATCCCCCCACCCAGAGCCAGGCACCAGCCCCCCTCTATACCAATCCCCTTCCTCCCCCCCGCTCTATCCTAATTCTCGGGTTCCAGAGCCACCTCCGCTGCTACAGCCGTGCGTCTCCCTCCAGGCACTGAGCGGCCCGCATGCTGTACAGACCCCCCCAGTGCCCTTTCCCTTCCCCAGAGCCAGACACCTCCCCTTCCAGCTGTAACCTAATCCCCCTCCCCCACTAACCTTATGCCCAGGTCCCAGAGCCACTGCCTGCGCTCAACAGCCAGCTGCTAGCACGTGCAGGCTGGGACACAGTGTGCGATCTGGCCTGCACGTGCAGGATATGACGTAGTGCACTGGGGGCCGTGAACAGAATGGCCCGGGCTGTGAGCACGCATTTGGCTCACAGTGGCCCGGCCATGAGAGTGACTGACCTGAGCGATTCCAGGTTCCATTCCGGTTCCGTCAGGAGCCGCAATTTTTTTCTTAGAGAGCCGCATGCGGCTTGCGAGTCGCAGGTTGGCCACCCCTGCATTATACCCCAGAGCAATTTGTATCTGGGGATGGGGTTGTTCCCTCTAATATTTTCCATCGATGTGCAGAATGAATTCTGTTATGTGCAGTACCAATATTGAGGTAACATGCTGATATGCGCCACCAGTGCAAAAAAAACCCTAGATGTAATATTTATTTTTAGATATGGAGGAAGAAGAAAGAATATTAAAACAAGATATAATTAACAAGATGTACTACTTAATATGTTTACTTAATATGAAATCAAATAAAAAGAAAAATTAACCCTGTTCTTGGAGTACGTGTATTTTATCATCCTTTCTAACAACTCAGTCTAGTAAACACACCGAAATGTGGGATACAAATGACAAACAAAGCCATGACCATGAATTAAAAGCATAAAAAATGCAACAGAGGCCCAATTTAATAACCTACCCCCACCCTACACCACTATATTTTCAGGGAAAGTTGCTCTGAAAAAAATGAAGCAACTGGCCAAAGTAGTGTGCTACAGACTTTTGACGTTCACAAAACTATCCCACTTACATGCATGATATCTGCACAAATAGCTCAGCTTTAAGATGCTAAGCAAATCTATGAGTCCACTAGAAATAGTCATGTTCTCATGTATATATGAAATAGTATTTTCTGATATTAGAAAGGAAAGTAGAGTAAAAGGCACTCAGGCTTACACAATTTTTCTCAGATGTCAACTCTTAATTTGATTAATATTGCATAAAGCGGTGAAAATAAGTCATAAAGAAACACACAATAAATAATAATACAGAAGTGGTAATACTGAAAATACAAAGTAAAACATCAAATGATTGGTATTGGGTATTTTAAATGAGTCTTTAGGATCCACATTATGCAAGTGCAACACAACCCTATAGAAAATAGTTCTTCTAGTTTCACATTGTGTGTGTGTGTGTGTGTATTTGTGACCAAGTCAGACACTCAGGGTATGTCTACACTAGCCCCCTAGTTCGAACTAGGGAGGCTAATGTAGGCATTCGAACTTGCAAATGAAGCCCGGGATTTAAATATCCCGGGCTTCATTTGCATGTTCCCGGGCAGGCGCCATTTTTAAATCCCCCTAGTCCGAACTAACTGCCCACGGCTACACGAGGTGTAACAGTTAATTCAAACTAAGGACTTAGTTCGAATTAACTTTTAACTGCCGCGTGTAGCCGCGGGCAGTTAGTTCGGACTAGGGGGATTTAAAAATGGCGCCCGCCCGGGAACATGCAAATGAAGCCCGGGATATTTAAATCCCGGGCTTCATTTGCAAGTTCGAATGCCTACATTAGCCTCCCTAGTTCGAACGAGGGGGCTAGTGTAGACATACCCTCAGATAGAAGCCTCTTCATTTTTGTGTAGTTCCCCTTTCTAAAATTAAATGTCACAGCATTGGGCTGATCAGGTGTTTTTCCCATCACAGGGATGTTAAATTTTATTACATTATGGACACTATTTACAAGCAATCCAGTTATATTTATCTCTTGGACTAAATCCTGAACTCCACTTAGGACTAAATCAAGAATTGCCTCTACTCTTGTGGGTTCTAGAACCAGCTGCTTCAAGAAGCAATCATTTAAGGTATAAAGAAATTTTATCTCTCCATCCTATCCTGAGGTGATATGCTACCAATACTGGGATACTTGAAATATGGGGATAGTTGAAATCCCCCACTATTTGTTTTTATTTTGATAGCCTCTCTAATCTCCCTTAGCATTTCATAGTCACTATCACTATCCTGGTCAGGTGGTCAATAATATATCCCTATTGCTATATTCATACTATTAGAGAATGGAATTGCTATCCATAGAGATTCTATGGAACATTTTGGTTCATTTAAGATTTTTTTACATCATTTGATTCTACATTTACTTTCACCTATAGTGCCACTCTCCCACCAGCACTATCTGTTCTGTCCTTCTGATATATTTTGTACCCTGGTATGACTATGTCCCTTTGATTGTCCTCATTCCACCAAGTTTCTGTGATGACTATTATATCAATATCCTCCTTTAATACAAGGCACTCTAGTTCACCCATTTTATTATTTGTACTTCTAGCATTTGTGTATAAGCACTTTAAAAATGTACCACTTTTTATCTGCATGCCGTTTATCTTTAAAGAGAGTAATAATTTGGAGATTAAATTTAATAATTAGAGTGGGTGTAAAACAGACAGATTTTAGTCCTGCATTAAGTCCACCACAAGCAAAAATATAAATACAATCTTAACTCTAAAGAGAATAATGATGATGTTTCCATAGTAACATATACACATGCAATTTGGGATCCTGAAGATAGAAGCACTAAATTATCATTATGACAGAAACTATACGTGGCTCTTAGAAATTAAAATCTGTACTTTACCAAGTCATCAAAAATATCTCTTTGATGCACATGAATGGTAATCAGGGTTTCAAATTTCACTCTGTCGAATGAGGAAAGGTCATGTGTTGTCTGGCTGATAAGTGTATTTAGGATATCCAGAAATTTCTGATTGGTTATTTGCATGATTTTCCTGTCATCTTTTGCATTGTGTAGGGCTTCTTCTGAATCATGTGTCCACAACATCTGAATTCCCAGTAACCCTACCTATAAAACATAACATATAAATTGACATATTAATATTTATTGCAAGCCAAGGTTTATAAGACTTTGATATCTTACTTTCTAAGTATATTTTAGGGTAACTTACTGGAGAGTTTCAAAGAGATTTCTCATTAAGGATTTCCCTGTTTCAATTGATACAAAATAATAGGTTTCAATGGCGCATATTTCCATCAAGTCATATTTCACAAACATTCAAGGAAACTCAGAAGTAAACTTATACATTATTTTACTATTATCTCAGTTACACAGTGAGGTATACCGATATGTTGGACATAGTTCTCAGATACATTTTAATTCCTTTTATACTGCTTTGGTTACAAAAATATACATTGGCCTTAAAATGGGTAGACATGGTGGTATGAAAATATCTCATAAGCAATGCAGAGCAAGGGCAATAATTTTACACCAGACATGCTTCCAGCCCCAGTGGAGGGGATGGATTGGGGAGATGTTTGGGTACATGGCTCAAGTGTAGTTCACAATTATTTTCATTTCCCAGGGACTTAAGAATCCATAGGAAGCAGAATATAAATTACAGCCTCAGAGTTGCTCTAATGTACAATAAAGGCCCTAGCATAGCCCTAGAATTCAAAGGAATTATGTCTTAAACACCATTTAATCCATACCCCACATATAAGCAAAATGGAGATTAGTTACTTGTAACCAGGATTTTTTGATGCAGCTTCTGGTCACAATACCCACTAGAGTTCTCATGCTTCCAGCCTTCCCTCAGGATTTGAGTATGTTTGATCAAAGCAATTACAGGTGGTGTGGTACTGTCAAAGGGTTGTACCACTCATCATGGGGCAGGTACCTTCTTGTAGTCCTCTATGGATTAGCTTATGTCTGATGCCCCCTAGTCCATGGTTTACAGACCATCACTTCATCTCTGCTATCCACCTGCAGCTCCCCCACCCCTACCCCTTTCTCACAAGAAAATGGTTCCACATCTTTTCATAACTGTTGCTCTTTGAGCAGGCCTTGAAGCTAGGAGAACACACTATTGAACCCAGTACCCAAGCAGGCACTGTTATTCCTACACCTCAAAAGGCAATTCTACACTTACTCTTATCTACTATTTATTTGAAAGAGTTGGTCTGTGAGTGAGTCTGTCCATCTCTTTGTTCAAGAACACCTCCTAAACAGTAAGAGCTAAGACCACCAAATTTGTTATGCAGCTTCCTCTTATGATAACTTAAAGCAAGGTAAGGGTTGAAGCTTCCCTCACCCCCGTCCCAATGAGTACAGGGATGCATCAACCCATACAGAAAAGAGACAGAATCACTAGGTAGGTAAAAGTGGCTGGCTGGGGGTCCCTCTCCCTCCTGGAACTGCCCAAGTCTCCCATCCCAAGGCACTCTTTGGGGGGATGGCAGCTCCCCTCCCCATTTGTATGGGAACACTGCTGACTGTTCCCCTTTGTCAGGGAGTGAGAGGAAAGAGGGAGTTACTCATCTTGGTGCCATAACGATGGTTCTTCAACTTGTGTGTCCCCATGGGTGCTCCACTGTTGGTAATGTCCCCATGGGTGCTCCCCTGTTGGTGTCAGGTTGTCCCAGCGCTGCAGATTAGAGTTTTCATGAGCAGTGGTCAGCTGGACCACAATATCTGGTTAGGGGTATTGCAAGCAGTCTATGGGCGTCTCCTCTGAGGGAGCTGCTTGTTCCTTGCATGATCAAAGCTGTGCTGTAGATATCTAGAATATGAGAACTCCCAATGTTTTTGATAGGGGGTTTATCATTTATGGTGGTATAGGGGAGTATATATGCCAAGTGTGTGCAAAGTTGCTCTGGAGTCCTTTCTGGAATACAACACATCATCAGTCTTTTTGGGAAATAATTTCTGCTTATCAAAAGGAAGATCTTCAACTTTCGATTGCAGCTCATGAGGGACCCCTGCAGATTGTCGCCAGGAGGCTCTCTTCATCACTACCGATGTTGCAGTAGCTCTGGCTGCTGTGTCTGCTATATCCAGCGCTATTTGGAGGGCCATCCTGGAGGAAGCGTAACCTTCTCAAACAATGGATTTTAATATGGGCCTTTTGGAGTATGGCAGGTGTTCCATGAGGATGGTAAGTTTTGTATAGTTGTCGAAGTTATGATTGGACAATATCGCTACATAGTTGACTATACATAGAAATAAGGTGGAGGAAGAGTAAAGCTTCCTGCCAAACAAGTCCATACACTTGTTGTCTTTCTCTGCAGTGTCTTTATATTGTGGGAGTTTGGACCTGTGTTGTGCAGCGTCAACAATTAACAAATTTGGCTGAGGATCAGAAAATAAAAAGTTGGTCCCCTGTGGAGAAACAAAGTACCTCTTGTTCATGTATTTATTGGATGGTGGCGCGGATCCTGGGGTGTGCCAGATTTCATCAGTGGCTTTCATAATAGCCTCATTTATAGGTATTGCGATTTTCCCCCATTGCGAGGGCTGAAGATTATTATTCCAGTGTTGTTTCTCTGGTACCTTGGGAAATGGGATGTCCTGGGATGCAGCCACCCATTTAAAGAGCTCCTGAATCTGCTTCAAGTCATAAGAACATAAGAATGGCCATACTGGGTCAGACCAAAGGTCCATCTAGCCCAGTACCTGTCTGCCGACAGTGGCCAGCACCAGGTGCCCCAGAGAGGGTGGACTGAAGACAATGATCAAGCGATTTGTCTCCTGCCATCCCTCTCCAGCCTCTGACAAACAGAGGCCAAGGACACCATTTTATCCCCTGGCCTAATAGCCTTTTATGGACCTAACCTCCATGAAATTATCTAGCTTCTCTTTAAACTCTATTATAGTCCAAGCCTTCACAGCCTCCTCTGGCAAGGAGTTCCACAGGCTGACTACATGCTGTGTGAAGAACAACTTTCTTTTATTAGTTTTAAACCTGCTACCCATTAATTTCAGTTGGTGTCCTCTAGTTCTTCTATTTAGGGAACTAATAAATAATTTTTCTTTATCAGCCTTCTCCACACCACTCATGATTTTATATACCTCTATCATATCCCCCCTCAGTCTCCTCTTTTCTAAACTGAAAAGTCCCAGTCGCTTTAACCTCTCCTCATATGGGACCCGTTCCAAACCCCTAATCATTTTAGTTGCCCTTTTCTGAACCCTTTCCAAGGCCAAAATATCTTTTTTGAGGTGAGGAGACCACATCTGTACACAGTATTCAAGATGTGGGCGTACCATAGTTTTATACAGGGGCAGTAAGATATTCTGGGTCTTATTTTCTATCCCTTTCTTAATAATTCCTAGCATCCTATTTGTCTTTTAGACTGCCGCTGCACACTGTGTGGAAGTTTTCAGAGAACTGTCCACGATAACTCCAAGACCTCTTTCCTGATTTGTCATGGCCAAATTAGCCCCCATCATACTGTACGTATAGTTGGGGTTATTTTTCCCAATGTGCATTTCTTTACACTTATCCACATTAAATTTCATTTGCCATTTTGTTGCCCAGTCACTCAGTTTGGTGAAATCTTCTTGGAGTCCCTCACAGTCTGCTTCTGTCTTGACTATCCTAAACAGTTTGGTATCATCCGCAAACTTTACCACCTCACTGCTTACCCCTTTCTCCAGATCCTTTATGAATAAGTTGAACAGGATTGGTCCTAGGACCGACCCTTGGGGGACACCACTAGTTACCCCTCTCCATTCTGAAAATTTACCATTTATTCCTACCCTTTGTTTCCTGTCTTTTAACCAGTTCTCAATCCAAGAAAGGACCTTCCCTCTTATCCCATGGCCATGTAATTTACACAAGAGCCTTTGGTGAGGGACCTTGTCAAAGGCTTTCTGAAAATCTAAGTATACTGTATCTACTGGATCCCCCTTGTCCGCATGTTTGTTAACCCCTTCAAAGAACTCTAATAGATTAGTAAGACAGGATTTCCCTTTACAGAAACCATATTGACTTTTGTCCAACAAATTATGTTCTTCTACATGCTTCACAATTTTATTCTTTACTATTGTTTCAACTAATTTGCCCGGTACTGAAGTTAGACTTACCGGTCTGTAATTGCCCGGATCGCCTCTAGAGCCCTTTTTAAATATTGGTGTCACATTGGCTACCTTCCAGTCATTAGGTACGGAAGCCAATTTAAGGTATAGGTTACAAACCACAGATAATAGTTCAGCAATTTCCCCTTTGAGTTCTTTTAGAACCCTTGGATGAATGCCATCTGGTCCTGGAGATTTGTTAACATTAAGTTTTTCTATTTGTTCCAAAACCTCCTCTAATGACACTTCAATCCGGGATAGTTCCTCAGATTCATCACCCACAAAGGATGGTGCAGATTTGGGAATCTCCCCAATGTCCTCAGCCGTGAAGACTGAAGCAAAGAAATCATTTAGTTTCTCCGCAATGGCTTTATCGTCCTTGATTGCGCCTTTTATAGTTCAATCGTCTAGGGGACCCACAGGTTTTTTAGCAGGCTTCCTGCTTCTAATGTACTTAAAAAACATTTTGTTATTTCTTTTTGAGTTTTTGGCTAGCTGTTCCTCAAAATCTTTTTTTGCTTTTCTTATTACATTTTTACACTTGATTTGACAGTGTTTATGTTCCTTTCTATTTATCTCACTGGGATTGGACTTCCACTTCTTAAAAGATGCATTTTTGTCCCTCACTGCTTCTTTTACATGGTGGTTAAGCCACGGTGACTCTTTTTTAGGTCTCTTGCTATGTTTTTTAATTTGGGGTATACATTTAAGTTGGGCCTCTATTATGGTGTCTTTAAAAAGTTTCCATGCAGCTTGCAGGGATTTGGCTCTAGTCACTGTGCCTTTTAATTTCTGTTTAACTAGTCTCCTCATTTTTGTGTAATTCCCCTTTTTGAAATTAAATGCCAGGGTGCTGGACTGCTGAGGTGTTCTACCCACCACAGGAATGTTGAATGTTATTATATTATGGTCACTATTCCCAAGCGGTCCTGTAACGGTTATTTCCTGGACCTGATCCTGCGCTCCACTCAGGACTAAATCGAGAATTGCTTCTCCCCTTGTGGGTTCCTGCACCAGCTGCTCCAAGAAGCAGTCATTTAAGCCATTGAGAAATTTTATCTCTGCTTCTCTTCCTGAGGTGACATGTACCCAGTCAATATGGGGATAATTAAAATCCCCCATTATTATAGAGCTCTTTATTTTGGTAGCCTCTCTAATCTCCCTCAGCATTTCAATGTCAGTATCGCTGTCCTGGTCAGGTGGTCGGTAATATATCCCTACTGCTAATTTCTTATTATTGGAGCATGGAATTACTATCCATAGCGATTCTATTGAACATGTTGATTCACTTAATATTTTTATTTCATTTGATTCTACATTATCTTTCACATACAGTGCCACTCCGCCACCCACCCGGCCTGCTCTATCCTTTCGATATATTTTATATCCCGGTATGATTGTGTCCCACAGATTTTCCTCATTCCACCAGGTTTCAGTGATGTCTATTATGTCAATCTCCTCATTTAATACTAGGTACTCTAGTTCACCCATCTTATTAGTCAGACTCCTAGCATTTGTGTAGAAACACTTTAAAAATTTGCCACTGCTTATTTGTCTGCCCTTCCCTGGTGCATTGGATTCCTTTGTATGCGGGTTGTTTGTCTGCTCTGGCCCATGGTTTGCCCTCTCCCCTCCTCTCTTTCTGACTACAGCTTAGAGAATCTCTATCAATGGATTCTCCTCTAAGAGAAGTCTCCCTCCGATTTACGTGCATCTCCGCACCAATCGGCTTTCCCCCATCTCTTAGTTTAAAAACTGCTCTACGGCCTTTTTAATGTTTAGTGCCAGCAGTCTGGTTCCACCCTGGTTTAGGTGGAGCCCATCCTTCCTGTATAGGCTCCCCCTCTCCCAAAAGTGTCCCCAGTTCCTAATAAATCCAAACCCCTCTTCCCTACACCATCGTCTCATCCACGCATTGAGACTCTGAAGCTCTGCCTGCCTACCTGGCCCTGCGCGTGGAACTGGAAGCATTTCCGAGAATGCCATCATAGAGGTCCTGGATTTCAGTCTCTTTCCTAGTAGCCTAAATTTGGCCTCCAGGACATCTCTCCTATCCTTCCCTACGTCATTGGTACCTACATGTACCACGACCACCGGCTCCTCCCCAGCACTACACATAAGTCTATCTAGATGCCTCGAGAGATCCGCAACCTTCGCACCAGGCAGGCAAGTGACCATACGGTTCTCCCGGTCATCACAAACCCAACTATCTATGTTTCTAACAATCGAATCACCCACTAACACCTGCCTCTTCCTAACTCGCATTTCCTCCCCCTCAGAGGTATCCTCAGTGCGAGAGGATACCGCAACATCCTCTGGGAGGAGGGTCCCAACTATGGGATGGTTTCCCTCTGCTCCCATTGAATGCTCTGTTCCCTGGAGACTTTCATCCTCCTTAAGAGCACTGGGGCTCTCAGACTGGAGGTGGGACAGTACTACAGTGTCCCAGAAAGTCTCATCAACATATCTCTCTACCTCCCTTAGCTCCTCCAGTTCAGCCACCCTGGCCTCCAAAGCCTGAACCCGGTTTCTGAGGGTCAGGAGCTCTTTGCAACAGGTGCACACATACGCCACCCGCCCACAGGGCAGGTACTCATACATGTTACACTCGACGCAATAAACAGGATAGCCCCCACTCTGCTGCTGGGCTTCTGTCTCCATTTTTCTAAAGAATAAGTTTAAGCAGAAACTGGGATTCTTTTTAAACCTCTGGAATATAGATTATTATAAGAGTTATGTTTTAAAGAAGGTCAGAAGTCCCTAGTGCCCTCTAACCTCCCCCTCTAAACTCCCTCTCCAAACTCCCTGTTAGCTGTTCCTGTTCGCAAGCTCCCTGGTTGCTGAGTCACAGGCTTATATAGCTCTGGTAGCCCCTCCCCCTGACTGAGGCTCAGCCAATTAACAGAGGCTTCTAGATTTCAAACCTTTTAGAAGCTCCTTCAAACAAACAAACCAACCAAACACACAAACACAAGCTCAGCACACAGCAAATAACTCCCCCACACACAAACACACACTCCAGACAGCCACTTACCACAAGGGTCCCGTTTTTACTCCTCTTTTACCTGGAGAACTCCCTCTCCAAACTCCCTGTTAGCTGTTCCTGTTCGCAAGTTATCCGGAAGAGATTGGTCATCGGGTATAATCGCCTCATCAGGGGATGATGAGGACTGATCCGTTGCTGAGATGTCTGGTCAGTGTTCCTCAATGTCAAATAGTTGACCTTCCTCTGGTTCTGGGTGGTGTGCCATAGAGGGATCATTCGGAGGTGTGACTGCTATTTGCTGTTCATGCAAAGGCTGAGGAGAAACTGAAGGAGCACGAGAAGTGGGGTGACTATGGCAACAGGGGTAACTGTAACCAGAGTGATGATAATGATGACGAGTCGAGGCATGATGAGAATAATAATGGTAGAATGTTGGGCTGTGTTGCCTATGGTAAGATTGCACTGGAGAAACCTATGTAGGTAAGAGTCCACTCCTGTAATGCATGTGATGATGCTCTGGGAGGTGTGGAAAATGGGGTGAATGTGGTGAACCTCTTGAAGAAGAAGGAGGTGAATGGACAGCATATCTTGTATAAGGGGACGGTGACAAATGGTATCTAGAGCCACGGTGTCTGGATTGGTCACGCGGGGTCCAACTCCTGTCATCCCTTGCTAAGTGGGGTGAATACAGAGAAGGTGGAGTGGAGGATGGTGCCGGGGAGAATGTCAGTGGTTCTGGACTCATTTGTCTCATGGAATCAGATTTATGGGACACTTTTTTGGAACTGGAGGTCTGGAGGGTACATGTGGCACCGATGTTGCCTATGCGGATGTGTGCGGCAATGTGGACGATGCTGAGGTCAATGGTGCTGAGGCTGGCGGTGCCGAGGTTGACGGTGCTGAGGTTATAGCCATATGTATGGGTGATGCCGATGCCGTCAGTACTGAGATGATCAGTGTAGTCGCCGGTGGTACCAAGCAACCGACTGATAAGACCGTTGACAGCACCTTTGTAGGTTTTTGCCAGGATTTTGGTTCTGAGAGCGACTTACGCCTGGGCGTTACAGAGCCAGATGAGCCAGGCTTGTCACCCACACTTA
This sequence comes from Pelochelys cantorii, assembly GCA_032595735.1. Lineage (NCBI taxonomy): Eukaryota > Metazoa > Chordata > Testudines > Trionychidae > Pelochelys > Pelochelys cantorii. The sequence continues at coordinate 144,708,636 of CM064328.1, read as the reverse complement.
CTCGGACTGATGGTAGAGAACAGGCTGGTGAAGCCCTTTTCCAAGCTGGAACCGGCTGTGGAGAAACGGCTTTTCTTTTCTCAGCCCTAGGAGATCGCAGAGTGGAGATTGAATGTGAAAGATCTGCAGGCTGTAGCACTTTGTCAAAAAGGAACATTTTTAGCCTCATTTCTCTGTCCTTAGGTGCTCTAACAGTCAATTTGGCACAATGGATGCATTTCTGAGGCACATGTGCCTCGCTGAGGCATTTAATACAATTGACATGGTCATCCGATGCAGGCATCGCATCACAGCATTTGGTGCACTTCTTAAAGCCGGGAGATCCCGGCATAGCTACTTATACAACTAATGAAGATAAAGAAAAAGGAAGTTACTCACCCTGTGCAGTAACGACTGTTCTTCGAGGTGCGTGTCCCTGTGGGTGCTTCACATAAGATGATGGGTCATCCCCAGAGCCGCAGGATCAGAGATTTTTTCATAGCAGTTAGCAGTCAGGCCGCGCATTCGCAGCAAGCATCTTGTGCTGCTGGCAGTTTGACAGTTGAGCACAGCTTGACCTCCACCCCTCAGTTCCTCATCTACCACAGATCAAGTGGACTACAAGTAGCGGGGATCAAAGGGGGGTCGTGGAAAAAAACCCTGTGGAGTGGAGGATAGGGCACAGGGGAGGACCTTGTACTGGAAATGATCATTCCCCACTGTGAATCTTAGCCAGCATCTGCATTCAGGGTGTATCGAGATGTGGAAGTATGAGTCTTGTAGATTGAGGGCTTTGAACCAGTCCCCTTCATACGGTGCTGGAATGATTGAAGCTAACGTGACCATCTTGAAGTGTTGTTTCTGCAGGAACTTGTTTAGTTTGCTCTTTTCTTAGTTGCTCTGTAACACCTAGCAATCAAGTGTGCTTTATATAGTATATCTTTTTGTTTTGTTAATAAAATCACCTTTTTTAATGGTGATGATTTGATTCCTGTGTCCTGGAAAGAAACAGGAGGTCTGTGTGTGTGTATGTATGCCTAAGACTGAGAGGTCAGCTACCAGAGACTTCAGTTTAGTTTCTTTTTTTTTCGAAGCTCCCTTGTGGTAAAAGAGCCTGAGGATATCCCTTTGGAAGAAGTCCAATGCTACCTTCCTGGGTTCAAGAAGAAAGGGTACTCTTTTGTTTCATTTGGTGATGGCAGCTACCTCCAAAAGTCAGTCAATCTATTACTCTGAGGAATTTTTGTAAACAGAGCCTACAGAAGCAAGGTATTTAAGGTGTCTTGCAGGTCCTCACCTTCTGCACTCAGAGTGCTAGAGTGGGGAACAGCCTAGATAGGATGCCTGACCATAGCCTCCCAAAACAGATCCTCTTTTCTCAGCTAAAAGAAGGATATTGTATCGTGGGAGGAAAATGGAAGCGTTATAAGGACTTGCTAAAGGATAACTTAAAGAAGTGCAACATTGACATTGACACTTGGGCGACACTCACCCAGGCTCACTCAAAATGGAGAGAAGTCCTTTGCAATGGCTCCCCTGCATTTTGAACTTTCCTGCCAATAAGCTGAGGAGGAGGAGAGGCACAGGAGAAAGGGGAGACTGGCTTCTAGTCTCAACAGTGCCTGCTGTATCTGGAAACACCTGTCCTCACTGTACACAGAACTTGTGGTTCAAAGATCAGCCTTATCAGTCACCTGAGTGTCCATAACTCCCATGGAAGAGGATCATACTCGGCAATGAGTGATCGTCATCGTCATCATCATATGCATATATACACATACTCTGTTCTTACCTGTGCTGGGAAGTGATAAAGGAAGTTAAGCAATTGGTATCCTGGGTCACTAATTTGATAATATGCTGCCCTAATTACACAGTGTAATGAGGACTGTTGCATGCGCAACAAATCGAGCAACCAAAGTTCTACAGGTCCTTTTGCATTCACTGGAGTGTCCAACTGAAAAAATAAATATAAGTTAAATGTACATAATTAGATGTAGTTACCAAATCCCTATTATTTACAGCATAGTAATATATATTATACAGTTCTGGTTTTGATTTTAAATATCAATAAATGTTGCCAAAAATGTTAAATTTAGTCTCAGAATTTTTTCAAATAATATAATTAACTTAATTTAACCATCTACTTGTGTGCATTCAACAAAAGAATGGTTTCTCACATAATAAAGTTACTGAAAAAATAAATAATGAAAAAATTTAAATTAGTGATAGAATGATAAGAAATTAGCAGTATTACTGGAATTTTCTCTCCTTCTCTTGATATGACTGCCAGTATGCGATCATAATCCTTTGTGTGAAACTGCACTTCATTTATATTGTCAGATATAGCAGGCAGATGTGGCTAGAAGAATAATTCAGAAAGAAATTAAATGTTAAAATTTAATATTAGCAGACATATTAGAAAATAACTACTGACTTCAGCCTATAAAGGAATTTCACAAATGGAGTTTTATACTGCACAGATTACGCAGCAGGATGTCACAATGCACTAAATGTTGGGGAATTTAAGTTACTTTCTGTGTTTGCTTGTTTTAAAGTAAAATCTAAAGTCCAAGGAGTAGCTGATAATCTTGTTTTGAATTGAGTTTGCAAGAAGAATTTAAGTTTAGAGTTTATTATTTGGTTTTTGCTTTTTGCATATTTTATTTATATAAATATTTCTTAGTATGCTAACAAAAAAAGCCTTCAAACTTTAAAATAGTCAACGCAAGACTTACCTGAATTGTATGGGAATCACTTGCTTGTCCAAGAATTTCAAGAAGGACAGGATCAGAGATGAAGAAAAATCTGGGAAACAGTAGCCTTTTCTTCTCTAGGTATCTTAAATATTGTGCAAGATATTTGTTACAAAATTTATTCTGCATGAAATTGTGAATCAGACTGTGAAATACTGAAGCATTTTTAAAAAAAAGATTCTTCATCCTTCTTATACCTATAACTTTAGTGCTAAATTTAGAAAAAGAGAGAAGCACATGCTTGAGTATATCTTTATTCGGGATAACACTTTAAGCATATGCTTAATTTTAAGCACATAGCTAAGCACTATCCTAAATAGAACAGCTTTCCCAAATCAGGGCTTAAAATATCAAAAACGATAGTTCACTGTCACAATACTATGTGCCAGCAAACTAATTTAAATCACCATTTGTAATAATGATTTAAATTGAAAATCAGGGACTACTGATTTAAGTAATTTATTTGGATCCTGTTTTATCTTTGTACTTTTAGTTATTTTCCTTAAAAGAGAATAATTATATTGGTTTGTAACCATTAAAACATGATGCTATGCAACTAAATACAGCCTTTGCACTCAATAGGTGTGGGGTTTTTTTTGTTTTGGTTTGGTTTTTTTTTTTGCAAACCAGGAGGATATTGTATTTTACACACTTAATTAGGCAATTATAAAGTTTAACATATATTTATTCAAATTATTCATATATATAGTTATATTATGTTAGTAAATGGCAAATAATACATTTGTTAATTACTAGATTAATTTTAATCTTTTAATTTTAATATTTACTTGATTAATTTTTTTGTGTCAAGCTATATATGGATGGATTTTTTTGTGTCAAGCTGAAGTTCTGTTAATTTAAAAAAACATCGTTTCAGTTTGTTTCTTGGTTGAATAAAATTTAACTGTGCTAGACAGATCAGAAAACACTAAGTTTATCATAACACGTTTTGTTTAATAAACTGATTAAACAAAAGAGAATATTATCTGTAGTAAGTGAATTGATCTAATTACTTTTGGTCACCCAGACATTCAAGATTTTAGAATGAGTAGATCTTATACTCTCCCCTCACTTTCATGCACAGTTTGGAAGAGAAAAAACAAATGTTTCTGCATTTTCAATACCCAATCAGCTTCTCATCTCTGAATGAACTAGTCATTAAACTGCACTAGCTGAAAAAACTGAAATAAAAGAAAATATTCCTTCTTTGCCTACAGAAGTGGCTGCCTTTGTCAAAAGCTGTTTTGACACTTCAGCAAATTCTGATTGCAGAGGCTTAATGAGTAGTTTCCCTTAGTTCAGTAGCCTGCCTTTCTTTAATATTTCAGCAGCACAACAGATACTGCTTGAATAATTTTTATTTATGTAAATGATTTTACTATAATATGAAGTTTAATTTTAAATGTTTTAGAAAGAAAAATGCATTTACATTAAAATATTTTTAATAAATGAATTTTTACACCCTGCTATATGCTAATGCATAGAAAGGAAGAGTGCTTATCAGTAACTATATGTAATTCTTTGAGTAAATAGTTTAGTATAGATTCTTGCTCTTTGGCACAAAAGGACCATTAGGATATGTCTATTCTGCAGTGAACACCTTCAGATGGCCTGGGGCAGCTAACTCAGGCTACAGGGCTCAGAATTTAAAACTGTGGTGTAGATATTTGGGCTTAGGCTGGAGTCTGGGCTCTGGGATGTTCATCTCTCAAGGGGTTCCAGAGCTTGGGCTTCAGCTCTAAACCAAATGTATTCACCATAATTTTATAGGTACACAGCCCAAGTCCTGGGACTCTGTCAGCTGACCCAGGCCAGCCATGGGTGTTTAATTGCTGTATAGACATAACCTCAGGCTACATCTACACTGCAGGCTTCTTGCTCAAGAACTTTTTGCACAAAAGTTCTTGCACAAGAGCGCATGCACGCTGCCATGTGCTTTTACGCAAGAGCGTCCATGGCAGTGTGGATGTTCTCTTGAGCAAGAAAGCTCTGATGGCCATTTTAGCCATAGGGCTCTCTTGCGCAAGAAACTACTGTTGCCCGTCCACACTGCCTTCTTGCACAAGAGCTCTTGTGCAAGAGGGCTTATTCCTCGTAGGGAGAGGAATAATTCTTGTGCAAAAAGCCCCCTCTTCTGATGCTTTACTATAAATTTACTTGCACAAGAATACATGTGTAGTGTCGATGCTCCGCAAGTTTTTGCGCAAGAATGGTAGTTCTTGCACAAAAAGCCTGCAGTGTAGACATAGCCTCAATGTTGAAAAGCTTCAGAGGGGTAGCTGAGTTAGTCTGTAACTGGAAAAACTTAAAAAAACAACAAATAGTCTAGCAGCACCTTAAAGATTAACAAAACATGTAGATGGTATCATGAGCTTTCATGAGCACAACCCACTTCTTGTAGAAATAGAAGTGGGTTGTGCCCACGAAAGCTCATGATACCAGCTACATATTTTGTTAGTCTTTCAGGTGCTGTTGACTAGTCATTGTTTTTTAAGCTTTTCCTCAGTGCTGAAGTCAGACACATATGGAAAGTTGTGACTATATCCACACTTGGAACTAGGAAGGTGATTCCGAGCTTGTGTAGAAATCCTTAAATTAGTTCTGATTAACTAGAATATTAAAAATAGTAGTGCAGCTGTGGCAGAATGGGTGGCATAGAGCACAGGTTAGTTACAAGTATGTCTTATAGGGTCCAGGCAGATTTGCACTCAGAGGGTGTGTCTAGACTACACCTCTCTGTCGACAGAGAGATGTAGATTAGGCACATCGAAATTGCTAATGAAGCAGGGATTTAAATATCCCGCACTTCATCAGTATAAACAGGGCCGCCACTTTTTTTTTTATGGAGTTTTTTCGAAAAAACCCAGCAGTCTAGATGCGGATCTGTCGAAAATAAACCCTTTTTCGGCAGATCCTGTAAACCTCATTTTTTGAGGAATACCGGATCTGTCGAAAAAGGGTTTATTTTTGACAGATCCACATCTAGACTGCCGGGTTTTTTGGAAAAAAACTCCATATAAAAAAAAGCGGTGGCCATGTTTATGCTAATGAGGCACGGGATATTTAAATCCCTGCTTCATTAGCAATTCCGATGTGCTTGATTTGCATCCCTCTGTTGTAGCCCCAGTGGCTAGCTCATGTCATCACTCACTGTTGCCTGTGATGCAGTTGCTAGACTATATGTAGTGTTCTAGCTTTATGCAGCTAGCATAAGGATGTCTATGAAAGTTGGAAATGTCACCTCCAGCTCCAAAAAGGAAGTTACTCACCCTATGCAGTAACAACAATTCTTTAAGGTGTCCCCCCATGGGTGGTCCACTGTTGGTTATGGGACGTCCCGGAGCCGCAGATCAAAGCTTTTTTGAGCATTTGTCAGTGGGCCGCATGTGTGGAGAGTGCCGCTGCCGCTCTCGCTTTGGCACCTTGCGTGCATGGCCCGACCCCACCTTTAGTTCATCATCTATGCCCAAGCAACTAAGACTCTGAGTAGAGGGGAGGAAGGGAGGATTGTGAAGCTCCCATGGGGACCTCAAAGAACAATCATTACTGTACAGGGTGAGTAACTTCTTTTTTTCTTCAAGTAATGTCCCCATGTGTGCTCCACTGTTGGAGACTACAAAGCAGTACTCGACATGGATGGTGGGGATTGGAGTCACTGCTTGGTCGCTGAAGATAAGGCTGATGTAGCCATTGCCGTATCCGTTGCCAGTTGAGGCACTATGGCATAGTGCCTGGCAAAGGTGTGGTCTGATGACCATGGCTGCTCAGTAAATGTCCTTAAGGGCCACATTGCTTAGAAAAGCCATGGAGGTTGCAGTAGCATGGGTGGAATGTGCCTTTGAGGGGACTGTGAATGGTTTGTTGTGGAGAAATGGCAACAAACAGTATACATGATGATATCCATCTGAGGATACATTGCGCGAAAATTGGTGTGCCCTTGGAATGTGCTGCAATGGATAGGAAGAGGTGTAAAGACTTCTGGAATGATTGTGTCCTATCTATATAAAAGGCCAGAGCCCTGCGAATGTGCAGGGCATGTAGCATAGCATCCCTGGGGGATGCGTGAGGTTTGGGGGAAAATGTTGGTAATACTATGGACTCGTTGACATGGAATGCCATGCTGACCTTGGGTAGATATGCTGGGTGCAGTTGGAAGGTCATTTTGTCCTTGGTGAAGATCATATATGGTGGTTCAACCATCAGGGTTCTTATCTCGCTAACCCTCCTTGCCGAGGTAATAACTGTCAAGAACAGCACTTTCATTAGAAGGAACGGGACTGGGCAAGTCACCATGGAGTCGAAGGTAGGTCTCATTAGACAGTCTAGAACCAACTTCAAGTCCCAGGTAGTGGTTGGGGCTCTATGCGGAGGGTAGAAATTCTGAAGGCCTTTCAGTAAGCTCCTGGTAATGGGGTGTGCAAAGATGGATAATCGGTCTATCCGTTTGTGGAAGGCCGTTATTGCTGCAAGGAGTATCTTGAGAGAGGAGATTGATGAGCCTCCAGTTTCAAAGTGGTGTATGTAGTCAAGGATACAATGAAGTGGTGCATTGTGAGGATCAATTTGCACCTGCTGACACCAAGAGGAGAACCGCTTCCATTTCTGCAGGTAAGTGGCACTGGTGGACGGCCTCCTGCTGTGTAGAAGAACAGTTCTCACTTGTTCTGAGCATAGGGATTCTGATACATGGAACTAGAAATGAACCAAGTGTGTAGGTGAAGAGTGTGGTGTTGCAGAGGAAGCAGTTTGCCCCCAACTTGGAAGAGGATGTCATGACGGGATGGAAGAGGATAAGGTGGTGATATGGATATTGAATGTAGGTATGGAATCCAGGTTTGTCTGGCCCAGGATGAAATTACTCAAGCTCTTGCAGTCTGGATCTTGCATAGGATTCTGGGAATGAGAGGGATGGGAGGGAGGGTGTAGTGTAGCAGCTCATTACAGTGGATCAAGAATGCATTGCCCCAGGATTCCTCGCCCACTACCACTCGGGAGGAGAAGTGGGGGCACCTGGCATTGTTGCGGATTGCAAAGAGATCTATTGATGGATACTCGCAGCAGCAAAAGATGGAGGCAGGCACGGCTAAGTGTTTTTCCCACTCATGGTCAATAGAAAAATTGCGGCTCAGGGAGTCCACCCTGATATTCACCGCAGGTAAGTATAACACTTTGAGGGTGATTCCATGATGAATACACCAGTTCCAGAGGTGCATTGCTTCTGCATAGAGGGATCTGGAGCAGGCCCCTTTCTGACTGTTTATATAAAACAGTGTAATCATGTTGTCCGTAAGTACATGAACAACATGGCTGATGATGATGGTGGTGGTCAAGTAGCTGCAAGCATTTCTCATGGCCCTGAGTTTGAGAAGGTTGATATGCAGTGCATTTTCATGTGGCACCTATCTGCCCTGAACAACGTGCTGGTACAGGTTTATGCCCCAACCAAGGAAAGACGCATTGGTAGTGATCTGTACTGATGGTTCGGGTTGGTAGAAGGGTACACCTGCTAGGAGATTGCTGTGTAGTATCCACCATTTCAATGAGTATATTACCTTCTTGGGAATAGTGACCTGTTTGTGTAGGGGATGATGAGACAGCTCATAGACTGATGCTATCCAGTGCTATTGGGCATGGAAATGAAGGCATGCATATTGGACAATGTAAGTAGTGGCGGCCACGTGGCCCATAAATTAGAGGCAGGTAATTATTGTAATGGAAGGTCTCATGGATAATATGGCTACAAAATCTCATAGCGCAGTGAAGAGGTGATGTGGAAGATAGGCTCAGGCCGCTAATGAATCAAGATGGGCCCTAATGAACTCTATACACTGTGCAGGATCCAGGACTGATTTTTGTTCATTTATCAGGTGGCCCAGATGACTGAATAGACGACTGGTTTTTAAGACTATGCTGGTCGTTTCCACATGGGACTTGCCTTTTATAAGGCAGTTGTCTAAGTATGGAAAAATGATGACCCCCTGCTGCCAGAGGTGGGCTGTGACTACAGCAAAGACCTTTGAAAAGACCTGGGGTGGGAGGGCGGAAGACAGTCCGAAAGGTAGAACTCTGTACTGGAAGTGGTCAGCGCCTACAATGAATCGAAGGTACTGTCTGTGTGATGGGTGTATGGCAATGTGAAAATATGCGTCCTTAGGTCAAGGGCTGCAAACCAGTCCCCTTCATCCAATGCCATTATAACTGAAGCCAACGTTACCATCTTGAATAATTGTTTCTGCAGGAATTTGTTTAGCTTGTAGAGATCCAGTATGGATCCTCAACCCCCTGTGTGCTTCTGATTCAGGAAGTGTTTGGAGTAAAATCCTCTTCCCCAGGAGGAGATTGATTTATTTTCTGAGAAGAGTTTTGTGGGAGGGGTCCCTGAAGAGGGATGGGGAATGGGAGAGGGAAGCGACGTGAAGGGGATGTCATATCCTGTGTGAATGATTTCTAGCACCCACTGATCTGATATTATAGAGTCCCATTGGTGGTAAAAGGGATGGAGTCTGTGGATGAACAGATGGTGCTGCCTTGTTGGCAGTGGATGGATGGGGAGGTCGGGCAGACCCTCAATCAAATTTTTGAATCTGCTGCTTAGTTGCTTGGGAACCCAAGAAGCAAGACTGAGGTGGGTGCTTTCTCTGGGGTTGTTGCCTGGACCAGTTGTACTCATAAGGCTCCTGCTTTGTGCAGTTGTAATAACTATCTTTGTTTCTGTTATATGGGGTATAACATTTTCGATGTTATGGAGGGGTGTACATGCTGAGTGTTTGAAGTGTGATTCGGGAGTCCTTGCTGCTATGCAGGACCTCATCTGTATTAGCTGCAAAGAGGTTGTGCTTATTGAAGGGGAGGTCCTCTACCTTTGACTGGAGCTCCTTAGGCACTCCCACTGATAAAAGCCATGAGGCTCTTCTCATTACCATTGCTGTGGCAGTTGCTCTAGCTGCTGTAACAGCTATGTCTATTGAAGAGAGCAGACCTGTATGTACAATGGCATGTCCTTCATGAATAACTGGTTTGAGTATGGGGTTTTTAGAGTCTGGGAGATGTTCCATGAGCTAAGCAAGTTTGGTATAGTTATCGAAGACATGGTTCTCCAGCAATGTGGAACAGTTAGCAATTCTTAGCTGTAATGTAGCCAAAGAGTATATCTTTCTTCCAAATAGGTCTAACTTTTTGTGCTCCTTGTCGTTAGATACTGGTCTGGACTGAGGAGCTTTCGCATGGTGATTGGCAGTGTCCATAACCAGGGAACTTGGTTGCGATATGAGAAAGGGAAATCTAAGTCCTTTGGAGGGACGAAGTATTTCCTGTTGGCCTTCTTGCATGTTGGTTGAATGAATACAAGTGGGCATTTGCCAAATTTAATCTGAGACTTCCATGATGGCCTCTTCGATTTACAACGTAATCTTTCCCTGAGAGGAAGGGCAGTTGTTATTGAGGAGGCAGTGTTGTTTTTCCTTGACCTACTATAGACAAACATCTTGACTCACAGCTACCCTCTTGAAAAGCTCTTGGAATTGGTTCAAATCATCTGTAGGGTGGGTATCTTCTGGAATTACAGCCTCATCAGGGGATGATGATGAGTTATCGGTAGGGCGGTTCCCTGGGTTTAGGATTTCAGTTGTTCATCCAGGATTTGACCCTCCCCCTCCTCTTTCTCCAAGTCTACAGTGGTTGGGATGGTATGAGAGGGCAAGGGTGGAGTAGACAGAGCTATGGACTGTCTTCTACTGGGACCCCAGAGCTCCCATGGCGACTAGCAGGGAGGGTAGTGGGGTGAAGGATATGGCCATTCCAAGTACCACGATGGGTATCGCGGTCTGTCACGATAGTAGTAGAGATGACAAGAAGTAGTAGGGGAGGAGTGCTATGATGAGAAAACACTCCTCTGGTAGTCATCAGCAAAGGCAGCATGCTCAGAAAGTACAGGAGACCTCATATATCATGGGGATGTGCACGGTGAGAACAGCATTGGGGAAGCCTCCCTGGAGGGAGTGGGGGAACCATGCTGTCTGCCGCTTATCTCAGGTGCTGGTGAGATGTGGTGTGCCTGATACCTGTCCTGGTGAACAGAATAGAGGGCAGCATTGTCTCCCGTGCTGATAAGCAGGGGTTCAGTGTGTGCCCTTTGGGTGCGGGCTATTTAGCTGACGGTGTCATTTTTCTCAGTGCCGCATCTTTAAATATCGCCGGCACCAGCATGGGTGCTTGCCAATTAGAGCCCTCCAGTGCTGATGCTGATCTCATTGGCACCAAGGTTATGTGAGGTGCCACAGTAGTGGTGCCAGTCTGTGACCTAGGCTCCATGGTGCCAGAGGTGCCCGGTGTGTCCCCTTTGCTCACCCTGGGAGAGAGGGTGGGGGGGCAATGATCTCGTTGGGGAGGGTTTCTTTTTTTGACCCCTTATGAGGTAGTGGGGAGGCAGCCCTTTTCCTAGGAGCCTGTCCTGGTGGCAGAGAAGATTGAGAGTCCTCAGTAGACTGAATAGCCTTCTCGAATAAGGTCTTGTGGAGCTGGGGCTCCCTCTCTTTTCTAACTCTGGCAATGAGGCTGCGGAGTGATTGCATTTTGGGGGAACATGAGATTCCCCTAAGCAGCGTATGCAGGCTGAATGTATGTCTGAGACAGGCATTGGCTCACGGCATGTCTCACATTTCTTAAAGCCTGGCGAGACTGGCATTACGGAGTCTGTGTGAGGCTCGAGCGTTGTTGAAGTATCAATTGCCTAGATTGTCAGTCTGCACTTCTTATCTTCTTTTGCCTCCTTCCTTGACTTTTCTGTGTTTTTTTTTAACAAGGGGAGGGAGGGTAGGGTAAAAGTGCTATTTGGCTGCTTAAAGAAGCAAACACAGGCACTGCTGGCAACTCCATTAGAAACAGACAAGAATTTTTTTTTTTTAAATTTAAGGAATCAAAAGATGAACAGCTAACAATAAAACACCTGAGGAGAAGGTAAGAATATCTAGACTATCTCCATGAGGAGAATGAAAGGCTGAGGAGAACAAAGAGCTCTGTCTGTGACCAAGGGTGGTAAATGAAGAACTGAAGGGGAGCGGGTCTGGTCACGTGTGCAGGGCGCTGAAGTGAGAGCACCGCAAGCCCTCTGACAACTGCTCAAAAAATCTCTGATCTATGGCTCCGGGATGTCCCATCACCAACAGTGGAGCACCCATGGGGACATCACCCAAATAATATAAACGTATCCCATGGTTGCTGGCAACAAATAATATTCAGAACAGGCTCACAGGCCCCAGTTCATCAAATTATTTAAACTTATTTTAGGACTTCAGAAGCTAAAGCTCTGCATCCATTCAATTCCTTATATCAGAATTGTATAAAGTACATCAAAGAAGTGGGAAGATAGTTTGGATGACTAAATCTATCTGAAGAATTATGCTTACTGTTGTAAAATTTTCTCCTTTGAATGTTACTAGTACAGATTCATATTCTTGGGGATTATCTAGCCATAACTATTGCCTAAGGAGTTTTGAATATAAATAATTAAATGAAGATTTCAGTACTGCTCTCAGAGTACAATATATCAGTGTATGTGACAACCTTATAAAATAACTTCTATTTTAATACTTTTAACTGTTTGATTTGTAATTAAATTAAAACATTACCGACTTTATATATTTATGACAATCATATATTTAAAAAAATTCTTACCCTGTAAGTGACTTCTGACACACCTCCAACTGTTCATGTAAATGAGGCAGAAGTTGTCCCATAGTCTCATCTCCAACACAGCAGTTAATAACATTAGGATTCTCATGAGCTCGTTGCATTATTTTTATCCATGATTTGTCAATATTCTGAAAACGTTTTGCTTCCTAAACATAATTTAATCAACACGGTAATACCATCTCTTGTAAACTGTTATTTAGATAAGTTCTGAGAATATAAATATGAATAACTATTATAGATTTACCTGTGGTAACTGCTTTGCAATATCTCCCCCTACAAAAACGGCTTCAAGATAAACCCATAGGTTTTGCACCACCAACCACTCTTCAATGATATCACTGGAAGTGCTCAGTTTGTATACCCAGTTCTGAATATCTTTTTTAAATGGTGTATTATATCTAAAACCAGGAATGAGAAACAAGAATAACTTTAAAGTACAATATTTGCAGAGGGAGTGAAATAAAATATGGACAAATTAGACAGCGAAAATGAGCTCTTAAAAATGAATAAACACATTTTAGTTTATTCAATGTATTAAGAGAGTAGATTGCTGTATATTTGTGAACTGAGAGAAGTTATCTGCAGTAACATTATTAATACACCAACATCCAAACAAAACAGTAACATTTCATCCATGTTTATTGCCAAATAAGTTTCAGTCTAGTAATAATGTTGCTAATTTAATTATAATGCTTATCAACATGTACAAAATTTAGCAAATCCACAAAAAATCACTTTAGAATTACCTATTACTAAGTAAAGAGCCCAAGATCATTAAACTGTCCTCCATAAGTGTAATAATCTCTGCTGATTCAGCTCCCTTTAACAGTAGCTCTCCTCTTGCTTTAAATGATGAAAAACTCAAATTCTGGCCTCCCCAACTTTCAATTATCTGAGACAATTTAGCTTCAATATCCTTTTCCTTTATAGCAGATATGCAGATATCCTGAAAAGTAAAAAAAAAATAAAAATAAAAATAAATGTTTAACCTTCATTCTCTAGCGAGGGTACGTCTACTCTGCACACTTATTTCTACATAAGCTATTCCAGAATAGTTATTCTGAAATAGCTTATTTTAAAATAGCAGAAAATTAGTCTGAGGCAGGCTTCCCTAATGTAGATGTGCTATCTCAATTTAGAGCCCCAGGAGGCACTGGGGAGGAATAACTTAGAATGGCTCTGGGGAAGTACTATTTCGAAATAGCAGCACTGGAGCTGCTACACACGCCTTATTTTGATGTAGCTATTTTGGAACAGGCATTATTCCTCATAGAATGATGTTTACAGATTTCAGAATAAGGCAGCTATTATTTTGAAATTATTTTGAAATAACAGAATGGCTGTGTGGACGCTTGCATTTTTATTTCAAAATAACGCTAGTTATCTCGAAATAATGGTGCTGTGTAGATACACCCTATATGTGAAATCTTTCTTAATACTATATATATGGTTTGCAAATAAAATATTGTATGTACATGCAATCCAGATTTGAAATTATAAAATTTTGAACATGACAATACAGAAGTGAGACAAAGAATTCTGATTTTTTAATGCAACCTCATTGACATTAAATGTGTTTTTAAAGTGTAGGAATATGCAGACCTCAATAAATGGGGGCTAGAAAATATGTAGCTATTGCTCCATGCCGCTGGTTCCACTTTTTGGTACTGGCAAGACTGCAGACTTTCTAAACTTAGAATTCTACATCCTTGGTAAACTATGATGTTATGTGCTGATATTTACATGTGCACTCAGTCACCTCCAGGTTAAATTATGTCTCTGTTCTAGACAAATGCTATTGAATTACCTTGTTCAAATAAAGTATTAGTACAGTAGCCTTGCTACAAAGCATATTTATTATATAGCACTTCCAGAGCTCTAATCACAAACTTCTCCAGAGGTTTCAGGGGTCCTTTGTCAGAAGTTGCCAACGGGCAACCCAGTAGAGACGGGTGTAGCATGACTGCATCTGTGGAGTCGGGTCAAGACCTGCAGGTCATGACACAGAAGAAATGGCCAAGGCCTGATCTACACTGCCACTTAAGTTGATGTAAAATGAAAAAAATCACTCTCCTCAATGACATAGTTTACATCAACCTAACATGGTGTCTACACAATGCTATGTGGGTAGGAGATGCTCTTCTGCCAATTTATCTTCATCCTCTCAGGAACATGGAGTGCTGAAGTTGACTGGACAGCGCTCTCCCATTTACTTATTGCGTCTTAAGCAGTCCCGCTAAATCGACATTGCTGCATTAATCTCCGTTGTGCTGATTTAGTATGCCAGTATAACAACCACTGAGCTCCTCCCTGCCTGCTGAGGTAAAACATAACTGTGATATTGTCTGTAAAGACAAACCAGTTTCTGATATGAAGTAGGAAAGCCTGACAGGTAAGGCACATTTCTCTGGGCTCTGACATGGATATGAAGAGTGAGCTGCTTTGAGCCATAAAACTGATAAGAATGTGTCATCTATTGGCTGTCAATGTGTACAGAGACATTGCATCGCCCTAACTACACCATGGAGGTAGAGTTATTATGTCGGTGTAGTACTGCATTGCCATCAGCAAGAACAAGGCTGTGGTGTGTACACTGATATAAATATAAGCTGCCTTCTGACAACCTAATGCTGTAGTGTAGACTAGAACTTAGACTGCACTCTACTCTTATCCCTATACCTAGCAGACCTGAAGCTACATCTACACTGCAGGAATTTGTCATCAGAGGCAATGCAATGAAGCGCTTATTAGTATTTCTCGCACTCTCATTTGCATAGTCTCTTCCGATCCTTTTTGAGGAAGAGGTTTTTGCACAAAAAAAAGCAGTGTAGATGGGGCCATTTTGCACCAAAAAACCCTTTTGCACAACATCCCTTATACCTCAAAAAAAAGAGGTATATGGGATCTTCCACAAAAGGGTTTTTTTTGCGCAAAATGGCGCTGTCTACACTGCTTTTTTTGCGTAAAAACCTCTTCTGCAAAAAGGATCAGAAGAGACTATGCAAATGAGAGCACAAGAAATGCTAATGAGCACTTCATTTGCATTGCCTCTGCTGACAAATTCCTGCAGTGTAGATGTAGCCTCAGTGCTGAGGATCTCCTCTTTTTCAGAAGTTTGCTTCTTATGCCTCCTCTTAAACACTGGGGCTGGTGAGTGGCGTCAGAACTCATGGATGGTAAGAAGCACGCTTCTCACTGATGCCAAGGCAGTCAGTGCAGGGTCTGACTGACCTGATTCAGACAGAGGTCTCAAGGCCACCTTCATGAGTAAAAAATTTAGCCTAGTTTCAAATATTTTGTTCATGTGAGGCTGAAAGTCACTTCTGATTTGGCAGCTCTCTCTAATACAACAAACAAAGGATGAATTAGGAGACAGATGTGTCTCCCTTTTTAAACAAAAAAATCAGTTGCTGGATGAGTATAATGTGCAAATCCCTCCTCCCCCATCTCCAAGGACAGGGACTCACAAAGCACGCTTGTTTAAATGATTAATTTTAGAGATGGTGGGGGAAAATGACGAGGTGGCCATTGCATCTCCTTCTCTATGTCCTATAGGAATTTTCAGTGACTTTGAATAAATAAGCATAAATTTTCAAGTAGCTAAAAAGGTTTCTACTTCTGAAAGCATCCAAAATATACCAATTTAACTATCTAATAACAAACTGCAGTATTTCTTCTATTTTTCTTTACTTGTTTTTCATTTGTTTATGATGGGTGTATAGACCAAGAGAAATAAAGATTTGTTTTAATTGGGTACTACAGTGAATGTTGATTTTTAGACCTATGACATGAAGAGTACGCCAAAAGAGAAGAAGTCTTTTGGTGCATGTGTTTGTTTGTTTGGTTGGTTGGTTGGTTGGTTTTTATTGTGGGCAAAAGTGATGGAAAAACATTTATTGTAATTGGGTTTAAAGGTACAGAGCTGCTGTTTCACAATAAGAACTTAAATTCTGAAAATGGTCTTTGCTTAAATGATTGAAAAGAGAAAAATCTTTTTTTAAAAAATCTAAGGGCACTTCAGGTCAAGGGATTAAAGGGATGCATCACCTGGGGTTATAAGATATTATTTTGATCCCACATGGAAATTCTCCTCATTGGTGTAGAGATTAGAATTGAGGCAAGAAATGTTACATCTTTTGCACAGGAAAATCCTGTACCCTCTTGCATATGTAGTGAGCTGGAAATGTTTATTATTTGGATTTTGATGTCTGAGTTTTTTGGCTCATATTAAGACTTACTGTAGGAATTAAAGAGAGAGAGAGAAAGAAAACAAAAAAGCTTTGTCTTTGTCATGGATCATTCCATATGAATGATTTAGAGCACATGATCTCTCTCTCTCCAGCCTTATGTATAGTCGAGGTCCTAGGAATATTTTCTCAAGACTAAAGACATGATAAAATATCTGAATAGCCTATTTTTATTATTACCTCTCAAGTCTTGGGAAGGTAGATTTAATTTCTCAGGGCTCAGCAATAAATTGGTGCAAAGGACCATCATTCTGATTTAAGACAGAACCCTGACAAATCTGACTAGAGATTGGGTAACACTGCACAGTAGCTGCCAGCTTCTGAACCCTGTTCTTTGACAGAAATAAACTTATGTAGAGACTGATATCTGATTATTCTCAGAAGCAATAGTAACCATGTAGTGTCATTCTGCACTTGGTTATGAGAAATCTGTGCTGCTTTAGAACAGAATGCACTTTGGGACAGCTGTTTTGTGAGCCTTTTCCACAAAGGGTGTTCTGAGTATACATGAATCCTTTTTGCCAGAGGGAAACAGTGTTGACTAGCTGAAACAAAAAACAGGACTATGTAGCACTTTGGAAGACTCCCTTATAGGGGTGGGCAGGCAGACCAATGGAAAGGCAACATGCTAATAACATTGTTGCATGTGAGACCAAGGCAACTTCTATGGGAAATGTATACCATGCTTTGATAAGGATTCTTCAAATCAAGGAGACAGAAAATTTTTTAAAATCCTTTTCAGAATTGCTTTTACTGTTGAATTTAGGGTCTCCGACTTGAATGGTAGCTTCTAGAAAAATCTATTTTAAAACTTCATATTTAATTTTTAAGCTCTGGTGCACTAGAGTAAGAGTGGAGTACACTCCTAATCTTCTTGTTCCCTACAAAATAAATGACCTGAGTTTGCAGCAGATTATATATTGGAGTCTTCATACTCTTGTATATTGATTGGCTGGAGGATGAAAGATGTTTTGGATTTGTATTTAATTCTAAGGCATAGCACAGGTTGTGTATTTCCACCTAAGATTCTTTCATTTTTTGTGATGGAATATTGAATCAACACACTGAAATTTCACTTAGGAAGAAAAAATTAAATGCATAAGCACAAAATAGGAAATAATTGGTATGCAGGAAAAGATCTGACAGTTTTACTGGATCACAGGTTGAATAAAAGTCAACAATGTGATGCATTTGTGGAAAAAGAAAATGTAATTCTGGGTGCAATAGCAAGGACATCATGGCTACATCTACATTGCAGGCTTCTTGCACAAGAACTGTTTTGCACAAGAGTTCTTGAGCAAAAGGTCTTGTGCAAGAGCACATCCACACTGCCATGTGCTTTTGCGCAAGAGATGAGCTTTTGCACAAGAGCATCCATGGCAGTGTGGATGCTCTCTTGCACAAGAAAGCTCTGATGGCCATTTTAGCCATAGGGGTTTCTTGTGCAAGAAACTACTGTTGCCTGTCCACACTGCCTTCTTGCGCAAGAGGGCTTATTCCTCGTGGGGAGAGGAATAACTCTTGTGCAAGAAGCCCTCTTTTCCAACGCTTTACTGTAAATTTACTTGCACAAGAAAGTGCGTGCAGTATAAACGCTCCACAAGTTTTTGCACAAGAACAGCTGTTCTTGCACAAAAAGCCTGCAGTGTAGACGTAGCCCATATGTAAGACATGAGAGTGAATTATTCTACTCTGCTTGGCACTGGTGAGACCTCAACTGGATTAGTATGTCAAATTTTAAGGACCACACTACAAGAAAGAGCAGGCCAAACTGGAGAGAGTCAAGAGAATAACAACAAAAATGATAAAAGGTTTGGGAAAGGTTAAAAACCTGAGTATATTTAGTCTTGAAAAAAAGAAGACTGAAGGGAGACCTGATAAGAATCTTCACATATGTTAAGGGCTGTTTTAAAGAGGATGGTGATCAATTGTTCTCACTGTCTATTGAAAGTAGGACAAGAAGTAATGGGTTATAATCTGCCACAAGGGAGATTCAAGTGAGATATTAGGAAAAACTTTCTAATTACAGGATAATGGAAGTACTGAAATAGCTTACCAAGGCAGGTTGTGGAATTCCAGCCATTGGTAGTTTTTAAGAACAGGTTAGTCAAACCCCTCTCAGAGATGATCTAGGTATACTTGGACCTTGTACTGGGGAGGAGTGGCTGCCTACTGACCCGGAGGTGGAAGAACCCCTCCAGCAGCTATTTTGGGCCAATCCTGACCCTGCCCAGCCACCTGACAGGAAATCAGGAGGCAGGGCCAGAGCTATAAAAGCCCAACCTGAGGACTCAGTCAGGGCTCAGCCTCTGGAGGAACCAAAGGACTGCTCAGTACTCCCGGCCTGGGAGGCCGAGGCCGAGGCCGACACCAGGCCTGGTCCTCCTACCGGGCCTGACCCAGAGGACCAGCCTGCACGCCCACCCCGGCCTGCACCCTGAGACCAGCGGGAACCACTGGACCTGCAAGGGGCCGAGGACTGGCGTGGACCTACCGCCACACCTGATCTAGAGGACTGGCCTGTCCGCATACACTGGCCTGCCTCTGAGAAGCAGCTGGAGCCGCTGGACTTGCAAGCCACTGTGGACTGGCCTGGACCCCCTGGACCCGAGCTGGGCCCACCAACCCTGGAACCCCCAAGAGGCCAACTGGATGCCCAGGTACACATTGAGGAGGTGTTCAGAAGTGACCCAGGGAATAGTGAGGCCTGTTAATCACCTCCGGTCACCGCATTTCAGGCCGGAGCCCCTGCTGACCCAGCAGCTAATCGCGCTGCTACTGCTAGGGCCCTGGGTTGGGACACAATGGGGCAAACGGACCTGCATCTCCCCTGCCCCCCACTTACTGGGTGGCAGTCTCCCCATCTGTGCCACTGCAGGTGAGCAACCTGCATTCCTTCTGAGCCAGGAGACAAACTACTGCCTACTGTTTATGTTTGCTGCCCCGTCCTGCACCAGGCGCCTCTACGAACTGGTTGTGTACTGCCCCACCCTGTCCTATGACCAGGGCCTCCTGGACTTTGTTTGCTGCCTGCCTGAACCAAGGACAGGCCCCCCTCCCCTCCCGAACTGTTAACCTGGTATATGTGGCCTTGCCCTGAAACAGGGCTAGAGCCCTTTTAGAACTGCGAGACTGCGTTTGTTTGCTGCCCCGCACTGACTGAGGGCTGGGCACCTGGACTAACTGTTTGTTTGCTGCCCTGCCCTGCACTGAGTGTTTATTGCTCCTGCTTGATACAAGGCCGGGGCTCCGGAACTTATAAACTGATTGTGTAGCTTGCTTCCCCACCCTGAACCAAGGCCGGCCTTGTATATTGACTGAGTTTACCTATCACCCGCCCTGCACCCGGGCTGGGTGTCTATACTAACTGTTTGTGTTTACTGCCTTGCCCTGAAGGAAGGCTGGGCTTGTGTATTGACTTTGTTTGTCTGTCACTTTTGTGAACCAAGGCCGGGCTCCAAACCGCTTGCCTCTCACTCGCCCTGAAGGAAGGCCGGGATTGGACTAGTGACTTGGGGTTTTGTTTTAAGTGCCCAGTGCAGTGGGGCGGAGTGGCTGCCCACTGACCCGGAGGCAGAAGAAGCCCTATGAGAAGCCGAACCGGCTACAGACCTGCTTCAGCACAGAGGGGATTGGACTAGATGACCTCTTGATGTCTCTTCTAGCCCTATATTTCTATGATTCTATAGTGGACAACAACTATTGAACATATCATGCATTATTTCAGAATAATGTGTTATTTCATAATCAAAAAGTCCTTACATGCATCATAAATACAACTTTTATATAAGTTCTATTTTGTTCTTTCCTGAAAAGATAAAATGAAGTGTCAAAAGCAATGTGAGTACTTACCTCAATATCATCCTTATGCTTAAGAAGTGGTGCTTCCATGATGTTTCGAAGAGAAAAAGAATCTGATTCCACATCAAACTGATGTCCTGTTGTTTCAGCAATGCGATTCCAATGTCTCTGCTTCATTGCTTTATTAGTCATCATTTCCAACAGTGGACATGACTCACTAAAATCATCTATTCTTTTCTTGAGGTCTAAAAAGGCTTGCCAGTCTTTAAGCCCTTTGGGAAGTTTGCGGCACCTTTAATTCAGTAAGTAATAATAAATGTTACAGTGCACACTTTGTATATTGTTGATTTAATATTTTATCAAAAAGGACCATGAAATACTTTATGTGTATCTGAAAAAATAGGTAGTTTGAAACAGACACCATTTTTTTCACCAAAATTATTTTCTCAATAATCAAGGCTGAAAAATGAGTCCGCTGACTTATATCAATTTTATATACATAGTGTACAGTGATATCAGTTTCTGTCTTTCCTGCAAAAATAATTGTAAGCACTGTAAAGCATACTGTTATCCCTTCAATCCCACTCTGACAGATGTAATAGATTAAACAGAATTCATTACTAATGGGTTAATTTCAGATCTGGACAGAGTTCAAAATAATTGTTGAAGATTTCAGAACTAAACCTAATCTTTCAATTCAGGTAATCAGTACTATTCTTTCAAAGCTGTAGAAATATTTCAGCAACTTATTAGTAGCATTAAGGCACATATTTGATATATTATAACTAATCGTCATGCAAATTCATGTCTGATTCTCTAATAAGAGAAAAAAATGTTTACAAATAGTATGACAGTTGTTTATCAGACTAGTACAGTGGACTGATGAGAGGAACCCCTATTAACAACAAGAAAATTAGGTAAGAAATTTCATATTCTGCAGCACAGGTTCTCACCTCACTACAGAAAGCAGTGAGCAGTGAATCACATACATAGAAAAGAAAAAGGGAGTTTTAAATATTAGACTACTATAATAAGTAGAAGTGGAAGTGTCAAAACCACAGTTTTGGAATTTAAAGGATTATTTGGGACCCAAACCAGCAATACGCTCCTCCTAAAGGATGGCCTGTAGAAAAATGGAAATCTACTTTGCAAGTGTTTCTCAAATTATTTCCAACCATGTCAGTAAAGGCTTGTAGATGGAGTCTCAATTTCTTCTCCATAAGTATTTCTCAGATACCTAGCATAGCAACTGGTGCAGGATTTTAACATCTTGCCTATAGCAATTTGTGACTCTAAGGCCCTGACATTTTGGATGCAATGTTATGTGAAGAGAACAATTAGTGTCTGTCCTCTGTATGTTTGAGATATACTATTAGCTTTCTAGGGATGTCATTGGTATTGAAGCCAGCCGGACATGATCCCCCACCACCATTGGAGTCTAGCTGGCTGGACACACACCCATGCTTCCCCTTTCCCTTGATTCCTGCTCTCTCTACTACAATTTATGTTAGGCTTCTTGTTATGTTAACCCATTCAATTTATGTTAGGTTTCTTGTTCTTTTTGTTATGTTAATTCATATAATTGATAAGCTTCAGCAGGGTGGCCGAGATAGTCTGTAACTGGAAAAACTTAAAAAACAACAAATAGTCTAGTGGCACCTTAAAGATTAACAAAACATGTAGGCTACATCTACACTGTGCATTGTTGCGCAAGAAGATATGCAAATGAGGCGTGGCAATGAATATTGCCACGCCTCATTTGTGTACCTAATGAGCTGCCATTTTGCAGAAGGGGCATTTACTCAAGAAGGAGCTGTCTACACTGCTCCTTCTTATGCAAAAAACCCCACTGACTCAGGAGCTGTTCTTCCTGAAAATGAGTGGCAGAATGGCTCCTGTGCAAGAGGGGTTTTTTGCACAAGAAGGAGCAGTGTAGACAGCTCCTTCTTGCGCAAAAGCCTCTTCCGCAAAAATGGTGGCTCATTAGGTATGCAAATGAGGCATGGCAATATTCATTACCGCACCTTATTTGCATATCTTCTTGAGCAACAATGAGCAGTGTAGACATAACCATAGATGGTATCATTAGCTTTCGTGGGTACAACCCACTTCTTCAGATGACTTATTTGGCTTATTCCAACTTCTGTAAACCTCATTCTACGAAGAATAATGCCTATTCCAAAATAGCTACTTCAAAATAAGGCATGTGTAGACACTCCACTACTGCTATTTCGAAATAGCCCCTCACCAGGGCCATTCTAAGGGTACGTCTATACTGCAACACTATTTTGAAATAACTTGCGCTATTCTGAAATAACTTAGTCCACATCTACACAGCAAGCAATTATTTCAAAATAGCGTAAATAGACTGTCAAGCTGGAGGACTTCTTACTCCGACTCCTGTAACCCTCATTGTATGAGGAATAAGGGAAGTCAGAGGAAGAGTACTCTATTTCGAAGTAAGTTCTGTGTAGATGCTCCCTATTTCAAAATGAGCTATTTCAAAATAAGATACACAATTGATGTAGCTCAATTTGTGTAGCTTATTTCGAGTTAAGCCCTGCAGTGTAGATGCACCCTAAGTTATTCCTCCTGGGGTTCTAAATCGAGATAGCACGTCTACATTAGGGAAGCCTGTCTCAGACTAATTCTGAGGCTTCCCTGCAGTGTAGACATTCTATTTTGAAATAAGCTATTTCAGAATAACTATTCCGGAATAGCTTATTCCAAAATAATTGTGCAGTATAGACGTAGCCTATGATTAATCTTCATTATTAGACTTCAAAGTATTGAAATGTTTTTAACGTTTCAAGAATCCTGTAATAGTATACCCACTAATGATTTAACAAGAACACCTTCTATAAAATGTGTGCAGTTTCTCAAGTTATTTCAGGTTACATTTTAGGAATAGTACAATAATGTTTCAATAGATTCTCAAATTTTAATCTGACAGTCAATACTGTAAGACAGTGAGGTAGCTCACTAATCCAGTTAGGATAAATGCCACAGCAGAGTCTGTTGTGGGCCCTTGCCTCTGTGCAGTTTATTGATTAAACAAAAAACTTGGACAAAATACCAAAATGTATACTTCACCCCACATTGTCTGCTATTCCCAGCAGCACTTCCCTCACTCTCTCTAAGCCTGGGAATTGCCTAATAACTGGATTCCCAACAGTTTTCCAGCACTAAGCTTCTTCTGGATTTATAGGAAATAGTAATTGTCAGGTTGTCACCAGAACCCAGCCCCACAACTTCAGTCAGAAGGCACCTAAATAGTAGGAGTTGGGGCTGGGACCCATATGCCCCTAAGGGGCTCAGTCCCCATGTCAGAAATACTATTAATAAACTTACCAAATTGATATATAGCAAGCTGCATTAAATGTAATACAAAAAAGTTAACTTTAGGAAAAATACCTGTTTTGAAAGTCCAGAAGTTCAGCATTAATTTTTTCAATGTCTACATCTGTCCAAAGTATCTCATAATACCCACTGATATTGTTCATTACAGTATCATATAATCCATATAATTTCTGAAGCAATCCTAGCTCTTTTCTACAAGATAAAAAACATATCAACCATTAGAATCAGATACTGAAAGACAGTGTAATAATTTCTGCCCATTTATTATGAGTACAGAAGAATAATGAAATCTTTTTAGAATGTAATCCTTTGGTGATAGAAAGTTGTGTCTTCTATGTACGCTAACAAAGAGAAAAAGAACAGCAATCAAGTAATAAAATAACGTGAAGTACAAGCCTGAATAGCCCAGTAATCAAGTAGATCGATATAAATAACAATATTGCAAAAGCTTCAAGTAGTCTAATCAGAAGCTTGTCTACACAGGGGGGAAGAGGATAAACCAGATTGATTTGATGCACATTAGTTCACATGCAACAGGCAAGCTGCAGTAACAGCATGCACACAAGTCATCTTTACCGTCTTTTAATTTGTATCGTGTTCATGTGGTAGCAGCATGCTGTGTACTAAACACATGACATTCTCTGAGGATATCCTATAGTCCTTTACTTCACTGCTCAGCAGTGTGCATTCTGGGATTTTTCTCACTATCCATTATGGGATTCATCGCAGAAGCCAGGTGGGTTTATATTTGTAAAAATCATAAGCTTCTGGGTAGGCTTGCACCATTTTCAAGTTGTTGTCAGCCTGCGAGCATTGTTATGGATCCAACAATGCTCCACAACACAAAGTTGGCAACCACAAATATGCAAAGCTGGCCTGCCTATATAACTTGGATTTTTAATTTTGCCCAGTGCATGTGGCAGCAACAAATAGTTTAAGACAAATGAAAATGAGAAAGAGGAGGATAACACCAAGCTACTGCTCCTCCAGGAACTGTTCCTGGAGCAGCTTCATACCATGAAGCTCTGTTTCTGGGTTCAGGAAAGCAGCATCAGATAGTGGGAAAGTATCATTCTGCAGAACTGGGATCACTAACAGTGGAAAGAGAATTTCAGGATGATGAAGGCAACCTTTCTGGATACATACTGAACTAGCCCCAGAGCTACAGAAGTCCTGGAAGAACAGGAGGTGTCCCCTACCTGTGAAAGACTGGGTTGCCACAGCTATATGAAGTTTACTTTCTTCAAAAGATGTCCCTGTCACTCAGGGATTTTCGATGTACTTCTGCTGTGTAGACGCTCTCTTTCGGAAGAAGTTTTTTCAAAAGATCTCTTCCGGAAAAGCTTCTTCTGAAAGAAGCCTGCAGTCTGGACCTAGCCTCAATCAGAGCAAGAGCTGGGAGAGAAAAGAACTAAGCAATAATAAGGCATGGATTTCCCAGAAATATTCACATCTAAGAAAAAAACCCCTAAACTTTGGGACAGAGATGTAAGTAGAACAGAGAATGTTTATATTTAGATGCGATCAGGTTATTTTCTTTGTTTTTTAGTTTGGTTAAACTCCTCTGTGCTAATACTCCCCCCTCCCTCCCCCCTGCACATTGTAACTAAACTAAATCTCAAGGAAACAATTATTTGTGCTTTAATCTTCTTTTTCTTGTCGCTCTGTAACACCAAAGCATTACCAAGTATGTCTTCTTTGTTTTGATAATAAAATTATCCTGTTAAGACTATGATCTGATTCTTGTGTCTTAAAAAAAACAGGAGGTTCTGTGCCTGAGACTGAAGATCTGCTAGTAAGAAATTATTGTTTGTTTTCAAGCTCTCTCCTAAGGGGGAGAGGTTTGAAAGAGCTTGGGGTTAGCCTATAAGGGAGAAGTTCCCAAGTGATTTTTCCTGGCTTCAAGTGGCTTTTGCATTTGGTTGGTGGCAGTGTACCACCCTAGGTCAGGAACTCTGTGACTTTGGGGGAGTTTTTAAACAGAAGCCTTTAGTGGCAAGGCATTTTAAGGTCTCTTGTGGACCCCCACCTTCAGCACTCAAAGTGTCAGAGTGGGGAAAAACCTTGACAGAGCCTATGGCTGACCTTTTGCCCTTAATTGTGTGATTTTCTAGATGAGCTCCCAAGCCCAAGAAAGAGGCATCTTTTGTCAGTTTCAGTGTTGGACATGGCTATGTGAACGGGACCTCTATGCAGACATTCTCCATGTGCAGAGCTCTTCACCAGTCAAGAGTCTTTGACAGTCTTTGACAGTCAACAGTAGTTTGTTTGTTTAATCTGTCTTCAGTGCATCTTCCATTTTGACCCTGAAGGCAATGAACGTGGAGTGTTGTAAGATTTATCACAAAGATCTCAGTACAGCTCCAAGCAGTTGCTCAAGGTATGCTATAAGGCAATACTACAGCAATGCAGATATTTTTGAATCAAGAAGCAAATAGGTACACTGGAGAGGCTGAAGGCACAAAAGTCAGACAAGCCAGTAACAGTTGCTCACAAAGCAGCATGGGATAGCAGTTGGAGGACTGCATTTATGTGCATTGTATGCACATAAATAATAGTTTGAATTGACACAATTCACATGAAACTTAGCTCACTTTTACAGAGAAGTTCAAAGTTCTTGAACAATGGTTCTTCGAGATGCGTGTCCCATGGGTGCTCCACTGTAGGTGTCGGGCTTGTCCCGGTGCCGCAAATCGGAGATGTTTTCCAGCCGTAGTCTGCCGGACCGCGCATGCGCAGAGTGCGGCTCATGGCTTTTCACGCCGTTTGAGTGAGAGCGGTCTGGCTCCTGCCAGTTGCTCCTGCCTCTTGATCTGAAAGACATAAAATAGAGAAACTCCAAAGAGGGGAGGAGGGCAGGTCGTGGAGCACCCACGGAACACGCATCTCAAAGAACCATCGTTACTGCACAAGGTGAGTAACTTCTTCTTCTTCGAGCAGTGTCCCGTGGGTGCTCCACTGTAGGTGAATGTACAGCAGTAGCTCACGAATGGAGGAGGTTTCGGAGCTAATGTGCCGTAACCGTGGATAATACCGCTGATGCCACCACTGAATCTGGTATTAGGAGATTGGGGATGGCATAATGTGTAGCGAAGTTTAAGTTGGAAGACCATGTGGCAGCCCTACAAATATCTCTCAATGGAACTCCCTTGAGGAAAGCAGTGGATGTTGCAACAGCCCGAGTCGAGTGAGCCTTCAATGTCGACAGCAGTGGTTTGTTTCGCAGGTTATAGCAACTCCTTATACATTGCACAAAAATGGAGGAGATGAGTTGCGCGGACAATGGACGGCCCTTAGAGCGCTCCGCACTGTAAAAAGGAACTCCATCCCTTTGTCGGGGACGAAATACTTTTTATCCGCCTTTTTATTCGTGGGTGGGGCGGATGCGGGCAACTGCCAAATATCATCAGCTATCTCTAGAATAGTTTCATCTAATGGCAACGAGATCTTGGGCTGGAGAGACTGCTTGATATTACAGAGGAGGTCATGTTGTTTCTGTTGTACATCCCCCATTTGCACCTTTTGGCTCTCTGCCAGTCTTTTTAAAAGCTCTTGAAACTGGTGTAGGTCATCCAAGGGTGGGGTGTCTCCTTGAAAAACTGCGTTGTCTGGGGACGAGGAAGATTGGTCCGTAGGCGAACGATCAGGTTCAGGATCTCGAGTGGAAAGAGGTTGTTGTGTGGCTCGAGTGTGCGAAGGAGACCCTGACGGAGTTGGTGGTCTTAAAGATGGGGGAGGAGCAGGATGCTCCCCGGTGAGAGAGGAACGGGAGTGCGCATGAGGTGACCGGTGGTGATGAGATGACAACCTAATGGTGCTGATAGGGAGATGCGGAACACCAGTACCATCTATAATAGTCAGAATGGGTCGAAAGCGTGGGTGATCTTGGAGACCGTGACCTCTCTCTATAATAGGTGGTGTACCTGGATGACCGACGATCATGACAGTAGTGATGTCCTGACTGTGGAGAAGCATGGCCAGTATGAGAGTACCCAGAGTACGCTGGGGATGGTGACCGTACTTCAGGCGAGAATTCTGGGCTTGGTGACAGAGAACATAGTTTCTTGGTTCTGTGATGGGTAGGTAATGCCAACAACTGTTCCGGCGGAGAGGAAGTTGGAGTGGAGAGTGCTGTATGAGGAATTATCTCCACTGGTACCGAAGAAGATAGTGCCGAAGTGCCCTCCAGTACCGAGGAGCGTGCCGATGTAGAGCATGTCAGTGCCGGTGATCGTGATGGGTCCGAGTGGCATTTGGAGGGAGAGGATCGGCTCAGTTCCAGAGAGAGTCTCAAAGGGGAGGGACATCTCAGTGCCGGCGAGCGCCTTGATAGAGAGGGATGCCTCTGTGCCAACAACCGGTCCGGTGCCGAAGGGCGACTCAGTGCCAGCAAATGTCTCAGCGGAGAGAGACGCTTTGGCGTCGGTGAACGCCTCACCGGTGATCGGTGTCTCGGTGCCAGCGATTGGGAAGGATGCGAAAGACTCCTCGGCGTCGACGATCGACTCGGTGCTGGCGAGCTTGTAGGAGATGAAGGGCGCTCAGGTGTCACAGAGTGCTTCTGCGCTGGTGGTCTCGGTGCCGGTGGTCTTGGAGGCGAGGAACATCTCAGTGTCACATGTGCCCGGGGCGAAGAGCAACTCTGAACTGGCAATCGTGCCAGAGTATGAGTCGGTGCCAACAAGTGCTCCTGTGCTGAGGAGCGGCTCGGTGCCGGAGTCCACATCGGGGAGCGGCTCGGTCCCGGGGAGTGTCCCACACCGGGAGAGGTTCTCGGAGCCGTGGAGGTCCCTGGAGGTGGTTTGGAGACCGAGGGAACAGCTGAGACCGTGAAGCCCGATATGGAGGGGCTTGGAGCCGACTTACTTCGGCTGTCTTTTGACTCTGCAGCACCGCGCATGGCAGATGCCGCTGAGGTCCCTGGCTTATTGCCAACTCACCCGTGAAGGTGGAAGGGATCGCGCTGGAGATGGTCTCTTCTTTGCCTTCTTGGTTTGTTCTGCATGCCCCTTCGGTTGTTGGGCTTGGGGCTGCAGGACTTTGTCAAATAAGAGGATCTTCAAGAGCATGTCCCTATCTCTTCTTGCTCTGGCTATGAGCTTTGAGCAATGGGGACATTTTTGGGGTATGTGGCCTTCCCCGAGGCATCTGATACACAGGGAATGGCCGTCGGAGGCAGGCATTGCCTCGCGGCACTCGCCACATTTCTTAAAGCCAGGCATTGAACTACTTACAAGAAGTAATAACTACTGAAGAAAAAAAATTTTTTTTTAAATGACTGGAACTATTAACTATAAATAACTAAGAACTATAACTATAACTTCTACTATATATAAAGACTAAGAATAAGCTCTCTTTGTGTCTCTGTGAAACAGGAGTTCACTAGAGAGCGATCAATCCATCCGTGGCCGAGGACAGTCAGGAGGAACTGGCGGGAGCCGGACTGCGTGCACGCATACGGCGCAAAAAGCCATGAGCCGCACTCCGCGCATGCGCAGTCCGGCAGACTATAGCTGGAAAACATCTCCAATCTGCGGCGCCAAGACAAGCCCGACACCTACAGTGGAGCACCCATGGGACACTGCTCAAAGAAGAACATATACTTGTGTACAAATGCTCTTTTTTCAATTCACTCCAGCATTTCTAATATACTTAACATGTTCTTAAATATAGCTCTATTTTCCATTACCTGATTTTATGCAAAACTTCATAGTCTGTGACAGGTAATCCAAACAACTGCTCACCAGATGAATAAGTGATAAATTTCCTCCAGAGTTCATCAAAATTGGCCTGATAAAATTAAGATTTAAAAATGCACACAGGATATATATTTTGTAACTATGAGCTCCTCTAATTATCATAAACTACTTCCAATTCAAAAGGTACCTTAACTCTGCAGAGTGTATACAAAGAGATACCCAGTAACATCCTTTGGTTTCCAAAGGACATATATTTGATTTTAAATTCTGTTCAATTTCAACTCACAGTAGGAAGTGTTTTTTCTAGTGTCTATAAGGAATGGCACAATAGAAGCAGATTATAATTTAACAGATATTTTTTAAAAAAACATTGGCTCATTTACTATTTCACATGCCTCAGCTAAACAGAAAACATGCGCAATAAAGACATGAAGAAATATTTTATAAAAACAGATATGCATTTAAAGTAGGAGTGAGGAACCTACAGCCTACAGGCCACATCTGGCCCATTACTCAGTTTCATCCAGCATGCAGGTGACACACTTTCAACTCACCCACCTTGGGCAGGGAGAGCCATGTAGACTCGGATCTTGTTCCCGCAGCAGGGTGAGTGGCACTCATGGCTACAGCCCCATGGGGAGGGCAAGACTCAGGGCTCCTTCCCCCAGCAGTGGGGCAATCCAGGGCACTGCTCCAGCCCCATGGGTGGGAAATGGTGACCCCCTGCATAGCTGGAGCTGCAAGTGCTGGCTCATCCCATCATGGGCAAGAAGCCCCAAGCCTCAGCGCCTCCCCACAGAGCTGGCCCCAGCACAGGTGGGAAAGCCCAAGCCTCCGTGCCTGTCTACAAGGCTGGTGGGTAGGAAGCTCGAAGTTTCAGCAAGCCTCCCCCCTGCCCCAGTACTGAAGCCACAAATGCTGGCTCTCCCTACCATGGAGAGAAGCCCCGAGCCTCTGTGCTCCCTCTTGGGCAGGTGAATTGAAGGAGTGTTGCCTGCCCTTTATTTTTTCTTTGAGTGAATGGTTCATGATACAAACAAGGTGCTTTCCCCTGACTTAAAACCACATTACATTATTTAGTCAGGAGAAAATAAACATTTCATTAGTTGGTGTAGAGATAACATTAATTAGAGTCAGAATTGTATAACATGTCAAGCAAATGGTATTGCCAGAAGATTGGTGAAAAACAAATATAGAATCTTTTTTTAAAAAGAAAGGATGAATGTTTCTGCAGATATCAGTGGCTCATTTTTGCAGCTGCAGATACCAAGGCTCTACTCGTCCCAGCTCCAATGGAGAAGTTGCGATATTTACACTCCCTTCCTCCCGTCTTCCAAGTGACCTTATTTCTTAGAGTAAAACAGACAGGGGGAGGGTGTCCTTGCCCAAGCATCATTCCCTATGCCTCCTGCATCTGGGGCAAAGTCTCACACTGCCAGCAGCTGGAGATGAGGCTAAACCATCACCATCCTGCACTCCACACTGCCCACAGTGGGGGGTCTATCCTCCCCCCAGTCCTGTGTTGCCCACAGCTGGGATTGACCCTGGGTCACCTGCAGTTGGAGTAGGGCTGATCCCTCCTCTCATGAGCCCTGTGCTCCTTGGGATTGGGGCTGACCACCCCTGAGCTTGGGGGCTGACCCCCACCTCCAAGTCTGTGTCATCCACATTTGGAGGCTGAGTTCCCCCCCCCCAAAAAAAACCCTCCACACTATCCACTGGAGGGTCTCCCCCCGGTCATACGCCGCCCACAGCTGAGGCTGAGACTCCTGTGCCACCTGCAGTTGGGGCTGACCTCCCTACCTCTGACTCCACACTTCCCCTTGCTAAGGCTGATCCCTCTCTCCCCCCAGCTCCGCACCTCCTTGGGCTGATGCTGTGCATTTGTAAGTTCAACTTTCATGATACAGAGATTGCACTATAATACTTGAAAGAGGTGAGTTGAAGTTTCTTTTTTACAATGCAAATGTTGGTAATAAAAAAATTAAGTGAGCACTGAATGCTTTGTATTCTGTGTTGCAACAGAAATCAATATATTTGAAGATGTAGAAAACATCCAAAATATTTAAATACATGGAACATCCAAAATATTTAAACAAATGGTGTTATTCTATTATTTTTTAACATTAATCATATGACTAATTTTTTATTGATTGACAGCCCTATTCAAAACTAATTTTTTCTTACCTGGAATATTTGTAGCCTATTGCTAGCTTCTTGTGGTGGCGTATTTGGAACCATGGGACCTTCCTAAAGCAATCAAATTGTACCGAACAGTTAATGATAACTCTTCAAGAGTGTTAAGGCAAATTGTATATTTACAGTCATCAGCATAAACAGTTATTTAAATCAGGGCTACTCAATTTTGGAAGCCCCGGGGGCCACAATGATACTCACAGCACGTGTAAAGGGCCGCAATTTAAGTGTGGTTGCATATACATGCAAATACAAGCAAATAGCTTCTTTCACGCTGACGGGAATGAATACAAAGATTAAGGCAAGACTACACAACACACAGGTCCCATTTAAGTCAGTTCTGCTGATATTAATAAAATGCAATGTTTACCTGATTTCCACCCATATGACAACACTTTTAATGAGCAATGACAGTCCAGGAATTTAACTACTAAAATGCATATCAACAGAAGACCATTGACCACTTTTTTGTTTTAGCTCCCACCCACAGGCCACATGTTGAGCCCCACATAAACCCAAACTGCACTGTGGATTGCAAACAAACAGAACGCAGGCTGCATGTGGCCCATGGGCCGCTTGTTGAGTAGCCCTAGTTTAAATGGTCAGGATACAATGTAAGGGGATTATGAATCATCAAAGTGTATCCATAAATCCCACTAATGCCAAATGAGTTACAAAAGTATATCAAAGGAAATAGAAATTTCTGTAGTCTAATCAAATATAGTATTAGTACATAATATACTTTCATAGTCTCCATATTTTTTACCTGACAATAATATAGCAAGAATGCCCAAAAGTGACTTAAGGTGACTCTTTACTTATATCAGAGGTATGGTCAGAGTTACAAGAATACACAGTCTCACTTTCTAAATTAAGATTTTCTGTATTCTCACAGTCTGACAATGTGTGTTCCAACAGAGCTAGAGCACACAAAATCTACTAGCTTGGGACTCCCTGGGTTCTCATGTGCAAGGGGAATGTGGGGAGTGTCTTTCTCCTCAGTCAAGGGCCACACTGGTGACAAGTGTTTTTTTTAATTTGCTTTTCACTTGTATGCAGCTCTTGACTGATTTTTCTGTGGGTCAGTGGGCTCTGATCCAGAAAAGTTTCCACACCCCTGTTTTAGAAGGAAAGCAGAGAAGGCAATATATTCAAAGAACTAGAATTATATTTCTTCCTTGAGACTTATCTCTGTGACGTAGGGTAAAATTTTCAAAAGCCTTTACATTAAATCAGTGGGGCATAGACCCTTAAACTGAAATGTATGAATAACTGATTTTTCAGTTGCTGGTCATACAAAAACAACAACAAATTGCTTCAGGTTGACCCAACTGCACATTTTTTTAAATCTTTCAGTATACCGAAATAGACAAAAAAATTGTTTTGACTCAATCAAAACATTTTCTTTCACCCAAAACAAAAGATTTCATTCTGTTTTCAAGTTTTACTAACCTTTTTAAAAATAAAATTGAAATAAATTTCTAAACAAAAGTAGTTTTGTTTTTAAAAAGGTATAACAATTCATCAAGAAAATTTCTAAAGAAAATGTTTTGATTTTTTTTCCAGATTTTCTTTTCCCAACCAAAATAATTTATCAAATTCAACACAAATTCACAAAGTATCTTGTTGCCATGAATCTGCATTCTTCAGCTAAGAAAAGAGAGGGTTACTCACCTGGTGCAGTAATGGAGGTTGTTCAAGATGGTTGTACCTGTGGGTGCTCCAACTTAGGTGTCTGGGCACTGTTCCATGCCTAGTCAGAGATTTCTCGTAGCAGTGCCTTCTAGTGGGCTGTGCACATGGAGCAGACAGCATGTGTAGTGCTGCTACTACACATGTGCAGCCAACCATCCCTTCAGTTCCTTCTCTTCCCCAGAAGGAAGATAAATTGTGCCTGAAGCAGAGGGAAGGAAGGGTGAGTGGTGGAGCTCCCACAGGGACAACCATCTCAAAGAACTTCTGCTACTGCACAAGGTGAGTAACCCTCTCTTCTTCTTTGAGGAGTGCCCCTGTGGGTGCTCCACCTTAGGTGACTATGGAGCAGTACCCGTGATCAGAGGCAGGTGGTTTGGCTAATCAGTATCATGCACAGCAGCTAGAAAGGTGTGCACAAACCAAGTACCATGGGACAGGTAAATATCAAGAGCATAGTGTCTAGCAAACATATGAACAGAAGACCACTTTGCAGATCTACAAATGTCCATGAAGCTGTAGAAGCCATCATGGTCCTTGCAGAGTGTGCATATAATTTGCAATGGAGTATCTTGGCCAAAGATCAAGCAAGCCAGCCTGATGCAGCCCACTATCCACCTGGATAGTCTCTGAGTAGAAAATGGCATGTCCAAGGATCTCCCTGTGATAGAGATGAATAGTCTAGTTGACTTGCAGATGTGCTTGGTTCTGTCCAAATAAAAGGCCATCGCCCTGCAGACTTTAAGCATGTGCCATGCAGCCTCATTATTGGTGTGAGGCTTTGGAAAGAAGACAGGTAAGAGTATGGGTTCATTATAATGAAATGCATGGGGAACTTTGGGTGAGGACAGAGAATGATTTTGTCTTTATGGAATACCATAAAGGGAGGGTCCTCCATCAGTACACCGATCTTGCCTAACCTCCTGGCCAATGTGACAGCTATTAGTAAGACCTCCTACATAGAAAGCTGGAGCATGTCATCATGGGTTCAAATGGTTTTGCTGGTGAGAGACCAAAGCACTAAATTGAAGTCCCAAACTGGAACAGGGAGCCTGATAGGTGGGTAAGTGTTCTGCATGTCCTTGAGGAAGTGCTTTTTCATTGGGTGAGTGAGGACAGATGTGTTGTCAATGGGCTGATAAAAGGCTTCTATAGCTGCGAGGTGACCCCTTAAAGAGCTAAAAGAAAGGGCTGACTGTTTAAATTCTAGAAGGTATTCCAAGACATATGATTAGAAGGTGGTACCATTGATGGGTTTAAGCGTTTTTGTTCAGACCAAAGTAAGAATCTTCTCCACTTATAGAGGTAAGGCTTTCTGGTTGTTAATCTGCAACTAGTCATTAACATTTGTTTGACTTGATCAGTGAATGTTGTTTCTACTGAGGTGAGCCATTGAGAAATCATGCCTGGAGGTGAAGTATTTGTAGGCATGGGTGACAGACTCGGCCACCCTCTTGTGTCAGAAGATGGGGAAGCAATGGAAGGTGCCATGGCCTTCTCCTGGACATCTGAAGCAGGTAAGTGTACCACATGTGCATGGACCAAGCTGGAGCAATAAGGATCACCATGGCTGAGTCCGACATAATTTTGTTGACTACGAATTGGAGGGAAAGCATAGAGGAGTGTTGCATTCCAGGTTACTGTGAATGCATCCCCAAGGGAGTGCATGCCAATGCCCGCGCACAAACAATATTATGGACACTTCTTGTTGGCATTGTTGTAAACAAGTCCACTGTCAGGAAACCCCATCACCTGAACAGCTGATGGAGGATTTGGGGGTCCATTTCCCATTCATGATTGGAGTTGAAATTCCTGCTGAGGTCATCTGTAATGAAGTTGTCCTTGCCCGGTCGATGAGAGGCATGTAGGCAGATGTTGTTTGCAATCCACCATGTCCAAAGATGCCCTGCAAATGGTAGGATCTGGCTCCACCCTGTTTGTTGAAGTAATATGTGGTTGCCTGATTGTCTGTAAAGATTTGAACCATGTTGTTGCGTATGAGGTGTAGAAAATGCTGGCATACATAAAATACTGCTCTGAGCTCTAGTATGTTTATGTGCAAGTTGGATTTCTGTGGAAACCACCATCCCTGAATTTTGAGGGAGTCTGAGTGTGCTTCCAAACCCAGGAGAGAGGCATTCATCAGTGATGGTCACAGATGGAGATCGTTAGTGAAAAGCTACTCCAAGAAACACAGTTCTTTGGTCTGCCCACCAGTCCAGGGAACATTTGATCCTGTTTGGGATTGATACTAATTTGTTGATGCTGTTGTGATATGGTTTGCATACAGTCCTTAGCCACTGCTGCATGGATCTCCTGTGCAGTCTGGCATGCAACACTATTGTAGTGGCTGCTGCCATGTGTCCTAGTAGCTGGAGGCAAGTCCTTGTGGGGACTTGGTGACTAATTTGGGCCATTGATATAAGATCCCATGTAGTCTGGAATCTTTGTTGTGAGAGAAGCTATAGTCTCCATGCAATCAAGGTGAGCCCTCACAAATTCTGTTCTCTGAGCTGGCTAGGAGTTTGCACCTAGAGAGATTTATCTGTAAAGCGAGGGTCTGGTTAGGGAGACCGAGTTCTGCACCTCTTGACTTGTGTTTGCTCTTATCAGGCAGTCTTCAAGGTAAGGAAATATGGAGACCCCCTGTCTGCAGAGATGGGTGGTAAAGACCATAAGCATCTCTGGAAAGACCCTCGGAGCTGTGGAGAGTCCAAATGGCAGCACTGTGTACTGGAAGTGTGCATCGCCAACTGCAAATGTGAGGTATTTCCGATGTATTAGGTGAATAGATACATGGAAATATGTGTCCTGGAGGTCGAGTCTTGACAACTAGTCCTCTTTATTTAAGGCAGGAATTATAGTGGATAGGGTGACCATCTGGAAACTTTGTGGTTGGTTGAGCTTCCTGAGATCGAGAATCATTCTCCCTTCCCCTGAATTCTTCGTTGTAAGGAAGTAGTGGGAATAAAACCCCTTGCCTCTGTAGTGATGAAGTAAGGGTTCTATAGTCCCTAGGTGGAGCAGGTGGTCGATCCCCTGGAGGAGAATGTTCTTATGAGATAGGTCCCTGAAAAGAGATGGGGAGGGAGAGTGGGAGAAGAGGGTAGAAGAAAAGGGGATACAGTATCCACTCTTTATAATGTCCAGTACCCATCTGTCAGTTGTGATGGAGGACCATTGATGGTAGAAGGGTGCTAGACACGCTGGCGAAAAAGTAGGTGGGGTTGTGGTTGCCTTAAGCAGACAGGTGTTACTAGACTCTTGACCTGACCTTCAAAACATCTGCCTCGAAGTTGAGGATTAAGAGGTAGAGGGCTTCTCAGGGGTTTGTCTCCATCTCATTTGGCGTTGTCTCCTTCTGTTGTCGAAATGTCTGTATGCTCGACTAAACGGCATAGGTTTGTATCTTTGATTAAAGAAACTTCCCTGTTTACATCTTTTCACAGGGA
This sequence comes from Pelochelys cantorii, assembly GCA_032595735.1. Lineage (NCBI taxonomy): Eukaryota > Metazoa > Chordata > Testudines > Trionychidae > Pelochelys > Pelochelys cantorii. Next base: position 144,671,767 of record CM064328.1, on the reverse strand, counting down.
CATTAATACCAAGTGTCTTCAATGTGGCTCAGGAGTCTTAAGTTTGTGGATCGATGCATTGGTGGTATCCATGAAGTGCTTGGAGCTCTGGAAAGGAGTATCCTCCACTATGGCCTGTACCTCATGAGGAAGCCATGATGACTTCCTCATCACAATGACCATCATGACAGAATGAGATGCAGTATCCGAGGTGTCTATAGCAGCTTGTAGGGCCATGTGGGAAATCAAGGTGCCTTCACTTATAGCCCTGAACTATTCTCCCTTGTCCTCTGGAAGGCAGCCAATAAAATATGATAGTTGCTTGAAAATATGGTGCGTGTATTTTGTGAGCATTGCGGTGTAGTTGGATATTCAAAGTTGTAGGAATGAAGAGGAATAGGCCTTCCTCCCCATGAGGTCCACATGTTTCCACTCCCTCTCGTAAGGTGTGGTTCTAGCCATACTCTTTTTCCCCTTGGATTAACTGCATCCACAACTAAGGAGTTAGGAGACAGATGAGAAAACAAGAAGTCAGCACCCTGTGGAGTGACATAATATTTACCGTCCAACCTCTTGCAGACTGGTGGGACTGTTGCTGGAGTCTACCAGCAGGGTCCATGAGGGCTGGTTCATTAGTAGGACCAGCTTAGCAGACAGGGAGGAATAAGGTGATTAATTTATGTTGGGTTTCAGGGAAGCTCACTAATGAGACCTCTAAGACATTGGCCACATTCTTATAAAGTTCCCAAAATGATCTAAAATCATCTCCCACCGTGGGAGGAAGGGACATCAGGATGTCATCTGGGGAAGATGATGAGATGTGCATTGGCGGGTGTGAATAGACAGAAGACTCTTCATCATTTGAGGCTGGTTCATCTTCCTCCTGGTAAGCTGATCTGTCCAGGGAGGGTACAGAGGTGGCCTTGGGTGGTGCAGATGGGGTTGGCTGAGGGTGCACCTGTTGTGCCTGCTGGGCTCCGTAGAGTTCCCAGGGGTCCCAGTAGGGCCAGTTAGCCAGCAGGGGCACAGTGGCACAGCCACTGAGGTGGCTGCCACTGAAGCAGTGTTTGCTGTTGCTGCTGTGGCTGCTTTGGAGAAGAGTGCCTTGGGGATGTGGGTACCAACCAAGGGCTCCTCGTCTTCATCACTCAAAAGCGGCAGTGCTGAGCCTGCAGGAGTGGAGAGAGTAAACCTGCTAGATGTGGGCATGCTGTCGGTGCAGAATAGCAGGATCGTCGGCATGGATGTTACTCTGAGCTCCTCTGTTGTTGTGAAAAGCTGCATCACCAGAGTAGTCAGTGCTGACAGCAGCATTGAGGTTGGTACAATTACAACCTGCAGTGCCGACGGTGCCGCATGTGAGGCCGTCAGGGCTGCGTGCTTCTGTTTCTTTGTTGCCGGGGCAGCATAGTTGCTGATGGTGCCGAGTGGGAACTAAGTTTCTTCAGTGCCAACGGTACATCCAAAGGTGCTAATTTGGCCTTTGCCTTCGTCAGCACTGAGACAGCGCCAGACGTTGCCGGCGGCGCCAACTTTGACTTGGGCTTCCTTGTTGCCCACCTTAAGGTATGTCTAGACTACATCCCTCTTTCGAAAGAGGAATGTAAATTAAACAGATCGAAATTGCAAATGAAGCTGGAATTTAAATTTCCCGTACTTAATTTGCATAATGGCGGCTGCACGTTCTTACGACAAAGGGCTTTTTGAAAGTAAAACCGCTGTCTAGGCAGGGTTCTTTTGAAAAAAAGGAGTTACTCACCTTGTGCAGTAACAGTGGTTCTTCGAGATATGTGTCCCCATGGGTGCTCCACTTTGGGTGCTGATGCAGCGGAGATTTTTCCAGCAGTTTTCACCGTGCCGCACACACGCCGTGGCACCCCCTTGTGCTGGTGGTGTCTATTAGGCACGTGTGTATCGCAGCCCCTCCATTCCTTCTCTATCCATGCTGTTAGAGCATGGAACTCCAAAGCAGGGGAAGGAGGGAGGGTAGTGGAGCACCCACAGGGACACACATCTCAAAGAACCACTGTTATTGCACAAGGTGAGTAACTCCTTCTTCTCCTTCGAGTGGTGTCCCCTTGGGTGCACCACTCTGGGTGACTATACAGCAGTTGTAGACCTGTAGAGGTGGGTTTGGAGCCCTGAGCTTGTCACTGAGGATAGCACTGCATGACCCACTGCAGTGGACGATGCAATAGAAGATGAGAGGGCATAGTGTTGTGCAAATGTGCGGTTTGATGACCATGTGGCTGCATTACAAATGTCCTGGAGAGGGACATTATTGAGGAAGGCCGTGGTGGAAGACATGGTCCTGGTGAAGTCAGCTTTGATGACGCCAGGTGGCTGTTTGTTGTGAACGGTGTAACATGTGTGGATACACAAGGAAATCCATTTAGAGATCCTCTGCGACGAGATCGCCTGTCCTTTGGATCATTCTGAGTAGGACAGGAACAGTCTAGGGGATGCTCACCAGGCCCTGGTGCGATCTATGCAAAACGCAAGTGCTCTGCGGACATCAAGGGTGTCCCGGGCCGTGTGGACCGGATCAGCGTGTGGTTTTGGAAAAAAGGCAGGTAAGTGTATAGGTTCATTGACATGGAAGGGGAAAGGAACTTTTGGGAGGAATTTAGGGTGGGGTTGGAGTGTAACTTTGTCTTTGGTGAAAACTGTATATGGGGGATCCACCATCAGTGCGGCAAGTTCACTTACTCTCCTGCTGGAGGTTATTGCGACGAGAAAGGAGACCTTCATCAATAGATATGACAAGGAGCACGTCTCGAGAGGCTCGAAGGGTGGTTTCATCAGACTCTTAAGTACATGGTTCAGGTCCCAGATGGGAGCTAGAGGGCTAACAGGTGGAAAGGTATTTTGTAGACCCTTGAGGAATCTCTTAGCGATTGGACTGGTGAGGAAGGAAGAACCCTCCATGGTGCGATGGAAAGTTGCTATGGCAGCTGCATGGACTCTGATAGTAGTAAGAGCAAGGCCCAGTTCTTTAAGGTGCAGGAGATATTCGAGCAAGAGGGATAGGAGAGCAGTCTCTGAGGTTGCCTGGTGAGTGCGTTTGAACCATTCAGAGAATCTCTTCCATTTGTATAGGTACATTTTTCTGGTGGATTGTCTTCTACTGTTGGTAAGTATTTCTTTTTCTCTTTCTGAACAGGTGGTTTCAGCATCTTTGAGCCATGAAGGAACCAGGCGTGGAGGTGTAGTTTGTGAGGTTCCAGATGGAGAATCCTTCCATGATTCTGTGAGAGAAGATTGCGCTGAGGTGGAAAGGCATATGGGTTGGTGACTGCCAACTTGTGGAAGTAAGGATACCACGTTTGCCTCAACCATGCTGGTGCAATAGGTATCACGCAAGCTTGGTCCACTCTGATCTTGATGATAACCTTGTGGAGAATCGGAAAGGGTGGGAACACATATAGGAGAGGTGCGTCCCACCTGATGGAAAAGGCATCCCCCAGGGAGTGTTTCCCCAACACTGCTCTGGAGCAGTAGAGGTGGCATTTACGGTTGTTCTTGGTTGCAAAAAGGTCTATGTCTGGCTGGCCCCATTATCAAAACATGGAGTTTGAGTGCCTGTCTGTGTACTTCCCATTTGTGGTGGTCGTAAAATTTGCGACTGAGGGCATCTGCCATGACATTTAGCACTCCTGGGAGGTAAGAAGCAACCGGTGTGATTTGATATCTCAGGCACCAATTCCATAATTTGATAGCCTCTGCACATAGGGACAGAGATTGCGCTCCTCCTTGTCGATTGATGTAATACATGTAAGTGGTGTTGTCTGTCATGACACTGATGGTGTTGTGTGCTACCTGAAGTAGGAAGTGTTGGCATGCATATCGTATGGCTCGTAGCTCTCAGAGATTGATGTGTAGTGTTTGTTCCATAAAGGACCATTTGCCCTGGGCTGTAAGGGTTCCGAGATTGGCTCCCCATCCGAGGAGGGATGCATCGGTCATTATGGTAAGAGTGGGGGTAGGTTGTTGGAATGGCACTCCAGCTAATACATTGTGTGGATTCGCCCACCAGTGTAGGGAGTCAAGGACTCGTGGTAGAATAGTAACCGACTTGGAGAGCGGGTCTCTGGATGACGTGTAAAGTGTGGCTAGCCAAGACTGTAGGCACCTAATGTGGAGCCATGCTAGTCTGACGACATAAGTCGTAGAAGCCATGTGACCCAGAATTTTTAGGCATTTGTGAACTGTTGTGGTAGGGGCAACGCATGCTGCTGAGATGAGGCTGCATAGGGCGTTGAACCTGTGATTGAGTAGAGTAGCTTTCGCCATCACAGTGTCGATGAGTGCTCCTATAAACTCCAGTTTTTGGGTTGGGTGGAGCGTGGACTTTGCATAGTTTATGTGAAAGCCAAAGCTGAGCACAAGGATGGTAGTAGTGTGTACCATGTCCTTTGTTTCTTGGAACGACGTGCCTTTGATAAGGCAGTTGTCTAGGTATGGAAAGATCATAACTCCTTGATGACGTAATGCAGCTGTTACAACTGCCAGAGTTTTGGAAAACACTCTGGGAGCTGTTGAAAGACCAAAAGGGAGTACTCGATATTGGAAATGTTGATTGCCCACTATGAAGTGTAGAAAACGTCTGTGCGCCAGGTGAATTGCAATATGGAAATAGGCATCCTGAAGGTCGAGAGCTGAAAGCCAGTCTCCTTGATCTAGTGCGGGGATTATTGTTGCTAGGGTCACCATCTTGAATCGGTGGTAGGCGATGTATTTGTTGAGCTTCCTTAAATCCACTATAGGCCTCCATCCTCCACTCTTTTTCTGTGTTAGGAAATAAGTTGAGTAGAACCCTTGACCCTGAAACTCTGTTGGTACTGGCTCTATGGTACCCAAGCATAGGAGATGAAGCACCTCTTGCTTTAGGAGAGTTTCGTGAGAGGAGTCCCTGAAGAGGGACAGGGTGGGAGCATGGGTAGGAGGAGGAGAAGTAAAGGGGATAGCATAACCATGCTGAATGAGTTCTAGGACCTATTTGTCTAATGTGATCTGAGCCCACTGTTGGAAAAAAGGGCGAAGACGGTGGTTGAACTGTGGTCACGTGGGGAATAGCGTGACCATGGGGGAGGCAGCCTTCTGGATCTTGACCAAAACTTCAAATTTGTTGTTTGGATGTGGATGATTGAGTGGATGCCGATTGGTGTTATTGCTGACATTGTGGCCTGCGTCACTGAGGTCTCTGCTTTTGGTGGAAGTCATATCTGGTCTGAGGCCTATACAGCTCTCTTGGTCTCTGATAGGTGTTATAACTGGCTCTTTTAAATGGGGGTGTGTACATCCCTATGGTCCTGAGGGTGGTATGGGAGTCCTTCATGGAGTGAAGTACTTTGTCTGTTTTCGCTGTGAAGAGATGACTTTTCTCAAAGGGTAAATCTTCAACCTTCTGTTGCAGTTCCCTGGGCACACCTGATGCTTGTAGCCATGATATTTTGTGCATCACGATCGCTGAAGCTCTGACATGTGCAGCTGTATCTGCTACATCCATCATGGATTGCAAGGCAGTACGAAAGATTGTATGGCCCTCTTGCATGATGCTGAGGAGCACAGGTCTCTTGTGTTCTGGCAGGTGTTGAGTGAGTTCTTGTAACTTTGAGTAATTTGAATGATCGTAGTCCGCAAGCATGGCTGTATAATTTGCTACTCTAAGGAGCAGGGTAACAGAGGAGTAAACCTTACGGCCCATGATGTCCATTTTCTTATGGTCCTTGTCGTGTGGTGTTGACCTGATATTAGGCTGTTTAGCTCTGTCTGACCGAATCAACTACCAGTGAATTTGGTGCGGGATGTGTAAAAAGGAAGTCCAAGCCTTTGGGCATGATGAAGTATTTACGATCCGCTCTTTTATTGGTTGGGGTGATGGAAGCGGGAGTTTGCCAGATGTTGTCTGCTGGATCCATGATAGCTTCATCCATCGGGAGAGTTATTCTGGAAGAGGTAGGAGGTTGTAGCGTTCGCAGCAGGCGGTATTGTTTCTCTCGTACCTCCTGCAAATCACGCTCCTGTGCTGGGCTACTCTTTTAAAGAGATCTTGAAATTTCCTTGAATCATCTCCCGGTGGAGGAGTATCAGCAATAACTGCCTTGTCTGAAGAGGAGGATGAGTTGCGCACCAGGGACCTGTCCTTGCCCTCTGACAAAGAGTCTTCTATATCAGAGTGAGCCAGGGAATTAGGGTCTGTAGCTGAAAACGTAGGTTGAGTAGAAGCAGGAGGCGGTTCAGATCTAGTGGAAGGAGTGGTGTGGTGGCTCCTCCGAGAGGGATGTGGGTCCCAAGACTGCCACTGTCCAACATATGGTGGTGGTGGGTAGTTGTAGTACTGTGCATACCATGATAGTGGAGGAGGTGGGTATGCATATGTTATGTGCCCAGACTGCCTGGATGGAGGTCTGAGAGTCAGGCTGGAGTGTTGGGAGGAGAAACGGCTCAGAGGTTCTGTGCTGACCTCGCTTGGAGAGCGCGAGTGATTCAATGATCTGCACGAGTGCACCGATCGTATGGAGGAGCCTGGCGATACCTATGTCATTGGTGTGTGGCTCCTGGCAGGGGAGCCTTGCCATGAGTGCTCTTGGGATGATGCCGAGGTATGCTGCTTGCTCGGTGCCAATGGTGTCGATGGTGCCGTGTGATCGGGGGCAGCATCTCAGTGAGGAGCCTCTTGGATGACGAGGCCGATGACGAGTGAAGATGGTGTTTCGGTGCCAAGCGGTCTCTATGGTGCTCCTTCAGCACGGTCAATGCTTCTGTCTTCCATTTTGGTTCCGACTGTGCTCTTTTATGTGGTGCCGGCATGGACAATGCCACCCCTGACATGCCGGGCCTATCAGCAGTGCTGACCCTTGTGCCTGTCGGTGCCGAGTGTAGCGATCGGGCCAGAGACAAGCCCGTTTTGGAGCGAGACACAGCGGGAGAGGTAGAGGGATACATTTTGTCCATACCTTTCCATTGGGAACCCGGTTTAGGGATCACTGAAATGTCTTCTGAAGGAGGTTGAAGACACTTTTCATAGAGCAAAGTCTTCAACCTGTTGGCCCGGTCGCAACGTGCTCTAGCCGTCAGCTTAGAGCAGTGAGGGCACTTTTGTGTCTGGTGCGACTCCCTGAGACACTTTATGCATTTAGAGTGCCCGTCAGACACGGGCATGGCATCCCGGCACTCCTCACATCTTTTGAAGCTGGGGGATCCTGAGGTGCGGCAAAAAACAGTGGGCCACGAAGGAAAAAATTTTTTTTTTTGAAACTGAGAGAGGTTAAAGGTCTAAAAACTTGGAAGATGAGGTAACTAAGGGAAATAACTGGGGTTTTTTGTTATCTCTCGTTAGGAACAATGAGAGAGAGAAGCTCCGTCTGCTGCCGAGGATGGTAGAGAAGGAACTGAGGGGACGTACTGCACGTGCGCCTAACGGACACCAACGGCACAAGGGGGTGCCACGGCGCATGTGTGGTATGGTGGAAACTGCTGGAAAAATCTCCAGTTGCCAGCACAAGATCGCACCAGCACCCAGAGTGCAGCACCCACGGGGATACCACTTGAAGGAGAACCCCCTTTTTTGAAAGATCCTGTACTCCTGACGACAGATCAAGGAGTACAGGATCTTTCAAAAAAGCATTTTCTTTTTCCAAAAGAACCCCGTCTAGATGGCAGTTTTACTTTCAAAAAGGCCTTTTCTGAAAGAACGCGTGGCTGCCATTATGCAAATGAAGCATGGGAAATTTAAATCCCAGCTTCATTTGCAAGTTTGATCTGTCTAATTTACATCCCTCTTTCGAAAGAGGGATGTAGTCTAGACATGCCCTTAGTGAGGTCCTTGGACCCTCAGGAACCATCAGTACATGGCACCTCCCTGTCCAGTGCCTTGATCAAGGTCAGTGCAGGGGGTATCTTGGGTTTTGCTCCTGTTTTTTGAAGGGGGGAGGGTCACCCTTACTTGAGGAATGGAGTCTCTTCCTAGGCTGGTCAGAGGAAAAGTCCCTGATAACAGAGCGTAAAGGAGCAGCCTTCTCAGACATGGCCAATGGAGAAGGCTGATGAGGTGGAGTTGAGTGCTTTGGATCCAGGGCCAGCCTCACCATGTTTTCAAGGGAGAGAAGCTTGAGTTGCAGCTTCTGGGCTGTTAGTTGCTTGCAGTACTGGCACTGGGTGGTGGCATTTGCCTGCCCCAGACACCAGACATACTATGAATGCCTATCGGAGATGGGGACTGAGAGCCTGAAGGACAGGCAGCATTTGAAGCCTGGGGAACCTGGCATCCCAGGAAGAAAATATTGCCAAGGAAAACAGCCTTAATAGCACAGAGAAATGAGGGTTTTTTTAAACTAACCATAAGTATTATAATTATTTAAACTGTGAAAAACACTATACTTATCTATCACCAAAACTACATTAACAACAAGAAAGTATGATGAATTTGGGGAAAAAACCTGGAGATCAACTGCTGTTCCGACCGATGCTGCCGGCGGCAGAGAAGGAACCAAAGGGGCAGTTGGCTGCGCATGCATAGTAACAGCACCATGCATGTCATCTACGCTGCTTGCGTGGCCTACCAGAGGGCACTGCTACCAAGAATCTCAGATTAGGCACGCAGTGGTGCCTAGACACCTAATAAGATTACTCCAAACTCACACTGGTACTTTTGAAAATTTTACCCTCAACATTATGAGGGGGGAAAATTAGCTTATCATTAAGACATTCCTTTGTAAAAGTTATATAGCTTGATCTTTGGTTGATTAAAATCAGGGTAGCTTCACAAATGAAGCATAATTGCAGCTTCACTGAACTTGCTTAAAAAGGAGTCAGGAGCATCACAAAATGCTTGGAGAACAGTACCCTTAGTGTTCTTCTCATGTTATTCTGGAAGATACTCCCAATAAGGCGTATGCACTGACTGAACAATGCGTATGCTAATGCAGGTTAACAGAACTGGGAAACTGGTTAATCTTAGTTTAGCTGGGAGAAGGCTTAGAGAATGTAAAATTACTAAACATCAGAATTAACAAACCAGGTGTTAATGCTGGGAATTATGAACCCAGGAGAACTCTCAGATTACACTCAGGAGATTTGGGGTAAGGGGTAGAAGTAAACTGAGCATGCTTTCATAGAACATAGAGAACTTTTTTGAGTATGGAATCATCCAACATCAAAGGAAGCTGACATGGAGGAGAGACAGACAGACTCCATGATTCGTAGGACAAGCCATGAACTGCAGTAAGGGGATCCTGAACATCCTAGAAACTCTGATCTAAGCCTAGCTCATGCTCCAGAGTAGTAATGTAAATAAGGTGAGCAAACACATTTAGAGATTTATTATTTTTGACTGGATATGTATAGCTTTTGTACTGGCTAAAGCAAGGTGTAACTGTGTTTAGAAACTTTTATGTTATATGGCTTCACCTATCATGTATCCCTAAAGAGTTAAATAGTAAGTTCAAAGTGTCCACAATTTTGGAGTTCTAGGAGATGGTGTCCTTAAACTACTCATATATCTGGAGGGGTTAGGAGAGACACAACACTGATCTTGGAGTCAATGTCAGCTGGGCTACACTGACACTTTTCCAAGAGGGAGTAACAGAGAGTGTATGCCTAGGAAGTCTGTTACTGAAACACAGGAAAGATGCAGTGCTGCAGCCTATTCAGACCAAAGGGAACTTAAGGCACATGGGGCTCACAGATGTGGGACCCAAACAGTAGCCTGGAAGGTGTCCAGGAAAGAAAGCTTTACCAGGACTGTGTGAAAATGCATATAGGCCTTTTTTGATTTATATCATTTGAATAAAACTTTATTTTGTATCATTTGAATAAAACTTTATTTTGAAGAAGTTGTTTTTGAGTCACACTAATCAGATTGTTGGTCACGGACTCCCAGAGGAAATGGCTTAAAGGTGCTAAACTCAGTTGTGTCTTTCAGATAGACAGGATTAAAAAATAGCAGGGCTGCAGCCCAGAGTTAAAGTTTAAGAGTTGTAAAGCTGCAGGGTACAACCACAGAGAGAGATTAATGCAGCCAGGTTTATAACCTAGTGAGGGGACACAATTAAGAAGATCTAAATGGGATCTAAAGCACAACTCACCTCGTAACCATGACAGCAGGTCTGCTGGGTAAACATGCCCTCAGGAACTCATCAGAACAATTCAGCAGATCAACATTTTGGCACCTAACTTCTGCAAGCAATATATTCTGAGGAACTGAACCATAAGCCCAAATGATAACTTTCAAACTTAATTACCGTGTCATATGCATTGTCAAAGTTTGCCACATCTTCACGAAAAATTTCAACAGATTCTAGGAGATTACTCTTAAATTTCGGCTGAACTTGAACTAACTCATCTTGAACACTGACCTAAAATATAAATGAATGTCCATTTATTAATAAATGATTGAAAAAAGTTACTTTTTAAAAAATGGTAATAAAGGGATATCAAAATTCTATATTATCAAGCTGACTTTTTAAATTTAAAAAAACCTACAGACTCATTGGACAAAAAATACCTTTTTATTCAGACAACTCAATATGAAAAGAGCGTTTGAAAAAATCAGAACAAAAACCCAAACACCTTTAAGGCATTATTCTTAAAAGATGCTGTAACTTCCTCATCTTTAAAAAATTTAGAGTGGTCAAAATTAACTAAATTACAAAAGATCAAAACCTGAATATCATTCATACTGAGAGGTTTTTTTTAAAGTATTAGGAAAGGACAAAACAAAAGAACAGGATTCAGCTGCACTCTGAAGGTATGTTTCAGGGTGGAAGCTCTCCCGCAGGGCCTCCTGGATACTGACAGCCCTCCAATGGACCTCCTGGATGGCAGCCTGCAGAAAGTGCAGCCAGGCTCGCAGCAATGCATCCAAGAGAAGCACCAGAGTGCCCAGGGGCAGCTCTGGCTCCATGCTGCCGAGTGCTGTGGTGTCCCGAGTGAGGGTGACCAGAGCACACAGAGACAAAATGCTTTGCTGTCCCTCATCAAGGTAGACAAGCAAGCAGGGAAACCTGAGAACTGGCTGTCTGGGGGGGGTCCCTTTAAGCACAGACCTCAGATAGCCTCCGGCAGCAGCCCCACACAGTAAGTCCTGACCTGGTGCCCTGCTGGAACTGGTTCCGGCCAGCCTTAAATGTGATTCAGAGTCCACTCAGTGTGGATGCGCTATTTCGAAATAAGCTATTTCGAAATAAGATATTTTGAAATAACACTGTAGTGTAGACATACCCTGAGGGTGTGTCTACACTGCATGGCTTACCTTGAAATAAGTCATGCAAACTGAGCTACATCAATTGCGTTGCTTATTTTGAAATAGCTTGTTTTGAAATTGGGAGCATATACACCGCACTTATTTCAAAATAGAGCACTCTTCTTCTGACTTCCCTTACCCCTCGTACAATGAGGGTTAGAGGAGTCAGAGTAAGAAGTCCTTCAGCTTGACAGTATTTCAACATTATTTTGAAATAACTGCCTGCCATGGAGATGCAGAGTAAGTTGTTTTGAAATAACACTCGTTACTTTGAAATAATGTTGCTGTGTACACTGACACTATAAAATGTGTGAAACTTACTTCTCTATCATTTTAAGAAGGGACTATTACCTTGTCTACTCTTGGAACAGTACAGCATATGTATCAGTTCCTTACTCTCATCTAAGCCTAATTAAACATACTATCTTCTAATAACAAAAGGACAGTTCCAGATACTTACAGCTTTGGTCTGTAATTTGTTAAAAGAATATCTAAGTGTATCAACTCCTTCCGATTCCTCTTTTGTCACCTCAACTTCAAATCTATTTAAAATACTATATGCTTCCTATAAAGGAAGAAAAATAATTCATTTTTCCAATTGAAATTTATTTGCAGGAACACAAACTTTGTAAATATGCATTAAAAGAATACAGTCAACTTAGTTTAGACCCAAAAAGAAACAGTCTCTGACACAGCAGATATAACTAATCTTGTAATGACCAGTGCTGTGTGAAATATTAGAGGCAACTTAATAAACACTAGATATTGTCTGCATTAATGTTCACAGAACTGCCTAAAACGTATTATTATTGAATGTTTTTCATGCTAATTAATTTTTTCAAAGTTGATTATAACTTTTCATATTATCTGGGTAACACATGCAGATTTTGAGAAACATTCCCAACTCTGGATGATTTATAAACACCACACTGCATATGTCAGAGTTTTTCCTATCACTCTGTTTACATGAAATATTATTACAGTATGTTCAGACTAATTTATCAAGAGCTTTCACATATACTAAAACCAGGATGAGGCTAACATTGTTGGATTTTTATGCAATTTGGTTTTGTTAATGTGGAGGCTTAAATATGCTCTTGTTTACCTACCCTCATTGAAGAAATAGCTCTGCAGGAGAAGGACCTAGCTGCCTGCTAGTGAGCTACCACAGACAAAACAGTGCTGGGGAAAAGGCAGAGTGAGCCAGGGAAGCTCTGGTCTGAGTAGTCCCAGGCTGAGGCTCAGCAACAGGAGCCTGAGTGGTATTAGGGCTGCAGGGAGGCATCCAGGGCAGGTGAAGGCAGCAGGTCCACACCCCCACCCCATTTCAGACTGCAGTTTACCCTAGAGGCAGGGGCTAGATGATGACTGGAAGTGGGCCACTGAAGCAAGGTGGGTATAGGTGACTGGTGTCCATGAGAGGGGGCATCCCAGAATGTGGGGCAGTAGCCTGAGGGAAGGGCACTGCGGTTTGGGAGGGATGCAGGTCTTGATACAAGTTGATGCATAATGGAAAGCAGGTGACAGTGGGAGAGACATCAACCAGAAGAGGGTGCACCAGAGGCTGGTTTGAGTTAATTCCCACAGTGACCAGCAGGAGACATCATGACAGTGAGTCACGAACTGCTATAGTAAGCCATTTGCATGTTGTGTACTTGCAGCTTATAGTGACTACAACTTACAACCGCTTGTGAATACAGTTCTGTCATCCCTGCAACCCTTTATGCTTGAAAACCTCATTCTGTCTCAACCCAAGCCTTCACCCCTCCTTTTCCAAATACTTCCTTAACCCATGCTTCAGTAAGGCCTATAAACTATAAAGTGTAAACTGTAGACCTTAAACTCTTTTGTTTGGGACCTTATCTTTATACACCTGTCTTAGTACCTAAGATGCACTTAGAGCTGTTAAAATAAAATAATCAGATTCAGTAATACTTTTCTTACACATTTATAACAACGTGAATTGGCTATATTAGAAGATCTGTTGAACTCAGCTACTACTATCAGAAATTATTATTGTACGATAATCACTGTGGTTCACTATCACTTCCATGATTGTCTGCATACAGCATACAGGTCATAAGAATCAGTAGAACACTGGGTACGTGGCAGAATCCCACTATGGAACAAAATGACTTATATTTTTCTAAAACTACTAATGTTGGTGAAGATATTGTTCCATGTCTCCACTTCTGCATACACTTGTAGAAACTCTGCCTATTCTTTTAATTGTGCTGTTGATGGTAGTTAGTGCTGCTAGCTTAAATTCATCAGGGAGCTGAGTGAGGTGACTACTTTTCTCAAGTAGACATGCTTTGGGCTGCTTTAATGAGAGAAATTTTATATGTGAAATAGCTTAGAACTCACAGATAATGGATCATTAGAAAATATAGTGAGAATCTTAACCCTCCAGGATGACACAAAGGACAATGAATGACTCATATTCCTAATTTGAAAAAAAAACCTACTAGAACAGGGCTTGCCTAAGGGCATATCTGAATTAGGGGTTGGATCAACAGGAAGCAATCAAGCCAGGGTTTGTGTGTCAATTTATCTTGTCCAGTATAGACGTGACAAATCAACCACTGAACATCCTCCCATGAACTCGAGTACTCTACCTGAACAAGAAGAGTAAGAGCATCAGCAATTAACTTACCTCAGTGAAGATACCATGGTAAGCAGACCTTAGTATGTCGATTTCAGTTACATTATTCACATAGCTGAAGTTGTGTAACTTAGATCGACGTACCACAGTGGTGAAAACTAGGCCCCAATTAGGGAAATTTACATCAATGTAACTACATCACATTGGTTACGTTGATGAAACCCCCCTCGTGTACACACACTGTACTAGTGCAATATGAGGTTTTCACTGTGAACACAATATGGAGTTATACCAATGCAAATTTCCATGATAGAAAATCCTCTTATTTGAAATTAACATCAATATCCAGCAAACAAGCACAAGAGAATCACAACAAATGCACTAAACCAGAAGAAGGACTTTCCTGCTTTATGTATTATCCAGACAGAATACTGCTAGTGATATGAAAATGAAACATAACCCCTGAGAGGCATACATTATTGTGTTGACTATACAAATAATATTAGTGTGAAGTATTTTATAGATGGGTAGATAGATTTGGTTCCTCTCTCCCACCCCCACAAGTATCTTCAAAGTAGTCAGACAACACAGGACAGAAACCAGTTAAAAGAGGTAACAAAAACAGCATGTATGAAAGCTGAATTATAGCACTTGTTGGTATTTCTGTGTTTTTTATTTTTAATAGTGGCTGTAAATCTTTAGCCCTCCATGAAAGAGGGCTAAAGATTTTAGAGATACTGAAAATAATGTTATTCTTTAATGTCAGTGACATCCAACATAGAGAACTACTAAAATCAAAGAAAACAATGAAAGGAAGACTCAGCCTATTTCATCAAACAAAATTAAAGGTACAACACCAAGCATACACTAATCTTTGTTATATTATCATGTATGCCTATGTCTTTGCTCTTACATTTGTTCTTTTTATATTTTATAATCACTTGATTTATTTAACCACTACCTTTCCAGTTTCATGGCAGTCTACAGTAAAACCTGTGTTATCTGGCATGCTCGGGGATTAGGGCACGCCAGTTATCTAAAAATTCTGGTTATCTGAGGGTCCCATCAACCTAAGTGCTATCTGGTGAGATGCTACAAAACTATTGGATCTCAGGCTCCATCTGGAGAGACAATCTGGAAGCTTCCAGAAAGGTCAAGCACAGTGGTATGCAACCTTTTTGGAGCTGCGACCCCCGTGCCGCAGGGGCCACCAGCTGTCCAGCACAGCTCCCGGCCAGCTGGATCATAGAGGCGTGCTGCGAGGCTGTGCCCAGCCTTGTGTCAGCCGGATCAAAGTGCTGCACCGCGCAGCCGCGCCCAACCCTTGGCCAGCCAGATTAAAGTGCTGCACAGCCGCGCCAAGCCCCTAAGAAATTTTCTGGTTTCTGAAGTTTTGCAGATAGTTAAGTGCTGGAAAGCACAGGTTTTACTGTAATTAGAATTCAGAATGGAAAATGTTAGTCTTCAGCTTTTCCCTCCTACAAAAGATGGACAAAAGAAATTTAAAAACTGGAAAAAATAAAACTAGAAAAATGATGCATATACCGGCAGTGTATTTTAACTTCTTAACTGAAAAATAGTTCTATGCAGGGAACCTGGAAGGATGAAAGATAAGATTGCTGGAGATTCTATCTGTGTGTACAGAAAAGGGTAGGACTAGGATGATAAGTATCAAGATAAACAGAGGTGCCGGGATACAAAATAGAAGAAGTATTTTGTTTTCTTCCTTCAAAGTAGAGACTGGAGGAAAATATGCTCATCATTAGGGTTCTCCGAGTTTATTTTTAAAAATCCCAAATTCTAAATAAATAATTACTCAAAAGAAAATAAGATGTGTCTTACTTCAATAGGTCCTAACGTCATATCCATTTGTATTTCATTATCACGTATGTTAGCCAAAGCTTCCATTGCAAATCTGACGTCATCTAAGTCACGAATAGGTCGAGATAATTTCTTCAAATATTCAGTTATAAACGATATCATGTCTGTCATTTTCTTCTTGTATTCCTCATTTAAGTAACGACAAAGTAGCATCTTCCATGCTTTGGCTTCAATTGACAAAGCGAGTTTCAATGGTCCTGGTTTAAAAAAAAAACAGCATTTGATTGCATCTAAATATTAATGCATCAAAGACAACTAAACTATTTATATACAAGAGAATCATGTGTACATCTTTAAAATATAATCATAAACAGAAAAATTACTGTATAACGTGAACTGAATTACATTCTACAGCTTCATAATCATTTCAAAATTATTTCACTTAATGTCTGGTTGCTTTGTACATTTTATCATCTTTAAAACATCTTTAGATTTCTCCCTAAAAGATCAAACATATAAGATGACTAACAAAAGAATAAAAGTAATCACTTATATTGCATTGTTTCAAATTCACAGTCAAGATCTTCATTTTGTGTAAATTAGTATAGCTTTGTTAAAGTCAATGGAGCTAAACTGATTTATATTTGAGGATTTTTCATCTTGGACTTATCCTCTTTTACATGACTGAATTCAGAATAGTCCACAAGAAAATTTTTGAATTGTTACATCATATCACAATCAGGTAATACACTCATTCCCGACAGAGAAACAAGAGCCAACAATTGCTTCTATTCCTGATCATTTTTGGAATGAGTAAACATTTCAATAAACAACACTTCTGAACTCTAATGACAGAATATGAATAATTGTTGACCTACTATAATCATTATGTTCATAAAACAAGAACTGCACATAAGTTACTTCTTCTGTTATGTGATTGCCAACATGTTCTCATCTGAGAACTACACAGCTGAATTTGAAAGAGTGTGTTGATGGCTGCAGTTCAAACTTCTAAAAAGAGGCTTAAATTTTTGAACCAATGATTCTGAATGTTCTTTGAGGTCCATACATATATACATATTGCAGGGGTTTCTTAATTTTACCAAGTGCTTAACTTCAATAATATTGTGTAACAATGAGTTCCTCTGACTTATTATAAAAAAAAAATCAGTTCAATTTTGCTATCTTTCCATTAACTGAACGTCCCTATTCAAAAAGATGAACTGAAGTGCACAATCTACTGACTCTATACCATCCATTCATTAGATCTACATCCTGGCCTTTCTTGTTCATTTTTCTCTTTAAAATAAAGTAATGCTTTTTTTTCAGTTTCTTTCCATATGGAAGTTTTTTCCAGGCCTATCATTCACTTCCTCTGTTTCTGCTACATTGTGTGTAGTGTAGTATAGTGCAGTGTAGTTATAGCCAGGATAGTCCCAGGACCTTAGAGAGACAAGGTAGGCCACTCTATCCTGAATGGTCCTTGGAATATGAACTAACTTACTAAACAGTCTGTTCCACCTTACACTTAACTGTGATACTTGAAGTACCTTTCCTAGACCTGAAGAAAAGTTGTGTGTGGCTGAAAAGCTTGTCTTTCACTAACAGAAGTTGGTCTAATAAAAGATATTACGAGTCACCCTATATATTAAATAGGGTGACTAGAACTCAAGACAGTATTTCAAATAAAGTCATACCATTGACTGAAACATACACACTATTGTAAAGTTTTCACTATTTTCCATCCTATTCTTCATGAATGCTGATATTTTACTGGGTTCTTTTTACTGCTGCTGATCATATAAGCAGAGGGATTCATTAAGCTGCTCACATTAAGTTTCTTTCTTGAACAGGTACACTTAATTTAGAACCCAGCAAATCATAGAATCATAGAATCAGTCATGGGGCTGGAAGAGACCTCAAGAGGTCATCAAGTCCAGCCCCCTGCCTAAAGCAGGACCAATCCCAACTAAATCATCCCAGCCAGGACTTTGTCAAGCCGAGACTTAAAAACCTCTAGGGATGGAGATTCCACCACCTCCCCATGTAACCCATTCCAGTATTTCACCACCCTCCTAGTGAAATCGTTTTTCCTAATATCCAAGCTAGACCTCCCCCACTGTAACTTGAGACCTTTGCTCCTCATTCTGCCATCCATCACTACTGAGAACAGCCTCTTTTGAACCTCCCTTCAGGAAATTAAAGGCTGCGATCAAATCCCCCCTCACTCTTCTCTTCTGCAGACTAAATAAGCCCAAATCCCCTCAGCCTCTCCTCATAGGTCATGTACTTCAGTCCCTTCATCATTTTGATTGCCCTCCTCTCGACCCTCTCCAATGCATCCACATCCTTTCTGTTGTGGGGGGCCCAGAATTGGACGCAATACTCCAGATGTGGCCTCACCAGTGTCAAATAAAGGGGAAGAAGTTACTCACCTTCGTGCAGGAACGATGGTTCTTCAAGATGGGTCCCCATGGGTGCTCCACTCATGGTGTCGGGCTCATCCTGGTACCGCAGCTTGGATGCTTTGCATAGCTGTATTCAGCCGGGTCGTGCATGCGCGGTGTGCAGCATGCACTGTTCACGCTCTTTGATCTTTGTGTGTACCCGGCACTCCGCTCAGTTCCTCTCACCTTTCGGTATCTACAAGGATACAAAAAGAAACAACTTCGGAACGGGGAGGAAGGGCAGGACGTGGAGCACCCATGGGGACCCATCTTGAAGAAACATCGTTACTGCACGAAGGTGAGTAACTTCTTCTTCTTCTTCGAGTGGTCCCCGTGGGTGCTCCACTCATGGTGACTTTGTAGCAGTACTCATGTTGCGTTCCTGAAGTTCAGGTTTGTCAATGACTGAAAGTACTGCTGAGGTCACCAAGAAACCAGGTGTCCACGACCTCACTATTGCGTAGTGATTCATAAAGGTCAAGTTTGAGGACCATGTGGCTGCCCTGCAGATTTCTGGCAGTGAGACTCCTCTGGCAAACACCATCGATGTTGCCACTGCCCTGATGGCGTGTGCCCTAGCTAGTGTCTGGAGGGGCTTGTTGCGGATCAAGTGACACGTGGTATGCAAGAAACTATGATCCTGGAAAGACTCTGAGAGGACAATGGTTTGCCCTTGGAGTGGCTTGCTATAGATACTATTAGGCGGTCGGTTCTGCACCAGGTCCATGTTCTGTCTATATAAAATGCTATAGCTCAACATACATCGAGGGTATGGAGTAGCGAGTGTCAAGTAGAAGCATGTGGCTTTGGATAAAAGATGGGTAAGATGACGGGTTCATTGACATGAAATCATGAAGCGACTTTAGGGATAAAGGCTGGATGAATATGCAATGTGACCGAGTCCTTGTTGAAAACCGTGAAGGGTGGCGTTGCCATTAATGCCGCCAATTCACTAACCCTATGGGTGGACGTAATTGCCAATAAGAATACCACTTTCATGTTGAGCATAGATAACGACGTGGTGGCTAGTGGTTTGAAGGGTGGATACATCAACGTGTGGAGGACCAAGTCCAATCTCCAAGCGGGGGGCACGGGTCTTCGCAGGTGTTTTAGGTTTGCTATTCCCTTAAGCAATCTCTTGGTCATGGGATGAGCAAAGATGGACTGACCGTCGATGGTGGCATGGAAGGAAGTGATTGCTGATAGGTGTACCCTCAGGGTAGAGATTGACAGACCTGCTTGGTGGAGGGAGAGGATATAACCAAGGATTTTATGCATCGGTGCCAAGTGTGGTTCGATGTCACTGTTCTTACTCCAAGCCACGAATCTCTTCCATTTTGCCAGGTAAGTCCTTCTTGTACTTTGTCTTCTACTGTTCAACAGTACTGTCTTCACTGCTTCTGAACAAAGTTGCTCTTCTAGTCTGAATCAGCTAGGAGCCACCCTGTTAGATGGAGGGTCTCTGGTCTGGGGTGTAGCAGGAACCCCTGGTTCTGAAAGAGAAGATCTGGGAGGAGTGGCAAGGTATGTGGTGATAACAGGGACATCCTGTGAACAGGGCCGGACTAAGGGGTGGGCTAGCCAGGGCGCCAACCTCTGGGGGGCGCCTGGCTCCCAGCGGGCTGCAGTGGCCGCCCAGGGCGGGGGCTGTGTTAACCCCCGCAGCACCAGCCAGCAGCGCCCTTCCCCCCGTGGTCGCAGGGCCCAGCACAGCCAGGCGCAGCCCGCCCCGGGCAGCCCTGGGCTGCGTGCCATCAGCGGTGGCCGGGCCGACTGGGCAGCACATGCGCCGTGCGTCCACCCACGCACCCCGGGGGCGGGCCCACGTATGCGTCGTGCGCCCGGAGGCAGGGCCGCACGTCCCAGGGGTGGGCCCACGCATGCGCCGTGCACCCAGAAGCGGGGCTGTGTGCCCCGCGGGCAGTGCCTCGCGCCTGGGGCCCGGGGTGCCAAAATGGCTCGGGCCGGCCCTGCCTGTCAAGAAAAGGGTACCACGGTTGTCTTGCCCAGGCTGGTGCTAGGAGTATGACTTGGGCTGAGTCTTCTCTGATTTTCTGTATTACGCTCGGAATAAATACCGTCGGTGGGAATGCATAGAGCAGAGGAGCTTCCCAATGGATTAACAGTGCATCTCCAAGGGAGCCTTTGCCCATGCCTCTTCTGGAGCAGTAAAGGTGACACTTCCTGTTGCTGTAGGTCACAAAGAGGTCTATTTGTGGCGATTCCCAAACTCAGAAGATGTTGTCCAGGACATCAGAGTGGATTTCTCACTAGTGGTTGTGAGGGAAATATCTGCTGAGAGCATCCGCTGTGACGTTGCTTGTGCCTGGAAAGTAGGATGCTACCAGAGTAATGTGGTTTTGTATGCGCCAGTTCCATAAGCTGACTGCCTGTGCGCAGAGTAGTCGGGATCATGCTCCTCCTTGTCGATTGATATAATACATAGTTGCTATGTTGTCCGTAAGGACTCAGATGGTTGTGCCAGTAATGTGCATGAGGAAATGTTTGCAAACGAGGAATATCACTTTTAGTTCCAGGAGGTTGATATGGGAAATGGCTTCCGCTGCGGACCATCTGCCTTGCACCGACATGCCATTGATGTGTGCACCACAGCCCAAAAGGGAGGCGTCTGTAGTCAGCTGGGCCGATGGCTGTTGGCGTTTGAATGGAACCCCTGCTAGTAGGTTTTTGGGGTTCAACTACCAACCCAGGGATCTGCGAACTAAAGCAGTTGGGTTTATCACCTTGTGCGTGGAGTGCTTAGTTGGAGTATACACCGACACCAGCTAGTGCTGCAGACAGCAAAAGTGAAGACTCGCATGTTGAACTACGGAAGTGGTGGCCGCCATATGCCCCATGAGGCGGAGACAGGTAAGTACAGTGACTGTAGGGGCATGGATGACTACCAGGGCCAGCTCATGTATAATCCAAAAACGCTCTTGTGGTAAGTACGCACGGGCCATGGTGGAATCTAGATGTCTACCTATGAAATTTATACTCTGTGTAGGATCTGGAGACGATTTCTGCTCCTTGATTATGAGCCCAAGCGATAGAAATGTTTGCCTGGTTACTGTAACCATGTGTAGTATCTCTTGTCTTGACTTGCCTTTTATAAGGCAGTCACCTAGATACAGGAATATGATTACATCTCTGCGCCATAGGTGAGCCGCTACAACCACTAGGGTTTTTGAAAACACCCTGGGAGCCGATGCAAGTCCAAATGGTAGCACGTGGTATTGGAAATGATCATCTCCAATGGTGAAACGGAGAAAATGTCTGTGAGCTGGATGTATTGCTATGTGAAAATACACGTCTTGCAAGTCGAGGGCTGCAAAGCAATTGTCCTTCTCTAGTGATGGTATTATCATGGAAAGGGTCACCATCTTGAACCTTTGACAGCGGAGGTACTTGTTCAACTTCTTGAGGTCGAGGATAGGCCTCCATCCTCCAGTCTTTTTTTCTGCAAGAAAATACCATGAATAAAACCCCCTTCCTCTGAACTGAGGAGGAACAGCCTCTATGGGTCCTATGGAGAGCAGACGCTTGGCCTCTTCCTTCAACAGGGTCTTGTGAGATGGTGGTGAAGGGGATGGTGAGCCCGGATACCATGAGTTGTAATACCCAGCGGTCCAATGTAATCGCCACCCATTGATCTTGAAAAGGTTGAACTCAGTGATGAAAAATATGAGTGACCTGTTGTTCTGTCTTCACTGTAAGGACCTGTTGCATGCTCTTGACCAAACCATCAAACTTGCTGCTTGGAGTTTTGTTGATTGACTGTATGGAATGGTTGGGGTCGCTGTCTTGCACACGATTGACAAATTCGGCACTATAGGTCACTGTTACTGTTGTTGTCTCTGAGGGTATGTCTACACTAGCTCGTTAGTTCGAGCTAGGTAGGGTAATGAGGGCAACCGGAGTTGCAAATGAAGCCCGAGATTTAAATATCCCGGGCTTCATTTGCATGTTCCCGGGCGCCGCCATTTTTAAATCCCCCTTAGTCCGAACTCCGTGCCTGCGGCTACACGCGGCACCGACTAGGTAGTTCGAATTAAAGCCCCTAATTCAGACTACCGTTACTCCTCGAATTAGGGGCTTTAATTCGAACTACCTAGTCCGTGCCGCGTGTAGCTGCAGACACGGAGTTCGGACTCAGGGGGATTTAAAAATGGCGGCGCCCGGGAACATGCAAATGAAGCCCGGGATATTTAAATCTCGGGCTTCATTTGCAACTCCGGTTGCCCTCATTACCCTACCTAGCTCGAATTAACGAGGTAGTGTAGACGTACCCTGAGAGGGGTAGTTATACCTGTTCTGGTATGGATAGTATCTCTTGTGTCAAAAGGGGTGTGTGTACATCCCCAGGGTGTGGAGTGTAGACTGGGAATCTTTCCCGGAGTGGAGGACCTCATCTGTCTTTTCTACAAACAACTTGTTTTTGTCAAATGGGAGGTCTTCCACTTTCATATGAAGCTCCTTTGGGACTGCTGTGGAAGTAAGCCAAAATGAACACCTCATCACTATTGCAGTTGCAGTGGTGCGGGCTGCTGTGTCTGCCACATCCAGCGAGATCTGCAAACTCGCTCGTGCCACTGCAAAACCCTCTTGCACAAAAGACTTTAAAAGGGGACGCTTGCTTTCCGGCAGGTATTGAAGAAGCTGTGCTATCTTTTCATAATTGTCAAAGTTGTGATTCGATAACAAGGCAGCATAATTAGAAATGTGTAGGAGCAGGGTTGCCAAGGAATATACTTTCCTGCTGAATATGTCTAGCTTTTTGACATCTGGTGTTGTCTTATACTGTGGTGTTTTGGCCCGCTGTTGTGCTGATTCTACCACCAGTGAGTTCAGCTGTGGGTGGTTAAAGAGGAACTCAAGATTCTTGGACAGGACAAAATATTTCTTGTCCGCTCTCCTGCAGGTCAGTGGCACCGAAGCTGGTGTCTGCTAGATGATGTCTGCTGTCTCCATAATGGCTTCATCAATAGGGATGGCAACTTTCGCGCTCTGCCTTGGGTGCAAATTTTTCAGCAATCAATGCTGTTTCATTTGCACTTCTGTTAGCTGGATTTCCTGGGACTGGACAACTCGCTTGAAGAGGTCCTGGAACTGTTTAAAATCATCCAGTGGAGACGTGTCCGCTGGGAAAACCACCTCGTCCAGTGAAGAGGATGAGAAGTCAGGAATTGGATTTTCCTCTGCTTCCGACAATTATCCATCCTCCAAGTCCGAACGCTGTGTTGTGGCACCCGGGCTGTGTGTTGGAGAGGTCAGCTGATGACTATGGTGTTGCTGTGGCGACGTGTGCCCCGCTGTCGGTGGGTTGGCACGTGAGGGTTGTTGGTGTGCACGGTGGTGGAAGTGTGAACGTGACAAGTACGGAGAATCATGGTGATGATCATAATATTGATCTGATGGGTGAGGCGACGAACACCTGGATGATCTACAACTGGTATGTTGCCTCTCGTAGGTGGCATGCAGAGAATAGTGATAGTGTGGCGACCGTCTGTATGGTGGAGAGTAGGATGGTGCCTGTAGTAGTCGCTGTAGTGCGGGTGCCCATATGGGGAATAGCATCTGTGGTAGAACTGCTGTCTTCGGCTGTGGTGCCAATAGGCATGGTGCAGAGGCAATTGATACATTGGAGGAGAAGGAGAAGGACCTGGTGAAAATCTTGGAGAAGGGGAGTGGGAAGTCCCGTCTCCACATTTTAAGAGAAGCTTTTGCCGGTGGCTCTGAGTGCCTCGGTGCTGGCTCCGGTTCCTGCTCCAGTGCCGGTGTTTGAGCAAGTTGCAGCACCGCTGCGTTTGCCAGTGCTGGGGCTGTTTGTGTTGTAGGACCACCGCACGGCACCAACAACACTGCTTGGTGTGTTGCTGGTGCCAGCAGAGTTCCATCCAGTGCTGCTGCTGTCCATGCAGATGGCCGTTGCTCCGGCGCCGCTTGCAAGATTGAGCGGAGTGGTGCCAGCACCTTTGTAGTGCGGGTGCCACTTGTCGACACTGAGGCTGCTTTCGGCACCAAAGAGGCTCTTTCAGACACTGCAGCCTTCTTCACTTTTGTTCCCGACCCAGGTATTGAGGGTTGCAGGACAGAGCCAGAGGACCCTGGCTTATCTCCTGCAGTCCTCTCAGATGGGAGCGATCTGCCAGGGCAGATTTTCTTCCTTTTATCTGCCAGCAGTTCAGGGGAAGAGACCCTTCTCTTCTGGGTCCCCCAAGTTGTCCAGCAGTCATCCTATCGAGGTCTAGCACCTTGTCCAGCAGCAACATCTTGAGGCACATTTCTCTGCCACGGCAGGTGTGGGCTGTCATTTTTGATCAGTACCCTCATTTCTGGGGAATATGGTTTTCCCCTAAACAGCGTATACACACTGAATGCCCATCAGAGGCTAGCATGCGCTCGCTGCATAGGGCACACTTTTTGAAGCCTGGGGATCCAGGCATGACTGGGTTAAACTTTTCCTCCTGTGAAAAGCCTTATCTGTAAGACTCCCTGTGGCTAAGGCTGTTAGTCAGTAACAGCAGGAAACCACAGGAAGCCAGCTTTAAGGAAGTGTTAACAAGTTTTTTGTTTTTTGTAGATTAGAGAAGAACAGTCAACAACCGGATAACTATTTACAAGTAATTAACTACAGATCCCCTGAGGGGACTGAGAAACTACTGAAGGGATGAAGAGAGAATTGGAGCTCCTTCTGTGGCAAGGGATGGTTGAGAGGAACTGAGCGTGTTGCACTCGCGACCTGGCTGAATACAGCTATGCAAAGCCTCCGAGCTGCGGCGCCTGGATGAGCCTGACACCATGAGTGCAGCACCCATGGGGACCACTTGAAGAATAACTTCTCTAGATCTGCTGGCAACACTCCTCCTAATGCAGCTGAATATGCCATTAGCCTTCTTGGTTACAAAGCACAGTGTTGATTCACATCCAGCTTCTCATCCACTGTAATCCCCAAGTCCTTTTGGATATGTCTACACTACAGCGTTATTTCGAAACATCTTATTTCGAAATAGTTAATTCAAAAAAGCCATCAACAGAGTGCTGCTCCGCAGAGTCATCCACCTCACTGATGTGGACACAGTGATCGAGGTGTTTGGCGCCCTGGGCTTACCCAACTGCGGGGGGGGGCAATCGACGGGATGCACATCCCCATCCTTGCCCCGGACCACCAGGCCTTCCTGTACATCAACCAAAAGGGATACTTCTCAGTCATCCTGAAGGCTGTGTTTGACCACTGGGGCCAGTTCATGGACATTAACGTGGGCTGGTCCGGCAAAGCACAAGACACACGGGTTTACCGCAGCTCCTCCATGTGCCAAAGGCTGCACGCTGGGACTTTGTTCCCCGACCACCATATCAAGGTCAGGGACACAGACGTGCCTATCCTGTGCCTGGTGGGGGATGCAGCCTATCCCCTACAACCCTGGCTGATGAAGCCCTACACGGGATACCTCAACCCCTCCTGACAGGCCTTTAATGCAAAGCTTGGCAGGGCCCGCATTGTGGTGGAGGGGGCGTTCTGCTAATTGAAGGCCAATTTTAGATGCCTCCTCACCCGCCTGGACCTATCCGAGTGGAATACTCTGCACATGATAGCAGCGTATTGTGTGCTGCATAATTTGTGCGAGAGGAAGGGGGAGGCTTTCCTGCCAGGCTGGATGGCAGAGGCCGACCACTTGGCTGGCCTGTACATGCAGCCTCGCACGGCTGCCAGCCGGAAGGCCCATTGGGGGCTGTCTGTATCTGGGAGGCCCTGCGGGACAGCTTCCACTCGAAGGAGAACTAAAGTCTCCCTGGTGTGCCCCACTGGGGGCTTGTGCCTCATTTCACCCTCACATCCTTTCACTGACCCCTCCCTAACCCCCCTTCCCATTAAATGTGTTGACAAAAACAAACTCTGTTTATTGAACATAACTGGGGAGGGGGGAATGAGGGCGGGAGAGGGGAGGGAGAAACCTGGGAGGAGGGAGCTGGAAGGGGGAGGCGAGGGGAGGAAGGGGGAGGAGAAGCTCAGTTTTGGGGGTCTTGCTGGCCCACCTTGTCTCCCATCACTGCGGGTGGAGGGGCCTTGGCGTTCCCAGGGGGGAGTGGATATGGAGGGTGGGGAGGGTGGGGGGGAAGAAGAAGTGGGAGGGGGAGCAGGAGAGGGAGGAGGATCAGTAGCTGGGGCGGCAGCTGGGGCTGGAGCGGCAGGAGGCAGCAATCTCTGCACCAGGGTCTGCAGGTGGTTGGAGATGGCACGGCCCTGGGCACACAGCTCCCGCCAGCACTCCTGCTGCAGCTGCAGGTCTTCATGCACCCAGTGGTCGAGGGTGCAGTGCTGGCCTTGCAGGATCCCCAGGTGCTGCCTCTGGTATTCCTCCTGGTTACGGGTCAGCCTGCTGGCCCGGGTGCGGGAGGCTGTCCTGGGCGGGGTGGTGCGCCCTGCACTCGCAGCTGCTGCGGCTGTGGAGAAACAAGAGAAGTGGTCAGTTCTCCCTGGGGACACAGTGGGTGAAGCCCAGCCCCCCTCTGCACGGCGATGATGGCAGGTCTCCGCACCATCAGAGCCAATGTGTTTGCACAAAGGCCATGTTTGGCATGTCGTGCTATCCCCGGGATTATGAGCTGGCCTGGGACTGTACCCATGCCTCTGAGCTGTATATAGTGTGGGGGGGGGAGGGGAGATGTGCCCTGCCTCTGCGTAGAGGAGGCTCGTGGAAGGAGGGCATCATGCAGTGTCCCTCTCTGGGGTCAGGAGCATGTCATGTGCCTTCATACATACACGCATGTGGGCAACAGGCCAGGGCCCCTGTGTGGCAGCCAGCTGGGGCCACATGCCCAGGGTGGCACGGCACATGCACAGGTTGCTTCGTGCTTAGTGGTCAGCAAGGCCCACACGCGTGGTCCCTGGTCTCCCTCTCCCTCCCCCTCCCCCTCCCCCGCCCCGCATAAGGGGACAGTGATGGCACTCACATGTCGAGGCCTCCCTGGCCTCAGATGACACCGATGACATGGCTGCTGTGACACCTCAGGGGTCCTGGGTGAGTGCCACGCTCCCTCCAGGCTCCTGCGACTCCTGGCCATTGTCCTCCTCCTCCTCCTCCGTGCCCTGCTCAGGGCCCTCTGCCCCAGGGTCAATGACCACCTGGGAGGCACAGACTGTCTGACCCCTCAGGATGCAGTCCAGGGCATCAAAATAGGGGTAGGGGTCTGGGTCAGCGGTCTGGGTCAGCCCTTGGTTGGGAGCTGCCCCCTGTGGCCCTGGCATATGCCTGCCACAGCTCTTTGATTTTCATGAGCACCTGCTCCTGGGTGCACATGTGGCCTTTGGTGGCCAGGCTGTCAGCCATCAACCTGTAGACGGCTGCGTTCCTGCGTCTAGTGTGGAGATCATGGACATTGGAGGCCTCCCCACAAACCTCAATCAGATCCATGATCTCCGCACTAGACCAAGAAGGCGCCTGCCTTTTGTGGCCCCTGGCAGGCTCCTGGGAACTGCCAGCCTGCTTCTGGGGAGCGGTGGAGGTCTGGGTGCCAGTGGGTTGCTGGCTCATGCTGGGCCAGGGGCAGCGACTGCTGGCTCTGTGCTGGCAGGCTTGCAGCTGGCACAGGCACTGTGGCCAGAGTCTACCCCTCTAAGGGAATGTCTACACTGCCACCCTAGTTCGAACTAGGGTGGCTAATGTAGTCATTCAAACTTGCAAATGAAGCCCGGGATTAAAATATCCTGGGTTTTATTTGCATGTTCCCGGTCACCACCATTTTTAAATGCCCAGTAGTTTGAACTCCCTAACCGCGGCTACACGCGGCACGGGCTAGGTAGTTCGAACTAAAGCCCTTAATTCGGACTACCGTTACTCCTCATTGCAGGAGGCAAGCAGCTCCCAATATAAAGCATCTCATTGCAGGAGGAGTAACGGCTTGCCCTTGGTGAATCCATGTTGACTATTCCTGATCACTTTCCCCTCTCCAAGTGCTTCAAAATGGATTTAAAATGCGTATAAAGCATGCATGTCGTTCAAATTACTTCTCCCATTTTATGAATTACCTCACATTTGTTTACAGTAAATTTAATAAGCATATTTTTAAAGAGTGAATAAACTGGACCCCAGGTGAGAAATATTTTAATTCCTTTGGACTGTCTTGAATTTGTTTAAAGTACCCTGTGAAGAAGACAAAATGGACAGAGCACTGAAGAGCAGACTATGATCATTAAGGATGTTAAAAAGTGGGCTATTGACTAATTGTGTTGTCTATACAAATCGTAATGACTGAACAATTAGTCAATAAGGGGTCCCGCTGTGGCTCTTCAAATTAAATGTAGTAGGATCTGGGCACGCAGGATCTTACTACATTTAAAATGCGGAGCTACAGCAGGGGTAGGCAGTTTTACGTTTAAAATGCAGAGGCACAGCAGTCTGGGACCTGGCATGAGCCGGGACTGCTCAGGACCAGCTTGCACCAGGTCTGAAACTAGCCCTGCTGCAGCTCTGCAAGAGCCTGGGACCCTGCAGAAGTTGGGTTCTAGACCGCTGAATCTCTGCCTCCCCTAGCCCCCCGCATCGTGGAGAAAGTGCTGGGGGGAACTGGCTTTTAAGATGACTACTACCCCTTGCTGCCTCTGATACAGAGACAGCAACGGTGGGGAAGTGAGTAGAGTAGTGACTTGACTACCCAATAAGCCTAGGCTTATTTGCTAGTTGACTACTCGACTAGTCACTTACATCCCTACTGATCATGAGAGTTGCTTGCTTAGCAGCCTATTGCACAATACATCACCAGAACCTTTTCAAAGCTGAGCAGAAGAAAGAAATACTATTAGTGTTCCTTACAAAGGGCAAATTCAAGATGCTTTTGGTGAGCTTTGAAAATAAGAATGTAGGAGTACTTTCTTCTAGGTCTACTAAAGAAAAAACTTGACAGGTTTCATGACAAATTACTACCAAAAATGAAGCTATTCACTTTGTGCAGTAATGAGGATTTTCTGAGATGTGTCCCCCCGAGGGTGCGTTTACATTGCACCATTATTTTGATATAACTAGCATTATTTCAAAATAACAATGCAAACGTCTACATAGCCATCCCATTATTTCAAAATAATTTTGAAATAACGGACGGCTTATTCCAAAATCTGTAAACCTCATTCTATGAAAAATAACTCCTATTCCGAAATAGCTATTTCAAAATAAGGCAGGTGTGAATCATAGAATCATAGAGCTGGAAGAGACCTCAGGAGGACATCAAGTCCAGCCCCCTGCTCTAGGCAGGACCAATCCGAACTATATCAATCCAGCCAGGGCTTGGTCAAGCCAAGACTTAAAAACCTCTAGGGATGGAGATTCCACTACCTCCCTAGGTAACCTATTCCAGTATTTCATCACCCTCCTAGTGAAATTGTTTTTCCTAATATCCAACCTAGACCTCTCCCACTGTAACTTGAGACCATTGCTCCTTCTTCTGCCATCCGTCACTACTGAGAACAGCCTTTCTCCATCCTCTTTGGAACCTCCCTTCAGGAAGTTGAAGGCTGCTATCAAATCCCCCCTCACTCTTCTCTTCTGCAGAATAAACAAACCGAAATCCCTCAGTCTCTCCTCATAGGTCATGCGCTCCAGCCCCCTAATCATTTTGGTCGCCCTCCACTGGACCCTCTCCAATGTGTCCACATACTTTCTATAGTGGGGGGCCCAGAACTGGACACAGTACTCAAGATGTGGCCTCACCAAAGCCAAATAAAGGGGAATAATCACTTCTCTGGATCTGCTGGCATTGGTCCTCCTAATGCACCCAAATATGCCATTAGCCCTCTTGGCTACAAGGCCACACTGTTGACTCATATCCAACTTCTCATGCACTGTAATCCCCAGGTCCTTTTCTGCAGAACTGCTACTTAGCCATTCAGTCCCCAGCCTGTAACAATGCTTCGGATTCTTCTGTCCCAAGTGCAGGACTCTACACTTGTCTTTGTTGAACCTCATCAGATTTCTTTTGGTCCAATCCTCTAATCTATCTAGGTCACTCTGGACCCTATCCCTGCCCTCCAGCGTATCTACCTCTCCCCCTAGCTTAGTGTCATCTGCAAACTTGCTGAGGGTGCAATCCATCCCCTCATCCAGGTCATTAATAAAGATGTTGAACAAAACTGGTCCTAGAACAGATCCTTGGGGGACTCTGCTAGAAACCAACCAACAACCTGACATCGAGCCGTTGATCACTACCCGTTGGTAGATGCTCCACTGCTGCTATTTTGAAATAGCCCCTCACCAGGGCCATTTTAAGCTAATCCTCCCCAGTGCCTCCTGGGCCTCTAAATCAAGATAGCAAGTCTACATTATGGACTTAGTCTGCCTCAGACTAATTTTGGGTATGTCTACACAGCAAAGTTATTTTGGAATAGCGGCCGTTATTCCAAAATAACTATGCAAGTGTCTACACAGCAATTCCATTATTTCGAAATAACTTTGAAATAATGGACGGCTTATTCCGACTTCCGTAAATCTCATTCTATGAAAAATAATGCCTATTCTGAAATAGCTATTTTGAAATAAGGCCTGTGTAGATGCTCCAATGTTGTTATTTCGAAATAGCCCCTCACAGGGGCCATTCTAAGTTATTCCTCCTGGGGCTCTAAATCGAGATAGCATGTCTACATTAGGGAAGCCTGCCTCGAACTCATTTTGAGGCTTCCCTGCAGTGTAGATGTGCTATTACAAAATAAGCTATTTCGGAATAACTATTCCAGAATAGCTTATTCCGAAATAACTGCACAGTGTAGACGTAACCTTTGAGGCTTCCCTGCAGTGTAGATTTGCTATTTTGAAATAAGTTATTTTGGAATAACTATTATGGAATAGCTTATTTCGAAATAAGCGTGCAGTGTAGATGTACCCTGGAGTGTACACACTTCAAGTGTTGTTGCTCCATAGATCAGAGATTTTTTAGTAGCAGTGCTCAGACAGGGTGCGCTTGCACAGTAGTCATCTCGCAGTGCCATTGGTGTCTCTGTCATGCATATGACCTGACCCTTTCAGTTCCTTCTCTATAGAAAGCTCAATTAACAAATTTCAAAGTAGAGGACAGGAGGGTGGATAGCGGGGCACCCACAGGGATATATCTCGAAGTATCCTCCTTACTGCAAAAGGTGAGTAATCGCCTCTTCCTCTCCAAGTAGTATTCCTTTGGGTGTTCCACTTCAGGTGACCGTAAAGCAGTACTGTACCTCAGTGTGGATAGAATGGTCTTTGGATTTGCATGACTTATTGCACAGGGAACAGTCAGGCCTAATATAGTGTCTGATATAGAATACTGGCTTGTGGCATACTATTTTGCAAAGGTGTGCTCAGCGGCCCAGGTAGCAGCCCTGCATATGTCTAGCAAAAGGATATTGTTCAGGAAAGCTATTAGATGTACCTATAGAAAGTTGGAGTGGGATCAGATACCTTGAGAGAGTTCTTTGTTATACAGTTGATAGCAAAGTTGGCTACATAGAGATCCATTTAAATCAGTGGCCATGTGTGACAGTGGAGGAGAAGGGGCACCAGATGCATCTCTCCTCACCCCTTTTCACTGCCCCCACCCCACCCTTGATCCATTCCTCTCTGCCCACCTTTTCTCAGCACTCCATACAATGGCACAGCCAAGAAATGGCGCAGTGCAGGCTGGAGCTGCATGGCCCTGCGCCTTCCCCATCATCCCTGCTGGTGAGGGAGGAAAGCGGGCCATCGTACAACATAGACTGCTGGTGCCCACCCTCTTACCAACTGCTGGCCGGCTTCTGCCGCCTTAAGGGGTTTACATGCCCCTCCATGCACTTCCACACGTTGCCTGTGATTTAAGTAGCCTGTGGGTTGATATTGTGCATCCTTTGTAGAAATAAACAACCTTGGAGGTTTCTGGAAGGGCTTAGTTCTATTTAAGTAAAACATTATGGGTTACCTGATGTTGAGCATATGTAGAGTGGTCTCTTATGACTCTCCATGTGGTTTTTGAGTAAAACATGAGAAGGTGCCTGGGTTGGTTTATGTGAAAGGATGCTGATATTTTAGGCAAAATTTTTGGATGTGGTTGCAATGTGACCTTGTCTTTAGTGAGCACAGTATAAGAAGGCTCAGCCACCAGTCCCCAGTCTCGCTGTCTCATCTAGTTGAGGTAATTGGGACTAAGAACGCAATTTTCATAGACAGATGAAGGAATGAACAGGTTACTAAGGGTTCAAAGGGGGCTCTGGTGAGGCATTTAAGGACAAAGGTCAAGTTCCATGGGGTATAGGTTGTTTGACTTCCTGGTAAACATTCTGTAGACCAATGAGGAAGTTTTTAGTGATTGGGTGTGTAAAGATTGACATACCATCCAACTTATGATGAAAGGCTGTGATAACCTCTAGGTATATTTTGATTGAGGCTATGGATAAGCCCGATTCTTTCAGTTCCAATATGTAGTCCAGTGGGAAGGGCAGAGGTGTCATGATTGCAGTTAACTGTTTTTGATAGCACCATATTGAGAATCTCTTACATTTTTTGAAGTAAGGATTGTGAGTAGTGGATTTCTTATTTAATAACACATTTCACTCTCTCCAAACAGGCTAATTCATTATGTTCAAACCATGTAAGAACCATGCTCTGAGGTGAGGAATTTTTGGATTGAAGTGGTGAGTCCAGCCTTTGTTCTGTGAGAGGAGAGCTATCTGCAAAGGAAGAGCTCATAGAGCATATGCTGCCAAGCCTATCAGGTCAGGGAACGAAGTCTGTCTGAGTCTCATTGGAGCAGTCAATAGGATATGGGCCCTGTTG
Organism: Pelochelys cantorii; assembly: GCA_032595735.1. NCBI lineage: Eukaryota > Metazoa > Chordata > Testudines > Trionychidae > Pelochelys > Pelochelys cantorii. The sequence goes on along the minus strand of CM064328.1, from coordinate 144,638,899 downwards.
GTCCATATCTTGAGATTAGAGGTGTCAGTAAAAATGTGGACATGAATGCTGCATCCCATTTGATGAGGAAGGTATCTTCTAGTTACTGAGGTGCTAGTCCTGCCCTGGAAAAGAAAAGGTGACACTTATGGCTTGTTGCTAATGCAAACAGGTCTACAGATGGAAACCACCATTTCTGTAATATCAATTAAAAGACACTGTTGTGTATTTCCCATCCATGTTCCTGAGAGAAATATCTGCTTAGTGTGATTGCCATTCTGTTCTGGCATCCAGGGAAGTAAAATGCTGACGTGGTTATGTTGTGGTGTATATGCCAATTAAATAGTTACATGGCTTTGGTGCATGGTGAGTGGGAGTGAACTCCTCCTTGGCAGTGACATAGCTGGGGACCTCTTCTTTTTCTGAGTGACCCTGGGAGGGAAGTCATGGCTCACTTCCTAGAAACTTTGGAAGAATAAGCACTTTCTTTAGCATAGGTTTTGAGGGAAAGCTGTCTGCTGACTTTGGTTTTGGTCCTGTCATAGTAGGCTGAAGGGAGTTAGGCTCCATTAGGATCATTTTGACAAACATCAGACTCACAGAAGATTTTTTGTGGAAAAGGGTATCTAAACTAAATGAAACTTACTAAACTAGTACTAACTTATTTCATTGCAGATTTTTAAAGCGGTAGCACTGTTACTGAGCTCCATCTGCACCTGTGGATAATAGAGAAGGAACTGAGAGGACTGGATTGTGTGCATGCTAGATGAGGTGCCTACAAGCACCGAGAGAAGACTACTTTGCATGTGCGCCTTGGCTAACAAAAATCTCTGTTCTACAGCACTGGGATGCATCAACACCTAAAGTGAAGCAATCACTGTGACACGCTCAGGAAAAACAAAAGGTCCCTCTAGAAATTTTAGGTTTTGTACTGGAAAAACTGGTTTAAACAGCTGAGGTCAAGCACCAGTAATTCATCTGTGTTTTACAAAGTGAAGAGAGCTGACTCTTCCTTCTGTTAGCTTTGGAGAGATGTGATGAAGAGCTTTGGAAGGACTCAAGGTAAGGTCTTAACAAAATTTGTAGGCATAGTCCCTTTTGATTATGGACAGCATTCACGGAACATAAATAAATCCTTTTACTCTCTCAAATATAAGCTGATTCTGATACCCAAAAAGAAAGGAGGGTTTGATTCAGCACTTGTCTTGAACAAAAAGTATAGACTGAGCAGCATGGATTAATGGTTTGACATTTCTTTGCATCAGAAGTTTCTCTTGGGATAAGACAACTAAATTTTGAGATGAATTTGTCACATATAAGTATCACTAAGATTTAGTCTGGGCTATCATTAAAAAGATGACCACCTTGAAAGGATGAAGCTATCAACTGGAACTTGGAAACAAAGTCATCGATCCAATATTCGCCAATAGAAAATTAATTGTCTATATAGGAACCAAAGCTCATCCAGATGCGCAGTCCATATCTAAATTCCACCAACAGTGCACACAAATCCTGTGTACCCAAGTTTGGAGTTTTTTGGCTAGCCATCTCTGTATGGCATGTATATGCCATGAGAGTATTCATTCTCCATGATGAGGCTAAGTAAAGGTAGAGTGCATTGATTGCCACTCAGTTTCCTCTCAAATAAAAAATCCCAGACATAAAGGACTCTGAGGTACAGAGGATCAGAGTTGATTGTGGAATGCACATATGAGCACAATACTGTTACTGTTTGATTTTTCGGGCTCACACAAGCCACATCCTGTACAAGAAGACAGTCTTATCCAATATTCCACATCCAGAGGCAATCTCCCTCTCTGAAACAAGAAAAGGACACTGACAATTTGTCTTGAGGAGGTTGTAGTGGCTATGATCATTATTCTGCCAGAAAGGGGGATGTCAGTGGAGGTGTTAATGTCAAGGAAGGACATGGTACCAAGAAAGGCATTGGAACTGAAGGAGGATATAGTTCTAGAATGGGCACTGGTGTCAGTGACAGTGGTCAGGCCAAATTTGTGACTGGATTCAGCTTGGTAGACTCTAACAGGACCTTTATGGGCTCCTGAATGTCAGTTCACAACAGGAGATGGAAACAGCCTTGAATGAGGCCCTTTCACAATGTCGGAGGCTACGTCTAAACTGCATGCTTCTTGCGCAAGAATTGTTTTGTGCAAGAACTCTCGCGCAAAACGTCTTGCACAAGAGCGCGTCCACACTGGTCAAAGCACATCACAAAAGCCATGCACTTTTGCGCAAGAGAGAGTGTCCACATTGGCGGGACGCTCTTGTGCAGACTTCCCCCCTGAACTACTTTGGACAAAGCAAAAGGGCACCAGGACTTTCCGGGGGCGGGAGCTGGAGCTCCTCTGAGACACATGCTTAAAGAGATCTCCCTGGACAGCCATTCTCTCCTGCTGCGTGCTTTGAGACCTCTTGTAGGGACTGGCATGTTTCAGGGGAGAGGGCATCAGAGGGGGGCAGGCACTCCCCAAGGGCTCATGCACCCGCCCTGCCTTATTCTGTGTTCCCTGTGTTTCTGTGTGCCCATCCTGCTCAAGAGGGTCATCCGTCTGCAGGACACGGATGCAACCGTGGCTGGCTTTGCTGCCCTGGGGTTCCCCAACTGCGAGGGAGCCATGGATGGGACCCACATCCCCATCCAGGCACCGGAGCATTGAGCAGCCCACTTAATCAGCTGCAAAGGGTACTTTCTGATCATGCTCCAGGACCTCGTAGACCACCGAGGCTGCTTCATGGACATATATGTGGGGTGGTCGGGCAGGGCACATGACACCCGCATCCTTCGAAACTCCAGCCTGTTTCACAGGATGAAGACAGGCACTTTCTTCCCCCAGTAGGAATTGATGGTTGGGGACGTCCACATGCCATTGTGCATTGTGGGGGATGCAGCCTACCCCCTCATGCCGTGGCTGATGCGGCCGTACACCGGACGCATGGACCCCAGCCGGGAAAGATCCAACCTGCACCTGAACCGGGCCCACAACCAGGTGGAGTGTGCCTTCGGATGGCTGAAGGTGAGATTCTGTTGTCTGCTCACCCATCTCGACATGGGCAAGCAGAACATCGCGGAGGTTGTCGCAGCATGTTGTGTGCTGCACAACATAGTGGAGAGGAAGGAGGAGGTCTTCCTCCTGGGGTGGATGGCAGGCAAGGGTTGGGCATTCAAACAGCCCCGGACAGTCACCATCCGGCAGGCACACCATGATGGGGTGCGAATCCAAGAGGCCCTCAGGGAGATGTTCTCCCAGGCCCTACAGTAGGTCACTTCTGTATGACGTCGACATCTCCTTCCCATCCCCTACCCTTCCCTCCCTCCCTTCCCTCACCTCCCAATAAACACAACTGTTTTTGTTAAACAAACAATTAACTGTATTTATTTACATAGGGATGACGGGTGGGCAGTGGGAGGGGGCTCTGAACTGGGAGGGGAAGGAAGAAGGGGCTCTGAAATGGGAGGGGGAGTTATTGCTGAGAGGGGCGGCTCCTCCCAATGCCTCCGCAGGTGCGGAGGCCTCGGCGCCCTTCAGGCAGGGTGGAGCAGGTAGCATGGGGAGGTGGGCAGGACAGGGTGCAGCAGGGGGAGCATGGGCACGGCAGGAGGGGTGGCAGGAGGGGCCATGGACACAGCTGGGAGGGCAGCAGGGTGGGGCAAGGCCATGCCATAGAGCACAGCATGGCCGATGTGTGATGTGAGGGTGGAGATGGTGTCGCACATGCAGTCGCAGTGCTGGAGGAACTGGCCCCACACCTGCTGCCTCCACTCCAGGTCAGCCCAGAGCTTGGTGCTGACCGCCTCCTCCATCCGCTCCATGGCCTCGACATGCCACCGAAGGAGCTGGTTGTGCTGCCTGGCCCACCTGACTGGTGCCTGGGTCATCAGTGCCGCCGGCAGGGGGATGGTCCCTCACTCCCGGCTGATCCCGCTGCAGAGAACACAGAAGACGGCGAGGCGGTCAGTCAGCCCTGCCCACAGTGTCCCTGAACCCTGTGCCCTCCTCCCTGAGGCTCATGTTACACCACACAACTGTGGCTTGGGCCCAATCAGTCCCCTGTGTGTGTGTTCACATAAGGACTCACTCAAAATCCATGGATTGTAACACTTGGGAGACATCACTGTGAATGAAGACCCCCTGTCTGTGTCTTAGCCACTTGGCATGCTGTGTCTGTCTGTCTAGCACTGTGTACACTCCCTCCCCAAGGTAGAGCACATGGCTTCTACTCTTCTCACTGTCTGTGAGCGTACACCATTGATGCTATAGTCATGTTTGAGTACACATCCCCACATTGCATGGGAGCAAGTGTGGCATGAGGTCTGGATTCTTGGACTACTATCAACTGATTTCCTCGGAGACGGAGCCAGGGCTACTGAGGAGTGTACTGTCCCTGCAGCAAGACTCATTGGGCCAGAGGCCCGGGCTGCCTGGTTCCCCTCCCCCCAGCCCTGGGATAAGTAGCTCAGGGAAGTGTATGGTCACAGTGGAGGGATTCCCTTAGGGGCAGCAGAGGGGCCAGGAACAGCCTAAGTGCTCCGTGGAGGCCATGCTCACAGGGGTGGCTCGCTGCACTTTTCCAGGAGCAGTTGCTGTGTCACACGGGCAGGCATGGCTGCGTGCTGTCTGTGTACGGCATCCTTTGGGATGTGTGGGGTCTGACCTGCGCCCTTGGGGCTTGGCTGCTTCCAGCCGGCATCCCCCCTCCCTCCCCCAGGCAGGACATGTGTGAGCAGCAGGGTCCCAAGCGTGCCCTGGAGCTGCCTGCTGCGTCCATGTGCCATACAGTCAGGCTGCACGAGTATGCAGCTTGAACTGCCTGAGTGACACTCCCCCCCACTCCCACGCACCTGTCTCCCCCACCCTTGCGAGTGAGAACTTCAACACTCACCGGAGGATCTGTCACCGGCCTCAGACGAGGTCTGGGAGACATTCCAGCTGCTGGGTACTAGCAATATGTGGAGGTTGATGGGGCCATCCTCTCCCTCGTCCTCGGAGGCGGTGACCACCGGGGTGCACAGTCCTGTGTCGATCATGGGACCGCCGTCTCCCCCAGGATGGTGTGCAAGCAGTCATCGTGGGGACAGGTATCGGCTCCTGCTCCCTCCCCCCCCGCCCTCAGTGGCCCTCACGTACCCCAGGTGCAGCTCCTGTACCTTGGCCTGGACTTGTTCAAGGGTCCAGGCCAGGTGTCCCTGCTCAGCCAGCACCTGGGCCATGAGGCTGAAGATGTTCGCGTTGTGGCAACGGGACCAGGGGTTGTGGAGGGCTTCCTCTTCTGCCCACAGGTCCAGAAGGGCCTCAACCTCAGCCCCGGACCAGCATGAGGCACGCCGCTTGGTGCCCCTTAGTGGCTGCTGGGAGTCCTGCAGTGGCTCCTGGGATGGGGGTGCAGGCTTACGGGGTGGCTGAAGGGCAGACAAGCCTGCAGAGTTGGAACAGAGAGCTGTGTGGTAGAGCTGCCGTCTGTGCTGCTGCTGCTGCGTGGCATCTGCAGGGTGCCTGGCCCTTTAAGGGAGGGTCCGGCAAGCAGGAAGTAGCAAATTGTGAGTGCGGGTACAGAGCATCCAAGCAGCCACCTGCATTTTTTCCTGGGAGGCCGAGAGTGCGTGCGCAAGAAGGCTTATTCCTCATATGAAGCATCGGAGCTCTTGCGCAAGAAGCCCTCTGTTCCGATGCCTTACTGTAAATTTACTTGCGCAAGAACACACGTGCAGTGTAGACACTCCACGAGTTTTTGTGCAAGGACAGCTGTTCTTGCGCGAAAAGCTTGCAGTGTAGACATAGCCTATATGTATTGTGAGAGATGATGGCTGGGTTCCCATAATGAGCCTTCCGTGATTCACTTGGAGAGAGACATCATATACTCCAAGGAGATTCTGGATGGGAACCAATGAAGATTGGAGCAGCACAGTCATGCACCAGAAAGGCATCTGGAAGCATATTGAGCAGCCTCACTGAAAGGCCTTCAATAATGTACATAGCTGTAGTTGATATTGCTGTTATGCACATCAGAGTAATCCATATTTGACAAATGCTGAAACTTCTGGCCCCACTGGCGTGTCAGCCAAAGGTGATGGTGGCATCAGCAAAAGATAGCTGAATTTCACATTCATTGAAGGAGGTAAGGAAAGAAAACATTATCTTCTTTTTCTGCTTATGACCCTTTTAGGGACCAAAATGTTTCCTGTTCTATTTCTTCTTGATCCAAGGGATTTCAGCAGGGATTTTGGAACCAAAGTCGTGATGCCAGTCAGTACTAGTAATATTAGTGCGAGATGTTTACTCATATCTGATAAAGGCTTCCAAGAAGCCTTTGTCCAGCATTAGTGGTGCTAGACAGTAGGTTTAACGATAAAGGATGGTTTTGACGGGCAGACCTCAGACCTCATATGGTGGGAAGAACCAAAATTGGAGTGATGTGGGGATTCTTAGGCTTCTTACTGGAAAACCTCAAGAGGCTGGCCTTGCTACTCCCAATGGAACAGCTGCTCTAACCCTTGTCATAGTGTCTAGAAGCCATGTACACCTAAGGAATCAAATGTCTCCCTTCAGGCACAGAGAGTTAAGGCAAAGCAAATTGCACATGGGGACACAGAATGGGTCTTACCCAGGTATACAAGGCATCTAACACAGAAGTCCACCTCCTGAATTGTCACTGAGCAGAATATGCAATTCTTTTAAGTTCCTAGGGATACGGTCCTATCAAATTCACAGCCATGAAAAACATGTCAAGTACCATGAAATCTGGTCTTGTGTGTGCTTTTATCCTATACTATACAGATTTCATGGGGGAGACCAATATTTCTCAAATTGGGGGTCCTAACCCCAAAAGGTCATTGCAGGTGGAGTTGCAAAGTTATTTTAGGGGCTGTGGTATTGCTCGTGAAGGTGGCATCTCACCACCAGCAACATAGATGAAAGGGTGGCAACACCATACTGTGCCATCCTTACTCCTGCACTGCTGCTGGTGGTGGCTCTGACTTCAGACCTGGGCTCTCAGGCCAACAGATGCCATTCTCTAACTGCCCACTCTGAACGGAGCACCACTGCCAGCAGTATTAAAGAGGTAATGGAAGCAGTACCACAACATCCTCCACAATAACCTGTAACCACACCTATTTGGTTCAGGACCTCAATAATTATAACACAATGAAATTTTAGATTTAAACAACTGAGATCATGAAATTTACAGTTTTTAAAATCCTATGACCATGAAATTGACCAAAATAGAATTTGGTAAGGCCCTAAATTTAAACATTCTATTCATTTATAATAGCATATTATGTACAAACAACAAATAAAAATAGTCATACCTGTATGTAATTCAATTGGGCCTACAAGAATAGTAGGTTTTAAATCTTCGATCTCTTGTTCAAAAGTAGCATAATGAAGAATTTCTGCTCTGATTTCAGTCAGAGAGGGACTGCTAGCCAGAAATTGCTGTGGGTAGTTTAAACTCTAAGTTAATAAATGGTCTTTTTATCTCTGCGGTAAAACAAACCTTAATATTATATACCACATTTTTAAAGTGTAAAAGTTTTGAACCTAGAAGGCCAGATTTTGAAAGCTCTGTTGTGCTAGGGTGTTCATAGAATCATAGAACCACAGAGCTGAAAGAGACCTCAGGAGGTCATCAAGTCCAGCCCCCTGCTCTAGGCAGGACCAATCCCAACTAGATCAACCCAGTCAGAGCTTTGTCAAGCCGAGACTTAAACACCTCTAGGGATGGAGACTCCACTACTTCCCTAGGTAACCCATTCCAGTGTTTCACCACTCTCCTAGTGAAATAGTTTTTCCTAATATCCAACCTGGACCTCTCCCACCACAACTTAAGACCATTGCTCCTTGTTCTGCCATCTATCACTACTGAGGACAGCCTTTCTCCATCCTCTTTAGAACCTCCCTTCAGGAAGTTGAAGGCTGCTATCAAATCCCCCCTCACTCTTCGCTTCTGCAGACTAAACAGACCCAAATCCCTCAGCCTCTCCTCATAGGTCATATGCTCCAGCCCCCTAATCATTTTGGTTGCCCTCCGCTGGACCCTCTCCAATGGGTCCACATCCTTTCTAAAGTGGGGGGCCCAGAACTGGACACAATATTCCAGATGTGGCCTCACCAGAGCCGAATAAAGAGGAATAATCACTTCTCCTCTTAATGCAACCTAATATGCCATTAGCCTTCTTGGCTACAAGGGCACACTGTTGACTCATATCCAGCTTCTCATCCACTGTAGCCCCCAGGTCCTTTTCTGCAAAACTGCTACTTAGCTGGTTGGTCCCCAGCCTGTAACAATGCTTTTGATTCTTCCGTCCCAAATGCAGGACTCTGCACTTGTCCTTGTTGAACCTCATCAGATTTCTTGTGGCCCAATCCTCCAATTTGTCTAAGTCACTCTGGACTCTATCCCTGCCCTCCAGTGTATCTACCTCTCCCCCTAGCTTTGTGTCATCTGCAAACTTGCTAAGGGTGCAATCCATCCCCTCATCCAGGTCATTAATAAAGATATTGAATAAAACCAATTCTAGAACCGAACCTTGGGGCAGTCCACTAGAAACCGACCGCCATCCTGACATCGAGCCGTTGATCACTACCCTCTGGGCCCGGCCTTCTAGCCAGCTTTCTATCCATCTTACCGTCCATTTATCCAATCCACATTCCCTTAACTTGCTGGCAAGAATATTGTGGGAGACCGTATCAAAAGCCTTGCTAAAGTCAAGGTATATCACATCCACTGACTTTTTCATGTCCACAGAGCCAGTTACGTCATCACAGAAGCTAATCAGATTGGTCAGGCACGACTGCCCTTTGTGAATCCATGCTGACTATTCCTGATCACTTTCCTCTCTTCCAAGTGCCTCAAAGTGGATTCCTTAAGGATTCCTTCCATGATTTTTCCAGGAACCGAGGTAAGACTGACCAGCCTATAGTTCCCTGGATCGTCCTTCTTGCCTTTTTTGAAGATGGGCACTACATTTGCCTTTTCCAATCATCCGGGATCTCTCCCAGTCTCCACGACTTTTCAAAGATAATGGCCAAAGGCTCCTCAATGACATTTGCCAACTCCCTCAGTACCCTCAGATGCATTAAGTCCGAACCCATGGATTTGTGTACATTTAGCTTTTCTAAATAGTTCCTAACCTGTTCTTTACCCACTAAGGGCTGTCGATCTTCATCCCATCTTGCGTCACTTAGCGCATTAGTCCGGGAGCCCACCTTCTCCGTGAATACAGAGGCAAAGAAAGCATTGAGTACTTCAGCTTTCCCCACATCATCTGTCACTAGGTTACCTCCTTCATCCAGTAGGGGCCACACACCCTCTCTGATCACCTTCTTCTTGTTAACATGCCTGTAGAAACCTTTCTTTTTACCCTTCACATTCTTAGCCAGTCACAATTCCAACTGCGCTTTCGCCTTCCTGATAACCCCCCGGCATTCTTGAGCTATACATTTAAACCCCTCCCTGGTCATTTGTCCAAGTTTCCACTTTTCGTAAGCTTCCTTTTTGTGCTTAAGTTCACCAAGGATTTCCCCTGTAAGCCAATCCGGTCTCCTACCATGTTTGCCTCTCTTGCTATGCATCAGGATGGTTTCTTTCTGTGCCTTCAATAAGGCTTCTTTAAAATACTGCCAGCTGTCCTGGACTCCTTTCCCCTTCATGTTAGCATGCCAGGGGATTCTCCCCATCAGGTCTCGGAGGGAGTCAAAATCTGCTTTTCTGAAGTCCAAGGTGTGTATTTTACTACTCTCAATGTTCACCCTCACATTGGCCCTGAAAGGGTTAAGGTAGTCAAGGAGGAGATACTTAACCACTACATTCCACCTGACAGGAGACCCAGGGAATTATACATGATAATGCTCAACTCATTATCAGCCTACCAGTAGATTTCTTCCACTTCCCCTGTCTCTGGCTGAGCCAGCGCCCTGGGGAAGCCCATGACCCTCTGGCCCAGGGTGGTGGCCAGGGGGATACAGGCCCTGAATGTGCCTCATAGAACTAGCATGGAGAAGCCTCTCCACCCCTCAGGTAAGCTCTGGAGTGGGAAGAGGTCTATTCACACCCCAAACCTGAAGGATTCACAGGAGCCCCATGGCTGGGGATTAGCACCCTCTTCACCCATGCCTCCCCACCATATCCTGGGTTTTGCCTCCAGGGAGTGAAGGCTGCTCCCTCCCTTAGGCATTCTCCCCTGCTGAGCCACCTCTCTGATTGGGTTTGCTGAAACCCCTGCCATCAGGTTCCCTGGCCCTTGGTGTACAATGCATCCCTAGGGCTTACCCCCTTCCTGCCCCTACAGTAGCAGGGGGATGGTAGATGACTGTGTCATGTTGGTGAAGAGCAGCAGCTTTGAGGTGTTGGCTGCTTTTCTACATTGTTTGGGCAGATAGGTACAAGTTGCTTTCAGGGGGTAGGGGAAGAGTTCTGCAAAGACACAGGACAGGTCATCTCTCCTCCGCAGTTGAAAGCAGCTCCTGTCCCTTCCCTCCCACACAGTGCTGAAAGGCTGCTGTTGGACACATTCTGGTGTGAACACTTGCAGAAATCTGTAGAGGGGCATGTGACCCTGCATTCCCCTTGCCCATATTTTGCCTTGGGAGGACGCAGTGCCAAGTACCATGAGAGGTGGGTGGGTCCATCCTAGGTACCCAGCCAGGCATGGAATGTTGAGAGCACTGGGCAGGAGAACTGGGTCAGTCAGTCGCTATTCTTCCCCCATGTGAAAGAGGTATATGAGAGTGTGTGTGTCACCCCTCCCCATGTGAACCTTAAAGCCTTAAAGATAAGAAGGTACGTACAAAAGAATCTAACTACACAGCATTTTTTTAATAGGGGCTCAGTCAACTTGTTAATTTGAACATTTGTACGATTGATTGTCATTGAACTAACTTGAATACAAATAAATTTATCAGGTGTCTCATATTTAGCACAGGAAAATATTGTCACCCTTCCTTTAATCTTTTCCAGTCATGTGTGGATTTTTCCATCCATGTACAGAATAATTTTATGTGCACTATGGCATGTACAAATGTTCACCACCAGTAGAAACAAATAAAAACTAGTTATGGGCACTCTGCTAATCAGCTGGGTGACATCTAATCTCTCCTCAGTGGCCACATGAGCATGCAGCTTACAGGTAACACTAGATATGGGTGAGTGCACAAGAACATAAGAATTGCCATTCTGGGTCAGACCAAAAGTCCATCTAGCCCAGTATCATGTCTGCCAACAGTAGCCAATACAGGTGCCCCAGAGGGAGTGAACAGAACAGGGAGTCTACAAGCTATCCTTCTCCCGTCACCCATCCCCAGCCTCTGACAGAGGCTAGGGACACCATTCCTACCCATCCTTGCTAATAACCATTGATGGACCTAACCTCCATGAATTCATCTAGTTCTTTCTTGAACCCTGTTAAAGTCCTGGTCTTCACAACCTCCTCTGGCAAGGAGTTCCACAGGCCAAAAGTGTGCTGTGTGAAGAAAAACTTCCTTTTGTTTGTTTAAAACTTGCTACCTATTAATTTCATTTGGTGATCCCTAGTTCTTATGTTATGGGAATAAGTAAATAATTTTTCCTTATTCACTTTTTCCATACCAATCATGACTTTATAGACCTCTATCATATCCCCCCTTAATCTCCTCTTTTCTAAACTGAAAAATCCCAGGCTTTTTAATCTTTCTTCATATGGGGTCTGTTCCAAACCTCTAATCATTTTTGTTGCTCTTTTCTGAATCTTTTCCAATGCCAATATATCTTTTTTGAGATGAAGCAACCACATCTGTATGCAGTATTCAAGATGTGGGAGTACTATGGTTTTAGATAGAGGCAATAAGATATTCTCTGTCTTATTCTCTATCCCTTTTTAAATGATTCCCAACATTTTGTTCGCTTTTTTGACTGCCGCTGCTTATTGAATGGATATTTTCAGAGAACTATCTGCAATACCTCTAAGAACTCTTTTGAGTAGTTATAGCTAAATTAGTCCCCATCATATAGTATTTATACTTGGGATTATTTTTTCTAATGGGCAAAAATATTTATATTTATCAACATTAAATTTCATTTGTCATTTTGTTGCCCAATCACTTAGTTTTGTGAGATCTTTTTGAAGGTCTTCACAGTGTGCTTTGGTCTTAACTGTCTTGAGCAGTTTAATATCATCTGAAAATTTTGCCACCTAATTGTTTACCCCTTTCTCTAGATCATTTAAAAATAGGTTGAATAGGACTGGTTCCAGTACAGACCCTTAGGGGACACCACTCTCCATTCTGAAAACTATTTATTGCTGTTAAACCAGTTATCAATCCATGAGAGGACCTGTTTTTTAACCAGTTATCAATCCAGTTTCCTGTTTTTTAACCAGTTATCAATCCATGAGAGGACCTTCCCTCTTATCCCATGACAACTTACTTTACTTAAGATCCTTTGGTGAGGGACCTTGTCAAAGGCTTTCTGGAAATCTAAGTATACTATATCCACTGGATCCCCCTTGTCCACATGTGTGTTGCCCCCCCCCCCAACCCCCAAAGAACTCTAGTAAATTAGTAAGGCAGGATTTCTCTTTACAGAAACCATGCTGACTTTTCCCCAACAAATTATGTTCATCTATGTGTCAGATGATTTTATTCTTTACTATAGTTTTAACTAATTTGCCTGGTACTGACATTAGATTTACCAGTCTGTGATTTCCAAGATTACCTTTAGAGCTCTTTTTAAATATTGGTGTCACATTAGCTATTTTCCAGTCATTAGGTATGGAAGCTGATTTAAAGGATATATTACAAACCACAGTGAGTAGTTCCACAATTTTATATTTGAGTTCTTTCAGAACTCTTGAATGAATGTCATCTGATCCCAGTGACTTGTTACTGTTAAGTTTATCAATTTGTTCCAAAAACTCCTCTAATGGTACCTCAATCTGGGAAAATTCCTCAGATTTGTCACCTAAAAAGAATGGCTCAGGTTTGGGAATATCCATAACATCCTCAGCCGGGCAGACTTCATCATCTTTCAGTGCTCCTTTGACATCTCAATCATCCAGGGACCCCACTGGTTGTTTAGCAGGCTTCCTGCTTCTGATGTACTTAAAAAAAATTCTGCTATTGCTTTTTGAATAAGCAGAGGCAACTGTCTGAGAAATCCAGTTAATCCAACTAACTTTTTATTCTTGATAGTACACTATGCATGTTTCCGCTGCTTGTGAGTTCAGCTTGCAGTAAAACCACAGGAAGAAGTGGTGAAGGAGTACTAGTTGAAAAGAGACCAAAGAACTCACCTGCCAAAACAAGCATCTATCATGGGTGGTAAGGATATGACTACATTGCAGGGTGGATAAAAATCAATTATTTTTATTAAAAAATGGATTTTTTAAATTTAAATCAAACTCTGATGAAAGGTGTCACGTTCATTTACACAGCTATCTAGCTTCACAGGGAGCAATGTATACATAACACAGTTCCAGGCCTGCAGGTGATGCCATAGATCATGCTGTTCATTACATAAAATCTGTCTGCAAGGGGGAAAGCTCTCAGAAAGACTAAATCCAGATGTGCTCTTATAAAATGTATTGTTCTTGTGGGAGACCTAGCTGACTTGTTTTCATTTATGCTAACACTTAAGGTGGCAAAGAGGCTCAAAAAAAACTATTGCTGATAAAACATCTTGGTTAAATTGGCCTGCCAAGAGCCAGTCATAGAGACAGGGAAATACTGTATATCCCTGACAGCTCTTCTGGGTCACTATCACTGAGAAAACTTTCATGAATACCTTGAGTGCCATTGTGAATCCAAAGGGAAGGATTTGGTAATGTTCTAGACCAAATAGGAAATGCAGAAACTTCCTGTGTGATGGGTGAATGTCCATGTGGAAATATGTCTCTCATTTCAAGAACTATAAGCCATGTTCTCTTTTGAAAGGAGAAGATTACAGAAGCCAGAGTAATCATTCTGATTTTCAGCTTTCAGATAAAGAGGTTGAACTGCTGAAAGTCCAAGAAGGGTCTCCACTCTCTTTTATGGGGATTACGAAATATGGGGAATAGAAACCTCTCTCCTGGCACTGAAGCAGGATACTCCCAACAATACAGAGATTCCACTCCCTGTTGAAGAATCAGCTGGCAATAGCATACCTGAAGTGGCACTGGGAAAGTGGTTTGTGAAGTGATGTGGGAAAGAAACTCTGTATCCATCAAGGATAATCTCCAGAACCCAAGTGTCCTTGATGACCTTGTTCCAACTGTGGGCAGTAAAGTAGGATAGCCTCCAAAGATGATGTGGCATCAGTAGTGGTACGTGGGTTTTGATATTCATGTCAAAAAGGGCCTGTGGCCTGGTGCTGGGAGTACTTGGAGGGTGCAATAGTGGAAGGAGCTTAGAAAAGACACTTCTAAATCCTTTGTCAGTCATGAGGAGATTCAGATGGATGCTGGTAGCATGGAGTATGGGAAGGTGTAGTCATGGTCTAAAGGATTGTTTCTATTGTTTCCTCCTGGGAGCAGTGTAAAGCCTCAGGAATTGCAGGGTAGATTTTGAGTCCATTACAGAGTGTAGAGACTTGTCTGTCTTCATTAAAAAGATTGAAACTGTCAACAGGGTGGTCTTGTACAATACTGTGGCCACAAGTCCCTTCTCATGACCAGGCCTTTGGCCAAACATCCAGATGTTGTAACTGCAGCATCTACCATACCTGGAAAGCTACCTTTGCTACCAATCACCCCTCATCCAAACCTGCAGAATGCCCATTACAGTACACAATTCTAGAACCTGTTGTAAAACACTGGCTTAATCACTGTGTAAAAGAAGCAGTGAGGGACAAAAAGGCATCTTTCAAGAAGTGGAAGTCCAATCCTAGTGAGATAAATAGAAAGGAACATAAACACTGTCAAATCAAGTGTAAAAATGTAATAAGAAAAGCAAAAAAAGATTTTGAGGAACAGCTAGCCAAAAACTCAAAAAGAAATAGCAAAATGTTTTTTAAACACATTAGAAGCAGGAAGCCTGCTAAAAAACCAGTGGGTCCCCTAGACGATTGAGATATAAAAGGAGCAATCAAGGACAATAAAACCATTACGGAGAAACTAAATGATTTCTTTGCTTCAGTCTTCACGGCTGAGGATGTTAGGGAGATTCCCAAATCTGCACCGTCCTTTGTGGGTGATGAATCTGAGGAGCTGTCCTGGATTGAAGTGTCATTAGAGGAGGTTTTGGAAGAAACAGAAAAACTTAATGTTAACAAATCACCGGGACCAGATGGCATTCATCCAAGGGTTCTAAAAGAACTCAGATGGGAAATTGCTGAACTATTATCTGTCGTTTGTAACCTATCCTTTAAATCAGCTTCCATACCTAATGACTGGAAGGTAGCTAACGTGACACCAATATTTAAAAAGGGCTCCAGAGGCGATCCTGGCAATTACAGACCGATTAGTCTAACTTCAGTACCAGGCAAATTAGTCGAAACAATAGTAAAGAATAAAATTGTCAGGCACGTAGAAGAACATAATTTGTTGGGCAAAAGTCAACATGGTTTCTGTAATGGGAAGTCATGTCTTACTAATCTATTAGAGTTCTTTGAAGGGGTTAACAAACATGCAGACAAGGGGGATCCAGTAGATATAGTATACTTAGATTTTCAGAAAGCCTTTGACAAGGTCCCTCACCAAAGGCTCCTGTGTAAATTACATTGTCATAGGATAAGAGGGAAGGTCCTTTCATGGATTGAGAACTGGTTAAAAGATAGGAAACAAAGGGTAGGAATAAATGGTAAATTTTCAGAATGGAGAGATATAACTAGTGGTGTCCCCCAAGGGTCAGTCCTAGGACCAATCCTGTTCAACTTATTCATAAATGATCTGGAGAAAGGGGTAAGCAGTGAGGTAGTAAAGTTTTGCGGATGATACTGAACTGTTTAAGATAGTTAAGACAGAAGCAGACTGTGAAGAACTTCAAAAAGATCTCACCAAACTGAGTGATTGGGCAACAAAATGGCAAATGAAATTTAATGTGGATAAGTGTAAAGTAATGCACATTGGAAAAAATAACCCCAACTATACGTACAGTATGATGGGGTTTAATTTGGCTACGACAAATCAGGAAAGAGATCTTGGAGTTATCGTGGATAGTTCTCTGAAAACTTCCACACAGTGTGCAGCAGCTGTCAAAAAGGCATATAGGATGTTAGGAATTATTAAGAAAGGGATAGAAAATAAGACACAGAATATCTTACTGCCCCTGTATAAAACCATGGTACACCCACATCTTGAATACTGTGTACAGATGTGGTCTCCTCACCTCAAAAAAGATATTTTGGCCTTAGAAAGGGTTCAGAAAAGGGCAACTAAAATGATTAGTGGTTTGAAGCGGGTCCCATACGAGGAGAGGTTAAAGCGACTGGGACTTTTCAGTTTAGAAAAGAGGAGACTAAGGGGGCATATGATAGAGGTATATAAAATCATGAGTGGTGTGGAGAGGGTGAATAAAGAAAAGTTATTTATTAGTTCCCATAATAGAAGAACTAGAGGACACCCAGGGTATGTCTAGACTACATGCCCCTGGCGACAGAGGCATGTAGATTAGGCTACCTGGCATAGGAAAATGAAGCGGCGATTTAAATAATCGCCGCTTCATTTAAATTAAAATGGCTGCCGCGCTGAGCCGATCAGCTGTTTGTCGGCTCAGCGCGCTAGTCTGGACGCTCCGTGGTCGACATCAAAGTCATTTGTCGACCGCCCCGGTAAACCTCATCCCCCGAGACATACCGGGGCGGTCGACAAATGACTTTGATGTCGACCGCGGAGCGTCCAGACTAGCGCGCTGAGCCGACAAACAGCTGATCGGCTCAGCACGGCAGCCATTTTAATGTAAATGAAGCGGCGATTATTTAAATTGCCGCTTCATTTTCCTATGCCGGGTAGCCTAATCTATATGCCTCTGTTGCCAGAGGCATGTAGTCTAGACATACCCCAAAAGAAGTTAATGGGTAGCAGGTTTAAAACTAATAAAAGAAAGTTCTTCTTCACACAGCGCGTAGTCAACCTGTGGAACTCCTTGCCAGAGGAGGCTGTGAAGGCTAGGACTATAACAGAGTTTAAAGAGAAGCTAGATAATTTCATGGAGGTTAGGTCCATAAAAGGCTATTAGCCAGGGGATAGAAATCGTGTCCCTGGCCTCTGTTTGTCAGAGGCTGGAGAAGGATGGCAGGAGACAAATCACTTGATCATTGTCTTCAGTCCACCCCTTCTGGGGCACCTGGTGCTGGCCACTGTTGGCAGACACGCTACTGGGCTAGATGGACCTTTGGTCTGACCCAGTACGGCCATTCTTATGTTCTTATGTTATGTTAACTAGGCAAAAATCGTGATGAGTTTAATTACCTACTGGGAGACATCAATGTACCCCCAAGAACACATGTACTCCTGGTTGAGTATCACTGTTATAGAAATTCATCTAGAAATGCTCATCAAAAAAGTTACCTGAACTTTAGCATCTCTGTCTTCTGTCCACAGAACCTTATATTTCTGGAAGTCTTGCAGTGCTTCACTAGTTACTTTTCTTACAGAATTTACAGATGAAGAGAGGAGGACAACTAGTTTAGAAACATCTTTGTGTTCTGCAACACCTGGATAAAAATTTCTTAGCTTTCTTACAGAATTGATGTCATCAAGCACTTCTGAAAATAAACAATTTACATAATCTAATAAGTAATTAATAACCTACCTTCACGCTTTCAGAATTATAATACTATAATTCTTTCCGATTATATTTTTAACAAAACTGTAAACAAAAGATTCAAATAAAAAGATACCTCTTGATAAAAAATTGTGGAAATGTCAAAACCTGTAATCCATATTTCATTACTGTTAGTTAGTTGCATCCCATTTCCTTATCCTCTATATAAATGTTGCCCATTTGCATTTTAAATTTTCAGGGACTTTGTCTTCATTTTTCTTGTAAAGTGCACACCTAGCACAGTTTTAATATTATTTTATGTAAAGTGATATTTGTTTGGTTTGTTACAATCATACATTTCAAATAATTAACCATACAAGCTTTTTCAAATAATATGTAGTACTTTATCTCTTAGGGATGTCTACAAAGCAGCATTATTTCAGAATAACTGACATTACTCTAAAATAACATAGTGTGAATCTACTGCAAGCCTTTATTTTGAAATAATATTGAGCTGGAGGACTTCTTACTCTGACTCCTGGTAACCCTCATTTCACGAGGAGTAAGGGAAGTCAAAGGAAGAGTGTTCTTCCTTTGACTTTCTGCTGTGTGGACAGAATCAAAAGCCAAATTCAGATATTTCAACTTCAGCATGCAGCTGGCTCCGCTTGTGCTGCCCCTTTGAAGTGCCGCTCCAGCGTCTTACAGAGACAGCACTGCATGAAGCCTGGGGTCAGCTGGGAACTCCAGCTTATCCCGGGCTCCATGCAGCACTGCCCTGTTGAAATGCCACCACGGCGTTTCAAAGGGGAGTTACACGCAATTAATTGCACGATTAATCGCGATAAAAATTTTTAATCACTTGACAACCCTAGTTTTTCTACATTTTCAAATATATTAATTTCAGTTGCAACACAGAATACAGTGTACAGTGCTCACTTTATATTATTTTTATTATAATATTTGCACTGTAAAAAGATTGTTAAAAACAGCATTTTTCAATTAACCGCATAGAAGTATGGTTGTGTAATCTTTTTATCATGACAATACAACTTTAAATGTAGCTTTTTTTTTAAACAAAACTACACTCAGAAAACAAAACAATGTAAAACTTTAGAGCTCACCAGTTGAAGCATGAAGGGGCATATGAATGTTTAGCATATCTGACACATGAATACCTTGCATTGCATATGAACGACTATTCTCACTTTCAGGTGACATTATAAAAAAGAAGCAGGCAGTATTATCTCCCATAAATGTAAACAAACTTGTTTGTCTTAGCAATTGGCTGAACAAGGAGGAGGACTGACTGGACATGTCAGCTCAAAAGCTTTACATTATTTTGATTTTGAGTGCTATTATGTAAAAAAATATGAATTCTACATTTCTAAGTTGCACTTTCCATAATAAAGAGATTACACTACAGTGCAAATATTTTTAATAAAAAATAATAGCAACCACTGAACACTCTGTATTCTGTTATAATTAAATCAATGTATTTGAAAATGCAGAAAAATATCCACAAATATTTATAATAAATTAAAACTGACATTTTGTTATTGTTTAACTGCATGATTAATCACAACTATTTTAATCTAGTTAATTTGTCTGTGTTAGTGGCATGCAATAACTATGATTAATCTGTAGCTCTAATTTCCATACAATTTAACCCATTTTTAGAAGTGTGATTCCCAGTATTTTTATTGATAATTATTATGCTATTTTCTCATGTTTTCTTTAACAGAGTCAAAAATGTTTTCAGGGAGTAACACTCTATGCATCCCAACATTTCCTCATATCATGTCATATTAATTGAACTCTTAAAATTCTGTGCATCATATGCCCCACATGACTTAAATGACATAATCCAGTCACCAATCTTAGATACTTATATGGCCACCATCACCTCACCATCCAAGTATCCCACAATCTTTAATGTATTTAACCTTACTACATTTCTGTGAGTTACAAAAGTACTACTATCCTGAATTTACTGATATGGAATTGAAGCACAGACAGAAAGCTTGTGGTGGAGCAAGTTACTGAACCTAAGTCTTGTAAATCCAGCCTAGTATCCTAATACTCTAGCATCCTTCTTCTCACTTAATAATGCTGATAATAGCACAATTCTGCATATGTCCACTTTAGGAATGTACATAATAATGAAATCTTTCAATTATAATGTCAGTGACCTGAACCCTAATAAAAGCACTGCCTCTCTTTCCTGTTTTAATCTTCCAATGTATGAAGTTTGCATAACTTTATTTTATCCAATAACATTATGATGGTCTACATTCTTCAGTAGAAAGAAAGTAGGAACAGTATATAAAGGTAACATTAACAAGTTTATGTTGCTTGAAATTAAAGGGAAAATTTACACTGTGACAATATTTTGTGGTGTCCAACATGCTAGCCACTAGCCACATGTGGCTATTTGGCTGGATGAGTGTAGCTAGTTGGCTTGAACAATGTGGCTATTTGGCCAGTTGAGTGTGGCTAGTTTCTTTAGTGGTACTGCTTTAGAACTGGTTGGGCACCATGGATATATTGCAATCATTTCTGATTATTACATAGTTTCCTATTATTTCCATGAATCTGAAATACCCGCTAACTAAATTAAAGTAAAAATACATAAGATAATTCAAAAGTTTCAGAGGGGTAGCTGAGTTAATTTGCAACTGGAAAAACTTAAAAAACAACGAACAGTCTTGCAGCACCTTAAAGACTAAGGGTATGTCTACACTAGCTCGTTAGTTCGAGCTAGGTAGGGTAATGAGGGCAACCGGAGTTGCAAATGAAGCCTGGGATTTAAATATCCCGGGCTTCATTTGCATCTTCCCGGGCGCCACCATTTTTAAATCCCCCTTAGTCCGAACTCCGTGCTCGCGGCTACACGCGGCACGGACTAGGTAGTTCTAATTAAAGATCCTAATTCGAACTACCTAGTCCGTGCCACATGTAGCCGTGGGCACGGAGTTTGGACTAAGGGGGATTTAAAAATGGTGGCGCCTGGGAACATGCAAATGAAGCCCGGGATATTTAAATCCAGGGCTTCATTTGCAACTCTGGTTGCCCTCATTTGCCTACCTAGCTCGAACTAACGAGCTAGTGTAGACATACCCTAACAAAGCAGGAAGATGGTATCATGAGCTTTTGTGGGCACAACCCACAAAAATTTCATCTGAAGAAGTGAGTTGTGCCCACAAAAGCTCATGATACCAGCTACATGTTTTGTTAATCTTCAAGGTGCTGCAAGACTATTCACTGTTTTAGAAGATAATTCAAAAGATTCCACAGTAGGTCCCTTCCAAACCAAGTGAGAATAATCATGAAATATTCAGAAGCAAAGACATTTTATTAGAAGAAAAAAGTTCAAGTAAACAAAAAATCTTACTTTCTTCTTTTCTGGCTGATCTTCCTGACAGCATACTGGGTGATGAGGGGACAATAGGTACATTTCTGTCCAGTAATATACTAGATTTTTGTAAATGTTGCTGTCCCCATTGAGCAACTCCACGACTTACTTCCAGTGTTAACTGGATCATGCGACTGATGGCTTGCTGTATATCATCTAAACTAGGAACCATGACCTGCACAACATATAAAATGATTAAATAAATGCACTGTAACCTAACTTTTCTGCATCATCAGATCTAAATTTGCTCTGGAAGGCAAATCCAAAGCACAATATTTTTTTAAAATATGGACTGACTTCCAAAGCTGAGATTTACAGATTTCTTCAATAGGAACATGCTTAAGACAAGCAAAAATCGTTGACACTGCCCTAGTACAATGAAATCTTACAACAGTTGCTCACTGATAATATTACATCATACATTGTTTAACATCCCTGGAAATATTCTGAACAGATATATTAAGAATCATAAAGAACATAGGGTATGAAAAAATAACCAAAATGACATCCTAAAAGCAGTTTTATTGAAACAATATGCTAACACTATTTGAGGTCTTATAGCAATCTGAGTGAACTTACCATCCTTGAAAGAGGCACTTGTCACTAGATTTTTGACAGAAAAGGCCAGACGATGTGAATCCCTTTTTCCACTTGATGTGGGTCTTTCTACCAGTCTAATAAGAAGATAACTTCATGTGCAAGTGTCACTTGCATATCCATATGATTCTTTGTGGAAAAATATACTCATACTTAACTACCCCTGTTTGGAGCATAGGTGGAGTCTAGAAAACTGTCATGTTTCAGGAGACCATGTGTCCCAGAAACCTGAAGCACACCCTTATTGATGTTTTGGATGAGCTTATGATCAAATAATGAAGTCCATTATGGTCTGGAATTCTTTACCATGGGAAATACACTTTTTGCTGACTTCGCATCCTGCACATCCCTATCTATTCTATTAAAAGGATTATAGTGGATATGGGCTTTTTTAGTCTGAGCTCTAAGAACAGACTGAAGATTATTTGAACTGTTCTACTTGATTAGGTGATTTCTCACTGAACAAACAGCCATTGAGATATCGGTAAATTTGTGTGCCTTAGCTTCTTAAATGTGTTGCCACCACTGCAAAGTCCTTGGTGAACATACAGTGACACTCTACAAAGGGTAGAACTTGCACTGGTAGTAAGTCTTTCCTACTAGGGATCAGATGTTTAAGCAGACAAAATTCAGACTCTTGGAATCAATGGACATTGCTGGACAAAAGAATCTGAACTCAGGTGCATTGGGTGCATGCTCACCATTAATGAAAAATATATATCCAACCACTTGAAGAAGGTGCTACAGATTTAAAGCCTGGGGACTTTCCATCTGCCATGAGACTGAAAGGTCTTGGTGCTGAGAAGACTCTTGGCCTCACAAAAACCTAATAAAAATATATGGGTTTTGGCTATATAAAAATAAAACTATACACATAACTAGTAATAAAATACCTAACTACTACACAAAACACTGAATCTATAATAAAGGATTGCAGGGAAGCAGGTAGGCATATCCTAAGTTTCATCTCAGCTGCCATGGGAAATAAAAAGAAGCAAGGGACAAATGGACCCATCTTTATGCCCTCAGGTGGGAGTATCTGAATATGTTGGGTACAGGTGCAACCCTATTGTACACTGCTGGTCAAAAAAAAAAGTTACTTTTGTAACTGTTGTTCTTCAAGATGTGTTGGTCATCTCTACTCCAATTGAGGTGTGTGCACAGTACAAGCACAACTGCCAGAAAGTTTTTATCCTAGCTGCTATCCATTGGATCGGTTGTGGAGTCTCCTGGAATGGCACCAATGTGTCACCCCATATATGACCTTTCCAACCTAACCATTCCTCAGTTCCTTCTTGATGGTTACTCTGACAGCAGGGAAAGAGGGTGGGTATGGAACAGATATGACCAACACATCTCAAAGAACAACAGTGAGTGTTTTTTCTTCTTTGAGTGCTTCCTCATATTTGTTCATAAGCTCAGCTGAGGTGATTCACAAGGCTTACCACGAGAAGGAGTCAGAGGCAATGTGTAGCTGACTCAAGTATTAGGGCCCAAAAAGCTGCATCATGTCTGGACTGATGTACAATAGTGTAGTGTGATCTAAAGGAATGAACTGAGGACCACATCATAGACCTGAGGAACATGGGCCAGAAAAGCAGCTGAGGAGGCCTCTGCCCATGTGGAGTGTGCCATGAGAGGCATTGGAGAAACCTTAGTGAGAGGTCATAACACATGTGGATACATGCCATGATCAGGAGGACATGCACTGAGAAGAAACTGACAGGCCCTTCATCTGGTCTGCCATTTCCACCAAGAGCTGTGAGGATTTACGAAAGGGCTTAGTTTTGTCACTGTAGAATGCGAGAGTTCGCCTGACATCCAGTGAGTAAAGCCTCTGTTCCCACAAGCTCTGGTGAGGTTTGGGATAGAAAGCCAGAAGAAAAGTGTCCTGACCTGTGTAGAAGGCAGAGAACTCTTTTAGGAGAAAAGCCGGATGAGGACAAACCTGAACCTTGTCCTTATGGAAGACAGTGTACAGAGGGTCCGACATGAGGGCATGGAGGTCCAACACTTTCCTGGTGTAAGTGATGATGACCAGGAAAGCCACCTTCAGTGAAAGGTAAAGTAACAAACATGTTGCTAAAGACACATATAGGGGACCCATGAGTGCTGACAGGACCAGGATGAGGTCCAAAGCAGTGACTGGTGGATGGAGCCTTCCCATACCCTTGAGAAAGCGCTCAGTGAGGGTGTTCTTGAAGACAGAGCGATCAGCCTCTCCTAGATGAAAGGATGAAATAATTGCCAGGTGAACCTTTAATGAGGCAGAAGCCAGGCACTGGTGTTTCAAAGATACCAGGTACTCCAGCACCTGGGGAATGAATAAGGGTGCCAGGTTACATTGGCACCACTATCAGGAGAATCACTTCCACTTAGCCAGATATGTGAGCCAAATGGAGAGCTTATACTGCTGAGAAGGACCTGACAGACTGGCTCAGAGAAGGCAGCTCAACAGGGTTGAGCCACAAAGCCACCATGCCATGAGCTGGAGAAAGCACAAGTCCAGATGGCAGAAGTGACTGTGGTCTTGAATGGCCCTCAGATGGTTTGTGATGAGAGTACTACAGGTGCCTTAGGAAGTAGTCAGGCTGGGAATGAGAGGGGAAAGGCCTCTGCGGTGGAGGCTTAAAGGGCTTGCACTGCATAGCGGGAGTATGCATGCTCCAGGACTTCATACTGTTCCTGGAGTCCTTAAGGCTATGGAGCTGGAGGTTTGCTCCACAAAGAGACTGATCTGAATGAAAAGAAGGTTCTGTTTTGTGTTCTGGACCTTGAGAGGAAGGTCAGACAGCTCCAGTCAGACGGCCCACCACACAGTAATATCCAAGGCCAGGACATGGGCTTCCGAGTCCCCAGCATCCAAGGAAATTTGAAGGCAAGTGTTATTGGCTTTCAACATCAGATTGCTGCCTCAAGACATCCTTGAATCTTATGGCCCCTCACTATGCCTCTCCAATAGCCCTGGTCCCAGGCTGCTCAAACTCAGCCTCCAGGTGCTAAGCCTCAGTGGTCCAGCTTTGAGAAAAGTTTTTACCCTTCCCTTCACAAATACCATGGAGGGTACAGCACACATCTATAAGCATAGGAATGTTGTCATCAGCCAAGTCCAGCTTCTCATACAAACATCACCAGTGGACCTTTAAACAACCAAATGTACACTTAACGGTCATTCTGCACCTGCTCAGCCTATTGCTGAACTGCTCCTTGGTGCTGTCAAGGCTCTCAGTGAATGGCTTCATTAGCCATGTTATTAAAGGGCAGGTGGGATCTCCCAGGATCGCAACATGCATTTTGATTTCTGGATAAAATTTACAGTGATCCTCTGGTCCGGGAAGAAAGTCCCCATTTGCAGCTTCCTGAATAGGCCTGTATTTTGCAAGATGTGTGTGTCGTGCTCCTTTCCAGACCAGCCCGTATTAATGTCCATGAAACAACCACAGTGATCCATAAGCGCCTGGAGAACCATGGAGAAATACCCCTTCTGATGAATGCACTTGGAGGCTAGGTGGTCTGGTATCAGAGTTAGCTTGTGTGTGCCATGTGTTGTCCCTTTGCAGTTAGAGAACCCTATCTATGCAAAGCCATCGACAATTTCACGCATGTTGCCAAGAGTCATATTTTTTCAGAAAGGATGCAATTAATGGTCCATCAACACGAGTCCAACAGCCAATTTTCCTACTCTAAAATAATTGGCAATGGATTGGTAGCTGTCTGGACTAGCCAGCTTACACAGTACAATTGCCATGCACTTCTCCACTGGCAGGGCAGCTCTTGTTCTTCAGTCCTTGTGCCACAGTTTGGAGGTGGGCTCATCACACAGACCCATGAAAGTGGCTTTCCTCATACACAAGTTTTGTAGCCTCTGCTCATCATCCCAGATTTGCATGGTGATGTGATCCCATCACTCAGTGCTTGCTTCCTGAGCTCAAAAGCAGTGTTCCAATATGGTCAGAGTCTCCGTGAACAATAGAAGACACCTTGTGTCATAGGTACTATGAATGGCAAGATCAGTATCTGACTCCCCATTGTCATTTTGTAGCTTAAGGAATAACTTCATTGCCATTTGTGACATGTTAGCAGGGGTGGCCCATGGACGTAGGCAACCTCGGCAGTTGCCTAGGGCGCCACGTTTAACGTGGCGCCCAATGATGATATCACGCCATTGAGGGTTATGGAGGTGGGGGCACTGATCGCGCATTCCGCCTAGGGTGCCAGTTGCCGGCAGCTCTCCTCGAGCCACTCCTGCATGTTAGTGAGACCTGTCAGCATTTTCTTTAACAGTTTGGGATCCATTCCCACACCAGCCCAAGGAGAACAGAAAAAAAGCCATTGAAATATGGCACCAAATGGGCATGGAAGCACAGGGGTGCTGGGACGTGAAGCAATCC
Organism: Pelochelys cantorii; assembly: GCA_032595735.1. Taxonomy (NCBI): domain Eukaryota; kingdom Metazoa; phylum Chordata; order Testudines; family Trionychidae; genus Pelochelys; species Pelochelys cantorii. The sequence continues at coordinate 144,612,842 of CM064328.1, read as the reverse complement.
ACCATGGGATAGTGGGACAAGGCACAGGATGCCCCATGATCTCCCGTGCCTTCCCATAAGCCTCAACAGCAGAAGAGGAAGAGCTGTTCTGTGGGATAGTTGCCCAGAGTGCACCATTCTAAATGCCGCTGCCAGTGCCACAAGAGTGGTCACACTACTGTGCTGGCAGCTGACAGTGTTTCTTGTAGTGCTCTGTGAGCAGTGCTGTAACTGCTAGTGCTTTACATCTGTCAGCATAGACAAAGCCTGACATTTCAAACACCAAAAATAAAGGAGAACTTAACAGCCAAATATAACAATCAAAAAGAGAAATGAAAATCCAGGAAGTATAATTGGTGACAAATACTACCATGCTACATAAATGCTCTTCATGTGTGTAGCTAGCCATTATAAGAAGGAACTGAGGAGGTCAAAGCTGTGAATACATTTTACAAAGCAGACACCTCCTAAGTTCTCTCTAAGCTGTGTGGCTGCGCACAGCACCCCTGGTCTGGCCTTGTCCAATGCAGTCCTGCCAGAGCTGCCACAGCCAAGCAGAGGTGCTTCTCTCCCAGCCCAGCTCCACCAGAGCAGCTACAGCTAGGGATAGGTGCCTGTCCACCAGCCCAGCTGTAGCAGCTCTGATGGGGCTGGGCCAAGAGAGGGGCATCTGTATATGGCCCCAAGCTGCTATGATGAGAGAGAGCTGGGAGGAATCTTCTCACCCCTCTGCAGCCCTGGGACAGCCTGCACCCCAAACCTCTCATCCCTGGTCCCAACCCAGAGCCCACACCCCAAACTGGAGATCTCATACTCCTGGACCCCAACCCTCTGCCCCAGTCCTGAGGCCCCTCCTGCACCCCATATCTGCCATCCCTGGCCCCAGCCCAGAACCTTGCTAAAGTCTTCACACCCCAGCACCCCAGCCCTCTCCACTGTGCCAAACCCCTCGGGTCCACCCCCACTGTACATCACCTACATATTTTGCACATAACAAAATTCATTGTGCACATGGATGTAAAAATTAGAGGGAACAATGTACATCTACCTTGCCCCAAAAGTCAAGTTAAATGGTTAATTCTATTCTGTTAAATTGTGTCATGTTCAGCAAAGGTATGCAACATCTCTTCTTACCTTGCTAAATATAATATCACAAATTGCTTACCACGTTAGGAATAGCAAGATGCACTTCAGCTTTTAGAAAAGAAGCAGCCTCTTCAGATTTGCTTGCTTGAGCAAAAAAACTGGTTCGTCCAAAGGTACTGGTGCTGAAAATAAAATTAAAATACATTACTGTATATATACTTCACCATAAAACTATTAAATTATATTTCTGACATCATCTGAATTATTATAAAATGAAATTACTTCCCTTAAAATTTGGCATCTCTGAAGAAATTTTGGAGTATTCTCGCCCCAGGATCTCAGTCCCCTAACACATGACAAATGAAATGCCCCTAGTTCTAAAACTTTTCAATGGCTAAGGGTAGTGATAGTGGTGAATACCACCATCGCCACCAAAGATAATCATGTCACCATGAACATAGCCACTGCCCTTAGAGCCTTCTAGTCAGTACTTTTTTAAGTGTGATGGAAGGCGCCACAAAATAATGAAAGCTCCTCACTAAGCATTTCAATCAGGTCCTTCATAGGGTAGAAAGTGAAATTCCCAGGATGATAAACCAATACAAAATGATCGATACACAATTAAAAACATACCCTAAAGACAAAACAAATGAATACAAGTTGCAAAGGTCAAGACACAGTAAAACAGTTTTCAAATTAAAAAATGCAGAAGCCAGTTGAGTGAGAATTCTGAAAGATGATATATTTAGTGAACCAGAAAAAATACTGCAGCTATGTTTAGACTGCAGGCTTCTTTCTGAAGAAGCTTTTTTCGGAAGAGATCTTCTGAAAAAACTTCCGAAAGAGAGCATCCACACACAAAAGCTCATCAAAAAAGCAATGCACTTTTTCAAACTGATTGGACGCTCTCTCGCATAAAAGGCCACCTGGAACCATGTTAGGCAGGGCTTTAGGTCACCAGTTACTTCTGAGTGCTGGTGCTGGAGCCTTGCAGAGATACGTGCTTAAAGGTACCCCTCAGGACAACCGTTTCTCTGCTTCTGCTGCGTGGGTGCCTACCTCTTCAAGGGACAGCAAAGCTCTCACAGTGCCTGCTGTGGTTGCCCTGCTTTTTTGGATGCCACAGCTTTTCTCTTGGTGCCATGGAGCCGCAGCTGCCCCATGGCATATGATGGCCCCACATGGCCATCAGTTTTTGCAGCACTTTGTGCCAGATGCCTTCCTGGTCCTGACTGAACTCAACCCCAAGCTCATTCTGGGGACCCTTTCCCTGGGTGTGGGAGCTACACTCTGACAACCGCAACTCACTGTGGAGAGGCGTTTCTGGAGGCTCGACACCTGTTCGGACTGGTGGGACCAGCTGGTCATGGAGCGGCGAGATGACCAGCAGGAGCTCCAAAACTTTCACATGTGGAAGGCCATCTTTTTGGAGCTATGTTCCTGGCTCGCTCCCACCCTCCGGAGATGCGACACCCACCTGCAGCCCACCATCCCCCTGGAGAAGCGGGTTGCAATTGCCATCTGGAAGCTCGCCACCGCTTACAGCTACTGGTCAGTGGGCAACCAGTTCGGCATGGGGAAGTCCACCATCTGGGCACTCCTCATGGAGGTAAGGCACTCTGGGGCTGCAGTCCCTGCGGTGGGGGGGAGAGTCCTGGAAAAGGGGGTCTCTCATTAAAGGGGAGTTGGGGGATGTGGGGGTGGAGTGAGGGTGGGGGAAAGCCATATCCCCGGAGGGTTGTGCCTTCCCGCCCTCACACAGCCCTACTGCCTGTGGCTTCATGGGGGTGGCTCCTGGGGTGTTTGAGGAATGGGGGTGGGCACCTCCTAAAGGTTCAGGCGATCCCTCTCTTATTCTCTGTTTTTTGTGTTTGTTTGTCTCCTTCTGCAGGTGGTGAAGGCCATCAACTTGATCCTGCTGTGGAGGGTTATCCGACTGGGAGACCTGGACCTGATCATGGCCGGTTTGCCGCCCTGGGGTTCCTGAACTGTGCTGGAGCCATAGATGGGACCCACATCCAAATCCAAGCATCAGAACATTGAGCAGCCCAGTATATTAATAGGAAAGGTTACTTTCCTATGGTGCTGCAGGCCCTGGTTGACCACTGTGGACAGTTCACGGACATTTCTGTCAGGTGGTCAGGCATGGCACACGATGCCTGCGTGTTTTGGAATTCTAGCCTGCACAGAAAGTTGGAGGTGGGCACATTCTTCCCCCGCCATGACTTTGCGGATGGGGATGTGCAGATGCCATTGTGCATCATGGGGGATGCAGCCTACCCCCGATGACGTGGCTAATGAAGCCATATACCAGACACCTCGACCCCAGCAGGGATCAATTTAATGCCTGCCTGAACCGGGCCCAGATCCAGGTGGAGTGGGCCTTTGGCAGCCTGAAAGCATGGTTCAGGTGTCTGCTGACCCACTTCGACGTGGGGGACCACAACATCCCCGAGGTGGTCACAGCATGTTGTGTCCTTCACAACATTGTGGAGAGGAAGGGAGAGGCCTTCTTCCCAGGGTGGGGAGCAGATGCCAGCTGCAAGGAGTGAGCCTTCCAGCAGCCAAGAACAGAAGCCATCCGACAGGCCCATCTGGCCATGGTGCGCATCCAGGAGGCCCTAAGGGAGAGGTTCTCTCAAGCACCCCAGTAACTCTCCCCAGGGCCTTCCAACTAGGGGCGTCTGGCTTGCAGCCCTATCCCTTCCCCACCACAACCCCTCCCTTCACCCCTTTCCTGACCTCAGAATAAAGACACCTGTTTGGTTTTGGACAAAACAAAGTCTGTATTTATCTTACATTCAAAAAAAGGTGGGGAGGGGGAGGGGGACTCATAACTTGGAGGGGGAGGGGGTGGTTAGATGTGCTACCTTGGGTGCGGGGACCTCATCGGAGTTGGGGTTGGGTGGATCCGGGGACCACAGCGGGGTGGACAGGAGGGGTGCTGGAACGGGGTCAGGGATGGGGGCAGGGAGAGGGGGCATGGGTATCATCTGGGGAGGGAGCACAGTCATCGCATGGGGAGCAGGCGGAGAGGGAATGGGCATAAAAGGAGGGGCAGGGGGGTGGAAGCCAGGAGCAGTGGCAGCAAGCAGGTGTACCATCATGTGTGACATGATGGCACACATGCTATCACACTGCTGCATGAGCTGGTCTCATTGCATGGTTCCGCCACTCTGAGTCCTCACGGACCTTCTGCACCAGAGTCTGCTGCATGTCACACAGGACACTGACATACTGGCACATGAGGTCTTCCTGGAACCTGGCATGCTTTCAGGTCCCCCGGGCTCTGGCGGCTGGCACTGGTTGTGTGGCTCACCCCTCCATCCCACCTGATCTGGCTATGGAGAACACAAAGAGGGAAAAGTGGTCAGTCATTCATGCAGACACCGTTCCTGAGGCCATGCCCTCCTCTGTGAGCAGCGAACAACAGTCCTTGGAGCAGAGGAAGGGGATATCCCAGGAGCAAGGCCATGTATGGCCTGCACAGCAGGCCCTGCCTCACAGGGACCCCGAGGTGCCCAGGGGACCGTGCTTCCCGCTTCCCACCCACCCACCCCCAGCCCATGGACAAGCAGGCAAGGGAAGTGTCCAGCCACAGTGGGATCCCCTCATGGGCGGCAGAGGAGCTGGGAGTAACCTGACCCTCCCTGATGTCCGCACACACACCTGTGGCTTGCAGTACCACCCGCGGGAGTGGGTGGTGCCTCGCACGTGCAGGCATGCCTGTGTGCTGTGTGCAGCACTCCTCAGTGTGTCTCGGGTCATGCCTGTGCCCTTGTGGCCAGTCTGCTTCCAGCTGTGGCAGGTGCTAGGAGGCCTCCTTCCCTCCCATCCCCCCTCCCCCCGTGACAGGACATGTGTGGACTCCCCTGAGCCTGGCAGCAGGATCCCACCCATGCTCTGGGACTGCCTGCTCCATCAGCGTGACATACAGTAACGCTGCACATGCTTCCACATGTGCAGACCGCAGCACGATGTCCATCCCAAGCAGCCCGAGCGACACTCATACCCCGCCCCTTGTGTGTCAGCCTCCCCTGCCCTGTGTGTGTGACAAACTAAGACCACTCACTGGAAGATCCCTCCCCAGCATCCAATGAGGCCTGGGAGACATCCTGGCTCTCAGGCACTGGCTGCAGGGACACGGTGACAGTGTCCGTCTCCACCTCCTCCTCTGGCTGGCCCTGGTCCTCCTGCTGCTCCTCCGCTATGACCTTCGGCTGGGTGACGACGGGGGTCTGAAGGCTGGAGTCCACAATGACAGGTGGGGAAAACATTTCCCCACCCCCTAGGATCTGTTGCAGCTTGTCAAAGTAGGGGCAGATGTGGGGTCCAGCCCCTGAGCGCGAGCTGAGCTCTCTGGCCCAGACGTATCCCTGGCAGAGCTCCTTAACCTTAATCCAGACCTGTTTCAAGGTCCAGGGTGGGTGTCCACACTCTGCCAGGGACTCAGCCATGCACTCACAGATGTCCGCTTTGCGACACTTGGAGCGGAGATCCTGCATTGTGTCCTCCTCACCCCACAGCTTGAGGAGGAACAGGATCTCTGCTCCAGACCAGGAGGCTGCCCACCTCTTGGTCCCCCTGGGTGGGTCCTGGAATCCCTGGGGCTGCTCCCTGCGAGGGTCAGGGGCATCGCGGGGGGCTTGAGGCTGGGCCATGGGTGGGAAGTCCTGTGGCAGGGAGAGCTGCACGGTGAGGTGCTGCTCTCAGGCCGACTTCCTGCCACAAGGCTTGTCCAGTGTGCCTGCAGCTTCAAGAGGGGCCAGGAGACAGGAACTATAGAGTCCTGATTAATTTGGATGGAGTGTCCACCAGGGCACCTATGTTATTTCATGGATGCCTCTTCTTTAGAAAAAAACCCTCCTCCCCATCCACACACGCCTTTTTCTGAAAGAGTTCTTTTGGAAAAAGGCTTCTTCCTTGTAGAAAGAGGATTACCAACACCGGAAAAACCCCTCTGTTCTTTTGATTTACTTTCAAAAGAACGCGATTGCAGTGTGGACGTAACTCAGGTTTTGTCAGAAAAACAGCCATTTTTTCAACAAAACTCTGTAGTGTAGACGTACCCTAAGTAATTTCCTTTTGTCAAGATTCCATCTGTGCAGGATACCTGTGCTGAAATTCTGAAATCTGTGCAGGATACCTGTGCTGAAAAACTCCTATTTACTGCAATGGGGCCCTGATTTTACTTTTTAGCCAAAAGCATAAGTCATGTCTCTGAAGAAAAAAATATATAACACTGCAATAAGCACTGTGGCATGACATCTCTTAAATATCCAACAGAAGACACTAGATACACTGAAGTCTGTAGGAGGAGATAGTAATTAGAAAGAAAGAAAAATTATTGAAAGAAAATTGACCAAATAAAAAGAAAATATATCCTAACAATTTTTGTTTTCCTAACAATTTTTGTTTTGACAGTAGGGCTACAGTGAGAATTTGGCCTTCCCTAATTTGAGTTAGGGTAAGCCTGAAATTTGAATCCAAATTCATGCAATAATACTTGGTAAAAATGTAAAGTGAGCATATAACTGCTTTATATATGTCTGCAATAGGAAAATCTTAGAAGGCAGGCAATGGCCCAATATTATAAGTAGGAATTGGATTATACAACCTTATCAGATGATTTCCACAGTCCATTTGTCTGAGGTCCAACTCCATGCCATTAAGAAAATAGTGATTATTTAAGAATAAACAGAAGGGAAATTAAAATCTGTAAGTTTAGAGAATTCAAGTGCAGCCTTTGATTTGCTTCTTGCCGGAAGATTCAGAAAATTAATGAGATAAAGAACTCTATCTTCTAGTAAATTACTATTTCGTTGAGGTATCTGTGGTCCAAGCCACAGTCTACTATTAGGCTATGTCTAGACTACATGGCTCCGTCGACAGAGCCATGTAAAATAGTTTATTCATCATAGTCAAAGAAGCGGGGATTTAAATAATCCCCACTTCATTAAAATAAAAATGGCCGCCGCGCTGTGCCGATGATCAGCTGATCTGGCACAGCGCAGCAGTCTAGACGTGGCGCGGTTGACAAGAGAAGCCTTTGTCGACCGCTCGGGTATATGAATAAACTATTTTACATGGCTCTGTCGACTGAGCCATGTAGTCTAGACATAGCCTTAGTGTTGGCCTTTATTTTGAAAATGGAAAAGAGTCTTCCAGAGGAAGATTGGTAAACAGACCAGGATTGTTAAGGAGTCCTCTAGTTTCTAGAGTGCTAAGTGTTCTAGATTGAACAACTCCAGTCCTTCCCAAAGGGATATCACCCATATTTTTTGCATGAAATGGAGAAGGACCAAGTTCTTATGCCAGGACAGTTGGGGTTACAGAATTGGCCCAAATATCTGTGGAATATTGATGTCATGTCTATGGAGAATCTGAAATAGTCTTGGAATCCTAGGCTCTGCTTCAAGGTTTGCATCTGCAATCCAAGAAAATGCTACAAGTATTCTCCTTTCTCTGTTATCTTGGCCTGGAGAATGAACAAAAGGAGTGACTTTGCCTATAGGAAAACTTGTATTATCTTCTTAGTTTGTTAGCTGAGGAGGAAGCAGCAGTTTGGTTTGGGGCATTGTAAACACAATTTCTTCCACCATCTGATCTCAGAAAAGTAGGGATACTTTGAACATGGAAGCACAAAATATTTACTCCAGTGTTGGTTTGCTACCTATGAAAGAAGTCAGATCTGACACTTAGCTTCAGCGTTTGAGATCATGGTTTTAAAGTCCAAGCATATGGCATTCACAGATACATTTAATATGAAGATTGTCACAAGAATAACTTCCTTAGGACTGAAGGAAAATCCTAGTGATTCTCATTGCATAGGTTCTTCCCCTTTGCCAGGTTGCCTAGAGTAAATTTAATTTATAACAATTTCCATTTGTTATTTCCCTGCCTCTTGTTTTTATTAATCTCTCTGACCACTATTAGAATGTGAACTATGTAAAGCAAGGATCGTTCTTTCTTCAATTACCAAAAACTACCTAGTATATTGTAATTGCCACTAGGAAAAAAACAAATTAAAATAATAAATTTGAAATGTTACACTGCCAAACCCTTTATTTTGTCTATTGAAAACAGGAAAGTATATTAAAAATAGAAGGCTTGGGTTCATGAAGAAAGGATGTGTAGCATCTGTTGGTACTAGAAGAAAGGAATTACAATCAATGAATATAAATGCATTTTCCCTTAGTCTTTCGTAACAAAGATAAAGAAACTGAATGGATTCTTATAAAACTACTTCAGTATTACTCTCTACGTTGTTTTAATGAAGTACTACTTCACCTGCAACTTACTTTGAAACAAACATTCTTTTTTTAAGAGTATCCAAAGATAGCCGGGTGGCTTTCAACAGACTGTCTAGTAACTGATGACTGAAATATGCAATTACCTCTTTACACTCCTGCAACAAATACAAAATATTTAGTTCCTGTAGGCAAATAATCAAACAGTAAAAAAGAAATGTGAAAAAAGTAAATTAGAGAAGGTATAATAAAGGAGAGAAAACTATTCTGACTTACTCAATGAAGTCACATATTTTTAAAACATAATTTGTCATTTTAATGGCCTGAAATAATTTTACATGTATTTTTAATTTTCCCTGCAATGCCTACACCACAGAAAATGCTATGTCAGCCAGACATGGGTCATTCACACACACACCCCTACACCTTCAGAGAACCGACAACTAATAATAGGGGCTGGTCAGGTTTTTAGATTGACTAACCAATGTCCAACAAGATCCTCAAAGGTTCTGGACCAACAGTACTTATTGAAAGAAATGCGGTTCAATATCATTGTATTTAAAAATGTAAACAAAATTAAAATCAAGAAAACTATCAAAGTAAAACCATTAAAGTAACATTAAACTAAAAACAGAACATTACAACAATCAAATCAAAATTAAATCAACATATTAGATTCAACATTGGATTGGAATTTAGTCATTAAATTAGTTATATGAAAATAATACCAAAAATCAATGCTTATAAATTCTAAAGAGGATTCTAAAAAACATTGGGTGAACTTGGGTTATAAATCCCAACTCAAGATTTTTACGTAAGTAGATCAGATCTTTGGTTTAAAGTGTGTCAAGAGTTTAATACTGAGCACATATCGTTTAATGTCTAAACCACAACCCAAGAAAACAATTATTATGCTGCTTCCTTCCTAGAATTCTATTCTTCTGTGGTGGCTAACCTTTTCCTTCTTCTCTACAACAGAGATATTAGAATACAGATGTGAAAGGGTGAGGTCACAGAAGACCATTTGGGGGTGCCTCCCGGGATGCTGACATGGACACCTCCACTCACCTTACTGCTCTCTGGGACTTCCCAAAGGGCCAGCTCTGCTGGTCTCCCTGCCATCCCCTCCCGAGGAGCAGTACAGACACTGAACCTCTTCAAATCCAAGGAAAATGCTGTTTTGGGCCCAGCTTCCTGGGATACCACTCCCCAAATGGGATCAGAACCCCCCAGTGAATTACCTGGATAAGCTCCCTTTAACAATGAAAGAGAGAATGAATGTACACACTGGTTGCCCCTCCAGGTATTTACACTGCGTTTGATAGAAAATAAAAATGATTTTATTAAGTACAAGCAGTACCATTTAAGTGGTAATAAAGTGAGAAAGGCAGAGTAAAGTAGATTACCAACTCAAAAGTAACAGAAAATGCTTTGATAAATCTAACACTAAAATCCTCAGCACAAACTTCTTATAAGTTCACCCTAAAACTGTTTCTGTTTCAGCTGCACCTTCAAACTGTTGTATAAAGCCTCAGCCCGAGCAATTACTTGATTTTACACATGGATTTTCTGGAAATACACTAAACTGGGGGGGGGGAGGCAGTTGTCTTCTAAATCACTTCATTACTAATGATTTGTAAATGAGTCTCTGAAGCTTTGTAATTGTTTCAGATGCATTGCCTTTTAAACACTGCATCTTGTAATCTTTGTTAAACCTTGCAACTTTGTAACTTTTTGTAGCTTTCATCCACTCTGCTTGTAACTTGCTCTAAACTGCTTTCTCCCCTGAGATATGAATATGTGTGTGTGTGTGTGTGTGTGTGTGTGTGTGTGGAAACTATTGTGTGTTTGGGATTAGAAACTGTAAGACTGAGCAGGTGGAGCCAGGTGATGAGTCATCAGACCAATCAAGGAGACACTGCTGCTCTGATGGATCAAGGGAAGTCTGGGCATGCTGCCTGGTGACGAATCTGGATGAGTCACAGGAGTTGTACAGAGGCAATAAAAGGAGAGCGCACATGGCGGAGAGCTCCTCTTTCTGCAGCCAAAAACTCTCTTTCTTTTCTGGCCTGTTCCCCAGTCATGATCAGCAGACAGACCCTCCAGAATCAACATGTCTTGGCTCCTTCTGCAACTCATATGCCTGTGTAAGTGAGTGAGTGCCGAAGGGCAGGAATGAATGTGTGTGAATGAGTGAATGAATGAAGGGGTGTGTGTGTTTGTTTGTGTGTGTGAAAGATAGCTGGTTCCCCTTTAGTTTAAACCTTTAGCGGCAGCTCTATCCTCTTTAGTTTAACCATGTACTGCATATAGTGGAGTGTTAATTCCTCAATCAATAAATCCATACTAGTGTAACCCTGGGTGGTCTCCAGTGGGAATTTTTGGGGTAACACAAACCAGGGAAATCCCACTTTCCCTGAAGTCTCTGGTTCTCCCTCCTCGGGTATGTCCAGCTAGCCCAAAGACCTAGATTCCTCCTTTTCTATTCTTTTTAAAGAATTCTCTTTTGTATGAGGAGTCACCTGGTTGCTCCCTACCAACCACTTCTAAGCCTTCAAGACAAAAGGCTATTTGCATATTATTGCCCAGATACTGAGACCTCCCTTGACAACTTGCATTCACACATTTAAAACCAGGGTCTTTGACAGCGTCGACTTAGCATGTGGCCTGGACCCTTTGGGATCGGTACCTGGATTCAATGCAGACAGTGCCATGGATTACCAGGTTCCTGAGGTACCAGGGGCATCCTATGTACTGACACACGAAGTTCTTGGTGCTATAGACAATCTCGTGGGAGACTTTTCAGAAAGGTCTCCCTGAGGCACTAAAGAGCTCCTCTTTTTTGGCACCATTTTGCCATGAAGAGAACCTGGACATGATCATATTGCCCTACGTTGTGCTCCTGGGACCAAAGCAGGGTGAAGGATCATTTTAAGGTTGAGATCTCTATCCCTGCAAACCCTGGCCTTAAGCTTAGCACAATAAGGGCAGTCCTGAGGCGAGTGATCTTTGCCGAGGCATCTGATGCATTGAGAATGCCCATCGAAAACAGGCCTCATGTCCCTGCAGGAAATGCAGTGCTTGAAGCCCAGGGAACTGAGCATTTTGATAAAGGCATTTTTTTAATTAACTGACTAATTAACACTATGAAGAACAACTAACAACAATAACTGGGCAATAAACTATCTTAAAGTAGAAAAAGCTTCAAAGAATGAAGAGAATTGCAGAGCTCTGTCTCAGGCCGGGGATGGTTGAGAAGGAACTGGAGGATTTGGGCCATGTATGCACTATTCCAACCAGCATAGCATGCACAGTTGGTGCTGCACATGTGCAACCTCCACAGGGACTCCTTCAAAATCTCCAATCCAGGCACTGGGATGACACCAAGACCAAATGTGGAATAACTATGGGGACATCTTTCAAAGAAGAACTACAGGTAGTACTACAAACTATTACTAAACTAGAAAAATATTAGCAGATTTAGGAAGAGAATATATAGTAGTATAGTAACCATGAGGTAAATCACATGGGGAGTTCTGACTCATGCCACTTGAAAAGAAAAAGAACCGAGAGAAGTCAGAGCAGTGCTGCCCTTAAATAGCTGAGGAAAGGACCATCAGGAAGTGCATAGTTTGTTCACCACACCAATTCGTATTACTACAGAAACCTCTCCTGCTCTAGGGGTGCACTTATCTGAGTGGAATACATATGTGAACCAGTCAAACAAAAACAGCCCATTTGTCCCACAAGAGGGAGAGAAGCTGGGCTATGGAAAGCATTAATATTAGGAATTCCCTTGGTCTCCTGAAATCCTTCTAAAATATCCTCTACCTTCCAGATCTGCTGCTATGCCAGAGCAAGGAGAAAAATAATCCCACCCCCATCTCCCCAAAAAACCCCTCCCCTGCTTCGAACAGGGCACACAGATGAATACTTTGAGAAAAATTGTTTGCCTTGAAGAGCGGTCTCTAAATAGGTATGTCTACTTAGCACACTAAGCTCAGGCTCTGACTCAGTTTTTTACCCAAGACTCCCTTCCATTCACACTCAAATCAGTCTGACTCTGATCAGCAAGCATTCACAATTCAGGTACTAGGACTCTGCTAGGTGGTAGGGAGAGAGGCCAGTGACTCAAGTCCAAGCAGTGACTTTGCAGTCTGGACATAAGTCAAGCAGCAGATCTGAGTCAGATGGTCCTCATGGCACAGTATTGACACACTAGCACAGCTGTTAGACCCATATCCAGCAACTGTAAACAGATTACATAGCAGCATGGATGTTTATATGTGAGCTTGGAAACACCAAATCCATGTCCCAAATACCTGGACTTAACATTCAGTGTAGCCAGCAAGAGGATCCAGCATTCATTTTGGGGGTAAAAATCACAAGAATCTTGTGTCAATCTCTGAAAAAAGAAATAAAGGCAGAAAAATCTAACAGTACCAGACCAAAGGGTTCATAGGAAAATATAATTCAATCCATAGGATCCATGAGTGCCACGCACCTATGCACAACCCGTTTGCCATTCAGCACAACACATTACCACTCAACCTGCACCCACCAGCTGTAATCCTTGCATCATTAATGCCCTTAAGATTCAAATCTTACCAGAGGGGGAGATGAAAAAGAGGGTGGATGCCTTCCTTCATTGGCTGCCAGAAAAAAACATAGGGGTGGACTTTCTGAAATGAAGGGGACAGTGGGGAAATGAAGAGCAGGTTGGGTAACTGGTTGTACCATGGGAAAGAGGAGAAAGTTTGCTTGCTTGCTCAGAGTAACTCTGTGTATTACAACCTCTTATTATAGCAATACACCTTGTGCTACTACCCATCCACTTCAACTCTGGCCTACTGAAAATTTGGTTAATGAAAGCCATGCTGCAGCACAGAATACATTCTTAGATAAGACATTTTTAACCTTATGAACTACACTCAAATGTTGTGTGGTGATGTCAGTTATTTGTTTGTGAAAAATCAGGTATTTTCTGTTCAGTTCTAAAACATTTGTTATGAACTTCATAATTTTTTCTTTCTACAATTAAATACCTTTCTAAACTCATCTTCTTTCTCATTGTCTTCAGCATCCTCACTAAGAATACTTGAAGAAGCATTATCTACCTCCTCTTCATTAGCCCCAAATGCCACATGTTTCCCTTCTACTGTAAATAAAAAGAAATTAGAAGAATTAAAATACACTATCAAGGTATAACAAATATTAAATTATATAACCATATTTCTTGTAACTAGAAAATTGTATTCTGCTTTAGAGCATGCTGGAGTCAATAGAAATCATCCCATTAACTTTAATGGGAGTTGGACGAGGTGTTTAATTTGCTCTTCACACCTATGATCCACAGTGCTTTTTTATCCTACACACATACACACATGAAAATGAGGTACTATCAGTTTTCTAAATTACAGAGCAATTTGGCAAATTTATGATGAATTTTTTATTACTTCACTGCCCTTGGCTTTCTAAACTTCTTCCTTTGGGGTTATGCTAACATTCCAAATCCCTTCAAATGGTTACCATTTTTTAAAGATCAATCAACCACTAAAATAGTTCCTCCTCCTTGTTGCTCAATATATAATTTTGAAATGAAATAGAGAAGGACATAGATTTTCATGGCAGAAGAGATCACTATGATCATCTACTCTGACTTCCTGCATAACAAAGACTAAAGGGCACCTTTTATTTTTGCAATGCATGCAAACATAGTTAACTACAGAAACCACAAACTTCACACCAAACTGCACTTCTACCTGTCCATCAACAAGCCAACCTATAAGCTTCCCTAGCCAAATCCTCCTGTAGAAACAGGGGAAGATCAGGCTCCTCATCATGTGATTCTTAATGACCATTTAACAATCTGAAAATGAGCTACGGAACCTGGAGAAGGAAAGAGGTTTCAGGAAATTGGGTCCACAGTGATTTCTCATTGGTGATGATCTTGGCTCTCCTCCACAACTTGAGGAGAACAGTTATGTCCTTGTAGCAGTATCAAAGGAGGAAGATTATCAGCTTGTGTGAAAAAAAAAAAGACCTCCATAAATCTTCTGATTCTGAGCCCCCTCCCAGCTAAGCAATGGTCCATAGGCTGAGAACAATTGTGACAGAATGCCCCAACTGGAGCTCCTGAGTTCATCTCCTCGCAGACAGAGCACCGTCTCAACTTTTGCTGTGCAGCAAGAGGATGAAAATAGAAGAAAGGAACTCCACCTTGTTCAAGTAAAGAACTTTTTTAAAAAAATGCTTCAAGAAAAGGCAAAAGGCAAAGGGAATGAGGCTGCTTACTACTGCCAGAGTTTGTCTTTAAAAGGTGGGAAATGGAAAGAAAGGGAATGTTATTCACCTGGTGCAGTAACATTCTTCAAGATGGTTGTCCCTGTGGGTGCTTCAACTTGAGGAGCACCAGCGCTGCTGCGCCTCTAGTTGGAAACTTTTGACAGCAGTGCCCTGGTCGGCCATTCACAAAGAACGCTAGCGTACAACATTTCAAATGGTTATCCCACGCATGCAGCCAATTGCCCCCTCAGTTCGTTCTCTGACCTGGATGTAGTTGGATCCAAAGCAGAGGGGAGCAGGGTGGGTGGTGGAGCACCCACAGGGACAACCATCTCGAAGGACTCCAGTTACTGTACCAGGTGAATAACCTTCCTTTCTTCTTCAAGGACTGTCCCCATGGGTGCTCCACCTTGAAGTGATTACAAAGTAGTGGTTGTGCTCAGTGGTGGGCGCTTCAGTGAATATGACCCGGTAATTGCAGAGAAAACGATTGAGGTTTTGAAGATCTAAAATCAGTCTCCAACCCCCTATCTTCTTGGTGGTAAGGAAGTAGTGGAAATAGAATCCCTTCCCCCTGTGTTCTGGTAGACCCTCTTCTATGACCCCTAATTAAAAGAGGTGTTGTGTCTCTTGTACGAACACACGCTTGTGAGAGGGGTCCCTGAAGAGGGATGGGTAGGGGAGTTGGGAGTGGGGGGATGGTAAGGAACGGGATGCAGTAACCCATTTTGATTATTTCCAGCACCCACTTGTCAGTGGTCCGCCACGCTGGATAGAATACAGTCAGTCTGCTGCCAAATGTTGTACAGGTTTGGATTGCTTCCTTGGAAATCTTGGTCCTGTCTGTCCCTCAACCAGACCTTCAAAACTCCTGACATGATGTTGATGGTTGTTGTGTGGTCACTTGGTTGGTCACTGCACCTGTTCTGCCTTGGATGGCGCCTGTTGTCAGAGTGACTTGGTTGTTGGTTAAACAGAGTTGGCTTGTATCTCTGTGTATATGACCTTCCCTATTTTCTTTTATTCACGGGTATGTGGGTGCCTAGGGTTTTTAGTGTGGCTTGTGAATCCTTCAACATATGGAGTGAGGCACTGGTGGATTCTGCAAATAGCTTCGTGACCTCCAATGGGAGATCCTCGACATGTCTTGGACTTCCATCGGAGCCATGAGGCATGTCTCATGATGACTGCTGAAGCTAGGGATCTTGAGGCCATGTCCGCTGAGTCTAAAGCAGCCTGGAGAGCCATTCTGGAAATCAATGCTTTTTTGTTGATGTTTGCTTTGAATTACTCTTTTTTATTGTCAGGACAGCGCTCAATAAAATTTGAAAGCTGGTCAAATATGTGGTGTGTATATTTTGCGAGGAGGGTGACATAATTTGTGATTCTGAGCTGAAGACTGGCTGATGAGTATGCCTACCTGCTCATGAGGTCCCGGCATTTCCAGTGCTTGTCACAGGGGACTGACAACATGGCTTGCTGCTTGCTCCTCTGACTGTGAGAACAAGAAGTCAGCACCTTTTGGGGCCACATAAATACTTGCAGTTAGATCTTTTGCAAGTTGGGGAAAAATGTTGTTGGCATCTGCCATATGGTTTTGGCGTGACTATTGGGAGGGATACTGTCACCAGTGGTTCAAAGGGTGGTTGAGTGAGGGTGTCCAGGACTAGAACCAAGTCCCATGGAGGTGGTGGGGCCCTGTGGGGTGGATTGAAATTGGTTAACCCCTTGAGGAACAGCTTGGCGGTAGGGTGTGAAAATATGGATGTGCTCTCTATAGACTGTCAGAAGGCAGTGATAGCCACTGGTGTATTTTAAGTGATGTGATAGCTAACCCAGAGTGCTTTCAAGATAGGATATATTTGAGGATTTCATGCAGAGGCACAATATGTGGGTCCAGTTGTTTGTTGGTGCACCAGGAGACAAATCCATGCCACTTATAAATGTAGGTTGCCCTCGTTGTGTCCTTCCTGCTATGTATCAGGACCTGTTTGACTTGTGAAGAGCAGAGGTTCTCAGAGTCCGAGAACTAACGAGGAACCATGCTGTCAATTGGAGAATGTGAGGCTGCTGGTGAAGAAGGGTCCAGTGGTTTTGGTTCAATAGGTTGGGAAGTTTGGGGAGGAGATAAGGTGGACGGAGAGACATCCGTTAAAGAAAGGGAAACCACGGCTGGCAAACCTATGCAGGCATTATGAGAATCACTTTGGCTCTGTCCCTGTTGATCTTCTCTAGGACTATGGGGATGAGCATGGTGGGTGGGAACGCATAGAACAGTGGACCTGCCCAACTGAGGAGGAAAGCATTGCCTAACAAACCCTTGCCAATCCCGGCTCTGGAGCAGTATTGTCTGCATTTTGAGTTTTTGTAGGAAGCAAAGAGGTCTATTCAGGGGAAGCCCAACGGTGGAAAATGTGTAGGAGAACATCTTGTTGAAGTTTCCATTTGTGGCATGGTGCAAAGTGCCTGCTTAGAGTGTCCACCACTGTGTTGCTGATTCCTGGTAAGTATGATGCTATGAGTGTGATCTTGTTATGAACGCACCAGTTCCAGAGGTGAACTGCCTTCACACAAAGGGAGCGGGACCTGATTCTCCCTTGGTGATTGATATAGTACATCATAGCAATGTTCTCAGCGAGGATTCTGACCGTGGCACTGGAAATATGCATTTTGAAATGCTTGCAGGTATTGAGGACAGCCCTGAGCTCTAGGACATTGATATGAAGAGTTGCTTCCCACAGTGTCCAGCGGCCCTGAATGGATAGGCCATTCGTATGGGCACCCCACCTGACAAGAGTGATATGAACAGATGGTTGAGGTGGATGAAATGGGACTCCGGCAAGGAGGTTGAATGGCATGGTCCACCACTTGAAGGAAGTTATTATGGCAGGTGTTGGAGAGACCCACTTGTGAATGCAGTGCCTTGTGGGAACATACACCAATGCTAGCCAATGTTGTAGCCAGCAGTTTGTAGCCATGAGGATCTCCTCAAGACTATCACGGTGGCGGTTACACTGCTGTGTCTGCCATATCTAGTGCAATCTGAAGCCCAGTTCTAGCAGTCACGTATCCCTCTAGGACTATGGACTTTAGGATGGATCCGGCAAATGCTCCATTAGTGCTGTCAGTTTGGTGTAATTGTCAAAGGCATCGTTCAATAATAGAGAGGCATCATTGGCAATATATAGTAAAAGCATTGAGGAAGAATATATTTTCCTGCCAAACAAGTCCAGGTGCTTGCTTGCTTTCTCTGCTGCAGCATTTTTATACTGCAAAGTCTTTGACCTATGTTGGGCTATATCCACAACCAGAGAGTTGTGTTGCAGGTGTGAGAATAAAAACCCCACATCCTTGGTCAGGACAAAATATTTTTTTGTCTGCCCTCTTATTGGTAGGCGGAGCAGAGGCTGGGGTCTGCCAGATCTCTTTGACAGACTCCATAATAGCTTCATCTATCTATTTTTGCACACTGGGAGGATTGGAGGTTTTTAAGGAGACAATATTGCTTCTCCTGAACTTCAGTTAACTAGACCTCCTGGCTAGCAGCTATCCTTTTGAATAGTTTTTGGAACTGTTAAAGATCGTCTGTAGGTGACCTATCTCCTTGGATGATAGCTTCGTCTGGAGAGGACAAAGAATGATCAGTGGGGGAAGTATCAGGCTGCTCATCATCAGATTCTGATAATTGACCTTCTTCCAGTTCCAAATGGTGTGGTGGTGAGGAAGGGATATGAGGCGGGCTGTGTTGCCTAAGGGTAGGCAGAAGAACTAAGAACTACAATGGTAAGGGCACGTCTAGACTACATGGCTCCGTCGACAGAGCCATGTAGATTTGTTTACTCAGCAAAGGGAAATGAAGCGGCAATTTAAATAATCGCCGCTTCATTTAAATTAAAATGGTTGCCGCGCTGTGCCGATCAGCTGTTTGTTGGCACAGTGCTGTAGTCTAGACGCTCCGCGGTCGACATCAAAGGCATTTGTCGACCTCCCCAGTAAACCTCATCCCATGAGGCATACCGGGGAGGTCAACAAATGCCTTTGATGTCGACCGCGGAGCGTCCAGACTACAGCGCTGTGCCGACAAACAGCTGATCGGCACAGCGCGGCAGCCATTTTAATTTAAATGAAGCGGCGATTATTTAAATTGCCGCTTCATTTCCCTTTGCCTACAACCCTAATCTACATGGCTCCGTCGACGGAGCCATGTAGTCTAGACGTGCCCTAACTGACCAATAACTAAGAACTACAGAGAAATGTTGAGTAAAGCAGAGAACTACGGAGCTCTGTCTCAGGCCAACGGTGGTTGAGAAGGAACTGGAGGGCTCAGGCTGCATGTGCGTGGTACTTACTGATACGGTGCATGCTGACTGGCACCATGAATGTGCAGCCCAAGCAGGGTCTGCTTCAAAATCTCCAATCCAGGCACCAGGACAGCACCAAGACCAAGAGTGGAGCATCCACGGGGACCTCTCAAAGAAGTATCAGACTTGTCTTAGCCAAAAAATGCAATCAGAATCACTCACTTTGTTTTGCTGAATTTTCAGTCAGGTCTTGGGTAAAAGAGAAAACAGGGAAAAGGCATACAAGAGGTCCCCATGCCATGGGAGGATGAGGGCACTTCCTTGAGAATGTTTCCCCAGGCCAGGCCTGGGGCAGTAACAAGGACTTTTCTTGTTCCAGTAAGTAGAGATCTGTAGATAGGCTTACCCAGAGAGCGAATATATGTCAAAGCACCTCTGAGTTCAGTTACTGTTTGGGGTTGTGATAGAAATTCTGAGCCTGCTGACTGTCACATTCTGTATTCCTGGTAGATAGATAGCTGTGGTGAGCATAGGCGTGTGCACAGGGTGTGCCGGGAGTGCCCAGGTACACCCTAAGGGGGTGTGAGCGAAGGAGCGCTGCTTTGGCGCTCTGGGGAATGGACGCCGCGCCGGGTTTGCCACTCATGTGCGGCCAAAACCGGCGGGTTTTAGGACCCCACGGAAAGAGGCGGCAGGGATGCAGCAACATCATCCGGCCGCCCCATCAAGCGAGGTGAGTTTAAACCCTGGGCGGGAAGGTGGGGGGTGCCCTAGGCAGGGGATCGGGTGCAGCGCGGCTGGCCTTGGGTGGTCGGGGGCAGAGCAGCTGGCCTCGGGGAAGGGGGGGACCAGGGTCGGGGGCAGCGCAGCTGGCCTCAGGGAGGGGGGGGACTGGGTTCGGGGGCAGCACGGCTGGCCTCGGGTGGGGGGGGCTGGAGCCAGGGGTAGGGGCAGCACAGCTGGCCTCGGGGAGGGAGGGGGGGGCCGGGGTTGGGGGCAGCGCAGAATGAGGAGTAATGGTAGTTCGAATTAGGATCTTTAATTCGAACTACCTAGTCCGTGCCGCGTGTAGCCACGGGCACGGAGTTCGGACTAAGGGGGATTTAAAAATGGCGGTACCTGGGAACATGCAAATGAAGCCGGGGATATTTAAATCCTGGGCTTCATTTGCAACTCCTCTTGCCCTCATTACCCTACCTAGCTTGAACTAACAAGCTAGTGTAGACATACCCTTACAGACCAGTTGGCGGCTGCTGGAAGAGGAGGGAAAAATAGGGGGTCAGAGAGGAAGGGGCTTGTGCTGAGGAGAGGGGGGCAGGTCAGGAGAAGAAAGGAGAAGGCACCAAGGGACAGGGTGGAGAAGAGAGACAAATGCCAGGGGGCCAAGTGGAGACAATGAGGAAAAGGGCAGGAGGGGAGGTGTCAGTGAGGGGGGGGGACAGGATGATCCTAGGAGAGGAGAGCGGAAGGGCTTTGGGGGCTAGAGGGGAGAAGGAGAGGTGCTGGGAGAAGGCTTGAAAGAATGGGTGGGCATGAGGAAGGCAGGGATGGAGCAAGGCACATGTGAGGGCACAGAGGGGCATGAGGAGAACGGGGGCAGAGGGTGGTGAGGGGGTGGGCATCAGGGAAAAAGGATGCAAAAGGGACGGGGCAGTGAGGGAAGGGGGAGGCACCAGGAGGGTGCAGGGGTAAGGGAAGGTGCAGGTGCCAGGAGATTCCGGGGGGGTGAAGCAGAAGGGCAGACACCTGCAGGGGAGGGACCAGCACCAGAGGAGAGAGGCAGGGCAGGTGTGTAGAGGGAGGTATTAGGAGAGGGGATGAGGAGGGGTAGCTCACATGATCAGAGTGGGGCTACTGGAGGAGTGGGCACAGGGGGGAGAGAAAGGCTGGTGGAGGGGGGAAGGTCTCAGGAAGGCTGAGGGCAGTGAGAAGGGCAGGAGTCAGGACAGCAGAGGTGGGGGAGGGGTTGGGGGGGGCAGCAGGCACCAGGGGAGCTGATGGATCAAGTGGAGGAGACAGAGCAACAGAAGGGAAAGGTAGAGGTTCATAAGATATTTATTAATAACTTGGGTGCCACACAAACTCAGTACTGGTGCACAACACAAAATTTATTGTGCTCATGGGAGGAAACTCTTAGAGGGAACACTTCCCCCAGCCTCTCCACCCCCCGAGTTAATGTCACACACACTGGGCTAATGCAATTGCAAGATAGTTGCATGAGGGGGGTTTGGTGAGGGCCAAACTAATCCCTATTGGTAAGAGGATGATGGGAAAAGTCCTTGGGGGAGGGGGGGGGTCACATGACACCTTTTATTTCTGGTCATGGGTCCATATTGCCCCAAAAGTGTTACCTCCAGAGGTGTGGCTAATGGGGGTCAGGGGGTGTGGCTAATGGGAGTTAGGGTGTGTCGCTAATGGGAGTCAAAGAGTACATTTTAAAAAAACTCTTTGGGTGCACACCCTAATGAAATGTGCTGCGCACGCCTATGGTCTACACCATGGAGAGTATGGTGTGTCCAACATGTGTGCCAGAGGAAGAGTAAATCTCTAATGCATAGAGCGTAGTGAGCGCACAGAGGCTCAGGTTGCAGCTCTGCAGATGTCAGCTAGAGGCACATTCGTCAGGTACGCTGTGGAGGCAGCCATTGCCCTCATGGAGTGGGTCTATGCTACCGATGGAGACTCCCGATTAAAGGTGCAGTAAGAGAGTTGAATGCATTCAGAAATCCATTTAGATGGTTTCTATTTAGAGGTAGATGTGCTTTGGGATCTTTTGGTAGTTGGGACAGGCTTGAGGATTTGCGGAATGGTCTAGTTCTTTCTAAGTAAAAAGCAATTGGCCCATGGACATACCCAGTGTGCAGAGCTGTTTCTCTGTTGCTCGTGTGAGGTTTTGGGAAAAAGATTGGTAAGTATATTGGCTCGTTACAATGGAAAGAGATGGGTACTTTCGGGAGAAACTTGGCGTGTGGGCAGAGAGCTACTTTGTTCTTATGAAAGATCGTATAGAGGAGTCTGCCACAGTGGCTCTGAGTTTACCAACCCTTCTCGCTGAAGTAATTGCTACAAGAAAGGCTACCTTCATGGATAGGTGTAACAGTGAACAGGTGGCTAAGGGTTCAAATGGTCTACCTGTTCGTGCCCTTAACACGAAGTTGAGGCTTGAAGCCAAAGTTGGATATTCTTCATAAAGCGCTTGATGTTGGGGTGAGTGAAGGCAGAGTGATCTTCTAGAGGGAGATGAAATGCAGTTATTGCAACTAAATATATTTAAGGAACTAAGGGCAATGCCTGTGTTTTTGAGAAATAAAAGACAATAATATGGGGAAGGAAGGCTGACATGGGTGTCATGTGCTGATCACCGCACCGTCTAGAGAACCTGTTCCATTTGTGTAAATATGTTTTTCAAGTAGATGGCCTGTGAGTTCAAAAGGATCTCTTGTACAGGTGCAGAGCAAGATGTCTCTACTGATGTGAGCCAGCAAGGAGCCATGCGCGGAGTTGCAAAGTCTATGTATCCAGGTGGCATTAATGACCATTATTGTGTGTGAGGAGATGAGGGGTGGGTAGAAAGCACCACAGAATAATTGTCATCATTTGAAGGAGGTAAAGGTACCCTGTCTGTCTGGAGTCCCCTGGAGACTTAAGTGCCTTCTCCCTAAGGAGGAGTTATAAACTTCAGCTCCTTGTTCCTGTGAGACTGCCATTTTAGCTGTGGCAGTTGAAGCACTTCTGTGAGGCTGTCCCAGACATCACACACAGTGAGAGTAGCTGGCTATTATAGAAACTGCTTACAGGAGAGGCACTTCAGAGCTAGTTGAGCTAAGAATGCCCCCACCCCAGGAACTGGGGGGAGTGTTAGCAGCAGATCAGTCTCTAGCACTGAGGAATGCAGAAGCAAGCAGGTCATCTTTACTCCTCTTCTTTTACCAGAGGGGGCAAAAATGGGGAGGGGAGGAAATGGCCCCAGACAAGATAAGAAACAAAGTTTTTGGGTTTTCTTAAAAATCCTAAGGGAGTAAAAAATAAAGGAAACACTATTAGGGAGAACAAAAAAATAAATAAAAACAGCTACAAAGTATGCTAATGATACAGATAAGGAAGAGACAACTGCTCACCTCACAAAGTTGGCTGAAAAAGAAGCAAGGGGTTTTCATCGGCCTGTGAAGTGCTAGATAGCCTCTAAGCAGATCACAAGGAAGGAGAGCACATGGGTGAGCTCAATGGACACTGCTACCAAAAATCTCTGATTAGAGGCACACAGGTGCACATACTCTTACAGTGCACCACCCATAGGGACAGTAATCGAAGAAGAAGCTTTATTAACTGGCACTTTGTTAACCGGCAAACTTTGTTAACCAGCATTGCCCCCAGCCACAGTACCCCCACGTCTTCAGGCACAGGTGCTTGACTCCCACGTATCCAGCCAGATGGCTTGATGCCTCCAATCATTGCAGATGTCAGCAGCAAGTGCCTTCTTCCCCCTCAGCCAGCCTCAAGCTGCCAGAAGCAGGATCTGCCTGAGAGTTGCTGGCAGCTGGCTGGCTCGTCTGCCAGCCACTTAGGAGGAGGGCACAATGAAAATACTCTGAGTGAGTGAATGTGTGTTTTGGAGGAGAGTGATCTGCTTCCTCCTACCTAACCCTTTGTCTTCAGAACAAACATTCTGAATACAATCCTAAATAGCCAGGCATTCCCAAGAAGGTGGGGGATTGGCTGTCATGGTTGGGGGTGGGGGCAGAGCAATAAACTTCCGTATCTGGCCCATTCAATTGACCAGCAAACCCCATTCTCCATGAGTGCCAGATAACAAGGCTTTCACTGTAATAGGTTGCTGGAGTTTTGAAAGGACTTCTTAACTGAAGGGTGAGGTTTAGTCCTGGAGTCCCAGCAACAATGTTTGGCTGCATCTGAATTTGAAAGGCATTAATGAGTAATGAGAAGAGAATCCATGCATCAGAAGAAGTGGTTGGAGGCAGAGGTCTAAGACAACCATTTTTTTCTGGAAAGAAATTCTACTTTGTCAGGTACCATCTCTTTTCTCAGAAACATACAAAAGAAATTGTTTAACAAATACACATAGGAGCAAGTACCTGGCAATGAATACTTTTTTAAACTCTTCTTAGAATCTTTAATTTCATAAATTGTCTCAAATATAGTTATCAGCTCCTGGACAGCATCTTCTATGTGCATACTTTTGTGGTTCAGTATTTCAGCCCATTCTTTGGTGTAAGTCTGTGAAAATATATACAGTAAGTTACCTAAATATAAATTGGCACTTAGACATATAATCAGTACACTGAACATGTATTTAATAAGGGGAAATTATTTGCACAAAATTAAATATATTTATCTCAAATCATATTTTCTAAAAGGTGCTATTGCAAAAAGGAAATATTTTAAAAATGTATTTACTGCTAATGAATGTTAGCCAACTGAAAACCTCAGAGACTGGAGTCCTTTTTTTAATAGGACATGAATATATGAATAGCAATGCAAGCTTCTCTACACTTGTCATGTCCTTTAACTCTGATCTGCAGGGATCATATCTAGGTTTTGAGGGAGAAATAAAGGAACTGGAAGGAGAAATGTAATCCTCATATTTACTAGTTCATGTTCTGTTTGAAATATGAAATACTTTATTAAATTTGGGTAACAAAACAACTTAACTCCATCATAAAATACTGATTATATGTTAGAACTAAGAGTTACTTGTAATACAAACACCTTTTAATATATTTCTACTAAATTTAGGTTGGGACTCTTAAGAGCTAAATTTAGGCTCCTGATTTCTTTAAGCATCTTTGAAAATTCCAGCCTAAACAGTACGTGACTGATTCCAGGACCTATCTAGATAAAACAACAGCACTTTGGCCTGAGAGAGACCCTACATCCATTCTCATGCTATTTCTGGCCAATTAACTATTTAACTATGTATCTGTAGCAGGGTGCAGTTACCGCCACAGCGCCACCAGCCGTCGATCTGGGGAATTAGCTCGGACAGCAGGTAGCGGGGTCCCTTTCGGGACACTGCCCTCCGGCAGTGCCAACACCAGCCTCTAAGCTTTCCCCTTCCGTGGGGGGGTGGGGGTCAATAGTTCACGGCCCCGGCCTTGCTTCAGGTCCGGGGTGAAAGGCAATAGTTCAGGGGCCCAGCCTTGCCTCAGGTCCGGGCTACGGGAAGCAGTTCATCATATACACCAGTCTCTGGGCTCACAGTTCGGGGCAGGGCTACAGTCTTAGTCCTACCCCCTTAAAAGGTCCAGCCTGACTCCCGGCCAGCACCAAAGCACAGTAGGTAAGCCTGAGCCCTCGAGCAGGGTGGGGCAACAAACCCAATAAGCTGAGCCCAGGCCCTCATGCAGGGCGGGCGGTACACAAACTGCCGGCACGGCCCTAGCTCAGAACAGGGCAGCAAATGGCAGCCAGGCCCTAATGCAAGGCACGGCCGCAAACACACACAGTGAGTAGGCCCCAGCCCTGGAGCAGGGCGGGGCAACAACCACAATAAGGCAGCCCGGCCCTAACTCAGGGCGGGGCAGCAAACGGCAGCCAGGCCCTGGTACAAGGCGTGGCCACAAAACACACACACCAGTTTGTAGAAGCTCCTAGTTCAGGAGCTGGGCAGGTAGTGTCCCTGCTGCAGAAGCAAGGGGGAGACTGCCACCCAGTCTGCAGGTGGCGGGGGGGTGCACAGGCCCACCCACTCCACTGCACCCCGACCCAGGGGCCCTGGATGCAGCAGTGCAGCTACTACTAGCTCAGCAGGGCTCCAGCCCACAACTTGCTGGCCGAGGGCTGCTGTCAGCCCGTGCTCACCCCCTGGGCCACGTCTCGTCTCCCCCTTCGCAGATACCTGTACCTCCAGCAGGTCTGTCAGGGAGTCGAGGGCGGTGTCATCCCTGCAGGGTCCGGGAGGCCCAATCCAGGCATCAGGGAATTGGAGCTCTGCCGGATCCCCATCAGTCCATAGGTCCTTTCACTCACCAGGCCCCACCAGAACCCTGGGTTCCTCTGGGTCTGAGGGTAGCTCTGCCGGCTGACTTGGCCAGGCCTCAGCAGCCCTAGCAGGGAAGTCTTTGCTGACCTTAGAGGAGATAACTGTGGGAGACCCAGGCCAGGTCCCAGCCTCCTCAGCCAGGAGCTCTGGCCAGGCCTCTGTCTCCCTCAGAGGCTAGGCCCTGCCCAAGCTCCCTGTCAGAGTTCTTATAGTTCTAGCCACGCCCCTTGGCTTCCGGTCAGGTGAGGGGGCGGGGCTAGGCTGGGCCCAAAATGGCTCCCAGAGGGGTTCCTCTGTCTCTGGCTCTGTGGGTGCCCTGCTCCACTCCAAAGAAGGAGGAGAGGCAGCAGGGTGCAGTGCTGCTGCTCCTCTTCCTTCTACCCTCCCCTTGCTCCTGCACCAGCTGGGGCTCTCCCTGCTCCACCCAGCCACCACCTGAGGCCTCCGTGCTGCTGGACCTGCTCCTCCTGGACACCTGCCAGCTGCTCCCCCTCTCCCCTCCTCCACTCCAGAGGAAGAGGACCCCACCAGCACCCACCATCCAGAGGCCTTCCCCCGCTGACTGCTGCCCGCCCACTGCCACTGCTGCTGCTGCGCCCCGCCAAGGAGGAAAAGAGGAGAACCACCATCCAGAACTGTGGAGGGGGTTTGTTCATTAGACTGAGCTTTGTTTTTCCACCTGCTCCAGGGGTGGTGGTGAACTGAGCCACTAAGAAGGGGGGCAAGGGGAGGGGCCCAGAGCCCTCCCCCCAAGTCCAGCTGCCCCCCCCTTTTCTGCTGCCACCACCCCCAACACCCCTCTCCACCGCCCCTTACCACCTGGACTGGCTCTTCTCCCCTTGGTGGGGTTTGCTGCCCCGCTCCTCCATCTGGGACTCTGCTGCAGTGGTGGGCGAGGTCGAGCCCTCACAGCGCTCGTGGGTGTGCTCCCTCCTCACCCCCTTGGACTTGGCCCCCCCTCCTCAGCTACATTTGGTTGGGGGGCCTCCCTCACCTCTGGTCACCCACCCTACCCCAGCAGCTTGTTCCTTTCCCCACTGTCTGCCCTCCCCTGCTAGCCTAGGTTGTTTCTCCCTCCCTCCCCAAAGTTACTCACTTGTCACATTTACTCCCAAAGTTTACCTGCCATGCCCCTGCCCCAGCTAGCCTAGTTGTGCACCCCGCCCCTCTCAGCTGCTGTTTTGTCTCCTTTTCACCCCTCCCCCCAGCTGCCCGCTAGCGCTTTGAGGACTACCCTGTTTGCCTTGTGCCCCTCTCAAGCACCTGTGTCCTACCCTCCCCCTTTTTAGTTAGTTACCCTGTACACTGCACCCCCCCCCAATGATCCCACAGCCCCCTTTTATACCCCAGTGCAGCCGGAGGAGCCGGCCCCTGTCCTGTACCTGTTGCTTTGTCCCTTGCCCATCGTGCCAGCACCCTCCTCCTCTGTTCCCAGCCTTACAGGGAGGAGTGGTTGCTGGCCTCTCGGTTCCCCTCATTTCCATCCTGCCCTTCCTGATTCCCTCCCTCCCTGCAGTCAGTCGGCGGGAGGGAGTGGTTGTCTCTCCCCTTCCCCCTCCCTCCCCAATCGCGCACCCTTTCCCTCACGTTCCTCCCCTTCGCAATAGCGCCCTCCTCCTCTGCCACAGCCTCAGCAGGGAGGAGAGGCTGCAACCCCCGCCCCCTTCTCAGTTGCCCCCCTCCGAAACCAGTACCCTCCCTCCTCCCTGCCCTCTCCCTCACGGACACCCTCCTCCCCTGCCTGCTGTTTGGTGGGGAGGAGCGGTTAACCCTTGCCCTCCCTTCCTGCCATCTGTGCCTCCCTCCTCCTTCCCCACATAATGGAGGAAACCCCTTCCCTTGTCGATCCCAAGGTCTCCCCGTTGCCACCGGGCTCAAAGAATGCCGCGGCTGACCTCCCGACCCCAGGCCCGAGCTCCGCCGCTGCCACGACCGATGCTCCCCCAAATCCGGGAGCAGCTTCCACCTCGGCCGGAAAAAAGGGCCGGGGGGGGAAGAAAGGCAAGGGCCCGGCCCCGAAAGCCAAACCCCCCACGGCTGAGGCTGCCCCGCCCGCTGTGGCCCCATCGTCCGCCACAGCCCCTCCTTCCCCTGCTGTTCCCTCCACCAGCTCTGGGGGAAATCCACCCACGGCCCCAGAGCGTACGCCCAGGTGGCTGCTGCCGCCCCCCCACGTGCCGGGTTATCTGCCCACACCGCCGCCTCCAGCGCCATCCCTGGTGGCCGAGGTCCCTTTCCCACTCTGACCAGGAGGCATGGTGTTCGCTGCCTCCTGGTCGCTGCCTCGCCCCACGTCGAAACTTACGTGCGGGCGTTGGCGAGGGTGGTGGGGGCCTCGGCCATGGTGGCGGCCTCCAAGATGTAGGGCAAGGTGGTGTTCTTCCTTGCCTCGGAGGTCGCCGCCCAGGAGGCGGTGGAGAGGGGCCTGGCCGTGGGGGGCGTGCACGTGCCCCTCGAGCCATTGGAGGACCTGGGCGTACGGGTGGTTCTCACTTCCGTCCCGCCCTTCCTCCCCAATGCTGCCCTGTTGCCTTCCCTCTCCACCCTGGGGAAGCCAATTTCCGTGATCAGCCCTCTCCCGTTGGGCTGTAAGGACCCCGCCCTCCGCCACGTTTTGTCATTCCACCGGCAGGTGCAACTGCAAATGCCGCCGGCGGCGCGTGGTGGGGTGGCGCTCGAGGGGTCCTTTATGGTGCCCTACCAGGGGGCCCTCTACTGGGTCCACTATTCTTCGGGGGAGGCCCGGTGCTTCCTCTGCCGGGCGATGGGGCACGTCCGGAGGGACTGTCCCTTGGCCCGGTCGGAGGAGGCGCCCGGGGCCCGGGAGGACCCTGGCCTTACCACCATCGGCCCCCCTGGAAGTCCGGCCTCCGCGGCTGCCCCTCCTCCAACCGACGGCTCTGCTCGGCAGCCGAAGGCGTCCCCTCCGGCGTGCCCGAGCGAGCAGGCGGGCCCTGACTCCATTCGATCTGTTTCTGCACGGCCCGAGGAGGAGAGGGTGGCGCGGTTGCCGCCGGGCGAGGGAGAGGGCTCTCCCCAGGTGGAGGTCACCCTACCCTCCTCTTTCCCTCCCTTGCCTCAACGCCCTCCCCGAAAACAAACTGCGCCCCCTGGCCTTGCCCCTGCCGACCAGCCCTCCACCTCCACCTCGGAGGGCTGGACGCTCGTTCGGGGGAAGCGCAAAGCCCGCCCTTCGCGGGCTCAATCTCCCCCCTCCGATGGGGAGGGCGGGAAGGCCCCCCTCCGAAAGATCTCGAGGGGGGCCAGCGCTGCCGAGAACGCCCCCGACGAGCTTCAGCAGGAGGCGCCGGACGAGGCGGCCGTGGCAGCGAGGGGGGACGACGTCGCCCCCCCTGTGGAGCCCCTCCAAGAGGAGGCCTCGGATGGAGCCCCCCCGGCCCCGGCTCCAGCTGAGCCCTCCCCCGCTCCGGCTGAGGTAATTGTTGCCTTGGCGGCCGCGGGGGGAGGTTCCGGGGCCGAGGGGATGGAACTTAGCTCCATCTTCGAGGAGATCGAGGCCCTGGGTCTGACCCCGCTCGCTCAGGGGGAGGACGACCCTCCGCCAGCGGGCCTCGGTCTGGGCGGCGACTCTGCGGCGCCGCCCCCTCCCCCTCCTAATCCCAACTCCGTGTCCCAGGTGGCCGACCCCGTCCTCACACTTGGGGCGCCCCTGATATTGCCCACTGGCCCGGCCGACTCGAGCGCCAGAGCCAATGCCACCGAGCCCTTAGGGGCGACGGCTGGTGCCGAGTGGCCGGGTCTTGAGTCTGGGGACGCCCCCTTTCCCGCAACCGAGGCGGGGCGGTCATCTCCCCTTCCCGCTGGGGGCCCAGCAGAAGACACCGCTCTGGCCGACGCCGAGGTATCAATTCCAACCTCGTTACCTGAACCCGGCGTCGGCGTGGGCCCCCTTCCTGTTCCTGCTCCCGATTCCCAGGTCCCCATTCGGGAGGTGCCGCAGCCCGGTGGGATAGCCACGGGAGACCCCTACCCAGACCCTGCCCGGGATTCTGATCCTCTCCCGTGTCCCGATCCTTCCCCCACCCCTGTTTCCGCCCTTTATGAACCCATCTCCAGCCCTGAGTCCTCCCCTGTCCCTGATTCCCCTCCAACCCCCACCTCTTCCCTGCTTCCCAACCCCGACCCACCGTCTGGCTCAGAGCCCATTCCTTCTCCCGCCCCTACCGTGAAGAACATTCCTCCGCTGCCGTCCCCCCGTCCCTTTCCCACCCCGGCCCCTGCCGCAACACCTGATCCATCCCCATCGCCCCCCCCAAACGTCCGCTAGTGCCGCCCCCACGGGGGCTGTCTCGTTCCCCCTGGTCGTGGGCGGCCCTCAGGGGGCGGTATTTGTATCCCCGGTCCCCAACCCGTTGGGGGCTGCCTTGTTCCCTCCGCCGCCCCCTCCCTTGCCGGAGTCGGGGACGGGCAGCGCGGCGCCATCGGTGTCGGCGCCGCGTCGGGGATCGGATCCCTGTTTGCCCGCCTCTGTGGCCCGTGAGCTCCACCCGGGGGCCCAGACGGAGAAGAATCCTGGTTCCCCCTTAGCGCTGAGGGGCGAGCTGCGCCAATTCCTCGCGGATAACCGCGGGGTAAAAGGGAAGGTGCAGCTCCCCCCCGCGCTGGAGGGCGACTTCCATCCCATCCTCCAGGCCACTAGAGCCCTGTTGCAGGAGGGGAGAGGGACCGATAGGCAGGGCGACGCGGCCTACCGCCGGACCCGCAGATTTCGAGACGCGCTCCTGACCTTCGGGGCGGAGTGCGGTCTGCTGCGGGACCTGCGGGGGGCCGACGATCGTCCTGCCCGTGAGGATCCACCCCAGCCCTCTCGATGAAGTACACCACTATCGCGACGTTGAATGCCCGGGGCTGTAGGGCGGGTCTCCGCAGGAGCCGGGTGCTCTCCTTCCTTCGGGAGGGGGGGTACTCGGTGGCCTTCCTGCAGGAGACCCACACGACTCCGGCCGTCGAGGCTGGCTGGCGGCTGGAGTGGGGGAACGGGGTATATTTTAGCCGCCGGGGTGGCCACCCTGTTCTCCCCTGCCCTACGGCCTGAGGTGCTGGGGACGGCCGAGGTTGTCCCGGGCCGCCTGCTGCACGTCCGGGCCCGCCTGGAGGGGCTGACGTTGAACCTGGTCAACGTCTACACCCCGAACGCGGGCCCGGACCAGGTCACCTTTTATCGGCAGGCGGCCACCTTCCTCGGCACTCTGGATCCTCGCGAGTGTCTGGTCCTGGGCGGGGATTTCAACACCACCCTCGATGACCGGGACCGTGTAGGACTCGCGAACTGCCAGGCCGCAGCAGGCGTCCTCAGGGAGATCGTGGACCACCACTCCCTGGTGGACGCCTGGCGAGACCACCACCCGGAAGACAACACCACCTTCACCTACGTCCGGGTGGGGGACCATCGGTCGAGCCACTCCCGGTTGGATCGCATTTACCTCTCCCGCTTCCATCTGGCACGAGCCCACTCCTCCAGCATCCGGCCGGCCCCGTTCACGGACCACCATTTGGTGGCCGTGAAAGCCTCTCTGAATTCGGAGAGGCTGGGGCCGGCCTATTGGCACTTTAATAACAGCTTGCTGGAGGACGCGGGCTTCGTGGCGTCCTTCCGGGAGTTCTGGCTGGCCTGGCAGGGGCAGCGGCCCGCCTTTCCCTCAGCGCGGCGATGGTGGGACGTGGGGAAGGTGCGCGCCCGGCTCTTCTGCCGCGACTACTCCCGGGGCGCCAGCCGGCGGAGGGATGCGGCGATAGAGCAGCTGGAACGGGAGGTCTTGAAGCTTGAGGGGCGTCTGGCATCCGCCCCCGAGGATCCACTCCTCCGCGAGGCGTACCGGGAGAGGCGGGAGGAGCTCCGGGCCCTGGAAGATCGCAGGGCCCGGGGCGCCTTCGTTCGATCTCGCATCCAGCTCCTTCGGGAGATGGATCGCGGCTCCCGCTTCTTCTACGCCCTGGAGAAAAGGAGGGGGGCCAAAAAGCACGTCACCTGCCTTTTGGCGGAGGACGGCACCCCCCTCACGGACCCGGCGGAGATGCGTGGAAGGGCCAGGGCCTTCTACACCAGTTTGTTCTCCCCGGATCCGACCGAAGCCGACGCCTGCAAGGTGCTCTGGACCGAGCTCCCGACGGTCAGCGAGGGCGACCGAGACCGGCTGGAGATGCCTCTCACTCTGGCCGAGTTCTCGGAAGCCCTCCGTCTCATGCCCAACAATAAAAGCCCGGGCATGGACGGGCTGACCGTGGAGTTTTACCGCGTGCTCTGGGACGTCCTCGGCCCGGACCTCGTCACCGTCTGGGCCGAGTCCTTGGAGAGCGGGGTCCTCCCTCTGTCGTGCAGGCGAGCCGTGCTCGCCTTGCTGCCGAAGAAGGGGGACCTCCGCGACCTTCGGAATTGGCGTCCCGTCTCGCTCCTCAGCACGGACTATAAGGTCGTAGCGAAAGCCATCTCGCTGCGACTGCGGTCCGTGCTGGCGGACGTCATCCATCCCGACCAGACCTACACCGTCCCGGGCCGTAGCATTTTTGATAATTTGTATTTGGTCCGGGATCTCTTGGAGCTCGGGTGTAGGGACGGCTTGTCATTCGCCCTCCTGTCCCTGGACCAGGAGAAGGCGTTCGACAGGATGGATCACGGGTATCTCCTGGGCACCCTGCGGGCCTTCGGCTTCGGGCCCCGTTTTGTGGGTTTTCTCCGGGTGCTGTACACCCTCGCGGAGTGTTTGGTCAGGCTCAACTGGACCCTGACCGAGCCGGTCAGCTTCGGGCGGGGGGTAAGTCAGGGGTGTCCGCTGTCGGGCCAGCTGTACGCTCTGGCGATAGAGCCCTTCCTCCGTCTCCTCTGTAGGAGGTTGACGGGGTTGGTGCTCCGAGAGCCGGAGCTGCGGCTGGTCCTGTCGGCGTACGCCGGTGACGTGCTCCTCGTGGTCCAGGACCCGGGCGATCTGGCGCGGGTGGAGGCCTGCCAAGCCGTCTACTCGGCAGCCTCCTCTGCCCGGGTCAACTGGGTCAAGAGCTCTGGCCTGGTGGTCGGGGACGGGTGGCGGGCCGGCTCCCTCCCACCCGCGCTTCAGGCCATCAGGTGGAGCGCGGGTCCGCTGCTCTATCTGGGCGTTTATTTATCCGCCACACATCCTTCTCCGCCGGAAAACTGGCAAGGTTTGGACGCCAGGGTGGGTGAGCGGTTGCGGAGATGGGCAGGACTGATCCGGTGTCTCTCCCTTCGCGGGAGGGCACTGGTGCTGAATCAGCTGGTCCTGTCCATGCTCTGGCACCGGCTCAACACCCTGCGCCCGGCCCCGGAGGTCCTGGCCAAGCTCCAGAGGACAGCTTTGGAGTTCTTCTGGCCAGGACTGCACTGGGTCTCTGCAGGGGTCTTGTCTCTCCCCTTGGAGGAGGGGGGCCAGGGCCTGGTCTGCGTGCGCAGCCAGGTCCGGACCTTCCGCCTCCAAGCCCTGCAGAGACTCCTCTTTAGTGCAGGTAGTCCGGCATGGAGCACTTTGGCGTGCGCCTTCCTCCGCCGCCTCCGAGGGCTCCGATACGACCGGCAGCTCTTTTTTATCCACCCGAGGGGTCTTCCGCGAGACCTCTCCGAGCTGCCGGAATTGTACCAGGACCTCCTCCAGACCTGGAAGCTGTTTTCGGTGACCAGGTCCGTTTTGGCCGCCAAGGGAGGAGACCTCCTCGCGGAGCCCCTGCTCCACAATCCAGCCTTGTGCGTGCAGGTGGCGGAGTCTCCCTCGGTGCGCCGGAGGCTGATCCTGGCGGAAACCACCATGATCGGAGACCTCCTGGACTACGACAGGGGGGACTGGGTGGATCCCCGAGTGCTCGCTCGGCACATGGGGCTCTCCACCCCCCAAACCCCTCTGCGTCTACTCCAGGAGGTGAAGGCGGCTCTGCCGCGGCCCGCTCTCGACTTCCTGCAGCGGTCCGTGCGAGAGGGTATCCCCCGCCCCTCCCTTCCTGCAAACCCTCTGTCCCTTTTTATTGGGCCCCTGTTCCGCGGGCCCCCCCCCCCGGCCTCCCCACCCTTGGACCCCCAGCCGGCTGCAAAAGTTGCAGCCGGTTTGCTTTCGAACCGCGCCCAGAGAACATCTGTACACGCTCGTGCTCCACACCTTGCATTTCCCCACCCTCATGTCCCGCCCCGATGCTAAGTGGCGGGACTATCTAAGACCCATGGAGGGTGGGGAACCCCGATGGGCCAGCATCTATTCTGATCTGATTCCACGGCCCATCGGGGACATCAGTTGGCGGCTCCTTCGTGGAGCCGTGAGCACGGGCGTGTACTTGGCACGGTTCACCCTTATCCCGGAAACCTGCCCCTTTTGCGGCTTGAGGGAGAACCTGGCGCATGTTTATCTCGAATGCGCCAGGTTGCAGCCCCTATTCTGGCTCCTTCAGAACCTCTTATTGAGGTTCTGGCTGCACTTTTCCCCTCACCTCTTTCTGTACGCACACCCTATCCGTGGCCCCACAAAGTCGCGGGACCTCCTCGTCAACCTCCTCCTGGCCTTGGCTAAAGCCGCCATCTATAATACCAGGAGGAGGATGCTAGACAAGGGGGTTTCCTGCGACTGTGGGGCCTATTTCCGTTCCTCCCTTGTGTCACGTATCCGGGCAGAGTTCCTCTGGGCGGCGTCCGCTGGCTCCCTTGACAGCTTCGAGGAGCAGTGGGCGCTGTCCGGGGTTCTCTGCTCGGTGTCCCCATCTGGTCTCCTAGTTATAAACCTTTAACCTGCACTCCTTGCCCCCTTTTGTTATTGTTTGTCCCCAGTAATCAGTTGGGCATGGGTGCAGTCGTCCCACCCGCAAGGCTGGGGGAGGGGCTTTTAGAAAAATAGGACCCCGCTACAGTATCCCAGTGGAAAGATCACTGAGCTAGAGAGAGACTGTATGGGGGTGAGAATTACCTTTAATCCACAGTTAGAACTCCCACCTGGGATGTGGGAGACCCTGAGTTCGGTTGCCTTCCATTATTTAACAGAAGGAATTGAAGGTTGCATAATATACTTTAGCTCAGTGGTTAGAGCATGCTGCCTGACCTTATCAGGAGTTTTATATGTTTCAGCTCATTTAAGTATCTAAAAAATAGTGATCTAAGTGTCCTGATGTACTATAGATTTCTGCTGACACCAAGAGGAAAACATAGAACAAGGACTATATCTATAGGACATAGAACAAGGACTATAGCTGTAGAACATACAGCAAGGACTATATCTATAAAATAATCTATTTTCCTTTAAAACTTAGTACAGTTATTCAGCATAAAATATTGTAATCACAAAGGAAATACAGGCATGGTCAATACTTTAAAAATAACAATATTCATTATTTTGTTATTTTCTAATGTACACAAAACACAAAGATTCAGATTTTAAGATGTAAAATAAATACATAAAATAAAATTATGTATACCTCATTGCATGCCAGCATATCCTCCACTTTGACAGGACCATCCTCTGGCAGAAGAATTAAAAGAGTATTTGATATATCTTTCATTATTAAATCAATCTGCATTTCACATAAGTCATTAACCTAAAGAAAAGCAAAATGTAATGAAGACTACATTTGTATCTCTAAAGTATTGTCTGTCATTATTTATATCATGTCATTAGTATATCCTGGGTTTCAAAGACAAATAAATGCTTAGAAACATTAAACTCCCTGGGTGCGTCTAGACTGGCAAGATTTTGCACAAAAGTGGCCGCTTTTGCGCAAAAACTTGCCAGCTGTCTACACTGGCCGCTTGAATTTGCGCAAGAACACTGACGATCTAATGTAAGATTGTCAGTGTTCTTGCACAAATACTATGATGCTCCCGCTCAGGGATAAGCCCTCTTGCGCAAGAATACTTGTGCAAGAGAGCCAGTGTAGACAGGGAAGAACTGTTTTGCGCAAAAAAGCCCCAATGGCGAAAATGGCGATCGGGGCTTTCTTGTGCAAAATCGCATTTAGACTGGCCACGGATGCTTTTGCGCAAAAGCACTTTTTGCGCAAAGGCACCCATGCCAATCTAGATGCTCTTTTGTGGAAATGCTTTTAACGGAAAAACTTTTCCGTTAAAAGCATTTCCGCAAAATCATGCCAGTCTAGACGCAACCCCTCATCACCCACTAACTTTAATAAGAGCCAAAGGTACACAGCTTCTCTCAGGAGGTACTTAGCATCTTAATGCGTTGCAGGATCAGGCCTTAAATAAGACATAATACAACATGTTATAATAATAAACAAAGGACAAAACAGAATTACTCACCATGTGTAGTAACGGGAGTTCTTTGAGATGTGTGTCTGGGTGCTGATGCAACCTCGTGCTGGCAATCGGAGATTTCTGTAGCAGTGACCTGCTGTGCCACGCATGCGCCATGGCGTCTCCTCGTGCCATTGGTGTCTGTTAGGTGTGTGTGTGGCACGGCTCCCTCTATTCCTTCTCTACCCTGGTTCTAGCCCTGAAGAGGCTCCAAAGTAGGGGAAGGAGGGAGGGTCATGGAGCACCCACGGGGACACACATCTTGGAAAAACTCCCATTACTGCACAGGGTGAGTAACTTAATTTTCTTCTTCAAGTGATATCCCCATGGGTGCTCCACTATGGGTGACTACAAAGCAGTAGTCATGACGTGGAGGCAGGTTTGGAGCCTTGCCAGTGTAATTGAGGATAACACCACTTGCCTGACAGCTGTGGATGGAGCTATTGTGGAAGTGAGAGCATAGTGTTTCGCAAAAGTGAGGTGAGATGACGAGGTGGCTGCCCTGAAAATGTCTTCTAAAAGCACATTTTTGAGGAAGGCTGTTGTAGAGGAAAACACTCTGGTAGAATGAGTAGTGATAGTGTCTGTTGGCTATTTGTTGTGAATGATGTAGCAGGTGTGGATACAAGATGAGATCCACTTGGATATTCTTTGTGAAGAGACGACTTGACCTCTGAATTGTTCAGCAAAAGAT
The DNA here is from genome assembly GCA_032595735.1 of Pelochelys cantorii. Taxonomy (NCBI): domain Eukaryota; kingdom Metazoa; phylum Chordata; order Testudines; family Trionychidae; genus Pelochelys; species Pelochelys cantorii. The sequence goes on along the minus strand of CM064328.1, from coordinate 144,575,995 downwards.
AGGAAGAGTCTAATTGATTTCCTCCATGGTTTTATCCTATCTAAGTAGAAAGCGAGTGCTCTTCGAATGTCCAGGATGTGTAGCGCCGCTTGGGATGGATCAGCATGCGGTTTAGGAAAGAAGATAGGTAAGTATATGGGTTCGTTAATGTGGAAAGGAGATAGGACCTTTGGAAGGAATTTGGGGTGCAGCCGAAGGGTTACCCTGTCCTTGGTAATACTGTGTATGGCGGATCTGCCGTTAGTGCCTCTAGCTCCCCGACTTTCCTGCTGGAAGTATTGGCTACCAGAAAAGTTACTTCCATAGAGAGATGTAGCCATGAGCAAGTTGCTAGAGGTTAAAAGGGAGGCGTAGTTAGCCTTTTAAGGACTAGACTGGAGGCTGTACAGATGGGAAAGTATTTTGGAGACCCATAAGGAAGTGTTTAGTAAGTGGGTGTGAAAAGAATGAAGTGCCATTGTTGGTTCTATGGAAAGGTGCTATTGCTGCTGGGTGGACTTTAATAGAGCTGAAAGCGAGGCCCATTTCTTTTAGTTCCAGTAGGTAGTCTAATGTAATGGGGATAAGTGTGGTGTTGGGTGGCATAGGATGGTTCAGTTTGATCCACTCAGAGAACCTTCTCCACTTATGCAGGTAGGTTTTCCTCACAGATTCTCTTCTACTATTAATTAGAATTTGTTTTACTCTTTCTGAGCAAGTGTTTTCAGCATTCTGGAGCAATGAAGGAGCCACGCCTAGAAGTGGAGTCTGTCTCAATCGGGATAGAAAACCCTGCCATGATGTTGGGTAAGAAGACTGCATTGTGGAGGAAAAATGTGAGGATCCACTATCACTAATCTGTGCAGTTAAAGGAACCAGGTTTGCCTTGACCATGCTGGCGCAATCAAGATTGCGAGCACGTTCTTGTCTGATTTTCATGATGATTCTGTGTATTAAGGAGATTGGTGGGAATGCATATAAGAGGGTTGCATTCCATTTGAGGGAGAAAGCATCACCCAGAGATCCCTTCCCCAGGGCTGCTCTGGGGCAGAATAGGTGGCATTATTTGGTTGTGAATAAGTCTGTTTGGCTGCCCCCATTTGATAAATACTTCCTTGAAGGCTTGAGGGTCTATCTCCCATTCGTGGTGATCAGGGAAAGATGAGGCTGAGGGTGTCCGCCATGATGTTGAGTACCCCCGGGAAGGCAGGTAGCTATGTGGGTGATGTGGCGTGTAATTCACCAGTTCCATAGTCTCAGTTCTTCTGTGCAAGGGAAGTAGACCCAGGCCTCACCCTGCTGGTTAATTTAGTACATGCAGGTGGTATTATCTGTCATGACATTTATTGTTTTGTGAGTTATATACTATAGGAAGTGATGGCATGCATAATGCACTGCCTTGAGTTCTAGCAGGTTGATGTGGAATGCTTGTTCAGTGAACAACCACTTGCCTTGTATGGTGTGAGGTCCCAGATGGGCCCCCCCATCCCATGAGGGATTCATCTGTCATGATGGTAACCATGGAGGTTGGTTGTTGAAAATATATCCAGAGTAGTATGCTGGTCGGGTCCGTCCACCAGTCCAGCAAGTTGAGGACACGTGGTAGAATAGTGACAGTTTTGGAGAGGGGGGTTCGTGGAAGGGATGTACAATGTAGCTAGCCAAGCTTGAAGGTACCTCATGTGTAGTCTGGCTAGTCACACCACATAGGTAGTTGCCAACCTGTAACCCAAAATTCTGAGGCATTTGAGCACTGTTGTAGTTGGGGTTGAGCATGCCACAGTTATGAGGTTCTGGAGGGTCTCAAATCTGTGCCTGAGCAGTGTTGCCTTGGCTAAGATGGTATTTATGGGTGTGTCTAGACTGCATCACTGCCGACAGAGAGATGCAGATTAGGCACATCGAAATTGCTAATGAAGCAGGGATTTAAATATCCTGTGCTTCATTAGCATAAAAATGGCCACCGCTTTTTTTCAGCAAGGAGCTTTGTCGGAGAAAAGTGGCAGTCTAGAGGCTGATCTTTTGAAAAATAAAGGCTTTTACGAAAGATCCCTTATCCCTCATGAAATGAGGCTTATAGGATCTTTCGAAAAAGGCTTTATTTTTTGAAAGATCAGCCTCTAGACTGCCACTTTTCTCCGACAAAGCTCCGTGCTGAAAAAAAGCTGCAGCCATTTTTATGCTAATGAAGCACGGGATATTTAAATCCCTGCTTCATTAGTAATTTTGATACGTCTAATTTACATCCCTTTTCCAAAAAAGGGATGTAGTCTAGACGTACCCTATGTGTGCTCTAATGAACTCCAGAGTTAGGTGGGTTTTAAAGTAATTTATGTGGAAGCCAATGTTGAGTAGGAGGTTAATGGTTGAATTGACCAGGGACAGTGTTTCCTGGAATGATATGCCCTTTATTAGACAGTCATCGAGGTATGGGAATATGATAATGCCCTGCCAGCATAGGTGAGCTGTAATAACAGCCAGAGTCTTGGAAAAAACGCTGGGGGCTGTCAAAAGGCCAAATGGGAGAACGCAATATTGGTAGTATTGGTCTCCTTCCGTAAAGCACAGGAAGCATCTGTGATGTATCATTATATGGAAGCAAGCATCCTGAAAGTCGCGAGCCAAGAGCCAATCTCCCTGATCGAAGGCTGGAATAACTGTTGCTAATGTCACCATCTTGAACCTTCTGTATGTTATGTACTTGTTGAGCCTCCTTGGATCCAGAATGGGTCTCCAACTGCCAGTTTTCTTTTGGGTTAGAAAGTATGTTGAATAGAATCCCCTTCCTTGAAAGGCCATTGGCACTGGCTCTATCACTCCTATACGCAGAAAGTGTTGGAACTCCTATTGAAAGAGGCTGTTGTGAGAAGGGTCCCTGAAGAGGGATGGGGAGTGAGGATTGGGAGGGGGAATAGAGATGAAGGGGATGGAATAGCCCACTTTTATGAGTTCTAGTATCCATCTGTCTGATGTTATTTGTGCCCATTGGTGTAAAAAGGGCCATAGGTGGTGACTGAACTGAAGTTGTCCAGTTGGTTATGTGGTAACAACAGAGGTGTCTCTCTGACTCCCAACTAAAACTTCACACTTGCTGTTTAGAGGATGAAAGGTAGGATGTGGTAGGTTGTTGCTGGTGCTGAGGTCTGTATTTTTGTCTGAAATCATATCAAGGTTGCTGCCTGTACTGCTTTCTAGATCATGGATAGGTGTTTTATCTGAACCTCTTATTAGGTGGTGTGTACATGCCAAGAATTCTCAGTGTTGTTTGGGAGTCCTTCATCAAATGTAAGACCTCATCCATTTTCACAGCGAAAAGGTTAGCTTTATTGAATGGAAGGTCTTCAACCTTTTGCTCAAGCTTTCTGGGTACACCTGATGCCTGGAGCCACAAAGCTCTATGCATGACAATGGCAGTTGCAGTGGTGCATGCTGCGGTGTCAGATACATCCATGGAAGATTGCAACACTGTGCGTGAGATAGTGTAACCCTCCTGCATTAATACTCAAGTGTTGGTCTTTTGAGGAACTGGAGGAGCTCTTGTAGCTTGGAGTAATTTATATAATTATAATCGGTGAGCATGGCGGTATAGTTAGCTACTCTTAATAGTAGGGTTGCTGAGGAGTATATCTTTCTGCCCATGATGTCAAGCTTCTTATGTTCTTTGTCTTGGGGCGTAGACCTCAGGTTTGGCTGTTTGGCCTTGTGTCTGGCTGAATCAATGACAAGGGAGTTAGGTGTGAGAAAAGAAAATCCATGCCATTAGGTGTAATAAAGTATTTAGGTCAGCCCTCTTGTTGGTGAGCGTAATCAATGCTAGGGTCTGCCAGATATTATCAGCAGGGTCCATGATGGTCTCATCCATTAGTAGAGCAATCTTTGAAGATGTCGGAGGCTGACACGTACATACAAGTCTGTACTGTTTCATTTGTACTTCTTGCACGTCATGTTCCTGTACTAGAGCCACCCTCTTGAAAAGCTTTTGGAATTGTTTTGCATCATCCGATGGCAGTGGGGTGGTAGGGATGATGGCCTCATTGGGTGATGAGGAGGAGTTGTGTAGTGGGGTTCTGTCTTCACTTTCTGAAAGGGAGTCCTCCACTTCTGACTGTAAGCCTTCTAGGGAGTTTGGTGCTATGTCCCTGGGTGCAGGCTGAGGGAATTGAGGTGGTCTCTTTGCTGGTGTGGAAAGAGCTCAGATTCCAAGAACCAGATAGATACCATGCTGTCAGGTGTAGTGTTTGTGGCTGGGGGTGAAGGATTGCACCCTGGCTCTGGGAGAGGAGGTCAGAAGCAGGCAGGGAGGTCGTAGAGACAGTTGATAGAGACAAGGAAACCATGTCTTCTGAGGCCAAGCTGGGGCTCTTAGAATTGCATGGGCCCCATCTGTTTATATCTTCTGGAGAACTCTGGGGATAGGAGGAAAGGTGTATAGGAGGTAAGTATGCCATGGGAATAGCATTGTGTCTCCCAATGAGTTGTGCCATATGCCTGCTCTCTAGCAGTATTAGGGGCATTTGTTATTTTTGCTGGTTGCAAAGATCTGTGGTTGACCCCAACACTGAAACACATTGCGGGTGACCTGATTATGCAGTTCCCATTCGTACTCTGTAGCAAAGTGGCAACTGAGGGTATTGGCCATGGTATTCTTGCCCCTAAGTAGGTACGCCACTGTGATAGTTATGTTGTGGCGGATACACCAATTCCAGAGCCTAATCGCCTCTGCACATAGGGAAGGGGATCTGGTGCCACCTTGGCAGTTGATGTAGAACATTGTGGTTATATTGTCGATTCAAGGATCCCTGAATGTGTGGAAGGAAGTGTTTGCAGGCATTGTGGACTGCTTGGAACTCAAGCAGGTTGCTGTGGAGCTTGGACTTACTGCTGGACCACTTCCCTTAGACAACCCAACCTAGAAGTGATGCATCCATGGTGATTTGTTTGGATGGTTGATCTCGGTGGAAGGGCACCTCACTGCAGAGGTTCTGTGCCTGGGTCCACCATTGTAAAGAGGTAAGTACTTTCTGAGGAGGCAAAAAGTGTCTGTGGACCAGGTGTCTGGTTGGTGTATAGACTGAGGCAATCCAGTATTGGAAACATCAGAATCATAGTCTGTCATATGGGACGACATACATGGTAGCTGCCATATGCTCCATGAGTTTGAGACAGGTTAGAATGGGCACAGATGGGCTGGCCATCATGACTGTGACCAGGTTTTTTATAGTTTCAAAACATTGATTGGGGAGATAGGCGCATGCTGTCAAAGTCTATATGAGCCCCTATGAACTGTGTGGGGGCATAGAGTAGATTTTTGTTCATTGATAATGAATCCTAAAGACTGAAGGAAGGCCTTTGTGAATCTGATCATGCCCTTGTGGTGCACTGGGAGGGACCCTGAATGAGGCAATCATCCAACTAAGGGAAGATTGTGATGCCTTGTTGTGATGTAGTGCTGGTACCTTGCTGGCTGCTATGCTGGGCTGTGGGTTGTCAGTGACCTCCACTGGCTGCTGTCTGCAGCACAGCCCAGCAGGGCAGGGGATGAGTCATTATGCAAGGGGGCTTCGAAACTCGTCAGAAAGGTATCTCCCATGGAGCGGAACAATGGGAAGAAGGGGAGTGGAGCCTGGCTGGGGGCAGGGCTGGAAGTGAGTTAGTTAAGTTGCTGTCTGGGATCATGGAGGAGACAGCCTAGGGAAAGGGGCTGGAATTTAGGGGCCCAGTCTCCCCCATCTCAAGGGGGGCTGAGGCATCCGAGGCCCGGTTCCTGTAACCAGATGCCATCTGTGCTGTGCTGTATCCTGGAGAAGCAATAAACTCCCTCTATTCTACTGGCTGGTGGAGTCTGTCCATGCCATTACGGGGGTGCAGGAGTCCGGGGACCCTGACGTGCCGCCACACTTGTCGTTGAAGGTGCCCTGGCTGCTACAACTGCCAGGGTCTATGAGGTCTGGGGGAAGAGGAGAGTCCTAATGGGAGGACTCAGTATTGGAAATGGTCTGACACTACCGTAAAACATAGGAAACGTCTGTGCGCAGGATGTATTGTGATATAGAAGTATGCATCTTGGAGGTCAAGGGCTGCAAACCAGTCCCCTCTATCCAATGCAGGAATAATCGTGGTGAGTGTAACCATTTTGAAGTGCTACTTGTGCGAATTTGTGCCAATACCCACCCTGGAGCAGTACTGTCGACACTTTGAGTTTTTGTGGGAAGCAAACAGATCTATCCATGGGAAACCGCAGAGGTGGAAAATGTGTAGGAGCACATCTTCCCAGAGCTCCCATTCGTGGTCTGGTGCAAATTTTCTGCTTAACGCATATGCTGTGGTGTTGCAGGTTCCTGATAAGTATGAAGCTATGAGTATAATCTTGTTGTGGACACACCAGTTCCAGAGGCGAATGGCCTCTGTGCAAAGGGAACGAGATCGGACCACTCCCTGGCGGTTGATGTAATACATCGTGGCGATGTTGTTGGTGAGAATTCTCATCGTGGTACCGGAAATATGTGTTCTGAAATGTTTGCAGGCATTTGAGGACAGCCCTGAGTTCCAAAATGTTGATATGAAAGGCTGCCTCCCATGGCGTCCATTGTCCCTGAGTGGACAGACCATTCATATGAGCACCCCAGCCAATCAAAGAGGCACCCGTTATGATCTGAGCAGACGGCTGAGGTTGATGAAATAGGACTCCTGCAAGGAGGTTGTGTGATCTTGTCCACCACTCCAGGGAAGATATAACAGCAGATGTTGGAGTGATTCATTTGCCAGTATGGTGTCTTGTGGGAACATACACGGATGCCAGCCATTGTTGTAGACACTGAAAATGCAGTCTTGCATGGTGGACCACATATGTTGTGGCTGCCATATGGCCCATGAACTGTAGGCACTTGAGGACAGAGACCATAGGGCTTAAGGTAAGTACTGCAATCAGGTCTTGTATAGCTTGGTACCTCTGTATAGGTAAGTAGGCTCTCACTGTGGTGGAGTCCAAATGTGCTCCTATGTACTCTAAATTTTGAGTTGGTTTTAGTGTCGACTTCTGGTCGTTGACAATCAGACCCAGAGACTCTAATGCCTCTCTCACCATCACAACCATATGGGAGGTTTTGGCTTTGGTTGGACCCTTCAAAAGGCAGTCGTCAAGATAGGGGAAGATTAGCACACCGCAGCAGCGGAGGTGCGCAGCTACCACCACGAGTGTTTTGGAAAAGACTCTGGGTGCTGATGAGAGTCCAAAGGGTAGAACTCAATATTGGAAGTGGTCTTCCCTGACCACAAAATAGAGAAACCTTCTGTGGGCAGGATGGATTGTCACATCAAAATATGCATCCTGAAGGTCGAGGGCTGCAAACCAATCCCATAGCGCTGGAATTATGGTTTCAAGAGTCACCATTTTGAAATGCTGCCTTTGCAGGTAGCGGTTGAGTTTTTGAAGATCAAGTATAGGTCTCCAACCTCCGGCTTTTTTCTGGGTGAGGAAGTAATTGGAATAAAAGCCTCTGCCTCTGAACTCGCACAGTGCCCTCTCCACTGCTCCGATGGTAAGGAGGCGGTGGACTTCCTGTTGTAACTGGTACTCGTGAGAAGGGTCCCTGAAGAGGGATGGGGAAGGTGGGGAGGTTGGAGGTATTGATGTGAATGGGATGGTATAACCTGTTGAGAAGATCTCAAGAACCCACTGGTCAGTGGTGATGCTGGCACACTGTTGGTAAAATGGTGTGAGCCAGTGATGGAAAATGGCGACTGCGGAGTTGGTTTGCTGCCTGGTGCAGGGGGTTTGCAAGTGCTCGACCAGGTTGTCAAACGTTCTGCTTGTTAGCAGTCTGAGTAGAAGTGTGGTTATTTTGGGCGCATCTCTTTTGGGGTCTTTGTCTTTGTCTCATTCGTTGATGCTGATCGAATGGACGTTGATGGTATCTGGACTGTGAGAAGTCGTAACATCTTTGGAACAGTGTATATCTCTTGTGGCAGAATGGGGGGCCTGTATATCCCCAGGGTTCGAAGAGTGGTCTTCAAGTCCTTGCTGGAGTGGAGGACCTCATCTGTCTTTTCAGCAAAGAGTTTTTATTTGTCAAAAGGGAGGTCCTCCACTTTAGTCTGGAGCTCCCGTGGAACTCCTGCAGTTTGTAGCCACAAGGATTTCTTCATAACTATAGCAGTGGTTGTTGCAGCCCAGTTCTGGCAGAGGCGTATCCCTCCTTAACGATGGATTTTAAAATGGACCTTTTTGCATCCGGCATATGTTCCATTAGTGCCATGAGCTTAGTAAACTGTCAAAGTCATGATTTGACAGCAGCACCACATAGTTGGTGATGCACGCTAAAAGTGTCAAGGAAGAATATATCTTCCTGCTAAAAAAAGGTCCATACGCTTGCTATATTTCTCCACTGCAGCTTTCTTATATTGTGGAGTTTTTTCTCTCTGCTGGGCTGCACCCACAATCAGAGTATTCGGTTGAGGGTGAGAGAACAAAAACTCTGAACCCTTGGTCAGAACGAAATATTTTTTGTCAGCCCTCCTATTTGTAGGGGATGCAGAAGCCAGGATCTGCCAGATTTCCTTGGCCAACTCCATAATGGCTTCATCTATTGGCAGCCCCTGTTTTTGCATGCTGAGATAGAATATCATCTCCTAAAAAATTTGCAACTTTCTCCTGGACTTCTGTCAACTGGACATCCTGGCTAGCAGCCACTCTTTTAAATAGTTCTTGAAACTGTTGTAAGGGGGGATGTATCCCCAGGGATGATGGCCTCATCTGGTGAAGAAGAGGAGTGGTCCATGGGTGCTGTATCCAGCTGTTGTTCCTCCGGTTCAGAGTTGACCTTCCTCCAGCTCAGAGTGGTGTGGTGGGGAAGGAGGTACATGAGGCACTGTGCAGGGGTAGGCAGAGGGAATAGTTCACGATGTGGATGCCTGGATCTGTAGCACCAGTGTCTTGAGTAATAGTGGTGTCGGTCATGTGACAGGTATGGTCAGTCATAATAGTACCTATGGTGATCATGGTACATATGTCTCGGTGACGACTGTCTAGAAGAATATGTGCTTCTGTGTTCCTCCCAGCACAGATCATGGCCTGATGTGATTGGAGAGTGGTGACTCATCACTGAGCCTCTCAATGAAGGGGGAGGTGAAAGACAGATATGTCTCAGCTGAGCGGTATGGTGGAATGATGTTGGGGGTAGAGGCAAAGGAGACCTGTGATGTATTTGCGGTATGGTGACCATATGGCCCCAAAAATCCAGGACTTTTGGGGCCATATGGTCATCATACCGTTAATACACCATACCGCTAATACACCATATCGATTTTTAATGTTGTTTCAGGGTGCCTCAGAAAACCCCACATTTGTCCAGGAAAAAGGTCCCTCACTGCTTCTCCTCCTCCTCACCCTCCCCTCCTGGGGGAGGAGTCAGGGAGGCTTCTGGAACTTCCCTGCAGCTGGGGATCCAGCCAATAGAAGAGGCGGGAGGCAGTGCCTGTAGGAGCCCGGGTGAACCTGAGTGAGTGGCTGGGCTGCCAGCTGGGACAGACAAAAGGGGAAGGCATGGTGAAGAGAGTTCCAGTTGGGGGAGGAGGTGAATAGCGGCCCTCCCTGGGCCCAGCAGGAGGGCGGAGAGAGCAGCACCCCCCAGCCTAGCTGGGTAGGGAAGGGAAGTATCCCGGAAAAACCCTGCTGCATCCAGGGCATGCATTTGCTCTTCCCCTTTTTTTTTTTTCATAGAAGAGCAAATGTGCTCTTTTGGGAAGCCCTGTATTCCGCATTTCACGAGGAATAAGGGCTCCTCCAAAAGAGGAGGCTTTTCCACCATTTGGCCCCATCTAGACAGGGCCAAATGGTGGAAAAGCCTCTTCTGGGAAAACAATTGGAAAAAGGTAGGCAAATTGTAGTGTAATTTGCATAACTTTAAAAAAAAAAAACTGATAGTGGACTTGGGCTAGGTCTACTCTCCTGCATCCATCATTCCTCCTGCACCCTCCTTCACCACACACTGCACTCTCCCTTGCTCTTGAGCCCTTCCCATAGCCAGATACCCTACTCCCAGCCTGTTTCTTTACCCTGCCTGCCACCCACACCTTGCAACCTCTCCCTCCTCTGCCTCCCACCTCCATCCCGGATCCTGCACCCCATCCCTATCCCATTCTCTGGCGGCTCTGTCACACATACTGAACCCCTCATTTTTGTCCCGAACCCAGAAACTAAGGGGGCTCCATAAAATCTACCAGAAAAGTTGGGGCTGGAACACTGGAGGAATGAGGTGTCTCAGTTGAGGGTCATCTTGGTGATGGTTGGGGGGTTTTGGAGTTCTTTTGCTTCTAATTTTGTGGTCCCCAACTGACTTTTCTGTGGATCAATGTCCCCTGACCGAAAAAATGTTCCCCACACCTGCCATAAATAATCTAAACTTAAAAAACAACAAATAGTCTGGTAGCACTTTAAAGACTAACAAAACATGTAGATGGTATGTGGGCTGTGCCCACGAAAGCTCATGATACAATCTACATATTTTGTTTGTCTTTAAAGTGCTACCAGACTGCTTGTTTTTAAAGTTTATCCTGTACAGACTAACTTGGCTACCCCTCTGAAGCTGGTAAATAAAGAAAACATTGAAACCTTTTGTATTGGACATAAATTAATATTTTATTTTATTTAAAATGAAGTTTGATAAACAAAGAGTTTAATCTATTTAATAATTTAAATTAAACCATTCTAGCTGCAGCACGAGAAAAATGGGTCGGGTATAATGATGTAATTAACGGTGAGTTTCCATTAGCAACCGGGGATCCATGGAAAGGCTTACATTGGCTTGTGGACCCCCTGGCTCCAGCCCCCGCTGATTACCAGTTAATTGGAACCAGTAGGCAACATCTATTAAGAGGACTATGGAAGTTGTCCCATGAAATTGTGGGATAGTTCTGGATGATTCCCAGGCTCTGAGTCAAATGGGGCTGCATCTACACTGCAAAGTAACAGGTCTTAGATCCTGGATATCATCTTGAATCGAGGTTAGACCCCCTAGCACTGCACTGTCATGGGACCCTAGGTCTGGACTCTGGGTTAATGCAATTGCAGCATAGTTGCATGGGGGACTTCTATGGGGCCCAAATCCATCCCTATAGGTAGAGTATGGTGGGAGGAGTTCTTAGAGGAGTCACATGACACCCTTTACTTCCAGTCATGTGTTCATCTTGACCCCAGAAATACTATCCCGGGGTGGGACTTCCTGTGGCAGGTGGGTGGGGCCTAAGGGGTCAGGGGCATGGCTAATGGTTTCAGAGGTTGTGGCCAAGTTGTTCCTATTTTTGGTTCAGAAAATATGGTGACCGTAAATAGCGGTGATCTTGGTGCTGGTGGTGAAGGAGATGGGGCTGATGAGAAGGTCGATGAAGGACCAGGGCTACATGCTCTATTCGACTTTTCCCATGCCTTCCTTGGTTCCGACCATGTATCCAGTGCATCCAGTGTCGGGGAAGGGCAAGGTGCCGGCACGGCTTGTAGTGTCAGTGCCGTAGGTTGTGGCATCAACATCAGTGCTGAAGTCTTTTTTGGTGTGGCTGCCAGTGCCAATGATGCCTTCAGTGCTGGGTGCCCGGACTCCCTCCCTGTTATCAGCACCGACAGTGCTCAGTGCCAGCTCTTCGGGTCCAAGAGTGCCTTAGGACGTAGCAGAGTGGTGCTGGAGGTACCCAGCTTATCCGCAGTGCTGATCCTGCTTACCAGTACTGGTGGCAAGGAGCGTGCCGGAGAAGTGAGCTTTTTTAATACAGACCCCATAGTGGGGGAGGAAGCACTGTGCTTTTGCGTCTTAGGGGGCTCTGAAGGAGCCATGGGTGTAAGTCCGCAGGTTGCAGCACTTTATCAAAGAGGAGCATGCATAATCACATCTCCCTATCACGATTAGCTCTAGCCGTGAGCTTTGAACAATGTGGGCATTTCTGAGGCACATGAGCCTCTTCTAGGCATTGGATACATGCCAAGTGTCCGTCCCACACTGTCATGGCTTCGTGACATGTCACATTTTTTAAAACCTGGAAAACCTAGCATTGTGAGAGGGAAACTGTTGGGAGATTACCTCAATTATGTAACCTCAGTACTTTCTTTTTGTTTCTCTTTTTTGTCTTTTTTTTGGGGAGGGGGATCAGAAAAATGGCAAAGGCCGTAAAAAAATTTTTTTTAACAAGTAACTACAAACTAATTAACTGTGCTATGAGCTATAACTATGTACAGGAGTAGTAAACTAACTAACAGAACTCTTAATTTTTTGATCAACAGTTGAGGAGAAGAGCTCGCTTTGTCTGCGACCAAGGGCGGCAACGAAGGAAGTGGTGGGAGCCAGACCGCGTGCACGAGAGAAAGAACATGAACATCACAAGATGCTGACAGCACATGCATGGTCTGGCTGACGACTGCTGTTGAAAACTCCGATCTGCGGTGCTGGGACAAGCTCAACACCTATAGTGGAGCACCCACAAGGACATCACTCAAAGAAGAACCTTATCATTCTTCCAAACAAAATGCATGTGAATACCACCATTTGCTTTAAAAAGAGGCATATTTCTATGTTGCAAAACCTTATCTCGAAGTGTTAAGAATTTAATTTTAATCTTAGTTAAGAAGTTTCTTACATGAAAATAAAAGTTAAATAATTAACTTAGTTCAAAGTACAGGTTATTTTTGCAGTGAAAAATTCTGAAATCATATGAAAGTATATTTGAAAGTTCTTCCAAAAATGTCATTTTAATTATTTTGGCAAATATGCATACCTTTTTCAAAAGCTGCTTAAACATATTCATAACTTCATCAACTTCTTGGAAAAAACTGTCTAATGTCAGAGATGACCAACTTAATATAGTAAGTCCTTGTCTCAACACAGATTCTACCTAAACAAACAATAAAAATAAAACAAATTGTGATAGCTAAAATATAGAAAAGAAATAATGTTAGGAACATAGCACAGGACGGATTATTATAAAAATGAACAATGGTCCTGTGCTCATTACTGAAAGAAAAAGGTTGTCAGTTTGCATCTGTTTTTTTACGTAAAGGAAAACTGCAGAGATTTACTCAATGTTTGTTCAAGTTTTTATGTGTACCACAGCCATATTCACCTATATGCTGACAATTCTCAAAAGTACCTATCCATCTGTGACCTCTCCCTTCCTGTCCAGTCACACATCTCTTGCTGGTCCTCTAAGATCTTGTCAATAATGGAAAAAAAAAATCTGAACATTCCTTTTTTTTCTCCTAGACTTTGTCCTTTGCTGCACTTCTCTGTCACTGTGGACAGGTTCACATTACATCTCTGAAGCTCATACGAATTGGTATTTTTGACTCTTCCCTTTTTTCCACATCCACTTTCTCACTAAGTCTTGTTGCTGCACTCCCAATAATATTTCTAAAATCCTTGCTGTCCTTGCCAGCCACATCCCTATTTTTTTGCCAAAGGTAACCTCAGACTTTCACATCCATCAGGTCATTCAGCTCTCAATTTTTCATTCTAAATTTCATCTGACTAGAAAAAAATACCATTCTTCACATCTCAGGTGGCAGGAGACTGTTGGCTTTCTATTTGAAAAAGACTAAAGCCTTGAGGGCTGTTTGTCTCTTTCATGTCCAGAATTAAAGTGGACCCTGTTTTGACCCAAAGGCTCTCCACAAATGTGTTTCTTGTTGGATCCCCTCTTGCTACAAGACTGCTAAAGTCAAACCTCCTCCTATGCGGATAGCCCATTCTACTAAATCACAGTCTACTTCCATAGCCCTTATGAAGAATATATCCATTGCAGAAATATGAAAACCTAATACATGGACTTTGATCCAAAAGTGCTGACTTCCCCTCTAGCCGGAGGGGGCTGCCGGCTCTCACACTACCCCCACCCCACCCCCATATCGTGCCTTCCCCCAAGCTTTGTCCCTCATGCCCCTCTCTGACCCCACCCCACCCCACCCCTTCTCCCAAGCCCCAACCTTCTCCCAGTATATTATAATGGTTCTGGGGGCACCACTGAGAGGGTCAAATCAGGGTGAATTGCTCAGAAACAAGGATACTTACAGCGCAAGACTGGGGCTCTTTCACTACAAGGCACCAAACCAGTCACAAAGATCACTTCTGTTTGCCATGTTGGCCAACAAGAAGTCACGCAAGCAATCCCCTAGACACTCCAGCTTTCCCTGTGCTACAACCAGAACCACATCTTACTTAGATGAGAGGTTATGAAAACAAATCTCACCAAATCCCAACAGATTCTTCTGATCCCAAAGGACCAGCCACATTTCCTGGTCAATTTATATTTCAGATCTTACCCAAAAGAGCACACTGTGCCAATCCTTTAGAATCTAAAATCTAAAGTTTTATTAAAAGAGAGAAATAAAAGGTTGAGAGTAGACTTGTTAAAGAAATTACATTAAATACAACAATCACAAAGTTCCTTGTACAGGCTCTTAGCACATGGAATAAACAGCTGTTTCATGGAGAGTGTTTCGCTGATGGTGTTTAAAGCATGAACGTTTTGTTCAGGGAAGAGGATGTTATGGCCTCCTTTTTTCATCTTCCTTTTCTTCCATTTCTGATGCTCTGAGGCTTTCATTTTGGTCACCTTCCTCTGAACCTTCTCCAATGCGTCCACATCCTTTCTATTGTGAGGCGCCCAGAACTGGACACAATACTCCATATGTGGCCTCACCAGAGCCGAATAAAGGGGAATAATCACTTCTCTGGATCTGCTGGCAATGCTTCTCCTAATGCAACCTAATATGCCATTAGCCTTCTTGGCTACAGGGGCACACTGTTGACTCATATCCAGCTTCTCATTCACTATAAGCCTCAGGTCATTTTCTGTAGAACTGCTACTTAGCCAGTTGGTCCCCAGCCTGTAACAATGCTAGGGATTCTTCCGTCTCAAGCGCAGGAATCTACACTTGTCCTTGTTGAACCTCATCAGATTTCTTTTGGCCCAATCCTCTAATCTGTCTAGGTTACTCTGAATCCTATCCCTGCCCTCCAGCGTATCTACCTCTCCCCTTAGCTTAGTGTCATCTGCAACCTTGCTGAGGGTGCAATCCATCCCCTCATCCACATCATTAATAAAGATGATGAACAAAACCGGTCCTAGAACCGATCCTTAGGGCACTCTGCTAAAAACCGACCACCAACCTGACATTGAGCCGTTGATCACTACCCGTTGGGCTCAACAATCTAGCCAGCTTTCTATCCATCTTACAGTCCATTTATCCAATCCATACTCCGTTAACTTGTTGGCAAGAATATTGTGGGAGACCATATCAAAAGCTTTGCTAAAGTCAAGGTATATCACATCCACCAACTTCCCCATGTCGACAGAGCCAGTTATCCCATCATAGAAGCTAATGAGATTGGTCAGGCATGACTTGCCCTTGGTGAATTCATGTTGACTATTCCTGATCACTTTCCCCTCTTCCAAGTGCTTCCAAATGGATTCCTTGAGAATCCCCTCCATGATTTTTCCAGGGACTAAGGTAAGGCTGACTGGTCTGTAGTTCCCTGGATTGTCATCCTTCCCTTTTTTAAAGATGGGAACTACATTTGCCTTTTTCCAATCATCTGGGATCTCTCCCGATTTCCACGAGTTTTCAAAGATAATGGCCAAAGGCTCTGCAATGACATTTGCCAACTCCCTCAGTATCCTTGGATGCATTAAATCCAGACCCATGGATTTGTATATGTTTAGCTTTTCTAAATTGTCCCTAACCTGTTCTTTCCCCAGCAAGGCCTACCCACCTCCTTCCCATACTGCATTGCCTAGTGCATTAGTCTGGGAGCTGACCTTGTCTGTGAAGACAGAGGCAAAGAAAGCATTGAGTACTTCAGCTTTTCCCACATCATCTGTCACTAGGTTACCTCCCTCATCCAGTAAGGGCCCCACATCTTCTCTGATCACCATCTTATTGCTAACATGCCTGTAGAAACCTTTCTTGTTACCCTTCACATCCCTTGCTAGTTGCAATTCCAATTGTGCTTTCGCCTTCTTTATAACTCCCCTGCATTCTCGCGCAATATATTTATACTCTTCCCTAGTCATCTGTCCAAGTTTCCACTTCTGGTAAGCTTCCTGTTTGTGTTTAAGCTCACCAATGATTTCTCCGGTAAGCCAATCTGGTCGCCTACCATATTTGCTTTTCTTACTGCGTATCAGGACAGCTTGTGGTGTTCTCGTCCATCCTCCCTGTTGAAGGAAGGACAGACGAGATTGCCATTGCTAGTGGAAGCTCGCCACGCCAGACACCTACCGCTCCGTCAAGAACCAGTTTGGCATGGGGAGATCTACTGTCAGGGGTGTGCTCATACAGGTATGATTCTCTTGTGCTGTTGTCCCAGGGGGTCAATGAACTGCTGGAATGGGATATACTAGGGAAGGGGTGCTGTTGATGGTGGTGGAAGCCCCCTCCTGGGGAGGGTTTTCAGTGCTGCCTTCACAAAGCCCTGCTAGGGGGTGGGGTAAGTAGGGATTGCTCCTGCTGTGTGCAGGGGGAAAGGGGCTTGGGCTTGGGGACCTCCTGAGGGCTCTGACAACCCTGTGATTCTCTGTTTGTCTCCTTCTACAGGGGGAAAGGACCATCAACACCATCCTGCTGCGCAGGGTCATCGATTTGGGCAATGTGGACCCCATCATCACCGGCTTTGCTGCCCTGGGCTTCCCTAACTATGGGAGGGGGCTATTGATGGCACCCATATCCCCATTCAGGCCCCCGACCACCGTGCATCCAAATACATCAACCACAATGGGTACTTTTAGATGGTTCTGCAGGCCCTCGTGGTCCACTGCGGCCAGTTCATGGACATCATTGTTGGGTAGTCGGAGAAGGTGCACAACGCCCACATCTTCTAAAACTCCAGCATTTTCCAGAAACTGCATGCCAGCACTTTTTTCCCCAACCACACCATCAAGGCTGGGAACAGAGACATGCTGATGTGCATTGTAGGGGATGCAGCCTACCCTCTGCTCCCCTGGATGATGAAGCCATACACCGGACACCTTAACCAAAGCAAGGAATGCTTCAATGGCAGGCTCAGCACAGCCTACATTGTTGTGGAGGACACCTCTGGTCATCTGTCAGCCGATGGTCAGGGCTGTGTGTGTGTGTGTGTGTGTGTGTGTGTGTGTGTGTGTGTGTGTGTGTGAGACACCCAAGTCTTTAACTGCTAAGGCACAAGGTCCCGTCTCAGTGGGCAGCCTAGGAGGCTGAAGGGCGCCCCGAAAGTTTAACGTCTGTGCCTTTACCGCTAGGACCGGGGTCCCGTCGTGGAGGGCAGCCAACAGGCTGACAGATGCCCCAGAATTTATAGGAAGAGCTTATTACATCTCAGATTTCAGCTGCTAGGATACAGGATCCCTTTGCAGCGGGCAGTCTAGGGAAGACTGAGAGATGCCCCAACGAATCTGTCACCTGGGAGTGACATGATCCAAAACGCCCAAGCTCTTCCTATACCTGTCCCTTATGACCGGCTGAAGTTCTTTTAAATTGTGCTTGGTTCTGTTACAGCAACTGAAGGAGTCAGGTTAAAGCTTAACCAGTTACAAGTTTATTAAAGAAGCTTATAAATCATATGGTTACAATGGCTATTGCTCTATTTCTTAACTGCTAGCAAATATATATCTTAAAAATGGTTACAAAGAAAATAAAGATAGAAAATAGAAATAATGGTACCAAGTGACAGCTTAATCTTTAAAGAGCTCTAAGTCTATGTGTACACTTAAGACAAAGGACACATCTAGGTACAATATTTACCCCCTTCTGTGCCTCTCGACTCCAGCGGGTCAAGCCAGGGCCGGTCCCTCAATTCCTAGGAAAGATGAATACGAGGTGGGTGTCCCCATGGAACCTCGGGAGGCAATTACCTAACCCGACCAGCAGGCAGATGGTAGATTGACACTCAGAGTAAGCATGCTGCTGGACCCATCTTTATACCCATAGGGGCTCGTATCCTCTTTCTTATCTAAGATGCCAAATTGTGTTGGTCTGTCTTTGTGATGCCAGTTCTTACAAGGGAGTTTCAACTTAATTTACACTTGCAAGAGAGATAACTAAATTGAGAGTACTGGACATTCTTTACTGGGCGGGAGATTCCTCCCCCCCCCCCCCCCGCCCGTGGACGAGTGTGTGCTTGTATCAATATGGGTTTCAGTCAAGGCAGTTCTCGCAGCCTCGAGGTCAGCAATTGGCGTATCTCTGTTTACAGCCATCCAGGGTCACAGCAGCCAGCATATCCACGCCTTCTGTCTATGCTTCAAAGACTATGCTGATGTTACTGCTCTGTGCACCCTGTGTGCTCCAGGCATCTCAGAGAGGGGCAAGCAAGATGTTACGGCGGGGTTCCTGTCTGGCTAAATCATCTGAAAGGGAGATTCTATTGCCTCCTCACCCACCTTGACCTCAGCGATTGGAACATCCCCTCGCGTGTTGTGTCCTCCACAACCTTTGTGAACATAAGGGTGAGTCATTCCTGACAGTGTAGGGGGCAGAGGCCAAGCGGCTTGCCAGGGCCTTCGAGCAGCCGTGCATAGCTGCCATCCGGCAGGCCCAGCAGGGGCTGTGTGCATCTGGGAGGCTCTGCGGGAGAGTTTCAGCCAAGGCCAGCTGTGAGACTCTCCCCTGGGCTTCCCCACAAGGGGCTTCTGCAGTGGCTCAGTGTGTCTTTCCTCCCCCACTCCTCCCTTCCCCTGCATTCCCTTCGCCCCTTCTCCTCCCTCCTTCCCCTCCCCTTGGAGACACAATAAACCACACTTTTTGTTTTGAAAGAAAAAACTATTTTTGTTTAATTGGGGCAAATGTAACAGGGGAGGGACTGGGGAAAGAACCTGGGAGGGGCGAGGGAGGAGGGGTGAGGAGAGGAGCAGGGCTGGGGCTGGGACTAGTATCTGTCTCAGGTGCTTTCACTGTCTCTTGTGCAGGGCCCTCGGTGGCCACAGCAGGGAGTTAGGGGACGAAGGTAGGGGGCCAGGAACAGGAGCAACAGCAGAAGCAGCCTTCAGGTGATCGATGGCAGCAGTGTAACCCACGCACATGGTCCAGGCCTGCTGCAACAGTTCCTGCCAGGTGTTGCAATGCAGCTCCAGGTCCACCTCCAGTCTACAGTCCTGCCAGTCCAGGGACTCCTGCAGGGCTCACAGGCAGGCAATGCGCTCCCATTGCAGGTCTTCTTGGGGTCACCTTCACCTGCAAGTCATGCAAGGTTGGGAAGATGGTGTCGGAGATGTGGCTTGCGCCCCACTTGCAGCTGGCCCAGCTGTGAAGAAAAGTGAGAAGGGCAGTCATCCCAGGAGACACTGTGCCTGAAGCCATGTCCTTATCCCTGAGCCAACATCAAAACATCTTGGGTCAGATGAAGGGGATGTGCTTTGAGAAAGGCCACCTGAGACTTGGACAGCAGGCTCTTTCCTGTAGGGACACAGATGTTCCAGAGGGGAGCCTCACTATCCCTATGCCCTTGGGACAAGCAGGAATGGGGATGTGCCAGTCAGGCCAGGAGCCCGCAGGTAGAAGGGAAGGCGGGGGAACAGCTCAGCTTCCTTCCGTGCTGTGCTCACATTGGGTTCAGCAGTGGTGGCATCCTGCACAGAGAGAGGACTTGTATACCTGCCTGCTGGAGGAGAGAGGGCCAGGGTGTTGGGGGAAGGTGTGTGTGAACGACAGAAGCCGCTTGCTGGGGATGGTGCTCCTGGGGTCCCCTCCACTTCCTTCCCCTCCCAGTAGACTCCCCCGGCAAGGGCTTGATATCCTCCACCTCACTGTGCTAAGCCCAGGAACAGATGATAACCCGAGAGTGCGGGCATGCCCATGTGCAGCACAGTGTGTGTGTGTGTGTGTGTGTGTCTCCATTTCCCTGGCCTCCTTATAATGGGAGTAAGGCAGGCTTCCCCAGACACCTTGTGAGCAAGAGCACAAGGGTCCTCTATTGCAGTCTCCTGGGGCTGTGCGCCCTGGACTGGTGCTCCATGTGCACCGGCTGCTGCGTAATCCCTAGGCTGAGAAGGCGAAGGAATGAGAAGCACGCAGCAGCCCCTTACCGCCCACCAACTCCATCCACGTGAGTCTAGGGAAAGTAATGGCACTCACCTGATGGGTCTTCCCTGGCTTTGGACGAAGCCTGGGAGACATCCTGGGAGGGGGGTACCGGCTCCAGGGTGAAGATGGCCTCCTGGCTGGTGGGCATTGAGATAGAGTTGACCTCATCCAGCTCCTCCTCCTCCTCCTCCATACTGTCTCTGTCCCCCGGGAGGGCGATGACAGGCGTCTCCAATCCAGAGTCCACAATGACGGGGGGAAGGAACTGACCCCCTCCCCTGCAGGATGCGGTGGAGCTGGTCATAATAAGGTCTGCGGTGCTGCCCTGGAGCAGGAGCTGCACTCCCCAGCCCTTGGCATAGGCCTGACTGAGCTCCTTGATCTTCATGAACACCTGCTCCTGGGTGCACAAGCCCTTTCCCCTGGGACTGTGGCTTTAAGGACTGCAGGGAAAGGGGGAACTATAGAGTTCTGATGAGAGTAGACAGAATGGCCAGCAGGGCACCTGTGGGAAGCCCCGGAGGCCACTTATTTTGAAATAACTCCAACTGCCCTGTCTATACACACCCTATTTCGAAATATCTATTTCGAAATAGACATTATTCCTCATGAAATGAGGGTTACAGATTTTGGAATAAGCCGCCTGTAATTTCAAAATTATTTCAAAATAACAGGATTGCTGTGTAGACACTCACATAGTTATTTCGAGATAACGCTGCAGTGTAGATGTGACCATAGAAACATAAGCTTCAGAGACACTACTCGAAGAAATAGCTGCTCTCTACAAATATGTTTGGAGAGAAGGTAAATATCAGGGATGGACAAAAACGCTAACGTTCAACGCTGTCACGAGGCCAAATGGGTATACATTTGCCATGAATAAACTGCTGAAGGAAATTAGAATAAGGTTCTAGAACAACCTCCCAAATAGGAATAGTAGATAACCAATTTAATTTTAAGACAGAGCTTTTTAAGTTTCTGAACTGGATTAACTGGACTGGGTCACCTGCAATATAAAGGGACTGGACTTAACATACCAGGAGGCCCCTTCCAACCTATGTTCTTATACTGCACATGTACTCTGCTCTGGCAGTGCAAATGGGCCTCAAAGGGCAAGTAAGCAGCATAATGATGGAATGGTATTAAGTCCTTATTATCGATGAGAATCGGGAGCACTGTGAAGCACTTGCTAAATCATAACATTTCATAATATGCAGGGGGTCTCCCAGGCATTAATGTGAATCAGTACAATTCTACAGTGCAGAATTGTTTAACTTGAAATCTTAGTATTAAGAAAATTACAAACAAATCTAAAGCAACATTAACTTCTGAAATATTCAAAGTATAAAAATATATTTAGCATCACCAACCTTTTTCGTTTTTGGCGCCATCAAATTTACAAACACTGTTGGTATTTCCTGACACAAATCTTCATAACATTGCAGAAGATTCTGTTAATATTAAAAATGATAATTTTATTAGCAATACTTTAATATATTTTTTCTTTATTGAAGATTTTCAGAGAAGCAAACAAATAAATAATTATAGACATAAGGAAAGAGGAAAATGGTAATGCAGAATTTGACATGAATACTTACAGCATTTTTCTATTTCTTATCTCAATGAAAAACAGTAAGATTATGTTTTCTTGTATGGTCATGTGAGTGCAGAAGAGGAAAAAATTTAAAGAGGACACTTTCCACCTCACATATATAGTCCCTATCCACATGTCCCAGTCAAAACATCATCCCTTATATTTAGGAAGCACAAAACACCTATCCTTGTTCAAGACTACAGGTTATACCCCATTTAACTGGGACTCTCTGGTCCAGCAACATCCGTGGTCCAGCAGTACCAGGAATGTTCGTGGATCACAAAGCCCAGGTACAGGGAGATCAGGCCATGGGGCAGGAGCAAGGCAGAGGGGCAGGTGACTCATCTGGGAGCCCTGTGTGGGGGGATGCGGAGGAGCGGATGGTGCAGTGAAGAGTTCTGCCCCCTGTTGCTGGGAGGTAGCAGAGGTCGGCAGCGGTCATGGAGCTCCGACTCTAGCTACATCCAGGGAGCTCCAGTTTTAGCTATGGAGCTCAGGTCCAGCAGCAACTGTGTAGCTCTAGCCCTGGTCTCAGAGCTCAGGGTCCGGCAGTGGCTGCTAGGGAGTTCCAACCTGGGGAGCCACAGCTGGGCAGGCAGCAGTGGTGCTCGGCGGGAGCCCTTGCAGGTGGCAGGAGTTCAGCTCGGGCCGTGTTGGGAGAGACCTCCTGTGGTCCAGCAAATCCCCACGTGTCCTCCACAAGGGTGCCAGAGGAGGGAAGTCCAACCCCTAGTATTAGAAGTGGCCAACCCATAGGGAGCAGAGAGAGGTACAGTCATGCCCTCTCCCACACTGAACTAGAGGCATTAGTTTCTTGCATACAGTTAAAACTCACTTCCTGCTATCAATCCAATTTTCAGCAACCTCCCATCCTGTCCCCTATCTTCATCAAAAAACAAACAATCATCATGAAATTTCATATGCTACATTTAATTCAAAAGGTAGAAGTTTTCTGGCATGTTTAGAATAAATCCCACAAGAAGTTAGGGTTTTCCAACATTTAGTTTTCAGAGGTTTTCCTACTGCATTTTTGATTCACCATATCTCCAAAACACAAGTAAAAACGTAAAAATTCCAAACTGCTTCTCCAAAACTCCCTACCAAGTAGAAATGCCTCTGAAAAAGTACACAGAAAGATTACAGAGATATTTAGGAGGAATGAGGTTTAACAGCTAATTCGAATTAAGGGCTTTACTTCGAACTCCCGTTTCACTGCCTCGTGTAGACGCGGGCAGTTATTCCGGGCTAGTCAATTTCCAAAATGGCGACCGCCCGGGAACATGCTAATGAAGCACGGGATATTTAAATCCCGCACTTCATTTGCAATTTCGGTCGCCCTCATTAGCCTCCCTAGTTCGAACTAGGGGGCTAGTGTAGACATACCCTAAGAGTGTGTCTACACTACAGAGTTATTTAAAAATAACTCACATTATTTCAAATTAACAAGGTGTCCACACAGCAAGCCTGTTATTTTGAAATAACAGGCTTCTTATTCTGAAATATTTACATTAGGTCTTTTTAGTGTGTCAAGCAACCCAATTTATGGTAGATTTCTGGTTACACAAGGCCATGAGGCTGGATTTTACCTAGCAATCATATTGCTTAATATATGCTTATGAATATGTATGTAACCTGTGTGTGAGGAATGAGAAATATCCAGTCAAAGGCAGTTCAGGATCTGTGACCTTTTAAGGCAGACAAAGACCCCTGCAAGCAAATAAATTAACAGAGAAGCGGATAGAAAATCTCTCTCTCTCCCAGACAAGTTGTAACATCAGAGCAGAAACCTAGGACTGGCCCAGAAAAGTAAAGCTTCCTGCAGATCTGGAGGGATCTCTCAAGGGACATCATAGTCGAGTCTCCGGGAAGCTGATGCCGGGCCAGCACTCCAGCTATCTGTGAAATCAAAAGTAATCTACACTGCACTTGCAGCCTGCCTCCAAACTGCCAGCATGAATGTGATGTGTGTGTGTGTGTGTGTGTGAATATCACCTAACTCTTAAGAATCTGTACCAATGAACAACCCCAAAAGCAATACTGCTCCAGCCCACCCTTTGTCCGGGTTTGTTCCTCAGCAGGTCTGAGGAAGTGCAACGCATATAACTCCTCTTTTATTCAGAATAGTATTTGGGAAGTGCTGATAATAGCACTGTGTTGTCTGTGTAAACTGAGACAGGGCAGAAGATGAAGGACACTAGTTTCTCTGGTACCTAAAAATACAACTCCCTACTTTTCCTTTGGAAGTTTGTGGCATTATCTAGCACTGTGCCTTGTTTCTTTCATTCTTTTTAAAACTTCATCAGTTCTAGTACTAAAAAGTCTTCTTCAAAAGGGAGATGTTCCATCTTCACATTGGTCACTTGAGGAAAATCTGAAGACTTAAGCCTAAGAATACCATCTAATAGAGATAGCAGAAACCATGGGAATAGCTGATGAATCTGAAGAATAATAGATACCCATAGGATATACTTTATTACGTTTTGCTCCTCTCCCATTATTGTATTGGTCAACTTACTTAGCTTATATGGAAATGTTTTCTTAAAAATACAGATAATTTTCTCCATCGGGGGTACTGGTAGCAAGCCATTATGGCCTTTGTAGTTTGCTACCCTTAATCCTAAAGTGGTGGAAAAAAAGATTTACCTTTCTAATATGTTCTTCTTCCTAACCTTATAAGCTGGAATAGGAAGAACCAGACTTTCTGCTGATCTTCAAAGGGCTGCTTCTACTCCCAGAGAATTTTGAATGGGATGAGTTTGGTAATATGAAAATCCTCGTTGAGAAACAGAGTATAATTTATCCACCAGGAGTTTCATGGGTACTAAAAGTCCATCCAATAAAGGCAGAGAAACTTTATTGGAAGAATGAGAACTCAGGATCTTAAACAGTGAGTGTAAAGTTTCCTCTACTGAAGAAACTGGCATTTTTAGAGTCACTGTCATTCTCTAACAATTCTTGGAATGCAAAAGCATCTTCTAATGCAGACAATGCAGAACTCCCTCTTTTTTTTCATTGAAAGATCTTTACATATATATAATTTCAACTTGACTACTCGCATACTGGAGTTATTTAGTTGGGATTGATACTGCTTTGAGTAGGAGCTTGAACTAGATGATTCCCTCAGGTCTCTTTCAACCCTAATCTTTTATGATTCTCCACTGACCAGTAACATACTATTATTGAATACTTGCACAGTGCAATCACCACTCACTTCACTTTCAGAATAGGTCTCATTTTAGTGCTGCTGCATTTCAGGGCTGGGGAAAGCTCTGACAAAGTTCTTAGAAAGTGGCCTTCTGCATTCAAAAGTTCTGCAGCCACTGATCATCACTTCACATCTGCAGAATGATGTGCCAGTCAGTACTTGTTTTCCAGAACTAGAACTGGTGATCCACCATTCTTCAGTTGCTGCATGACTACCAGCAGCAACTGGAAATTGTTCTGTTCTATGGCTTGCAATAGGGCTGCTTGTACAAGATTGCAATGTTTCACACAGTCTGACCTCTGGAAAGACTGCAAGATATGGCACAAGGTGTTTGTAATGCTCACCCAAGAGTGCACAATTAAGCTAAGTTCAAGTTTCTTGGGCTATGGAATACATGTGGCTCAGCCAGGCTTCCGAAAAAAAGCATGAGAAAGTATGGGTTGTTTGCCACTGATACTGGGTATGGAGGGAACAAGAGATGTAGAGATGGAAGAAACTGCATCATGGGAAGCTGAGGCCATGTTCCCATTACCCCTGAAACAATATTTTGGTGCCAGGAGGCTTTGCAAGACCTTCTCAAAACTCCCTGCAGCTAGTTATACTGTGGATAGCTTTTCACAGTGCACTGCTCTGTTCATCAGTGCTGCTCGTGAGAACACACTCCACCAACACAATGAATGTGGTGTGGACATGCACAACTTAATTACTACAATGGGTGGAAGTTGACTTACAGTGAATCAACTTAACTTTGTAGTGTAGATATGCCTGGTAAGAGTGCATTTCATGTTAGGGAGGCTACTGGGCAGGAAGTGCAACACTTAAATCTTTTTATCTTTGTATCGGCTAAAGAAGTATCTTCCACACTGGCAATTCCTGGTATGGGTTCCTATGTAAAACCTTAACTCAGTAACTTATATACAAGGCTAACTAAATATAAATGTATTTAAAACTTGGAATTTAGTTAGTCTAAGAAGGATTTAGATCAATGATCCAGAAAAGTTCCTTATCCGTCACTGACAACAGTTACAACAAACTGAAGCAGGTGGAGCACCACATACAACATGCCCCTTCTATTGCCTTGCATGTAGAATGTTCAAGAACAAAAACATGGTAGATTTTTAACTTACCTCCAAATATAGTTTGTTTGACTTCAGATTATCTTCTATTTTTACTACCCTCTTTGCTTGTTCTGGTACTTCCAGACCCATCTTTATCATACACTTAGTCTCTCGGACTATCTCTAGAATTTTTGAATCAAAATTAACAAGCAACTTCCCAGTTTCAGGATGACGTACCAGTAGAGTAGCTTGTAATGCTGAAAGTAAAATAAAATATATTTTAAAACATATATCCATAACAAACTATTGGCTGTTTCTATTGTATAATGAATCCTTATTAGACTTATGTGAAATTGTGTATGGTTGGTCATAACATAATTATAGGCTAGATCCTGCAAGAATGTGAGCATCTTCAGGAGCTCAAATGAGCAGAAACAAGTCCAACAAGAAGACGTTTCAGAAAAAAGAAAGTAAAATAAAACCCAAAATAAAATAATAAGAAAATGCTAAAATCCAATCCTGCAATCATATCATTCATGTGGAAACTTTTCCCATGAGGAGTTCAGTTCGCTTCAAAGAGTTCCAAATTCTACTTGCATGGGTCTATTTTCAGATTGAAGCCCAAAGGTTCTTATTTTCTGTCTCGAGAGCAGCAAGTACAATCAAAATTGATAACAGTAGGGCGAAGACTAAATTGATAACAATCTCGAAGACTAATGTGTAACAAGAACCAATGACTGGAAATTGAAGATAAACAAATTCATTATAGAAATATTGCACATTTTAAAAGTGAGGTAATTGAATACTTGAACAGCTTACCAGGAACAGCTTACATTGGAAATGCTACAATCCAGATTGGATGTTTTTCTAAAATATATGCTCTGGTTCAAGCACAGCTATTAGACCAGAAGCAGAAACTAATACAGGAAAGCACTATTGTTTGTACTATATAGGCAAAGGAGCCGACAGCCTTCGTGGGCCCCTGGGCCAGGTTGTAGGGGGAAGGAGGCTCCATGCTCCCAGAAGAGGCATGGCCTCAGGTAGAAGGGGCAAGGCTGGGGGCAGCCAGACCTCAGAGCGCTGCTCTGGCAATGATTTTAAGGGCCTGCAGTAGCAGAGGTAGCCAGGAGCCCTGGGCCCCTTTGAATCACCAGGCCCTGGGGAAATTGCTTCCTTTGCCCTGTCCCCCCCTCAGCCCCACTGGCAAGTCTATATGCAGGAGGATCAGGCTAGACAATCACAATGATCCCTTCTGGACTTAAAATATATGACTATGAATCAGGGCACCACAATATATCTTAAATGCCTCTAAATCAACTACATGTTTTCCTCACAGATTTTGTTTTAGAACATTTAAAGTAAGTTTTAAACTCTTTGTTCTTACCTTAGGTGATTAGGGGTTTGGAACGGGTCCCATATGAAGAGAGATTAAAAAGACTTGGACTTTTTTGCTTAGAAAAGAGGAAACTAAGGAGGGATATGATAGAGGACTATAAAATCATGGCTGGTGTGGGAAAAGTGAATAAGAAAGAGTTACTCACCTTGTGCAGTAACGGTGATTCTTTGAGATGTGTCCCCGTGGGTGCTCCACTCTGGGTGCTGGTGCGTCCTCGTGCCAGCAACTGGAGACTTTTTCTAGCAGTTTCTACCGTGCCACACATGTGCTGGAGCGCCCCCTTGTGCCAGTGGAATCTGTTAGGCATATGCACGGCGCGGCTCCTCCATTCCTTCTCTACCCATTAGAGCACAAGGCTCCAAAGCAGGGGAAGGAGGGAGGGTAGCGAAGCACCCACGGGGACACATCTTGAAGAACCACCATTACTACACAAGGTGAGTAACTCTTTCTTCTTCTTCGAGTGGTCCCCGTGGGTGCTCCACTTTGGGTGACTACAGAGCAGTTGTTGGCTCGCGGAGGTGGGTTTGGAGCCATGTGGTAGTCACTGTAGATAGTACCGCATGTCCCACTGCCATGGAAGACGCAGTGGAGGTGGAGAGAGTGTAATGCTGAGCAAATGTGTGGTCAGATGACCAGGTGGCAGTGTTGCAGATATCTTGAAGAGGAGCGTTGCTGAGGAAGGCGATTGTGGAAGACATCGTCCTGGTGGAATGAGCTGTGATGGTTTCAGGTAAGTCTTTATTGTATAACAGGTTCAAATACAGGAGGTGATCCATTTCAAAATTCTCTAAGATGAGACTGCCTGTCCTCTAGATCGTTCAGCGTAGGACAGAAACAGCTTAGGGGAGGCTTGCCAGGGCCTAGTTCAGTCCACATAAAATGCCAGTGCTCTCCGGACGTCGAGAGTGTGCCATGAGGCCTGAACTGGATCGGCAAGTGGCTTAGGAAAAAAGGCAGGTAAGTGTATGGGTTTGTTGACGTGGAAGGGGGAAGGTACTTTGGGAAGGAACTTTGGGTGGGGTCGGAGTATCGCTCTGTCCTTTGTGAACACTGTGTAAGGGGGATCAGCCATCAAGGCAGCGAGTTCACTCACCCTCCTACTGGAGGTTATCGCGACCAGGAAGGACACCTTCATAGAAAGATGAGACCAAAAGCAGGTGGCTAGAGGTTCAAATGGTGGCTTTGTCAAACTTTTTCGAATGTGGTTCAGATCCCAGATGGGGACCGGTGGGTGGATGGGTGGGAAAGTGTTTTGCAAACCCTTATGGAACTGTTTTGTTAAGTGATTAGCGAGGAAGGAAACCCCATCAGTAGGATGATGAAAAGCTGCTATGGCAGCAGCGTGGACCCTGATAGTGCTAAGAGTGAGGCCTGACTGTTTCAGGAATAATAAGTAGTCCAACAAAGTGGGGGGGGGGGTAGACTCCGGATGTGTTGTGTGTAAACAATTATACCAATGAGAAAATCTATTCCATTTATATAAGTATGCTTTCCTGGTGGATTGTCTTCTACTGTTGATCAGTATCTCTTTCACCGGCTCTGAACAGGTATTCTCAGCATCATGGAGCCATGAAGGAGCCAAGCGTGGAGATGGAGCTTGTGGAGTTCTGGATGGAGAGTCCTCCCGTAGTTCTGTGACAGGAGGTCGTGGTGGAGTGGGAAGGGATACGGGTCCATCGTCACCATCTTGCAAAGATAAGGATACCATGTCTGGGCCACGCCAGTGCCACTAGTATGACACGTGCCTGGTCCGTCCTGATCTTGTTGAGGACTTTGGTTAGAGGGGAAAGGGAGGGAAGGCGTAAAGGAGAGGAGCATCCCATGTGATGGAAAAGGCATTTCCGAGGGAGTGTTTTCCCAAGGCTCCCCTGGAGCAGTAAAGGTGACACTTCCTGTTGTTTTTTGTGGCAAAGAGGTCTATGTCTGGTTGGCCCCACTGAAGAAATAGTGGAGCGAGAGCATGTCTGTCTACCTCCCATTCATGCTGATTGTGGAATGTGCAGCTTAGGGCATCCACTGTCACGTTGAGTACCCCCAGGAGGTAAGAAGCTATTGGGGTGACCTGATGTGCGAGGCATCAGTTCCAGAACTTGATGGCTTCCGTGCACAGGGATGGGGACCATGCACCCCCCTACCACTTGATGTAGTACATGCAGGTAGTGTTGTCCGTCATGATGGTAATGGACGTGTGAGCTATGTACTGTTCGAAGTGTTGGCATGCATATCTGACTGCTCGTAATTCGAGGAAGTTGATATGAAAGGTTTGTTCTCTGAATGACCATTTGCCTTGGGCTGTAATGTTCCCCAAGTGGGCCCCCCAACCCATAAGTGAGGCATCCGTCATAATTGTGTGCATGGGGGGAGGACGCTGGAATGGCATGCCTTCTAGCATGTTTTGAGGAATTGTCCACCAATGAAGGGAGTTGAGAATGTGTGGTGGAATAGCCCCTATTTTGGAGAGTTGATCCCTGGAAGGCTTGTAGGTTGTCGCCAGCCATGATTGTAGGCCCCTCATGTGGAGTCTGGCCAACTTGACAACATACATTGTAGAGGCCATATGTCCGAGAATTTTGAGACATTCACGTACCGTCATGGTAGAAACTGAACGGGCAGTCATGATAAGGTCGTGAATGGTGTTGAATCTGTGTTCGGGCAGAGTAGCTTTTGCTGCTACCGTGTTGATGAAGGCCCCTATGAACTCCAATTTCTGCGTTGGAAGTAAGATAGATTTTTCGTGGTTTATATGAAAGCCCAGGTTGACCGGAAGGTGCATTGTGGTGTTGGTCATGGCTTTGGTTTCCTGAACGGACGACCCTTTTATGAAGCAGACATCCAAGTATGGGAAAATCATAACCCCTTGACGCCGAAGTGAGGCCATTACGACCGCCAGGGTTTTGGAAAACACCCTTGGGGCAGCTGAGAGGCCAAAGGGAAGCACTCGGTATTGGTAGTGTTGGGTGCCCACCATAAGCCACAAGAAACGTCTGTGAGCAGGATGGACCGTGATGTGGAAGTAGGCACCCTGGAGGTCAAGAGCCGAAAGCCAGTCCCCTTGATCCAATGCGGGGATGATTGTTGCTAAGGTTACCATTTTGAAACTGTGGTAGGCAATGTACTTGTTGAGTCTTCTCAAATCCAATATGGGTCGCCATCCTCCACTCTTCTTCTGGGTTAGGAAATAGGTTGAATAGAACGCCCGACCTTGGAATTCTGGTGGTACTTGTTCTATGGCACCCAGTTGTAGAAGGTGTGAGACCTCCTGTTGGAGAAGGGTTTCGTGAGATGGGTCCCTGAAGAGGGACGGGGTAGGAGCGTGAGTAGGAGACAGGGAAGTAAACGGGATAGCATAGCCATGTTGAATCAGTTCCAGGACCCACTTGTCTGATGTGATGAGGGACCATTGGTGGAAAAAGGCCCGGAGAGGGTGATGGAATTGAGAAAGGCTGGCTGCAAGTGGTGGTGGAATAGCTTTCTGGCTCTTGACCTGTTTTTCAAACCTGCTGTTTGTTTGCAGGGGGGTGGGTTGCAGAGGAATGCTGTTGGTGTTGGCATTGAGGTCTATGATGCTGTGGTCTTTGCTTTTGACGGACGTCGTATCTGGTCCGTTGTCTAAAGGGTTCCCTGGACTGCTGGTAGGTCTGGTACCTCGTTCTCTTAAAGGGGGGAGTGTACATTCCCAGGGAATCCTTCATGGAATGCAACACCTTGTCCATCTTGGCTGCAAATAGGTTGGTCTTATCGAACAGTAGATCCTTGACCTTCTGTTGTAAATCCCTCGGGACCCCTGATGCCTGAAGCCAGGAGATCCTTCGTAGAACAATTGCAGATGCTGTAATACAGGCCACGGTGTCTTCCACATCCATAGAGGACTGTAGGGCGGTACAGAAGGCGGTGTGGCCCTCCTGAATAATGTTGAGTAGAGTTGGTCTCTTGTGTTCTGGGAGGTCTTGGAGCAGATCCTGTAGTTTGGAAAAATTGGCGTGGTCATAGTCCGTGAGAATCGCCGTATAATTTGCTGCTCTGAGGAGCAAGGTGGCGGAGGAGTAGACCTTACGGCCCATGATGTCAACTTTCTTGTGGTCTCTGTCCTGTGGAGTGGTTCTAAGGTTAGGTTGTCTTCCCTTATGCCAAACAGAGTCCACTACATATGAGTTCAGAGAGGGATGAGTAAAAAGAAAGTCCATGTCTTTGGGGGTGATAAAATATTTGCGGTCAGCCCTTTTGTTTGTCAGGGTAATGGAAGCAGGAGTCTGCCAGATGTTATCGGCAGGGTCCATAATAGCCTTGTCCATGGGGAGCACTATTCTGGAGGTAGTGGAAGGTTGCAGTGTGCGTAGAAGCCGGTACTGCTTCACTTGCATCTCCTGAAGGTCTCGTTCCTGCGCCAAGGCCACTCTTTTGAAAAGATCTTGGAACTTTCTCATGTCATCACCAGATGGTGGGGCTTCGGCTGTGACTGCCTCATCGGGAGATGATGATGAATTGTGTAAGGGGGCTCTAGCCTCTCCTTTGGAGAGAGAGTCCTGTATCTCAGAGTGAGCTAGAGAGTTTGGCTCAATCACTGAAGCAGTAATAGGAGGCAAGGGCAGTGGTGGTCTAGAGATGGTAGAAGGGGCACGGTGATGGCTCTTCTTGGGACGTGGCTCCCATGGCTGCCATTGAGTGGTTTATGGCAGTGCGGGTAGGCATACTGCTGTGCATACCATGGTGGTGGAGGAGGAGGGTATGCATACAGTACTGTGCCAGGTTACCAAGAGGGTGGTCTGTGGGCCAGGCTGGAGTGTTGAGAAGAAAACCTGCTCCTTGATTTGGTGCCGATCTTGCTGGAAGAGCAAGAAACATTGGAAGACCTACGGGACCGCACCAACTGTATGGTTGAATCCGGTGAAATCGGTGCCATTGGTGTATGACTTCGCACCGGTGATCGGTACCGGTCTCGTCCTTCCATCAGCACTGGGCAGTGTGGCTTAGTCGGTGCCGAGGCATGTGACTTAGTTGGTGCCGCAGGCGGCATCGGTGCTGAAGGCGGCTCTGGTGCCAAACGATCTGGCAAAGGCATGTCGGTGTGGAGCTTCTTCAGTGCAGATACCGGTGCCATTTTTGTATGGTGCTTTGGTGCCAATCGCACCATGTTGGCCCACCGGTGCGGCCAGTGCTGAAGGTGTAGCCGGTGCCGTGGATTGCGGTGCTGCAGAACTCTGTTTCGGCTCTGAGTGGACTCTCTTGTGTGGTGCCGATGTCTTAGGTAGTGCTGTACCAGACATTCTGGGTCTATCCTTGGTGCTGACCCTTGCAGCAGTCGGTGCCGAGGGTAGCGAGCGAGTTGGGGAAAGGCCCGTTTTCAATGCCATGAGGCTGGAGTGGGTAGAGGGACGATCTTTATCCATACCCTTACTCTGTGAGGCCGGTTTTGGAGCCACGGGAGAGTCCTCTGAAGACGGGCGAAGGGACTTCTCATAGAGGAATGGCTTGAGTCTGTTAGCTCAATCACAACGCGCTCTCGCAGTGAGTTTAGAGCAGTGGGGGCACTTTTGTGTCTGATGTGACTCCCCCAGACACTTTACGCACTTAGAGTGCCCATCAGAAATGGGCATAGCATCATGGCAAGACTCATACTTCTTAAAGCTGGGAGAACCGAGCATGAGGTGCCGGGGGGAAAAGCGGTGAGCTGCAATACAAAACTTTTTTTTTTTTGAAACTTTGACTAGGAAGGAGAAAAGGGGCTGAAAGAACTTGGATAATGAGGTAACTATAGGGATTAACTGGGTACTTATTTATTTTTTAACAGAAATTTGAGAGAACGAAAGGCTCCATCTGCTGCCAAGGACGGTAGAGAAGGAACTGAGGTGCCACACCACGCATGTACCTAATGGATTCCAACGGCACAAGGGGGTGCTCTGGCACATGCATAGCACGGTAGAAACTGCTAGAAAAAGTCTCCGGTCGCCGGCGTGAGGACACACCAGCACCCAGAGGGGCGTACCCACGGGGATCACTCGAAGAAGAAGGAAAAGTTATTTACTTATTCCCACAATATAAGAACTAGGGGTCACCAAATGAAATTAATAGGCAATAGGTTTAAAACAAACAAAAGGGAGTTTGTCTTCACTCAGCACACAGTTAGCCTCTGGAACTCCTTTCCAGAGGATGCGGTGAAGGCTAGGACTTTAACAGGGTTCAAAAAAGAGCTAAATAGATTCATGGAGGCTAGCCATGATATTAGCCAGGATAGGTAGGAATGATGTTCCTAGCCTCTGTTTCTCTGGAGGTGGGTGACAGGGGAGGGATCACGTGAGAATTACCTGTTGCAATCCCTCCCTCTGGGGCTTCTGGTATTGGCCACTGTCGGCAGACAGCATACTGAGCTAAATGGACCGTTGGTCTGGCCCAGTATGGCCATTCTTATGTTCTTATGTCTAAGCCCAGAGCTGCTATCCACAGGGTGTACGAGGAAAGAAAAGAGCCTGCTTTACACTCTCCTGACAACTAAGCAGCATCCAATCAGAACATGTGTTATTGAAAAAGGAGCAGAGTTTTAACCTTAACTTCATGGTGTCCAACTAGTTCTGAAGCAATAGTCACGAGTGGCTACTGCTACCGCGAACTAACCACACTCTGTAGTGAACTAGCCACGCTCAACTGGCCAAATAGCCACACTCAACCACACTAATAGCCCACATGTGGATAGTAGCTAGCATGTTAGACACCATGGCCTTAGCAAACGTTCTTTAAAACAGAATCTTGCAGAAAAATATATTTGGTTTTACAGGGTATTTGAGATATGTTGAAGTTCTTTGATTCATAGTCATATTCAAGCCCAGTTTTCTGTTGCTTTTATTTTGTTTCTATAATATGATTGTAAGCTTTTCAGAGCAGGGACCATTTGATTAAGCATGTGCTTAACTCTTTGTAAGATCACAACCTTCCATTATAATCTCTTCAGAGATGTTCTGGTTTGGATTATGGTGCCTGAAACCATAATCCAAGCTCAGTGGAAGCTGAGTCAACAAACAAATTAATAACAATGTTTTAATTACTTTAAAATATCATGTTATATATAGGAGATTTTCTTTTACATATTAGTACTTTAACTATTTGTACTATAATTTCTATTCAATATAACCTACATAACTAAAAATGTAAGGTAATTCTAAGAGAATTATGCTTTACAAACCAATCACTGCCCCCACCCTGTAAATAGATTCATAATGCAAACCCCTTCACCCCCACATCAGTCCACTGAAGTCATTCAGGTGCAGGCATCACTGCTCAGGGCCACCAAGTTATATTGGCCCTTGGTGCCATGATCCACCAAAATGAGAGCATGGGTGCCCATCATAGCCAAAGTTCAAGGCCAGGTCTCTCCCCCAGTCCCCTCTACCACCTGCACACACCTCCCCCAGTGTGTCCCCTGATCCCATCTGCCACCCCAGGCCAATTCAAAAGGGCCTGGAGGCCTCTGCCACAACTGGCAACATAGCATTCTGACTGCCCACTCTGCACCACTTCTCATTCCAGAAATGGCTGTCAGCACATCCCTGCAGCCCTTGTGTCACCATGTGCTGACCCTGTCCAAAAAACCCCTGCATCCAACAGGAGCTGCAGGGGCAGTGCCTGTGGGTAGAGGCACAAGGAGACCCTCCTAGCTCCTCCACCTAGGAGCCACTGCCAGAAAGGTGGTGGGTCACTTACTGGAGCCACACAAGTAAATGTCACCTCCCACCTCCCTACTACACCCCAGTCCCCTGCCCCAAACTAGTGCCTACAATCCACACCCAAACTCCCTCCAAGAGCCCAATCCCTTACTCCTACTGCACCCAATCTCTCTCTCTCAAAGCCTGCACTCTGCACCCCTTCCCATACTGCAACCCGCTGCTCCAGCCTAAAGCCCCACACCCTGAACTGCTTCCTGTAACCAAACTTCATCCTAGAGCCCTCACTCTGTCCTACACCCAAACTCCCTCCCAGAGTCCTAGGCAAGTGGGGGAGTGGAGGGCAGGACTTAAACCCTTTCTGGACTCCACCCAAAATTCTACAAACTTGCTACCCCTGTATCCCCCTTGCTACCCCTGTACTCCCACAAATTATGTGTAATTGTGGGAGCAGGACTATAATTTTCACCTTTTAAAGACTTAAATTTTAAAAATATATTTAAGTTGATTTTCTGTAAATCTAGCAGTTGTCAACAACATATAAGAACAAACAGCAATAAAAGAGCATAACTGGTAGAACAAGGCTGATGTGAAAAACTTACACATATTTATTAGAAGTTTAACCTACCTAACTACTCACCATATTGTAGCTGTGAAATTTCCTTCACCCAAGCCACATGGTAGAGTACCTCAAACTCCACCAATACATAGGAAATTTTATTGAATAATCGAACCACAGCTTTACCTTCTGGATTTGCCAAGATATCTGAATTTTTCTATTAAAACATTGCAAATTAAAATTACAAACGTATCAAAGAGCCATTTAACTTGAGTCAAAATTTAAATTGTTCAAAATTAATTACTATGAATAATTGAAGCTTCAAATTAAATTTATACGTAAAGCATTGTATCAAGTAGAGTATAATCCTAATTTATGACCTGCTGAAGTCAATAAGAGATTGGCCTAAACAATTAAAAAAGAAAACTCTCCTCCTTTTTAAAAAGAATAGAGTAAAAAGTGACAACTTCACTATTGTGCAAAGGATTGTTCTACAATTTATGAAATCTATAATTTTTCCTTACATCAGTAATAATCAACTTACATAGAAAAAATTGATTGGTTCACTTATCCGCCGGAAAAGCTGTCTCACCCACAGAATCTTTCCTGCTACAGGGGGCATGTTTCGGGCAAGAGGTGGGTCATCTTTTTGTGCCTGGTAAAGCTAAAATAAATTCACTATTACTAAATGCAAAGATTCACAATTTTTGGAAAATTAAAATGGTTTTCTTTAATATCACAGATTAATATCTCTTCCCTGGACAAAATGTAGGGATATAATGGAGCTGCCAGTAATGCTTTCTTCATCAAAAAAATGATTACTTACCTTGTAATTGTTGTTCTTCAAGATGTGTTGCTCATGTTCATTCCAGTTAGGTGTGTGCACAACGTGTGCATGGATACCGGAGCTTTTTTTCTTAGCAGTATCCATCAGGCCAGCCAGGGAGCTCCCTGGAGTGGTGCCGGCATATCTATGCATATTTTCCCTTGCTGGCCCTCCACCCCCTCAGTTCCTTTTTGCTGGACTCTTCCAAGGAAGGGGAGAGGGGTGGGATTTGGAATGGACATGAGCAACACATCTCAAAGAACAACAGTTACAAGGTAAGTAACTGTTTTTTCTTCTTCAAGTGCTTGCTCATGTCCATTCCAGTTTAGGTGACTATCTAGCAGTACCACAGGAGGAGGGGTCAGAACCCTATTCTGCAATGGATTGCAACACAGTGGCTACATGTAGACTGCAGGCTTCTTTTGGAAGAAGCTTTTCCAGAAGAGATTTTCTGAAAAAACTTCTTCCGAAAGAGAGTATCCACACTGCCAAAGCGCATTGAAAAAGTGATCTGCTTTTTCGAAAGATAGCGTCCACACTGAATGGACGCTATCTCACATTTAAGCTATGATTACTATGGATGGAGTGGCCACCAGAGCACTTGTGCTTTTTCCTCTTTCCTCTTCTTTCGAAAGAACTTCCTCTTCCCCGTCCACACATGAGTTTTCCAAAAGAGCTCTTTTGGAAAAAGGCTTCTTCCTCATAGAAAGAGGTTTACCAAGGTCGGAAAAACCCTTCTGTTCTTTTGATTTTTTTTCATAAGAATGCGATTGCAATGTGGACGTAAGTGAAGTTTTTTTGGAAAATGGCCATTTTTCCAAAAAAACCTCTGTAGTGTAGACATTGCCAGCCCTACCAAAGGCTGCATCATCTCTGGCCTGCTGTGCAATAGTGTAATGGGTTGTAAACATATGAATGGAGGACCACATGGCCGCCCTGCAGATCTCGAGCATCAGCACCTTTGTGACAAACACCGTTGATGAGGCCTGCGCCCTCATGGAATGGGCCATAAGCGGGGGTGCCATCCATCCCACGAGTTCATAACAGGCACTGATGTAGGAGGTGATCCATGAGGACAGGCACTGGGCCGACACCGGGAGACCCCTCATTCTTTCCACTATAGAAATAAAGTTGTGGTGACCTCCTAAACTCTGTTGCCCTATTGATGCAGAAGGCTAAGACCCTCCTCATGTCTAGGGAATGCAGGGACTGCTCCCTAGGGGTATGTCTAGACTACATGGTTCTGTCGCCAGAGCCATGTAGATTAGTTTACTAGACATACCCAAATGAAGCCGTGATTTAAATAATCGCAGCTTCATTTACATGAAAATGGCTGCCGCGCTGTGCCGGGGATCAGCTGTCCCGGCACAGCGGGGCAGTCTAGACGCACCGCAGTCGACAGGGAACCCTCTGTCGACCGCTCCGTTGTGCCTCGTGAAACGAGGTTTACCGGAGCGGTCGACAGAGGCTTCCCTGTCGACCGCAGTGCATCTAGACTGCCCCACTGTGCCGGGACAGCTGATCCCTGGCACAGCGCAGCAGCCATTTTCATGTAAATGAAGCCGCGATTATTTAAATCACGGCTTCATTTGGGTATGTCTAATAAACTAATCTACATGGCTCTGGCGACAGAGCCATGTAGTCTAGACATACTCTAGGTGTTGTGTGGAGTTTCTGAAAGAAAACAGGGAGGTAAATGTCCTGGGCCTTGTGAAAATGTGACATGACTTTGGGCAGGAAGATGGGTGGGGGTGAAGCCTAACCCTATCCTTAAAGAAAACCGTATAAGAGGGGTATTGTGACGGGGTGAAGCAACCTCGCACTGGGCAAGAGCCCCCAGAATACAGGGGAGCGAGGGAGGAGAACTGGGAGCCCTCCCGAGATGGTGGCAGGGGAACATGCCACCGACTCACACTGGACGATTACTGAGGCAGGGGTCCCAGCAGGATGTGCTGAAGTGCATAGCAGCCAAAGATGAGGAAAGGGAGAGGAGAGGAGTCCGGAGGACGCCGGCGCATGCACCTCAGGAAGGGAGGGACTGCCACCAGCGTCTGCGCAGCTGCACCCAATGACAGCCTAACGGGGGAGTGGGGCAGGGCGAAGGTAGCTGGGGAAACAGAGGGGCGTGAGCAGGAAGGGAGAGGCTATAAGAAGAGCCCTCCTGGCAAGGTGGGGAGGGGGGACAAGAGGAGTAAGAAGCAGGAGCGAGGAGGTAACACCGGAGAAGGATGGGGAGGGCTGGCCAGCAATGATGTCCAGAAAACCCCTTTGACCTTTGGGAGGAAGGGCAGGCAAATAGCGGAGGAGTCGAGGAAGTGACCCAGGGCAGGCAGTTGGGAATCCACCTGTGGGCTTTTGCGTTGCGGCAAACGGCCCCGCCAACCAGCTGTGCGAGGCGTGCTCACATACCTTAGGGCCCTGGGTCGGGACCTGGAGAGAGGATGGGCCCAGGTCCCCCTCAAATTCCTCGTCGCCCCGGAGGGGTGCAGAATTGAAGACACGGAAGGGCAGTTGACCTCAGGTTGCTCGGTGGCTGTGGCTGCAGGACCCTGGTGGGACAAGGACCCCGTGACACGTGGTGGAGAATGTGGGTACCCGATCCAGCCCTGCGTTGAGGGCTAGGGGAGGTGGGTAGACCAGGCAGGAATCAAAGAAAAAAAAATATTTGTGTGTGTTTTTTGAACGTGTTTCTGTTTCAAGAGGAGGTAGAGATGGAGGTGTCAAAGCTCTTGGAGTGGTTGATGGACAATCAGCGTCAGCAACAACAGCAGACACAGGTGTTGCAGCAGATTGCTGCCCAGTTCCAGGAGCAGCAGCAGCAGCTAATTCAGAAGATAAGGGAGACATTGCAAGGAACCAGAGAACCCCAGGGTGGAGGGGACTGACCATTGAGAGGTGAGGAAGGCCTGAATGTAGGGTCACAACTGCCGATTTGGCTGTCCAAGTTGGGACCACAGGACGATCCTGAGGCATTCCTTGTAACGTTCAGAAGAGTAGCTAGTGTGGCCAAGTGGCCAGAGGAGTATTGGGCCACCTTATTGGCCCCATACTTAACAGGACCAGTGCAGCTCGCGTATCAGAGTCTGTCGGCGTGGGATGCACTACACTATTATAAAGTAAAAGAGACTATCCTGGACTAACTTGGGGTTACTCCTGAGACATACCGCCAGCGATTTCGCAAGGAGCGCTACGGATCCAGGGAGAGGCTGCGGGCAGTAGCCTAGAGAGTAAGGGAGGCTGGGCTGAGGTGGCTGGATCAAGAGAATAAGTCAGGCATGCAAGTCGCGGAGGCAATTATTTTCGAACAATACTTGCAGATTCTCCCGCCAGACAGCCAGAGGTGGGTGAGGCCTTCCCACCCCGCCACTCTGAATGAGGCCATCACCTAATGAAGGACTATGTTGCGGTGGAGGGAGCTGAGGGGAAAGGTAAGACACCAACAGACACTACAGGCAACAGGCCCCCCAGTCCTGGCTCAGGGGCGGGGACCCCACCACGAAGCCGAGACCAAGTCTAGGCAGCCTTTCGGCCAAGGCCAGGGGAGGAAATTGGCCCTGGTATGGTGCACGCCGGTTACAGAGGGAGGGGCGAGAAGGCACAGGCCCACCCCAAAGAAAAAGGGGGAAGCCAGAGAATGGACCCAGCCCCTAAGGGGGTATGTTACCAGTGCAGGCAAGAAGGACACTTCCGCAGGGAGTGCCCTCTAATGGACTGCACCTTTGGCCAAGTGTTACCTGCCGGATCCCTGAGGGAGGAGCGGGGAGATGGGCGAGTGATGATGGAGATTAAGATAAACGGACGGCCCATGAAAGCCATAATCGATTCAGGGTGCGGCCAAATAATAGTGAGGACAGATGTGGTGGGAGTGGGCTATCCAACTGGCCAAAACATTTAGATGCACGTCCATACCCCATGGCCTGAGTCCAGGTCCATGATGGGTGGAGGGACGAGGCATTCAAGGTGGCAGTAGCCACGAAGCTAGCCTACCCCGTCTTCTTGGGCAGGGATTGGCCAGGGTTTGAACATTTGTTACAGCAGTGGGGAGAAAAAAGGAACCCCAAAACCCTGGACATTAAAGGAGAAGTCCCTCTGGTGGTGCAAGGGGAACGATTGCCCCCCCCCCCAGCACCTGAGTGAGGTAAAGGAAGGGACCGGCAGCTGCCTCCCATCACTCTAGAGCTGGATGAGGGCGACTTCATCTCACACCAGAGGGAGGACCCAACCCTGCAAAGAGCCTGGGAGCAAGCTCGGGATCCGGACGAGGGACAAGAGGACGAAGCCCACCTATGTCAAAGCCCTTGCTTTGAGGTACGAGGGGACTGCCTTTTATCGAGTAGTGAACGAGGAGGAGGGTCGGGGAGTGATACACCAACTGCTGGTACCCAGACAATACTGATGGTGAGTCATGGAGGTGGCTCATGATAATCCCTGGGCAGGACACTTGGGCCAGGAAAAAACTCAGCAAAGGGTGTTGCAGCGGTTTTTCTGGACAGGAGTTTATAGGGATATCAAAGATTTCTGTGCCTCCTGCCCTCAGTGCCAGCAGACCACCCCGGCACGAGTGCCTAAGGCCCCATTGGTCCCCCTGCCAGTGGTGAGTATCCCTTTTGAGCACATTGTGCTAGACCTCATGGGGCTGCTTGAATGCTCAGGAAGGGGCCATCAGTACATATTGGTGGTGCTAGATTATGCCACCCGCTACCCAGAAGCCATGCTGCTGCATAAAACAACGGCCCCAGTAATAGCAGATGAACTGATGAGGATTTTTTCAAGGAAAGGACTGCCCTGGGAAATACTGACGGACCAGGGCCCTAATGTGACCTCCCGGCTGATGGCAGAACTGTGCAAGCTGCTACAAAAAACGGTAAGGATGTCCGTTTATCACCCCCAAACAGACGGCCTAGTGGAGAGATTTAATAGAACACTAAAGTCAATGTTACACAGGGTTATTCAGGATGACCCATGAGACTGGGATAAATTATTACCGGCCCTCCTATTTGCCATCCGCGAGGTCCCCCAGGCCTCCACAAGGTATTCCCCCTTCAAGCTTTTGTATGGGTGCCAGCCCTGAGGAATTCTAGACTTGATAAAAGAGAACTGTGAAGAGCAGACCTCCCCGACCCGGGGTTCAGTCCAATAAGTTCTAAGACTGAAACAAAAGCTCAGTTCCATGGGAGAGTTGGCCAGAGAAAACCTGCAGATGCCCAAGAAACGCAAATACAACAGTATAACCAGGGCACCAGACTGAGGGAATTTAAGCCGGGAGACAGGGTACTACTCCTATTACCGATGGGGGAGTCCAAGCTACTGGCCAGATGGCAGGGGCCATTCGAAGTCCTACGGCGGGTTGGAAAGGTAATTATGAGATCCATTTAAGAGGGAAAAGGCTTGTCCACCAAGATGTTGTGGTCCCCTGGTAGGCAGGATGCCTCCAGGTGGATCCCATGTGCAACACACAGGTCCCAGAAACATAGGGCTTCCTTGCATAGGGGAGAAGAATGAACCCCACCCTGTTTAATGATTTAGTGCATGGCCATAGTGTTTTCCTTCATCACAGACACTACCTTGTTCTTCAGGTGGGGTAGGAATGCTAGGCAGGCCAGCCGGACAGCCCTGAGCTCTCTGACATTTATGTGGAGAGAGCTCTCATTGGGGAACTACATACCTGGAGTTCTGAGGTTCAACAGGTGAACTCCCCAACCCTTGTCTGACATATCGGTTACCAGCTGCACTTACGGAGCCTGTCTGGCAAACAGGATGCCGTGGCAAATGACCTGTTTCTGTAGCCACCAGTCTAGCGACCAGAGAACCTCATCCAGTAACGTGACTATTGCATCCATAGATGCTCATGTTGGGTTGTGTACTGATGCCAATCATGCCTGAAGGGGTTGAAGGCATAGTCTGGCATGCTGGACCATGAAGGTGCAGGCTGCCATGTGGCATGCCATTGAGTTTATGAGGAGATCCAGTTTGCAAAACAGTGTCTTGACAAAGTCTGTGTGGCTGAGGACCTGGTCCCTGGACGACCCCCTGATTAGCCAGTTGTCGAGGTAAGGGAACACCTGGATCCTGTGCCTTCTCAAGAGAGCCGCTACAGTGACCAAGAGCGTGCTGAAAACCCTTCGTGCTGCGGAGAGGCCAAATGGAAGGACTGCGAACTGAAATTGATCTTGGCCTACTGTAAACCTCAGGAATTTCCTGTGGGACAGAATTATCGATATGTGGAAGTACGCATACTTCAAATCGAAGGTGGCATACCAGTCTCCTTTCTCTGGGGAGGGGATGATGGAGGTGGGTGTGACCATCCTGAACCTTGTGTTTTTTACAAACGAGATGAGGTTCCTTAGGTCCAAAATGGGACGAAGGCCCCCCCTTGGATTTGGGGATAAGGAAATAGTGGGAGTAAAACCCTTTCCCCTTGAACTCCTTTGGGACAGGCTCGACTGCTCCTAGGAGCAGAAATGCAGACACCTCCAGCTTCAATAGTAGCTCATGAGAGGTGTCCCTGAAGAGGGACAGGGAGGGAGGGTGAGAAAGGAAAGGGGTAGCATATCCATGTTCCACTAGGCCGAGTACCCAATGATCCAAGGTGATTCAGGACCAGACAAGGAAGAAATGGGATAGCAGGCACCCAAAAGGTGGGGTATCATATAGGCTGAAATGCCGTCCTCAGGCATAATTTCAAAATGAGGTCTTAGGCTGCTGGTTAGGGGGCAGAGCAGAACCCTTTTCAGAGTCAGACCTAGAACCCCTATATCTGTTCCTGCCATTGTTACCGTTGTTATTCCGACCCCTCCTTCTGCCCCGGTCAGGCCTGAACGATTGCTGGAAGGGTCTTAGGGTGGGACTAGGATGTAGGTACCTCAACTGAGGGGCTAGGCTGTGGATCCCCAGGGATTTTAATGTAGCCCTGGA
Organism: Pelochelys cantorii; assembly: GCA_032595735.1. Lineage (NCBI taxonomy): Eukaryota > Metazoa > Chordata > Testudines > Trionychidae > Pelochelys > Pelochelys cantorii. The sequence continues at coordinate 144,532,773 of CM064328.1, read as the reverse complement.
ATCCTTGAGACAATGGAGCCTTGAATCAGTCTGCTCGGAGAACAGGCTGGTCCCTTTGAAGGGTAGGTCCTGCATGCAGTGTGTTTTGGACCTCAGGCAAGATCCCTGACACCTGAAGCCAAGCACTATGCCTCATAACCACCCCAGTAGCCATAGTGCGGGCAGCAGAGTCCGCGACATGTAGGGTTGCTTGAAGCGCTGTGCGCGAGACTGCCCTGCCTTCATCCAACAGCGCCCCAAACTCCTACCTCGCATCCTGTGGAAGACATTCCCTGAATTTGTCTATTGCAGACAACATGTTATATGCATATCTGCTCAGTATTACTTGCTGATTTGCGATTCAGAGTTGCAGTCCTCCTGTCACGTAGGTCTTCCTACCTTGGAGGTCTAACTTCTTCGGCTCCCTGCTCTGAGTAGGAGACCCAGGAGGAGGAGGGAGGTACTTGTATTTCTTACTGCCTCACTGCCTGGACTACCAGGAAGCCCGGGGGTGGGTGAGAATACAAGTGTTTGCGACCAGAGTGCAGGATGAAGTAGCACCTCTCCACCCCTTTTTGGGTGGGTGTAATGAAAGCGCAATTGTGCCACAAGATCCTGGAAATCTTGTACACAGTTTTATTAAGTAGCAGCGCGACCCTAGCCAGGGTGTTTTCTGTCAATATGTCTACCATAGGGACCAGGTTCTCAGGTACCTCGTCAACCTGAACCCCCAAGTTAGCCTCCAGTTGATGGAGTAAGTCTTGATGCACCCTAGCATCCATGGCAGGCATGCAGGGTGCAGGGTTGGCCAGTGCCTCATCGCCTGTGGCAGTGGGGCAACTGATACAGGGGGCTGGGCCAACACATACTCCCCCTTCCCAGGTGGTCTTGCCCCTTCCTTATAGGAAGACTGGCCTGCTTCCAAGGTTGGGGCCCTAATCAGAGCAGTAGCTGAAGGGGGGCTCCTTGAAAGGGTGGTCACCGAGGAATGTCTGGGAGAAGGTGGTCCCTGGGCCTGATAATTTGCCTAGGAGGTCCAAAAGGGCCACTGCTGTTAGGGTTGCCATTGGGATGGCCAAGGTTGTTGAATGGCCAGACTAGAGTGCCAAAATTGGGGTTGGTGCCACGACCTGGATCTGTAAGATATGATCCTGGAATGGACGGAGTCTGCGTCTGACACCAACAAGTAGTCCAACACACACCATGGCGCTGCCAATGATGGTACTGGGGAGCGATGAGATGACCTACGTCTGGCCATTGCTGCCGGCTTCCCTCTATGGATCGGTGCCAGTAGTGCCATCAACGGCACCAGTGGCGGCATCAGGTGTGGGTACTGGTCCTGTACCAGCAGCACCAAGGGGTAGGGCGGCCTGGTGATGGTCGTTACTGCTACTGACGACATGACCGGAGCCTGCGGTGCCATGAAGGGCTGTGCTGACAAGGCAGTCAGTGCCCAGATTTCCATGTGGGTCGGTGCCGGTGGCAGTAGCAGCATTGGTTCAAGCACTAGTATGGGGGGGGGTGCTATTGTGGCCGCATCAGCACGAATATCAGAGCCAGGATAGGCACCAGAATTGGTTCATGCACAGGTGCCAGCAACCATTGTTGCACTGTCGGCTGAACTGGTCCCAGTACCAACAGAGGTGCCTGATATTCCTCATCAGCAATTGTGATCAGTCCCAGTGATGTGGTGAGCTCTATGAGCTCACATGCAGCATTGAATGCTTCCGGGGTCAACAGCTGCTGGGCCTCTTCGATCACCGAGTCCAGTGCCAGACTCTCTCTGCGCATCAAGCTATACTGGTGCTGACGTGGCATGGGAGCCTCCTGAGGTGTAGCCATGGCCATCTTTATGGCCATGCTTCATAGGGGACCTTCCCCTATGTTGTCTCTTCCTAGTTGGTGCGGGAGACTGCGACTGGTGCCTTGATGTCAAAGGCTTTGCCGGTACCACGTTTCGGTGCCGAGGAAGGCAGTCTCATGGAGGCCGGCGCACTGTGCATGCTTGGTGCTGCTCCTGGTGCCACTGGTTGAAGCACAGACTCCATTAAAATGAACTTCAAGCAGGAATCACGTTCCCTCTTTGTTCTCAGCTAGAAGCTCTTGCAGATCTGACAGCTGTACATGCGATGGCCCTCTCTTAGGCACTACAGACAGGAGTCATGCAGATCACCACATCGCATGAGCTTAAAGCACTTCACACATGCCTTGAACCCATGTGGCCAGGACATCCCCTCCCCAGGACGGGAGAGATAAGAAGGGGAATGACCCTGATAAAAACAGTCAACTTCAAACTATTTACACTACTTAACTAATCTAACCTACAAGTATTAAGAACTGTATTTACACACTAAGAGATAGACTAAGTACATAGCCAAAGCACTCCAGCTACTATCAGGGGGGTAATAAGAAACTGAGGGGGGGGGCCAGCAGGGGTATATATGCACCAATATGCTGACGCCACTGCAGGGGGCTCCTGGGCTGGCCCAATGGATACTGCTAAGGGGAAAAGCTTCAGTATCCATGCACGCAGCATGCGTACACCTAACTGGAATGGACATAAGAAAGCACTTGAAGAAGAAGAATATATCCTAAACAGATATAGCTTCTGCATGAAATTAAATGCACATATTTCTGAGAGAAATGGCTGCGGGCCTTCCACCATGGGTTTGCTGAAGTTAAACACAGTGGGGCTCCTGGCGGTAGTCAAACTCATGAAGGTGAGGCCTGAAGATGATCCTGAGGCCTTTCTCAAAACTTTTGAATGGGTGGCAACAGTAGCACACTGGCTACTATAGCAATGAGCAGACTTACGGATCCCACATTTGACCAGGGCAACAGAGGCTGCCTATTATGGGCTACACTCAGTCATAGCATGGAATAATGCCCAAGTCAAAGCAGCCATTTTAAACTTGTTGGAGATCCCAGAGAAAACATTCCACCAGTAATTTTATGTGGCATGATATTCTTCAGGGGCCCAGAAACTACAGTACTTGTACCAGCAGTGGCTAAAACCCAAGACAAAGATAGGGTTTCTACTTGCTAAAATGGTTTATTTTGAACAATTTACTAAGTTATTCTCAGCTGGGGGGAAAGGACTGAATCTTACAGCACTGGTCTGAAACAGTAGCAAGAGCCGTCCAGCTAATGGAGAACTATAAGATGGCTGGGACAGATGCTGTAATATCCATGGAGGAACCCTTGAAATGAAGGAATTCATTCCAGGTAATAGTAAACTTGTCTGGGGAAGAGGTATCTGCAGCCTCAGTAAGAGCTCCTCTTGGGTTCTCACTAAGGTTGCCAGGTGTCCGGTTTTGAACTGGACAGTCCAGTACTTGAGCTTTCTGTTCGGGAAACAAATTGAGAAAATACAAATGAGAAAATATAAATGTCCGGTATTTTCTAAATAAGATGTAATGTAGATTGTGATGTAATGTCAAGTGTGTCTGGTATTTTTGTTGAAACCATCTGGCAACCCTAGTTCTCACTCACAGGAGTTCAAGAGGTTTGCTTCATGACAGCAAGCTGTGTGAGACCAAATATATTACTATGTTAGATCTTACAAAGGGATACTGGCAAATTCACTAACTCCAGAAGTTTCAAGAAAAAAAACAGACTTCCCCACTACACACACAGACTACATCAGTTCCAGACCAAGCTGCTTTGTCTAAATTGGGCCCAGCAAATGTTTCAGTGTCTTAACAAACCAGGCCCTCTGGCCACACAACAGTAATGTCATGGCCTACCTCATTGATGTTGCTTTCTGTAGCCAGAACTAAGAGGAAACAATTAAGAAGGTAGCAACTGTACTCTAGTCCCTCAAGGAAGCTGGACTAACAGAGAACACCACAGAATGCTATGTAGGCACAGACAAAATTACTTACCTAGGATATATATTGGGGGACAGACAGCTACAACTTCTTATAGACAAGGCATAGGCCTTGAAAGCTTGCCACCTCAAAGAAGTAGCAGTGCCAGAGCCTGTGGGTCTTGAACTTGGGACTGTAGTGGCACTGTGAAACTTCACACTATGGTCCTCACCCAACAGCCAGCAACTAGGGTTGGAGTCCATGGAGTCCAATCAACCACAAGCTCCACCACTGTTTTCTGACTAGGAGAGCTCCAATGCTTCTGAATTTAAGCTAGACAAATAAAAAAGGAAGTTGTCTGTACATCTTCACTTTCCCCAACCTGGTTGCTGGCTTCTGGTCCTTGGACCCATACTCACTCTTAATTCAGGTCATGCATGCCCCAGCCCTGATAACCAGGTTTTGGGGCTATTGATGGTTTGTGACAGGGATTAATCTCATCTATTCCAGCCTCTCTAATCAATCTGTTCAACAACAACCTAAGGAAAAAAACACTAGATGGAAGCCCATAAAAAGACCTTTCAGACCCTAAAGTATCACCTCTGTGGGAAGCCTGCATTCTACAGCCTGGACTTCATCAAATAATTCCTCCTACAAACTGATGCCTCTTGATTTGGGGGCTGTCTCTTCCCAGTGGTCAAGGGAAAGGATCATCGTGTCCTCGACCCGAGCCACAAACAGATCCTAAGACAGAAGGCTTTCTCTGTTACAAAAAAGAGAGAGCTAAGCAGTGAAATTAGTGATAGAAGTAAATTAATCTTTGTCACTGATCACATCCCTGTATGAGGAATGCAGGGCTACATTAGAATACACTAGATACCTTTTAATTCATGCCAGCAGCATCTACATAAGGCAGTTAGAGCACTACACATTACAGAATTCTGCAGTTCACACCCGTGGACTGGTCTGTGGCACTGCATATACAAATTTTAATTTCATTTTCAAAAGGAATTTTGTCACTTCAGAGTCTTAATCCCATTGACTGCCAATGGGATTTTGTCTCATAACTGTTTAAATTTCTTTTCAAAGTAAGATGTAAGCTATTAAATCAGTTAGGGTATGTCTACACTACAGCACTAATTCAAACTAACTTAGTTTGAATTAGTTAATTCGAACTAAGCTAATTCGAATTAGTGCATCTAGACCTAAAAACTAATTCAAATTAGTGTTTTGCTAATTCAAACTAGCATGTCCACATTGAGTAGACCCTGAACTGAAGTTAAGGCTGGCTGGAACCAGTGCCAGCAGGGCATCAGGTTAAGACTTAGAGCATGGAGCTGCTGCCTCAGGCTAGCTGAGGGCTGTGCTTAAAGGGACCCGACCCCCACCCCAGACAGACAGTTCTCAGGTTCCCCACTTGCTTGTCTACCTCATTGAGGGACAGCAAAGCAGTCCTGTCTTGGAGCGCCCTGAGTGCCCACACTCAGCACATCACAGCACTCAGCCATCAGCCCAGCTGCACTTGCCACAGGCTGCTATTCGGGGGTGTCAGGATCCAGGAGGCCCCGCAGGAGAGCTTCCACCCCAAGGAGCCCACAAAGCCACCCCAGTCCTCCCCATCAGGGGTTCATGCCCCATTCCTCCCTCACCTCCTTCCACTTACCCTTCCCTAGCCCCCCTTCCTGATGTAAAAAATAAAGGCCACGTGTTCAAAATAGAAACTCTCTTTATTTAACAAAACTGGGGGAGGGGGGTTAACCTCTGGAGAGACTGGGAAAAGGAGGTGGGAGAGGGGAAGAGAGGGTGGGAGAGGGGAGGGGGAAACCTGGGAGGAGGGAGCTGGAAGGGGGAAGCCAGGGGAAGAAGGAGGAGGGAAAATATAAAACTATAGTATGCCATATCTTCAGTACTGTGTACAGATGTGGTCTCCTCACCTCAAAAAAGATATTTTGGCCTTGGAAAGGGTTCAGAAAAGGGCAACTACAATGATTAGGGGTTTGGAACAGGTCCCATATGAAGAGAGGCTAAAGAGACTGGGACTTTTCAGCTTAGAAAAGAGGAGACTGAGGGGGGATATGATAGAGGTCTATAAAAGCATGAGTGGTGTGGAGAGGGTGAATAAAGAAAAGTTCTTCATTAGTTCCCGTAATAGAAGGACTAGAGGACACCAAATGAAATGAATGGACAGCAGGTTTAAAACTAATAAGCAAAAGTTCTTCTTCACACAGCACATAGTCAACCTGTGGAACTCCTTGCCACAGGAAGCTGTGAAGGCTAGAACTATAACAGAGTTTAAAGAGAAGTTAGATAAATTCATGGAGGTTGGGTCCATGGAGTGCTATTAGCCAGGGGGTAGGAATGGTGTCCCTGGCCTCTGTTTGTGAAAGGCTGGAGATGGATGGCATGAGACAAATCGCTTGGTCATTGTCTTCGGTCCATCCCCTCTGGGGTACCTGGTGTTGGCCGCTGTTGGCAGACAGGCTACTGGGCTAGATGGACCTTTGGTCTGACCCAGTACGGCCGTTCTTATGTTCTAAGCTCAGGGCTCAGGGTCGGGGGTCTCACTGGACCAACTTGATTTTCATGCAAACCTGCTCCTGGGTTCGCATGTGGTCTTTGGTGGCCAGGCTGGCAGCTATCCTGCCCTAGACGGCCGCATTCCTGTGCCTAGTGCAGAGGTCGTGGACATTGGAAGCCTCCCCCCAAACCTCGATGAGGTCCACGATCTCTGCACTAGACCAGGTGGGCGCCCGCCTCTTGCAGCCCCGGGCAGGCTCCTGGGAGCCGCCAGCCTGGTCCTGGGAAGAGGCAGAGGGCTGGGTGGCAGCGGGTGGCTGGCTCATGCCGTGCCAGGTGCAGGGTCTGCTGGCTGGGTGCTGGCAGGCTTGCAACTGGCACAAGCACTGTAGCCAGACCGTGCCCCTTTAAGGGCTCTGGGGCCGGGAGGGGGGCAGAAAAGTTTCCCTGGTTTGGCCCAGAGTGGCCACCAGGGCAAGCTGGGAAGGGATAGCCTCCAACTAGTTCGAATTAAGTGGCTACACAGCCCTTAATTCGAACTACTTAATTCGAACTAGGCGTTAGTCCTCATAGAATGAGGTTTACCTAGTTTGAATTAAGCGCTCCGCTAGTTCCAATTAAGTTCGAACTAGCGGTTTGTATGTATAGACGCTATGAAAGTTAATTCGAACTAACGGCTGTTAGTTCGAATTAACTTTGTAGTGTAGACATACCCTTAGGCATTGCAATGCTGAGAACAGCACACCTACGTACCTTTAAAAATCTGTGCCTAAATCTAGAATACTATGATACCTTAAATTTAACTGGGCTCCTTCTGGAGAACGGTCTCTGAGGAGAATATTCAAATTATGCATTTTCACTATGTTGCTTTCTCTATATTTGATATATCCACTATTCTCTAGAACAGCGGTTCTCAAACTTTTTGGGTTCCGGAGCCCTTTACATGCGTAAAAATTTATGCGGAGCCCCAGTGGTCCACTGATTGTATGTGTTGTACCTATCGATGTTTCCAGTTTGTCAACATCACGGAGCCCCTGGAGATGTCTCGTGGAGCTCTGGGGCCCCGCAGAGCACAGTTTGAGAAACACTGCTCTAGAATTTTTATGATATTAACAAACAGTATCTTGAATTCAAAGGCCTGGAACACTGGTCTTTAACTGATAAGTAACCCTACTCAGAAAATCTGTGTGTTAGACTATATCTAATAACCTGTGGCATCTGCAAGTCTATAGAACTCTATATAGTCTTGGAAACCATCCTCTTAACACATATGGGGTATGTCTACACATCGAAGTTAATTTGAAATAACAGCCGTTATTTCGAATTAACTTTAATAGCGTCTATACAGGCAAACCGCTATTTCAAAATAAATTCGAAATAGTGGAGCGCTTATTTCGAATTTGGTAAACCTCACTCTATGAGGAATAATGCCAAATTTGAAATAGCTAAATCGAAATAAGCGCTGTGTAGACGCTTATTTTGAAATAGGGGGCCTCCAGCCCTTCCCAGTTTCCCCTGGTGGCCACTCTGGACCAAACCAGGAAAATTCCTCTCCTCTCCCCCAGCCCCGGAGCCCTGAAAGGGGTAGACTCTGGCCACACTGCACGTGCTAGAGCCAGGCCTGCCAGCAGTCGCTGCCCTTGACCCAGTGGCCGCACAATGAGCCGGGCAGCCAGTGCCAGCCAGCTGTCCACCACCCAGTCCCCCAGCTCCCAGGAGCCAGCCAGGGGCCGGAGACGGTGGGTGCCCTCCTGGACTAGTGCGGAGATCATGGACCTCATTGAGGTTTGGGGGGAGACCTCCAATGTCCATGATCTCCGCACTAGATGGAGGAACACCGCCGTGTATGGCCACATAGCTGCCACCATGGAGCAGGTGCGCATGAAAATTAAAGCGCTGCGGCAGGCATACGCCAGGGCCACACGGGGCAGCTCCCCAACAGGGGCAGACACCTGTCCCTTTTTTGATGCCCTGGACCGCATAATGGGGGGGCAGGACGGTCCATGCCTCCACGGGGGGCAGTGATCCGGGACTGGAGGGCCCTGACCAGGGCACGGAGGAGGAGCCGCCACAGAGGGTGCCACGGAGGGTGCCACACCAGCCGGACCCCTGAGCTGTCCCAGCAGCGGAGTCACCAGGGTCGTCCAGGGAGGCCACACCATGTAAGTGCCATCACTGTACCCTTCCTGGCGGGGTGGGGAGGGAGACCAGGGACCACGCGCATGGGCCTTGCTTACCACGGATCATGCAGCAGCCTGTGCACATGCAAGCACGTGCCGTTTCACCCCTGGGCAGGTGGCTCCAGCTGCGTGCCACACATGGGCCATGGCCTGATAGCCACACGCGTGTGTGAAGAGACCTGACATGCTCCTGACCCTGGGGCGGGACACAGCAGGATGTCCTCCCTTCACAAGCCCCCTCTACACAGAGGCATCAGACATTTCCCCCCCCCCCTCAGCCGCACTATACACAGCACAGGGTGCGGGTGCAGTCTCGGGGCAGCTTCTACTCCCGGGGATAGCCGGACATTCCGACCATGGCCTCTGTGCAAGCACAGCGGCTCTGACGGTGCAGGGCATGGTCATCCTCACCTCACAGTGGGGCTGGGCTTCACCCACTGTGTCCCCTGGGAGAACTGACCACTTCTCTTTTTTCTCCACAGCCACACCAGCTGCGTGTGCAGGGCGCACCACCCCGCCCGGGACATCCTCCCGCACCCGAGGGCTCAGCAGGTCCACCGCAACACTACAGGGGTACCAAGACCAGCAGCTGGGGGCCCTGCGAGCCCTGCACTGCACCATGGAGCAGTGGGTGCAGGACGAATGGGAGTTCCGGCGGGAGCTGCTTGCCCAGGGTCATACCATCTGTGCCCATCTGCAGACCCTGGTGCAGAGCGTGCTGCCTCGTGCCGCTCCAGCACCTGCTGCCTCCCCAGCTCCCGCTCCTCCTCCCACTCCTTCTCCCCCTCCCACCTCTCCCTCCTCAACCTCCTCACCCTCCTCCCCATCCCCCCGGGGACGCCGAGGCCCCCGCATCTGCCGTGCTGGGAGACAGTTGGCCCAGTGAGACCTCCACCCCTGAGCTTCCCCTCCCCCTTCTTCTCCTTGCTTCCTCCTTCCAGCTCCCTCCTCCCAGTTTTCCCCTTCCCCTCTCCTACCCTCTCTCCTCCCCTCTCCCGCCTCCTTTCCCCAGTCTCCCCATAGTTCTATCCCCCCCCCAGTTTTGTTAAATAAAGAGAGTTGATATTTTTGAAAATACATGTATTTTATTTGACAGCAGGAAGGGGGGCTAGGGAAGGGTAGGACGTGAGGGAGGAATGAGGCACAAACCCCCAGTGGGCAGATCAGGGAGGCTCTGAGTGCTCCTCAGGGTGGATGCTTTCCCACAGGGCCTCCTGGATACTGACAGCCCCCCAGTGGACCTCCTGGATGGCAGCCTGCAGCAAGTGCAACCAGGCTGATAGCAACGCGTCCACGAGAAGCACCAGAGTGCCCAGCGGCAGCTCTGGCTCTATGTTGCAGAGTGCTATGGTGTCCCGAGTGAGGGCAACCAGGGCACTCCGAGACACAAATGCTTTGCTGAGAACCGGCTGCCTGGGGAGGGGGGGTGGCCCTTTAAGCACAGGCCTCATATGGCCTCAGGCAACAGCCACACAAAGGGTATGTCTACACTAGCCCCCTAGTTCGAACTAGGGAGGCTAATGTAGGCATTCGAACTTGCAAATGAAGCCCGGGATTTAAATATCCCAGGCTTCATTTGCATGTTCCTGGGCGGGCGCCATTTTTAAATCCCCCTAGTCCGAACTAACTGCCCGCAGCTACACGCGGCAGTTAAAAGTTAATTCGAACTAAGGCTGGAGTGTAGACATACCCACACACATCTTACATAAGCATATATAAAACTAGGAAACTGATAAGAAATGACAGTTACATAGATGTTTCCTATTAGAGAATCAACATGGAAAAATTATTATGAGGGAAGAAAAACCTACTGAAAGATATTATCTTTTAAGTTCACAGTTGTAAATAATTATGCCTTTGCACATAAATTAGGTAAATTGAGAATGTATACAAATTACACCAGAAAATATGACTCTTTTGGCAAAGAGGTTTTGTTTGTATAAAACCCTTCTATAATGACTAGTGTTGGAATTTAGTTGGGGAATGAAACTACACATCCTTCTGCTTGCAGTGAAGAAAAGACACAGACCCAGCTCTTTATCACATCAAAGAGTGGTAATATATTTATTATTTCTGTACTCTGCATGGTGCTGTACTAATCTCTGATTGGTAATCTCTAATTAAATAAATCAGTTTGAGCCTGTTATTTGACAATATTGAGTCACCATTTACTCAGACACACAACAGAACAGTAATGGTAGAAAGAATACACAGACCAAATGGGCACTGATAAAAATCTTCTACACCCTTTGTACACACAACTTCCCATATTTCTGGTTATGGAGGGTCCATGTTCTCTTTCATGCCAAAACAGAGGAGGAGGAAGGATTTTTCTTCTTGCATGGCTACATTACAATTAAGTAAAATTTGGCTCTACTTGATTCCATATTTTCTAGACTTAGAAAACTAGGGAAGGATCCACCTATCCCCAGTTCTCTCCTGGGAAGCTCTTTTTGATTTATAAATTTTTTGCTTTAACACAATCAAAGAGCTAACCAATTACACTAATTTAATAGCTATAATCAGTCTGCATACTGGATAATAGTTTACTCAATTAGACACGGATAGCCCGATTCTCAATTGCATTGCTTTAGTAAGGTAAAGGGGCCAGATGTACATATAAAGTGGGATGTAAATATAATTTACTCCCATATAAAGACCTTTTACACTGCCAGAGCAGTATAAAGTGACCTAGTGTAAACAATGACTAGATGTATATTGTTGTGATGATGTTGTGAAGACCAGGACTTTAACAGGATTGAAAAAAGAACTAAAGTCATGGAGGTTAGGTCCATCAATGGCTAGGAGCCAGGGGTGGACTGGCAATCAAAATAGGCCTGGGAAATAAGTTGAGAACGGCCCTCCCCATGACATCTCCCCTGCGTGCCCCTCCCCCTTTCCCTGTGTCCACGGCCGGCTCTAGGTTTTTTGTCACCCCAAGCAAAAAATTTTTTGGCTGCCCCCCCACCCTTTTTTTGTCCGGGGAGGGTGCGCGCGCAAATGCAGCTTGCACGGCTTGCTGGGGGTGCGTGCACAAATGCAGCTTGTGCAGCTTCCCCGGGGGTGGGGCACGCGCTCCGGGGGGAGCCCAAACCCCGGGGCATTTTCATCTCCTGGGAGAGCACCAGGGACTCCCCACGTGAGGACAATGGGAGGGCAGGTTCATCCACAGCAAGTCAGTTAACCCAATGTGTGTCACATTAACTTGAGAGTGGGGGGGGCAGAGAGGCTGGGGGAAGTGTTCCCTCTAAGAGTTTCCTCCCATGAGCAGAATGGCCCCTCCCCTGCAGGTGTCTGCCCTTCTGCTTCACCCCCAGAATCCCCTGGCACCTGCACCTTCCCTTACCCCTACACCCTCCTGGTGCCTCCCCCTTCCCTCACTGCCCCTGCCCCCTTTGCCCTCTTTTTACTTGATGCCCACCCCCTCACCACCCTCTGCCCCAGTTCCCCTCATGCCCCTGTGCCCTCACACATGACTTTCTCCATCCCTGCCTTCCTCATGCCCACCCCTTCTTTCAAGCCTTCTCACAGCACCTTCCCCTCCCCCCTCTAGGCCCCAGTGCCCTTACCCTCTCGTCTCCCAGCATCACCCTGTTCCCCCTCCCACTAACACCTCCCCTTCTGCTCTTTTCCTCATTGTCTCCACTTGGCCCCCTCACATTTGTCTCTCCTCCACCCTGTCCCTTGGTGCCTTCCCCTTTCTTCTCCTGACCTGCCCCCCTCCCCTCAGCACAAGCCCCTCTTCTCCCACCCCTTCCCCCTTTTTTCCCCCTTCCCTCCCCCCCCCACCTTCTTTCTGCCTTCCAGTTTGCGGGGCTGGAGTCTGTGATTGGACCCCAGAAGTTCCCGCAGCCCTGGCCCCAGCTGCTTCCGGGGCTCCAGACCACGTACCAGGCCTGGAGCTGGGCCACGTAGTGCTAATTTTACTGAAGTCCCCACATCGGCTTTGACTCCCATTAGCAGGAACATGGGAGTGGGGGGAAGTCCCCACCCCCCCAGACCTGCCATGAGGAACATGGTTGTGTAAGCAGGTCCGTACCAGAGGCGTAGCGAGGGTGTTTTGCGCCTGGGGGCAAAGGCCAAATTTGTTACTGTGGATCGTATTATGTCCTTTTATAGAAACTTTGTATACTTTTACAGAGCATAGAAACTTTGTATTAAGCCTTTTTACATAGAAACCTTGTATCTTGTAGACTTTGTACCCCCCCTTTGCTAAACTGATTGTCCTGTAGAGTGAATGAGGTGTGAATGGATGAGGCATGAAAGAAAAGCATCTCTGGGCACTTGCAATGGTTGGAGAAAGGTGGAAGCCAGATTCAAGAACAATAAGAACAATGAGACCTGTGAAGTGGGCTCACTGAAAGAAGGCTGGACTTATGGATGCCTTGGGAGTAAGCAGCAAACACCTGCTTTTGGAAGGCCCCTCTTTGAAGGTGAATGGGGGAGCATTGCCCCTCCCATGCACTCACCCCTCCTCCCCCAGAGCAAGGCACCCCCATTGCCGAGGGGAGCACTCCCCCAATCAAATCCTCCCCCCCAGCCAAGCACCGGAGGAACATACCTTGAAAACCACTGCTCTTCCCACCCAGCTGGCTGCTTCAGCTGCAGTTTGAAGAGAGCCGCTCAGCCACAGCAGCACTTAGCCGGCTGGCAGCTCCTGGACCCAAGAGCAGCATGTGCTCTCTGGTCCCACCCCAGGCCAGCACCCCCCCTAGTGTGGTGCCCGGGGGGCAGGGACAACTGCCCCCCCCACCCCCCTTTGCTATGCCTCTGGAGTGGGGAGGGGCGGGGGGGAGAAAGGGCCATGCAGAGCCAGAACTCCAGCAGCTGCTCCCAGGAGCAGCTTGCCAGGTTTATCTCCCTCCTCCTCCAGCAGCCGCCAGCCGGCCCTTCGGCCAACGGCCCACCAGGAAATTCCCGGTATCCCGCCGGGCCAGTCTGCCTCTGCTAGGAGCCAGGATGGTAGGAATGGTGTCCTTAGCCTCTCTTTGTCAGAGGCTGGAAATGGATGACAGAAGAGGGATCACTTGATTCCCTGTTCTGTTCACTTCCTCGAAGGCACGTGGTATTGGCCACTGTCAACAGACAGGATACTGGGCTAGATGGACCTTTGGTCTGACCCAGTATGGCTGTTCTTATGTTCATTACCCCTACACAAGTAAGTTTTGATTTGTTTAAATTGCAAAATGTACATGAGAGAGCATTCCCCCAGATGTGCCTAGAAAAGAAAAGTATGCCTATGTTTAGACAGGATGTTTTCTTCAGTAGGATGGAGGAAGAAGTATAATAAATCAAAACAAATATAAAAGGCTAACAGATAAAGTGGGAACTCTTTAGATTACAATATAATTCAAATATCTAATTACAGAAAATGAATTACCTTTTTAGTAGCTTCAAGTTCTGCTACATAATGCTGGAGAATAAGTCCTACAGTATGTGCTATTTCCTGCTGCAGGCATGGCATATTCAACTTCTGAAACCTATATTAGATTATAATCAAATACAAGAAATTAGAGTGCTTTCCTTTAGATGATGTTTCTGCAGATCCTAGGCTGATTTTACACATCAGTTATTAAAGCAAAAGACCATACTAAATGTCAAATATTTTTTTACCTAGGTTGGAACTTAGGGATACATAAGTGTTATAGCTTCTTACTCTGTATTTTAGAAATGTGTGTCCATCTGTGAGTCCGTTCAAGAACTCTTCCTACATGGTAGGAGCTAGGACCACCAAATTTGGTATGCAGCTTCCTCTTACCATAACTTTAGCAAGGTCAAGGTTTGGTTGTGCCAGGATAATGGAATTCAATTGTTTCTCATAAAATGGAAAGGGAAGGGGATCTGATAGGAGGGCATTATACTGCAGAATGACCACAGGGGGGCAGCAAGGGTCCAGAGATGGGGACCAGGACAGTTATAACCCCATTTGACCAGCAGGGGCCAGGAGTGGAGAAAGGGACAGCTATCTACTATATATTTCAGGGCACATCTACACTGCATGCTTATTTCAGAATAAGCTATTTCAGAAGAGAAATTCCAAAATGGCTTATTTCAAAATAGAGCATCTACACTCATTGGACACTGAATCACATTTAAGGCCATCTGGAACCACTTCAGGCAGGGAATCAGGACAGCACTCTCTTTCAGGAGCTGCTGCCTGAGGCTGAGACTTGAGCTAAAAGGAACCCCCTGTACAGCACTGTCTCAGGCTCCTTTCTTTTGCCTACCTCCTTGAGGGACAGCAAAGCTTTTCTTGCATGCTGTGGTTGCCCTTGTGGACACCTCAGCTCTCTAGCCATGAAGCCGGACCTGCCTCCGAGCAGTTGAAAGTTCTTATATGTCTTAGGGCACCTCTTACTGCAGTTTCTGCGGGCTTCATTCCTGGCCCTGCAGGAACAGGATCCCCAGCTCCTTGTGGGGTGAATCCTCACCTCTCCCCAGATGTAGCTCATGCAGGTTGATCCTCCCCACCCCCCCACACACATTGTGGACAGCTGCTTCTGGTGACTGGACACCAGCTCTGACTGGTGGGAGCAGATTGTCCTGGAGTGGTGGGACAACCAGCAGTGGCTCCAGAATTTCTAAATGTGGAAGGACACCTTTCTGGAGCTGTGTGAGTGGCTTGCCCCTGCCCTCCAGCCATAGGACACCAACTTGAGACCCACCAACCCCCACCAGAAGTGAGTAGCCATTGCCATCTGGAAGCTTGCCATGCTGGACAGCTACCAATCAGCTGGGAACCAGTTTGGCATAGGGAGATTGACCACTGGGACTGTGGTCATGAAGGCTATTGTCCCAGGAGGGTGCTAAACTGGGCTGCTGCAGTGGGGTTTCCTAGGGAAGAAGAGGAAGATGGTGAGGGGGTGGTGGAAGCCCCTTCACCAGGAAGTTTTTCAGTCCACTGTTACATAGGCCTGACAGGGGATGAGGCAAGTTGGGGTTGCTCCTGCGGGGGAGAGGAGTTGGGTTAGGGGAATTCCAGAGGCCTCTGGAAACCCTGTGATTCTCTATTTGTTTCTCTCCTGCAGGTGATGAGGCCCATCAACACCATCCTGCTGCACAGAGTCATCAGCCTGGGTAACATGGACCCCATCATCGATGGCTTTACCGCCATGGGCTTCCCCAACTGGGAGGGGGCTATTTACGGCATCCACATCCCATCTGGGCCCCCGACCACTGGGCATCTGAATACATTAACTAGTAAGGGTACTTTTCTATGGATCTGCAGGCCCTCATCAACCACCACGCCAGTTCACGGACATCTACATCGGGTAGTCAGGGAAGCCACACAATACATGTATCTTTCAAAACTCCAGCCTCTTCCGGAAGCTGCATGCCAGCACCTTTTTCCCCACCTGCATGATTAGGGTTGGGGACGTGGACATGCCAGTCTGTAATGTAAGGGATGCAGACTACCCTCTGCTCCCCTGGCTCATGAAGCCCTACACTCGACACTTTGACCCCACCAAGGAACGTTTTAATGCCAGGCTCAGCACAATCTGTATTGTAGTTGAGAGTGCCTTCGGGCATCTAAAGGGGAGGTTCCATTGCCTCCGCATCCTGCTGGACCTTGGCAAGCAGAATCTCCCCTAAGTGGTGGTGGCATGTTGTGTCCTTCATGATATTGGTGAAAGCATGGGGGAGACTTTCCTGCCAGGAGGGGGGCAGAGGCAGACCAGATTGGCAGGGCCTTTGAGCAGCCATGCATGGTTCCTATCCAGCAGGCCAATCAGGGGGCTGTGCATATTTGTGAGATCCCGAGGGAGAATTTCACACAAGGATCCCAGTGACACTCTCCCCTGGGCATCCCCACAAGGGGCCTGTGCATTGCCCCTCCTTGCCATTGCTCCCATACCACTCCCCTCCGCTGCCCTCCCTTCCCCCCTCCACTACCCTGCACAGACAATAAAGTACACTTTTGGTTTGGAAACAATGGACTCTTTTTTTTTTAAATGAGGTAAATGTAACTGGGGAGGGACTGGGGAAAGAACCTGGGAGGGGGAAGGAGGGAAGTGGATGGCGGAGAGGGAGGGAGGAAGAAGAGGGAGGAGGTAGGGGGAGGGGAAAGGAGAGGCTCAAGACTGGGGGATGGGAGTGGTGCCACATCAGGTAGTGCCACTGCCTCGTGTGTGGGGCCCTCGGTGGCCACAGGAGGGAAGAGGGGGAGAAGCCAGAGGGGCAGGAGCTGGCACAGGAGCAGCCACCAGGCAGTCGATGACCGTGTGGAAGATCACACAGATGTATAGGCCCTGCTGCAGCAGCTCCCACCAGGTGTCACAGTGCAGCTGGAGGTCTTCCTTCAGTCTCCAGTCCTACCGATCTATGGAGTGCTGCAGGGCTCGCAGGGCAGCAATATGCTCCCTCTGGAGGGCCTCATGGATCTCTGGTGGCAGCAGATAACGTGAGGTCAGGAGGATAGCACAGGAGGTGGCAACTGCTCCTCTCTTGCAGCAGATACAGCTGTGGATAACAAAAAGAAGGGCAGTCAAACAGCCTAACCCTCATCTCTGAGCCAGACGAAGGCAATGTGCTTTGAGCAAAGCCACCTGAGGTCTAGACAGTTGTCCCTTTCCTGCAGAGGCACAGACGTCCAAGGGGGGAGCCTCACTACCCCCACGTCCTGGGGTCAAGCAGGCATGGGAAGGTGCCAGCCATATTGGGAGCCTGTGTGGGGGGGGGGGGGGAGCCACGAGGTGGCTGGGCTTCCCTCTGTGCCACGCACACACTGGGTCCAGCAGTGGCAGCATTCCACAAGGAGACGACTTGTGTCCCTGGCCGCTGGAGGAGAGGAGGGAAGGATGAGGTGTGTAAGCAGCAGATACTCCTCCACCTCCCCACGTTATCCCCAGGAGCGTTTGCCCATGTGCGGCACTCCTGAGTGTGTGTGTGTGTGTGGGTGTCTCCATGTCCCCAGCCTCCTTCTAGTGGTGGCTTGTGGTGGGAGGATGTCCCAGTGTCAAGAGTAAGGCAGGACTCTCCAGACACTCTGTGAGCCAGTGCACAAAGGTCCTCTGTTGCAGCCTCCTGGGGCTGTGTACCCCAGACTGGCGCTCCACATACACAGGCTGCTTCATGATCCCCAGGCCAAGAAGGCCAAGCAAGGAGCACACAGCAGCTGCTTGCCACCCACCACCTTCACCTGAGTGTGTCTAGGGAAAGTAATGGCACTCACCTGAGGGACCTTCCCTGGCTTCAGATGATGCCAGATATCCTGGGAGGGGGTTATCGACTGCAGGGTGAGCATGATGCCCAGGCTGGCAGGCATAGAGTTGGTGCTGGCCTCATCCGACTCCTCCTTCTTCTCCTCCTCTGTACCAGCTCTGCTCCCCGGGAGGGTGACTACAGGCATCTTCAGCCCAGAGGCCACAATGGGGGGGGGGGGATGGGATAGCCCATCCTCCCAAGATGTGATGGAGCTGCCCATAGTAGGGACAGATCTGGGGTACCACCCTAGAGCAGGAGCTGTGCTCCTTGGCTTTTGTGTAGGCCTGGCACAGTTCTTAGACCTTCATGCACACCTGCTCCTGGGTGTGCATGTGACCCTTGTGGCCCAGGCTTTTGGCCATCCAGCCATAAATGTCCACATACCTTTGTCTGGTGCAGATGTCAAGGAGATCCAGGATCTTCGCACCAGACCAGGATGTTGCCCTCCTCTTTTGGCCCTGGGTAGGGTCTTGGGAGCTGCCTGAGGCAGTGCTGGCAGCTGCGGGGGGCTTGGCTGGAGCAGTGGGCTTGGCCATGGCAGAAGGGAAGGCTGTGCAGGATCCTGCTGTGTGGCACGATATGAGCAGGGCCTACTTTGTGCTAAAAGCCCATTCTCTTCTGCCTGCAGCTTTAAGGGCTGCAGGGGAAGGGAAGCTATAGAGTTCTGATAAGTGTGAACACAGAGGCCAGTAGGGCACCTGCGGGATTTCCTGGAGGCCACTTATTTTGAAATAACTCCAGCTGCACTGTCTACACGTGCCCTATTCTGAAATAGCTATTTTGGAATAGGCATTATTCCTCATAGAATGAGGATTACAGAATCCAGAATAAGATGCCTGTTATTTCAATATTATTTCAAAATAGTAGACTTGCTATGTAGACACTTGCAGAGTTATTTCAGAATAACTTCTGTTATTCTGGAATAACATTGCTGTGTAGACATGCCCCTAGAGAGCGTGTCTGTCTGTGTATGTGTGTGTGTCTGTCCCCCAGCTGGGGGACATGCACCACTCTCCCCACTCTGCTGCAGCAGCCATGGACTGGTGTTTCTTACCTGGCCCCAAGATGCTGTGGTGAGAGAGAACAGGAGTTTTCCCCTCTCCCCGGGACAGCCTGCATAATAAACCCCTCATCCAATGCCCCGCCCCAGAACAATGATTTAGATGAAGATAAAACGGTTACTCACCTTAGTAATTATTGTTCTTTGAGATGTGTTATTCATATCTATTCCAATTAGGTTTCCCTACTGCAATGGTCATCAACCAGTAGATCAGGATCTACCCGTAGATCTTAGAGCCTCTGACAGGTGATCCTAACTAGTTTAGCCAGGAAACTATCAAGCGCTGGCACTTCAGTTGTCCCTCCACCCACTGTTATGCTGCTCCTGGTCTCTGCCTTGGAGCTGCCCCCTGGGAGCCTCCGGCTTGCAGTGCAGAGTGTGGGAGGAGAAGAGGGGGGGTGCTGATATCAGGGTGTCCCTCCTCCCCCCCACCCCCGACTACTGTACCCCATCTCCACACAGAGAGAAGGGGATGGAGGGAGCTTGGCAATGCAAATCTCTGTCACTGTCACACAATGTGTGCGCCTCTGTCATTCTCTTGCCCCATTTCCTTTCTGTCCCTTCTCTGAGGCCCCACCCTGCTCACTCCATTCCCCTTCCTCCCTGAACCTCATTCAATTTCACCAGGTTGGGGTAGGAGGTTGGGGTGCAGGCTCTGGTCTTGGGCCAAGGAGTCTGGAGTGTGGGAGGGACTCTGGGTTTAGCCCAGGGTGCAGTCCTTCACTCTTAACTCCCGACCCAGCACACACATGGGGCGTTGTTGTTATTACTTTTACTGCTTGCAAAATGGGTTATTTTTGTTTTTTTACTAGTCTGTGCATTTCATAATTTTCATTTCTCTCTTACGCTTAAATTTAATTCTTTGAGTAGTGAGTTCTAAAATGCTGGAGTAATTATCCCTACAGAAATTGCTGTTCCTGGAAGTGGCTGGCATGTCCCTGCAGCCCCAGAGAAAGGCACAGCAGGGGGTCTCCACATTTTGTCCTTGCCTGTTGACACCACTCCTGCAGCTCCCATTGATCAATAACGGGGAACTGTGGCCAGTAGAAGCTGTGGGCTCAATGCCTGTAGATGAGGATCAGCACATAGTGCCATGGAGCCATTGCTGTCCATTCCAGCTGCTTTCAGGAGTGGTACAAAATCAGGGCAGGAGTAAGCCTGCCTTAACTCACTGCTCCACCACCTGTAAGCAATCTCAGTTAAGTGGTGCCCAGCCAGGGCCTACATCTTGAACCCCTGTCCCAGCCCTGAACCTCCTGCCCAGATGTGAGTCCCCCTGCCTCCAAACTCCTTCCCAGAGCTTGCACCCTGAAATCCCTCTTGGACCCCAATCTGTCCCCTAGGCTAAACCCAGAGCCCCTCCCACACTCCAAACTCCTTGGCCCAAGACCGGAACCTGCACCCCAACCTCCTACCCCAGCCTGGTGAAAGTGAATGAGGTTCAGGGAGGAAGGGGGATGGAGTGAGCAGGGTGGGGCCTCGGAGAAGGGGCAGAAAGGAAATGGGGCAAGAGTATTTGGGTTTCAGGTAGATCTTACATTGCACTTAAATTGAAAAAGTGATCTTGTGGTTAAAAAGGTTGGAGACCACTGCCCTACTGCTACCCATCACCCCAGGAGTGGCGCTAGTGTGATGCCCCATATATAACCCTCTGTGACGGGGCTCCGGGGCCCCACACTGAACTCCGGGCAGTGAGCGCCCTATTGGCACGGCCGGGGAGCCCTTACTGGCCGTGCCCAAGCTGTTCCCGGCCTGCAGCACGGCCAAGGAGTGCCGTGCAGCCGGGGGGAGGGGGAGGAGTCGACCCCACATCAAGAGAACGTGGGGTCAGAACAACGCCAGGGACGTCAGGAGGACGTCCAGCGGGGTGTCCGGGATGGCAGGGGATTTAAAAGCCGCCCGGACGGTGGGAAGGGGGAGGTGAGATGCGCAAGGGATGCGGACCCCCGCGGAAGGGGGAGGGCATCCGGGAGGCATTGCCGGGGGCCATTGGGAACCCGTTGGGTTCACTCGGACAGAAGGGGAGAGGGGCAAGGGCAGGCAGGAGGATGAGCAGGAGAGAGGAAGTAGCCCAGGGCAGGACGGTGAATTAAGCCCGTGGACTGGCGTGTTTAGGTCACAGCCCCGCCAACCGGAGTTGGACTATTGCCTAGTCCAAGTCCTTAGGGCCCTGAGCTGGGACCCGCGAGTGAGGGCGGGCCCGGGTCCCCCTTTCTCCGTCGTCTCATGTGGAGACTAAAAATGAGAGGTGTTAAGATAACGAGCTTAATACTGATGGCTGTGATAGAACTGGCAGGACAGAACTCAGGAAAGGTGATGGCAGGGGGCGGCGACTCAGGACTCCGGGGCTGCCCCAGACGCATCGTCACACCCTCCCGACCCAAACACTCCTCAGTTCCTTCTTTCTGGTTACTCTGATGGTGGGGAAGAAAGGGGGGGGGGTATGGATTAAATATGAGCAACACATCTCAAAGAACAACACTTACAAAGGTGAGTAACTTTTTCTTCTTTGCATGCTCGCTCATACATATTCCCACTAGGTGATTCACAAGCCTGAACCCAAGAGGAGGGTGTCAGAGTCATAGTCTAGCAGACTCAAGAACCACAGTACCAAAAGCCATGTCCTGATTGTTTGTATGATGGCATAGTGTGGGGGTGGGAAACCTTTTTTAAGTCGGGGGCCACTGACTTACAGAAAAATGAGTCCGCAGCTGCACACAGGTGAAAAGAAAAACAAAGAAACAAATAAAAACTTCCTCATTGATGTGGCCCAACTGAGAAGGGGAAAGACACTCCCCACATTCCCCTTGCACACCAGAGCCTAGGAGAGCCAGACTAGTAGATTTTGTGAGCTCCAGGCCCCCACGAAGGGCAGTGGGGGGCTGGAGCACCATCACAGGCTCCCCAATGCTGGGGGGAGCCCCAAGCCTCAGGGGCTGTATCCAGGCAAGCCGAGAGCCACATCTGGCCTCTGAGCCCTAGGTTCCCCACACCTGGCATAGTGCATAGTATGTACCAAAGACCAAGTTGAGCTCTGCAGATTTCCTAAAGGGGTATATGAGCCAGGAATGCCACTGAAAAAGCTTGTGCTCATTTGGAGTGCACAGTGATAGAGGGACCTTGGCTAGGTTGTAACAAGTGCGGATGCACACGGTGATCCAGGAGGATATATACTGTGATGAGACTGGCTGTCCTTTTACCCGACCTGCCACTGCTATAAACAATTGTGATGTCTTACTAAAGGGCTTGGTCCTTTTGATGTGGACTGTCAGTGCACATCTCACATCATAGGAGTGTAGACATTGTTCCTGGGCATTTTTATGAGACTTTGGGTAGAACATAGGAAGAAAGACATCTTGCCTGATGTGGAAGCTGGAGACCATGTTCAGCCGAAAAGCCAGGTGAGGGAAAAACTGGACCTTATTTTTCTGAAAGATCATATATGGAGGCTCTGAAATTCAGAGACCCTGCGAGCTGAGGTGATGGCAACCAGAAAAGCCACCTTCCAGGACAGGGTAGAGTAGAGAGCCCATAGCTAATGGCTCAAATGGTGTACCCATGAGGGCAGACAGGATGAGGTTGACATCCCAAATGGGGGCAGGGAGATGAACCAGAGGGTAAAACCTGTCGATCCCCTTGAGGAAGCACTCTATAACAGGACTTGAGAAAATTCTGTGGCCTGCTTCTCCTGGATGGAAGGCAGAGATGGCTACCAGATGCACATGAAGTGAGGTCACCAGACCTTGCTGCTCCAGAGATACCAGATAGCCAAGTACCTGAAGCACAGAGGTAGAAAGAAGGTCCAGCTTGTGCTATAGACACCAGCATGAGAATCATTTCCATATTGCCAGGTATCTGAGTCTGGTAGAAAGTTTCTGACTACTAAGGAGAACCTGTTTTGAGCAGACCTGCTCCATGGTGTTCAACCACAGAGCTGCCACACCTGAGGTGGAGTGAAAGCAGGTCCGGGTGATGCAAGTGACCATGATCCTGCATGATGAGGTCCAGCAGTAGTGGAAGTGGAATTGGCGGTTGCACTGTGAGGCTACATCTAGACTGTACGCCTTTTTCAACAGAGGTTTTGTTGACAGATACTGTCCACAAAGTCTCTGTTGAAAAAGAGCGTCTAGATTACATTATGCGGATTGAAAAATTGATGCCCTTTTTCGAAAAAGAGAGTCCAGACTGCCGGACGAGTTCGGACTGGTGGGACCAGCTCGTCATGCAGCTCTGGGACAACGACCACTGGCTCTGCAACTTCCGGATGTGGAAGGCCACATTCCTGGAGCTGTGTGCCTGGCTCACCCCTGCTCTGGAACACCAGGACACCCATCTGCGGCCAGCCATCCCCCTGCAAAAGCGGGTTGCAATCGCCCTGTGGAAGCTGGCCACCCCCAACAGCTACTGCTCCGTGGGACACCAATTTGGCGTGGGGAGGTCTACCGTCAGGGCCGTCTTGATGGAGGTAAGTCACTGTCGGGGGACAGGCCTTGCTGAGAGGGGGGATTGAGAAAGGGGGACTGCCAGGCAAGGGCAAGAGGGAGTGGGGGATGGAGTGGCACTTGGAGCTGCTCATCAGCCACCCCTGCACTGATGTGGGGGAGGGGGGCGTCCTGACAAGGGGAGGGGTGGGTTGGGGGGGGAGTGTTCTCCTCCCAAGCGCTTAGGTAACCTGTCTAACTCCCTGGTTTCTGTCTGTTTATTTCTCTTATGCTGCAGGTGGTGAGGGCAATCAATGCAAAGCTGCTGAAGAGGCTCATCCATCTCGGGGACCTGGACAACATCCTTGCCGGGTTTGCTGCCCTTGGCTTCCCGAACTGCGGAAGAGCCCTCGATGGGACACACGTCGCAATCCATGCACTGCCCCATCGAGCAGCCCAGTTCATAATCAGGAAGGGCTACTATTCCATGGTGCTGCAGGCCTTCGTTGACCACCGGGGACACTTTGGAAATTTGTGTCGGGTGGTCGGGGCAGGCACATGATGCCCGCATATTCCACAACTCCTACCTGTACCGCAGGTTGCAGGCAGGAACATTTTTCCCCCAGTGGCACCTCGCGCTCGGGGATGTGCAGATGCCGGTGTGCATAGTGGCCGATGCGGCCTACCCCCTGATGCCATGGCTCATGAAGCCCTACTCCAGCCACCTGGATGCAAGCAAGGAGCTTTTCAACATGCATCTTAACCAGGCTCGCATCCAGGTGGAATGCGCCTTTGGACATCTGAAAGGGAGGTTCCGTTGCCTCCTCACACACCTGGAGATAGGCGAACGCAACATCCCGGAGGTGGTGGCCGCATGTTACACCCTCCATAACCTGGTGGAGAGGAAAGGGGAGGCCTTCCTGCCGGGGTGGGGGACAGATCGTGATGGCGAGGAGAGGCAATTTCAGCAGCCCCGGACGGCTGCCATCTGCCAGGCTCACCAGGCTGGTGTCCAAATCCTAGAGGCCCTGAGGGAGAGATTCTCAGAAGGAGCCCACTGACTCTCCCCAGGGCCTCCCCCATGGGGGGTTTGGCCTGGCCCACCCCTACCATTCCCTCCACAACCCTCACTCTCTTCCCATTAAGAAGACATATAAGACCCGGTTTTCTTTGTAAACAGAAATTTGTTTTATTAGAAACACTAGCAGTAAAGAAAATGTGTGAACTGTTTAACAAAACTTTCTCTTTTTACTGTTCAACAGTTTATAAACAAAGTAAATGTCAGTCAAAAATAAAGATTTTGTAACATAACTGAAATGTCCTTTAATTGGGGTGGTAGGGAACTGAAAACCTGAAGGGGGGAGGGAGCTCAAGTAGGCTGCTGTTTGCCTGATAGCAGGGTCCTGCCACCTTCCTGCAGCCTGGCATTGCCACGGCCTTGGGATCGGGTGGAGCGAGAGCCAGTCCTGGCCTGGGCAGGAGGGGGGGCAGCTGTTGGGCCTGTGAGGGCTCGAGAGCAGGAGGAGCTGGGGGGGAAGGGGAGGCTGGAGGAGCGGAGGGGAAGGCGGGGAAGGGGGGCTGGAGGAGCAGGGGGGGCTTGAGGAGCAGGGGCCTGGCGTGCTGGAGGAGGGGTGCCCATGACAGGGGCAAGCAAGGTGAAGACCTCCCGCATTCTGGCACAGATGGCAGTGCGCTGCTGGACCAGCTCATCCAGCAGCCTGGTGTGCCACTCGGCCTCTGCCTCCATCCTCTGCTGGAGGGTCCTGTTGAAGTCCTGCAGGGCCACTACGTGCTCCCTCAGCAGGTCCGTGTAGACTCGCCAGTGCCTGCGGGTGCCATGGGTCTGGGATGGTGGTGGGGCCGGTGTGGTGCTCCCCTGTTGGGTAGAGGGTCTGGCTGTGAAGGAAAAGAGGAGGAGACAATCAATGTCTGTGTGCACCCCTGCTGTCCCCGAGGCATGCCGTGGCTGTCAGGGGTTTTTCTTTGGACAGGAGACTCAGGGGTGTTACACGTGACACCGCATGTGAGTTGGGAAGTGGCCTGAAAGCCTCACAGGGGCCCCACAGTGGCAATGGGACTAGATGGCCCCCCACACTGCCAACCTGCCTGTGTGCAGTGACCCCTCAAAGCACTCACCTGATGTTCCCTCCCCGCTGTCCACGGACGCCTGGGAGGCCTCTGGGGTCTGGAGGACCGCCTCCTGGGAGAGATTCCTGCTGCCTCCTCTTCCTCCTCCTCCTCCTCCTCCTGGTGCAGCTCTCCAGCCTTTCCTGCTGGTCTTCCTCCCTAAGGGGTCAGTCCACGATGTGGTGGGGTAACCTGGACTCCACCACACACAGTGGAGTCCGGGCTTCCCCACCGCCCAGGATGTGCTCCAACTCCTGGTAGTAAGGGCAGCTCTCTGGGACTGCCCCGGAGCGGGAGCTCTGGTCCCGGACCTTGGCATATCCCTGCTGTAGTTCTTTGACCTTGGCCCTCACTTGTGCCATGGTGCGGAGGTGATGCCCTTTGGTGGTCAGTCCCTGGGATTGAGCCCAAAGCTTGGTAGTACACCCACGAGGTCCGGAACTGCCATTGGGGTGGCCACTGTGGGATAGGATGCTCCCTCAGAGGAAGACGAACAAGTGTGAGCCAGTCTGGCGTTAACGAGCCTCTGCTCTAGAACGACTCCAGCGAGCCCAATTGAGAAGGCCATGGTGGCACTGATTCAGTAGTGAAGGAGGGAATGCTCGATGACGTGTCCTGACAAACACTTAGTGCCATGCATCAAAAAGTGGACCATCCTCACAACTGTGATTGACTTGAACCCCGAGTGTTGAAGTGTGTTGAGATAGGAATCAGTGCCAGGATCAAGACTGAGACCTATGCCGAGATCAGGCCTGGGACCGGTGGCAAGAATGGGATTGCTGACAGAAGTGAAATCAGGAATGGTGCCTAAGTGGTAATGACCAGTGCCAAGAAAGCTCTACACACACCGAGAAATGGTGCTTGGAACACTCTGAAGGCTCTGAAGAGGCACGGTCCAAGAAATGGCACAAGGGAGAGGTATAGCGCTGCAATGAGCTCCCAACAGGACAGCAGCAGCGGGAAGAGTTGGAGCTGGAACTGCATCACTCCCACAGTGCTGGTCACTATGGAAAACATTGGAGCATCGAGACCATGCTGAACCAGACTGGGATCAGGTCATCACAGAAGCTCTCAAGCAGGAATGGCTCCAAGAGAACCAGTAAGAAAGATGACACAAGTCAGACCTGTGCTACAAGTTGGACCAGTGGTGCTGGGACTCTGAGCAGCACCATGACTCCAAGCTGCACCAGGGAATCTGAGACAGCGGACCCGAGCATGGCAGGCTTGTCCCATGAGGTCTGGCTTGGAGCCAGGGGTCCACCTAGAGGAGGAGGAGATTGCATCACCTTGATAAGGCCCTGAGCAGCCTCAAAGGTGTCTGGCATGGAGGACAGGTCAACAGGCACTGCCTCCATCCTAGGACAGTCCAGGACTATAGGACTTGCATGAGCAGAGTCCGGTGCTTTGGTGCTATGCAGTCCTTCAATACCCATCGACGTTGAGGGAGATGGTCTCAGAGTCATTGAGAGTGCCACCAGCATAAATTTGGTTGCCTTGGACAACCGTACCAGGGAGCAAGAGTGATGTCATGCTTGGCCCTTCAGGGACTTTGCATATCAGGAGTTCTTCTTTGGTGCCAATCCCTGTGGACTGAAGCACTCGGTACTGGGTCTGGATGATGTGAAGCCAAGGTAGATTCCATGAGAAGCTGACTTATACAACTGTCCCACTCCCTTCCGGTATCAGGCACCAAAGGCATGAGTTGTAGTGGCCACTCACCATGGGTTTCAAACAAGAACTGTACTGCTAAAAGCCCTTAGGCTTTGGCATGCCCCAAATCCCTGAAGGGACACAGGAGAGAAGGGAAGGCCCTTTTGGTCCCACTGCTAACACTTGTCTAGCTATTAACTATTGTTAAACAATCTATGCTAAGGATGAATTGCATTTTGCAAATCAAGAGAGCCAAAGTTCCAACAGTCACCACAGGCAGCAAGAAAGAACTGAGGAGTTGTGGGGTCAACAGGGTCATATACAGGGTGTCTCACTGGCGCCACTCCAGGGGGCTCCACAGCTGACCAGAAGGGTAGCAGCTAGGGAAAAACTTTCCGACAATTGTGCATGTGGCATGCATACACCTAATTGGAATACATATGAGCAACCACTCGAAGAACAACAAAACTTATTTAAGTTAAGTACCCAAGCAACTCTGGGTAAATACTCTAGTGAGCAAGATGCAAAAACTAGAATGTGACTAAAATATTGGCCAAACAATAAATCCTAGCAAAATTTGTTGAGATTATCATTAAACTAAGAACTAGAAGAATGTTAAAAATATATTTGAAAGCCCCTAGATCAGAGGTCTCCAACCTTAAGCACAAAATCAGTTTTTGAATTAACTGCAATCCAAGATCTACCTCAGACCCAAATACCTTGACCCCGCCTCCTTTGTGCTCCTTCTCACTCCATCCTCCCTCCCTCTCCCACCTCCCTTCCTTTCACCAGGCTGGGGCAGAGGGTTGGGGTGCAGGCTCTGGTCTTGGATTATGGGATTTGGAGTGTGAGAGGGGCTCTGAGCCTGGGGCAGGCTGTTGAGGTGCCAGAGGGGGTTGTAGGTGCAGGCTCTGGGATGGCATTTGGATGCAAGAGTCCTCGGAGCTAGGGCAGGGGTGGGTGCAGGAGGGGGTTCATGACTGGGGCGGGGTTTCAGGATGTGGGCACCAGCTGGACACTGCTTACCTCAGGTGGATCCTGGGTGGTGGTACAGTGGAGCTAAGGCAGACTCACCCCTGCCCTGGCCCTGCACCACTCCCAAAAGCAGCCAACAAACTCCATCCCAAGTCTTGTTGTGCCCCTCTCTGCTCTGTGGAGAAAGGATACGGGGTAGGAGGGGGGCACCTTGACATCAGCACCCTCCGCTCCCTCCCCTGCCCTTCACAGAAAGCAGAGGCTCCTGAGGGGACAGCTCCAAGGCAAAGGGCAGGAGATGTGCAGCAGTCTGGGTGGAATGGCAGCTGAAGTGTTGGGCTTGATGGCCTCTTGGCCAAACCAGTCAGGATCACCGGTCAAAGGCTCCAAGATCTACCAGTAGATCCCAATCAACTGATTGGTGACCACTGCCCTAGATAAATACTGGTTTTCCAAGCTTGCACAGTCCATAAAGACACAAATACATTATACTAGACTAGCTCCTTTACTTTTAAATTAATGCTATTACTTAAAATGCTTTGTAAGCATAGATGTCATTACCTTTGAAGTAGCTGGAGTGAATGTTGTGAAGACAAAATTCTTCCAAAACAAGTATTCATAAATGTCTGTATCTGCACCTAAAACAAATATGAGCATTTTCAGCTACATTACATTTTATGGGCCTAATTAATGACTAAAAATTTATATAAGTATGTATTAAATTATTATAGTTTCCTATCTCTTATGTATATATTTTTGCATGTTCAGCGCAGACATAATTTGCTCTGAATATTTTTCTTAGTATTTTTTATAGCAAAATTTGTAACAACAGTTACTCTAAAGGTGATCTATTAAAAATAGATCCCAGCTCATGAGCCCATGCTCCTAATCTGCAATTGGAAATGCAACATAGGTCTTCTGAACCTGAGAGTTCAGATCCTGAAGATAGTTAAGGCTCCAGGGCTACAAAGCCAAATCCAAGTTTATTACTAATAACAACACCAAAAGCAAACACAACCCATACCTTCAAACTGAGCTCTCTTATTAAGCCCATTACTGTAGTCTTAGCTATGTCAAAACTGGTAAATTTTAGGGATGTTAACCAGTTAACTGGCTTGCCAGTTAACTTCACGGTGGCCAGCCACACCTGGCCAGAACAGTCCTGGCCTTGGTAGAGCCAGCAGGCCAGGCAGCAGGAGCCTAGCCTTGGCGGGACATGACTGCCACAGCAGGGCCGGCAGCAGGACCCCACAGTAATGGCCATGGTTGGGCCAGGCAGTGGGTCAGGCAGCGGGTCAGGCAGTGGGAATAGCTTAAAACAGTTAACCTGTTAAGCACTATCATTTAAAAGGTTAACTTTTTTAACATCCCTAGTAACTTTATTATATATCCTGGGGTGGTATCCAACTTTCTCTGATCTTAAAGAGACGATACCGTATCAAAAAAGGTAATTCTCTTAGCTAGAATTCTAAAGACATTAAACCCTCCTAAGAATGGCCAAAGCAACATAATCTGTTGTGACAAGCAATAAACGCATGCTGTGATTACTTAGCCTAGGACATGCAGGAACACACCCAGCTAAGTTGCATTAATGCTCTCTAAACCACTCATGAACCATAGAGAGAGAGACAGCAGCAAACCCCCAATCCTTGCACCCCAAAATTATACCAATTTACACAGATCAAGACCCTTTCTTGAACAATGCAAGCTCATTAATTAGTTCACCTCTTCATCAAAAGACAGTGAGCATGCACCAGCAGATAGCGAGCAGATTCCACAAGCACTTTAAACAAACTCACGAGTAAGGATAAAATATTAAAATAAGCTTATTAGCAATAGAAAGATAGATTTAAATTATTGAAAATACTAGTGATGCACACATTACTCACCTTGCACAGTAACTAGAGTTCTTCAAGATGAATGTCTCTGTGGGTGCTCCACACTTGGTCTTGATGGCGTCTGGGCCCCTGAATCAGAGATTTTGAAGCAGTCTGGAACAAGCTGCGCGTGTGCAATGCTGCCACCACATGCTGTGATGGTTAGAACATCATGTGTGTGGCCTGAGCCCTCCAGTTCCTTCTCTATGTCTGAATGTTGGAGGCCCCCACCTCCAAAGCAGATGGGAGGAGTGTGGGTTGTGGAACACTCATAAGGACACTCATCTTGAAGAACTCCAGCTGATGCACAAGATGACTAATCTTTGCTTCATCATCGAGAGATGCCCCTATGGATTCTCCATACTTGGTGACTAAAGAGCAGTTTCCCCTTAAGGTGGTGGGGCTTTTCAGTGCATCAGAACACTGAGGACAGTACTGCTTTACCCAAAGAAGTGTCAGTTCTGAGACCATAAGCGAGTACATAATGACTGGCAAAAGGAAGTTGGTCAACCTGTGCAGTAATGACTGGTCTTTGAGTGTGTGTCCTCTGTTGGTGACGGGTGGTCCCCAGAGCCACAGTTTGGAGTTTTTCTTAGCAGTTGACAGTTGGGCTGCTCACGCACAGAAGGCGTCTCATGCCACTGACAGTTTGGTGCCTCACACGGCAGCCCAACTCCCCCCCTTCAGTTCCTCATCCACGCACAAGTTAGTAAACAAACTCTGAGTAAAGGGGAGGAAGGGAGGGTCGTTGAGCTCCCACAGGGACACACACCTCGAAGAACAGTCGTTACTGCATAGTGTGAGTAACTTCCTTTTCTTCTTTGGGTGATGTCCCTGTGGGTGCTCCACTGTTGGTGACTACAGAGCAGTGCCCTGTGAGGAAGGTGGGACTCGAAGTTACTTCTGAGCGGTGGAAGATAATACCGCTGTAGCCACAGTTGCATCAGCCACTATTTGAGGCACAATAGCATAATGCCGGGTAAAGGAATGGTCCGATGACCATGTGGCCATCTTGTATATGTTCTTCAGGGGAACATTGTTCAGGAAGGCAGCAGCACGAGTGGAATGTGCTCTGGATGGTGCTGGTAGATGTTTATTTCGAAGAGAGTAACACTGTAGTATACAGGCTACTAACAACTTAGAGATGCGCTGTGCTGAAATCGGAGTGTCCTTAGAGTGGTTTGCAAGGGACAAGAAAAGAAGTGGAGGTTTACAGAACTGTTGTGTCCTGTCAACGTAAAAGGCTAGAGCCCGTTGAATATCCAAGTTGTGAAGGATAGTGTCTCTGTGGGATGCGTGAGATTTCGAGTAGAATGTAGGTAGGAGCATGGGTTCATTGATATGAAAGGGCACAAACGATGGGTACGGCCTTAGAGTGACTTTGTCCTTATTGAATATAGTATATGGTGGGACCACCATGATGGCCTCTATCTCACTAACCCTCCTTGCAGAGGTAATGGCCACTCGGAACAGCACCTTCATGGTCAAGAGCGGAAGTGGGCAGGTGGTCATAGGTTCGAAGGGTGAGGAGGGGGGCTTATAAGGCAGTCTAGAACTAAGTTGAGCTCCCAGGAAGGTGCTGAGGTTCTGTAAGGGGGATAGAGGTTGTGGAGGCCTTTGAGGAATCTCCTCGTGATTTTTTGTCAGAAAAAGCAGCAGTCTAGAGGGGGGGTCTGTCGAGAAAGAAAGCCTTTTTTTGACAGATCCTGTAAACCTCCTTGCAGGAGGCATAAGGGATCTGTTGAAAAAGGCTTTCTTTCTCTACAGATCCCCCTCTAGACTGCTGCTTTTTGCTGACAAAGTGCTGAGTCGGCAAAACACGGTGGCCATTTTTATGCAAATTAGGCGCTGGTTATTTAAATCCCTGCCTCATCTGCAATGTCGACCTGCCTAATCTGCATCCCTCTGCCGACAGAGAGATGCAGTCCAGACATACCCTTGCTGTTGATCTGGTGGTGTATCTGCATTGTTGAGAGCAGCTTGTAGAGATGTTCATGATATTGTGTGGCCTTCCTCAATGACCGCCTTGAATTGTTGCTTCTTGGCTTCAGGTATGTCCTCAGTAAAGGTATTGAACTTTAAGTAGTTGTTAAAATCATATTTACTAAGGACTGTGGCATAATTGGCAACTCTGAACTGCAACATGGATGAAGAGTAGACTTTCCTGCTAAACAAATCCAGTCTTTTGCTATCTTTATCAGCCAGGGTGTAACAAGGCTAATGCTGCTTGTTATTCTGATTGGTATTGTCTACCACTAGAGAGTTTTGGGGGTAGGTAGGTGAAGAGGATTTCCAATCCTTTTGGGGGAATGTAGTATTTCCTATCTGCCCTCTTACAGGTTCGGGGGATAGTGGTTGGGGTTTGCCACGCAGTTTTGGCAGGCTCCATGAGAGCTGGCTTAATAGGCAAAGAAATCTTGGCCAATGGCATGGCCTGGTGATATTGGTGAGCTCAATCTGTGTCTCCTGCACCTCCTCCATAGCAATAGCTACAACCTCTTAAAGAGATCCTGAAAGGGAGTAAAGTCATCAGCCGTGGTTAGAGGCAGTGGCATGACTGCCTCATCAGCTGAAGTGCTCTGTGTGACAGGTGTGGTGTCTTATAGGGAAGGACCCCAGTCTTTGGCTGTAAGTAGCCCAGATTCTGAGCAATTCACCCTGGTCTGACCCTCTCAGTGGTGCCCAGACAAACCTGTTATAGTACACCGGGTCAGATCATGTAGCCGAGTATCCTGTCTTTCAAAAGTGGCCAATGCCATATGTCCAAGAAGGACTGAACAGAACAGGTCATCATCAAGTGACCCCTCTCCTATCATCCATTTCCAGCCACTGACACCATTCCTACACATCTCGGCTAATAAGAATCGATGGACCTAATCTCCATGATTTATCTAGTTCTTTTTTGAACCTTGATAAAATCCTGGTCTTCATAGTATTCTCTGGCAAGGAATTCCACAGGTTGACTGTGTGCTGCATGAAGAAAAACTTCATTTTCATAGAATCACAGACTCATAGACTTCTAGGACTGGAAGAGACCTCATGACGTAATCGAGTCTAGCCCCCTGCCCAAAGCAGGACCAATCCCAACTAAATCATCCCAGCCAGGGCTTTGTAAAGCCGGGACTTAAAAACCTCTAGGGATAGTGATTCCACCACCTCCCTAGGTAACCCATTCCAGTACTTCACCACCCTCCTACTGAAATAGTTTTTCCTAATATCCAACCTAGACCTCTCCCACTGTAACTTGAGACCATTGCTCCTTGTTCTGCCATCCATCAACATTGAGAACAGCCTCTCTCCATCCTCTTTGGAACCTCCCTTCAGGAAGTTGAAGGCTGCTATCAAATCCCCCCTCACTCTTCTTTTCTGCAGACTAAATAAGCCCAAATCCCTCAGCCTCTCCTTGTAGGTCATGTGCTCCAGCCCCCTAAACATTTTCGTTGCCCTCCACTGGATCCTCTCCAATGCGTCCACATCCTTTCTATAGTGGGGGGCCCTGAAGTGGATGTAATACTCCAGATGTGGCCTCACCAGTGCCAAATAAAGGGGAATAATCACTTCTCTATATCTGCTGGCAATGCTCCTCCTAATGTACCCTAATATGCCATTAGCTTTCTTGGCTACAAGGGCACACTGTTGACTCATGTCCAGCTTCTCATCCACTGTAATCCCCAGGTCCTTTTCTGCAGAAATGCTACTTAGCCAGTCGGTCCCCAGCCTGTGACAATGCTGGGATTCTTCCATCCCAAGTGCAGGACTCTGCACTTGTCCTTGTTGAACCTCATCAGATTTCTTTTGGCCCAATCCTCTAATTTGTCTAGGTCACTCTGGACCCTATCCCTGCCCTCCAATGTATCTACCTCTCCCCCTAGCTTAGTGTCATCCACAAACTTGCTGAGGGTGCAATCCATCTCCCCATCCAGGTCATTAATAAAGATTTTGAACAAAACCGGCCCGAGAACAGATCCTTGGGGTACTCTACTTGAAACTGACCACCTCCCAGATATCGAGCCTTTGATCACTACCTGTTGGGCCTGACAATCTAGCCAGCTTTCTATCCACCTTACAGTTCATTTATCCAATCCATACTTCCTTAATTTTTGTTTTAAACCTGCTGCCTATTAATTTCATGTGGTGACCCCTAGTTCATATGTTATGGGAACAAGTAAAAAACTTTTCCTCGTTCATTTTCTCCATACCTGTTATGATTGTATAGACCTCTATTATAACCCCCCTTATACTCTCTTTTAAGCTGAAAAGCCCCAGTCTTTTTAATCTCTTTTCATATGGCACTCATTCCAAACCCCTAATCATTTTTGTTGCCCTTTTCTGAACCTTTTCCAGAGCCAATATATCTTTTTTTCAGATGAGGCAACCACATCTGTACACAGTATTCAAGATGTGGGCGTGCCATGGATTTATATAGAACCAATAAGATATAGAACAGTTACTTACCTCATAACTATGATTCTTTGAGATGTGTTGCTCATGTCCATTCCAATATAGGTATGTGCGCGCAGTGTGCACGTGCTGTCGGAAGTTTTTCCCTCAGCAATATCCTTAGGGCCAGCAGGGAGCCCCCTGGAGTGATGCCAGTATACCGGCCCATATATACCCCTGCTGGCCTCCTCACCCATTCAGTTCCTTCTTACCGGCATACTCCAGATAAAGGGCGGTGGGCAGGGATTTGGAATGGACATGAGCAACACATCTCGAAGAATCACAGTTACGAGGTAAGTAGCCGTTCTTTCTTCTTTGAGTGATTGCTCATGTGCATTCCAATATAGGTGACTTCAAAGCAGAACCTAAGGAGGTGGGCTGGACGATGAAACTACAGAGGAATGGAGGACCACCCTACCCAGGGCAGCGTCCCCTCTGGCCTGATGCGACAGTGCATAGTGGTTGGCAAACATATGGACGGAGGACCATGTGGTGGCTCTGCAGATGTCCAGGATGGGAACCTGCACTACGAAAGTGGTGGAGGTGGCCACTGCCTTTGTGGAACGCGCTCTAAGGGGCGGAGCCAAAACGCCCACCAGGGTGCAGCACTCCCTGATGCAGGTGGTTATCCAAGAGGCTCTCCACTGAGTGGACACAGGTTGGCCCCTCATGCACTCTGCGATAGCCATGAAAAGTTGTGGCGACTTCCAGAATAGTTTGGTCCTATCTAAATAAAAGGCTAGCACCCTACAGACATCTAGAGTGTGTAAACCCTGCTCTTTCCCAGATGCGTGCAGTTTAGGGTAAACAACTGGCAGGAAGATGTCCTGGGAGGTGTGGAAGGATGACACCACCTTCGGCAGGAAAGCTGGGTGAGGGTGGAGCCAAACCTTATCCTTAAAAAATACCATGTAGGGGGGATCTGAGTGCCCTAAACTCAGATACCTGCCTGGCGGAAGTGATCGCCACCAGGAGAGCGACCTTATAAGATAGATGGAGGAGGGAGCATGTTGCTAATGGTTCGAACGGGGGTCCCATAAGTTTAAGTCCCACTGGGGACTTGGGGATAGAGCCTGTCCAGGCCTTTCAAGAACCTGTTAACCATTGGACTGGCAAATAGGGTTTTTCCCCCTTCCCCCGGGTAGAAAGCCAAGATGGCCGCCAGGTGAACCTTGATGGAGGAGGAAGAAAGATGCTGGAGCCTAAGGTCCAACAGGTAATCTAGGATCGGGGGATTGGAACCCACCTTGGGTGCACCCTTTCTGGGAAGCCCAAAGCAGAACCGCTTCCACTTAGCCAGATACGTGGCCCTAGTAGAGGTTTTTCTTCTACCCAGGAGGACCTCCTGAATCCGTTCAGTGCACTGGAGCTCCTTTGCCATTAACCACGGAGCTTCCACGCTGTCAGGTGCAGCGATTGCATGTCCAGGTGGCAGAGCCTGCCCAAGTCCTGGGATATCAGGTCCAGGACCACTGGGAGGGATATGGGCCTCTTGCAGGAGAAGCTGAGGAGGGTTGAGAACCAATGTTGCCTGGGCCATGCCAGGGCGATTAGAATCAGGGACGTCCTGAACTCCCGCACTTTCAAGAGGACCTTGTGAACTAGTGGAAAAGGCGGGAAGGCATACAACAGGCCTCGCGGCCGGGGAGGAGGAGAGCATCCCCTAAGGAACCCTGCCCCTGACCTATGAGGAAGCAGAAGCGCAGGCACTTCTTGTTCTGCCTCGTGGTGAACAGGTCCAGGTGGGGAGACCTCCACGCACGGAAGATGGAATGGGCTACATCCTAGCACAGGGACCACTCATAACCTGCAAACAATCTGCTTAGTCTGTCTTCCAGGACATTCTGGGAACCTGGGAGATAGGAGGCCATCGGGTGGATGTCCGCCCCAATGCAGAGGTCCCACAGGCTGATCGCCTCCAAGCACAGGTGAGGGGAACAGGCCCCGCCCTGCTTGTTTATGTACACCACTGCTGTCGTGTTGACTGACAGAATGAGGACAGACTTGCCCCTCAGGTGGGGAAGGAAAACTGCACAAGCCAATCGGACTGCCCGAAGCTCCCTGACATTGATATGCAGGGAGGTTTTGTCTGCAGACTACATACCTTGCGTGTGGAGGTCTCCTAGGTGAGCTCCCCAGCCCATGTCTGATGCGTCCGTGACCAGTTGGATGGACGGCACTGGTCTGGAGAATGGAACCCCTGCACAGACGTCCGCCTGATGGGTCCACCATTCCAATGCAAGGAGGATGGGGGCAGGGACTATCAGCACCCTGTCCAAAGAGTGAACAACTGGGTTGTGGACTCGCGATAGACACATCTGTAGCGGGCACATGTGCAGTCTGGCGTGTTGCATTACATAAGTGCAGGCGGCCATGAGGCCCAGTAGACACATGCAAGTCCGGGCGGTGGTCACTGGAAAGTTCTGGAGCACCCTCACCGCTGTCTGTATCATGAGAAACTGGGAGCTGGGCAGAGAGGCTCTCTATGCCAGGGAATCTAGGGTGGCGCCCACAAACTCTATTATCTGGGTAGAAGTCAGGGTCGATTTATCCAGATTCAACAGAAGGCCTAAGTCTTCGAAGAGTTTGCGGGCTGTGGTGATGTGGGCTCTCACCTGAGTCTCTGAGTCCCCCCTCAGGAGCCAAGCGTCTAGGTAGGGGAACACCTGGACACCTCTATTCCTGAGCTCGGCCACCACCACTGCCATGCATTTGGTGAAGACCCAAGGGGCCATAGAAATACCAAAGGGGAGGGCCGTGAATTGGTAATGGTCCTGGCCCACGGTAAACCGTAGGAATCTTCAATGGCGGGAGGTAATTGAAATGTGAAAGTAAGCATCTTTTAAGTCGAGGGCAGCGTACCAGTCTCCAAGGGCTAAGGAAGGGATAATGGACGCCAGAGTCACCATTTTGAATTTTGTCTTGACGAAGAAGGAATTTAGAGCTCTGAGGTCCAGAATGGGATGAAGGCCCCCTTTCGCCTTTGGAACCAGAAAGTAACGGGAATAGAATCCCCTGTTCCGAAACTCAGGGGGAAAGCGTTCCACCGCCCCTAGCATGAGGAGATGATTTGCTTCCTCCTGTAGCAGAGGCTTGTGAGAGGGATCCCTGAAAAGAGACGGGGTAGGGGGTTGGGAAGGAGCAGGCGCGTGGAAAGGGATTACATAACCCCTTTCCACTATCTCTAGCACCCATCGGTCCGACGTAACAGACCGTTGGGTCTGGAGGAAATGGGATAAATGGTCCCAGAAAAGTAGAGGGGAGACTGGTAAGATGCCCTCGAGGGTCCCATCAAAACCCCTGATGGGGCCTTGGGGGCCCCTGGTTATTGTTGGGGGCTGGGCATGGCCAGCGCCTGTCATTCCTGCCATTGCCACTCCTGTTCCTATGGCGGGCGAAGTTGGGGCATGGACCCTGGGGAGGCACTCTAGGAACATTCCTATTTGAGTAGATATGCCTCTGGGTAGCAGGAGTGTGCAGGCCCAAGGACTTTAACGTCGCCCTGGTAACCTTGAGGCCATTAAGCCTCTGGTCGGTCTGCTCTGAAAAGAGCGAGGGGCCCTCGAACGGGAGGTCCTGAATGGTGTTTTGGAGCTCCAGCAGCACTCCAGAACCCTGGAGCCATGAGCTATGGCACAGAACCACCCTGGTGGCCATCACTGGAGCTGTGTCATCCGCCACGTCGAGAGCCACTTGAAGAGCCACTCTGGAGATTGCTCTCCCCTCTTCATGAAGAGCCTTGTACTCCGAGTGGGATTCCCTAGGGAGTAAGTCCGTAAACTTGTCCATGGACGCCCAGGTGTTGTATGCATAACAGGACAAGAGGACTTGCTGGTTGGCAATGCGATATAGGATGCCCCCAGACACGTAGACCTTCTGTCCCAAGAGGTCAGACTTTTTGGCCTCCCTGTTCTTACAGGTGGCAGCAGGCTGCCCTTTTCTCTCCCTTTGATTAATGGGTTGCACCACCAACGAGCCTGGGGGAGGGTGAGAGAAGAGGTGTTCTTTACCCTCTTGGGGGACAAAGTACCTCATTTCTGCACGTTTATCCGTTGGAAGAATGGAGGCAGGGGTTTGCCACAAGGGTTTGGAGATTTTGGCTACTGTTTTGTTGACCGGTAGAGCCACTCTAGAGGGGGTGTCAGCGTGCAGAATGTCAACAGTAGAATCTGAGTCGTCAGAAACCTTCTCCGCTTGAACCCCCAAACTTTGGGCCAGGTGGCGGAGAAGGTCCTGATGGGCTCTAGCATCCATGGAGGGCATGGACGGAGTGGAGTTGACTAACACCTCATCCAGGGAAGAGGACAATGACCCCTTTTGGACCTCACCCAAAGGGGCATCCTCGCGACCTGGATTGTCCAAGGTGTCCATGGACGAAGAGGGGGGAGGTTGGCTCACTGGAGCCGCGCTCCCCCCGGACCTGGGGACACCTGGCCCGGAGATAGAGAACGTCCCGAGGGGGGGACTGACAAGAAGTGTTGCCGACGGAGGAGCTCGTGGCCCCAAAGAGACAGAAACCGGTCTGGGGGGGTCCGCGACCTGGCTCTGGTGATAAGCCCAGGGAGTCCAGAAGGGCCATTGCCCCGGATGCTGAGGGGGCCATGTTTGCACCACGGGCACCGGAACCGGCTGAGCCCACTGTTGCTGGTACGGGAGCAGAGGACTACGGTGCCGGGAATGGTGCCGAGAGCGGGAGTGGCACCGTGAGTGAGACCTGGAGGCCCTCGAGAACCGGACGGATTCTGCCTCAGAGTCAGACGAATACTCCAATGTGGACCAGGGCGGTGCCGACACGGATGCCGAAGGAGTTGCGGTGCGCTGAGACATGGACCCCGGCTTGCCGCAGTGCCGAGGCAGTGGAGGAGGCATGGCTGCACGGGGGTCCCGCAAGGAGGTAGATGCCGATGGGCCCCGGGGCGGTGATGGCGCTGGGTGATGTTGCTGCACCGAGGCCGGTGCCGTGTCTTTGGACGGTACCGGGGATGTCGGTGTCTTGAGGGCCAGTGCTACATGCGGTGCCGTTGGGGTTGGGGGATGTCTGCCTTCCTGCACCATGTCTTCGGTTGCCCCAGAAGGCGATCGGTGCCGAGCATCCCTGTGCCACCTAGAGGGTGCCGGAGTTGGAGGAGGAGGGGGGGAGGAGGACCTGATTAGAACCCTG
The DNA here is from genome assembly GCA_032595735.1 of Pelochelys cantorii. NCBI lineage: Eukaryota > Metazoa > Chordata > Testudines > Trionychidae > Pelochelys > Pelochelys cantorii. Next base: position 144,493,373 of record CM064328.1, on the reverse strand, counting down.
ACTACCTCCAAGGCCTCCAGTGTGGATGGCTCTGGGAAGTCCTCCAGAGGGCAGATATCCCCTCACTGGGAGACAGGCCCACCTGACCTAGAAGGCCCGGGCTCTGGGCTCATCGGTGCCGCGTGCCCCACTGGAGGGCACACGGAGGGTGCGTGCCTTGGTGGGGACTGACCCCTGTTAGGCCACCTCTTCTTCTGAGGCACCGGTGATTAAGAGTGGTGCCGGGGCCCCTGCGGTGCCGGAGAGGCACGGTGTGCGGAACTGTCGTGCACCGAGGCCGGTGCACTCCGGGAGGCTGGTGCTGAGTCCGTTGCCGGTACTGGTCAGAGAGCTGCTTCCATGAGGAGGATCTTAAGGCGCAGCTCCCTCTTGCGTTTCATCCTGGGTTTGAAGGCCTTACAGATTTTACAGGCTTCTGTAAGGTGTGCTTCTCCCAGACACTTTAAGCACGATGAGTACGGGTCACCGCACGACATAGGCCTATTGCACTTTTTGCAGGGCTTAAAGCCTTGCGGGCCAGGCATGTCCTGCCACGGTCGCACAGCGTGCCGCGGCAGGGAGCAATCAACAGAAATAACAAAAAAGTCTTTCACTTAAATTGCAGACACTTAGCTGAAGATTAACTAAAGATTGAAGAAGAACAATGAAGACAACAATCACGCTGAGGAGCTGAGGGTTGTTCCAACGACTGTCACGGCGGTAAGAAGGAACTGAGTGGGTGAGGGGGCCAGCAGGGGTATATATGGGCCGGTATACCGGCACCACTCCAGGGGGCTCCCTGTTGGCCCTAAGGGTACTGCTGAGGGAAAAACTTCCGACGGTGAGTGCACGCTGCGCGCACATACCTATATTGCACATGAGCAATCACTCCAAGAAGAATCTCTCTTATTCTCAATCCCTTTGTTAATTATTCCTAACACTCTGTTTGCTTTTTTGACTGCTGCTGCACATTGAGTGGATGTTTTCAAAGAACTATACATATTGACTCCAAGATCTCTCTCTTGAGTGGTTATAGACAGTGTTCCTTCTAAGATGCACGGTAGCACAGCTTCAACAGTGATTAATCAGCCCCGCCCAGTCAGTCAGCTCCCATGGAGCCCTGAGCTTCTGACTGGGTGGGTCTGATTAATTATATTCTTTACTACAGTTTCAACTAATTTGCCCAGTACTGAGGTTAGACTTACTGGTCTGTAATTGGAAAAACTTAAAAAACAACAAATAGTCTAGTAGCAGCTTAAAGACTAACAAAACATGTAGATGGTATCATGAGCATTCATGGACAAAACCAACTTCTTCAGATGACCAGAGTATAAGTCCAGATCCAAGAATAAATAAGAAAAGTGGGGGTGGGAGGTGGAGAGAAGGAAAAAGGGGAGGGGAGGAAGAAAAAGAGAGAGAGTGAGTAGATAGTCCAAATAGTTACAAGAGGCTGTTACGAACCATTAGTACCTCCATTGTTTGGTTGGTTGTTTAAGTCATTAAAAGGTGGAAGATAGTGTGTGAGCCATCCTCTATCCTGGTTCAGACCATTAGCATAAGAATGAAGTTAAGTTCCAATCCTTCTCTGTGTATTTGGCTTGTGGAATTGGTCTGAAACAAAATGGCAACTTGGAGATCCATTAATGAGTGTTTAGGAAAATTAAAGTGTTCTCCAACAGGTTTTTGTGTATTGCCTTTTTGGATATCTGATTTGTGTCCATTAATTCTTTCCCATAGTGATTGTCCAGTTTGCCCCATTGCAGTGGGGCATTGCTGGCGTTTGATGGAATAGATCACATTAGTGGATGTGCACTTAAATGAGCCATTGATTTGGTGGCTGATGTCACTGGGTCCAGTGATGAAATCACTAGCATAGACGTGTGGGCAGAGTTGGCACTGGGGCTGATTTCAGGAGTGAGTTCCTGGATGATTACGATGGAGGTGTGTTGCGTGGTTACTAGAAAGAATTTGTTTCAAGCTAGGGGGTTGTCTGTAAGCAAGAATTGGCCTTTCACCCAAGGCCTCTGAGAGTGAGAGGTCATTTTCCAGGATAGGTTGTAGATTGTTGATAATGCGTTGTAGGGGTTTAAGTTGTGGACTGTAGGTGACAACAAGTGGAATTCTGTTGTTTTCTCTTCTGGGCCTGTCTTGAAGTAGTTCATGTCTGGGTACTTTTTTGGCTCTGTCAATCTGTTTTTTCACTTCTTCAGGTGGATATTTTAGTTTTAAGAATGCTCTATATAGGTCCTGTTCGTGTTTGTCTCTGTCTGTGGGATTGGGTAATTGCCAGGATCACCACTAGAGCTCAGAACTCTTGAGTGAATGCCATCTGGTCCTGGTGACTTGTTACTGTTAAGTTTATCAATTTGTTCCAAAATCTCCTCTAACGTCGCCTCAATCTGAGACAATTCCTCAGATTTGTTATGTAAAAAGAATAGCTCGGGTTTTGGAATCTCCCTAATATCCTCAGCCATGAAGACCAAAGCAAAGAATTGACTTAGTATCTCCGTAATGAATTTAATTTCTCCACAATATTTATATTTTATCACAATGTTTGAAATATTTACCAGATACCATGCTAAATTTAACTACCAAAGGGGGCAAATGCACAATTTTCAATGCTGTCCACAGTATACAGTATATAGGAAAACTTACATTTGTAAAACATTTTCCCCAAATTAGAAGATAATTCCTATAATATTAATAGGACCCCTATGTACATAAGATCTGGAAAACAGACAACTGTATCATTGACAAAACCATAGTCAAGTATATTCCTGCAGTTAATCTGTAAATACCCATAAGAAAGGCAAGGAATTTAAGGATCAGGTAAATATAAATAGTCTTTGAACAAGTTATAAACTTTATTACCTTCCTAACACACTCTACTATTCACCAAATAAAGCCAAATCATACAGTCCTTTTTCAGTCAAAACTCTCACAGACATCTAAGGGGTTCTGGATAAGTAAAAATAATGAGATTTGGCCCTGAACAATTCATAGATAATGATGCTACTTACCTCTAAACTTTCAATTTTTGTCATGAAGTCTACAAAATCTACATCAAATTCAGTTTTTCGTGGGTCAAGAATATCATATTGTTTTTTTTGAACACTCTGGTAGATATTTTTGAACTTTATTGCCATAATATCTATTCCTTCAATTGTAGACATACTAAGAGCAGAAAACGTTTGTACTACAGTAATCATCTCTGTAATCTGAAATAAAGAAATGTTTTTCACACTCATATCAAATTATTAATCCATCTGAATTCATTTAGTTCATTTGTGGTGCTTCTTGTTACCAAAGGAATAACTATATCCTTGAATAAACAGACTAAACTGATATCCATGACCAGTCTACTCTGACTGGTCATTTCACTCTGAATTCCTCATCAAAATACTCACAACAAAATATTGCTTCATCAACTTCTTATCCCAGCCCTCATCATCACTCAATCTAATTTAAACTTTCAATATTTTGTCTCTCTTTTTCTTGGTATCTTGAGGAAGAGTTATCCATAGTTAACTTTTATATTAAATTACATTTAATATCTGAGTGACAGGATAGAGAAGGGCACAAAAGTTGAAGCACCATGTTTTAAGGAATATAAATGGGAAATTCCAAGCACAACAGACCAAAAGAACTAGTATATGCAATGTACTGTATGATTACTGAGGGAAAACACAAAAGTGAATCTGTAAACTCTTGTACAGCGGGTCCCCGAGTTGCGAACGGTCGAGTTACAACCATTCACATTTACGACCAAAGCTCCCATGGAGCGGTAGTAAAGGCGGTCCCCGAGTTATGAACACGACCCGCGCTTACGAACAGCGCGGTCGCTATGTAACTCAATGGGGTCTGAGTTACGAACAAATCGAGTTATGGCCAAGTGTTTGGTCCGTAACTCGGGGAGAGGCTGTATATTGTTACAGTTATATAATGGTACTGTCCAAAGACCACAATCTGGATTGGGGGTTGTAGGTGTTAATTGCGGAAGAACACTGTACGTGTGAAGTATAGGGGTGGTGAGGCCTGCAATTCCACCCCCCCCCCCTTCCCTGCTACTGATGAGCCAGAAGCAAGCCTCTAGGAACATATGCCATTATAACAAGCACAAATTGTAGATAAGGGCGGGAACATAACAATCTTGTTTACCTAAACGTACTGATCATGTAAAAAAAGTCAAAGGACAAGCAGTACAGCTGAGCCATACTGTAACAAGCGATGAGTAACTCCTGGAAATTTCCAAACTGCCAAACAAGGTAGAGACGCTGTATTTAAAGCTGCACCAGAGCACAGCAATTTGGACCTCACCAATGGGCTTTGGTACTGGCGCCTCGGAAGCCTAGATGATCTCCCACTTTATCTGCAGCCGAAACAGGGTTTCCGGCTTGCAGAAGGGATGTAAGATGCCGCTTTTCGTATCATGTTGTTCTTTAGTTAAGGGGTGCAGCTGATAGCTGTCAGAAAATAAACTGCTTGTGTTTGAGAGATACCTGTGCAGCATGTTTTTGTACTTTGAGAACCCAGTGTCGGACCTGAGACTTACTCTTGCCGGCAACAGGGGTACTTTGTGCTAGAGGTCAGACAAATACATGGGTAGCTGTGGTCCCACACCCAAAGAGTTAAAATCTAATTTAAAAAAAGATACCATAAATGAGTAAAAAACAAATATGAAGAAAGGGAAATGGAGGAAGACAGTAACAGTTATATCACATCATGTTCTAGTTTAAGCTTGCTAGAAAATGGACAAATCTAAAGGTTCTGATTCACTTACTCTTTTAAAAAAAATCTTTCTGGCTACGTCTAAACTGCAAGCCTCTTTCAAAAGAGGCTTTTTCGAAAGATACTTTCGAAAAAGCCTCTTTCAAAAAAGAGCGTCTAGACTACAACCAGTACTTTTGAAAAAGCAAGCCGCTTTTTCGAAAGAGAGCACCCAGGCAGTCTGGATGCTCTCTTTCGAAAAAGCACAGTTTGCATTACATAGCGCCTTTTTTCAAAAGAGCACTTTCGAAAAAAGGCATTCTTCCTCGTAAAACAAGGTTTTCCATGGTTGAAAAAAATGCCGCATTCTTTTGATTTACTTTCAAAAGAATTCAGCGGCAGTGTAGACGCAGGGGAAGTTTTTTCGAAAAAAGGCCACTTTTTTCGAAGAAGCCTTGTAGTCTAGACACACCCTCTATGTGGATACTTGGGATTGTTTCTTTTTTTTTATGTAAACTATGCAAACTATCCCTGAAATTGACACAAATTAGAAAATTGGACCCTTTTGTGCTGTAAATTACAGTGGCTAAAAGGGGAAAAATCATTGTAGGATGAATCAAAAGAGCACTTTTGACAAAGAAAGAATAATTGGTTCTTTAGCAGGAATGAAAGATCTACTGAAAGAACAACAATTTAAGGCAATAAAAATATTAAGACATTGGTAAAATTGTGGTGCAGGATGGAGGAATGGGTGCTGGCTTTGGAAAGTGCTCAAGGCTGGGGCTTGTGGTTTAGGAGGGGGTAAAGGTGCTGGCTTTGGGAGAGGGATGAGGGCTTGGGGTGAATGAGAGGGGTACAGAGAGGGTGCTGGCTCTCAGATGGGGTCAGGGCTAGAGCAGGGATATAGGAGGGGGCTGTGGTATAGGTTTCCACCTGGCTCCAGGTCCACGCTAGAGTCCTGTGTGGATACAAATGTCTGCCTGCAGGTAGACATCAGTATCCGCTAACCCACAAGGCTCTGCACCCAGGAGACGCTGACATCAAAGGAAAGGAACACGGTGCCATCACTCCTGGGAGCCAGAGCCCCATACCAGCAGCTCCCACCACCCATGTGGCTGCACCGTTCCCAGCCCAGCTATGAGCAGACCTGTACAATCCTGGGCAGGAGACACCGTTGGTTGTGGGGCTAGGAGCAGTACAGCCTCATCATCAGAAGGAGCTGCCTGTGTGGGGCACTAGCTTCTTGGAGCAGTGGCACCATGCTCCTCTCCTTTGGAGAAAGTGTCCCCTGGGAGCAGAGCTCCGTGGATCAGTAGACAGCAATTTTACTGTGCACACAGACATTTGCATCTGCGCAGGGCTCTGCATGCCACTCCTGGAAGCAGTAAACAGGTCCCTGTGGCACCAGGGCTGGGGAATGGGTCGGGGGATGCGTGACTCCATGCGCTACCTCTCTCTGCCAGCACTGCCACCATCAGCTCCCATTGGCCACAGTTTCCCATTTTCAGCCAATGGGAGCTAAGGGGGCTGTGCCTGCAGGCAGGAGCAGTGTGTCAAGAATCCTGGCCCTCTCTCACCCCCTACCCACTGCCACGCACATGGGACCATGCTGGCCACTCCTGTTACATGGGGTCAGGGCAGGCAGAGAGCTTGATAAGTGTCAATTGCGATTGACTGGGAGATTCCCCAGGATGGACCAGTAGATTGCAATCAACTGGTTGGTGACCACTGATTTGGAGAAAATGACCCTAAATGATTTTGTAAATACACTTATTAATGCTGAAGATTCATGAAAAAAAGTTTGCCAGAGGTCACTGAAGATGAAAAACTTTCAAGAATTATCACCAGGCCACCTGCATGGAGCTAATCCTCATTCCCTCTCCACATTCAAATCCCTCTTAAAATGTCACTTCTACAAAGTCCGCTGGAAGAAAATAACTAATGCAATCAAACAAAACCACGCAAGCAAGCAACAAATCTAAAACAATCTTCCTTTTGAATTTCCCAGTCTTGGCCTCTCTTTCTCTCTCACTCTCTCTTTTTCAGTTTGTTCCAAAGCCCCTTTAATGGGGTTTGAATAGATTATAAACACCTTATGATAAGTGTCATCTTTATTTTTTGTCTTGTATAGCATAAATAATGGTATGGGAGCTTAAAATTAAATTAATAATAAAAACATGTTAGAAATTTTAAAGAATAGGATGAATGTGTGTAAAGAGTCTCTTTTTCTTTTTAATCATCTTTAAGTAAAAAAAACCTTTTTGTATTTTGGTAAAATGTAGATGATTATATTTTCCTCCGATCATCTAACTTAGGGTCAGACTAACTAATTTTTTCTTAGCCCTTCAAAAAATGAATTCTGGGCTGAGGCCAAGCATAGAAAGGCCCACCACATTTTTTTAAACAATTTATAAGCATAAGAAAAAAAGAGTATTGTAACTCTTTATTAGATCTTTCACTATTAGTGAAAGTCATAATAATTGGATAGCTAAGAAACCAAGAGAAATTCTATATTTATCCAAAATAAATATAAGTGAAAAACCCTTTCCTTCATACTTAAATAAGAATATAGCATACTAAGCAATTCTTCAGTCAGTCTCCAAAAATTCTCATTAAAGGCATGCACACTTAATTTTTTTATTTTTAATATAAAAACAGAAACTTTACTTACTTTTTCTAGCCGTTTACAAAAAGCTTCAAATTTTCCAAAAATATACATCTCTGAAACTTCAAATGTTTTCTCCCCCAGAGCTTCCAAAATCTGTTTTCTTGTTTTATGAAAGCACTTTTGATATTCTTTAAATAAAAAAATGCAGTCCTGAAAAAGTAGAGAAACAAATACAATAAGCATCAGATGAAAAGAAAGAAAGGGTTACTTAACTTGTGCAGTAACAGAGGGTTCTTTGAGATGGTTGTCCCCATGGGTATTCCACCTTAGGTGTCTGGGGTGCCGCTGCACTTCTAGTCGGAGATTTTAGGTAACAGTGTCCCCGGCGGGCTACGCATTTGAAGCAGATGGCATGTGCAGTTCTACTGCTAAGTGTGTGCAGCCAACCGTCCCTTCAGTTCCTTCTCTGCCCCAGAAAAACATCTGTGTCTGAAGCAGAGGGTAGGACGGGCGGGTGGTGGAGGTCCCACAGGAACAATCATCTTGAAGAACCTCCGTTACTACACAAGGTAAGTAACCCTCTCTTCTTGTTCGAGGAGTGTCCCTGTGGGTGCTCCACCTTAGGTGACTATGGAGCAGTACCCGTGATTGGAAGCAGGTGCTTCAGCTAGTCAGTATCATGTACAGTAGCTAAGATGGTCTGTCCAAACCGAATGTCGTGGGACAGGTAAGTATCAAGAGCATAGTGCTTTGAAAATGTGTGGACCGAGGACCATGTTGCAGATCTACAAATGTCCATAACAGGAATGCTATGCAGGTCAGCTGTTGAAGCCACCTTGGCCCTCGAAGGGTGTGCACATAGATGCAATGGAGGATCTCAGACAAAGATGGAGTAGGCTAGTCTGATGCAGTCCACTATCCACCTGGATAGTCTCTGGGTAGAAATTGGCATGCCAAGGGATCTCTCTGTAGTGGAAATAAACAACCTTGGTGACTTGCGGATTTGTGTAGTTCTGTCCAAATAAAAGGAAATCACCCTGAGGACATCTGACCTGTACCATGTAGCCTCCTTATCGTCAGTGTGAGGCTTCAGAAAGTAGACAGGAATGCTTATGGCCGGGTTCATTGCAGTGAAAAGAAGTCAGGACCTTGGGAAGGAACTTTGGGTGTAGATGAAGAACTACTTTGTCTTTATGGAATACCATAAAGGGAGGGTCTGTCATCATTTCATCCACCCTCCTGGCAGATGTGATAGCTACCAAGAAAGTCACCTTTATAGAAAGGTGGAGCATGAGCATGTCACCATAGGCTCATATGGTTTACAGGTGAGAGCCTAAAGCACTAAATTGAGATCCCAAATTGGAGCCAGAGGCCTAGTAGGTGACTAAGTGTTTGTATACCCTTCAGGAAGCACTTGGTCGTGGGGTGGGTGAAAACCAATTTGTCGTTGATGGGTGTGCTGTTACGGCAACAAGGTGAACCTCTAGGGAGCTGAAAGAGAGGCCGGACTTTTGTAACTCTATGAGGTATTCCAAGATGGTAAGTAGTAGTACCGTTGATGGATTCAAGCGTTTCTGTTCTGTCCAAACTGAGAATCTTCACCACTTATACAGATAAGATTTTCTGGTTGTTAGTCTGCTACAGTTCAATGATGTTTGTTTGACCTGATCAGTGAATGTCGTTTCTACTGAGGTGAACCACTGAGGTACCATGCCTGGACATGAAGTGTTTGCAGAGATGGGTGATGAATTCAGCCGCCCTCTTGCGTCAGGAGATGAGGGCAATGGGAGTCGCCACATCATTCTCTTGAACATCTGTAGCAGGTAAGTATACCATGTTTGCCTGGACCAAGCTGGAGTGATGAGGATCACTGTGGCTGTGTCAAGCCTTATTTTGCTGATTACTCAATGAAGGAGTGGAATTGGGGGGAAAGCATAGAGAAGCAGTGCATTCCAGGTTACTGTGAATGCATCGCCAAGAGAGTGCATGCCAATGCCTGCACACGAACAATATTGTGGGCCCTTCTTGTTTGCACTGGTTGCAAACAAGTCCACTGTTGGAAAACCCCAGCAGGTAAACAGTTGATGGAGGACTTTGGAGTCCATTTCCCATTTGTGATTGGAATTGAAATTCCTGCTCAGGTCGGCCTCAGTGAGATTGTCCTTGTTCAGTAGATATGAGGCTTGCAGATGAATGTTGTGTGCTATGCATTATGTCCAAAGGCGGACATCCTCCCTGCCTGTTGATGCAAGACATGGTTGATTGATTGTCCATAAAGATTTGTACCATGTTGTTGTGTATGAAGAGCAGAAAATGCTGGCATGCGTAAAATACTGCTCTGAGTTCTAATATGTTTATGTAAAGATTGGATTCCTGCAGAGACCTCTGTCCCCATGTTTTGAGGGAGCCCGAGTGCGCTCTGCAGCTGAGGAGAGATGCATCCATCGTGATGGTGACAGATGGAGCTTTTTGTGAAAAGGTACTCCAACGCACACGTTTCTTGGGTCTGTCCACCAGTCCAGGGATTGTTTGACCCTGACTGGGATCGACACTAGTCTGTTGATATTGTGGAAGCATGGTTTGTATGCAGTGCTCAGCCACTACTGCATAGGTCTCATGTTCAGTCTGGCATGCAGTACTGTTGAAGTGACCTCTGCCATGTGCCCTATCAACTGGAGACACATCCTTGCAGGGATATGTGTACTCAATCATATCACTGAGATGAGGTCCTGTATGGTCTGGAACCTTTGTTGTGACAGAGAGCCTATAGCCTCTACACAATCAAGGAGAACTCCAATAAATTCTATTGTCTGAGCTGATTGGAGTTTGCAGTTGAGCACATTTATCTTTCCTTGTTAGGAAAACTGTGTCTTCTGCTTTTTGATTTGTGCATGCCCTTATTAAGCAGTCATTGAGGTACGGAAATATCGATATGCCTTGTCTGTAGAGGTGAGTGGTGACCACAACAACCACCTTTGAAAAGACCTTTGGGGCCCTGGAGAGTCTGAATGGAAGCACTGTGTATTGGAAGTGTGCATCACTGTCACAAGGCCCCAGGCAGGTCAGGGCCAAGCCCTGGAGTCCCTCATAAACAAACTCAAACACCTTACTACCACATGTCCAGCAGGGATCCTTTTATTCTCAACACCCGATTGTGGGGTTGATGTCCATACCACCCCTCAGACAAGTTCTAACAGTAAGAGTTCTTACTTCATGGAGTTCCACCTCCCGCGGCTATGGATCCCTCTCCCGTAGGGGACTCAGGTCAACAGAAACAAAGCTGGCTCGGCTATAATTCTCAAATAAGGGTCCTTAGTTCCCAGGAACACCACCTTAGTGGCTATAGTCCACAGGTAAGTGTCCTTACAGGTGCTCAGCCCTATCGGCTATAGTCCTCTAGAAAGCATCCTCAAATCACCGATACACGGCCTCTTCGGCCATAGTCCTTAAATATATGTCCTTAACAACGATACCACGAGTTAAAGTCTCAGCTATAACCATCAGGTAGGAATCCTCATTCACCCGGTGCACCATTGTCGCGGCTAGATTCCACCATCAGGGTACCCCTAGAGCGGCAATTGTAACAGTCGGAATGCGGGGTGGGATAGGAGGACCCGGGCCCACCCACTGCACCGGGTCCCAACCCAGGGCCCTATGGCCGGGGAAGTGGTCTGCCACCCAGGTTGGGGGGGGGGGGTCGAGCCGAAACTCACCAACCCCCACGGGTCTCACAAACCCACCCTGGGTCACTTCCTACACACTCCCGATTGCCTATGTTGAGACAACTATCCATAGGGTAGACCAAGTCCTCGGGGGTCCCAACGGGCAATGCCGATGCCTCAGCCGGGGTCATCCAAGCCGCTTCCGAGGCCAGGCAGGAGCCCATGCTGTGCTGACTCGCCAGTGTCCCACGCGTTAAGATGGTCCTGCAACCCAGGATATTCACCGCTGGGTGGAATAGATCCCCCGGGGAGGACATCTAGTGCCCGTGGGACCCTTACCATTTGTGGGTCTGGTGTCTGGCCACCTGCAGCTCCTTCCAGTCAGATCGGCCGCTCTCGAGCTTGCAAGGCTCACTACTGCCCGGATCGCCGCTGGGGTCTGTTCCTTCCATGGTGCGGGTCACTGAGGCTCCCCGCCAACCCCTTGCTCGGGGCGAGGAAGTTCCCTCGGGGACCGTAGTCCCGGTGCAGCTGAGATGGAAAGGCTTCCTTCTGCTGCTGCCGAGCTGGCGTCCCGCCCAATGTATGCTCCCCCTGCTTCCGGCATGGGGGCTCTTTTGACCCCTGCCACCAGGATGTCTCCACCGCTGGGCATTTGCGTTTGCTGGCTCCGGGCCACCTCCTCCTCCCAGTCCTAGCACTGGCTGATTCTGCTCCAGTCACTGTGGAGCAGGTGCAGCAGGTACTCTGGGCTGGGGCTCTCTCGCTCCAGAACGTGGCGCTCTCCCCAGGTGGAGTGTGGGGTGCTGACACCCCGTCACAATCACAAACTGCAAACCTGAGATATTTCCTGTGCATTGGGTGAATGGATATGTGGAAATACATGTCCTGGAGGTCAAAAGTCAATAACCAATCACCTTTGTTTAAGGCAGGGATTATAGTGGATAGGGTGACCATCTTGAACTGTTTTGGTTATATGTATTGATTACGTTTCCTGAAACTGAAGATCAGTCTCCATCCTCTCAACTTCTTTGTTGTGAGAAAGTAGTGGGAGTAAGAACCTTTGCCTCTGTAGCAGTGAGGTACAGGTTCTATAGCTCCCAGATGGAGCAGGTGGTCTAGCTCCTGGAGGAGAATGCTCTGGTGAGATGGGTCCCTGAAGAGGGATGGGGAGGTAGGGTGGGAAGGGGGAGGTAGATGAAAATGGGACACAGTATCCACCTTTTATAATGTCCAGCATCCATTTGTCCATCGTCATAGAGGACCACTGGAGGTAGAAGGGTGTTAGAAGTCTGCAGAATAGAATCATGGAACTGGAAGAGACCTCAAGAGATCATCGAGTTCAGTCCCCTTCCCTCATGGCAGGACCAAGCACCATCTAGATCATCCCCAATAGATGTCTGTCTAACCTGCTCTTAAATATCTCTAATGATGGATATTCCACAACCTCTCTAGGCAATTTATTCCAATGTTTAACCCCCTGACAGTTAAGACGTTTTCCCTAATGTCAAACCTAAACTCCCTTGCTGGCAGCTTAAGCCCATTGCTTCTTCTCCTATCATCAGGGGCCAAGGAGAACAATTTTCCCCCCTCCTCCCTGTGACACCCTTTTAGATACCTGAAAACTGCTATCATGTCCCCTCTCAGTCTTCTCTTTTCCAAACTAAACAAGCCCAATTCTTTCAGCCACAGAATCATAGGGCTGGAAGAGACCTCAGGATGTCATTGAGTCCAACCCCCTGCCCAAAGCAGGGCCAACCATAAAAGCAGGACCAACCAGCCTTGCCTCATAGGTCATGTTTTCTAGACCTTTAATTATTTTTGTTGCTCTTCTCTGGACCTTCTCCAATTTCTCCATGTCTTTCTTGAAATGAGGTGCACAGAACTGGACACAATACTCCAACTGAGACCTAATCAGTGCAGAATAGAGCAGGAGAATGACTTCTCATGTCTTCCTCACAACACTCCTGTTAATGCATCCCAGAATCATGTTTGCTTTTTTGCAACAGTGCCATACTGTTGACTCATATTTAGCTTGTGGTTCACTAAGATCCCTAGATCCCTTTCTGCAGTACTCCTTCTTAGATAGTCAATTCCCAGTCTGTATGTGTGACTCAGATTGTTCCTTCCTAAGTGGAGTACTTTGCAGTTTTCCTTATTAAACTTCATTATGTTTATCTCAGACCATTTCTCCAGTTTGTCCAGATCATTTTGAATTATGACTCTATCCTCCAAAGCAGTTGCAACCCCTCATAGCTTGGTATCATCTGCAAACTTAATAAGCATACTCTCTATGCTATCATCTAAATCACTGATGAAATATATTGAACAGAACCAGCCCCAAAACACATCACTATATTTGCCCTTTTTCAGTCTTCTGGAATCTCTCCCAACTTCCATGACTTTTCAAAGCTAAAGGCTCAGATACCTCCTCTATCCACTCCTTGAATATTCTAGGATGCATTTCATCAGGCTAGCTAGAAGACCAAGGACAGGGTAGGCCCACTGCTCAGTGAGAAGGGTGACACAGTAACAGGAAACTTGGAAATGGCAGAGATGCTTAATGACTTCTCTATTTCAGTTTTCACCAAGAAGATGGATGGTGAAGGGATGCCTAACATAGGGAATGCTAGTGGAATTTGGGGTAGGTTTAGACAATAAAATAAAAAAAGAACAAGTTAAAAATCACTTAGAAAAGTTAGATGCCTGCAAGTCACCAGGGCCTGATTAAATGCATCCTAGAATACTCAAGGAGCTGATAGAGGAGATATCTGAGCCTCTAGCTATCATCTTTGGAAAATCATGGGAGATAGGAGAGATTCCAGAAGACTGGAAAAGGGCAAATATTGTGTCCATCTATAAAAAGGGAAATAAGAACAACCCAGGAAACTACAGACCAGTTAGTTTAACTTCTGTGCCAGGGAAGATAATGGAGCAAGTAATTAAGGAAATCATCTGCAAACACTTGCAAGGTAGTAAGGTGATAGGGAACAACCAGCATGGATTTGTAAAGAACAAATCATGTCAAACCAATCTGATAGCTTTCTTTGACAGGATAACGAGTCTTGTGGATAAGGGAGAAGAGGTGGATGTGGTATACCTAGACTTTAGTAAAGCGTTTGATACGGTCTCGCATGATATTCTTATCAATAAACTAGGTAAATACAACTTAGATGGGGCTACTATAAGGTGGGTGCATAACTGGCTGGATAACCGTACTCAGAGAGTAGTTATTAATGGTTCACAATCCTGCTGGAAAGGTATAACTAGTGGGGTTCTGCAGGGGTCTGTTTTGGGATCAGCTCTGTTCAATATCTTCATCAACGATTTAGATATTGGCATAGAAAGTATGCTTATTAAGTTTGCCAATGATACCAAGCTAGGAGGGGTTGCGACTGCTTTGGAGGATAGGGTCATAATTCAAAATGATCTGGACAAATTGGAGAAATGGTCCGAGGTAAACACGATGATGTTTAATAAAGACAAATGCAAAGTGCTCCACTTAGGAAGGAACAATCAGTTTCACATATACAGAATGGGAAGCGACTGTCTAGGAAGGAGTACGGCAGAAAGCGATCTAGGGGTTATAGTGGACCACAAGCTAAATATGAGTCAACAGTGTGATGCTGTTGCAAAAAAAGCAAACATGATTCTGGGATGCATTCACAGGTGTGTTGTGAGCAAGACACGAGAAGCCATTCTTCTGCTCTACTCTGCGCTGGTTAGGTCTCAGTTGGAGTATTGTGTCCAGGTCTGGGCACCACATTTCAAGAGGGATGTGGAGAAATTGGAGAGGGTCCAGAGAAGAGCAACAAGAATGATTAAAGGTCTAGAGAATATGACCTATGAAGGAAGGCTGAAAGAATTGGGTTTGTTTAGTTTAGAAAAGAGAAGATTGAGGGGGGACATGATAGCAGTTTTCAGGTATCTAAAAGGGTGTCATAAGGAGGAAGGAGAAAACTTGTTCATCTTGGCCTCTGAGGATAGAACAAGAAGCAATGGGCTTAAACTGCAGCAAGGGAGGTTTAGGTTGGACATTAGGAAAAAGTTCCTAACTGTCAGGGTGGTCAAACACTGGAATAGATTGCCCAGGGAGGTTGTGGAGCCTCCATCTCTGGAGATGTTTAAGAGTAGGTTGGATAGATGTCTATCAGGGATGATCTAGTCAGTACTTGGTCCTGCCACGAGGGCAGGGGATTGGACTCAATGACCTCTTGAGGTCCCTTCCAGTCCTAGTATTCCATGATTCTATGATTTGATTCTATGATTCTAGCTCCATCTCAGTCCAAGTGTCAACATTTTAAAATATAAAGCAATACTCCCTCCCTTTTTTCCCACCTATCCTTCCTGAGTAAGCTGTACCGTTCTATGCCAATTTTCTAATTGTGTGTATTATCCCACCAGGTCTCTGTGTTACCAACTATATCATAGTTGTGTTTATTTATTAGCACTTCAAGTTCTTCCTGTTTATTACCCATACTTTGTATACAGGCATCTAAGATACTGATTTGATAGTTGACAGGAATGCAGCTGCTTTAAACAGAAGGGTGTTACCTGACCCTCAACCTGAACTTCAAAATGTTTGCCTCAAAGTAGAGGGTTGAAAGGTAGAGGGCTGGTCAGGAGTTTGTCTTCACCTGATTTGACGTTGCCGCCTTCTGTTTTCATAGTGCCTCTGTGGTTGACTAATAGGTGTCTGTTTGTACCTCTGTGTAAAATATCTTCCCTGCTCACATTTTGTTGCAGGGACATGAATGCCAAGCTTCTTCAGCGTGGCACGGGAGTGAGTGGAGGGATGCATCAGTGGTGTCAGCGAACAACTTGAGTCCTGGAAAGGGAGGTCCTCCACCATGGTTTGTACTTCATGGGGAAACCTGGATCAATGGAACCATGAGGACTTTCTCATTACGACAGCCATTTCGATGGATATAGTATCAGAGGCATCCAAGGCTTGTAGGGTTGTGCATGAAATCAGAGCCCCTTCATTTACATTGGCTCTGAATTTATCTCTTTCATCTTGGAAGGCTTTCAATAAATTCGATAGTTGCTCGAAAATGTGGTGTGTATATTTTGCAAGCATCACCATATAGTTGGAGATCTGGAGCTGAAGAGAAACAGAGGAACAGACCTTCTTCCCCATAAGGTCCAGGTGTTTCCACTCTTTAGAATAAGGTGTGGTTCTGGCCACATTCTGTTCCTCCGAATAGTTAACTGCATCCATCACAAGGGAATTAGGCAATGAGTTGGAGAACAAAAAGTAAGCACCCCATGGTGCTACATAGTATTTACAGTCTGACCTCTTACTGACCAGTGGGATTGTAGCTGGTGCCTATCATGTCACTTTGGCAGGGTCCATAATGACTAGGTCCATTTATAATGCCAGCTTAGCCGATGGGGAAGCATGCAGAATGCTAGTTAGCTTGTGCTGGGTTTCAGGAACACTCATTAGGGAAACTTCCAGCATGCCTGCCATCCTCTTGTAAAGTTCTTGGAATGATTGAAAATCATCTCCTGCTGTGGGAAGAGGGAGGAATCAGAGGAAGATGATATGGGTGTTGGTGGAGGTGAGGAGGCAGAGGTTTCCTTGTCACTTGAACATGGTTCATCCTCCTCCTGATATGCAGATCAAGGGATGGTACAGACATAGCTCTTGATGGGGCAGAGGGAAGTGCCTGAGGTTGCACTTGCTGTGGTTGCTGGGCTCTGTAGGGTGCCCGGGGGTCCCAGTAGGGCATGTTGGCTGGCATTGGTTCTGGAGGGGGCAGCCATTGGGGTGGCTGCCTTTGAGGCAATGCTTGCTGCTAAGGCTGTTTTGGTGACGAATGCCTTGGTGTGTGGGTACAGACAGCCTTAACAACAAAAAGAAAAAATATTAACTACCAATAACTATTTAACTGTTAAAACCATAAAACTATTCTACACTATACAAAAGCTACACTAACTATAACTAAGAACTAGCAAAACATTTGAAAAGTTTGGAGGGCAACTGTGGGTTCCGACCGATGCTGCCAGCGGCAAAGAAGGAACTGAAGAGACGGTTGGCTATGCATACATAGTAGCAGCACCGCGCATGCTGTCTGCTCCGTGTGTGCAGCTCACCGAGGGCACTGCTACCTTAAATCTCCGACTAGAGGAACAGTGGCGCCCCAGACTCCTAAGATGGAGCACCTATAGGGACACTCTTTGAAGAACAACCTGCAATATTTCTTATGAACAAAAAATCTGTTGTTTTTGTTAGTTGTTCTGTATTTCAGAAAATGGTACCTTTTCTAATTAATTCACATTATCATATTAATATTAAACAAAATAATGCAGTTAATCATGTGACTTATTCCTTGTGTCCTGCACTGACATGCAGAAAACCCTACTTTGATTCCTTTAATTTAGCACTCATTATTCTTATTTCAAAAAGAAGTTATAAGGAGAAACTGTGACATATTATAGTGCCTGTGTGAAAAATCAAACTAACGTTAGATGGAAGACAAAAAGGGATTTCTATATCTTATTTACTTTATGATTAAGAATAACTGACTCAAAACACTTCAGAGAGGTAGCCAAGTTAGTCTGTAACTAGAAAACTTAAAAAATAACAAATAGTCTAGTAGCACCTTAAAGACTAACAAAATATGTTAGTCATCTGAAGAAGTGGGTATTGCCCACAAAAGTGCATACCATCTACATGTTTTGTTAGTGTTTAAGGTGTTACTAGACTTGTCCCTGGGGTTTGCTCCTTGCACTACAAGGGTACCTTGGAGGTGGGTGGGTGAAGAAATGTTTATGGTCCTGCTGGAGAACAAAATATTGGTGCGCCACTCCCTTTGCTGTTAGCAGGACAGATGCTGGGATCTGCCATAGAACCCTAATTGTGCTGGTCAGTCTTAATGAGCAGTAGCACCACTCTAGATGGAACTTTGGGGTGAGGGTGAGGGTTAGGGTCTTCTCGGCTTAGGTACCTAGATTCAGCGCTACCCTTCACAGAAAGTCCTGATGAACCCATGCACCCATAGCTTGGAGAGAGGGTGAAGTTCCCACAACCACCTCATCTGGTGATGAGGACTCTCTGGGGGGGAACCAACTCCTTAGGTTCCTGTAACCCTGCACCTTCATACTGAGTTGATTGCTGGACTGCCTAGAGCTGTGAAGTCACAGAATTACCAACCTCAATCAATGGTTGAAGACTAGCATGTGGAAGGCTGTACTGGGCTTCTGATTTAGGACCCCTAGGAAGCAACGTAGCTGATGGTGAACCATGGGTGATCGAATACACTGAAGCCACCCAGGATGGTGGTGGCCCATGGGCCTGGTGGTATGCCCATGGTGTCCAAATCAACTGGGGCATCTGAGGCAGAGCTGCAGTGCTAAGATCGGTGAACCATTGTCTTAGATGAACAAGACTCCACCTCTGATTCCAAAGAGTATTCAGATGTGGACCAGGGTAGTACCAAGGAGGTTGGTGCTGGGGAATTGTGCTGAAGGGAACATATGGCCACGATGATAGGCTTACCCCTGTGCCAAATTGCTGGTGGTGCCAACTTCAGTGCCAGTTCTAGTGCACAGAGTTTGAGGGGCAAATAAAACATTTACCAAGCAAGCAAGCAATAAAATGTAAGGACAATCAAAAGAAAGAGTTACTCACCCTGTGCAGTAACAGTGGTTCTTCGAGATGTGCCCCCGTGGGTGCTCCACTCTGGGTCCTGGTGCGTCCTCGTACCGACGACCGGAGAATTTTTCCAGCAGTTTCTGCCACACCGCGCAGGCGCCAGAGCGCCCTCTAGTGCCGTTGGAAGCCTAAGGCGCCTGCACAGCATGGCTCCTCCGTTCCTTCTCTACCTGCCAGAGTAAGAGGCTCCAAAGCAGGGGAAGGAGGGAGGGTAGTGGAGCACCCACGGGGACACATCTCGAAGAACCACCATTACTGCACAGGGTGAGTAACTCTTTCTTCTTCTTCGAGTGGTCCCCGTGGGTGCTCCACTCTGGGTGACTACAGAGCGGTTGTCAGCTCGCAGAGGTGGGTTTGGAGTGTGTTGTAGTCACTGTGGATAGTACTGCCTGTCCCACTGCCATAGAGGATGCAATGGAAGAAGAGAGTGCATAGTGTTGTGCAAATGTGCGGTCAGATGACCAAGTGGCGGCGTCGCAGATGTCCTGAAGAGGAACGTTGTTCAGGAAGGCCGTTGTGGAAGACATAGCTCTCGTGGAATGAGCTGTTATTGATTCAGGTAAGTGTTTATCGTATAAGTCAAAGCAAGTACTAATGCAGGAGGTGATCCACTTAGAAATTCTCTGAGATGAGACTGCCTGTCCTCTAGATCATTCAGCGTAGGACATGAACAGCCTGGGAGAGGCTCACCAAGGCTTGGTTTGATTCACGTAAAATGCTAGTGCCCTCCGGACGTTGAGTGTATGCCATGCAGCCTGGACTGGGTTGGCATGCGGTTTGGGGAAAAACGCAGGTAAGTGTATTGGTTAGTTAACATGAAAGGGGGAGGGTACTTTAGGGAGGAACTTTGGGTGGGGTCAAAGTATCACCCTGTCCTTAGTGAATACTGTGTAAGGGGGGTCAGCCATCAAAGCCGCAAGTTCGCTCACCCTCCTGCTGGAGGTTATAGCAACCAGGAAGGACACCTTCATAGACAAATGGGAACAAGAGCAGGTCACCAACAGTTCAAACGGTGGCTTCGTCAAACTTTTAAGGACATGGTTGAGATCCCAGACAGGGACTGGTGGGTGGACAGGTGGGAAGGTGTTCTGCAGCCCCTTAAGGAAGCATTTGGTTAATGGGTTAGCGAGGAAGGAAACGCCATCGATTGGGTGATGAAAGGCTGCAATGGCAGTCGCATGCGCTCTGACTGTGCTAAGGGCGAGGCCCAACTGTCTTAGGGATAATAGGTAGTCCAGCAAAACAGGGAGGGGCGTGGAGTCCGGGCATGTTGTGTGGAGATCGTTATACGAGAGAATCTTTTCCATTTGTATAGGTATGATTTCTGTGTGGATTGTCTTCTGCTATTAACTAGTATCTCTTTTACCGGTCCCGAACAGGCCATCTCAGCATCCTAGAGCCATGAAGGAACCAGGCGTGGAGATGGAGCTTGAGGAGGTCCGGGTGGAGAGTCATCCCGTGATCCTGTGACAGGATGTTGTGCTGGAGTGGAAATGGGAACAGATCCAACATCGTCATCCTGTGGAGGTAGGGGTACCATGTTTGTCTGGGCCAAGCTGGTGCCACCAGAATAACTCACGCTCAGTCCGTCCTGATTTTGTTGAGGACTTTGTGCAGTAGGGGGAAGGGCGGGAAGGCGTAAAGGAGATGAGTGTTCCATGAAATGGAAAAGGCGTCTCTGAGGGAATGTTTCCCCAGGGCTCCTCTGGAGCAATAGAGGTGGCACTTTCTGTTGTTCTTTGTGGCGAAGAGATCTATGTCTGGTTGTCCCCACTGGAGAAAGAGAGGGATAAGGGCATGCCTGTCTATTTCCCATTCGTGTTGATTGTGAAATGTGCGGCTTAGAGTGTCTGCTGTGACGTTGAGTACCCCTGGGAGGTAAGCAGCTATCGGAGTGACCTGATGTATAAGGCACCAGTTCCAAAACTTGATAGCTTCCGCGCACAGAGATAGTGATCGGGCGCGCCCCCCTGTCGGTTGATGTAATACATGCACGTGGTGTTGTCTGTCATGATGGTAACCGACTTGTGCGCAATGTATTGTCTGAAATGTTGGCATGCATATCTGACTGCTCGTAGTTCGAGAAAATTGATATGGAAGGTTTGTTCTGTCAAGGACCATTTGCCCTGTGCTGTAGTATTGCCCAAATGGGCTCCCCAGCCCAAAAGGGAAGCGTCCGTCGCAATTGTGAGCGTAGGAGGAGGATTCTGGAAGGGAACACCTGCTAGCATGTTCTGTGGATCTGTCCACCAGCGGAGGGAATTGAGAAGATGGGGTGGAATAGCTACCACTTTGGAGAGCGGGTCTCTGGAAGGCTTGTAGGATGTTGCCAGCCATGATTGTAGACTCCTCATATGGAGTCTGGCGAGCTTGACTACGTACGTCATAGAGGCCATATGTCCGAGAATTTTGAGGCATTCGCGTACTGTCATGGTAGGGGTTAGACATGCTGTATTGATCAGATCGCAGATGGTAACGAACCTGTGCTCGGGTAGGGTAGCTTTTGCTGCTACTGTGTCGAGGTAAGCACCTATGAACTCTAACCTCTGAGTTAGAAGTAGAGAGGATTTTGCGTGGTTTATAGGAAAACCCAGGTTGACCAAAAGGTGCATTGTGGTATCGGTCATGGTCTTGGTTTCTTGGAAGGAGGAACCTTTTATGAGGCAATCGTCCAAGTACGGGTATATCATGACCCCCTGACGACGGAGTGCGGCCATTACGACAGCTAGGGTTTTGGAGAAGACCCTTGGAGCGGTCAAAAGGCCAAAGGGGAGCACTCGGTACTGGTAGTGTTGGGTACCTATGGTAAAACACAGAAAACATCTGTGAGCAGGGTGGATCATGATATGGAAGTAGGCATCCTGGAGGTCAAGAGCCGAAAGTCAATCTCCTTGATCGAGTGATGGGATTATTGTCGCTAAAGTTACCATCTTGAAACATTGGTAGGTGATATACTTGTTGAGTCGCCTCAAATCCAAGATGGGTCGCCATCCTCCACTCTTCTTCTGGGTTAGGAAGTAGGTTGAGTAGAATCCTCGACCTTGGAACTCTGGTCCATAGTGGACTGTAGGGTGGTACGGGAGATATTATGACCCTTTTGCATGATGTTCAGTAGGGTCGGTCACTTGTGTTCCGGGAGGTGTGGGAGAAGGTCCTGCAACTTGGAATAGTTAGTGTGGTTGTAGTCAGCAAGCATGGCAGTGTAGTTTGATGCTCTAAGGAGCAGAGTAGCAGAGGTGTAAACTTTACGACCCATGATGTCAACCTTTTTATGGTCTCTGTCTTGTGGGGTATTTCTAAAATTAGGCTGTTTACCCTTATGTCGAGCAGAGTCCACCACTAGTGAATTTGGAGGGGGATGAGTGAAAAGAAAATCCATATCTTTGGGAGCGATGAAATATTTGCGGTCAGCTCTTTTGTTTGTGGAGGCAACAGGGGTTTGCCAAATGACGTCGGACAGATCCATGATGGCTTCATCCATGGGGATCGCTATCCTAGAGGCGATAGGAGGTTGCAACATGCGCAGAAAGGGATAATGTTTCACCTGGACCTCCTGAAGGTCTTGTTGTTGTGCCAAAGCCACCCTCTTGAACAGGTCTTGAAATTTTTTGGCGTCATCGCCTGGTGGTGAGGTTTCCATTGTGATTGCGTCATCCGGAGACGACGATGAATTATGCAAGGGAGACCTATCTTCCCCCTCCAAAAGGGAATCCTGTATGTCGGAGCGAGGTGGAGAGGCCGGTTCAGTAATGGGAGCAGTAGAGGATGGGAAGGCCGGTGATGGCCTGGAAACAGTAGAAGGAGCGCGACGGTGGTTCTTTTTTCGATGTGGCTGCCAAGGTTGTCATTGAGTGGCATAAGGCGGTGGTGGATAGGCATGCTGTGGCGGAGGAGGGAGCTATGCGTACTGCACTGTAGCAGGTTGCCAGGATGGTTGTCTAGGTGTCGGACTAGAGTGTTGCGAGGAAAACCTGCTTCTAGACCCGGTGCCTGTTTCACTTGGGGAACGAGAAACCACAGAGGATCGTCGAGACAGTACAGAATGAACAGAAGAGCCTGGCGAAATCGGTGCCGAAGAAGTATGGCTCCGTGCGGGTGAACGGTGCCGACTGCGGCCCTCTCTCGGTGCCGAACGGTGGTGTCTATCTGGTACCAAGGATGGCATCGGTGCTGAGGTTGTTGTAGATGCCGGAGGCACCATGGGTGCCGGAGGTGATGGAGAAATGGCAACCGGCTCCGGTGCCGGGCATTCAGGTGGTGGGGCATCGGTGCGTGGCTTCTTTGGTGCGGGCATCGGTGATGGTTTCGGATGTTGCTTCGGTGCCAATCAGTCAGAACCCTGGCCAGCTGTTACAGTCAGAGTCTCGTGTGGCCCCGGTGCCATAGGTTGGGTGCTGCTGGCCTCTGCTTCGGCTCCGAGTGGGCTCTCTTATGAGTTGGCACCGACTTACGCAGCACCGTGCCCGAAGTCCCCCGTTTCTCTCCGGTGCTGACTCATGCGGCCATCGGTGCCGAGGGTAGCGAAGGGGTTGGGGAAAGGCCAGTTTTCGAGGCCATATGGCCGGAGTGGGTAGAGGGACAATTTTTATCCATACCCTTACTCCATGCCGCTGGTTTGGGAGCTGCGGGAGAGTCCTCAGAAGAAGGGCGAAGGGACTTCTCGTAAAGGAGCATCTTGAGTCTATTGGCTCGGTCACAGCGCGCTCTCGCGGTGAGTTTAAGGCAGTGGGAGCACTTGTGCATCTGGTGTGCCTCTCCCAAGCACTTTATACATTTAGAGTGTCCGTCAGAGACGGGCATAGCATCGCGGCATGCCTCATATCGCTTAATGCTGGGCGAGCCGAGCATGAGGCGCCCGGGGGAAAAGCGGTGGGCCGCAACAGAAGAATTTTTTTTTTTTTAAACAGGCTGGGTAAGGAGAAAAGGGCTAAAAAAACCTTGGATGCTGAGGAAAACTAGGGAGTTGAACAGGTTTTTATCTATTTTTAAACAGAAAACGAGGAGAACTCAGTGGCTCCGTCTGCTGCTGAGGATGGTAGAGAAGAAACCGAGGAGCCGCGCCACGCAGGCGCCTTAGGATTCCAACGGCACTAGAGGGAGCTCTGGCACCTGCGCGGCAGAAACTGCTGGAAAAAGTCTCCAGTCGCTGGCGCAAGGACGCACCAGCACCCAGAGTGGAGCACCCACAGGGACCACTCAAAGAACTAACCATTTCCCAAAGTACCCAGCCAGGAGGTCCAGATGATGTTACCAAAGAATAACTGGAGTATCCCAAAACAGTTATCCCGCATCTTCACAGCAAGTCCGTTATTTCGGGCTCACTATTCTGATGTCTCTGTAAACCTCATTCTACAAGGAGTAAGGGACATTTCGTAATAGCACTTTATTTCACAATTTGTCACTGTGTAGACAGCGCCAAATGACAAAATAAGCTATTTCAAAATAGCATTGAAATAAGATACGTAATTTGCATAGCTCCAATTGCATATCTTATTTTGAGTTACGGTGCAGGGTAAATGCACCCTAACTGTCGATCATTATGCATCAAAAACCCACAAACTGAAAGAAGATGCTGCTGAAGAGGAAGAGAGAAATAAAAGACCATTAATCACTCAACTGTTTCATAGGCTGTAGTCAAAGCAGTAAATGAGTCCCAGATGGATTATAAAAATATTGTAGTAATTGACACTGGCAATGCTAGTTACATGGAAAAGGCATTTTATTCTGTCTTTTCCATGCTTTTTCCAAATTCTGTACATACAACCTGTTTGGTGCATATTGTTAATTTAATTGGTGAATCATTTAGAAAGCCTTTTCAGCTGGTAGATACATTTGTACTGTGTTTCAAAAACATATTCTATAACTCTGAGAGTAGGAAAGTGAGATACTTCCATTGCATAAACTAGAAACTACAAGAGTAGTCTCCAGATATCAAAGAAACTATGCCTCCTAGCCAGGGGTGAAAGCAAACCCAGGGACTTTACTGCTGCACCCTGCACTAAGCCCAGTGTCCTGAGCAGGAAGGAGGTGGCTCTGGGCCTCCAAAAGGTGCAAGGCTGAGAGCTGAAGGGGCAGGGCTGAGAGCAGTCTACCCCCATCCTCAGCCAGTTCTTCACAGCCAGGGGCCAGGAGCACCAGGACTGTAGCCATGGAAGCCAGGAGCCTTGGAGCTGCAGCTATGATTTGAAGGACCCAGGGCTCCCAGCCACTGTTGCAGCAGCTGGAAGCCCCAGGCTCTTTTAAATTGTGAGGCCCTAGGGTAGCTGTCCCTTTTGCTCCCACTGTTGGCTGCCCCTTTTGCCACTGGGCACAAAAGGCAGTGAAACTCTGACACAGCAGCACTGCTAGACCCTACCCATACGGCTGCAATGGCGGGGGGAGGGGGGGCAAAAAGTCAGGTATGTGCAGGTCAATCCGGTGGCTAGTTCTTACTGATGTGCCAAACTGGCCCACTTTCACCTCTGCTCCTAGTCCAGGTATAACATGCTGGAACAGCTGATTTCCATGCTGTCCATTATAATTCTAAGAACTTTCAGTTTTATAAAAAGCTGTTTGGGGCAAATTATTCAGAAAATGCAGTATGACCCAACTAATTGTGCATTGTTGAAAATACAGATTATCTGTACAATATAGGGCAAAAAAATACAAAAGACATAATTTCACAGAAAGGGTGTGTCTAGACTACAGGGTTTTTTCAAAAAAAGTGGCCTTTTTTCGAAAAAACTTCCCCTGCGTCTACACTGCTGCCGCGTTCTTTCAAAAGTAAATAGAAAGAACGTGGCAGTTTTTTCAGCTGCGGAAAACCTCATTTTACAAGGAATAACACCTTTTTTTGAAAGTGCTCATTCAAAAAAAGGTGCTATGTAATGCAAACTGTGCTTTTTCGAAAGAGAGCATCTAGACTGCTTGGGTGCTCTCTTTCAAAAAAGCGGCTTGCTTTTTCGAAAGTACCAGCTGTAGTCTAGACGCTTTTTTTCAAAAGAGGCTTTTTCGAAAGTATCTTTCGTAAAAGCCTCTTTTGAAAGAGGCTTGCAGTCTAGACATAACCTTAGAGACTAGATTTCAAAGTATATGATGTGTCTTTCACGTCTGTGAATTTGGTAGGGCCCTATCTATTAACAGTTATATGTTTATTTTAACAATGATATATCATCTTTGAACAATTTAATATGAAATCTAGAAAACTTTATAATGCAAACCAATGTATTCTTTTATTATAAAAATTATGGATTTTAGTGCAGTCCTACAAAGCTGCTTACTAGTTGAAATAAAAAACAATATCAGAAGGTGATATGAACCAGTGAAAACAGCAAAATACCACTATACTAACCTGAATTTTTTTAATTACTATAGGTGTATCCTGGTCCCATACACGAGACAAACCACCATCAGTAATATATGCCTTACACGCTGTAACCATTTGATTGGTAACCTAGTACATAAAAATGAAAGACAAACTTTGTTAATCTCCAAAAATGTATTTTATTACACCTTTAATTAAACATATTATATACATACAATTGGAACTTTTCAAATCACATTTAGGTAAACTATCCTAACATATGTGACTTTAGGACAACACTACAGTACTTTAGATATTTTTAAACCCTGATATAATATTTGAAAAAAGTCTCAGACATAAAAGAAAAAGATATTTGTTCATAATTCTGCTTCTGAAGAGGTCACACTAACAGGATCATTCCTGGATCTTAGTTTCCCACCACTAGACAAGCAGAATTACTGAAGTATGAGAATTTTTACCCATAATGGCAATGGTAGCTGTGTACTATGTGAGCTAGGACTTCCGCTACAAAACATCCATCACAACCCCAGGTGTGTATATCTATCTACATACATCATAGCCACAGACTCATATGTATGTGTAAAATACACATTCACAAAATGTCACTAGCCAAAATTCAAGAAAAGACGACACCATGTTTTAAACATACATACACAGAGTCCCTCCCCTCCCCCCAGTGTTCCAACTAGAAATGTCTGCATCCATTGGCAATGCCCTGAGAAAACAAATGTGGTGTCTTGTGTGCTTGAGTTTTAGTGAGTAAAACTCAGAAATTCTGGATAGGGTACTCTAGGCCACTACCTTTTTAGAGTCCCCACAAAGAAAGAGTCCAAGTAAGCTTTTAGAATAACTGAGGCTATGTCTACACTACGGGGCTTTATTGGAAAAAAGTACGCAAACTGCGGAGTGCAATTTGTGTACCTTTTTCCGATAGCTTTTCGAAAGAGGCTTTTCTGAAATTTGGCCGCCTACACTGGGCCAAATTTCGGAAAAAAAACCCTCTTTCAGAAGAGCCCTTATTCCTCGTGGGAGGAGGAAGACAGGGCTTTCGAAAGAGCGTGTCTGCTCTTCCGCAAAAAAAAAAGTGGAAGCACAGATGCCTTCCCTGGATGTGGCGGAGTGGTATTCCGGAAAAACCCTGTCATCTAGACATAGCCCCAGTGAAAGAACCTGGGAAGAGCCCTGGAGAAGCTGGGTATGTATCATGACAAAGAGGGGTATCATTTGGCCAGACAACCAGACACAGACAAAACTCTTATGGGTCTGGTACTGTTAGAAGACAGTACCAGACCTATAAGGTTAAAACTAGAGTGCATTCACACTTGAAACTGCCACTTATCTTGTCCATCACCGAAGCTCTTGGAAAAAAGAGGGTAGTAACTCCACTTTTACACTGCTACAGTCCCTTCTCTTTTTGCATGTTGAATAGTATTTGTGGACAAGGAACTATTATAAAGATGACATAATATAGACCTTTGTGAGCCTAATAAAATACTGTAAGAAACAAAATTCAGTTGCAATGCCTGATATTTTCTTTGTTTGTGCTTGATTAATTTTATAGCATGAAAAGAGAAGTGTTTTATATTTGGTAATGGGCTTCATAGTTTTATAACATCCTAACCATTTTTATCAAGCTACCTGGTGCATGAAGTAAAACAAGTGTTTCTGTAATGTCATATTCAGAGCTGTTTGTTTTCATCACAGTTTATATAAATGCATCCCTAACATGAATATGCTTACCTTTATAAACAACGATGTCATTCTCTCTGAAGTATTGTAATACCGTGAAACGCTGTGAATCATTCGTATCGCATTAATCAAATTTTGGATTCCATGTGCCATTGACACCTAAAATACAGATTTTTTAAAAGAAACTTAGGAGATCTTCTCTCCCCTTACAAAGTTTCCTATTCATAACTTCTAAAATACATTTTTTCTTCAGTTAATCTATCAGTCTTAAAGACCTTGTTACATCTTGCACAGAAGTAAACTTATTTAAAGTTTCTTATTATAAAAGCAGTCAGGCTCACAAAATTATGATTAAAGTAGTTTTAATATGGTAAACCTCATACATACTCTGTCAGTGGTCAAACTAATGAGAGGTGTAGTTATGCATATTTTTATCTGATGACTGTAGTTTGGACACTGAAACACAATCTATAGGTTTTTCTTACTTTTGTCAATGCAAAAGGTTGTGGAATCAGTCAGTTGTTGATTTTAATACTCTTTCTGGCCAACTCTACTCTCTCTTTTAAGGCCTAGGGTCTACACTAAATAAAGTTTTTGTAGTTGACATTTTTGTCCCCCCCCCACAGTATAATTATAAAATATCCTACATATGCACATATAAAAGCTTCTCAGTTGTTTATCAGTCATGGTACAAGCTGTGCTGAGTAATCTAGGGGCTTTAAGGGTATGAAGTGGAACATTTACTTGTCCCTGGTGCTTACATGGCTCTATGGTAAAGACCGTGCTGGAGAGGCCCTTCTTTTAGCTGAAGAGTGTGTGCCGGGAAGTGGCTCAACATTTCTCGACCCTGGCCAGGTCCAAGCAAGTGATGGAAGGCTCTGACTGCGGCTGGAGCGCCTTATAAAAAAGGAGCCTCATTTCTCTGACATGCCTCGCTCTAGCTGTTAGCTTAGAACAGTGGGGGCACTTTTGTGGAACATGCGCTTCCCTGAGGCAGCAAATACATGAGTGCCCATATGAAGGGGGCATAGGCTCCTGGCAAGTGTCGCATTTTTTGAAGCCAGGGGAACCTGGCATCATGTGATTTGTCCATAGTTTGCCCTTGTTTGTTTTTTTAACTATAGAATGAATGAATGAATGAATGAGAAGTTTAACTAATTACTACAACTACTGACTACTAACTAACTAGAACTCAATTTCTTGTATGACACAATCTGAGGAGAAAGGAGCTCACTCCGTCTGTGACTGAGGGTGGCAACCTGGCGGGGGCCGGACCATGCACGCAAAAAGAAGGAGCGAACAGCATGAGGCGCCTGACGTGCATGTGCAGTCCAGCTGACTACTGCTAGGGAAAACTCTGATCTGCAGCACCAGGACGACCCAACAGTAACAGTGGAGCATCCACAGGGACATCACTTAAAGAAAAACGTGGCTTTCCACAGGCGAAAGTTGTGTAGCTATTGCTGATCGTTCCAGGTCTGCATCACAATATCCCACCAGTCTGAGCTTTTCTCACAGTGCCAGAACCGGCGTTCCACTATGTCCAGAGCACTGACTGGCAGGTGCGCTAGCATGAACATCAGGTCTTGCCTAAGCAGCACCTCCATGCCACACCAAGCTTTGTCCTCCTCCTCTTCCAGTGGTGCAACATGCATACGCTCTTGAAGCACAGTGCCATGAGGCATACCACGACACACATGAGCATGAGGAGAACGGGGAGAAAACAAAGTTCTTGCAGTCTCTTGAAGAGAAGCAATTTTTTTTCTTTTAACGATAATGAGCTAAGCAGAACTATGGAGACTATTTATATGGAGAACTATCTACAACTAACTATAAACTAAGAACTAACTACTAAGGTAAGTATGCCTGAGGTGAGAGTTTGAAGCTCCGTCTGTGACTGAGGACGGTTAGTGAAGAACTGAAGGGGGGGGTCGGGCCGCGCGCATGAGGTGCCTTTCACATGCATGGCCCAACGGGGAAACTGCTTGCAAAGCTCCGAACTGCATCTCCAACAGTGGAGTACCCATCGGGACATCATCCAAAGAAGGACTATGATTTCTTGGATATAATTGTGTGGTTATTGTATGATTGTTGGCACGTGATGGATTTTTAATAAAAGCCACTGAATTTAATTATATAAACTTTGTAGTGTACATAACATTTTTGTGTGTTTTAGTTCCTAATAAAAGTACTTGCTATTTGAGGAAAGGCAAAATAGATCTTCACAATGGTTAATAAAATACAAATTTTAAAAATGTGTGGATCCTATAAGAATTTAGATTTAATTTCTATGCAAAGAAGTTACAGAAATGAATATTTCATTGCATGCAGCCCAATAAAATGGTTTAAAAAGTTACACAATTGTTTAGAAAAATTTTTTGAAGTAGAGTATTCCACAAAGAAGATTACTTCTGTCCTAAAGTATACTCCTTTTCTGTGCATTCTACATTAATATTTAAACAATCACAAAAGGTATACTTACAAGATCATAGTTATAAAGAGGTTGACATACTTTTTCAAGTGTGTATAAATATCTCACATTATCTTTTGATTCATTTGCAGTGTCTGTGATTCTGGCATCCAACTCACGCCACAGCTAAAGGAAAAAATACCCGTGATTCTGGCATCCAACTCTCACCATCTCTAGAGGAAAAAGTACTAAAAAAACTTCATACATGTTTCATATTGTTGCCAACATACAGATGTGCAGAATATACACATTTATAAAAACTTTTCCATAACTGTTGTTCTTTGAAATATATTATACATGTCCATGCCATTGTAGGTGAATGGGTGTGCCCTCTGCATGGATATTGAAGGTTTTTCTCTCAGCAGTACCTGTTGGAGAGATTTGAGTGCCCTCTGTTGCTGTGCACTACTGTGTGCTGTTTTGAATGAATGGAGCCACTTCTGAATGAACGGAGCCATTCCTTTGTATCAGACAGAATCCAATACAGAGGGCAGGCTGGGTAGGTCATGGAAAGGGCACACGCAACACATCTCAAAGAACAACAACTACAGAAAGGTAGGTAATAGGTTTTTTCTTCAGATGATTGCACATGTCAATACCACTGTCACTAACAAGCAAACACCCATGGGGTTCGATTCAGAGTCTATCTGAAAAATGATCACAAAACAACCATTTGAAACTGGCATTGTGTCTGGTCTTATGGGTACTGGCATAATGAAAAATGAAAGTGTGCAGTGATTATGACATGGTGCACTCACAGAAGTCCCCTTGGGATTGTTCCCCAGTGTGCTGATCATGCCACTGACATCTGCCTTCTTGCTCTCTATGCTCCCCTGCTGGACCAGATCCACTGGTCTCCCCCAGACAAGGAACAGAGTTGGGGTAACTGCTGATCTAGCCCATCTTCCATTCCTTATAGTATTGGTCTCCAACCTTTCTACACCCAAGATCACTTTTTGTATTTAAGGATAACCTGTGATCTACCCTGTTGCCTTCCCTGAAATCTCATCCACCCTTTCTCACTTTCACTGGGCTGGAGTGGGGGGTTGGATTTCAGGAGAGGGTGTGGGGTCTGGGCTGGAGCCAACGTACTTGCAGTGTGCGAGGGAGCAAGATATTTAGTCTCAGCAAATTGACAAAGTAATTCCAGACCTCTCATATTCAGAACCTTGAACTCTTCAGTCCACTCCATTTCACTAATGAATTCCCTCAAATTAAAGTTTGCCATTTTGAAATCAAGGACTTTAGATGCAGACCTCTTTTTGTTTACCCTTCCATTTAGTTTAAAGTGAAGTAATTCATGATTACTCAAACCAAGGGTCGTCCTCTTTAACCAGTTCTTTTATGAGGTGCTCGCTACTTATCAATACTAAATCTAATGTGGCATTAACTTCTGTCGGTTTGGTTACCATTTCATGAAGAAATCCGTCAGCAATCACATCCAGGAATATCAGGGCCAACCATTACTAGTAGCACATGTCCTCCAATCTATATCTAGGAAATTTAGTTCTCCCATAATCACATAATTCCTACTAGTAATTATTTCATTAAAATATTAAGAGTATCTCTATCCCTAGTTAAAATGGATCATGGATCTATGGCCATAGTGCGAAGAGAATAATAAAGCGACAGCAAGGAACCTGTCTTGAGGTAGATAGACTCATGGTGTGGTGGAGTCTAGACAGGCACTGATAAATTTTATGATTTGGGAGAGGTGGATCAAAGATTTATCCCAGTTTATCTAGAGGCCAAGCTTCTGAAAACACCATATTGTCGTTGTCATACACACTGCCTTGGTCTGCAATCTGGCTTTAAGAGGGCAGTAGTTGAGGTAAGGGAAAATAATTATTCCCATGGTGTGAAGATGGGTTGTGACTACTGCCAGGCACTTTGGAAAAGATCCGAGGTGCTACAGATAGGCCGAAGGGTATGATTTGGTATTGATAATTGTCTGAGCCTAGTGTAAATCTCAGGAATCTCCTGTGAGCAGGATATTATCTACAAAGTCCATTAGTTGGGAACAGTTCTTAAAATCATACTTGGCAAGTAGAGCCAAGTAGTCTGAAATCCTGAACTGAAGTGTCGAGGATGCGTATGCTTTGCAGCCAAAGAAGTCAAGCCTCTTGCTGTCCTTATCAGATAGCGTAGTGCAGAAGCATTGCTGCTTCACACGCTGATGTGTGGCTTCCACCACCAAGGTTCAATGTGAGGTGAGTAAAGGGGAATTCTGAATCCTTAGCAGGTACACAATACTTCTTGTCCGCCCTCCTGCACTTGGTGGTATAAAGGCAAGAGTCTGCCAGATGGTATTGGCAGGATCCAAAATAGCTGGACTGATTGGAAGAGCTATTTTGCCTGATGGTGATGCCTGAAGGATATCCATGAGCTCATGCTCAGGCTCGGATACTTCCTCCACAGCAAGCTTACCTCCACTACTACACACTTAAAGATCTCATGAAAGTGCATGAAGTTCTCCACTGCAGAAGGTGGTGGAGGCATTACAGCCTCATCTGGTGAAGATGAGGAATTGGTTGGAGGTAAGGCATCTGGATTTGTACCTTATGCTCCTCTGTGACCTGAGATTGATGCACAGACACAGTTATGTTTGGTATGTAGAAACTGCCCTGATTGTATGGGCAGGGCTGCACGTTATAATGCCTCCTGTAGGAGCTCAACAGGCCCCAATATGGCCATTGCGCTCGATATAGTGGGGGGGGAGGCATCCAAGGATGTCCATACCAGAGGGAACTTGTGACCCCTTTGGGTCATAACATGGTTTGTAATTACACACTGGAGGACTATGGTGAGGGGAGAAGGAGGCTTGTATGCCCTCATCATTGTCACTGGGAAAGTGTGATGGTGCTGGTGATATAATTTGTGATGGCACAGGCCTGGGCAAGATGTTGGTGCCAAAGAGTGGCAACTCAGAAACAGATGTTACAGCCAGGTTTGCGTGCCACATATAAAGCAACGATGCAGCAAGGATTGGCACCAGTATCTCTAGAATCAGTATGTATGGTGCCAACAGAGTAGTCTGTGCAGAAGGGAGGGAGTATTAATATGTCTAATATGACCAGTGCCGATGCCTTGGTCAGTGCCAATGATGCTTTCAATGCCATTGGTGCTGTCGATATGTGTTGCAGTGCCAATGCTGGTGCTGATGTGGTCGTCGGTGCTGAAGCCTTTGACGCTACTGACTTGGCTTGCAGCTTAGACCCTGAGCCAGTACCTCAGCCAGCAGATGGTGACACAGTGCCTGAGGTACAAGGGACATCATAGGTGGTGATGTATGAAGACCTTTGTGCTGTTGCTTTTGTGAGGGGACTATTTCTTAGCAGAAAGGTCTCTGAGCCCCTGAGGAGCTCCTCTTTTTTGGTGCCTTCTTGCCATGAGGAGAACCTGGGGGTGATCATACCACCCTAGGTTATGATCCCGGGCCAGAAGTAGGGATGTAAAATTTCAATTAATTGGCTAATCAAATAGTTAATGGAATTTGCATCAACTATTCGATTAGCTGATAAGGGCACTTGCACCTTTGAAATGTAGCAACAGCCCTGGGTGGGGAAGCGACTAGTCGACTAGCATGTCGACTAACCGATAATCAAATGCTTATCGGATAGTCGACTAATCTTTAACATCCCTAGTCAGAAGCAGGATGGAGATTCTTTTCTAAAAGAATCATCTTCAGACAAAGATCTCTATCCCTCTGAGCCCTGGCCTTAAGTTTGCCCACTTGTAGGAGTGGGATTTTATATTCGTATTTTAGGTTTAATAATGTAGTAATGTATGACTTAATTTTATCCTGCCAGACACCCTTTTTTTTTTAGTTTTCCCTCACTTTTTCCAAATGCTCTGCAGCTACACTTAGATGACTTTTTTCTATCTCAAGCTCTTGCATATATGCTCCCAAATCAACCTGCTGCAGCGTACACAAGTGAAACTGCCACTGCCAAACCATCCTTCTGCATTCATTCCTACCTGTTACAGGTATCCTCCAGATATTTGGCCACTGCCACAGAATCCACATCCTTCCTTTGGTTCTTAAGATCTTGACACCCTTCAGTGTACCCACGACCTTCCCAGTGTATATGGCTGACTCGGGGTATTTCCCCAGGCAGACAGCCCCCCGTAGTCAAATACCACTTCACTCCTGGTTGTTATTTCTAATTATTTTAAGATCTCATATTTGCCTGTGCCAGTGCTGGGGCTTATGATCTTAACCTGTTCCGGGCCAGAGGGAAAGACGCTAAGCCTCCCTCTGTATTACTCAGCCTACTACCACCGAGGGTTCATACACCAAACATAAAAATCCATCCCAGGATCAGAGCGAGAAACACTAAATTCTCCTCTTGTGCTCAGTCTTGCTACGGCTGAGGGTGTATGCACCTAAGATTTTTTGGTTTGGAGCGAGGATCTCTAAGTCCTCCTCCTACTGCCCGACCTTGCTATGACCAAAGGTGTGTATACCTTGTAATCATTAATAATTCTTAATTCATAAAATAACAACAATTAATACAATATCTCTATGACCTGGTATCTCTATGACCGGGGGTGTGCACACCTGAATGATAAATCACCTTTAAGTTTATGGTATACCTTTTTAGCAGTACTGTCAATAATTACAGCGCATATTCTTCCCCCTTAGCATTCTCTACCAAAAATGTTATGCTTAGAAGAAGCACACGGGATCTTTTCAGGGGGATAAGGCAACACGCCACATTTATTGAGAATACAACAGTTAGCATATGCTTTTCAGTCACACTCACACTCACACACACACACACACACACACACACACGCCATGCACACAGTCCCACCAGTCAATGAGGAAGTTATTCACTTTGTGTAGTAACGATGGTTCTTTGAGATGTGTCCCCGTGGGTGCTCCACTCTAGGTGTCGGGTCCATCCCAGCACCACTGGTCAGAAGATTTCACAGCCGTGTTTGGCCGGACTGCACATGCGTGCAGCAGTGCGTGGCGTTCGCGCCCTTTCTAACGTTCGCAGTCCGGCCCCCCCCCCCTCCAGTTCCTCTCACCACTCGGTCTCTGAAACGAGAAACAAGAGAAGACCCAGAGCGGGGAGGAGGGCGGGACATGGAGCACCCACGGGGACACATCTCAAAGAACCATCATTACTATACAAGGTGAGTAACTTCTTCTTCTTCGAGTGGTCCCCGTGGGTGCTCCACTCTAGAGGTATGTCTACACTTGCAGCCTATTTCGGAATAGGGCTGCAAATGTAGGCATTCAGAATTGCAAATCAAGCCCGGGATTTAAATATCCCTCGCTTGATTTGCAGCTTCCCGGCCGGGAATGAGGTTTAACACAGTTCGAAATAGGGCTTTATTTCGAATGCCCGTTTCACTGCCGTGTGTAGACGTGGGCAGTTATTCCGGGCTTGTAAATTTCAAAAATGGCGCCTGGCTGGGAAGATGCAAATCAAGCGTGGGATATTTAAATTCCGGGCTTGATTTGCAATTCCGAATGCCTACATTTGCAGCCCTATTCCGAAATAGGTTGCAAGTGTAGACATACCCTTGGTGACTGTATAGCAGTGGCCGGAAAGCGCTCCAGGTCAATTAACTTTTGCAGTAGATAAGACTGCCAAAGCTACCGGGTAGTCCTCAGCCCAGCGTTGCACTATAGCGTAGTGTCTCATGAATGAAGTACTGGAAGTCCATGTGGCTGCCCTACAAATATCTGCTTGTGGAAACCCCCGGCAAAGGCCGTGGAGGTTGCAACCGCTCTAGTGGAGTGCGCTCGTGGTTGAGAAGACAGGGGTCTGTCTCGAATGGAGTGGCACGTGGTTATGCATAGAGTAATAAGCCTGGTGATGCGTTGACTGGAAAGCGCAGTGCCTTTGGACCGCTGTGCCGTTAATACCAAGAGCCTGTCTGTTTGCCTCCACTGACAGGTTCTGTCTATGTAAAAGGAAAGAGCGCGGCATACATCGAGCATATGGAGCAAGGCATCCTTATTTGATGCACGCAGCTTAGGGTAAAACGATGGGCTCGTTGATGTGAAAGGACGAGCAGACCTTGGGAATGAAAGCTGGATGTAGTCGCAACGTCACCGAGTCTTTCGAGAACAAAGTGAAAGGGGGGTTTGCCATTAGAGTCCCCAACTTGCTGACTCTGCGTGCTGATGTAATTGCAAGTAAGAAAGCAGTTTTCATAGTTAGCATCTGGAGGGGCACAGAAGCTAGAGGCTCAAAGGGAGGATACATAATGGTATCCAGCACTAAATCAAGGTTCCAGGATGGTGGAGGTGGTCTTCGAGGTGGACTTAGATTCATCAGGCCTTTGAGGAACCGTTTAGTGGTCGGATGAGAAAACACTGAGGAGCCCTCTATGGGGCAATGGAAAGCACTAATGGCTGCCCGATGTACCTTCAGGGATGACAGTGAAAGGTTCAAATTTCGCAAATGAAGAATGTATTCAAGGATTTGGTGTAAAGGAGAAGACAAAGATTGGACATTATTATGGAGGCACCAGTGAGAGTATCTGCGCCATTTAGCCAGGTAGGTATTGCACGTGGATGCCTTTCTGCTGTGTATCAGTACTGACCTGACCTGCTGTGAACAAAGGTTTTCGTCTTGTCCAAGCTAGTCAGCAGCCATGCCGTTAGGTGTAATGCTTCTAGCCTGGGGTGTAGGAGAGAGCCTTGCTCTTGAGAAAGGAGATCTCGGCAAAGAGGTAGAGGCCAGGGTGGCCGTCGTGACATTCTGTGCAAAAACGGATACCAAGCTTGCCTGGGCCAAGCTGGAGCTATTAAGATTACAGTTGCTGCTTCCGTTCTGATTTTCTCCAATGTCCTGGGAATGAGGACTGTTGGGGGGAAGGCGTACAGGAGTGACTTTCTCCAAGTAGTTAGCAATGCATCGCCGAGAGAGCCTTTGCCGATCCCTGCCCTGGACCAAAAGAGGAGACACTTCTTTTTGCTGGTTGTTGCAAACAGATCCACTAGTGGTGTTACCCATGTGCGGAAAATCGTTTGTAGTACGTCCACTCTTATTTCCCACTCATGATCTATGGGAAAACGCCTGCTGAGGGAGTTGGCAATGACATTGACTGCGCCAGGTAAGTAGGATGCTGTTATGGTGATGTTGTTCTGTATGCACCAATTCCAACACTGTACCACTTCGGCGCATAGGGAGCGTGATCTTGCTCCTCCCTTCCTGTTTATATAATACATTGCCGCTACGTTGTCCACCAACACCCTGACTGTCCTGTCTTTTAAGTGCGGGAGGAAATGCTTGCATGCCAGAAAGATCGCTCGCAGCTCTAGTAGGTTGATGTGAAGACGTCTCTAGTTATGATACCATTGGCCCTGTATGCGTTTGTTGCCCATGTGAGCCCCCCAGCCGATGAACAAGGCATCTGACGTTATCTGAACGGATGGGTTCGATCGATGGAACGGTACTCCCATCATGATGTTCGATGCAGTCATCCACCAGCGCAGGGACATATGCACATGAGATGGAGAAGATACTAGTTTGTGAATGTTGTGCTTTGCGGGAGCATATACAGTTGCCAGCCAGTGCTGTAGGTTTCTCAAATGGAGTCGTGCATGAGGGACGATGAAAGTGGCGGCAGCCATGTGACCCAGTAGACGAAGGCAGGTATGGACTGAGATTGCTGGGGTCTTGCTGAGTGAGCTGACCAGGTCTTTGATTGCCTGGAATCTGTCCATGGGTAGGTATGCTTTTGCTGTACGGGAATCCAGAATTGCCCCTGTGAACTTTATGTTTTGCATTGGAATCAGCGTCGACTTTTGTTCGTTCAATATCAGTCCAAGGGAGTTGAACACTTGTCTGACAACGGTTACCATCTGCATCGTTTCTTGTTGTGATGCACCTTTTATTAAACAGCTGTCTAGGTAAAGAAATATGACGACTCGAAGACGGTGAAGGTGAGCAGCAATGACGGCGAGGGTCTTTGAAAATACTCTTGGAGCTGAAGCTAGCCCGAATGGAAGGACTCAATACTGGAAATGCTCGTTGTTTATGACAAAGTGCAGGAATCGTCTGTGCGCAGGGTATATGGCTATGTGGAAATAGGCATCTTGTAGGTCGAGGGCAGCGAACCAATCGTTGTCGAGAGCTGGAATGATAGTGGTGAGAGTTACCATTTTGAATCGCTGTTTTCGAAGGTGACGCTTTAATCAGCCTAGATCAAGAATGGGTCTCTAGCCCCCTGTTTTCTTCTGTGTTAGGAAGTAACATGAATAAAACCCTCTTCCTTTGAACCGATCTGGGACCTTTTCTATTGTTCCGATGGATAAAAAGCGATAGGCTTCTTGCCGTAGAAGGTCCTCGTGAGATGGGTCCCTTGAAAGGGACCGGGGTTGGTGGGGTGGTAGGGGGAAAGGATGTGAAAGGAATGGTGAATCCTGATCTTATCACCTCCAATACCCATTTGTCTGATGTTATCGCGACCCATTGGTGGTAATAGGGTCGCAGCCGGTGATGAAATATGGGATTGGTGTCTGCAACAACAACTGGAATATTCGTCATGCCCTTGACAGGGGAGTCAAACCTGCTGCTTAGGTGTCACTGGGTTGCTCGCCCTAGGTGGCTGAGGATGTCTCCGCTGTGGCCTCTGCTTGGGGCGGTTTTGGTCAAATGGACGGTTTTGTTGCCTACGAAATTGGTAATCATAATGTCTTTGATATGGAAAGTTGTGTCTACGCCGGAAAGGTGGAACATACATACCAAGCGTGCATAAGGTGGCACGTGAGTCTTTCCCATTGTGGAGCACATCGTCCATCTTTTCTGCGAACAGCTTAATCCTGTCAAAGGGAAGGTCTTTGATTTTGGATTAAAGTTCTCTGGGAACAGCCACTGTGGCGAGCCATGAAGATCTTCTCCTGGACACCACTGTTGCCACTGCTCGCGCCACCGTGTCAGCAACATCCATAGCTATCTGCAAGCCTGCCCTGGAACATGCATAACCTTCTTGTAATATTGCCCGCAGGAGCACCTTATCAGTCTCAGAAATTCTTTGTGCAATTTCCATTCGCTTCGCGATATTATCGAAGCTATGGTTCGAAAGAAGCGCTGCATAATTTGCAATACTGAGGAGCAGCGTGGAGGATGAGTATACTTTTCAACCAAATATGTCCAGTTTTTTTGCATCCTTGTCTGCTGTTGAATTTTTTATCTGCGGGTTTTTCGCTCTCAGCAAAGCCGCATCCACCACCAACAAATTGGGTTGGGGGTAAGGAAAAAGGAACTCGGATCCCTTAGGTGATATGAAATATCTTTTCTTAGCTCGCTTTGATGTTGGGGTAGTGGAGGCCGGTGTATGCCAGATTTCCGCGGCTGACTCTAAAATCGCCTCATCTAGCGGCAGCGCTACTTTGGATTGCTGTCTAGGGTGCAAGTTCTTTAACAACTTATACTGCTTCGCTTGCACCTCCGCTAGTTGAACCTCCTGCGATTGCGCCACCCTCTTGAAGAGATCCTGAAATTCCCAGACATCATCTGGGGGTGAAGAATCTCCAGTAAAAACCGCGTCATCCGGAGAAGACGATGCAATGTCCTCTGGGGAAACAGCATGTGGCTGATCGTCGGCGTCCGAGATCTGCCCCTCTTCCGGTTCAGAAAGAATTGGCACCGAGGGGGCGTCCAGAGGGGTTCTCGGGGATTGTGTCCTCTGTTGGGTGGGAGTGGGTGGTGAGTGCTGTCTGTAGTAAGATGAACGGCAGCAACATGAGTGGGAGTGAGATTGCGATCTGCCATGCCTCTCAGACGCGCGGTAACTCCCATGGTAACAATAGGCATATTCAGGAGACAATCTCCTGGAGGAATATCTGCTCCCATGTCTACTATGATAGGATCTGTGAGGAGAATAACTCGGAGAACGAGATCTCTGTGGAGAGACTCGTCTGTACCTATAGGAATGGTGAGACCTCGATCGCCGCCGCGATAAACCCTTCTCTCTGAGGAACGGTGTGGAGATGGGGAAGGTTCCACCGAGAACACTGGCGAAGGAGATATTAAGTGGATCCTAGGGATTGACTTCCAAGCTGCTTTTGTGGGAATTGATGCTGTGGAATGAGTGTGAGCAGTCGGGAGATCCCCTGCTGTGCCGCTATGGTCCCCTTCCCCCGAGAAGGAATGTGAAACCAAGGAAGGTGGAGAGACTCTTTGCAGCCCTGGTGCCGATGTATGAACCAGGTGGGAGTAAGCTCGCTGTGCCAAGTGAGGCGGCTTGCACAGCACCGGGTGTGATGCGGAACGGTTGCCTCCCAACGGAGCCGACTGTAACGTCGGTACTGCATCAGTGTCCCGAGGAGTGCTGTCCTGCCGGTGCCGCTGCCTTCTGTCTGGCATGGTTAGTGAGGGCTCTGACGGTGCTGCTTGCAGCGCCGGAACGCTGGTCCCCAACGGTACCATCTCTGGTGCCAATTCAGCCGCATCCTGCGGTTCCGGGGACAGTGCTGTCTCCAGAGGTTGCAGTGGTGGCAATTGTGGTGCTGAGCGCCTGTGCCCTGAAGGCATCACACTCCGCCTGTGCCCCATATGGGGAGGGGAGGACGGCGGCGGCGCTGATGCCGTGCGCATTGGTGGCTCAGCTGTTCCTGCCACAGCCCGTGAAACTGACTTGGCTGTCTGCCGGCCGATCCCCGATGTACCCGGTCTGTCTCCTTGGCTTACACGAGACAGGGGAACCGCGGGTAGGGAGCGGGCGGGGGCATCTCTTTTCTTCTTCGCCGCCAATGCCCTGGGGGATAATGCCTTCCTCTTTTGAGGCTCAACTGACTCCTGCTGGGAGTCTTGTAAAGGCTGAAGAGCCTTATCACACAAAAGAAGTTTGAGTTGCATGTCCCTATCCCTGCGTGCTCTAGGAGTCAACTTGGAGCAATGAATACACTTTTGCGGGACATGAGACTCTCCGAGGCAATGAATGCAAGCGGCGTGACCATCGGACGCCGGCATTACCTCCTTACACTGGGAACACCGCTTAAATCCCGGTGACCCAGGCATGTTGGTTGAAACTGACACGTAGCACTAACTATTGACGAAATAACCTATCTAAGGAGAATGATCTTCTTTTTTGTTTGTTTGTTTTGTTTAACAGAAACACTAACTACCTAACGATTAACAAAAAAACTAATTAACTAAGAGAGATTTAACTATTTACAACGTTTCTTCACAGAACAGCTATGACTCGGAGGAGAGATCGCAGAGCTCCGCCAGCAACCGAGGACGGTTGAGAGGAACTGGTGGGGGGGCTGGACCGCGCACGTTAGAAAGGACGCGAACGCCGTGCACTGCTGTACGCATGCGCGGTCCA
This sequence comes from Pelochelys cantorii, assembly GCA_032595735.1. Classification (NCBI taxonomy): domain Eukaryota; kingdom Metazoa; phylum Chordata; order Testudines; family Trionychidae; genus Pelochelys; species Pelochelys cantorii. The sequence goes on along the minus strand of CM064328.1, from coordinate 144,451,994 downwards.
GCCGAACACAGCTGTGAAATCTTCCGACCAGCGGCGCCGGGATGGACCCGACACCTAGAGTGGAGCACCCACAGGGACCACTTGAAGAAAAAGTTATAGTTACCAGTCCAGAGTCTGGATCAATCTAGTGGCCAGCCAAATTGATCGCAGAGGGGAGCTGGGCTTTGTTGGTCGCGATCCAATGCTCCTGGAGTTGGTGGCAAGACGAACCCAAAGTTCCATGGCAAAGCACCCTGCTTTTATAATCCTCTTTCCCTGTTGAAGTCTATGGATTCTGCTGTGTCAGTCTGTGACCAGTTACTCCTTAATCCATGTTATCTTTTGATGTTAATATTCCACAACACCTCAGAGAGGTCATCCTGTCCTGGATTGTTAATCAGTTGTCTTAGGGGTGCCAGCCTTCACCTTTAGAGCCATCAGTCTGCCCCTTCCTTAATCACGATGTGCACTGACGATTTTCTGATGCCAATGAGTCTGTCTTCACCCCGTATTCTCCCCCTTCTCTCTTGACCATTTGGCTTTAATGACAACCTTCATACCTTATCTCTTCCTGAAGCATACATCTCTCATTCATACAAACAGCCTTTCACAGAGACCTTCAAAGGTATGTAAACAGCAGTGTTTTATATTGGAGAAAAGCAAAAAGCATTGTAAATTAAACCTTACTAAATCTTGTAATCAAAAAAGTTCACATTGAAGGCCCAGGCCTTCAACATTCCTTTAATCTTATTAACATAGACACAATAGAAGATCCTGACTTTTTCTTACTAAATCTTAAAACAAAGAAAGCTTACTTACTAAACCTTAAAACAAAGAAATGTATATTTAACTAAAGGGCCTAGTGAGGGTCACAAGAAAAAAGGATGGCTAGCAGGATAAAATTAAGTCATACATTACTACATTATTAAACCTAAAATACAAATATAAAATCCCACTCCTACACACTGAGGTCAGTCCTGAGGCGAGCAGTTTTCACCAAGGCATCTGACGCATTGAGAATGTCCATCAGAAACCGGCATTGCCTCTCTGCATGAAACACAGTGCTTGAAACCCCAAAATCCGGGCATATTGATAACAGAAAAAAGTGATTTTTTTAAACTAACTAGCTAATTTACTAAGACTAAGAATAACAACAACAAGAACTAACATAGAAAAAAACAATAATTGAACTTATAAAATTAGTATTTCTTATGAGTAACTGCTATCTGTCTTTTAAGGCAACATTTTGTTGGCCAGCTGCTACTAGTAAAATTCTGACCATGCCTTTATAATGTTTTTTGTAATATATCATTGCTGATAAAATAAGGAAAACTGAGGCAAGACACACAGTATCATAAAGCAAATACTCATATGAAACTCATTCTAGTAATGATGTTATGGATAGTGTCCTTCTTGATTGGTAATAGCTGGAAGGCCACCATCTTTTGTTTACTGTCCAGCATGTTCAGTTGCATAATACCTTCACTCTTGTTTTGTTTTATTTTCTTAGCTGTTTGTGTGTTCTTTCTTCTTTTGATCTGTACATCTGAGGAGGAGGATGTGGGCCAATCTCAATAGACTGGTGAGAGGTAGCCCAAGCCCAGAAATGGCAGTAGTGAGGAAATCACAAGAGGCTTCCCTTTAGACAAGAAAAGCTTCTGTGGAGGTTTGGATAGCAGTACTGCAGTATCTCAGGGAAGTACTAGTACCAAGTACCAAGAAGCTAAGCAAGATTGTTGGGACTGGTATTGTCTTTTGGCGCTACAGATTTTCTTCAGGGGACAGACTCAACAGGCCTGAAGATGCTCCAGAGTCTGCAATTCTCTCCTTGAGAAATGACAAGCATTTTAGGGATGGCATCTCTCCCAAATCATTTGTGGAGTGTCTTCTTCCGTCTTACTTCAGTGCTAAGGAAGAAGTAGAACCTGAAGAAAGTCCAAGTGGGACCAAAGAGCCAGAGATATCACCAGTGGCGCACACTTTAAAAATGTAGATGTATTTGGTGCACTTTCTCCATGTGATGATGCTAATGGGGGGTCAAAGTACTGCATCTATAAGCAAGCACTTAAGTCTAACCACCCTATCTTGTTTTGATCCAGGCTTGAAACCTTTACAGATGTGACATGTGTCCCTAACGTGAGATTCTCTGAAACATTTCAGGCAATTTGGATGGACATTGCTGACTGTCATAGGCTTTGTGCATGTCCAGAAGGACTTAAACTCCAGCAAGAGAAAAAAGGTCAAAAGAAACTGAAAACAGACTCCTACTCCTAAAATTGTATAAAGCAGTCTAAAATTAACCATCACTACTAATTGAGGAACATATACAAAAAAGAATGAGGGTCTGGAATTAATCAAGTCTAGAATTGTTCCAACAAGAGTCAGTGCTAGTAGGAAGGAAAAGAAGGGCAGGGAGGTAGCTTCACTCTCTTATACCAGCATGTAGAGGCATGGAGTGACAGCAGGCATTCAAGCCACACCCTGATGGATACTACTGAGGGGAAAAAATCATCGACATCTGTGCACAGGGAGCATATTTACCTCCTGTAGAGTTCACATATGCAATCACTCAAACTTAATGATATTCAGAAAAAAAAAGTCAAGGCAGACCCTGAAACTATTTTGAGTGAGTTTCAGTAACTGTAATTTATTTCTATATCCTTGGCATTTCTCTCCATATACTGTGTACTATGCCTATATTTTCTTCTTTTTTCTCCTACTTCTCCTCACAAAGACTCCCTCCACGCCATGAAATCAAATAAATATCAAAGTCTAGCTTAAAGCAATCAAAGGAGTTTTAAATAGAACATAATAAGAATTACCTTTAATAGTTTGGAATGTCCAACATTTAGAACATTTATGACAGCTTTGCAACTTGGTCCTTTGATCTGCTCAATAATAAAATTGAATTTAGCAGACATACGTTTCCAGTGTTCTAATTCAGTCAATGGTCCTGAATCATCAGCTTCTTTTCTCATCTGTTCACTCTCAATCAAAACCTGCAATCAATAAAATAGCTTTAACTTTAAAAACAGTTTTTAACTTTAAAAATAGTTTTTACCTCTAGTTTAGATATTTCATACACTATGTAAAGAAATGTTATTTATCCTACAGGAACTATGATTTTCAAGATGTATTATCCACACAGATTCCACTCTTGCTGTGTATGCATCCCATGCACATGAGAATGGATTGTTTGGAATGGCAACTTCCACTGGTGATACCCACCCTTTTTTGAAAGAACCCATACTCCTGAAAAAATGAGGAGTACGGGTTCTTTCGAAAAAGGGGTTTTTTTTTTTCCAAAAGAACCACCTCTAGAGTGTGCTTTCACTTTCGAAAAACCCTTTTTCAAAAAAGCGCTCAGATGCAAATATGGAAATGAAGCACGGGATATTTAAATCCGTGCTTCATTTGCCCTTTCAATTTGCCTCATTTACATTCCTCTTTCGAAAGAGGAATGTAGTTTAGACGTGCCCTTTGTCAGGGACATACAAGCTACAATACCAAGAGATCTGAGACAAGGACCCGGTAGAAGCTCCATGGGTCAGCATATTTACTGGCCAGAGGCCCCAAAGGTACAGATAGAGGAAAAGCTAGCAGCGGAGTTGGCAGTGCAGCAGTTTGCCTGCCAACACAGATTCTTCCTTGTAGAGTAAAGCGAAGTTACTCACCTTGGTGCAGTAACTGTTGTTCTTCGAGATGGTCCCCGTGGGTGCTCCACAGAAGGTGCTGGGCTTGCCCCAGCGCCGCAGGATGGAGACTTTTTGCAGCAGTAGTCCGGCCGGACTGCACATGCACGGGGAGCGTCTCGCGGCTTTTGCGCCCTTTCGCACTGCTCGGTCCAGTCTGAGCCAGTTCCTCGTACCTGCATCAGTATCTGCAACACAAGAAACGGACACAGACTCCGAAGCGGGGAGGAGAGCAGGTAGTGGAGCACCCACGGGGACCATCTCGAAGAACGACAGTTACTGCACCAAGGTAAGTAACTTCACTTTCTTCTTCGAGGAGTCCCCGTGGGTGCTCCACAGAAGGTGTCTGCATAGCAGTATCCCCGCCCCCCCTTAGCGCTGAGGAGATGGGATACAAGACCTCTATCGATTAGCCAAAGAGAGGACTGCAGCTTTACGGATTTATCCGATGGCCACCTTTGCTGAACAGTGTAATGGTCCACAAATGTGTGGCAGGAGGCCCATGTGGCCGATCTACAAATGTCTGCGAGGGGAACCCCTTTGAGAAAGGCAGTGGAAGCTGCTATTGCTCTTGTGGAATGTGCTTTAGGACATGCAGGGAGAGGAATTCCCCGAACCGTGTAGCAGTGAGATATACAATTTACAATAAGGTTAGCCACCCTCTGAGCAGAAATGGGTTCGCCCTTAGAGCATTGTGCTAGGAACAGGAGGAGCCTGTCTGACTTTCGAAAGGGTTTGGTATGGTCCATGTAAAAGGCTAGTGCCCTGCGAACATCTAATGTATGGAGAGCTGCCTCCTTAGGTGAAGAGTGTGGCTTAGGGAAAAACGCTGGTAACACTATGGGTTCATTGACATGGAAGTCAGAACAGACCTTAGGTATGAAGGCTAGGTGGTGTCTGAGGATGACACAGTCTCTTTGGAAGATTGTGTACTGAGGTATGGCCATCAGTGCTGACAGCTTGCTGACCCTGCATGCCGATGTGATCGCCAGCAGGAAAACCACTTTCTGAGTTAGGATTTGTAAAAAGTATCATGGCAAGCAGCTCGAATGGTGGAACAGTAAGGGTTTGCAACACCAAGTCCAGATCCCAAAGTGGTGGTGGCGTATGCAATGGTGGGTTTAAATGTGTTAACCCCTTCAGGAATCTCTTTGTAAGGGGATGCGCAAATATTGAAAAACGCTCAGCAGGCTAGTGGAAGGCTGAGATTGCCGCGAGATGTACTCTGAGTGATGCCAGGGCAAGGCCCGTCTGTTGTAGCTCCGAGATGTAATGCAGTATAGAATGTATGGGGGTGGCTGTAGGGTCCATACGTCGGTCAGAACACCAGATCCTAAATCTGGACCATTTTGCCAGATATGTGGTTCTCGTACTAGTTCGTCTGCTGTGTATGAGAATATTTCTGACAGCTGCAGAGCATTGGGCCTCCGACTCATTTAACCAGCTAGGTACCAGGCTGTGAGGTGTAACATGTGAAGTTGTTGGTGTAGAAGTCGACTGTGGTCCTGAGTGAGTAGAGTCGGAAAGAGTGGCAGTTGGTAGGATGGGTAACATGACAGTTGTAATAGCTGGGGATACCAGTGTTGCCTGGCCCATGCGGGAGCTATTAGTATCACTGTGGCCCGATCTGCTTTGATCTTCTGCAACACCCTGAGAATTAGAGGTATAGGTGGGAATGCATACATCAGTGGTCCATTCTAGTTGATTAGGAATGCATCTCCCAGAGAATGGCGACTGAGACCCGCCCTGGAGCAGTATCGGAGACACTTCCTGTTGTTGCGTGTGGCGAAGAGGTCGATCGATGATATGCCCCGGTCGTGAAATAGGAAGTGGAGCGGTCTGTGGTGGAGCTCCCACTCATGATCCGGTTTGAAATTCCTGCTGAGGGAATCCGCTCTTATGTTGTTTATGCCAGGTAAGTATGATGCCACAAGAGTGATGCCATTGGTGATGCACCAATTCCAAAGTTGGACCGCCTCCGCACAGAGGGATCATGATCGAGCTCCCCCTTGACGGCTGATGTAAAACATCGTGGCCACGTTGTCTGTGAGGATCTTCACCACCAAGTTGTGAATGTGATCGTGGAAGTGTCTGCAAGCGTTGAAGACAGCCCTGAGCTCCAGTAGATTTATATGGAGCAACATCTCGCGAGGTGTCCAACGGCCTTGAATGGAAATTCCATTCATGTGTGCTCCCCAGCCGAGGAGAGAAGCGTTTGTAGTGATTTGGCGGCTTGGAAGCTGAGGACGGAAAGGCACTCAGGATAGTAGGTGCTTGTCTATCGTCCACCAAGTGAGGGAAGAGATGACGTTGGGCGGAATGATAACTGAGCAGTGTATGTCGTGACAGGTATAATTGTAGACGGTGGCCAGCCAGAGTTGCAAGGCTTGAAAATGAAGTCTGGCATTCTGGACCACGAATGTGGTTGCGGCCATGTGTCCCATGAGTTTGAGGAATAAAAGCACCTGAATGCTGCTGTTGGATATGCATGTATTTATCAGGGATTGTATGGCTTGGAATCTTACCATGGGTAAGAATGCTCTCGCTATCTTTGAATCTAACCTTGCCCCAATGAACTCTAGGTCTTGGGTGGGGGATAACATTGACTTGTCGTTGTTTACAAGCAGCCCCAGAGAATGAAAGGCTTGCATTGTGAATGTCAGCATTTTGCTTGCCTGTACGGAGGATGTGGCCTTTATCAGGCAGTTGCCGAGGTAGGGAAATATAGTTATCCCGCTGCGACGTAGGTGGGCTGCGACCACGGAAAGTACCTTTGTAAATACCCTTGAAGCTGCCGAGAGCCCAAGAGGGAGGACTCTGTACTGATAATGTCCGTTGCCCACAACAAATCTGAGGAATCATCCATGGGCGGGGTGAATTGTAATATGAAAATAGGCATCCTAAAGGTCGAGAGCAATGAACCAGTCATTCTGATCTAGAGCTGGGATTATAGACGAAAGCGTCACCATCCTGAAGCGGTGTTTTCGAAGGAATTTGTTCAGCTGCCTGAGATCCAAGATCGGCCTCCAACTCCCTATCTTTTTCTGAACCAGAAAGTAGTGGGAATAAAACCCTTTCCCTCTGAACTCTTGTGGAACTGGTTCCACCACACCAATCTGCAGTAGATGATGTATCTCCGATATGAGCAGATCTTCATGAGAGGGGTCCCTGAAAAGGGACGGGCTGTGGGGGGTTGAGGTTGGTACGGAGAGAAAGGGTATAGTATAGCTGGTTCTTATAATCTCTAGCACCCATCTGTCATTGGTGATAGTCGCTCATTGGTGGTAAAATGGGCATAGGAGATGATGGAAGAACGGGATGGTGTAGGTTGTGACTGGAGGATTGCTCTCGACCAAGGAGTCAAACTTGCTGCCTGGTTGGTTTTGCGTACGGCTATTTTGATTACGGCATCTGGGAGGTCGTTGGCATTGGCATGAGCTATCAAATGGCCTTTGATGTTGCTGCTGTTGTTGCCATGGCTGCCTCTGGTGGTAAAAGTCGTAATGCCTCTGGAATGGTGTATGGCGGCGTCTTCTAAATGGTGGTGTGTACATACCAAGGGTCCGCAGCGTGGACCTGGTGTCTTTGCTGGCGTGTAATAGGGTGTCTGTTTTCTCCGCAAACAAGTTATCTTTTTCGAATGGTAGATCCTCGACCTTTGATTGTAACTCCTTAGGCACTGCTGCAACTTGTAGGAACGAGGACCTCCTCATGACCACCGCTATAGCCGTGGCCCTGGTTGCCGTATCTGCCACATCAGCTGCTATTTCCAAGCTGGTTCTGGTGGAGGCGTATCCCTCCTGGACCAATGCTCGGAGAACAGGTTTCTTTGATTCTGGCAAGGAGTTGGCGAGAGTGATAAATTTCAAATAATTATCGAAATTATGGTTGGATAGGTGAGCCAGGTAATTAGCTATGCGTAGAAGCAGAGTTGCGGAGCTATACACCTTCCTACCAAATAAATCAAGTTTCTTAGACTCCTTGTTCGAGCTTTGGTTCCTGTATTGTGGCACCCATGCCCTCTGGCGTGTGGCATCAACTACCAGGGAGTTGGGGAGTGGGTGCGTAAATAGGAACTCTGAGCCCTTAGGTGGCATGAAGTATTTCTTGTCGGCTTTCCTATTAGGTGGGGGTACTGATGCTGGTGTCTGCCACAGCTCGTTCGCAACCTCTAAAATGGCCTCGTCCAGAGGGATAGCTAGTTTGGGAGGTTGTGACGTCTCTAAGGGTATGTCTACACTGCCACCCTAGTTCAAACTAGTGTGGCTAACGTAGGCATTCGAACTTGCAAATGAAGCCCGGGATTTAAATATCCCGGGCTTTATTTGCATGTTCCCGGGCACCGCCATTTTTAAATGCCCCGTAGTTCAAACTCCCTGCCCACGGCTACACGCGGCACGGACTAGGTAGTTCGAATTAAAGCTCCTCATTCGAACTACCATTACTCCTCATTGTAGGACCAGCTGCCTGTCACCCTGACCCTGAGAAAGAGGAAGCAGTGCGGGGTGGCAGCAGTGCCTGTCTAGGGGGAGTCTGAGCTCCCAGACCCAGCACGAGCCAGAACTGATGTCAGGATGTCCCTCCTCCCCGCACTTCTGTACCCTATCTCCACCCAAAGAGAAGGGGATGGAGGGAGCTTGGCAATGCAAATCTCTGTCACTTTCACACAATGTGTGTGACTCTACCATTCTCACAAACACACACTGTCCTTCACTCATCTCCTGACCCAACACATACGTGGGTTCTTGTTGTTACTTTTACTGCTTGCAAAGTGTGTTGTGTTTTGTTTTTGATTGATCTGTGCATTTCATCATTTTCATTTCTCTCTTACACTTAAATTTAATTCTTGGAGTAGTGAATTCTAAAATGCTGAACCTGTTGTGGCTGTCCCTGTGGTAACTGCTGCTCCTGGAAGGGGCTGGCATGTCTCTGCAGCCCCTGAGAATGGCAGAGCAGGGGGTCTCCACATGCTGTCCTTGCCTGCAGACACACTCCTGCAGCTCCCATTAATCAGTAATGGGGAACTGTGGCCAGTAGAAGCTGAAGGCTCAGTGACTGTAGATGAGAGGCAGCACATGGAGCCACTGCTGTACATGCCAGCTGCTTACAGGAGTGGTACCATGGACAGTGCGGAAGTAAGCCTGCCTTAACTCCACCACCCAGAAGCTGCTTCAGTCAAATTGTGCCCAGCCAGAGCCTGCTTCCTGAACCCCCGGCCCAGCCCAGAGCCTCCTCTTATACCCAACCTCCTGCCCCAGACAGGAGTCCCCATGCACCCAAACTCCTTCCCAGAGCTTGCACCCTGAAACCCCTCCTGGACCCCAATCCTTCTCCCTCCCACATTCCAAACCCCTTTGTCCAAGACCAGAGCCTGCACCCCAACCTCCTACCCCATCCTGGTGAAAGTGAGTGAAGACGGGGAGGAAGGGGGATGGAGTGAGCAGGGTGAGACCTCGGGGAAGGGATGGAGAAGGGGCGGGGCCTCGGAGAAGGGGCAGGAAGGAAGAGGGGCAAGGGTATTTGGGTTTGAGGTAGATCTTACATTGCACTTAAATTGAAAAAGTGATCTTGTGGTTAAAAAGGTTGGAAACCACTGGTTTAAAGTAACAATTAGATTAAATTGCCCTAAGATGGGGTGCAAATGGCCAATACAAAAGGACCATGAACAGAGCCCCAGGGAAGCCCCAAAGACAGTGGGAGAAGGGTCCACCTACAAAGATGTTAACCAAGTGGTCAGAGACAATCTCTCTCTCTGGGATCCCTCGAATTGAGTAAGATTTCCCCTTTGATGCATGTAACTGACGAGTGCATAGATGAGAAATTAAGCCAATTCTGGCAAGGAACACTCTCTGGCAGTGGCTGCATATGAGATCTCTATCTCCAGAGATGCTGGCACCAGCGGCATCAATACGGGCCCAGGCACGGTCCTTACATCGGGCTTCCTGATCTTCTTTATGGAGACATCGCTTGACCTCAAAGTGTTGGGCACCATTCTTGAAAGTGGTCCTCCTGGTTACCCGATCCTTCACTTGCCTCTTCCAGGTGTCAACGTCAATGCCACACTTTACCAAGGTGTTCTTAAGAACATCCCTGTAGCGCTTCCTCTGCCCATCACGAGACCTCATCCCGGTCCTCAGCTGGGCATAGAAAATCTGTTTAGGCAAGAGTGTGTCAGGCATCCTGACCATGTGACCAGACCATTGTCGCTGCCTGTGGGCGACTGTTGCCTCAATGCTGCGCGAGTCAGCCTCTGTGAGGACACTAATGTTGGTCCATCTGTCCTGCCACATGATGCCCAATATTCTCCTCAGGTACCTTTGGTGGAATTTCTCCAGATTTTTAACATGTTGTCTGTAGGGAGTCCAGGCTTCAGCTTCATACACCAACAGTGATGAGCGCACCCTGGTTCCTGATGTTGGCCAATCAGTTGAACACCATGCGGGTAGCCAGCCAAAGATTCTTTGGCTGATGAGGGGAACATCCTTCCCCATCCTTGTATCAAGTGGCCAACAGTAGATCCCTTGTGGAGATGGAGGATGAGCTGTGACCCGGATTAATTAACTAACCGAATAGTCGATGGGATTTCCATCAACTATTTGATTAGTCTATAAGGACTTCCGCGTTACACCTTTGAAATGTAGAAGCACCTAGCAGGGGCTCTTGTGCATTTCAAAGACTGAAAATCTGCGTGGAACCCAGGGCCAGTAGGGGACTCAGAATCCTGCACTAGCTCTAGGCTCCATGTTGTACTTCCTCTTTGAAATACACAAGAGCCCTCACTGGGGACACTTGTACATTTCAAGGTTGGCCGCTGCTAAGCCCCTGCCCTCTCCCATGGAGCTGGAGCTGGGGGAACCAGCTTTTAAGCCGGCTCCCTCCAGCATTTCCACCTCTTCCCCCTCCTTGCTGCCTCTTTGTGATAGAGGCAACATGGGGGGGGAGTGACTAGTCAACTAGTGTGTTGACTATCAGATAAGCAAAAGTGACTAGTCGATTAGTCGCGTAGGGTATGTCTACACTTGCACCCTAGTTCGAACTAGGGATGCAAATGTAGGTGACCGAAATTGCTAATGAAGTGGGGATTTAAATATCCCGCGCTTCATTAGCATGATCTCGCCGGTGCGTTATTCCGCTCAACAGCTGTTTTGAAAGTGAAAGTGCACGCCGGGACGCGTTAGTTCGAACCAAACCCCTTGGTTCGAACTAACGTTACTCCTCATTTTTTGGAGTAACTTTCACTTTCGAAACAGCTGTTCAGCAGAGTAACGCGCTGGCGAGATCATGCTAATGAAGCACGGGATATTTAAATCCCCGCTTCATTAGCAATTTCGGTCGCCTACATTTGCATCCCCAGTTTGAGCTAGGGAGCAAGTACAGACGTACCATTACATCCCTATTTCAAACCCCGCATTCACAGCTCCACTCCAAAGCCTGCACCCCCCCCCCAGACATAAAAATTAGAAGAAATACTGGAGGTATGTGCCAAGGGAAGACTCCAAACAGAGTAAAAAAAATTACTTTTACTTCTAACTAGTATTAACAAAAATAAAGAAACAAACCTATTAAATAGCAAAGAAAATCTAAATACTAAAACTTCAAACTTGAAAACCATTCTAGTTCCTCACAAAGAAAGGAATGGGGACACCACAGGTTTCACCTTATAACTAAAGGCAGTAAAAGGGAACTCAGCATGGTTTGAAGCCATTCTACCCTTTCTATTCTTCAATACAGGAAGCAGGATGACACAATGGGCACAGGCACAGCTCCAACAGACATTTCTAATCAAACAAATCTGATCTTGCACACATCAGACACAGGTTCATCAAGAGTGAATCCATGTGAACAATCACTTGAAGATGAACCATTACTTATACAGATGGTCTAATTCCAAAGATAAAATTAAAACATTAAAATTTCTTCTTGTATACTTTGTCATAATGGAGATATCCACCAACCAGAATAAATCACAAATATTGCTAGGCTGAAGATCACATTTGACACTAATAGTTCCTTTAGAGGGCAGATGAGAGCACTAAGACAAACATTTCAAGATATAAACACTAAAAAATAAAAAACAAAACCTTATAAACACTGTTAATGGCATACAGACAGTTCTGATTCAGAAAGCATCCCTATTCAGGACAGCGCATAAGGATATGCTTGATGTGAAGTCAATGGGACTTAAACGAATGCTCAAGTCCTGTCCTAAATTAAAATGGATTAAAGCAAATGTTTCTGTGAGTTCCTGAATCAGGGGTTATGATAATTCATTTTTATTTTTGAGAGAAAACAATGAAGACGACAATTGTTTTAATTAGTAAAACTTTTTTGGAAAAGTTCCTCTCATCTGGTGGATTTGAGCATTCATGTACTAACAGAATTTGCAGGCAGCTTGATGCTGCTGCTGCAAGACTTATTTGAGCTATGATACCTTCAGTAAGCTGCCAACTGGTAACAGCTAAGTAAAGAGCTGATCAGGACTTCAGAGGACAGACCTTCAGCTGGTGTCAATTCTAAGAGCACCTCTGAAGTCAAAAGAGCAATGACAATTTATACCAGCCGAGGATGTGCCCCCTGATATTTATGTCATGTTACCAATATCTTATACAGGTTGGACCTCCATGGTCCGGCACCTTTGGGACCTGACTGGTCCGAGATGAGGGATTTTAACACACTGGGGGGGGTCATTTTTGTATCCCTACCACTGGCCCCCCCTGGTCCCACCATTGGCCTCCCAACCAGCTCCCCACCTCCTGCTGGCCCCAGTGCTGTGCCGACTCGCTGGGCAGCCATCATTGCCATGGCTCCACAGGGGAGCCCAGCGCTGGGGCTCCAGACAGCTGCACATGCGCTGTGCGCCAGGGCTCCCAGCCCTGCTGGGCAGCCACATAACATGTCTCCCAACTCTGGTAGGTGACCACACCACCACACGCTGAGCGGCCCCGCTGCCACTCGCTGGTTGGCCCTGCCACCATGCACTGGATGGCCCCGCTGCCATGTGTTCAGGGACCCTGCCATTAGTTCCCTGTGGGCAGCCCACTACCCTGCTGGCCCCAAGGGGATCCTTACTGTTGGCTCTACACCAGGACTCTCTGGTCTTGCAACATCCATGCAGGACCATGGATGTTGCTGAACCAGAGAATTCTGGTTAAGAGAGTTTCAACCTGTATAAATAGAGATCTATCCCTTGATATTTCTCATTTATAAAAATATGTAAGATGAGATAAATATGGGGGGGGGCAGAGCCTCAAGATGTAAATTATTACAGCTGCAGCCATTTCAGCTACTACTATTAGACAGGTATGAAGATTAAAAGATTTGAAACCACCTCACTGTACACATAGTAGTCCTGTGTTAACATATGTCCTCCTTGCTGTTTCTCTTTTCCTACTATCCTTTCCTTCCTACTGTTTATTACATTCACTGTTGAGAAACTCTTTTTAATCAAAAACATTGGGTGGTCCCGTGGCACCTTAAAGACTACCCAAAATATATAGACTCATGAGCTTTCATGGGCAAAACCCACTTCATCAGATGAATTGGAGTGGACATAACAGAAGCGAAGAGGTATATACAACAGCAGAAGAAGATTGTAACAAAGATAGCAAGCGCTTGTTCAGCACTTAAAACAAACGGACTCCAGATACATCTTTAATTCTATTCCAGAGGATATAAATGTTAAGACGACTTACTTGTTCAATCTGTTTATACCATATCATAAGTACTTCCTCTAGCTGATGAACCGTATCAGCATTAGCAGCTGCTGTCGTCACTTCCTCAAAAGACTGAAGTTTGGAAAAGTCAATGTGGTCTATCTTTTTTAACTCAACAGTTCCCTCTATGCTTACTCTAGCACCTAAAATAAAGCAATTAAAATAAAGAACATACTCAGACTCCAGTAGCTGTTTCTACCAATATGAACCAATTCACTTTGAGAATATAAGCCAATAATTAATCTTGGAATAGAATAACCATGACACTGGCTCACATATAAAAGATCACGTTTTTTTCTGAAATCTTACTAAACCCATACAGTACAAAAAAAATATATCTCTAAAACTGAAGTTCCTCAGGAATATAATAAATCCAAATATATTTGTTTTTACACTTGAGTTTCCATTTTATTTTTCCTTGTAGAATTAAAGAAATGTTTTCCTATGTTTATAACAACTCTATTGCTTTTAAAAAGTATTTTTAAGCAGAATGATTGTTTATTCAACCTGATTCTTACCATCTAAAAATGAAAGATATCTATTAATGGTTTCTATGAAACTCTGTTTTTCAATTATTCCCTGTGTGGTTTGACTTAAAGCACCCCAATTATTCGTTGCAAGGATCGCTGGTAGGAAAATATTTGCTAGCATGTTCCTAGTACCACGTAAGAGTCCTTCACTTGCATCCAATACACAAAAGTATATGTCCTGTAAATGAAACAGAATAATTATTAGTACTGCAATCAATTATACTGAAAAATGACATTTTTATAGCATACACATTTTCCACGTAAATCCATTTATTTCTAAGTACAAAAAAAATGGTTACTCATACTGGGCATTAACTGTCCTTAGTGGACTTTTGTCGACAAAACTATACCTGCGTATACACTACCGCTGAGTTCTGTCGACAGTAAGTCGACAGAACGCAGCAGTTTTGTTGACGGCGGTAAACCTCATTCTACGAGGAATAACAGAGTTCTGTCGACAAAAGGCACTATTGCATCCACACAGTGCTTTTTCAAAAGAGAGTGTCTAGACTGTCGAAAAAGCGGCTTGCTTTGTCGACAGAACTGGCTGTAGTCTAGACGCTCTTTGTCGACAGAGGCTTTGTCGACAGTATCTGTCGACAAAAGCCTGTAGTCTAGACATACCTTAGGTGATTACTAAGCAGTTCACTCTAAGGTGGCTGTGGTGAAGGGTGTTTCAGAGCTGAGTCCACTACCAAAGAAAGCACAGCCAAGCTGTACATTGTATCACAAGCATAGTAAAAAATTATTGAGTAGTGCTCAGTGAATGTACGGATAGATGCCCTTACACATTTACATATTTGAATAATATCAGACTCATAGCAAGAATGAATGCATATGCAGATCCCCTTGAAAGACTTTGATTAGAGATTGCAGACCCTTTGATTAGAGATTGCAGACCCTTTTAATCTACCTGCAAGCCAGATAAAAAATTTTGGGGTCATTTTTGAAGGAGATACAGGAGGCCCCCGACTTGTGACGCGATTGGTTCCAGGGGAAGTGTCGCAAGTCGGGGGCATCGAAACTCAAAATCGTATTTACGATAGGCGTTATGGTAAATGTGGGCCGAGGACATAAGTCAGGAGTTTCCAGCCCCTTCTGCACTTACAGAAATGGTTGTAAGTGTGAGGGGTCGGAACTTGGGTAGTCGCAAGCCAGGGGCATCCTGTAGTTCTATCTACATAGAAAGCTAAGGCTCTCTTGATGTCAAGGGTATATAACTATGCTTGATTATCTAGGTGAAGTTTAGTGTGAAAGAACTGCAGGTGAATGGTTTGGTTAATATGGAACTGGAAAAAATAGGTAAAAATTTTGGATAGAGTTGTAGCATGACCTTGCCCTTAAAAGGGCATACCATAAGGGCCTCTACATAGCCCTCACTTGGAAATCAGTAATATGTTTTTTATTGATAAATGGAGTAATAAACAGGTAACCAGTAGTTCAAAGAGAGGGCTTATGAGGCATTTAGTATCAGATTAAAAGATTCAAAACAGCAGTAGGATGCTTGACTGGCACATCAACTTTCCTCAGGGAATTCCAAAATCTGTCATTCGGTGGGCAAAAATAGAATATACATTTTTTGGAGAGTGCAAAGGCCTGATGGCTGCCAGATGGATTCTGATGGAGTTTGGGAAGAGTCCTGAACTTTCTACTTTCTACTATTAGGATATTGTCCAGTATCTTTGGCAGTGATGAGGTCATCAGTGGAATATATCTGAAATCACACCAAAAGATGAATCTTGTCCATTTTTTAAATTATGTGCCATGAACACTTTTCTTCTTTGTAATAGTCTCTTTTAACTTTCTCTAATCCCATCCATTAACCAACCATGCTTTAAGACAAAATATTGTGATTAGAGTGAAGGATTTTCCTGTGAGAGGAGATGAGGAGCGGCACAAGTGATTGTGGAGTGACTGGCCAGTTGTTTAAGGTAAGGAATACATGACCAGATCAGAAATATTTAGATTACTCTGACTTTGTCTACTGGAGGAGTCTGTGGGAATGCACACAGGAGATCAAACAGCCAATGAATTTGAATACCATCCTCAAGGATCATAGACCCAGTTGGCCTCTGAATCAAAACTGGATACATTTCTTGCTTAACACTGCACCAAACAAATATGAGGGGTGTTCCATTGATGGAATATATGTTCTAATATACTGGAATCTATTTCCCACTCATAGTCTTAGAAGAAATGCCTCATTAGCGACAGTTACATTTTGAACCTCCAAGAAACAAACAGCTGTGATGATGACCTGGATGTGTATGCACCAATTTCAAAGCCTGACTGCCTTTGCATAGGCAAGAGGAAGGATCTTGCTCCTTCTTGCCAATTGATATAAAACACGGATTGTATGTTGTCCATTATTATCTTTATGTGTTTGCCCCTGATTAGTGGTAAAAATTGGAGATAGGCATATCTGAGTACTCAGAATTCCAGGAGGTTGATATGTAATGTCATCGCTTGCGACATCCACTTGCCCGGGGCTGTGCAAGCATCCCTAGCGAAGAGGCATCGCTCATTATGACAATCATTGAGAGAGTATGTGCCAATGAGACTCCTGCACACATACTGTCTGTTTCCACCAGTCAAGGGATTCTTTTACTCAGGTTGCTATGGAAAGATGCATATTTTAACTGTTTCTTACTGAAACACAGCCACTCTGTTGACAGTTCTTGACTAGAGTTTGGGAACTGAGTTGCATTTTACTGACTGTGTTGGAAAGGGCAACAAACCTCTGCAGGGGAAAGTAGACTCTTGATGTTAATGACCTGAGATGAGCCCCTATGAAGTTTTACGCAGGGGTCAAAGTGGATTTTTGAATGTACAACTGTAGGGCCAACTGGAAGAAGAGATCTATAGCCTTGGAAGTTGCCTGTGACATTCAGATCTGGGAATACTAAAATACATTTTCTGCAGAACTGTGCTGCTATTACTGACATGACTTTTGAAAAAGCCATCAGGGCAGATGCCAGACCAAAGCAGAGCACCTGATACTGAAAGTGGTCCTGACTGACAGTGAAACACAGGAAACATCTGTGGGATGGATGGAACCAACAGCCTCAGGAGACCTTACTGGAGAGTGGATGATGCCAGGGTGCCTGAAGACACTGATGCTCTCAGCTTTTTAAGTAGTACTTTCTCTTCCTCATGAGACTGGAGCATGGGAGGGGCCTTACAGCTTCCTCTTATATGCCCTAGAGGATGGCAGTACACATATAGTGGAGGTGATAGACATACTTAGAGACCAGCACACAGAGGGGTTCCCTTGGCTGGGGTAAAAAACCAGGCATAAAGAGCAGTCCATCAGGAGCAAAGTTGTATCTGTTTTTTTTTCCAGGCTCTGGATTTTAGAACCAGACAGAACTTACACTCCTGTGCAATGTGCAATTCTCCAAGGCAACAGATACAACAGGAGGCTTTTGTAGAGCATAATGTTGCGCAAAAGTATGATGGGAAAACCATGTTGCTGCTCTACAAATGTCCACTAGTGGCATATTATATAAGAAAGCAGTTGATGCAGCCATCACTCGTGTGAAGTGTGCTTTTACATGAAGCTGGTAAGCCGTGTACATGCAGCTTGCAATCCACTTGGAAATTAGTTGCACGGAGATGGCTGTTTGCTTGTGGGAACCAGACAGCCAGATGAAGAGTCTGTCTGAGTTCCTGGTTGCCTTGGTTCTCTCTAAGTAGAAAGTGATGGCTCATCTGGTATCTAGGGTGTGCAAGATGGACTCTCTCAGAGAGATGTGAAGTTTAGGAAAGTACATGGGTAAGTATATGGGTTCATTCAGGACAAAACATCATATAACTTTGCAGAGGTTGATGTTCTTCCAAGTCACCATCCTTCTGGGATCCCAATGGTCCCGGCCAGTCCTCAGCCTCCTGCAAGTCTTCAGCCTCCCAGCTCGGGTGCACTGGGTAGACATCTGGTTCCTCTGGTGGATGGGCCCTCATTGAGCTCCTGGGCTGGCTTTTTATATTACTAGACTTCCGGTCAGGTGAATGGGTGGAGCCAGTCTCTGCCCAAGAGGAATCATGGAGGGGATCTTCCCCCTCTGGGTCAGTTGGGATGCCACTCCACATCACTACAGCATCTTGCCCCCACCCTAAATTCCCCATATCTCCCAACTCCCTGCCCTGAGGCCCTCCCCCCTCCTCCCTATCACCCAGTAGGAATGCAAAAATTTTTAAAAACAATAACTGTGTAACCAATTGAAATTAAATCAGTTACATATTTAAATGTTCTGCAAGCTACCGGTGCCACAGGCTACCAGGAGCTGCTGGCACCACTGGACCTGCAGGCTCATAGCCCCACGGGCTCCCAGGGGCTGCTAGCACTGCCAGCCCCGTGGATTTCCAACAGCTGCTGGACCTGCAGGCTCCATGCAGCTGCTAGTGCCTCTAACCACCAGCTCCGCTGGCTCCCAGCAGTTGCTGGCACTGCTGGTCCCACAGGCTTCTGGCAGGTGCTGGCCTTGAGGGTTCCCAGGGGCTGCTGACACGGCCAGACCTATAGGGTCCCCTTGGTGACTCGGAGTTTAATTGGTAAGGTTATTCAATAAAGCTAATGCTTATCAGTTAACTGGTTAAAGTCTTATATCCCTACCTTCCGGCCCCTGCCCTGATACCTACATCCCCTACTACATGCCCAGAGCCCCCATAAACCATGTCCTGACAACTACACCCTTTGCACCACCAGTCCCTGTCCTGAAGGACCGGAGCAACACCAGATAAGTCTTCTAATCTACTATATATCTAAGAGAGTTTGTCTGTCTGGGTATGTCTACACTACAAAGTTAATTCGAAATAACAGCCGTTATTTCAAATTAACTTTAATAGCGTCTACACAGCCAAACCGCTATTTCAAAATAAATTCAAAATACTGGAGCACTTATTTCGAATTTGGTAAACCTCATTCTACAAGGAATAACATCAAATTCGAAATAGCTAATTCGGAATAAGTGCTGTGTAGACACTTATTTCGAATTAGGGGGCCTCCAGCCCTTCCCAGGGAGCCCTGGCGGCCACGCTGGGCATAACCAGGAAAACTCATCTGCTCCCGCCCAGCCCCGGAGCCCTTAAAGGGGCAGACTCTGGCCACAGTGCCTGTGCCAGTTACAAACCTGCCAGCACGCAGCCAGCAGACCGTGCACCTGGCCCAGCATGAGCCAGCAACCCGCTGCCACCCATCCCTCCACCGCTCCCCAGGACCAAGCTGGCCGCTCCCAGGAGACTGCCAGGGGCCACAAAAGGCGGGCGCCTGTCTGGTCTAGTGCGGAGATCGTGGACTTCATTGAGGTTTGGGGGGGAGGCCTCCAATGCCCACGATCTCCACACTAGGCTCAGGAATGTGGCCGTCTACAGCCGCATGGCTGCCAGCCTGGCCACCAGAGGCCATATGCGCAGCCTGGAGCAGGTGCAGAGCAAAATTAAAGAGCTGCGGCAGGCCTATGCCAGGGCCTCCCAACCAGGGGCTGACCCGGAGGCCTACCTGCAGTATGAGGCCCTGGACCGCATCCTGGGGGGTCAGACAGTCCGTGCCCCCCTGGTGATCATCGACCCCAGGGCAGAGGGCCCTGCCCCTGACACAGGGGAAGAGGAGGAAGATGGCAGCCAGGAGCCTGCAGAGAGCGTGCCCTGCACCCAGGACCAGAGAGCCTGTCAGCAGCCTCATCCGAGGCTGGGGAGGCCTCCACATATGAGTGCCATCATGGTCCCCTTATCTGGGGCAGGGCGGGGGGGGGGGCGCGAGAGAGAGGAGCCCAGGACCATGCACGTGGGCCTTGACAACCATGGAGCAGGCAGCAACCTGTGCATCTGCCGTGCCAGCCAGGACATGTGGCCCCAGCTGGGTGCCATGCAGGGGCCCTGGCCTGTTCCCCACACGCATCTACACATGAAGGCACATGACAGACTCCTGACCCCGGGGAGAGAGACCACACACTGCCCTCCCTCCAGATGCCCCCTCTACACAGAGGCAGGGCACATCTCCCCTCCCCCCCACCCACTCACCACACTATACGCAGCACAGGGGCTGGGGTGCTGTCCTGGGCCAGCTCACACTCCCGGGGATAGCAGGACATGATGGTGGGGAGACCTGCCGTCCTTGCCTTGCAGAGGAGGGCTGGGTTTCACTCACTGTGTCCCCCGGGAGAACTGACCACTTCTCTTATTTCACCACAGCCGCAGCACCTGTGAGTGCAGGGCACACCACTCCGCATGGCACATCCACCCGCACCCGGGCCAGCAGGCGCACCCGCAACTAGGAGGAGTACCAGAGGCAGCAGCTGTGGTTACAGGGAAGGCAGGTCCACAGACAAGAGCAGTGGGTGCAAGAAGACCTGCAGCTGCGGCGGGAGAGCTTGCGGGAGCTGCAGGAGCAGGGCTGTGCCCTCTGTGAGCACCTGCAGGCCCTGGTGGACCGATTGCTGCCTCCTGCTGCTCCAGCCCCTGTGGCCGTCCCAGCTATCACTCCTCCTCCCACCCCTGCTCCCTGTACCACTTCTTCCACCCCCCCGTCCCTTCTGCCCCACCCTCCATACCCACTCCCCCCCGGGAATGCTGAGGCCCCTGCACCTGCAGTGTTGCGACACGGGAGGGCCAGCAAGACCCCCCCAACCCTGAGCTTGCCCTCCCCCTTCCTCCCCTTGCCTCCCACTTCCAGCTCCCTCCTCCCAGATTCCCCCCTCCCCTCTTGCGCCCTCATTCCCCTCCTCCCCCCACCCCAGTTATGTTAAATAAAGAGAGTTTTTTGTGGCAACACAGGAGTTTTTATTGTATATCAGGAAGGGGGGGCTAGGGAGGGGAAAGGGGAAGGAGGTGAGGGTGGAATGTAAGGCACAAGGCCCCAGTGGGGCATGCCAGGGGGACTTCAGTCCTCGTCCGCCTGGAAGCTCTCCCGCAGGGCTTCCTGGATGCAGACAGCCCCCCGAAGGGCCTCCTGGCTGGCAGCCATGCAGGGCTGTGTGTACTGGCCAGCCAGGCAGTCAGCCTCTGCCATCCAGGCTGGCAGGAAAGCCTCCCCCTTCCTCTCACAAACTGTGGAGCACACAGCACACTGCCACCACGTGCAGAATATTGTGCTGAGAGAGGTCGAGGCAGGTGAGGAGGCACCTAAATCGGGCTTTCAGTCGGCCGAAGGCCCCCCTCGACCACAATGCAGGCCCTGCTGAGCCTGGCATTGAAGACCTGCCAGGAGGGGATGAGGTGTCCTGTGTAGGGCTTCATCAGCCAGGGCTGTAGGGGGTAGGCCGCATCCCCCAGCAGGCACACTGGCATGTCCATGTCCCCGACCCTGATGTGGCGGTCAGGGAAGAAAGTCCCAGCGTGCAGCCTCTGGCACACGGAGGAATTGCGGTACACCCGCGCGTCGTGTGCCTTGCTGGACCAGCCCACACTGATGTCCGTGAACTGGCCACGGTGGTCAGACAGAGCCTGCAGGATCACGGAGAAGTACCCCTTCCTGTTGATATAGAGGGAAGCCTGGTGGTCCGGGGCATGGACAGGGATGTGAGTCCCGTCGATTGCTCCCTCCCCCCCCGCAGATGGGGAAGCCCAGGACACCGAACCCCTGGATGACCGCGTCCAGGTCGGTGAGGTGGACGACTCTGCACCCTGTTGATGGCCTTGACCACCTGCAGAGAGACACACAAAACCGAGGGTCACTGGGGTGCCCAGGTGGCTGGGAGTGTTCGTTCCCCGCCACTGCCCCGCGCCCCACTCCCAGGAGCAACCCCCGCTGCAATCCTGGCCACCGTGGGCGGTCTGTAGCGTGGCTGGGACAGACCGAACCCTCCCGGGGAGGGCACTTACACCACCTCCCCCCCGTTTTCCCTGGGGCAGCCCATGTCCTCCTTGCAGCCCCCCCCCCGGCCCAGTGGCCAGTGACTGCCATACCTGCATGAGAACCGCTCCGATGGTGGATCTCCCGACGCTGAACTGGTTGCCAACAGATCAGTAGCTATCCAGCGTGGAGAGCATCCAAAGGGCGATGGCCACCCGCTTGTGGAGGGGAATGGCGGGCCTCATGCATGTGTCCTGTCGCCGCAGAGTAGGGGCGAGCCACTTGCAGAGCTCAAGGAAAGTGTCCTTCTTCATCCTGAAGTTCTGGGTCCACTGTTGGTCTCCCCTGCACTCCAAGATGATGTGGTCCCACCAGTCACTGCTGATGTCCAGACGCCAGATGTGGCGGGGCATGCTGGCGTCCGGGCACCGCTCCTCCATGGCCCCCAGGGAGGGCAGGGGGAGGGCCAAGGGGCTGGCCTGCAGCAGAAGGTGCCAGGCAGCCTCCAGCAATTACTGCCAGGCTTGCAGCAAGACATTCAACATGAGCACCAGAGTGCCCAGGGGCGGCTCTGGCTCCATGGTGCCGAGTGCTGTGGTGTCCCAAATGAGAGCAACCAAAGCAGGCAGAGAGGAAAATGCTTTGCTGTCCCTCAGTGAGGTAGGCAAGCAAGCGGGAAAGCTGAGAACCATCTGTAGGGGGGAACTTTTAAGCACGAGCCTCAGATAGCCACCACACAAAGCAACTACTGACCTGATGCCCTGCTGGAACCGGTTTCAGCTGCCCTTAAATGCGATCCAGCATCCAATCAGTGTGGACGCGCTATTTCGAAATAGCAAAACGCTATTTCGAATTAGATTTTGTGTCTAGATGCATTATTTCGATTTAGCTTAATTCAAAATAACTATTTTAAATTAAGTTAATTCGAAATAGCGCTGTAATGTAGACATACCCTCTGTCTGTAAGGCCCCTTAATACTGCCAGCGTGGCACAGATGGGCCTTAATGTAAATGAAAATCAGACTCATATTTTACTAAAATCACGGCAAAACAGAATCATGCATTCTATGTGAATTACTAAAGGTAAGATTGTGTTTGGTACCTTCATAATTGTGTGAAGCATGCAATGGACTACACAAACTGTTGAGCCCTCAAGCTCAGAGATTTCATTGACCCCTCTAAAACTGCTAATGGCTTTAATCTCTTCCAAAAAAAACCAACAACACAGGGGGCAAGGAGAAGGACAACAAAGGTGGAAGAATAACACTGCCCTCTCTTTAAGGATATTTCATTCACTATACTCACCTGAACTCTCAAAGACATAATACATTCCTGAGGCACAGTGCCACCTGAAGCTTTTGTTGGGACACTAACTGTGCAATATCCCCAAACAACAAGATGGTACAAAGAGATATGTGTTTCAGTTTGGCACTCAGGAAAATTGATATGAAAGACTAAAATTATAATGTGACATTAATATGAACCTTTACAAAACATTAGTAATTTAACTTTTTAATTTTTATTTTGAGTAAAATTAATATAAGTAGGAGAAAATGAGAATACCTCATGTATACTTTTTACATTTAGAGGGATGTCATTCCTGTAACGAACGAAAAATAAACAGAGTCCTTTGAACTTGTCTGTTGCAGTGTCTAAATACAATCTCATAATTTTAGTTCCTTTTACAACTCCTGGAATTGTTCGACCACATTCTGAAAATAAATTTAAGCACATTATTATTTTAAATGTTTAAAATGTTTAAAACTACTACAGTGAAATAAAATAGTTGCAGTCTAGTATTTTATTTATTCTTTCCCTTTAGTGCATGTGAGGCAAAACCCAAATAGTGCATATGTATATAAACATAATTTGTTGAAAGGAACTGTGAAATTATATCATTAAATGAGTTTCACTATGGTGAAAATGAATGATGTTCATGAACAATTTATGATGCTATTAGTGACTAAATGCACATTTCAATCCTTTGCAAATGTATCACAATCATTCGAAAAACAATTAAACTATTTTGGTTGGGTACGTCTACACTTGCTCCCTAGTTCGAGCTAGGGATGCAAATGTAGCCGACCGAAATTGCTAATGAAGCGGGGATTTAAATATCCCATGCTTCATTAGCATAATCTCGCCCACGCGTTATTCCGCTCAACAGCTGATTCGAACCAGGAAGTGTGCTCCGGAACGCATTAGTTCGAATCAAACCCCTTGGTTCGAACTAACGTTACTTCTCAAAAAATGTTTCGGTTTGGCACCCAGGAAAATTGATATGAAAGACTAAAATTATAATGTGACATTAATATGAACCTTTACAAAACATTAGTAATTTAACTTTTTAATTTTTATTTTGAGTAAAATTAATATAAGTAGGAGAAAATGAGAATACCTCATGTATACTTTTTACATTTAGAGGGATGTCATTCCTGTAACCAACGAAAAATAAACAGGGTCCTTTAAACTTGTCTGTTGCAGTGTCTAAATACAATCTCATAATTTTAGTTCCTTTTACAACTACAAAAAATGAGGAGTCACTAATAGCATCATAAATTGTTCATGAACATCATTCATTTTCACCATAGTGAAACTCATTTAATGATATAATTTCACAGTTCCTTTCAACAAATTATGTTTATATACATATGCTCGAACTAGGGAGCAAGTGTAGACTTACCCATTGATAAATCCCAAAACAATTCAGACTGAGGGAAATACACAACATTAACCATATGGGCTGAAATGTTTAATTTGGGCAAAGTTATAAACAACTGAAGTTTTATAATGGACTACTGTAATAACGGGCAATGCAATAAGCCCTGCCTATAATAACACTGTTAAAAATTAATAGCATTTACCTACTCCTGGTGCTTCTCCTTCTTGATATAAGAATTTCAAAGTTCTACTTCCATCTTTAGCAAAAAAATTATCAAATGCCTGTAACTGTTAAATCAAAAAGTAGGTTACTGTAAATCAAATGCTATCAAATTACTATATTTTATTTGTCTTAAAAGAACATATAGTGTTTGACTGGAGATCTGTTCAGAGTTTTGATGATGTGATAAATATTTCATCCAACACTGACAGAAAGATTAACTCTGTAACCTAACACTTTTTAAAAAAAGCCAAGTTAGTCTGTAACAGGAAAAAACTTAAAAAACAACGAATAGTCTAGTAGTACCTTAAAGACTAACAAAACATGTAGATGGTATCATGAGCTTTGGTGGGCACAACCCACTTCTTCAGATGACTTAGTCTTTAAGGTGCTACTAGACTATGTATTGTTTTTTAACTTTTTTTAAGTCACTAAACTTCAATTGCTGCAAATTCTGAAGTTGTATATAAAGAGAGAGTTACTCACCTTGTGCAGTAACAGAGGTTCTTTGAGATAGTTGTCCCTGTGGGTGCTCCACCTTAAGTGTTTGGGGTGCTGCTGCATGCCTAGTCAGAGATTTTTGGTAATAGTGTCCTCCGATAGGCTGTGCATGAAGAGCAGATGACACATGCAGTGCTGCTACGATGCACGTACAGGCAACCATCCCCTCTGTTCCTCCTCTGCCCGAGAAAAATAACCTGTCTGACGCAGAGAAGAGTAAGGGCAAAGAGTCGTCGGGACGTCCTGAAGGGTTTTATTCTGTGGAAGTAGAAGGAGAGCACCCTGCGGATGTTAAGGGTATGCATCTGTGCCTCGAAAGTGTTGGCATGAGGCTTAGGGAAGAATACAGGTAAGCGTATTCTTTGATTAAGGTGAAAGGCGAAGCATACCTTGCATAAAAACTTCAGATGTGTCTGTAGAGAGACTTTGTCCTTAAAAAGATGGTAAACTGCGGGTCTGCCATTAGGGCAGCCATCTCGCCTACTTGATGTGCTGACATTATTGCAACTAGGAATGCCGTTTTGAGCATTAAGTGGAGAAGGGAGCATGTGACCATAGGTTCAAATGGAGGTTTTGTGAGTGTGGTCAATACAAGATGTAGGCCCCAAGGTCCCTGTGAGGCACTAACATCACGCTGCTGTCTACGATGGCCACATTGTTGGTATGGCAGGTGATCTTACCTTTGGTAATAGTATGTGGCTTGTGGGTATCTTGGCCTCTGGTGTGGTTGGTATCTGTATTGCCTTCTCCTTGTTTCAGGTGTCTGAATACGGAGGGAGCATAATGTGGCCCCGGAATCCTTCATGGAATGGAGGACACTGTAGGTTTTCAATGAAAGAGGAAGTTACTCACCTTGGTGCAGTAACGATGGTTCTTCAAAATGTGTGTCCCCATGGGTGTTGGGTTGTCCCGGCGCTGCAGATCAGAGTTTTCACAGACAGTGTTCAGCTGGACTGCGCATGTGCAGTATGTGCCTCACATTGTTTGCGCCTTTTGATCTCTCATGCAGTCCAGCTCCCGTCAGTTCCTCGTGTCTGCCCTGGTACCTGCAAGATATAATAAGAGACTCCGAAGCGGGGAGGAAGGTTGGTAGTGGAGCACCCCCAGGGACACACATCTCTAAGAACCGTCGTTACTGCATCAAGGTGAGTAACTTCTTCCTCTTCTTCGAGTAGCGTTCCTGTGGGTGCTCCGCTGTTGGTGACTGTGTAGCAATACCCAAGTATAAGGAAGGCAGGTAACAGAGTCACTGCTTATTGACAGTCGAGAGCACTGCAGATGCTACTGCAGTGTCAGTAGATAACTTATGAGAAACTGCATAATGTTTCATGAAGGTGTTGTTGGTGGACCATGTGGCTGCTCGACAAATATTTTTAAGAGGAACTCCATGAAGGAAGGCCGTAGAGGTTTCTATAGCTCTTGTAGAAAGAGCTCTTAGTGCCTCTGGCAGTGGTTTATTCCATATAGCATATTTTAATGCAAGCAACAATAATGTTTGAGAGCTGTTGTGATGAGAGGGGTTGGCCTCTGCAGCGTTCTGCTACTGAAATTAGTAGGCAGTCTGTTTTGTGAAAGGTTTAAGTTCTCTCTAAATAGAATGCAAGTGATCTACACATGTCTAGCGAATGAAGCAGGGCTTCGCGAGCACTTGCATGTGGCTTGGGGTAGAAAGATGGAAGTACAATGGTGTATGGTCTGCCATTAGGGCTGCCATTTCTCCAACTCTGCAGGTGGAGGTGATGGCTAGCAGAAATGTAACTTTAAGTATCATCATTGAAAGTGGAACGGTTGTTATTGGCTCAAAGGGAACATGGGTTAGAGTGTCAAGAACCAGCTCCAAGTTCCACGCAGTTGGTGGTAGCCTATGTGGGGGATATAGATTGGAGAGGCCTTTGAGGAACCTCCTGGTGGTAGGATGTGCAAACACCAAAGACCCATCAATTGGGCTGTGGAATGTGGTGATTGCTGCTAGGTGTACTCTCAAAGACGCTAGGGCTAACCCATTCGTGATTGGAACTGAAATTCCTGCTGAGATTGTCTGCGGTAAGATTGTCCTTGCCTGGAAGGTAAAAGGCTTGTATGTGAATGTCATGTCACTGCACAGGTGGTGAGAGCTGGCTCTACCCTGCCCGTTGATGTAATACATTGTTGCTTGATTGTCCGTAAAAATCTGCACTGTGTTGTTGCATATAAGATGAAGGAAATGTTGGCATGCATAAAATACCGCTCTGAGTTCTAGTATTGTTTATGTACAGGGTACACTCCTACGGAGACCAACATCCCTGAGTTCTGAGAAGGCCTCAGTGTGCCCTCCACGTGAGGAGAGAGGCTTTTAATGTTGTGTGAAATATTTTCTCTGCTTGCATTTTGTTGCAGGGACATGGCTATCGAGCATCTTTAATGTGGCCTGCAAATCCTTGAAGGAGTGGAGCGACACATTGGTGGTGTCCATGAACAATTTGGAGCCTTGGAAAGGCAGGTCTTTGACCATGGCCTGTACCTCATGGGGGAAACAGGAGAGATGAAGCCACAATGACCTACTCATCATGATAGCCATCTCAATTGACTGGGATGCGGTATCAGATGTATCCAGGTGTGCTTGTAAAGCCATGAGAGAGATCAGGGTACGCTTGTTTATATTGGCTCTGAACCGTTCTTTCTTGTCATCAGGAAGGCTGTCAATAAAGTGTGATAGTTGCTCAAAAATATGATGTGTATATTTTGCAAGTATTATGGTGTAATTGGATATGCAGAGCTGTAAAGGTGTGGAGGAATATGCCTTCCTACCCATGAGGTCTAGATGCTTCCACTCTTTGTCATAAGGTGTGGTTCTGGCTGCACTCTGTTTTCTCCTCTGGTTGACAGTGTCCACAACTAAAGAATTAGAGGACGGGTGGGAAAACAGGAAATCAGCACCCTGTGGGGCGACATAGAATTTATAGTCAGATCTTTTGCAGACCAGCGGGACTGTGGCTGGTGTTTGCCAGATCACCTTGGCAGGGTCCGTAAGTGCTGGGTCCATTGGTAGGGACAGCTTAGCGGACAGGGAGACATGTAATATACTGGTTAGTTTATGCTGAGTTTCAGGGAGACTCACTAGGGAGACCTCCAATATGTCAGCCACCCTCTCGTATAGCTCCTGAAATGATCGAAAGTCATCTTGTGCTGTGGGAGGATGGGGCATTAAAGTATCATCAGGGGGATGATTATATGTGCATTGGAGGGTGAGAAGAAAGGGAAGGTTACTCACCTTGTGCAGTAACTGGAGTTGAGATGTGTCCCTGTGGGTGCGCCACTTAGGTGTGTCAGCGTCACTGCGCACACGGCCTGGAGATCTTTGGTAGTAGTCCCCAGCTACCGTCCATGGTGCGCTATTGCACAATCACTCTGATTGACACTTAGGCACGTGCCGACGGCCATTCCCTCCATTCCTTCTCTATCCTGGACTGTGTTAGCCAGAAGCAGAGGGGAGGAGGGGAGGTGTGGAGCACCCACAGGGACACATCTCGAACTCCAGTTACTGCACAAGATGAGTAACCTTCCCTTCTTCTTCGAGGGTCCCCGTGGGTGCTCCACTTAGGTGACTATGCAGCAGTATTCCTGCTTGGCAGAGGGCGCTCTGTGTTGCAAGGTTGGATGTTGGACAGTTTGGTACCTCCAAATCTAGAAATAAAATCGGCCAGGAGAATGGGACAGATAGTGGCACTCATGGCGGACCCGCCGTACTTGGTGTTCCACAAGGACAAGGTCGTCCTTAGAACCCACCCGAAATTCCTTCCCAAAATACCTGCCTTGTTCCATTGTAATGAACCAATATGTCCTGAAAAGACTGAATGGCGTAATATTATTGTGAAAAGGTATTGGCCAAAGCCCACGGTGCAGCTCTGCAAATGACTTCTATGGAAAGACCCTGG
Organism: Pelochelys cantorii; assembly: GCA_032595735.1. Taxonomy (NCBI): domain Eukaryota; kingdom Metazoa; phylum Chordata; order Testudines; family Trionychidae; genus Pelochelys; species Pelochelys cantorii. The sequence goes on along the minus strand of CM064328.1, from coordinate 144,422,996 downwards.
AGGAAAGCAGTTGTGGTAGATACTGTTCTCGTGGAATGTGCCCATATAACTGTTGGCCGCTCTCTGTGTTTCTAGGTGTAAGCCAGTTGTATGCATGTAGAAATGCATTTGGATATTCATTGTTTGGAAATGGGTTGTCCTCTGGAATTGTCTGTGCATGACATGAGGAGTCTGGGAGTGCATCTGAAGTCTCTTGTGCATTCAAGGTAAAAGGCTAATGCCCTGCGTACATCCAGCATGCGCAGCACTGCCTGCTTGCTGTCCTCATGTGGTTTTGGGAAGAACACAGGTAAGTATATCAGTTCATTACAATGGTACGAGGTAGGTATTTTGGGAAGGAATTTCAGGTGGGTTCTAAGAACAACCTAGTCCTTGTGGAACACCATGTACGGCGGGTCCACCATGAGTGCCACTATCTGTCCCCACTCTCCTGGCCGATGTTATTGCTATGAGAAAGGCCACTTTCATTGATAGGTGGAGTAGCGAGCAAGTTGCCAGCAATTCGAAAGGCCGTCTCATGATTGAGTCCAGCACAAGCTTCAAATCCCTTGATGGCACTGGGTCCCTACATGGTGGGCATAGGTTCCGTATCCCTTTCCAAAATCTTTTAACGCACGGGTGAGAGAAAATGGAATACCCTTGAATGGGTGAGTGTATTGCTGATATAGCTGACAAATGTACGTTGATGGAACTCATTGATAGTCCTGTGTCCTGCAGGTGGAGGATGTACTCTAGTATGTCAGATATCCCTGCCTTGAATGGATCCCATGCGGGAGCTGAATTCCAGGCCGCAAATTGGATTCACTTCTGCAGGTAAGTTTGTCTTGTCGTGGCTCTCCTGGAGTTGATCAGGATGTCTCTGACCCTTTGAGATAGGGTTAGCTCGCTGTCTGAGAATCAACCAGCATCCAGGCTCACAGGTTGAGTATATGTAGCCCGGGGTGGAGTATGCGCCCTTTGTCTTGAGTCAAAAGAGTTTGTACTGGGGAAAACTTGTACATTGACGTGTGCTGAGTTGGAGTATGGTAGGGCACCAAATCTGTCTCGGCCAGTTGGGAGCCAGAAGGATGACCCTGGCCATATCCTGTTTGATCTTTAGTACCGTTTGTTGTATGAGAGGTATAGGTGGAAATGAGTACACTAACTGGAAGTCCCAGCATTCTGCGAAAGCGTGTCCAAGAGATTGCGGTCCAATACCTGCCCTGGAACAGTACAGAGGGTACTTGGAGTTGCCATGTATTGCAAACAAGTCCACTATCAGATAACCTCATTTCCTGAAGAGGTTGTTTATGAACCTGGCATCCCAGGAAGAAAAAAACGTGCTTAACAACTACAATAAAAAAGTTTGTTTTTTTAAACAATAATTACTGGTAACTAGAAAACTACTACTAACTATGAACACTATTAATAAACTATACTAATGATAACAAAAAAAGTTGAAAATTTTGGCAAAAAGCTGGAGAGCAACTGTGGTTCTGACTGACGCCAGCGAAGGATCTGAGGGGACGGTTGGCTGCACATGCATGGTAACAGCACCGCACATGCCATCTGCTCCATGTGTGCAGCCAACCAGAGCGCACTGCTACCAAAAATCTCCAACTAGGTATGCAGCAGCACCCCAAATACCTAAGGAAGAGCACCAACAGGGACACTCCTCAAAGAAGAACCTGAACACACAAATTTCCTGTAAAATTACTACATGTGAATTCCAACAGCTATCATCCTCAAATACTGATTTGTTTTACTTATTGAATGACTTCCAAAACACTAATCCTCACAGCAACTAGTAAATAATACATAGATAAGAGAGAGAAAAGTTACTTATGAATTAGGTAACAATATATTAACATTAACAAAACATGTTTAAATCAGACTTACTGAAGGGCCATCCAAGATCATCTCTTCCACAGCTGTTGCATCTAAACCAAGTTTGTCCCCTAGAACTTCAAATATATATCTATATGAAGCACTAATTTTCATTTTTCGACCTTCCCTTGCATCTCTATATCGTGCCTAAAAAAGTTAAAAAAAGAACTAAAAACTGCAATGTATTTCCAAAGTCATTTGTGATCTTGACCCATAATTTGAAACTAATACTACAGTTTACTGTTTAGGTGAAACTCCTCTAATTATTTTTTTAAAAATAAACTATATTTTCATAAGTTAACAAAAAAAGGAAGGTTACTCAGTTGTGCAGCAACTGGAATCAGTGACACTGGAATAGGAGAGTCCAAGAGCCAGGTCCTCTGACTTTTTGGAAGTGCAGAAGCCTAGCCCATCCCCTTTTCAGCAGGGACCAGCCCCTTCTCTTCCTCCAAAAGCCCCACCTCCCTGGCCAGGTCAGCAGCTACAGCCTGGCTGGGGAGCCCAGGCAGATGAGAGCTGCTGCATCATGGACCCTCCACCTGCCTCGGGTGCAGGGGTTGAGAGCAGCTTCCCACCTGTGTCCCTACCCCTGGACCATCTATCTGGGGCAGGAGACTTCACATCTCCCCACAGCTGCCCACATATGACTCTTACCTAGACTCGGCTCCAGCTGGGAGACCACAGCCCAAGCACGACAAGAGCCACATGGAAAGCTGTGGGAAACTGAATAATTTGAATGAGTACATCCAGAGTCAGATGCAAGGTGGTACTGATGTAGCAGTGTGGGATACCAGTGTCAGTACCAAATATATAGAAGAATATGGTGGTTCAGAGTTCTTTGAAGACCAATGTTTACTAGAATGGGCAACAAAGTCTTCAGTAATGAATGAGGACGCCTTGGACAGTCTCACAGTACCAGAATCACCTAGAGCTGCAATAGCACTCCTGCTAGGACTTGGTGTCTCCAAAACATTCCTTTCAGACAGTGACCAAGACTTAATAGCAGAACTACCACTCCTGCTCCTCTTATTCAGTTCCCGCAGTTTGATTGTATAGCATTCTTGCTACCACTGTATCTCTCAAAGTTTTTGGTGATTGACACCTGGAGACAGATGGGTACGTGAAGCTGTATCACTCAAGACTTTCAGTGACCAGGACTCAGACATAACTGGAGCACTAAGTGTGCTGAGAGGCCTGTGACACACCCTCTGAGAGGGATTCTCAGAGCCTGAGTTGGAGATTGGATGTAGGGTTTGGTCCACCACTAACAAATTTAAATGTTATGTTCCCACTTTTTGAAAGAGGAGATCTTACACTTGGCTGGTATACAAGTGTTTCCCAAATAACAAAGGCACAGAGAGTGTTCACCACTGACCAGGATAGCTTTCCCGCAGGAAAGACAGAATACCCCAGAAACATCAAAGTCTATAAATCTTCAGGCAAGGAAACAAACAAACCTGCAAATGTATTTCTATGACTAAAGTGAACTAAGAAAATGGCTTAGAAAACTGTGTTTAGCTAACTAACTAGTGTGACAGGGTCAGGCTAGAAGAGTACAAGAGTGATGTAAAGGAGGTATATTAGCCTCAGATTGAGTAAATCTCTGTTCCCAAGGTAAATTGGCAGGAGCTAGTCCAGAATCAGCAAAAACTTGTCAGAATCAATCAGGGTAATTAAGCATCTGGAACTAATTAAGTGGGCTTGCAGGGTCAAGTAAGTCAAGGCTAGTTGGAATACCTGGGGCCAATTAAAGAACCAATTGAGACTGGTTATTAAAAGGGCTTCTCTGCAGTTAGTCAAAGCATGTGAGGAGTTGAGGGGATGGATGGAGTGCTAAGAGAGCCTAGGAAGAGCAAACACCAACAGAGTCTTGTAGGAAGAGTCTGAGACAAGGAAGGTGTGGGAAAGTAACCCAGGGATTTTGTAGCTGTCTCATAGTGGGAGTTGGAGACTTTTATAGGCAGCTGCTATTATAGGGCCCTGGGCTGGAACCCAGAGTAGCGGGTGGTCCTGGGTTTCCCCCCACACCCACTTCCGCATTTGCACTTGGGGAAAAGATTGGCTGGGGAAAAGAAAGCCTGTATCATTTGGGGGTCCACTGAGACTGAAGTTTGGTTTCCCTTTATAACTTATGCCAGCCAATTATGAGAGTAGCTCAACAAAAAGCAAGCTGGTGCCCAAGGTGTGGTGCCTAAATTGAGGGCTGCTATGAGCCTCTGAGGCAAACCATCTGCCTGAAAGCACAGGACCCACCAAGTTGGAGTAGGAGCTTTGTCCCACTAGCTATAGCTATAAAGTAAGCAGACACACTTAACTTCCCAACCAAGGCCAAATTTGGGTCTCTTTGGTATGGGAGGATGTGTAAAACTTCATGCTTGGGCCCAAATGGGATCCACAGAAAATCTCCAATCAAAGGCACATGGGGGTACATGAACACCTGAAGTGAAGTACCTACAGTGATAATACACACAAAAAATAAAAGTTCTGTATTTCAATGATTAGTCAACTCTCAGGGAATGTTAAGGATAAGCAAATACAGAGTATCTGCATACAGAATTCAGGAAGGAAAAGATCAAAACCAAATGAACAAACCAATAAAAAAAAAAGTTCCATTTAAGAAGGCCTCCAATCCAACCCATTTACAGAGTTCCAATTTTCTTATTGTTGTGAAAAACACACTGGCTTTCTTCCTTTTCTTTAGGCATCACATCAGTTAAGAAGAAACTTAACCAAGTTTGTAAGGTCCTTACCACAGAGCAACCAAACTTATGGCTTGTCTACAAAATGAGTTAATGTGCTCTACAGGGAGTATCATTTCTAAAGCTCACTAACATGTCCTGGTGTCTTAGAGAATACCACCACCATTTCTTCTTGTCCCCCGTTCCTTATTAAGCTTCCTTTTCCTTTTTATATAGCCCAGCTCCAAGAGCAGACAAGGTGCTCCTAAGCTGATTTGTCTGAAAGAGCCAAAATGTCTCTTAAAGCACTGTTTCTGAGACTGTGGTTGTTCTGAAACCACCCACCATGCAGATGTTGCTGATGACAGTTATGCTGTCTCCTGCCACCATTCTTAGGTCAGGCCATCATGGAACTGGGCTTTTCTTTCTTGAAACCGTAGCCTCCAGGAACCTTTCGGTCATTTCCACAAACATTGCTACAAATGGCAGCTGGAAGCATGGATTCAGGCATGCTAGTCCATTAGTTACCCCAAAGATTTGGGACTCTGGAGCCAGTCACCAAGTGACCATATACTAGAATCACAGGGCCATAACATATAGGAATGCTTTTGCAGAAAATTGTTCATCCCCAATATCTCCATTCACATATCTCTGGGGAAAGGCTGAGCCCAGACCACTACAGCCATCTTTAGTGCAGTATAAGACCTTGCTTAATCCTCATCAGCATGCAGTAGGCTACCTTTGCAGCATGCAGTAGGCTGTGTCACTCAGGTATTTTTCTTGCAGACCTTGGGGGTAGCAATCCATTCAACAGTGGTCAAACAAGCTTTCAGGTCACCAACATCATCTCTCAGCTTAGTAAGGTTGAGTGAGACTCAGGTATATGTTATGGCTTGTTTCTCCTCCTAGGGTGATCCCTTGCCCCTGCAGTCTGCTGAGAGAGCACTCTAGCCATGTCTGACTGAAACTGGTGGCTCCACTCCTGATTAGCATATAGCATATCTTGCTGTTATTTCTGGGTGGCTATCTGCATCTCTAGTTGATACTGCTGAGTTACCAGCGATGCTTCTGGAATTATTTTTCCCTCTCTGCTAGCTATGCTTCCTATAGGTATCGCTGTGCCTGCTGGAACTGAAAATTTCTGTCACTCTGTTGATGTTCCAGGAACCTGAGTTTCTCCTTCATGATCCTTCTAGGAGATCTTTACAGCTACAGATATTTACATGTAGAATCTCCAAGGTGGGAAAAGCCAAACCACACTAAAAATAACCACGTCCCTTTTTTAGAAGGCCTCCAAATCAATCCCAGCAACCAGAATTTCTAGTTCTCTCATTATTCTAAGAATCAGGCAGGTTTCCTCTTTTTTTCTTTAGGAATCAGGCTAGAGAACAAGGAGTTTAACAAAGTTCTTAAAACCTCAGAGCTTAAAATCAGAGCAAAAAATGTAGTCAAAACCCAGAATCTCTAGGACCCCCTACCATTGTGCCCTAGATCTGAGGGGAATTGTAACCATAATCCAGGTGTGGTTTCTAATTCCACCACCCTTACTTAGTTTCCTTTTCCTATTATTTTGCGCAGCCCAAATGGTGATGGAGGATACTCCTTCGCTCTGGGATCAGCTTCCTGTCTTGACTGTAAGATACAGACTGTCCCTTTAAAGGACAGTATAATCCTCCAAGAATATTTTACTATATGTGTGTTATGTTGACAAGCACTCTGCTTCCAAAATTCAGTACTTCAATTATTGTTGCCTCAGTACAGAAAAAGAAGTTGTTACTCACCTTGGTGCTGTAAGGATGGTTCTTCGAGACGTGTGCCCCCGTGGGTGCTCCACTGTAGGTGTTGGGCTTGTCCCGGTGTCACAGATAGGAGACTTTCAATAGCCATAGTCAGCCGGACTGCGCAGTTAGCATCTCGCACCATTTGCACCCTTTGACTGTTGCACACAGTCCGGCTCCTGCCAGTTCCTTTCACCTGCTCGGTCATCTGAAACAAGAAAATTGGAACCAAGAATCCGGAGCGGGGAGGACGACTGGTAGTGGAGCACCCACGGGGACACACATCTCGAAGAACCATCGTTACTGCACCACGGTGAGTAACTTCTTCTTCTTTGAGTAGTGTCCCCGTGGGTATTCCACTATAAGTGACTACATACTCGGAATGTCCAGATGGTGAGCTTCAGAATCAAGGTTTGTCATGAACTGCAAATACTGCCAAGGCCACTGTGGAGTCCGCAGCTAAACATTGCATGATTGCATAGTGCTTCATGAATGTGGCGTTGGATGACCACATGGCTGCTTGACAGATGTCATGAAAGGGAACCCGTTGTAGAAAAACTGTAGATGTGGCCTTGTAGAATGGACCTTCAGTTGGAATGGAAGCAGTCTGTTACAAATGGAGTAGCAGGTGGTGATGCATGAAACTATGAGACTAGCGATATGCTGGGCAGACAATGTCTGGCCCTTAGACTGCTCCATGAGCAATATTATCAAACAGTCTGTTTTACACAAGTCTCGCATTTTATCGATATAAAATCTGAGTGCTCTCTGTACATCAAGGGTATGGAGAACTGCCTCCCAGGATGAGGCGTGTGGTTTTGGATAGAAGGAAGGAAGTATAATTGGTTCGTTAATGTGGAACTCAGAACAGACTTTGCAGATAAAGGCTGGATGAGGTCATAGCAGCACCGATTCTCTGCTGAATGTTGTGTACAGTGGTGATGACATCAGGGCTGTGAGCTTGCTGACTCTGCGGGCCGATGTTATGGCTAACGAAAAGATCAATTTAAGCGTCAACATGTGGAGTGGCGTCATGGCCAAAAGTTTGAAGGGAGAACATGTTAGAGTGTCCAATACCAGGTCCAGGTCCCAGAATGGAGGTGGTGGTTTATGAGGCAGATTAAAATTTATCAACCCTTTTATAAACCTTTTAGTAGTTGGATGAGCAAATAGCTAAGTACCGTCAATGGAGCGAAGGAAGGCGTTGATTGCCGCTAGATGTACCTTCAGAGAAGCAACTGAGAGGCCCGTCTGCTTTAAAAGAAGGATATAGTCGAGGATCTGGTGCAGGAGTGATGTATATGGGTCAATACAGTTGTCAGAGAACCAGGTAGAGAATCTCCACCGCTTTGCCAGGTAAGTCATTCAGGTAGCGTGTCTCCTACTGTGCATCAGGACCTGTTTGACCTGATCCGAGCAGAGATCCTCAGATGCGCCGAACCAGCTGGGAGCCAGGCGGTCAAATGCAGAGTCTTGGGGCTTGGATGAAGGAGAGAGCCGTGGTCCTGGGTGAGTAAGTGCAGTAAAGGAGGGAGAGTGCATGGTGGTTGTAGAGACATTCGGTGAAGGAATGGGTACCATGGCTGACGTGCCCACGTGGGGGCTATGAGGATCACCTCAACTGCGTCCAAGTTGATTTTCTCCAGGACTCTGTGTATGAGCACAACCGGAGGAAATGCATATAGTAAGGAAGTCCCCCAGTGGATAAGAAAGGCGTCTCCCAGAGACCCTGGACCGATGCCCACTCTGGAGCAATAATGGTGGCATTTTGTATTATTGTAGGTAGCAAATAGGTCTATTCGTGGAAACCCCCAATGGCAGAAGATGTGATGAAGGACATCAGTGCGGATCTCCCACTTGTCGTGTGCAAAATGCCTGCTCAGTGAGTCTGCAACAGCACTGTTGGCGCAAGGTAAGTAAGATGCTATCAACATGGTGTTGTTGTGAACGCACCGGTTCCATAAACAGATCACCTCTGCACAAAGGGATCAGGACCGTGCTCTGCCTTGGCGATTTATGTAGTATATCGTTGCGATGTTGTCAGTAAGTATCCTGGTAGTTGTACCGGTTATGTAAGTTCAGAAATGTCTGCAGGCATTGAAGACTGCTCTGAGCTCAAGAAGGTTTATGTGAAGAGCTGCTTCTGTTGTTGACCATCGGCCCTGCACCGTCATGCCATCCATATGAGCACCCCAGCCAGTGAGGGAGGCATCTGTGGTTATCCGAGTTGACGGTTGAGGTCAGTGGAACGGCATGCCCGCCAAGAGGTTGTTTGGTTTCGCCCACCAGTCCAGTGACCTGCGAACGTGGATCAGAGGGACCACTAGCTTGTGTATACTGTGTCTCGTCAGGATATACACTGACGCCAGCCAGTGTTGGAGGCAGCGGAAGTGTAGTCTTGCATGGTGGACTACAAACGTGGTGACAGCCATATGGCCCATGAACTGCAGGCAAGTAAGTACGGAGACAGTTGAATCCGGGAGATGTTGCATCAGCTTGAACAATTTCATATACTTGTTGAAATTGTGATTCAACAGAAGGGCAGCATAGTTCGCAATGCGAAGCAACAGTGTGGCTGAGGAATACACCTTCCTGCCAAATATGTCTAGCCTCTTGCTATCTTTGTTGAAGAGGGCATTTCTGTATTGCGGATCTTTGGACCTATGTTGTGCCCCGTCCACCACGAGCAAATTTGGTTGCGGGTGGTTAAATAAAAATTCCAGCCCTTTTGATGGCACAAAATACTTTTTATCAGCCTATTTGCATGTTGGTAGGGCCAAAGCCAGGGTCTGCCAGATCTCTTTCTCTGCTTCCTTGATTGCTTCATTAATTGGGAGCGCTATTTTGGCCCAGTGCTGAGGGTGCAGGTTTTAATGAAGGCAGTATTGTTTGCCCTTCACCTCTGCTAGCTGGACCTCCTGGATCTCCGTGACCCATTTGAACAATTCTTGGAATTGCTTGAGGTCATCGGTCAGGGACATATCCCCCGGAATCACTGCCTCGTCGGGGGAGGAGGAGGACTGGTCGGTGGGCGAAGCATCAGGATGTTGCTCTTCAGCTTCCAACAGCTGGCCCTCCTCTGGCTCCAAGTGTTGTGCCTGGGGCGTCAGGCTCTGAAGTGGTGGAGTTGGAAGGTGTCGTTCTCGCAGTGCGATGGGAGCCGACTGGTACCTAGGTGACCAGTAGCAGCATGCAGACCATCTGTGTGAGTAAAACTGGTAGTGATGGTGTGATGGATAGTAAGGTCTATGGGCGTAATGATCGTAGTAGTGATCCGACCACACCGGTGAAGACCTTCTGGAAGAGATTGCACTCCTGTGATGTCTGGCAGTACCGCGGAGACAACATCGGGGAAAGGGAGGTTTGCAGAGATCCTAGAGGAAGGAGGTGGAGAGGGAGAGAACCGTCTCTCATAGTGTCTAGTGTCTCTCTGCGGTGCCGCCAGATATGGCGTGGAGACCTCTCCTGGGGAGAATATGAACGTTCCCTCTGTTCCCCATGATGCAAGCTTGGCACTGGGGAACTCGGTGCCAGTAGTGAAAGAAAGTCAGAGAGGGCGAGATAGGACTCTGACACATGCCAGTCTTAGCCAAGGCTTTCTTCGGTACCGATGTGGCACTGGTTCCTCCCGGTGCCGAGGAGCGTGGCACTCTGTCTACAACAGTCTGTGCCGGCGGTGCCAGTACCGGCACAGTGGTCCTTCCCAAGCTTTCCAGTGCTGACGCCGATCTCAGTGCCACCAGTACCCTGACAGTCGGCACTGGGGCCGGTGCTTTTTTAGGTTTGGCGCTAGTAGTCGCCATTGTGGCTGTAGAGGTGGTGCCAGACATTCCCGGTTTATTGCTTGTGCTCACTGTGCTGACAGGAGAGGCAGGCAAAGAGCGTGTTGGGGACGCCCTTATCTTTTTTGCTGAGGCTTTTTTGCTCTGAGCTTCTGAGGCACAGCTGGGTCCGGGGTGGCTGCTGGTGAGGTATTCAAGGGCTGGAGCGCCTTATCAAACAAAATCATTTTGAGGCGCATTTCTCTATCTCTCCGGGCCCTGTCCATCAGTTTCGAGCAATGGGCACATTTGAGGCACATGAGCCTTGCCCAAGCATCAAATGTATGCCACGTGGCCAACCGAGGCCGGCATAGCTTCACAGGAAACGCCGCATTTTTTAAAACCTGGTGATCCAGGCATCATGGAGAGTCTCTGCTCCGTTTCTTCTCTCTTCTCTGTTTGTTTTTTTTTAAGGCGGCCTGAAGCCAACGAATGTAGACGAACAAGTGGAGTTTTTTTCAAAATATAACTAAACTATGAACATTAAGGAAGAGCAGTTCTAAGTTACCTAAATTACACTATTAATTATATTAACTATGTACTTGAATCTTTTTTAATTAGAATGAGGAGAAGGGAGAGCTCCATCTGCGACTGAGAAAGGTTGAGAGGAACTTGCGAGAGCTGGACCACGCGCAATAGGCAAAGGGTGCAAACGGCACAAGAGGCTAACTGCACATGTGTGGTCCGGCTGACTATGGCTATTGAAAGTCTCTGATCTGCGGTGCCAGGACAAGCCCAGCACCTACAGGGGAACATCCACGGGGACACTACTCAAAGAAGAAAGATCTTTTACCAGTAATTTCAGTAGGACTACTAACAGTACATAAAGTTACATATGTGCATAAGTATTTGCAGTACCAAAATCAAATATAGCTTGACTGCAAATATATATGTAAGCATTATTTGTGGCTGTTTTTTGTGCTTTTTTATTCATTACTTTAAAATAAAACAAAAATAAAGCAGAAAAATTATTTCAAGAGAAAGTCAATCACATTCTAAACAGGCAGATCTTCTTAACAGAAATGTATATAATAAATTGAGAAAAGAAACCAAACACTGAGAGAGAAAATTACATTGTTATAGATGCAGTATTTGATACTAAACCTGTTTTTCTTTTAAAGTTTCTTGTAGGGATTGAACTCCACTAGTACTCCGGCGAAATTTAGACATTCTGCGGGTACTCATAGAAGGGCCAAAAGACTCTAGGGGAGGCCGGAGAGATGTTTTTTGTCGAGTACGAGAAGCAGGGTGTGGCCCAGGTTCCTCTGGTGAAAGGGAGCTAGGCTCAGCTTCCTCTGAAGGAATGAAGTCGGGCCTAGCTTCTTCTGGTGGAACAAGGTCAGCTTCTTCTGATGGAACAGGGCTGGACCCAGCTTCTTCTGGCGGAATGAGGCCAGGCTCAGCTGCCTCTTGTGGAACAGGGCCAGGCCCATCTTCCTCTGGTGGAACGATACCAGGCCCAGCTTGCTCTGTAGTGTTTGGGCTTTCCATTTGATCCTCTGGTGCATCCTCCATCTTGAAACCTGCAATTTACAAACAATTCACTTACTGGAACAATGCTGTAAATATCAAGGTGAATAAAAATCTTTTTTTTTAGTTTAAAGAAGCTTTTTTAATTTATATTCGATACTAGTTTCACTGCCTTAGATCCATCTACAACATCAAGTGGCAAAATTCTTAGTACAGAAATCCTTGAGAGGTGCCGAATCCCTGGCATTGAGAGTATGCTCATTAAGATTCAGCCTCACTGGATCAGGCATTTAATCCGCGTGGAGATTTCCCACATACTAAAAGCAATGTTCTATAGTCAACTGAGGATGGTAACCAGTTCTAAAGATTGAGCAATCGTCAGATGAATCACCTTGAAGGACAATCTCAAAGTATCCAAGATAGATGTTAAAACCTGATTGACACATAGCTTTGGACACATCCAGATGGAGAGGTCTGTAACATGAGTCCATGTCCAATTTTGAGGAGCAGTGTGTAAGGGCTTTGCAGGAAAAGAGAACATGTCTTATGGATAATGTCTCCCACCCTTCCCTCAGTAGAGCTACACTTGCAAGACATGTAACTGCATCTGCAAAGCCAGAATTGGATGAGCTTTCCATGTGAGAAGCCATAAAAAATACATCCTGAACTTAATACTGGCTCAACAATGATCCATCAAAGCAACAGGATCCATCAATTTATAACACATACATATGAGATGACCACACCAAACACTCCCATTGAATGCTGTAATGGATAAAATGGCATAATTGATAAGGGATACTCATAACTAAACTATAACTGATAAAATGAGAATTGAGTAAATGGGCAAGGAATATTTGATAAAGCAGATATATTCTGTAATCAATGTAACAGGAAACCATTGATTAACATTTGAATGGTTAAGAGCTAAATATGTCTATACATGTCATTAACTTCTTATGTTTAAGCAGAAAATATTCAAAATAAACTGTCAGCAAAACCACTCTGCAAAAATACCATGAGAAAAGGGTTTTTGGTGTTCTAAATAAGGCCATAAATAAAGTGTAAGTTTGGGATTTGACCTGTTTCTAAAGCCTTAGCAGAAAAGGATAAAAATGGTTACTCACTTTTTGTAACTGTTGCTCTTTGAGATGAGTTCTTCATGTCCTGTCCAATCATGTATGTGCATGTACATGTGCACAGTAGCCAGAAAGTTTTTCCCCGAGCAGCTAGCTGTAGGGTTGGCCTGGGCACCCCCGGGAGTGCCACTAATCTGGCACCCAACACAGGGCCCTGCCAACCCTCCGCCTCCTCAGTTCCTTCTTGCTGGCTACTCCAACAAAGGGGAAGGAGGCTGGGTATTGGAACTGACATCAACGACACATCTCAAAGTACAACAGTAACAAAAGATAAGTAATTGTTTTTTCTTCTTTAAATGCTTGTTCACGTGCATTACAATCAGATGACTCAAAAGCTGAAGTCTAGAAGGTGGGCTCTGAGTTCTGCACTGATTGGAGCACTGCCTGTCCAAAGGCTGTGTCATCTCTAATCTGCTGTGTAATTGTTGTAGCGGGTTCACTCACTTTCCGCACGGCTTCTTCCCTCAGGGTGGCTTGTGGGGAAGTAACTGGCTGCTCCGATGCCAACACGCCCCATTTGGGTGAGGTGTTCTTTTCTGGGCACTGCCCTCCGGCAGTGACCACTCCGATCTTGGTCTGTGCCCCCTTCTGGGGGGGAGTCATTGTTGTTCCTCCGCTCCTCCTCCAGGGTCCTCCCTACTCCCTAGGACCCCCAGTTCTTCTCCCACTCTGCCTGCCTGGTTGCTCCTGCAACCCTGCCTTGTGGACTTATGGACTGGGGCTTCCCTGGCTCAAACTCCCCCAGCCTACCGCAGCTGCCTCCTTGCAGCCCGGCCTTTTAGGGCTGCCTCCATGCGAGCCCCGCCCTCCACAACTGCCTCCTTGCAGCCCCTAGGGCCTCAGGCCGGGTAGCCTGGGTTTGCTAGGCCAAAGCCTCTCTCACTGCAGGCAGGTCTCTCTCCTCCTCCCAGGAGCTGCTCTTATAGCCTCCAGCTGGGCCCTCCTTAATTGCCTCAGCTGGGCTTCCCCGACTCCAGGTCTTAGCCTCTTAAAGGGCCAGTGCAGGGCAACACCCTGCCACATTGTGTAGTGGCCATCTTTGTAGTGTAGGGTTGGCACTACATTTGCCTTTTTCCAATCGTTCAGGACCAACCCCAATCGCCATGAGTTTCAAAGATAATGGCCAATGGCTCTGCAATCACATTAGCCAACTCCCTCAGCGCCTTTGGAGGCATCAGATCCAGCCCCATTGATTTTGTGTCTATTTGTAGGGTCTTCTATTAATATAATTTTTCTGTAATGCTTTTACCTTAAGAATAAATGTACTTGCTTACAAAGAGCTGAATGGTAACTTGTGAACATTGGCAATTACAATTGTTTGTAGCCTTCACAGAGAAACAAAGCACAGACACTGGCCTCTTTTGGCAGTCTGGCTTCCTGGGGATACCAGTGTAAGCAGGAAACTATGCAGTCTGAAAAAAAAACCCACTCAAAAGGAAGTGAGATACAGGTCTCTATGCAAGAGAAGCAATGGCTGATGACTAAAGCGGGTCCCCTTGAAGGGCCACAAAGGGGAAATACAGGTGCAGTTGTGACAAAATATTGTGAAGCATTTAGATATAGTAAATAGTGAGGAAATAGTAGCAAAAACTTGTGAAGAATGCTTTTCCACTGAGATTTGAAAATAAGGATCTTGACACAGCAGTCCTTGAGAGATTCTATGGCATGAAACCACCTCCAGAATGAGAATTGTTTTTCTTTCTTAAAAGAGAGCTCCTGAGACAGGGTTCCTTTTAAACTTTTCTGATACAGAAAAATCAGATGGGAGACATCCCAAGTCCATAACTATAGTACAGCTCTTTGCCCCACAACCAATCTTTGTCTTTATGTTTCTGTCTTTCCTCATTTTTAAGAATGGAAGTACTTCTCATGTGAGCCTGAGACTGGAATGTATGGACTTGTTTATTTTTGACTATCCCTTCCCCATGAAGCTGAAAGCGACAGTGCCAAGATGTGTATAAGGCTGTGGTTCTCAACTGGTGGTCCCTGGTGACTTTTTTGGTGGTCCACAGGAACATTGTCCAAAGTCACACGGCGTGAGCAGGCGCCGCTGTTAGGCTGTTTTACGCCATGTTCACAAGCACGCGGTGCGTCATCCATAGCATCACCTAGGATGCAACCACGTTGTGTTGCCAGTAACTTCTGTCTGAGGCTCTGAGTGTCAGTGTAGCTGCTGCCGTCATGCTGAGCGGTTGCTGTGTCGTTCGTCCTGTGCTACATGTGCTGTTTTACAGGCGTGGTGTAGTTTGTTTATAATGGCAATGACAGGAAGAAATGTCAAGCATAAGTATTCGGAGGACTACATCAAATTCAGCTTCACTTGTCAGGAAAAAGAAGGTGTGGATTTGCCACAAAGTGTTATTTGTTTCAAAGTCTTGGGGAATGACTCAATGAAGCCGGCTAAGCTGAAACTCCATCTCGAAAAGTGTCACCCCAACTTGTTGCAAAAGGATGAAGATTATTTTGAGCAGCGGTTATCAGGTCTGAAGCGGCAGCGCCTCAACTCAACAAGTGCATTCTATAATAAGACAGCAATGCAGTGCGCACTTCCTACATTGTTGCATACAAAGTTGCACAGGCCAAGAACCCTCATACCATTGTAGAGCAACTTGTGCTCCCCTGTGCAAAAGAGATGGTGCGGCTTGTTCTTGGCAAGGAAGCAGCAAGGAAGCTGAATGATATATCTGTCTCTAATGACACAGTATCGAGACGGATAAATGAAATATCACAGAACATCAGTGAACAAGTTGTGGATGAAATAAAGAAGTCTCATTGTGCTCTCAGCTATTGGTGTTCGCACGATACATGGTTGAGGGAGACTTCAAAGACGAGTTTCTTTTTTGTAAGACTCTTGATACCACCACAAAGGCTCAGGATGCAATGGAAATTGTTAACAATTTCTTTGAAGTACGTGGTCTGGATTGGGTAAATCTTGTGGGTGTCACCACTGATGGTGCACCTGCCATGCTGGGCTCAAGATCAGGCTTCCAAACGCTGGTGAAACAGCGCGCTCCAATGGTAACCGGAGTTCATTGCTTCATTCATAGGGAAGCTTTGGTGTCAAAAACATTGCCTGATCAACTGAACGCCGTTTTCAAAGGGTTGGTGAAAGTGGTGAATCACATCAAATCACTGGCTCTGAACACCAGGCTGTTCAAAAGATTTTGCCTAGACATGGGTTCCGACTTTGATGTGTTGCTGTTCTACACTTCTGTACAGTGGTTGTCAGCAGGGAACTTACTCAACAGAGTTTTTCAATTAAGAGAGGAGTTGGATTTATTTCTCCAGGTGCAAGGGAAAGAGGAATTCCGAAATGTGCTGACTCAGTCAAATTTAGAACTTGCGTATCTTGTCGATATTTTTGGAATCTTGAACAAACTGAATCTTCAGCTGCAAGGGAAAAGTGCAAATCTGTTCTCTCACCAAAGCATCTTCAAGGCTTTTCTTGACAAATTGGAACTCTGGATCGTAAGAGTCGAAGGCAATAATTTGGTTCAATTTCCGTATGTGGATGCCATGCTCGGGGAAAAGGAAGTCATTCGGATGCAAATTCTCAATCATTTACGGAAGCTACAAGACGAATTCCAACGATACTTTCTGTAGGTGGACAGGACAAGGGATGGATTATCGAACATCAGGAATCCATTTACAACAGATGTTAACAGTGTTCCAGAGGATCTGCAGGAGGAATTCTTGGATCTGAAAAATGATTTTGAGACTCAAGAGGTGTCCCAGCAGTCTACCATAGAGAAATTTTGGGCCAGCGTGACCACGAGTTACCGAAATCTGTCAGCACACACAATCAGATTTCTTTTTCCATTTGCATCAACTTATATGTGTGAGACTGGATTTTTGTGTTTGTTGCACGTTAAGTCCAAAAAAAGGAATTGGTTTGCAGTGGAAAGCGATATTCGTTGTGCATTATCAAGTACCACTCCAAACATTGAAAAGCTTGTCAGTGACAAGAGAATCCAAAAATCTGTTAGTAAGAAATAAATTTCAAACCAAAATGTTCATTGCCTGCCCTTTTTTATCATGTTTCAAAAAGGAGGTGGTCCACGAAAATTTTTTGATTGGCCTGGTGGTCTGTGGACTGAAACGAGTTGAGAACCACTGGTATAAGAGAATTGTTTTTTTTCGTCACTCCCCTTGGAATCAAAGGATCTGATGCTCTCCCACTGGGGCCCACATCAACTGTTTGGTCTCTAAGGGTAAGTCTACACTGCATGCTTATTTCAAAATAAGCTATTCTGGAAGAAATTTTCCAGAATAGCTTATTTCGAAATAGCGCATCTACACACAAAAAGTGGATCAAAATAGTGCTTTGCTATTTCAAAATAGAGCGTCAACACTGATTGGAAGCTAACTCACATTTAAGGCCCACCCGGAATCAGTTCAGGAAGGACATCAGGTCAGCAGTGACAGCCTCAGGCAACAGCTGAGGAAATCTGAGATGTGTGCTTAAATGGACCATCCCCCCCCCCCCCCCATATAGCCATTTCTCAGGTTCTTCTGCTTGCCTACCTCTCTGAGGGAAAGCAAAGCCTTTCCACTGCATGCTTTGGTTGCTCTGTTTTTGGACACCACAGCACTCCCTGCTATGGAGCGAGAGCTGCCTCTGGGCACGTGATAGCCCCTATCTGTCGTGCTGAAGTTTCTGCATGCTGCCCTCCGGGCCCTGCAGGAACACGACCCCAAGCTGTTTGAGGAGACCCTCAACATGTGTCTGGGAGTGCAGCTCCTTCAGTCACATCCCACTGTGGAGAGCCGCTTCTGGCAGCTGGACACTAGTTCCAACTGGTGGGACCGACTCATGATGGAGCGGAGGGATGATGAGCAGTGGCTCCCAAATTTCTGCATAAGGAAGGAGACGTTTCTGGAGTTGTGTGCCTGGCTCACCCCTGCCCTCACATGATAGGACACCCAGATGCAACCTGTTACCCACTGGAGAAGCGGGTTGCCATTGCGACGTGGAAGCTCACCACACCTGACAGTTACCAATCCATCGGGAACCAGTTTGGAGTGGGGAAGCTGAGAACCTTGGAGAGGGGAGGAGAGAGCTGAAAGAGGACACAGGGTGGAAGAGAGGCTCAGGACTGGGGCTGGGAGTGGCACCTGGCTCAGGTGGTTCCTCCATCTTGTGTGCTGGGACCTTGGCAACCATGGGGGTGGGAGAGTCCCAGGAGATGCAGGGGGGAGATTGGAGCAGGGGCTGTCATGGTGGGGTGGGGGGCAGAACCAGGAACTGGGGCAGGAGCAGAAGCTGGCTCTGGGTGGGCAAGGAGAGCCTGCATGGTCATGCACATGTTGCATCCCTGCTGCAGCAACTCCATCCATGTCTCTCTCCGCCACTGTGTGTCCTTCCGGACCTTCTGAACCAGTGTCTCATGCAGGGCCCGGAGTATGGAGATGTGCTCCTGCATCAGGTCTTCATGGGTTCTCCAGCACCTGTGACTCCTCACAGTGTCCGGCGGCTGCCTTGGGTGGTGTTGTCCACCCCCCTCTCACAGCTGGTCCGGCTGGGGAGAATTAAGAGAGATGGTCAGTCATTCCTGGAGACACTGTCCCTACAGCCTGGCCCTCATCTGTGAGCTGAGACCGCCAGCTCTCGGGTAAGATGAAGGTGATGTCCTGGGAGCAAGGCCATGTGTGGTCTGCACAGCAGGCCCTTTCTTAAGGGGCCCAGACATCCCCAATGGAGTATGCTTTCCCCCCTACCGCATCCCAGGGACAAGCAGGCATGGGAAGTTGCCGGCCACACTGGGATCCATTGGGTGGGAGGGGGGCCTCAGGCTGGCTGAGCTTGCCTCAGTGCCACGCACATGCCATGTCTAGCAGTGATGGCATCCCAAGGGGAGAGAATTTTTATCCCTGGCCGCTGAGGGAAAAAGGGGAAGGGTGTAGAGGTGAAGGGGGATGTGAGCAGCAGACACACCTGTGCTTGGCAGCACTGTCCCTAGGAGTGGGTGCTGCTTCGGGAGTGCAGGCATGCCCGTGAGCAGCACTCCTCAATGTGTGTGTGTCCTTGTCCCCATCCTCCTTCTAGCGGTGGGTTGTGGTGGGAGAGTGTCCCTCCCCCCAGGTGTCTGAAGTGTGGCCGGCCTCCCTAGACGCTGTGAGCAGGAGCCCAGGGGTGCACAGATGCAGCCATCTGGGGCTGTGTGATGCAGCCTGCTGCTGCATGTGCATCCATGTGCACAGACTGCAGCGCAATTCCCCAGGCCGAGAAGGCCAAGCGAGGAGTGCACCCCAACCCCTTTGCCACCTGCAACCTCCACCCTGTCTGTGTGAGAAAAATAAGGTCACTCACCTAATGTTCCCTCTCTGGCCTCGGAGGATGCCTGGGACATATTCAGGCCGTGGAGTACCTGCTCCAGTGTCACTGAGGTGACAGTGCTCTATCTTCTCTTATTGCTGAAGAGAAGTATTTATATCCCTTTCACGGGTATGCTCTCTACACATAGGGATTGGGTGAAAGCAGGGATGCTGGAACTAGCAGTCCTGGTGGTGCACTAACACCCTCTGGCTTGAAGTAATAATAGCAATCCAATGCATTGCTTCCATCATATATAGTAGGGTGTACTTGTTAACACGATTAACCAATAAGCCTGATGTGATGGTGTGCAGTCACAGAAAATCCCTTGGAGCTGCTTCCCAGTGTGCAAATAAAGCCACTGACATTCACTTCCTTGCTTTCTGCAGCTTCTAACCACAATGTCCTGATGGATCAAATCTCCTGGTCTCCCCTAAGTAAGGAACAGAGCTGAAATCACCACCCCTCCCCCCAAAAAGAGGAATGAAGACACTGAATCACTTCAGCTCTGAGGAGAATGCAATTTCAGGCAAAGCATCCAGGAAGTAAAAACAGACAGCAAAATAAATTACAAATTTAAAATAAAAGAAAACACATAGCTAGTTCTAAGACACTGACTGACTGGGTGGGGCTGGTTAATAACTTGTGAAACTGTTCTGCTGTGCAGCTTAAAGGGAACACTGGTGGCCACGTCTTCCTAAAACCTACCACTGCTTAGACATAAAGGACAAAACCACGCTTTTTACAGGTCACTAAGTTGATTACCCAAGCACTGGAAACACCCTGGATGACTTTCATTTGCACATTTATAACCATAAACCATTCCATACTCCAGCATTTCACAAAGTGTGGGTCGCGACCCCCGGGGGGGGTCGCAGCTGCCGGGGTCCTTCGCACCACTTCCAGGGATTCCGGAAGTGCGCTCCCCTCCCACAGCTGCGTAGCATGCCGGGAGGGGGTGTCAGCCCTGGAGGAGGAGCGTGGCGCTGGTGACTTCCCTGCAGCACAGCAACTGCAGGGTTTTGGTGGTGGTGGGTCACACAAATTCTATGAGCATTTTAGGGGGTCACGGTATCAAAAAGTTTGAGAACCCCTGCCATACTCCATATTTCTAACTTTACATACAAGAGTGCTACATAAGCCAAAATAAGATAATAAAATAATCCAGCAGATTGAGACATTAAAATTGATAAATTACATGAGGTATTTTGTCCAAAGCATTTTTGAGTTATGCATATTTGTATACATAAAAATGTTAGCAGTTACATGTTTACACAAATACATGTTTGTTAACATATCTAATATATAAGACATACAGTTTTGTACAATGGATTTCAAAACCCCTGAATAGAAATTTTTATTTCAGTGTGTCAGTATATGCCCCTCCTATGCTGAGTGGAGCAAGGAATAAATGCAATCATTCTTTTTCTTCTGGGTTAGGGTCAGTCTTTTTCTTAGGAACCCCTGGGATGGTCTCTTCCTTAAGGAGAAGGGGGCCAGGATTTCTTTTCCAAACCTGAACTTTGTTTCTTTCTCTTTATGCTATAAAGCCAAGTCTTCGCGCCCATGTATTCTCCCCACCCAAAGCATGCACCATCTTGCACATCTGGCATATGAATGTGCCAGAGCAGCGAGAAAGAGATATGGCATTGTCTCTTTTTGAACCAATGGGCTGTCAGGCAGTTACATGTGAATCTGTTGCAGCCTGAATATCAGTCATATCAGCCATGATATATGCAAGTGACTCCTTAGAGTCTAGGAGAGGCAGCAAGGGGGGGTCAGGAACTGGTGCTGAGGGGAGCCCCTCCTCCTGCCTCTATCACAGGCAGCAGGGGTATAGGGGACATGGACAGGCGCTGTTGCTGCCAAGCAACCCCTGTTCGCAGTGGCAGGGGTTGCTCAGGCAGCAGCCCCTCTCCGCAGCACAGTGGCCAGGGGCTGCTCAGGAAGTTGCCAGCCCTGGCTGCCATGAATAGGGGCTGGTGCTGGAGCAACCTCTGTTCATGGTGGCCAGCTCTGTCTGCTGCAAAGTGGGGCTGCTTGACTCAGCGTGAGTCAGGATCGAGCAGTCCTGGCTCACGCCAATTGCTGCACCTCTGCATGTTAAATGTAGTAAGAGCCTCACAGGCTCTCCCTCCCTGGTGCTCCAGTGCTGGGGAAGCTGGGACGCATGTGCACGCATCTGCCTCCTCCACTCTCTTCCCCTCCCCATGGTAGGGGCAGGGCCTCAGCAGAGGGTGCAGGGCTTTAGGTGGGGCTGGAGTCCTGCCTCCCCCCAGCCCTGGTTGCACTGACTACCCATGCCCCAAGCCTTGCATCCATCACCCCCACACACAGCTGTTGCCCCTGGACCCTGCTGTCTTCCTGATGCCATATCCATTCCCCCAGGTTGTCCACTGCCTGCATCCATCCCACCATCATCCCTGACCGCAGCTGATTTCCCCCTCCAACCTCTCCTCATCCAGGGCTTAATTCATCCTGGGACTTGCAAGAAAAATATTTACAAACATGCATGTATTGCTTTTCACAGCAGACTGACTAGTTAGCTGTGAGGCTGTAAAAAGTGATACTTGTATGTTCATTAATATCACTTACAACTTTTCACTACCTTCCAGGTAGCAAGTAAGGCCTGTGAATAGTGATACATACAAATAGCTCTTGTCACAGCATTATTTGTATTGTCTGGAAACCCTACATAATAAATTACAAGGATTTGGATGAATATTTGTGCATATTTATTTTCCTGAAGTTAATGTCACTGCGGTCATTATCACGAGTTGGTTGCTGCACTCTTAAAAGTACCAACAATGTATATTGAGAGAACCCCTGCTCTAGGTCCAGGGCCGTCGTGCCCGTCTATCCTCAAGGCTGGGGAAGGTGGTGAAAACATGAACCATTGACGTCAGTGGCAAAACCCGGATGACTTCTACGGGGCCAGGACCTCATCCAGTTTCTCCCAATCCTCAACCCTAGAGCTAGAGGGAGCGGCCGAGATGGATGAGATGGTTTGTCTCCTCCCCGATCCTTGGACGCTCCCTCCCGCCCAAGGCTTCTCCTTTGGCCCTGCAGCCCGGTTAAGCTCTTTCCCCCACACGCTGGGACTCGCTTGCGGGGAGCGGAAGCGCTCTTCTCCTTGCCCAGCGAGAAAGACTCGTTGCTTTGCCCCAAAATCAGAAGCGGGGTGATGCCTCCGCCTTTTGCCGCCCCGCTCAGACCGGGCTCCGTGCGGGGCTTCTCCTTTCCGCCAGGCCAGCGTCTCTTGCTGCCTCCCGAGGTGGGTTTCACACTCCGGCGGGCCACTAAGGACGGACGGTTTCGGCCTCGGAGGGGAGGAGCGGCCAGCCTAGCTCTTAACTTTCTCTCCCTTTGATTTCAGGGGCTGTCCGGCCTCTTTCTTTTCCTTTCGGAGAAGCCGGTGCAGGACGGCCCCTCACGACCCCCTCCCGGCCGCACCTTTCACTGACCTGTACTGAGCGGCTCGCCAGACCTCTCGAGGGAACCTCCTCAGCCAGGCGTCGACCGTTTCCCACTGAACACTAGGGTCCGTTCGCCGAATCCCTCCACCCGCCGCAATACCACAGAGCCGCTGCTGCACTGGAGCGGCGGGACTAGACAGCGCTGCGGAAGGCTACAGGGCACTGGCAGGGGGAGTCGACCTCGCTGACTGTTAGGGAGACGACCAGTGGCGCGCGACCCAGAATAGCCTGGGGCCCGTCATGCGGGGAGCGGAGAGCGTTGCAGGCGGGTGCGACTGCTCTGCTGTGTCCATCCCATCGCGCTAGGGGATCCACAGCGCCATAAATGTCCGCACCAGGGTCCGGCCCCTGCTCCTTCTCTGAACACTGACTGTCTGCCACTGACCCCTTCAGCTGCAGTAGGGTTCCCCCTCCCCATCCCCTTAACTTGCTCCTTAACCGTGGCCCCTGGAGCCTGAGAAGTAGGGATGTAAGGCAATGTTTCTCAACTTTTTTTAAATAAAGTACCCCTTTAAAAAAAGTATAAGTACCCCCAGTACCCACAGTTTTCAGACACACATGATTTTTTCTATCATTGAAACACATTTTTTTAAACAACTTAATCATAGCCAGGCGGGCGATTAAATTTTGGGGTGTAAAAAGTACAAAAATAATAAAATGCTGTAAAACTTAAAACAAAAATTCAGTTTTTTCCAAATTTCAGTTGTGTTGATATACCCCTTAGACTTCTCTCGAGTATCCCTAAGGGTACTCGTACCATTGTTTGAGAAACACTGATGTAAGAGACTAGTCAACTACCCCATAAGCAAATGCTTACCGGGTAGTCAAGTAGGGACTCAACGAGTTCCTTCCCCCACCCTTACTGCCTCTATCAGAGAGAGGCTACAAGGGGGAGAGCAGGAGCTAGTGCTGGGGGAAGCTGGCTTAAAAGCCAGTCATCATCCCCCCCAGCACCATCTCCGCAGGGGCAGGGGAGGCAGAGGGCAGCGGGAAAATGGTGCGAACGGGGATTGAAATAGTCCCGCTCGCACCAGTCTGACTGCTGCTCCTCTCCCTTTGGCTCCTGTGCATTTCAAAGGAAGAGGCACAGAGGGGAACTCATGCCAGTGGGGGACTCTTGTACATTGCAAAGGGAGAGAGACAGCAGAACCTCCGGGTCTCCCCCTCTGAAATGGACAGGAGCCACAGGTGGCTCGTGTTCATTTCAAAGGGAGAGGCGTAGGGGGATAGGAAGCACCCCACTGATCGACTAGACTAATCAAGGAGTCTATGGAAATTCCACCAACTACTCAATTAACTGATTAATCCACATTTAACATCTCTACTGAGAAAACCTCTCTTCCCATGAGTGAAGCTCCTTCTGTGCCTGTATGTAGGTGTTCCTCTGTCTCAGGGTTGGATCCTTTGCTGCGGGTGCCCAGAGCCAAGTTTCCTTGTCCAACCAATTATCTGACTTGTTCTATTGTCAGGTTTAATAATCTGACTTTTATTAACCACTAGGAGTGAATACATTTGATTTGCCAAATTCTGTCCAACAGAGTAAATGGTCTTGTGCAACTGTAACCCACACATCTTTTACATCCATTGTGACAGCAGTATTACTGCTTTCCTGTATTATGATATAGGATGCCCTCCCCCCATTTAGTATTTATACCCACAGAGAGAACAGGGTACATAGTGTAGGCCAGCGTTTCCCAAACTATGGGCCGCGGCCCGATACTGGGCCGCAGGAAAAAAATACGAGGCCTCAGCGTGGCTGCCGGGAGGGGAGCAGGGTGGGCTGGGAGGAGGTGTGTGTGGGGGGGAAACCAGCCGCCAGGAAGCAGGGTTGGGGGCAGCGGGGCTGTCCGGCGGAGATTGGGGGGTGGGCGGCCGGCCGGCCGGCCGGCCGGCAGAAGCAGGGCTGGATGGGGGGCAGGAGGGCTGGACGGGGGAACGGGGGAGATCGGGAGGAGGAGGATGGGAGAACTAGCTGCCGGAAGCAGGGCAGGACAGGGGCAGCGGGGCTGGCCAGGGGAGATCAGGAAAAGAAGCGGGGGAGAACCGGCCGGCTGGGAGGGGATCGGGGGAGAGACCGGCCAGCAGAAGCAGGGCTGGATGGGGGGGGAGCTGGACAGGGGAGATCGGGAGCTGGACCGGGGAGATCAGGAGGAGAAGCGGGGGGGGGGGGGGGGAGCGAATCGGCCGGCGGGAAGCAGGACTGACCCGGGCACATGCAGACCCGGGCACACAAGTGATTCCAGCCCTGGGGATTCCATTTCGCCCCCCCACCCCACCCTCCCTCAAGTAGTTGCGAACAGGCTGGCTGGTAGACATACTCACGCAGCGTGAGCACATCTACCAGCCAGGCAGTTCGCAGCTACGGATTGATACACCTAATAATAAAAAAATGTACCTAATTAGAAAATACCGGACATTTTATATGTCTGATATTTTCTCAATTTGTTTCCCTGACAGAACCCTCAAATACCGGACTGTCCAGTACAAACCGGACACCTGGCAACCCTACCCCTCCTTGCACCCTCCCTCCTAGCCAGATACCCTACCCCCAATTTGCTCCTGCTCCCGCCTCCTGGAGTGCCCATGTGGCGCCGGGTCCGCCAAGCCCTGGCCCAGGCTGGGCGGAGGATGCAGCCGGGTGAAACACTGAAAATTTATTCATTTTAAATTTTTTTTATATGAGTTTATATTTTTGGGCTGCAAAAAACAATGCTGAAAAAAAACAGGTTCCAACTAAAGTAAAAAGTTTGGGAAACCCTCATCTAGCCAGCTTTCTATCCATCTTACAGTCCATTTATCCAATCCATATTCCCTTAACTTGATGGCATGGATATTGTGGGTGACCGTATCAAAAGCTTTGCTAAAGCTGGCACTGGGGGCTTTGGGAGGACCAGAAACAATGTATCTGTATATTCATCATTTGTTTAATGAATATGCAAATATATGTTACCGGTCCTCCAAAAGCTCATGAACGGATTTACTGGTCAAAAAGTTTGGGAACCCCTGGGTCAAAAAGTTTGGGAACCCCTGGTGAAGGCTATTTCCCCAGACAAAATTATGCAAACATGCTTCTTTAGACCCCACTCATAGCTCTTGTATGTAAGGGCTTGCAGAGACACTCTTCCTACGTTTTGGAATGAAACAGAATCAGGGCAGTAAACTTTAATCATATGCTTCCTCTGCCTACAATTTTTTAGTGGGCACCACCACACCCATATATTCCTACTAGCTTTCAATTATGTAGAGTCCACTATTCCCACCTGCCCACTAAGGGCATGGTCTGGCATAATAATATTATTATTAATAATAATAATATAATTACAAATAAGAATATTTATGTGCTGCCTCCTATTCAAAGATCAAAAGGTGATGTAAGAATATCAAAGGTAGCAGGCTTAAATAAATTAACTAAAAATAATATAACAATAGCTATAAATTTATTCCAAGCATGAATAAATAGCATCAAACAAACAACACTAAGGGCTAATCTAATGTCAACATGAAATCAATTTTAAAACATTAGTAAAAAGTACTTTAATGTGATATACTTATTCATGACACCCCAGTCAGTTTTTGTGGATTTTGTGGATTTTCTTCCTATTTTAATCATATTTTTTCTTTCCATTACTTCGATATGAAACAAAAAAGAAACTAACTATGATTTCACACCTGCAATCAAATCTGTGTCAGCAGAATCATATAGGGACATTTCAGTTCACACCCACATTATTCAAATGGGGAACGTTACTTTGGTTGCACTTTGGTGCACATTGCTATTCACACTCTGAACTGTGTGTGTGGCAGTATAGATGTGCCCAATTTCTGAAGTGCTGGCAACCGCATTAAGGCTGTCCCTTATGCAAGTATGCTTAGATGGGAGAGACAAAGTTCCTGCTGCTCTTGCCTCATTCTAGCATGTGTGCACAGAATGACTACTTTCTAAAACACCTATATGTTATGTAATTCTTAAAATTTTAATTAAAACTATTTTTTTTAAAGTAGCCGAAAATCAGGTTTGCTGATACTCACCTGTCAAAACCTGCGATCAGGAGACTGTGTTTCTCCAGCAAATACTGATGATGCTACTAAACATCTAAAGCAAAGTAAAATAATTAAACAACCTCTAAAGCTTGTCAGGGCAGCTACCAAATGCAAAGTAGAGAAATGTGGTGCATCTAATACACCATGTGGAATGTGTGGGATACATATAGAAACCGGTTGGACAGCACTTCAATCTACCTAATCACTCTTTAAAAGATCTCCAGGTGGCCATCTTGTCACAAACAAATTCTACCAGTCAAATACACAGAGAACTGTTGGAATTACAGTTCATCTGCAAGTTCAATTCTCATGCTAATGGACTCAATCAGGATGAGGGATGGCTGGGCCATTACCAACCTAACATTCAATGAAAGTGCAAACAGCTTTTTATGTAGATTCTTGTGTTAGCATCCCCCCTATCTATTGACTTTGATCCTTATCTGCTTCATTTTAACTATCCAATCTTCAGGTACTTACTGATTGCCTATTCTGCCTTCCTGTTTTTCCCTTTGATTTTTTTATACCTCTGCTCCTTGCTTCCCCCCCCTTTCTTTTTTTTCATTCCCCCTTCTCCCTTCTCCCCTATTTATTTTGGGTCTGCACATCCTAAACTCAAAATTCCAGTCAGCTGAAGAAGTGGGCTGTGCCCACAAAAGCTCATGATACCATCTACATGTTTTGTTAGTCTATAAAGTGCTACCAGACCAGTTTATTTTTTTTTTGTTTTTTAAGTTTATCCTGTACAGACTAACTCAGCTATCCGCTGAAGCTTCTTAACACTCATGTTGCCAACTTTACATAGCAAGAAGTCACCAGACAAACCCTGAAAAGTCTCTAGAATGTAGCAATTTAAGCACTCTGGGGGCACGTCTACATAGCAGGGCTAAAGCCGAAATAAGCAACGCAACTTGAGCTACATCAATTGCGTAGCTTAAGTTGAAATAGCTTATTTCAGCTTTTGGTGCTGTCTAAACAGCAGGAAGTCCAAGTTAGAGCACTGTTCCTCCGACTTCCCTTACTCCTGAGGGTTACAGGAGTCAGAGTAAGAAGTCCTCCAGCTCAACATTATTTCGACATTATGTTGAAATAACTGCTTGCTGTGTGAACGCAGGACTATGTTATTTTGGAATAACATCAGTTATTCTGAAATAATGCTGCTATGTAGACATAGCCAAAAGGAGTAAAAAATGTAACAAAACAACATTTCCAGAAAATTCAAAAAACAATTACATGCCATGATTGTGTGATGTAAAAAAATTAATCATGATTAATTGTGCTGTTAAACAATAGAATAAAAATTATTTGCATATTTTGGATGTTTTCTATTTTTTCAAATATATTTATTCATTTACAACACAGAATACAAAGTACACAATGCTCACTTTAAGCTTAATTTCTTACAAATATTTGCACTGTAAAAACCAAAAGAAACAGTATTTTTCAGTTCACCTAATACAAATACTATAGTCAGAGTGCAATCTCTTGATTATAAAATTTGAATTAACAAATATAGTATTATGTACAAAAGAATAACTGCATTAAAAAACAAAACAATGTAAAACTTTAGAGCCTACAAGTCCACTCAGTCCTACTTCTTGTTAAGCCAATCTCTCAGACAAATAAGTTTGTTTACATTTGCAGGAGATAATGTTGCCCACTCCTCGTTTACAATGTCACCTAAAACTGACAGAATATTTACATGGTAGGTGTGCTAAAGATTCATATTTTCCTTCATGCTTCAACCATCAACCCAGAGGACATGTACCCCTGCTGATGATAGGTTCTGCCGGATAATGATCCAAAGCAATGTAGACTAGCGCATGAGTCACATGCCACCAACAAAAGGCTGATTTTCTTTTGGGATGTTTTTGGGTTATATACTTTCCACATCCCAAGTGTTGCTCTTTTAAGACTAAGCATACTCCACACCTCATCCCTTTCAAATTTTGGAAGGCACTTCAGGTTCTTAAACCTTGGGTTGAGTACAGTAGCTATCTTTAGAAATCTCAGGTTGGTACCTTCTTTGCGTTTTGTCAAATTTGTAGTGAAAGTGTTCTTAAAATGAACAACATGTGCTGAGTCATCATCTGAGACTGCCATAACATGAATTATATGTCAGAATGCAGGTAAAACAAAGCAGAAGACATGACAATTTTCCCTCACGGAGTTCAGTCACAAATTTAATCAAGTCTCTATTAGGGTTTAAAAAAGAGCTTGATAAATTTTTGCAGGTTAGGTCCATAAATGGCTATTAGCCAGGGATAAAGTATGGTGCCCTAGCCTTCATAACAAGGGCAGGAGATGGATGGCAGGAGATAAATCACTTGATCATTGTCTTCTGTTCTCCTTCTCTGGGGCACCTGGCATTGGCCACCGTCGGCAGATGGGATGCTGGGCTCGATGGACCTTTGGTCTGACCCAGTATGGCCATTCTTATGTTCTTATGTTCTTAAGTCATTATTTTTTTAATAAGCATCATCAGCATGGAAGCATGTCCTTTGGAATGGTGGCTGAAGCATGAACGGGTGACATAAATATGAAGAGGGCAGCATTATCTCCCATCAATGTAAACAAAATTATCTTAGCAATTATCTTAGCTGAACAAGAAGTAAGATTGAGTGAACTTGTAGGCTCTAAAGTTTTATATTGTTTTGTTTTTGAGCACAGTTCTGTAAAAAAAAAAAATCTACATTGTAAGTTGAAATTTCAGGACAAAGAGATTGCACTATAGTTATTTCTGGATAACTTAAACATACTATTTCTTTTATCATTTTACAGTGCAAATATTTGCAATAAAATAATATAAAGTGCACACTGTAAACTTTGTATTCTATGTTATTATTGAAATCAATATATTTTAAAATGTAGGAAAACATCCAAAAGTATTTAATACATTTCAATTGGTATGCTTTTGTTTAACCATGTGATTAAAATTGTAATTAATAACAATTAATTTTTGTGGGGTTAATCACATTAATTAAGTGCAAATAACAAACAGCCCTAATATACACACATGTACGCATATGTGCCCAGGCAAGTACAGTCATAAAATCATTCACAAGCAGTTGTTAAAATCAGTCTGTGCTCTTATACTGTTGTGCACCCGATGCAACTACTACAGTACAAATAGCAGATCAGTATTAGCTACACCTGTACCTCTGCCTCCTCTGCCCCCCCACAGAGATGGTGCTAGAAGAAACTAGCTTTTAAGAAAGCTCTGGCCAGCACTAGCACTAGCTCCTGCTCCCCCACCCTTGCTGCCTCTCTCTGATAGAGGCAGATAGAGAGGGAGGGAGTGACTAGCAGAGTCACTATTCCACTGATAAGCTTATGCTTATAGGATAATCGACCAGTCGCTTGCATGCCTACTCCTGAGGGGTCACAATCTCCAATTTGAGAACCCCTGAAATAGACTTTCTATGACCGTTTTGCATGGTTCAGGTTGCTGGGCCTTTCTATTCCTACATTGCTTTGAAATTATAGACTCCGCCCCTTCTGCCTGAGGCCCCGCCCCTTCCAGGACGCCCACAACCACTTCCGAAATTTGTGAAGTGGCTCCCCCTTCAGAAATTTTCGCGGCACCATTACAAAGCACAGAATTATGAGAGTTACACCTTTCTTTAAGTGGCCTGCTTCAGGTTGGTTTAATGGCAAATTAAGCATTGCATGCTGGGAATTGTAGTAGGAAAGAGAGAGGACAACTGAGGGAACTACTACGACGCCTGACGTGTCCTAATTTGCAATGGTTGCCGTGATTGGCTAGGACGCTTCTCTTTTTATTACTCCGGGGGAGGCTGCCGCCGACAAAACGTCGTGCACTGCGTGCGAGCGCTTCCCAGCCGGGTCTCTCGGTGCTGCAATTTCAACATGTCGGAGCAGCCAGAGCCCAGCGGCCTCAGCGATGAAGCCGCCTACAACGCCTGCTCCAACCCCGATCCCAACACCAAGGTAAGCGGGGACTGGGGGTGAAACTGCTGATGAAAGAGGCTATGGGGGGGGGGGTAAAAGAACGTGGTATCGAGGAAAGTGAATTGCCGGGGGAATGAGGAACGTGCATTGACGCGACCCGGGGAAAAGCTGTAGCGAGCAGGGGGAGCCTTTCAGTGCAGAGCCCCCGGGACCTTATATGAGCTGTAAGGGGGAGGATCTCCTTGCGCAGCCTTAATGGTGGTTTCTCCTCTCACCTGGATTTCCCTGCAGTTGAGTAATTACCTCTGCATACAGTTGGACGTGTCTTCGGCATACTGGGGTAAACTTTTCCCAGGAGTTGGGTCAGAGCCAAAGGGGACACAGAAAAGTCTCTCCAATTTGAATCTTTTGGGGTTTTTAACTTTATTTGTTCGGGTTTTTTTAAATGACACCAGTCACTATTCTTTCCCCACTGTGTTTGAAACAACGATCAACCTCCCATTTTAGAAGTCATAATTGCACCCCAAAATTCAGTTCTTATAGCAAATCAATGGGATCAGTTATAAAAGGCCCAAAGATTGTTGATGTGCTGCATTTGAATCACGCCTTGAGGCAAAATCATGAGTAGGAGTTAAGACTCAGACTCCATTTTTAAATTCTGTTTCAGTTTAATACATACTTCACAGGATCTTTATTCTGAAAATGAGGATTGACTGGGGAAAACTCCACAATAGTTTTGTGATTGTCTTGTTTTGGAAGGGACTGTGCAATAATATTTGAACTGTTCTTGATGTGGAATTTTATCTTTTACATTGCATGTTACGGCTAGACTCTCCAGGAATATTTCCATTTTACATCAAAAAGTGAATTCTTATGGTCACAGAGTAACTGAAATTTCCCTATGACCTGATGAGAACACACTTAAAATAGTGCATGTGGTTCTGGGGATGCAAAGCATTGGCAGACTAAAAAAAAATTGGGGGGCAGGGGAGAAAATGCTCCTGAGTAGAATGCCCAAGGGGCAAAAAGGGAGTGTGAGGAGAAAGCAACACTGAGATCCTACATTTTTCTAGGTATGCATGGATTATCCAGACATCAAAGCTCATGCTTCAGAGCTTTGAGTAGTCATCTGCAGCGATCAGGAAGGATATTTTTCCCAGTGTGTAGCTGGCTAGATTTATTTTGATCCCTATCACCCATGTTTCCCTTAAGTATCTGAGATTGGTCACAATTGCAGATGCTGTACCAGGGCACTGAAATGGTACAGAGAATCTTCTTCTTATGTACCTGGCTTGTGTTTCTTCATCAAATGCTCAGTTATGCAGATCATAAGACTTTTTTGGGGGCTTGAGAAGAAATTTTTTTCCCAGGTCAGATTGGCAGGTAATTGGTTTGGTGGCTTTTGCCTTTCTCTGTAGCGTGGGTCATGATTCACCTGAATATATGGTGCCTACAATTCTCTGTCATTGCTGGGGCCTCAGGCATTGGTAGCACTTTAGCCCCTCTTATGCTATGTCTGGGGCACGCACACAAATTTATTCTCCTCTGGAATTGAAATACTTTGGGCCAACTCAGGGGTTGGCAACCTTTTCAAACCAAAGAGCCAAATTCAGAACAAGTGGTCAACAAAGGGCCAGTATATAAAAATACCCTGACTGAAAATATTATTGATAATTGACATGATTAATAATAGCATAAATGAAACATTGCACTTACAGACTTTATTTAATGGGACTTCTGCTGCTGCTGCTGGGGGTGCAGTTTGTGGATGTGGAAGAGCAGGAGTCAGGGTTAGAGTTGCACTACACTCTGCCGCCACCAGCCCCGCCAGGCTTTGAGCCCAGGAGGGCTCCTGACTGCCAGTCCTCCTGCCACTGGGCTACCAGCCATGACTTTCTAGTCCAGGAACATCTGTGCACCTGCCGAACCATGGAGGTTGCCGGACCAGAGATCCGATTTTGGGAGGTCCAACCTGTACTTGTTTGCAGGGTTGGGGTAGTAGACATACCATGTATGTAGTTATGTTTATAACTTTGATTCTACTGATCCTGGTAATATCCTTCTAAATTAATGGTTCACAGTAAAATCCCAATTTCATGCATTTGTATTGTCATCTTTATGTGCTTTCCTGAGTAACAGATGCATACTTACTATAATTTTTCTCTAGGATTTTCTGTTGCAGCAGACTATGTTAAGAATAAAAGATCCAAAGAAGTCATTGGATTTTTATACAAGAATTCTTGGAATGACGTGAGTAAAAATTGCATGAGATAAGGTTTGTTTCTAAATATATTTTCTTTTGTGTATTGATCCATTTTTTTCTGAAGAGCAAATGTTGGCATTTAAGTCTAATTAGACAAACTGTTGAAATCATCAGCTAGTTTCTAGTTTGGTGAGACTCACTTAATCTCCATCATGAAGATTAAGTTTTCTACAGTACTCTTACATTTCAAATTGCAAAAAATGAAATCAGAGTAGTTTTAAATCAAATGTTCTACTGGGCAAATTATCAGCTTTTTTTATGCTAGTTTTAATAATTTGCTGAATTTGTTTGCCTATATGTAGACATAGAAGGATTAGATTTTTGTTGGTAAATGTTTTACTGTACACTCACAAAATTGAAAGTAAAAATATTTCCATTGTTTATAGAAATTTAGATATACAAAGCAAGAAATTCTGCTTGACCACTTTTGTTTGTTTGATTTAAGGGTCTGTTTTTGTTTTAATGGTTAAATCAGATTTACCTTTTTGAGTCTCAACATCAACTGTCATTATCTGACCCTGTCATTGTGTGATTCTGCCCCATTACGTCCCACAATCCTGGACATTTTAAATCTATAAATATGGGGAGGCGACTTAAAAACAAGCCTATTATCCACCAAAATTATTTTAAAAAGTAAAAATGGAATTCTGCTTATATAAAAGTTTGCATGTTTTCTGCTCTCTGATTCTGCAGTTAAATAATCAATACAGAAATTGTGATAACTGCAGTAATTTGTCTTAATAAAATTCTGTTGTAAGCACAATTTTCTGATTTTTAATTGCAAGATGAACAAGAAACTGAACTCTTGGGAGTATTAAGACTTCTAGGATTGCTCTGTCTGCCCTGTCTTTCTAGTGTTTCTGCTCTTCTGAGTCTGTCCCAGATAGTGGCTGGTAGGCATCTCAGCCCACTTGTGTGGGGGAATGCTGCTGGGAGGTTGGGGCCCTGCAGTGGCTTTAGTGCTAAAATTGATTTCAAATATCAAGCTCAGCAGAAGGGCTCTGAAACAAAGTTCTGGGAGATTTGGAATATTCTGACATGAACGAATCCACCTAAAGATACTAAGGAAAATTTATTTTCACATGAGTGAAAGGTTCTAGAAGCAGTGGGTATAAGAAATGAGAAATTAATTAGTGATGTAAAATCTTGGTTAATCAGATAACCGGTTAAACGTTAGGTTTGGCTAATGTTTAACCAGTTAACTGACTAATAGCAGGATCTGGACTGGGGACTGCTCCAGTCCCAAGTGGTTACCTGGGACCAGAAAGCATTACCCATTTAGGGTGATGCCTACGGGTTAACCTTTCACATCCCTAGAATGACTATATTTGAGCTATTTCATAGTGATTGAAACTGAATATATATATTAATCTGGGTGTTTTAGGACATTTAGAGGAGATTTAGCTTGGCTGAAAGATTAAATCAACGGATATGAACCGGCATTCTGAGTTAGGTATTTGCTATGTGTTTGAAAAGTGAAACATTAAAATGTTATTATTGCTGGAAGGAATTGAGTATGGAATCGGAGTACAAACTTTGATTTATTTTCTTGAAGCTAATGGATTAGACTAGTAGTTTGTATCTAGTACAGTATTCTGTGTCTGACAGTAGCTAATCCCAAATGCTTCAGAGGCAAGTACATAAACACCTGTAACTGCCAATAAAGAAACGCAATTTCTCTTATGGGCACGATTTCCTAACCCAAATGCATCTAGCAGTTGGCTTATGCTATGAAATAGGAAGGACTTATATCCTATTTTCCATTCTATCTAATGTAAATGTGAATGTTCTCATCCATCTAAATCAGAGGTTCTCAAACTTTATTGCACTGTAACCTTCTTCTGACAAAATAAAAACATTACACAAACCCAAAATGGGAACCAAAGCCTGAACCCAGCTGCCCTGGGTGGCAGGACCAAATCCCAAGCCTCACTGTCCCAGGTGCGAAGGCCAAAGCTGAAGCCCAAGGGCTTCATCCCTAGGCAGAGGGCCTGTAGTTGGAGTCCTGCCACCAAGGGTTGAAGCCCTTGGGCCAGGGTTGTGCAAAATACAGCCCATGGGCTGGATCTGGCCTGCCAAGCCAATGGATCTGGCCCAGAGATGCAGTGGGGAGCCTCAGGAGACTCCCTGCTTGCCCCACCTACCCCTGAATGCTGCTCAGAAAAGGGTCTGCTGGGCCACTTATGTTTCACAGCTGTGAGCCGGGGAGAGGCTTCATTTGCTGCTCCTGCCCTCAGCACAATCCCATTGGCCAGTTTCTAGCCAATGGGAGCTGCCTGTTTGAAGAACAGGCAGTGCACGAAGCACCCTTCCCCCTGGCTCTTATTAACCGATGAACATGGCCCCTGCAGCTTGTGTAGGGGTGGGGCAGCAGGGAGGCTGTCTGAGAAATGTGCTGGGCTGCTGGCTGGGAATCACCCTGATAAGTCTCCTGGACAAAGCCTGCCTCTGGCACTCCAGCCTCTCCCTACTCCCAATCCTTTGCCCACTTCTCTACCCCACATAAGCCAAAAGCTCTGCCCCCTTCCTGAACCCATACCCCCTCACAGACCCTGCACCCCAATCCCCTTCCCCAGCTCGCACCTCTTCCCCCCCCCCACCCCGGCACCCCAATCCCCTTCCCCAGATCACAACCCCCTCCTGCCCTAGGTTACAACCCAAACCTCTGCACCCCAGTCTCCTGCCCAAGGTCACAACCCCTTCCTGCCCTAGATTGTAACCCAAATCCCTGCATCCTAGTCCAGTGCCCCAAGCCACAACTATCTCCTTCACACAAACTCCCTCCCAGACCCCACATACCCTTCTTACCCCAATCTCTTACCCCAAGCTCCCTTCTGCTCCCAACCTCCATCCCAGACCTCACACCTCCTCCATAAATATCATTGAAGAGTGTGGCTCTTGCCCAATTTCCAAAACTTTGGGGTGGCCCCCCCATCAAAAAATATTGCCCACCCCTGCCTTGGGCTTTGGCTTCAGTCATGGGTGATGGGACTCAGGCTCTGGCTTTGATCTGGAGGCCCCAACAAGTCTGAGCTAGCCCTGGTAACCCCATTAGACTGGAGTCATGACCCACTTTACAGTTTGAACACCACTGATGTAAATGTATGTTGTTGGGGGGGGGGGTGCTAGTTTCTGGTTTTTGTCTTTAATTCTGCTAAGCACTAGCCTCAGTGATAGTTTAATTGTATGGAGTTCTAAAAAATAAATTTTCTTCTTAGTTTACTGCCTGGTTAAGTCTTTGGTGGGGTGAAAAATAAGGGAGATGGATATAGGCACCTTTATAGATATCCTGATGCATGATTCTGGTTTTCCTACATTTACTAGTTTTTCAGAGGTTTGTATCTGGTTATTTTTCCAAATGTATTTGAAAGCTATAATCACAAATATATTTCCATGACACATTTCAAAACTGAACCACTTTGGAGGAATTTGGAGGAGGTATGGGGGGAAGGGAAGAATGCAGTCATAATTCTTTAAAGTGGGAGGTTTTATTTTTAAAGTTACTTGCAGTCTAGTTGCAACTTTACAAATGCCATCAGTTTGACTTTTTAAAATTATCTTTTTTTAGATTGCTCCAAAAATGTGATTTTCCCACTATGAAATTTTCACTTTATTTCTTGGCTTATGAAGACAAAAATGATATCCCAACAGATAAAAAAGAAAGAACAGCTTGGACTTTCTCTAGAAAGGCTACACTTGAACTAACACAGTAAGTGTTAACTCTAGATTTTTTTTTAATTGTTAATTTCTGCTTACATTTAGTGGACATTAGTTACAACTATGAGCTTTGCACTGTTATATTATTGCGCTTGTGTTTTTTGTCTGATCATGAGTTGTGTACCATTAATGTAATGTGGAAAAATACTTTGTCTGATACCATAAAAAGTATGGCTTAGATACTGAACAAGAAGAACTCTGCTTTTTCTCAATATTTGTTCGCCCTAACATTGCGTAAAAGAGAGGGGAAACTGCTTCCTGAGGAAAAAGCTAATTGAAGGGGTCCAGTGTACTAGGGAAACAGGTATCAGAGAACAGCTATGAAGTGGTTGTAGTGTACTGGATTGAGGACACAGTGGGAGTCAGATTTAGATTTTCTTTCTCAATATAACCTTTTATTTCCTGTGGGATGACAGTGATGTCATCACCTCACTCTGTCCTGCTTGCCTCCTCCCCTCTCCCAGCTCAAACCCAATCTCGCTGCTTCCCCTCGTCACTTGGAATTGCTATTTTAAACCAAGCCCCTACTTCCCTTCCTCCACCCTCACCCTTCCTCCACCCTCAGTCTACAGGGCTTTCAACGAAGGCCATGGCACACCAGCCGGCAGACCTCACATCGCAGTCGTGACAGCCCAGGGGCAGGGAGGGAGGTATGGTGCTTGGGACAGCAGCCTAGGGACAGGTGCTAGGAGTGGGGCTTCCACCTGGGCTCACAAGCCAGCAGTGGGCTCTTGGGGAAGAGGGGGTTCCCTGCTGCTGCCAAGCTCATGGGGATCTGGAGCACAGTGCCCAACTGCCTGGAGTCCAGCTGCCCCACAGAGACTCACCCTCTCCCCAGTGGCTGCACTTACTGGGGCTGCCAGAGCACCCCTTAGCCACCTGGAGAAGCCGTTGCATTTACCTGTCTGCTCCTTCCCTTCTGCTCCTGGTGGGTAGCCACATGGCTCTGCCCCAGCCCTGCTCGCAGAGCCCAGTGAGCAGTGCTGGTGGGACTGCACGGAGAGGTTGGGACAGCAGTTGCTTTCCCCACCTCAGCAGGTTGCATTGCCCTGGAGCGCCACGTGCACACAGCACTGCCTGCGCCCCATGCGGAGTGGGCAGGCACCTGTGCCTCCCCGCTGCCAGGGTTACAGCCACGCCTGGCACGTGCTGCTGTCGGGAGAGAGGGAGATTAGGGGTTGGGGGGGGGGGGAGGGGAGACGGGACCTGGGCTGGCGCAGCCACAGCCCGGCCCTCCCCGGTGGCTGGGGATGAGAGCGAGGGTTGCCTACCCCCTGCGAAAGGGAGGTTGGCGAGTGCAGCGAGCAGGGGCAGCACAGCCCCCTAGTATCCCTAATGCTGCTATTAATTCACTGTTTGACCTTAGAAAAGTCATTTAAGCTTTCACTGTGTAGAATATTGAGACTGGATGAAAAGTGATCTATAAGAGAGGTAACATTGATTGGCTTTTTTGCATATATGTGGCTCTTTAATGTTTATCATGTAATACTACAGTGATGTGAAAAATGTGCTTGAAGTCTCAATCATTATACAAAATGATTGCTTTGTCAGTGTACCACCATGTGTTTTGACCTGGTGTGGCTGGGAGTGCTTGGCGCAAGCTTCAAAAGGGAGACCAGATACTTCCAACACTGTTGGGTAATGCTGAAGTTCATCTTCCCAAGTCCGCTGGAAATTTCAGGGCAATCCATCCTGGCACCGTGCTTTGGGAACCCATTAGGCCTAGGGTGGCCTGGTGGATTACCAGAGGATCTGCCACTGGCAGCAGGGGTTGGGATACTCACCAGCAGTGGCGGGAGCCATGGGAAGCAGAGTGAACCAGCTTCAGCCTGGTTCATGGGGGTGGTGGGAGGCAGAGTAACCCAGCTCCAGCTCACTTCACTCCACTGCCTTAAGCCCAGTTCCCAGCCACGTTACTCAGGGGAGTGGGCTGGGGCCTGGTAGCTCCACTTTCCACAACTGTGGTGAGTAGGTGTGTGGGTGGCAACCCCTGCTTCTGGTGCCAGGCCCCCCCCCCCCGTAATCCCCCAGGTCGTGTTGCTTGGGGAAGGGGAAAGGAGTGCAGTAAGGGTGCAACAGGAGTGAGAAGAGGCAGGGTGGTGGCAGAGGAGGGGCTGGGCTTGGGGTAAGGGGTGGAGCTGAAGTGGGAAGAGGTGGTGTGGGTTGTCCCAGGCCCCACACCCTCTAGCCCTACCTAGCAGTACTGGTGAGCTTGCTGGCTTGAAAGTCCCTCGGGAACACATCCACAATTTGGATGGGTCATTCAATCCTTAAT
The DNA here is from genome assembly GCA_032595735.1 of Pelochelys cantorii. Taxonomy (NCBI): domain Eukaryota; kingdom Metazoa; phylum Chordata; order Testudines; family Trionychidae; genus Pelochelys; species Pelochelys cantorii. The sequence continues at coordinate 144,384,250 of CM064328.1, read as the reverse complement.
TCAGAGCTTCTTGTAGAAAGAAAGGTTACTCCAGACATAGGAAGCAGGAATTAAGACAAAATGGAGAAGATGCAGGAAACCTTAGAGTTCTGTCCATAGGTATGCCTCTACAATGCCTGGCTGAGCCATGAAGTGTATCCCCTGCCTTCTCTCAATGGGTCAGTTAGATACCTGATGGGCCATTGAGTACGCTTGGTAATGCATTACCAGACTTTGTGGGTGTCACCCAGAAGCATAGCACAAGTTTTAGAAATGTAGCCGTGTTAGTCTGGTCTAGCTGAAACAAAAAACAGGACTATGTAGCACTTGTCTCCTATAGACAACCACCTAACCTCAAGATGATTCTTTCCAACAACCACAGGACATACCACACTAATACCAGCCCCTGGAACTTTCCTGTGCAACAAACCCCATTGCCAGCTTTGTACACATATTCACTCTGCTGATACCATTATTGGACCTAACCAATTCAGTTATAAGATCAAGAATACATATTCCTGCTCATCCAGAGATATAATTTATGCTATCATGTGCCGACAGCGTCCGTCTGCTATGTACATTGGACAAATGTCTCAGACACTTTGCCAAAGAATCAATGCACACAAAACAGATATTAGACAGGATCACAAAGAAAAAAGTTTATTGCCATTTCAACCAGAAAGGGCATTGTCTCAAGGACTTAACTACCTACATCCTGCTTCAAAGACATTTTAACACCAGACTTGAAAGAGAATCCTCTGAACTGTCATTCATGCTTAAATTTGACACTTTACACCTAGGTCTCAACAAAGACGCTAATTATCTTACCCATTACAAAGATAGCTTCCCCAATTATCACCTCTAATATCATTAGCTCACAGACATTTACCTGCCCCCTTCATTCTCCCTCTGTTCTGAAATATGATTTGTCCTTTTCATATGTGTTCATTTTTTTTTTTTTTTTTGATTGTATCCTTTGGTATATATGGTCATGCCAATTTTCTTCCATTATTTGATCTGAGGAAGTGGGTCTGGCCCATGAAAGCTCATCCCCTAATAAACCATCTTGTTAGTCTTTAAAGTGATGCATAGTCCTGTTTTTTGTTTAAGCACAAGTTTTGTAATAGACATATACATATCCATAACCCAAAATACAAAGGTGATAAAACATAACAGAGATTAACATCTTTGGCAGATTATAATTTTTGCATATACTTTACATGACATATTTGGAATAATTAATTTCTGTGTTACAATATTAATATTCATAATGTCCTCGAATGTCCCCTGGACTCCATATGTTTTGGAAACAATGTATCCTAAATGTTTTGACAGCTGGTGACATTAGGTGTTACGGTAACTTATGTAGTGCTAAATATGCAAACTTCATAATATAAACCTATTCTCATTCTTAGTGCTATTTCAGGTCCCTCTTCCCTCCACACAAACTCAACAGCAGCACCCCTTCCTTCTCATCTATATGAGGTTAGATCCTCATCTCAACCCTCCCAGAGTTGAGGTTTAATTCCTGAGAGGAGCAGAGTCTAGTCACTTCTACTGCCGGAGCAGTAGTGGGAAAGCAAGATGGGTTTAGTGTGCCTGCCTCCTGGTGTAGGTAATACACCTTCAGGGTCCCAGAACTGTTACTGCCAGCCTATGACATCACCAACAATTTGCAAACACATGCTAGAGAACTGATTTTATTCTGGGAAGGAGGATTGTAATGACTGAAAGAATGGCTGAGGGTACCCTAGGGTTGAATGGTGGAGAGAGGGCAAGGCAAAAGGGCCTTAATGTATTTAAATTTACTTGTGGTGGAAGAGTAAGAGACCTAATAACAGTGAAAGACGGGCTATTGAATGATAGGAAGCAGTCAAGAATTCCATTTTAGTGAGCCAGAAGAAAGAAAATGAAAATTAGAAGATAGAAACTTACAAAACATCCTGTAGCTTGTTCTTGAATTGAGCCGAAAGAGCTGAATAATTGTATGCCCTCCTATATTATTATTTTCCCCATTTCTATCTTTTGAATCACCTATTATGACTGTTTAACTCTTTGGTATAGGAGCTGTCTCTTCATGTGTGTTTGGATACACTTATACAATGGGGCCCCAACTGTGTAGTCTTAAAGTACAACAGTAATATAGAATACTGTTTTGATACAAGTGTACGTATTCCTACCTGTTAGTTCATGTGTTGCACAGACTCCAAAAATATTATGTTGAATGACACATTTAATATCGAAAGCCATCTAAGTCTAACAAAGCATGAAATTGGAGTACATGACCATGCTTGCCAGGATAATGATATAAGTAACGCCTCTGATGCAAGGTTTCCATCTCCATAATAAGTGCCTAGTTAGCGACATTTTATTTTTAAAGACCTATTTATCTGAAATTTATCTTGTAGATGAGGCAAAACAGAACATTGTAAAATGTCACACAGAGTGCATGGAAGAATACACTATATCCTTCTGCAGATGACGATCACATTGCAAACATCAGGGAAATGCATACTGAGTTCCATCTATAGATGCATTTTGAATTCATCCATCTCTGTAATATCCAAGTGCTGTAACTGTGTATCAGACCATTATCCCATGCATTATTCTATGAATGAGGACATCTGTCCCTGACCTGTAGTGATCTAGGCTGCCGTGTATTCTTTGCTGTGGGTAATTCAATATATTTCTAAATATTCTTGGATTCTTTTTTTTTTTTTTTTTTTTTTTTTTTTTTAAGACCGCATGCTGCTCTTTAAGTATTAACTATGTCTTTTCCCCCTTTCTCTTGTAGTAATTGGGGCACTGAAAATGATGATAATCAGTCTTACCACAATGGCAATTCAGACCCTCGTGGATTTGGTAAGCTTTAGATAAGTTATGCCCTGCAGTCATAGAAAATCAGAGACTGAAAAGAAGATTAATAATTCTTTAGAAAATTGAATTGAGAAAATAGAGCAATAAATTAAGTGTACAGGTTACTGGTACATTTTAAACACTTTGTTTAACTATGCAATAAAAATGCTAATAGTGACTCAGCATTGTGTATTCGATTAAATAAAAGTACAGGTTTGACCTCCATGGTCTGGCACCCTAGGGACTTGACTGGTCCTGAAAAAGGGATTTTGCTGGACCAGGGGAGGTAATTTCTGCCATACTCTACCCCTTCCCCACCAGTCCCCCTGGCTGGCTTCCACCCCAAACATGGTTCGAGTTGGGCTTGTGGCTACAGCAGGGTTGCCAGCTCCCCTGCTCCTGGCCCCCCCCCCCCCCCCCCCGCCACTGACCTGCTACATTCCTGCTGCTGGCCCTCCACTGGGACTCTCTGGACCAGGAATCTTCTGGACCACAGATGTTACCGGACCAGAGAGTCCTGGCACTGGGGAGTGTGAGCTGGCTGGGAGTCCAGCAGTGGAGAACCCTGCCAGCAGCAGTCAGGGACTCCTTCCTCGGGCAGCAGGGGGACCCGCCAGCCCTGTCCCTGAGGAGCCCCAACCAGGCAGCGCAACAGTGGGGCTGGTAAGCTTCATCCCTGGGGAGACCTGGTGGATCATGGCAGCAGTAGGGCCACCAGTGAGTCCCATCCTGGGGAGCCCCAACCAGCTCACTGCGCCTGACCAGCGTCAGTGGGGCTTGAGCAGAGCTAGCCACAGAGAGGGACAGTAGGCAGGGGATCTCCCCTGATCTGGCAAATTCCCCGCATTTGGGATGGGTCAGTTCCTGAGGGTGCCAAACCAGGGAGGTCCAACCTGTACACCATCTCTGGGTACTCCCAGAGTTTAGACCTAGTTAAAGAGAAGTGCTTGAGACTCAGTTGAAACTCAATGTGTAATTTATTAGACTATTTTTTTTTTAAATATAAGGTTGAGTTTTGCTCAGACATAAGAGTGAGAGCATGATTTGTCCCTTGTGTGCAGAGGAATTCTGTGACTTAGTATTCTGAATGTCTGAAAGATCACTGGTTTAATTTTATCAAATACATTTTTTCAAAGTAGACTTCTTGATTCCTGAACTGATCTCTGAACCTGGAACGTCAGCTTAAGGTACACAACTCCAGCGATGTAGAATATGTAGCTGGAGTTGGCTTGCCTTAAGCAGAGCTTGGCGCTGTCCCCACTGCGGGAAGCCGATAAGCAAACGCTCCGAGGAGTACAGACACCAGCTAGAGCTGTCCTCAGCATTTGATTTACAGGTCTATACTAGACCCAGTAAATCAAACGTCAGAATGTCGATGAGTGGGAAAATGTGCCCTTTAATGTGTAAATCACTATCCTATTTAGTAAATACAGAAGACTTCCTGATACTTGGTCTTACTGTTTTTATGAATGCTTTCTTCTCTGCCTCTTTACCTTTCAACTTAATCTTTCTTTGAATCTGGTGTGTGTGTGTGTGTGTGTGTGTGTGTGTGTGGCTATTTCACTAGAGTATTCTGTGAAACATTTTAAATTTTGCAACCCTCTCAAGTAACTAGTTTATTGGAGGAAGAAAAAGTCAAAAATAGTACCCTTAATACACTTTTTCCAGAAATGAAAGCAGGGCTTTCCTTGAGTAAATTGATTTTAACACACTTTTAGATGATATAGCTAAATGTAACTTGGAAGCTCTTTGCATAGGGTGAAGTGCCTGTCATATTATTGTTACAGCAACAAAATCCATTTGTTGTAATTTTTGCTCATGTATGTGTTGTGTTCTTTGCCTTTGCTTACTCTGTCTGTTGTACAGGTCACATTGGAATTGCAGTCCCTGATGTATCTGCAGCTTGTAAGAGGTTTGAAGACTTGGGAGTGAAATTTGTGAAGAGACCAGATGATGGTAAGTCTTCAAGTCATCTTATCATTTTTATATTTTGTTTCCTAAAACTGTGAATTCATCTTTTTCATGTATGATTAGGGGAGGAGGCTAGGTGATATTGGTAATATAAACTCGATTCCTTCTATCATTCTGAATACTTTCTGCTACATCAATTCTAGATAATTGGGGCCGACTAAATTCCTGGCCCATTTTAGTCAATTTCATGGTCAGAGGATTTTTTAAATAGTCAGTTTCATGGTTTCTCATATTAATAGCTGAAATTTCATAGAGATGTAACCATGAGGATTCTGCCCCAAAAGGGAGTCATAAAGCTGTTGGAGTGGAACAAATGTTGCAAAATTGCCACATTTACTTCTGTTGCCATGGGAGCTGGGCTCAGAAGGCAGCAGCCAGGGGATGTACCTGGAGTTGTCTGATCTCCCCTCTACTGCTCCCTGTCCCCCATGTATATCCATGCAGGGAAAGTGGAATTCCTGTCCCTCCCCAGCCTGGCTGGAAATAGCAACTGGAGGCTGGTGCATGGTAGGAGTCCCTGGCTGGGGCATTTCTAGCCCTGCCTCTCCCTTTCCCCTTTGATAGCTAGATTTTTGTGGGAGAGGTCTGATTTCATGGGGTGTGATGTGTATCATGGGCATGAATCAGGTTGGGCCCTATCGATAATCTATCAGTATAACCAAAACTACAGACTGAACCAAATTTGGATAAACTGTAGTCCTCTTTCCGGTCGTTTCCCCGCCCCCCCCCCCCCCCCCGACCTTTTTACTGTTAAATTTTCTGAATTTTTTTAATTCATCATTACTAATTTTAGCTGTTGTGGTATAAAATAAAACCGTTGAAGAGTTTGTGTTTTGTTTCTGAATTGTATAACATTTTGCATTTCATGCAGTAGAGAAAGTTTTAAAATATTGTTCTAGGATCTATATTGAGAGGGAATCTTGTTGAATAATGTGGTTTTTAAAAACTACATCCAAAACAAATTTGGCAGGGAATTAAGAAAAATCTGTATTATCAAACACTCTGTATGAAGGAACCTCATAGCTGCAATGCAGACCTCATTTTCCCTTTAACTCTCTCTATGAGTTGCTCCTGCCTTTCATGACAGTTTATCACAACAGCATCCTTCCTACAGGTGGGAAAATGGGTCCCTATATTGGAGCACTGATACACTCCAATTCAGGTAGGAAACCTCATAGAACACAGTTTTCAGTCATATTCCCACTTTCTGCCCACCATAGAAAGAAATAGACCTGCACCTATATTAGTGCTGCTTCGATATCACACACAGAGTACGTCTACACAGCAGGGCTAAAGCCGAAATAAGCTATGCAACTTGAGCTACATTAGTTGAGTACTGAAGCCAAAATAGCACGAAAAGCTGAAATAAGCTGTCTACACAGCAAAAAGTCTGAGTTAGAGCATTCTTCCTCTGTTCCCTTAATCCTCGTAAAATGAGGGTTATAGGAGTTGGCATAAGAAGTCCTCCAGCTCGACATTATTTCAACATAAGGTTGAAATAACTGCTTGCTGTGTAGGTGTGGACTATGTTACTTTGGAATAACGTCAGTGCAGAAGTTAGGACTTGTGAGTATCAACTTTTTAAACACCCTGATGGATAGTATAGGAACAAGGTTATTTGTGGTCTCCTTTGAAATTATTTTTTCTAGTTCAATTTCTCTGTCAAAGTAAATGGCAACTAACTGTCTTTGCTCATAAAGTATAGAACATGCTGGCAGTACTTAACCCTCTCCTAGCAGCATCAATATCTGCTAACAAGGTGGGAAGTTTCAGTTAAGTGAGAGCTGCTGACTTGGGAGACAGGTGACTCGTTACTACCATCTGGACAGTTAGAAATGGGATAAGGGAGAGTGTTGTCTTGACTAGACTGGCAAGTTAAGAGTACAGTAAATTGGTTCCCAGCACAGTAACACTCTTGGGATATCTACACTGGCAATGTGTTTAGTTTGCACTAATTCCACAGTTGCTATGCTCTTGGTCAACCACCTCAACAAGAAGTGTAGAGCTTTCTGTGCAGTGGATACAGCACTGCAGTGCCAATGTGGATACTTCAGTTGTTTGCTGTATTATAATTGGCCTCCAGAAATGTCACAATCTTGCCAGTGACCACTCTGCTCATTGTATTGAACTCCGTTGGCTGTCCGGCAGGCATGCACGAACCTCCTTTTTGGAGCTCTCTTTGAACAACCCGCATGACATGCTGATCAGCTCTGAGACACAGAGTGAACCATTCAGGTGGAATGCTTGTGCTGTTGAACACACAGGCAGTGTCTTTGTGTGAGAGCAGGGAATAAAGATCTGTACTAAAAGCCATGGAGGAACACATAGAGGCTTATTTTGGGGGCTTCCCCCTTGCCCTGCTGCAAGACAGGTTGTTTCTTACTGCTGTATGAACTTACAAGACAGTATGCTGATGTACCCCCCGTCCCCCCCCCCCAAAAAAAACCCAAACACTGACCTTGTTGACATTGCCAAGTTTTCTCAATAAAACTTATGCTGACATTCAGAAGTCATCAAAACAAATTACTAGAGTGTTCACTCTTAGTGCCCCTAGTGTGGACGTGATCTGATGAAAGAGGGAACAACATTGATAACGTCAGCAATGCACTATGGATATATATCTTCATGAGTAGCTCTGAGATTTCAAAGCTGAGGAATGCCAAAGCTGCACAGTGATCTGTTCCCCTCCCCCTGCAGCAGCAGTCTGCCTAGTGCTGTGTTGCTAGTGCAGGAAGAACAGGAACGTTCCAAACAGAGCAGCATACTAAGCTGTGGTGTTGCAAGAGCGGATAATGTAGGTACATTTCACTGTCACAAAGAGCACAGCATGGACACACAACAGTGGTTTTCCTGCAGCGCTCGGTGAGCAGTGCTGTAACTGCCAGCGCTCTACAGCTGCCATTTAAACAAAACCTCTGGATGTGAGTTGAATAGTCCTGAGGAGGAAACCGTAGGATCAGTGTGGATGCTCTCTTGCACAAAAGCACATCGTTTTTCTGATGTGCTTTGAGGTGTGGATGTGCTCTTGCACAAAAATTCTTGCGCAAAAGGCTTCTTGCGCAAGAAGCATGTAGGGTAGATGTAGCCACAGTGTTTGGACTTCACATTCAGCTGATGACATAGTAATGCAGTAAAAAGCAATTTTGAAGTGGCAGTTTTATAAATTGGCTTCCAACTTTTGTAGTTAGGCTAAACTAGACATGACTGAAGTGACACTATAACCTTGTATGTTCAAGTATGATATAATGTGCAAACTTGCAGAAATATTATCCACCCCATAGTTTTAAAGCAGACATTAATCATATAAACTGCTTCCATGACCTGTCTTTAAAAGTCTGAAATTGATCCTTGCTGCCAGTGATGAAATATGACCTTGAACCCGTTATTTGAACTGTCTGGTCTGTCTGCCATGTAAAGACAACAGGAAATCTTGAAAGAGAAATGGTTTGTTTTTGTCCATGTAAAAATCTTAATCTTTAAAGGCTATTAAGATAGTTTTTAACTATAATCTGTAAATATGTATCTTTCTATTGTAGGTAAAATGAAAGGACTTGCATTTATTCAGGATCCTGATGGCTACTGGATTGAAATTTTGAATCCTAACCACATGGTGCCCCTCATCTAGGTTTACAGTAACTAACAATACAACAGGAAAATTCTCCAGGAGGCTGAAAACCTGTAGCATACTCTAATATTCATGAGACACATACTTAATTGTGAGAAATTAACCTCGTCCACAAGTAGTTCTTTAGCAATTCTATTAGCACCTGATCTTGTTTGGATAAACCTTTGCATTCTTTAGCTTTCTTTTCTATGATGCCACTTCTTCCTGTTTCTAATTAGGAGAGCACAATACCATCTGTGTTCTGAAAGTGCACTCATGCAGATTCATCATTTATGCAAACATTAGTTTATTCACCCATTCAGGACTGATTTGAGTTATTGAAAAGTTGGCTGCACATATAACAATACTTTAACCAGCCTGAGACCTGATATGATGGGGTGGAATATGTGAGTAGGAAGATAGCTGTATCTTAGGTCTACTACTAGTAACAGGATATTTTATTTTGTTTGTTAAATGTGGGGAGGGGATAAAACATTTATAACTAGTTTTTTGGGCCACATCTTGCTCTCATTAAAGTCAATGGCAAAATTCCAATTGAAGTCTAATGGAAGCAGGATTGGGACTGTGTGTGTGTAGTTATGTCAGTAAGCAGTAGACTTTCAGGAGCAACTTATATGCATTCAAGCTGCTTTGAGACTAGAAACTTAATGGCAGTGCCACACTGAGTCCAACAGAATTCAACCTGCATTGCATTTGAGTACCTATGGCAGTTAGGCAGAGGAGGTCAGCAGACTTCTCACTTGCTTTCAAAAGTGAGACTCTAAGAGCTGAACACCTATCCTGAAAATCAAGGTGTTGTACAGCAACTAGCTTACAACTAAAGAGAAGCTGAAAATGCCATGATTCCCTATTGACTGGCTGAGAGCTGGCAGATATATCCCTTGTGTGTGATGTCCAAGCTTCTGCAAAATATAGTGCATTTGAAATGTTTTATATATCAGATTGCAGCTTGATATAAAAGTCTGGTTAACCAAATTCCTAATAGTTTGTGAAACAGTAACTACCTAGTGTTATGACACAGCTGCCTTTCTTTAAAATATAAAAACTAGTGGTTGCAGTTACACTGAAGTTGTAAATAACAGGAAAACACTTCACATTTACAAATCCTGCACGGGAGCTAGTTTCATGGTTAAAGTTTCATTAACACTGAAATACTTTCCCTCACCCTTCAAATCAATAAAACCATCTTGGTATTTAGGTCATTTCTAGAAGCACCTTATAATTACTGTTGGCACTGAACAGCCCTGAATGTTGTGACTACTAAATTGGATAGCCTTGTGGCATCAAATAAAAGTATTTATTTCTAAATAAAGTGTCTGCAAAACTTTCAAAATCCTTCTCTAAAGCTGTATGCCATACAGTATTTCACTGCCTACTAAGGCCATGTCTATACTACAAAATTTACTCAAGTTATGCTGACAATCATCACTGCTGTAACTAAACCATTTTTGCACATCCACACAATGCTTGTTCTGGTGGAACACATCCACAGTTATACTCTTACATTGAAAGAGAGCCGTGTGCTGTGGGTACCTATTCCACTATGCATTAGCTGTCCCTGTGGTTTGAGAAGGGTTTACAATATCCTCTGAAGATAGGCACACCATCCCATGATGCTGTTTTCTGTCTCATCATTCTGTGGTCTTCCAAGTAAGTTTTGAAAACTGTACATCTCAAAGCATAGATCCTACCCTGCTTTCCAGTATTATGATGAGCATTATGAACACACTGCAAGATCAGCTGCATTATTCTATGAGCTGCTAATCAGATAATGACTCTGTGGTATCAGCCCTCCTATGTGCCATGGAGAGAAACAATTCAAGATTGCTTTTTGGCACTCACGGAACAGCTGCAAATGGTGGATTATCAATTCTGGTATGAGAAACAAGCACTGAGTGGTGGAATCACATCCTTATGCGGACTGGGATGATGAGCAGTGGCTGTTGAACTTTCGGATCTGCAAAGCCACCTTCTTGGAACTGTGTAGGGAGCTCCCCCTTGCTCCCTAGTACAAGGATACCAAAATGAGAGCTGGCCTAACTGGAGCAATGAATGGTGATTGCTGTGTAGCAGGTGGCAATTCCAGACTACTACTCATAACTGGCAAATCAGTTTGGAGTTGGGAAGTCCACTCTGGGGCTTCTAAGTATGCAAGGTCATTAATCACCTGCTATGAAGCACTAGGACTCAGGGCAATGTGTGGGAAGTAGTGAATGACTCTGCTGTTTAGCCATGGTGACATTTTTTTGTTCCTCTTAACCCCAAATAATAATAAAAAGTATATGTTGTTTGAGTTGGTATTATGGTTTATTAAAGTAGTTTCCATGCAGCTTGGGGAGGCATTTCACTACTGTGACTGTTCCATTTAACTAGCTTCCTATGTACATGATAAATAAACTAGTTTCCTCTTTTTTTTTTTTTGTAGTTCCCGTTTTTGAAGTTAAATGCTATGGTGACATTGGTATTTTCCCTTGTATGAGGATGTTACATTTTAATTACATTATGATAGCCAAATACTAGCTGGATACTAGCTATGGTCCCCTCCTAGACCATATTCTGTGCTCCATTTCACTTTAGAACGAAATTAAAATCCTTGTGAGTTCCAGGATTAGCTGCTCCAAGCACTCATTAATGGTGTCTAGGACTTTTATTTCTGCTAAGGATATAAAATCCTGTTTTTAATTAACTGGTTAAACATTATGTTTAACCAGTTAACTGATAAAAGAGGAGGGTGAGTGCGTGAGTTGTTCCAGCCTACCATTTGGCTGCCCCAGTGCACGCCCTTCCTCTATCCTCCCATACCCACTCGACCCTCTCTGCCATTGGCAGTGGTTGCTATGTCCAGGCTGGAGCAGCCCCTGTCTGAGGCAGGCAGTAACCTTAACAGGTGAGGCTTACGGATTAACCATTCACATCCCTAATTTCTGCTTCCTGTTGTGAGAAGACACATACCCAGGCAATATGGGTATAACTGATCTCTGCCATTATTAGTGGATTTTCTGTTTTATAGCCTCTGTAATCTCCCTAGGGACTTCAAATCACTGTCACCATATTGGTCACGTGGTGAGTTTATTCCTATTATACTTATTATTCAAGCATGGCAACTCCACCTATAGAGATTCTATGGTACAGTGCTTTCTTTCACATATACTGTCATTCCCCATCAGCATGACCTGCTGTGTTTCTACCATGTATATTGTACCTTGGATTTACCATGTTCTATTATCATTCCACCAAATTTCTGTGATGCCTGTTATATCAATATTCTCATTTAATACTAAGTGCTCAACTTCATCTTAGTATTTGGATTTCTAGCATTTCTGTATAAGCACTTACAAAATTTGACTAGTCTGTCTTCATGTGGTGCAATTAAATGGGACTTTTTTCATTTCAATGTTTCTTTTCAGTCTACTTTATCAATTTCTATCCTATTATCTCTACCATGATATAGAATAAACTCTTTAATAGATTCTTCCCTTATGAATGTCTATCCAAATTGTGTACTCCTTTGCACCGAGGGGCTTTCAACCAGCCCAACTTTAAAAAATCCTCTATATGACATTTCTAGTTTTACATAGAGCCAGAGTGCAGCCATTTTTTATTTAGATGGAACCCATCCTACTTGGACAGGCTCTTTCTTTCCCAAAAGGCTCTCCAGTTCCTAATAAACTGAAATCCCTCCTCCTAAAGTCATCATCTCATCCATTCATTGAGAGAGACCCCTTCAGGTTAGGCCTAACTGGCCCTGAACATAAAACTGAAAGCACTTCAAACAATGCTACCATAAAGGTCCTAGATTAGAATGATCCACAGTGCTGCAGTGGAGAAAAAGATAAATATGCTGGAGGCTTTGCTGCAGGCTCTGCAGCCTATTTACACTGTATAGTGCAGAGCCTGCAGCCTGCAACCTCTCAGATTGTTAGGGGTTACATGGTTAGCTTTTTCAACAAACATTTACACCCCTACATTTAGCCCTATACTTCTGTGATAGTAGACCACAGGCATGTCCCAAGAATGGCAATGTCTCATCTTTGTTGCTACCTCACAACAATTTATCCAGCCTTGTGACTCCCCGGAAGCCAGGTGTGGGTCATCTTGGCACTTCCAGATGCGTGGGGCAGCAAGGGAAAGCACGGGAGGCACCTCAGGCACTTAAGCAGATTGCCCCACACTAGGGTTGTCAGGTGTCTGGTTTTGAACCAGACAGTCCAGTATTTGAGCTTTCTGTTTGGGAAACAAATTGAGAAAATATAAATGTTCAGTATTTTCTAAATAAGATGTAATGTCAAGTGTGTCCGGTATTTTTGTTGAAACCATCTGGCATCTCCAGGGCAGGCCCACAACCAGGGCTGGATTAAGGGGGGGGGGCGGGGAGGCTACCCGGACAGCTGCCCGGGGCGCCAACCTCTGAGGGGCGCCTGATGGCAGCTGTAAGGGGTGCCGCGCACCCGGCCGCGTGGCACCCCTTAGAGCTACCATCAGGCATCACGTGCCTGGGGCTGGGGGCCACGTGGCACCCCTTAGAGCTGCCATCAGGTGCCGCACGGCCCCCGGCCTCGGGCGCACCGCGCTTGATGGCAGCTCTAAGGGGTGCCGCGCGGCCCCTGGCCTCAGGCGCGTGGCGCCTGATGGCAGCTCTAAGGGGCGCAGCGCGCCAGGGGGCAGGGCTGCACATGCACCGTGCGCCCGGGGTGGAGCCATGCATGCGTCGCGCGCCTGCTGCCTGGGGCACAGGAATGGCTCGAGACGGCCCTGCCCACATTTTGGCACCTGAGGCGGAGAGCTCAAATGATGCTCCCATACCCCCTCACTTGAACCAAAGCTTTGAAAGGTCTCAATTCTGCCTTCTTCCTGTTCTACTCCTCTCATGGTACTGCAGAGAGAATACATATGCAACAGCAGTAGACACAATTTTCTACACGCTGAGTTCTAGGGGCGCCCCCACACAGTCTGGCACCTGAGGCAGCCGCCTAAGTTCGTCTCATGGTAAGGCCAGCCCTGGGCATCCCTACCCACAACACCGGATCACCGGCAAAGCCCTGATTCCACGGTGTGGGACTTGAGAAATCCTCACCGCTCCCTGTGGTCTCGCTCGCTCCCGCTCGCCCCGCGTGGCTGGTAGCGGAGGGGGGGGGGGGGCTCAGCCCGCCACGTGCACGTGTAGCTCTGGGTAAATCGCACGGGGTGCTCCTGTCTCAGGGGAACGGCCCCGCAGCGCTTCCACGCGGCTGCCTAGACTGGGGGGTCCTGACCATAGAACGAACCACTCCCCCTCCCCCCGCCCATGTCGCTATGCACGTCAGCACGTAGGCGCGGCTGTCGTTGCTAGGAGAGCTCGCATGCAGGAGGGATGACGTAATGACGGCGCGGAGCGGAGGAAGGGGGAGGGTGCTGCTGTCGCTCCGACCGGTGAGTCCTGAGGGGTGGGGGGGGGTCACTGACCCGGCGCAGCATCTCCCGGGGCTGTCTTCGTCTTCCCGTCCTGGGGCGCAGCATCGCGGGCATGGGGTGTGGGTCGCGGAGCGGGCTCCTTCCCCGCGGGGCGCGTCGTGCCCCTCCATCCCCCGAGGGCTCCCACGCGCCATGTTCCGCCCCTTTGGGGGCTTGGGGGTCCCGCTCTGCGCCACAGCCGGGCCCCGCGTGTCAAAGAGCGTGTCCAGCGCGGCCTCTCTCCCGCGTGTCAAAGAGCGCACGCCGCGCTGGACATCCCGGCTGTGCGGCTCCTTGGCCTCCCCTCCCTTTGGCCGCGGCGCTGGCACCGACCCGCCGCCGCCATGTCGGGGCCGGTGAATGCAGCTGCGGACGCTGACCCCGGCACAGCGCGGCGTGGCGCTGATTCGTGTCCGGAGCGCAGAGGGAGCCATTGCGGGGCTTCACACCCGGGTAGTGGGAGAAGGAACGGCGCCTGAAATAGCTTGTGCCGGGGAGCAGGAAACCGGGGAACGGGGCGACCTCTATAGTAGGGCCCTTGTTAGTATCCCGGTAGTGCCAGTGCAGTTCAAATTGTATTATGACTTCTGGCTGAATGTTGACCTTTCCAAATACCCTAACATTGACAGGTATCCTGGGGTTGGTGTGCATGATGAGAGTTCAGGGTGTTGCGCCTAATCCAAATATTGGGGGGAGGGGTCAATTGAAGTAAGGGATGTGACAATATAAGGTAGAAAAAACTAGCTGTTTTTCAGAGTTTGGGGTTTTTTTGGGGTTTTTTTTTTTTTTGCTTTGAACTAGAGTTCAAACAGTTGATGTGATATAGATCAGAATTGTCTCAGTCTTTTGAATCTGGCCCAAGGTAGTGCATGGCCCCCACTAAGTCTGTGGGGAGCCCAAACTGAGGACAGTATTTAAGATGATGATTTTTTTTAATGTGCATGCACCAATACAGAAAAATGGCACTATTTACAAGAGTTGAGTGTTATAGCATAAAAAGTGCTCTGAAATCCAAAAAGGTTACTCAGATTTCTTTGAAATTTGGTGTGTCTTATGGGTGTGCAAAGTAGCATCAATAATCCAAATTTGGGATCATGTTGACCAACATTTCCTATAGTACAGTTCCCTCTCCTCCCCCCCCAAAAAAAGTTTCTGTTGCTTTGTACTGTTAAATTGAGAGGTACTAATGACTGAATCACAGATCTCTTTGAGACTGGTTGTAAACTAACTATCAATTATCATAACTAAGAATATCCTCCCTTGCAGTGATGATGTAGCTGTTTAGGTCCCAGGATGTTAGAGGTGCAAAGTGGGTTAGGCAATATCTTTGATTGGACCAATTTCTGTTAGTGAGAGAGACAAGCTTTTGAGCTGTTCCTCAGGCTTCTGTGCAGCTTGAAAGTTTGTCTTTCACCAACAGAAATTGAGCCCATCAAAGATATTATTTCACCCACCTTATCTAATAACTGAGGATCAGTTAATCACAAGTCCGATTGTAAGACAAAAGGAATATGGGTTAAATAGTTGAGGGTTGGTATAACTTGTGAGTCATGGGTGGCAATTTCATTGGGACGGTATAATCAAAGGATCAAAAAACTGGCCATAAATGCTTCCTGGGAGGTATATTGGGGGATGAAGAAGCAAGGGAATAGAAGGAGAGGTTTGGCTATGTAGCAAATAGAGGGGGATAAATGGTGGTGAGTGGTAGAGGAGTTGGGGCCCTTGAGGTATTATGGGAGCTGGAGGCGGGGGACACTGGGATGGGATGCCCAGGGTGAGTGCTAGCAGGGTTGTGGGAGAATAGTGGCTGGGGTACCTGTCAGCCCCACATTCTTTCCTTCTGTTTGAGTGCCCATATCTAGAGAGCTCTTGCCCCTCTATGGGCATCTGAGCCACCCTCTCAGGCCCCTCATATAAGCTGGAAAATAGGGGGGCTGGCTTCTCTTGGAATCTACTTTCTTTGCTGTCTGTGTATGCCAAGATCCAAAAGGCCTTATGCCCATATACAGAGGTTGCACACCCCTCTTCCTACCCTGCTAGGGGTGTAATAGTGTAGTCCAGGGCTATTCAACTTTGTAAGCTCCAGGGGCCACAGTGATACTCACTGCACATGCCGAGGACTGCAACTTAAGTGTGGTTGCATATACGTACAAATATATATGCAAATAGCTCTTCACGCTGACTGGTATGAATACAAATATTAAGGCAAGACTACACAACACACAGGCCCCATTTAAGTCAGTTCTGCTGATTTTAATAAAATGTAATATTTACCCAATTTCCACCCACGTGACAGCACTTTTAATGAGCAATGACAATCCAGGAGTTTAACTATTAAAATACATATCAACAGAAGACCATTATATTGACTACTTCTTTACTTTGGCTCCTACCTGTTGGCTGTGTGTATACCGAAACTGCACTGAGGGCTGCAAACAAGCAGGCTGCGGACCACTTGTGGCCTATGGGCCACATGTGGAGTAACCCTGGTGTTGTCAATTAACCAATAAGCAAAAGCTTATAGGTTAATGCTATAGACTACATGCATTTCCTGCACTCCCCCCCCCCCCCCCCCCCCCTTGCCAGTAAATTTTTTTAGCAGGCTGGCCAGCAGCCTGGCTCAGTCCTGTGTCACACCAGGTCCAGGACCTACCCCCACTGCAGCTTTGTATTTAAAGTGTATTAGGAGCTGGGCAGGTAGGCAGCCTGGCTCAGTTCCAGCTCATGTTGGGTCCCATGCTGGGAGCTTATTTTTAAACTGGCTCCCCGCGTGGACCAGCTCCCGCCTGGCACCCCATGCTGCTGCCTCTGATATAGAGGCAGCAGCGTGGAGTGGCAGGGGACTCCTTGAGAGTGTACTGGCTTCCAGCTCCGACTTCGGGGACTATAGAATAGTCAACTAACTGATAAGAATTTGTGAGGTTACTCAACTATTCATTTAACATCCTTATACCCTGACACATGGGGTGGGGGGCAACTGAAATTTTGGGAGAGTCTGATCTCCTTCCTGCCCCTGCATATAAGTCAGGATGTGGGGAAATCATTGTCTTTTGTGTTGGGAGCTGAGAATGGACATATTTAATGCTCATCATAGGCTTTGAAGCACTCAGGAGGGACATGTGAACAACCACGGAGATAAGTGGAGTGGTTTCGTGTCTGGGTTATTGGTTCAGGTTGTGTTCATCTCCATGGACTGGTCTCATTCACACCTTTCAGAGCCTTCTCTGCTGCAGAGGGATGTGTAAAGGAGCCCTTTCTCTCCATCATCCCTCTCTGTCTTGTTTGAATGACAACACTTGTAAGTGCTTTAAGAGCCACCTTTTCATATGTTTTCTTAAAATTCATGGAGGATAGGTCTATCAATACTTATTAGCCAGGATGGGTTTATCACAGGCTGGAAATGGGTGACTGGGGAAGGATCACTTGATGATTACTTGTTCTGTTCACTCCCTCTGGGGCATCTAGCATTGGCTGCTGTTAGAAAACAGGATACTGGGCTAGATGGACCTTTGGTCTGACCCCGTATGGCCGCTCTTAAATTCTTACATTGCTGTTCCTTGTGGGAATCTGGCATAGGATCAGTGACCCAAATTGTAGGTCATTTGAGCCAAGGATTCTGGAGTTACAATCCCTGAAAAAAGCTACTTTTTAAATTCTGATTGTAGGATTTTTATGTGCAGAACTGGAGGTCAAACTGTTGCTGTGATGTGGGTCAAAATGGTCTCAGTCAATTTTTACTCTTTGTAATGAATGGCACCTAGTGTTTAGTGGTCCAAATTGTGGACGGTATTTAAGATCTATTTCAACAGCTGGTGAAGAGCATGTATATTTCACCTAATTTTCACCCCATTCACTCTTACCAATAGGGTTCCAGCTAACACTGCAAAAGGATAAAAACGGAGTGGGAAAGGGAGGTTGCCCATGCCACCTTCCCTCTACGCTCTTCAAGCACTGTGTCAGTCAGTATGCACATAGACACAAGTGACGCTAGCCCTTGGCACTAGAAAGGCTTGTCTTCACATACAGCACTACAGCTATGTAGCTGAAGCAGTCTAGTTAATCCCCCTCCCTGAGAGGCTATAGTTATGTTGATGGGGGACATAACTACTACATAGCTATGACAGCACCATTTACATAAGGGATTAGGTCAGTATAACTACATTGCTCAGGGATGTAGATTTTTCACACCCTAAATTGCGTAGTTATACCAATATAGTTGTGTAGCGTGGACATGGCTTAAAATTCAGGAGCTTTCAGATCCAGACCTCACACAGATTCTTAATCAGCTCCCTAGAAAGAATATCATGCGTATAGAATTTAAGAATACCGTGTGGGTACAATTTAAGAATGTCTTCACAACTTTTTGCAACATCCCTACACTTATTCACAGGACATCTTCTCAACCTATGCTTTCACTAAGACATCATTATAACATTAAAATCCTCTCATATTCCACCTCTCTGCTGACAATAATCCTTGTAATAAAATCCCTAGGCCTTGCTACTGGCATAACCTATGTAATTTGCCATTGAACTGATGCATAATGGATTCTAAAGGGGCACATGCATCTCTTCTCTTTGCTCACAAACACTGAAAGGTGCAAAACAGAGATCTCCTCACATCATAATCACAACTGTTACATACCCAGGATAATCTACACATGTCCCCATATTACAACCCAGCTTTATCAAAAGGGCCCAACTACTGCCTTCACTTGCACCTAATGCCTGACAAGTGATTGTACTTAGAGTGTATGTGAGTAACTCCCATTGCCTACTCCCATTTCCAGGGGACAAGTTAGAAGGTGGTATGGACAACCCCCTGCCTTCCTTTTTGTTTTTTAAAAGTGTTGGATGGAATTCTGTGGGTAAGAGTGAATTGGTTGTAAGACAAGGTGAAGAGCTTGTGCATTTCAGTAAGTATGACACAGGAAGAACAAAGGTATGGGTGTTAACAAGAGCTACTGAGGCATTGCTTCAAGAAGCAGGAGTTAAGGTTCCAAGGGTAACTTTAACTGTGCATATCCTTGGTTTCAGAAATTTGAGTTTTGCTCAATTGAGCATTCTTCAGGGGAACAACTTAAAGGCATCCATAAAGAGTCAGACATGTGAGCACATTGTTATATCCCTGCTCATCATGGCTAATAGCCATTGATGAACTTCTCCTCCAGAAACATATCTAATTATTTTGTGAATGCTTTTATAATTTTAGTATTCACAACAAGGGATGTAAGAGTGCAAATGACTAACTGTTTAACCAGTAAGCAGATGCTTATTGGTTAATGGTGTCTGTTACACGCAGCCTCCTCTCCAGGAGCCGGGCTTATAGGGGCTGGTGGCCATGCTCCCAGGAAGGCTTCTGTGTGGGCTCTGCAATATAAAGCTTAGCATTGCAGGTAACCGTGTAACTGCTGAGTTTTCAGCAGGTAACTCTGTGGCTACATCTACATTGGCATGATTTTGCGCAAATACTCTTTAACGCAAGAGTTTTTGCGCAAGAGAGCGTCTACACTGGCATGTGCCTTTGTGCAAGAGATGTGCTTTTGCGCAAGAGCATCCATGCCAGTGTAGACGCTCTCTTGCGCAAGAAAGCTCCAATGGCCATTTTAGCCATCGGGCTTTCTTGTGCAAGAAATTCATGTTGCCTGTCTATACTGGCCTCTTGCACAAGAACAGTTGCACAAGAGGGCTTATTCCTGAGCGGGAGCATCATAGTTCTTGCGCAAGAAGCACTGATTTCACAAGAACAGTGTAGACAGGCAGCATGTTTTTGCGCAAAAGCAGCTGCTTTGGTGCAAGATCGCGCCAGTGTAGACACAGCCTGTAACTGCTGTGATTTTCAGCAGTGATAGAGTTACCCTATAACACAGTTTTTAATATCCTATTCATAACATCTCCTGGCAAAGAGTTCCACAGATTGACTGTGTGTTGAGTGAAGAAATACTTCTTTTTGTTTCTTTTAAACCAGATGATGATTCATTTAATTGTGTGACCTTTCATTCTTATGTTATGTGAAGGAGTAAATAACACTTATTCATTTCATATCCCCCTTTTATTGTTTCTTTTTCAAGCTGAAAAATCCCAGGCTTTTAAATCTCTTCTCATATGAAAGCTGTTCCATATCCCTAATAATTTTTATTTGCCCTTCTCTGTACTATTACCAATTATAATATATCTTTTTTTTGTATTAGGGCAAAAAGAACTGCACACAGTATTTAAGGTGTGGGTGTGTCATGGATTTACATACTGGCATTATGATATTGCTTGTCTTATTATCTATCTCTTTCCTAATGGCTCTAACATTATTAGCTTTTTTTGAGTACCACTAAACATTGAGTTGATATTTTCAGAGATCTAGCTACAATGACTCTGAGATCTTTCTTGAGTAGTAACACTGAATATAGACCCCATCATTTTGTATGTATAGTTAGATTAGATTTTCCAATATGCATTACTTAGTGTTTGTCAGCAATACCACCTCAGCTTTGTATTATCGTAGTTGCATTACAATTACTTCAATTATACATTACTAGGGGGCTGTTCCCCCTGCTTGCTACACTCACCAACCCTCGTCTCTCTAGTGGTAGGTAGCCCCGGCTCTCCCCCTGGCCGCTGGGGAGGGCCGTGCTGAGGCGTGGCAGCCCTGGCCTGCCCCTTCCTGGCCACCGGATCAAGGGCAGGCCAGCCCTGGCTCTCCTCCTCCTCCCTGGCAACCTATACTTCAATTTGATCCCCTGCCTCCATTCACCATCTTCCCTAACCCCACCTCCTCCCCACACTGACCAACCCCTGCTTCCATTCCTATATCCCCCTCACTCCTACCATACCCCTTTACCACACCGCCCAACCCCACATACACCCTATCCCCTTCCCTTGCTTCCTCCTTTCATACACTCTGCCTCTTTCCACAAATTCGTTGAGCTGTGTGCCCCTTCTTTCCAGGAGCACCACGGGGCCAGGCAGTACAGCCCCATCCACTACAAGAGGAGCCACAGCCTTTCCAAATGGGCCTGTTGGTCCAGGGAGCCTGGAGCACAGAGCGGCCACTCCAGAGACCTGGGTGCAAGATCAGGGAGCCTGTTAATCCAGGGAGCTTGGAGCACAGAGTGAAGCTGTGCGGCAGGCGTGTGGCCCAGGCAGGCTAGGGTTGGGGCCCAGAGGCAGGTAGACGCTGGTCTAGGGAGCGCACAAGGATGGAGCCACGCCCCCACTCACATTTCATGAATCGGTCTCATGGTAAGGGCTCCTGAGGACAGAGTGACGTGATGACATCACTCTGCTGTAGGGATGTTAAGGATTAGTCAACTATCCAATAAGCAAATGCTTATCAGATAGTTAGTCAACTAGTCGATTTCTCCCCCCCCTCCCCCCCCGCCCTTGCTGCCTCTGTCAGAGGCAGCAAAGGTGGGGGAGAGGGGATATGCTGCACAGCTGAGCCAGGGTCAGCTGTGCAGTGCTGCTGCGCGTGGAGCCCTGGGTCAGCTGGGGACTCCCCAGCTGATCCCAGGCTCTAGTATGACATTTCCATGAAACCCAGGATCAGCTGGGGAGTCCCCAGCTGACCCTGGGTTCTGGGGAAATGCCATGCGCGGTCAGCTGGGGAGTCCCCAGGTGATCCTGGCTCTGCGTGGCATTCCAAATTGGCAGCGCAGCAACATTTCAAAGCTGGCACGCCATGTGCAACCTGGAGTCAGTGGGACTTCCTGCTGGCTCCGGGCTGTACACTGACTTCCGCGTCTCTCCTTTGAAATGTACAAGAGCCCCAGCGGGCTCTTCAGAGGAGGAATGCAGAAGTGCCTGTCGAATAGTCGATGGAAATTCCATCGACTACTCGACTGGTAAAATAACTGATAGTTAACATCTATACTCTGTTGTCCCGCAGGAAAATTTTGTGTGTGTGTGTGTGTGTGTGTGTGTGTATATCTATCTATCTATCTATCTATATATATAAAAAGAGAGAGAGATTGATTCACTTCACTTCTTCATTACTGTAGTTACTTAAAATTATGGAAATCAAGAGAAACAAATTTAGTTCCTGGCATTTAATCTCTATGGGAATGTCTACACTAGCCCCCTAGTTTGAACTAGGGAGACTAATGTAGGCATTCGACGTTGCAAATCAAGCCCGGGATTTAAATATCCCGCGCTTGATGTGCATCTTCCCGGCCGGTCGTCATTTTTTTTTTTTTTTTTTTTTTTGAAATTTACAAGTCCGGACTAACTGCCAGCGTCTACATGCAGCAGGGACCCGGTAGTTTGAAATAAAGCCCTAATTCGAACTACCCGTTGTTCCTCCTGGAATGAGGTTTAACAGGTAGTTCGAACTAGGGCTTTATTTCGAACTACCGGGTCCCTGCCGCGTGTAGACGTGGGCAGTTAGTCCGGACTTGTAAATTTCAAAAAATGGCAACCGGCCAGGAAGATGCAAATCAAGCGCGGGATATTTAAATCCCAGACTTGATTTGCAACTTCGAATGCCTACATTAGCCTCCCTAGTTTGAACTAGGGGGCTAGTGTAGACATGCCCTATGTCTTAGTTGTGCAACTTCTACTTGCCTGGTTTGTTCCTTTCTCCCACACTTTTTCTGCTTTGTTGAGAATGCAAAAATCTTCAGGCAGGAACTGCTGCTTACTGTGAGTCAGTATAGTACCTAGCACAGTGGAGCCCTGACATTGGTTGGAACTTCTTAAGTGCTGCTGTAATATAAATATCAATATGTATATCTAATACTAAGAGATGCTCTCAGGGTCTAAGTATCTATTATCACTGTTCATTGTGAAATAACTACTACTTAGATGAACCCAGAATAGCTTTTTCTATGTGAGACAGTTCAGAGTAAGTTAAGATGTGAATTTAGTGCAGAACAACTAGTGCATTTTGACTCCCCATGTGGACACTTAGGCTATGTCTACATTACACAGTTTTATCACCAAAAGGCAGCTTAGTGGAGACACAGTAGTGAGCTAATCTTTTTTCCCTTTTATTTTCTCCTCCCACAAGAAAGGAGGAGGGGGCAAGGCAAACTAAAATATATATATATTTTAAATTGTTACAGTTACACTAAATTCTCAGAAATCAGATTTCAGAGTTTCTTAACATTTGCTTTGAGTTACTACTTGTCATTAACTAGGGCCAGTTACATCCCTGTGATTACCATTAAGGTTAATTGAAGCTGTGTGCGCATAACTGAGGATGTTTCAGGATAAAATTAATTGCTATACGTGCAGAGTGGAGGGACGTAATCTGATCTGTTTTTACTACTTGTTTGTTGATTAAAATTATACTTACACTATACAATTTTTTTATATTCAGAATAAAGTATTCATACAGATTGCAGATGAGATGAGTGATATCTTCTGTACAGGTTGAACTTTTTTAGTCTGGTACTCTCTGGTCTGGCATGATTTAGTTTGCCAGATGTCCACATATCATGGTTGTGACCAGCTTTCCTGCAGTCCCATAAAGTTTGTTTATAGCCATCAGTCCTAGCTCCCAGTGTTCTGTGCAGTAATCTTGCTCTAACTTACCCCTAAATGTCTTCTAAGATCCCAATAAGAGGTGGAAGTTGGTAATGTTGCTAGCCAATATCGATCACCTGTGGTTTGGGAGATTCTCTGGTTGGGCACTGGTCTGGTTCCAAGGGTGCCAGACTAGAGAGGTTCAACCTATACTAAGATCTTGGTTCAGTCTGTGTCCTCTTTGCCTCCCCCCTTGTATCTATTTTGATGATTCCAAGAGAACCATTATCCGTGAAAGGGCACAGTTTATAATCCAGTGTGATTTATAGTTTTATGCTAAATTCCCCTTAAGGACTTGTCTACATTGGCATGTTTTGTTGCCAAAAATTGCCTTTTGGTGACAAAACAATGAGAGCATTTACAGTAGGGATATGAAAGCGTAACCGTGGAAACGGTTAAGAAACAAACCTGGGTTCATTGGTTAACTTTCATAGTTACACTCAGGCTCCTGTTATACATGGGGAACTGGCTTAAAAGCTGGCTCCTGGCACACACCCGCTCCCAGCGTGCTGCCTGCTGCCCCTGATACAAAGGCAGCAGCGTGGGGCTGAAGGCGACTGCCACCCCACATGTAACCACTGAAATTTTCAGCAGTACATGGTTACTTAATTGCACACATTTTAACATCCCTAGTTTATGCTGCAATGCAACTTTTGTCAGGAAAAACACCCAGTTTGGGCAACAAAAAAATTGCAGGCTTGTGAGAGACTTTTCTTTTCCTCTCCCTGTATTGTAGACAAAGAGCCAGTGTGAACTCTGCTGTTTGTTTTGTTGAGAGAACTGGCTTCCACCAGTAGTATCCCACATGCCTGCACTGGTGGCTGTGCTCAGTATTTTGTGGTCTCTGCTGCCCTGCAGGCATGTGCCCCTCTGCTTTCAAAGCTCTAGGAAGTATCTGTCAGCTAAGTGAGCTGCTCCATTTGGGGAACAGAGAGCAAATCATTGGAATGCTTTTGTTCTGCTAGAAACACAGCAGCAGGCAGACCGCTGCTGCAGTGGAAGTGCTGGAGAAACTGCCTTGCTGTTTTGATATTCCTTAGCTTACAGACCTACAAAGGAAGCCCAAGAAGTGCAGGGATCATCTCTGCCTTCCCATCACACTGCACTGTGGGATGCTTACCCACAGTGCTTTGTTCTGTCTGTTGATAGGGGAACTAGAAATGTAGCCATAAATTTTCGATCATGGAAAGCATTAAAACTGGTTTGACCAATTTCTACTTTTGGTGACTTTTGCATGTTAACAGCACTTCTGTCACCAGACCTTCCCAGTGTGGACATAACCTAAGCTGTGTGGCCATGTAGCTTCTCATTAAGCCCCACAAAAGTGCTCAGGGTTGCAGTGGGGGGAGGAGGGAAAGATGTTTCCCCAAGCTCTGAAGCTGCCATGGTTAGTGGGGTGTTCCTCTCCATTGGCCCAAACAGGGCGTCACCTAGGTAAGCCCAAGCCCCAACTCCCTGCCCCACCTTGAGCACCCCCATTAGCCATGAGTATGCTCCTGTGCCCCAAGACTCACATTCTGTGCCCCGACCTGAGGTCTCTACCAGCCCTATGATTCTCAAACCAGGAGCCCCCCTCTGACATCCCAAACCCCTCAGCCCCAGCCCAGAGCCTGCACCCTTAGAGCAGGCATTCTTGGGGGTAGAGCGTAGGTGAGGGAGGAAGGGGAGGGCGGGAAGCAGAGCTGGGGGGGCATCAGGGGCCGGGGGGGCTGGACGGAAGGAGAGGGGGCCGGAGGAAGGGGGCGGGAAGCAGAGCTGGAGGGGAGGGGTACAGCCACTGGCCGCAGCTGGAGTTCAACAGGCCACGCCCCCGGCAGACACTCCCTCTAGTTGCTAGTAGAAGCCGGGCGGGGGGAGTGGCTGGGAGCCACTCCCTCCTCCCGGCTTCTGCATGCAACCAGAGGCTCCCAGCTGGGAGGCGGGGCCGCAATTGGTGCTGGGAGCCACTGGTTGTGTGCAGAAGCTGGGCGGGGGGAGTGGCTGGGATCTGTTCTGCCTCCAACAATCTTCTGTTCATTAAACTTTTTGAAACTTTGCACTTAGAGAGAGTAAGGGATTGACTCTCTGCAATTTTGTATACACAGAGGGACAGTAGGGTTGAGGTCTGTTATTTCTCACCTCTGTATATTTATTTATTTATTTAAAATTTTTGTTGTTTACAATCATGTTGTCTCCGGAGACTCATCCACAGTTTAAAAACAGTTTCACGAGGCATAAGGGAGCGGTCGACAAAGGCGTTCCCTGTCGACCAATACGCGTCTTGACTGCTGCGCTGTGCTGACGATCAGCTGAGCCGGCACAGCATGGCGGCCATTTTTATTTTAACGAAGCCGGGGATATTTAAATCCCGGCTTCATTGACTATGTCGGGTAGTCTAATTTACGTGCCTCTGTCGCCAGAGGCATGTAGTCTAGACACACCCTTCATGGAGCATTAACTAGTTAAGAGACAGAAAATAAAAGGTAGAATTAAATAGTTGTCATAGTGAAGATAGAGAAATAGCATGGTCACCCAGGGATTTGTTGAGGGATCAGAAATGTATAACATATTCATAAATTATCTGGAAAGAGTGATCTAGCAAATTTTTCAGATGATACAAAATAGCTCAAGTTATTTAAGCGTGAAGCAGAAGAGCTAGAAAGGGATCTCACAGAACTGAGTAACAAAATAGCAGATTAATTTTAATGTTGATAAATGCAAAGTAATGCACATTGGAAAAAATAATCCCAACTAGACATACAAAATGGTGGGGTGTCTAAATTAACTCTTACCATTTAAGAAAGAGACCTTATAGTAATCACATTTAATTCTATGAAAATATCGGCTTGGTGTGCAGCAGCAGTCAAAAAAGCTACCAGTGTCAGGATCCATAAGGAAAAGGATAAGTAAGATGGTAAATATCATGTCATTATATAAATCCATGGTGTGCCCACACTTTGAATACTGCTGCAGATCTGATCACCTCATCTCAATGATATATTAGAATTGGAAAAGCTACAGAGGACAACAAAAATTATTAAGGGTATGGAACAGCTTCCATAAGAGGAGAGATTAAAAATACCAGGACTGTTCAGGTTGGAGAAGAGATGACTAAGGGGGGATATGGTAGAAATCTGTGAAGAGTATGGAGAAAGTGAATAAGTAATAGTTATTTACCCCTTCATGTACCAGAAGAATCAGAGCTCATCCAATGGATCTATAAGCAGCAATCATAAAACAAAAAGAAGTTCACATAGTTCAGTCAACTTATGGAACTTGTTGCCAAGGAGTGTTGTGATGGCCAAAACTATAACTGGATTCAAAGAAGAATTAGATAAATTAATGGATTATAGATGCTCTGGATATCCCTAACCCTCTGACTGGTGAACACTGGTACTGGATTACTGGGAATGGATCACTTAGTGATTGTCCTGTTCTGTTCTTTCTCTTTGAGGCATGTGGCATTGGCCACTGTCAGAAGAGAGGATACTGAACTAGATGGACATTTACGTTTGACCAGTATGGTTGTTCTTAGTTTCCAAACCAATTCTGAATATCAAAAATGTGCTGACCAGTACAGTTTGTTCCTGAAACTGTGTGGAGTACTCTTATAGCTGTTGTGCAAATACTGATATTGCAAAATTGCACATCTGAGTCATCCTTGGCACAAACATCACCTGTTAGTTTTGATGGTTGTAATGCAAAGCTGAATCACCTTCAAAAAAATCTTAGAGTTATATGGTCGCCTGTATATCACCTTGATTTCTATATTAATTTGATATAAGGGTTCATTTAAATTCATTTTCAGGGGTGAGTCACTTCCTGTGATACTTTTTAAATTTAAAAAAAAAATGAGGAACACACTGTCCTTGACCCTGCCTGGATTTATATTTAATGGAGCAAGAAGCAGGACAGAGATCAGCTAATATAGCATCATTGGAAACTTTCTGAAGCGTCTCTGCAATGCAGGTACAATCAGGCAATGCCATTTATTATTAAATAATGGCTGTACTTGGCCTAATTCAAAATGAATTATGCACTGAATATGACCAGAACCTCTAATTCAAGCCAGCTTCAGTATCTTACAGTGCCCTACGCAAGGTTGAAAGATAAATTCTGCATCCCCAACACTTGGATTTATATCAAGTTATTAGTCATCTCAGCCCTTTCTGTTGCTAAAGAATTTGAACAGCTCTCACATCAGTAACCAGTCCGTTTCTTGGAATTCTACATCTCCAGCAATCAGCATACAGTAGTTGTAGACCATACTCTTGACTACCAAACATCATGCCTTTCAGAGGGCAAATCCCGTCTCATTGGCTAAATGGTGAAGCCTCCCAGAAATACTCCCAAATCCAGATTTTACTTATCTTCCTATACACCAGTGATACTCAGACCTCAGTGGTTTGGAGCCAAATTAGCAGTCAAAAGAGCCACTGTAATGTAGAATAGGGATATTAGATAGTTGGTAATAGAATAGTCGACTAACTGCATGAATTCTTAGCAGTTAGTCGATTATTCTGTAGTCCCCGGGAGCAGGACTGGCAGCCAGTGTGCTTGGCCCCACTTCCAGAGAGCCTCTGCCACCCCACTCTGCTGCCTCTGTTTTCGGCAGCAGCCCCTGTCTGCAAGGAGCTTGGACCCCCCCCCCCCCCGCCATAGAGAGAGGTTGCAGCTGTGAAGCAGCCTCTGCCCAGAGCAAGTCAGGGCCCGCCATGGGCAGAGGCTGCTTTGTGGAGGAGGGGGACGGGACAGGGAGGAGGGGGACGGGACAGGTGGCGCTGCAGAGCTGGTGCTGGGGGGAACCAGTTTTTAAACTGGCTCCCCCCAGCACTGTCTCCTGCTCTCCCCCCACCTTGCTGCCTGATACAGGGGAAATGCGATTAACCAACTAGATTAACCAATAAGTCTAGGCTTCTCGGTTAATCATCTACTCGACTACTCACTCACATCACATCACATGTTCATTGTTGCGTTTAGTATAGCATGCGTGCTCTCTCCCTTGCTCTCAAAACAATATGATGGGAAATATTTTGGGGTGTGTGTGTATACACACACACACACACACACACACACACACACACGCACACTTGCAGATTTACCCAGTGTTGCTCAGATCTGTAACTCAACTAAGGGGTTTTTTTTTTTTTTTTAATGTAAGGAAAATATTCGTGCTTTATTTAAACAATTGTTTTTTTCAAAAATGCAGTGTTGTTTTTATGAAGTTAATTTTTATTTTGGATTTCTTAAAACCAAATTGTTACACTTTTTCCATTTAATTTTTTTTTTAGTAAATTTGTTTAAATGAGAATTCCACCAAGTGTGGTTTTTTTTCCTTCATCTTGGATAATAAATCGCAGTGTTTTTAATATCAAGAGCTGCAGAAGACTCATTAAAGGGCTACTTGTGGATCGTGAGCCTCAGTGTATCACTGCTCTACATTGATTCTTGGGGGAGTGCAAACTATAATTTGCTAATCCAGAGGCTTTACCTCTCTTTTGACTTGAGTTGAAGGCTATTTGTCCGTAACCCACTCAGTTGCCAGTGTAGGCAGCATTCGCAGCTGTTGGAAATAGAATTATAGGAGAACCAGATGAATCTTTTCTGTCATGTTGATTCCAAACAGACCTTGAAGAATTAACCTTTTGTGTTTGGTCATATCCCCATTCATCTCAAAAGTCAAGGAGGATGTAATAATACTCTATATAAAATACACACACACTCTCTACTTCCATTTATCGGCTATAATATATTAAATAGATTAGAAAAAAGATAGCTTATATCCTGCCATGTTTGAAGCTCCCAGCCTCCAAGGGATTGAGAAAGTAGCAGGGAACTATACGAGTTCTGGCTGTACTCCGTGAAGAATCAATAGCAGGAACTCCTGAAAATGTAGGATATGGAAGTTCTGATGAGTATATAGGTTCTACATCTGCCACTAGGTAATATATTATAATTTCTACATTTTTATTTGTTCTTTTTGTAAAAAGGTATTACATGATAAAATGCATCTGATTTTTCCTACAGATTAATTTGTCTACAATCTTTCTGTAGATAAAAGAAAAATCTACTATATAGAGAACATTATTTTTGTGGTTTTGGTTTATTATTCTTGATACCCTCAGATGTATCATGGAGGGGACATATAGGATCACACATGTAAGTAAAGGCTCAGAGTCCCAAATTCATTATTTGCAGAAGGGGGTATAATTCATCTGGGATCATTGGAGTTGTTTTTGCTTATACTTGTGGTGGGTTTGACCAAGAATGCCTGCCTATCTTAAGTAATAAGCACAATGGAGAGACCTGGGTTCTGTTCCCCTCTCTTTCCAGACTTGTTATATGTCCTTGGGCCAATCACCTCTTCTCGCTTCTGCTTTTTCCTCTTTCACCCTTTCTGCCTTATCTAGATTTAAGCTTTCGGGGGCAGGAATTCTCTTTCAATGTACAGTATCTACCACAGTGAGGCCTTGTTCTCAGAGCCTTTGTGACAGGAGTGGAGAAACTTTTGAGTTGGGGGGCCACACAAAAGTGAGAAGCAAAAAAAAACCCCAAAACAAACCAACCAACCAACCAAAAACCAACCCACCTCACCGGCCTCCAACGAGCAGAAAGACACTCCCCACATTCTCCTCACACACTAGAGCCGGGGGGGGGGGCGGGGTGTCTTAGGCTAGTAGATTTTGTAGGGGCCCAAAATGAGAGGGGTTCAGTGTGTGGGAGGGGGCTTTCAGGAAGAGGGTTTGGGGCGTGGGAGGGTCTGGCTGGGAAGGTGCAGGAGTGGGCTGGGGATTGGGGATGTGGGCTGGAAGTAGGGTGCAGGAGTGGGCTGGGAATGGAGGGTCTGGGTGGGAGGGATCAGTTACTTGGTGCAGCTCCTCGGGGACAGACTCACATGACTCCATGTTCTCTGACAGACCAAGGTGCTGCCCTCTTCTGCTTCTGTTGGCTGTGATTATGGCAGGGCAGGGGAAAAGCCTCCGGGCAGCACTTTGCTGCATTGCGGTTTCCTCCACCAGGGGAAGGGAAAGAGAGTATGGCAGTGCGCAGAGCCACTTTCTCCCCCTGCCAGGCTGAGCCCATAGATTGGATCCAGCCCTGGCCTTGCCTGACTCTGGCCCACAAACCTTGGGGCTCTCCCTGCCCCACAGCGGGGAGCTAGTGCTGGTGCTCCAGCCTCGCAGAAAAGCATCATGGGGGGGGGGAGGGGAAGGGGAGAGGCAGAGCTGGAGCACCAGTGCTGAATCTCCACTGTGGGAGCAGGAGGAGCCCTGAGCCTCAGGTGCTGGATCTAGGCAAGCCGAGGGCTGGATCCAGCCCCCAGGCCTTAGGTTACCCACCATTGTTGTATGGTACTGCAATAAAAAAAATACTTAAACTCAGCTGAATTTTTCATTGTGCGTACTTCCTCATCACCTTAACTAATGGCATAATATTAACATTTTTTTTAACAGTGTTAATAAAGTCAAGGACATAGCGCCCTTTATGGCTATCTGTATGTTCTATTTAAGCTTGTGGGTTCCAGAGATAAAGTATATGGACAGAGCATCAAGTGTATAGGTTCCTGTTTCAGACATGTATTTTCTGTTTAAATGTGGACTAGGGATGTAAAATCCTCATTAATCAGTTAATATGTTAAACCTTAGCTTTAACCAGTTAAACCCGTGGTCACCAACAGGTTGATCGCGAGGCATCCGGGCCCCCCCGCCCCATTTTCCACCCACCCCCGAGAAGCCCCACTACCTACCTCCAGCGAAAATGGAGGTAGTGCCAGCTTCCCGCAGGTGGACAGAAGTCCCGCAGCTTAGCGCCACTTCCAGGGATTCCAGAAGTGAGCTGGCTGCTCTGCCGGGCACGCTGTGGGAGGGGGCAGTGGCTCTGGAGGAGGAGCATGGCGACTTCCCTGCACTGGCGCAGGAGGGGTGAGTTGGCCCCGCAGCAGGCACGCGCGGGGTTTCCCTGTGCTGCGGGGGGGGGGGGCAGGGGGCAGGCAGGAGTCGGGCCTGGAGGAGGCACGCGCTGGCTTCCCTCTGGGGGTGGAGGGAGAATCCTGGGAGGAGGCAGATGCAGGGGATTCTCTGCCTCCACTGGCACCCCGCCCTCTGTCCCCACTCCCCAGTTCCCTCTCCCCAGTCACAGAACTCTGTCCCCATTCCCATCCCCATCCCCGCTCCGAACTCTGTCCCCACTCCCCTGTCCCGAGCCACACAACTCTGTCCCCACTGGCACCCTGTCCCCAGCTGCAGAAACCTGTCCCCACTGGCACTCTGTCCCCTGCTGCAGAACCCTGTCCTCTGCCCTCCCAGCACCCTGTTCCCTCTCCCCTGCCCCCAGCCACAGAACTCTGTCCCCACTGGCACCCTGTCCCCTGCCAAAGCATCCACTAGCACCCGTCCCCAGTACTATGTCCCCTGTTCCCACCAACACAGTTGGGGCCACATTAGTGAAGCTTGGGACGGGGGGGGGGGGGGAGGCGGGGGAGGTTGGAGGAGGGTTTTTTTGCATCTCACTTGTGTGGTCCCAACTGACTTTTCTTGGGTCAGTGACCCCTGACTCAAAACAGGTTCCCTGCCCTTCTCAGAAATAAAGACAATGCAGAAATTTTTTGTTTGACATAGTATTTTATTTAAAAATGAAGCCTGGCCAACAAACCCCAAATTGGGGCCAAGCCCCGATCTGGCCACAGCATCATAACACTCCTGCACTCCCCTTTCCCGCAGACCCTACATCTGAGCCTATTATACACTGGAACCCCCTGCCCTGAGCCCCTCACATACCCCAACCCAAATTCCTGAACCCTCACATCCAGAAGTCTGTGGCTTGCTTAGTACCCTAACCCTACATCTGACCCCAACATTGCCCGGCCTGGCGCCCCCTTCCTGAGCCAGTGTCCCCTTATCCACCTTCTTCTGCATCCAGATTTCCTCCCAGAGCTTGCACCTCTCACCCCTCCCCACACCCAAATCCCTCATTCCCACCCCAGAGACTACACATCCTGTCTCAACCCAGCGAGGTTACGGCTAGACTGCAGGAGTTTTTCAGGATTCTGGAGATATCCCAGAAAAACACTTCTGCATCCAGGGATGCATTTGTTCTTCCGCTTCTTTTAGTGGAAGAGCAAACATGATCTTTCGGTCACCCCTATATTCCTCTTTCCACGAGGAATAAAGGGGCTTCCAAAAGAAGGGGTTCTTCTCACATTTGGTCCAGTCTAGACAGGCCAAATGTTGGAAAAATCTCTTTCTACAGAAGAATTGGGGAAAAAAGCAGCAGTATAAGGGTTGGGGATAGCAAGTGATGGAGAGGAGGAGAATAGAGAGGGCGGGGCTTCAAGGAAGGGGCGGGGCAGTAGATCTTGGCTTGTTCTGTCATTTAAAAAGTGATCTTGGGTGTAAAAATGTTGGAGACCACTGAGTTAAACAATTAAGTGGAGCAGCCCTCTGTGGGCCATGGGCTACTCCTGGTTACCGGTTACCCAGTAAGCATTGCGGATAAGGGTGAACTGATTACCCATTGGCACCCCTAATGTGGACAGTATGTTTCTCTCCCCAAGTAATACAGGTTGAACCACCCTGGTCCGGCACCCTCAGGAGCGGAATGGTCCCAAACAAGGGCATTTGTTGGACCAGGGGAGGTCAGGCATCCAAGCTTTCCCATGACTCCCCTCTGGAGATCCTGGAAGCCTGACCTCCTGCGGCTCACCTGTCTAGGTCTGCTGCCCCTAGCCCACTCCAGGGGCTTTGCTCCCTGTCCCGGCCCTGTGTGCACAGCAGCAGCAGCTGCTCTCGGGTTTCAACAGCCCTGTGCACGCGGCAGTGGCAGCTGCTCCCAGGTTTCCCTGACCCTGTGTGCGCGGCAGCGACAGCTGCTCCCAGAGTTCCCTGTGGGTGACGGGGACAGGAAGCCCCTTGAGCAGCTGCTGCCGCTTGTGAAGCGGGGATTGGAGAACTGTGGGAGCAACTGCTGCTGTGCACAAGGCCAGGGTTGGGGACCCCCAGAAGCAGTTGGCAGCTGCTCCTGGAGATCTCTACCCCCCAAGTCACTGCCTCTGCAGGCTGCCATGGACCAGACCTGCTTCGCTCACAGCCACTCTCAACCTCTGTGGCTGGAGCTTTCTGGTCTAGCAACGTCTGTAGTCTTGCCAGACCACTAATGTTATGGGACCGGGGAGTCCCGAACGAGAGAGGTTCAACCTATATTTGAAGTTTAAGTAATGCTATTTCAAATTATACCCCACATGTGTGCTCAGAGTGAAATAAATAACTAAACCATATGCTTTGTGAATGCCATTTCTCCACTTAAGAGATCTTTGAGACTCTCTGCAGTTGAAGAGCAGAAGGTCTTTTCTCCCATTAAGCCTCTTCAGTCTGAAAATACGCTTGGTGGAGAGTGTTTCCAAGTCTTTTAAGGATTTACTGGAATCTCTGCCTGGTAGAACTTTTCTCTCTGCATAATCTTCCTATGATAGTCAGGAAGAATCACTACTTATTAGAGCCCTATGTGGATACAAAATTGGTATCTGCATCCTCATCTGCAAAAATGATCCACACCTTCATCTGCAGATGCAGATGACTGCAGATATCTGCAAATGTACAGGGTTCTAGATTAGGGATGTTAACACTTAAAATGTTAACCGGTTAAATGCTAGATTTAACCAGTTAACCCTGAAGCAACCCTGGCCTGCAGTGTGATGGGCTGCAGCTGGAGTGGAGAGCTGCTCTGGCAGTAGGGGTTGCTCCAGCACTGGGCCCTCTGTAGCCAGGTGGGGCTGCCCTGGCCTTGGCCTTGGCCCTGGCCCTGGCCCTGGCACTGCCTGGCTGCTCTGGCCCTGTCCCTGCTGCACACTTGAGTGGCGGGAACCAGTCCTGGCCATGGGCGGTGGAGGTTGCTCCAGCCCTTTCCCCGCCATGGCGGGGTAAGAGGCTGCTCTGGTCCTGGCTGCAGGCAGTAGGTGCTGCTCCAGTTCTGCACCCAGCCCTGCTACTCACTCCAGCCCTGTCCCTGCTGCTGGGGGAGGATGGGGGGCTTCTCCAGTCTTAGCTGTGGGCCCTGGGAGCTGCCTTGGCCCCACCACATCTGTGGAGGTTGCTCTGGTTGTGCTAGTTGTGGCCACTGTCAGGGTCCAGCTGTTCAGGCTGGTTATCTGGTTATCTTGTAAGCAAGCTGATAAAACACCTGCTTATGTGGTAACCAGTTAACCTCTTACTACCCTGTTCTAGATACAAAATTAGTATCCACATCTGTATCCGCAAAAATGAGCCTTGGATATCTGCATCCACAGCTGTGGATATAAAGCAGATATCTGCATATTTGCAGGGCTGCACTAATTATTTCAGTTCTGGAAAGTTAATCTAGATCCAGTAAGAATGTCACAAACACCCATAATCTGACTGTTTACTGATGAAAACACTTTAGCATAGATTTCAGTATTTAGACTAAATCTGTTTACTTAAATAATGATTTCTCCATCCGTAGTCAGTCAACTAAGATTGTGTTTTGTGAATCATTTAGTATTGCAGAAGCTTTACACTCCGTTCAGTTACTTGATTTATTTGATGATGTCTTACTGTTTTAGAACAGATGCATTGGCAGAATAAAAGTTAGGTGGAGATATCTGCAATCAAACTGAAATACAATTATGAAGCAAGTTGGGTGGGTTCCCATTGTAACTGATTTAGCAAAAACCTTGCTAAATAACTATTGTCCCTTTAAATTTAATCTACTTTAGCTTTTTTGTAATTGTAACTTGTTCTGAGGTAGATTCAGTATCCAGTTTTTAAAATGCTTAAATTTCTTTGCTTTCTTCGTATAGACTGCCAATATCATCATTTCTTCAAGATGAGTAATAGTCACCCACTCCGTCCTTACACAGCTGTGGGAGAAATTGACCATGTTCACATTTTGTCAGAGAATGTCGGTGGTCTGATGAATGGGGAAGAGTACAGTGATGTTACCTTTATTGTAGAAAAGAAACGTTTTCCTGCACATAGAGTCATTCTGGCTGCTAGATGCCATTATTTCAGGTGATGTATTGCTTCTTTAGGCTTACAGAAAACTTTAATGTGTCTTAAATATATCCTGGTAAGTTCAGAAAGAACTACTCCCATAATCCACTATTCGCTGAACCTGATGTTTCTTATGTGAATGCTTCCCAGGG
This sequence comes from Pelochelys cantorii, assembly GCA_032595735.1. NCBI lineage: Eukaryota > Metazoa > Chordata > Testudines > Trionychidae > Pelochelys > Pelochelys cantorii. The sequence goes on along the minus strand of CM064328.1, from coordinate 144,348,735 downwards.
CATCAAAGCATTGTGGCTAACTATAACATGATAGTGTTTTTGACTGTCTTTAAATTGGACTCTCAGTTTATATATTAGAAAAAATAAACTTCAGAACACAAATAGGATGATAAATATGATTATGATTTTCTTTGTAAAGTAGAAGTATTGCTACAGATAATATGCTTGTATACAAATTATTTATTTAAAAATTAGTTTTAAATAAAAAAATAGTGTTAACTTTTCTTGCTAAAATCGTGCATTTACAAGACTTGGTGTACTGCAATATGAATTAGGAAAATATTTCATATTTAAAAATTGGGTCTCATTTTAACATAGCAAACCTGCTTCTCAGTCTTAAAATATACCAAGTAAAATTTCAAGGTAATTCTTCTCTCATATGAGTGCCAGAGAGGCTAGTGATTAAGATGTGTGTACAGCATATTCAAATCACTTATCTAGAAAAAATATCATAGAATCTTAGAACTGGAAGGGAGCTCGAGAGGTCATTGAGTCCAGTCCCCTGCCCTCATGACAGGACCAAGCACTGTCTAGATCATCCCTGACAGGTGTCTGTCCAACCTAGGCAATTTATTCCAGTGTTTAACCACCCTGACAATTAGGAATGTTTTCCTAATGTTCAACATAAGCCTTCCTTGCTGCAATTTAAGCCCATTGCTTCTTGTGCTATCCTCAGAGGCCAAGGAGAACAATTTTTCTCCCTCCTCCTTGTAACACCCTTTTAGATACTTGAAAATAGTCATCATATCCCCACTCAGTCTTCTCTTTTCTAAACTAAACAAGCCTAGTTCTTTCAGTCTTCCTTCATAGGTCATGTTTTCTAGACTTTTATTAATTTTTGTTGCTCTTTTCTGGACCTTTCCCAGTTTTTCCACATCTTTCTTGAAATGAGGTGCCCAAAACTGGACATACTGCTCCAACCGATGCCTAATCAGCGCAGAGGAAAGCGGAAGAATGACTTCTCATGTCTTGCTCACAACACTCCTGTTAATGCATCCCAGAATCATGTTTGCTTTTTTGCAACAGCTTCACATTGTTGACTGATGTTTAACTTGTCTTCCACTATGACCCCTAGATCCCTTTCTGCAGTATTCCTTCCTAGACAATCACTTCCCATTCTGTATGTGTGAAATTGATTGTTCCTTCCTATGAGGAGTACTTTGCATTTGTCTTTATTAAACTTCATCGTGTTTACCTCAGACCATTTCTCTAGTTTGTCCAGATCATTTTTATTTTTTGACCCTATGCTTCAAAGCATTTGCAGCCCCTCCCAGCTTGGTATCATTTGCAAACTTAATAATTGTACTCTCTATGCCATCATCTAAAACATTAATGAAGACATTGAACAGAACTGGTCCCAAAACAGAGCCCTGTGGTACTCCACTTGTTATGCCCTTTCAGCATGATTGTGAACTGTTAATAACTACTGTCTGAGAACGGTTATACAGCTAGTTATGCACCCACCTTATAGTAGCCCAATCTAGGTTGCATTTCTCTAGTTTATTGATAAAAAGGTCATGAGAGATGGTGTCAAATGCCTTACTAAAGTCTAGATATATCACGTCCACCGCTTTTCCCTTATCCACAAGTCTTGATATCCTATCAAAGAAAGCTATCCAATGGGTTTGACATGATTTGTTCTTTACAAATCCGTGCTGGCTGATACCTATCACCTTATTTTCTTCCAGATGTTTGTAGATGAATTCCTTAATTACTCGCTCCATTATCTTCCCTGGCACAGAAGTTAAACTGACTGGTCTGTTGTTTCCTGGGTTGTTCTTATTTAGCCTTTTTTTAGATGGACACTATATTTGTCCTTTTCCAGTCTTCTGGAATCTCTTCTGACTTCCATGATTTTTGAAAGTTGAGAGTGAAAGTCTCAGATACCTCCTCTATCAGCTTCTAGAGTATTCTAGGATGCATTTCATCAGGCCCTGGTGACTTGCAGACATGTAACTTTTTTATTCTTCCCAAGTATCATCTCTTAGGACTTCAAGGCTGCCTGTCGTGTGCTATATTTATGGGTAGAGCAAGGAAATGAGGATATAGACTCCTTGGTTCTGTTGTTAGTTTTGCTATATTTTCATAGTATAAGCATTAGCAAGTCCTTTCCCCTGTCTGTATTTCTGCTTCCCTAACTTTTAGGGGGCTGTGCAGGTTTCACAAAGAACATAATTGGGTTATAAAGCTCTTTATTACTGGTAGTAATACGTGGATAGGAAAGAACCTAACTAAACAGTCTGATCCCAGGGTGAATTTTCAGAGCTAAAATTAAAAAACAAAACAAAACCTTCACAGATTATTCTTTTTATCTGTAATTTGACTAAACTTGGTGTAGAATAATTGAGCTAATGATGAAGAGATCCCATAGTGCTCTTCCTACATAGATGTAGTCAAAGTAGAGCTGAATTATAAGCTGTCCACAGTAGCTTCCCTTTCAGATTTTCAAAGCCATTCTTTTTTTTCATTTTTGTGGTATCTTCTGAGACACCATTTCAAATACATCCTCATTTATTCTTCCACCTGGCATTTAGATGCACTCTAAGCCGGTTGATTTGTTTACCTTTAAAAAATATATTAAAAAAAAAATATATTAAAAAAAAAAACAATAAGGTACCCATTATTAGCACACAAGTTTCTCACATTTTCTTCCTGTCTCTAGAGCACTATTATATGGTGGAATGAGAGAATCTCAGCCTGAAGCAGAAATCCCTCTTCAGGATACCACTGCAGAAGCATTTACAATGCTGCTGAAATATATCTACACAGGCCGTGCTACATTAAGAGATGAAAAAGAAGAGGTACTCCTGGATTTCCTGAGCCTGGCTCACAAATATGGATTCCCAGAATTGGAGGATTCCACCTCTGAATACCTTTGCACCATACTCAATATTCAGAATGTTTGTATGACCTTTGATGTTGCCAGTCTGTACTCACTCCCTAAACTGACTTGTATGTGCTGTATGTTTATGGATAGAAATGCTCAAGAGGTGCTCTCCAGCGAAGGCTTTCTGTCACTTTCCAAGGTGCGTCTTTGTAAGTTCTTTCAGGCATGTTGTTTGTGCTCTATTTAAAAAAAAAAAACAAAAAACCTATGGCAAAATGCTAATAATGGTCTGTAAAGACAAGTATTGGTCAAGTAACAGGAAACTTTAATAGTAAGGTCCATTGGTGATGAAATTGTGGTGCTGGAGTTACTTGACACAAGATGAGTGATGATTTGTAGAATTCTATAAACATAAACATTATGGTACAGTAATAGAGACCCCAAAGATCATTCCTAAATGTAGTATCTATTGAATTACTCAGTTGTGATCAATTATAAAAGTTAAACATGATTCTTAACAAGATGCTTTCATGGACAGGAGAAGAAGATTTGCTTTTCTTGTTTATATTTTATTACATGTTTATAAAGTCTGTTCTGCCATTTAAACAGTATAATCTGGCATTTGAAGTCTGACCAAAGTGTACACGGTAAAGATTTGGAAGAGAGTTGCAAAGATGGCATAAAACTCAGTTTGTGTTGATTCTCCTGATTGTAGGGCTCCTACATACAGGATCATTCTCCCAGTGTCAGCTGGAGCATCCTTTGGGCTGGTACAGTTTATACCAGCTGCAAACTGTCCAAACGGCATGAAATCACAATTGTGGATCATTGCAGTGTAGGAGTATTCAAGTGATGTTCCATCCTCTGTTCGTACCCCCTACATTGTAGTAGAGGTAGTATATGAATGTGTGTAAGAGTCTCTGTGGTGGCTGTGTGCTGCTGGAGTTCCCCCATGCGTGATTAGAGTGATCCTTCTGGGATAGCTGCATCAGTGGTATAGTGCCAAGTGTCTGCACTGCACTAGAGGTTTACTTGTAGGTGTCGTTTCTTCTGCCTCAAAGCTCAGTATCAGTAACCCTGTAATCAAATCAGCATGCATGTGAACTAGCAGAATTTTTTTTGTAAGAAAGCAAATTTCAGTTTCAAGCTTTCAGTGAGTGCTTATAAAGGACCTTTAAAACATGCATGAAGAATATTTCAAGTCCCTTTTACTGTAAAAAATATACTTGATTTTTTGGCAGCTTTAATGAAAAACATCTTTTCTATGAATAGGCACTAGAGACCTTTCATAACCAACAAACTAGGTATTTGGTTACAGAGATTATAATTGCTCCCCCTTCTTCACTGTTCAGTACTTGATGCTAGATATAATATGCCATACCCAATGCATTCTCAGATAACATCCGTGTGAATGGAACAAATCAACAGACTTTATTGACCATGCTACCTCCTTTCAATAGCTGGAGTTTGTGGGATAACGCAAGCTGCAGGAGGACTTGCTTTTCTAAGGCTCTTTCCTACTTGTAGTGTCTGCAGAGTGAAAATGCAAGAAGTTATTCAGATCTGGTTGGTTCCATTTTGCAGTCAGTGCGTGTTTGTGCTTTTGTCCTAGAGATAGAGCTATATGATTTTTTTTCTGCATTTACCAGCTTGGCCCCCCCAAAAATAAATGAGGCAAATAGTTAAAAAGAGCTTGGAATGAGTGATACCTGGTCTGCTGACGGGGTGGCAAAGGGAGCTGTTGTCCTCTGGCCTGGGCATTTTAAAAGGGCATGAGGGCCCTCGGCTACTGTTGCCAGTAGCATAGCAGAGTTAAGGTATCCTGCCTGCCCTTGATTTGTGCCACTCCCAGAAGCTGCCAATAAGCCCCTGCAGGGCGGAGTGGATCTCTGTGCACTGCCTCTGCCCTGAGCACTGCCTCTGCTTTGGCCAGGAACCGAGGCCAGTGGCAACTGTGGGGGTGGTGCCTGCAGGCAGTGGCACATGAACACCAACTAGCCCCCCCTCCCCACCCCGGGAGCTGCTGCCAGAATAGTATGCCAGTCACTTTCAGGAGCCACCCAAAGTAAGTGCCGACCTCCTGTCCAGATCCTGCACTCCAACCCCCACTTCAGCCCAGAGTCTATGTCCCACACCCAAAGTCTCTCCCAGAGCCAGCACCACCCAAATATTAGGTAGACCATGTCTGTACAGACGTGGCTTGTGTGGAGACCATAGTACCCTGTAAGCTGCGTGGCTATGCAACTGTTTTCTGAGTCCCGCTCAGAGGCTCAGGTCTCCTGTGCAGGCATGGAGCTCAGTTGACCAGCAGAGTGTGGGGTGTCTCACTAAGCAGCAGCTTCAAATGGAGCTGCTGTGTGCTTGAAATGGAGGAGCTCCCAGAGCAGGGGAGATGAGGGAATAAGTGGCTGGGGGGAGGAAAAGGGGGGAGTAATTGGCTGGGGGGATTTAGAGGGAGGGGAGTTTGGAGAGTCCCATCTGCGCAAGGAGAGAGAGAGAGAGAGAGAGAGAGGTAGAATCCCAATACTGTCCTCAAGCCTCCTGGGCTGGGAAGAGGGAGGTAAGGGGCTGACTGCATGGGATGGGTAGGTGCTGGCATTGTGGTGAGGTGCAGGTGAGGGGGGGAGTTTGTGCTGTGTGTCCTGGGGTAAGGTGGGGAAGAGTAGTGAGTTTGTGCTGTGTGTCCGATAGGCTGTTTGTGCCTGCAAGTTTGAGAAGCAGGATTTTATCCAAGCCCCTGGCTGCGCTGGGGGGAGCAGATTGCATAGGGGTAGGTGGGGGAAAGAGGGTGGGTAGGTGCTGGCATCTGTGCAGTGAGGTAGAGGCAGAGGACAGTTTGTTTGGGGTGTCCTGACTCATTTCCTGAAGTGTTATCTGTCTGGGTTGGGGGGGGAGTGGAAAGCAGGTTGCATGGGATGTGTGTGCATGTGTGCGCCAGGAGGACATTTGCATGATTACATTTCAAACAAAGTTTACATCAGTGTTTCTTAAACTGTGTTCCGCAGCACACTGGTGTGCCGCGGAGAACAACAGAGTTCAAAATGGCCATCCTTAAAGGAGCAGGCGACTTTTTTTTTTTTTTTTGCTGCTCAAAAAAGAAAATCCTTGGTGTTCCTCATTAAAAAAAAATTGTTTGGTGTTCCTTGGTCTTAACAAGTTTAAGAAACACTGGTTTACATAGATGTTAATGGCTTACAGTAAGAAAGAAAAACCTGCTTTTAACAGAATTTTTTGGAGTGTTGCAGATATCTAAAACTCTGATCTTAATGATTTTTTTAAACTCCTGTGTTACTAATTAATACATGGTATAGCTTATTGCCTTAAGGCCAGACTTTTCCTCTGTGGTGTTTTGTAGGTTGAAACCTTATTTGCAAGCTCTTTGAAACATGCATCTGTTTACATACCCTGAAGCTGTGTGTTAATTTGTTCTGGGGCTTCTACTCTGAATTGGTGAAATATACAAGTTGAAAGTTTCAAACCAGAACTTTTATCTATTTTTACAGGTCTCTTTCACTTGTTCTTGTATAGCATGGATCCTAAATATTCCCCAGAGAAACTGTATAAGCCTTAGTGAATGCCTTTTACTCTCCTTTCCAGTGTCAGTAAATATTATATTAGTCATGCTCTCCTTGCAAATACTATTTGTAGCTGATTCGTAGATTTGCTTAGCATTTTAAAGCTGAGCTATGTATGGATAATATGCATTTTGGTGTGTTTACTAGTTGAGTTGTTAGAAAGGATGATGATACATGTACTCCAAGAGTAGTGTTAGTTTTCTTTTTTATTTGATTTCATAATAAATATCGTAGGCATTGCTCCTTGTTAACTGTCCTTTGTTGTAATATATTTTCCTCCACACATATGGACTCAATCTATCGATCGATCGTTATTTGATAGAAAATGTTAGAGGAACCCTGATGGGGGAGAACCATTGACTGTTTTGCCCTAAGGCTGGAAATGCTGTCATTGGGCCTGGGTGATACAAACCTGCAACTAATTTTCAATAGGATTGTCAAATGATTAAAAAATTAACCTCTATTAATCACACTGTTAAACAATAACAGAATACCATTTATTTAAATATTTTTTCTATATTTTGAAATATATTGAGTTCAGTTAAAACAAAGTGTATGGTGTTCACTTTAGTTTTCATTAAAAATACTTGCACTGTAAAAAACAAAGGAAATAGTATTTTTCACTGCACCTAATAGAAGTACTGCAGTGCAATCATGAAAGTTGAACTTACAAATTTGCCAATAGCCCCCCTCCCCCCAACTGTACAACTTTAGAGCAAGACAAGGCATCTCTTGTCTCTTGCCAGCCTAAGGGCTCATCTAGACTACGCTAGAGTGTCGAAAGAGGATATGCATATTCCGCAGTAATTTGCATATCTTCTTCCGATCTCACTTTTGAAAGCAGAGCTTTCGAAAGTGAAAGTATTTTAGATGCGGCTTTTTTTCGGCGAACCCCCCCCCCCCTTGTCGAAAAGTTGTGTAAACCTCATTTTTTGAGGAAGAGCAGCTTTTTGACTGTGTGTGTGTGTGGGGGGGGGGGTGCTGAAAAAGCCGCGTCTAAACTACTTCACTTTTGAAAGCTCCGCTTTCGAAAGTGAGATCGGAAGAAGATATGCAAATTCCCTCTGAATTTGCATATCCTCTTTCGACACTCTAGTGTAGTCTAGATGAGCCCCTGGCTTCCCCTCTGGCTATGGTGGGTCTACATAATGAGCTCTACTCAGGCAGGGGCGTTCCTTCCCCCTCTGTGCTCCCTGGCTTGTATTTTCAGGGTAAATCTGAAGGTCAGCCTGAGCAGTGATCTTCCACCAAACAAGAGGAAATAGTCTCATAAATAAAAACCTAGGGGGTACTTCTCTGTGCCCCTCTCTCTGGGGCAAGGTGTTATCTTGTTGATTGCCCTGGGGTATCAGTCATTTCTCTAACAGGCACTCAGATTTGACTATGGGAAAGAGCACATCCTTTTACCCTGGAACAGCTTATTTCCCTTCTGCCAATGCCTGGCTTTCAAGTGTCCCTAATTGACCTGAGGTAAACCTTTCTTAGCTTATAGGAAAAAGGGCCTTTAACCTTCTAGGGCTAATATATCAGACTTCCGGGATCCTTTTGTAGTTGTCTGGATTAATTTTGTACAGAGCTTGCAAATCCACTCAGTCCTACTTCTTGTTCAGCCAATCACTCAGACAAACAAGCTAGGTTACAGTTTGCAATAGATAAGGCTGCCTGCTTCTTGTTTACAATATCACTTGAAAGAGAGAACAGGCATTTGTCTGGCACTGTTGCAAAATATTTATGTGATGGCTGCGCTGAAGAGTCATGTGTCCCTTCATACTCAACCACCATTCCCAAGAACATGCATCAGTGCTAATGATGGGTTCTGCTCGATAATGATCCAGAGCTGATCAACATGTTTATTTTTATCATTTGAGTCAAATGCTACCACAAAAAGATTGTTTTTTTTTTTGGGGGGTGGATGGGTTTTGTAGTTTCTGCATCGGAGTTTTAATTTTTTTTAAACTTCTGGCATGTTCCACACTTCGTCCCTCTCTGAAGTGTCCTCCCAAATCTGATTCTTAAACCTTGGATTGAGTGTTGAAGGTATAATGAAAAATCTCATATTGGCATCTTCTTTGCATTTGTGAAAGCCTTCTTTAAAAGACATTGTGCTGGATCATCATTCAAGACTGCTATAACACAAAATATATGGCAGAATGTGGGTAGAACTGAAGACATGTAATTCTTTCCCAAGGAGTTCAGTCACAAATGTATTTTTTTTTTAACTAGCATCATCAGCGTGGAAGAATGTCCTCTGGACTGGAATGTTTAACATATCTGGCATATAAAAACCTTGCAACGCTGGCTACAAAAGTGCCACACGAATGCTTGTGTTCACTTTCAGGTGACACTGTAAATAAGAACCAGGCAGCATTATCTCCCATAAATATAAATAAACTTGTTTGTCTTAGTGATCAGCTAAACAAGAAGTAGAACTAAGTGGACTTGTGAGCTCTAAAGTTTTTCATTGTTTTGTTTGTGAGTGCAGTTCATAACAAAAACATCTACATTTGCGAGTTATGCTTTCACCATAAAGAGATTGCACTTATTGTCCTTGTATGAGATGAATTGAAAAATACTGTTTCTTTGTTTTATCATTTTTACAGTACAAATAGTAATAAACGTAAAATGAACACTGTCCACTTTGTATTATGTGTTGTAATAGAAATCAATATATTTGAAATTGGAAAAAAAATCCAAAACTATTTAATAAACCTTAGTTGGTATTCTGTTGTTTAACTGTGCGATGTAATTGCAATTTTTTATTTGGGATTAATTTTTTGTGTTCATTGTGTGACTTAAACTGAATTTAATCAACGGCCCTAATTTTCACACCAATGATCATGTAGCTAAATGCAGAAGTGTGCTATCAAAATGTTACTTTGCCGGCATGCTGCCAAATCTAAAAATCTCTTTATTTACTCTTTGACCAATCAGCACCAAGTACGTTGGGATACAAATAGAGTGGTTCAATGCACTTGCACACTCTAAACCTAGTTCTGGTGGTGGTGGTCCAATTATAACCTATTATGTTAATAGAAGATCTAGAATACTTGCGTAGTGATTAAAATGAGGATAAGCAAGCAAGGTATAACCAAATACAGTATTCAGAATACAAAAAATGAAAAGTCAGGGAGGCTGCTTAGTAAGAGTATTATAATGAGTTGGTAGTGGTTTCACCTCTGACGAAGAAGGTTATGATTCAAGTATGAGGACTTTGGCTTATACTTGGATCTGACAGTGCAGGGCATTCACTCCTTTGGGGATGCTGCTCTGTTAGAGGTGCATCAGCGGGATAGGCATTAAACCAAGGTCCTTACCAGAATTCCTTTTCTCAGTAAAATACTTTTTAATGCCCTAGCTATATTTGAGCTATTTAATTGCAATTAATGGCTATGGTGTTTGTCTACAGAGTCACTGTCCTACTAGTATATCAAGTTTTGTAGAGCGCGTTTATAGCTTTACCAGGTAACGATTTGTTAATTTTTGTTATATCTTGAGACATGAGTTTTCTTGGATGTTCTCTTCTTAGGCTGCTCTTCTAAATGTTGTGCTGAGGGATTCATTTGCAGCACCCGAAAAGGATATTTTCCAGGCTCTGATGAACTGGTGTAAACATAACCCTAAGGAGAATCATGCTGAAATCATGCAGGCAGTACGCTTACCCCTGATGAGTCTGACAGAGCTACTAAATGTTGTAAGACCTTCTGGATTGCTGTCACCTGATGCCATTTTAGATGCCATTAAAGTTCGTTCTGAAAGTCGGGACATGGACCTCAACTACAGGGGCATGCTAAGTGAGCATCAGTACTTTTTTTAAACTTGTTGGGGATGGATTTTCAAAATGCACTTGTTCTATGGCTAGGGCCCTACCAAATTCACAGCCATGAAAAATGTGTCGTGGAATGTGAAATCTGGTCTTTTGTGTGCTTTTATACAGATTTCACAAGGAAGAGCAACACTGAGACTCCTGGCCCAAAAGGGAGTTTTGCAGGTGGGCCATAAGGTTATTTTAGGGGAGTTGCAGTATTACCACCTTTGATTCGGTGCTGCCTTCAGAGCTGAATGCCTAGAGCAGTGGTCTCCAGCCTTTTTAACTACACGATCACTTTTTCAATTTAAGTGCAATATAAGATCTACCTCAAACCCAAATACCCTTGCTCCACTTCCTTCCTGCCCCTTCTCCAAGGCCTCACCCTGCTTACTCCAGCCCCTTTTTTCCCCCTACCTCATTCACTTTCACCAGGCTGGGGTAGGAGGTTGGGGTGCAGTCTCTAGTCTTGGGCCAAAGGGTTCAGAGTATGGGTGGGGCTCTGGGCTTAGCTCTGGGCAGGGGATTAGGGTCCAAGAGGAGGTTCAGGGTGCAAGCTCTAGGATGCAGGGGAAGTCACGTCTGGGGCAGGAGATTGGGTGCAAGAGGGGATTCACGACTGGGACATGGATTCAGGATGCAGGCTCTGGCTGGGCACCATTTAACTGAGATGGCTTCTGGGTGGTGGAGCAGTAGAGTTAAGGCAGGCTCCCTCTGCCCTGGCCCTGCATCACTCCTGAAAGCAGCTGGTATGTACAGCAGTGGCTCCATGGCACCATGTGCTGCCCCTCATCCACAGGCACTGAGCCCAATGGGAGCTGCAGGAGTGGTGTCTGCAGGCAAGGACAGCATGTGGAGACCCCCTGCTCTGCCTTTCTCAGGGGCTGCAGGGACATGCCAGCCATGTCCAAGAACAGCAGTTATCACAGGGATAATGACTCCTGCCACAACAGGTTAGGCATTTTAGAACTCACTGCTCAAAGAATTAAATTTAAGCGTAAGAGAGAAAAGAAAATGATGAAATGCACAGGCCAGTCAAAACCCAAAAGTAACCCACTTTGCAAGCAGTAACCCATGTATGTGTTGGGTCGGGAGATGAGAGTGAAGGACAGTGTATGTTTGTGAGAATGACAGAGACATACACACATAGTTTGAGAGTGACCGAGATTTGCATTTCTGAGCTCCCTCCATCCCCTCCTCTCTGTGTGGAGATAGGGTACAGAAGTGGGGGGAGGAGGGATACCCTGACATTAGTGCTCCCCCTTGTTCTCCCTCCCACACCTGCACAGCAAGCAGAAGGCTCCCGGGGGGGGGGCAGCTGCAAGGCAGAGGGCAGGAGCAGCATGACAGTGGGTGGAGGGTGACTGAAGTGCCAGCGCTTGATAGCTTCCCGGCCAAACCAGTCAGGATCACCTGTCAGAGGCTCCAAGATCTACTGGTAGATCCCAATCTATTGGTTGGTGACCACTGGCCTAGAGAATGGTGGGTTTTGGCCAGGAGCCCAGCTCTGAAAACTGTGCCCCACCAATAGCACAGAAATAAGGGTGACAGTTCCATGCTGCGCCATCCTTATTTCGGCCCTGCTGCTGGCAGTGGCTCTCCCTTCAGGGCTGGGCTCCCAGCCAGCTGCCACTGCTCTCCAGCTGCCAGCTCTGAAGACAGTGCCACTGCACTCAGTAGTGCAGAAGCAAGGGTAGTAGTAATGAGACTTCCCCCTTCCAATAGCATTGTGATCCCTCCACGCAACTTTTTTGGGTCAACACCCCTATAATTATAACATGATGAAATTTCAGATTCAAATAGCTGAAAGCATGAATTTTACAACTTTTAAAATCCCATGCCTGAGAAATGGACCAAAATGATCCATGAGTTTGGTATCTCTGGCTTGGTAATTTAACAGTAGAAATGAGTGATATATTCCTAATTGGAAAATACCTATACAATTAAAATGCCTAAACCAACACTACTTGGGAATATCTAAAATTTTTTTAAGTGTGGGCGAACTTTTTTCTGGCTATGGAGGTAGAAAGAGTAATGAAAAAACTAACTGGAATAGTTTCCTAAACTTTTGTTGGCTCTTTTTCTGAAGATTTACAATGGCATGGATGAACATTAAATTGAAAACAGGAAAATATTAATTCCACATAGTCCAGATGTTGTTTCGACATGTAAATTACAGAAGCATGCAGGAAAACCATTTGCAAAGCCTTGTATCTAAAAATTAATCAAACCTTAATGCAGGCATCTGTCACATTTTAATGCCAATTTTGTAATAAAAATAATAGTTTTGCTGTTTAGTTTCAAAATATTCTGTATCTGATTTTTTTTTCTTCCCCCTTTACATTGTTTGCCCATATAAAATGAAAGTCAGTCCTTACTCCAGAGAGCTTACATTTTAAGTATGAAAAGGGAGGAAAGTATTTCACTTGTTTGCTGTAATAGGAACCTGTTTCCATCATCATACTAGATTATTTTTATCATTTGTGAATTAAGTTTTAACCTCTTAGTTGGCAAAATGTTTATTAAAAACATTTGTGCGCTACAAAGTAACAATTACATATCACAGAATATTTACTCTGCAATTCACAATAATGTTGAATACTGTTAGAGAATATTTTGTATTGTGGTCTCTTAAATCATGCATGGATGAGTTTTCATCATGGGAAATTGCTTTTTTATCAGCTGTCTCTTAAGGTTGTTCCCTTGGGAAGCCACATGCCTTACTGATCCTCGCATTCATGTTGGGATTTTTTTCTCAATTCTGTCATAAAGGGGCATTCTTTTTATAATACTGTTAGCCAGAAATTTACAAAGCCTGTATGTTGCCTCTGATTTCCTTTTCTGTATAGTCACTTGGCCATTGATAGCAGGTAGCGAAGCTTGTGATTTCTCAGTGTCAGCAGTGTAGCTATTTTGAATTAACTTCCTGGGGCTTTTCCTTAAATACTAAGTTCAAATTAAGTGTTGAACTGTTACCAGAAAACTATTCACTTCAGAATATGAAAGAATGCATCATCAAATGTCTACAGTTAGTCCACTTCATTATTACTACTTTCAGAAAATAAGGAGATTTCCATAAACTTCACAAAAAGTTCAGGATAGAAAGAGAATGATTGTACATTCTCTCAAAGGGGAAGCTGCCTTGTTCTGCACAAGCCTTCCTCCTGTCATTTAATACCTATGTTTCAGCCTTATGGTCAGAGACACTATGTATGTATTCATTAGTAAGTGGAACCTAAATTTTGCAGCAAGCTCCATGTATTGTGCACGAGCTTCATTTAAATCTTAAATTTGAAAAAATAAATATGAACTTAATACGGGAAAGAGTAGCCTATGTTTATTTTTATACTAAGCTCATGTTCAGTCTTCAATAGTCTTGTAAATATTTGTATTGACAATATGAGTGCATTGTACAAAAATAGTTTGTAATGGGTACAGCAGGAGGTTGTAACAGGTGGATAAAAGACAGATAGGACTTTTGGCATGTGTGCAATCCTAGGAGGTTGTTAATTATGAAATAATTAGAACATTGACTTTTTATACTAGATTATCTAGGTTTTAGACTTAACTGAATATTGAGTAAATGGGAAAATGCATACCCCAAAGCTATTATCAACCGGTCTATACTGTAAGGAAGACTAGTGATTTTAAGAAGTGTGTAATTCGTTAATTAGTGCATTAGTATAATTGTGCATTAGTTCCAGAGCTGCAGTGGGGTTGATACTGGGACCCAGCGTGAGCTGGGACTGAGCCAGCCTGCTTGCTCTTAAAGTGCTTCTAGTGCAGAGCCACAGCAGGAGTTGATGCTGGGAGCCTGCTTGCGAAAAAATGTACTTACAAAGCCACGGGAGGAAGGGGGTTGCATGTAGCTGAATACATTAACTGATAAGCACCCATTTATCAGTTAATTGTTTAATCGACTACACTGTTACATCCCTACAGAAGACAACAATGCATTTTGGATTCAGGTCATGTTTTCAGCATTTTCTTTAGAATTATGAGGGCTAGAAACATTAAGTATTTTTTAAATTACCTTTTTAACCACATATTAGGGATGTTAGCAAATGTGGGTTTTTGTAAACGTGTAACTGCTGAATTTTTCAGCAGTTACAAATTTACACACAGGGTGGCAGGTGGTTCTCACTTGTCCCCCCGTTCCCTGCTCTGCTGCCTCTCTATCAGAGGCAGCAATGCAGCTCATGCAGGGAGCCATGTTAAAAGCTGACTCCCCATGGGCACTGGCTCCTGCCTCTCCCGCCCTTGCTGCCGTGTGTGTGTGTGGGTGGGTGGGTGGTCATTAGGATTAACCGATGAGCCCAGGCTTATTGGTTAACTTCAGTGGCCATAGGATTGGGCTAACAAAGCCCTGAAGCATTGTATAGCCACCAGAAGTTCTGTGCTAATTTTTTTATGCCCTAAGATCATAACTTTTAAGCAATCTTTCTTTCTCCTTTTAGTACCAGGTGAGAACATTGCAACTATGAAATATGGAGCCCAGGTTGTAAAAGGGGAGCTAAAGTCTGCTTTGCTAGATGGGGACACGCAGAATTATGATTTGGATCATGGTTTTTCCCGACACCCGATTGACGATGACTGCCGTTCTGGCATTGAAATTAAACTAGGTCAGCCGTCGATAATCAACCACATACGAATACTACTTTGGGATAGAGATAGCCGGTATGTGACAAGTCACCCTGATTTAACAGAAATTAAGACTGATTATATCCCATCTGCCACAATGAAAAAATATTGAATTATTAACTTTTGTTAAATACCCATAAATGACACAATTTCAATAACATATCATGGTTGGGATACCATTGACAGTTATAATTTAAATGTTTTTTTTTCTTGATCCTTGTTACTTATGTAACAAGTCACTTTCAATTTGCATTGTTAAAATGACTAATATTTTAGTTGTCTGCTTGCTTTGCTTGAACATTATAAAACTCCCCTGCCCCCACACAGAGGCAGCAGTGCAGGGATGGGTGGACAGGTGGCTCCCCCTGAGCAATGACTCCTGCCTCTCTCTCTCTCTCCCCACCTCTCCCCCCCCGGCCCACCTACCTCTGTGGGAGGCATCAAAAGAAGGCAGGTGGCTCCAGGGAGCCGGCATGCCTGGAGAGCTGGCTTAAAAGCCGGCTCTCCACCTGTATCCACTCCTACCTGCCCCCCCCCCCCTGTTGCTGCCTCTGATAAAGAGGCAGCAGCATGTTGGGGGGGAAGGGGAAGCTGCTCGTGTGAGCTGATACACATGGGAAGCTGGCTTTAAAGCTGATTTCCCATGAGTACTGGCTACTGCCTATCCCCCTCACCCTCCATAATGCACAGGGGTGGGGCAACAGCACAGGGGTGGGGGAGGGACAAACGTCTCCATGGGATCTGATGCTCATGGGGAGCCGGCTTAGACACCGGCTCCTCATGAGCACCAGCTCCCCCCTCTCTCCCCCCTTTCTGTCTCTGATACTGAGGCAGCAAGGGGAGGGGAATGAGTGTGTGTTTGTGTAGTTGATAAGGTTAATCGTGTATTTGACTACACCTTGGCATCCCAACCCCTGCCAGGCCTTCAGCACGTTCCAAAGCGGGCCTGCTCAACACTCCGGTGGTGATTTAAAGAGCCTGGGACTTCAACCACTGTCACAATAGTTGCAGCGGGGAGCCCCGGGGCCCTTTTGAATCGCTGGGCTGTGGGGCAGTTGCTGTCAACGGGCCTGATCACATTTAGTATACAACAAGCTTTTATACATTGAAATTCTTCTGTCAACCTAGTGTTATGTGCATGGGGTCTTATCTCAATTTAACTATATTGCTCAGGAGTGTGGATTTTTCATAGCCTGAGTGACAGTACCTTGTTCAATCTAATTTTCTAGTGTAGATCATCTTCGTGTTTAAACTGATCTTAGGACTTTAATGATATACAATTTCTAAATTGTCACCTTGCTACTGGATTTTTATAACTAATTTTTTTAGAATAGAAAATATTAATATTACTAATTCTTTCAAATAGATTCACTTGTAGTCTCAATGCAGTTATTCTTTCAAAATAACATACTGATGTTAAGAAGTTACCTGTTGGCTTAAAAGCTTAACTTTAAGTTAAAGCTTCAGGCTAACATTTATGATCTTAGCATTTATGATAAATTTTCTCTGATATCTTGTTAATATTGCAGTACAAATAATTATAATGCTTGTTTTAAATTGAGCTCATCTTATTACTAAGAATTGTGAATTTGGCTATTTTATATACTTCCTAAAATATCTTTAACATGTGACTAGATGAAAATTTATTTTAAAGCTAGTTTGTAATGCTGCCTCCTTATAGAAGTCTGGTTATGGGACACTTCCATGAAAATATATTTTAAAATAGACCCTAACCTCAAGAAAGCATGTTTTTTCATAAATATTGGCTGCTTCTATTCTAATTATTATTTTTGGCAATTCAAAGGTCTTATTCCTACTACATTGAGGTGTCCATGGACGAGCTAGACTGGATCAGAGTGATTGATCACTCGAAATATCTTTGTCGGTCCTGGCAGAAGCTGTACTTCCCTGCCCGTGTCTGCAGGTTAGTTTATATGTATGATCCTCTACGTGTATCTTTTCAGTTTGTAGGCACCTAAATAAGTGGCTTGATTTTTACAGGTGTTGAGCAGTGTTCCCTCTAAGATTTTCCATCCATGAGCGGAGTGAGTTTTGTCTTGTGCACCAATACTGAGGTTATGTGCACTTGTTCAGATGCATGCCACTATGGCAGCCAGGTTATTAACAAATATAGCTATATCTATATAAATAAATAAAATGTTAGGGAAGAAAGAATACTAAAACAAGGGATAACTAACAAGGTGCATGACTTTAAATGTTTATTTAATATTAAATCAAATAAAAAGAAAATTAATACTTCATCTGTCATAGTTGGAAGAGTTGCACACCGACCACCACATAGCAGATTTGGCTAATAAAACCTTTATTTGTGATTGTACACAAGATGGAGAATGTTGAACTTGACTCTGAACCCTGATGTATCAGTAAGGACGAAAGGTTAGAAGATGTGCCTTTAAAGGCCCAGATCCAGCAAACCTATTAAGTACATGCTTACTTTTAAACATATAAGAAACCCTGGTGACTGCAAGCTGGGTTCACACCAGGCAGAGTTGATATAAAAATCATTAAGAAAAAACATGGAGCCCCACCCCCCAGCCCAAATACACCCACAATTCCATTTTTCAAAACAGAGTAAGAGCATTTTAAATAAATTAGCCAACTGATGTGTTACGTTGCCTCCTTTTTTTAAGATCATCTCACTCTTGAGATACAAGCTTTGAGTTTTGACTTTTAATGACTCTGGTATCATCTAAAGAGTATGTCCTTTAAATATAAATACTAGTATTAAAATTAGATCTTCTTTAAAGCCATCATATTAATTCAGCATGGACACTGGTTCATGTTGGAGCTCACCCTAACCATTATTTCACATTTCCCAAAATCATAACAGTGTTTTAGGAATGTAAATTTGAATAAGCTAAAAAATAGCAACAAAACCAAAATACCAAAACCCAGTGGGGACAGCCGCACTGTGGGCCTGGCCCCAGGAGCAGCAGCACTGCAGTGCCGGCTCCAGCTCCAGCACATGGGGCAGCTGCTACGTGGCCCCACTGCAGGAGCAGCCAAGCAGCCCCCATGCGATGCTGCCCTCACCCTGTAAGCCTGAGTCAGCTGAGCCCAGTGCCAGCCAGAGCCATGCTGCAGGTTTTTTATTGCAGGGCAGGCATACTCTTAATGGCAACACAAACAAAAATAAAATACAGCAGGGAGGAGTCCCACTCTGGTTGGAGGGGGAAAGAGAGAGTATATGAATGTGTGCATGTGTAGAGAGTGCAGCTTTTTACTGGCACGGTCTGTCTGCGAAACCCGCTGAGAAACCTACAGCTGCCCATTAACGAAAGAAAGCAGCAGCTGCTATTGTCAAAACATCTCACTTAAAACGCCTTCCAGAAGATGAAGGTTTATGCTGTCTCCATCACAAATAAAACTTGCAAGAAACACACACACATGTGGCGCGCGCGCGCGCGCGCAAAGGAAATAAAAGTGCCCTTTCTACAAAACATGCTAGTGTTTAATTGTTTTTTGAGCCAATATTTATTGGAAAAATCCATTCACATGTACTAACTACTCTGGCACCATAAAGGTAGGGCAGTGAATAAAATATTGCACTTTGACTCAATATTTTAGAGCTCAAACAATGCAAATTCCTGTTCCTACGTCTTTTCTTTTTTGTTTGGCACAAAAGACTTTCAAATAGGAACTCTTTCCTACTGTGCATAAGATATGTGGTGGTCAGCTGCCCCGGCCCCAGGAGCAGCCACACCGCAGCCCAACTCCAGCTCCAGCAACTGCGAGCCCGGCCCTGTGGCATTCCGACGGAGCTAGAACCATCGCCATGGTGAGGCTGTCCCGACAGGGGAAGCTGCCTGCCATGTGGCTTGGCCTCCGGAGCAGCGCCCGCCCCATGTGGCCCGGCCGCTAGTGCAGCTGCCCGCCATGTGGCCATGGGTGGGGCTGGGGCCATCTGGCACTTCTGGAGCTGGCACTGCAGTACTAAAAATAGCACAACAGCCCAACTCCAGCCCCAGCACATGGGGTGCTGCTGTATGGTGGGCGGCTGCCACTTGTGCTGGGACTGAAGCCAGGGCCACAGTGCTATTTTTAGTACTGCAGTGGCAGTTGCCACACTGCCCACCCTGGCTGCAGCTCCAGCCCTGGGGAAGGGCTGAAGCTAGGGCCAGGGCCGCGTGAAAGCTGCCCAATTACTCTTGGGGTGGGGCAGCCATCTGCCACATGGCCCCTCCACAGATCATTGACCAGCCACTGTGTGGCTGTGCTAAGGATGTGGGTGGGAGGCAAAATCTTGGTGCGTGCCCACGCAGGCTTGCACCTTAGAGGGTACAACGGTGTTGGGCATACATACCGGGTATATAAAAATGATAAATAAAGTAGTGGATCCATTCAGCAGATTAAACAAATATAGCTCAAGAGGGGACTATCCCTTTCTTCTTCTTGAAGGACTTTTATGCTTCAGCAGGTAGTGTGTCCCCTCCCCACGGTGACAGCTTTTAATGGGGAGAAACAGGTCTCTAGGCGCAGGAGTAACTCATTAAAAAGTGTTTTCCCTTCTTTCCCCCACTGCAAGAAGAGTTTTTCTGGAGGAGAAGCCATTATGCTAGGAGCTGTACAAATACCTATGAAGACATGTTTCCTCAGTCAAAGAGTTTACAACCTTTAAAAAGATGAGAGAGAAAAGTCGTTAGGATGCTAGTCTGGGACCTTGGGGGCCTCTGTTCCATTCCCTACTGTGCAACAATTTCCTGAATTAATTTTAGACAAGTAACTTAGTCTTTTTTTATTTGTTTTATTGTATTATGGAGCTAATAGCACTTTCTTACCTCACAGAGGTCTTGACAATTTTTTTTAAATTAAGAGGCACCCTGATACTGAAGAAGCCATATCATATATTGATAAAAGAGAGATAAGAAGTGATGGGAGAAAGGGATTCAATGTACAGGCATGTGTCGTCTGAGTGATTGTCCACACAGATTCCATGTGTGGTGCATGAAAGTTTCAGTTGTCAGTGATGCATTCAAACAGGGACCACAAGGAGCACTGTTCTCTTGATCAAGGCAAGCGTTCCCCCCCACCCCCCTCCCGACAAAACAGAAGGCCTCTCCTAAGACTCTCTGCTCCAAAAGTCTTAGGCTACGTCTAGACTACATCCCTCTGTCAGCAGAGGAACGTAAATGAGGCACTTCGAAAGTGAAAATGAAGCGGGGATTTAAATATCCCGTGCCTCATTTGCATAATCGTGTCATGGCGCTCTTTCGAACAAGGGCCATTTCAAAAGTAAAACCACGGTCTAGACATGGTTCTTCCGAAAATGGCAAGCTTTTTTCAAAAGATCCTGTACTTCTCATATCAGACCCTCTCCATGATCCTGTACATTTGAATTTAAAGCTTTTTTAGAACTTGATAAAAAGCGTTTCAACAACCTTATGGGTTCCCTTGGAGGAAATACAGGTGCGCCAATGCTCCAGAGTGGATATCCTCCCCACCACATTTCAGGACAAACTAGCACTGCCCATCAGTGATGGTAGATTCCTGTCACCATTTCACCCACGTCTGAGAGAGCCAATTAAAAGAAAATCCATCTAAGGACTCCAAATAAATTTTTCCCCCTACTCCCAACTTCTTGGTGGTTGACATAGTCAAATTAACATTCACTTTGAAGAAAAGAATGTGTTTTTTCCTGCTTATCAGAGTCCTACTTCTATGGGATTCTTATTGGTGAAGGAACAGAATGTGTGATTTGTGTTCATTCTTCCCTTTTATGCTGTGAGCTCTGGGGCCCAGGAATGCATTCAGGGTGCATTTGTGACCCCAATGAATGATTTTCAAAAGTATTTGATCTTACGTGCATGGGATGTACAAATAGATATTTCTATGGACAACACATGACATATTGCCGTTCCCGGAAGGCATGTAACTGTTCTCATTATTTTGTTTGATATACATGTAAAGGAAGACAAAAAAGGAAAATTTAAGCTAAATATTGGTACAATTCATGACATTCTCATAGAAGCCCAGTTATTTGAAATGTTTTTAAAAAAAGAGATTGGACACTCTACTAGTAAATGTGAAGGGAGCAATGCTGCATTGGAAGGGAGATGAGCAGATGTTTCTTTGTGCTTCTATGATATGATATGACAGATAAGACCTTGTTCCTCTTTTGCTCATTTTAAATTCTATTTTAAACCAGTTCTCCATACAGGTAGAGCAATGCAGTAAATATACATGCAAAAGAAATCCTCACCTATAAATAAGCTCCATGGCATCAGAATGAGGTGGTACCAACAGTGTTCTTCAGTACAGACTTTAAAAAAGGCTTGCAAAAAAGCAAACCTGATTCTGGGATGCATTAATGGGAAAGTTGTTGTTCTTCTACTCGACTGCATTGATTAGGTCTCAGTTGGATTTTTGTGTCCAGTATTGGGCACCACATTTCAAGAAAGATGTGGAGAAATTAGAGAAGGTTCAGTGAAGAGCAACAAAAATGATTAATGGTGTGGAAAACATGACCTGTGAAAGAAGACTGAAAGAATAGGGTTTAATTTAGAAAAGAGAGGACTGAGAGGGTGCTACGAGGAGAAGAACAATTTTTCTTTGACCTCTGATGTTAGGACAAGATGCAATGGGCTTACGTTGCAGCAAGGGAGGTTTAGGTTGGACATTAGGGAAAACTTCCTAAATGTCAGGGTAGTTAAACACTGGAATAATTTGCTTAGGGAGGTTGTGGAATCTCTATCACTGGAGCTATTTAAGAACAGGTTAGATAGACATCTATCAGGGATGGTCTCGATCCCTGGTCACCAACCCATTGATCGTGATCGACTGGTCGATCCTGGGGGCCTGACCAGCTGATCGTGAGGCTTTCGGGGGGCCCCCCTCGCTGCCCCCCACCTCCAGGATGAAAGCTGCGCTGATGCTATCTCCAGGGACAACGGAGGTAGCGTGGGCTTTCGGTGGGGTGGGAAGGAGTTCTGCAGCTGCGCGCCAGGTCCTAGAAGTGCGCAGGCTGCTCTTCCTCCCCCCTCAACCTAAAATGCCGGTCCGTCGCATGCTGGGGTCGTTGTTCCCCTGCTGCCTTCCTACGCGCGGGGAAGGGGGTGGGGGTCCAGGACTGCGCCGGCTCCAGCTGCTTGGGCAGCACGCGCTGCCGTGGGGAGTGGAGGAGCAAGGCACACGCTGCCCAAGCGGTTGGGGCTGGCACGGTCTGGAACTTCCCCCCCCCCCCACCCTCCTCTGCAGGAAGGCAGCAGGGGAATAAAGTTCTCCCCCTGTTCCCATCTCCCCCTGTTCCCATCAGGCACGCAACAGACCAGTGTTTCAGGTACCGTGCCACTGTTTGGGGATGGGGAAGCAGCCCACGCACTTCCTGGGCCTTAGCCCACAGCTGCAGGATCCCCAGGTACTGGTCCCTGTCCCCTCCCCCTGCCCAGACCCCCACAAGTACCCTTCCCCGGCACCCTGTCCTCTGCCCCAGGCCCTTACCCTGGCACCCACTGGCACCCTGTCACCTGCCCCGTCACCCTGCTTCAGCACCCACAGGCACGCTGTCCTCTGCCCCAGCACCCATTGGCACCCTGTCCCCTACCTCAGGCCCTGCCTTTGCACTCACTGGCACCCTGTCCCAACACCCACAAGCATCCTGTCCCCTGCCACAGCATCCTGTCCCCACCAGCACAGTTGGGGCCACATTAGTAAGGCTTGAGGGTTGTGGTTTTGTATCTCACTTGTGTGGCTCCACCTCACTTTTCTGTGGGTCAGTGACCCCTGAGTCAAAACAGGTTCCCTGCCCTTCTCGTAA
This sequence comes from Pelochelys cantorii, assembly GCA_032595735.1. NCBI lineage: Eukaryota > Metazoa > Chordata > Testudines > Trionychidae > Pelochelys > Pelochelys cantorii. The sequence continues at coordinate 144,326,113 of CM064328.1, read as the reverse complement.
ATAAAGACAATGCTGAAACCTTTTGTGTTTGACATAATATTTTATTTAAAAATGAAGTCTGGCCAACAAGTCCCCAATTGAGGTCAAGCCCTTATCTGGCCACAGCATCATAACATTCCTGTACCACCCACCCTGACTCCAAATCTGAGCCTGTCATATACTGGAATCCCCTGTCCTGAGCCTCTCACATCCCCAAACTCCTGCACCCCCACATCCTCAGTCTTCCGCCACAACACTCCTGCACCATTCACACACTGCAAATCTGTGTCCTGAGCCCATCATTCTCCCAACTCTCTGCCCTGAGCCCCTCTCACATCCCAGCCCAAACTCCTGCACCCTCACATCCACAAGCCTGTGGCTTGCTCAGCACCCCAACCCTCCACCTGAGCCCAACACTCCCCATCCTGGAGCCCCCTCCCTGAGCCAGCATCCCCTTCTCCACATCCTCTTGCACCAAATTCCCTCCCAGAGCTTGTACCTCTCACCCTTTCCCACACCTAAATCCCTCATTCCCACCCCAGAGTCCACACCTCCTGTCTCAACCCAGTGGGGAGGACTGCAGGAGTTTTTCTGCCAAACATGCTCTTTTGGCAGCCCCTGTATTCCTTGTTCCACGAGGAATGAGGGGGCTTCCAAAAGAAGGGTTTTTTCCGACATTTGGCCCAGTCTAGACAGGCCAAATGTTGGAAAAATTTCTTCCAACAGAAGGATCGGGGAAAAAGCGGCAGTGTAGCCGTACCCTGAGAGTGTATAAGGGCCGGGGATAGCAAGTGATGGAGAGAAGGGGGACAGAGAGGGCGGGGCCTCAAGGAAGGGGTGGGGTCTTGGGGAAGTGATGGGGTAGATCTTGGCTTGTCCTGACATTTAAAAAGTGATCTTGGGTGAAAAAAGGTTGGAGACCACTGGTCTAGATTGTACTTGGCCCTGCCATGAGGGTTTGATGGACTTGATGATCTCTCGAGGTCCCTTCCAGTTCTAGTATTCTGTGAATCTATGAAAATATGGACAGAGGGACAGAGTATAAAGTTACTGTCTAAGTCATAGTATATTCTCCCTTCACAGCACATGATACTTGTTTTTGTTAATAAGGAAATATGCATGTCTATCAAAAGGCAGACATACTGCTTCAAGTGGCCTGTATGGTTTATGCATTAAAAAAAGCTGTCTTGTCAATAGGTGGCTAAGAATAATTGGTTAATATAAAGATATGAAAGAACTTTCTTTCAAAGCACAACTTTGATATAATAGAGTAGAACTTTGCTAACTATTTAGCACATATCGCCAACTGTTATGTACATAGAAAAAAAAATCTCTCCATACTATTCAGTAATGATTTAATAGCCAGCACACTTTGAGAGAGGCCTTGTATTATTAACAGTTTGATACTTAAAAAAAAATACATTTCCTATTGTCATATGTTAAGCTAAACTTCTTGTCTGATGAACTAAAGGCATTTTGTGATGAAATATCTTTGGGGGGGGGGGGAGGATTTAATTGCTATTTACTAAGATCCAGTAACGTAATGGGTTTCTATAATTGGTGAAGTTATGCTGTTTAAAATATATTGTGATCTCTGCATATAATTGCAAACAATAAATAATTTTAAAACTTAACACCATTTATGCTACATGTTCATAATTACAGATCATTGCTAACTTTCTAAAGGAAATACAGAGAACAAAAAAATAAAAAAAATCCCATCACAATTTGGAAGCTTGTTAGACACAGTTCTCTAAACATGTTAGGTCTAAGAACAATTTAAGAAACAGCTAGATAGTTTATCAGCACAAGAACTGGGTAATTATAAACATGGCTGGTTTATAAATGTCAGCTTATAAAGCAGTTTAAGCAGTACTATGAAAGTGATTATTTTCTAATCTTAGAAACTATATATACTCAGATGAAATAAAAACTTCGTCTGAATATTATCTTCTATCACATTTTTTTAAAATTATTCACACAATGCCAAAATATCATTGAAATGGATAGGAGGAATGCTGGTCAGCACCCGGTAACCAAGGCGTTAAATTCAGGTAAGTAGCAAGGGTGTTGGCAGGAGGCCAGAAGAACCAATGTGGATACAGTGCTGAAATTTGAATTGTATTTAGATACATTACCTGCTCTTTTTGTGAAAAAATTCTGAGTTAAGGGCTGGAGGAAACAGATGCAGTAATCAGAATTACCATGCCTGTAACAAATAATAAACATGAGAGGGAACTGGGCCTTGAAGTACGGATCAGCACGGATCGTGAGTAGGGGGAACACCATATATTTAGTCGCAATCAGGGTGTTTTTAGTTATTTTGGTTAAACTTCTCTGCGAATCTGTCTCTTTCCTCCCCCGATCACCATTTAAGTTACAACCTGAAGAACTATGATTCTTTGTGTTTTTTTATCTGTTCTTTTCTTAGTTGCTCTGTAACATCTAGCAACCAAGTATGCTTTATCAAGCATATCTTTTTGTTTTGTTAATGAAATCATATTTTTTAAGAGCTTCAGGGGGTAGCTGAGTTATTCTGTTACAGAAAAAAAAGCAAGCAAATAGTCTGGTAGCACTTTATAGACTAACAAAACATGTAGATGGTATCATAAGCTCATGATACCATCTACATGTTTTGTTAGTCTATAAAGTGCTACCAGACCATTTGCCTGCATATTTTTTAAGGCGATGATTTGATTCTTGTGTCCTGAAAGGTACCAGGTCTGTGTGTATCTGCTTAGCCTTGGAGGTCAGCTATCACAGATACAGTTTTTCTGTGCTTATTGCTTCTTTTTTCACACACTCTTGGGGCAAAAGAGCTTGGGGCACGCCTGGGGAAGGAATCCAAGTGTTCCTTCGTGTTTTTCAGGGTTAAATCACTTGATGGTGGCAGCTACATCCCTCTCTACCCCGCCTTCTGCCAAAGTCAGTAAATCTGTGACTCTGGGGAGTTTTTGTAAGCAGAGCCAATAGAAGAAAGGTATTTAAGGTCCCTTGTGGGACCCCATCTTCTGCACTCAGAGTGCCAGAGCGGTGAACAGCGCTGACAATCATATTCAAAGGAAATACAATTTTCCCAGTTGGTATTCTCTCACAGTTTAGAAGGAAATACCATAGAAGCAAAGATACTGCGAGGAATTCTACTCTTAAAAGCATAATTTCTTCTTCTGACTCTTTGTTGCTCTTGCTGTAGCAGGAAGTACATGGGTCTTTTCCCTACATATTTTAGGTTTCCAAAATGTATCCATGACTATTCTTGTATGATGCGGATGGAAAAAAGTTTGAAGAAGAATAAAAATATCTGATGTGAGAAGTGTTTGGGAAGGATCACAGCCCTCTTTTGGAAACAGGGTATTTTATCCCCCTCTCCTCTGATGTCCTGTTGGGATGGGGGAAGTGAACCAGGAAGCAAGAATAACTTCAAAAACTTCAAAATGAAAGGGGAAACTCAGTGTTAGAAAGATAAGTAGCTGATGCTGCACTGGGTGAATTTTACTATTTTTTGTCCTTTCTTACTGGTTAGTTACAGTTTAAAATGAAAACATAGAGACCAATCATTCGTCAAGTAGGGAGATACCATTTTGACTGTCTGATTTAGGATAAGTAATAGAAAATACAACTTGCAGTTTCAATGTATGAGAAAAAAAGAAACTCAATCTGAGAGCAAGCTGACTTATTTAATTTTTAAACCATTGCTTAGAATTTCAAAGTGTGTGTATATGGAAGGTGAAATTGAAAAAGTATTTGTCTTTCCTATGTACTCCAATGATGAGCCACTTTTTTTGACCTCTTAACAGAGAGGTGGGCAATATATTTTAAGTTCAGAGGTCCCTCTAGTAAAGAATGCCTACATATGTATAGCAACACTATCTGTGGAGGTGTGAGAGTCTACTTAGGGTTACTGAAATATGCTGCAACTCTGGGTAACACCCACAAATCAGTTTTTCAGAGGCAAAGACGTGCAAGCCCTAGCCAGATGTTAAAGGGCTATCTGTTGTTTAAGAGGCCATTCTCCAGCAAAGGGACAGTGTGAATAAGAAATTTACATTTCATCACAGGGACAGGGTGACATCATCCCAGGTACAAGATGACCAGCAGGCAGTTCACAATTTGGGACCAATCTCCCTATTTCAAAGGCTTTTAAGCAATTTTATTTTGGTACAAAAGTCTCAGAGGGGTAGACGTGTTAGTCTGTAAGGGTACATCTACACAGCAGTGTTATTTCAGAACAACTGACGTTATTCTGAAATAACATAGTCTTCATCTTTTGTTTTTAAATTCACTTACCTTATTAGCTTAGGTAGCTTTAATTTTATTCTTTTATGTCTTTTGTAACCAATCCTGACTTTTACACATTACTTGTAATTAGTTAAAATATATCTTTCTGTAGTTATTATTTTATCTTAACTCGTGTGCTTGGATTAAAGTATGTGAGAAACTGTAATTGGGATAACAAGTATGGTACACTATCATTTTCCTTTGATGAAATGATGCACTTTGAGCTTATACTGTTCTAAAGAATATTGAGCAGTACAAGATGCACATTTCTGGGGGGGAGGGACGGGGGGACACAAGGCTGGTACATAAAATTTGTTGGTGTTGCCTTTTATGTAATTCATAAGTGACTGGTGAGATTGCTCATGCATTTTGCTGAAAATGAATTTGCATACTTATGGCTGTGTGAACAGGCCAGGAATGGATGTTCTAAGAGCAAAGCCGTGTAAAAGCACCACAGGCTAGAGTAGTGATTCCCAACCTTTTTCCCATGGAGGAACCCCTAAAATAATTTTTCATATCCCGAGGAACCCCTACCTATGAAAACGTTTGCTTGGCCAGAAAAAGTTGACAGCAGGGAGCGCAATTCAGTTACTGCTAAATTATTGTCAAGAAAATTTATTTGTAAAGAGCTGTTATGTTATATATGTCAGCTTGTAAGAAAAAAAATTGGAGCATTTTTCCTGTCTTTTTTAGTATTATCTAACCTTTTTTTTCAAATATCAAAATATCAAATCAAATAAAGTTTACTTAAACATCAAAAAAGTTAAAGTTCATATCCAAAGTCAATATAAAGTTTACTTTCAGTGTGACAGTTGGGCTTGTTTCTTTTTGCACAAATTTTGAATTCTTGGCCGAATTTTTGACAAACACACTCGCAGTTCTTCCTCGACAGACAGCAGACGATTTCTTTCTTTGCTTTTAATGTTTGTAAGACATGAGACAGCTTGTTCACAGAGGTAAGAAGTTGAAAACTGGAGTAAGATGTTCACTGCTTTTGCTGAGATCACAGGATACTCTCTTCTTATTGAAATCCAAAACACATCAAGTGGCACTTCATTGAATTTTATCTTCAAAGTTCGATCGCACTGTAATTCAGTTGTTCTTATTCTTGCAGACTGAGTAAATTTTGTGAGAACTCAACAAAAGGGTTCCTAACCCAGTCATACATTTCTGATGACAAAGAAGGAAAGTATTGGTCAAGCTTTTCTGTCAGTGATTCAAAATGACTGGTAATTAATGGGATGATTTCCTTATAATCTATCTGACTCTGAAACTGAAGTAGGAGCGGAAACATTTCAGTATTTCCACTTGAAAGGTGTCTTTTCCAAACCTTGAGTTTATTCTTGAATGCAAGAAGTTTGTCTGTGGAAGTTAGAGTGTTTTCTTTTGGGCCCTGCATGGTGGTGTTCAAGGTGTTTAAGTGCTGATAAATATCTGGTAAGTAGGCTAGTTTCAGCAGCCATTTTGTATCTTCAAGAAAGTCAGAAAAACTGGCTTTATTATCTTTGAAGAAAAGCTAATAAATACTCTCTAATACCCTTGTTAAAACTTTCCCTCTTGAAAGCCATCTAACATAGGTGTGTGGAAGGAGAGTCACATGGTCTTTTTGCATATTTTCACACAGCTTTGCAAACATGCGAGACTTAAGAGAGCGCTGCTTTATAGAATTGAGCATGTTCACAGGTGCATCAAGGACTTGTTTTAATCCTCCCCAATAGTTTTTGAAACAAGAACTTCCCGGTGGAGGAAGCAGTGGGTCGTTATGACATCAGGGTTTTTTTCTTTGACGAGTGTAACAGAGCCTTTTATTGAACCGATCATTGAGGGGGCACTATCAGTGCAAATTCCAATACACTGGCTCCATGACAAACCACAGGATTCCAAATAAGAAGACAAGATGTTGAAAATGTCTTGACCTTTGGTCATTTCTGGCAGCTCTTTACAACAACAACAAATTTTCCATTATTTCACCTTCGTTTTCAAATCGTACGAATGCCGACAGCTGAGCTTTACTTGTTATGTCTGTTGACTCGTTGACTTGGAGAGCAAAGTTAGTATTTTTTAGTATTTCAGACAAGACATTTTCAATGTCGTGTGACATGTCATCCACATGCCTACTAATAGTATTATTAGAAACAGGAACTTTGTCAATTGCACTTTCAGCCTCCTTGCCTATCATTGTACTCACTATTATTTTACAAGCAGGCATTATTAGGCTTTCAGCAAGTGTGACTTTTCATTTTTTGTGCAACTAGCTCAGCTACTAAATAGCTTGCTTCTTGAGCCTTTTCACTGATAGTTACCTTCTTCTCAGAAACTTCACGTTGTTTTCCTTGTGAATCCAAAAGTCGGTAAAAGTAATCAACTGTTTTATTTGACAAGTGGCTGTGATTAGTAGTGAAGTATCGATTTAACTTGGCTGGGGCCATAGCTGTGTGTGTTTAGTTTTTTCCTGCAAACAATGCACAATGGAACGGGGCAATTTTCATCTCCAGTCCATGTAAAACCCATGGCCAAGTAACTGTCATTGTAAAGGCGAATTTTTTTAATATCAGTCACTTCTCTTCCTGTTTCACTCGTACTTGGCTCTGATCATTTTGATTCATTTTCACTGTCCTCTCCTTCACTGACACGCCTTCTTTTCGTATACTTCCGCATTTTTTTTATTTTCGATGGCCGTATGAAAATACTGTTACATAGGTGAGATTTTAGATACACAAAAACAACCACAGTTTCGGTAAAAACGTTAATTACAAACTGCGCAAAGACTGCAAGTCTACAAAATAGCGAACAACCATAATGTGCACTAGAAAAGATTAGAAACGCGGAGAATTCTGGGAAGCAGAAGGGCAGGCACAATACAACTAAATGTAACCTTAGATACGAACTGACCAAAACAAAGAGGCAGTTGGTAGCGTATGAAGATTACTCCAGTATTGCCAATTGCTGGACAAAAATTCCCACGATATTTCGAGGGATATTTGGAATTGTTTGCGGTATTTCAAAATTTGTATTTATTTACTAGCCAATTAGCCCGTCATAAGACAGGATTTTCAGGTCTCTCTTCCACATCGGTCTTCTCTCTTGAGCTTCCGGTCTCTCACTCTCTCTCTCCTCCTCCTCCTGCCTCCCCCTCTCTCTCTCAGCTCTCCTCCACCTTCTGCCTCTCTCTCCGTCTCTCTCTTTCTCTTCTCCCCCTACTGCCTCTCACTCTCTCTCTGCTCTCCTCTGTCTCCGTTGGGGATGCACGCTCGTCCAGGCCCTGCCCCCTGGGCGTGTACGTCACTGCCCCGCCCCCCCCCTTCGCTTCCCGCCGTGGCTCTTGGCTGACTTCTGTGCCATTCAGCCAGGCCACCACGTGGGAGCAAGCGGCGCAAACGGCCTCTCTCTCTCTTCTCCTCCTACTGCCTTGTCCTCTCTCTCTCTCGGCTCTCATCCACCTCCTGCCTCTCTCTCTGTCTCTCTTTCTCTTCTCCCCCTCCTACCTCTCAGTCTGTGTTTCTCTTCTCCTCCTCCTGCTGCATTTCTCTCACACTCTCTCTCGCTGTCATCCGCCTCCTCCGTTCTCCTCTCTGTCTCCTCCACGTCCTCTGTGTCTGCTCCGCTTTCCTCCTTTTGAATCCGGCGCCCTTTCCTGATGTCAGAGACGCATGCTTGTCCAGGCCCCTCCCCCTGGCTGTTCCCTCTGGGCGGCACTGTTGCCTCCCGCCATGGTGCTCGGCTGACTTCTGCGCCACTCAGCCGGGGTGCTGCTTGCTCCCACGTGGCGGCCCAGCTGAGCGGCGCAGAAGTCAGCCGAGCGCCACGGCAGGAGGCAACAGTGCTGCCCAGAGGGAACAGCCAGCGTTACAGAGTCACAGACATTGGGCTACTATATATATGATTCCATGATTTCTCGCGGAACCCCTGACGACTGTCTGCGGAACCCCAGGGTTCCGCAGAACCCTGGTTGGGAAACACTGGGCTAGAGAATCAAGGGGACACAGCTATTCAGCTATCTGGACTGTATACTGGGGAATGTCAAAATGTACACAATTTTCTTTATAAAATACACAAAAATAGTGTTTTAGAGGTTTACTAAGGAGCTGGCCCTTCATTTATCAACCCCCCATCTATCTGCTGCAGCTGGATCATGGCCTCCCCTGCTACTCATGCTACAGCAGGAGGGGGCTGCCACCATTGCAACCAGATGGGGGCTGGGCCCCAATTGGGCAGGGTGTCTGGCTGGGGGAGGGGTCAGGAGCAGGCTTGGGGACAGGGTGTCAGTCCAGGAGGGCGTGGGCAGGGTGTCTGGCCAGGTGAGAAGGGGGCAGGAGTGGGGGAGGGGGCAGGAGCAGGCTGTGGTGGGGTGTCTGGCCGGAGGGAGGGGGCAGGAGTGGGCTGGGGGTATGGTGGAGGAAGGGGGTGCATGAGGCACTGGGGCTGCAGAATCTGGGCATGAGGGGCTGGGTGGCACTTCTTTTTGTGCCACACACCACTCCCAGGCACTAGAGGCTTTCCGTGCTGCTCCAATGAGGAAGCCACCGCTGCCACCTGTGGGACAATTTGCATTGCCTCCCCACCCCCAGCCTCTGCAGAGTCAGAAGGGGAAGTGGTGGCCATGTCTCGGGGTCGTCCTCCTTGCCCTTTCTTGGGGGGTGCCCTGGGCCCCCCCCGCTGACCCCCAGCTCTCCTGCAGGGGGACCAGGAAGTGTCAGCAGCAGCTGCCTCCGGGACCACTTGTACTTTTGGATCTGGGACCCTGATGCTAACTGCCGCCGGCCTGGCACTCCAGCCTTGTGCCCCTTTCCCGCAAGATTACCGTGCCAGCACTGGCTTCCTGAGGTGAGGAGGAGAAAACTCTGAGATCCTGCAAGCTGGATCCGGCGCAGAGAAGCACGTGAGCTGCTGTGGAGAGGGGAACAGTTCTCGCACACATTTCCCTGCAAGCCGGATCTGGCGCGTGGCCTCAGGGCTTTCTCCTCCCCCCCCCTCAGGAAGCTGGCACTGTAAACTTGTGGGAGGGGCATGAGGCTGGAACACCAGGCAAGTGGTGGCCTGAGCGCCTGACTTGAGGCAGGCGGGGCCCTGGACCAGAAAGTAGAAGCGGGACCAGAGGTAGCTGCCGACGCTGCCTTCTAGCTCTCCTGCTCGAGAGCTGGGGGGGCCAGCAGATGGGGGCAGGGGGAATCCTGAGCCATGGCTGCCACTTCTCAGGGATATGCATTTTAAAGAATCTGTCTCACTACCCTCAGAACAAGCCATCTCTGTTTCCATTTCATAATAATACTTTCCATTTACATTGGTATTTTCATCTAAAGATCTGTGAGATCTTAAAGCCAGAGAAATGAAAAACAGGTTAAGTGACTTGTTCATAGCTGTATAGCAGAGTCACTGGCAGAGTTAGAAATAGAGCCAAGATATCCTGTTTCATAGTTTTCTCCATTGACAATTAAAAAAATGCAAAAAAATCCCAGGGCATGAAGACTGGTATAGTGGGTATCCTTCTTGTAATCCATTCTTTCTGCTTGATAAATTACCTTATTCATATTTCTCTTCAAAATACTTTTACTATGCACATTATTACTAATTAAACACCCTAAACAATTCTCTTATTCATATAAAAAGAGGAATTCTGTTTTGATTGTATTGTAAGCTCCTTGGTAAGAGTCTTTGCCTGCTTCATGTTCTTGATGATGCTTAGTTCATATGCCATCTCAAAAAGTTATTGCAACATTTACATGAAAGATCTATACCCTGGGCGGAATCTGCCCCACCAGACATTCAGATTTGGCCTGTCAGAATACTTTCGGCCGCCAATGTTCTGTAGACCATCAAGACCGTCGGGCAACCTCCCTGCCTGTCATGGCCCCACATGCTGCTCAAATCAGCCACCTGCTAGGGCCAGTCTTTGTGGTGTACTTCTATGGGAAGGTTTCCATGTGCTGCCCCCACCCTCCAGCATAATCTTCACAGCTTCCATTTTCTGGAAACCAACCAATGAGAGTTCCCTGGGCCATGCTTATGGGCATGTGTAGCACACAGAGACCTGCTGCCCTCCTCTCTCCAAGGGATGTATTGCGCAGAGATACATGCTGGCACCAATATGCAGCCACTTTGAGTGATATGTGGGTGCGTGGCAGGCAGGAAGCCTGTCCAAAGGTCCCACAGGGCTGCTGGCTGGGAGTTGCCTATGGTAAGCACCTCCTGGCCAGAACCTGCAACTGTCACCCCACCCACTTCCTGCCCAGGCAATGTTCCCTCTAATCTTTTCCATGCATGTTCAGATTTTTTCCATCCATGTGTGGAATACATTTTTTATGTGCACCGAGACATGTGTGAATGTGCATCCCCACCAAAAACAAAAAACGTAGCTTTGGGCGCTTTGCTAATCTGCTGGACTGTATTTGAATCTCCCCTGAATGGCTTTAAGGGAACACTGGGCCCAGGTCACAATCCCCACCTGCCCAAAATCGCAACCCAAACCCTCTGCAACCTCTCCCCTCCCCAGTCACAATTCCCTCCCAGACCCTACCCTCCTCTCACATCTCTTCCATGTGTCAGAATCCTCTCCTGCATCCAAACCCCCTCCCAGACTCTGCATCGCCTCCTGCATCCCAATCTCCTGCCCCAGGCTACAACCCCCTCATTCACCCAAGCTCCGTCTCAAACCCCAGACTCTCCCAAACCCCAATTCTCGATGCAGAGCTCCCTCCTGTACCTATCTTCTGTCCCAGACACCACACCTCCTCCATTAATGTGAAGGTGGAGCCCTTGACCACTTCCCAAATTCTTGAAATGACACCCCTCCCCCATCAAAAATTATTGCTCATCGCTGATCTATACTGATTGGTGGCCTGTGAGGACCAGGAGCAACAACTCTTCCAAAAATATAGGGCCGTCTCACAGTCATTAGTTATGGAAGCAATGGTTCTGTCATGGCCAACACCTGTGATTCTGACCCAATTTTCTTCCTGGGCAGAAAAAGAGTAGACAGTACCTGCAACCCCAATAAAGAAACAATCAACATTTTCTTTAAATAAAACCTCCTAACCTATTATCCATCCTGCGATGTGCAGTGGTTGATCAGTATTAAAGAATCTGTTACTTAATATTAGAGACCTCACAAACTACTACACACTACCTAATCATCTTTTTCTAAGGAAGCTATGTGTGAAGCAAGCAGGAAAAATATCTAGTACTGTGTCAGTGGCCAAAATCCTGTATTCTTCTCACTAAGGCTTGAGACCAGGGTAAACTACAGGGATAGTACTTGTTGATGTGATGGATAATCCTCCTATTTATAGATATGAGAAATAGTAAAAGATGCACACAAGAACACTAATGTATTTTCATTTTCCTCTATAATGCCCTTTTTCTTTGTCTACATGCTTTGGGAATTGGAGTTTGGATAAAAAATTTGACTAACAGAAATTCACTTCACCTTAGAGATACTGCATTTTCTTTAATCCATTTCTATTTTTATGTTTTGTAAGCAAGTCTTTTTAGATTGTCCTCTGAAACAGGTTTGCAAGAAATTCGATTGCGGTTTAGATTTTTAAATGTACTGAGTGTAACGTCCCAAAATAATACAAAGCAAAATGTAGCCACACAGTGTCACTATAGTATACCTTTTCTTTCATTTGTAGTTTGCTTTTTACTGTTTTTGACTAGACGCCTTAGAATTGTGTTATTTGTAGTACTGTATTTTAAATTGATAGATTATGGAGCCTTCTAAAATCATCCTATTGTCATTTTGTTTTGGAAATTAGAAAGGGCTGGGACAGAAGATTAGACCAGCAGCAAATCTTCAGAAGTATTCATCAGACTCTTCTCTTAATATAATCAACACTAATTTGGAGGTTTTATTAACTTTTACATAGAGAAAAAAACCTAGAAAAAAATATTGTCCAAGTGGACCAACTTGCAGCACAGAGATTAGTGTAGGTTTGTGTAGAGGTTCTGGAATATGGAAAAAGATTTGTGTTAAGCAGAAAGCTATGTCTCTCCCCTCAACCTGTCATCTGTGTTGCTATTTTATTGCCTTGTTCATATAATGGTCATTTTTGCACTGAACGTTTTTCTGCTTTAACATATGTCTTAACAGAAAACAAATTGAAAATAAATATTCTTTCTTAATTTCTATATAAGTATTGCCCAGTAACTAAATCCTTTATTAAACAGGACTCAAGTATGGCATGCAGACAGTTTCAAAAATAACCTAATTGTAGAAAATAGTTTTAAATGTGCTTTATTTTGTTTCATACTTTGACAACTTGGATGTTGATCTCTTTTAAAATAGCTATTTTTCTTTTGAAATGTCAGATGGTTGGGAGAGGTCATATGACTAAGCACTCTTTTATTTAGTTTTCTTATTAAAGTACTTAGCTTCTATGGCAATGAGTGCAGCGCAAATGACCTGAAAAAATACTGAATTTTTAAAAAAAGATAAAATTGTTTGTTAGAATCCATTCATCCATGAACAGGGAATTCCTTCACTTTCTTTTTATCGGACGAATGGGCCAACATGAACTAAGAAAAAGAACAAGAACTTTTGCCTCAAGAGCTTATTCTCCAGTAATCATGTTAAGCCCCAGCTCCAGCGTTTCAACAGATGTGTTAAGTGGAAGACCATGTTCCTATCTCCCACTAACCTTGAAAAGAGAGCGCAAAATAGAAAGGGATGCAAATACTTATGTACAGTAGACTTCCAATAATCCGGCACCTTTGGGACCCAGGGGTGCCAGATTATCGGATATGCCGGAGTATCAGGAGATACTCCGGCGGGGGAGCTGTGACGGGTCTGGGTGGGGGGAGGGTTGGGCAGGGAACGGCGCGGCGTGGGGCGAACTGGGTGCTGGTGAGGGGCGGCGCTGCGGGACCAACCTGGCAGCACCCCAGCTGTTCTGCCCCAGGGCTTCCCCAAGTCTGCCGCTGCTGAAACTGACCAGCGGCGGACTTGGGGAAGCCCTGGGGCAGAGCAGCTGGGGTGCTGCCAGGTTGGTCCCGCAGCGCCGCTCAGGTGAGGGGCGGCGCTGCGGGACCAACCCGGCAGCACCCGGCTGCTCTGCTCCGTACCACTTCCCCAGGTCCTCAGCTGGTAAGTTTCAGCAGCGGCAGCAACGGACTTGGGGAAGCGGCGCAGAGCAGCTCCAATTGTCTGGCTGGCCGGAGCACTTCGGGTTCCAGTTGATGCTGGACTATCGGGAGTGCCAGACCACTGGATGCCGGACAATTGGAGTTTTACTGTAGCAACACAGATCTAATCATTGGGATGCTGAGTAATTGTTCTTTATCTACTGTGCAGACCCTCCAGTGAAAAGCTGTGACTTTTATGTTTCCATCAGAGAGGAAGTGTAATTTTTCACATTCATTATCTGTTCTTGGACAAACTACCTCAAAGAAGGTTCTGAAATTAGTGCAATGAAGTATACTCATTTTTCCTTCTACATATGGGAGCCAATGCAAAGCAACTGTCATTCAGGAAGCTATGTTTCACTTTCAGGTTTTTCTTTAGGACTCTGATACTCTTTAAATATAGCAGACATTATTTTAATATGATAATCCTAAGCCTTGGGAATTATCAAAAGTGGTAATTAAATGAATACAGGCATTAAAATGGTTCAGATTAAGTGTGTATTGAGGGATGCTAATAATTTCACAGGACTAGAAAACCTTTTACAAGTATTTAAAAACAAAGCTTAAAATTGGGAGAAATGTAGTGACTACAAAATGACATAGCACAAGTTACCTTCAGTATGTGATTTGTTTCTGTTCTCCACCCTCTTGTGCAACTGAAACCTTATGTCAGACTGATTTTTCATTTTTCTTTGCTTTCCCCCAAATAGTTGTCTGGCTCCTGAGTGTTTGGTAATTGTCAAACCTATGGCAATGCCTGTTGCCAATGCTGTCAGCTGCTCATAGGTTATTAAGTTGAGACTGACAAACTTATCACACTTCTAGCATCATATGCAATTTGGTGGCAGTATGTTAAGTGTAAGAAGCAGGTAATGTCTAACAATGAGAGAAACAGCAGCTTGATTCTTATTACCAAAACAATTTCAGAGGAAAACATCTAAGGCATCATTATTTGTAGGTGAGCTGACAGACTGGCCTTGTTAACGCTGACCTGACACTTGATAAGTTACTCTTTCCTTTTGATATGCTAGTACATAATAGATATATCTCCGTCTCTATGATTTCCACTCCATGCATCTGACAAAGTTTTTATCCATGGAAGTTTATGCCCAAATAAATGTTAGTCTTTAAGGTGCCACAGGACTCTTCATTGTTCTAGAGATCTTGGAATATCATTGCTCAAATCGTTCAGTGTAAGAAGAGAAGTTAGCCCCTCTCACAAAAGCATTTTTCCTTGTGACAGACTTTGTAATTCTCCCCAGTATAGGATCTCTCACTTATAGGAATCTTTCCCACCGTGTAGTTCGAGTAGCTTGCATTTTAATTTGTGCAATACAGGTTGAACCTCTGTAGTCCAGCACCTTCAGGACCTGAGCGGTGCTGAACCACAGAATTTGCCAAACTACGGGAGGTCAGTATTGTCTATCAGAATCAACAACTTCCACTGCTTACTGGACTCTTAAAATACATTTAGAGGTAAGTTAGAGCAAAATAATAGCACAGAACACTGAGAGTCAGGACTGACGGCTGTAAACAAATTTTATGGAACCTTGGCCACACCCATGATAAGTCAATATCTGGCTAACTAAAATCATGCCGGACCAGAGATGCTGCCAGACCAGAGAGTGCCAGACTAGAGCGTTTCAGCATGTACAAACATCTGCATTGCTGAAGTGACCATTTTGTGGTGGTCTGCTGCTTCCTGCATCTTCCTGTTGTCTAACTGGTTTGCAT
Organism: Pelochelys cantorii; assembly: GCA_032595735.1. Classification (NCBI taxonomy): domain Eukaryota; kingdom Metazoa; phylum Chordata; order Testudines; family Trionychidae; genus Pelochelys; species Pelochelys cantorii. The sequence goes on along the minus strand of CM064328.1, from coordinate 144,311,005 downwards.
TCCTAGCTATTACAATTTTCCACTAATATTTCCTTTTTTCATGGGGTGACAGCTAAAACTACGATTTAGTCATGGGTATCCATAGTAAAAGTCATGAATATGTCATGAGCCATGAATTTGTTTGTTGCCCTTGACCTGTCTATGACTCTAACGACCCCTATTAAATCTGGGGAGTGGGCATTGCTGGAGGGAAGGTACCCTAGGGGGGCTGCTGCTGTGGGGCAGTGCTCAGAGGGGAATTGGGGAGGGCCAGCAGCATCAGCTGCTAAGGGCCACTGAGAACTGATTGCTCTGCCACCCCCAGGACCACTGCTTGGATAGTTGCCAAGGCCACCTGAGCAACGACCAGTGCGGCTGATCCCAAGGTTGCTTCAGGAGTGGCCATCTCCAGAGTTGCTCTAGGCTGCGTCCACAGTGGCTGTCTGTGGAGTCACCCAAGTGGCTGGCTCCAGAGCCTGTCCAACAGCAGCCAGTGCAGCTGACCCCATGGCCACCTTAGTAGCAGCTTTCAAAATCAGCTGCTTGAGTGGCCCTGGGGGCAGCCATACTACTTGCTGCAGAAGTACCATAATTTAGCGAATATAACCCGTGGGTTATATTCGTTTTTACAAACCCCGCATGCACACACACCCCACCCCCCGTGCGGGCTATAGTCGTGTGCGGGTTATATAGGGTTTTTTTTTCAGAAATGGCAGAGGATCCCTCCCCCTCCCCCTCCACTTCACTACCTTTGCTGGGCTGGGTACAGAACAACGGGGGGAAACTTACAGGGGCCGCAGCAGCAGGGAACGCTCTGGAGCCAGGGCAGAGACATCCCCAGCAGAGGCGGAAGGCTCTCAGCCCGGGCTGGCAAAGGGAAGGAGCCCGGAGCAAGTTGCGGGCGTGGGGTTTGGCGGCCAGCAGCACCAGTGGGAGTCTGCAGGCTACACAGGGGGTTTTTTTATACAGAAAGGAAGACAATGCGGACTGTTCCTTGAGGAAAGCAGCATATTTTAATTTAATAATAGAGACTTATGTTCCAATTCATTACAATTCTTTAAAAGACATTATAATACATTAAAACACATTTTAAAACATTACTTTATTGTGCAACTAGTAAAAGAATAAGAACACTATAAAAAAGAAAGGCTTTGCATTCTTATTCACTCTGATCTCTAGAATCAGCACCAGCAACATCCTCCTCAGCATCTGAGTTGTCAAAGCCATCAAAACTCTCATCATAGATAGTGTCTTCAAAAACATCCATAATATCCATAGCCAGGGCAAGATCAGATTCAGTGACATTTGAGGTTTGTGTTTCTGAATCAGAATCACTATTGTACTCCGAGTTGGAGCTTGAAGAGTCATTGTCGGGTAGAATTTCACACTTGCGGAACCCGTTGCGAATAGTTGCCGGTTTCACTCTGTTCCAAGCTGCCAATACCCATTTGCATACTTCCAGGTAATACTTTCTCCCTGCGACTCTGTTGCCATTGTCCTTTGCAACAGCCACTACACTCAATTTAAAATCGGCAGTGTATGACTTGCGCTTAGGCATTTCTAAAAGCTTAAAAAGGGTAAAGGTTTAAAGTTTAAAATGCTAAAATACAAGTTAAAATCAGTGACTGAATAAGCGGTGTTGTTCAAAGGGGTTGTATATCCCTTACTGCTTGATGTTATCAGCTGCGGCTCATTAACAGCTGATTACAGGAGCTTCGCATTACCATCCTCAGCTTCGGCTCGGCTCGTTGACAGGTGATTAAAGGGGCTTTATTCACTGAGTCTCTCCTGGGAGCTATAGTCGTGGGTGGGGTATACAAGGATTCCTAAACTCAAAAGGGAAAAACCGCGGGGTATACTCGGGTGTGGGGTTTATTCGGGTGCGGGGTATATTCGCTAAATTACGGTAACCAAGGACAATTCAGTTTGCATATTGATTATCAAAAGCTCTAGTCAACGTGCCAGGCTTCATGCTTTCTGAAAATTTTAATCTTTCAATATGAAAATAAGGCTTGCTGGCTGTAAACAGTGTTGGTGGTGTGAAAATACTTGACTTCAGTTGGCCCAGATATCATGTTTAAGCCAGCGAAGTTCTTGATGAGTCTTACCTAGCAAAGAAACCTCGTTTGATTATTTTTTGCTGTTTCTTATGTTTCAAATTATACTTTCATGAGTTATTATTCTTATAAATTATGTAGGCCACATCTTTGCAACATGTAGTTGTTAAACCATTTTACCCAGAAAAGAAATGTGATCAGTTTTATATAGTAACTCCCAGTTATCCAATGAATTAATTAGCATATTACATATTAATAATTCTATAGCATGTCACAAGTTTTGAAGTTCCTGTGCAAATGTAATTTTTTACAGGAAAAATTTTTATAAAGCAAATCTATTTTGGTGGATTCATAAGTATTCTAGTTTACTTCAGTTAGCTGATCAGTGAGGGCCATCTGTTGAATTTGTTTAATATCAATGCCTAGAGCAAACATGCTTTTCCTTATTTCTGAACAGATGATAGGTATGGTGTGTTGTTTATCTAAAACAAATGATAACACACTAAAAAAATCACACTTGAAGTGCAAAGCAGATAATGATTCCATTTCTGGATTGTTACGAATATTCAAATCTTATGTGCAAAATCAGAGGCTTACATTGATGTGAATTTGCTCTTCAGTTTCAGGATCCAGGTTTTTTAAAACCAGCTGTCAATAAACATTGTGCCAGAAAAATCTTTGGTGTACGTCAGTTGAAGTTAACATAATTACTAGGGTAAATTTGGCCAATTGTATTTAAACTTGGTTCCCTGTTAGGAAGGTTCAGGGCACGTTCTGTGTATAAACATATTCCTTTCTTTGTTTCCAAGGTAGAACCAATACAGTAATTACTCATTTAACATGTGCCCACTTAACACGTTTTCGCAATAGCATGATTTTTTTTAGGCAACTTTTTCTAATAACACAACCATCCCCGAAATAACACAAAAATAATCAAGCGGCGGACTACTTCGTGTGGCGGTATAAGTTGATGAAAACAGTGGTAATACACGTGAGCGGATGAATACACGTGGTCACAGCGCTTCTCCGCTCACTCATGTGTTTATCTTTGTATTTTAACAAACCGTGGAACTTGTGTTGCTAGATATCTTGTGTTGCTAGATATCTAATGTTGACATTGACAACCGATCACCAACAAAAAACTGACTTTGCCACCACCACCCGAAACGCAACCCCCACCTTTTCCATTATTTTTAGTGGGAAAATTGACTCTGCATAGCACATTTTCGCTTAGCATGAACATTTTCAGAAACGCATCTATAGTGTTAAATGAGGAATTACTGTATAGTGAATAGGAGTGTCATATTACAGGCATTGTAACTCCCAGCAAATCTTTTTCTTCCCAGGAAACTTAAGATTCATTATTCTTTCCCCCCCACCTCCACTTCCTCCGTGAATGGAAAATCAGTAGTGGTTTGTTGGAAAAGTGGTGTCTACAGAATTATTATTTTCTACAGATTTTGAAACAGAGCCTTGTAAGGATATCGTTAGTGTTGTTTATATGAAATCTAGTCCTGATTTGATAAACTACAATTGTTCTTCATTTCTCTGTTCAGATTAAGTAATGCTGTCTTGTTTTGCACAGGGTTGAGTCACTTCCTTTCATGTTCACTTGTAGAATAGTGTAGTAGTAAAACTCAGTGGTTCTCAAACTTTGTGTATGGGTGACATCTTTCACAAAGCTCTCCCCGAGTGTGACCTCCCTTATAAATTACAGTGGGAGTTAGAGGGTTAATTTAAGTTTAATTTAATTTAACAGGGACTTGAAGCTGTCAACCCTGCACATGACCAGGCTCGGGGCTGTCAGGCCCATGGAGCTGACAGTTGGCAATCCCCTCAACCCTTAGAGGGGTTCACAATCCCCTATTGTGAGAGTGCCTGGCTTAGAGATCTGTCTCCACATTTTACAAGACCATATATATGCGTGTCTAGGTTGGCTTTACTGAGAGGATATAAAAAATAAACTCTTTGCAGTTTCTTCCCACTGGCTCTTTAGTCATATCCTCCTTGCAGCTCCTTGGGTAGTTACTGCCACACCTTTCTTCTCTACTCGTAGGGTAAGGACAATAAGGACAGATCAATCTAAGCTAAATTAGTTAACATTAATAGCGTAACTCCAAATCAAGGTAGCTTAGATTTATTTACTGCAGGAGGTTGACAGAACAATTTTTCATGTTGACTCCCTTTACTCATCTTGTTATGCTGGAGTACCATATTCAACCAAATAGTGATCAGTGGTCGATGTAATGGCTTTCAACTAGACTTGCTAAATCGACTTCAAGTGAATCACTCACTGCAGCATCGACACTCCCCCTCCTTCACATAGTGGAGTCAGGCCCTTAGGCCAAGGCTCAGCAGAATGGATGCTGAGCATATAATCGAGGCGTGGCTACCTCTTTGTTGTCTTAGATTAAACCAAGTATAGGAGGCTGAACTGGTCAGTCATATGCAGAGCTGCAACTTGGTCCTCCGAACACACCTTTGTTAAATACTATGCCATACTGAATGGCCCTTATCCCCACTGCCACTGTGGGGCTCACTGTACTATTCACCACATCACAGACTTGACTCCAAAGTCTATCACCTCCAGTGAGGGGGCACCGCTTTATAGTCACCTAGAGTTGAACATCCACAGGGACACCACTCAAAGAAGTAGTTAATCACCTTGTGCAGTGACAGAGGTTCTTTGAGATGTGTCCCCCTGTAGGTGCTCCACTACCCCTCCCTCCATCCTCTACTTTAGAGTCTATATATGCAATTCCCCCATCAAGAAGGAGCAGAGGGAGCCACACGGCGTGCACAATCAACAGACACAGTGGCACCATGAAATGGCTATAGTACATGCATGGCATGGCCAGGCACCAATAGCAAAAATCTCCATTCACCAGCGGGAGGATGCATCGACACCTATAGTGGAGCATCCACAGGAACACATATCTTGAAGAACGATCTTTACTGCACAAGATGAATAACTTCTTTTTTTACAACAGGTGTGGCAGACCAAAGGCAGCAGGCTGTAGGAGTGTGGTGGAGGGCAGGTACACTGGTAATTGGGTGAGCAGGTTCCTGTTCCCTGTGTAGGCTGCCAGAGACTGATGCTCAGCAACTAAGACAGGCAGGCACCTGGAACTCATTAAGAGCTGGCCTGCAGCAGCCGACACCTGCTGCCAGGTAGGACTTGCTGGTGCATTATAAAAGGTTTCCCCTCAGGTAAGGAGGGGGAAGGAGAGGAGTGATGTACTGGAGAGCAGGAAGTGCAGTGTGAGGGAGAACTGAATGCTACAACTGGGAGAAGTTCTCACCAAGGGTATGTCTAAACTACATGGCTCCATCGACGGAGCCATGTAGATTAGGCAGGACGACACAGGGAAATGAAGCAGTGATTTAAATAATCGCCGCTTCATTTAAATCAAAATGGCCACCGCGCTGTGCCGATCAGCTGTTTGTCGGCACAGCGCGGCAGTCTAGACGGGGATCTGCTGACCCCAGAACCCTTCGTCGGCAGATCCTTTATGCCTCGTGAAATGCCAGGAGAAGGTACTATGAGAGTGGGTGGGGAAGTGTCCCAGGGAGAGCCTACTATTCTGCCGGGTTAAGGGCAGAAGCCCCACTAGTGGCCACTACCTAGGGCCCTGGGATGGAACCTGCTGTAAGTGGGCGGGACTGGGTTCCCCCCAACCCTTCCCACACTTGGTGGGCAGCCACTGGGGAAAAGGGGAGTCTAGGACCATGGAAGGGTTTTCCCCTCAAGCTAGTGACTTGCCTATGATGAAAATGGCTCATTAAGCTCGGTTTATTAATAGCCCATTAAGCTCCCTTGACTCTGGGAGAAACAAGAGGCAGTGGGAGGATCTCCACAAGCCTCTGAGGCATAATAAAAATCCACCAGAAAGTGCAGGTCCCCCAGAATACTACCAGAGCTGTGCCACACAAGCTACATAAAAAGCTCTAGTAAAGTCAGTACAAACTAAAATTTCATACAGTGACTTGTTTATAGTGCCCTATATACTGAAACAAGAGACAGAACTATGCAGCACTTTAAAGACTAACAGGATGATTTATTAGGTGATGAGCTTTCGTGGGCCAGACCCACTTCAGCAAGACCAGACTAACACGGCTACATCTCTATTACTATATACTGAAATATAAGTACAATATTTATATTTTAGTTTTTTTTATAATTATATGGCAAAATGAGAAAGTAAGCAATTTTTCAGTAATAGTGCTGCAACATTTTTGTATTATTATGTCTGATTTTGTAAGCAAATAGTTTGATAGGTGAAACTTGTGGGTACCCAAGACAAATCAGACTTATTCTGAGTAGTTCAGGGATTCAGCTGGGGTTGATGGGAGGGGAAATAAGGAGGAAGGACTGTTTCCCAGCTCATTCTCAGAGTCCACAGTTGGGGAAATAAGGATCCCATCCAATTCTTGCTCCCAGTCCTTCCGCTGTAGATACTTTTGCCATTGAGGCAGAATGTAGCTGCCTTCCTGAAGCTAATCAACTTCATTTTCTCTCTTTGCTGGACTGCCAGATATCCTTTTCAACCAGGTCCTCCATAGGGACCATGCCTGGAAGCTGCTGAGGGGTGAGTTGTCATGGCTCAGTACGGTTCCATCATTTCTTTTACATAAATTGGAGGTCTATAAACTCAAACAATTAAAAAATACTTCCATCAATGTTAATTGATATTTACAGGCAAAGTGAGAATTACTGCTACTTTTGAATGTATTAATGTTTGATTTGAGGATACTTATTTTGTGTATTTTGACATGCTGTTGAACATTTGTGTTTTAACTGTTAAAAAACTTTTTGAATCTCAAGATTTACTGTCATTACAGTAATGGTAGGGTTCAGAAAATTTAATTTCTTGAAACTATAAATACATTAACTGGATAAAAATGCTAAAAATAATTCTGTGCAATAGTGAAAATTTAAATTGGTACAAATAAAAATGCTTTAAAATAAGCATCAATATTGGACAAAATTGTGAGAAAAGGAAAATCCAAAAGAAAAGGGGAGTTTATAATATTAAAGGAAGCCTGTCAAAATCTGTTATTTGTATGGCTCCGTATTATCTAAGCATGTCACAATCTTTTTAACAATTTTTCCTTGCAACACACCTGTGCTGTACTGTAATCCTAAATTTGCAGATGGGGAACTGCAAAGAGAGGTAGTGACTTGGCCAAAGACAAATATGTTTGTGGCAGAGCAGTGTTGAACTAGCCCAAGTTCTAGACTAGTGTGCTAAACCTGGATCAAAGTTCCTCTGTCAAAAGCTAGCAGTCAAAATTAATGATATTTTAAAATCTATTTTAGTATATGATAAGTCACAAAAATTAAATACCCCTAAAGAAGTGGAAAGCTGTAGAGAATGGTGGGAGTTTGTTATTCTAAACTCTTTTCGGGTAATAAAGGTTAAGCACTGCTGACTGAGATGTCTAATGTGAAAAAGTGTTAATTAGAGATGAACGGGCCATAAGGTCTGGATTATACATCCAATCATTGTAAAGAAATTTAAGGAGACCAGTAGCTGAGCTGCTAGCAAAAATATCCAATCTCTCATTAAAACCAGCTACTGTTCTGGAGGACTGGAGGCCCACAAAAAATGTATATTACTTTTAAAAGGGCATGAGGAATGACCCTGAGAGAGAGAAACCACAGAACCTTATTTCAATATGAAGCAAATGGGTTGACTCAATAAAGTTATAACATATCCTAGCATCCCATTTATTTGACCTTCCCTTAACCAGCTCTCATCATTTACTGACCAACCAGGACTCCAGGGCCAGAAGTGGGCGATCTCTCCTGTGGCTGATAGATGGCGCTGCATCATCACATTTCCCCATTCTCCAGTTTATCCACAGCTTTGATTATCTGATCTGACACCTTTCCAATTAGACCAGATAAATGGGGTTCTGCTATACTTAAATGAGCATATGAATAGGCAAATTAATTTATATAAAGAAAAATTGTGCTTCTCTAGGATAGTACTTTTGAATATGACAACAATATACCAGATAAACAAGACTTGGCTTAATTCATTTGGATTTTCAAAAAGTCTTTGATAAAATTAATCTACAGTGGTAAACTAAAATAACAGGGTGAGTGACAAAGTACAGAAAAGAGCAGGAATAAATGGTCATCTTTTAACGTGATAAAAGGTTAACAGTGAAATGCCCAGAATAGTTTGTGTTTTAATACATGTGTTAACATGGAAAAGGGGCTGGTGAATGTTGAGGTTGCAAAATTGATTAATAAAATTCAAGATATTTGAGGCTAGAGTCGGCAGTGAGAATCTACAAAGGGATATAGCATAACTAGGTGAAAGGAATTTAACCATCGTGTTTAGTGGATGTAAGCCAACCACTGGTTAAGATTGTGGTGGGCAATAAGCGTGGACCATATGTCATTTGCAAAGGTTAGCCCCTGGTGGGCCACCGGTGGTTTATTTACTTGGGCATCCACAAGTTTGTCTGCTTGCAGCGTATGGTGACCGCAGATTGCCATTCCCACCCAATGAGAGCTATGGCTATTCCTGTGTTTTTTAGTTAACCAATATTTCCACTAGATGGCAACATGTTTCACTGGTCTGCTATTTTAATGGTGCCCATGAAAGATTTTTGCTGGTCATTGGCATTAAAATTGCTGTTTCATTCAAGACGCAATGTATTTTAAGAAAAAAGCCCTGAAATATTTAATTTGTACATTGGAATTTTACTTGTGCTGTAGGATGGAAAGGTTTATTAACTTATGAACTCTTTTATTGATGTAAGATTTAAAATATATTGTCCCTTTGAAATGATCAGAAAGAAGACCTGTACAATTCTGCCTTAATATATTTAATTTGCTATTATGTAAATATCTTTATTTCTGGGGGGGGTGTACTTATTAACTCAAACTTATATAAAAACATGGCTCTCACAAATTGATTCTGATGTTGAATATTTCTTAAATGATACATAAAAAGCAACTGGATGGCCATGTTTAAAACCCAGTGCTTTTTGAGTTGCCTTAAAGAGCTCTTTTCCTAGCTACTTAAAAGCAAGATCTGTAGTTTCTGTGCCGGTCTGATCACATTTTTCTTCTGGAATTAATGATGCTCTATAAACTGAAGAATTACTTTGGCTGTTGAAATTTCTTGGGTGGTCGTTTGACATACCAAAGACTAGAAGCCTATTTTTCCACGGACTCAGAGGAATATTTGTAGCATTTCATTTTTCAAGTCTGCAGGATTTTTGTTCACGGGGGAAGTCATTTTAGCTTCTTAATCAAGTTGGTCCTATTTTTATATGCTCAGATAACCAAAAATAAACTAAACTCCATTTAAAGGAAGATTTTAAGATTGAGAATCCATATGTCTAACATACATGTAAAAAAATTACAGTGGTGTTTTAATTATCTCAAAACAAATGTTACAGATAGAAGAAATTCAGAGTTACTGTTGAAATTTTTAAATATCCATATGTGTTCAGGTGTGGCAATGTAGTATTTGGGGCACCCATGCACCCTTAACTGTGCTTTGTGGTGGTGCCAGACAATAATGAATTTTTAAAGAACTGTCTCCCCCTTATATCATCATTAAAAGGACAAATTTGTTAGGAAACTGAGTGTGTGGGCATTATAATGTTTGCATGTGGGTCATATAAACTAACTTCTTCCTGCATGTTAATTTAGTGTAGTGTCAGTGTGGGGACTTCTTTGATGCCTCTCCCTCCCCTATTGATAAAAATGCATTTGAGTATTCTTAATTTGTTAATGTATACTAGGGAACTTTTAGGTGATCCTGGCAGGATCTGCATAGGCCAGTGAGTGTGGAACACATTGTTGCACTTTAGAATTCACACTCCTCTAGTGTGCATTGCTATAATGTGTGTACAAGGCCTAAGTTTACATCGGGGGTGGAAGGCTCTATGTATGTGTACTCACAAGCACAACTTTCTGTTCAAATTTCGTTTTACTTATAAAGAGCAGAAAAGAGGATTTAAAATGTATTTTGGTAAAACATGGTTAGGAAACTTCAATACAAATATGAGAGAGTAAAGACTAGTGGAAATTATTGTTGATGCTTTCAATTTCTAACAAATTACAAATCATACATAACAGGCTGTAAAGAGAGAGGTTTTCCTACATACATTATTTTACCCTCAGAGATAAGTGTGTGAATATGAAGGGAAAAAATTGTTGCAACAGAGCACATTTATACTACTTTTTGGAATGAAAATGAATGAAATTGAAATAATTCACTCTTGGCTGAAACTAAAATCTAGAAATATATATTATACCTTACTCTGTAGTGACATACTGTAGATTAGTAGTAAGAGAACATTGTATCCCCAACAGTAGGCAAGAACATATTCATGAGTTCTGAATTACAATCATGAATGGGAGTGCACAACAGTTTCATATAATGTTTCATGGAAAAGTGAAGTATTAATGATTTTCACAAAAACTACTGCTTTAAATAAGTCTTTCTGGATCATCTGAACAGTACAAAGATATTACAGGCTGGATCTCCCTGGTCCAACACCTTTGGGAACTTAGTCTTGCTGGAGCAGGGGAGGTCAGTGCTCCCCAGCTGACTGACCCACTGCCAGCTCTTCTCCCTGGGGCTCCCAACGCTGGGGTGGTGGAGTAGCATTGTATATTAATGACAAGGTAGAGTGTAAAGACATTAGAACTGATGAGGTGGGTCAAATGGAATCTGTTTGAGTCAAAGTCAATTGGAGAAGGAAGGTAACAGAGGTGCCACTGTGATAATGCTTGGGGTCTGCTACAGAGTCCCAGGATTCCATTTGGATATGGATAGAGATTTCCTTAATATTTTTAATTAAATTCTGTTCAGAATTATGTGATTATGGAAGACTTTAATATCTCAGATATAGATTGGAAGACACGCCATGAATTTCAGTGAGATTTTGTTTACTGATTTAGTGATACAGAATGAAACATTGAGGAACATACATCGTAAATCAGGGGAAAAATCCTTAGGTGAGGAATGGATCACTTTTTTTAGAAAGTTGGTTAAACCTATTGTAATCCCTATTATGCAGATAGAAGTAATGTAGATACTGACTTGCTTGAGATCACAAAGTAAGTCAAAACAAGGAGACTCTCACTGCTAGTGCTCAAGAGAACAAAGGCCATGTCATAAATAGAAGAGTGATAAGTATGGGTTACTAGGCTGTGTAGGGATGAAATAAAGGTAAAGCAAGGCAGAAAAAATGGAATAAAGGTGTAATAGTAAAGAACTGGCAAAATTCCAGATTATTTTCTTTTAGTAGAGTCATAGGGTTGGAAGAGGTCATTAAGTCCAACTCTCAGCAGTCTTTCAGAAATCTCTCCACGTAAGTACTTCTCCTGTGCCACCCAGGAATTGAACCTGGGTCGCAAGAATGGGAATGTTGCATGATACCGCAACATCAGCAGTGCAGCCAGCATGTAAGGGACAAACCATTAAGAAGTCTGGTGTAGTATGTTGTTCTGTGGAACATTATCCTCTAGCCCACGTTGAGACAGAATGTTTTATGGTCTCTGTCTTTTGGTCTATGACACCTTTTGTTAATCCCAAATTAGTCCCAGGTCTAGCATCACTGGTCTGTGCACAGAATAACAGGAATGACTGATGAACCTGCAAAGATATAGTGTCTTATTTTAGAAATGTTAGTCCATGGAGATTATAGTCTTTATGGGACTGGAAATTTGATGAAAGCATATTGCAGTGAGAGAGTTAATGGTCAGCTAAAAAGAAGTGGAATGGTGGTAATAGTGCAAGAGAGGGAGGGAGAAATTAAATGGTATCTTTTTAGAAGTCTGCCTTATTGCCGCCTGCACTGCTCCTCTGGGATTTTTCTACTGCGTGCAAGAAAATCAGCAAGCACTTCTTGAAAAACCTAGATGAAATTACTGCCATAAATTTTGATTTTTCTTATGATGTAAAAACTTAATTTAGGTGAGGAGGGTTTATTACCAATATTTTCTTGGCGTGGCTAAGTTCAATTAGTTTCAGATGACATGCTCCAGGGTTCTCTTGCTCTAATTTTTTCTTTGCTTTTCCCCCCCCCCCCCCGCTATGTAAAAAGTACAATTTGTTATTGGTTTGCCTTTGGCTCTGGAGACCTCATTAACGGCTCAGAAAAGGGTTTCTGTCTCTTTTTTTTTTTCTTTGACATCTTTTTGTTTTCTGCTGAATTTGGGCCATTTATGTTGTCACACGGAAAGGAGTATGGGGTTAGAGGATAAATGCTTTTAAAACCTTTTGCTTATTGATTAGAAATGACTATGGCAAATTTAAAAATTGTTGCTCTTCCAGTGTTATACTAAAATATGCACCACAGAATTTCATTACGCCTGCATTCCTTTTTTAGAGTGGTTTAGACACGAGAACTGATGTAATTTTTGGTGTTCTGATAGTTTATATGTAACCTATCTGTTTGTCTGACAGTAGGGAAAACATGTGAGAGTAAATATATTATTTTGACTTCTGAGACATCACATGCTACTATTTGAAGTTCTTGTTCCTATTAAAATACTTTACTACTTCTGCTTGCACAGGTGCTCTTAATTTTTTATACTACACAATAATATAGGATGCATGAAACACAAGACTTGTTACCATTTGTAAAGAGTGTACATACAGAGTGAATTTAGATAATGTGTGTGAGATCATTTATTATACTTGCTTTTGAAATCCAAATGCATAAATAATGTCGTAATAGGAGTTTGGGAGCCATTGTGCCACAAGTATACCCATACACAGAGGAGGCGAAGAGGCGAGGCAGTGGCATGAGTCAGAAGCTATAGATGAGGCAACTGGTGAGCAGGTTTGATTTCTGGAAGCACTCAAGGAAGTTGCTGGGAGGGTTGCAGAAATGAGGGTTGCAGAAATGAGTCTTGGGTCTGTGTTTGGCCGCTACCAGCATAGGACTATTCAGATGCCAAGCAGGGTGTTAATGGAGTCTCTTGCTTTATGGTAATCTGCCTCACAGATATCATTGAAAGTGTCATGCATCTGCATAATTTTGTTGGCAAAGCTGCTGGGTTCACTGTCCCATTAAGGGTAACATTCCCTCACCACTGTGCCATTAGCGGGAGGAGAGGGACCATCGCTGCACAAAGATAAACCACATATGGGCCCATATAGAACCTGCAGTCAACTAAAAGACCCTCCTTTGCTTCCTGGCTCATTGTGAGCAGCAAAACGCCTTCCAAGATTAACACAGGCTGTGGAAATTGAGTGGTCATTACTAACAACAGTGTCCTGCTGCTGTACTCTCCCCAAGCCACACCTGCCCACAGTATGGTGTGGCCCTTCCCCCAAGGAATTCCTCTGCCCCAATGGTGAACTCACCATTGTGGGGTTCTTGTATCTTTTATGAACTTACGTTGGGGCAGCCAGTCAGTGCTAGGTAAGTGAACAGTTCTTGCCTTTAAAATGGGTCAGGGCAGTTCTGTGTCTAGTGTTGACAAAGGACCCTCTGTGACATGTTGCAGTTTGCCTTCGCAGACTTAACTGCAGTCTGCTCTGATATCACATGCAGAGAGGCTCTACAGGGCAAGGAAACGACATCAAAGAGCCAAGGAGTTTTTGCTGATCTCATGAGTGAAGCTGCTGCTGGAAAGAAAGAATTGAAGGAGTGGAGGGACAGTGAGAGGAAGGAGCGGAAGGAGAACATGGAACAACTCCTAAACGTTATGGAAGCAGATATGCTCCAGGTGCTGCATGTCCTGCTCTCCTCTGCAGCTGGTGTCCCAAAACTGTTTCCCATACACACACGCCCCTGCCACCCCCAACAAAATTTGGTCACCACCAGTGTTCCCTCTAAGCTGCGGGGCAGCATAGCATAACAGGTGATTAATCAGCCCCGCTCAGTCAGTCAGCTCCCCATGGAGCCCTGAGCCTCTGACTGGATGGGGCTGATTAATCACCTGTGAAGCTGTGCTGCCCTGCAACTTAGAGGGAGCACTGGTCACCATCCTGTCCCAAGGTGGCATTTACCACACTCCACACCTGCTCCTCTCAACCTTCATCTATGTAGACTCCCACCGGCACCCAATGCACTCAACACCCATCTGCGTGCAGTTTAATTCTGATGAACTACAGCCCCCCGGCACAGCACATCAGATGGCAGGATTTCATATAAAACCTGGACATATACAAACCTGTGAAGCTCTTGGGGTCTGCCTCACCTTCTGTCTTTTCTCCCCCTTCCTCCCTCTCTGTTTCATACTTTATAAAAACAGTGAGGAGTCCTGTGGCACCTTTAAGACTAACAGATTTATTAGGGCATAAGTTTCCGTGCCCTAATAAATCTGTTAGTCTCTAAGGTGCCACAGGACTCCTTATTGTTTTTTTCAGATTCAGACTAACACAGCTACCCTCTGAGACTTGATATTTCATGTGAGTTTTATGTTTCTTGTTTTTAATAGATGAAATTTATGTGTTTCAAAACAATCCTTATTCCATGATGTGAAAGCAAACAAGCATATTCCAACAAAGCTATGGTCACTGTCGCACTAAGTGCATCACCTGGACCAGAATAACAACGCAGCCACTCCACTCCCGTGCATGGCAGCAAGTATTACTGACTTACAGCATCGAATTGATGCCTCAAGGCATCCTTGATTCTTACAGCCCCACAATGTGCTCCTCTAATAGCCCTGGTCTTGGGTTGTTCAAACTTAGCTTCCAGGAATTGTGCCTCAGTGTCCAGCCCTGAGTGAAGCTTTCACTCTTCCCTTCACAAATATTATGGAGAGTACAGCACTCAGCTATAATCATAAAGATTTTATTATCGACCAGGTTTTGCTTCCCATACAGACATCACCAGTGGGCTTTCAAACTGCCAAAAGCACACTCTACAGTCATTCTGCACCACTTCTTGCTGCTGTGAAGGCTCCTAATGTATGGCTTCATGAGCCATGACATTAAAGGGTAGGCAGGATCTCCAACAATCACAATGGGCATTTCCACTTTTTCCATGGTGATCTTCTGGTCTGGGAAGAAAGTCCCCACTTGAAGCTTCCTAAACAGGTCAGTGTTCTGAAAGATGTATGCACCTTTCTCAACCAGCGTGTGTTAATGTCCATGAAATGCCCACGATGATCCACAAGTGCCTGCAAGAACCATGGAGAAATACCCCTTGCAGTTAATGTACTCAGAGGTTAGGTGGTCTGGTGCCAGAATTGGAATGTGTGCCATCTATTTTTCCCTCACAGCCGTTTGGGAAGCCCATTTGTACAAAACCATCCACAATTTCATGCACATTGTCCAAATTCATGATCTTTTGGAGCAGGATGCGATTGATGGCCCTTCTACGCTTCCATCAACACAAGTCCAGCAGTCAACTTTCCCACTCCAAACTCCTTGGCATCTGAGCGGAAGCTGTCTGTAGTGGGGGCAAGCTCAGCACCCAGTCCCATGAAAGTGGCTTTCCTCATCCAAAAGTTCTGCAGCCGCTGCTTGTCATCCCAGACTTTCATGATGGTGTAATGATGTGCTTGTTTACCGAGCCCAAAATCAGTGTTCCACTGTGATCGGCACATCCATGAATGCCACAAGAAATCTTGTGTTGTACTTACAATGCACGGACTCCTCATCATCACTTTACAATTTTAGGAATAACTCAACCTCCATTTGTGATGTATTAGTGAGACCTATCACCGTTTTCTTCAACAGCTGGGGATCCATTCCCACAGACCAAGGAGTCAGGGTGTGCAGTACAGGAGCTATTGAAAGATGCTGCCAAATGCAGATGGAAACATAGGATTTGCTGGGATGTGAAGGAATGCACCATGGGCATTAGGACAGAACCCAGAATGTCCCATGCCACCCCTCGGCTTTCCCAGAAACTTCAGCAGCAGAAGAGGAAGAGGTGGTCTGTGGAATAGCTGCCAAGAGTCCACAACTCCAAAAGGTGCTGCAAGTGTGATCACGCTACTGAGCTGGCGGCTGACACTATGGACACCCAACAGCATTTCACTGCTGTGGTCTGTGACTAGCACTGTAACTCCCAGCACTTTACATCTGCCAGTGAAGGTATGGCCTTAGTTTGTAGTGACTTTTTCTAGTGCTTTTTCTGTAGCCTGTTGTAAAATTAGGCAAGTATCTAGATATACTTCCTGGAAGACTTCTGTGTGCCCCTTGGGTGTGTGCTCCTGGTTGAAAACCACTGTATTACAGAATAAACCATAGAGTTAAAATATATCAAGATTTTGGCAGAAGTGTACTCAGTTGATTCTGATTCTTTTAATTGTCTCCTCCTCTCAATAGTTATTTCTGGTAAGACAGTGATTTTTATGGTGAATGCACAAAAGGCTGTATGTGTGAACATTAGCTATAGAAAAAGCATAAGAAACATACAGGGTTTTTCAGTATATTCAGTATACTTTCAGGAAGACTAAACAAAGGCCCTTCAGAAATTAAATGAAATGAACGATGTGTTTTATCCTTTGTGTTGTGTTAATTAAAAACATCTCTCCAAAAGTCTATTCAACAAAATTAAGAAAAAATTGAGAACATTGAGAATTTAATCAAGTACTACATATAGTGACTCTTTAAAATATCTATTTTGATAATGCAAGTTATAGAGATACGATTTGTTAAAATGTTATGGATAGAGATTTCATGTGAACTGCATCCAAGTGTTCAATATCTGTTAGGGGAAAAAACCAAAGTAATAAAGATGGATATTTAGTTTGTTTGAAAAGTGGGGCTTCAGACAGAAAAGAAGACTAATCAATTGCATGTTAAGTACAGTAGAATACCAAATCAAATGGTTAAACATAAAGAGAGAAATGAATGTTGAAAAAGTTTAAAAAAGGTCCACCATCATGAGAAATTCAATATTTCATCATAAAATGTGTAAAATAATTGCTAATAAAAATAAGTATATTACACAGTCCACTGTTTTTCAAGAAAAGATTGTCAGATGCTTAGTTTTTATTTTGCCAAATGAATATATTCCTAAACATTCTGATAATCAAAAGTTGGGTGATCATAGTAACAATTTAGAATTGCTGAGTTGTTGAATCTGTAGTGCTTTCAAATTTTCTGGTATTAAAATGTAATGGGATGACTTGGTGGATATTTTAAACTAACAAATTTAAGATCAAATGTTGAAATTATCACAGTTAAAAAATCTTAATCTCGAAATAGCTTCCAGCAAATTTTGCCAGTCAGTCTCCTGATCATTAAAATTTGTTTCCTTAAAACCTGCTGCTTTGACCTTCATTTAAGTACATGCTGCAGCCACCATTTAAGGATTAAAATGCATGTCCAGAACCATAGGAGCTGTGATTTTTACATAATAAACTTGAATGCTGTGCACACAATAGTTGCTCAGCATCCTAGATGTCCATTAGTAATTGATATACTCCATTGTCTGCTGACTGTTTAGTCTGTTTATTTTGTTATATGAGGAATGAGAACTCTGAAGCACAGGAAAATCCATTCTCCATAATGGAAATAGAAGAAAGCAAAAAATTATAGAATAATACAATCATAGAAATGAAAGGCTAGAAGGACCTTGAGAGGTTACTGAGTCCACTCTTTGTTTTGATGCAGATTACTTGTACTCAAGCCTTCTAACTTGTTCTTAAATACCTCCAATGACAGAGATTCCACATTGTCCCTTCTAAGCTTTTCTACTGTGGTCTCCGAACTGGACACAGTTGAGGCTTTGCCAATGCTGAGTGGAGCACAGAGCCATTACCTCATATGTCCTACACATGACACTCCCATTAACACATGCCAGATTGCTGGATTGTATTGTTGACTCATGCTAAGTTTGTGATACACTGTAACTTCCAGAAGCTTTTCATCAGTATTACCACCTAGCCAATTATTCCCCATTTTATATCTCTGCATTTGATTTTGCCATCCTAAATAAAGTACTTTGAACTTGCTGTTATTGAATGTTATTTTGTTGATTTCAGACCAGTTCTCCAATTTAAGATCATTTTGAATTTTACCACCATTCCCAAAGTGCTTGCAACGCCTCCCAGCCTGGTGTCAGCTGCAGATTTTATAAGCATGCTCTCCATTCCATTATTCAAGTCATTAATGAAAATGTTCAATAGTATTGGACCCATCACATATCTCTGTAGCACCCCAGTAGATGAATTCCTTCAGTTTGACAGTAAATTAACAACTACTCTTTGAGTACAATGTTTCATCTGGTGTGCACTCACCTTGTATAATTTAATAGGCAGACATAAGGCAAAGAGCATGGGAAGAAGGGGCACTATTAAAAGGTGGTGCTGGTAAGAGCAGGAGTTAATAGGTAGAATTCAGTCGTGGTGTGGATTTTGAGAACCCTTTTGCTAGGGTGGAGAGGGCTCTATGGTGGAGGGGCGAGGGAGGAATTTCACTGCTGGTCTCTGGGCATCACAGGTATAAGAAGCAAAATCGTTTTCCCCTCTCCTTTCCCAAGTCATTTATCCCATAGGGAGCAGTAAGAGAAGACTGTGCAGTCCCCTGGGAATTTTGTCCACTTCCATGAATTTTCTTGTACAATTGTGTGCTTGAGTCTTAAAATTCTAGTTTAAGATAAACGATCCTCATATCAATCTGTGGCATCATTTTGTATCTTTATATACAGAATTTTAGACAAATTTGGATGTGGATTAGGTCAGATTTCCATAGCATGTCCTCTATTGTGGCCTATAATTCTGCACCTTGTTATAAGGACAAATGAAAAGTAATGGTGGATTGCACAAGATGTGTAATTATTTTCCAGGTACATACATTTATAGTTAACATCACCATATCACAAATATACTATTTTTCAGGGTTAAATTATGAAACCACCATATGAACCCTACAAAAAAGAATGTGAACTAATTGTGGGTATGTCTACACTACCACCCTAGTTCGAACTAGGATGGTTAATGTAGGCATTCGAACTTGCAAATGAAGCCCGGGATTTAAATATCCCGGGCTTCATTTGCATCTTGCCGGGCGGGCGCCATTTTTAAATCCCCTTAGGTCGAACTCCGTGCCCGCGGCTACACGCGGCACGGAGTAGGTAGTTCGAATTAGAGACTCCACGAGGAGTAACGGTAGTTCGAATTAGAGATCCTAATTCGAACTACCTACTCTGTGCCGCGTGTAGCCGCGGGCACGGAGTTCGACCTAAGGGGATTTAAAAATGGCGCCCGCCCGGCAAGATGCAAATGAAGCCCGGGATATTTAAATCCCGGGCTTCATTTGCAACTTTGAATGCCTACATTAACCACCCTAGTTCGAACTAGGGTGATAGTGTAGACATACCCTGTGTGTGTTGTCATAATGGCATTTCAAGAGAATAAGAACACACATTCATTTCCAGTAAATTCTGAAAAAAGAAATGTATCCATAGGATAGATGTCTTGTTGATGTCCTATTGGAAATATTTTCTTCATCAGCCTACATAGCTTAAATTTGTATTCTGTGGGTTTTCTTATTGTATCATAAACTTCATAGGCAATAACGCTTAATAAATCTGATTTGATGCTAAAGAGAACCCCCCCCCTTTAAAAACAAAATACATCACTGCTACCACCACATAGGCAGATAGATAAATATGCGTGCAATATTTGGTATTCTGATTTTTTTTTATTCTGTTTTTAAAGTGAGTGTATTGTATGATTTAATTACAGTAGAAGAAATTATTTCAATCACAGGAAATTTTAAGGTGTCATTTAAAACAGGTTTGAAGAAATACCACGAAAATTTTTCAATCCAGGTATAAAATATATTTCTCCCTCTTACACTATGATTATAGTAAAAATGAATAGTTTGCTTGACCATCAGAAAAATTACTTCATCCAGGCAAATACAATTTTGCAGTGTTGAGCTAAAATTGTCATACATGAGAACTTTTGATTGCACAGAATACAATAGACTGGTGATATGCATTCTCTTTTGTGTAGGTATATTAGTCATATTTCCAAGGGCTGTAGAATTAAAGACTGAAAGAAACAAGACTTAATTCATCTCATAATTGTGCCACTAGGTTTGATCTTGCAATTAAAACAGCATGTGGGGGTTTATCAATATGGTCTACATTTTTAAGGGGGAAGCTTTTTGACACAGATGGGACACCCCATTGAAAATCTATGCTTAAAAAAAAAAATAAGGCTTTATTTTAAGACAAATAGATACTTCTATTGGATTCTTGCAGAAACCAGAAAATGCACTTTTTTCCCTACCAGTGTCATACATCTCTGAAACCAAATGAGGGAAACATTTTTATGTATTGTGTGCATAATAGCATGATTTTTAATAAAGAAAATTATATACTTTAAAACAAGTTGAATTTGTTTTATAGTTACTCTTCTTTCTTCTTCGAGTGATGTCCCCATGGGTTCTCCACATTAGGTGCTGGGCTTGCCTCGGCGCCGCAAGGCGGAAATCTTTAAAGCCGTAGTCAGCTGGAGCACGCATGCATGGGGGAGGGGCGTCTCGCGGCGTTCGCTCTCTCCCGCGCTGCGCGATCCGGTCTCAACCAGTTCCTCTTCAACCACCTCAGGCTGCAGATGGAGGAATCATCTCTCCTTCTTATCAAACCTTTGTGAGGAAAAAAATTTCAGTTTTACTTCATTTTTTCGTGCTATATTAACTTCATTGTTAAGTTCTTTTGTTACTACTCAAAAAACAAAAAACTCTTCATTGTTAGCTCCAAGTTCTCCCTACCCGTTGTTGAATACATAGTTTAAAAAAAAAAAGGGACAGACAAAAGGAAATAAGACTATAAGAAGAAAGCACAGAGCAGTGACATAAACTTTGTGGCCGCGGGTTTAGAACCCTTAAGATGCCGGGTTCTCCCGGATTCAAAAAATGCTTTTTGTGCAAGGACCCCATGCCCGTCTCTGCGTGTATAAGACGTCTCGGCCAGAGCCATGTTCCGCAAAAATACGGACACTGTTCCAAACTCACAGCAAGGGCCCGCCGAGATTGCGAAATGAGGCTCCGCATGATTTTATTTGATAAGGTCCTTCAACCGCCTGCGCCAGCCTCCCCGACTTGGCCCGCGCACCAGCCTCAGAAACGGAGCACCCATCTAGAGCTCCCCCTAAGAGGCCCAGACTGTCACCGAGTAGATCTCTCCCTTTAACGTCTCAGGGCAGAGCAACTCAGAGATCTAAGTCTGACATGGCAGTTTCAAGCGCTTGTTCTGCTTCGAAACCGCCTAAAACGGTGTCTTCAGCGCCTCATCATGCTACTGACACTTCTCCTGCATGAAAACCTCCCCAGGCACCGAAACTGTCGGTGCCGTCACGTGCCGCATCTACTTCGTCATCCTCTTCAGGGGACTTAATAACTCCGGCGCAGGAGCAACCGGCACCAAGCTCTGTGCGGGATCGTTCTTTGCCTCAAAGAGCTCGAGATGAGACCCCAGCACCAGTCCCACACTCGCAAGACCGACAACCTATGGCACCGACCCGAGACGCGCCGGTACCAACTCAAATCCAACTGGGCCCAGCCTCCACACGCCCACGTGTTTCCCGTGCCGAGAAACATCGCTCAGCATCGGCCTCGGCACCGACGCATGCAGCACCGGCCTCAGCACCGACGCATGCGGCACCGGCCTTGGCACCGGAACGCACAATGACTAAAGCACGGTCTAAGACACATCACCTCCGTAGCCCCTCTCCGGCCTCTCTAGTGCCTGTATTCTCGCCTGCTCCATCTCCATCTCCATCTCCTCCTCCATCAAGCAGGAGATCACCATGGCTATCTAGGAGGTACTCTTCGCCAGACAGACTGCCATCTCCCTTTTTGACGCCTCCCAGACATCATCGAGGTTCCTCGCGCTATTTTTCAGCCTCGCCTTTTTCATTGCACCGCAGGTCATACTCCCCTTCTCCATCTATTCAATCGAGAAGGTCTTCTTCACATTACAACTACACCGCTCATCGTCGTTATACTCACTCCCCGTCCCGCTCCTCCCATTACTACTGGGACCATTACCACCATTCCTGTTATCGCAGAGATCCATTGCCTCACTATCGCACGAGTCATTACTCACCTGGATCGCCTCCACGTTCAATAACGGTTTGCTCTTCTTCCAGACATTCTCCTTCTATTCCACCTGCCCACCAAGCTTTGCCCTCCACTTGTCCGTCTCCTCTTCTTTAGGAACAGCCTCATGTTTCCTCTCAGTCGCAACCTCCTGAAGTTTCTCCTACGGACCAATCCTCTTCTCCCAACGTTGCGGTTATTCCTGGAGACACCTCACCACCTGACGACTTAAGGCAATTTCAGGACCTTTTCAAAAGAGTAGCAGTCTCTCAGGAAATTCAATTAACAGAAGCTAAGGCCAAACAACATCATCTCTTAAAGAATTTACAGACTGCTCACTCTACTAAGTTAGCCATACCTCTGGATGAGGCTATCTTGGAGGTGACTAATGAGCTCTGGCAGACTCCCGCCTCTGTTCCCCCCACTAACAAGCGGGCTAATAAGAAATACTTTGTACCCCCCAAAAGGCTCTGAATTTTTGTTTTCTCACCCACACTCAAATTCTCAGGTGCTCAACACGGCCCAGCAACACGCAAAGACGCCTCAATATAAGTCTACCACCGCTGACAAGGATTCAAAGAGGCTCAATTTATTTGGGAGGAAAGTATACACCTCTTCGACTTTGCTCCTCCGGATCTCAAATTATCTGGCGCACTTGTCAAATCATAATTTCGACAATTACGCAAAACTCACAGATCTTATGGAGGCACTCCCAGAGGCTGAGAGACCCCTTCTTAAGTCAATAGTCCAGGAGGGTTATGCTGCCACTTGTACTAGCCTCCAGATCGCCATGGACGTTGCAGATACTGCAGCGCATACCACAGCCACTGCAGTTGTTATGCGCAGGGCCTCGCTCCTCCAGTCCGCGGGTGTACCTAAGGAGTTACAGTCCAAAGTAGAGGACTTACCATTCAAGAAAGATTCTCCCTTTGGAGACAAGACGGACTCTGTCCTACATTCCAACAAGGACACGAGAACAACCCTAAGGTCGCTGGGGATGTACATCCCTCCCTATAGAAGGAAACGTTACTCCCCCTTTCAGAGGCATTACGATTACTACCATCCCAGACAACACTGGCAATCACAACACCGTCAGTTTGATCAACCATGCCAATCTCAGCGACAGAGGCCCATAAGGCGCCGAAACCAAACTAATTGGGTGCAACCGCAATCCGCCAATAAGCAGCATGTTTGACGTGTTGGTCGAGAGCCAGCAACCCCCTCCTCGAAGCGTCGGTCATATCTTTCACCATCGTCTGAGACCCTTTTACAACCAATGGGCAAAAATCACCACAGATGCGTGGGTCTTGGAAATTATCCGCTCCAGCTATGTCATTCCATTCCAGACTCCCCCCCCATCCCCGTCCCTTTTCAGGGACCCTTCTCATGAGGATCTACTTCGGGTCAAAATCTCTCACCTCCTCGACATAGGAGCAATAGAGGAAGTGCCACCTCAGTTTCAAGGGAGAGGATTTTATTCCTGTTATTTCCTTGTTGAGAAAAAGACCGGCGGATGGAGGCCCGTATTGGATCTTCGTCAGTTAAACAAACACATTCAGAAACAACGCTTCAAGATGGTGACTTTAACTGCGATTCTGCCCGCGCTAGAGCGCGGAGATTGGTTTGCTGCTCTCGACCTCAAGGATGCCTATTTCCATGTGACAATCCATCCCGCTCACAGGAAATTTCTTCGCTTTACAATAGGGGACGACCATTACCGATACCGAGTACTTCCATTCCGTCTCGCCACCGCACCACGAGTTTTTACGAAAACGTTCATAGTCATGGCCTCTTACCTACGACGCATGTCGGTCATCATCTATCCTTACCTCGATGACTGTCTGATAAAAGGACGCTCCTCGTCGGAGACCACGAACATGGTACGGGTTACAATCGACACTTTCCTCTCCTTGGGTGGTCTTCTCAACGAGGACAAATCCACCCTAGTACCTACCCAGAGACTCGAGTTCATAGGGGCGCTCCTCGATTCAGTCTCAGCGAGGGCATACTTACCTCTACCCATATTTCAAACACTGCAGAACTTACTGGATCAGCTTCTCTACAGTTGCTCAGTGGAAGTAGCAACAGGTCTCAAACTAATGGGCCACGTGGCCTCCACTACTTACGTCATTCCCCATGCCAGACTTCACTTTCGCCTGCTACAGCAGTGGTTAGCCACAATATACAATCCCGTATCACACAATGTGGGCAAATGGGTACCCGTTCCTACCATGGTCAAGTCTTCTCTCCAGTGGTGGACAGTAGGCGACAATCTACTCTCCGGCATGCCTTTCCGGTATCCGTCACCGAGCGTCCACATCACCACCGATGCCTCCCTCCTCGGTTGGGGTGCTCACATGAGCAATCTCGCCATGCAAGGCCGTTGGTCTCCTCAGGAATCTCTTTTACACATAAACCTGCTCGAGCTGAGGGCCGTTGCCAACGCTTGCAGACATTTCCGTACACATCTCCACAATTCCACTGTGGCCGTCTTCATGGACAACGTAGCCACCATGTTCTATATTAACCGCCAAGGAGGTGCACGATCCTGTTCTCTTTGTACGGAGGCAACCCAACTATGGAATTGGTGCATTGCCAACGGCATCACATTCATGGCCTCCTACTTACCTGGTGTGAACAACACGATGGCTGATTCCCTCAGCAGGAATTTTGTGGTACAACACGAGTGGGAGATCGATCGCCATGTACTTCACTCTGTATTTCGCCGCTGGGAATTTCCTTAAATAGACCTTTTCGCCATGGCCGCCAACAGGAAGTGTCATCGCTTGTGTTTCAGGGCAGGCCTAGGGCACCACTCGCTAGGGGACGCCTTTCTACTGGATTGGAATGTCCCCTCATGTATGCTTTTCCCCCATCCCACTTATCTTCAGAGTCCTCCAGAAGATCAAGTCCGACAAAGCCTTGGTCATCCTCATAGCACCCGAATGGCCTTGCCAGCATTGGTACCCGATTCTGTTGCGCCTGGCACAACATCCACCATGTCGGCTACCACTAATGGACAATCTCCTAACACAGAGGCAAGGTTCCCTCCTTCATCCCCAGCCACATACACTGCATCTGTTGGCCTGGTACCTAGTTGGCTGAATGCTTCGGAAGCCCTCTGCTCCGATAATGTTCAGAATGTTCTTATACATAGCAGGAAACAAAACACACGAGTCACTTACCTGTCAAAATGGCACCGCTTCACTTCCTGGTGTTCCGACCGCAACCTTGATCCTCAAATTGTCCCAATTCCTCTCATCTTGGACTATATGATGCATCTCCAAGAAAACGGACTGGCTTTAGCATCTTTAAGGGTCCATCTCGCGGCACTAACTGCATTTAGACAGCCAATAGGGGGAATCTCGCTCTTCGCTCACCCTCTGATGAAGCAATTTCTTAAAGGTTTAATGAATCTAAACCCTCCAGTACATTCCCCCACACCGTTGTGGAATTTGGACTTGGTACTCTCCACTTTGACGACACGACCATTCGAATCTCTGGCTACCATACCTCTCCAGACCCTCACCCAGAAGCTGGTTTTCCTGCTTGCCATCACGTTGGCGCGCCGAGCAAGTGAGATCTCTGCACTGATGGCGTCGCCTCCGTACACTGTCTTCAACAAGGACAGTGTTATCCTGAGACACCACCCAACCTTCATCCCTAAGGTCTGCTCGCAATTCCGTCTTAATGAACCTATTGTCCTACCGGCCTTTTACCCGAAACCTTATGCATCTCCTCTAGAGGCAACCCTTCACACCTTAGATGTTCGCAGGGCCTTAGCGTTTTACTTGCAGAGCACTAGGCCCTTTCATAAGACCGATAGATTATTAGTCTCCTTAGCAGAACTATCCAAAGGACAGCCCCTCTCATCCCAGAGAATCTCTAAGCTAATTGTCTCCTGTATATCACTATGCTATACCCAATGTAACGTTCCCTTGCCTCAATCCCTTAGAGCCCATTCTACTAGGGCAGTAGCCACTTCTACTGCGTTCCTTAAAGGTGTCCCTCTTACCGATATTTGCAGGGCTGCCACCTGGTCTTCTTTTGACACATTTGCTAAACACTATGCCATTCATTCCAGATGGTCCTCAGATACTTCTGTGGCTACCGCAGTGCTTTCCTCCTTACATACACAGTGACTTCCGAATCCCATCTCCTTCTTCGGGTGGGTACTGCTTCTCAGTCACCTAATGTCACCCACGGGGACATCACTCGAAGAAGAAAGCGAAATTACTCACCTTCGTGCAGTAACTGTCGTTCTTCGAGATGTGTGTCCCCGTGGGTGCTCCAC
The DNA here is from genome assembly GCA_032595735.1 of Pelochelys cantorii. Classification (NCBI taxonomy): domain Eukaryota; kingdom Metazoa; phylum Chordata; order Testudines; family Trionychidae; genus Pelochelys; species Pelochelys cantorii. Next base: position 144,284,669 of record CM064328.1, on the reverse strand, counting down.
TATCCACCCAGCCTCCCTGCTTCGGAGTCTGTTCTCTTTTGCAGATCCTGAGACGGCTTTGAGGAACTGGTTGAGACTGGATCGCGCAGTGCGGGAGAGAGCGAATGCCGCGAGATGCCCCTTCCCCATGCATGCACGCTCCAGCTGACTATGACTTTAAGGATCTCTGTCTTGCGGCGCCGGGGCAAGCCCAGCACCTAATATGGAGCACCCACGGGGACACACATCTCGAAGAACGACAGTTACTGCACGAAGGTGAGTAACTTCGCTTTCCATAATTCAAAGCATTTTCACACAGATTAATGGAAATAACTATTTTATATATTTGTATCATATTGCAAGGCTGAAGTTGGTTGCCTATTTGTGTCCAATTCCTTATTCATAGCCTGTAACCTTCTTTAGCTTCATTCATAGTTCTGTGTGTGCATGCATAAGAAATAAACTTACCAGTGCATAATCATAGTTGTCTTTAAGAGGTTCAGTGAGATTCTCATACATTTTCTTTTGCTTGATGAATAAAAGGAATGTGAATTATAAAAACACAAATTCTTTCTACTCTGCCATTGATGCTGGGTTTAAAAAGAAGCTGTAGTCACCATGGTGGAAAATAGCAAAAATGGTTTAAAATATATAGATTTTTTTTTTTTAAGTAAACCTTCAAGAAAAACAAAAGCTAATGTTGAGAATTTGGTGTTGAAATGGTAAGAAAAAATGAATTTCAGGTAGGGTATATTACTCTCTGTCTGAAAACACCAAGCACATTTTGGCACTACTTTAATAGAAATTGAAAATATTTTCACAGTCTGAATGTGAGCAAATTATATATTTTACTTCAGAGATCTTAGTTATTTTTAATACCTTTGGCCACTAGAGTGTGCCATGCAACTGCAAACCTCTTCTCACTCAAGAACAGAAATCCTCCAGTCTCTTCATTCCATGTTCTAAGCAGATAAAGGATTTATGTTCTTGTAATGCCAAATCAGTTCATACATAACATGCAGCCTTTAACTGTGGAAACTTATTTGAATGACAGTAATGGCTTCATTACAAGTTACTTAAATGTTTAATGTTGTATAATTTTCTGAAATGTGTATAATCCTTTATAAACTGGATCAAAATAATACACTGTTAACACTGTTTTAGCATTAATTAATGTGGTTCATTAAACTTAAATGACACAGCCAATCTCATTGAGCTTTTTTCTATGATCATTCTTATAAGAAAGAGGTAATTTGGGTAAAAAGTTGGAAGTTAAACATGTTTTGAAGATTTTTTTTTTTAAATAAGCCTTTTCTGATTGAATAAATTATTCTCTTCCTTCTGCTTTCACATTTCCAAGTCCTTCCTGTGTTGTTAAATAATTCTGTTTCAGGAGACTGTCAGCTGCCTTTTGAGGAAGAGGTTGATTAACTGCAGATTCCCTTCCTGATAAATTTTAGTAGTTCTTCAAGTGCTTGCTCATGTCCATTCCAGTTAGGTGTGTGTGCGCCATGTGCATGGATTCTGGAGCTTTTTTCCCCCAGCTGTACCTGTTGGGTCAACCAGGGAACCCCCTGGAGTGATGCTGCAATATCAGCACATATATCCCTGCTGGCTCTTCCTGCCCTCAGTTTCTTCTTACCACTGGTGATGGTAGCTAGAGTGTTTGTCTTGCTAACTACTTACCCAGCAGCGCGTGTACATAGTTAATTAGCTTAGGTTTATCTATGTTCACATTTAGGATTTGTTAGTTGTTAATTAGTTGTTAGCGGGGGTTTCCCACTTCTCTCCCCTCCTGAGGAGGGGATCCCTGGCCTGTATTGTTCAAGTCATGTGCAACCTGTGGGACAGGTCTAGGTTGGATATTAGGAAAACTATTTCACTAGGAGGGCGGGGAAGCACTGGAATGGGTTACCTAGGGAGGTGGTGGAATCTCCATCCCTAGAGGTTTTTAAGTCTCAGCTTGACAAAGCCCTGGCTAGGTTGATTTAGTTGGGATTGGTCCTGCCTTGGGCAGGGGGCTGGACTTACTGACCTCCTGAGGTCTCTTCCAGCCCTATGATTCTATGAACCTGCTCCAAACCGATGTTCTGCAGCAACCCCCATGACTCTTGCCTGAAGTGTCTGGGGGAGGGCCAGCTAGCAGATTCCTGTAAAATTTGCGGGAGTTTTAAGACGAGGATTAAGCAGGAGTGCGATTCCCGGCTTAAGTTGATTTTAATGGAGTCTGCTCTCCAGCCGGCACCAGATTCTGCACCGACGGTGCACAGTGCCCCGGCTTCAGTGCATGAGGCCTTGATGGCACCAATGCACTCAGCGACACTGCAGCACCAGTCACAGTCACCGGTTCCTAAGAAGAGGAAACAGCATTGGGGAAGATCCCCCTCCAATCATAGATGTAGACGGTGGCACCCAGAGGGGCGGCCAGAAGAGGCAGTACCTCCCCAACACCTTGAGGCTCCTGGGCCATCCAGGCACCGGTTGAGCTCAGCACAAGGAGTGAGTCCGGTGCAGGACATGGTACTCAAGGATGTCTGACCAGCATTGACTCATGACATGTTTGCATCTTGAGACCTTATAGAGTTCATGGCATCATCAGACCCAGTACCAGCCATTGACGTCTCAGTCAGCCCCATTCCAGCACCGGAGCCTGCACAGCATCCATCGCAGCCAAGGTCCCAGATGGCTGTACCAGCTCCACAGGCATTGACATCGGCACCAGCATTGGGCACACCAACTCTGGCACTGGTACCAGTGGTGCTGTCTTCCCGCTTAGTGATACTGATGCGTGTAACATTGGGGGCATAGGTACCAGCTATGCTGCCGCCCACACAAGAGCTTGTGGGGCCAGCTATGCCCCCTCTAGCACCAGCCCATAGCGGTAAGCCAGAGGCTATGGCACAGCACCGTCCACAGCACCATTCTCCAGCACCGTCCTCAGCCCCCCTATGTTAACTGAAATATCAAAATTAGTGTAACTACAAATCAGGGAAAGAATTGGTGCCTTATCCAACAGGGATGGTTCTTTATTGTCCTCCTCAATCACAAAATGTGTAACTTAGCATTAGAGCCCCGACTCTTCATCAGCACTGCTACCGTATATGTTACAAATTCCAGATAACAAAAAGCGCACAAATACAGTTTACTGTGTAGTTTTCAAATGTCTGAATTTACCCTTTGAAATAAAAACAAGTGAAAGTTCTCTACAGTAAAGACCATTGTACTGGTATTTGAAATGCAGTGAGTTAACATTGTATCAGCACTTCCTATTACAGTATCCTGTTTTCAGGCGATCATAACTATAGTATTTAAAAAATCCCTTCTGACTGAATGTCGAAAAAAGGTGTGGTCTGAAAAGTGTTTTTAGCTATTTTATTTTTGACAGATGTCATGTTTGCAGATGAGTCTTTAAGCAATAGAAATGCTGCATCCAGGACTGGCCCGAGGCTGGCTGCGGCAGCTGGTGCCCTAGGCAGAAGGCTGTCAATGGTTGTGACATCATCATTGGGCGCCCGGGGCCACGGCTCCCTAGGCAACTGCCTAGTTTGTCTAGGTCCACGGGCTGCCCCGGCTGCATCTTTAAGATGCTTAGTGTGTGGGACCATGAATTACAATGTGAGCTACCTGCATGATCTCCATCACTGACGTAAAAATAATGCTTTTTTCCTTTTTTGTAAGTTTAAAGAAATTACTTACAGTGACTTGCCTCCCAACGTAAATCTTTCTCTTAAAGGTCCACGTACATATGCTCTGTTGTCCTCTAGCTTCTCCAGCTAATCATTGATCCCCAAATTATATATTCATTTCCAAACAAGATTTTTAATATGTGATCTATGGCTTTATTATCCCATTTGCTGAAACGTTTGGTATGATCACACCAATGCCAGTGAATGTGTCTCCCTGTCAGAATTCACAGGAATGCCTCATTTGCCCTAGATCCCCAAGTGGTAACCATCATCTTTTTTGGGAGGAGGTGTTGTTTCAAGTTCTCCTTTATTGAAACTCCCTTTGGAGCCAGTCAGTGTCACTCTTTAATTTACTGCAGAGGGTCATTTTTTTTGTTTAGCAGTGAAGTTGCATCCTCCTCACCCACGAAAAACTTTAGGGCAGTGCAGTATGACCTTTTGTGTTTCTTTCCCCTTACATTAAAAGAATGCTAAATAGAATCAACAGAGAAAACAATAAAAGCAAAGATAAGAGTGAAACTTACCATATGTCCTCCCATTTGTAGGCACAAGGGAACATCACTGTAATGGTTCTCTTAAGGCAATCCATTGTGATTAGGTAGTGGAAGGCTGTGTGATGTATTTCTTCCTTAACTGTAAATTTCCTTGCTTTTACAATCATCTGTCAGAAATATAAGGTTCCTTTTAATGTGGTTTTTGGTGTGTGATAATAGATAAGGTTGTTCTGTTTAAGAGATGCAGTGTTAGCACAGTGTTTGACCGATAAGACTAAATTAAGCTGTAAATTACGATATAACATTTCTTAAAGACATTTTATGTTTTAATCGGGACTGAAATGACACAGGATGCATAGCTACTGAAGTAGTAACAAGAAAGGAGAACTAGCAGGTAGTTGTAGTTTTTCATAAAGTATAATAATATGTTTAAATATAATTTCTGTGTTTAATTGTTCATCATGAAAAACCCAATTGGAGCTCGATTGTACAAGCACTCAAGCCCTACTAAATGTATACATTCAAAAAATAAAAGATAATTGTCAATTGCATCTTCACATGCAGTTTGTTAAATAATACAATATAGCATCATATACGTTTTCTACAGCTTTAAGTACCTTTGTGAAGTATTTGATGTCTATTTGCATGATGTAATTATAGTGCTGTAATGTATGTTTTTTTTACTTAGGCATTTTACATAGGTTCCTTTATCCCTCTGGTGTTATAATAGTTTACTAGGCATTCACCTATTTACTGTATGCTTTTTTTTTTTTCCAACCAGCAGTGTTCCTGCAATATTCTAATTTAGCGGATAAGAAAGTTAACATTCAAGCTAATTTAGCTCTGAATAAAGGTAGCCTATGTAAGCCACCAAGTTTTCACTGCTATTTTGTTTTGTTGTATCATATTGTATAAGTATAATTTAGTCCAGCATTTCCCGAAGTGTGGGAGACACCCTTTTAGGGTGCAATGGGAGATGCAGAAGATATATAAATGAATATGAATAGGCTTTCAACGCACAGGAAATGATGGGGGGGAGACATGACTGATTTAATTTCCTTTGAGTGAGGCTTCATGTCCAAAACTTTAGGGAATGAAATTTGCATTGTACTACTTACTATGGAGACACTGAGCTCTAATTTTTACTTAAAGTATTGATGCAGCCTTATTTTGTATTCGTCATACTTTAAAGCACTTACTCTGTGTAAGAATGAATTTTCTGAGTTTTTATAAGTAAATTTGTTAGTCCCTAAGTGAAAATTTAGTTAAAATTGTCCTGTACAAAATGGAGTATCTGTCAATCTTTTCTTTGGTCCTAAGGATCTTAACACACTAAGGCAAAGTCTTCAAACTTTCTATACAGTTAATGTTACAGGTTGAACCTCCAAATCTGGGACACTCTGGTCCAGCAACATCCGTGGTTACAAAGGACCACAGATTTTGCCAGACCAGAGAGCTCCGGAGGCGAGGAGCACGAGTCAGCAGGGAGTCCCACGGGTGCTGGGGAGTCCTGGCTGGGCTAGCAGGGGCTGGTCCTGCGGTGGGTGGGGAGTCCAGTCCAGGAGCCCTGTTGGCAGCTGGGAGGAATCCCCAGCCCCAGCAAGGAACCCTGGTGGCAGTAGTGCTGGCAGTGACCAGGGGGAATCCCTGGCCCTGGTCAGGAACCCCAGCAGCAGTGGGGCCAGTGTAGGCTGGAAAGTCCTAGCCAGAAGAGGCTGACCCTCGGAGCCCTGACATGAGACTAGCAGCAAGGCAGGGAGGAGAGGAGCCTGACCTCCCCTGGTCTGGTAAATTCCCTAGTTTAGGATCACTCATTTCCTGAGTGCCGAATCTTGGCGGTCCAACTTGTAATTGAAATCATAAACATAGGCTATATTTGAAAAAAATTAGTTTGTAATTAAGCTAAGTTATTAATGGTTTATTAACATAATGTTTTTGCATATATGGGCTACAGACTGCTTCGGGTAACTTTTTAAGTGGGACCATTGTGACATCAAAGGTAATTCAACCAATCACTAACTTTTCAGCACAATCATATCAAGACTACTCACTGATTGTTTGGCCCAACTACCTCTGCTCTTTAAAGATTCTGTGGCTGTGTACTAGTTCGACTGTGAGTGCTTGGAAGGCTCTGTGTAGGCCTGTTGCTTTGGCTCCACTGTGCATTGAGATGGCAGTGATGGGAGAAATGGGGCAGATGTGCAGGGGAAACCTGTAAAGAATAAACATACTGGCACTTGGGGTTTGAGTTCTCTCCATATTGTGCCCATTAACATAGCTATATATAGTTATAAGGAAATTAATATTAAGTGTGACGTTTACCAGATGCTTCAACTGCCTGCCTCAGCACTGGCAATGCAAAGCAGCTGGGACACTGGCAACTTTGCAGTGCTTCACTGAATCTGCTGTTTGAAAGCTTAAAAATATGTAAGGATGTTACTCAATCCTTATCACTTTAAAAACTAAAGAAATTCCCATTATTGATACAGGGATACCATAAGAGGAATAATATGGAGACTAAGGGATGTGGACCATAAACATTCTATTTTAATCATAATTGCATAGTTATAGTATGAAATTAATACAGCACAGTTTAATATTGTTTGATGCCTTAATTCTGCATTTCTATTAAGTATAGCCTTCATTCAGAATTTCCAGAGTTTCTAATGCTTGATTTTTGAATGATTGAAACATACCTGTAATGCATTTAACCCTTAAATTACTGATATAGACTTTTAACCTTAACATATTTGTTTTCTATGAATATAAGTGACTTCCATGGCATATGCTACTCATGAAGATGTAAAATGTTTTGGTATGATTCATATCTGAGAAACAATAGGGGCTCGTGTAATTAAAAGCTCTATTGTAATGTACACACAAAAGGAGATGGAATTAAGGTAGCTTGTGCAAAATTAACTGGACATTTTATTTCTTTTGAATGCTTAGTGGTTTTTTAAATAACATTCTATGGAGTTTCTTTCTTAAGAGAAGAAAGGAAAATGACAATTGCATCTAAATATACATATAAAGAAAGACTGTGAGTGTCCAAGACTTTGATATTCATTTGGCTTTCAGAAAATAGCATAGAGCATAAGTAAATTCCATTCGTTGGAACTCTCTGGTTAAGCACTGGTTGAACACAGTCCTTTCCTCCCTATCCTTTAGGAGTATGTCAGCGATGTCCTGCCCACCTTAGCACTTCTGCAACTGGAGACTGTGCTGAGTATTTTTCAGTGATTCTACACTCTGCAACAGTAGAGACCATGGGCGGCGAGTTATATGGGCTCGTGGTGCCCATGCTCCAGCAATATTTAGAGCCGGGGGCCCTGCTCCACCAATATTTGGAGCTGGGTCTCTCCCCCGGCCCTGCTTGGAGCAGACCCCAGCCCCAGAGCATCTCTCCCCCGGCCCTGGCCCCGGACCACCCCTGCTGTGCGCAACCTTCAGTCAGCTCCCCCTTGCCAGCTGCTGCTGCCATGCGCTGCGTGCTCAAACAGGTGGGCGGGGAGACGCCTGGGCGTGACTTGACATCACAGCCCGGCCCGGGACTTTAAAACTGCTGGCGCTGCGCAGCTGAGTTGCAGGTTCAGAGTTCGGGGACTTCTGGGGCAGAGTGCAGACTCCAGCCCCACAAAGTGGAAGGCAGAAGGTAGGGGAGGGCTGGGAGAGGAAGGGGCTTGTGCGGAGGGGGAGGGGGAAGAAAGGGGAAGGCACCAAGGGACAGGGTAGAGGAGAGACAAATGCCAGAGGGCCAAGTGCAGACAATGAGGAAAAGGGCAGGAGGGAAGGTGTCAGTGGGAGGGGGACAGGGTGATGCTGGGAAGGGAGAGGGTAAGGGCATTGGGGGCTGGAGGAGGAGGTGCTGGGAGAAGGTTTGAAAGAAGGGGTGGGCATGAGGAAGGCCAGGATGGAGCAAGTCATGTGTGAGGGCACAGAGGAGCATGAGGGGAATGGGGGCAGAGAGTGGTGAGGGGGTGGGCATCAGGGAAACAGAGGGCAAATGGGGGCAGAGGCAGTGAGGGAAGGGGGAGGCACCAGGAGGGTGCAGGGGTAAGGGAAGGTGCAGGTGCCAGGGGATTCTGGGGTGAAGCAGAAGGGCAGACACCTGCAGGGGAGGGACCAGCACCAGAGGAGAGAGGCAGGGCAGGTTTGTAGAGGGAGGTCTTCGAAGAGGGGATGAGGAGGGGTAGCTCACGTGATCAGAGTGGGGCTTCTGGAGGAGTGGGCACAAGGGGGAGAGAAGGGCTGGTGGAGGGGGGCAGGTCGCAGGAGGGCTGAGGGCAGTGAGAAGGGCAGGAGTCAGGACGGCAGAGGAGGGTGAGGAGTTGGGGGGGCAGCAGGCACCAGGGGAGCTGATGGAACAAGGGGAGGAGACATGGCAGCAGAGAGCAAAGGTAAAGGTTTAAAAATATGTATTAATAACTTGGGTGCCACAGTGGCACATCCAAACAATCCACATGAACTCAGTACTGGTGCACAACACAAAATTCATTCTGCTCATGGGAGGAAACTCTTAGGCTATGTCTATACTGGCGGTTTCTTACGCAAGAACATCTTGCGTGAGGGTTCTTGTGCAAGAACTCTTGCGCAAGAACACGTCCACACTGCCATGTGCGAGCTGTGCTTTTTCACAAGAGCACATGGCAGTGTGGACGCTCTCTTGCCCAAGAAAGCTCCGATGGCCATTTTAGCCACAGGGGTTTCTTGCGCAAGAAATCCCTGCCAAGCATCCATACTACCCTCTTGCACAAGAGAGCTTACACCTGTTAGAAAAGAGCGTAGCTCTTGCGCAAGACGCCCTCTCTTACCACGCCATACTGTAAATTTCCTTGCGCAAGAGCAGGCGGGCAGTGTGGCTGCTCTGTGGGTTCTTGCACAAGAACGGCTGTACTTGCGCAAGAAGCCACAAGTGTAGACATAGCCTTAGTGGGAATACTTCCCCCAACCTCTCTGCCCCCAAGTTAATGTCACACGCATTGGGTTAATGCAACTGCAGGATAGTTGCATGCGGGGGGTTTGGTGGGGGCCAAATTAATCCCTGTTGGTAGGAGGATGGTGGGAAAAGTCCTTCGAGAGGGGTGACATGACACATTTTACTTCTGGTCATGTGTCCATCTTGCCCCGAGCATGTTACGTCCAGGGATGTGGCTAATGGGGGGGGGGGTCAAGGAGCGTGGCTAACAGGAGCCAGGGAGCCTGGCTAATGGGGCAACACCAAAAATTATACAAACCTGCCGCCCGTGGTAGAGACTCTTCTGCTAGATCTCAGAAACTCTGCCAGACAGTAATTTTCCTTCTTGCAATGCTCCTGAGGTGATCCCACAAGTACTCTCATCTTTACAGATCCACGGAAACCACTTTACAAAATTTATAAAATTGTTAGTTATAATTTTCCCTACTGAACTGAAGCAATATAAAGGACTAATCAGTTCACGATAAATGCAGGTGGAGCACATCCACATCTAAGTGCATATAAGGGTAAACTCTTATCTCCTCCAAGCGACCACTTGGTTGAGGGAGTGATGGCATATCTGGTACCTTTTCATTCCGCAACTCAAATTCTCTGGAAAAAGGAATTTAGGGAGGGACTACGTTCCAGATTCCCAGAAGAACCTAGGAGGGATTAGAGAGAGATCTTTGCACTCTCCACTTAATTCTCAGTGTCTACTTGAAGAAAGAGGATGAGGGGAGAAGAAGGTGCCAGGCTTGTGCCTAAATTATTTCATCTTTGGGGTTTAGATACCACAGAGAATGGACACAGTATTAGAAATTGAATAGAATAGTGACAAAAACCATGGAAAGTGGTTCTGGATCCATCATGTTTGATCTGAACGTACATTCTCTCCCCAGAAGTTCAAACAAACTCTCCTTTTGTATTTAGATATATTGTTTTTTTGAAGTGTTTGATATTACTTGTAAACATACATACTTTGAACATTTACCTTATCATTGTGTAGCCAGTAGAGTAGAATCTACAGTGCCACAAGTGACTTTATATCTTAATCCGCATTTTAACTATTTTATTCTGGCCCTTAATCTATCAGATGACTAGATTGTCATATTTAGTGCTATCTGCAATCTTGACTTCTCTGAAATGCAATGAAAGATTTTTCAGATATTTCAATGGAACAGTTACACTGCAGGACACCAGAAGACTAGAGAGAAAGTACATAATTTTTTTTATGTTCCTGCATGATTTGTGTTACAAACATAGATGAAAAGCACAGTGTTATTATAATGGAAATTTAAAGTTCTGTTTCATCACATGTTTGAGGGCCTCATGTCTCAACATATCGAAGTTCTATGTCAAGTTTTCTTTTTGTAGAAATGAGAAGAGATTTTTAAATGCTGGCAAGAGTTGTTGGCAGGCAATGAATTTATTCCAAAGTTAATTATGCCTGCAAAGAATTCCTCAATTTTTTTTTATATAGAATGTATTGTAAACAAGGAGTGGAAGACATCTTGACAGTTCTGGACTTTAAAACAGTTCAAAGCTAGATAAAAGGAAATAAAAAAGACCACTGGTAATGGAAGTGTTTACTGAAGAAGAAATTATATCTGAAGTTGATGATATAGATCAACAGTATGTTGCATTGTCATGCAGGATTCAGATTCATAGCTGCTATTTATCAAATATAGTGATACATACATCCAGTCCCTCCTAGTCTGTAGAGAGACATTGACAACAGTTTCAAAGATGGCTTAAACCTTTTCATGAGGAAGGGACTGAGTTAAAAGGTCGCCTACAGAGAAGGGGCCCAAGAATGTACAAATATCCAATAACACTCTCCAGCACGTGTGCATGAAGTCTGCCATAAAATTAAAAATGAAAGTTTTTCTCTCACCATTATACTAGATGCCTCACATGACAACATATACTTGCAATTAAAAGCAGCTGTTGGTATACAGGAGCGGTAGAGCATCATCCCAGAATGTACATTGAAATTAACGTTCCACAGTAGCTGGAGGTTTGTGTATAAGGTATATCAAAATCAAGGTTCTTTTAACTGCCTCCATTAAGTATTGTGAAATGAGTCATCCTATCAGGAAAAACACAGGTCAAGAGCTTTTTCATTCTTTAATAATTCCTTGACCCAGAGACATTACCATTGTTATGATTTTCCAGCTTTCTCATAGGTTCATAGACTTCAAGCCCAGAAGGGGATCATCATGATCATCTTGTCTGAACTGCACATTGTAGGCCACACAACCTAACTTATCCACGAGTGTAATAGACTCAGAACCCCTAAGCCCTCAAATCATGACTTAGATTTTCTGTAACTGGAAATCTTATCATTTACACTGGTTTAAACCTGCAAGTGACCCATGCTGCAGAGGAAGGTGAAAATCCCCCCAAAGTCTCTGTTCGTCTGACCTAGAGGGACATTCCTTCCCAGCTTCACATACAGCTGTGAGTTGGACCCTGAGTATTTTGGCCACACCCAACAGCCAGACACCTGTGAACAAATTATCTATAGTAACTCAGAGCTTTCTCTATTTCATGTGTCATCATCAGCCATTGGGGAAATAGTCATATTAGTAGTTGCAAATCAGCTACGTGCCATTGTAGGCAGTCTGATCATACTCTATAATTTATCAAGCTCAGTCTTGAAACCAGTTAAATTTTTTTGCTCCAGCTGCTCCCCCGGAAGGTAGTTCCAGAACATCACTCCTCTGATGGGTAGCAACCTTTGTCTACTTTCAAGCCTAAACTTGTTAATGGCCAGTTTATAACTATTTGTTGTGCCAATACTGGCCTTTAACATATCTTCTCCTCCTCCCTGGTATTTATCTCTCTGATGTATTTATGGACAATAATAATCTCTCCCCTCAGTCTTTTTTTAGTTAGTCTAAACAAACCAAGCTTTGTCTCCTCTCATAAGGTAGGTTTTCCTTTCCTCTGATCATCTCTTCACCTATTCCAGTTTGAATTCATTCTTAAACATCAGAGACCAGAATTATACACAGTGTTCTAGATGAAGTTTCACTGATGCCTTGTATAATGGCACTAACACTTCCTGTCTCTACTGGAAATAATTCACCTGATGCATCCTGGGATTTCATTAGGCTTTTTCATAGCAACAGCCACTCTGACACAGTTCTCTTGCTGCTGTCTCCCCCTTTCTCCCCACTGAGTCTACCTGAGCATTCATGACATGGATTCACATATACTTTCTACTCTATTAGGATTAACTCGCAGGCCTATTTACTGTACAGAATGACTCTTCCAGTTCTTTTTCTGGATAACTGGTGACAAATGCGGTGCTTTTCCATGCTAAAAATGTCTTTGGATTGCAATCCTGCTTCCTCCCCACAAGACACAACCAAATTAATTTAGCTTCTTTGATCTCAAAAGGGTAGCCATGTCAGTCTTTAGCTTTAAAAACAAGCAATCCTGTGGCACCTAGGAGACTAACAAAAGTATATATAGGATCATGAGCTGTCATGGGCAAAATCCACTTCTGATGAGCTTGAGTGTACTATATATAATTTTCTTAGCTTCTTTGGATTCTTTTTGTCTTAAGAATAAGCATTGACCTATAGTTGTTGAAGCACTTGGGCAGTGACTCTCCTTCTCGTTATATATTAATTGTTTGCCTAAATGGGTGGGGTGAGGTTAGTATGTATCCAGCATTCAGTTTTCCCTGCTTTTAATTAAAGGTATAGAAGCACCTAAAAAACCTCACATTTGTATTTGAAAACTTTGCACCCACCTGTTGTAACATAGGCCCTAGGAAGTGATTAGAGTGTCTTGTATTGAATGAGGACGATGATGTAATTGGCATCACAGAAACTTGGTAGAATGAGGATAATCAATTGGACACAATAATACTAGGGTACAAAATATATTGGAAGGACAGAACAGATTGTGCTGAGGCAGTGGCAGTATACATGAAAGAAAATGTAGATTCAAATGAAGTAAAAATCTTAAATGAACTAAACTGTTTCATAAAATCTTTATGGATAGTAATTCAATGCTCTAATAAGCATGTGGACAAGGGGATCCAGTGGATATAGTGTACTTAGATTTCCAGAAAGCCTTTGACAAGGTACCTCACCAAAGGTTCTTAAGTAAAGTAAGTTGTCATGGGATAAGAGGCAAGATCCTCTCGTAGATTGATAACTGGTTAAATGACAGAAAACAAAGGGTAAGCATAAATGGTAAGTTTTCCGAATGGGGAGAGGTAACTAGTGATGTCCCCCGAGGATCCGTACTGGGACCAATCCCATTCAATATATTCATAAATGATCTGAAAAAAGGGGTAAACAGGTGGCAAAATTTGCAGATGACACTAAACTGCTCAAGATAGTTAAGACCAAAGCAGGCTGTGAAGAGCTTCAAAAGGATCTCACAAAACTAGGAGACTGGGCAATAAAATGGCAAATGAATATTAATGTTGACAAATGCAAAGTAATACATATTGGAAAACCATAATCCCTACTATACATACAAAATGATGGGGACTAAATTAGCTCTTTCCACTTGAGAGAGATCTTGAAGTCACTGTGGATAGTTTTCTGAAAACATCAACTCAATGTGCAGCAGCAGTCAAAAAAGCAAATAGAATGTTAGGAATCATTAACAAAGGGATAGAGAATAAGAATATCTTATCGCTACTGTATAAATACCTGGTACATCCATATCCTGAATACTGTGTACAGATGTGGTCACCTCATCTCAAAAAAAGGTATCATTGGAAAAAGTTCAGAAAAGGGCAACATAAATGATTAGGGCTTTGGAGCGGCTGCCATATAAAGAAAGATTAAAATGAATGGGATTTTTCAGCTTAGAAAAGAGCAGACTGAGAGTATGTCTACACAGCAAAGTTATTTCGAAATAACAGCCGTTATTTTGAAATAACTTTACTAGCGTCTACACAGCCAAACTGCTATTTCAAAATTAATTCGAAATAGCGGAGCGCTTATTTTAAATTTGGTAAACCTCATTTCACGAGGAATAACGCCAAATTCGAAATAGCTGTTTTGAAATACGTGCTGTGTAGACACATATCGAAATAGGGGGCCTCCAGCCTTCCCAGGGTGCCCTGGTGGCCACTCCAGTCTCAACCAAGAACACTCCTCTCCCTACCCGGAGCCCTTAAAGCGGTTGACTCTGGCCACAGTGCCTGTGCCAGCTCCAAGCCTGCCAGCCCAGAGCCAGCAGTCACTGCCCCTGACCCAGTGGCCACAAAACATGAGCCAGCAAGCCACTGGCAGCCAGCCCTCCACCGCTCCCCAGGAGCAATCTGCCAGCTCCCAGGATCCTGCCTGGGCCCGGGGAAGGCGGGTGCCTTCCTGGTCCAGGGTGGAGTTCATGGACCTTATTCAGGTTTGGGGGGGATGCCCCCAACGTCCATGATCTCCACACTAGACGGAGGAACACGGCCGTCTATGGCAGGATAGCTGCCAGCCTGGCCACCAAAGGCCACATGCAAACCCAGGAGCAGGTCTGCGTGAAAATCAAGTTGGTCCGGCAAGACTCTGAGCTTCCCCTCCCCCTTCTTCCCCTTGCTTCCCCCTTCCAGCTCCCTCCTCCCAGGTTTCCCCCTCCCCTCTCCCATCCTCTCTTGCCTCCTTTCCCCAGTCTCACCAGAGTTTCATCCTTCCCCCCCTCCCCAGCTTTGTTGAATAAAGAGAGTTTGTGTTCATGAAAATACATGTATTTTATTTGACATCAGGAAGGGGGGTTAGGGAGGGGTAAGTGGAAGGACGTGAGGGAGGAATGAGGCACAAGCCCCCAGTGGGGCAGACCAGGGAGTCTCTTAGTGCTCCTCAGGGTGGAAGCTCTCCCGTAGGGCCTCCTGGATACTGACAGCCCCCCTATGGACCTCCCAGATGGCAGCCTGCAGAAAGTGCAGCCAGGCTCGCAGCAACGCATCCACGAGAAGCATCAGAGTTCCCAGGGGCAGCTCTGGCTCCATGCTGCAGAGTGCTGTGGTGTCCCAAGTGAGGGCAACCAGAGCACGCAGAGACAAAATGCTTTGCTGTCCCTCATCGAGGTAGGCAAGCAAGCAGGGAAACCTGAGAACTGGCTGTTCCGGGGGGTCCCTTTAAGCACAGGCCTCAGATAGCCTCAGGCAGCAGCCACACAAAGTAACTCCTTACCTGATGCCCTGCCGGACCTGGTTCCAGCCGGCCTTAAATGCGATTCAGCATCCACTCCGTGTGGATGTGCTATTTCGAAATAGTAAAAAGCTATTTTGAAATGCATTTTATGTGTAGACACGTTATTTCTAAATAAGCTATTTCTAAATAAGATATTTCGAAATAACGCTGTAGTGTAAACATACCCTAAGGGGGGGGACATGTTAGAAGTCTTTAATAGGATAACAAGTCTTGTGGATAAGGGGGAAGCAGTGGACGTGGTATACCTAGAGTTTAGTAAGGCATTTGACATGGCCTCGCAATTATCAATAAATTAGGGAAATGCAGCCTAGATGGGGCTACTATAAGGTGGATGTGTAAGTGGCTGGATAACCATTCTTAGAGAGCAGTTCTTAATAGTTCACATTCATGTTGGAATGGCAAAGTAAGTGGGGTTCCGCAGGGGTCAGTTTTGGGACTGGTTCTGTTCAATATCTTCATCAACGATTTTGCTATTGGAATAGCAAGTACACGTATTAAGTTTGCAGATGATAGCAAGCTGGAAGGGGTTGCAAGTGCTTTGGAGGTTAGGATCATAATTCAAAATGATCTAGACAAACTGGAGAAATGGTCGGAGGTAAATAGGATGAAGTTTAATAAGGATAAATGCAAAGTACTACACTTAGGAAAGAACAATCAGTTTCACACATACAGAATGGGAAGTGTCTGTCTTGGAAGGAGTACTGCAGAAAGAGATCTAGGGGTCATAATGGATCACAAGCTAAATATGAGTCGACAGTGTTGTAAAAAAGCAAACATGACGCATGAACAGGAGTGTCATGAGCAAGACCCAAGAAGTAATTTTTCTGCTCTACTTTGCACTGATTAGGATTCAGCTGGAGTATTTTGTCCAGTTCTGGGCTCTACATTTCAAGAAAGATGTGGGAAACTGGGAACGGTCCAGAGAAGAGCAACAAAAATGATTAAAGGTCTAGAAAACATGAACTTGTGAGGGTAAACTGAAAAAAATTGGGTTTGTTTAGTTTAGAAAAGAGATGACTGAGAGGGGAAAAGATAGCAGTTTTCAGTACCTAAAAGGGTGTTACAAGGGGGAGGGAGAAAAATTGTTTTCCTTTACTTCTGATGATAGGACAAGAAGCAATGCACTTAAGTTGCTGGGGAGAAATTTAGGTTGGACATTAGGATAAACTTCCTGTCAGGGTACTTAAACTCTGGAATGAATTGCCTCGGAAGGTTGTGAAATCTCCAACACTGGAGATATTTAAGAGCAAGTTAGTTACACATCTGTCAGAGATGATCTAGATGGTGCTTGGTCCTGCCATATGGGCTGGGGACTCGAGATCCCTTCCTTTCCAGTTCTAAGATTCTATGATTCTATAAAATCATGACTCGTGTGGAGAAAGCGAATAAGGAAAAGTTATTTACTTGTTCCCATAACATAAGAACTAGGAGTCACTAAATGAAAGTAATAGGTACCAGGTTAAAACCACCAAAAGGAAGTACTTCTTCAATCTGTAGAACTCCTTGCCAGAGCATGTTGTGAAGGCCAGGACTTTAACAGGGGTTCAGAAAAGAGGTAGATACATTCATGGAAGATAGGTCCATCAATGGCTATTAGCCAGGACTGGTAGGAATGCTGTCCCTAACCTGTTTGTCAGAAGCTGGGAATGGGCAACACAGGTGGGGTCAGTTAATGATTACCTGTTCTGTTCATTCCCTTTGGGGTGCACTTAGCATTGGCCACTGTCGGCAGACAGGATCCTAGACTAGATGGACCTTTGGTCTGACCCAGTATGACCATTCTTATGTGAAATAAAGGCAAACATATTTATTTTATATTTCTGCACTTTGTTTACTTTGTATTTGCTAGTCCTTTGTGAATATCCACTTTCACCATTTTGTGGATGATGCACACATTTTATCAAGCCCTGAAAAAAGATGTTCACTGGAAAAAAGGAGCAGCAGAACTGAAACTAAAAAAGCAGCACAGAGAGTTCTGTGCAAAAAAAAAAATGGAAGGGAGAGGAGGTGGGCCTTAAAGATATATATATATAGAGAGAGAGAGAGAGAGAGTGTGTGTGTGTGTGTGTGTGTGTTGTGCTGTCTGTCTGTCTGTCTGTCTGTCTCTCTTATGCCTGCCCAAAAGAGCCTTCTAAACAAGGGTGCAGACAAACCCTTAATTTATAAATATACATGCATGTGTATATGCACTCTCTCTTTTTCTCTCTCCAGGAGTGCTGTCTACTTAAACGATAACGATTTTTATATAACCATTTTTTTTAAATGTACAAGGTTTTTTTTTAACAATAGAAGGCTTTTCTCTGATGGATGTCAACCCCATTACAATTTTATTTTCTAACTCTTTCCCCTCATTCTGATATAGAGGCTATATTCAAGTTCATATGAAAAATTTGACTTGCTGATGCTTCTGAGTGTGTGTGTGTGTGTGTGTGTGTGTGTGTGTGTGTATGTGTATGTGTTTTGTCTAGTTGCACTGCAAAAGCTAGCCTAGAAATTCAATAGCAATGGAAAATTTGGGATATCTGTGGAACCTTGTTATCAGAGGAAAAGGAAATTTGTTTAATTGACTTTTCTGTAAAACCCTCTGTTAAAGAGACTGGAGGAGTACCTGTAATTTCTCTTCATCCTTTCTCTTCCCTCCCTTGCAACAGAACTTTATAGTGATGGAGGTTGGTGAGAAAAATGAGTGTCTAGTACAGGGGTGGGTAATAAAATGACGGCAGTTCACCAAGTTTAGCCCTTGTTGGGCTGCTGCCACTATAGTTACCAGCACCTCTGCAGGTCCAGGCGATCGCAGCTCCTATTGGCCGGGAAAAGCGATCTGCGCCCAATGGGAGCTGTGATCCCCCCTACCTGTGGAGGTTCAGGTAAATAGGGCAGTGTGGCGGCTCCCTAAGGGCTAATCCTAGCATACTGGATCTGGCCCACTGGCCGGTATTTGCCTATATCTGGTCTAGTGTCACCTCCTGAATCCATCATTGTTTTGTTGTTGTTATTTCTTCTCCTAAATTTGGGGTTGAGTGGGAGTGAGTGTAATTGTTGTTCAACACAAAACAGAGCAGCAAAAGGAACAACATTTTCCTCAAGAAGGGTTGGTATTTCCTCAGGGAGGCACATTCCACAGCTTAAGAATAATGCTTTGCTTCAGTGACTTCAACTGAATCCCAAGAGTATGCCATGAGAAGTGTAACTGTTCTTTGAGGGTCTGGAAAGTTGTCACAACTTGATTTGACCTCATGTCTTGTCCTTAATGCCAAATCTTTTTGAAACACTTCCACTTGTCCACAACATAACTTCTCAGAATCAATTAAGAAAAAATTATATTTAAAGACTGGACAAAGAATTAAAGTACAGTAATAACATGTTCATATTTGTTCCCATATTGGCACTGAGACAAAGGAATCTCTTAGAAAAACTATTTGCTCTTTTCCCATGTGTCCATGCTGAATAACTGCAGAGTTGGGTATGCTGTCTTTTTTTCCTAACAGCTGTCTCATGCTTTAATAACTGGTTTGGCACTTATTATATTTTTTAATGCAAAGAGGAAATTGTCAGAGTTTGCAGCAGTAAAATGGCTCCTTTTTAACTTTCATTATTTTTCCCATAAAGTATTTATTTTGCCCCACACTCCCACTCCTCCTCCCACGAGTTTCTTGATAAAATTAGAATCTACTCGATAAGGATGTTGGCAAGACATGCAATGCAAGTAATGTGAACATTATCAGGGTAAACAGGACTTATATAACTTACTAATTACTGTTCTTTTATGTTAATATAAAGGAGCAAAGCTGTCTGATCAAAACCTAGCTTAACCTTTTAGATCGCAGTATAACTACTTGTAGGCAAGTTTATTTTAGTAAATTTTTCCTGCATTGTCCTAAAAGTGGTGATAGATTACTGTCTGCTTCATAGGAACATCACAGTTGCTTCTCCACACAGGACAATTGTCTGTCCAGTTAAATAGCCTGTCTCTAGCAATGACTTAGAGAACACTCATCAGAAGAAAACATCAAACATCATACATTGTTCTTAATTTTGCAATAATCTACTTGCTATTTATTTATTTATTTTAAATATTTTTACCCTGCCTCTCTACTTAAAATATTCGAGGCAGCTTACACATTTTTTTAAACACAATACAAATATATATAAAAATTTAAAATACGAGACCCCTGAGGGATATAAAACCCGCTAAAAAATATTGAGAAGGCCCTCTTCAGCATGAAAAGAAAACAAACACTTAACACAAAATTTTATAAGCATATAGCCCATCCTGCATTTGCAAATACCACAACTACCATCTCTCTAAGTATTAAATTTCCACATGCAAAGAAATGTGTGATGCTTTTACCAGGATATACAACAACATCAAGAGATGCTGTTTCAATTGGGCATATATGTTCCTGAATCACATAGATACCTTTGAAAGTCCCACCCTTTGTTGTCTAAGTATGGAATTAGGGGCCTAATTTTCAGCTCCTGTTTTTAAAAAAAATTTGATCTGTCTAAAATGTTCACAGTAATTTTGTTCATGTATTGAAAACATAACATTTCATTGTTAACACTGAGGCACTTTTGTTTTGAGATGACAGATTTTGTGCCACTGAGAGAGGTTATTTTTTTAAATTAAAATACAGTTTTAGCTCCTCATGCTGCAAAGATTCATATGCATATGTAGTTCCATTGAATTCAACAGGAGAATTCATAGGAAAAAAAATGAAATACCTGCTTGAGTGTTTGTAGGATCAGGACCAAAATTGTTTATATCTTTTACTTTAGCAATTTTTCAAAATTCAGATAAAATACCCTACCAGCAGCAGCACTTCAAAAAACAAAAGCAGTCAAGATTTGTAATTCAGTTTTTGGTCATTTTGAATTTAAATCTGTAATTACACATTTTTAAGTAAGTTTGTCAAAATTTTATAAACCAGTTATATTTGTTTTGCACCATTTCCTATTAAAAAATGAGGGACCTTAATGAAGATACAAAGGAAGCATCTCTTACAGTATGCTTCTCATTCGGCTTCTCATTCGGCTGTTTATTTAGATTTAGATAAAAAACCAATGATCCTAAAACTGCGCTCAGTACACACAATTCTGATTTCTCTCAAAAGCCCAATAGGATTTCAGCGTACATTTGGAGGTGGAGAGACTTGTGCTATTTCATACAGTAGGGAAGCCTGTTTCAGAGCTCATGACCCCTCATATATATAATAAAATAATGGACGTCAGAAATATGCATACAACATCCAGGATTTCATTCATGAGTTCATTTCTCTTCTCTGTTTCTGTATGACCTTTTAAGCTACCCAGAATGATGTTGGACTTGAGTGCCTTAAGTTCCTGCATTCAAAGACCTGTGTTATAGTGGAGCTGGTAGCACTATTTGTTGCTAAGCTTGCCCAACACTTCCCATTATAAGGCCTTGTTTTCAGTTCTGTTGCTTATAAAATATTCCATATTAGGGGTCTGCTTTAGGCTAGGTAGTTAGAGAATTTCTACCAAAATGGTCCAGTCATTTTTTATGGCAAGTTTAAGGAGAATGATGTTCGTCTGATGTTAAAATATCTATTCTGGTAATCTTTGAGAAGCTCTAGAGTTCCCATGCTTTGGAGTAGAGACTTGCAATTTGACAGGAGGGTGGCCTTTGTGTCAGCAATATGCTTTTTGTTATTCTCATTCAAATCTGCCCAAATGAAACCAAATTATAAGCCTTTGAAAAATAACTTTGTAGCTAAATTCACTGAAGATTCTGTCTACTCTGGGTATATTCCAGCCCAAGGCTGAGCAGGATTTTCCTTGCATTTGCAGCTGTAGTTGCTACTGCTCATGCTGGGTTTAGGTGTCTGAACTGAAAGCAGGGAGTTTATGCAGTGAGGAAAAATAGGGAAAAGCTGCCTGATTTGAGTTCAGGGGCATCAAGATCCAAATGTGCTGGCCGTCAGGGAAGATGATCAGGACAGGGAGTCTATGGGGTGCAGAAAAAAACTTAGACTGAAAGTTAAAGGCGTGGGGACACTGGGAGCTGTCAGAGGCTGGGACTGGCTGGGCAAGGAGACTCTGTGGCAAAGAGAGAAATTGAATGAAAGAGATTGGAAGCCAGCAAGTGGGAGGGAGACTGACATCAAATGGGGAGATGATGGGAATGAGACTGGCTGTTCAAGGAGATGGAGACTGAGAAGCAGTTGAGAGGGGGAAGAAGGTAAGTGGGGAGGGAGACAGATTTGATGAGGAGCCAGGACTGGCTATGCAAAATGCCTGGGACCAGAGCCAGGGTCAGGTAGGGAGATACTGATACAGAAAAAATTTCACGGAAAGGTAGATGAGGACTGGGAATTAGTGAGGAATGTGGGTGACTGGAGTCCTGGGTGTGTGTGGTGGGGCGGGGGGGGGGAGAGGGGGCGGAAATCAAGAGCCAGGGCAGGGATGAAATGGGACTAGGAATGATTTACACTTGGATCGAGGAATGAGGAGACCAAGGTGTGATTGGGTGAGGAAATGGGGGTAAAGAGCTAAGAGACATTATAGGGAAACTGTGAATGGTTTGTCAGTGAGAGTGGAACTGAGAGTGGGGGAACAGGCTAGGATGGGAGTCCACAGGAGTGAAACCAGGACTTGATGGGACTAGAATGAGAAGCCTGAGTGGGTGGAGACTGGGATTGACTAGATGAAGAAAGTAGGACTGGGGCAGGGAATCAGGGTGTGAAACAGACCAAGTCTGAGATACGACAGAGTGGAGTGGATTGGGCAGAAGAGATCATGCTTCATGGGAATGGACAGATGTGACATTTCCCTTCAGAGCTTGGAGTGGAACCCAAGATCTCAGAGTCTTAAAATTTCTCTGTAGTCAGCAAATATCTGTGAAACTCATTTGCACCCCCAGTCACATCCACCTTTAGAGTTGGTCCACATAAATGATGATAACCTACTGCAGCTATTGGTGAATCCTTTAGCTCAGTGTTTCCCAATTTTATTTGGCCATGGAACCCTTTTAAACTCGAAAGAATTTTGCGGAACTCCTAATAAGTCTTATATATGGAACTGAAAAAGTAGACCACAAATAAATAAGGATAATAACAAGCAACTGGTTTGACAACTGAAGCTTCGACTTTGTCCGATGAGGTGCTAGTATATTTGTATTCAGTCACCCACGTGATCCACGCTCCCTGAAAGTGAGTACTGGGATTTACAGTGGTATATAACAGGTGATTGTACCACTGACAGTGTGCACAGTGCTGAGTAGTGACATCATTGTCCCCACTCTCTGGCTAATCTGGCATTACACAAGGACACCTATTGTGGCAAACACAAATGAAAATTGTTTTCAATAAAATTCATACATGCTTAAATATTAATTATTATTTATTTTATCATAAAATGTTATTGTAATGGAATTTTCTGGCAGAACCCTTATTTTCACTTCGCGGAACCTGTATTAACTCAAGCAATGGAGTGACCCATGTAGGTGTCAAAATGATGCCGTGTGCTAGAATTGGATTTTTTCAGTTTGATTTTGTTTTAAATTTAGGAAATTATGGGCGCACACACTGTGATAAAAGCTTCAGAGGGGTAGCCGACTTAGTCTGTAACAGGAAAAACTTAAAAAACAGCAAATAGTCTAGTAGCACTTTAAAAACTAACAAAATATGTAGATGGTATCATGAGCTTTCATGGGCACAACCCACTTCTTCAGATGACCAGAGTGTTGGAAGTCCAGATCCAAGAATAGATAAGAGAAGTGGGGGGGGGGGGGGGAAGGAGAGAAGGAAAAGAAATCGGAAGGGGAGGAAGAAAAAAAGACAGTGAGTAGATAAGCTTCAGAGGGATAGCCAAGTGAGTCTATAAAAGGAAAAACTTAAAAAACAACAGTCCAGTAGCACCTTAAAGACTAAATAGTTACAAGAGGCTGATAAGAACCATTAGTTAGCACTTGGAAAGGAAGATGACCAACACCAGATTCAAACCATAGGCATAAGAATTAAACTTGTGAATGAAGTTAAGCTCCAATCCTTCTCTGTGTATTTGGCTTGTTGAATTGGTCTGAAACAAAACAGTGACTTTGGAGATCCATTAATGAGTGTCCAGGAAGATTAAAAAAGTGTTCTCCAGTAGATTAAAAGAAAATTACTAAAAATGCAAAACCAAAAAGTCAGAATTTAGGATTGTCAGAATTAATTTGACTGTCTTGCTAATGTGTATTATGATACAGTGTGTAAATTGTATTGATATTGGTGTGTAGTCTTTTACACACGGAGCTCATCAGTGAATCCTAATGACTACACGCATACACACAGAGGCAGCGAGGGGGATGGTGGGAGCCGGTGCCTGTGGGGAGCAGGCTTTTAAGCCAGCTCTCCTGCCGGGGGGCTCCTGCAGAGCTACCTGCCCCCCTCACTGCCTCCCACAAATGCCAGCTCTCCACAAGCACTGGATCTCTTGGAGCTGCCTCCCGTGCTCCCCACCCCCCCCCCCTTGTGCTGCTGCCTCTGATAAAGAGAGCAGTTCAGGGAATGAAGGGGGAGGTGGGATCCAGCTTTCAAACCAGCTCCCTGCACATACTGGCTCCTGCAGAGCCGCCTTACCCCCTCCCATGCTGCTGCCTCTGACAGAGAGGCAGAGGAGGAGGTGGGGTAGGTGGGAGCCACAGCTCATGGGGAATCAGCTTAAAAGCTGCTTCCCCCCCAGCACCTACTCCCGACCTCCACCCCCTGCATGTAAACATGTAACTGCGGAAAAATTCAGCAGTTATACGGTTACGAAAATAAATGTTTGCCAGCTTCTCTAGTAAATACATTATCTCATACTGTGCATACATGAGAAATCTGAACTTTCGTGGGTATGGTGTTCAACATAGATAACAGATTACACCTATCATTTCAGGTACAAACCTCAAGGATGCACTTGGAAAACATACATTTTGGTATGAATCCATTTTACATTTTTTCATTTAATACACTAGACCCTTTCTCTTGTTCATAATCTATCTATATATATGAATTTGTTTTCCTGTGGGATGACAGAGTGACATCACGTCACTCTGGTGTCCTGCAGGCTCTGCCCTCACGCAGCTTTCCTGCTCTAGACACTGTTCAGGGGCCAGCAAAGCCACCTGGCAGCCTGGCTTGGGCAGATTCTGCCTCCCTGCAGGAGGGCCAGGGGGCGGCAGCAGCAGCTCCTCGCTGTGCTTGGTGTCCAGACACTCCAGGACCCAGCAGGGAACCGATGCCTCGAGCAAGGGCCAGGAGTGCTTGGACCACCGCCTTCCTGGCGTTCCAGCTTTGACTTCCACCCCCACAAGATTAGCACATCAGCACTGCCTTCCTGCGTGGGGAGGTGGAATAGGAGAGAGCCCGAGTCTTGGGGCTTTCTCTCCCCCTCCCCCCACAAGATTAGTGCAGGAAGCTGGCGCTGGCACGCTAATCTTGTGGAGGTGAGAGGAGTCGAGGCTGGAGCATGGGGCAGGCAGCGGTCCAAGCACTTCTGGCCCTGGTTCTTGCCCCCACCGCCTCCTGGCCTGTCCGTGGCCCTCCTCCAGCAGCCGGAGGGGGACCGAGAAGCCAGAGCTGGCTGCAACTGGGGAGGGATGTGGGGAAGCCAAGAGCTGGTGGGGAGGCCAGAGCTGACTGTGACCATGGAGGTGATCGGGGGGGCTGAGGGGCCAGAGCTGTAATCAGCAGGGAGGTTGGGGCTGGCTGTGACTGAGAAGGGGCTGGGAGGCCAGGGTGGCCAGGGCTGGCTGCACCCATGGCGGGGGGAGCTAAGAGGCCAGGCCTGGTACAGCTCCCAGTACTCCCTTCCCCTCCTCTCTCTGGTGGCTGGGGGGGGCCGAGAGGCCTACCGTCTCCCCTCCCCAGCAGACAGGTCTGGTGTCGTTCCTGGCCCTCCCCTCCCCAGTGGCTGTGGGGCAGTGAGAAGCTGGATCTGGTGCTGCCCCGGCCCTCCCTATCGTCTGGAGGCAGAGCTGGGCTTACCTACCCTCAGGACTGGTGCAACCCCAGTGGCCAGAGAGGTGCGGGGGCCGAGAGGCCGGGGCTGGCGCGACCACTGGCCCGACTCTCCGTGGTAGCTGGAGAGGCTGGGGGGCCAAGAGGCTGGGGCTGGCATGACTGCAGGTCCTCTCTGGCAGCCCGGAAGGGTGGGGTGAGAGGGCGGGCCTGTGTACCCTCACAAACGGGAGTTGGCAAGCGTAGCAAGCAGGGGGCACCACATCCTCGTTTTTAAAGATAGCTAAGTGCTAAAGAGTATGCTAATGCCAAAGTGAAGTTGAGAATTTAAATACACAAAAATCAGGAAATTTGTAAGTTATGGCTCCCACAATAGTGTTAACTCAGCCACATTATAGTTCTAAGCATAAATGTATTCACGTGCAGAATAAAGTAGTACCAAATTAGATTGATAGTGTATGCAAGGGGATGAGTTATGATTACTGTGGGCACCATACATTAAAAGTTCTAGACTTCATTACGTTTAAACTTTCAACCTTAACATTTTATTAATATAAGGTTTTTTATTTTAAATCTATAATACAGAAATTTGAAATCTTAAAGCTGACATCCACACAGCTGGTTTCCAGTTAAACATTCATAACAATGAAAAATAAATCTTTTCTGTAATATTCTTGCAAGTTTCAGTAGTACTAAAATGCCATAAGAATAATGAATTTTTCTTGTTGACACAAAGCTTAAAAAGAAAATAATTTTAATGGAACCGACTGTAGAAAATGTTTTCTAATTTATTGCCTTGTTCATTGCATGTTAAAGAAGAAGCAGTGAATCATATAATTAAATATGACTGTAATGCTTCTCTGCTGTGGATTTCAAATTGTTACCCACTGGCATTTTAGTTAGTCTTTTTGAGGTAGGAGCTTTTCAAAAAACCTACCATTCTATAAAAAGAAAAATGTGACGGAGAATCATTTTTGCACAGTTTGATGCTAGTATTGGCTTGACTTTGACCCTACATTATTTATCTAGAATCACTCAGAGCTCAATCCTGTTCATTGATGAATTTTTCTGTGTAATATAGAAAGTGCACAAGTTAAAACAGGAACTGCTGTGTTTTGTGTTCTAAACAATAGCGTAAGACACCAGGTCTTTTCCGGTCTTTCTAAACATAAAGAACAGATAGAGCTACAAACTCTAACTAATAAGTTGAAGTCATTAGACCTTTATTTAATATAATAAATAACAATGATTAATAAGAGCATTATTTCCTTTTCTGTGCATTTTGAAGTTGTTTTTACTCTGAAAGAAAGAAATGGAAAGGTATGCTTTCATCTGTAAAAATACTGAGTGGTAGTAATTGGTTGAACTTGCAAGGAACCCAGTATTTAGAAATTTCTCTGGGTGTAACACCATAATTTCAGAATGCTATAGCTCATGAATTTAAGAATTTCAAGGATGATTCTAGACATCAATGGCCTGATTTTCATTAAAATTTGAAAAGCTAAGAGGGGGGAAAAAAGAGGACACATGAAGCCCATAGCATCTGGTTAGCAAAGCTATCTGCTTTAGCTGTCTCTGTTGTTGTCTGTCTAAGAACTGGTTGATGGCAGTCATTAACACATTTTGGCATAACTGAAATGAGAGGTATTATCTCTGTTGAGAGTTTTAAAATGGTGCCCTGAGAGAAAGAAATGGAAAATAAGAATGGCGGGGAAAATGGGGAAATTGCAGATGTGCACACAGTGATCCTGGCCTGGATGGGGTGGCGGCGAG
Organism: Pelochelys cantorii; assembly: GCA_032595735.1. Classification (NCBI taxonomy): domain Eukaryota; kingdom Metazoa; phylum Chordata; order Testudines; family Trionychidae; genus Pelochelys; species Pelochelys cantorii. The sequence continues at coordinate 144,257,663 of CM064328.1, read as the reverse complement.
AATGGGAAATCCTGGCAGGTGTGTTTCAGGGTGTACACAGCCCCTGGTTTGGAGAGATGGTGGGAACTGAGGTGCACACAGCCATTGTCATCCATGAGTGAAAGAATGAAGGAGGTGTCATGGACAGATGTAGGACATTCAGAACCCATGATGGAGAGGAGAACAAATTATCCTGGGATGAGGGAAAGTAAGAGCTTGGTGGCAAATATATTTGTGGGTCCATGTGGACAGTAGGTCAGCTGGGGGCAATAGGACATGGCACGACAGAAGGAGCTGTCCCCAGGGCATGGTGCCAGCCAGGAACAGTTGGGCATGGGGACATTGCGAGGGGAGTAAGTATGGGGATGGTAACTGAGGGCAGGTCTCTTGTGTGTGCCATGCTGTGCTGAGGACCTGTGGGGGAGGACAGGCTGGTGGTGGTGGGTTTCTGTGGGGTTGAGCTGGGGGTTCTGAGAGGGTTAGACTAGGGAATCCCAGATAAACGTGTGTGGGCAAGTCCTAGGAGTGAGGTGTGTGTGTTTCTCTCCATAGAGCCAGCTGAGGGCCTTGTCTCTGACTGAAGCAGCTGGGGCCAGCCTGTGGTGGGACCCAGTGCCAGGACTGGAGCTGTTGTTAAGGTCCCTTTTCAAGTATGGGGGTCTGCTGGTGTTAGCGGGGAAGCTACAGTTGATTCACATCCTCGTGGGATGGACTAAGGTCCTCACTACTCGGATCTATCACCGGTCGTAATATCAGTAGATTTTAGGCGCAGTCAATAAAAACTGGCAAGTGGTTAAAGTTAAACAACAGGACTATATTGTAGTGCAAATTTAAATAACATACATCGAATAACCATGGAGGGCAGTCCTCCTATGGTTACCCCAATAATAATTACCAGAGTCCTCGGCGCAAGCAGGACGATGGTGGTGATGCTGGTGACCTCAAGCCTCTGGCTGATTGAGAGCCTCGGGCGAGGAACAACCAGGAGTCCCTCGGTGACAAGGTCGTTGGTCAGGCGACCTCAGTCCTTAGGCTAATTTGAAGCCCTTGGAGAGGAACAGCCTGTGCGATCCCTTGAAGCGCTGAGGAAGATTTCGAAGACGGCCGATCTACCTTCCGCAGATGCATTTGGTCTTCGGTCCTCTTCCCGCTCTTCAGCTGCGGCTGGAGCAGACGATGGACGCTAGACTCTAATAATCCTATCCTATCTAACCTAAAAGAAAACCCTAATCTAATCACCGACGCACCCGTCGAACAGATGCGATGACGGCCGATAAGCGGAACCGCGACGCAGCCTGCCGAACAAGCACGACGACGAAAGCTAAACTACTCTAAAATACTAAACTAGCTAACTAAACCTAACACTACCTAAAAAGAAAGAAACAAAGCCTTCCGCCCTGTTTAATTCTTAAAGACTGTATTAGACCTCACACATTCTCTTGACCTAGGACTAAGATTAGGACCTCTCTCACTCTCTTACACTATACCTAACCCGACGCACATATACCCGACGCCACACCAACTGCTGCGTGGTACAGGCTTTTATAATATGGGCTCATGAATATTCATAATATTTCACTTTAAATCAATTGGCTCATTCAAAAATGCTAATTTACATAGCTTTACAATGATTGGCTAAGGAGAATCATAACAAGCGCATACATTATCTTTTAAATTCCAACAGGTAAGTTGGTGGATGTGACCTACGTGAGCTACGTGCCAAAACATTTTGTCATTATGGTAGTTTACAATGATTGACGACCTCATTGATTGACATTTGATCTCAATTCATTCTAATGCTCTTCTTTCTGTTTTCTTTACATAAGATGTCCAGATAACGTATGAACTCAGGCTTTACATTTTCCATATTTGCTCTTATTAAAATACAATAATAGTAATAATAACAATAATAATAATAATAATAATAATCAAGACATTTTCATATACATAAAATTCTGCGTACACTGGCAACTTGGCACCATGGTAAACCTGGTACTACAGAAAGTGTGACACACAGCTACTGGCATGGGCCCAGCCTTGTTGGGAAAATGAGGACTCTGCCACACAGGAGAATGGAAGAGGAGCCGTTGAGGTTAGGGATACCTCTGGGTAAAGGAAGTAGGAGTGAGGACTCAGATCCTTTTGCTAACTCATTTCATCAGAGTAGTGTAAAACCCAGGAAATTTCCCCACAAAGACAGGACTGTTCCCCCGCTTATACGTACACAAGAATAGTTATCAATGTTCTGCTGTCAAACTGGGAGGACATATCTAGTCAGGTCTCATTCCTGGGTCTGATACTAGTCAATATTTTCATTAATGACTTGGATATGAGAGTGGTGTGTGTGCTTTTAAAATTTCCAGATGATACCAAGCTAGGAATGGTTGCAAGAATTTTGGAGGGCAGAACTAGAATTCGAAATGACACTGAGAAATTGGAGAATTGGTCTGAATTTTAAAAAATCAAATTCATTGAAGGCTTGTGCAACATAGTTCACTTAAGAAGGAAAAATCAAATGCACAACTACAAAATGAGGAACAACTGGCTAGCTCAATGGTCACTGTTACGCCCCTATGGGTAACAACACTAGGGAACTAGGGAACACCTGATTAGCCTAATTAATTATAATACTAATAACTTACAGAGGCAGGTGCGACACCGAATGCCGTATCTGTTCACCGGTTAAAGATTGCCTTTACCCAAAGAGTGGTGCATGAAATAAATACTTAACAATTTAGGTAAGTTTTATAACAACAGGACTATATTAAGCTAAATCTCAGAATTTACAAAACAGGGGGAAGTCCCCTCTTAAGATAAACAATTATATTACCAGAGTCTCACGACGCAACGCCGATGGATGGGTTGCTGGCGACTTCAATCCTTTGGCTCTTTCAAGCCTTAGGAGAGGAACAGCCAGGAGTCCCTCGTCGGTAGACCGAAGATGGCGACCTGCAACCTTCGGGCTAATTGAAAGCCTTCAGGGAGGAACAGCCAAAGCGATCCCTCGACGGATGTTTGAGATCGAAGACGGTTGATTCACCTTCCGTGAGTCTCTGGTCTCCGTCCTTCTTCTTGCTCTTCGGAGCAACGGGAACTGGCAATGGACGCTAGACTCTGTATCTATCCTACGCCTAATCTATCCTAAAATAAAACCCTATCTAGTTCCCGACGTACCCGTCGAACAGACACGACGACGGCCGATAAGCGGGTCCGCGACGCAACCTGACGAACAAGCACGATGACGGGATCTAAACTATACTAAAATCTAAACTAAGTAACTAACCTACGCTAACCTTAAAAGAAGGGAGGATAAACCTTCTGTTTATCTCCGCATCTAAAGACTATTAGACCTCTCTCATTCCAAAATACCCAGGACTAAGATTCTAGACCTCATTCACACCCTCCTAACCTAGAACCATACACAAGCCCGACGCCCCGACGCAACACTTGAAACGGGCGTTGCAAAGACTTATAAAGTGAGGCTAATGAATATTCATGGGCTTTGGATCTTTCCGCTGATTGGTGTACCAGAATGCTTATTTGAATAAGTTCAAAATGACTGGCTGTTACCTTTTTGGAATTCCATATTCATGAGGAACTGTAACTTCTCATGAATATGTTTGGGTTTTCAAATTTCCACAGTCAGTTTGGCTTACGTGCGAACTCACCTTGCAATTATGGTTTCTACAATGATTGACAGCTCTATGTCTAAGGTGCTAGCATAAGCATTCTGGCATTTTACACAAATCAATAGCACATCACAACATTTTGCTTACAAGATATACATAGTTGCATCTTTCAGACAACACATTTCGCCTATAATATATACATAATTGCAACTTACAGACAACAGATGATACATTATTTGTAACATCACTGCTGGGGAGGGACACAAGGGGGGTGCCAGCCATGTGACCACCACCTTACGTGACTCCTCTCCACACCATCCACACCACTTTTTCCTACCTCCTGCCTCACCCCCCACTCCATCCAAGGCCCTGCCTTTTCCCATTGCTGCCCCCAGTCTACACCTTCCATCAAGCCCCCTCCCTCGATCAATGTGGCTCCAGGGGACTAGCAGGGGTTGGGCCCTCCCACCATGGTCACCAGTAGTGGGAAGTGGAGCAACCTGGCCCCAGCCTGCTCTACTCCCCCAGCTCCCAACGTGTTACTCTGCTTCCTGCTGCCAATGAGTGTGGGGACCGGTTCCTCCTCCTTCCCCCAAACCCCTCCCCTAAGCAAAGCAGCTGGAAGTTGGGGAAGTGTAATGTGTTGGGGCTGAATTGCTCTGCTTCCCTCTGTGGCCAGTGAGTGTGGGGGCAGGCTTGACCCTTACTGTTGGCACCATCCCCCCACAAGTTCCCCAGGCTACCCTGGGGCCTGTAGGGCCTTCCAAAGTGTGGGGCCCCAGGGAGTTGGATGAACCTTCCTATGGAGGATGACACTACCTGCCAGCTGCTGGCCTCTTGTCTCCTCGCCCCAACATTTGGGAGGGGCATGTGACCCTTCCTCCACCCCTCTCCCTCATGCATCGCCCCAGGCTAGCTAGTACTATTAACAAAAAAAGGATCTGCGTGTTATAGTGGATCACAAATTGAATAGCAACAATGCAGTGCAGCTGTGAAAACTGCAAATATCTGAGTTTATGAACAGGAGAGTCATATGCAAGTCACAGGAGGTACTTGTCCCACTCTTCTGAACACTGGTGATACCTCAGCTCAAGGTCTTTGTTCAGTTCTGGTCACCTCACTTAGGAAAGACATGGACAAACTGGAGAAAGTCCATAAGAGAATAACAAAAATGACAAAAGGTTTTGAAAACCTGACCTCTAAGGTCAAATTTAAAAAAACTGGCATGTTTATTCTTGAGAAAAGAAGACTGAATGTGGACCTGCTACTGCTTTTCAAATACGTTAAAGGCTGTTATAAAGAGGATAGCAATTGATGGTTCTCCTTTGTTCACTGACAGTAGAAGTAATTGTCTTAATCTGCAGCAAAGGAGATTTAGGATAGATATTAGGGGAAACTTTCTAAGTATGAGGATAGTTAAGTTCTGGAATGGACTCGTGTGAAGATTGTGGAATCCCGCCATTGTTTTTAAAAACAAGTTGGACAGAGCCCCTGTCAGATGGTCTAGGTTTACTGGGTTCTTCCACAGTGCAATTGGGTGAATTTGATGACTTCTGGATGTTTCTTCTGGCCGTATATTTCTATGATTCTGTGACAATCAGCTATATTTTTTAAAATATGGCATTTCTCCACAGATTTTCCAATTAACCTCCCATCTTTCTAGTGGCATATAGTATTTTATGAAACATCCTGATGGATATGAATGCATCTTTGGAGTGAGATTATTTTAAATATATATCCCACTGAAAATAAACCAGTTTAGTTTACCAATGAGAAATTTTTTTATCTTATTTTAACAAGTGAGTATTTAATCTGTTGTTTGGTGTGCAAGCTCCACAACAGTTTCACAGCTATAACAGTAAATCAGTGTGGCATCAGTGTGTATGCATCCTCTTTTTGTCTTGTACATCCCTGTGTTGCTTTTAGCGTCTCATGAAAGGGTGTGATTCTTTGAGCACCTTCTGAACAGTACACAGTCTCTTTCCACTCCCAGTGAAGCCAGTTCTGTTTGAGGGTGGCTCAGCAACTTCCTTTATCAGCAGCACCTCAGAGAATTGAGGGATTTATTGTAAACGCAAAATGACATACACATACCAGTCACAAAGTTGAAGGTGATCATTTTTGAGGGATGGAAATTTCTTGTGAAATACACATAAAAATCCTTAAAGATTTGTATTATAATGAAGCGGCAAATAAATTTCATTTTGGGGTTGGAACTAAGGATGTTAAATTGCAGTTACTGAGGTAATCGATACAATTTGTATCGACTATACAATTAGTCGATAGGACCGCTCTGTAGAGCCACAGCAGGGGTAGCTTCAGGAGCCACCTGCGCTGTAGCTCTGCCTTTTAAATGTAGTAAGAGCTGCCAGGCTCTTACCACATTTAAAATGCAGAGGTGGAGAGCAGTCCTGGCTCGCGCTGAGTCCAGCAGCCCTGTTCATGGCAGACAGCCCTATGTGTCACGAACAGGGGCTGCTGCCAGAGGCCTGCGGGGACCCCTGTGGACAGGGGCTGCTTCGCAGCAGCCGCCCCCATCCCGCCCTGCTGACTCTGATAGAGCAGTGTTTCTCATCCAGTGGTACAAGTACCCTTAGGGGTACTCGAGAGAAGTCTGGGGGGTACATCAACACAACTGAAATTTGGAAAAACTGAATTTTTGTTTTAAGTTTTACAGTGCTTCATTATTTTTGTACTTTTTACACCCCAAAATTTCATCGCCCACCCAGCTACAATTAAGTTGTTTAAACAAATGTGTTGCAATGGTAGAAAAAAAAATGTGTCTGAAAACTGTAGGTACTGGGGGGTACTTATATATATATATTTTTAAAAGGGGGTGCTTATAATTTTTTTTGAAAAAGGGGTACTTTATAAAAAAAAGTTGAGAAACACTGTGATAGAGGCAGTGTTGGAGGGGGGAGGCGGTGGCATCCTGGAGATGGTGCTGGGGGAAACTGGCTTTTAAGCTGTCTTGCCCAGCACCAGCTTGTGTGCCCCTTCCCTTGCTGCCGCTCTGCTTTTGCTGTATTTCAAAGGCTGAAGCACTGCAGTAGGAACCAGTGGGGCACTTTCAAAGCACTGCAGGAGGAACCAGTGCAGAGGTGGAAAGTAACTAAGTAGAAATACTTAGTTACACTACTCAAGTACATTTTTTCAGTATTTGTACTTTACTCAAGTAATTTATTTTTGTGATACTTTGACTTTTACTCAAGTAGCTTTTTTTGAAAATATTGTACTTTTTACTCCACTACAATTTCAGGAAGTGCTTAATTACTCACCTCTTTCATCACCCCACTGACACTTGTGCAAGCCAGCATTCTGATTTGCTAAAACACAGCCACATGCATTTGGGTGGCTAGGTACCATATTTGAATCCCTGGATTTCATACTTGAGGTCTGCTTAAAACTGCATGCCCTGACTTCAAAGGCAGCTAGCTCTTAACTGCAATAGAGTTTGAGCACTTGCAGCTTTGTCTTTGGGGCAGGGAGTTTGTCATAAAAAAAAAGGGAGGTGGGTGATTAAGAATAACAAAAGACTGGTCATTCAAGTAATTAAGGGACCCTTAGATCATCATGAAAACATTGCCAGCTACTTAAAGCTGGGGGGTGGGGAAGAGTAGCAATAAGTGTTGTGCTGCTGGGATTTGTATTTGGACCAGTACTGTTAAACTTGTAAATGTTCTTGAAAAGGAGGTAAATAGTGAGATGGCAAAATTTGCAGATACTACAAAATTATTTAAAATAGTTAAGTCCAAAGCAGACTGCAAAAAGTTATAAAGGGATCTCACAATACTAGGTAATTGGGCAACACAATAGCAGATGAAATTCAGTGTTGATAAGTGCAAAATATTGCAAATGGAAAAGTATAATCCCAACTATGCACACAAAAATGAGGGGATCTAAAATAGCTGTTACCATTCAAGAAAGAGATCTTGGAATTATTGTGGATAGTTCCCTGAAAATATCTGCTCAATGTGCAGTGCAGTCTAAAAATTAAAAAGCTAACAATATTGGGAATCATTAGGAAATGAATAGGTAAGACAGAAAATATCATATTGCCTCTATATAAAGTCATGTTAGCCCGCGTCTGGGGTGCAGATCCGCTTCTAAAAAAAATCTGTATTGGATTTGGAAAAGGTATAGAAAGGGCAACTAAATGATTAGGGGTAAAGAACAGCATCCATATTAGGAGAGATTAACAAGACTGGGACTTTTCAGCTTGAAAAAGAAATGACTAAAGGGTGGGGGGATAATACACACACATGTAAACATATATGTATATACACACACACATGCAAGTGTGTGTGTGTGTGTGTGTGTGTGAGAGAGAGAGAGATAGAATGGTGCTCTACAATAACTCGGGTGGTTAACCATAGACTTCCATAGGACGGCTACTTTTTACTTCCGGATACTCAAGTACAATTAAGATGGGATACTTTTGTACTTTTACTCAAGTAGTTTTCCAGAAGGATACTTTGACTTTTACTTCGTTACATTTATTTCAAAGTAGCAGTACTTTTACTCAAGTCACTTTTTTGGGTACTTTTTCCGCCTCTGAACCAGTGTGAGTAGAGACTGCTGTTTCCCTGCTGTGCCTCTGCCTCCTCTGCCCCCCATGGAGATGGTGCTGGGGGGAGCGAGCTTTTAAGCTGGCTCCCCCCAGCACTGGCTCCTTCTCCCTCTCTTCCTCTCCCCTCCCCCCCCGCCTCTGATAGAGGCAGCAAGTGGGGTGGAAGCGACTAGTCAAGTGAGTGGGGTGGAAGCGACTAGTTGGGACATAACACTAAGAAAGATCAAAGATCATCTTCATTTATACAGAAGTGTTTGGGGAAAAGAGAAAAAAAGGAAATTCTTACCGAAGTATTATGTTTCTGGAAATTAGTAAATAGGAACTATTACTGATGGTGGTGTGATGAACTTTGTATTAACACTTCAGTTTATCTTTCTGTCTAAACATCAACAGTAAGGTGACATTTTAATTAACGTTACTGAGACCCCTTTAAGATATGTACAGCCCAGATAAATTAGTTATCTTTTAGCATGTCAAAATGATAGATTGTACTCCAAATTAAAAAGGCAATACAGGTTGGACGTCCCTTGTCCGGCACCCTTGGGACCTGACCAGTCCTCATTGAGTGGATTTGCCCTCCCAGCATGGCCCGTGTTGAACTCCTGATGCCTGCTAGGGCTCCAGCCATGGCTCCCCAGGCTGGATCTCCCTAGCTGGCACTGCTGGACTCTGAGTGCTGGGGCCAGAGCTCTACAACCACTGCCAGACCCCGAGCTCCATGGCCAGGGCCAGAGCTCCGCAGCCACTGCTAGACCCCAAGCTCCGCAACTGCTGCTGGACCCAAGCGCCACACTGGGAACTGGGGCTCCCTGGCTACAGCCAGGAACAGTGCTCCATGGCTGCTGCTGACCCCTGCTACCTCCCAGCCACAGGGAGCAGAACTCTTCACTGCCCCACCCGCCCCTCTGGGTCCCCCACACATAGGGCTCCTAGCTGAGTCACTGGCCCCCTACCTCATTCCTGCCCCACAGCCTGATCTCCCTATTCCTGGGCTTGTGGTCCAGGAACATCCCTGGTCCTGATGGACCAGGGATGGACCAGGGATGTTGCTGGACCAAAGAGTCCCAGTTAAGGGAGGTACAACCTGTACTATTAGTTAAACCTAATACTGGATATGCTATTAATGAATTTATTCAGTTTCTCTGTTTGATGTAGGAAAAGAGATGACCACTAGAGGATATATTAATTGGCTGTTGTTTCTAAGTTATTTGCTAGGCGATTTTCTTCATTTTAGCACTAACTTCTAACTCTCATGAAGTTATTTTTAGAATCTCATGTAGCGATTGAGCTTATTATATTATTTAGTTCTACAATCTGGGATTGGTTGATGTCACTAATAGTTTCTCAAAATATCAATGCTGCATCTCTAGAGATTTTCCTTTTTAAATTTTTTTGTCATTCACATTGTTTGGGAAGTGTCTCTCTAAGGTATTAATTTGTTACTTAATATTTTTTATTTAAAAAAATATTACAGTTGGTGCATTATTCAGGGTCCCCTCTGTGGTTTTGATATGTGAAAAGGTGCTAACTTTGACTATGAAACACGCAGAGAATGCTTAGTGGAAAAATGTATTCAGGCATATCCTGTTCGATTTCTCTTGAGAAATTCATATGTGTGTTCAGAGAGAAAAAACTACTATATATTGTTGAATTATTATCTTGTTTCCTCATAAAACAGAACGACTGAAGGAAAGGTGGTGGTGGTGGGGAGACTGCGTACTGATGACAGGCTCATTGCGGTTCTTTTCTAATAATTTACATAAGCTCTTCATACATTTTTGTTTCTTTAAATTAAAGGAAAAAGAATTCTGAGGTGGCTGCAGCATTGACAGGCAGGGTCCTTCTACGTTTTTCAGAATTTCAGGAAGATTGAGTGTCTCTACTTTTGATTACTTTAGTCTCGACAGTCTCTCCCGTTTTAGCTCTGTCATCTGGCTTGTCAACTAGTAAACTCTCATAAAAAGAAAGAGTTCATCACTTCACAGACAAACAGCTAGCTGGGAATAAACAATCATAAAAAGAGAGTCTTTTTCAAGGCCATCTGAGAGGTAGGAACCAGCTGTTTCCCACCAGTAAAAGTATATTCTGATTTGATGCTGCCGTACCATAATTATGCTCCTCCATCATACTAGAGCTGAGTATTCATCACTAAAATATTTCCTGATATGGGAAATGATTGATGTATCTAGAAAAATGATCAGATCTCAATGGTGATAAACCAACAGATCCATCATATTCAAGGATTTTCATCATTCAGCTGAAAAATATCTTTATTTGATGGTATTTCCAGAACACCCATCATTGCCTTAGCATCTAAGCCCCAATATAATATATGTGTTGCTGTGACCTGCTGTATTTCATATAGAGAGAGATATGTAGGAGTTCCATGTCTGACTCAAAGTCCTGTTTTCTCTTGGCCTGAGATCAGTCTCAAGTTCTCATAAGTGACCATAGCATTTTTTTTTCTTTTTAACATTTTCCTTCTCACCGAGACGGTGGCTCCAGAGTTGCTGAATGGATCAACTGAGAGGGTTCTAAATATTTAGTGGCAATTCTCTGTGAAATTCTGTACCTTGGGGGAGTGCCCTGTCACCTCCATATTCCTCATTTTTATATCATCATGATCTTGCATATAAAACGTGCCTGGTAAGATATCAGGGGAAAGGTTATGATCTGCTGAAATTCATTTCTCTATCTGTATATATATGATTATCAATGCATATGAAAATACGTGAACGTGTATTATAGTTGTCTCTAAAACATGCTGTAAACAGATATTCACTTCCCTGACACATCAACAAGAAGAGTAGCCAACGTTCAGGTGGGTGTCAGTGGCCATTAACCAGCAAGGGAGCTACAGTGCTATGACTCACCTGTATGAGGTGACACTAGGGGAATTGTTCAACTTTTCATGGAAACTTAACAGTGCTCTCAGACATGCCTGGACTTGTACTTCCCAATCTTATGGACTGAGGTTATGAAAACCAAAGAGACCCATGCTTTTCTCTTGCCCCACCATGCATCAAACAACAAGAACACACTGAGGAATCCAAAAGAGGGGTCAGGCTCAGATTTCAAGGGTGAAATCTGGGTACTATTGGCTGCAATATCTAGTGTGGTGGAAAAAACCCTGTTTGGTCTAGTTGTTGCCAAGTTTAATAGGTTTGGGTATGTCTACACTAGCTCGTTAGTTCGAGCTAGGTAGGGTAATGAGGGCAAGCGGAGTTGCAAATGAAGCCCAGGATTTAAATATCCCGGGCTTCATTTGCATGTTCCCGGGTGCCGCCATTTTTAAATCCCCCTTAGTCCGAACGCCGTGCCCACGGCTCCACGCAGCACGGACTAGGTAGTTCGAATTAAAGATCCTAATTCGAACTACCGTTACTCCACGAGGAGCCGCGGGCACGGAGTTCGGACTAAGGGGGATTTAAAAATGGCGGCGCCCGGGAACATGCAAATGAAGCCCGGGATATTTAAATCCCGGGCTTCATTTGCAACTCTGCTTGCCTTCATTACCCTACCTAGCTCGAACTAATGAGCTAGTGTAGACATACCCTCAGAGAGTTAAAACTGACTTTTTGCTATTACTACTTCAAATCTATCCATTTTAGTCAGTAAGCTTCTTTTATTGTTTATCTTTCCCAGTGAGTCTGGGTGAAGTGTGTGACAGATCAGCTCAGATTTTACAAAAGCTGGTGTATGTCCACTTTCCATTGTTGAAGTGGTGAACCAGTTTATAAATTAGGTGATATATCCTTGGGGTACAGTGCTGGGAGAGGGGGGATTTGGCTCTAGTGCCTTACTGGAGTAATTCATGAGTGGCTCAGGGAGCATTCATGCCATCTGGCAGTTGTGCTGAGTGATAACATTGACTAGTGGGTTTGCAGCTGATCACTAGCAAGGCGTTGTGAGAGAGACCCCAGGCGGGGGAGAGTTCAGGGGGCACAGAAATCCATGATCCCAGGTTGCACCCCAGGGCAACCATCACACTTTCCATTCCGGAAAATGAGTTATCACCTTTATGAACAGGTTGTATGACCTAGTCCCTAGCTCAGAGAAGGGCAAAATGCAGCCCACAGGCTGAATCTGGCCAAGCCACCAGATCCAGCCTGTGGACTGCCCTGCTAGTACCCTCAGGCACAGAACACCCCACACTACTTAAAGCAGCTGGCTGCTCCCTTTGGTTCTCTGCTCCAGGAGAAAGGGGAGGCTTTGCGCACTGCCCTCACCCCCAGCCCAATCACTCAGCTCCTATTGGCTGAAATCAGCCAACAGGAGCTGAGAGATTGGGCTGGGGGCAGGGGCAGCCTGTGAAGTCTCCTCCTATCTCTGGCTCCCGGAGCAGCAGCCGTTTTGAGCAGCATGGGGCTGTGACAGGCAGGACACTTGCTTCGGGGTCCTGCAGGGCTGCTGGCTGGAAGCTGCTTAGATAAGAGCCTCCCAGTCAGAGCCTGCCTCTGACAGACCACCCCCTCCTGCACCCCAACTTCCTCCTAGACCCTGCATCCCCTCCCCTGGGCTGGAATCCTTTCCTGCATACACACCCCCTCCTGGACCTTACACCCCAATCCTCTGTCCCAGATCACAATCTTCTCCTTCACCCAAACTTCCTCTGAGACTCCACACCCTGTCCTGTACCCCAGTCACCTGCACTGAGCTCCCTTCTGCACCCAGCCTCCGTCCCAGACCCCACTCTCCCTCCACAGAAAAGTGGGGCCTTTGACCACTTACCAAAATCTTGGAGTGGGAAGCCCTCAAAAATTATTGCGCACTCCTGCCCTAGCTGCTCGAAATACCTCCACATCAGGTCACTTCTAGAAAATCTACTACAGGTTGAACCTCTAGTCCAGCAAAATCCGTGGTCCGGCATGATTTTAGTTAGACTGATGAATCATGGGTGTGGGCAAGTTTCCCACAGTCCCATAAAGTTTGTTTACAGCCACTAGTTCTGGCTCTCAGTGTTCTGTACTGTCATCTCTCTATATATAAAAAAAGCTTTTCCTATGGGACAACAGAATGACGTCATCCCTGTCACTGTGCGTCCCACAGGAATAAGTCCCATCTACACCCAACAGCAGCTGTGGGAAAACCCAGTGCGACTCAGGCCTGGCCGCTCCCAGCGGCCTGGCTTGCAGTGCACCCTATCCCTGCCCATGGGGGTTGGAGCCAGGCCTGGCTCATGCTGCTGCGCAGTCTGTCCCTGTTCTTGGGGGGTTAGGATTAGGCTGTAGTGTGGGGTGAAGAAGAGGGAGCCCTGGCTGGCAGAGTGGGGGGAGGGAGAAGGGGCCCTGGCTGGCAAGGGAGAAGGAGCGGCTGGTGGAGGTGCATGGGGGACAGGAGAGAGAAGAGGGGCATTGGCTTGCATGGTGGGGACAGGAAGGGGGAGGGAGAAGGGGCCCAGGCTTGCACAGCTGCAGCCCAACCCTCCCCAGTTGCCAGGGAGAGAGCCAGGGTTGCTTACCCCCCACGTGGGAGAGGGGTTGGTGAGTGTAGTGAGCAGAGGGCGCAGTCCCCTAGTTTAGCTTTTATTTACCTCTAAATGTCTTCTAAGACCCCAGTAAGCAGTGGAAGTGTTGGTAATGCAGCTAGGCAATATTGACCTCTCATGGTTTGGCAAATTCTCCAGTTCAGCAGGGGTCATTCTGAGGGTGCCAGAATAAAGAGGTTCAACCTGTATTTAAAAGCACTTAAGCTGTGATATAATAGAATAACATTTTAAACTTTTATTTTGCTCTGCATTACCACAGGTTTTGTTATTTTAATGAATGATATCTGGGAATCAGCAATTAGCCATATTAGTACCCCATAAAATATACAGTTAATTGTGGATCAGAATAATTAGATCCATAGATGAAATGTTGTTTCAATTTCATAGTAATGAAGAGGTTGACAATGCAGTTTTTGCCCGCTCTGAGAGAAATCTTCAAACGATCTTGAATGTGTTTGCTGATGCCTACGCATGTCTTGGTCTTACCCTCAACATCAAGAAGACCAAAGTGCTCCATCAGCCCTCTCCAAATGAGGTACCATATGCTCCATCTATTAAAATCAATGGAGAGCCACTGGAGAGTGTCGGTCATTTTCTCTGCCTTGGAAGTTATCTTTCATCCAAGGCATATATTGATGTAGAAATCCCAACATCATCTGAGCTATGCCAGTGCAGTCTTTGCATGTTTACAAAACAAGGTTTTTGAATATCATGACATTCGAACATACGCCAAAATTCTTGTCTGTCAAACTGTCATTCTCCCAACACTATTGTATGGGTCTGAAACCTGGACAGCCTATGGACATCACTTAAAAGTCCTTGAGAGGTATCAACAACGCTCCCTCTGCAAGATCTTGAAGATCAGATGGGAAGATAGATGCACTAACATCAGTGTTCTAGAAAAGGCAAAGACCACCGGTAGCGAGACAGTGGTCATCTGTCAGCAACTTCTCTGGACTGGTCACATTATTCAGGTGCCAGACCATGGCCTTCCAAAACAGGTCCTGTTTTCTCAGCTGAAAGAAGGATACCATAATGTGGGAGGATAGCGGAAGTGTTATAAGGACTTGCTAAAGAATAACGTAAAGAAGTGCAACATTGATGCACTTGGAAGACACTCACCTAGGATTGCTCAAAATGGAGAAAAGTCCTACACAATGGCTTCCTGCATTTTGAATTTGCCCACCGACTAGCTGAGGAGGAGAGAAGGTGCAGGAGAAAGGTGAGACTGGCTTCTAGTTGGGTCAACAGCCTCCTTCTGTACCTGGAAACATCTGTTTTCACTGTAACAGAACTTGTGGTTCAAGGATTGGCCTTATCAGCAACCTAAGGGTCCACAACTCCCATGGAAGATGATCATACTCAGCAACGAGTGATCACCCATCAATGGAGTGGTTGCCTAGAAAGCTGCATTAAAAGTAAAACCCACATTTTGAAAATAAAGAAGGGTATCTTGCAGGAGAAAACTATAATGAAACCCAGAACAGTTGAAAAGGGTATGATAAATTCTGAAGAGAGTTTTCCATTTTCTGTCCCTTTCAAAATTCTAGTTATATACACTATTAGTAATCTATATAAAATAATAAGAGATATCCTGCTGGTATGGAACTATTACTAACATGCTATTTTAAATAAATTTTTACTTCAAAGATTGAGGACTTCTCAGTAAAAACCTGTTGCACTGTTTCCAACTAAATAAATGAGACCTACTATTCAACTTTGAATTGTTCAAACTGGAATTTCTGAAAAGTAGAATAAAAACACCAGTAGAGAGGGAGACAGATTTTTTTTCGATTTAGAAATCAAATATACCCATATCAAATTGGAATACTGTAATTATCATATTATTTATATCTAGTTTTTTATCATATTATTTATTTCATTTTATTCTTTTACTAGTATCAGTAGCAGGGGATGGAATAGATTAAAATCTTGTGTCAGTTTTTTGCAATATAATGAACACAAATAGTTTCTGACCAGTAATAGCTTTTGGTTTTATGACTATTGTAGGCTGCTGTCCCCTCTTTATCTTGATGGCCTTTTGCGGTAGTACCCAAAACCTCATTGTTAGCTATCACACATTCAGTTGCAGATTTTAATTCATAATGGATCTTGGACTGCTTTTTCTGAATTATATAATCTCACTGTGTGCTATAACACTTAATAAGAAGCAGCCAAGAACTAGCTGGTTGGTCCAAGCAAAGTTTCAGTCTAGTAAATTGATGGTTGCCTGAAAAGATTGGGAACCTTTGTAATAAAATATGTTGAGCTCTGTGCTTAGTCTAATTTGTTAGAGTGAACAAATGCAAACTCTGATTCTTGTAAACAGATCAGGAATAAACAAGGGAGGAGAGAGACTTTTTGTTTGTTTCTGTTTGCTTACTCAGTTTTGTTATCTGTAACCGTGTAAACTTTGAAGGTGCTAATTGTATTTGGGCCTTGTGCTTAGAATTTACTTTCATAGTAAAGGGTCTAGAGAGCTTTAGAGGAGCAGCTAACTCCATGTGAATAATACTGAATAATACTGTAAATTTAAGTAAATTGAGTTCTGGGATAGATTATAGGAAATAAACATAGACTATGGTGACCTTAAAATTCAGGGCTGTTAAACTAAAGTTACATGAAGCCCACATGAGCTTCATTATGCTTTGTATTGGGCACTATATGCTGTATTTCTTTTTTGGCTTTTATAGTTGACAGAATTTTACATTATATGCCCAGTAGAATTGGAACACTAGGCAGCTCTGCTCAATGTGAGATTTTTTTCCACTGGGAAAGAGTGAGGTGGTATTTCTTCTTTTCCCAGAATTGTTTTGGAAGGTGTTTTTCCTTCATCCTGTTACTTTGGCCCCTCAGAAAAGATGCCCAACTGTCAGAGATGGTACCAGAGTAGAGTTGTATTGTAAGTAGTCTGCACTGAAAGTTATCCTTGAATATTTCCATTCTCACTCCCCCAGCTTGTACTAACTTGTTCCTGTCTATTAGATCATTTGTTTTCTTCCTCTGGTGCCTTTTCACTGGAATAAGGATACCAGTGACTTTCAATCATCTCAGACACATTATCAAAATATAACTTAAGTTTTTTTACTCCAGGTTTGAACTCTTTGTCTGTGGCATCACTCTGGTGCAGTTTATTAACTTAAAATATTGATTGGCTTTTGTCTAAGACATTTGGTTTACAGTGTTTACTCTTGTTCCTCCCACTTACTGTTATAAAAATCATTGATAATGACCTCTCTTGACTCAATTATTGTAAAACTCTGTCAGTGGTAACTTAATTTTTGTAATTTTCTTTTTAAAACCAGAGTTTTTTAATTTATCAGGTTAGGCTTGAAAATAATGCAGATGATGAACAGTTTTGTCTGTATAATTTAATTTGTACAGAATTATGGCTTAATGTACTGCATCCTGATGGAACCTAAAAAGCGCTCTTATTCTCATTTGAAATCCCCGCCCTAGATCAGTTTGTTTCAGCTACCGTCCTTCTCTCTGTAGAGGACTGGATAGGCTATCTTTCATATCTCTTCAAATTACTTCAGATATATTTTTGGAAATGCTCATGTAGAGATTTACATCTTCTCAAGGACTAAACATGATGTCTCTGTGGCAGTCTTAGTCTTCAGTGCAAGACAAAATAAACCCAAATATCTTGCATTATAGCGTAGGACACAACTATTAGGCCATCAGATCAAACAGGTATTTTTGCTTACCCCGGGTTGCCTTGCTGAGGGGCCCTACTAAATCTATCACCAACCTCTGGAAAGGCTTCTCTATGATGGGCAGGACCCCCAAAGCAACTCTCTTCCTATCTTAGGCTTTCCCCGCCCTCTGGCAGGAGTTACAAGACCGGCAGTACCGCTACATAGCCATGAAGATCCCCGGCCAGTAAAAATTCTGCAGCAGCCTCAACTGGGTGCGCCAGATCCCCATGTGCCCCGAGAATGGGACTTCATCAGTCAGGTGCAGCAGCCTGTGGTGCTACTTTTGGGGAACCACCAGCTGCCACTGGACCTCCCATGACTCCACTTTCCCTGGGGTGAGCCATTCCCGATACAGGAATCCCCTCTCCTACAGGAACCTCTCCCGGCAGCCTCCCCCCCAGAGTTTGAGCTGCAAGAGGCCAGCCCGGTCCCTCAGGTTCTGCAAGGAAGGATCTGCCTGCACCTCGGCCTGGAATTCAGCAGCTGGGGAAGGGACAGGGACCTCTGTTGAGCTCGATCCCCTGGGGCCCCTTGTCTGCTGGGATTGGGCCCTGTGCCCCCTGCAGAGTGCCCTTCCCAGGGCCAGGGTTGCAGGCCCCTCGCTGGCTCTGGCTACAGGTGATGACTAGGGCACTGTGGGGTCCTTCTGGCCAATCTTCTAGGTCACCCCCAATCAGCACCCCAGTAGGCAGGTGCTGGTGCACCCCCACTTCCTTGGGGCCCTCCTTAGCCCCCCATTTCAGATGCATGTGGGCTAAGGGTACCTTGAATGGGGTCCCGTCTATGCCCCTCAGGGTCAGCGGGGTGCTGGGCACCATGCGGTCTGGGGCCACTAGCTTGGGTCGGGTCAGAGTCACCTCTGCCCCAGTGTCCCAGTAACCCATAACCTTCCTGCCATCCACCTCAAGGGGCATGAGGCACTCACTCCACAGGGGCCTCCTTGCGCCCACCCGGTACATGGAGAAACCTGCCTCTGGAGCGTCAGGTCTCCCAGAGGAGCTGGCCTGAGGGGCCTCCCCCACTTGGGCTGAGGGCAGCCTGCTCCTCCTCCGCCCCACCCAGTTAACCTTAGAAAGTCTCGGGTTGTGGAGCCTGTCCAGGGGTTTGGGGCACTGAGCTAGCTTGTGGCCCTTTTGCCCACAGCGATGGTAGGTTAGGTCCCACAGGTCCTCTCGGGCCAGCTGGTCCACCCAAATACTGGCTGGCCCTCTAGGTGGAGGATTGCTGGCCCCTCCTTTCTGGACCCACCCCATAGGCACTTCCCCCAGTTGCACAGCCAAGAACCGGTCTCTCTGGTATTCCCTTTCACACTTGGACCTGTTGTCTGTGAACTCATCAGCCAACTTCCCCACACCGTGTGGGTCCTCTGGCTTCCTGTCCTTCAGCCACAGCCTCGGGTCGGGCGAGCACATTTCATAGAACCGTTCCAGGACCATCAGCTTAACCAGGTCCTCTGCAGTCTGGGCCCCCGCCCCAAACATCCACTTGCAGAAGTATTGTATCAGGTGGGAGGCCAGGTCTATGTAGGTCTCCTCAGGGCCCTTCTGCACAGTCCAGAATTTTTTCCTGTACGCCTCAGGGATCAGCCCGAACTTCTTCTTTGACCCGTTTGTAGTCCCCCAGCTGCAGCCTGGTGCAGCTCGCAGGCTCACTCGAAGGAATTAAGGAATCCATCCAGGTCCCTTACATCCTGACACTGGGACAGAACGAACCTCTCAAAATGACCTGCGGTCCCTGGCTCCCTGGGCCTCTCCCCACTCACCGTAGCCGGGGCCCCGCTCTTTCTCAGCTCCGCCATGGCCCACTCGTGCTACCCCTGTTCCATATGATCCTTGCACGTCTTCTCCCATTCCTGCCTATCCTTCTCCCATTCCTGCCGCACCTTCTCTTGTGCCTCCAGTTCCTTTAGCTGTAGCTTGATCTCCAGCCATTGCAGATCCGCTGGGGGGACCCCGCCCGGGATGAACTGCTGCTGGCTAAGCGTGGCCTGGTGGTCACCACGTCCATCTGGTGGACTCCAGCTTTCTCTCCTGCCTCAGAGCCTGAAATGCTCCGAGGGGGTGTCTGGCTGTTCCCATCCGGGACAGGACCCAGCCCCCTGAAACGATCATTCTCTTCCAGCTGGGCAATTAGCTGGGCCTTGGCAGGCTTCTCTCCTTGCACAGTTCCACAGCGCCTGCCTTAAGGAGTCGGTTGTAGGCCATCTCGCTTTTCCCAGGGTGCAGACTCACAGGCCAGTGCTGCAGCGCCCCACGATTCCCAGGAAGAACCCTTCAGTGGGCCAGCCTCCTTGAGCGTCACTCCCCCCAGGGTTAGACTGTAGACCCCTCCGCCTTCTGGGGCCACTTCCCACGATCCTGGGGAACACTCCTTCTCTGAGACCACATTCAGGTTAAGCCACCTGCCCCTCTGCTTCCTGAAACCGCTTCTCACTGCCTCCAGCACACCTGGCTTTTGCAAGCCCCCCTTGCTTCTACTGCACCCCAGTCACTTACTACCGGATGCTCCATCCACGCAGTGCAGTCGAACCATCCTCTGCCAGCACTGTCACGGAGTGTCGGGGAGTCCCCGACCCTGCACCTCCATCTGCAGCCAGATGTGACTCTCAGCCAGCAGGTAGAACAGAAGGTTTATTGGTTTACAGGGGCACAACGTAGCTTAGGATCCATGTTAACACCGGAGCCAGGGCAGGCAGCAGGGGTCCCGGGCCTTCTCCCCCCCACTTTCCTGCCCTAAGCCCCTTCTCTCCTCCTCGCCCAGATAAGCCTGACTCTTCTCACAGGCCCTACCCCCCAGCCTGGAGTCAGCCCCCGCCTATCCTTTGTCTCCCTTCCCGGCCAGGAGTTATCTCCTATATATGGCCCTCAGGTGTCTGGGCCCAATACACATCTGGAGTGAGTGATATTCAGCCTCTCCCCCCTCATGCAGAGAGTGCTGCAGTGTGTGTGTGGAGAGGCGGGGGGAGAAACTGAGACACACACACACACACACACACACACACACACACACACACACAGCAAAGAGTGAATGTAACAACACCTCCACTGTGTCACATCACAGGATGGTGGGATGTGCATGAAATTCAATTGTTTCTCATAAAATGGAAAGGGGGGAGTCTGGTAGGAGGGATAGTTATACTGCAGAATAACAACAGGGAGCAACAAGGGGAACAGGACAACTGTAACCCCATTGGGCCAGCAGGCAGCAGTGGCGGAGAAAGGGACAGCTGTCTGTTGTATATTTCAGAGAATGTGACTGTATGTGTCTTTCTGTCTGTGTATCTGTTCCCCAGCCAGGGGAAATGCCCACCTTCAACCACAGTAGCTCCTGCAGCAGCCATGGACAGGCACATCTCACCTGGCCCCAGGCTGCTTCAGTGAGAGAAGGCTGGGGTTGTCCTCTCTCCCCAGGGCAGCCTGCACACTGAACCCCTCATCCCCAGTCCCACCCCAGAACAATGATTTAAGTGAAGAAAAACAAAACTTATTTGAGTTAAGGACCCAAGTAACACCGGGTAAGTAGAGAGTAATATATTCTGCCTAATACATTACACTTACATTTTGACTTTGTTAAAGCGTGCAGCATTTAGACTTTTCTGTCTTTAAAAAATATGTGGCAGGGGACAGGCTGAAAATATTCTTTACTTTAGTGACATGTTAAAGCCATCCTGTGTCAGAAGTGATGAATAGTTTTTTTGGGTTTGGAGCAGGTTCCTGATCGATTGGCTATTAGCTAACGAGGGAGAAGCAGAGTAAAAAGAAGATGAAGTCCAGCTGCCTGTACTAGAGCCCACCTGCCTTTTCTCTTTACTTCATTTTCTCTCTAATGAAAGAACCAATTGGTTTAGAGAGATCAATGCTGACCTGTTAGGATCAGACACTGTTCTGGCAATTAAATTCAGCAGTGTAAAGATTTTTTTTAAAGGCCAGAAACTTTGAATTGAATAAGAACTACACTAATGTTAAAGATAGGGTAAAAAAAAGTGTAGGTGAAAAGAACCAATCATAATCATGTTCTGTTTTCACGAGATCAAGAATCAGAAGATCATTGCCCTTTTTTCTTAGATATAAAAAATCATGGGGTCCTGCTTCTACATGACAGAATGTAGTGATACATGCGAAGCACCTGTATTTACTTGGAGTTGAATCTATTTTACATTTTTTTCATTAGCTTTTTTCAGAACATTTTTTCCCAAGTGATCAGTTTCAGTATACACTATTAAAGTCTGACTCGCTGTCCAACTGCATCATTCAGTGTATTGTTAGGCATCTAACTGAAAAAGTAATCTTAGTAAACAATCTTCAGATATACTCACTCTGAAGTGATATGTCCAGAAAATAGTGAGTTTTCACTTTTGATGTGTGTGGGAGTAAAGGAAGACAAACAGCTGAAACAAATTCTTTCCGGAAACCGTGCTACTCAGCTACATCATAAGCGTTCAGGAACCCAGCCCTGCAATCAGCCCTGGTGCCAATTCTGCCCACATATCTATACAAGTGAATTCATCACTTCAGCCAACCCACGTACGCCACCAAATCAGAGGCTCATTTAACTGCACATCCAGTAATGTGATTTATGCCATCAAATGCCAGCAGTGCCCCACTGTAATATATATTGGACAAACTGGACAGTCCCTACGGGAAAGAAGCAATGGACACAAATCAGATATCCGTAAAGGGAACATACAGAAATCTGTTGGTGAACACTGGTCACTCATTAAGAGATCTTCAAGTTGCTGTTTTGTTACAGACCAATTCCACAAGTCAAATACGCAGGGAAGGGTTGGAACTACAGTTCATTCACAAGTTTAATTCTCATGACAATGGTCTGAATTGAGATACCGGATGGCTGGGACATTATCAACCAACAAAGAATGAAGGTGCCAATGGTTCTTTGTCTGTGTAGAATCTGGTGCTAGTACTCTTCCTTTCTAATTGCTAACTAATGGTTCTTATCTACTTCTTTTAACTATCCAGTCTTTAGGTGCTTATAGACTATCAGTTTTGCCTGTTACATACTAGCTCGGCTTTCCCTTTGATATTTATATACCCACTGCCTCTTTTCCCCTCTCCCATCCCCCCCCCCCTTTCCCTATTTATTTTTGGCTCTGGACATCCAACACTTGAGTCATCTGAAGAAGTGGGCTGTGCCCAGGGCCAGCCTTAGGCCGATTCGACTGATTCAGCCAAATCAGGCCCCGCGCCTAAGGGGGCCCTGCGTCCCTGAACCCGGAAGTGTGCCAGCCATGGGCAGCGAGTTACTTTTCAGAGCCGGGGGCCCTGCTCCAGCAATATGTGGAACTGGGTCTCTCCCCTGGCTCTGCCTGGAGCGGGCCCCGGCCCCCCCTGCCGGCCCCCCCGCGCATCCTCCCACCCCGCCCCCAGAGCGTCCCCCTCGGCCCCGGACCGTCCCTGCCATGCGTGGCTCTCAGCACGGTTCCCCCTCGCTGGCTGCTGCTGCTGCTGCCATGCGCGGCGTTGCAGGTGGGCGGGGAGACACCCGGGTGTGACGTGACGTCACGGCCCGGGATTTTAAAACTCCTCGGAGGCACGTTGCGGGGCGTGGCTGGCTCCTGGTTCGGACTCCAGGGCCGGAGTGCAGACTCCAGCCCCGCAAAGTGGAAGGCAGAAGGTAGGGAAGGGGCTTGTGCAGCGGGGGAGGGGGAGAAGCTTGTGCAGAGGGGGAGGGGGGAGAGGAAGGGGCTTGTGTGGTGGGGGAGGGGGAGGGAGGGAGAGGAAGGGGCTTGTGCGTAGGGGGGGGAGGGGCTTGTGCGGAGGGGGAGGGGGAGAGGAAGGGGCTTTTGCGGAGGGGGGGAGGGGGAGGGGAAGGGGCTTGTGTGGAGTGGAAGGGGGAGGGGGGACAGGAAGGGGCTTGTGCGGAGGGGGAAGGGGGAGGGGAAGGGGCCTG
The DNA here is from genome assembly GCA_032595735.1 of Pelochelys cantorii. Lineage (NCBI taxonomy): Eukaryota > Metazoa > Chordata > Testudines > Trionychidae > Pelochelys > Pelochelys cantorii. The sequence continues at coordinate 144,234,389 of CM064328.1, read as the reverse complement.
TGCGGAGGGGGAGGTGGGAGAGGGGAGAGGAAGGGGCTTGTGCGGAGGGGGAAGGGGCTTGTGCGGAGGGGGGGGAGGGGAAGCGGCTTGTGCAGAGGGGGAGGAGGAAGAAAGGGGAAGGCACCAAGAGACAGGGTGGAGGAGAGACAAATGGCAGGGGGCCAAGTGCAGACAATGAGGGAAAGGGCAGGAGGGGAGGTGTCAGTGGGAGGGGGGACAGGGTGATGCTGAGAGAGGAGAGGGGAAGGGTATTGGGGGCTAGGGGGGGAGGGGGAGGTGCTGGGAGAAGGCTTGAAAGAAGGGGTGGGCATGAGAAAGGTGGGGATGGAGCAAGTCATGTGTGAGGGCACAGAGGGGCAGGAGGGGAACAGGACAGAGAGTGGTGAGGGGGTGGGCATCAGGGAAAAAGAGGGCAAAGGGGGCAGGGGCAGTAAGGGAAGGTGGAGGCACCAGGAGGGTGCAGGACTAAGGGAAGGTGCAGGTGCCAGGGGATTCTGGGGTGAAGCAGAAGGGCAGACACCTGCAGGGGAGGGACCAGCACCAAAGGAGAGAGGCAGGGCAGGTTTGTAGAGGGAGGTGTTGGAAGAGGGGATGAGGAGAGGTTGCGCACTTGATCAGAGTGGGGCTACTGGAGGAGTGGGCACAGGGGGGATTGAAGGGCTGGTGGAGGGGGGCAGGTCGCAGGAGGGCTGAGGGCAGTGAGAAGGGCAGGAGTCAGGACAGCAGAGGAGGGTGAGGAGTTGGGGGGGGGCAGCAGGCACCAGGGGAGACGATGGAGCAAGGAGAGGAGACATGGCAGCAGAGAGAAAAGGTAAAGGTTTAAAAATATTTATTAATAACTTGGTATGCTGCCCATGGCCAGTTTGTTTGCGCCCCGCGGTGCAGTTTGGATTTATGTGGGGATCAACACGTGGCCGGCGAGTGGGAGCCAAAACAAAAAAGTAGTCAGTGTAATGATCTTCTGTTGATATGCGTTTTAGTAGTTAAATGCTTGGACTGTCATTGCTCATGAAAAGTGCTGTCACGGGTAGAAATCGGGTAAATATTGCATTTTATTAATATCAGCAGAACTGACTTAAATGGGGCCTGTGTGTTGTGTAGTCTTGCCTTAATCTTTGTATTCATGCCTGTCAGTGTGGAAGAAGCTATTTGTATATATTTGCTTGCATATGCAACCACACTTAAGTTGAGGCCCTCAGCATGTTCTGTAAGTATCAGTGTGGTCCCTGGGGCTTCCAAAGTTGAGTTGCCCTAGCTCATTCCTGACAGGTATCTGTCTAACCTGGTCTTAAACATCTCCAGTGATGGAGATTCCGCAATCTCCCTAGGCAATTTATTCCAGTGTTTAACCACCCTGACAGGCAGGAAGTTTTTCCTCATGTCCAACCTAAACCTCCCTTGCTGCAATTTAAGCCCATTGATTCTCATCCTAACCTCAGAGGCCAAGGAGAACAATTTTTCTTTCTCCTCCTTATGATACTCTTTTAGATACTTGAAAGCTGCTCTCATGTCCCTTTTCGGTCTTTTCTTTTCCAAGGTAAACAAGACCAATTACTTCAGCCTTGCCTCATACCTCATGTTCTCTAGACCTTTCATCATTTGTGTTGATCTTCTCTGGACTTTCTCCAGTTTCTCCACGTTTCCTGAAATGTGGCGCCCAGAACTGGACATGATACTCCAGCTGGGGCCTAATGAAGATGGCTCATTCCCTGCCTAGGGGATGTGAGACTGGGCGGGTTAATTTCCAGTCCTCCTGTTTATTCTTTTCCTAAGCCAGGAGGGCACGTTAGTTCTGATGGGGGCTCTGCAGGAAGGCAGCCCACACTGCCCCCTGCCTGAAACCTTGTGCAGGTGTTAAACAGCTGTCCAGCCCACACTAGAGGTCACTGCATTTCAGCGAGCCTGAAGCAACACAGCACCAGCAATGGACAGGAGAATGGCTCCCGGGCATGGCTTGCTCATTACTGCTTCAGTCCCATTGAATGGGCCTCAGCCTCTTTTCTTCCCCTCCCCCGCTTTGCAATGGGGCTGTAGACTCTGGGGGGAGAGGGGTGGAGGCAGGCAGAGGTGTCTCCCTGCAGCAGATGTAGACACGTCTCTGTATTAATCATTCTCTCATTGAAGTTTTTAGCTTTGTATTGAGTCCTTTTACATGGAAACTTTGTATTACGTCTTGGTAGAATAGTCCCTAGGACAAGTGAGGCAGAGACTGTCCCTGTGGGGTGAATGAGGTGGGAATGTATAAGGTGGAAGGTGAGCACCTCTGGGCAGTTGCAAAGGTTGGAGAGGGGATGGAAGCCAGATCCAAGATCAATGAGCCCTGGGAAGTGGGCCCATTGAAAGCAGACTGGACCTGTGGATGCCTTGGGGGTCAGCAGCAAGGGCCTGCTTTGGGAAGCCCCCTCTTTGGAGGTGAATGTGGCAGCATTGAGACACCACCCAGAAGCCGGCAGATACTAACTGCAGATTCATGGGACGGCTCTCACAGATCTTGCACATGCATAAGAAGGTAGATCTGCAAGGGGGCGGGGGGGCAGTGGCATAGCGAGGGGGCCGGAGGGGTCAGTTGCCCCTGGGCACCATACTAGGGAGGCTCCAATTTAATCCCATTCTGCTCCCCCTGTTATCCCTTCAGCTCACGTGCTCCTACTCCGCCTGCCACTGGCAGCTGGAGCCTCCTCCCTGCCTCTCTGCTCCAAGCCCGACCCTCCTCCATCTCCACTGGAGGGTTAGTGCATGTGGGAGCCCGGCCCCAAACTGTAGGGGGTGGGGGAAGATGCGGTACAAGTTCCCCATAGCTGTTCACCAGGTTTGGGGCCGTGCCACATGGCGGGGGGGGGGGCGGGCGGCGCGGCGCAAATTTTTCCTTTGCCTCCAGGCGCATAACACCCTCACTACTCCTCTGGTGGCACATCCAAACAATTCACATGAACTCAGTACAGGTGCACAACACAAAATCTGCTCATGGGAGGAAACTCTTAGGCTATGTCTATACTGGCAGCTTCTTGCGCAAGAACATCTTGCGCAAGGGTTCTTGTGCAAGAAGTGTTGCACAAGAACACGTCCACACTGCCATGTGCGAGCTGTGCTTTTGCACAAGAGCATCCATGGCAGTGTGGACGCTCTCTTGAGCAAGAAAGCTCCAATGGCCATTTTAGCCATAGGGGTTTCTTGCTCAAGAAATCCCTGCCGAGCATCCACACTGCCCTCTTGCGCAAGAGAGCTTACATCTGTTAGAAAAGAGCGTAGCTCTTGCGCAAGACGCCCTCTCTTACCACGCTGTACTATAAATTTCCTTGCGCAAGAGCAGGCGGACAGTGTGGCTGCTCTGTGGGTTCTTGCGCAAGAACGGCTGTACTGGCGTAAGAAGCCGTTAGTGTAGACATAGCCTTAGAGGGAACACTTCCCCCAGTCTCTCTGCCCCTGAGTTAATGTCACACACATTGGCTTAATGCAACTGCAGAATAGTTGCATGAGGGGGGTTTGGTGGGGGCCAAACTAGACCCTGTTGGTAGGAGGATGGTGGGAAAAGTCCTTCGAGAGGGGTGACATGACACCTTTTACTTCTGGTCATGTGTCCATCTTGCCCCGAGCGTGTTGCCTCCAGAGGCCTGGCTAATGCGGGTCAGGGGGTGTGGCTAATGGGGCACCACCAAAAATTATACAAATCTGCTGACCCTGGAGGAGGAGTACATCGGCTGCCTGCGCTACAGGCAGTGTGAGTTTAGCGCAGGGTGCGTTTGTGTGTTGGCGGGGGATTTTTTTGAGCGGTGGGGGGTTTTTTTTGTTTTGTTTTGTGTTTTTTTTGCTCAACCAAAATTGCTGTGGGGCCCCGTCGAAATTGTTCGAATTGGGCCCCACACTTCCTAAAGCCAGCCCTGGCTGTGCCCATGAAAGCTCATGATACCATCTGCATGTTTTGTTAGTCTATGAAGTGCCATCAGACTATTTGTTGTTTTTTAAGTTTATCCTGTACAGACTAACTCGGCTACCCCTCTGAAGCTTTTGGAAATTTTCTGTTACGATGCTCTTTTTAAAGGAAGTGATCCCTCTTTTCTGGGATTTCAGTCCAGACAAAGCATATTTTTAGAGGAAGATGCAGTTACCAGATGTGAAACTCAAGATGGTCTTCCAGTGCATCATCCAACATCTCTCAATTTATTGAATATGGACATTAGCTAGCAATAACAGTTATACCACAATATCACATGTAAGGATGTGCTGTTTATGCCTCCCTGCATGTTTGGAAGAAAGGTAATACATCTGTACTGTGATAAAATTCATATATTCTGAATCTACCAATTTTTATTTTTCTCAAAACCTGCAGAAATACCTGCATATAATCCATATGTCTAACTGAATATATTTTGGTTGTTGATATGTGTGTTGGTCGTTGTTTTTAGAGCGTTATTGTATTTCTCTGACTGTAATATCTGGCCAACAATATAATTTTTTTATTTCATAATTATTATGTTGTCAGATGATTGTGTCATTAAATACACTGAAGAAAATTATAGTTTTATTCCTCCCAGGGCCTCAGAGCTATGCAGTAGATTGGGTTTGGGGGAAGGGCAAGTGTACAATGTCCTTTAGTGTACATAGGATCTTCACAAGGATTAAGGCACCAGTGTAATTTTTAGTCTCTTAAAATTTGGTTAGGAGTATGAAACAGCTTCTATATGAGAAGTGATTAAAAAGATCAGGACTTTTCAGCTTAGAAGAGAGACGACAAAGAAGGGATATGATAGAGGACTATGAAAACTTGACTGATGTGGAGAAAGTGAATAAGGAAGTGTTATATACATCTTTACGTAGCACAAGAAACATTGGTCACCTAATGAATTCAATAGTCTGCAGGTTTAAAACAAATAAAAGAAAGAAAGTACTTCTTCACACAATGCATAGTCAACCTGTAGAAATCATTGCCAGGGGATGTTGTGAAGGCCAAAACTGTAACAGGATTCAAAAAAAACCAAATAGATAAGTTCATGAAGAATAGTCCATCAATGACTATTAGCTAGTAAGATGGTCAGGGATGCAACCCCATGTTCTGAGTGTCTCTAGGTTTTGTTTGCCAGAGACTGGGAGTGGATGATGGGCTGGATTGCTCAATGATTGCCTGTTCTGTTCATTCCTTCTGATGCATCTGGCATTGGACACTTTTGGAAGACAGGCTACTGGGATAGCTGGACCATTTGTCTGGCAGTGTGGCTGTTATCGTTTGACTTTTGATGGGAACTGCATAGTTGAGTGGTGTGCTAAAATTATCACTCCCCTTTGAATACCTGGGCTTCAAAGAAGGACAAGAAGCAATGGGCTTAAACTGCAGCAAAGGAGGTTTAGGTTGGACATTAGGAAAAACTTTCTAACTGTCAGAGTGGTATTTACTGGAATAAATTGCCTAGGGAGGTTGTGGAATCTCCATCAGTGAAGATATTTAAGAGCAGGTTAGTCAGACACCTGTCAGGGATGATCTAGACCAGTGTTTCTCAACCAGTGGTACGAGTACCCTTAGGGGTACTTGAGAGAAGTCTGCGGGGTACGTCAACACAATTGAACTTTGGAGAAAACTGAATTTTTGTTTTAAGTTTTACAGCGCTTTATTATTTTTGTACTTTTTACACCCAAAAATTTCATTGCTCGCCCAGCTATGGTTAAGTTGTTTAAACAAATGTGTTGCAATGGTAGAAAAAAAATTTGTGCATCTGAAAACTGTAGGTGCTGGGGGTACTTTTAATTTTTAAAGGGGTACTTTATAAAAAAAGGTTGAGAAACACTGGTCTAGACGGTGCTTAGTTCTGCTGTTAGGACAGGGGACTGGATTTGATGATCTCCTGAGGTCCCTTCCAGTTCTAGTGTTCTGTGATTCTATGATTCTGAACTGTAGTCCACAAATGCCATTTTGACTTTTAGACTTGAGGGGGTTTAAGCCACAAGAGCTTTCTATTTTATATTGAAAAGTCCTCTTTGAATATAATCAAGCTTTTTCTGAATGAAAAGAAAAAAAATTAAGCCAATTGAATTGTCCAGTGAAACCAATCTCTAGTGATATGATTTAAACAAAAATAAACAACCCAGGAACATTTTGTGAAATGTGGTTATAATGTTAGCATGAGAACAAAGTTTGAGTGGTTTAGGAGGCTACTTGTTGTCTATGGGCTAGATCAGAGGTGGGCAATAATTTTTGATGGGGGACCATTCCAAGATTTTGATACCAAGGGCTGCACATTTCTGTGGAGGTAGGTACCGAAGGGAGCTCAAGGTAGGGTGTTTCGGTACAGGATAGGGTGTGGGTTCTGAGAGGGAGTTTGGGTGAAGGAAGGGGTTGTGACATGGGCCAGGGGTTTGGGATGCAGGGTCCAGGATGGGGGATGGGTGCAGGCGAGGATTCTGACCTGGTAGAGAAGTGCAGAAGAGGGTGCAGAGGATTTGGGTTATGACTTGGGGCAGGGGATTGGGGTGCAGCAGGGGTTGCAGGGTTGGGGAGAGTGTTTGGGTACAAGAGGGGATTCTGGCTGCGGGGGGAGGAGTGTAGAAGGAGGTGCAGAGTCTGGAAGGGAGTTGTGACAAGGGGCAAGAGGGGTGCTGAGGGTTTGGGTGGTGACCCGGGGCTGGGAGTTGTGGTGCGAGAGAGGTTGGGTGCCAGATTCAGGCTCTGACCAGGAGGTGCTTACCTAGGCGGCTCCCACAGAGCAGCCCAGCAGGACCCTCAGGCAGGCTCCTAGCTGGTTGCTGGGGCCATGTGCCTCTTTGTGCTGCATGCCCAGGGGGCAGACTTCATACATTGCCCTGCCCCCTGCACAATCATTGCAGCTCCCATTGGCCTGTTTCCAGCTGAGGGTGGGAGCAGCATACAAAGTCTTCTACCTTCCCCCCCTCCTCAAGGGGCACATAGCACCTAGAGCATGGGTTTCCAGACTGGGGGGCATACCCCCCGGGGGGGCATGAAGAAATTCCAGGGGAGGCGCGAGGCAACCCAGCACCCCCCCCCCCAATTCCCCCTCCTCCAAGTTTTGCTGCTATTTTTGTTTTTTTGGCCCCGGTCAGTTCCTTTTTTTTTGTTCAACAAGTTTTGCTGCTTTTGGGGGGGGGGGCGTGAAGGTTTCTCAAAAACGGGGCGTGATGCCGAAAAGTTTGGGAACCACTGACCTAGAGGCATATGGCTGCAGCAACTGTCTGCTTTTAGAGTGGTCTAGGGCTGCAACAGGCAGGGAGCATGCCTGAGGGTCCTGGCGGGCCATGGGCTGAATCCAAAGGCTTGGCAGGCCAGATCCAGTCTGTGAGCCATATCTTGCCCACCTCTGGGTTAGACTGTAGTTTAAGTACATTCTGGAAGGGAGATGAATTTAAGGAAGCTTTTTCCTGCTTTTGTGCACCCTGTGCAAGAGTGAGCCACAATTGTAGTCTGTAATATTCTATTGTTTCTCTCTCTGCTTACATATGTTTGACTTTGTAAATGTTTTACTTTAACATATATTAGCAAACGTGGTGATTTAGGATTTTTTTGGTATTATAATATCTGAATTTGCTATTTAAAAAGCAAAATTTTAACTCTGACATATCCTGAATGATACCATTGTAAGATGTAATGTCACACTAACCTCCAAGGCTGTAAACAATATTTATATATCTGTACAGTTGCCCAAGTATTGTGAGACGACAGATTATTTTAATGCTAACTCTCAGATCATAATTGGTGTACTGTAAGAACACTGGAGCATTTACATTAATTGTGAACTTATAATATAGCTGTCATGCTCTGTAGAGTCGCCCAGAAGTATGAGTACCATCCTGAAGGTAAAAAGCAGAGCACAAACCCTGAATTAGTTATGAGTTCTATATTTACAGTTCACCAACTAAATATCAAGTGTGAACTCCTCAAGCACTGTAACAGCCTTAGCATGGAGTCATAGACAGTTTCTTCTGTTCTATCTTGCCACCTAGGTAAGCTGGCCTTTCTTTTAGATGGTCCCTTCACACTAAAAATCACAGTAATATTCAGGTTACTGTGAGTCTCAAGGAACCAGTCACTTTCTGCAAGTCAGTTATCACTTAGGTCCTATACCAAAGATAACACATAGCTAATCCTATAATAAATTAAAGATTTATTAATTAAGAAAAAATAGTTATTTACAAGTGTAAAGCAGGTAAACGCACACACACACAAATGAATTACAGTTTTAGGTTTCAAAAAGTGACAGAATCTGATGTAATGAGTAAGGTCTGCATGCCCTCTAGGGCTACTGAAGGTTAAGCATCTGAAGATCTCTCTGTCATGCTTAGAAATCTTGTCCTCCCAAAGTCCTAGCAGCATAGAGATCCAGTTTCCTCCTGTTAGGGATTTTTATTCTCTTCCCCCCACAGGTCAAGCTGATCGGACGAGTTTGCATGTATGTCTCTTCTTCATGGATATGATGGTGGAGGGTGCAATTAATAAAATCGTTGTTTTTTAATATTTTATGGTGGCTCATTTGGTTTCAGTGGGCCACCTTAGTGAGCATTACCTAAAACCTTCTGTAGGAAGCCAGCATTTTACATTTGATGACCTGTATGACTAACAAAATTACAGAGGTTTACAATATAGACACTCAGTACAGATGTTGTGGGAATATTACATGCAGCGTCCTACAAGCATTTCAAGTCTAAACATTGAACACATTCATAGAATCTTAATATCTATTTTAACAATGCTAACACAAATAAGCCAGACTGGTGTACAGCTCTATATTGTTCACGTGAAGTCTAGGCGCCTTAATGTGAGAAGGCACCTGCTCTGCTGGTGTCACAGTGACAGTGATTCATTTCAACACAAAGAAGAATGATATAAAACAGATTTCCACTGAATATGAAAAGTCAAATATTGCATATTTAATTGGCTACATTAAAGGAAATGAAATGTACTCTTTCTGCTTTCATAGTTAGGAGTTGAGGGTAGTGTTCATTTTACTACTAAAATATGTTCTGAATACAAATGGGTACAAACTATTTTAAGAGCCTTTTCAGTATTAATCTATGTAATTCTAATAGAAGGCAATTTAGTCAGACATGAACTCTTCCCCTGTTAAGAACAGTTCACACTGCACTTCTACAGCAGCAAGAGTGGTATATTCCCAGACCAAAGAAAATGTTAATCTATCAGTCTCAGCCTTTGCTTAAACAAGTTCAATCTATAGTTCAAGCCTTTTACTAAATACAAAATTGGAATTTCAGTCTCTAGGAAGGACAGCAGGATGTATCATAAAATAAAATGTATGTAATCCCTTTTAAAATGTATTTTTATGATGAAGCTTTAATATTTCAAAAGTCATAAAGGTTTTACTCTGAGTCTCATTTCAAATATTTCTCATGCCTTTGGGATGATTATTTATGAGAATCTGAGGCATTTCAAGGTTGAAGTTTTAGGGGTAAAATAGGCATTTTCATATAAAGGACTATATAAGCTTTGAGCCATAGTGCTCTCCAGTTATAATGTACCAAAACATGTTCTCATGGTATATGAAATTCTATATTTTTTTTTCTTTTCTATTTGTGGGAACTACTACAGGTTGTACCTCCCTAAACCAAGGCTCTCTGGTTCATGCCCAGGGACAGGGAGACTGGTGACTTGGCTGGAAGCTCCTTGGCAGGGGATGGGCAGAGCAATGGGGAGCTCTAGCCCTGGCAGCAGCAGGGCTGGCAGTGGCTGCAGAGTTGTGGGCCTGGGGAGCCCCAGCCATGCTAGTGGCCGGGAGGCTGGTTCTGGAGCCCAGTGGCAGTGGGGCTGGAGCCCAAGCCCAGGGGCAGTGGGACCAGGTGTGGGCCAGAAGCAGTCAGCAATAGGGAGGGGCAGAGGGCTGGGAGACAAAAGATATGTGACCTCCCCTGTTCCGGCAAATTCTCTCATTCAGGGCCACTCAGGTTTAGGGATGTTAAATAGTGGTTAGAAAGCTAATCGAGTTATCAATGGAATTTTAATCTCGATTAGTCAAAAAGGGGGTTCGATGCGGTTCTACTTTCTAAATGTAATAAGAGCCACCAGGCTCTTACTACATTGAAAAGGTAGAGCTGCAGTGGTCTGGGACTGGGTGCGAGCCAGGACAGCGGAGTCCCGGCTCACACCCAGCCCCAGACCCTGTGGCTCTGCTTTTTAAATGTAGTAAGAGCTGCTGCCTCTGCCCCCACTTCCCCTTTTAAGCCAGCTCCCCCCAGCAACAGCTCCTGCTCCCCCCCTTGCTACCTCTGACACACAGATTACTCAAGTAGTGACTTGACTACTAGATAAGCCTAGGCTTATCGGGTAGTCGACTACTCGACTAGTGACTCCAAGAATTCGGAGCACAAGTGGTGTTCTCGTCCATCCTCCCTGTTGAAGGGAAAGGACTGGGCAGGGATCGTTGAATTGAGGACGTAAATGCATGGTTGCGCAGGTGGTGTCGCAGAGAGGGCTTTGATTTCTTTGACCCTGGGACTCTGTTCTGGGCACGAGGATTGTTAGGAAGAGATAGGATCCACCTAACCAAGAGAGGAAGGAGCATCTTCGCGGGCAGGCTTGCAAACCTAGTGAGGAGGGCTTTAAACTAGGTTCGTCGGGGGACGGTGACCAAAACCCTGAGGGGAGTGGGAAAGTCGGATACCAGGAAGAAATGAAGAGAGGAACGAGCAAGAAAGGAGGACCCCTCTTTCGAATGGAGAAGATAGGGCGATCAACTGGTTACCTGAGGTGTTTGTACACCAATGCGAGAAGCCTGGGCAACAAACAGGAAGAACTGGAGGCCCTGGCCCAGTCCAAGAAATATGATTTAATTGGGATAACAGAGACTTGGTGGGATGACTCGCATGACTGGAGCGCTGTTATGGAAGGGTATAGACTGTTCAGGAAGAACAGGCAGGGGAGAAAAGGAGGAGGAGTTGCACTATATGTAAGAGAGCACTACGATTGCTCTGAACTCCAGGATAAAGAGGGAGAAAAACCTGTTGAGAGTCTATGGGTTAAGTTTAAAGGAGCAAACAACAGCAGTGATGTTGTGGTTGCTGTCTGCTACAGGCCACCGAATCAGGTGGATGAGGTAGATGAGGCTTTCTTCGGACAACTGAGAAAAGCTTCCAGATCGCAGGCCCTGGTTCTCGTGGGGGACTTTAATCACCGTGACATCTGTTGGGAAACCAATACGGCAGTACACAGGCAATCCAGGAAGTTTTTGGAGAATGTTGGGGATAACTTCTTGGTACAAGTCCTGAAGGATCTGACCGGGGCCGTGCGCAGCTTGACCTTCTGCTCACAAACAGGGAGGAACTAATAGGCGAAGTAGAGGTGGGTGACAACCTGGGAAGCAGTGATCATGAGATGGTAGATTTCAGGATCTTGACCAAAGGAAGAAAAGAGAGTAGTAAAATACACACCTTGGACTTCAAAAAAGCAGATTTTGACTCCCTCAGAGATCTGATGGGCAGAATCCTCTGGGATGCTAACATGAAGGGGAAAGGAGTCCAGGACAGCTGGCAGTATTTTAAAGAAGCCTTATTGAAGGCACAGAAAGAAACCATCCCGATGTGTAGCAAGAGAGGCAAACGTGGTAGGAGACCGGATTGGCTTACAGGGGAAATCCTTGGTGAACTTAATCACAAAAAGGAAGCTTACAAAAAGTGGAAACTTGGACAAATGACCAGGGAGGGGTTTAAATGTATAGCTCGAGAATGCCGGGGGGTTATCAGGAAGGCGAAAGCGCAATTGGAATTGCGACTGGCTAAGGATGTGAAGGATAACAAGAAAGGTTTCTACAGGCATGTTAACAAGAAGAAGGTGATCAGAGAGGGTGATCACCTGGATGAAGGAGGTAACCTAGTGACAGATGATGTGGGGAAAGCTGAAGTACTCAATGCTTTCTTTGCCTCTGTATTCACGGACAAGGTCAGCACAGAAGTCCAGGAGCCAAGTGACGCAAGATGGGATGAAGATGGACAGCCCGTGGTGGGTAAAGAACAGGTTAGGAACTATTTAGAAAAGCTAAACCTACACAAATCCATGGGTCCACACTTAATGCATCCGAGGGTACTGAGGGAGTTGGCAAATGTCATTGAGGCGCCTTTGGCCATTATCTTTGAAAAGTCATGGCGATCGGGAGCGATCCCGGATGATTGGAAAAAGGCAAATGTAGTGCCCATCTTCAAAAAAGGGAAGAAGGACGATCCAGGGAACTATAGGCTGGTCAGTCTTATCTCAGTCCCTGGAAAAATCATGGAAGGGATCCTTAAGGGATCCTTAAGGAATCCATTTTGAGGCACTTGGAAGAGAGGAAAGTGATTAGGAATAGTCAGCATGGATTCACAAAGGGCAAGTCGTGCCTGACCAATTTGATTAGCTTCTGTGATGAGGTAACTGGCTCTGTGGACGTGGGAAAGTCAGTGGATGTGATCTACCTTGACTTTAGCAAGGCTTTTGATACGGTCTCCCACAATATTCTTGCCAGCAAGTTAAGGGAATGTGGATTGGATAAATGGATAGAAAGATGGCTAGAAGGCCGGGCCCAGCGGGTAGTGATCAACGGCTCGATGTCAGGATGGCGGTCAGTTTCTCGCGGAATGCCCCAAGGTTCAGTTCTAGGACCGGTTTTGTTCAATATCTTTATTAATGACCTGGATGAGGGGATGGATTGCACCCTCAACAAGTTTGCGGATGACACTAAGCTAGAGGGAGAGGTAGATACACTGGAGGGTAGGGATAGAGTCCAGAGTGACTTAGACAAATTGGAGGATCGGGCCACAAGAAATCTGATGAAGTTCAACAAGGACAAGTGCAGAGTCCTGCACTTGGGACGGAAGAATCCCAAGCATAGTTACAAGCTGGGGACCAACCAGCTAAGTAGTAGTTCTGCAGAAAAGGACCCGGGAGTTACAGTGGATGAGAAGCTGGATATGAGTCAACAGTGTGCCCTTGTAGCCAAGAAGGCTAATGGCATATTAGGTTGCATTAAGAGGAACATTGCCAGCAGATCCAGAGATGTCATTATTCCCCTTTATTAGGCTCTGCTGAGGCCACATCTGGAGTATTGTGTCCAGTTCTGGGCCCCCCGCTACAAAAAGGATGTGGACGCATTGGAGAGGGTCCAGCAGAGGGCAACCAAAATGATTAGGGGGCTGGAGCATATGACCTATGAGGAGAGGCTGAGGGAGTTGGGTCTGTTTAGTCTGCAGAAGCGAAGAGTGAGGGGGGATTTGATAGCAGCCTTCAACTTCCTGAAGGGAGGTTCCAAAGAGGATGGAGAAAGGCTGTTCTCAGTAGTGATGGATGGCAGAACAAGGAGCAGTGGTCTTAAGTTGTGGTGGGAGAGGTCCAGGTTGGATATTAAGAAAAACTATTTCACTAGGAGGGTAGTGAAACACTGGAATGGGTTACCTAGGGAAGTAGTGGAGTCTCCATCCCTAGAGGTGTTTAAGTCTCGGCTTGACCAAGCCCTGGCTGGGTTGATTTAGTTGGGATTGGTCCTGCCTAGAGCAGGGGGCTGGACTTGATGACCTTCTGAGGTCTCTTCCAGCTCTATGGTTCTATGATTCTATGACTTACATCCCTACTCAGGTCCTGAGCGTGCCAGACCAAGGAGGTCCAACCTGTAATGCAGTGAAAAGATTGCAGAAAATTGGAACAGTAGGTGCAAAAATCAATGTGTCAATAAAGGATTTTCCCAGTTACAAAATTACTATTCTCTAGCTATAGACTATGGGAAACATTACTGTTAACATCTGGTCCAGCTATAATACAAATTGTACTCTCTCTGGTGAAGGAAATCAACTGTTACTAAAAGATTTACCCAGCGTTGCATAGGTCTTGGACCAGCCCGAGGCAGGGGGATGCCACACAGCCCCCACTCCAGCTTTTCCCCTAGAGTGGGTGGGGGCCATGCACGCCACCCACTGGTTTCTCCCCAAGGCTTGCCACCCTGCAGCTGCTCCCTGGGGGTAGCCTGGGGTGGCAGGGGCCACATGGCACCAGGACCTGGGAGTGGAGCAGCCCAGGGCAGCAGGGGCAGTGTGGCAGGCGACAGCTGCTCCCTAGGGCGGAGGCCATGCTGCCAGACAGGAGCTGCTTCTCTGGACTGGAGTTTCCTGCCCCCCGTGGTCATTGATGAGTATAGCTTCCCCACCCATGTGCTTGCTGCCCCCCGTATGGGCATTCATGAGTATTACTGTCCCTGCTGTCAGAACCCTTCCTTTCCATTTGATGTGAAACAATCACATTCCATGCACATTCCATTGTCCTGGCACAACCAAACCAAATTTGCTGCATACCACATTTGGTGGTCCTAGCTCTCACCATTTAGGAGAAGTTCTTGAACAAATGAACTCATGGACAGATGGACACACAGAGAGACATATGCAGTAACCCTCTAAAATATGTAATAGATTTCCTTGTTTTGAATTTTGAAGACAGAGGTACCTTCCATGATATTTGAATAAATAACAAATCAATTACAATAACTAGTTCTTTAGTTGCTTACATGGAGCAGACTGAATCATGCTATTTCCCCAATCAGCTTCTTATGTACAGATAAACCCCTTATAAAATCTCATTGAATGCAAATGTTATCATTTAGTAGTCACTGAATAAAGTTGATAATTGAAATAATTACAGAAGATAGAAATCATACTTTGAGGAAGTAATTCTTACTGTTCCAATTATACAATGGTATTGGCATTGAAATTTATCCAGATCTAGCTACACAAGTATAGTCTTGATTCATTTATGTTCAGGATCCTCTTCTACAGGAAAATCTAGACCAAGAAAGGACTATATAGTTGTATCTTTACATTGGATGAGATCGTAGACATTTCGCACTTTGAAAAATCTGTAACCATGTGTTAATTCATCAGCAAAGAGAAATGCCAGTGTCATTACTTATAAAGAATTTTTAACTTGGAAAAGAATGATTGTTCAATACTAGATGGAATTTCTGGTGAAGGCATAATAGAACAGTTTGTAAAGACCCACAGGCTTGCAGAAAATGTAAAAATGAATTTATATCTGACAGCAATCTTTATCTTTTTTAATATCATTTTATTCAATTCTTCATTACGCAGAACTGTTCATTGAGGCTGAAGATACAAAATGTGGGACCTAGAAGTTAAATACAATAGAAGGGTATTAAAAATATTATGCAGTACAGTGTGATTTTTGTGTGTGCATAGTTTAGTATGCTAGATTGCAAGATGTTTGCAGAGAGACTCAGTTGCAAATTAAGGGAATGTAAAGATGTTAATGTGACATTTAAAGATGTAAATTGGTTCAGTTGGGACAGAGGATTGCCTGGCATCTCCAAACACATGATTGTACAATTGAGAGTGACCTGAATGTGAAATATTGTGGGGCAGTGACAGAGGAAGACAAGATTAAAATAATGGCTGAAGGGGGCTTGGAAGTGGGAGTTGATTGCTATAATCTCAGAGGGATTTGGTGGAGATTGAGAGAATTTTATGATTATATAATTGGGAGGAGGTGGGTACAGTAAAAATGTACAGCTGTGAACACTAGACTGGTTTGGTTTCACAGCAAAATGAAACTTGAATATGGAGGCAGTGACTCTAGTAAACGTATAGTGAAGGTACACAAGTAAATCATTAACTTCAAATGATCTCAAAATTTCATATAAATTGATGTTGTGAGGTATTCATTCTGACCACATCATCTATGCTTGATACTTGATAGCTCTTCATGATGGTTACTTTACGCTTGACACTCTGGAAAGTGAGGGTGGAAATTTTAGGATAAGTGAGCAGCAAAGGGTAGAGGAAGTGAATATGAGCTCAGAGGGGTAGAATAGATTGAGTCCAAGTTTAGAAAACAAAATCTGAAATTTTGAGTTGGAGGCTTGGAGCGGAGATAGATAAGAATCCAGAGAAGCTGATGGAGCAAAGGAAGTACTATGGTACCACTTTCTGAAATAAAAGAATAATCTGATCACAACTTTATAACCTTCTGAAATGTATCCAGTGTTCTTCTGTAATTGTTAGCTATTCAAAATATGGCAATAAATAACATTGGATATCCTTGCACTCAAATAGGAGGGATTATTTCATTATGCTGAGAATAATAATATTCTAGTGGAAAAGATAGTGTTAGCCTCATAATAGTTCACTTGTCATAACTGACATCAATTACCACTGTGAATAAAACATTAAGCAACAATGAATAGCTTCCTGCTGAAATGTGTCTTCTGAGAATGAATATGTATTAATATAAGGCATAGAACTCTTCTACTTCAGTTTTTCTGTATATTGAAATAAACTAGTATCAACTTAAAATTTGTGCTCTCAGTATAATGAATGATTACAAAAATAGTAATACAGAAGTTTCAGAAAAATAGCCATGACATGTTAATGAAGGTGCAGACCACATACTTCAGATTGGTACAGACTGTGATAAGACTTTTAAGCTGTATTTGCACTGGCATGCATACACGAATACCAGTCTTCTATATGCTTCATCATCAGCAGGTTAGACCTCCCTGGTCCAGTACTCTCAGGACTTGACTGGTGCTGGACAAGGGAGTTTGCTGGACCAGGGAAGATATGGGAGGGGCACACCATCCTTCCCACCAGGCTTCTCTCCCTAGCCACTGAGTGCCGCAGCCCCCTGGCTCTGGTGGCCTTGTGAGCTCGGGGACATCTCCCCGCCCCTTCCTGCCCCTTCTGACTGTGTGGGCTCTGCTCTCTCACCCCATCCCACAGGCTTCTGGCAGCCTCTTGGCTTTTTGGCTCCACTGGATTTGGGCTCTGGTGCTCCATGGGCTCCGCTGGCCCCACAGGCTGGTTCTGTTCCCAGCTGCCAACAATCTGTGTGTTTCAGCTCTCTTGTCCAGAAACATCCATGGTTGCTGGACTAGAGAGTCTTGGCCCACAGAAGTTCAACCTGCATATGCTCCCCGTATTGTGCTGTGCTGCACACAGCTATAATGCTTAGTACATGCACATACCCGAATGCACAGTGCTGCTGTTATGTGACATTAGCATTGCCATTTCAGGCATGGTATCCCAAGGCTCCTTGTATCTGGGCTTGGTACTCTAGTAAAAAATTTTTGTAAAGATTCATTATTTGTTGTGCACTCCACTGCAACATATTTGGCAAAATTTGTGTTCGTGCTTTGGCATAACATGTCAGGCTATGGTAACCTAAAGGCATTGTGCTTCCCTAATTCTGAATCAATGAGCCGTGAGTATTTGGAGAAGAATATGTTAATTGATGCGCTGTTTTCATTTTTTGTGTTTTTCCTAATTAAGAGACTACTACACTAGGCTTAAAAATCATCAGTGTCTTATGCTGCTGCTGGGTCCAAGAGACTTTGTGCTCTCCACTCCTGCAAAGAGTCTCTCTGCTTGCTAGAGGGAGTACTCAGCATGACGTCTGTGGGCTGAAAGCCCCTTGCTAGTGCAGAGGGCAAAGATAGGTTCTCAGTACTTAGAACAACTAAGAGTTACATGGCTTACAATGGCAGAGAGCCACATGACTCGCAATGGTTGAAACTGACATGACTTATAATATAAAATGTTATATGTCTTACATTCACATTATACTGGATTGGGTGGAGGTTTTACCCAACAGGAACCTACAGAGACATTTAGAAATTGAGCACTTAGAATTCAAAAACAAAAAATGCATTTTTTCCTTCTGAAACTCGAAGAATTAAGATAGCAAAAAGAAAGTCCTACCTAGAGAATCAGCTATTCCTCAAAAAACATAGAAGCATTTTAGGTTGTGTCCATGTGAATTCCAAAATGCAGACAGGCACACTTTATCAGCAAGATCCTTCTACTTCTAGCACCAGTGAATATACAGAATTATGTTTGGGGAACAAGAAACCATGGCACTGAAAACCATTCCTATGTAAAAATAATGCCATTTGTTGATGCACTGATGGCCTTGCAGACAACATCCAGGATCAGTTCATAGACAAGTTAGGAAAAGCCAATATTTCATAGTGCAGCTTGACGAGAACAGAGATGTAGCTGACATATCTCAGGCTATGTCTACACTGGTGGGTTCTTGCGCAAGTACGGCCATTCTTGCGCAAGAACCCGCAGAGCATCCACACTGCCCACCCTCTCTTGAGCAAGAAGATTTACAGTACGGCATGGTAAGAGAGGGCTTCTTGCGCTCTTTTCTTACAAGTGTAAGCTCTCTTGCACAACAGCTCTTGCACAAGAGGGCAGTGTGGATGCGCGGCAGGTGTTTCTTGCACAAGAAAGCCCTATGGCTAAAATGGCCATCGGAGCTTTCTTGCGCAAGAGAGTGTCTACACTGCCATAGGCGCTCTTGCGCAAAAGCACATCTCAGACATGGCAGTGTGGACGTGTTCTTGCACAAGACTTCTTGCACAAGAAGCCTTGCACAATATGTTCTTGCACAAGAACCTGCCAGTGTAGGCATAGCCTCAGTGTCTGGTTTATGTGAGATTTTTCAAAGCAGGTACAATAGCTGAAGAACTCTTCTTTCCAAAGAAATCCCAACCTAAGCAACTGTTGAAGAAATATCCAAAATCCTTCATAGTTTCATGTTAGATTAAGGTCTTAACTGGGCGACATGTGTGGCACTGTGCAATGATGGGGCAGCAGACACACTGAGAATGAATAGTAGGGGTGCAACACAAGTAAATAAAATGGCACAGGCCCAATTTGGATACACTGTATGATTAATCATTATTTTGGGCACTGAAGAAGTTGCAAACTGAAGTGAATGAGGACCTCAACATAGTTATTAAAATTGTTAGTTTTATAACAATTCAAGCTGTGAAAATATATGGTTTTAGCATGATGTATAATCAGATGGACTCTGACCAAACTCAGCTTCTGTTTTTCATTGAAGTCAGGCAGTTATCTAGTAGGAAAGTGTTACAGTGCACCTTTGAATTGCACAATGAAATCAGAATTTACTCCTTGAGGAAATGAATCTTGCAAATTACATATACAATGTGGACTTCTTTGTACATCAGCTTAGCTTACCTAGGGGACACACTTAGCATATTGAATGTGCTGAATGTAAAACTTCAAGATAAAACGTCAATGTAAAATATACTAGCTTCAAAAGAGAGACTTGGGGGATGAATGAAGAAGCTTTGGCTTTGGAAGTGCCACACTGAAAAGGGAATTACTGAGATGTTTCCACTGTAATCAGCTTCTTTAAAATAACAGAGTGAAAGTGAGAAATGTTGTGAAAGACCAAATATTAACTCATTTGTCTGGATCATATTCCTATGTTGATAATTATTTTTTTGGAGTTGAACAAAATTTTCTAGGTACTAATTGGTTGCAGATAGATAGCTGTGTTGGTCTGTTTCAGCAAAAACAAGAGTTCTGGTGGCACTTTAAAGACTAAAAAAATTATTAGGACCTAAAAAATGTCTTTAAAGTGTCATCAGATTCCTTGTTGCAAATACCGATTGGCTTCCAAATCTAAGTACTTTGGCTCAAGAAAATCTTATTGAATTGTTAATTGATCATATGCTGAAGACCAATTTTTCAAATCTAGCAAACCGAAAATGCTAGATTTCTGTTAAAGAAGAGTACAAGTGTGATGATATGATAAAAGTGCTGCATCCATTTACTTCCAGTTATTTGAGTCTTGCTTTTCAGCAGTGATTTTGGTGAACTATAAACATGACATATTTAAACTTGGGAAAAAACCTAAAATTGTGCAGCTATGCAACTTGAAACAAGCCATTCTTCTCACAAAAATCTTTGTGTCTGAACATGCCAAAAATCCTTATTTTCAAATTATAGTTTAAAAAACTTAGAATATGTTTGGGTTATATAATTAAACAAACTGTGTGTAGTTGCATAAAGTTGCAAAACTGTCCAAATTCTGGGTCTGAACTCTTGAATCTATTGTCATAAGTTGATACAAATAAACAAACAAAACAGCATTTAGTTGTGGGGAGCCAGCAAATTTAAAATATCTGTTAGGGAACCACAGTACTAAAATATTTGGGAACCATGGGTAGAATGACAAAATATTGCATTTGTCCCGAAGGACATTTGTTTTGATAATGTGCACGATAATTTGTGACATTCTTTAAGCCAGCAGCTTTTACGGGGAACAAGGTTATATTGTAAATTCAGTGAAATGTCAGACTTCTTAGTCTTCCAATGAAAATGAGTTTTTTGATGTACAGGGACACTATCACACAGAAATTCTGTTGTTTAATGCCTAGAGACAGAATGAAAGGGGAATTCATGCATTCGGCTCCCTTTCCTAAATACGTTTGGTAACAGATGGGCTTGTAGGGATTGAGTTGCATACATTATCAGAGTTAGTAAGAGCTTTTTGTTAAATGTTTGAAGGTGGTTACGTTAATGTGGCATTACATTTGAAATTTTAATTTATTTCACTGATGCTCTAGTACACTTATGGGTAAAGATGCTCAATCTTGCTTCACCTGAGTTGTGGCCAACAACAGATTTGTACCCAATAGAAGTTTGTGATTAGTTTAAAAAATAAGAGATGCCAACCAAGGACACGGACAAGGGCAGACTGACTTCCAAAAATATATATTCCATTAATTTCTATAATGTTGATAAAAACCTAACAGCTTCTGCTGTTCTCATTCATAGTACATGTTTTTACTAAAATGAAACTGTCTGGCTAATTCTCAAATACCAATTTATTTAGATAATGACTGAGTGATGTTAATCTACATTTGAAATAGGATGACCTAAGTGTAATTATTGTGCAGGTGAACAAATAATGGAAAATTAGAAAAGTAATAAATGTATTTATTTCCTATTACATACCAGACAGGAGTATTCTGGTCAAAAATCCTTTTTCCCTGTTTCCAGTAATTAATACTCCTTTTGATTTCTGCCTTCCTTCACAACAAAGTGAATCTGGATGGCATTACAATAAAAATGTTTTCTTAGAAGATTTGGCCATGTGAAGTTGGTATAACATTGGTGTCACTTGTAGATGATTTTTAATTAAAGCCCTGCTTTAGGACTCAGGAGATCTGGGTTTAATTCGTAGTTTTTGCATAGACTTCCAATATGCCATTTGATGAACTAAATTTTAGATAAATTGTCCTATGTATAAGACGTCCCTTGCTGGTTTTGGCTATTTAGATTAGTAGCTCCTTGGGATAGTGGTTGTCTGTTGCTATGAATACAACACTTTCGACAACATGAGATCCAGTTGCAATCTGATACCTAGGTGTAACAGTAATACAAACAGATTATAATACTAGGGGCTTCCTAACTTGAGTCAGTTACCTGTCTATCTGCTGTTGTCATGGTCATAGTGCTAGAATATTTTATATACACAGAGTTGAATTTTAGCAAAAGAAAATTCTTTCATATATCATGCACCAAACACTAACCCCTTAGTATACTAATACCCACTGTAATCCATTATATTGGTGAGGTGTTGCCAATTATTCCTGTTGTAGATTCATCAACTTAGATTTTTGCTGACTCTCCAGTCAGTAAGAGCAATGTGATGAACTCTAGCTGATAAACGTGGTTTTGTACATGTTTGAGTTGAGAGAAGTAAATAGCAGGGATAAGGGTCCTTTAAGTAATTGTTTTTCCTGAATATGTGCTTTGAAGAGTACTTTAAAGTATACATACATTAGGGTTGCCAGGTGTCTGGTGTTGAAAAGGGACCCTGGTGGCTCCAGTCAGCATTGCTGACCGGACCATTAAAAGGCTGGTTGGCGTCGGACTAGCAGGCTTTTACCTAGCTCCACACAGCTCCCCAGAAATGGTGACATTTCCCTCGGCTCCTAGACAGAAGGATGGCCACGGGGTCTCCACCCTGCATGTTTTGCAGCTCCCATTGGCCAGGAGTCATAGCTGCGCCTCCAACTGTGATCCGAGAGACATGTTAGTGATTGTGGAGAGCCACCTGAGGTAAGCACCATGGAAAGCCCAGATTCCCAATCCCCTACCCCATCCCTGAGTCTCCTCCTACACACAAAATCCCTCCCAGTGCCTGCACCCCACATCTCCTATGCTCCACCCCCCAGCCCTGAGCTCCCTCCTACATTCAAATGCTCTTACCCCCAGGCTGAAAGCTTTTGCACCCCAAGTTCCTCATCCCCGGTCCCACCTCAGAGCTCATACCCCCAGAACAGAGCCTGTACCCCCTTCCCTTGCCCCAACCCTCTGCTTCAGCTCAGAGCCCCCTCCCACACTCTGAACCCCTCAGTCCCACTCCCAGAGCCCACAGCCCCAGCTGTACCCCTCCTGTACCTCAGTCCCTTGTCCCAGCCCAGTGAAAATGGGCAAATGAGGGAGGGTGGAGGAAAGCAAGCAACAGAGGGAGAGGGGATGGAATGAGCAGATGTGGAGTCTCAGGGAAGTGGGAGTGGGACAGGACAAGAGTGTTTCATTTAGTACAATTAAAAACTTGGCAATCCTAATACACACAACTTGATTTCCAGGAGTTGAATTTTGGGAGGGTTTTTTAAGGTTCTTAATGAGCTTCTAAGATGCAGCCACCTTCCTTTTCAGTCATCTTTCTGGTTGAGAAGGAACTTCCCTTGCTGAGGTAACAGGAAATGTTTGTTTGTAGGTTGATATAATCTACTGTTCATGTGAATTTATTGTGCTCTTTTGCCATACCATCTTTATAATTTCCACTAAAATACAATTTGATTTAAAAATAACTGGTCCTTTCAAGGTTGAATCCAATGCACTGTCTGTATCTGATGAATACCTTCCTAAATAATTAATTCTCCAGCCTCTTCCGGAAGCTGCTTCTTCCGGAAGGTCCTCCTTCAGTGTCCGGAGCGCTGAGGGCTCGCAGGGCAGCGATATGCTCCCTCTGGACAGCCTCGTCTGCACTCCAGCGCCGGTCGGGAGGATTGCATGGGAATCCAGCTGTGGAGAACAAAGAGAAGGGCAGTCATCCCGGGAGACACCGTGCATAAAGCCTAGCCCTTATCTCTGAGCCGAGACCAAAAAGCCTCGGGTCAGAAGAAAGCGATGTACTTTGAGCAAGGCCACCTGAGGCCTAGACGGTGGGCCCTTTCCTGCAGGGGCACAGATGTCCAAGGGGGGAGCCTCATTACCTCCACATCCTGGGGTCAAGCACGCATGGGAAGGTGCTAGCCAAACTAGGAGCCTGCAGGCATCGGGGGGGCTACGAGGAGGCTGGGCTTCCCTCCATGCCGCACACATGCCGGCTCTAGCAGTGGCAGAATCCCACAGGGAGAGGACTTGTATCCCTGTCCACTGGAGGAGAGGGGAGTGGTGTGTTGGGGGGAGGTGTGTGTGAGCGGCAGATGCTCCTCCGCCTTGTCGCCCTGTCCCTGGGAGCGGATGCTGCCCTGAGGGTGCGGGCATGCCCTTGTGCTGTGTGTGTGTGTGTCTCCATGTCCCCAGTCTGCGTCTAGTGGTAGCTTGTGGTGGGAGGGGAGGGTGTCCCATCCCGGTGTGGGGAAAAGGCAGGCCTCTCCGGACACCCTGTGAGGCAGTGCTCAAGGGTCCTCTGTTGTAGCCTCCTGGGGCTGTGTACCCCGGACTTGCGCTCCACGTGCACAGGCTGCTGCGTAATCCTCAGGCTGAGAAGGCCAAGCAAGGAGCGTGCAGCGGCCTCTTACTGCTTGCCACCTCCACCCCAGTGTGTCTAGGGAAAGGAATGGCACTCATCGAAGGGGCCTTCCCCTGCTTCAGATGATGCCCGGGAGACATCCTGGGAGGGGGGTATCGGCTGCAGGGTGAGCATGACATCCTGGCTGGCTGGCATGGAGCTGGTGCTGGCCTCATTCGGCTCCTCCTTCTCTACACTGTCTCTGGCCCCCTGGGAGGGCAACAATGGGTGTCTCCAGCCCAGATTCCACAATGAGAGGAGTATGGGACTGCCCCCCGCCAGGATGTGATGGAGCTGCCCCTAGTAGGGGCAGGTCTGGGTTGCCACCCCTGACTGGGATCTGCGCTCCCTGGCCTTCGTGTAGACCTGGCACAATTCTTTGACTTTCATGTGCACCTGCTCCTGGGCCCTTGTGGCCCAGACTTACAGCCTTCCAGCCATAAATATCCATATTCCTGTGTCTGGTGAGGAGATCCCACTGTTTCTCCTCCTAATCCCAGATCTCAAGGAGACCTGGGATCTCCGCACCAGTCCAAGATGGTGCCCTCCTCTTTCGGCCCTGGGCAGGGTCCTGGGAGCTGCCTGAGGCCGTGCTGGCAGCTGTGGGGGACTCAGCTGGAGCAGTGGGCTTGGTCATGGCAGCAGGGAAGGCTGTGCAGGGTCCTTCTGTGTGGCACAATATGAGCAGGGCCTGCTTCGTGCCACAAACCCTTTTCCTTCTGCTTACAGCTCCAAGGGCTGCAGGGGAAGGGAAGCTATAGAGTTCTGATGAGTGTGAACAGCAGCCAGCAGGGCACCTGTGGGATTTCCTGGAGGCCACTTATTTTGAAATAATTCCAGCTGCCCTGTCTATACATGCCCTGTTTCAAAATAGCTATTTTGGGATAGGTGTTATTCCTCGTAGAATGAGGGTTACACAATCTGGAATAAGACTCCCGTTATTTCGATATTATTTCGAAATAGCAGGCTTGCTGTGTAGACCATCACAGAGTTATTTAGGAATAACGCTTTTGTGTAGACGTGCCCTCAGTGAATTAGTTGCAGGCAATTTAGAAGCAAGAAACACTTCAGTCAGACTCTTAATAGTTCTTCTTACAGAGTAATCAGTGTAATTACTGGTGGAAACATACCATAAGCACTTGCATTATAAACATCTTCTGTGAGTGAAAATTTCACAACTTTGGCTTGTAAAGAAGTTCTTGAACACAGGACGTTGTCTTTAACACAATTCATTTGGTCTAGGAAATCTCACTGAAATTGTGTTTATGCTTCCTGGTCTCTTCCAAGAAACAGGATGCAGTATTATTACTGCTACGCTTCTGGGACAAAATTTCTTTTCATATCCTGCTTCTGTCAATAAGACTGAACCTGCAGTGCCATGGTCTGAAGAGGTTCCTTAGTGGTTCCATGTTGCTATGAACTTTCATCTGCAAATGTGAAAAGATCTTTGTTAAAAGAGAGCTGTGCAAAACTTATGTATTTGTTGCACACAGCTGCTAAAAGCCAAGCTGATCACAATAAAAGAAGCCAGTTTATAAACAAATCACATGATTGCATTCTCTCAAGATATTAGCTATCAAATTTCATGCTCTGTCTGTTTAAGTTTTCAAAAATCATTATTGGCCCCTCATCACAACAGGTCCACTATTAAGTGAATGAAACCCCTCCGTGTGTTGACTTTAATAGATATAAACCTCCATGCTTCAGCATATAAGACAGCACAAACTGACCACCACTGGAAAGAACGTCCCTTATGTCCTGGATACTTCAAGATTGCCCTTAACAGGGTGGTTTTAGTTTTTTCTGATGCACATATCACTAGCTTCTGTCTGAAACTTCTTGTTGGTCTGATCCAATACAGTTTGAACCTCTAGTCTGGTGCCTTTGAGACCTGACCAATACATTGTAACAATTTTTATGTCCATATGCTTTCATTATTACTTTTTCATTATTTATTCTGGTCGCTCCCAAAGGGCTATTCAAGATTTGGGAGTGATTATACTGAGTTCTGTACAAACACAAAGGTGATCGCTGTTCTTGTTCTGACATCTTTGTAAACTAAAACCCAATCAGATCCGTGCAGATAAACCTTTTGTGCTTAGATGGAAACTTGTTGACTTCAGTGGGGCTCTCTAAGTGCATAAGAGCATATTCAGTTACAGAACTGGGTCTTTTTTTAATTATTAAGAAATAATGGCCATTAAGCAGACCACTTCGTGGCAGTTATTGGAGGAGTTGAAGACTTTAGTTCAATCTTTTAAAAATAGCCATACAAAATAGAAACAAACAATAAAGAATTAAACTGTATAGTATCACAGAGATTTATATTGTAGCCAATAGAAAAGGAGGATTTTGTGCTTTTTAAATATTTTTGTTACATTTATATAAATAACTTGGGAAAAATAAGGCTCTGGTAAAAGATGAAAGCAAAACCAAAATAAATTATAGCTAATTGTATGTGTGTGCTCTCACTGATTTTGTTTTCTTAGCATACACAATTGTGGGGAAGGATAATAAAATACAGAGCTCTGGACATAAGAGTTCTTTATAAAATGAGAAAATAAGTAAGCAACATACTCTATGAACAATTATATAGCTCATTCAACTCTATAAAGAGACAAGCTGAGTGCGGTAATATCTTTTAGAAAACCAGCTTCTGTTAGTGAGAGAGACTAGCTTTTGAGCTGCACAGAGCTCTTCCTTGGATCTCTCTCACCAACAGAATTTGGTCCAGTAAACCGTGGGTGGGAAACCTCATGTCGAGGGGCTGGATGCGGCCCCCAGCTTGCCTGGATCCTGCCTCCAAGGCTCCGGTCCCTCCCCCCCAGCACTGGGGAGCCCATGATGGCACTCCAGCCCCCTCCCTCCTGCCCTGTCCCACAGCAGGGCTGGAGAACACAAAATCTACTAGCCCGGGCCTCCCTACGCTCTGGTATGCAAGGGGAATGTGTGGAGTGTCTTTCTCGGTGAGGGTGTGGGTTTTTTGTACTTCTCACTTGTGTGCAGCCCCCAGCTGATTTTTCGGTGGGTCAGTGGCCCCTGACCCAAAAAAGGTTCCCACTCCTTCAATAAATGATATTACCTCATCCACATGGTTAATTCTGGGACCAACATGTCTACCTCTACAGTTCATACAATAAATAAAGGACATTTAAAAAAGTTTATAGTGATAAAATATGTGTTGTACTTACTGGAAATTTGATTATTCTAGCAGTTCAAGAGCATGGACTTTGTTTTCAAATGTTCTTCCTAAATTCTGGGGTTTGTAAATTTAATGTGTGACTTTGTAGCATGAGTTTTGCTGAGCCTTTTTAAAATTTCAAGTCCATTGTAAGACTTGACCCATCTTTGGTTTGTATAGTCGATAACTGTAGACACTTAACAGTATGGTACAGTTTCCTGAGATTATATTGCTTGCTCAATATAATTTGCTATAATCTGAGTCTTTTGCAGTCATAATACAGGCCAGTGTGAAATAACATCTAATTTTATGGGATCCAATACCCAGTTTCATCATTAAGATTGTATTCAAAACTGGTCTTTAAAATAGGACACAGACTCTTGGGTTGATGATTTGGTTGGGTTTTTGGGGGGGGGGGGGAGGAGGTGGTTTTTTGTTTTTGGGGGGGTTTGGAAGAAGTTTGGTTCTTTTAGGAAGGGCTTGGGGTTTTCTGGTTGATTGGGTCCTCTCTCTCCACACCCCTCCACTATCCCAATTCTAGCCAGCCAAATCATTGTGAAGACTTCATACACTGTTAAATTTTGTACTCTTTGAATTTGTTGTAGAATTACTTTCATAATTTTAATAGGGTTTTCTAAAATTTGACTCTAGTTGAAACATGTCCTTGGCAATCTAGCCTTTCATTTTGACTGATACCTTAAAAATATCTAACTAAACAATATTTAGTGGAGAGAGATTTCCTCAGTAGATCTGGTGCAACCTGTAGGCCCCTAGAAGGTTTTTAATGTATGAATTTTAGGTCATTTAAGTCATTTTTTGTCATAACTGAAAATTTATGTGCCAGCTGTTACGAGCAAAGACATTTTATGTGCTATATGCCATAAACTTCTTATGCATCAGTTTTATTTGTAGTGTGCATAGGCTTTTTGTGCATGAATTTTGTGCTGGTACACACACAAAACTTTCTATTTATATATAATCTTCTCCATGTATATGAGTCAGATTGCATCCTGTCATGGAGGTTTTATGTGAGGGATTAGCTTTAAACAGTGCTGAACCAGGAGTGGGATTCAGGTACAGATTTCATGGCATCAGACTCTCATTAGCCACTCTTGCAAGATTTCTGCACCTAAATGGCAGAAGTCATGTGAAATCAGCTGATGTTACAGAACTTCTGCTTCTTTGGACAACATCCAAAGGTGATCAGAACAGGCTCATTCCATTTTGGGATCTCACCTGCAACCAGAGACAGGTTCAGATTTGAGGATTTGAATGTCAATGCATATATTCTCTCACACAATTTGAGATTTGAGCAAATTGCATGGTTTGGGCTTATCTCTTATATTTGGCAGGTTTATTATTTTTTTTATTTAAAAAATTAATCTGAAGTTAGAAATGAAGAATAATTTTTAATTTTTTACTTCTGTGCAAGCTTATCATTCTGACTTGGAAATGGAAAACTCACCATCAAGTTATGCCACTGTCTGTCCCGTAATATTGCTTCTGTGAACAGGAGGCCCCCGCTTTACAACAGCCCAATTTACGACCCCCCGCACTTACGACCTTTTCCGTAAGTGCGGAAGGGGCTGAAATCCCCCGACTTACATCCTTGGCCCCTCATTTACAACTGCGCACAATACCTGTCGTAAATGCAGACTCGAGTTACGATGCCCGCAACTTGCGACGCTATCCCAATAACCAATCGCGTCGCAAGTCAGGAGCAGCCTGAATACAAATGCTCAGTTGTTTAAATATTTCCATATCAGTTGCACAGCTTAGTGACAGTTCAAAGGGTATGTCTACATCGCAGAGTTTTTGTGCAAAAACTCGCAGAGCGTCCACACTACAAACGCATTTTTGCGCAAGAAAATTTACAGTACATCGTAAGAAGAGAGGGCTTTTTGCGCAAGAGTTATTCCTCTTTTTTCTATTGGAAAAAGCACAGGTGCTCTGATGGCCGTTCTGTTAATGGCCATCGGAGCTTTCTTGCACAAGAGCGTCTATGCAGTGTGGAAGATCTCTTCTGCAAAAAGGTTCTTCTTCGAGTGATTGCTCATGTCCATTCAAGTGAGGTGCATGCGCGCCACGTGCACGGTTCCCGGAGCATTTTTTCCCCAGCGGTACCCGTCGGGCCGGCAGGTCACCCCCTGGAGTGGTGCCGCTATAGTGGAGTATAAGTACCCCTGCCAGCCCTCCCCCTCCTCAGTTCCTTCTTACCACCCGTGACGGTCATTGGAGCTTGCTGTCTTGTGCAGATCCCAGCTTGTTATCTTTGCCCGTTGGCAGTTCTTTGTTCAAGTAGTTGTAGTTAAGTAGTTGTTAAGTACTTAGAGATAGTTCTCCTTTGAACCCCCCTCACCCCCGGGGGACGGTGATGCCAGGCCCGCAGGGCTTTAAACCTTGTGCAGCTTGCACGAAGCCTATGCCCAAGGGAGACCCCCATGAACAGTGCCTTAAGTGTTTGGGGGAATCTCACCTTGCGGACGCCTGCAAGATCTGCCGGGGATTCAAGCCACGTACCAAGAGGGAAAGGATTCCCGTCTGAAGTTGCTCCTGATGGAGTCGGCACTGCAGCCCGCGTCCTCCAGAGAAGCCTCGGTGCGTAGTGCACCGGCATCGGTGCGGGAATCGCGTTCCAACCTCCCCCACACCACGGTACCGAAGAAATCGGCACCACGGCACTGATCTCAGTCCCCAGCACCGAAACGGGTGAAGGATTCCAGGGGGAGATCACCCGAGCGCAAGACTCATGGGGACCGGCACCGGCGGAGACACTCCCTGGCACCATCCTTGCCTGTCCAGCCCCACAAGGGGATACAGAAGAGGAGGGAGACTTTGCAAAGGGCTGGGAGCCCTGGGCCTATCCTGGCCCGCCGCCCCTCCACGCCGGAGGCATTTGAGGCAGCTCAGGAACTGATAGAGCTAACGGCCTTGCCTCCCTCACCTCCCTCCTTGGAGGGGTCTTCAACTTCATTACCAGAAGCCTTGGGGGCACCGATGGTCTCCCCAACCCCAGGACCCTGGCCGGCACCAGTAGAGTCGAGGGACCAACCGTCGCTGCCAGCCGCAACAATACGGGGTCAGACTGTGTCGGCACCGGGGGAGGCTGCATTGGCGGCACCGTCTCCTGTCTGGCTGACCCCTGGGGCGTCGCTGCCAGCACCCGTGCGCCCTGTGGCCCCGTTGGCCCTAGGGGCATCAGCACTGAGGCCGTCATCACAGGCACCAGCCTTGCTGGCACCGCAGGCACCAGCCTTGCTGGCACCGACTCTGCAGGCACCGCAGATACCGGCTCTGCAGGCGCCGAGTACGGCACCGATATCCTCGGATTCGGGCCCAGGATCGGCACCGTCCTAACAAGGGGTACCGTGCAGTCCGGTGCCGCAGTTACCTCACCCTCAGCCCCGTCCCCACGCCAGGAAGCCGGAGTCCATGGCACGGTTTAGGCCTGGGGCGATACAGGGTCAACCCTCAACGGCGCCGCCGTGGTCGGCGTCTGAGCTGTCGTCGGAATCCAAGGCGAAGTCTCTGTGTTCTGCGGGGTCTTCTCGCATGTCATCACAGTACCGATCTCACTCTCAGCACCGGACGGCACTGCAGGGGTTCAAACAGACGTGGCCGCCACGGTGCAGCAGCCCTGGCCATTTTGGACGCCCTGGGCCTATCACCAGTGGTAGGGGCCACTTCTGCCTTCTGGTTCGGTCAGTGGGTCGCAGAGGAGGTCCACACCTTCGGCCTCATTGTCCCGAGCCCGGCCATCACCTAGGGGGCACCCGGACCTGGGGGATCCACCGGCTAATCTCCAGCAGCAGCTGGGGGTGCCACAGCAGCCGGTCCCTGCTTTGGTGGTGGTGAAGCAGCTGGCCCTGAGTCGTGAGTCGTCATCCTCGTCGTCTCCAGACGAGGCCTTGGCAGACCCGGCCCCGGCAAGGTCACATCAAGAGCTGCTCCGCCGACTTGCAGCAAATCTCGGGGTGCCGGTAGAGCCGGTGACCGAGGAATCAGACCCAGTGGTGGACATCATCACAGAGGATGCCCCGGCGAAATTGGCCCTACCACTGAATAAAACAGTGGCAAAAATCACGAACACGCTGTGGCAGACGCCGGCATCTCTACCCCCAACACTCAAGGGTGTCGAGAGAAGGCATTATGTCCCCCAGTCGGGGCACAAGCACCTCTATTCGCACCCGGTGCCGGGTTCTATTGTTGCCCAGGCAGCGGCCCAGAAGGAGGGGTAGGGGCAGCCTGGCCCTTCTCCGAAAGCAAAGGATCCTAAGCGTATGGACCTAATGGGGCGTAAGGTCTATGCGATGTGGGGGGGGGTGCAATTGTGCATCGCCAGCCAGCAGGCAGTGCTCAGTCGCTATGCCTATAACACCTGGCA
The DNA here is from genome assembly GCA_032595735.1 of Pelochelys cantorii. NCBI lineage: Eukaryota > Metazoa > Chordata > Testudines > Trionychidae > Pelochelys > Pelochelys cantorii. The sequence continues at coordinate 144,203,276 of CM064328.1, read as the reverse complement.
AGCGATGGAGAGGTTCCGGGACAGGTTGCCCCAGGAGGACAGGCAGGAGTTCTCCGCCCTGGCCACGGAGGGCAGAACAATAGCACGCGTTTCCCCCGTTCCCACTGGTTCCCAAGGTGCTTACCAGGATCAGGCTGTTCAAGTCCCGGGTAATCCTGATAGCCCCAGACTGGCCCAGGCAGTTTTGGTACCCCATCCTGTGGGAGATGGTGGTGGCCAGGCCTTTTTGTCTGCCACTGACCCCGGACCTAGTCACTCAGAACAGGGGCGGGGATGTCCTGTACCACTAGGATGTCAAGTACCTCCACCTGATGGCATGGCTTATCCATGGCTGAAACCCCCCGAGAGAGCTTGTTCGCAGGGGGTACAGGAGGTTCTTCTGGGAAGTCGGAAGCCAACCACCAGACGGTTGTATGCCGCCAAGTGGAAGCGGTTTTCGGTCTGGGCTCAGAGTAAGGGAGTCTACCCCTCCCAGGCCCCTGTTCCAGTGGTCCTGGACTACTTGTTTGAGCTGCGGCAAGCGGGCCTGTCTGCACCGTCGGTGCGGGTGCATCTAGCGTCCCTAACGGCATTTCATGAGGGGTCTGGCGATAGGTCACTGTTTGCTGACCCCCTAGTGAAGAGGTTTGTAAAGGGTCTCAACAAGTTATTTCCCCATGTGAGGGCTCCGGTGCCGCAGTGGGACCTCAACTTGGTGCTAAACAAGCTCTTGGGTCCCCACTTCGAGCCCCTAGCTTCCTGCCCACTCAGGTTTCTGTCGCTCAAGGTGGCATTTATAGTGGCCATTACGTCGGGTATCGGAATTGCGTACCCTGATGGTGGAGCCCCCGTACCTAGTGTTTTCGGCAGACAGGGTTTGTCTGTGTCCTCACCCTGAGTTCCTCCCCAAGGTGGTGTCGGCTTCCACATGTCACAAGACATATACCTCCTGGTCTTCTTTCCCAAGCCCCACCGCTCCCCTAAGGAGCGGGCATTGTACTCCCTTGATGCGAAAAGGACACTGGCGTTTTATATAGACAGAACGAGGCCATTTCGCAAGTCATCACAGTTGTTTATTGCCTATGCTGAGCGGGTGAAAGGGACGCCGGTTTTGGCCCAAAGGCTGTCAGGGTGGATATACTCCTGCATTAGGGAGCGCTACGCTCTGGTGCACAGGGAGCCGCCCTGCGTGTCGGCGCATTCCACCAGTGCGCGCGCTTCGTCCGTGGCCTTCAGGGCCCAAATCCCGATTCTTGAGATCTGTAGGGCAGCTATGTGGTCCTCTGTCCATACGTTTACAGAGCATTATGCCCTCACTCAACAGGCAGGGGAGGATTCCCCTTGGGTGCAGCGGTGTTGGGCTCTATTCTTAAAACAAAAATGGAAAGGAGGAGGGATGAGTGGCACGCTGTAGTGTTACGTGCCTGCTGTACCTACCTGTTTTGAGTTTCTGTGTTATGTTGTATGGTTGCACTTGATTAAAGTTCTCGTTTGTCGTTGAATACCAGTGTGGTTGTTCTGTTAGCTAAAAAAGGTGGCTCCGACCCCACCTCTGGTGGGTTAGCTTGGAAGTCACCTCATTCGAATGGACATGAGCAATCACTCGAAGAAGAAAACAGGGTTACTTACCTGTAACTGTTGTTCTTCGAGATGTGTTGCTCGTGTCTATTCGATTCCCTCCCTGCCTCCCCTGCGTTGGAGTTTTCCGGCAAGAAGGAACTGAGGAGGGGGAGGGCTGGCAGGGGTACTTATACTCCGCTATAGCGGCGCCACTCCAGGGGTCGACCTGCCGGCCCGACGGGTACCACTGGGGAAAAAATGCTCCGGGAACCGTGCATGCGGCGCACATGCACCTCATTCGAATGGACATGAGCAACACATCTCGAAGAACAACAGTTACAGGTAAGTAACCCTGTTTTCTTGCGTAAGAAGCCTGCAGTGTAGATGTAGCCATAGTGTGTAGTTGCTTGTGCAGCTATTATACATAATGTATGTATCCATCACACAACTGCATCAGTGTTTTCATTCCCTCAACTGATCCACGCAAAACAGCAATATGAAGGGTTTGGGTAAACAGTTCAGTGAATCTACTAAGAGGTCTGCATTAATGAAACCACCATTACACTTCTGTTTGTGTCTGAATCAGCTGCATCGATTAAAATCAATTTGTTCCTGTTCAAGGTTTACAAGTTTAGATATGTTTTGCCTGCTAGTGTTAAATGGTTTTGTGTGAGCATTTTATGTGGTTCACGGCCATTATGAGCCATTTCATATCTTTGGAGCAGGGGTTCTCAGTCAGATAAAATGGAGTCAATTTTTAAGGAGATTTTCCTTTCCAAGTATAGTTGCTCCTGTGCAAAATTGTTTTATGTGATGTGGGACCCTTTTTCACATTTGTTCTGGCTTCATCCTTTCTTTAAGGCATAATGTGCCCATTTTGCATGTTTAAGGCTAGCAAGACTTCGTCTCTTTCTTCTCATTCTTTTATCTTTTTGCCATTAGTCTGTTGGTTCAGCTGTGTGGGTTTGAGAGATTGTGCATTTGACAGAGTTGCCAAGAAAAAGAAGCATAGATGATTGTGAATGACACTGTTTCCTTTTCTAGTGAGAAACAAACACACAATGACCTTTTAATGCCCTTGTCTGCTCGGCTGTACATTTTATAAGCTGAAGAGCATCTCTGAAGCAGGAATAGCTTTGTATGATAAGGAAGGTAATGATCAGAATGTGAATGCTACTTGTTTCTAAATAGTTGTTAGGTATGTGAGCTAGGGAGTCGTGCTAGTGGTATTCTTCCATAAACTGATCTGCACGGAAAAGGAATCTCAACATTGGCTTGAATCTATTTTTATATGTATCTAATTTATTTTTCTTTGGCATTAACCCACTTTGTCAAAGGCAAACAATCTTTTAGCTGCTCTCTGTGCACTAGGTAGTAAGTTAGAAAGGGATATTGCTACAAGACATTCCTCGTTCACTCCTCTACTTTTCAGATTGTTGTCTTAATCACTGTTCTTATGGGATTAGAATTTATGCCTAAGCAATACCAGTGTTTGTCCCCATTTTACTGCTGATGTTACAACTCTAAGGCTTAAAGGGGATCTACAATAGATACATAGTTGTGCTTTGGCACATATGTCCCAAGTACTGTTCTGAGGCAGCTCACTGAGCTGTGGCATTAGAAGTCCTTCAGGGTATCCACACCTAAATGAATCTATGGCTTACTCAACAGCAGCTGTTATGTGAATCAAATGTGTCAACTATGCACACGAAAACAGCAGAAGTAAGATGCAGTTCTGTTGTTCAGAAAAATATCAGAAGCATTTGTATCTCCAATGAAATGTACAAGGGAAATGTGTCTTTGTGATAGTTGCTGTGCATTAGCTAATTTTTTGGTGAGAGGTAAAAATTGAGGGGATTGTGCTTCTATAGCTGATGTGTAGCCCATTCAGTTGTTTATGATATTCTACCAAATGGCCAGCAGACTATTTTAATTGTTCCCTACAGTTATTGTAAATAGCATATTTATTATATTCATATTAACATGAAAAGGAAAGTTTTAATAGCAAACTTCCATGGCATTTCTGTCATGGGAGTTGGTGGGCAAAATGGAGTACGACTAGAGAAGTCTGACAAAAATACAAGTGAAACCTTTGTAACCTATAGCTAGCTGGAAGTATCCATTATTCTCAAAGAGGATCAAACCCCAAAATTAAATGTTTTGTCAAATGGCAAAAATGTAATGTTTCAGTACAGTTCCCTTGACTACAGAAACATCTGTTTAGCACAGAAGTGATAAAAGGTTTCATTCTATAAAGAAATATTTTTCTTTGTATTTGTAGTAGGGTGTGGATTGGGGTGTCATTTGGCAGGAGAACTAACACAGCCCTTGAACTGTGATTCTTTCCCCCCATAAATCACAGGAAGCTTTATAGAAAATATGTGCTGTATGAGAGTGCTGTATTTCTCACAGGACGGTCAACAGTTTCTAATTTCATTGGGAAAACTGCCTCTAGTGTTTTAGTGTCTATACTCCTTGTTTGTGTCTGTCATTGCTCGGAAAGAGAGAGATATGTCATTAAACTTCAGTTTGGCCCCAGGTTTTTGGCTGCATGATCCATTCTTTACCATTCTTGTCTCATAAAATAAATAATTTATGCCCGACTTTACGCTACTTTAATACACAAGCATATAGGGCCCTACCAAATTCATGGTCCAGTTTGGTCAGTTTCATAATCCTAGAATATTAAAAATAATAAATTTTCATGATTTCAGCAATTTAAGTCTGAAATTTCATGGTGTTGTAATTGTAAGGGTACTGACCCAAAAAGGATTTCTGGGAGGGGTTCCAAAGTGATGGGGGGGGGGATTGCAGTACTACTGCCCTTACTTCCGCCATGCTGCTGGTCAGCTTGAGATTGGTGGCTGCTGGCTGTGATCCCAGCTCTGAAAACTGTCCAAACCAATTTTGGGTTTCCTTTTCCACATGGATCAGTTTATGGAAGAATACCACTAGCAGGACTACCTAGCTTATGTACCTAACAACTATTTAGAAACAAGTAACATTCACATTTTGATCATTACCTTCCTTTGTTTACAAAGCTGGTCCTTATTCGTCACATTTTGTTTCCAACCTCAGTGCAGAAAACAACTAAAATAAACAAAAAATAAATGGAGCACCTAAAATAAACCTTAAGTTAAGCACAAATAAAAGTATCATTCTGTATTTGATTGTTAGGTCATTAGGTTATGTACCCTATATGTACATCACATACCAAAAAACTACATTAAAATAAACTTTTAAGATTACAAAGTCAAGCTCTCAAAAGTGAGTAAATGCCACAATTAAGGTTACCTGTGCAACCTTAATTGGGCACTTTCGTTGGTATGCGTTTTGACCCTATCTATCTAAGATTGTTGTCTTAATCACTGTTCTTAGGGAATTAGAATTTATGCCTAAGCAATACCAGTGTTTGCCCCCATTTTACTGCTGATGTTACAACTCTAAGGCTTAAAGAGGATCTACAATAGATACATCATGAATAATTATAGGGAGCTGGTCTGTCTTTTAGATTGATCAGCTAGCAGTCACCCCAGGCCCTTAAATAGCTATGTTGCTTATGAAAGAGATGTAACTCAGTATCTCTTTTATACATTTTATTAAAACCCATAAAAATCAATTCAAGAAAACATATAATCAAACTAGTGTAGCTTGTTTATTAATGCTGTTGCTTCTTCACAAGGTGGCCAGCCTTAGGCTATATCTACACTATGAGATAAGATCAAATCTATTATGGTCGATTACTGGTCATTTGATTTTGCAAAGTCGAAGGTCCATGTCCTCACTGCGGAGAAGAATCCAATATAGTTCAAAGTAGCATGTCCCCAATAGGGAGCCTACTGTCGACTCAGAGAGCAATGCACCATGGGTAGCTTTGCGTTCTGAGCAATGCTCTGGAAGCCTGCTGCAACCAAAACTGTGTAGTGGGTTGGTTATGGGTTTGTATCATTGGTTTCCCATAATGCACTCATCTATTTCCTCCCTCCTTGCTTGAGATCAATGGGAAGTAGTCTTTTTGTGCCTAAAAGGCTTGCCCTGGTTTCCTGCATGCACACCATAGCAGCATGAGCATGGATCATGTTTTGTAGAAAACCACTGTGATGCTGATGTCTTCCGTGGGGCGCCTAATGGCACAGTACTTTGAGAATATACACATGTCACTCCAGCAGGAAAAGGAGGAGGATGAATCTCAGCTTGCCATGGAGTCACTGCTCATGCAAGATCTGGTGCTGATGCAAGCACAGCCTCCAGTTAATCCAGTGGACACAGTGTCATGCTGGTTCTGGAGTATGAGACAAACACAGACTGGTGGGACCGCCTTGTGATGCAGAGATGGGATGATCAGCAGTGGCTGCATAACTTCCGAATGAGCTAGGCTACTTTCTTGGAACTTTGTGAATGGCTTTCCCCTGCCATGAGGTGCCTGAATACCTAAATGAGACCTGCTCTGACCATGGAGGCATGCATGGCAATAGTCCACTGGAAGCTTGCAAAACCAGACAGCTACCATTCAGTTGGAAATCAGTTTGAAGTGGGGAAATCTACAGTAGAGGCTGCTGTTATACAAATAACCAAGGTGATCAATACCATTCTGATACAGAGGACTGTGACTCTGGGAAATGTGGATAACATAGTGGTTGGCTTTGCAGCGATGGGGTTCCCTAACTAGGGTGGGATGATAGACAGAATGCACATCCCCATCTTACCAAGGATTACATAAACTACAAAGGGTACTTCTTCGTGGTTCTGCAGGCACTGGTGGATCATAAGGGCTGTTTCACTGACATCAACGTGGGATGGTCGAGAAAGGTGCATGACATTAGGAACTCCTGCCTCTTCCGAAAGATGTAGAGTGGCACTTTTTTCTGAGACAGGAAAATCAGAATCAGAGAAATAGAAATGTCTGTTGTGATCCTTGGCAACCCAGCCTACCCCTTGCTCCCATGGCTCATGAAGCCGTACACAGGCAGCCTGGACCCCAGCAAGGAACAGTTCAACAACAGGCTGAGCAAGTGCAGAATGGTGGTGGAATGTGCTTTTAGATGTTTAAAGGGTAAGTTTAGGAGTCTCCTGAGTAGGTTGGACCTCAGCAAAGGCAACATTCCGTTTGTGGTGTTAGCCTGTTGTGTGCTCCATAATCTTTGTGAGAGCAAGGGGGAAATTTATCTGGCAGGGTGGTGGGATGAGGCAGAGCACCTAGCCAGAGGCTTTGAGCAGCTGAATACCAGAGCAATAAGGAGAGTACAGCGTGGCACAGCACAAATCAGAGAGGTTTTGAAAGAAAGTTTTATGATTGGCCAGTTTTGAGACTCTTCCCCATTGCTCTCAACAAGGTGCCCCTGCATTTACTATGTTTGTGTGTAATCCCTACCCCACCCTTCCCCTGCAGTACAAGCAATAAAGAGACTGTTGTTCAGAGATCATGCTTTTTTATTTCTCTACGCTGGGTCTACACTACCATAAATTCAACCATGCAAGCTCAGGAATAGCGTTACTTGTCATGAAACTCATGAAACCAGGAGTAACCAGCATCGACTTCAGTGACCCTTAAGGTCAATGCGACAGACTTGGTAGTATGGATGCATCATTTAGAAAATTGACCTTATGTGGCTAAATTTGATCTAAACTCCTAATGTAGACCAGGCTTTATGGGTTCTGGAAGGTCAGTCCTCCCTGAGATGGTTCACTGCTGACCCAATAGTGCAGGGTTTCCCAACCTATGGGTCAGGACCAAGTACATTTCCAAAGGGTCGCCAAGTGTCTCCCCAGGTGGCTCTACCCTCCCTCCTCCCCCCGTTTTTGAATTGCCTTGGGTCACCAAGTCTTCCTGAATTGTCCAAATGAGTCCCCATCTGGAAAAGGTTGGGAACCACTGCAATAGGGTGAGACTTCTTGGCATTACCCTTGTTCCTTATAGTTTGCAAACTTCATTAACTGTGCCACCAGGGCCAGATTTACTTCTTAGACACCCCTAGACACAGCATTTTAATCTCCTCCCAGACTCCCCCCCCCCCCCAACTATAGCTGACCTTCATGTTGCACACCGTTTTAGAGAGGTAAGATGTCCCTAGAATGCCCATTACCTTTGGGCTATATAACTCGGTCCAGTCAGATTCGATTTAGATCATCTTTAGTACCACCAGCTTGGAAAAGTTCTGCTTTAAGTAGTTTTGTACACAAATACCGATATGTGTGACCTCCTAAAATATGAAAAATCCAAATACATGAGTGTCTAGTTTTGAAGAAGCTAGTATGGTCTTATTGGGGTGAAAGTTCTGAAGATGATATCTGCCAGCTTATAAAAAGTTTAATATTATAAAAATAGCTAATTGGAAAAAACCCTAGTACATTCAATCACTCAATATTCATTCATCAGTTAAATTAAAAATAAGTTAAAACTGATGATCAGTGTCATCACCTCCAGTTTCTTATTCTTGGAAACAAATCAGTTACAGTAGCCTTTCTATCTTATCTTCTGACATCTACATCTTGATAAAGTTATTTTATAGTTTATCAAGATGAAACTATCTTCTACTATATATTTGAAAGAATTTGTCTGTCTGTCTGTCCATCTGTCTGTTTGTTCAAGAATTCCTTCTAAATAGTAAGAGCTAGAACCACCAAATTTGGTATGCAGCTTCCTCTTATCATAACTTAAAGCAAGGGTTTGGTTGTGCCAGGAAAATGGGTTGTGCATGGAATGGGCTTGCTTCTCAGAAAACGTACAGAAAAAAGACAGAATCGCTAGGCAGGTGCAAGGGGCTGGCTGGGGGTGCCCTCCCATTCTGGGACTGCCCCAGTACTGTGCCCCTCCCCGAGTCTCATGGGAATAAGACTGGTGGCTGTTTCCCTGCATCAGGCAGTGAGGGAAAAGTGCACAGTTTGCTGCGTTCCTCACTTTGGCTGGAGAGCGCAGGGGGCAGATGAGCCCAGACCTGCCCCAGCCACAGGACATGCACTCCTCCCCTGGCTGTGTCTGATGAAGCTGCAGTGACCTTGGAGATGCTTGTCTCACCTGGCCTCAAGCTGCTGTGGTGAGAGAGGGCTGGGGTAGTCCTCTCTCCCTGGGCCAGCCTGCATAGTGAACCCCTTATCCCCAGATGCATCCCTGAGCAATTATTTAAATGAAGCATGTACATTTATTTTCCAGAAAACAAAAATTAATTGAGTTAAGGATCTGAGCAATGCTGGATAAATCTTCTAGTATGAAATATATAAAATGTAAACAATTGTATGTTAGGTCCCCTCCATTTAAGCTATTCTTCTCACACTCCTTTGCTATTATTCCACTTTCTATACCCATTTCTGCCTCATCCCCCTCTTGAAGCTTTACTGGTTGAACTAAAGGACCAGAAACACCACCGCGTTATCTTGGATTACAGGTGCATCTTTTCAAGTCCTATACAAAAAGAACTGTAACATTCAATCATCGTAATTTACATTGTCAGTGCCATATGTCTCGACTTCAGTTCTGATGACGTGCAACAGAGTTGATTCCTGGTAGCACTCGGGAGTTGCACAGCCTCCCTCTGCCCTCACCAAAATTTTAATTGCTAAATGGGGTTCCCTCCATGCCTTCTGCCTCTCCGGGTGGCCCTTCCTGCATTCTCTGATGATAATGTTTTGAACTATAAAATATTATTTAAATAGAATTTAGATAATTTAATTTCCCTTCTTAAAATGGATAACTTTGTGAAGCTTTCATTATGGTTGCATTATTACACCATCACTCATACATTTCAGAACCCTCTCTCTAGTGTTTACGTGATTGTTTACAATTACTTACATGAAAGCAAACTTTTTCAGTATAACTAGTTGAACAGTGTTAATAGGAGGCTTCTGAGGCTATCTGCTTAGTAAATATAGCTGGGTTTTGGTGGTATTTATCATTCAGACTTAGTTTGTCCTTTACCAAATGTACCAGACATTCTGAATCCATTCTGTTTCACTTTGTGGAAGATTCAGTGTCAGGCAATGCCTTTTTTTTTTTTTCAGTTTGGATGAAGTGAAACATAGACTTTAATTTATACCCCTGAGCTGAAAATGTGATTTAAAGATCAGGATGGTAGAGTAAATTGTTAAAACTGTGGGTTTAATGATTTTACATCGAGAATAAATTCTTGCCACATGGAAGAATGCAAGATTAAGGCAGAAAACAGTGCTGCTTATTAATCTAATGAGAACCTCAAGGGAACAACATACACAGAATTTACTAGGAGAAGGTCTGGGTTCTTATATTGTTAATTCCCTTTTGTAGTAATACAACCATAAGTACCCTTTGTGCTAAGAGTATTTAAATAATCTAACTGGATATTAACATTAGAAAAATATAACTAATGGCTGGATTTACCTGGCGTTGCTCGGGAAACCGGAGGAACAAAATTTAGAAGATTTAGGAAGGGAGGGGACCCTGAGCCAGGGGATCCCCAGAGCCACAGACCCTGGGGGCTGATGGCTCCTGGCCCACACCTGACCCTCTGAGAGCAGCAGGACCCTCCTCCCCCCCAGGACCGAGCAGCCAGCCCCCAGGAGAACAGTACACAGTCATGCGGCCAGTAGCAAGGGGACTTCTCTTTGCAAGGTTGGCTCAGGGATCCACCTGCCCTGCCTTGGCAAGCAAAAGCTCAGAGCTCATATCTAACCCCGATGGCTGGAACCAGACACAGAAGAGCCCCACTCACAGTACAAATAGCAGCCGGCTGGCTTCATAGCAGTGTAACGCATCGAGGGTTTAACCTGGCCCCTCCACCCTGCGCTGCAGCGGGCACACAGATTCCTTCTGCTTGGATAAGCCCAGTGAGTTGAGCAGAAAGGCTGGCCAGCTTTGGTTTTGGTTTCCGGGGGCGGGGAGGTGGGGAGCGACCCCGGGTGGAGGGGAGGTTACACGCGGGAGGGACGCCTCAGCTCGCGCCCGGGGCTGCAGGTGCCACAGGGGGCAGGGCGGTTGCCCGAGCCGTTGTGCGCATGTGGGTGGGGGCACTGCATGCTGGCAGGGGAGGGAGGGGGGAAGAGGGTCGGTTATGTAACCTCGCGGGCAGGAAGGGACAAGTGCCGGGAGGCTACATGTGAGAGGGGTGCCCCAGCTCATGCCCGGGGCCGCAGGTGCCACGGGGGGCAGGGTGGAACTTTGATCGGGTCCAAAAGTACCTTAAAACCTTCTCCTGGATGAAAGGTTATCCCATGCAGTTTGGTTGCGGTAGGTCTTATAGCGTCCAAGTTATTAGAGCACAAACATACAAACATTCTCCTTTATATATTAGACTAGCAGACTTACACAGTGATGTCTGGGTCCATCAGAATAGGGGGCTGGAGATGTAGAGGGTGTAGAACTCAGGGCAGGGCCTTGGGGACGTGGGGTGTGTGTGCACAGGCTGGGGATGGAGAGGGTACAAGAGTTAGGATTGGGGGGTTGAGAAGTGACTCAGGCCTCGAGACCCATCCAACATGAGCTTTTTCTCTCCCTCCCAGCCCCGTGGCCACCAGGAACCTTTTTCTCTTCCCTCCAATATCCCCAGGCCATCAGGGCCCTTTTTTTCTCCCCCAACAGGTGCCCCCAGCTGCCAGAGGCCTGTTCCCTCCCCCAGCTCCTTCCTCCCCTCCTCCAACGGAACTGCAGCCAAGGGAGCGGGGAGGAAGGTTTGGGGTAGGAGGGCTACTTACCAGTGTTCTGGCAGACAAGATGGTGGAGCCCCAGCCCTGCTGCCCACTTCCTTAGTGGTATGGCTGCCTTCAGTGGACACTCTGCAGCAGGGGTGGGCAATAATTTTTTGAAGTGGCCTCAGGCTGCCCCAGAAGGGGCAGGGCCTCAGGCAGAAGGGGCGGGGCCAAGACACTTCCGTGATTCCCCGCCCACAGATCCTGACTGGTCTGTGGGTGGGGGAGCACACGAAGTCTTTAACTCTGCCCCCCAGGGAGAACTGCCAGCTGTTTAGAACAGCTGGCAGTTCCCTCTAGGCACCTGCACCCCTGGCGGTGGAAGGAGACTTTGCACGTTCCCCCTCTGTCCCCAGGTCAGTCAGGGTCTGGGGGCGGGAGGAGATTGTGAAGTCTGCTCCAGCCTTGCAAGAGAGTGCTGTGCCTAGTCACCCGCCAGCTGAGCAGCAGCTGGTAGCTGACTCTTAAGTGCCGAGCCCCTTGCAGGGTGGAAAGAAACTTCACTCATTCTCCCTGCCCCCAAGCTAATCAGGGCTTGGGGGTGAGGGGAATGTGTGAAGTCTCCTCCCGCCCTGCCCCCGACCTGCAAGGAGCGTGCAGCGCTTCTAAGCACTGTAGGGTGGGAGGAGACTTTGCATGCTTCCCCTTGCCCCCAGGCCCTGATTGGCCTGGGGGTGGGGGGAGTGCAAAGTCTCTTGCTCCCTGCCCTCTGGTGCGCAGTGCTTAGAGTCACCCACCAGAGTTCACTGTAAGCACCGCATGTTCCCCCATCCATAGGCCCTGATTAACCTGGCACAATCAAACCCTGAGCTTGCTTTAAGTTAGAAGAGGAAGCTGCCTACCACATGTGATGGCCCTAATTCTTACTGTTTAGGAGAAATTCTTGAACAAATGGACTTGCAGACAGAGGCATTCTAAGATAGATAGATAATCTATCTGATAGAATAAGTTTTATTATAGATGATCACTAGTGTGAAATGCTCTTAGCTATTATTCAAGAAAGAAGAACAAACACTCTTAGGTGTGTAGTTATATCATAAGTTCTTATCCCGTGCCAAATGAGAACACTGCCATCTCATTTACACTGTATAGAATATTCTTGGGTCATATTAAAGCTGCTGCTGCTATGATCTTGTATGAGTTTCTCGGTCTTACTTGGTTGATATTTAAATAAAGAGCAAGAAAATTTCTGTTCCCCCCCTTTGTTTGCCAGATTTGACTAATGGTACTGCTTAATAAATATTATACAGCTCAAAATTGAAACTGACGTAGGATGTTCATGCTTATGCTGAGCAGTATTTGTTGTCAGTGCACTTTTTTCTCATAGTTTATTTTTTCCTTCTTTCCTTAATTTCTTAAACCAGAATCTGTGGTTTCTGATTATCCCAGTTAGTAAGGCTCTGTTGATTAGTGTAGAGAGGATTCTGTACAAACATCATTTCTTGCCTGTTGCCACATTATCCCATAAACAGAGTTGAATGTAGCTGCAACATACCAATCTCCATTTGGCTTAGGGACATGAGTTTCAAGGTCACTCCCCAGCCCTAGATGTTCAGCTTGGTAGCATGCTGCATTACTCTCTCACCCTGGGCTGAATGGAAAATATGACCGTTTTGAATTGCATCTTAGTAGGTACAGTTATTTTCACTTCAGGATTACACGTTACAATATGCCATTGCTGAGACACAGTGTTTGATTAAATGGTGCACTGCAACTGCATTGAAGCCATAATACTGCTGAACTCTTTGCTGAGTGCTCAGTGAATGCAGAACACTTACGTTATTATAAGCAATAGAGATGTAGCCGTGTTAGTCTAATCTAGCTGAAACAAAAAACAGGACTATGTAGCACTTTAAAGACTAACAAGATGGTTTATTAGGTGATGAGCTTTCGTGGGCGAGACTCACTTCCTCAGATCAAATTGTGGAAGAAAATTGGCATGACCATATATACCAAAGGGGTACAATCAAAAAAAGTGAACACATATAAAAAGGACAAATCAAATTTCAGAACAGAGAGGGGATGAGGGGCTGTCCTCATGTTGCCTGTGTGAAGGGATGTGTCAGTGTTTGTGAATTGGGAGAGAAACTGATTTGCAACATTGTACAAAAAGCACCTGTAATTCCCAGAAGAGAAGCTCAAGCTAATATGCAGAAATGTCACACAGCCCCAGTGCTAAGCATTGCTTCAGACTACAGGGGAGCTTGCTAATGAGAGCAGAACAGGGCAGACAGTTTTAGTTCCATGTTCATTTTAATGATACACTTTGCATTAGAACTTGTATGTTGGGCTTACAAATAGATGCCTCTAGACTAGGCCTCCAGTGCTTAGATTGAGGAATCTTAATGTTTTTCCAATATCTGCACCAGTGCCCAGTGCTTTCCATTCACTTGTGTAACAATCTGAACTGTAATGAAGTATGAGCTGCTCCAAACCACAGTCTTCAACGCAGATAACCAAAGCTACATTTTATGTTAGGGCTTAAAGTAATGAATGGAGAAGACAAGCACTGGCAGTACAAAAGGGCACACCAGAGATAGAGGCTTTTTGTCAAGTGATGGAAAGGGCGTTCTCTACTATGTCTGCCAGAAGTATAAGTACACGCACCTCTGGATGATTGACTCTGATTTAGATATTCCAACTTTCGCTTTGCTCTGCCTCTCACAATTTAAATTAGCTTGAAGTCTCAAGTACTTTCCAACCTTTCCCTGTTCGTGTACTCTGAACTGTGTTCCTTTCCTGCACCAATCTTCATGAGTATACAATAGCCCACTTATTGTGTATAATTGCTATAAAAAGAGGAAGATAAAGATGGAACTCTGGATAGCTAGGTAAGGATTTATGCCTTTAACATTCATTTGTATCAGAGATGGTCACTTTCTTTTGCATATATACCTTCCCTGTCTTTGGTTGAGTTTTAATTATTATCTGGCTAAGATCTTACAGAGGAAATTAGAGATACTGAGGAGCATCCATTCTTTTTTTCCAGTAGTGTCCCTCCACAGACTACATATAGTCAGATGTCTGCAGTGCCCTTATTATCAGTTTAAATCTCAGCCTCCTGTGTTTTTGAGACATGACATTGAAAGGGGAAAAGAAACAAATAAAACCTCCAGCTTTCAGTCAAAAATAATTGTCTAGAAAGTGTGGTTTCTGTCGCCATTGTTCCTGTGCCATGATCTACAAATTGTGTAATAAGAATAAATGCAGAACATTGTATTGATTGATATATGTTACCTAGGGGTTTATTTCAGGGGTAAATGGATAATGAGAATTAAGCTTTGATGTAGGCTTGGGATCTGGCATGAAGTTTGCACCCCAGGTGCTGAGCTGTATAGACTGGCTATATGTCACTGGGGATGCAATTGGTTTTTTGTGGCGATAATGTGATCTTACATTTTCATGTAGTTCCTCCTGCTGGGCAAGTTACAAAACATTCTTTCCCTTTGGTCAGTTTGACTGGTAAAGGATTGATGATGTATTTATTATTAGACAACCTTTCTATTAAACGGCCACCATTCTTGTCTGTCATGGGATTTTTAATTTTCACACACACTTGCCGCCCCCGGCAGCTCCTGCGCACGCGCCAACGCAGCCTAGCTCAGTGCAGCGCCACGCGGCTCCACTTGAAGGGAGGAGCTGCTGCTGTGGCAGACGCAGCGGGAGTGCTCTGCCACCTGGCTCAGTGCCGCGCCACACAACTCCATTCATGGGGAGGCGCAGCCACTGTGGCCAATGTGGCAGGCATACTCTGCCGCCTCCTCTTGCCACCACCCCTCCCCCCGGCTGGCAGCTCCCACACACGTGCCATTTGTTTTTCTTTCTTTTTTGATGAATAGTGTGCTTACAATGTTGACAGAGGAGGAAAAGCATCAAAAGAAGAAAGAGTATCAGCGTGAGTACTGTCTCAAGTGGAAGTTGGCAGAGACAGCAGAACAATGTGAAAAACAGCTATAAAGGCCAGAGAAGCAACTAAAAAATGACGACTCGAAGAGACCGAAGAAGGCGATGTCGCAAAGCACATCATCGAGCCAATCACATGTCACTTTCAAGTGAATTTTGGATACGGCTTGGTGGAATGGCAAATGCTTCCAATCATCCCCACTTATGCAGTCACTGTCCACAAACTACAAGGGACCATGATGGATAGAGCAGTTGTGAACCTTGGCTCTTGATACTTTGTACTAGCTCAACCATTTGTTGCGCTCAGTCGAGTACATTCTTTGGAAGGCATACAGATCGACGAAATCAGTACAAACCAATTTATGGGCGACAATGTTTGTCATAAAGACGCCTTAGAAGACTTACAGCATCTTCGAAGCCTTCCTCCTTTTAACCAACAAAACAATTGATTGATCACCTCACTTAGTCTACATCTACACTACAGGCTTCTTGCGCAAGAAGTCTTTTGCGCTAGAGTTTTTGCCCAAAAACTTCTTACGCAAGAGCACGTCCACACCTCAAAGTGCATCGCAAAAGCAATGTGCTGCTTCTTCGAGTGGTCCCCGTGGGTGCTCCACTCTAGTTGTTGGGTCCATCCCGGCGCCGCTGGTTGGAAGATTTCACAGCCGTGTTCGGCTGGACCGCGCAGCAGCACACGGCGTTTGTGCCCTTTCTAACGTGCGCGGTCCGGCCCCCCCACCAGTTCCCCTCAACCGTCCTTGGTTGCTGGTGGAGCTCTGCGATCTCTCCTCAGAGTCATAGCCATTCTGTGAAGAAACGTTGTAAACAGTTAAATCTCTCTTAGTTAATTAGTTCCTTGTTATTAGTTAGGTAGTTAGTGTTCCTGTTAAACAAACAAACAAACAAAAAGATTGTTCTCCTTAGGTTTTTATTTCATCAGTAGTTAGTGCTGCGTGTCAGTTTCAATCAGCATGCCTGCTTCACCGGGATTTAAGCGGTGTTCTCAGTGCAAAGAGGCAATGCCGGCGTCCGATGGTCATGCCGCTTGTATTCGTTGCCTCGGGGAGTCGCATGTCCCGCAGAAGTGTATTCATTGCTCCAAGTTGACTCCTAGAGCACGCAGGGATAGGGACATGCGACTCAAACTTCTTTTGTGTGATAGGGCTCTTCAGCCTTTACAAGCCTCTCAGCAGGAATCAGTTGAGCCTCTAAAGAGGAAGGCATTATCCCCCGGGGCATTGGCGGCGAAGAAGAAAAAAGCCTCCTCCGCCCACTCCCTACCCGCGGTTCTCCTGTCTCGCACAAGCCAAGGAGACAGACCGGGGACAGCCAAGTCAGTTTCACGCGCTGTGCCAGGAACAGCTGAGCCACCAATGCGTACGGCATCGGAGCTGCCGCTGTTCTCCCCTCCCCATATGGGGCACAGGCGGAGTGTGACGCCTTCAACACATAGGCACTCGGCACCGCAATTGCCACCACCGCAGCTGTTGGAGACAGCACCACGACCAGAACCGCAGGAGGCGGTTGGATCGACACCGGAGACGGGACCGATGGAGACCAGTGTTCCGGCACCGCAAGCAGCACTGTCAGAGCCCTCAGTAACCACACCAGACAAAAGGCAGCGGCACCAGCAGGACAGCTCTCCTTGGGACGCTGATGTGGTGCCGACGTTACAGTCGGCTCCGTTAGTAGGCAGCCGTTCCGCATCACACCCGGTGCCGAACAAGCAGCCGCGCTCGGCACCGCAAGCTCACTCCCACCCCATTCCTGCACCAGCACCGGGGCAGCAAAATGTCTCTCCACCTTCCCCGGCTTCACATTCCTTCTCGGGGGAAGAGGATCATAGCCGCACAGCAGGAGATCTCCCGTCTGCGCACACTCATTCTGCAGCATCAGTTCCCACAAAAGCAGCTCGTAAGTTGATCCCTAGGATCCACTCAATATCTCCTTCGCCTGTGTTCTCAGCGGATCCTTCCCCATCTCCACACTGCTCCTCAGAGAGAAGGGTTTATTCATCTACACACGGACATGATCCGCGGTCCCTGCGGCGACGGTTGAGGTCTCGCCATTCCTATAGGTACGGACGAGCCTCTACATGCAGATCTCGTTCTCCGAGTTATTCTCCTCCCAGATCCTATCATAGTAGACATGGGAGCAGATGTTCCTCCAGGAGATCATCTCCTGAATATGCCTATCGTTATCATGGGAGTTACCGCGCTTTTGAGAGGCATGACAGTTCGCAATCTCACTCCCACTCATGTTGCTGCCGTTCATCTTACTCATACACCAGCCTCCACTACCCCAACATCAAAGCGAGCTGAGAAAAGATATTTCATATCACCTAAAGGTTCCGAGTTCCTTTTTGCTCACCCTCAACCTAATTCGTTGGTGGTGGACGTGGCCTTGCAGAGAGCGAAAAACCCACAGATAAAAAATTCAACGACAGACAAGGATGCAAAAAAACCTGAGAAACCTACAGCACTGGCTGGCAACTGTATATGCTCCCGCAAAGCATGACATTCACAAACTAGTATCTCCTCCATCTCATGTGCATATGTCCCTGCACTGGTGGACGAACGCATCGAACATCATGATGGGAGTACCATTCCATCGATCAAGCCCATCCGTTCAGATAATGTCAGATGCTTCGCTCATTGGCTGGGGGGCTCACATGGGCGAAGAACGCTTACAGGGCCAATGGTCTCACAACAAGAGACGTCTTCACATCAACCAACTAGAGCTGCGTGCGATCTTTCTGGCATGCAAGCATTTCCTCCCGCACGTAAAAGGCAGGACAGTCAGGGTGTTGACAGACAACGTAGCGGCAGTGTATTACATAAACCTGCAGGGAGGAGCAAGATCACGCTCCCTATGCGCCGAAGCGGTACGATGTTGGAATTGGTGCATACCGAACAACATCATCATAACAGCATCCTACTTACCTGGCACAGTCAATGTCATTGCTGACTCCCTCAGCAGGCATTTTCCCATAGACCACGAGTGGGAAATAAGACTGGATGTATTACAAACAATTTTCCGCACATGGGGAACACCCCTAGTGGATCTGTTCGCAACAACCAGCAACAAGAAGTGTCGCCTCTTTTGCTCCAGGGCAGGGATCGGCAAAGGCTCTCTCGGCGATGCATTGCTAACTACTTGGAGAAAGTCACTCCTGTACGCCTTCCCCCCAATAGTCCTCATTCCCAGGACGTTGGAGAAAATCAGAACAGAAGCAGCAACTGTAATCTTAATAGCTCCAGCTTGGCCCAGGCAAGCTTGGTATCCGTTTTTGCACAGAATGTCACTACGGCCACCCTGGCTTCTACCTCTTTGCCGAGATCTCCTTTCTCAAGAGCAAGGCTCTCTCCTACACCCCAGGCTAGAAGCATTACACCTAACGGCGTGGCTGCTGACTGGCTTGGACAAGACGAAAACCTTTGTTCACAGCAGGTCAAGTCAGTACTGATACACAGCAGAAAGGCATCCACACGCAATACCTACCTGGCTAAATGGCGCAGATACTTTCACTGGTGCCTCCATAATAATGTCCAACCTTTGTCTTCCCCTTTACCCCAAATCCTCGAATACATTCTTCATTTGCGGAATTCGAACCTTTCACTGTCGTCCCTGAAGGTACATCTGGCAGCCATTAGTGCTTTCCATTACCCCATAAAGGGCTTCTCGGTGTTTTCTCACCCGACCACTAAACGGTTCCTCAAAGGCCTGATGAATCTAAGTCCGCCTCGAAGACCACCTCCGCCGTCCTGGAACCTTGATTTAGTGCTGGATACCATTATGTATCCTCCCTTTGAGCCTCTAGCTTCGGTGCCCCTCCAGATGTTAACGATGAAGACCACTTTCTTATTTGCAATTACATCAGCACGCAGAGTCAGCGAGTGTGGGGCTCTAATGGCAAATCCCCCTTTCACTTCTTTCTCGAAAGACTCGGTGACGTTGCGACTACACCCAGCATTCATTCCCAAGGTCTGCTCTTCCTTTCATATCAACAAGCCTATCGTCCTTCCGTCGTTTTACCCTAAGCCACATGCGTCAAATAAGGATGCCTTGCTCCATACGCTCAATGTACGCCGCGCTCTTTCCTTTTACATAGACAGAACCCGTCAATGGAGGCGAACAGACAGGCTCTTGGTATCAACGGCACAGCGGTCCAAAGGTACCGCGCTTTCCAGTCAACGCATCACCAAGCTTATTACTCTATGCATAACCACGTGCCACTCCATTCAAGACAGACCCCTGTCTTCTCAACCACGAGCGCACTCCACTAGGGCGGTTGCAACCTCCACGGCCTTTGCCAGGGGGGTTCCACTAGCAGATATTTGTAGGGCAGCCACATGGACTTCCAGTACTTCGTTCATGAGACACTACGCTATAGTGCAACGCTGGGCTGCTGACTGCGCGGTAGCTTCAGCAGTCTTATCTACTGCAAAAGTTAATTGACCCAGAATGCTTTCCGGCCACTGCTATTCAGTCACCTAGAGTGGAGCACCCACAGGGACCACTCGAAGAAGAAGAGGAAGTTACTCACCTTGTGTAGTAACGATGGTTCTTCGAGATGTGTCCCCGTGGGTGCTCCACGTCCCGCCCTCCTCCCCGCTCAGGGTCTTCTCTTCTTTCTCGTTTCAGAGACCGAGTGGTGAGAGGAACTGATGGGGGGGCCGGACCGCACACATTAGAAAGGGCGCGAATGCCACGCACTAGTGCGCGCATGCGTGGTCTGGCCTAACATGACTGTGAAATCTTCCGACCAGCGGCACCGGGATGGACCCAACACCTAGAGTGGAGCACCCACGGGGACACATCTCAAAGAACCATCGTTACTACATGAGGTGAGTAACTTCCTCTTTTGCACAAGAGAGCATCCACACTGCATGGATGCTCTTGCGCAAGAAAGCTATGATTGCCATTCACAGAATGGCCATCAGAGCACCTGTGATTTTTCCCATAGGGGTTTCTTGTGCAAGAAACCTCTCTGGAGCATCCACACTTGCCTTCTTGCGCAATAGCTGTAGCGCTAACAGCAGTTATGCCTCAGAAAAGGAGGTTTACCTACGGCGGAAAAAGCCCTCTGTTCTGCCGTTTAACTGCCCATTTAATTGCGCAAGAGCTCATTTAAGATGTGGATGCTCCCCAGGTTTTTGCACAAAAACAGCTGTTTTTGCGCAAAAACCTTGTAGTGTAGACGTAGCCCTAATTTATCCTTGCCTTAAACACAACAACTGTTTTTAATTAAAAATGTAAATACCTAGTGCAGAAAACATTTTGTAAAACACTCTAGCTCAAAATACATAAGCATATCAAAATGAACCATGCAGTTTTTATTAGTTGAAACACACTAGATTTAAAATTAAAAAGACAAAAATAAAAAATATATATAAAAACCTTTTTTAAAAGACAATCTTTCTAAAAGCGCACCAAAAGACTAAAAATAATAAAAAAGTGCACCAAAATGTCAAAAATAAAGTTTTAAGCTAGCAAAATAGGAGAAAGAGTGCCTTGTTAGGTACGATTCAAGGTAGTTGCTAACTGTTAGCCATCTACTCTTTCTCCTACATTGCTAGCTTAAAACTTTATTTTTTACATATTTTGGTGTACTTTTTTTATTATTTTTAGTCTTTTGGTGTACTTTTAGAAAGACTGTCTTTTTAAAAAGTTTTTTTTATATTTTTTGTGTTTACTTTAAAATACATCATACATTTTGAGACTTTTACAGTTTAATCTTCTGAGATTACAGTGAATGTTAAAAGTGAGTAATTAAACATGTACCACTATAGGTGTTATATTCCCAGGATAGATGACAGTCATGGTAAGATTATGGATTTAAGATAACACAGTTTAATATCTTTCATTTATTTATCTCTTTTCATTCTGAAGTATTCTCTAATGCTTTCCAAATTATATCTAATTTATTGTACACGTTCTAGAGGCACTGATTTGTACCTTCATAGTGAAGGTGAGTTCTGTATTGCATTAAAGCAGGAATACGACTTCTTTTATATAAAAATACAGTATGTATGCGTGTGTATTTTTCATAAATAAAAATACAGTGTATGTGTATATCTACTCACTGTATTTTTCATACATAAAGAAAACTTATTTCATATTGAAATAAAAAGTCTCCAAACATTCCACTTAGTTAAAATTAATTGAAATTCTGTGATAGTCTATATTTGAAGAAACTTAGTTGTAATTAAGCCATGTTGTTGTTGATTTTTTTTATCTGAATGCTTTTAAGTAAACTACAGAAAAGATAAGGTGAACAACTTTTAAGTAGCTTTTAAATGTGGTCTTTATGACATCAGTGGTAGCTCACCCGATCACCATCCTTCCTCTTCAGCTACTTTGCACACAGAATTTCTCTTGGTTGTACTCAGTAAGTGGTTTGAGGGAGACAGGAAAGATGAGAAGAGCTCTTGCTAATAAATTACTTGCCCAACTGTCGTTGCTCTTTAAAAAGTCCTTCACCACATAGTAACTTGGGTATCAGTGCTGAGAGGTTCCGCATAGCCCAAGTGGTCTGGCTCCACTGCCAGTGAGCCAGGCGGGCAGGAGACCTCTTAAAAACAGAGCCATTAGAGCCCTGGAATGAGGCATCGTGCAACCTTGCCTTCACATAGCATCAGTGTCTGTAATATAGCTCTCTCAAACATTGTCAGTTTAGCTAATGAAGGGCTTGATTCACCAGTAGATTTAGCAAATGAAGGGGCAGATTCACTAGTAGATTTCTGTAACTTTGTGTCTCACTAGCAATGTGAAGCAGTTGTAAACCCAGTTTAATTAGTTTGGTTGCTTTGCAGTGCTCTGGTATATCAATGAATCTGAAAATTATTTTTTTTTAATTATTCAGGGTTGATACTACATAACATCAAGCTATTAGAAGTATTGTATAGAAACATGTTCTTTGGACTTCTTCTTTAATGTTCATGTGTGAAACTTTTAATGCTTTTAAAAAAACAGAAAAGTCAGGCAAAATTGTGATGAAATTGAAACAAGCTTGAAAGTGAGTGCTAGAAACTTATTGTGAAAAAAATATTGGAGATGTTGCAATTATCTCAAAACCAGGTATTTCAAATCCTGAAACTTCAGAGCCAAGATTACACTTAAAAAAATGTACACCTGTCAGGGTCCAGAAATGCAGAGTTAAGGCTTCCAAAGAACCTTAACTTTGACTTGTAAATACATCAGGAAGTTAAAAAAAAAATTGTGGGGAGGAGAGAATGCTCTTTAAAAATTTCTTTAATCTGGAACCAAGAACTAAAATGCTCATTGTGTGGCATCATTAGAGAGAGTAAGGATTGTTTGGATACCACATTGATGTCTTTCTATATCTTTTCACATGTTTGAATTTCTTTTAAATGCAGCTTTATCTCTGAACTTCCTGGAGTTCTAATGCTTTGTTTCGGTATAATGGCAGCAACTATATAATGTATTTTACCCTTAAGTTACTATTCTGTACTCTAACCCTTTCCTTCATTTTGCTACAGTTTTGTCTTAGAAATAAAAACATAAGATACATAATCACTTGAGCAGCTTTTGGTGTATAATGCAATGAAAATTTAATAGGGTACATCATCAGTACAGAACTGTACAGGACAGGAAGTGAAGAAAAATACCATATCCAGCTGAAACTATTGGGAGAATTTAAGGAGCTGAAATTTAATTGCCTGTGTTGGAATTTGATCATGATGTACAAGTTAACACCCATGCTCTTGGAATACAGCAAACCCTCGCCATTCGTGGTGGATGGGAACTCATCGCAGCTGCTGGGAGCTGCAGTGAGTTCTCCCAGCCTCCGCTGCGCCCCCTCCCCACCTGCCCCCTGTCTGGGACAGGAGACCTGCAAATATGCAGAACTGCGAAATAGTGATTCAGTGAATCACAAGCATCTGAATTTTCACAGGATCTTTTAATAATTGTATGTAGTCAAAACATTGTTTTTTACAGCTCACACTAGAGAGCATCTCCCTTAGGCAATGTGTTAATAGCCGTACAAGGTGGGGAATTTCTTCAGTACCAATTCTGAGAGCAGACTGTTGCTTACTAAATCAACTGTTCCCTTTCCTGCAACTTGGGCTTTTCTTTGGAAGCATCCCATCCAAATGCTGATTTGGTTTCTGTTAGTTGGTAAGAACTGGCACAATCCCAGTGCATGATATAGAATTCATTATTGCCAGTGCCTAAATTAAAAAAAACGGTGAGTCAGATCCTACAGAAAAAACTTAAGATATTAGTTCCAAAATCATGAGGTTAAAATAAAAATAAATAATGTTAATAAAATAATGTTTTTGGCATTGTCTTATTTTTTAACACCCCCCCCCCCCCGCCAAATCTCGATATGTGGGCTTTTACAAGAACTCAGATGAGATAAGGGACCCATCTTGCTAGTATTGTACAAGCACTTATTGTTAAATGTAGTGGTGAGTTTGTGATGTGGGAGCTAGAACTGAAACCCACCAATCTTATCGTATGTAAGGGCAGGCCTGGGCAAAATCCGGCCTGCCACTGGATCCAGTCCACAGATGCTACAGAGAGCCCCAGGCAGGCTCCCTGCTTGCCACGCCCCACCTACACGCCACTCGGAAAAGCAGCTGCAGGGCCGTTTCTCTTTAAAAACTGTGAGCCCGGAGGGGAGGGAGGAAGGCTTCAGCAATGACCTGAGACATTCAGTTCCCTAAAGATAGGTTTATTATAAGTTCTGAAATCTTTGGCATTTACATTCTTCCCGTCTCTGGACTCAACAGCAAAATCTCTTGCCCCTTGTTCTCAATCTGAAAGAGTCGGTACCATATCTTGTTCTTAAAGGGAAAGATAGAAACCCCAGAAATGCAACAATAATACAAATATTAACATGACACCCAAATTCATTTAAACACATTTTGCGATATAAAATCATGCTAACAGTTGCTCTAGGGTTGTTTAACGTATATGTGTGTGTGTGTGTGTGTGTGTGTGTGTGTGTGTGTGTGTGTATTGTTTCACCCCACATGGGTCATAGACAGAGTATGACAACCTTCAGATTCACAGTATGGCCTCTCCTACTATACTTTAGGAGTAACTGATGGAGGACAACAGCATGCTGTTATTCTTTATGTGGACCAGCCTAAATAGGGAGACCATATGCACTTTGCGAGTCGTTTTGAGACATAGGAGAATTCTGGGCATCAGTGTTTTGGTTTCCGTTTCTGGCTCTCTCAGCTGTGTGATCTGTGAATTACCCTCACCAAAGTCAACCTGCTAAATGTAAGAGCATAAACGCCTACTACTTAAGCTAAGGAACTAGAGCTCTTTGTGCAGAAGCGATAGCATCTAACCACTAGAGGTGACATGAGCCACACTGCCTTAGTATAGTTTACTAAGAACCTGATTTGTCATATTCCTTCTGAAATGCTGCATTGGAAAGTGTATAATATTTAGCTCGGTTATATTAGACTTCTGGATTCTAGTCTCAGCTGTGCCTGAAATAAACCTTTATGAGCTCTCATTTATCTATCTGTGAAATGGGTGAAAGATAGTTTCCCCCACCCCCAACATAGTCGCATGAAGTCTTGGTTCATTGTAAGGATTGTGAAGAGTTCAGAAATATCAACAGCAGTCAGTGAAAGAACTGGGACTAGAACTTTGGTCTATAAGCATGCAGTATAGTACACTTTCCTTGTATGAAGGATTTTTGTTGCCCTCAAAAATCACATGACTACTTGAGCTTTTTGTGGAATCACAGAACTGACAGCAGCCAGGGCCAAAGTTGTGTTACTCACAAGAGTTAACATTGCATGTCTTGCATTATGTTTAAGGCATGGAGGGCTTACAGCTCCCTGTTGGAGAAAGTTCATAAATTCAGTATGATTTAGCATATCATATCAGTTAACCAAAAAAAGTATATTTAGTGATAACTTTGAAGGTAAGTGAACACTTTGAAACAGTCTGCAGATAAAATAAGTAAATGTATTTGCTGGCTGCCTAAAGACAGACTAAAATTCTGTCTGCAATATCAAATCACAGTGTTAGGAAATTCATTTTAAAAGTTGATCTTTCAAATGTTTTCAACTTAGTGTACATAGTTGAGGCACATTTGTGAAGTAAAAAAAATTGTAAAACGGTTATTTTTAAAGAGTTTCGCTCTGCCTACACTAATGAAAAATACATATTGGTTGAAACGTTTATCAACAGTGGTTTTTAAGAATTGTTCCTCTAACGCAATAATTTTGGCATGTAGGTGGGACCTAAATAAAACTTAAAGGGGAAACTAGCCCCAAGTATGAAAAGCTTTCTTAGTTAAGGGGTAAAAAAAAAAATTATTTTACCTAGTTAACATGGAATGATGAAGAACGTCAGACAAGCTTGCTGTATTAGCGAACAGTCATTAAGTTAGAACTAAAATTACATTAGATAGATGAAAGATTATTTTACACAGCACATAGGAGGATATTGCTAAAGTCTTACAGATTCTACTTTTTCTTAATTGAAATCTGTTAATTTAATATACATCTTCATTTAGTGTGGATAAGTCATAATTGCAGAAATGCTATCATCTATTCAACTCATTTTCATGGTTGTTTTTTTAGATCCACCAGGACAGCATATATTATCCCATTTGGGATTTTCCAGAACTCATAATAGTGACTTCAGCTGTTCGTTAACCTCTGAACTGTCAGATCCCTTTGGAAAATGAGGGGAGTAGATTGATTCAAGGTTAATACTTGTTTGTAGAAGGTGAAGCCTCCAAGGGAATGCAAAGGGTGAAGAGGCCACTTTGTTCAAGAGCTGTTCCATGTGACTTTGCATTAGCGTTCAGAAGTGCAAGCTATACAGCCAAGAGTGAAACCCAGAGGTAGCTTTGTCTAACAAAGCCTGACTATTCAAATAATTTTGTGTAATTAATAAAATGTATATCCACAAAGAAGTTGGTGTCTGATGTGTCAAGAGTTAGCAATATGGAATTAGAAGCAGCATTATAATAAAAAAAAGAACTTATGGCTTCGTAGGGAAGTGATGTTTCTGTATTGAGTTTTGGTGGAAAATTGTGATAGTGTTCCACCGCTTTCATTGTGGTGGAAAATTGTTGGTAGTTATATTTTTGTATATATAAAACACACTAAGTCTCCAGAGCCATTATTAGAATGCTTTTGCTAAATGATTTCTCATTTTTATTTTCTTGGTAAATCTAATCCAAAACCTGTAAAATTCTGATACATTTTACAACTCTTAAATGTGCTACTATTCTCCTAAGCTTTGCTGGAGTCAGCACTTGTGAGTACTGCTATATCTGTGGTCAGATCCATAATCCATACAGTTCTTCAGTTCTTGTGATTGTGTAAAGTACTTAACTAGATCAAGAGCCCTGGCAGCATCCTGATGAATCGTTAGTTACTTGGGAAGGGGAAGTGGGGCTGGTCTTCATTGTCTTTAAGTTGTTTTTCCTCTCTTTTCTCTCAGGTACATCCGAATAGTTGGTACCCACAACACAGTGAACAAAGTTTTCCATATTGTGGCATTTGAATGCATGTTTACCAACAAAACCTTCACTCTTGAGAGAGGTCTTATAGGTAAGAAATACAACTGTTTTCTAATTCTGTGGTTATTTCTATTGTATGTAAATTACTAATGACACTTTTATTCTTAGTTATTTCAGGTTTATTGCCCGAACTCATTATGTCCTTGCAAGCCTAGGGTCCCATTTATACCACTAGCCCATTTGTTTGCAAGAACGTTTCTGTGCTGCCTTCCATTGTAGGTTGGCTAAATGATTTTAAGGAAGTTTCTAACCTACAGAGTCTATGGTGGCATAGTAGTGTCTTCATAGCCACCTAGTGTGGACACAGCATATGTTGACAGAATTTTTGTGCTAATATAGGAATAAGACCGCCTCAAAGATCTTTTCTGATTGTGTCTACGCAATGGGTTTTATCATCATAATTGTGTTATTCAGGGATGTGTTTTTTTTCATACCTCTGCCTGTTATAACTGTGCTCCCTTAAGTTTTTAGTATAGGCCAAACCTAAAAGACTTAGTGTGACTGTGTTCTGGGATTTTCAGCACTGTGAGTTACTATGCTATCCCTCTCAAGTCTCAAAAAGTGAGAATTGTGCTACAGGTAAACTGTGTGACAACTCCCTGACACAATAGCTTGCCTGCCTTGCCAGCAAATTCTTAAGGACTCTGTTCAGTCCACATGTTGTCCCGCAGTTAAAGACAGTGAACCCCAACTCCTGAGTTCTTCAGAGGTGTCTTCCTGTAGTGTCCAGCCCCCTCACTGAACACTCACTTTAAGTTAATTTTGTTTCTCCTTTAAAGAGGTAATGTACTGTTGCTCATTAATTTAACTGGGGTTTCACATATACTCTTATTTCAATCACAACAGTGAGTTGGTTTATAGTAAAATAAAGTTTAACAAACAGACATAGGATTAAGTCATACCTTTGTAAGGAATAAAGATAGAGTTACAAGCAAACAAAAGTAAAAATATTCTTCTACTATTAAAGTCAATTTCAGAAAGCTACAGTCTTTGCCTAAGCATGGTAATCACCTAAACTAAGTTCCCAGAGACTTCAGCTCCCTTGGATGAAGTATTCAGTATTATGTGATTTCAAGAACCTTGGCCCCTTTAATCCCCCAAGTGATGGACACCACACTGCCGCTCTCTTTTTATCTATACCTTTGTGACGGGACGGGCGGCCTCCTCCCCGCGGAGGCAGACCCGCCCCGCACTGGCCCCGCAGTCGCGCTCGCGCTCCTGGGAGCGGCGTGGAGAGAGCGGGTGGCGTGCAGCCCCTGTACGGCCGCCGCCGCTCAGCTGAGAGGCGGGGCCGGTGCTGGAGGGGCGTGCCGGCCGGCGTACGGGAGCCAGGGCACGCCACGTGGGCCGTGACGTGCGCGCCGGCCGACGTCACGGCGGGAGGACGCCGGGGAAAAGGAAGGACGCCGAAGGAGGGAGGGAGGAAAGGGGAGGACGCCGAGAGAGGGAAGAAGGAAAGGGGAGGACGCCGAGAGAGGGAAGGAGGAAAGGGGAGGACGCCGAAGGAGGGAAGGAGGAAAGGGGAGGACACCGAGAGAGGAGAGGGAGTAAAGGGAAGATGCCGGAGGAGAAGGAGGAGGGAGAGTGGGCACCTGAGTGGCGGACGCACCCATGGGGGAAGAGAAGGGGGTCAAGAAAAGGGGTCCAGGGGGTGACGGTGGGGTAGGAAGTAGCCCAGGGCGGGGCGTGGAGCTGGTGAGCCGGTGCATTGCGGGCGTTAGCCCCTCCAGCTGGACGGGTCCCACCGGACCTGTCCTTAGGGCCCTGGGCTGGGGCCCGTGAGAGAGGGCGGGCCCGGGCCCCCCTACCCCACCCTCCTAGCAGCAGCGGGCAGACAAAGCCCGGAATCACGGGCCAGCGCACCCGAGAGCTTCTCAGAACTTAACCCCGGGTCGGGGAAACGCAAGTAAGGGGGGGCTCAGTACTTACCTGGCGGGACAGGACTGTCACCCCGCTGCTTACAACCTTCCAAAATTCATCAATCTTGTAACAAGAGATTACCTGTTGTTCTTCCCTTCTTGTTGACTTCACATCTCCCTGCTGATTCATATGTAAAAAGGAGTTTCATTGTTTTGATTCCATAATGCTTAATTTACACTGGAGACAGGTATATATCTACCTTCCCGCCTGTCAGGGAGAAATCTTGTTTCGCTCTTTGGCTACATCTATACTGCAGCCTTCTTTCACAAAAGCTTATGCAAATGAAGTGCGGAGCAGAATATCACCGTGCTTCATTTGCATAATTAATTAGCAGCTGTTTTTGCGCAAGAGGCTTTTGCGCAAAAAGGAGCTGTGTTTTTGCGCAAAACGCCCTCTTGCACAAGAGTAGTTCATCCTACTATGTTTATTTTGTGAAACACCAAGATTTGACTGTTCAGAGTTAGTTTCCCAGTCATCTATTTAACCATATACTGTGGAGAAACAAGGAAATTTCACAATTACTCTTCAGTGTCCCATGAGTTTTGCTACAAAATCTCTTTACAATCTCCTTTTAGGCTTGTACATGTGGGAGATGAATATTTCCATGCCTCATTTGCATACTTAATGAGCCGCCAAATTTGCACAAGGGGCTTTTGTGCAAGAAGGAGCAGTCTACACTGCTTGCGCAAAAATGGCCCTTTTGCCCCTTGTACAAAAATGGTGGCTCATTAAGTATGCAAATGAGGCGCTGCGATATTCATCACCACGCCTCATTTGCATATGTTATTGTGCAAGTCTGGGCAATGTAGATGTAGCCAAAAGGTATAGCAATGGTCCATTCCCCTTTCCAGGGAGATTACTTCTAGGTCATCCACCGTTGAGTCCACGAGCACTCGGTACTCAGTTCCTTTCTGCCCTTATTCCAGAGCCCCCAGTCTATTGGCCATCCACCGGAGTGTGACCAGTTTCATGATTCTTCTGCCCAAACACAGTCTAATTACGCAACCTTTTTTAGCCCTCACTGGCTCTCCAGCTCAGGAGGGTCAACAGCATAGCCTGTCGACTTATCTCCTACACAGTTCCTCTCTATTTCCAGGTAATGGCTGCAGAAATGTCCTGTGTCTCCCAGGCAGCTACCCTCTGCCTCTTTCCTTGCTCCTCCCAAGCAGCTCTCACCTGTTATTCTCCATGTCTCTCTGACAGCTTTCTTTGGTAACTTTCTGACCCCTTTCCTTGCTTCTCCCAGGCAGCCCTCTCTTTCCTCTTCCTGACTTCTCTCTCCTCACAGACATGGGCCTGACTTAATTAAACTCAATTTGGTAGCAGGTAATCAGTCACAGATGCACTGGTCACTCACTCTTTCTTAAAGGGGCCATTCACACTGTGACAAAGATACATGAAAGATCAGGTTAAGTCAGTGATGGGCAACCAAGATCAGTGAGTAGGCCTCATGAGTGGCCCTCTCAGTGGGCCGTAGCAGCTCACACCCCATGGGGTTCCACCTGTAGCCCACAGATCCCTTGTCTGCTCTTTTTCCTCTCATGCACTGGGGCACAGGAGCCTCACACTTCCTACTCTCCTGCCTCTCTCCAGCACTTTCGGAGCACCATGAATCACCTAATTTGCTCTCCATCCCAACTCCTGTCTCTCCCTCCCAGAGTTTGAACAGCCACAAACAGCTGAGTCGCAGCATTCCAGCTCTGAGAGGGAGGTGGGGGAGCGGGTACAGAGCACAAATCAGGCAATTCAAGGTGCTCCAAAAGTGTTGTGGGGGGGGGGGGGAGTAGGAAATGTGGCGTCCTGTGTCCCAATGCACAAGAGGCGCAAGGGGGAGGGGGCAGGCAGGGGGCCTGCAGGCCGCTGGTGGAGCCCCAACCCAGAGGTTACCCACCATTGGGTTAAATTTTGTTTCACATGGTCCAAGAGTATGTGACACACCTCATAATACAGATTAAAAGACTTTATCTGTGCCCTGAGGAGTTCACAAAATATATCTGATGTCAACAATGTTGGGTAACTAGACAGTGAAGGGAGGAATTGCATTTAAAGAGAAAATGCTACATTAATAAAAGTATTCAGTTTCTCAAAAAGAGCGTGATGAGTAAACCAACATGATGAAGTAAATACTTTTTCATTGCAAAAGGACTGGAAATGCAAAAGTCCTTTGCTATGTCTTGCCTAATTTAAGGTGAAGAAGTCTTGTGCTAAATCATGTAAAGCCATGGTCTTCTTCGAGTGATGTCCCTGTGGATGCTCCATTCTTGGTGTCAGGCTCATCACGGTGCCACAGATCGGAGACTTTCAGCGAAATGTTCAGTCGGGCTGCACACGTGCGAGCAGTGAGCAGCGTTCCCGCCTTTGAAGTTAGCACGTGCAGCCCAATTCCCCTTGGTTCCTTCTTCACTGCCCTCGGCTATGGACGGAGTTCCAACTCTCTCCTCCTCAGCGCACTTCTGAAAAATAAAGAAGTAGTAGCTAGTTAGATAGATAGTGTTGAATTACCCGGTACTTCTTTCCCTGTTAATACAGTTTAAACTTTTTAAAAAACCATATTTTTTCCTTCCGCTTGTTCATAGTTTAGTTAGACTATCTGTTTACTGCCGCGCCGCAGCAAACTACAAAAAAAAAGAAAAGAAACCAAATACAGACAGCTCTACTCATACAATTACAAGCAGCATAATCCACCACTGGGAGACATCTAAAGTCCAAAGATGCGACAAATGCAGAGACTCTGTGCCAGCCTCAGGTAGTCACAGAAAATACATACGCTGTTAGGGGTACACGTATGTTTCACAAAAATGTGTTCATTGTCGCAGTCTGACAGCGAGAGCTCTCAAGGAAAGAGAGCTCAGAATATGCACGCTGTCCATTGACAAAACTCTAGAACCCCATAGGTATAAAGGGGGCAATAAGGGCTCGGGTGCAACGTCCCCTCAGGGGAACCTCTCAAGCCCTTCACCTCAGAAAGCGAGCTCAAAAACCAAACCCTCACAAGCCTGCTCCCTCCCATCACGAATGAGTAAGGGAGATGAATCTGGCACCTCGGGCATGGCAAAATCTCGAGCCTCTGCACTAACAGGCTCAAAAGCATGCACTAAACAGGCTGTGAAACCAGCCACCCAGTCATCAAACAGGGCACCTACTAAGGGGCCTGAATTAATAGCGGCACCACCAGCATTACTGGCAGCCATGATGCTGCCAGCACAGTCGATATCCCTGGCACAGTGCAAGCCCTTGGCGCAGCTTTCACCTCGGGTGCCGAGAAATGATAGGCCTACTACTAACTGCCCTCCTGTACCTCACACTAACCCCAGATCTCCCGGGGTATGAACTGCAGCCATGCCTCCACCAGAGGCACTGGCAGACTTGGCAACGGGGCACAAGTCATCAACCCACCACCGTTCTCCAGTGCGCAAAACACATGCTCCACCAATAAATGACAGGAGAACTAGAACCAGATCTCCTGCCGAGTCTTCGGCACGACACCACTCTCGCTCCCCATTATCAAGGAGAGGCTCTCTGCCCTCACCATGCTCACCTTCTTTATCACAACTCAGTGCCTACCTTGGGGATACAAGGAGTATTTTCTCCTCACAACACTCCTCCCCACACACAGCGCGTGCATCATACGGGGCATACAGACTACCGCATTATCAATTCCCCCCATGGGACCCCCACTGGCAGTTTTATTCCTGGCATAATAGCCGATGGTCCCCATATCGCTACTGGGCACCACAACACACTTCTACTGCCCCTCCTATACCTGCACAGAGGTCACTGCCCTCTATACACTTAGATCCATCACATTCCCCATCTAAAGGCATGGATCTCAAGGAAGGGCAGATTGAGGATGATCCAACCATCCAACAATCAGACATGACACCAAATGATAACTCCTCCTCTGCTCTTGACGAAGCAGTTATCCCAAATGACCCAACACCTAGTGACAACCTCAGACAATTCCAGGATTTATTCAGTAGAGTAGCTGTCAGTCAGTCAGGGGGTCGTGTTATCAGAGGTGCAGGAAAAACAGCACAGGCTTTTAAAGAACCCTCAGCCTTCTGCAAAATCCAAAATTGTGCTGCCTTTAGATGAAGCAATACTTGAAGCACCTGATGAAGTATGGCAAATGCCAGCCACAGCTCCCTCCTCCCCCCAAACAGCAAAAGGGCAGATAGAAAGTACTTTGTCCCATCAAAAGGCATGGAGTTTACTATACTTACACCTTCAACCCAATTCGTTAGTGGTTGATGGTTCAAATCAAAGGTCTAAAAATCCTCAACACAAAACACATACCCAAGACAAAGACCACAAACGCCTGGATGTGTTTGGGATAAAAATGTACTCCTCCTCAACCTTTCAACTTTGCGTAGCCCACTACACCGCCCTACTTGCCAATCATGATTTCAACAACTATGCGAAACTAGCAGAGCTCATGCAATATCTCCCAGATGACAAGAGACCTATCCTTAAAATCGTCATTAAAGAGAGAGATCCTCTATCCTGTACAGCTCTACAAATGGCCCTCGATGCCGCAAACAGCTACTCCCATGTCCTTAGTAATGAGACATGCCTCTTGGCTTCAAGCAGCAGGTGTTCCTAAGGTTCTCCAGGCCAAAGCAGAGGACCTACCATTCGATAAGGCCAAATTGTTTGCTGCAGGGACGGACGAAGCCTTGAATTCTAGCAAAGACTCACGCACCACCTTACGCACATTGGGGATGTACACTCCCCCTTACCAAAGGAAGCGCTACATACCCTACCAAAGACACAGGGATACAGCCTTTGACAGACAACAACAGTATTGACCATTTGAACAAAACCTCTTCCAACCATGAAACTAACACAGAAGAGCCCCAAACAACCGCTCTTCTGCAACTCAGGTCTCTAGACAGCATGTTTGAAAATTTGGTCGAGGATCTGCCCGCCCGCCCCTCCACACCAGTGCCGGGCAAGTCCAACACATTCCACCAACACTTGCATCCCTTTTACAGTCAGTGGGTTGGGGTGCACACTTCCAACAACAATGCGCGCAAGGGAAGTGGTCCAAAGATGAGTCCAGACCTCACATCAACCTGCTTGAGCTTCAAGCAGTTCACAACGCGTGCAAGCATTTCCT
The DNA here is from genome assembly GCA_032595735.1 of Pelochelys cantorii. NCBI lineage: Eukaryota > Metazoa > Chordata > Testudines > Trionychidae > Pelochelys > Pelochelys cantorii. The sequence continues at coordinate 144,169,611 of CM064328.1, read as the reverse complement.
TCCACATATTCGAGGGTCTTCAGTGCGTATCCTCACCAACAGTAAGACTACTATGTTTTACATCAGCCTCCAAGAGGCTGTGAAATCCCCTTCACTATGAGCAGAGGTAATCTGCCTTTGGAATTGGTGTATCCACCATAACATAACCATCACAGCGGCATATCTACCTGGGGACAAGAATATCATGGCCGATACCCTCAGCCGCAACTTTCTCACAGAACACAGAACTGCATGGTCAGATCACCCACAATCTGTTCCAATGCTGAGGTCGACCACAAATAGACCTCTTCGCAACCAGACAAAATTCCAAATGCTCCCAATACTGTTTGAGAGCAGGCATAGGACACAACTCCCTGGGAGACACTATGCTCCTCCCATAGGATGCTCACCTATTATATGCCTTCCCTCCTATCTCTCTCATTCCCCAAAGTTCTCTGGAAGATATAGACAGATGGGGCCCATGTAATTCTAATAGTCCCAGCATGGCCTCAACAGACAGGGTTCCCATATCTTTATGAACTGTCTTTACAACCTCCCTATCCGCTTCCGACCCACCCGGACCTCCTCTCCCAGAACAAGGGTGCGATATTTCATCCCCAGCCACAAATACTGCACCTGACAGCATGGTACCTATCTGGTTCTCAGAAGTGGAGCAGCAGTGCTCCCAACAAGTGAGAACTGTCCTACTGCATAGCAGGAAACAAACAACATGCAAGACTTACCTGTACAAATGGCAACGATTTACACAGTGGTGCACACAGAGGGGAGTCCAAACATCTATGCTTCTGCTCCATCTGATACTGGAATACATTATGCACCTGAAACAACAAAATTTATCCCTTTCATCACTCTGGGTTCACATGGCCGTTATTACGGCTTTCCACCCCCACTTCTCCCATTGATGGGTTCTCTATATTTGCCCATCCCATATCTAAGAGATTTTGGAAGGGCCTCCAGAACCTTCACCCACCATGTACATCTGCACACGCGCGCGCACACACACACACACACACACACACACACACACACACACACACACACACACACACACACACACACACACACACCCCCCCCCGCCATGTGGGATTTAGAATTGGTCCTCCACTCACTCACAAATCCACCCTTCGAACCAATGGCAACTCCATCACTTACCTTTCTCACCATGAAAAAGTTATTCCTTTTGGCAGTCTCATTGGCAGGGAGGTTTAGCAAACTTGCAGCTCTCACGGCCTCGCCTCCATACACGACCTTTCACAGGCATAAAGTTATTCTAGGGCTTCATCCCTCCTTCTTACCCAAAGTTTGTTCCGAATTTCATATCAATAAACCGATAGTCCTTCCCCACCTTCTACCCAAAACCACACTGCTCCAGGGAAGAACCCATATTACACACTTTAGATGTCAGAAGGGCCACTGCCTTTCCATCTGGATAGGATTCAGCCCTTTCTACTATCCCAGAGATTGCTGGTATCCCTAGCCGAAAGGTCCAAGAGAAAACCACTTTCTTCCTAGTGCATATCAAAATTCATAACATCGTGTGTTACTACCTGCTATTCGCTCCAGAATAGGGCATTACTGATGACTCCCAAAGCCCATTCCATCAGAGTGATGGCGAATGACAACTGCCTTCCTCAAAGGAGTCTCACTTCAGGAAATATGCAGATCAGTGACATGGTCGTCCAATCACACCTTCATAAAGCATTACGCGATTCCACCATGCTCCACAGCAGACACTGCAATAGACACTGTGGTCCTCACCAGAGCCTGTAACACTTAGCCAAAGCCCACCTTCCTTCTAAATGGGCACTGCTACACAGTCACCAACAGTGGACCACCCACAGAGACATCACTTGAAGAAGAAAGAGAAGTTACACTGTGCAGTAACGATTGTTCTTTGAGATGTGTGTCCCTGTGGGTGCTCCACTACCCACCTCCTTCCTGCTTCTTTGGGCACTAATAATTTGCCACGAGGGCATCAAAGAAGAAACAGAGGGAATAGGGCTGTGCACACTAACTTCAAAGGCAGGAGTGCCACACACTGCTCGTGCATGCAGAGCCCAGCTGAACACTGCTCTGAAAGTCTTCGATCTGTGGCACTAGGACGACCCCGACACCAACAGTGGAGCACCCACGGGGACACACATCTCAAAGAACAATCATTACTGCACAGAATGAGTAACGTCTCTTTATTGCTGTGTGCAAATCAGTAACAGATACATGTGTATTCTAGTATTGTCAGAGCTGGCATTTTAAGAACTCCTTATGGTGAGGTATTTGAGATTTTTCATCTACAGTTTAGGGTACATGTAACAATGTTTGCTTTCAACTTGTGAGGTGAAAGCTGTATTATTTAAAGGCTACTTTATCAGAACAGTAAATAAGTAGGTAAATGTGTGCATATGTGTCAGTTAGATCCTAATTCACTTGTCTTTGAAATAATAGCTCTCTGACACTTGGGTTGGTTTTAGCAGAGTTCTGGTGTGACATGTTACGTGTCAATGGATTCCTGATAAAAGCAGTTGTATTTCAGTTTCAATCTAGTAGTGGAGACCCTTGATTTTGCTCAATGTCTGTTGCTAAAGATTGTAAAGACTTGAATATCTTTTCTATAGAAACATTAAATGGTAAGTTACACTGTTAAAGTCACAGTTAGATTTTAGCAAAGAATAACAGTATATTGAAAGCATGCCATTATCTGTGTTATAATCAGCATATAAATGGCACAGAATTCTGCCAGGAAATTATTTGAATTTTAGCCTGATCATAACAGGAATAGATAGTCTGATCTTTATTGATTTTTTCCATGTTACTGTTATAAGACCAAACTGAAAGTGCAATAAATTGAAGTGTAAATGTGAATATTGAGAAGCCTTGAGATTTGTTCTAAAGTTTTGCAAATATCGACGGAACCCTGTAGGATTGTTGAAATGAATTATATTACAAAAAATTGAAAAATGTTAAGGTTTGAATCAGAAATATTTAAAGTATGTTTACGCACTTTTTCTAATAAGTATTGTTGGAACAGAGGGGACATGCTCCCATTCTATAACGTCTGTTGTGTGTTGTGATACAAGGTATTTGGAATGTTTATTCAGAGTAGGGATGTAAACAAGTAGTTGAGTTGACTACTCAACTACTGGCATTCCGGCCCGCCCCCCCAAAATGCTGCCTCTGTATCAGAGGGAGCAAGGGGGACGGGAAGCGGGAGCCAGTGTTGGCGGGGAGCCAGCTTAAAAGCCAGTTCTTCCCAGCACCATCTCTGCAGTGCTGCCTTCCCCTCCCCCTACGCTGCTGCCTCTATCAAAGGCAGCATTGTGATGGGGGGGGACGAAGCAGCCTCAGCCCGCAGTGAGCCCAGGCTTGCTGTGGGCAGAGGCTGCTCCACATCCTGCAGAGCAGCTCCTGTCCATGGGAGCCTGGGCTGGGCATGAAGAGAGGCTGCTCCAGCAGCATCCCTATCTACAAGGGGTCCCAGCTCCCTGCTGGAATCCTTCGCAGACAGGGGCTGCTGCACCTGGTGCAAGCTGGGACTGAGTAAATAACTGTTGCTGAATAAATCACAGCAATGGCCATCTCTGGTAAGTGTAGACATGGCTTTAGAAAAGTGTGAGGCACTAACAGAAAGATCTTCATTAAGCAGCACAGTAAGAGCTAAGTCCTGTGCCAGCCCCCAGCTGGCCTCACAAAGGCCCAGATCCACACTGGAACTTAGGTAGTGCAATGCTAAGTGTCAAGGCACCTAACTTTCAGGTGCCTAGAAAATCACTGAAACAGCACAGAAATTCACAAAGCATGAATTTGATGCCTATGCTCTTATAAAGCCAATAGGGAGCCAGCACACTAAGGCTACGTCTAGACTACATCCCTCTGTCGGCAGAAGGATGTAAATGAAGCACTTTGAAAGTGCAAATGAAGCGGGGATTTAAATATCCTGCGCTTCATTTGCATAATCATGAATGGTGCTCTTTTGAAAAAGCGCTATTTTGAAATTGAAACCGCAGTCTAGGCACGGTTCTTTTGAAAACAGGGCACTTTTTCGGAAGATCCTGTAAGCCTCAAAAAATGAGGTTTACAGAATCTTTTGAAAAAGCGCCCTGTTTTCAAAAGAACCGCATCTAGACTACAGTTTCAATTTCGAAATAACGCTTTTTCGAAAGAGCTCCATTACATGATTATGCAAATGAAACACGGGATATTTAAATCCCCGATTCATTTGCACTTTCAAAGTGCTTCATTTACATCCCTCTGGCGACAGAGGGATGTAGTCTAGACACACCCTAATGGGGAGATGCCTTGGAGGCAAAAGGATGTTTCCTATCTCTCATGAGTGCTGTAACCCCGAGCTATGGTGTAAAATGAGGAGGGTGTTTCTCAATCTGTGGAAGCTGTTGCTCTGTGGCTAAATACTTAAATACTCAGTGGATCAGAGAGAGAAAGAGAATGGCTCTCTAGCCTAGTTATTAGGATACCCACCTGCGAGATAAAAGATCCAAGGTCCACTTCCACTGCTCCAATCCTTCTTTGATTATTTCTCAAAAGTGGAACAGCTCCAACAGGAAAGACTGAAAGAGACCCGTATCACAATATCCTATACCTTAATGGTAAGAGCACTTTCTGGGGCATGTGGGAGAGCCCTATTCTGTTTCCTTTACCTCAGGCAGAGGGGAGGAATGGAATCTGGATTTCATACATCCTAGGTGAGTGCTCTGACCACTGAGCTAATGATTATATACTGGAAACCATCATTCCCTCCTCAGGACAGCTATTGAATGTGGCCTGATCCAACAGGCAATCTCTGAGAATGGGGCTCCCAACCCTTCTGTGCCTGGGATATTATGGGCAGGATCAGAGATGGTCTTTTAAATCTGCAATGACATAATCCATGGGCAGTTCCCTAGGCAGAGGGGGAGTGTGTCAGCTGCAGAGGTAAAGGAAACTGTCTGTTTTCCCCTTCTTCTGCTTCATTGCAAAGTACTGGAAAGCACAATCCAAAAACTTCATGAAATCTGGCCTGTAATTTCTGGATGAGAAGCAGAAGACACATGACGGGGAAAACAAAAAGAAGCTGGAATCTAACCCTGTCCCAAAGGATGCAGGGGAGCTGTATCATCTGCAGAGCCTTCTGACTGAGGTCTTACTGAAAACCTAGTCACCTTGAGCTCTGTGTTAAACTGAATTATTAATAAGATTCACAAACTAAAAACACCAAATGGCATTAATTCTCCCAGCTCTGAATTAGGGATGTTAAGAAGCAGGTATTTCACTAATCGTGTTGTTGATAAAATTTTTATCGACTACACGATTAGTTAAGGGAATGTGCTCAATCCCAGCTTGCGCCAGGTCCATGAGCCACCCCTGCTGTGGCTCTGCAGTTTAAATGGAGTAAGAGTGGGCTGTCTGCGCCCCCAGCTCTTGCTACATTTAAACTTCAGAACTACAGCAGGGGTAGGTCGTAGACTCGGTGCAAGCTGGGACTGAGCCGGGCTTGCTAAGTCCTGGATCGCACCGGGTCCAGCAGCCCCTGTTTGCAGCTGGGACCTCTCGCGGACTGGGGCTGCTACCGGAGCAGCCTCTGTTCGTGACTAGCCTGGGCTGCCGTGGACAGGGGCTGTTCCATAGGGGTAGGTTCCTGCTTCCCCCCACACCTTTGCTGCTTCTGATACAGAGGCAGCAAAGGGGGGGCGAGTAGTTGACTCAACTACTCACTTCCATCCCTAATGTGTTAAGACTTTCTAGGTGGACATGGATAAACGTTCAGAGAGGCACAGCTGGGGCCTGGGCCAGCCCCCATGGGGATGGAAAGAGAATGCCACCCAGCTCTGCTCCTGGCTTAGTCCCATCTGTTGAACCCATGCCTGGGCCCTCAGCTGCTAGTTTCAGCTCTGTTCCCACTTGGGTCCCTAGCTATAGTCCAAGCCTCAGCCCACTGACCTGTGTGTGCATCTTCCCCCTCCCAGAGTTATGGCCCTGTTCCTATTCCAGGCTCTGGGGGGTTGGGGTGTGTGGATTGGGGTAAGAAGGCCATGAGGTAAAATGTTTGAGGACCACTATCTAAACAAACAGTGCATGGCAATCTAGAATGTAAATGAAGTATGGTGTATTAGCCTGCTGGTCACTAGCTCTCTGTATGGATCTTGCTACCATTATAGGTTCCCTGGTGCACACTTACCTTCTGTTTCAATGTGGAATCACTCAAAGTGCACTTGGGAACTTTTAGGGCACAGTAGCACTAATTCACTGTGGATTTACACCCCAGTTTGCTGTGCACTATTTAATTTTAGACTAGCTCTTAGATACCATTTCTGTATTGGCTGTAGACAGTGTGACAACCATTAAATACTAGACATGAGATTACATGCAGTCATTATATGAGCCTGTTTTATTAAGAAATGAATGTTGGCTAGTCCATCAGGGGGGCACAGGTTTTTTAGGAAGAGCTGTGTGAACTTTCAACAACTTCCTGCACAATTGCTAAAAATGATACAAAAGGGGCCTCTTATCTGAAATAACAGAAAATTGGGTCAGTGAGAGAGGCTTTTGGGGGGAGGGAGAGGATCTCATGCATACAGTCTACATTGTTTAATCTCTTTATTAGACTTATTCATTTGGATCAGGAAGCTATCCATACAGGGAGGATCATTTGTCAGACATACTACTTTCAAGTGTGTAGCGTGCACATAATGGCCATCACTGTAAAGTGGAGATTAGAGCCTGGCAAACAAGTAATAAAAGTGAAGTGTAATTTCACGTGGTAGATTGATAATAGCAATTTTATGTCACCATGTTTTACATACAACATTTTCATGTCAAAACCATTAGCTCCCAACGTATGACATTTAAAAGTTAATGTGAGGAGAGATATGTAAAACAGGTACTGTAAGCAATAGCCAAAAAGCTTTAATGGCAATTGTCTAGCAGTTTTAAGGGAAAGCTAGATGGAATTGCTCTTTCTAGCACTGCTTGTTTTAGTGCCAGTTTACAGTTCATTGTCCTGATAAACAAGATAAGTGATATAAATGAATGAGATCCTGTGAAATTGTTCCCCAATGCAGATGATAAGGCTGAGATTTAATTTTCCTTATGGCATCTTGTTAGTCTGTAAATGCATCAGGGAACAAAACAGCCCTATCTACAGCCTTACAGAATTGACATAAATATTTTTCTTAACAAGGACATAACATTTTAAAAAACAGGCTCAGTGATTTCTTTAATGAATTTCACCATCAAAAATGTTGAAGAGCATTGAGTCTGAAAGTTCCTGTATTCAGAAATGTAAGGTCAAATATACCAGTGTCTGAGAAAATGATAGAGCTGTTAGTTTGGGTGCAGTCAGGGTCCTCCGATGTGATGACCTTGCTAGAGCTCTTTAACTGCCTGGTGACAAAAGTCTAGAGAGGGTGAGGAACTTTCTTAGGCATTGTGTTGTCTTTTCTTGCTTGATTTTGTCCTTCTCTGTTTTGGAGTGAAGAGAATTTTATTTCCTAAACTCAGTCCCAGAAGACAATTCCAAGTGTTATAATATCCCTGGCATACTAGACTCGTTGATTTTAAGGCCAAAAGGGACCATCATGATCATCTAGTCTGACCTCCTGCATGTCACAGGCCACAGAACCATGCCTACCCACTCCAGTAGCAGGCTTCTAAACTCTGGCTATGTAACTGAAATCCTCAGATCTGACACTACTGGTAACTTCTGTGTAGGAAATGTCAAGATCTATGTAAGCAAAGGGATTTGTGCAACCTGTCACCCTATCATGAGGTCTAGTTCAGGTCCTTGGGAGTACAATCTGAAAAGCCTATGTTATATGTATTTATCTCTGGCTTTGCAGGCTGGCCTCAATTTATCAGCCTATCTTTCCACTTCTATAGAACATGCCAGGGAAAAACAGTGAATAATTGGTAAAGAACAGGAGATGGATATAATAAATAGAATGTCCTTGGTTGCCCTCTGGGAAATGCTATTGAGAACTTATGAATCATTGTGAACCCTCATTTGCAGACCATCCTGTACCTTATGAGAAATTGTTTTAAAGAAAAAAGGAAGGAAAGAAAGAAACTGAATAAATAATCATTCACTTGTCTTTTGTTCAATAGCAGTTATTTAAAAAATCATTTAAGCATATAGCAAAGGGAAAACAGCCAAATCAATTTCCTAGTAATGCAGTTCAGCTTTGTGAAATATTACTCTCTCTTCCCCATGGCTAAGCAGTGAGAGGTGCTGTTTTCTTGTCCAGTTTAATGTCAAATCTACACAAAGCTGTCGTATCTTGTTCCCACTCCTCTTTTTAAAGGTTAGCTTTTTTTCAAACTTGAACAGGTCTTCCCAGTAACATCTGTCAGCTTTTGCGCTAAGCGTACCCTTAGGAAATTATGAAAATTTTAAGATTATCTAAATACTGCTGGGATTTTTTTTTCCTGTACAGTAAAGAACAGCCACATGCCGGTTTTATTTACTGCTGCCGATTTCTGTTTAGATCTAAAGATATATTCCCCTAGTTTAGGTTTTCTTTCTTCACTGTTTCTAATGCTTCAGGGAACATTGCTCATGCATGTCTGCAATTGCTATTTAAAGTGGGAAAAAGTCCCTTTTTTGCACAAAAACTGTGGGAACATCTACACTTGCACTTGACTTTTTTCAGTGAAACTCAGAAGCTTCGTTGCAAAAAGTCCAACTATCTCCACAAGAGATGGATAGCTCTTACCAGTGATGCTTTTGTGGTGATGTGCAAGTGAAGACATATTCTTGCTGTTTGAGAGCTTTTAACCTCCACAAGATATTCCAGTATGCCTTGGTGACCACTCTAGCCAGCACCTCTGCTGCTCTAACACCAGGTAAACAGACATCCATTTCTCCCTCTGAAAATCTCTGGAAACTTGGGTATTCCCCTTCGTATATTCTTGGCAAATGCTCACTGGTGAGGTGACAATGCCTTCTCCATAGAGCAAATGATCCCCTGCTTTGCAACACAGCTGAGCTACTGTAACTGATCAGTTTTTAGAGAGAGGGGGCTGGTTAGGGACTTAGGATGCCGTGCGATCACTCTTCCCGGGTATGTCTACACGGCAAAGTTATTTCGAAATAACAGCCCTTATTTCAAAATAACTTTTCTAGCGTCTATACAGCCAATAAATTTGAAATAAATTCGAAATAGTGGCGTGCTTATTTCGAATTTGGTAAACCTCATTCCACGAGGAATAATGCCAAATTCGAAATAGCTATTTCAAAATAAGTGCCGTGTAGACACTTATATCGAAATAGGGGGCCTCCAGCCTTCCCAGGGTGCCCTGGTGGCCACTCCGGCCTCAACCAAGAACACTCCTCTCCCTTCCCCCTCCCCGGAGCCCTTAAAGGGGTAGACTCTGGCCACAGTGCCTGTGCAAGCTCCAAGCCTGCCAGCTCAGAGCCAGCAGTCACTGCCCCTGACCCAGTGGCCCCAAAACATGAGCCAGCAAGCCACTGGCAGCCAGCCCTCCACCGCTCCCCAGGAGCAGTCTGCCAGCTCCCAGGATCCTGCCAGGGCCCAGAGAAGGCGGGCGCCTTCCTGGTCCAGGGTGGAGATCATGGACCTTATTCAGGTTTGGGGGGGATGCCCCCAACGTCCATGATCTCCGCATTAGACAGAGGAATGCGGCTGTCTATGGCAGGATAGCTGCCAGCCTGGCCACCAAAGGCCACATGTGAACCCAGGAGCAGGTTTGCATGACAATCAAGTTGGTCCAGCGAGACCCTGAGCCCTGAGCTTCCCCTCCCACTTCTTTCCCTTGCTTCCCCCTTCCAGTGCCCTCCTCCCAGGTTTCCCCCTCCCCATTCCCACCCTCTCTTCTCCCCTCTCCCACCTCCTTTCCCCAGTCTCACCAGGGTTTCATTCCCTCCCCCCCCCCAGTTTTGTTAAATAAAGAGAGTTTGTGTTCATGAAAATGTGTATTTTATTTGACATCAGGAAGGGGGGTTAGGGCGGAGTAAGTGGAAGGACGTGAGGGAGGAATGAGGCACAAGCCCCGAGTGGGGCAGACCAGGGAGTCTCTTAGTGCTCCTCAGGGTGGAAGCTCTCCCACAGGGCCTCCTGGATACTGACAGCCCCCCGATGGACCTCCTGGATGGCAGCCTGCAGAAAGTGCAACCAGGCTCGCAGCAACGCGTCCACGAGAAGCACCAGAGTGCCCAGGGGCAGCTCTGGCTCCATGTTGCCGAGTGCTGTGGTGTCCCGAGTGAAGGCAACCAGAGCACGCAGAGACAAAATGCTTTGCTTTCCCTCATTGAGGTAGACAAGCAAGCAGGGAAACCTGAGAACTGGCTGTCCGGGGGGTCCCTTTAAGCACAGACCTCAGATAGCCTCAGGCAGCAGCCCCACACAGTAAGTCCTGACCTGGTGCCCTGCTGGAACTGGTTCTGGCCGGCCTTAAATGCGATTCAGAGTCCAGTGTGGACGCGCTATTTCGAAATAGCAAAATGCTATTTTGAAATGCATTTTGTGTGTAGATGCATTATTTCAAAATAAGCTATTTCGAAATAAGATATTTCAAAATAACACTGTAGTGTAGACATGCCCCCATCCCCCTCTTCCCAATACTTTATTGTCAAAATGGAGGGAGCTGCACTGTAGGATAGCTGCCCTCCGGCACTACTGTCATCAGCGATGAAAATGTGAACACTCTGAGTCCCATGGCAATAAGCGAGACCACAAACCAGCGGTTTTCTTTTAGAGGTTCACTATCACCAGTGAAACTGACAGTGCAAAAATTCTGCAAGTGTAGACACAGCCCAAGTTTTTCTAAAGCAATTGCTGCTTCTGAAAGCAGGCTGCAGGTAGGCCCTCATGTTTAATGAAAGAGCTCCATAGCCACTGTGGTGTTAGTGAAAAGTCTGTTTCATTCTAATGATTTGAATTCTCTTGATCTGATTCATTGGGTCAGAAACTGCAAGCCTCAGTAGATATTAGCCAGAAAAAGCAGAACTTCTCTTTTGTTGTTCTAAACCAGCCAAATGAATGCAACACTAACAAGTGTGATTAGTTTTAATCAGCTTAGTGGGAATTTTACTGATTCTAACTTCCATTCTTTGATTCCAGGTAGCAAATACCACTACATATGAGTGTACGGGAAAATTTTACATTCCCATGTAATACCCAGGGTGCCCACTGGCTTGTCTGACTAATAACAAAAATTGCCATTTACAGCAGATAATATGTTAGTCCTCAGGTTTTCAATATTTAAAGGTGGAAAGGACTGTTGTTAATCTAAAAAGTCAGTATTATTTACTGGTTAGAGTTAAGGATGTTAAATATCGGTTAATTTACTAGTCAAGTAGTCGATGGAATTTCCATCGACTACTCAACTAGTCGATAGGCACTTCCGCATTCCTCCACTGAAATGTACAGGAGCCCCCCTGGGGCTCTTGTCATTTCAAAGGAGGAATGTAGAACTCTGCATGCAGCCCCGGGCCAGCAGGAAGTCCCACTGACTCCAGGCTACGTGTGGTATGCCAGCTTTGAAATGTACAAGAGTCTCCATCAGGGGCTCTTGTACATTTCAAAGCGGAAACACTCACATGGAGCCCAGGGTCAGCGGGGGACTCAGAGTCCTCAGTGGACTTGGGGCTCCATGCTGAGCTGCCGCTCTGAAATGTCACGCGGAGCCCAGGGTCAGCTGGGGAGTCCCCAGCTGACCCCAGGCTCTATGTGGCTCTGCCACTTTGAAATGCCATCTCAGTGTTTCAAAGGGGGGCAGCACTGCACAGCTGAGCCCAGGATATCTCTATCTGATAGAGGCAGCAAGCGGGGGTAGGGGGGAATCAACTAACTGACTCGACTAGTCAACTAGTCCTTAACATCCTTAGTCTGAGTACAGGATTGAGAACTAGGATCTCCTGAATTCTAATCCCAAATCTGCCATTTACCCACTGAGTAACAAATCTTACTCTTTCTGTGTTTTCTTGTGTGAAATGCAGCAAATAACATATACCTATTTCAAAAGGTGGTGAGCATGTATGTTACATACATTCTAAATATTAATAAATACTGTTAATATAATCATTAGTACTTAATACAGATCTTAAAGATCTCATCGTAGGTAGTTAAATATCATTCTGACACATGAGGAAATAGAGGCTCAAAGAAGTAAGTGTCTTGCCCATGGTCACATAGTGAATCACTGGCATAATGAGGGAAAATCCAGGTGTCTCAACACCTATTGTGATCGTCTAGCCACAAAATGAAACTGCCTTCTATTAAGTGTAATGTAAGGTTTTGGGGAGAGATTTTCTAACAAATGGGAATTAAGCATCTATCTCCCAGTGAAAGTCAGTGGGAATCAGATACTTGATCTAAGGCTATGTCTACACTGCCTTAGTAATATTTTCCGATACCAGAGGTATCCACTATTCCGCATCTTTTGAGCATGCCCGTTATTTTGAAATATAACGGGCTCTCTATTCTGACATCCCTGTAAACCTCATTCCACAAGGAGTAAGGGATGTTTCAGAATAGCAATTTATTTTTAAATAAGTGCTGTGTAGACAGCACCAAATTTTAAATAAGTTATTTCGAAATAACACTGAAATAAGATATACAATTTGTGTAGCTCAAATTGCATATCTTATTTCAACCTACAGTGCAGTGTAGATGCACCCCTAATGTCCCAGCACTGGTTGTTGGGGATATTTGCTACTAGCAGTCATAGATCAGCTACATGCCATTGTAGGTAGTCTCATAATGCCATCTCCTCCACTAACATCAAATTCAGTCTTAAAGCCAGTTAGGTTTTTTGTCTCGATCCTATCCATCTTTCAGTTCTCATATTAATTCCATCTTCAGTTTAACTAATGATTTCCCATGTGAAACTGTATCAAATGTCTTACTTAGATTCAGATAGATTTTAGATCTACTACATTTCCATTGTCTACACCAGGGGTAGGGACCTCAGGTCCGGGTGTGGGTTTTTTTTGTTTTGTTTTGTTTTTTGCTTCTCCCTTGTGCAGTCCCCCAACTGATTTTTCTGTGGGTCAGTGGCCCCTGACTCAAAAAAGGTTCCCCAGCCCTGGTCTAAACAATCATCTTCTCAGAGAAAGACATCAAGTTGGTTTGGCATGATCTATCTCTTATAAAACTATGCTGTATTTTATCCCAATTACCAATTGACCTCTATGTCCTTAACTACTTTCTCTTGCAAAATTTATTCCAAGACCTTGCATACAATTGAGGTCAAACTAACCAGCATATAGTTTCCCAGATCACTTTTTTCCCATTCTTAAAGATAGGTGTCCTACTATCAATTTTCTAATCATAGGGTATAACCCCTTAAAAGCTGGCTTGCCACAAGCACCAACTCCTGCCTGCCTGCCCCCTGAAATATTCAGCAGTTACAAATTTACAAAAATAAATGTTCATTAACATCCCTACCCACACTCCCAGCCTACTCCTGCACCCTACCTCCCATCCAGACCAGTGTTCCCACTAAGCTGTGCAGCAGCACAGCTTCCCAGGCACTTAATCAGCCTCTCCTCCCCCATCCCATCAGAGGCTCAGGGCTCTGTGCATGGAGCTGACTGACTAGGTGGGGCTAATTAATCACCTGGGAAGCTGTGCTGCCCCACAGCTTAGAGGGAACACTGGTCCAGACCCTGCACCCCCACCCTCAGCCCCTTCTGTATTCCACTTCCCACCAAAACTTCGCACCCCCACTCCCAGTCCACATTTGCACCTTGCCTCCCACCCAGAGCCTGCACCCTTACTCCACTCCCCAGCAGCCCACTTCTGCACAATGAACCCCTCATTTTTGATCCACAAAATTTACTAGTCCCATGCCCCCAGGAGCATTTAATCCAGCCCTGATCCAAGCTGTTCCTGAGTGTGTTCCCCCAGTGGCCTGGATATATTGCATGTACACCCTTCCTAGAGCTTTACTGTCATCTTTGATTTTCGTGCTCAAAAATGTTTTGGCCTCATACAATATTATAAACTAGCATTGAACAAAACCCAACTTTGTTAATTTCGTATGTACTGTGTATTACAACACAGGCTACACTTAGAAACCCCCAGCTAGGCTTTTTTGTACTGGGTGAGGTACAAACATATCAGACAGTGCCAGCCCAAATGAGATTGTGATCCTAATAGGTACCTGATGCAACAGATGAATGTAAACCAGGGGTGGGCAATCATTTTTGGTGGGGGGCCACTCCAAGATTTTGGAAAGTGGTCAAGGGTGACACTTTTTTGTAGAGGAGATATGGGGTCTAGGATGGAGGCTGGGTGCAGAAGGGAGCACAGGGTAAAAGAGTGGGGGTGCAGGAGACAGTGTAAGGTCTGAGAGAGAGTTTGTATGAAGGAGGGGGTTGTGACCTAGATCAGGGATTGGGGTGTAGGGTAACGGAGGGAGTATGGGTGCAAGAGAGGATTCTGGCCAGGGGGAAAGGCTCTAAGAGGGGGTGCAAAGTCTGGGAGGGAACTGTGACCTGGGAGAAGGGAAAAAGGGGGTGCAGACTGCAGAGGGTTTGGATGGTGACCTGAAGGGGGAGTTGGGGTACAGGAGAGGCAGGGGTGTCAGAGGCAGGCTCTGGCTGGGAGGCGCTTACCTAAGAATCTCCCTGCCTGCTGTAGCCCCAGATCACTTGAAAATGAAGTCTGTTCCCTCCACATGGCTCTCACCTCTGGGATGGGGAAGAGGCTTGTTGTTTCCAGCCAATAGGAGCAGAGAAATTGGTCTGGGGGCCGGGAGGTCACACGAAGCCTCCCCTCCCTGCAGAGCAGAGAGCTGTACGGACTGCGCTTTAAACCGCAGCAGCTGCGTGCCTGAGGGTCCCGGCAGAGTGGTCTGTGGGCCAGATCCGGTGGCTTGGCGGGCCAGATCTGGCCCCCAGACCGTATTTTGCCCAGCCTTGTTGTAAACCCCCTGTTTGAGGGAAGCAGGAATGACGGGGGTGACAGCAATAGGAATACAAGTTCTCATACATGAATTAAATATACAGTCTGGATAATTAATGTTACTTACTTTTTAACAAATAATCAAGATATGTTCATTTTATCTATACTCAAAATACAGGAAAAATCCCTGGGTTTCCCAAGTCAAAAGAGATTAAAGTAATGCCACATCATTTAATTTTTTTGACATAAAAGGAAAGAGCAAAACGAGTATCAGCAGTAACAGTTCTGATTTCCTTTCCCCCGCCCCTCAGCATTGCATGTCTAGTTTGCCAGCGGGGAAATTTTAACCTACTCGGAGTGAATGCTAAATAGAGAAAAAATACATTTTTATCACTGATACGGGGGAAGGTAAATGGGCTGTCTGACAGGTGAAAGAAGGAAAAGGAATGGTCACTTCACATTAAAAAATATTTCCTTTAGTATCATTGGCTGTTGATTGTTGTCCTTACAGTCTGCGGAGAAATAGTCATACAGTTCTTTTAATTGAAATAATAGCTCTGCCATGAGTTGAAATGTATTAAGATATTGTCTCTTGAGCAAGCCCTACAGGCATTTGTGTACTTTCCTAACTGCATATCAGCAGCACTGCTCTTTGGAATTAGAGTGATCCCGAATTCTAGGAATCCATTCCTAGAACACTGAACTGTTTAGCCCAAAAGCCCTGACTCTTCAGTTGGAAGGAAACCGAGATGATCTCATCAGAAACACATTCAACAGATAGTCTTCAGTATTGTAGAGTGAGTTCTCTTACAATAAATGGTACTTTCTTACTTAGTGTATTTGCTTTTTCTGTATATGTGTTATATCTACTTATTTTATTAACTACATTAAGTTTTTATTTCTCCTTTATTCCTGAAAGCCAATACAAAAATCATCTGGATATTGTCTGTTCCTTCTTGTTCGCCAACAAAATTGTTTGCTTATTACCAAGCATTTGTACCCATGTTAACGAGTTGAAGGCATTGAAGGTGCACTGGTTTCACTGAGGGTAAAAAACACTGGATGTTAAAAATAGTTATTTAAAAAAATACCAGTCAGTTTTAAAAAAAAAGGAAAATATATGTGTCTGACTGACATTTTTCTCCACCACTTTCTCTCATAGCTAGAAGGTAGTTAATAATGTGTCAGTGTAATCTTTAAACATGGATGATACAGGTGATCCTCAGATCAAGTCTTGGAAGTAAGACTGTCTTTAAATATGTTAAATATGCTAGCTGGCTGTCGGCTACTCTTTGCTGAAGCATAAAAATGGGAAACAGTAAAATCGTTTTTAGATAAGTTATTTTCTTGCTGCGATCCACCGCTACAGTTATTGTTTACTTTGCTTACTGAATGTGCACACTTTAACATGCATTCTTTGCATTTCAGAACAGCAAATTAAATTTGTCTGAGCAAAATTGCTATGTGCACAGAAGGCAAAAAAAGTAATTCCCATCCATGTAGTCATTCCTCTTTTGCTTTCTCTTGCAGCTTGGGTTACTGTAATAGTTGGATAGCTGAAGCACAGAAAAAGAAAAACAAATAGATAGAAACAAGATGGTTGTTTTTGGCAGTGCCTTTTTGTAAACAAATGACACAAATTGAGGCAGAAATTCCAGTGGGAAAAAGGAAGAGAGCCAGAATGCTGAAAATACAGCCCAGAGCCTAGTCCCATCCAGATGGTGTTTTTAATAAATTTATCAGGTGGGTATGAAAGATGATAATGAACATTCAAAATGGGGAGTGGCAGACTCCCCTTGGGAGCAAAAACAGAATAGCATCTTCTGTATGTTGCCGTTAGAATCACTGTTTAATTTACCAATGTAAAAAGGGCCACAGTGTTGCATTCAGTGTGTAATAAAATAGGTTTCTGGGCAATTATTGGGCAGTCCAGCTAGCCAAGGTAATAGTTTTTTAGGAGTGAGGAAGTCATAGAGTAGTTAAAAAACCACTCAGTGTAACAAATGGAGGTTAGGGCTTGGTGTGTACAAGTAAAATATTGAATAGAGTGGAGGTGTGCAGTGCTAAAGTCATGTCTTCCACAGTTCACAAAGTATCTAGAAATGGGATACAAAGGCTCCAACCACAAACTGAAGGCATTGTCACACTGGCATTGGCGCACTGCCTCTTTTCCAACACAAAGGTCAGTAGTTTTCCCCCTTAAACTGAAAGCAGCAGGCTATATGTTTTCTTAATCCCAGGAAGTCTCTATCTGAATGGCAAGAAGGCGGGAGAAAAGTAAAACCAAGTAAAACATATGATAAAGGTATATAAAATCATGAGTGGTGTGGAGAGGGCCGATAAAGAGAAGTTATTTATTAGTTCCCTAAATAGAAGAACTAGAGGACACCAAATGAAATTAATGGGTAGCAGGTTTAAAACTAATAAAAGAAAGTTCTTCTTCACATAGCGTGTAGTCAGCCTGTGGAACTCCTTGCCAGAGGAGGCTGTGAAGGCTAGGACTATAACAGAGTTTAAAGAGAAGCTAGATAATTTCATGGAGGTTAGGTCCATAAAAGGCTATTAGCCAGGGGATAAAATGGTGTCTTTGGCCTCTGTTTGTCAGAGGCTGGAGAGGGATGGCAGGAGAAAAATTGCTTCATCATTGTCTTCAGTCCACCCTCTCTGGGGCACCTGGTGCTGGCCACTGTCGGCAGACAGGATACTGGGCTAGATGTACCTTTGGTCTGACCCAGTACGGCCATTCTTATGTTCTTATATGTTCTTATGGTGCTGGCACTTGTTGTTTTTACCATCAGGGAAAGGGAAATTTCATGTCTGTCCTCAATAACTTATGTCAAGTCCTTCCTATTGAAACATGTCTAATTTCTGAGACAATGCTATGTATTTTGTTCATAAATCAGGAATTTGCTGAATGACTCTTTTCGAGCATGGAGGATCAGATTTTTTTTTATGTCATATATGGTCATTTGGTAGCTTTTAATATGGCAGATGAAGAGGTGGTACTTGGTGGATTTCTGTCATGGATCACACATAGGACTTGTGCAATGGATTTCTGGTATAGGGAATGATTTTGTCTCAGTAACGTCTGAAGTGTTGTTTCAGCAAGAACAGCCATTTCCCCACTTCTCTTTTTTTGAAGAATCTGTCTTTGCTACCATGATCACTATAGTAACAATTGGATTTTTAGGACGCTCTTAATTTAAAATTGATTTTGATGATTTTTTAGAGCTATGGAGTGTTATGAGTAGTTATCAAGTTTCACAGTAACTGTGTTTCACTTATTTTCAAACAATGCAATAGTTTACAAACACATTATAGAAGCAGCAGTTGCAACTCTATAATTGTTTTTGTTCTTCAAATAAAGCATAAATTTCTGCAAAAGCAGCGAGGAGTCCTGTGGCACCTTATAGACTAACTGAAGTGTTGGAGCATAAGCTTTCGTGGGCAAAGACCCACTTTGTCAGATGCATCTGACAAAGTGGGTCTTTGCCCACGAAAGCTTATGCTCCAACACTTCAGTTAGTCTATAAGGTGCCACAGGACTCCTCGCCGCTTTTGCAGATTCAGACTAACATGGCTACCCCTCTGATACATAAATTTCTGGTTTTATCTCCTTATAAGTGGTCTTTTCCATGTGAAATTTCACACAGTGTTAGTTTATTATGCCTACAGAATTTTCTGTGTAGTTCTTTTTTTCATAATTTTTAATATGAAGTGTTTGAAATTGGTCTTAAGGAGAAATTTATTTTTGGCCATTAGTCTTTTAGTCAACTGATAATTTTAAAAAAAACCTATTAGTTACACAAAATTGGTTAAGTACTGAATTTTGAGTAGATCTAGTGCAGTGGGTAGATTCAGAAAATAAATATTTAGCATAAAGGATAATATTTTGCTCGTACTCTTTACCACTGAAAGTTTGTCCTTCATCGGGGGCTGGCATGAAAAAACCTATTTCAGCAAGATTGCCATCTCCCACTGAGCTCAGTGGACAGAGACCACAGGCTCTGTCCTAAGCTAAGAGGGTTGTGTTTCTTTACAGCCTGTGCAGAAGAAAGTTTCGGATACATGTAGCTAAGATGGCCACTGACTTACATTTTTTTGAAAAAGAGTGAATCCAACTTGCATCTCTGAAGAGTAAGTGAATATTAGAGGGTAGGAGGGGGAACAAGTACAAGGGTGTAGGGCTTTCACTCAGGCTAGTAATATGCCCATCTTGCAGTGATGATGCAAGCTAAATCAGTTTAGTGCTGACAGTCATCCATTGCCTTCCCCTAATTAACTTCATGTGTGCAGAAAAACAGACAGGCCTCTCACAATTCACTGGAAAAGAATCATAGAGTAGCTGAGCATGCGGTAACACAAAGTGCCAAGGTATATGCCCCCAAACATCCTAGCAATATACATGTGTGCACAGCATTGGTGAGGACATAGTATAACTTAGTTGTGGTTTTGTAATGTGGGTACTTAGAACCAGGTGATGACCACCAAAGTTAACACTGCAGTGAAGACATAATCCTAGACTCAGAAAGGGGAATCACCCGCTCCCACCTGCCCTCACACTACTGCCTCTGTGGGAGGCAGCAGGGGCCTTAAAAGCCGGCTTCCCACATATACCGGCTCCAGCCTGCCCCCCCCCCCCACGCTGCTGCCTCTGTATCAGAGGCACAAGTGCAGGGCAGGAGGAGAGGGGCAGGTGGCTCCCCCCATTGTCTCGTATACAGAGGCAGTGGAGGGGAGGGCTGTGTAACCGTGTTGGGCTTATCAGTTAACCACGTGCATAAATACAAATTAACATCCCTAGAAGAGATTGGTCCCTCTATACCTCATGCTCGTATCTTGTTACTACTACAGCTACAATACGCTACAGATCACCACCACAATCTTAACACTGTCTCCTTAGTGACATTAAACTTCTAGCACTCCCTATACCAAACATGCCACAACTAATATTTGGAGCTGATAGTATAATAAAGGGAATGTGCAGAAGGGAAAGTTGAGGGGTTTCATCTGGTTGTGTTTGAAGGAGGTAATTTGGAAAGGGTGGTGCTGAACAGGTAGCATTATGAGTAAAGCAGAGTTAAGGTTGTGTTTATTATTGTAGAGGTCCAGTTCTAAAGGGTCTTCTTCATTTGTTCATAATTTCATTTCATTTTTACTCTTTGGGCTGAAAATATGTACAGTTATTCTTAGTGTGAGGAATGGGGATAGGTTGGGTTGAATTTTTGTTTTTGAAGGCCAGAACAAAACTGGTTGAACCATTTTCAAAAATGAAGAAGTATACTTGTGCCATTATGAAATGTTTCATGCCCTCCTTTTTTAAATAAGAATAGTATTTCAGCATGAACTGATTACCAAAGTAGGAATTTGGATGGGACATCAGGTCTATGAGGAACATCGAGGTCTGAGAAAAGTCTGTTCTGTTTTGCTTTAGTTGTAACCATTAACAAAGCGTATTTTGTATATGTGCACTTCCTTTTTGTTGAATTGTATTGGCTTTGCACATATTCATGTATGTAAATAGATTAGAAATTTTCAGACAGTACATGATCTGTGAACATCTATTGATTCTGCATGGGAATATCTGAGAAAATCAGGTGGAGATATTTTATTTTAAATGTGCATGTGTGAGGGTCCTTGTGAAATGAATGAGGCAAGGATGTGTAGAAGTCCAGCATCTTTCGATACAATGAGTTTGTCTTCACTTTGTTGCTCCCTAAGATGACCCCTCTTCACATACAGAAATCTCTAGTTTGAGCTAAGTGGTGCTTTAAATTTGAGCAAGCTTGTACCTGAGGAGGTATGGGTTAAAGCCGAGAGCTGCTGACAATTACTCTGCTCTGCTAATCGAAACACTCTGTGCAGTTGGAATGCTATTTTGCAGTGTGATCATTCTCAGTTGAACTAGGTTAACTCAAGAGGAGTTTACACAAGCGTTAGTTCAAACTAACCATACACTGAAGGCAGAACGGATATATGAAGAAGAATATGGAAAGAGGCATGCCTCATTCAGTGTACTAAGTGAAGGTGTATATGGAGGGATACAGCATTATATGATGACCCACAGTGCATGTTAGATTGTGTTTTAGCACAACAGGGAAAGGACTCTATAGTGTGCAAATAAGGTAAGGCACCACGAGGAACATCGTGAGGGGAGAGGCACACACACACACATGCTTTATATATAAAATTGAACAACTGCTTTATTCACTGAGTAATATCTCATCTGAATACCAAAAGAGGCAGTAGTACTGTCACTATCTCTTTCTCTCTCTCTCTCTCTCTTTCTCTAATTCCTGTGGAAGGCTTTCTTCAGACAACTAAGAGAAGCTCTCTCTCTCTCTCTCTCTCTCTTTCTCTAATTCCTGTGGAAGGCTTTCTTCAGACAACTAAGAGAAGTTTCCAGATCACGGGCCCCCGGTTCTCTTGGGGAACTTTAATCACCCTGACATCTGCTTGGAGACCAATCCAGCAGTACATAGGCAATCCAGGAACTTTTTGGAGAATGTTGGGGATAACTTCCTGGTACAAGTGCTGAAGGAACTGACCAGGGGCCATGCGCAGCTTGACCTGCTGCTCACAAAGAGGGAGGAACTAGTAAGGGAAGTAGAGTTGGGTGACAGCCTGGGAAGCAGTGATCATGAGATGGTCGATTTCAGGATCCTGACAAAAGGAAGAAAGGGGAGCAGCAAAATACACACCCTGGATTTCTGAAAAGCGGACTTTGACTCCATCAGCGAACTGATGGCAGGATCCCCGGAGATGCTAACATGAAGGGGAAAGGAGTCCAGGAGAGCTGGCAGTATTTTAAAGAAGCCTTATTAAAGGCACAGGAACAAACCACCCTGATACGCAGTAAGAAAAGCAAATATGATAGGCGACCAGATTGGCTTACCCGGGAAATCCTTGGTGAGCTTAAACACAAAAAGGAAGCTTATAAGAAGTGGTAACTTGGACAGATGGCTAGGGAGGTAGTGATCAGTGACTCGGTGTATAGTTGGCGGTCAGTTTCAAGCAGCGTGCCCCAAGAATCGGTTCTAGGGATGGTTTTGTTCAACGTCTTTATTAATGACCTAGACGAGGGGATGGATAGCACCCTCAGCATGTTTGTGGATGACACTAAGCTGGGGAAGAGGTAGATAAGTTGGAAGGTTGGAATAGGGTCTAGAGTGACCTAGACAGATTGGAGGATTGGGCCAGAAGAAATCTGATGAGGTTCAACAAGGACAAGTGTAGAGTCCTGCACTTGGGACGGAAGAATCCCAAGAATTGTTACAAGCTGGGGACCGACTGGCTAAGCAGCAGTTCTGCAGAAAAGGACCTGGGGATTACAGTAGATGAGAAGCTGGAAACAAGTCAACTGTGTGCCCTTGTACCCAAGAAGGCTAATGGCATATTAGGTTGCATTAGGAGGAGCATTTCCAGGAGATCTAGAGAAGTGATTATTCCCCTTTATTCGGCACTGGTGAGGCCACATCTGGAGTATTGCATCCAATTCTGGGCCTCTCACTACAGAAAGGATGTGGACTCATTAGAGAGGGTCCAGCGGGGGGCAACCAAAATAATGAGGGGGCTGAAGCACATGACCTATGAAGAGGGACTTGGGTTTGTTTAGTCTGCAGAAGAGAAGAGTGAGGGGGGATTTGATAGCAGCCTTCAGCTTCCTGAAGGGAGGTTCCAAAGGGGATGGAGAGAGGCTGTTCACAGTAGTGACGGATGGCAGAACAAGGAGCAATGGTCTCAAGTTACAGTGGGAGAGGTCTAGGTTGGATATTAGGAAAAACTATTTCATTAGGAGGGTGGTGAAGCGCTGGAATGGGTTACCTAGGGAGGTGGTGGAATCTCCATTCCTAGAGGCTTTTAAATCCTGGTTTGACAAAGCCTTGGCTGGGATGATTTAGTTGGGATTAATCCTTCTTTGGGCAGGGGGTTGGACTCAGTGACTCCTGAGGTCTCTTCCAGCCCTGGGATTCTATGACAGAGTCACATAATCACGTCATCTGTATCCTCACGCCACTGCTTCCGCCTGCCTCCGCCTCCATCCTCGGCTGCTTGCTGTCGCCAGCCTCAGTGTTGTCCTCTCTGGCCATGGGCTGCTCCAGGTCTGTCTCCTGCTTCATATGCCAAGGGGCGCTGCTGCCGGGGCTGCGTCCCCTTTGCCATCTGAGCCCAAACCTCCCTCCCTCCCAGGCCATGCTGGATCCCCTCTGCCATCCGAGTGTGCCTCCCCCCCGGGTCATCCCGCGTCCCCTCCACCATCCGAGCCCATCCCCCCGGGCCACATGGGGTCCCCTTTGCCATCTGAGCCCACATGCACTCCCCTCCCAGGCTGTCCCGGGTTCCCTCTGCCATCTGAGTCTGACCCCTCCCCCATCCCTGGCTGTGCTGGGTCCTCTCCATCGTCCAAGCCCGATTCCCCCCCCCTAGCTCCTTCACCTCTTGCACTGAGACCACACATCCCCAGCGCGCTCCTGCCCCGCCCCCTGGCCAGACTCCTACCCCCAGAGAGAGGAGGGCTGGCAAGCGTAGCGAGCATGAGGCACAGCTCCCTAGGTATCATATAATTAAATTAAGTATCATAATACATACATGCAAGTAGCCAAGGTTAAGGCTGAATGAGTAACTTGAACATTTGATTTCCAAACTTGAGAGCTTCATTTTGCAATCCAGGTGTTCCTTTACCATAGTTTTTTGCATTTGTAGTGTTGTTAGATGAAAACCTGAAGGGTATAACTAAAGAAAGAAGGAATATCTTACGACCCATGTGTCCATTTTTAAGAGGGTGCTGGACTTGAATAATAAATCTTTAATGAAGGGATTTCTGCCATCTTTATAAATGTAAAATGTATGTATTTGTCTCTTTGCTGTCAAGATGAAGTTTGAAAACTTGACAGAAGCTTTTAGTCCAAATGAGTTACAGAATGGAGCTAGTTAAGATAGGAATACACCTGTTTAAATCGTTGCCTGGAGTAAATATTGGGAAATTCGAGAAATAAGAACTTTTTTGTGAAAGCACTCCAGGCACACACACACCTCCACCTCATCCTTTCAATAGGCTTTGAGAGGAGTTAAAAGCCTTCACATTATTGTCTTGATCTTCGGGGGAATTGCTTAAATGGTCTGTACCCATAAATAAACTATTACTGTAATGATCTGTATTTACTCTGGAAAGATGGGAAGCTTTTCAGAAGGATGAAACAGATTGGAGTCCAATGAACGTGCAGTCCTAAACAGAATAAAACAAGGATGGGCAATAATTTTTGATGGGGGGGCCACTCCAAGATTTTGAAAAGTGGTCAAGGGCTGCACTCTTCCAGGATATTAATGGAGGAGGTACGGGTCTGGAATGGAGGTTGGGTGCAGAAGGGAACTTGGGGTAAGAGATTGAGGTGTAGGAGGGCCTGTGAGGTCTGGAAGGGAGTTTGGGTGAAGGAGGCAGTTGTGACCTGGGGCTCAGAACTGGGGTGCAAGTGTTTGGGTTGTGACCTAGGGCAGGGGATTACAGTGCAAGGGTTTGGGTTGTAACCTAGGACAGGGGATTGGGGTGCAGGGTCTGGGAGGCGGTATTGGCTTAGGAAGGGGCAGAGGGTTTGGCTTATGTGGGGTAGGGGGCAGGAGTGAGGGGGCAGAAGGCTGGGGTGCCAGAAGCAGGCTCGGGCTGGAAGACTTATCTGTGGGTATGTCTAGACGGCATCCCTCTGTCGGCAGAGGGATGCAGATTAGGCAGGTCGACATTGCAAATGAGGCAGGGATTTAAATATCCCGTGCCTAATTTGCATAAAAATGGCCACCGTTTTTGCCGACTCGGCACTTTGTTGGCAAAAAGCGGCAGTCTAGAGGGGGATCTGTCAAGAAAGAAAGCCTTTTTCAACAGATCCTGTAAACCTCCTTGCAGGAGGCATAAGGGATCTTTCGAAAAAGGCTTTCTTTCTCAACAGATCCCCCTCTAGACTGCCGCTTTTTGCCAACAAAGTGCTGAGTCAGCAAAAACGGTGGCCATTTTTATGCAAATTAGGCACGGGATATTTAAATCCCCGCTTCATTTGCAATGTCGACCTGCCTAATCTGCATCCCTCTGCTGACAGAGGGATGCAGTCTAGACATACCCTGTGAGACTCCCAGCCAGCAGCCCAGCATGTTCCTCAGGCAGGAGCCTGCCCTGCTCCTGCACAGGCTGCAGAGCCTAAGGGGAAGGGTCCTTCACATGCTGGCTGTTCTTGAAAGAGGCTGCTCCCATTGCCCAGAAACCGGCCAATGGGATTGTGCTGGGGGCGGGAACAGCCATGAAGTTTGTCTGCTCACAGTTTGTGAAACACAAACAGCCTGGCAGCTGCTTTTCTGAGTAGTGTGCGGGGCTGGGCGAGTAGGGGAGTCTGCCTGAGGCTCCCTACTGCTTCTGCAGGCCAGATCTGGTGGCTTGGTGGGCTGGATCCAACCCACGGAAGGTGTTTTGCGCAGGCCTGGAATAGAACGTTTAGGAAAAGAACCAGTCTATGTAAAGGAACAATCTCTAAGAAGATATATTTCCTGAATCAGAGGAAAATGCCCCTAACACTCAAACATTGTTTTATTCTGGCACAAATGAGTTTATGAACTTCCTAAAACTCTAAACGCATTACAGAAAATAATTTTGTTTCTAGGTTTTAGTTTGTGGTAGAATTGCAGTCTAACCTGGATTATCTGAAATTCTCTGGTGTCATAATCAGTCATCCATTTATTACACTGAAGGTTCCCTCAATTTTCTGAACATATTCACTGTTGCTGTGACATTCCAAAAAATGCAGTTCTGCTACATAGGAGATACATATTTTATTAATTATTATAATTATTGTATTAGCCCTGGGGTCCAATAGTCCTTAGTGTAAACCCTTTTACTTTGTGACAGTAGTGGCACACTGGCATTATTGTATTCATGTATAAATGGGAATGTGATCCAAAATGAGTTTTGGATAAGAATTTATGTGGAAAATAAGAGAAAAATCTCTACCCTACCCCCGATAGGAAATTAACATATTCACTTTTCCCCTCCACTCCCATTAAATTAAGATCCATATGGTCTCTTTCCTCCGTTCTTTGCCAAGAAGCATAATAACGTCTTCTATGCAGGATTTGATTTCTGCTATCTGCCTCTGCTGGATTGTTTGGGGAATGCTCCTGTTATTGGCATTCTGTTCACTCTACCTGAACCTGGGCATGCTTGTCTGGCAGAAACTACTAGATAGGTCCTTTCACACCAGTAGTAAAGGAAGCAAAATGCTAATGTCCCAACTGTGAAATCCCAAACTTTAGTTATCCCTGAAGTTTCCACTTTGTGCACCTGTCATGACTGTTCCCCACGCTGGCACGATAAATGCAGAAATGGGGGCCCGCAGAAGCACCCCAAAACCTGATCTCTACAAGCTTTGATACAAAAAAAACCCTCCCCCAAATCCTAATACCCGGACTTTGGAGAATAAAAACCACTGCCACCACCCAAGTATTCCGAAGAAACCAGGGAAGAAATCACCTGGGAAATCTCTTCTCTATAAAACCTCAGGGGTACCTCAAGCTCTTTTCCCCAAAGACCTTGAAAAAGAAAAGAGAAAATACAAGCTGCAGTCTGTGGTAGCTAGCCCCTAGTCAGAGGCATGCAGATAACCACAGACAGATTTTTCAGGACACAGAATGAACCAATACCAGGTTAATTAAAAAAAAAAAAGAAACAAACTTTTATCATCAAAACAATACCATAGTTGCCAGCATAGTGACTAGATGGAAAAGAGCCACCAATTATTCTAGATACTCAGGGGAATCCCCTGGGCTCAGGACTTAGTTACAAAAGAGAGAGAAAACACACTTTTAACAGCACAGCCATCATTTCCACATTCCCAAACCAGAAAAACAATAAAACCTGACGGATGATCTAACTTTGCCCTACTTACACATTTTGAGGAGACTTTTATTGGAGAGAGACAGGCCTTCCCTGTTACTTGGAAGAAGCTGCTCTGCCTCAGACAAAGGAGGGAAAAGTTAAAAATTCCTTTGTCACAGTTTAAAATCCCTACCTGCCTTACCATTGGCTGACCAGATATCTGGCTAGGTTAACCCCTTAGTCCCCAGGCTGCTGTCCATCCCTCATGGTTATGACAGCACCTGACAAAGTGGGCTCCAGCCCACCAAAGCTTATATTCTTTAAGGTGCTACAGGACTCCTCATTGGTATGCTTGAATGTTAGTTATCAATACTTATTTTGTCACACAACTATACTAGAATCAATGCATGGGTCTAGAGTGCTCATTTGGTTTTAATTTATGTCATAGAACAGATCCATATCTCACTGTGTTAGCAGTAATGTTATGCTTATTTTTTATTCTTTGCCAGAAATAAAAATGTTTAATACAGAAGAACTATTTGCTTGTCCATCTGATCACATTTGCTCTCTTTGTATTTTAATTCACAGTTCCCACTGAGAATGTTGCAACAATTGCAGATTGTGCCAGTGTGATTGAGGGTGTGAGTCGAAGTCGCAATGCCTTGTTGAATGGAGATACAAAGAATTATGACTGGGATTCCGGATACACATGTCATCAGCTAGGCAGTGGTGCTATTGTGGTACAGCTAGCACAGCCATACATGATTGGATCTATACGGTAAGGGGATTCTTCTCTAAAGAACTGACAGCAAACAGGCTTTCAGCAGCCTCACAGATACAATTGCTTTTTTGTTAATCAGCTCTGAAATGTGTAGAATTGCCTTGTCAGAAATCAAATCATTGGGGCTATTTTAGTATTTATCTATTTGGGGTTTTTAAATTTTTGTTTCAATTTAACATAGTATGTTTAATTTCTCAACATCTGTAAGATGTTGTGTCAAAATACAGTAATATAAAATCAGAACAAAAGTAAAATGTATAATATGTCAAATGATTGCCTTGTACATCTGTGGCTAGCACCAGAATACAATAGTAAGATTTTTTTTTAAATAGTCTACTGTATTAAAACAAACTTAGTTGCAGCCTTAAATATGGAGCAGCTCAATGCCATATAAAGCACATATTACTGGATAAAAATGAGAACTGCAACTGAAAAAAGGAGCGAGCCATGTTAAGATCATATATCCGCTCTTGGGGGATGTCTTCACTGCCGAGTTAGGATGGTCTCCGATGGCCTAGGCTAGAGAGCCTTAGCTCTAGATCAAGCCTCAGTGTCCATTCTGCTATTTTTAGCATGCTAGCTCAAGTCCCACTAGCATAATTCTGTGTACCTGGGCTGGTAAGTGCAATATACCTACAGTGTAGACTTCCCCGTTGAGTAGGCTGTTTTTACACTAAGGGTTTGGCTACATGAGAAAGTTAATTTGGATTACAGTTGTGTGGGGATTTAAAGTACAATAGTTATTCCTGAGGAGCTCCATAATTTCTGGAATAAGAGTGCCTTGTTCCTGTTTATCATATTCCACTTTCAAAATGGATTATGCTGAACCAGAACAAGGCCCTCTTATCCTAGAGCAAGTGTATGCACATGAAATTATCCCAGAATAGCTGTGGAGGAACTGAAAGATTCTTAACCATAATGGTAGAAATTATGATAATACTGCTATAGAAATTACTTGGAATCTTAATCCAGAGATGCTGCTGGTGAACATTCAATGAGCAATGATATTGCAGTCAGTACATTTGCACAGTGAACAGTTCACACTCTTCTAGTTTGGGCCTTTACATTCTCAACCAAATATTACAGCTTACATAAAAAAAGGGAAACTACAGTACTCAGAATGTCTTAAAAGTTGGTGGTGGAGAAGCAATTACATCATTTTCATGCCAATTTAAAAACATTAAAATTTAAGAATAAAAAATCTGGAGAGACCTGATCACATAAAAGATGAGGGGACAGATGTAATCACTAATGTATATAATTTCTCAGTTTATGGTTCTTCTACCTATTATTTTTCAGTTAGCTAATCATTATATCCTTTTCAATATTATCAGGTTAGTGAAAGAAAATGACTATTTTCTGTATTAAGCTCAGTGCCATTATCTATTGTCTTCCAGCAGAAACAGTTTTAATAATTCTCATTATTAAACAGTCTTAGCTAAATCATAGCTTTCAGGGCCAGAAAGTGGTGGTTATATAATTTGTTTGTCTAATAGCGTAACTTAAAATATAGACTATATTATTCCATATTATAAAACTAATAGTTGTAATGAGAGTGAACGGTGAAAACATGGGGTCAATTTCTCAGCTCGGACTTTGCCAGCTTTTTGCTGCTGCAACAGAATAAACCAGGTAGAAAACTGCTCTTAAGGGACATCCAGGGATTCTTCTGAGAAAGGAAAATCCTCCAGTAGTGTAGAATTAGAGAAAGATAGGATAGTGCTACACCATCTGTATACCCTCCAGTCCAATGGGAGAGGGCAAAGGGGATAGTTGCCCTGGGGCCCAGGGATTCAAAGGGTCCGGGGGTTCCTGGGGTGGTCGGAACTCTGGGCCCTTTAAATCACCACCCACCGCACCTTGCCTCTGTGGTTCTGATGCCTGGGGGGCACACAGCTAGCAGCTCCAGACCCACCCCTTCTGGGAGCGTAGAGCTGCCCCCTCATCTTGCCCAGGGGTCTGCAGAAGCTGTCGGCACTCCTGATGCCTCCATCTCTCTGCCACATTTTAAAATACCAAAGAAATATCACTTTCTTATCATAGACCAAACTAAAACCAGATATATATGGGTTTAGCTTATGTAATTGCATTTGCTACTTTAGGAAGATTCACCAATCCGTACAGCAGTCTCCAAGGAAATGCCCATGCAGTCACCCCAGACATCTGTATTTGTTTCACAGTTCATAAAATGTTAACCTCTTGATGCATGTCAAGCATTTAATCTAACATCAGACTTTAAAACAGATGTGAAAAAATGCAGTCTATTCCCTTGTAAGGCAAGGCAGCCACAGACAAATGCTTAGTCTCAAATGCTGAAGAAGCACAACACTGCCTTGGTCACTAGTGAAGTGTCTTGTCCCTGAATAGTATAAACATAGAAACCTGGAAGGTCAAAGGTGCTGCTATTATCAAGAGTCCCAGAATGAGAGGCCAGAATTGAGGTAAGCTGAATTCAGCACAAAAATTAAGTCAGTTAAGTTCCCCTTGGTTTAAACCTGAATTACTTTGAGAAGTATGGAGAATCCACCACAGTCTTTGTCCTATTCTTCTTTCCCTACCACCCTCAAAGATCCTTTGATCCCATTTTCGAGCTGGGAGAGGAGGATCTCTCCTTAGTCCAGCAGCACTTCTCTTAATTAAGCTATAGAGAGTCAATTGCTCTTCCCTTCAGAAGCTGACTTTGATACTAGACCAGCGTTTCTTAAAGTGTGTTCCGCGGAACACCAGTGTACCGCGGAGAACAGAGTTAAGAATGGCTGCCCTTAAAAGGGCAATGCCTGAGCAGAGTTCAAAATGGCCTCCCTTAAAAGGGCAATGCCTGCTCTCCTGATAAAAGGGCAAACTGTTTCGGTTTTTTTTGCTGAACAACTTCTTTTCCCCGTCTTTTTTTTGTTAGTTTTCTGCTCAACAGCTTTTCCCTGGGGGCTTTTCTTTTGGTCATCAGCTTTTCCCTTGGGAATGGCCGCCCTTAAAGGGGCAAGCTTCCTTTTTTTTTTTTTTCTCAACAAAAAAATCCTTGGTGTTCCCCATAAAAAAAATTATTGTTTGGTGTTCGTTCTTTGGTCTTAAAAAGGTTAAGAAACACTGTACTAGACTAATGGGCTGGCCCTAGCCTATTGATTAGGAATGAAAGCATGTTTCATAATCATTGCTATATTCAGATTACATGGTACATCCTAAGAGATCAAGAACAGAGATTCTTTTGAAAGGCTAGTACAGTATATGCTTGCACCTGTAATCTACAGGCTAGAAGGGCCTCCATTAAAGTCATATTTGAGGGTTAGAAAATAATTACTATGGAAACTAAACTGTGTGCCTGTCTACAAAACCAGAAGGGCTATTGAAACTCATATGCATTGCGAATGCAGAAGGTTAAACACTTCAGGGACCTGTTTTGTGCTTGTGATTTACTGCAGATTTAATTTATTTGTCTCCTTCAAATGATTGTTTATAATCTGTCATGCATGTGACTCACAGATGTAAATATTTACCAAGAAATTCTAATGGATTTTATGAACTTAAACATTTTCAAAGTAGGCAGCTATTGCAACAGAAGACCTATAAACATTTTGAATTTTTATAAAGAAAAATTAGAGTTAATTTGTGCTTTAGATTCTGGATAGGGATACAAAATTATTATTAAAGAAGTTTAATACAAAATTTAAAAATTAGGGAAGATAATATACTTAAAGCAAATAATGGAGGCAGAATATAAAACATCCCTTTAGCCAATTTCTCATGCTCTATTTTCTACTTGGACTGAAAATACCTTTCATGTTTTCCCCCCCTCTGGTTGGTCTTTATCAGTAACAAAAAAGAGTTATAATCCCACGAGGAGCAGAAATGTGGTAAATTGTATATTTAACATGACAAGCACAGTACAAGAGCCCTCCTATTTAACTGCTAAAATTGTTTTTAGCTGCAGTATCAAAATCAGCTGAATAACTATAAATCTCTTCCAGCAATCTTGAATTGGAGGTTTTAATGATATTTTAGTTCCAGATTTGGCTGATAACCCTATAGATTTTTCCTACGGGTTTCCCAAAGGGAAAAGGCAACCTACAAGTACATAATTTGTAACAGCATTTATGGTATTTGCCTGCATCTTAATTGCTTCCTCATGTTAAAATAAATAGGATTATTTTATACCTCTGCAAACCCATATTAACTACTCGTCTTTCTATAATAGTAATAGGCACATATATTGTACTTTTCATCTTCAAAGTACCTTCTAACATTAAAGATTCTTGGATTAATTTGTAATATTTTCTGTGTATTTCATCATTCCATGCACCTTTCTATTTCCAATTATCCCATGCTATTTCTGCTAATTATTACTTTATTCCTTTACTGCTAATCTATGCTTTCCTGTTCCTGCAGTGAAGTCATAACTCTAAATAAGTGATGCTATAAGCACAAAACCAGTGTGCAGGATTATGGCTTCTCTGCAGGATTCAGCAAAGGGGCTGGCTGGCTGTAGGAAAACCTGTTCAAACACAAATGTAGTAACAGAAAGGGAGATTACAGAAATTGCCAATAATTTAAGTGTCTTTGCATAAAAATACTCTGTTTAGTAAAGCTTGCACATTAATGTTTTCCTTAAGAGTGTTGTTATCTTGTGCTTGAATATTTTCTGATCCACAGCTGTTTTTCTAGCAAACTGCACACACAGGCTGGACCTCCGTGGTCCAGCACCCTCAGGATATGAGTGGTCCAGAACCACAGAGCTTGTCAGATCAGGGGAGGTCAAGGATCCTCTCTGGGCTGTGGTGTCCCCAAAGCCTGGGCTTCCCTCCCCACTGCTGGCTCCATGCTGGGGCTCCCAGGGTCAGCCTCCTTGGGCAGAGATTCCTCCCAGCTACTGCTGGCCTCTCTCTGCCAGGATTCCCGGCCAGGACTTCCTGCTGGCCCTACTGCTACTGGGGTTCTGGCCTGGGGCTGGGGTTTCCCTCTGGCTGCCACTGGCCCCAATCCCACCAGGAATCGCACACGCACCCGTGCCCGCTCCCCATCCCCCCCCCCCGGTCGCTGGTGGCCCTGCTTCCACCAGGGACCCCTCTCTGGCTGCTGCTGGCCCCACTTCCACCAGGGTTCCCGGCTGGGGATTCCCCACATCTGCCACTGGCTCAGCTGCCACCTGGGTTCCCAGCCGGAGTTGGGGATTCCTTTCAGCCACCAAAGGGACTCCTCAGCCT
This sequence comes from Pelochelys cantorii, assembly GCA_032595735.1. Taxonomy (NCBI): domain Eukaryota; kingdom Metazoa; phylum Chordata; order Testudines; family Trionychidae; genus Pelochelys; species Pelochelys cantorii. Next base: position 144,136,926 of record CM064328.1, on the reverse strand, counting down.
GGAGCTCCCCAGGGCTGGATTCCTCCCCTGTCACCACAGGACCAGCCCCTGCCAGCCTAGTCAGCACCTGCGGGACTCCCAGCTGACTCAGGCTTCTCGCCTCTAGGACTCTCTTGTCCAGCAAACCTCCGTGGTCCTTCCTTCTGGACCATGGATGCTACCAGACCAGAGAGTCCCATGTGTGGGAGGTTCAACCTGTATTGTATTGGTATATTACAATCTGGTGTCTGTGTGTCATGAACTGCCATTAAAATATTCAAGGAAGGCATAACTTTCTTAGAAAGTACATTATTATTTATTAAGTATTTTCTCAGCTCCTGAGTGTATACTGTTATTTACTGTACTCAGAATATACTGGCCAGGGAACAAAAATCCTTCCCCAGAAAGTTGACAAATGGAGAGTATAGAATAATAGAAATATAGGGCTGGTCAGAATCGTGAGAGGTCACCTACGACAGCTCCCTTCAGTGAGGTATAACCAAGTATTCCAAGTATTCATCATCTGGACCCATGGGAAGGAGACTCTGGAAGAATTTCACCACGATTTCAACAGCTTCCACCCCACCTTCAACCTCAGCATGGACCAGTCTACACAGGAGGTCCATTTCCTGGACACCACGGTGCAAATAAGTGACGGTCACATAAATACCACCCTATACCGAAAGCCTACTGACCGCTATGCTTACCTGCATGCCTTCAGCTTCCATCCCGGACACACCACACGATCCATTGTTTACAGCCAAGCACTGAGGTACAACCGCATATGCTCCAACCCCTCAGACAGAGACCTACACCTACAAGATCTTCAACAAGCATTCTGTAAACTACAAGGAGACAGATTCACAGAGCCAGACGTGTACCCAGAAGCCTCCTGCTATGGGACAAGCCCAAGAAAGAAACCAACAGAACACCACTCGCCATCACCTACAGTCCTCAGCTAAAACTTCTCCAACATATCATTAGTGATCTACAACCCATCCTGGACAATGATCCCTCACTTTCACAGGCCTTGGGAGGCAGGCCAGTCCTCGCCCACAGACAACCCGCCAACCTGAAGCATATTCTCACCAGCAACTATACACCACACCATAATAACTCTAACTCAGGAAACAATCCATGCAACAAACCTCGGTGCCAACTCTGCCCACATATATACACCAGCAACACCATCACAGGACCTAACCAGATCAGCCATAACGTCACTGGTTCATTCTCCTGCACATCTACTAACGTAATATATGCCATCATGTGCCAGCAATGCCCCTCTGCTATATACATCGGCCAAACTGGACAGTCCCTACATAAAAGAATAAATGGACACAAATCAGATATTAGGAATGGCAATATACAAAAACCTGTAGGGGAACACTTCAATCTCCCTGGACACACTATTGCAGATCTAAAGGTAGCCATCCTGCAGCAAAAAAACTTCAGGACCAGACTTCAAAGAGAAACTGCTGAGCTACAGTTCATCTTCAAGTTTGACTCAGTCAACTCAGGATTAAACAAAGACTGTGAATGGCTAGCTAACTACAAAAGCAGCTTCTCCTCTCTTGGTATTCACACCTCCAGATCAGCTACTAGAAGTGGGCCTCATCCTCCCTGATTGGATCCACCTCGTCATCTCTAGCCTGATTCTGGCCTGCATATTTATACCTGCCTCTGGAAATTTCCACTACGTGCATCTGACGAAGTGGGTCTTTGCCCACGAAAGCTTATGCTCCAACACTTCTGTTAGTCTATAAGGTGCCACAGGACTCCTCGCCGCTTTTGCAAGTATTCCTTGACCATCCCTGCCAAGTGCTCATCTAACCAGTTCCTAAAAACCTCCAGTGGAAGCCTAGTGTAGTGCCTAACTGTCTTTATAGTTCAAAAACTTTTTCTAATATCTGACCTAAATCTCATTTGATGCAGGGTAAGCCCATTACTTGTCCTACTCTCGGTGGACCTGGAGAACAGTTGATCACCCTCCCTTTTATAATAGCCCTTAACATTGTTAAAGGCTGTTATATGTCTCCCACCAGTCATCTCCTCTCAAGATTAAACATGCCCAGTTTTTTTAATCTGAGCAGCAGCAAAACAAAATACTGACATAAATGCAGTAAAAATAATCACCAGGCTAGCTTATGACACTTTAGCTATTTTGAAAAAAAACTACTGTTGCCTCTTTTGGCCTAAGCCATTAATTAATATTTGGGGCCTTGCACATTTGTTCCAGTAGGAGAAATTGATGCTATAAATGAGTTATTTCTTTCGTCAACGTACCTAAATCTTGTTTTCCTTAACACAGTACAAATAAAGAGCAGGCAGCTTTTACTCAGAAGTTCCGAATCCTGCCTTTCCAGCAAGTTCCATGCCCAAGGAGCTTTTAGTTCCCTCTTAAGGCTTACAACTGCTTCTCTCACTTTCTGCTGGTCTTTTTTTCTCATGGCTTTTTACTTCTCTCATACACATCTTGCCAAATAATCTCTTACTACCTATAGTTGCAATCAGAGGACTCTTTAATGGGTTTTGTTTCTGATCAGGCCCTAACACAGTACTTATTGCCTTGGGTGGCAGCTTCTCTTGTTTCCAGCTATGTCACTACATAAATGGGTTTAATCACTCCTTGCATGAAGTCTGTGTGATGGGTGTTTAGCCTATCCATCAGCTTTCACCGGGTCTTTGATTGTAGCTCAGAAACCTGCTTGGTGGCAGTCATTAACATCTTCCAGTATATCTGGGTTTACAATATTCATTTCTTGAGCTTGAAGACAAGGTATAGTTGATAAAACACCCAGTAATGAATGTTGCATATATTTGCATGTGAATATCAGGGACACTGAATGTCAGATGCAACAAGTTTACTTTATGCCCATGTCTAAGAGAGAGGACATTTGGATTCTGTGCCAGGCTTTATCCTGGTTTTGCAGCGAGGACTAGGACAAATCACTTCATCTCTGTGTGCCTCAGTTCCCCCACCAGTAACATGGAAATATTTACCTGCATTTTAAATGGACTTTATACAGTGCGGAGTGTTATCAAATTTGTACAGTAAATAAACACTGCTGATTAAATGAATAATAGGGGGAGCCTTGGGCTTTTGGGAAAGTTGATATAAGAGAAACAAATGTTTAGTGCTCTTGATATTGCTGAGAATGAACTGCAAGGACTTTCAGTTCACTCAGCATTTCTCTCTCAGCTCACAGGGCAAGATTTACTAATGAAAGCTAATGTCACATTTTATTTTAATATGGGAAGTTCCAGTAGCATCAGCAGCTTTGCCCAAAACTGATGTATTCCTATGGTGTATACAACTCTTTCTTCTGTAGTTAGACATTCTTCTTTCAGCCATCCCATATTAATCATGGAAAAACACATCTTCTCAAAAGAAGTATACCCTAGTAGCTTGCCTGGAATACATCTGAAGGATTAGTGCATGTGGCATGAAAAGTGGCCCATGTGCCCAGGGCGTACTGGTGAATATTCATGTAAGTGCCTAGAGGCTTTTGCCTTTTTTCTGAAAAGGCAGCTCCTGCAGAACAAAATCTAAACTGGGCATGTGTTTCTTTTCTCTCTTTGCTGTTTAAAAAAAACAAGTGTGGAGGCAAAGCCCAAACTCTTACTTTGCATCTTTCGCAAATCTCAAAAGAGGAAGATCTATTATCATTCATATTAAATCTCTTTGGGAGTGACTCTTCATTCTTAAATTAATACACTATTTGTTTATAACTCAAAGCCATGACTTCTTTCAAGCAGTTGGGACTAAGTGCTGTTGAGACGAGAGCAACTCATGTCACAAAAAAGGGGATGTGTGTATTTAGCCTTTTGCTCTAGTTCCACACCACTTGTGTTTTGACTAGAGCATTTAGTGGTTAGAATAATGATAATTACGAATGTGTTATTGGAAATGTATGAATTTTACACTCTGAATCATAACTTTGAACACTTGGCACAAGGAAACTTCACTGAGCCCCCAATAATGAAAGGATTCCATGGAAACACATAATTACCTACTTTTTTGCAGTCTTTTTAAAATTAAACAATGTACTCATTTTTTTGCCTTTTCACTGTTTATAATCCTTCAGGTGATTTAGCCTATGATTAGAAATTGTTAAACAAATTCAGTATCTGTTATTGACGAATACATACCACATCTAGGATTCTACTCTGACATTGTCAGACTTTTAACAAGGAAGTCTGCTATAGTCAATCTAGCCTTGAGCAGGCAAACGACCTTAATAGCTGTAAAACAGCAGAGTGGGTGAGGATCTGAGGAAGGAGAATTTTTGATAGCTGAATCCTTCTTCTGACCAAGTCCTGAGAGGATGCCTCTGGGAATTTGACAGAATCAGCTCTGAATTTTTAATTTGTAGATAGATCGCGCTAATGAGAGCTAAAAGGCTTCCTTTGGAAGCTTTTTTATTTTAGCCTCTTAATGTATTATTTATTAATAATATTAACTGCCTGATATTGAGTTGAGAGATCCTGAAGAGTCTCTTTAAAATCCATTTGGCTAGCCTACATTTTCTGAAGTAGGAAATATAATGCTAACCTAAAGTTTTACCTGGTTCTGATTTGCATAAGATCATGGAAGCATGAGGCCTTAGCGCTGTTTTTGGGGCATGGATTGGACCCATGCATTCCTACTAAATGAATTCCTAAAGCAAGTCAGGTTCATCTATGGACAGCATTTTCCCATAAAGAAAAGGGCTCCATGTTCAGCCCCCAGCTAAGTCTTTTCACCTCTCTACCAGCAGCTAACTTAAAAGAGTGGAATAATTTTGAACATTAATATTTGTCACAGCAGAGATAGCAGCTGAAAGCAAGAAAGATTGCCTCACTGCGGTGAAGTAAAATTATATGAGACTTAAGCATTCTGGTAAGAGACCCTTAAAGACAAACAAGCTTGGTATTTTGCTACTGGAAAAGTGTGTAAATGTGAGCAAGTTTCTTTTTTTTTTCCTGTAAGATTCTACCTGGCTCAACTTGGATATTTCTTGACATTTTCATGATAGGCAACAGTCCTTACCTCCAGGGGCTTGAAAAGGGTTTGTTTTTTATAGTTGAGGAAAGAACCCTGACTAGCCTCTTTTGTTGACAGTGCTAATTAGATTCCGCAGTTTTCTTTTTACTTTTTTCATAGCTCTACTTCTAGTGATTTAGATGGTCACAGTAGTTCTAGTTATTTTGATTGGTTAGTTGTGCTCTGATTATTGTGGTAGGAACAGGTCCCATTGGATTCCATTGCAGACAGCAGGTGCACTCAAAATATAGCAAGTGTTCATTACAGTTAAAGCTTGTCTGCTTTTACACCAGTGCAGGTGTGACACTGTAGCGCTTAGTGAAGATACTACCTGTGCCAAAAGGAGAGCTTCTCTCTTTGGCATAGGTACTTCAGCTCCCAGAGAGGCAATAGCTGTGTTGACAGGAGAAGCGGTCAACATAGTCCTGTCTACACCTGGGATTATAACTGTATTGCTCAGAGGTGTAGGTTTTCCATGTAGTTATACTGACGTAAATACTACAGAATCTGCAGGTCAAATTATCACAAAGGCTGAAGTGTTCTCACTAGTGCATTGCAAAAATACAGGCATGTTGCATAAACAATATGGAGCAGGCATTTTCTATACATTTTAAAGGGTAGCCACTTAAGTGAATAAGCAAAGGACTTCAATCTTCGTGACTCTTAATCTGATAGAGACTTAATCCCTTAAGGAAAAGAACAGAAGATTTTTAAAAATCCCACATTCAGCACAACATAGTTTTCCATAACATGCATAATGCAGACTTTCCAATTAGAATGTTACAATTTAAAAACTTGGTTCACAGACTGATGAGAGAGCAATTATTTTGAAGAAGGGGAAGTGCAGTCTGTTGAGTTTGCCTACAGTCACTCCTAATTCAAATAGCAAAGATAAGAATTTTTAAAACTTACTTACTGTTGAGCTTTGTATACAAACAACAGCAAAGAAAGCAATTAATTTTAAACTGAATCCTTGCTAATCAATGGTAAGCAGACAGCCCAGGCATTTATGTAAGATATAAGCAAAATCACATCTACTAATCAGTTTTTAAAAATGCTTCATAACTTCTTAAAAAAAATATGTCATGAGATTGTCCCCCGCCCCCACCAGGCATGGGCCTGGTCTATACTTAAAATGTAGGTTGACATAGTTACAGTACTTGGGGTGTGAAAAAGCACACTCGGAGAGCAATAGCTATGCTGATATAATCCTTGGGGCCGACACAAGTAGGTCAGAGAAAGAATGCTTTCATCAACCTCACTACCTTTGTTTAGAAACGTGGTGTTCCTGCAGCAATTGAAAAAACCCTTTTCATCACTGTAGCCTGCATCTACAGTACAGGGTTATACTGATATCGCTACACAGGGCCGTAGCTATAGTGCTTCTAGTCCCTGTACCATGGCCACAGCCTCAGAGCTGGGAAGATTTTGTCTGGACTATCAGCAGAAAGAAAACCGTAGGCCCGTTTAAGGATTGCTTCTCAGGGTTTGAAAAGGGAAGAAGGCAGAGCTCTGTGGCTCATTGGTTGGACAAGGGTTCATCATAAACATTCTGCTTGCTATGCGTCCATGGGGAAAGTCAATAGACCTTTCCTCCTGTCTGAGGATGCCATTCTGCAGTGGAGTGGAGGACTTTTGCTCCACTACTTCCCACCCTTTGCATTATGATAGGACTGGGCTTGTGGACCTTGTTTATGGGTATCATCTACTTGCCTTTTTAGTGCTGGGCAAGAATTTCTTCTGCTTCCAGACTGGGTTGAAATGGGTGTATGGTTTCATCTTCCTGTCAGCATCCCGGAACTTAGTGGTTAGGATAGATTGTGAAATTATTTTTTTTCATAGGTGCCCAGTGCAGGTAAACATTGGGTATGGGGTTCAGTTAACCAATAACCCAGAACTCAGAAGAGAAGTAGTAAGCCACATCTCATAAAGAAGGTGGGAAATGGGGATGGAGTTTCTAATGTTTGGTACAGCGAGGACCCTCTCTTTCTCACCCCTTTAAGCCTCATATGGGGAAAAAAGGGCAATGGAGTCTCAGAAATGGTGCTGACACCTAATTAACCAAAGCTGACAAAAGTCCTACAGCAGATAGAACAGAGGAGTAAGGGTTGAAGGCCTTCCTCCAGGTGCCACAGATTACAAAGGAGGTATGTCCTGCCCTGGATAAGCTGTTGCCGGATACTTCCAGAAAGTTGGATCTTAGTTAAATGATATTCCTGGTGTTTTGTTTTCCTGCACTGTCCAGGCACTGAGAGTGTATCTAGACTACATCCCTCTTTTGACAGAGGGATGTAAATTAGGCACTTCAGAATTGCAAATGAAGCCGGGATTTGAATTTCCCACGCTTCATTTGCATAATCGCGTCATGGCGCTCTTTCAAAAGGGCGCTTTTTCGAAAGAGTGCCATGATGTGATTATGCAAATGAAGCACAGGAAAATCAAATCCTGTCTTCATTTGCAATTTCAAAGTGCCTAATTTACATCCCTCTGTCGAAAGAGGGATGTAGTCTAGACCCTGAGGTAAGGTGAATGGAGCTCCTTAACATGAATGGAAGGAGGGGTGGTTCTTAAGACCTGATCTGACCTAAGCCAGTTCTTACTTTTTCTTTTTTTGCCAATTTGATTCAAAGCTTCTATTCTAAGCAGTTTGGAGATGAGGAATTCCCATTTCATAAGCAGGCCTTGAGTTCTCTGTTAATGAGTAATCCTTATGTTAGCCATAATAAGAGAATATGTGCAAGAGGGCAGTATTCCACCCAATCAGAAGGATCTGTTTTGTTTTGATTTGGCCCTTGGGCTGTGCTTTCTGTGCACAGTCACATTATCCAAGCAGATCTTCAAGTCAGTGATATGCTGGGGGTTCTACTTGGCAATTGAAATAGTTCATGTATTTATTTGTAAATAAATCAAAAATAAATTGGATAAATGTTGTAGAATGGCTATAGGGGATATAGTATAGATTGTTTCTTTGCATTGATATAGAATGGTTTGAATAGATGGGATTTGGAGGAACACTCAGTGTGTGAAAGGAGAAGGCTATCAACAGGGAACATTCAGTATTAGAGGCACATTGTAGAACAAAACTGTTTAGATGAATAAGGATTAAAGGGAAGAGAGAAAAGCCTCAAAAATAGTAAGCAGCTTAGGTTAGTGATCATTTTACTGATCACTTTTGCATTCTGTTTCTCTCTTTCCAGGTTACTTCTCTGGGATTGTGATGATCGGAGTTATAGTTACTACATTGAGGTTTCCACTAATCAGCAGCAATGGACCATGGTGGCTGATCGAACAAAAGTTTCCTGCAAGTGAGTGTAATTTTTTTCCATTTATTTTCCTACAAGAGAAACTAAGCAAACTATTCTTTCATTGAGCTGGAAGATTTACCTCTCCCAAACACTGGTTGGAATTATACCATTATAACTTGCAAATAACTGAGACTAGAACTCTGCAAATGGGATTTTGGGAGTGGAGACTTTAAGTGCAGCTCAAGAATCATTTTCAAGCAAAAACCAGTTTCTGAGGATGCTGCTGATCAAGCCAGTTCCACATTTTTCCAGACTAGTTTGTCAATCTAATATTTATAAGCAAACAACAACAACACTGTTTAGTTATGGTTAAGATTGCAGTGGGACACACCCCATGCACCCAAGATTTGACAAGCATGGTGTCACAGGCTGGCCCAGGCTACCTCTCTTCATACTCATCTGTCCCTTCAGTTTGGGTCATGGCATTTAGAGTCCAGTCAGTCAGTCAATTAGCAAAAGAGACCAAAGTGGCTGGGTCCTGCAGTGCCTCAAAGGGAGCAGTGGCTGGAGAAGGCACTATTTATGAGCCTTACCTGCTCTGTGTCCCCTTACACACAGTCATTTGTCTGCTTCCCAGAGGATTCATCTCTCCTGCAGCTCATCCCACAAACATTTCAATGGGCTTCTCAGCTCCTTATAACCCACTTCTCCAGAAGGAGCATGTGCAATATGCCAGGAAGGGTAGGTCTCCTTGGGCCCAGTATTTCTTTTTAACCCCTTCAGGTGCAGTGTGAAGTTTGTGTATCCCATTACATCCAGCCACAAAATGGATACACAAAAGAGGTTACAATAAAAAGTAAAGTCTGAACCAAAATGAGCGCCGATCAGTGTTTCTTGATGGCAAGCCACGCTCCTGCTCCAATGGTAGGACCTGTGTCATCAGCACTGCAATCTGCCCTTGACCCTGGGGCCAGCGGACAGCAACCTGAGACTCTGAAACACGGGGTGGTCACATAGCCACCCCACCCCACTTGTGACTGGCTTCGAGCTACTCTCAATCAGGGACCACCTTGAGAAGGTCATTACCATTCCCCCAGCAGTTCTTTACTCATTAAGGCAGTGGACAAAGAGTGAAAATATCTCAGAAGGCATCCTGTTCAACAACCCCACTCCCTTTTTCAAGCTGATGTTAGACACCTCAGACCTCAGCTGAGTGTGCACCTCAGAGGTCTCAAGACCAAGGGATGTGGTGCTGGAGGAGATGACATTACACCAAATGGTGGGCAGGCAGAGTCTTCCTAACTCAGCTTTTGGGCAAGGTGGTGAGAAGTTCTGATAGACAATAAGGCCTCAATGTTCTACATCAATAGGCAAGGAGTAGTATGCTCATCAGCCCAGTGCCAAGAGGCTTTCTGCCTCTGGGATTTTTGCATTGGCCACGATATCCACCTGGAAGTTTGTCACCTTTCTGGTATCAGGATTGCCCTGGGAGATCATCTCAGGAAGGACTTCTCACCTCAAGTGGTTGCTCCACCCTGAGGTGGCCTGCACACTCTTCCAGAGGTGGCAATCTTCCCAACTGGATCTGTTCACCATTAGGCAAAATAGAAAGTACCATTGATTTCTCTGTTACCGGGGGCCGGAAAAGGGCTCCCTCACTGATGCCTTCCTCCTATCGTAGGCCACGGGTCTGATGTACATGTTTCCACTCATCCCTCTCGTAAGACAAGTCACTGATTTTTCAGTGTGGTTCCCCACCCCTGCGATAAATAAAGAAAATACAGGAACTTTTTGTGTTGGACATAAATTAATATTTTACTGTATTTAGAATGAAGTTTGATAAACTAACACGAGAAAGTTAAAATGCTTAATCTGTTTAATAATTTAAATTCATATTTCCTTTCTTACTGGTTAAATTAAACCCTTCTCCCTCACTGCAGAACTAGGAAAATGGCTTGCGCATAATTATGTAATTAACAGCAAGTTTCCATTAGCAACTGGTGGTCCATGGAAAGGTTTGTATTGAGCCAGGTGGGCCACGGGCCAAAAAGTTTGAGAACCTGTATAAAACTATGGTACGCCCACATCTCGACTACTGTGTACAGATGTGGTCTCCTCACCTCAAAAAAGATATTTTGGCCTTGGAAAGGGTTCAGAAAAGGGCAACTAAAATGATTAGGGGTTTGGAACGGGTCCCATATGAAGAGAGGTTAAAACGACTGGGACTTTTCAGTTTAGAAAAGAGGAGACTGAGGGGGGATATGATAGAGGTATATAAAATCATGAGTGGTGTGGAGAGGGCCGATAAAGAGAAGTTATTTATTAGTTCCCTAAATAGAAGAACTAGAGGACACCAAATGAAATTAATGGGTAGCAGGTTTAAAACTAATAAAAGAAAGTTCTTCTTCACATAGCGTGTAGTCAGCCTGTGGAACTCCTTGCCAGAGGAGGCTGTGAAGGCTAGGACTATAACAGAGTTTAAAGAGAAGCTAGATAATTTCATGGAGGTTAGGTCCATAAAAGGCTATTAGCCAGGGGATAAAATGGTGTCTTTGGCCTCTGTTTGTCAGAGGCTGGAGAGGGATGGCAGGAGAAAAATCGCTTGATGATTGTCTTCGGTCCACCCTCTCTGGGGCACCTGGTGCTGGCCACTGTCGGCAAACAGGATACTGGGCTAGATGGACCTTTGGTCTGACCCAGTACGGCCGTTCTTATGTTCTTAACCCCTGTGCCACAGCAAATTTGCCATCAAATTAAAATTTGGTGGATTCACCTTGGTTCACATATTTTCTGTTATAGGTAAAAATATATAAATGATATTCTTGGACTGAGCGCATAAATAGCAATATAGTGGACAAAGGATGGGTCCCAGTGTGTGTTAATTCCTGTAAAAGGAGTGAAGTGACCCCGGCTCCATGCAGCACTGCCACTTTGAAGTACCTCCTCTTCACTCCCCCTTTGCTGCTCCTCACTGATAGAGGCATCAAGGTGGTAGAAATCGACTAGTCAACTGGACTATCCAATAAGCATTTACTTATCGGATAGTCGACTAGTCCTTAACATCCTTATTGTGTATCAATTCATTTTTCATCAAACCACCATCAAAATTCAAATAGTGCTCCAAGTTTACATTCCATTCAGGTTTTTCCTGTTTCACTGCAATTTTTACAAAATAAAGACTGAAAATTCTTATTAAATCCGAACTCTGTAGCACAACTTTAGCTATAATGTAACTATTATTTTATTAAAATTACATTTTAAAAACTACATTGAAAGAATCATAAGGTTGAAAGGTCAAACTCTTGCAATCATAATTTGACATCCTTATGCATGTGCATTATGATAGTTTTTAATTACGTGATCACATACTATTTTTCCACTTGTATTATTTCTTAACCATTCAAGTCTGTCACTCTCCCAGGCCTGTGTCCTGCCTCTTTCTCCTCATCTCAGTTTTCGCACCTTGGACCCAGCCACTCCCAGTCAGTCTCATCCAATCTCCCTACTTCTGCATCTGATTTCAGTTTCCTTTCTCCCCCCACCTATAACTCCAAGATCTCTACTGGCTGTTAGTCCCAATCTGCTTGCCTAGCCAATCTCCATTCAGCTTTTACCACTTTCCCTGTCCCCCACTCTGTTCCTTCCCCAGGTACCTCATCCCAGTCTGCTCCCTCTGACACCAGCCTGTTCCTCAGATGTAGGGTTTCCAACCTTACAGGATTCTCCTGGAGACTCTAGGAATTAAAGATTATGATTAATCAGATTATGTCAGGTGATGAAATCTCCAGGAACACAGTTCTTGACTACATGCAGGCAAGGGCCCTACTTCTGGAAGATCGCTTTGGGTCAATTACAGCCCTGATGAGGTCTCTCCAGGCTCATCCAGTCACAACAGCATGAAGTGTCTGAGCCTTCTGGACCACATGGCTTTATGCATGTGTGTAGTGCAACACAGAAGGCTACATTTCAGACCTCTCCAAGCCTGGTTGGCCACGGTATATTCTCGTTCCTGTCATCACCTGTACTTAGTGCTCACTGTTCCCACCCAGGTCCTTGATTCGCTGATATGGTGGCTGAACCACTGTGTGACGTGCACAGTACCCTTTTTGTGGCCTCAGACAAATATATTGCTAGTACCTGACACATCAGCTCTGCACTGGGGATCCCACCTAGGGTCCCTCAGAACTCTGGGTCTCTGGTCTCAAGAAGAGCTTTCCCTCCGTATCAATGCCTGGGAACTCAGGGTGGTTTTCCTCTCCTGTCAGGTGTTCTTATCTCACATAATGAACAAGATTGTGTCAGTTCATACAGACAACAGCCATGGTTTTTACATCGTGGACAGGTGGAACATGCTCTCCCTGCTCCCCATGTTAGGAAGCATCTGGCTGTGGGAGCTCTGCATTGCGCACTCAATAGGTCTAGAATCCTATTTTCCAGCAATGCAGAACCATCTGGCAGAACACCTCAGCAGGTCTTTCTCCTTTCACCAGGAGTGGTCCCTTCGACCTGACACCAGGAGGGACATCTTCTAGCAATGGTGGACTCTCCTTACAGATCTGTTATCTAAAACAATAGGGCATGTTACCACTTTTGTTCCCTGCATGATCTCAGCTTGGGGTCTCTTAAAGGCCTGTAGAGGATATATCTCCAGGTTAGAGAACCCATTCTTTCCTGGGATTTAAACCTTGCCCTGTCAAAACTCTCGGGTCCACCATTTGAGCCACTAGCAATATATATAGGACCAAACCATTCTGTAGATTGACTTAGCTGTTCATAGCAGTAGCAGAGAATAAAGGGCCTTCCTGTCTCCTTCTAGAGAATTCCATCCTGGATTGCTTGATGCATCCAGGTATGCACATTACAAACTCGCAGGCGTCTCAACCCCAGCTAACCTTACTGCTCATCTCACAAGCTCTCAGGCCACCTCCGCCACTTTCCTAGTGCAAGACCCTATTCAGGACATCTGCAAAACAGCAATCTGGTTGTCAGCACACACAATTTCAATGTACTGTACCATCACCCAGCAGGCTCGAGCCAATGCCAACTTCAGCCATGCAGTCTTGTAGTCAGACTCGATCTTCAAGCCCACCTCCTGTACCACTGCTTGCGAGTCACCGAAGTTGAAATGAACATGTACAGGAACTTGAAAAAGAAAAACCATTCTTAAGCTTTCTGTAATGATCGCTGTTTTGCACATGTTCATTCCAAAACTGAACCTCCCGCAGCATTGGAGTTGGTTGGTAAGAAGCTAAGAGAGAGCAGAGTCAGCAGGGGCCCTGTATAACAGCATTATGAGCACGTGTCACCAGAGGGCACTGGAGTTGATCTGACCAGTACTGCTAGGGCAAAAAATTCTGGCAGCTGTTCTCAGGGTGTACGTGTATCTACATTGCAATGGACCTGTGCAAAACATCTTGAAGAACAACAGTTACACAAAGTGTTATATAATGCTAGAAGATTTACGCAGCATTGCTTTGGTCAGCAGTGTACCTGAACAAATTGAGGAGGGGAAGCTTCACCTGCCCACACACACCTTCCCTAAAAGGCACCTGGAGAGTGGGAGGTTTGGATGAGGCTGGGGATAAGGAGGTCAGTTTGCAGATTGCCCTGGGGAGAGAGAGCTGCCCCAGCCCTCTCTCCCTGCAGCAGCTTGTGTCAGGTGAGAAGCACCTCTCCATGACTGCTGTAGCTCCAGCAGGTACAGCTGGGGGAGGGGTACATGTTCCCTGACTAGGGCAAGTCCAGGTTCATCTGCCACCGGCACTCCCTAGCCAGATTGAGGAATGAAGCAAACTGCACTTTCCCCTGACTCTGATGAAGGGGAACAGCCAGCAATGTTCTTGTAGGAAAGGGGGGAGCTTCAGCCCTGCCCCTCCCCTTCCCCACTTTTCCTAAAGGGCGCCTGGCGGTAGGAGGTTTGGGACTGCGGCAGTCCTGGACGGGGGCAGGGTGTCATGCGCACAGCTAACTCGTTTCACCTGCGCGGTGTTTGTGTCTCTTTTCTGTATGGTTTTATGAGAAGTAATCCAATTCTGGGCACATCTTATTTTCCTGGCACAACCAACCCCTTACCTTGCTTAAGTTATGATAAAAGGAAGCAGCATATCAAATTTGGTTGTCCTAGTTCTTACCGTTTAGGAGGGGTTCTTGAACAGACAAAGACAGAGAGACAAACTGTCTCAGATATATAGTAGATAAAGTTCATGGTTGTCTGAAATTCTCCCATTACTGTCTTTAGCTCAAAATTTTACAGCTAAAATAGAAATTTTACAGTTTTCTATTGTGAGCCATAGAAAAATGAATAAGGTTTCGTACAACGTGGCATATGTTGCAATAGTAAAAGAAAATGGGGAATATTAGGGATGAAATTTTCGCTTTAGAGATGGAGACTCAGTGTAGCAGACTTGGAAGAATAGGTGAACATTTAAGCCAAAACAATTTACTTAGCTAGAGATATTCTGTATTCCCTTTGCTGTTCTTAAAGATGTGCTTGGATAAGAGTTTTTTCTCCTGCAGTCTGGCTTGTCTGTCTCCCTGATCCTGCACTGAAATTCTAATTCTTTGTAGACTGTTTTTTTGAAAGTGCTTATGCGGTCCCCAAACCAGCTTGCTGGATTCCCAGCAAGAGAAATAGAACAAACTATAAAGGTAGCAAACTCAAACTTCAGCAAACATCTTTGATGATCAGTAAGACTGTCAAAGGAAATAGTAAGAAACAAAAGGAAAGGAAATTGAATTTTTTTTAAGTAACATATACTGAACATAACTATCCAAGTGTGAAAAAAAATTAAACTCTGAATGTGTTGCCTTTGGTGAAGGTAATAGTATTTGAGTGCAGTATTTTGCCTGAATTAATAATTCAGCACTCAAAGGCTCCAGTGACAGGCTATTCCTAACCTCCTCTTTTCTCATACTCGGTCTCAAAAGGCTGAGGACAGAAGCTGGGGTGTTGTTATCTTCACAGGGAAAGTTTGCTGTCCTTAAATGGGAGCCAATTAATGCACACTGATTATATAATTGTCATTTTAAAGATGTGGTTTGTAGCTAATTTTTTGCCTTTTCAAAATAAATCCCTGTTTTTCTCTACACAGTATGACAGTAATGAAAACCAATCACGTTCTGTTTTTGTATTTTTTTTTTAAAGGGCAGACATTTCTGATAAGTTTGCGTGAGTCTGTTAGTTTTGAACAATAGAAACAGGTACTTGTTAGAAGAATGTGCTGACAAGAAGTCTAGAATTCATACTAAAAACAAAAGAAACCAAAGGCCAATAGGAGTCAGAGCTGGAGGTTAATGATTCTAACTTGTTATAAAATAAGTACTATAATTAAAAAGGGGGAAAATATCACCAAAATTAATATCAACTAAAGTGTGTTGATCTTTGAAGTTCTGTTTTTTATTGTTCTTGTGAAAAGAATTCTAATCATTGGTAGGTATTTTACAATACTCAGTTTCCCAGTGGAAAATCCTCTCCAGCCCTTTTATGGAATTATTTAGTAGATAAAACCAAATGTATGGCTTAGCATTTGCAATTCTTAGAAAATAAAACCAATTATCTATGTGACTATTTCAGTCCAATTTCATCTTTTTCATAATGGAAGGTATTGTTTCTTTATTGCAAAACTAATGACACGTTATTTTTATTTACCCTTTTCCCCTACTTGACTCTGTTTATCTTCCATACTAGAGTGCTTTGTTGTGGTACATGTTTAAAAAGTTCCCAGACATCATTTTTATTGTAACATGCCCATATTATTTACTGTGGCTATTCTACTTCCCAAATTCTGAGCTCAGCTCCCCAGCATTCATTACATCTGTAGATGCCATTTGCACTGTCACCATTAGAACTAAATCAATGAATCCCATGTAAAAATCTAGGGGGAGGAAGATACTTCGTAAATACAATTGTGTTTGTAGTTCACATTTTCTGAGTGGGATTTAAATATGCTTTTCCCAAAGAAATTATCTGTCCATTTAGAGGGTTTCATTTCTCTGTTCTTTTCCACGTGCATAGTGATAGTAAATCATCAGCCGTCAAGAAATGCAGAAAGGTCAATGGCTAAATGCAGCTAACATGTATATATCATAATTTTTAACTATATTTCAAAAAACATGGTTTGGTCTTTCCCAGATTGTTCAAGTACTTAGAACAAGAAAATACCTATTAGTTATCTTTTTTTTGCAACCAGGATTTGGGATTTAATTTCTAAACATAAATTTGCCAAGCATTTGTAATCTACTAGTAGGTTTACCCAGCATTGCTCAGGTCCTTAACTCAATTAATTTTTGGGGGGGCGGGTTGGAAAATAAATTGAAAATGTTCATGCTTCATTTGAATCATTGCTCTGGAGTGGGGCTGGAGATGAGAGGTTCAGTATACAGGTTGCCCCAAGGAGAGAGGACCACTCTAGCCCTCTCTCACTGCAGCAGTGTGAGGCCAGGTGAAAAGCACATGTCTATATGGCTGCTGCAGCTCCAGCAGGTACAGCAGGGGGAGGGATGCATGTCCCCCAGCTGGGGCAGGTTCAGATTCATCTGCCCTCCATGCTCCCCAGTCAGAGTGAGGAATGCAGCAAACTTTGTACTTCCCCCTTGCTCCCTGATGAAGGGGAACAGCCAGCAATGTACCTGTACAAATCCTGCCCTCCTTAAAGGGTGCCTTGCAGGGGTGGGAGGCTCAGGGCTGGGGCAGTCCCAGGCAGAGGGGCCCATCCCCAGCCAGCCCCTTTCACCTGCCTAGTGTTTGTGTCTCTTTTCCATTCGGTTTTCTGAGAAGCAGTCCCATTTCGGGCACATCCCATTTTCCTGGCATTGCTTTAAGTTATGCTAAGAGGAAGTTGTAATCGAATTTGGTGGTCCTAGCTCTTATAGTTTAGGAAGAGTTCTTGAACAGACAGATAAACTCTCAAGTATATAGTACAGGGGCTGGCAACCTACAGCACGGCATGTGACCCGATTCTCAGTGTCACACGGGGCAGGAGCTCACCCCTACCTATCCTCCCCCACGCAGCAAGGAGCTTGTGCTGCTGCTTGAGCCTTGTGGCTGGCACGCAGCTGCAGCATGAGCTCCGGGAGGCGAGCGGAGAGGCTGCAGATTGGGCTGTGCTCCAGCAGCCGGTGCTCTCCCCCTTCTCCGCCAACCCAACTTCATTGCAGCAGTGAGCCGGTGGAAGCAGCAGTAAGCGGGTGGAAGCAGGTGAGCTGGTGCTGGTAGGTGCATGGAGCTCAGCTGGGCAAGCTCCCTCAGGTGGCTGGGGCTTGGGCCACACGGGCTGCCCCTCCAGCAGTGGGGCCAGGACCAGGGCGAGTGGCTGCCCCTGGACAGACAGAGCTGGAGTTTGAGCCACATGGCTGCTCCTATGATAGTGGAGCCATGGTAGTGGGGCTGGGGCAGCCCGGAAACCCAGCTGGGGCTGGAGGCAGTACATGTGTGCTGGCTCAGCAGTGGAGTTGTGCTGTGGACCGATGGGGGCTGTGTGCTGGCCCAGCAGTGGCGACAGAGCCGTGGCAGATTGGCTGTCCCCTCCCCTACCCCCCTCCCCCCCCACAAGGGATGCTTGTTTGCAGCTGCGGAGCCGGGGCTGCAGCAATCCAGCTGGGGCCGGGGCAGGCTGACAGCCTGATCAGGGCTGCATGCCGGCCAGCAGCGGGGCTGATGCCCTAGCAGCGAGGCCAGGGCTACGTGCTGCCTTGCCAGCTGCCGTGCTAGCTGTAGCAGTAGTTATGGCAGCAAGGCCAGGGCAGCTGTGTCTCCCAGCCAGCAGCAGGGCCGAAGGAGCTGGTGGCAGGGAGGGGCAGCAGGCTGATGTGGCTCCCACATGCAGGGAGCTTAGCTGATCAGCAGGGATGGGGCGTTGTCTTGCTGAGCAAGCAGATAAACGGACCTGCTTTGTGCTTGAAATGGAGGAGCTCCCAAAGCAGGTAATAAAACATAAGATAAGGAGAGAATAAGTGGCTAGGCAGGGGGAGGAGGAATGAGAGAGTGGGTGAGTGGGTAATTGGAAGGGGGAGTCAGAGGAGCGGGGAGTTTGGAGAATCCTTTGTGTGCGGGAGAGAGAAGCAGAAACTCAGCACTCTCAAGCCTCTTGAGAAAGGGGGAGGTAAGGGGCTGACTCCATTGGGGAGGCGGGGGAAGAAGAGGTGGCTAGGTGTTGGCATTGGGGTAAGGTGGAGGCAGGGAGGTAGTTTGTTAGTGCTGTGAGGTGAGGGAGATATGGGTAATTTGTTTGTGCTTTAGCTGGGAGTTAGAACAGGACAGATTGTTGGTGCCTGCTACTTTGAGAAGCAGGATTTTTTTCCCAGCCCCCACCTGGGCTGGGGATAGCAGATTGCACATGGATAGGTGGGGGAAAGGCTATTATTGACTTTAGAAAGTATCAACGGCATGCAGACCCATAAATAGAAGCAAATAAGTTAAATCTCAGCACGCCGCTTCTGAAAACATGCTGACCCTGATATAGTAGATAATTTTGTGTGATGAATTATGTTGTTCTACAGAGAAAAGGGAGACAAACAGTCCAATTATCCATGTTGCATGTGTGTTATGTATTCTCATATATGGCTTGTAGTCCAAATGAGCAGTAGAGGAGGAACTGCCCTGTACCTCTCAAATGAAACGTGTAGGTTTTGGCATAATTATGTCTATTTTGCATTGAATTGTCTTCACCCCAATATTGTGTACTCCAGACTGCCCAAGATTCTGAAAATTCACTAACAAAACATGTAGATGGTATCATGAGCTTTTGTGGGCATAACCCATTTCTTCAGGTGAATGGAGTTTTTAAAGGTCCAGTTCCAACATAAATAGGGGATGCAGGGAAGAAGGGAAAAGGGGGGGGGAGTCAATTAGAGTGTTCATGCTACATGAAACTGATAAAGAAGGTGCAAATTGTTCTTAAGTGCCCATTGTTTGTTTGTTTTTAAGTCATTCATTTTTGGATAGTACTCTCAGCAGCAGTGGACAGCATTATAGAGACTTCTGGCCATTTGGAATGGGTCTACCACCACCAAGAACATGCTACCTTCAAATGGGCCAGCAAAATCAACATGAATACATTGCCATGATTTTCCAGGCCAGTCCCATGGGTGTAGAGGTGCCAACTGAGGTGCATTCCTTACACTCTGGCATGAAATACAAGCTCTTGCCATCTCTTCAATGGCACAGTCCAAGCTAGGCCACCAAAAATAGCTTTGTGCAATTTCTTTCATGCGCACCATTCCACAGTGACGTGAATGTAGCTGTTCTAATACCTGTTGTCTCAGTAGTGTTGTAATAATGACACACATTCCCCACAACAAGCACCCAGAAAAGATCGATAACTCCATCCTCCAGGAGATGTAGAGAACAAGGTTGGGTGAGACCTGAGAGTCCCATAGAGATGTTCCGTGAATCACTAGGTCCATAACTTAGAAAAGGTCTAGGTCAACATGAGTTGCTCTCTTAACGTGCATAGTAGTGATGGGCATATTCTCTACCTATTCAAAGTAGAAGATTTCCTTCTGGCTACTATCCTGATGTTTGACTGGCAAAGGTAGCCTTCAGAGACCATCTGCATTGCAATACAGAGTGGATTTCTGATATCTGATCTCATGTCTGTCCAGAAAGCCACAATGCCCATCGTTGCATACGACTAGCAACGTTATTTGGGTTTTTTTGTTTTGGTTTTTGTTTGTTTGTTTGTTTTTGCTTCTTTTGGAAGTCCCTGTATTACAAAGAAAAGGAAAAATGAGTCAGACTTCTTGGACACAATGGATAAAAAGCAGCTTGGGAGCTAATGTTTGAAATATGGTTTACTCCAGAAAGAGAGCTCTGTTAAGGATTTGAGAACCTTGTTTGTCAAGCATTTTGAGCAGGAGAAAGGTGACCCAGGGTTGGGAACTAGCCAGACACTAAACCCCTGCTGCAGGTAGAGCTGGCCAAATTGCAGCTCCACAGAGACCGAGGCCTGTGAGCACCAGGTGTAGGTGGCAAAGCTGAGAATCCAAGAGATAACAACATGAGCTGCAGCACAAGAAAGAACTAACAATGCTTTGAGGTGATTGAGGCAGCCAAAGCCAATAATGAGGCAGAGGAGTGGGCTAACCAGTACAGATGCAACCTAGGCAGCCATGGCCAACTAGAAGGCAGTGGACAAATGGCAGCAATCAAAAAAGAAGAGAAAGCGTGCAAGCAGCAAATGGAGGCACAAGAAATGCAGATCTGAATACTGGACAAGCAGAACGGTATTCCCCAGCCCGCGCATAATTTCTGAGAACTCTCTCAGCTGGGATAAATTGTGCCCACCTTTTAAAGACTCAGACAGTATAGAAGAATATTTAGCTACATTCAAAGAAATATGCCAGGCCAATGGAATGTCTCATCTGGTTCCCAGAATTTGAGGTTAAAGCTTTCCAAGTCTTTACTGGAATAAAGTGGGGGAAGCTATGAGCTATGATAAATATAAAGAAGCTGTGTTGCTAAGGTTTCACATTATGCCAGAACCATACTGTTTGAAGTTTAGAAGTCTGAAGGATCATGACAGTATCAATCATGAGGAGTTTATGCATAAAATATGTGATTATATGAAAAAATGGGTAAAAGGTAAAGTGGAGAAGGAGACTACTGCAATTTGTGTGTGTGTGTTTGCCCAGGAACACTTCTTAATTGCTGAATAGTAATAGAGATGTAGCCGTGTTAGTCTAGTCTAGCTGAAACAAAAAACAGGACTATGTAGCACTTTAAAGACTAACAAGATGGGTCATTAGTTGATGAGCTTTCGTGGGCCAGACCCACTTCCTCAGATCAAATTGTGGAAGAAAATAGGCATGACCATATATACCAAAGGGATACAATAAAAAAAATGCACACGTAAAAAAGGACACTTTACGCCGGGGTCTCAACAAAGACTCTAATTATCTTACCCATTACAAAGATAGCTTCCCCAATTATCACCTCTAATATCATTAGCTCACAGACATTTACCTCCCCCCCCCTTATCCCCCCTCTGTTCTGAAATTTGATTTGTCCTTTTTTATGTGTGTTCATTTTTTTGATTGTATCCCTTTGGTATATATGGTCATGCCTATTTTCTTCCACAATTTGATCTGAGGAAGTGGGTCTGGCCCACGAAAGCTCATCAACTAATAAACCATCTTGTTAGTCTTTAAAGTGCTACATAGTCCTGTTTCTTAATTGCTTACTCAGATGAAATAAAAACTTGCCATATCGGAAAAGTCTCCTCATATAGTGAAGGTGGCTGCTCGGGCTATTGATTTGCATGTGCAGGTCAGAATGGGTATTGAAAGAAAGCCCCAAATGGAAAGGTGCAGGCCTGTTATAAAAGGTGCTCTCTTAGGGTACGTCTACACTGCGGAGCTATTTCGGGATACCGGAAGTATCCCAAAATAGCTAGTCTGTGTCTATTGAAGCAGCCTGTTATTTCAAAATAGATTTCTAAATAAGAGGTGGCTTACTCTGAAATCCTGGGAACCCTCGTTCCACAAGGATTAAGGGAAATTTCGGAATAGCAAGTTATTTCAAAATTTGGCACTGTGTAGACACCACCAAATTACAAAATAAGTTATTTCGAAACAGCATCAAAATAAGCTACGCAATTTGCATAGCGCAAATTACATAGCTTATTTCAATCTAAGTGTGCTGTGTAGAGGCACCGTAAGTAATTCAGATACAAACTCCTGGCCCAGAATGAGGGCCTAGGAAAATGCTTGACTCTGCTGAGCACGTAAAGAGGTATTGCCTCAAACTTAAACCCTTCTAAGTTCAAGGCAGAATTATAATCTTGTTATGGAGCTGGTACAGCATAATCTGCCAAAAGGCACAAAAAAGCCAAGCAGTACAAAAAGCGTGATATGAAAAAGGCACATGAAAGAGCCTTTGATATAGATCAGTGGTTCCAGCCAGGGACATGAGTATTCTTGGGAGTATGCAGGTCTTCCAGGAGGCTCTCAATTCATCTAGGTCACTCATCACATCAGTGTTTCTCAAGCAGAGGTTTGGAACCACCAGAGTCTTATGGGCTGGGTTGGCGGAGAGGAGGGGAGGGGAGGGTGTCACAAATGCAGGGCAGGCACAGGGGGAAGCAAGCAGGGCAATTGCCCAGGTTCCCATGACACGGGCAGCCCCCTGAAGCTAAGCTAGGTGTTTCAGCCCCAGGCAGAGGTCTTCAGCTTCAGCCCCTCCATCTGGAGCTCTAGTTTCAGAGATGGCTCACAACTGAAAAACAGGCTTGAGTATCATACCAAAATGTAAATGCAGTATTTATATTCCAGTTGATTTATTTTATAATTATACTAGAAGATTTACCCGGCATTTCTCAGGTCTGGCTGGGATTGAGGGGTTCAGTATGTGGGCTGTCCTGGAGAGAGAGGACTACCCCAGCCCTCTCTCACCACAGCAACTTGGGACCAGATGCAAAGTGCCTTTCCATGGCTGCTGCAGCTCTAGCAGGCACAGCCAGGGAAAAGGTGGATGTCCCCCAGCTGGGGCAGATCCAATTTCATCTGCACCCAACACTGCCCAGCTAGAACGTGGAATGCAATAAACCACACTTTCCCTTTCTCCTTGGCAGCAGTGTTCCCATCTGAACAAATTTGGTGGTGCTAGCCAATGTTCCCTCTAAGCCACGGGGCAGCACAGCTTCACAGGTGATTAATCAGCCCCACCCAGTCAGTCAGCTCCCCTAGAGCCCTGAGCCTCTGACTGGGTGGGGCTGATTAATCATCTGTGCCACCCCGCAGCTTAAAGGGAACGCTTGTCTTAGCTCTTACTGCTTAGGAGGAGTTCTTGAACAAACAGACACTTGGACAGATAGACAGACAAACTCTCTCAAATATATAGTATATGGTAAAGACGATAAGATAAGCAATATTTCAGTACTAGTATGCTGAGACACTTTTGTATTTTTATGTCTGGTTTTGTAAGCAACTAGTTTTTAAGTGAGGTGAAACTTGGAGTATTCAAGTCAAATCAGACTCCTGAAAGAAGTAGTTATGTGGGGAGATTGAGAACGACTGATATGGGGGCTTTGTTTCTGATAATAGTCCTTGTAAAGGAAAATAAGATGCAGAATTTATGGGAGAATCCCTTTGAGGTAAGAGAGACTAAATTAAGTTCATGTATAGAAACCTAAGGTCAGTGCTTACCCCAAACTGCTTAAATGTATTCTTCTATGTATTTGAGAGAGTTTGTGCATCTGTCTGACTGACCGTCTGTGAGTCTGACCGTCTGTGAGTCTGTTTGTTCAAGAACTCCTCAACAGTAAGAGCTAGGACCACCAAATTCAGTAGGCAGCTTCTGCTTAAAGCAACATAAGGATTTGGTTGTGCCAGGACAATGTGATGTGTGTGGAATGCAATTGTTTCTCATCCAATGGAAAGGTAGGGTAGGGCTGTGATAGCAGGGTCAGTTATACTGCAGAATGGCCACAGGGGTACAGCAAACACAGGGAAGAGTTATACTCCAGAATGAATACAGGGGGGCAGCAAGCATGCCCCCAACACCCACAGAGAGCTGCAGAGCAGCCACTGGCTGAACAGCGCAGCCCCTGCCGCCCCAGCCAGTCCCGGGGGAGCAACTGGCGCTGCCCTCCACCAGTCCCAGGGAAGTAGCTGGCAGCCATTTTCACCCCTGCCCTGACTCCTACACCTCTTACCCCTACCCCAAGTCCCTGCTCACCCCCCAACCTTGATTCCTGCCCCTTCCACACCTGCAGCCTCCTGCCCTGACTCCTGAACCCCACACACATCCAGTCCCCTGCCCTGAAGGACCCAAGCAACACCAGGTAAATCTTCTAGTATTAACACATTTAAAACATAGCAGGGAGGTTATATTAAATATGATATGCTATGCAGATAAGGGTCGCAGAGTATTACCTCTCTTAGACTTAATGTCTGAAAGTAGAGGGGAGAGCCAGTTAGAGAACGTTAATATAAATTAAAGGCTAACCCTGCTAGAAGTCCTGGATGTATTACAGAGTCAAAATCAGTAGGGCCAACAGACTTGCTGAGCTTCTTGGAAAGGTGAAGGGGACTCGCTCTGCACTCCTGGAAGGAGTGGGCCCTTGGACAGAAGAGGCAGGGTTGGAGATAGCCAGCCCTTAGCTTTGCCCAGACTGTGTCGCACCCCCCACCTTCTCAGGAACCCCTCAGAGCTACCCAGAGCGTGCCATGTGGCATCTGGAAGTGATTTGAAGGACCCGGGGCTTCAGCAGCCACCGCTGCCATAATACCAGCAGCAACCGGGAATGCCAGGCCCTTTTGACTCACTGGGCCTTTAGGTAGTTGCCCTCTTTCTCTTTCCCCCCATTGGCAGGCCTGGTCAGAAAGGGTTTTTTTTTCTAACAAACCTAGTCCAACTCACATGAGAGAACATCTTATTAACACTAATAAAACATACCCAATAACCAGTGGAGCTTACAAGACAATAGGGGCAATGAGGGAACAGATCAAGGGGGAGATGCAAAATATGCTAGACATGGGAATTGTATCAGTCTCAGACTAGGGTTGCCAGGTGTCCCGTATTCACCCGGACAGTCCGGTATTTTCGCCTCCTGTCCGGTAAAAAAAATTCAGAGAATACCGGACACCTAAAATGTCCAGTAGTTTCTGATTTTTTCCCCGGCCAGGAGGTGAAAATGCCGGGCACCTGGCAACCCTACGAACACTCAGCGCCCGCCCCCCCCCCCCAGTCCCCCCCCCCCCCCCAGCTCCCAACACCCCCAGCCCCCATGCTTACCTGGTTCTATAAGGCTGCTGGCACAAAATGGCTGCCGACCAAGGAGAAGCAATGCTCAACTGCTCCCCTGTTCCTATCCCTGCATTCGCTCCTCACTC
Source organism: Pelochelys cantorii (assembly GCA_032595735.1). Classification (NCBI taxonomy): domain Eukaryota; kingdom Metazoa; phylum Chordata; order Testudines; family Trionychidae; genus Pelochelys; species Pelochelys cantorii. The sequence goes on along the minus strand of CM064328.1, from coordinate 144,111,846 downwards.
TTAAAGGGGATATGCTGTTTTAATGCTGTTCAACTTTGGTCTCCTCCCTTTTTTCCCCCCTATAACAGTGGGTTTTTGGGGGGGGAGGGGGGTTCGGTATTTTTGTTTCAACCATCTGGCAACCCTATCTCAGACAGGAACCTGGGCTTTCCCAGTTATCCTTGTGTCCCACAGAAAGACTGTACAGTAAGGTTTTATATAAATGGTAGCAAATGTAATGTTGTTACAGTCCCAGATGCTTGTGTGGATGATATGTTAGATATTTCTAGCAAAGCTAAATATTTAACTGTTGTGGATTTAATCAAGGAATCCTGGAAAGTTCCCTTGGATACATAGTCAGAGAAAAAGTCGGAATTCCATGGGCAGTGAGTGTCACAGGCAGGGGAAGGCTTTGCCTCCCCAAACAGCCTGATGTGGCCCCACCTATGTTCCACTCCCAGACATTCTCCTGCGTACTGTTCCCAATTCCTTATGGCACATAGCCTAGGACAAGCAGCCTGGAGGCCGCGGTGCTCACCAGACCCCTGGACCGCATCACCCATCCTCCCAGTGCTAGAACAGCACTCTGCCTGCCCAATGATCCTGCTGTGATGCTTCTCTGCTCACCCAGTGCTGGGGTTGGGGGTACTCCAGCCACAGTGCCCACCCAGAGTTGAGGGGTGTTCCAGGTGCCATTCCCATCCAGTGCTGGAGCTGGAGGGCTGGCAGTTGTGGGTATGCTCCAGGCTCTGATGGTAGAGAGCTGAAGGGTGAGGGCCTTGAGCAGAGGAGGAGGGACCGGAAGCTAGCCTCCCCCGAGGGCATGTTCACCCACCACCCATGCTTTATTTATTACTGATTTTTTACTTTTTGAAGTTAAGGTACTATTATTTGGATTAGCTGATGCAGGGGTCACATTCCAGTAGCAGTTCATCAGGTTCAGGGAATTTGCTATATGCTCCACAGATAAAATTGCTATATTTAGCTACACCTGAGAGGAACACAATATTTTGGAAAGGTATTGAGAAACCTCAAGGAGGCGGGCCTCGTAGTAAAGGTGTCAAAATGCATGGTGGGGCAGCAAAAATCTATTAACCAGGGTTATTAGAAGCATAGAAGCAAGATCCACTCAGATCTCCTAAAAGTGGAAACTATTGTGATTTGGCCGGTCCTCACAGCTAAAATTGATTCAGTCATTCATGGGTCTATTGCCAGTTATTTGTGGGAGGTTTCAATGACATCACTGTTCCTATCACAAATCTATGCCAGAATACAAAGCCAGAAAAAGTGACTTGATTAAATGTCTGTCAAAAATGTTTTGGTGTCGTGAAACAAATTTTATCAGAGATACCCGTTTTAGCCAAATGAGATTTTAAGAAAATGTTTAAAATAATGCAAACTGAATGCATATCTTGATGTTGTACTGATGCAAACAGATGGGGAGAACAAGAAATACCCCACTGAATTTCTTAGCAAAAAAAGTCTTCTACTGAACAGAATTACTGTGTAAAAGAAAAAGGAAGGTTATATTGTTGGTCCTGCTTTGGACAGGGGGCTGGACTCAATGTCCTCTTGAGGTCTCTTCCAGCCCTGGGATTCTGTGATTCTATTATTCTAATCCAGACCCTACAGCATATTCAGGGGTTTGAGAACTACATAGCCACACTCTGCATTAGGCATTCACTCATGTATATATTCGTTTTTGCAACTATTAGGTTTGAACAAGGCAAACTGCTGCCAGAATTGTTGATTTTGTGTTACCTTATAAGTCTTGAAAATCATGATGATGAGATGCCATGGTGCTTTCATCACAAGCCATTGCTGTCATTTATCTGTCTTGTACATGGCCCTCCTGTAGTTATCTTGCCTGCCATTTTGATGCCTGTGACTTTTAAAAAGTATTATGCCAACATGCAGTTGCAGTTGATCTGTTGAATTTGTATGAGTTGGTCATGTTCAGCTGATAACCTTTTAAAGCAAAATCATGGATTATAGAGTCAGACTTGTGCCTTCCATTATTTCTTTGTATATGGCTCATTATCGCCCTTTCAGATTTAGGAACTTTTCTCAATCCCTGTCCACAAAAATGAGGATTAAATGCATGTTCTCAAACTCATAGTTTAGTAGAAAGTTCTGCTTTAACCACCTGAATTCAGGTGTTTTTAAAGAACAGCTTTTTTGTTAGTATTGACAGTTATGTTTTCTCTTCTATTTTCTTGCTAAGATAAGCAATTTGCATTATTTTAAACCACTTCACCAGCTGTATTTCTTATGCCTTTGACTTTATACAGGTGGACTTGTTTATACTGTAGCTGTGAGACACGAGCCATATAACAGGCTTTCATCGTCCACATCTGCATTAGGCAAATGTATATAACCTTTGATTCAGGGTATCCACCTTTTTCTTCACTTCATTTCCTTTTGATTTTCTCATAAGGTGCATTGATTTAAATAATAAATTGTAATCTTGTTTCGCATTTGTACTTTTTAATTATTTTCCTAAAGAAAGATTGAAACACATTGGTTTGCAACTAAACATAGCATTCTCACTAAATGTGGTACTTTTTGTTAACCAGGAGGACTCGTGACATCTGTATACATTTAAGCAGTTAGGTAACTGAATATATATTCATTCAGATTCTTTTTTTTTTTTTTACATTTTTATTATAATATAATATGGTGATTGATGCCTTACTTATTTATCGGGTTTTTTAAACTCATTATATGTATCAGGCTGCATTTGGATGGAAATTTGGATTTAACAAAAAAATGCACAAAAACAGAATTTTAAACTTGTTTTTAATTAAATAAGTAAACTACATTATATGTCTGAGATACATAAGGAAGAACAAAATTTCATCAAAACATGATTTGCTCTTAAAACTAAATGTTTTATTAAACAAAAGAAGTATTATTAGTAGATAGTAAATTGAAGGATTATTTCTAGTCACCATGTACTCCAAGATTTTAGAATTCATAGATTGCATCTTGTCATACTTTATTTTTATTTATAGATCAAAAGAAGAGAAAAAGCTTTCTTGCTTAGACCCAGTTGACTACTCAACTTGGAACTGAAATGGGCCAAAAAAATTCTCTGCACCTGTAGAAGTAGCTACTGTCAAAAGCTGATTTAGCACATCAACAGACTCTGATTCCAATGAGGTCCTCTAGCACAGTGATTTGACTTTCTTTAAAACTTCAGCAACAAACATGTACTAGTTGAATATTTTATATTTATTAAGTTCAACCAATTGTAAAAGATTGAGATAAAATTTTGCCTTAACATTTTAAATAGGTTTATTTTTACAAAGAAAATATATTTAACTTAAATCTAAAAAAAAATCAATTTAAATTTTAAAAAAGCTTTCCCCCACTTAAAAAAAGTCATTGGGTTTTATCCAGCCTTCCTTCTGATGCCAATTGGCTTCATTTAGCAAATATGTGTCTGTCTAAGGGAAGCCTTTTCAGCATTTTATATTGTTGCACTTATTCTGTGGTAGTTTTGATTTATGAAATAGCTGAAATAAGAAATGCAAAAGTGAAAGGCTAAGAAACCAAATTGTTGAGTCATTCAGACCTCAGTATAGACACCAATAAATAAATCTAAATAAATAACATACATAGTGAAAAATAAATTATTAAAATATGTTCAGTGTAGATACTGAGAGCAGAATTGGTGGCCATTTTCAACAAATATTGAGTAGATTCTCCAGTCTTTACTCAGGTAGAGTGCTCACTGAAGTCTGAAATGTTGTATGAGTGTGTCAATACTACTGTCTTTATACAGGCAAAACTGCTGAAAGAGTCATAGCCTTCTATCGGAAAAGTGAGAATCTTGATGCAGCATTTTCCCCTTTATCACAAAAAAGGCTCATTTAATCTACAAACTGTAATTTTAGGAAAATTTTAGGTATAACAGGAAATCTTAAATGTGAAGGTCTCATTTCCTTTGAAGAGCAATAGGTTCTCAAACATGAGACTAATAAAGATTGTTCGCTGAAAAAGGGCAGAGAGGTTAATCTTTCATTTATAAAGTTATGAGTTTCACACACAGCAATTGGTCCCTGACAAAAGTGGCATCCAGGAGAGTCTTCCTGGATATTTTTAAAGTTATATTTGTTCCATCTAAAAAGGAATGTTTTATATTATTACTAACTTTTTCTGACCTGAAATAAGTTTATTCATGAACTAAGTATATTGTCATTTTTATTGAAAGACAGCTATTTGATTGCAGTAGACTTCCATATCAATGTGTTTTTATTTTTTAAAAGTGTTGAAAAAAAATCAGAAATTCTGAATAGCAGTCTTTTCAAAATATAATAGTCGTACTTTTCAGTTAGCCTGAAGAACATAGCCCAATAATTAGTGCTCAGATACACATGGTGAAGTAATATTGGATTTTTCCAAAAATATATGGAACAAATGTAACTCAGAGAGTTGCATCCTGATTATTGCTCCTCTCTCACTAGAGCACAGTACTTGCTCTTTTTTACTATCTTCCATCTGAAGACCTCAAATTACTTTTCAGTTATTAATGAATTAAGTTTCACAGAACCATTGTTAAGTATGGAAATAATATCATCTGCATTTTATAGATGGGGACACTGAAGTACCCTGAGGTTGTGACATACCCCATTTCTCACAAAGTCTGTGATCTTCTTGTTCCTAATCCTGTGCTTCAACCACAAAATTATCTTTAGCTTGTCCTCTTTGACTTGCTTTACAGCTCAGTTTCCCCTTCACTCAATAAAGTGTCTCTGAGACTAAAAGGAAAATCAGTACAATGTGAAAACCCAATGTTATTAATTCAGAGACAGATATGTTAATTACAGGGATATCAAAATGTAAAGAGTTCCCCCAACCAAATCAACTTTTAACTTTTCACATTTATTAAATATAGCTTGCCGAATTTCTGCCTATTAAGTGTGTTCTCCTGAAAGTTGCAATAAATAAATAAATAAATAAATAAAAAGCCCTACTTCCCCTCCTGATTATCTTTACTACCATATCACTGAGAGTAAAACATTTTCAAAATGATTTCAGAATTTAATGTCTCCCTCAGGAACTTCATTTGTAGGGGATGGAGAAGAAAGTGTTACCAAAGGTGCTTTTAAATATATCATAATTATGTATTCAGAAGCCTCAACTAAATTTGGTTACTCAATTAATGACTAATCACAGTTCGGAAAGGTTGAAATATGTAATTGGTTTAAATAGACAGTGACCAAGCACTCCTCCGCACAAGTGTCTCTGCTGTCTTCTTTTGGGGTTACTGTAGTTTTACTACTAAATGTCACCTGGAGAGAGTTAAAAGCACTCCTAAGTGTAACTTGCCCACATCCTTTTAAAGCTATAATTGATGCTTTTATGTTTGCAACATGAGTGAATCTTTTGGAAAATATAGCCTACAACCTTTTATCTTCTCTTTTGTTCTTTTGATATTTGAAAATGTTAAGCAATGTAAATTATGGGACTTTTGAAGCTGAAATATCTACACTGAAGATCAAAATGTTAAAAAGGTGTTTAAGGGGTGTAAATATCTTCAGATTGGGTTTTTTCCCCATTTCTTCATGTAATCTGTTTTCTCTTTAGATTATTATAGCAATTGTAGCAGCAGCAGCCATAGTTAAGGTTGCTTAAGAATATACATTATAATTGTATATTATTAAAATACATACTTTAGAGAGAATTTAAGAATTTAAAGAGTAAGTCAATAAAGATACACTAGATCATTAGAACATAAGAATGGCCATACTGAGTCAGACCAAAGGTCCATCCAGCCCAGTATCCTGTCTGCCAACAGTGGCCAATGCCAGGTGCCCCAGAGGGAGTGAACCAAACAGATAATGATCAAGCGATCTCTCTCCTGCCATCCATCTCCAACCTCTGACAAACAGAGATTAGGGACACCATTCTGGCTAATAGACATTAATGGATTTAACCTTCATGAATTTATCTCTTTTAAACACTGTTATAGTCCTAGCCTGCACAACCTTCTCAGGCAAGGAGTTCCACAGGTTAACTGTGCGCTGTGTGAAGAAGAACTTCCTTTTTTTGTTTTAAATCTGCTGCCCATTAATTTCATTTGGTGGCCTCTAGTTCTTATCACAATGAAAGTAAAGTATGCAAGAATGAATGGTATTAAAAGATGCTACTTCTGAATGTCTAAGGTTGTAGGAAATACTTCTGGAAGATATATGGCTTTATTTGAGCTTTCTATATCAAAAAAATTATCTAGAATCTGAAAAACATAAAGTCTGACTTGAAAGTAGATTCAAGGGGAGAGTTTTTGCTCTCCGGTTAAGTTAGAAAAGTTTATTTACTGAATAGACAGACAACCATGTGTATGCTGTGACTCTCCCAATCTTTGAAGCTCTCTGGTTTCCAGTTTGAGTTATTGCAAATGTGGATTATTAGTAGTGAGTGTCATGGGTGAGAGAAAACATACCTTTGATTATATGACCAATATCTACATTAAAATGCATCTGAAAAATATGGGCTGGTTAGAGTTGAAAATATAACCTTACCTTTCACATTTCTTGACATTTGAGTGCTTATTCAAGCACTCTTAATATCCGTTTGTATAGTTTTGGGATGCAGTTTTTCTTTGTGCTACTGACTATCAAGCTGTTTGTGAGTGACCCATGAAAGTACTCTTTCATAACTCCATCAAGATGTTGAGATTCTTGATCATATTAAACAATCTCAGTTACATGTGTAAAGCTTCCAGAGCTTTGGAAGATGGTGAAAAAGATCTAATTTCAGCTGAAAATATTCGCTGTTCTGAATATATATAGAAACACAGATGTTTGTCTACTGATTAAATCTGTTTCTGTAATTGGGTTATATTACAACAGAGTATTGAATTAGAAATATCTACCCTTTACAGACCTATTACACAGGGTAGAGTAGCTGTTCCAAATATTCTGTTGTACTACCAAAGCAGCCAATTCTCAGCAATAGTGGAGTGTGGGGATGGACTAACCCAGCTAAACACTGGACCTTCAGTGAACAAGAAAATTATGGTAATATAAATATCATTATGCTGCCACGGATAAATTAAAAAAAAAGGTGTCCTCCAGAAATTTACACACATTCTTTAACAAAAGTGACTCTGTAGGTTTGGGATAGAAATAAGATATGTTCTTTTCCTTTGCCAGTGACACCCGCTGCTATTAGTCCACATCTTAGCCCCTATCACAGACCAGATTGCTTCAAAGTTTGTGGAAATCATGGGATACACTTGACTGACTGGCTAGTAAGTGGAGACATTTTTACAACAGAATTAATTAGAGAGCAAAACTAACTATAACTGGCCTACTCTCCCCCTGGTTCCAGTGCTTTTGATTTAGGCATTATTTTTCTCAGCATTCTAGAATATCTTTTTTTATCGAGAAAGCTAATTGTAATGGAAGCAATGGTAGCTGGTCAATTAGAAAACAAAAGAACTATAACATTGATATCAAAGCTTTCCAGATTTCCTAATAAAAAATTTCCATACATGACATGCAAAAAGATGTAGAAAGGCAAATGTAGAAAGGCAAATTGCACCAGAGTAATGGGGTTTGATCTGGGGGGGAAAAAAGCAACTTCAGTCTGTAGCACAATAAAAGAAAATTTCTTTAAGATTCATCGGTACCTCACACCAGTCAGGTTAAAAAATGTACATAGATCGAATGGGAATTCATGCTGGAGAGATTGTGGTGAAAGAGGAGATTTAATGCATATCCAGTCATTAGAGAGCTCTGGGATGCAATCCATAACCAAATATCACAAATTGTTGGATATTTATTACCAAATGATCCTTTGGTAATCTTCCTTTGGCTTGCTAGTGGAAATAGTGACAAGAGGAAATGAAGAATTAATCTGTCATCTGCTGGTAGCTCATCTGTTCAGCTATTGGTAGGTAGCCTATCATAGGAAAGAAAAAATATGCAACTGTAGAGGAATGGCTAAAAAAAATAGGAGGTTGTGGCTATGGAAAAAACATGCTAACTATTTACCAAGCAAAATTCTCATTGTATTTAGATATTTCATTACTTTTATTCAATAATCAGATATAGTACATCCACTTTAAAAAACCCAGCACACCTGTCTGTTTTCAAATATTGAATATTTGATAGACATGCCTGCTCTGTAAAATACGTGAATATTGAGATTTCACTCATAGAATGCTACAACTCGAGAGGTCTTCACGTCCAGTCCCCTGCCCTCCCTGATAGATGTCTATTTAACCTGTTCTTAAATATCTCTGATGATGGAGATTCCACAACCTCCCTAGGCAATTTATTCCAGTGTTTAACCACCCTGACAGTTAGGAAGTTTTTCCTAATGTCCAACCTAAACCTCCCTTGCTGCAATATAAGGCCATTTGCTTCTTGTCCCGTCATCAGAGACTAAAGAGAATATTTTTTCTCCCTCCTCCTTGTAACACCCTTGAAAGCTGTTACCATATCCCTTCTCAATCTTCTCTTTTCCAAACTAAACAAACCCATGTAAACTTCAAAGAGACTTTAACACCAGATTACAGAGGGAGACTTCAGAACTTTTATTTATGCTAAAATTTGGCAAGTTGTGAAAGGGCCTTAATTTAGATGATAATTACCTTACATATTACAAAGACAGCTGCCCCACCTTTTGATATTTGTAGTAACTCCAGATTAGCCACTTAATTGACTCTTACAATAAGCAATTTCCTCCTTTCTTGTCTCTTCCTTGTCCCCTCCCCCCCACCACCTGTAGCTGATTCGTTATTGTATAATTTGTTTACTTCTTCATTGTATCCCTCTGTTATATAATGGTCATGCCAATTCACTTTCAGAATATGAGCTGAAGAAGTGGGTCTGCCCCACGAAAGCTCATCACCTAATAAAACATCTTGTTAGTCTTTAAAGTGCTACATGACTGCTTTTTTGTTTTACCAAGATCAGACTAACACAGCTACCTCTCTGTTACTCATTAAATAGAAAAATCTGATGACTGTTGTGTCAGGTTGGGACCCTTGGGTTGCCAGCTGAGGTTCTGAGATACCTCTGCCATAACCTATTCTGCCAGCATAGGTCCTTCCCACCCACCCCCACCCCGTCTTGCTGAGCCAGCCACTAAAGCCCCCTCTAGCAAAGCTCACAAGAGAGGCTGCAGAAGTACACACTGTGTACACTGCAGTTATTTTTCGCTATGTCTACACTGCAGTTATTTTTCCGAAAAAGGTACGCAAATTGCGGTTTGCAATTTGCGTAGCTTTTTCTGATTCTTTTTTTGAAAGAGGCTTTTCCGACATTTGGCCCGTCTACATGGGGCCAAATGTGGGGAAAACCTCCTCTTTCAGAAGACCCCTTATTCCTCATGAAATGAGGAATACATAGCTTCCAAAGGAGCACACCCGCTTTTTTGGAAACTGATCCAAAAAAGTGGACGTGTTCCCTGGACACGGCAGAGTTTTTCTTGGTTATCTCTGGTATCCCGGAAAAACTCTGTAGTGTAGACATAGTCTGAGCTCAGCTCTAGGAAAACCCAGTACCCAGATATCCAATCCCCTTGGAGTACAGACCCAAAGTTATATGAAGTTCACCTCCTTTCTCAGTGTTGGTTATAACTAATAATTTCTCATTCTGCACATTGTTTTAGATAGAGTCCTTCATAGGCCAGGTGTCCCACCCTTTCAGTTTCAGCCCTTTGTTTCCAGGTGTTTTCAGGTATATCTTTGGGATGGAGGAGCAGAGGTAACCAAGCTGAAGACCATTCTTGTTTTCCTCCTCCTTCTTATATAGAATTTCCTTAAAGCGGGAAACATTTGACTTCCCCCCACTCCCTTGTGAAACAGTTCATCGGACCAAGGAGTTGATTAGTACCAGATGCCTAGGTCACCTGACTCTGTTGTCCATGATTCACTGGCAGTACGGAATATGCTATCGGAAGGCCAACCAAATGCACAGTGCACTGAACTACTTGATGGGCCATTAAGCTCTGATGGGCTTTTCCATTATAGTCCCTGAAGTGCCAGCACTGTGAGTGACCCAAAGCAGCAAATCTGAAATACAGATAAAGAGGTCCTAACTTCAGGTACAAAAATGATACATGCATACAAATGGGATAATCATATGCATACGATTCGTATCATAAGTGTATTTTCATAAAGCATAAGGAATGCCATGTCACAGCAGTATTCCTATATAATATTTCTTTAAACAAAAGCAACTGTTGTAACGATTGTTTTGTTTCTGATATTTACATGGCAAGAATTTAACTTGTTTAAAATTCCTTAATGAATAAATAGTTTAAATAAATATATATATATATATATATATACACACACACATACATACATCCTTTTTGAATTTGCTTAATCAGTTAAAGTAGCTTTTTCCTAAATTACAATTTAGATTATACAAAAACCAGAAGTTGTGGTAAAATAAATATCCTGATGTTTTAATCAATCCATTATTTGACTGATTCTTATATAGTTTAAATTCAGCAGAAATGGATATGATATTCTCGCAATAGTGTCCATTAGAGCTATAGATGTCACATTGTTGCCGACAGCTTCCTGTTTTATAAATATAACCTAAGAGTTAGAACTATATGAAAGCAGAAATGACTTGTGCTGAGACACCAGAGATCATGGCCACTGGCATGCACAGTTCATTAGCGAAAGGAAAAGTAATGCACTGACTGCCCGATGTGCAGCTGATCTGTCATTAAACAGAGAGATTCTGACTTAGTTGCTAGCAGTCTCTCAGGCTTTTCAAAACATATATTTTGTGCAACAAATGCTGGAGTAGGGAGCATATCTATTTTAGAATACTTTGAACTTGCTGTAGTTATCATTTTCTTGTTTGCTGTATGAGCTCTCGCTGCAATTATTTAGATTTTCTTTCATGGTTATGAAACTTAAGATGTATGACATTTTTTTAAAAAATGTTTTCCCTCAATATTTAATCCTCTCAATTTTGCTTCTTAATCAGCTAATGAGGGCAAAAGACTCCGCATCCTACTGAATGTATCGCTGTTATCAACCTCTTTTGGTTTACAGTATTGGATTAATTCTTTGTCACTATCAGGATTGCTTATTGCACAGTGCTGGGCCATTAGAGAATAGTGTTATACTTAAAATCAACATTCCATAGATGTTGCTGAGCAGTTTAATGTAGCTAAGTCATTATTATCTAGTTTTGAAAAGAAATTCAAGGATATTGAAGAAATGGTGTAAAACAGATAAATTTAATATATGGCCATTTTGGTTGATATTAAAGAATTAAGATGTTGAAAAACTGAGATGGCCATCTGGACAGACCAGTCCTGTGGAGAAATACGTAATTTTTAAAGGTGTCCTTTGTTATCTGGAGGTGGAAGGAATTGTACTTTTTTTTTTAAATTGTCCTCTGGGCAGTGTAATATTTGGGAAGACCAGTCAGGTGGAATTTTACCTATTTTTGTAAGATATGTGGATATGGGGATGTACAATTTGTATTATGAAAATGGCAATACATTATGGTTATGGATATTATGTGAGCCAGATTAAACTCATAGGTCACTTTATGAGCAGGCAGCAGTTAGGCCTTTCAACACAGAACTAAAATCTATGGCCCAGACTTTTGTACTGATTTGTCTTTCAAGATGTAGAATTTTTTTTCAGTGGCCAACCTACTTGAAACATGTTGAGTGGTTGGTATTTTCATAAATTCTCATGTAGAGAGTTTTCTACCCTCTCCCAGAAAGTTTATTCCTTTCTTAATTTCATCCCATTATTTCTAGTTATACTCCCTTCTGTCGTACTAAATAATACCTCTTTCTCTTTCAGGTATTTGTAGCTGTTCCCATGTCTACCCTTGAGTCATCTCTGACAGGCTGTGCAGTTTTAAATCTTTCCTCAATTATCCCCTCCAGCTCCAATTTATCAATTACTCTTTGATAATAAAGTGTCCAGAATGAGTGCAGTGTTGGAAGAATGAGTTGTGGAGCCATTGTGTGATGCAATCTCTTCATATGTTACTAACAAGTGGATTGCTCTTGAAAATTATTTGGCTGCAAAGAAATGCTTCTGCACAGTAACTTGCTGTGTAGATAAGCCCCTAGGGTGGTAGATTTTTTTTATTTTTTTGTGTTTTTTTTCATTTTGGGGTATCATTTCTCCCAACCTATTTCTTCCCAGGAATATTTCTGAAAAACGAGGATGATCATAATCTGTTTATGGACAATTTACAAACCATCAGATTATTCTCGTTACTTGACACAAGGCATTTTTACTATCTTCTATCCTGGTCGATGGTTCTTGGCCAAAGCCAATTCAGATCTACTGTCTTGGTTTTCATTACTTAGTTAACTTGCTGTACCATAGCTCTGTGATTTTCCACTGTTGCCCTTTCCTCTTACGTGGGACTCACATAATCTGTTTTTCTGAACTACAAAGTCAGTTTGCCTTTAATGCTAGTGATTGACAATGTCCAACTCGATCAAGCATTTGTAATATTTTTATGATAAATTATGTGTAAAAAGAAAATAAATGGTATTTTACATTGGTACAGGATTTCTTGTTTATGGTTATATTGCAAATAATATTTCTTTTCTTTTTTCAATTAGGGCCTGCTTTATAGAGGGTACAGGTGTCTCTCAATGTAATATTCCACCATGCTATGTTTTTTGCTCCTGCTGTAATATTTAGTACAGTTAAAGGATCAAATCTAGAGGTAGTGGATAAGGTGCTATAAAGGAACCTAAGGGATCTCCTATACCTTCTTCTAGACCCTAAACATGTACATTACAGTAATTTAGACTCATGGACTGATGACCTCGTACTCGAGATTCAGGGAGCTTCTATGGCTAGTGCTATTCAGGAGAGCAGACTAAAACTAAATGATCACAGTGGATCCTTCTGGCTTTGAAGTCTATGATGTATTAATCTTGCTCACTTGTTTGTTGCACTCTTAATATATCACATTTCAATTTGGCTTCCAGCCTTGAGCAGCTCTGAAGATGTTTGCTAAACCTTGCACAGTTATTGCCAACTTTTCTGAACCTAGCAAATTACTAAGAGGCTGCTAAACTAATCTGTGTTACTGAAACTTATGCACCTGAAACCTGAACACACCATTTCCACTAATCCAGTTTCCCATCCTCTTGTAGACTTGCCAGAAACCTTCACAAAAAATCCTGAACATAGCGGGGGAAAAAATTGGTTGGGCAAAAAAAAGGGAGGGAAGAAGGGACCAAACTTGCTGAGCAAAAAAAAATGGCCCCGCCGGCCTTCCGTCCAAGAGAAACAGAAAATACCGGACATTTTCTGGGTTTTTTTACCGGACAGAAGACACGATTTCTGGAGTGTCCGGACGACAACCGGACACCTGGCGACCCTAGCCCCTTGTCTAGGGCACATTTACAGTTGCTGGAATAGGGGTTGGAGAGTACTGGGGACTGCCTACCCATATTTGAATAATTGGGAATGTACTCAATGGAATTCCTGCTTTTTTTTAATCTTGAAAACGATTCTGGGCAAAACACTAGAAAATATAACAGAAACAATCCTGTATGGATCCTGGGGTGATGGCTGGGCTGGGACCTAAAAGTATTTTCCATCTCTGACCTGTATGATTTTAGATCGCTGGCTTTTTTCATGAATATACTTTTTATATTATTATTTATTTCTTCCATTTGATGACTGTATATTTTAATAATGGCATTTTGGCTATATTTTCATCTGTAAGGTATCTCATGGCCAAGCATATCTTGAGAGACTGCTTTTGTTGAGTCGTGGTATTCTGAAAATAAATATTTTTATCCTGAATATAAAATTTATATTATATTATAAATAAATATACATTCCCCCATAACCAACTCCATTGTCATTAATTATTACCACAGAATAATAATCCCAACATCAGGCATTTCAACAAGAGAGGACTGACTACCCTTTGATGTAAGGGTAATATCGGAATTTTTATTTTGTGATGATGTTTATTTGCTGTGGACTTAATTATTGTATAAATATGGTCACTTAACAATTTAATTAATAGAAATTGTCTGAATATTCACAAACTAGTTGGTAGGTTGCTCTGCCAGGCCAGGCAGGTCAGCTTAAGGTACGCAAGTCTTCTTACCTTAAGCCAAGCCATGGCGGTGTCCACTCAGAGGGAAGCTGACAGGAGCAAATGCTCCCGTTGGCTTCCCTTACTCCTCGCAGAAAGAGGAGTACTGGACACCAGCAAGAGCTGCCCTCAGCATTTGATATATGGGTCTATACTGGACCCACTAAATCGAACATTAGAAGATCGACCTCTGGAGCTTTGGTCTTCTCCTAAGTATAGATGTGCCCTTGGTGTCTTAATTCCCCTAGTGTTTGCATCTGCGCTTTGTTACAGAAGTGTCCATTAAACAATTGTGACTGTTAGAATCTCATGTACAGACACAAACCCTGTTGGAGGTTAATGTACCTTATGCTAAAGTTGGCATTTCTATTGTCTTCCAAAAAGTTCTATCCTAATTACATTGCTGGCATGCAGGATCTAATTTCATTATACCCTTGAAAGTCACAATTTTGCCCTGGCTGACCAAATCATGTGTAGTTATAGTAGCATTATAAACACCACCCAGCTGGCATAAAATGTTATAAAACATAGGCAATATCAAACTATTGATTCATTCCAGGTAAAGATTTTCAGTCCAAATTAAATACATGAATCATAGAATCAAAGATGGAGCAGAATTGTTAGGTCTTCAGGTTCATCCCTTGCGGTCTGCTGTAGGATTGTTCCCTGCAGTAGAGTTGCTAGCATTGTATTCAGTCAGTCAAATTTCATAAGACCCAAGTGATGGGGCTTTCACTTCTCACTCTGGGTAACTATTCCCCAGTTCACTAGATTTCCACCATTAGTACTTTCCTGATATTCTGTCTGAATGTCTCTATCTAATTTAACTTCATTGCTTCCCCTATATCACATTAAACAATCACTCTCCTTTCTTGGATTTCACTCTCTTCAAATAGGGTATTTATAAACATTTTCTCCCTTTTACCACCATAATGGTAAACTTAGTGAAGTTTAATTTATGTTTAGTTTTTACTCTTTCTTCATAAACCAATCCCTCCACACTTCAAAATCTTTGTTGTCATCTTCTCTGAAATCCATCCAGTTTGTCTACATCTTATTGGTGTTAAGATGTAGGGAATTGAATGAATATTCAAAGTTGAGACTCACCAGAATCATATGGGGATCAACTATCATCTCCCTGCTCTGACATGATGCAAACCAAAAACTGTATGCCTTTTTCCAGCATTATGTTTAAAATAGTTCAAATTTGAATCACTATGAACTCAGGTCAGTGTTTTTGCTGTGCAAATTGCACAAATCTGAAATGCAAGTTGAGTGGCTTTATTTCCCAAACTCAGGTTAATAGCTAATTCAGCTATTCAGTTGGTGAGAATAGAAGGAGAGGAATTTTCTCTCTTGATTGGCAATTTCTGGCATGTTTGTATGTTGTTACAGAGAGACAGAGTCTGATTTATCTTTTTACCAATTTATGTTCTTCTTGGAGGTGGTGCTACAATTTACTACATTCCTTGGGGGTTTGACATGTCAATTAGATGTTATTGACAGTATTAGAGGGTCAGCTGCTGTAAATGTGAAGTTTTTATGTGTAGGCCATGAAATGACACTCCAAAGGAGTGTGTGGGAGTAGTGAGATAAATATTGTGTTACCCTGCATACAACAAAAGAACTGATTAATAGGGAACATGATTCTCTCTCTCTCACCAAAATTTTATTTATTAATTTGCCATCAGTCAACATTTCTGTTCTAATTGTCTGAAAAGTTAAATAATCAAGGGGGTCAGACATAGGGATTTGGATGAAAATCTGCTCTAAGTTATAAGCAAATCCCTGTTAGTTCATTGTGTATTGCATATTTTATGATCCTGTTAGAGTCCTTCATTACTTTTTGATGGTTACGTGAACAACCATGAGCTACAGGTACATAATCCATCAAAAATAGTGGAAATAAATATACACAAGAAAATGTTCAATATGGGATGTGCTTACCCTCCAGATTTGTGCTTTCAAATCTTCTGGCTGCAAGAATTTGTGTGCGCCAGGGGTATACCAATCAGATGGTGTCTCTCCCTCTTTCTCTATCTCTCTCTCTGTTAACACACATCCATACATATGTACGTTTTGTGTGCATAAGTTTTAAGAGCATATTGGAAAATTTGGCTCCTAGTGTTTTGTTTAACTAAGTAACATAATCAAGAACAGTAGGGTTTAGAGCCAGATTTTCAAAAGTATGTTGGTGCCTAAAGGTACAGATAAGACACCAGACTAGATTTTTAAAAGCGTCTAAGGAACTTAGATGCCTAACTCTTATTGGTGTTTTTGAAAATCCATCTCTCAGCATCTTTAGCTGTCTGAATACCTTTAAAAATCTGGCCCCTAGTGACATAGTTCTTTTTTACTAATGCTCTACTTTGACTATTTTATAAGATTTTCTTTGCTGCATTTAAAAAAATATTTTATTGTAATAATATTACACTGAAGTTGTGAAAGGAGAAATTATGTTTAAAAGATTTTTTTTCATTAGCAGCTTTTTAAAGATGTCTGAACGTCAGTATAGACTTCATTAAATCTCTTTCATAACTCTTGTCTTTTTATTGTCATAAATATGCAGTATCAAGTCTATGTTTTATGTCTACCATAAATATCACACTGTAAAACTTTTTATCAGTTCATTAAAAGATCCCTTGTTGACAATTGGGGATTTTATTTTGTTTTCTTTTAATCCATGCAGGAAAGGTACAGCTTGAAATCCTTGTGCAAATGCTTATAGGATTGCTTGTCTTCCATAGGGGAAATATATTCAGAATAAAAACCTTTTGGGAGATTGTCAGAAGCTTTCTCCATAAGGAAATGATAACAGTAACTTAATCTTAGAAAGCCCAGAATAGAGCCCAGTCCATATTGGGCAGAATGCCAAGATAAGGTTGTCTGTCTGTGATTACCCTCAGGTTTTGAAGCCTCAGATGTAAATAATGTAGCACTCTGTGCTTGCATCTTGGAAACCAGTAACTCTGTGCGGGAAAGTAAAATACAAAGAAGTGTGGGTCCAGTATTGTAAATTCTTTAAGCCAGGTCCAGAGTGCGTTAACATCTCATCTCACATCATCCTAATGACTTCACATTGGCATTGTAAACTCTGGTTGAAAAGATACTTCAGTTATAATCAAGGGACTTCTTTTTTATTATGATCATTTGTAAATAAAGCAGTTTCCTGCATTGTTTGTCAGAGTATTTTAAACAACAGACAGCTGCCTCAATACATGAGTCTGATAAAGTGTATTAAAAACAAATTAGCCAAAGAGTAGCTAATTGCTAACTCTTGGGAATGCAGAGTTTTTGGTATCCTGGATGGCGTATCTCTGAGAATTGATGTGTAATGTTTACCAGCCTTGTTTGGTGTTTTTAATTAATTTGTATTTATGTGTTTAAAGTTAAGGTACTTCTCCAAAAGAGGGTAACATAGGTTTACTTGTTAATACATACGCAGTTGTGTAACAGATACTGCCACAAGTAATGTGTAGTATTTATTTTTCTTGCATTTACTTCTGAGATTTTGTTCTGTCTTTCTTCAAACACTTCTATTACCATTTCATGTCCTCTTGTTCTACTTCACATCTTTGTTCAGTACTATCACATAAATGGAATGTATCATAAATGTGACCTAGATGCACTCTTAGTGCCAGCCTTTATTTCAAAATAATGTCGAGCTAGAGGACTTCTTACTCTGACTCCTGTAACCCTCAATTTATGAGGAGTAAGGGAAGAGTGTTCTTCCTTCGACTTCCTGCTGTGTAGGAAAAAGCTGAATTAAGCTATTTTGACTTAAGCTATGCAATTGATGTAGCTCAAGTTGCGTAGCTTAATTCGACATTAGCCCTGCTGTATAGACATACCTTCTGATAGGGTTGCCAGATGGTTTCGACAAAAATACCGGACACACTTGACATTACATCACAATCGACATTACATCTTATTTAGAAAATACCGGACATTTATATCTTCTCCTTTATATTTTCTCAATTTGTTTCCCGAACAGAAAGCTCAAATACTGGACTGTCCGGTTCAAAACCGGACATCTGGCAACCCTACCTTCTGATGGCTTTCAGCTTTCCTTCTTCTAAAAGAAAATTGCAGAGGGAAAACAACTACTTGAGTTTAACAGTGCACCCTTATTGCTCCTTTAGAAGTAGCAGGTTTGATAGTCCTCTTTTATGGGAGGATTTTGCCAAGGTCTTTGGAAAACTGTAACAGTGACATCACGAAGGGGGAGATGCAGAGCTATAGCTCTCCTAGCCTCCACTGAGGGAGGTGAGGAGAAAAGGGATGCTAAGTTTGACTTTAATTTAAAAATAAAATTAAAATGGCCTGAGCTTTTCTTATGAGAGTCCCTTTACAATATAATTTTCTTCTGATGTCCCAACATAGTCCCTGCTGGTGCTGTAGAGTGGAGGACTCAGCGTGGCTCCCTAACTTGGCTGCATTATGTGGTCATGCAGCTGCTGCATCTACCCTGTTCTGACAGCAAAGTGCTAAATCAAAAATTTCCCAGAGAGGGTAGTTTGGGGCTTATTTTATTTTACTGGCACCACTATAGCTGAAAATGAGCTTTCCTTTTTAAATGTGAAATGTACAGGCAATTAGTCTGTAAAGTGGCTTAGTCTTTTTTGGTATTTAAAAAGGAAAAAGAAAACTGCCAACTTATTAATATTTGAAAATTGGCTGCTGTACAACTGCAATGACTGTTTTCATAGCATTTTTTAGTACACATAGCCATGTTAATTTTGTAGTTGCTCTATAGTAGAAATTGATCTATTGGTTATAACGCAGGAGTATTATTTATGCAGAACATGCTGCAGTGCTTGTTGTAGACACCACAGGCTTACTTTTTGTGTAGTACACACACTTTTGTGTTAACAAATGGGAGTTTGCACATACTAGTTGGGTGCTTAATGATCCATTTTATGTCCGTGCAATTATCAGATTGATGTGTGCACAGATAGGAGGCCATTTGAAATTTTTACTGATCCTAGTGTCCATTTTTACCATTAATTCTTCTTATCACCAGAACTCCAATAGGAGCTACTTGTACATACCTCAGACACAGCCAATGATTCATTCATCACATTTTTGAAGCTGGTTCCCTGTGACCCCATAGACCCGTGGTCACCAACAGGTCGATCGCGATGGACTGATCGATCACGAGGCCTCGACCAGTTGCTCGCGAGGTGTCCTGTCCGCCCCGCCCCCATTTCCCTCCCACCCCCAAGAAGCCCCACTACCTACCTCAAGTGAAAATGGAGGTAGTGTCGGCTTCCCGGGATGGACAGAAGTCCCGCAGCTTAGCGCCACTTCTGGTGATTCCGGAAGTGCACTAGCTGCTCTGCCGGGTGTACTGCAGGAGGGAGCATCGGCTCCCTGCACCTCACAGGAGGGGTGAGTCAGTCCCGGGGGAGGCGCACGCAGGGGGGGTCGGCCCCGGGGCAGGCGTGCGTGCAGGGCTTCCCTGCGCGGGGGGGGGGGGGCGGTGTCGGCCCCGGGGCAGGCGCGCATGCGGGGCTTCCCTGCGCAGGGGAGGGGGGGCGGTGTCGGCCCCGGGGCAGGCGCGCATGCGGGGCTTCCCTGGCGGGGGAGGGGAGGGCGGTGTCGGCCCCGGGGCAGGCGCGCATGCGGGGCTTCCCTGCACCGAGGGGTCAGCCCCAGGGCAGGTGTGCGCGGGGCTTCCCTGCGCTGGGGGGGGTCGGCCCCGGGGCAGGCGCACATGCGGGGCGTCCCTGTGCGGGGGGGAGGGGGTGTTGGTCCCAGGGCAGGTGTGCGTGGGGATTCCCTGCGCCGCGGGGGGGGAGTCGGGCCTGGAGGAGGCACGCTCTGGCTTCCCTCGGGGGGGGGGGGTGATCCTGGGAGGAGGCAGATGCAGGGGATTCTCTGCCTCCACTGGTACCCCGCTCCCCAGCCCCCGCTCCCCAGCCACAGAACTCTGTCCCCACTCCCCGAACTCTGTCCCCACTGGCACCCTGTCCCCAGCTGCAGAAACCTGTCCTCACTGGCACCCTGTCCCCAGCTGCAGAAACCTGTCCTCTGCCCTCCCGGCACCCTGTTCCCTCTCTCCTGCCCCCAGCCGCAGAACTCTGTCCCCACAAAATTTATAATTGTAAATGCTTCATTTTAGATTTAAATAGCATAAGAACATAAGAACATAAGAATGGCCATACTGGGTCAGACCAAAGGTCTGAATAAAAAACAGACCATTTATTTCATAACTATAAACACGTGATTTTAATTTTATATATCGCATAATTTAAAAATAAACTGTTTATCAGAGTGTGTAAGTAAGGGCTGGGGATAGCAAGTGATGGACAGGAGGAGAATAGCGAGGGTGGGGCTTCAATGAAGGGGTGGGGCGGTAGATCTTTGCCTGTTCTGAGATTTAAAAAGTGATCTTGGGTGTAAAAAGGTTGGAGACCACTGCCATAGACCATCTAGAAGAGCATAAGAAAGTGATATCCCTCTACTATTATCTATCCCGGGGACTGGCACTTCTGCTTCTGTCCTTCCTCACTGAGAATAAGTAACATTTGGATCTCCAGTTTAGCATCATAAATTGCAGCTAGGCTGGACCCATGAAAGAACTCCATGTTAGATGTAAATTCAATTTGTATTCATTCATGTTTTAAAGTGGAATCTGTGTTACCAGTGGATTTCAGTAGAAATTAGGTGTATTAATGCTGTTGCTTGGGTCCTGTCTGTGTTTGAAAAGGTAGCATACTGCTAGACTTCATGACAATATAGTAGTATTTCACACAGTTAAAATATGGTTCTTGCAGTGTAGCAAACACCAACCTTTTTTAAGTATTATTTTGTCATGCTAAACTCTTGAAATTAGTCCTGTTTGAGCATAATTCGGAGCCATGGTTCAGCCCTTTCTGCACTGCAAGACTGAAGTGGGTTTTAACCACATTCAGCTCTTCTGTGTTGTAAGCAGATCCTGCAATACAGTAGCATTTCATTGTGTCAGTGGATAGAAAGAAAACCTTTTAACTTCCTTCTGGAGGGAAGCACGTAAAGGTAAATGGTCATTATTTGGATTCCTCAGTGTAATAAATCATATTAGCAAAACTGCACCTTTTCCAATGACTTACCAGGCAAGAGTTTAAACTGAGGAGAAAAGCCATTACACCCTGTAAGAGGTAAAGTGTCAGAATACAGATATAGGCTGTAGTTTGCCTATTTACTAATGCCTCTTCCATTCTTCTTCTCACACCTGCTCTAATACATAAAAAAAGACACACAAATATTTTTTTTCCTGAATCAGTTGTTGGATATGCAAAGCCATTGAGTTTCCTAGTGACAGCTGTTGCTGTTGGAGAGATAAAAGCACTTGGCCCGAGAGTCTGTTTATGTGTTTGAGCAGAGAAAGCGATTTTTGTTGCAGAGAGCTTTAAGTGAGATAGACAGAGTAAGAGAATAAGAGAGTGAGAGATAATTATCTAAATTATGTTTGGGCTATTATCGAAGACGAATATAGTTAAAATGTAATTAAATATGACGAGCTCACAGGATGCAAGCTTGGCTTTGGAATGCTAATTATCAATTACTGCATCTCCTTAGGGGAGGCAGGCAGAACAAGAGAGTTGGGTGTGTGTGGCTGAGGTGGGAGGTAGAGTATTAAATACCACACCCTGGGGCTGTAACAAGACTAATTTCTTTTTTAAAATGAAGCTGTGGTGCCCAGGGAGTTCTGCTGGCCAAGCAACTTGTAGTGCTGCCTTTCAGCTTGAGGACCTGAGTGTAAGTCTGATGTAGGCTGTTAGTCCCTACTCTTTTCTTCGGGATCTAGATCTCAGCTGGAGGTAATGATTATGTCAGTATTAAAGTGATGACCAGGACTGCCTCAGCATAAGCAGCAAATCTAAAGTGAATCAATCAGTCTGACACTGTGCAGGAGTAGAAAAAGATTAGTACAAGAGGAAATTCACCAAAGTGGCATGTTCAGGATATTTTTATCTCAGTTTTAGAAGTGTTTGCTGCTGAGTGATGGTGCTACAGGTTGGACCTCCCTGTTTTGGCACCTTTGGGACCTGTGCAGTACTGAACTAGGTAATTTGCTGGACCAGGGAAGGGCAGGCCCCAGACTCTCCCAGTGCTCCCCTCCTGGCCACAGCCCTGGCCAATGCACTACCCCCCGCACGTCTACTGGGCTTTGATGCCCCCAGCCCACTGATGGGGCTCCTGTATAGGCCACTGGCCTCACTCTGGCTGGTGGGGTTCCCTACCCATGGCAACAGTTGTTGTATGCACCAAACGTTGTAAAGCTGCTCTTGACCAACTTCAGTAAAAAGTTAAAAACCCGATTCCCCCTCAAATCTCAGATCCTCAAGAAACTCTTCAAATCTGCTACATGATCTTTCTGTATGATTAAAGAGGTAATTGTGGTACTTTTTCCAGTCCCAGCATTGTGGCAGCCAATAAGGATTCACCTCTCCTGCCAGTTTTGAGGTCACTTCAGAGAGCAATCTCATCAAATGTTTTCGAAAGGCTCTTCAGTGGACTTTTACCACTTGTTCAGTGCCTTTTACTACCAGTCATATCCCAGTCCTGCACCACTGGGTAGATGAGTCTTCCCCATTGTCCCAACCGCATCTGACAGATGACACTCTTTGTTGTTTATTCCCATTTCAGCGGGATCTGCATTGAAAAATGGCAATGTTAATTGACCAGTGCTCAGAACTGCTATAAATAGATCTATTTCTACTTACATTGTATACTAGGATCCCTGAACTGACTTTTTCCTAGTCCCAAAACTACAAGCTTCCTAGCCTGGGAAGCCACAAAGGCATAGTCCCTTCCTCATACTTTTTCTTAATATATTGCACCCCTTCACATAACATAGTTTCACAGTATTTTCCAGGGCACTATGGAGAGAGGCAGACCTGGCCTTTTCAGAATCGCTTTTTCTTCTCTTAATGGTAGGTCTGTAAAATGAAATAGTTATTAATTTTTCAATACATACATTGCATATACACATATGTGCAAGCATGTGCATTAATGCAAACTGAAGTGATGGAATATTACTAGTAAGAGTGACACAGCTCCAAAATAAAACTAAAACTCATTTTTAGCAGCTTGTACTTCATGCAAAAGCCAAAGTGAATACATAGGCCTTCCAATAGGCCCTGAAGTTTAACTTACTCAAGCCCCATCAGACTAATAAGGGAAGCAAACTCAAGAAGCAAGGATACCTCACTGAGAATACCTGCACTCCCACACCCATACAAAGATATGGATAGTCAGTGAAAGAAACCTATCTGATTTCATGTTTCATCTAGAGCATGAAGAGACAGTCAGATCTCTGTAATAGGAGGTACCCAAACAACAAGGAACACAAATTAGAGATGTAAAATCCTGTTTAATTTGCTGACTGGTTAAACGTTATGTTTAACTGATTAACCAATTAAATGGGACTGGTGGGGGCAGGAGTGTGCCCCCTGCCATGGGCAGGAGCTGCTCCAGCCCAGCCAGAGTAGTCCCCATCCATGGCAGGTCTGGCCCGGGTATGCCACAGATGGGGGCTGTTCCCACTTCCCAGTGTGCCCGTGTCATGGACGGAAGCTGCTCTGGCTGGGTTGGAGAGGCCCTGCCCACAATGTGTCCTCCAGCACCCCGTGGGTTAGGTTAACCATTCACATCCCTAATACAAATCAACAGTACGTGATGTGTAAGCCATGAGTGTTGATAGATATGGTACCTCGGGGTACGGGGGGGGTGATTCATATCTCATTTGTGTAAATCAAAAATAACTACACTGAAGTCAATGCCATAAAATAGCTGTAAGTTAGATCAGATTGAGATTCATGGTCTCCTTTAAATGAATACAACCTCACAATAATAAAACTAGTAAAACTTTAACCTAGACACAGTAATACCATCTTTGTGACGAAGAGATCAATAGTTTATTATCAGGACAAAACTCTAGTTCAAGTCAAATGGCTATGTGAGCAACAAAGTTGTTACAACATACTGGCTCCGACGTGCCTGTTACTTTTTCTCTTGCTATCTTGTTTCTTCTGTGAACAACATTTGAAGTTATTCTAAAGAAGTTCAGGAAAATGATTTTTCCCTTCAGGTAGTTCATTGAATGATATTACTTACTTTCTTATCATTCAAGTCACTTTGTACTGGTGGTTTTACTGAAGGTTAATTTTCTATCTAGAATTCAGGTTGCCTTTCTAAAATAAATTCTAATGCAATTATGTGTTAATCCAGCATGTTTGCAGTGTTGCTGAGCTGAAGAAAATCTCTGTGTACCTCGACAATTTCTCTTTTTCACCAACGGAAGTTGGTTTAATAATACATATTACCACATTCATGTTGTCTCTCTAAAATCCAGTACAGGTTGAACCTCGGGACCTGACCGGTGCTGAACCAGAGAATTTTCCGGACCATGGGAGGTCAATATTACCAACATTTGCACTGCTTACTGGGCTCTTAGAAGATATTTAGGGTAAATTAGAGCTAAATAACAGTACAGAACACTGAGAGCCAGGACTGGTGGCTATAAACAAATTTTATGGGACCGCAGGAAACTTGGCCAAACCCATAAGTGAACATCTGGGTCATGGATGTTGCCAGCCCAGAGAATACCAGAGTAGAGAGGTTCAACCTGTATAATGGAAGATAGCTGTTAAATGGAGACCTCCAGAGCATATTAGTATTTCCTGTTCCTCTGCCTACACTTTTAGCATGATATGTGAGCTTGAAGTAGTAGTGGGAATCAGAGTGCTTTGCATATTGTTTATTGGAATAACCCTGCTCTATTTAATATGAGGGAGAGATTTTACAATCTCGTGCAAAGCCTGCTACACAAGATTGTGACTCCCCACAACGTTTGCAAATCAAATATTCCAGTTCAAGAGAAAAATTATGTTGTAAAAGTCAGAATCCAAGGCAGTAAGTTGAAGAAGCAATTTTCTTTTTCACAATGCATGGTGATTTCTCTCTCTCTCTCTCTCTCTAATATTTCTTTCCTTATGAGAGCTGATTTGTCTTATTACATGCAATTTTTTCTTGATTAATTGTTGTAAGTAAACTGTCTGGAGTACAGGAAAAGATATAAATTGACTGCAGTTCCAATTTACACAATTTGCTGCACCATTTACATAAAACTAAGAGAATCGTATCTCTCTGGGATTCTGTAATGAGTGGGATCCCTAAAAGTGAGATGAGAGTAACTTTTTTCCATTGTCTGCCATTGCATCACTGCTATTCTAACTCAGGATTGCTCTGATACAGCTAGATCAATGCTATCATCAGTATAATGTATATGTGCTTCAGTCACACTTCCCAACTGCAGCTTAGACATACCCTGTGATTTTCTACGTCTTGCTTTTTCTAATAGCTGGCATAGTTCACTTTGTTATAATGAAGAATAAGTACTAAGTTCACATGTTGGTCTTTCTCTTTCTATAAAATTGCTTTTTATAGTGAGGACTCAGCAAAGAGACCAGAGAACAATGAACTTTGCACCTGACATAAATCTAAATACAAATAATTTTGATCTTTCCTTTGTAATTTGAAATAATCACTAAAATCATCTGTCTGCATTTATCTGATGTAGGAGGAAAAAATCTGATTATGGACGGGAAATCTTTGAGATAAAAATACTATGTGATTTTTGCAGTCATGCATGCCAACATACTGATTAGAAATAGAATTGTATAAACTGCAATAATCATGATACTAATCAAGGATTTATGGGACCAAGATACCATGGTCATGGATGCAATAAAAATACATAGTTAAATGACTGAAACGTTGAGGAACCAAGCAAGCAAGCAAAGGGTGACTAAGGATATATCAACACTGCAGTTAAAAACCCGGAGCTGACTTGGGCTAAGGGCCTGTTTAAATGTGGTCTAGACATTTGGGCTCAGGCTCGAGCCAAGGTCCAAGGACTTTGCGAGGTGGGAGGGTCCTAGAGCTTAGACTGCAGCCCAAATCCCTCCACTGCAATTAAAGAACCCCTTAGCCTAAGCCCCGCCAGTTTGTGTCAGCTGGCGCGGGTCAGCCATAGCTGTTTGACTGCAGTGTAGATGTTCCCTGAGAGACTTGAGTTATTCCCAGAGCCAGATAAAGGCATAGGTATTGAAGACCAATGTTAGAACCCAAGCACCTTGAATCATGTGATCACTTGAGAAGAGTGTTTCTAGCCCTACTGGTTGCAGAAAATCTGTGCATGTCAGTGGGGGTTTTAATATCTAAGATCAACTTCTCTGTGGGGCCCCACTAATACTCTTCTTCTCCCTATCCCCCAAAACAGAGGACTGTGTGTGTCAGGAAGGGTACAGTGGACTCTGTCTTACCCATCTACTCAACATTTACACCCCAACTCCAGCCCCTCTGAGGAGCCATGAGGGAGGAAGGGAGGTTCATGTCATAATGTGCCAACAGCTCTGATTTGTCTAGTCCTTGTAATTCCTTTGGCCTACCATCCCTTTTCTCCTGTACATTTCTATTAGTGATGCTGTCAGAAATTAATATAAAGGAACTTTAGAATTTTGACCAATAATTTTTTCTATTACATTTTTCTTAAAAGTCTTTTACAATTTAATTTCTCTCTAATAATTTTTGTACTGAATTGGGTGTGGAATCACCTAAGTAGAATCAAGGCACTTAAAAAATCTAAACCGAACCGCTGCCAGAAATTCAAGCCATGAAAAGTATGTTTCTTCTTTGAGAAGTGTCCTTGTGGGTGCTCCACCTTAGGTGTTTAGGGCGCTGATGTGTGACTAGTCGGATATTTTTGGTAGCAGTGCCCTCCGGGAGGCTGTGCACACAGAGCAGACAGCTCATGCGGTGTCACTACTATGCATGCGCAGCCAACTGTCCCCCTCAGTTCCTTCTCTGCCGACAGCAGCATCGGTCGGAACCACAGTTGCTCTCCAGCTTTTTGCCAAAATTTTCAAAGTTTTCTTGTTATTATCATTAGTATAGTTTAGTAATAGTGTTCCTACTTAGTAGTAGTTTTCTAGTTACCTGTAATTATTGTTTAAAAAAAACCTTTTTTATTTTAGTTAAGGCCGTTTGCCTTAGCAAGTTTTTTCTTTCTGGGATGCCATGTTCCCCAGGATTCAAACACTGCCTGTCTTGCAGGCTCTCAATTCCCATCTCCGATGGGCATTCGCAGTGTGTCCGGTGCCACCCAGTGCTTCCACTGAAAGCAGCTAATGGTCCACATGTGCAAGGCAAAGGAGCTCCAGCTTAAATGCCTTTCCCTTGAAAACACAGTGAGGCCAGCTTCAGATCCGGAGCACTGTACCCTGCCTCGGTAGCCTTCTCCCCTTGCCATGTCCGAGAAGGAGGCTCCGGCGGGCTCTGGCACCAGACACTCTTCCTCAGAACAACCTAGGAAGAGATCTCATTCCTCAAGTAAGGGTGACTCCCTTCAGAAAAATGGGGGCAAGCACCCAAGATACCCCCTGCACTGACCTTGACCAGGGCACCGGACAGGGAGGTAACTGGACCATCAGGCACCAACAGTTCCCGAGGGTCCAAGGACCTCACCAAGATGGGTACCAAGGCCCCAGAGAAGCCTAAGTCTAAATCAGTGCCACTGGCAGCATCTGATCCCGTCTCAGTGCCCACAAAGGTGAAGGCAAAATCAGCGTCTGCTGAGGCACCGCTGACACCGAAGAAATCCAAGCCTCACTCAGCACGTTGGTGCCTATGCCACCTCCAGCACTGAAGAGGCACAAACATGTGGTATTGACAGCCTCCCATGTGGCACCGCAGATTGAGGCCGTAATACCCTCCATGCTGCCTCCCACGCCAGTGACCCAGCACCCAGCCCTTTACTACTAAAAAGGATCTCAGGGTAACTTCGGTGCCCACGACCCCATCTCAGTAACATACCTCTTATGGACATTTGCAGATCTGCTACATGGTCCTCTGCCCATATGTTCACCCATTATGCCCTTGATACTTACCTCTCCCAGGGTACTTGATTTGGGCACACTGTTCTGGGCACTATCCAAAATACTGACTAGCCGAAGCACCCACCTCTGATCACAGGTACTGCTCTTTAGTCGCCTAAGGTGGAGCACCCACAAGGACACTCCTCGAAGAAGAAGAAGAAGAGGAGAAGGTTACTCACCTTATGCAGTAATGGAGGTTTTTCGAGATGGTTGTCCCTTTGGGATCTCCACCACCTGCCCTTCCTACTCTCTGCTTCGGACAGGGTTATTTTTCTTCTGGTGCAGAGAAGGAACAGAGGGGACCGATGGCTGCACATGCATAATAGCAGCAACGCATGTGCCACCTGCTCTATGTGCGCAGCCCACTGGAGGGCACTGCTACCAAAAATCTTCTACTAGGCACGCAGCAGCACCCCAAACACCTAAGGCAGAGCACCCAGGGGGGCAACCATCTCAAAGAACTTCCATTACTGTACAAGGTGTACAACCCTCTCTTCCTTCTGGCCCCATTAAATGGCAGCTGGTTTTGTCACTTCCGTGGATTATTTTTGTGTTTCACTGCAACCTGTGGTGACTCTGTGTGATATGGTATGTCCCTCTGCTTTCTTTTGTAGATCTTGGCAAGCAATAACTTTTGACAGACAACCTGCATCCTTCATCAGAATAGTTGGAACTCACAACACAGCTAATGAGGTATGGAACGGTTTTTTTCTTGAAGGATATGTAGATTTCATTGCATTTCCATTGTAAACTATTAATAATTCCTAAAATGGACCTATGTTTATTGCTTTTCTAGCAGTCTTTTGAAGAAGAAAGTATTTTCCTCACTTTGCCATTATCTTTCTAGACTGTGAAGGTTTCTTCACAGCCAAATGTGAAAACCACTGTAGCTCTCTGAGAGATGATAGCTAGGTTGAAAAAAGCTAGGTATCTTTCCTTCTTCCATTGATGGCGTTTTTGATTCTTGACCTGGTAGTGTCTATATTATAGCTTAGGTCATCTTAATTACATCACAGCAAGGCATGGAATTTTTCACAGCTCTGAGGACAAGTCTATACTGGCACTTTAAAATGCTGTAATTTTCTGTTCAGGGTTTGAAAACACACATACACCTGAGTGTAGCTGTGCTCCCGCCACTGTTAAATACTCCCCTCACAGAGGTGGTTTACATAGAGCACTGGGAGAGCTCTCTCCCAACACCTGTGGCATGACCACACTTTCAGTTTAAAGTGCTGCCACTGAATTCAGATTATTTACGGTAGACACATGACATTGCGCACTAGCTAACCTGCAGTACATAACCATGTCATCTTTTTATTGTTGCCTTGCTACTCTCTCCCTTCCTGTAGTGTAAGACAGTCCTCACATATTGTCTCAAATCCATGGAGAGGAGGATCATCACTTTGTAGTGGTGGAGAGGCTTGCGTGTTCCAGTGACCCCCGAGAGCGACGCTGCCTAGAGTAATGTACTCCCTTAGGATCACCCATAGCAGAACTGTCAAAGGCAAGGTTCCAAACAAAGTGTGATCTAAGAAGTCCTCAGCGACAGAGCAGACGGAGGATAACTGCACAGTGGAGTTGTGTAATGTTACAGCTGTTGTGAAGGCTGCAACAGATAGAGGATCTCCAATTGTTGTGGTGTCCATGCCATTGGTTTCAAGCCCTCTGTCTGTCAAGGAAAGTGTGGTGACTGTTGTGCACCAGTCTCTCCACTTTTAAAAGAAGTCCCACAGAGGAATCTTTCAGTTTTTGCAAAAACAGCACCTGCTCAAGTCAAAAGTCTGGTGGCAATCAGCGAGTGGCTATAGGAACAGGACAGTGAGATCCGGAAGTTCCTAGTCACAGAGTGACACACAGGCGGTAGGTATGTGATTCAGTCGTCTTGCTCGAGGACTGAAGCAGTTTGAGCATCTTGGCAGCTGCACCCAGGACTGAGCAGTCCTCTTTGGGGCCCACTTTGCTCACCTCATATGGGGAGAGGGCTAGAAAAAGTTCCCTAAAATAGTCTTGCCTATTTTCCTCTTGGTTGGATAGCTGCATCCAGCAGGATCACCACCCCAGCAGTCAAAAATGTAAGAAACTTTTCAACCTTGGAACCTGGAACGTACGTACCCTCATGGACAACTCAGACAACGATTGATCAAAGCAACGTACAACTATCATTGCTCATGAATTGAATCGATTTAACATTGATATTGCTGCCTTGTCTAAAACTAGAAGAGCTGATGAAGGTGAGGGAGGAGAAAGGAGGATACACCTATTTCTGGAAGGGAAAATCTCTAGATGAACCTCGATTGTATGGAGTATGCTTTGCTATTAAGAACAAGCTCTTAAGGTGCCTCTCTGAGCTGCCAGTAGGCATCAATGAGCGGCTTACGACACTCCGATTGAGGCTCACCAAAAACCAACAGGTAACTATTGTGAGCGCCTGTGCAACAACAATGGATGCCAATGAGGATGTAAAGGAAGATTTCTACTCTCAGAGTCCATTTTATTGGAGACCCCTAAAGAAGATAATATAATGCTTCTGGGGGATTTCAAGGCACTCGTTGGATGAGACTCAAACCTGGGGAAAGGAACAATCAGGAAAGGAGTTGGCAAAAGTAACTCAAATGGAATCTTGCTCCTGACCAAGTGTGCTGACCATGAACTTATCATCACAAACACTCTTTTTTGACAAAAAGACAAGTTCAAAACATCTTGGAGATGCCCCCGTTCAAAGCACTGGCATCTTCTCAACTATGTCACAGTTTGTGCTTGAGATCATAGTGATGCACTTCTCACAAGAGCAATGACAAGTGCTCATGACTGCTGGGTTGATCGCTTCATTCAATCCACAATGAAAATTAGGATTACCCCCATACAGAGGCTGAAAAAGAAACAGGTTAGGCGCAAGATGAAGGTTCAAGATCTGAAGGACCCCATTCAGCGTGACCACTTCCAAGCAGTCTTAGAGGAAGAGCTTCGGTCAGAGTTTCTGGAAGAAATTGAGGAACGTTGGAGCCAGCTGAAAGCAGTAATCATCAATACCTGTGAGGAAACCATAGACTACCACACCAGAAAGCATTAGGACTGGTTGATGTGAATGATGCTGAAATCAAGCAACTCATCAATGACAAGAGAATGGCATTTCGTGCTTGGCAGAATGATATAAATTGCAAGACAGAGAAGCCTATGCTAAGGCAAAGGTAGAAGGCCAATGTAAAACCAGAGAACTCAAGAACAAATGGTGGACCGAGGGAGTTCAAAACCTCCAACATTTCATGACACCCATAATACATGAGGTTTCTTTAGTGCCAATAAGGCTGTTTATGCACCAGACTGTCATTGCACGAACCCCCTTCACTCTAAGGATGGAACCACACTTCTGAAAGACAGTGATGGAAAGAACATTTTGAAGAGCTTCATTTGCCTCTGGTTTCTATAGTGTTTGAATCATAGAATCATAGACTCCCAGGGCTAGAAGAGACCTCAGGAGGTCGAGTCAAGCTCCCTACCCAAAGCAGGACCAACCCCAACTAAATTGTCCCAGCCAGGGCTTTCTCAAGTCGGGACTTAAAAACCTCTTGTGATGGAGATTCCACCACCTCCCTAGGCAACCCATTCCAGTGCTTCACCGCCCGCCTAGTGAAATAATTTTTCCGAATATCCAACCTAGACCTCCCCCACTATAACTTGAGACCATTGCTCCTTGTTCTGCCATCTATCACTACTGAGAACAGCCTCTCTCCATTCTCTTTGGAACCTCCCTTCAAGAAATTGAAGGCTGATAACAAATCCCCCCTCACTCTTCTCTTCTGCAGACTAAACAAACCCAAATCCCTCAGCCTCTCCTCGTAGGTTATGTGCTCCAGGCCCCTAATCATTTTGGTAGTCCTCCACTGGAGCCTCTCCAAGGCATCCACATCCTTTCTGTAGTGGGGGGCCCAGTACTGGATGCAATATTCCAGATATGGCCTCACCAGAGCCGAGTAAAGGGGAATAATTACGTCTCTAGATCTTCTGGAAATGCTTCTCCTAATGCACCCTAATATGCTATTAGCTTTTTGGGGTACAAGGGCACACTGTTGACTCATATCCATCTTCTCATCCACTGTAATCACCAGGTCCTTTTCTGCGAAACTGCTACTTAGCCAGTCAGTCCCCAGCCTGTAACAATGCTTGGGATTTTTCCATCCCAAGTGCAGGACTCTGCACTTGTCCTTGTTGAACCTCATCAGATTTCTTTTAGCCCAATCCCCCAATTTGTCTTGGTCACTCTGGACCCAATCCATACCTCCCAACATATCTATCTCTTCCCCAAACTTAGTGTCATCCGCAAACTAGCTGAGGGTGCAATCTATCCCCTCATCCAGGTCATTAATAAAGATGTTGAACAAAACCGGCCTTAGAACCAATCCTTGGGGTTGAAATCGACCGCCAGCCTGACATCGAGCCATTGATTACTACCCGTTGGGCCCAACAATCTAGCCAGCTTTCTAGATCCAGCTTCCTTGTTAGCCAATTTGACCCTTGTTTTATTTTTTGTAAAGCACTGTACAATAGGATCAACAGTCTTATTGTGTACTACACCATGTCCTCAGTGATAATTGAGTTTGTAGTGTTTTTTGGTTATCTCTCAAGCTTTTTATCGTAAATTTCTCTGCATTTACTGAAATGTAATAAATTGTCCTGACAGCTCCTCTACTCCTACTCTATCAATCTCTGAACCTGGTGTACTTTTTGTCTGCCCCCAATACAGTTCTACATCATCTGTTAATGTCATTATCTGCTGCTTCTTCTAAGTCACAAATACGTACAGTATAGTGTATAAAATCATTCCTCTAACCCAATAGTTTCATCCATCTACCTTGCACTGTCTCCATTTGGATATACCTTAATATTTGGCACTTAATATTAATTTACACTGCAGCTCTTTGACACTGCTCTGACAGTGTAAAATAGCCCTAACGTAGGAATAAATTATATTTATATCAAGTTTTGTGCCACAAATACAATTTATATCCATTTTAGGGCCATTTTGGGCTTCTGACAAATATAATTGGGTCTTACTGTAAATGAGAATCAGGTCCTTTACTTTTTGTTTATTTTAACCTCTTAGTTCATAAAAGCCATTATGATGTTTTATATAGGGTTATAAATCATGAAAGAAAATGTTAAACTCAGGCTATGTCTAAACTACATTCCTCTTCCGAAAGAGGAATGTAAAGGAGGCCGATCAAAAATTCAAATGAAGCATGGATTTGCAAAACTCGCACTTCATTTGCATAGTCGCTTGCGAGCGCTTTTTCGAAAAAGGGTTTTTTGAAAAAGAAACCACAGTCTAGACGGGGTTATTTAAAAAAAAAACCAACCTTTTTTTGAAATAACCCGTACTCCTGAAAAAATGAAGAGTACGGGTTCTTTGGAAAAGGGTTTCTTTTTTTGAAAGAACCCTGTCTGGACTGTGGTTTCTTTTTCAAAAAACCCTTTTTCGAAAAAGCACTCACACGCGATTATGCAAATGAAGCGCAAAATTTGTAAATCCGTGCTTCATTTGAATTTTCGATCGGCCTCATTTATATTCCTCTTTCGGAAGAGGAATCTAGTTTAGATGTGCCCTCACATTCTTCTCTCACAACTTTTCTTCCTAATTTATCTTTTTCATGCTGCACTGTATCAGAAACTTTTCTTCTAGAGCAAGAAAATTATTTGTCCTGCTTGCCTTTCCTCCATCATCTATTTCATTTCTTCAAAACAATACAAAATTTGTTTGGCATGATCTTTCTGTGAATGCATAAACGCTTCATTAATTCACACCATTTCAGGTGTTGTCTGATTAACATTTCCACTATTCTTCCTCATTTTGAAGGTTAATATTGTTAATCAATAGTTCCTAAATTTTCCCAGGTTGTTAGTAGGGCTGGTTCTGAGGTTTTCAATAACATGTTGTTGCACACGACATTGACAGAACTATCAGTCATGCTCCATGAAAATATTTAAAAATGGAAACATGATTATACTTGATGGCATTGAAGTAGATATGCAAGACCAATGCACATCAGCTCTTGGGACTGGGACATGGAACTTGCTTGCCAGGACAGACCTATGCAAGTGTCTTAGTTCTGTGCAGTACAAAGCATAAGCCTGCCATTTGTTGTCATTTTTTTCTTCAGTCTTGGAAGGGACTGGGCATGGTTAGTTTGCATAGAGTTAGTCTGTGGGGGCAAAGCTAGTGATCAGCAAACTGGGTTTATGGAAACTCACAGGAGGGTGAGTTTCACTTTTGGCAGTGTTATCAATCATAATACGCAGTTTGATTATATTGTCCAGCGTGAGTAAGGACTGCATCGGCGCCAACTCATCTTTGTTTTTTATATTGAGGCCATGCTGGAAGTGGTGACACTACCCTCTTTCCATTCAGTGTCTGCTACCAGGCACCGAAATTCTCTGGCTAATCACCCTCTTTGACGCAATGCCCGAAGCGCAGCCTCTGTGATTTGTGTCATGAAAGATTACTGCCATGGCTTGCACAAAGTTTTCAAACTGACTCAAGAATGGGCTATATTTTTCCATGAGTAAGGAAGCCCAGCCAGAACCTCCTCATTCACCAAGGTGATGATAAATCATACCTGGGCTTAGTCACTACACTGGTTAGAGTGCCTGGGAGTTAAGCTGAAACAAAAGACAGGGATATGCAACACTTTAAAGACTAACAAGATGGTTTATTAGGTGATGAGCTTTCGTGGGCCGGACCCACTTCCTCAGATCAAATTCTGGAAGAGAATTGGCATGACCATATATACCAAAGGAATATCTGTTCTAAATCTGATTTGTCAGTTTTATAATGTGTTCCCTTTTTTTCGTTGTATTCCTTGAAATACAAGGAGGGAGGGAACACAACAGGTAATCATCATGTGATCCCTCTCCTGTCATCCATTTCCAGACAGATAGAGGCTAGGAATACCATTCCTATCTATCCTGGCTAATTGCCATGAATGGACCTAACCTCCATGAATTTACCTAGCTCTTTTTTGAACCCTGTTAAAGTCCTAGTCTTCACAACATCCTCTGGCAAGGAGTTCCACAGGTTGACTGTGTGCTGAGTGAAGAAAAACTTCTTTTTGTTTGTTTTAAACCTGCTACCTATTAATTTCATTTGGTGACCCCCTAGTTCTTATATTGTGGGAATAAGTAAATAACTTTTCCTTATTCACTTTTTCCACACCAGTCATGATTTTATAGACCTCTATCATGTCCCCTTTAGTCTCCTCTTTTCTAAGCTGAAGAATCCAAGTCTTTTCAATCTCTCATTCCAAACTCCTAATAATTCTTGTGGCCCTTTTCTGAACCTTCTCCAATGCCAATATGTCTTTTTTTGAAATGAGGCATCCATATCTGTATGCAGTATTCAAGATGTGGCCATACCATAGTATTCTCTATCCTTTTTTAAATGATTCCTAACATTCTGTTTGCTTTTTTGACTGCCACTGCACACTGAGTGGATGTTTTTAGAGAACTATCCACGACTCCAAGATCTCTCTCTTGAGTAGTTGTAGATAAATTAGTGCCCATCATATTGTGTGTATAGTTGTGGTTATTTTTTCAATGTGCATTATTTTACATTTATCAACATTAAATTTCATTTGCCATTTTGTTTCCCAATCACTTAGTTTGGTGAGATCTTTTTGAAAAGGGAAAAGAGTAAAAGGTGTGCTGCTGGAGAGCTGAGGGCTGCAAGGAGGATGCTGTGCAAGAGTTGGAGAGATCACTCAGGACTGTTTGTTGCCACTCTGGCGATATGTTGGATGCCCAATCAGATTCAAAGAATCACGGTTGCTGCTAAACCTAAGCAGAACTGGACTGTACCCTACTTCAGAGCATAATTCACCCTTCTTCCCATTACAGACATCTTTTACTTCAGTTCTGTGGTAAATCCACTCCTGTACAACATCTCTTCTTAGCAGTTCCGAACCGTATTTCTGCAAGTCCTCCAGTGTCATCTGACATGCCAACCAGCAGAAGCTTCTGAGAGCCAATTATAATTCTCGAACTATTGAACTTTATTTCATCTAAATGCAGCTCTTCTAAAAAGAGCCCTGTTTTCTTACGTACTTTTCAGAGTGAGACCAAACCTGACTGCAGTCCGCAAACACTGAATCTTGAAACACTGAAGACCAGCTTTGCAATGATGCTACTGGAGACTAATTTAGAGGCTAGTCCAGCATACAGATGGCCTTCATGAATACGAATGTGACTCTGTATAAAGCAAAGTTAGATGACTAGCAATAAACATAACATGGAAATGAAAATCACAGAGGATCTAGAAACTGAACAATCAACGATATCTTCTTTAAGTGTGTTTCTGATAGACTTGTTTCCAATTAGAAAAATGGAGCATGAGATTTGTGTGAAATGTGGGGGTTGTTTTTTTTGAAGTGCACTCTGATGGGGTGGACTAAGCCCCGAATCTCCCTATAGGAAGCTGGAGGCCTTGTCACATCCCACCCCAGTGAGAGGAGCAGAAGAGAAGTCCTCCAGGCAGGATAGAGTGGCTGCCTCCACGGTGGCCAATCAGGGCCCAGCAGATCAGTATAAAAGAAGCTGCTGGGCAAGGGCCTGCGAGTTCCTCATAGGAGCTGGACCCAGACAGACCTATGTACTAACTGTGAGAACAGCAGCACTGTGGATTGCTTGGAGTGCAAGCTGAACTTTAGGCCTGGCTGAGGCCCAGGTCCAGTGGCCGAAGACTGGCCACGAGCTGACTACAAGAGTTGATAGCACCCTGGACAGGGTCTATTGTAAACCCAGCCGCAGAACCCTGAGAAGACCAGACGGAGCAGCATCCTGGGGAAGTGGCCCAGGGAACAAGGAAGGAGCAGACAATGGAGACTTGTAACAGGCACCTGCTACTTATAGGGGGTCCCTGGGCTGGGACCCAGAGGAATGGGCGGGCCTGGATCTCTCCCAACCCCTTAGCAGCCACAGCAAGGGGGCGAGAAGAAGCCTGGTTCCAGACCATATATGAACATTTCCTCTGCCACAGACGGCCAGGCAGGGAGCTTACCATTACCTCAGCCACAGAAGGGCACTCACAAGCGGGCAGATCCTGTTACATGCACACTAGAAATTCAATATGGCAACTGAATTTATTAGTTGCTGATGAAAAGGGGGTAAAAACAAGGAAAAGAAGAGAGGGAGGAGGGCAGTTCTTGGACCAAACTGTTCTTTTGTGCCTTGGAAAAAAAGGGGACATCGAACAAATAATGCCAGGACAGTTTAGCCAATGCGCTGATGATAAAAGAACCATTTTGAAGAGCAAAATAGTAATTAATATGCCTGCCTTGGGCACTGTGCTAGAATTCCCCCTCTTCTTGGGCCTATTGCATAGTGGAGTATTGCAGCAGCTGATACAGAGTTCATTTTCCCCAGGGAACAGAATGACTGGAATCCAGCAGAAGCTATGAGACAGGCTGCTGAGGATGTATGTGATTTGTGATAGACTGGATTCCTGTGACTGTGAAGGTTTTTTTACTCTTTGGATGTTTTGACATTTTTTTACATTACCTATTCAGCATGATCATGATTTCCATCAGTATTGTATGTTTCCTCTGGGAAAGTCTGTCTACTTCTGGCTCTCAACTTCTGAAAACACTGAGGCAATTAATGCATTACATTTTTAGCAGCACTTACTACTTCTGTCAAATTCCACTAATGCTGTCTTTTGGAGGCCCCAGTGCCTTCTTCAATAACCTTTGGTTCCATATGCACTTAGAACTGTTCTTCCATTCATTTATTTTAACTTCTCATTAAATTTTTTTTTTTATTCTCTACCCTCCTTTTTCCCCTCCTCTGATTTCACTCTGTAATCCTCCTGTGAACTTGATGTTGTATATTTCACCTATTTTAGTCTGGATTATACTAGGGGTGTAATTTTGTAGTTGATTAAATGATTAACCAATAAACAGATGCTTATTGATTAATGCTATTGGCTACATGCATTTCCCCCCCCCCCCTTTGTGCCAGTAAATATTTTAGCCAGGCTGGCCAGCAGCCTGGCTCAGTCCCATCTCATGCCGGGTCCCAGGAGCTACCCCCACTGCAGCTCTGTATAAAATGTCATTTAGGCAGGCAGCCCAGCTCTGTCCTAGCTTGCACTGGGTCCAGGGAGCTACCCCCGCTGCAGGTCTGCAAGAGTGGGGGTAGCTCCTGGGACCCGGCACAAGTCAGGACTGAGCAGAGCTGCCTGCCCACCCAGCTCCTAAATGACTTTCAGTGCAGAGCCATGGAGGGAGTAGCTCCCAGACCCGGTGCAAACTGGGACTAAGTGCTTGCAGTGCTAACCCTTATCGTTTAATCGTGTAGTCAACAAAATTTTTGGCACCTACACAATTAACATATTACATGCTTTTTAACATCCCCATTTTATACAATCGTGTTCATTCACATTGGCATTTTTTTCTCTCCTTACTGTGCTTATCACAAGATGGCAGGCATCCATTAATATATTTTTGAAAACTTCCCATTTCTCAGTTGTTCTTTCTTTTTTTTCCTTTGATGCCATTTGACTTCACCCAATCTTTTTTCCTCTTCCAAAATGTGTTCTGTTTTTATCGTGTCCTTTTATTCCTCATAAGTCAGTGACTGCTCTTCTTAAAGGGAAGTGTTCTTTTTCTTTTGACGTCTGATAGCCAAACTTCCATTGACTTCACAGAGAGAAGAACTGGGTCTCTACTTCCTTCTTTTACAAAATATGTACACTTAAGCTGTTATCACAGGATCTATAAATGTGTTACTCACTTTGTTCCTTCTGTTCAATGTGTCGCAGTTTGTTTAGATTATTGATATGTAGCCGTAGCTCATTGTTACTGCTTTGTTCTTTTCACAAATGTGTGTTTGATTTGTTACATGACTTCCTCATCCTTTTCAGATCAGATGCTCTTTGGCAAATTCTTACCAGTCACTTCCTGCCTTTATCATATTTATATTCAAACCATAATTTATTCTGCTCCTTTCCTTTTATTCCTTCAGGATTTCTTAGCTCAGATACATAGGAAATTAATCTGGGAACATGCTTTGAAATTAATATGGGCACATGCTGCTTGTGTATGATTCTTTTTTCAAACAACCAGATTTATTGGGCCATAAAAAGTAGACTTCTTGATTGAAACAGTGTAATTGTAAACAAAATGGGCTGCTGACAGCCTGTTCTCAATGAGGAGTCCACAACTCTAGCATGTACTTCGCTGCTTGCTTTGTCAGAGCTTGTATTTTATGGCTTTTAGAGCATAATCTCTGTGTTTTCCAGGCATTTCTCAGGGTGGCAGTGGAAGGTTGAGTGTTTTTTGCCGTTGGTAGTTGGGAGAGTCCCTTGACATTGAGCCATTTTGTAAATGTTTTTAATTCTTATAAACTCTTCTGTCCATTTGTTTCTTTACCATTTGAAGACCACAGATTTCAAATGAAATGTTGATTGTTTTTTCATATTTCAGTATAAAAAGTTTTCATCAGCTCTTTTTCCTTGTCTATCCTTCTATTTTTTTTAAATAAGAAAAAAGAATATTTGTTCTCCTCAAGCCTTTTGTCATTGGTTTATTGTGACTAACAACTTTGGATAATATCCTTAATAGACCAGTATCATTTGTGTCTCGTTTTCCCCCTTCAGTTTTAGTAGTCATAGAAAGGTGTTTCAAAATCTTCCAGCTGGGAGAGGATTCTTGTCTTCAGATTAATGTAGAGAGGTTTGGTTCTCCCTATTTGGATGCCAGAGCTTCACTAAATCTCCAAGGAAAGCACAAGAAATCCTCAGATTAGAGGATAATACTGAACTCTTGGTTCCTGCTTTTATAAAGAAGCACCATGCCTCATTGTTTGTTTTACTTCAGCTATAATAGATATAAATGAAATACTGAGTGGAATTGATGCATCCAGGACTGTTCTTCTGAATCCTTTCTCCCCTTCAGCAGCACAGCTCTATATGTGGTAAATTGAAACAATGATAAAACACCTCTTAAGTCCACAGTTGTGTCAGTGTGGCAGCTACTGGGGTGAACATTACAGCCTGGTAGGAAAAAGAAATGGTAGCAATTAAAGGTATAATTTAGGAGCCAAGATTGTTTTGATTTTATAGACTGATATCAGCTAATGGTTAATAATAGCTAGTCTATAAAAAGATGTACATATAGAAAATAAAATCTTAGATGAGAAACACTATCTACATAATTTCCAGACTTGTGCCCTACCCATTTTGACCAACTCCTTTGCTAGGAAAGCAGTATATGATAAAGATGCATTGATCATCTGTAGTCCATTTCCTTCAATCCTGATGCTTACAATGGAAGCAGGAAAAATGACAGTGGCTGTTACCTTCAAAACCTGGCAAGTAATGACAGTCTTTGAGGAATCTATTTAATGAAACATTAGCACAGCAATTGCAAATGCAGAGATTAGTTAATATTACATATACATATATAATCTCACACCTAGAGCTGGAGAGAAAATAACAGAGCAGACAACAAAAATTACAAGAATTCTGGCACCAAGCAGGACACAAGAAATTATAATAAGAGAGCTACAAAGAACATGACTGTGAATAAAGCTCTGTTGATTTCATACATGCAGTTGGGTTCTAAATTAGCTAGCAACTCTCAGGAAAAAGATCTAGGGGTTCAGTGAAGATGTCTGCTCAATGTGCAGTCACAGTGAAAAAGACTAATAGGATTCTAGGTTGTTTTGAAGAGAGGATAGC
Source organism: Pelochelys cantorii (assembly GCA_032595735.1). Lineage (NCBI taxonomy): Eukaryota > Metazoa > Chordata > Testudines > Trionychidae > Pelochelys > Pelochelys cantorii. The sequence continues at coordinate 144,071,134 of CM064328.1, read as the reverse complement.
AAATAATATATAATATTATAATGGCCTTGTATAAAGCAACGATATGTTCACACTTTGTATGCTTTGTTTTGTTTCGTCATCTGACCTCAGAAAGGATACTGCTGAACTTAATAGGCCTGGCAAAAGACGGCTAAGATTTGAAGAGGTTTCAATGGGTCTATGTGGATATGAGATGAGATTTAAAAGTTTTTGACTATTTAGGAGGAGAATAAGATAAAACATAATAGAAGCATACAAAATAATGAACGGCTTAGTAAAAACTGATCAGGCATCTCTCTTCAGCCAGTGCCATGACAGAAGAACAAGAGGACACTCAATGAAATTGATTGGCTGCAAATTTAAAATTAATGGAAGGAAAGATTTCTTTACGCAGTTGGTGGTAAATCTGTGCAAATCACTGCCCTGGGAAAATCATTCAGGCAAACAGTTTAATATCATTTAGAAGGACCCACTGAATAGCTACATGAACAGGTGTTCTCTCAGCAGCTTTACTAATTTAGGAAATTAGGTGAAAAATGTTTAAAGGGAAATCCTCCTGTTTCAGGACTTAAGCTTCAGGGTCTGGAAGGCCCTACATGCTGGTTTCACAGTGACCCAGATGAATCTTGAAACATTGACTATTAACTGCTGCTTGAAACAGGATACTGAATTTGATGAAGCAGAAGTCTCTTTGGACCTGGCAAATCCTATTTTTGTGTCCTGCAAAATACTGCATCTGCAGAGGTGTTATTGAATACAATAGAGATAACATCATCTGCATTAATTCAACTTTAATTCAAAGATAACATGGACTTTTAGCCTTTTTGGAACTTAATTAAGTCACTTTCATTCTCATTTGATAGTTTTTAATTATAGATATGGTGCTTTGCAAGCTAAAGGATTTTTCCAAATCAACAAAATGTCCCCACGTGCCTCAGAACTCTCTCTCTGATTTCAGGCTCATCACCTCACACTAAAGACTACCTCTCCCTATGTGGCTGTTGCTCACATTTGTTTCAACCATAGCAGTTGTGGGTCCTGAACACAGACTGTTAACCTTATGATGAAACATTCCAGCTTGGATCAGCCCTTTGGCACTGACACTGTGTGCTTCATTTACGTTGTTTTTCAGTTCTCTTCATGCTTTTGCTAATGTTTAATTGTTTTGCTTTATCTCTTCATTTTTTCTAGGTGTTTCACTGTGTGCATTTTGAGTGTCCAGCACAAAACAATGCTCCCAAGGAAGAGGGTAACAAGGAAGTGGCAACAACAGAACTGGGCACTGGCACACAACAGCTTGTTTCTCGCCCAGTTCGAGCCTCAAGCACCAGTTCTCTGCACTCCCTCACTGGATCCACCTCACGTACACATGCTCACCAACCATGAAGGAGAGTGGAAAGGAGCTTTTGCCGTCTCCATGATGCTATATAAAAATATTCACAACCTTCTTCTCCAGGCACCTTTTTTCATGTTCTCTCTGTGAACAAAGGGGACCATGCCTGGCAGCAGGAAATGCTGAAATGGAAAAGGCTTTCCAAGGACACAAAGGGGCTGCTGCACTCTCTTCAATTTGCTCAAATCAGGCTGGTCTCTGGGGGGGAGCGAGGGAGGGAGAGGGAGAGGAAAATAGGTCTTCAATCTATATCAACTCCTCCATTAACACCCTACCTCTCTAATCTAACCAAGGAAAGGAGAATGGAAGGAAATAAAAGGCAGAGCCATGTATGAATACAAAAATGGCAACTAAACAGTGACTAGAAGGAATATAAATTCAGCATTTGTTATCTGAAGGCACCTATTAGGAAATAGAATGTTTATCTTTATGTCATCAATATGGAAAATAGATTTTTTTTTATTTTTTTTAAATTATTCTTAATCCATATTATTTTGTACATGATAAGATGTTTTCTAAATCATTTTGGCTGGGTCTCCAACTTCTCCCTTATTTTTGGCTGTAGCACATGCAGTGCAATAGATTATGAAATTAACAAGCATGTATTTCACCTGATATGACAAAGAAAAAACCCTCATGATAAAAACTAATCAATTCATGAATGTTGTCTTTAATTTTGACTTTTCTTGAATTCTTGAGTTATGAAACTGTCATTTCTTATCTATGATCCAACTGGAAAATTCCCTGTCAAGCTTCCAACCTGACAGACATAACTATCTGCTTAATTTGAAGATGACCTTTCAAGTTTTACTTAAACTTCTACAAAAATTATTGTAATTTGTCAAATTTTTTTGTTGTTGTTTAGAAAAGCAGAATTACAACCAAGCACTGACATGCTGCTGTTCAGACTCAGCAATACAAAAATGAGAATTTGCAGTCACATTTTTTTAAACAAAATAATAGACAACAGTGTTCAAGTAGTGATTTTAAAAGCCACTTATAAGCTTCTCTCATAATCTTTATGGGAAAGATTTAGTTTGACTATTGTAGTTTGATCTGACTCTTTATTGGTTCTTGCTTTAGTAATTTACATCTCAGTGTTTGCTGCCCTTTTGTAACTTGATCAGATTACCTGTTTCTTTTTCTTATCTTGAGCATTTTCACATTGTGATCATGCTGGATTCTGTCCATGTCACTTAGCAAAAGCTCCCCATCTCGCTGTGCTTGGCAGTATGGGAAGAAGAGGTTCTGCTTTTAAAAACAATATTGATGCAATTGGCAAAAATAACTAGGAAATGTTGATATTTCTTATGAAGTATATGACCTTTGGAGTATCTACTATCCAAGTTTATTGACATGGATTTTTTTTTCTGTTGGCTTAATGTACCTTTGCCAAAAAAAAACAAGATGACAAATCAAGGTTAGTCAAGTTAAATATGAATTTCTTTTGCTTGAACATAATGATGTAATGAGTTATATATCAATCTATCACACTGCTTAACCTGAAAGATTTTCATTCTGAATACCAGACGGGCTAAAAGCATGAAGAAACAAGTATCATGGTGGCTACAAAACAACAGACCTGACAGAGAAGAAAATAATACTTCCTCTTTTTGAAATATTTTCTGTAAAGTTGAATAACTTGGACAATTTTACCTTTTTCCCCCCTTATCACCAGACCCAACTTCAGTCTTTCTTATATTAGCCCTGAATTCTCTCCCCAAGCCCTTTGCTCTCATTTCCTGAAACAATACAGTGCTCCTTGGAGATGCCTGGACATTACATGGTACATTTTATTCGGTATCATGTCTACCCCATAGTGTTTAGCAGAAGTGCTTTGCATGTGAAATTTTGCTGCTGATTAGCAGGTTCATTTGGCAACTCTTAATATAGTGAAATTCGGACTAAATATTGGATACAGAGCTCTTTGATTAACTTCATGTACAAATGTAGAAAATTTTTAGACTAAACTTTTCTTTAAAAAAGTACAAACAAATACCCCAGGACAATTGTAATCTTTCCTTGACCTATTGAATTGCATGGAGCCTGCCTTGTCTTTCTTAGGTTCATCCTTCAGTGTCAGAGCTGATGACATTGGCAGGAGACTACAAATAAGTTAACAACTAATTTCACCATTCTCAGACTGTGTATAAACAAATTACATTGTTTTCTGGATTTGTTAGCTCCAATTGCCACCATTGTAAGGAGTGCTGTAATATAAGAATGAAACAGACTTGTACCAATTGTCCTGGGTATAGACTCTCACAGGCAAAGTGTATGGCTTTGAATATATACTTCCCAGATGAGGACAATTATACTGTAGAATATAGCTAAGCCAAAAAAAGATTCTTTAGAAGCCATTAGTACACATCCCTCATTCTATCATTCTCTCTGAACTTGCCCTCTGAGGCCTCATAGATCAAAAATATCGATATATTCTAGATTTCTTATTATCTCTACCAGCCATCCAAGGCCTCTGTTCATCCAGTTCTAGGACATGAAGAATTTGAAAATTAATCTGTAGCAGAGAACATGTGAGAGAGATTCTCAAAGCACAGAGCAACAGGACCTCCTCTAGAACTTTTAATATCCAAGGGTACGTCTACGCTACAGAAGAAGTTTGAAGCTGCCACTGCCCATCTTCCAGGGTTCAAATTAGTGGTCTAGTTAAGACAGCTAATTCGAAGAGAGAGGAGCACTGTGGTCAATTCCACTAACCCTGCTTTCATGAGGGGTAAAGGAAGTTGAAGGAAAAGTGTCCTCCCTTAGACTTCCTGCAATGTAGACAGCTCCAAAAGCCGAGTTAAGCTACTTCGACTTAGCTACACAATTAATGTAGCTGAAGTTGCGTATCTTAATTTGACTTTGTTCTGTAGTCTAGACATCCCCCAAGAAAATTATTTGTCATCCAAAGCTCAGGTAAATCATCTTATCCTTCCTTACAAACAAATAGGAATTTTTTAACATTATGATTCCCAGTCACATCATGCCTTTTCCACACACCCGTTAGTCCCCTATAACAATTATTTGTGCTTTGAATCCGTCTCTGAAGTGAGTCATTATATCTGTGTCAGCACAGAATTTTCAAATCTATACAAGCCAAAATAAACCCACCATTTTCCATTTCATGGTTTGAGTATTTTAGTCTTGTATAAGAAGGATAATGTTAATGGTTTGGGAGTAATATGTTGTTGAGCATCTCGTTTATGCTGGTCTTTAAAAACCCATAAAATCTATTTATTACCTGGTATGCTCTTTTGCCATGAACATTCCCCTTCTCATATAATGTGCCAAGTGATAAGGCAGGAAGAGAATTGCACACAGAATTAATTTATATTTTGGTATAAACGTCCTTAGCTTTTTCCAATTTTTATAGGATTTTCTTTGTTGTGGGATTGCTCCTTAATTGAATTCTGATATTTATGTATGGTTTTTGTCAACCCTGCTAAGAGTTTTTAGCTTGTTTCCTGATGGGAAGAACTAAAAGCATAGTTGAGTTGTTAAGATGTACCACGAAAATTGAGATCCTTCGGGATGATGGGAGATATATCTATATCGATATAGTTATTCTGTACTATTTACCAGATATGTATATTTTATCTGTGACAGAGAGAATAAGAATGGCCAGATGTTCTCTTGTCTCTTGTCAGACTGTGAAGAGTTTTCTTGTTAGATCTCGATGCTAATAGCATTTGTTTATATTCTCATTATAGAAACATTATTTCTAGTTAGCACTTAAATGGACACTGACATTAAAACGATAAACTCCACCCTCTGATTTTCCCTATTCTTTTTCATTTCCTCCATTTTCTCTCAATGCTAGCATCAGTTTAGACTAGCATTAAGTTCATGTAGTGCTCAGCAGAGTTACCTTTAGAGTTTCCTTTTAATTGTCTGTTTCTTCCAAATACATTAAAAACACTTTTATTCCCAGAAATGTCTGGCACCAAACCATATTTTCAGCATGAATAGGCTGTATTTGTAAAACTGATTTCTCTGGGAAAATGAGTTTTTGAATTGAGTAAAAATTGCTCAGTTCTGTTTTCCAAACCGTTGTCAAACAACCCTTACAAGAAGTTACTGAAAGATCAGTTTAGACTTTAATTTAAAAAACAAGAAAAATATAATTTTGACTTTCTCTAGCAAAGGAAACTAGTGAAATAAGTTTTTTTATTTTTCCACAGAGGGGTATTTGGTAATGCTGAGGCACAGTTTCCCATTTCATGAGACTTCAATTAAGAAGTTCCTTTTGACAATGAAGCAAAGTGGTATTAAGCAAGAAAATTATTTTTTTTTTCTTCCAGGAATTCGTAGTGTGTATTTTTAATTTTTGTTATCTTCTGCAAAAGTAACATGTTCAGTTTGCATTATAACACAACAAGTGAATCTGTTTGATGCGAGAGGGTTAGCACAGAGGTGAAATTACCCTTTCTCATGTAGAGAGAACTTAATGCTTCAGTGCAGTTTGCTTCCTCTGGAGCTCCATTTATTTCTCTTTTTTCAGCAATCGATTCTGCATGTTTGTCCTGATCACAATTCCCACCAGAGTTCATTGCTTATTAGTGGTGTGGAAAATTAAAATGCAGTTAATATATCTTCACCTTAATGTATTTTTCTTACTACATTAAATTAAAGAATTTTTTTGTCTGGTATCTGCCTTTTGAGTGGATGGTAGTTTCTCCTCACAGAGGAAGAAGGTGAAAGATCATGATTAAGGCCCTACCTGCATTTTGGGATGGTTATCCAGTAATTGCAGTTGAGTTGTGCGCAAGACATGGAAAACTGCGGAAAAGTGATAATGGAACTCGATTGTTTATGGTGATTTGGAAAACCTGCTCCTTCTATTAGCCATGCATGGGATTGACAGCAGAAGCTCTCACTGTCAGCCACCAGGCTGATGGATGGGGCTCTCATTGTCCACCGACTAATGGAGGGGACTCCCACTGTCAGCTGTGCAGGGCAGGGCTCCTGCTTTCAGGTGCCTGTCTGAGGGCTGGGTTCCTCCTGTCAGCTTCTGGACTGACAAAATTGTGGAGGAACTCTAATGTTGCAGAATCCACAGTTTCTGCAGTATCACAAGTTAAATAGGCCCTTAATCATGATGTTGGTTATTCAATACTGTAGGTTAAAAAAAATCATATTTTCAGGATTTCTTCAATTGATAGCATGCAGAGTCACAATGAATGCAGAGACTAGAAGGTACAGTTACTAGAATTTATTATTGGATAGTTAGACAGAGAACTAGTCCTGTTTGGCCCGCATGAATGCTATGCCTTGCCTACCAAAGAATTAAAATATGGAATTAGAGTAGACTGACTGTTTTTTTAACTTTCCTAGCAAATGGGAATTTTGTAATTGTTTTCAATTTAAGGAAGTATTGTTGTCAAGTTTTTCAGGGTCCTCAGATATGATTGGGGTGTGTTTGGAATAAATGTAGTAGTGATGGTTGTAGCTATTGGGGAAACATCATAGCTGATAGGAACAACAACCCTGTGTGAGCATAAAGTCAAATTAGCAGCCATAGTGCAAAGACATATTTTAGAAACATTAATATATGGGTCTCAGAGTCTCTGGCCTGGTTACCCACTGCCTCCAAATTATGTGTTTGTTAGTGATTTATCTAAGCTACAATCTTGATCTTGTATCTCAAGTTAATTAATTGCCTGCACATTTTAAACTAACTAACACAACTGTAAATTGCTCTGCTAGTATAGCCTTAGCGGTCCAAGGATATTAGAGAAACAATATGGGGGTGGTAATTTCTTTTACAGAACCAATTTCTGTTGGTGAGAAACAAGTTTTAGAGCTGCATAGAGTTCTACCAGAAGAAGAGCTCTGTATAGTCAAAAGCTTATGTCTTTTACCAACAGCAGTTGGTCCAGTAAAAGATATTACCTCGCCCATCTTTTTAGACAATTGTAAATGTTATCTGGACACTCTTCAGACCTGTGTTCTCAGATGTAAATGTTTGTTTCTTGTCCCAGTCTCTCAGTGTATCCTACAACAAACGTGTTTGTGGAGGAAGGGGTGTAGACAAGCATTTAAAATGCTGTTTGTGAACTTGGGCTGACTGGTAAATTGATTAACTTGAGTTACAACAGTACCAGGTACTATTGTCTAGATGAGGCCTTATACCTGTGCAAGAGTATATAAAATACATCATTCAGATTTGGTAGTATATTGCACCCTTTTTATGGCTACCTAAAACTGATGTAGATTCTACACAAGGTGTAAAATAGTGGACATTCAGTCTCAGGGTGTTCATGTTGTACCCAGTTGAGGGATGTTTGTAATTTGGATGAATGTAATATGCATAGAATAGAGCAAATTACATGTATCCATCTTCAAGATAGCAGTGCAATCCGCAGAAACTCCAGGGCTCCCTTGACTCCCTGGTATGCTGTGATCTGTTGTCTCCCTGGAGTGAACTTCCATATTAAAAATGAGAGTGTTTGTGGAAGTGTGTAGGCCAACTTGAGCCAGCTGTCCTATACGCAGTTTTTGTAAGTGACATTTGGAAATCCACAAGCCGTCATTGGAAAGCTTTGAGTGATAGAAGTAGGAACTGTGCCTACATCACATGGCCAATTTTGGCCCTTTGTTTTAGATTTTAAATGCTTCAGTAACAGTTCAAACTTCTGAAATTGCCATGTAGCTTATCCTAAATAAAGAGAAACCAAGATGACAGTTGTGATGTATGGGAGTCTCATGGGGAAACAGAAAATTCCTTCAATTTTCCTATAGGATGGCTACAATTTACAGCTGATACAGTTCAGTTACGCTTCACTTATGCTTAGTTACTTTATGCATTTTATTACTGTAATTCTTTAAGTATATGAATGGTGGCAGTAACTGAACACCAAATCTTATTCAGAGTAATAATATCCTGCTGGCATTAGTCATTATTAGCATATCAGACATAGCAGTTTTCTCCCTGCTACATACACATTCTCACCCCCAGTCTAATAGAATGATAATTATAACTTTTTCCAGAACATTGAGCTATATCCCTTACATAAGGGTGTTGGGAATTGCCATTCAGACTGCATCAGGTAAACTCTAAAATCCTCATACAGGAGTAAACAGTAGCTCCTAATTTTACTGAGCTGTAGTAGAGGCAATAGAAGTTCTGTGGGACTGCATTGTTGGTACAGTATAAAAACTAACAGTGTATCCCCAGAACGTTCACTAGAATTATTCCCTTATTGGTCATTTCAGCCCATCCATTATTTGTGTGCAATCCCAACGAATCAAACCCCAGTTAATAGAAGGGAAGTTTGTTTCCCAAGGATTTTCAGAATTGTGAAGTGAGTCATGAAAGCTGACTAGAAATAACACCTTAGTCCAGGGGTGGGTAATAATTTTTAATTTTTAACAATAAATTTTAAAATTTACAAATTTCTGAAGTAGCCCTAGGCCACCTCACAAGGGGCAGGGTGTCAGGCGGAAGGGGTGGGGCCAGGACACTTCCTGTGCTCTCCCACCCACAGACCCTGATTGGCCCGGGGGTGGAGGGAGCCCGCAAAGTCTTTGCCCTCCCACCCCCATGGCACCAAGAGGAAACTTCATGCGCTCCCCCCGCTCCCAGGCCAGTAAGGGCCTGGGGGTGGGGAGGCATGTGAAGTCTTTTCCCCCATCCCCACCCTGCAAGGGGTACATGGCACCTGGAGTGAAGCACCAGCCGTTTTGAACAGCTAGAAGTTCACTATGCTCCCCTAGTGGCAGGAGGAAACTTTTCACATTCCCCTTACCCCCAGGCCAGTCAGGGTCTGGGGGTGGGGAGCACGTGAAGTCTTTGCCCCCTGCCCCCACTCTGCAAGGGGTGCAAGGCACCTAGAGTAAACCACCAGCTGTTCTGAACAGCTGGCAGTTCCCTCTGGTGCTGCACATCCCTGGCAGGGGGAAGAGACTTCACGTGCTCCCCCATCCCCAGGTCTCGACTGGCCTGGGGGTGGGGAGTGGCAGGGCAGCCACAGGCCAGATCAGCTGGGTTGGTGGGCTGGATGCAGTCCACGGAGGCTCTCTTGCCCACCCCTGCTCTAGACTCTAGTATGTTTCTCTGAGGGTTCTGGGGCATATAAAAACTGCCTTAAATACTCTAGCAAGCTAAATACTGTTTATTCAAATCTGTCAAATGTCTTCTGAAACCTTTAGATAAGCAGGGTTGTACTGTTTATTCAGACCAGTGCCTACACCTGACTCAATAACAATTAACGCAACTTCTCCGTAATACAAACACCAGTAAACTTCCACTAGTTTACTAGCGGAAATACAGTAGTTCTTTTTCTTGGTAACGTTTTGAAACTATACAAATACCGGTAGTATCCATATGGTGCAGGTGATTTATAACTAATACCTAGCATTTACATGCCTGTATGTGTATAGATGCGTGGTATAAAGAATTTCCCTTCGATTAATATTTTCCTTTTATGGAAACATTTAGATTATTCCCTTGTAATACTGTCAGCCAGTAGAATTGTTATCTGGCACCTTCTACATATGTTTATTGCTTTTTGTTTAATTCAGCTGCTAAATTCTTCATAGTAATTTGACACATTTAGAAAATACACTGTCAGAGGAATCACATGTGGCTTTCATTACTAAGAAACAGAAGCAGGTTCCTTCTGCTGTCTACCTTTTAGGACTATGTCGTGCGAGAGGAAAAGACAGATATAATCTGGGAAAAAATAGGATTATTATTATTATTATTATTTATTATTAAAAGTGGGTAGAGATTGATTCTAGAGTGTTAAAGGGAGCTTTTAATAAGGCTATGTCTAGACTGCCGCTTTTTGTCGGAAAAAGGTACGCAAATTGCGCTCCATCTACACTGGGCCAAATTTTGGAAAAACCTCCTCTTTCAGAAAAACCTTTCATGAAAAGGACGACAGGGCTTCTGAAAGAGCGTGTCTGCTTTTCCGCAAAAAATGTCCGGGATACCTCTGGTATCCCAGAAAAACTCCATAATCTAGACATAGCCTAAGAGAGTAAAGTTAGATGCTGGTAGGAGGACTGGGAAATCCAAAACTTCATAATCTTACACAGAGGATTAATAATATTCAGCTTTGACGTTTGTGTGTGTTCACTTGTGCTTATTTTGTAACAAAGACTTTATTACCATTTTCTAATTTGGGCCTGTTGTACAGATAAAATACAATTTATAAGCATAAGGAGGTAAACATTTAAATGTTATGAAGTGAAATTATATAACTCTCTTATATTAGAGAGTGCTTTTATAGTGAACCATCTGATGATGAGATTGTAGTATAGTTGCGTACATGCACATAAAGCTTAGAAACTATATGTGGATGCTTTGTAAGTCCATGTCACTAGAATCCTGAAATTCATTTCAGAGTCTGGTTTCTACATATATTCCGGTTCACATTTTTTGTTTTAATTTAAAGAATTTTATCATCTACATTTTGGTCATGAAAAGGAGAAAAAAGTGGCCAGAAAGCCATGGAGAGTCAACTATAAGGAATAATATTGAAATAGTTTTTCCTGGGGGGAATTGTTCAGTTGAGATCTCAAACTTCTATGGTTCTGTCCTGCTACTATTTCGCCCCAGGCTTACCAGCTCCTCCTCTTTTTCTGTCTACTCACTGGTCTTGCTCTTTTTCTCCTTTCCCCATGTAAGATGTCATGTTGCTGTAGCTGCAGCCTTCAACAGCTTTTTTGTACATATTTTTCTGAATGATTATGAACTAAAGACACTTAGCTTTTCACCTCTCTGCCCCATGCCTGAGTAAAAGTATGCAAGTCCCAATTTAGTAGAATCCAAACTTTCATTTTATGTAGCAGAAAATTGAGAATTATTAATGTACAAAGTTTAAGCTAATCTATCCAATCAACAGGGAAGCACTTCGTTTTCACAGTCTGCACCACTGAAGTCAATGAAGGAATTGCCGTTGACTCCAGTGGGTGCAGGATCAGGCTTTTTATGTGGGATTGTGTAGTTTTTTCTCCACTGTTGGAATGCACCAGTGCTATCCGCTGATAAATGTATTATATTGTGAGTGTATTTTTCAGTAAGCTGCGGTGGCAAAAGCGAATCTTGAAAGAACCCATTGAGCATGTCTTGCCACTGCTACAAATACAAAGAGGATAATTTAATTAGCTTTAGATTCAAACATCCTATTGATAACCTAGCCTGTTCCTCAGATTCCTGAGATACAATGTTCTTGTAATATTTTGTGTTCCTCTCCTTTACTATTATAATTTTAAATAGCTGGATTTTCTTTCTGGAATAAATTTTGAAGACTTTGTTTCAAAGCTCATGAAAGAAATGTTAGGTCCAGGCTTAATCCATGTGGGGCCTGTTATGAATTTCTCCACTCATCTGTCAATGGTCTTCGTTTCTGATCTGCAGCACTCTCTGGTCTCAATCCTCTTCTGAGCAGAGACTGCCAGTTGTGCTATATAATGGTGAGTTTGTGCATTGATTGTCTTTTGCCATCTTCCCTTTCTCCCCCTATTAATCAGGTTTCTTGAGCATAGACTTCAGTAGCTTGCTTCTAAACTACCTCAACACTGTTGTGAACAGAGATATGCTGAAACTTAAGTACTGTGTCTGTGATGGAGGTGTTCAGTGCTCTTAAAATGCCTGTATAGATGTGGCAATACCACCCTATCATGCCTTGGTTGATTTTTGGGAATGCTGCGCCCAAAGAGAGGTGTTTACTGGCATGAGCTCAGAGCCACACCCACTAGGTCCCATATTTGTCCCTCATTCCAAGTGGAATCTTTAAGGGGCATTTCTTCTGACAATTGAACGTGATGCAAAACACTTGCCATATCCAATCTCCTTTCTGCGTTTGAAGGAATATGACATTTTCTGCACTAAACTATTGTAGCCCATTTTTAACTAACTGTAAAACCCTTATAAAAATTGCTGTGTCAGTCCTTGATGCCTTGCTATTACATGGAGCTATGTGATTGCGGGGAGCTGTGCTGATCATGTAAGAATAATTCCATCCACAGCATGCTCTAATGACCTTGGTGGCATGTTTTATATTGCAGTTTATGTGCATTGCTAGCCATTTTGACTAATTAGATTTAAAGTAGTGCTCCAGTCCCAGATTGTACTACAGTTATGCAATCAATAACTTTGCGAATTGTCTGGACTTGTTAGTTATGCATTGATCAAGGCAGCAAACTTCTTTAGTACTGATTTCCTTGCAGCTTTGGGAACTCATCACCAGTGGACATGTACATTACCAATCATTTTGTAATATGGAATTTTCTGTGAACATTTATATCCTTTTACATTATCTCCCAGAAAACGTGTATTAGTAATGAAGGATTTTTGAATTGTAAAACTGGTATAAACTAATCCAAGTAAACTTCAGAATGAATTGTCTTAAAGAGGATGAAAAAGCTGATTATTTGAGAATCTTGGAGAACTAGCTTTGGTTGTTTGTTTTTTTTTTTTTTGAGGAGCAAAACTCCTCAGAGTGAATGCCAGAACAGACAATGCTCAAAGCAGATGTAAAATTGAAACTGTTATGCTTTATATTTATTTAGTTTGTTTCCTTTAAAATATAAATGTTAAGAAAGAAAAAATGATATATATTTACAATGTGGAAAACTAGAAGTGCACCTCTACAAGGTGATGTGGATGTGATTTTAGGAATAAAGTTATCTTTTGTGCTTAATCTCTCGTCTGGGGTTTTCAGGAAAATAATGACCATTTTTGACAAATAGCATCTGGTGCTGTTACATGTTGTGTTTGTGAATTGAAGTAATCAGCAGAGTTGGGCAGAATTCCAAATTAACAGCAAGGCCCATTTTGGCATAGAACACAAAATACAAGTACTCTGTTGTCAAAAGATAGAGACCATAGGATTCCCAGCGGGCTTTGGTGCAAGTTTGAATCTCTGTAGCGAATGGGAATGTTGAGTTTAACAACTGGAGTACACAGCTTCATTACACTTTTGCTACGTGAACATACTACTGTAATTTCAGGGAGAGGAAATGTGTGGGAGAAGAATGCAAAAGAAATGGTGATTATATTCTATAATTTTAAAAAAAGCTAACATTTTCAAATGTGAGTGCTTAAATGTTGGATCAAATAAAAATGGATTGCTTTTCAGCGATGACAGTTATCCTGGAAAATCATAGAAGTTGTTGAGTGTTGAGAACTTCTAAAAATCAGGCCTATTTAATCTGGAGCCCTAAAAAGGATTTTAAATGTCTAAATTTAGCAGCCCCCTGTGTAAAAATTGAGATTTGTATGTTTTGAATTGATTTCAAAGAGCCCTTCATATAACAGCAACTAATGCGCTAGCATCAATTAATTGAATTCCATGTAACTTATGACCGTGGTGGTTCTCTGTGCATGGAAAACTCAGAGATTTACTGGTTGTGGGGTGCTTTGCAATATTTTTTCTCTTGTCTTGTCATACACAAATGTGCAAACCCTGTTGCCTAGACAGTGCAGAGCTCAGATTAAAGGGGAAAAGGTAAGTGATGTTATTGTCCCAAAACATGCACACAACCAGGGCTCCAGCAACTTCTGACACCAAATTGAGATACCATAGTAGACTGTGCAGATCCATAATATGACCAACACTCTTTCTCCATGCATGTTTTGATCAGCAGTGCCATAGTTAATAATGTTGACATTTAGAGTACGTCTAGACTACATGCTTCTTTCGAAAGAATCTTTTTCGAAAGAATCTTTTGAAAAAGCTTCTTTCAACAGACATCGTCTAAACAGCAACAACTTTTTCAAAAAAGCAATCCGCTTTTTCAAAAGAGAGCACCCAGGCAATCTGGATGCTCTCTTTCGAAAAAGCCCTGTTTGTAGTCAAGAACGCCTTTTTTCGAAAGAGCTCTTTCGAAAAAGGAGTTCTTCCTCGTAAAATGAGGTTTACCACTGTCAAAAAAATTGCCACGTACTTTAAATTTAATTTCAAAAGAACGTGGCGGCAATCTAGACACAAGTGAAGTTTTTTTGAAAAAAGACCACTTTTTTTGAAAAAACCCTGTAGTGTAGACATAGCCTTATATTGTTAGGTTTTTGAGTAATTATCATTATTTGGCCAGTTCCCACTTCTCAGTTATGTTTATTAATGTCTCTCTTCACACTCATCAGTCTCGGTGTTTTAATGCAACCCATAGCAAGGTTTCATAAATCTCATACAATATAATGCTGCCCATAGCAAGTATAGTACACATGAGTATTAGACAGACAGAACAGCAAAAACATGATTCAGTGGGAGGAAAACACCTATGTCTAAACTATATTCCTCCTTCGAAAGAGGAATGTAAATGAGATCGATCGAAAATTCAAATGAAGCGAGGATTTATAAATCTCACGCTTCATTTGCATAATCACGTGAGAGCGCTTTTTCGAAAAGGTTTTTCGAAAAAGAAACCGCCGTCTAGACAGTTTCACACTCTAGCAGATCTCACCTTTAGTAAATGTTGCCTGCAAAAGAAATTTTTTGTTAATGAGAGTGAGCCACATTCTAGCCTGGTTCCATGTAAAGAATCCATAGGAGACAGTCACAAACGTCCAAGCTAGGCTACTTGTATTTCCCTGCTTATTGATATGAGTATTAATAATAATCCCCATCTAGGCTTGAAAGTAAATCATATGAAAAGGGAATGAATACTTTTGTTGCTGGTACATATGTTTTTTTCTAGATGAAATCTGCTAAGAGAATGCTGTGGTATTGGCTTGCTTGCACTATATAAGGGAAGGGAAATGATGTCCCTGAAACACAGTCAGTTAGAAGAAATGTCTTTTTCAGATGCTTGTGAAGGACACAGCAGTGCGTAGAAGGAAACCCCCATTAAATCACAGCTTTTGCTGTCATTTTGTCTGTAGAGTTCTTCAGTGGCTTAGGCGTATTTAAGATCTTATGGATAGTGATATTACTAAAAACTGAACAGGATGGCAAATGTCCTCTTCTGGATGCAATGGTAACCCTCCTCCTAAAGAAGTCCCATCTATAGAAGTACTTGTTCTCTGACACCATGCATCCCTTTCCTCCTGTGACTGGAGGCCAAATGAAGTAACAGGATGGAGAACACTAAAAACAGTCTGGAAGATTGGCTTTAAAAGGAAGCTAGAGACGATTTGTGTGGCTCTTACATTCTGACGGTGCTAATATCCCGGAATTAAATCAGTCTGTGAACACACATTCCCTCCACTCCTGTGGCTTTGGGAGCAATAGCCCAAATATAAATAAAGGAGTCTTGACACTAAGGCTATGTCTAGACTACATCACTCTTTTGAAAAGAGGGATGTAAGTGGGCGAGATCAAAAGTGCAAATGAAGCGCGGATTTAAATATCCTGCGCTTCATTTGCATATTCGCATCAGCTCACAGTTTTGAAAAAGGGCATTTCGAAAGTGAAACCTCAGTCTAGACGTGGTGCTTTCAGAAAAAAAAAAACCTGAAAAAATGAGTATGGGAATCTTTCAAAAAAGGGTTTTTTTTCGAAAGCACCGTGTCTAGACTGCGGTTTCACTTTCAAAATGTGCTTTTTTGAAATCGCAATCTGACACAAATATGCAAATGAAGTGCAGGATATTTCAATCCACGCTTCATTTGCACTTTCGATCTCGCCCATTTACATCCCTCTTTTGAAAGAGGGATGTAGTCTAGACGAGCCCTGAGATACTAATTCTTCATTATTCATCCAGACTAGTCCCAGCCCCTGTGTCTCTCTGCAAGAAATCCAGTGCTCTTCAGGCATCTGTGGGAGTGAGGCTTAACTGGCAGTGAATGTTCAAGAACTTTATTTCTTTACACTGAGTTCACAAATAATCTGTTTAATTGAGGATGGGCCAGCATTTATGGTTCCCTGAATATGGCTGGAGTGATTAAATCCTCTTCTGAAAAAGAGATGTTGCTGTTCCATTCATGCCCATATTAATACTGACAACCTCTGTAACATGAACACCTGCTTCATGTTCACTTGTATTTCAGGGTTTTTTCTTTTCTAACTTACTTATTTTGAAAATGACTCCCCTGTGTTAGCTCATCACAGGAGAACAGCTACGCCAGTAAGACACAAACCATGCGGTTTTACTATTGGAGACATTTTCTCTCAGCTGTTAGAAGGTAGAATGGGGAGGATATGATTCTCTGCCATCCTTCAGATTATAATTGCTTAGTTTTATCAACTTCTGCTAATCCAAGCTCATTGTATGTGGAAGACCTGATAAGGGAGTTTGGTTGGTCATTTTCGATGAGGTTTGCATGATACATGATCAAAATGGCATCTACTGATAGTTTTTCTACTGATAAAAAATGCTTTTTATATGGTATGTGCATTAGGGCTGAAAGAGGCTGATGAAACGCATCCCTATACCTATCTGTGTTTAATAAGCTTGTTCTCTTTAGCAATGAGCAAATCTTAAGTGATGTGATGGTCTGGAATTCTGATCTGAGCATCCAGCACAAACTGTCCAAATGTTTTCAAATTCATCTTGGACAATAGGTTGTTGTCTCAGGCTGGTATGTCCAAACTACAGCAAAAATATGAGTCATGGCAACACAAATTTTTAATGAAGATTTTGGAGACAGAGGGGGCCAGCACGGATAGCCATCAGGAGCCACATGGAGCCCACATGCTGGGTTTTGTATTGCCCGCAGATCACACCTCCATATCAAAGGTGAGGTAGTGGCAATCTGGTTGTATTTTGCCAATTGTGTGCAGCCTAGCAAGTTTCCAGTTTAGCCTTCTGTTGATAGAGATTGGGAGTGATCTATAATCTAAGTGGTATCTCAATCGTACAGCAAAGTTGTTACTGATGAGTTCTGTCCCCTGAAAAAAAACTATATAGACATTAGATAACAGTCCCCATATGAATTCTACTTCTGGGAGTCCAGAACGGTGGCCTTCACCATTATTTTCTTTCTTTACATGCAAATACAATAGCTCTTGTTTGAGTGATTCTGACTTTGAGGCTGACAGGCAGGTCATGTAATGTTAGCTTGTTTTCCCAAGGGAAATAATTTTATTCACCTGTCTCCTGCTCAGCTATATGCCCACTTTCTTTCCTCTTCTCTTCCACAAGCATGTGACTGGAGTGCAGCTAAAAGAGGTCCTTTGTGCCATGGATTTTCTTTATCATGAACACTAAAAAATTTAAGTTTCTAGTTCACTTAATCATTTTGACAGATGACAATACTAAGTACCATCACCAGACAGATGACATTAGACAGATGACAATACTAATCCTACCACAACTTCTCAAGGGAGATTCTTATTGTAAAAATTGACATATATTCTACCAGGGTGCACATAATGCATTTAGGAATGCTGCAGTTTTCTGCTTCACACAGTTTGGTGCATCTCTAGGTCTTTATGCCTTTTGTGTCAGGGGTTCTGCTTATCTCTGCCATCTCCGACTTTTGGGCTTTGGTAAAATTGGCAGATCCTTTGTCAGCCCTCGCTACTGGGGCTGTTGAGATGGTGATTGATAGGGAAGAGCACAGATGTTTGCTTAATGGTTGTTTTCCCAGGGGCTTCTGTCAGAGCTGTTGGCAGGGAGAGGACAGAGAGTTACTTTGGATATTGCCAATTCATTTTCTCTGAGTGATAGGCAGGTTAAAACAATGTCATGGCAAAGTCAAGATTGTGCAACTTGTCTTCACTAACCCTTTTTATATGATCCACAGAGCTGTTGTTGCCTGCTTTTTCACCCAGTTTATTGCTAATGAGGAGAGGAATTGATGATAAAACACAGCCTTGTCTAACTCCAGTCACAGCTTCAAACCAGTCACCCAGTCCTGTATCCAATCTTACTGCACCTCTTCTTACATCATCTAAACACCTTGGTATGTTGATCAGATACATCAGAGGTAAAAGAGGAAGCAGCAAAAATTACACTGAAAGTAAATGCAGAAAAAAGCTGAGATTATGAAGTCAGGAAACTGGCCAACAGATGTAAAGGCATACATGAATGGAAACCAGAGGTGAAAGTAAGCTGGTGCAGCACTAGCCCTTAGCTGCAGCAGGAAGGGTGGCACAGTAGGCAGCCAGGCAGGGAAGAGGGGCTGCCCCCTCCCCAGAGTGCCCCAGCCTTGAGTCCCCTTCTCCCCATTGCCACTTCAGGGGAGGGGGTAGCAGCCACACTTACCAGACCCTGTGTGTTGCTTTTCTTCTCCTTCCTGCTTTTTCTGACTCTCAGCAAGCAAGGGGAAAATGCAGAAACTGCTGGATTCCTACCCTGCCCCTCTCCGGGCAGCCAGGAGCCAGAGGAATGCAGCAGGCTCTGCACTTTCCCCTCACTCACCAAGAGTCAGAGGAAGCAGAAGAAAAGGAACACACAGAGCTGGTATGTGCTGCTGCAGCTCCTCCCCCCCGACATGGCACCCTTAGGTCTCACCCACACTCATCCCTACACACACCAAGTTCTGAATCCTGCACCCCCCACATCCCTGCTTCTCTGAGCCCCCCAGCCCCTGCCCTTATTTCTCATCCACCTGCTGAGGAAGGTACTACTCATTTAATGAGAAGACAAAATAACAAAGGTGAGAATAACGGAGTTGACAGAGCAGAGAATGTTAGAAAGTATAAAAGAAAGAAGACTTGGGTAGCTGGGACAGGTACATCATATGGAACATGGGACAGGACAACATTAAGGAAGCAATGAATTGGGTACCAGAGGGAGGAAGGAGAAAGTGAGGAAAACCAAGAAAAAACTGGCACAAGATCATGAGAGAGAGGGTATTTACTGTACTGGCATCACCTGGAAAGAAGTACCACAACTAGCAAGCAATCATAGTAAATAGGAAAAATGGACTGGCTCATGTGTCAGAGGTAGAGGAAGGACTCAGTTCTAAGTAAGCTAAATAGGTTAGTGCATCACAGCAAATGGGGTGAGTTCATAAACATACAGGACTGCATCCAGAAAGAACAGAGCAGAGTTGCTAACTCATAGAAGCATAGGATTTGCCCAACCACATCAGTCCTTTGGTCTATCCAGTCTGGTATCTTGCCTCTGTCAAGGACGAATGCCTGATGCTTCAGGGGCAAGTGAAAAATTCCTGTAACATACCTGGCCTATTGTCCAGTACTACAGATGAGAGGGAGGATGTCAGGGGCAATCCTGGTCAAAATATGGCCCATGGGCTAGATTCGGCCCACCAAGCCACCGGACCTGGCCTGCGGACACTGTGGGGAGCCCCAGACAAGCTCCCTGCTTGCTTCGCCCCACCAGCATGCCACTCAGAAATGCAGCTGCAGGGTGGTTTCTTAAAACTGTGAGTCCAGAGGGGAGGAGGGAAGGCTTTAGGAGATGCTCCCACCCCCAGCACAATCCCACTGACCTCTTTCTGGCTAGAAACTGGCCAATGGGAGCTGCCTGTTTCAATAACCAGCAACCACGAAGCACATGGGGCTCCAGAGCATATGGCTGCAGCTGGTGTGGGGGCGTGGCAGGCAAGGAGGGAGGCTGATTCAGAAAAGGGCTCTGCCCCCCACTCTTGCCCCCTACTCTACATGCCCAAATCCTCTGCTCCCTTCCTGCACCCATATCCCTTCCCAGATCTGGCACCCCAATCATCTGCCCCAGATCACAGTCCTCTATAGCCCTCACTCCCAACTCAAGTCCCTGCACTCCTACCTGTACCCTGGTTCCCTGCCCTAGGTCACACTCCAGCCCCCTGCACTCCAGCCAGTGCCCCAGGTCACAACGGCCTCCTTCACCTGTTAACCTGAAACAGATTTATGATTTTACTGGTCAGAAGATGGGTTGTCTGCAGTATCCTACCCCATCCACATCTATCATCGGTGTTTAGTGTAGTTGAGACACAGGCAGGTTAGATAAAACAACAAGAGCATTATTAGATAACACAAATAAACAAACCAGGACTTCTTGCAACATAACAATAATGGCTTGAATGTTAGCACAGATGTTACCATAGGGGGATGAACCCCAGAGCCCAGACCCTTACCATAGGGAAACAAGACAATAGGGAAGGACTATACCATGTCCTGTAGACACTGGGATGACACAAGGGTGGATACAGGAAAGTCAGGAACTGGATTCCAGGAACCTCTGGAACAGGTAAGTGGACTTCCCCCGAGTCGTATGCGGACACTCCCTGTCTGGTTTTGTACTTGGATGGTCCCTTCTAGATGTTATCTCCCCTGGCTCTAGTTCTTCAGCAAGGCTGGCTCCCTGTAGGAGGTCTCTGTGCCCCACTGGGATGACCTGCTTGCACAGCATCCAGAGACACAGAGCCCTGGCAGAGTGACATACACTCGTATATGCTTTCCAGTTGCTGGGCAGATTTACTGTCACATGGCACTCCATGGTCCCGCCTTTTCCTCTGATTTGATGCCAAAAGCCTGGAGAAAAAGGGGCACCAAGATGGAGGCCAGGTTGTCCTTTTACCAATTCAAGATGGAGATTCAACCAAAATGGCAACTATATAAATCAAACGTACTTAACCCATTTCAACGCACATGAACTCCCTCTCTTACCCAGGCTCCCTTCTGCACCCAACCTCCATCCCAGACCCCCGCATCTCCTCCATTAATACCAGGAAAGAGTACGGCCCTTGACCACTTTCCAAATTCTTGGAGTGCCCCCTCCCACCAAAATTATTCTCTCTCCGCCCCCTACCCCCCCCAGCTCTATGGCATAGTGGTTGGAAAGAGAAACTTATGTTTACACTTAAATACATTTTTAGATATGTAGATCTCATGGTGATGGGCCTGGTATAAAAATATGAAACAGAAATGCCTCTTTACTTCCTCGTGTGATCAGTTCCTGCCCTGAAGCATGAAGTCTGCTGACCCTTTTCTTAGCATGCTTCACTGCAATTATCTGTGGTCTTAAAATTGGGTTGTAGGCTGAGGAATCGAAGTGACTCCTGCACTTTCACCTGGGGAATGGGCATCATTGAAAGAAATAGCACCATGAGGGATGTCACCATCAGTCAATATAGTATGGGTGTATCAGCAATGATAAAACATTGTAAAAAAGGAAACGACAGTATTAGAAAGATTTTGTTGTACCTTTGTTCATTGTTTTCTAGGCAGTCCTGCAATGGAATAGTGTCCAAATAAACCCAGAGCCTCCTGCAGAAATTGGGAATATTGGTGGGTATACGGGTGTTGCAGGTTGGGGGTGAGGTGTAGCCTTGTTATGGTGAGGATGTAGGCTACTCACATAGATCCAGCTTGTGTTTTCTCTGTCAGTCCTTCCTTTTTCTAAAACACCAAATGAATAAAAGAACAGAATAGGAACAAGGGGCTACTGAAAAACCATATCAAAGGGTCTGTTCTGGAATAGTTGGTTGTGTCTAGTTCTTTCACTTGTCACCACTGTTATACAATCCTATTCAAATCCAAGATTTCACACACCTTTCTTGACAAGTAGGGATGCAGGTGTATGAATAAATTAATTTATGGGGAGAGAGCTTTGTATGAATTAGCTCCCCAAGTCTCATCGATAACTGGCAAAATATCACAAGTGTAACAAGGCAGCTCAAACCAGCAGAGACCGTTGCTTTATATTTACCCACAATTCTCCTCCCCTGATATAAATCACGGAGTTTGGTGGTGAAGTTACACAAATGTGATCGGTTATAAATCCTGAGTTTTATGCTAAAGTTACACAGTAAGCTCTACTGTATTACACACTAAATCATAGAGCTTTATCAAAGAAGTTGCAATATCAGCCGCTTGCCTGCATTGTTTGTATTTATGGGGGAGCATCCATCTGTGATAGATAAGGTCAGCTCTCTGCTGCTGCTGTCGCTGCAACTGCCCAGACATGGAGAGGACAATTATTGCTCAGAATTTCTCCCACATGCTCTTTGTTTCCCCCTGTCATGCAGGAAACTAACCCTGGCAAAAATGGTGAGAGGTGCAGAACAGTCATTGTTAAATCCCAGGGACATTAGAGGGAAGTTTTGGATCTCATTGTAACGGCATCATTGTTTTGTTTCTATTCCATTGACTCTTAGTGAACGCTGTTGTGTGGTTCACTGTCCAGGCACTCAGATGGAGATGAGTAAGGCATGGATGCTTAACTGGATTTGCTAGGTAGGCTAAGGGTGCAACTCTGTAGTAATCAGTGCAGAAATTTCTATCGTATAGAAATAAATAAAATATTTGAAAATAAAAACCACTATCACAAGAGAGGAAATGCCCACACCCTAACAAAAGGCACCATTGCACTGTTCAGGGCTGCCTTAGAAGTGTAGCTGTAGCAGACCATGTGCACTTTATAGAAAGTCTCAGATCTAAGGAGCAGTGGGGAGAGATCCACTTGCAAGCCAAGAGGTGAGGGTTTGTAAGCCAGATGGCTTGGTCCTGGGGCTTGGGCCTATGCTCGGGCCAGTAAATAAACCCCCAATTGTTCCTTTCAAGCCTGACCCTGAGTACGGGGCAGGGCAAGCAAACAAAAAGTGCAGTTCAAAAATTTAGGTAGGCCCAGGCCCTGGTGCAGGGTGGGCAGGTAAACAAACAATATATGTAAGCCCAGGCCTTGGTGCAGATACACACACAGCAGTTCACTTTCAGGAGAGGGGGAGACTGCCTCCCAGGGTGTGGGGTGACAGGGAGGATGTGGGCCCTCCCTACTCCACCACGTCCCACCCCAGGGCCCTGGCAGTGGCAGGACTGACTGCCACTGGGGTCAGCGGGGATCCAGCCTGCACTCACTGACTCACTTGAATACAATGAGATTAACCTGACTGTCATCGGCTTCCCCTGGGCCATTTCCAAACTCCCGCTTGGAGGATGCCTGGCGTTGCAGCAGGTTCTTGGGTTCATTGGGGTCTGAACCCTCAGCCACAGTCAACACGGTTTCCTTAGCAACCTCCTGGCTCAGGAGCTTAAGGCAGGCCTCTGCTTCTTCTGGCGGGCTGGGGTCCTACTGAGCTCCTGGTCTTTTTATACAGTTAGCTCTGCCCCTTGGCTTCCAGGGAGTTAAAGCAGTAGGGCAAGGCTCAGCCCACTAGGGCTCAAAGAGAGGTTCTTCCCCTTCTGTGTCAGTGAGTGGCCACCCCTGCTCACTTAATTTTAAAGCAATTAACCCCCCTCCTCCCCTCCTCTAAAAAAAAACCACTCGGAAGAGATGGTTGAACAAGAGAGTCTGGTACTCAAATATCCATGACAAAAGCAGAGGTTATTATAGTCAAGCAGCTGGGAAGGGGGAGGGGAGGAATTGATCTTTATGGGGTGGGAGAGATGACAGAGATGGCTGACTGGCAGATGCCATCAGGAGAGATTCTACTTTTCCCTGTTCCTTCAGTAAAATATACTGACATCTATGCCATCTGTAATAGCATCTCCATTGTGCAGGTCCCCTAGCTAGTGGTCCTGGAGTCCTGCACTCATATTTTAATGCATGATGCAATAAAGTTGGGATAAAATAAAGCATTTTGCATGAGAAAGAATACTTTCAAAGCTCAAGAAGACTGAAGTTTAAAAATATGCTCTTCATTGCTCACACACCTTAACCACATACAGCTTAGCAACTTTAGCTCCAAGACATGCCCCAGACTCCTTTGTACCAGAAGCAAACCACTGTAGAAACATTAATTAATGAAACCCTGTGATATTCTGTAAATCAGCAAAATTTCCCCCATCATCATCTTCGTCATCTTCATTTTATTATTATTTTATTTTAAAGCACCCAAAAATGTACTACGGATCTGGACAGTGCAAATAAAATTACACATCCCTGCCTCAAAGAGTTTGCAATCTAATCTCAGTCATGAGTTCATAGAGGGAGTAACAAAATAGCAGGCAAGTGCTGGGGAAAGGAGGATTGGGGGTGGTGGAACAGTAAGATTACATAGTCAACAAGCATTAATAATGAAAAATAAATGTATGTCTTTTTGATGAGATGTTACAGATCGGGTCACTGAGTTGTACAGAAATGAAATGACTTACTGAACGATCTCTTAAGCAACAAGAATCACAAAAATGCCAGTTCCCTGCATAATATCCTGATATGATTTCAGTTATAAACCTAAGGAAAGCAGCCAGTATTCACAGTTTTGGGTTGGCCCTGCATACAGATTTGCTTCAGCTCACTGACAATTTAGCTTACTTAGTTGGGATGCTGAATTTTTTTCATTCATACCTAGAGGCAAAACAGATTATGATGGTTGCCTTTCAAATAATATGTCTGGGGGTCCGTTTCTGTTTCTTCTGAATATCCCTTATAACAGGATTTAGAGCAGGGATGGGCAAAAGGGCCTCCATGAGCTGGATGCGTCCAGCCAAGCAGTTTGATCCAGCCCACAGAGGCCTTGCCATTCCCCTGCCCCCAGGCCAATCAGGGCCTAGGGACAGGAGAGTTCACAGTGCTTAAAGTCAACACTGGCTCTTAAGCACTGAACGCCGGAGGACAGGGAGCGAGAGACTTTGTCTCTCTCAGACCAATCAGAGCACCATGCCCCTTGCAGGGTGGGAACAGGGCAGAAGGAGATTTTGCATGCTTCTTTCCACCCCCAAACCTTGATTGTCCTGGGGTCGGACAGTGGGGGGAGCACACAAAGTCTCCTCCGAGCGCTAGGGGCACAGGCATCTAGAGGGAACCACCAGCTGTTCTGAACAGCTGGTGGTTCTCTCTGCGGGGGAGAGGGGCAAAGACTTCAACCTCCCAGACCAATCAGGGTCTGTGGGCAGGGAAGCACAGAAGTGTCCTGGCCCTGCCCCTTCCGGGTGGCCCAGGGCCACTTCAAAAATTTCTGAAGTAGCTCCCAGTCAAAAATTATTGCCCATCCCTGATTTAGAGTCACTAAAACATTACTTTGGCTCTACTAAGGAAATAATTAAGCTGTTTAAAGTGAGGCTGTGCTGCAAGTGAAATGCTCAGCCTGGGATTATGTTTCCCCAGAAAATAGCCCAAAGCTTCCCTGTTTAAGAGACAGGAAATGAAAGCCAACAGCCGGGTAAGGCACATCTGTGTTGTTGTGTGACCCTGTGAGGCATGGGATGGGCGGAAGATGTTGTTGCTCAGAACAGAGCATATACCATATGTACATTCCTGCCATCTCCTTTCCCACCCCCGGCCCCATCCTTTTCTCTTCCCATTGCTCTCCTGGCTGATCCTTGTGTTGCACAAAACCACTACATCTCTCCCATTGGCAGAGCATATCTTAGACACTAGGCTCTCCCAGGAAAACAGCTGCAATCTGGTTTTTCCAGGAGAAATGAGCATCAGTATTCCAAGATGAGAGTAAAATATTTTCACATGAGTAACATCTCTCAGTTTGCCCAGGCCAGTGAAACTTGACGAAGAAGGTCTTTAGGGCTGTAACACCAAATTCATGGCTGCCTGAGGCTTTCCTGTTGAAAGAAAAGGTCCAGGTAGAGATTGTCAAATCGAGGAAGTAAATGCGTGATTGTGCACGTGGTGTCAGAAAGAGGGCTTTGGTTTCTTCAACCATGGGATTCTGTTCCGGGCACAAGGATTACTAGGAAGAGATGGGATCCACCTAACAAAAAGAGGGAAGAGCATCTTCATGGGCAGGCTTACAAACCTAGGGAGGAGGGCTTTAAACTAGTTTTGTGAGGGGACAGTGACCTAAGCCCTTAGGTAAGTGGGGAAGTGGGATGCCAGGAAGAAACACAAGCAGGAAGGTGCAACAGAGGAGGACCCCTGATTCATACAGAGAATGTAGGGCAATCAGCTAGTTATCTAAGGTGTCTGAACATAAACGCAAGATGCCTGGGAAACAAGCAGGAAGAATTAGAAGCCCTGGCTCAGTCAAAGAACTATGATTTGATTGGAATAATGGAGACTTGATGGGATGACTCGCATGACTGGAGCACTATCATGGAAAGGTATAAACTGTTCAGGAAGAACAGACAAGGGAGAAAAGGAGGAGGAGTTGCACTTTATGAAAGAGATCAGTATGATTGCTTAGAGCTCCAGTATATAGAGGGAGAAAAGCCTGTTGAGTGTCTTTGGGTTACGCTTAGAGGAGGGAGCAACAGGGGTGATGTTGTGGTTGGTGTCTGCTGTAGACCACCAGATCAGGTGGATGAGGTAGACGAGGCTTTCTTCAGACAATTGAGAGCTTCTAGATCACAGGCCCTGGTTCTAAAGGGGGACTTTAATCACCCTGACATCTGCTTGGAGACCAATACAGCAGTACACAGACAATCCAGCAAGTTTTTGGAGAATGTTGGGGATAACTTCCTGGTGCAAGTGCTGAAGGAACTGACCAGGGGCCATACACAGCTTGACCTGCTCCTCACAAACAGGGAGGAACTAGTAAGGGAAGTAGATGTGGGTGGCAACCTGGGAAGCAGTGATCATGAGATGATCAATTTCAGGATCCTGACAAATGGAAGAAAGGAGAGTAGCAAAATACACACCCTGGACTTCAGGAAAGCAGACTTTGACTCCCTCAGAGAACTGACGGGCAGGATCCCCAGGGATGCTAACATGAAGGGGAAAGGAGTCCAGGAGAGCTGGAAGTATTTTAAAGAAGCCTTATTGATGGCGCAGAAACAAACCACCTTAACACACAGTAAGAAAAGGAAGTATGGTGGGCAACCAGTTTAGTTTAGCAGTGAAATCTTAGGCAAGCTTAAACACAAAAGCGAAGCTTACAAGAAGTGGAAACTTGGACAGATGACTAGGGAGGAGTATAAATATATTGCTCAAGAATGCAGGGGAATTATCAGGAAGGCGAAAGCACAACTGGAATTGCAGCTAGCAAGAGATGTGAATGGTAACAAGAAAGGTTTCTACAGGCATGTTAGCAATAAGAGGGTGATCAGAGAGGGCGTGGGGCCCTTACTGGATGAGGGAGGGAAGGTAGCGACAGATAATGTGGGAAAAGCTGAAGTACTCAATGCTTTTTTGCCTCTGTCTTCACAGACAAGGTCAGCTCCCAGACTACTGCACTAGGCAACGCAGTATGGGAAGAAGGTGGGCAGTCCTCAGGGGAGAAAGAACAGGTTAAGAACTATTTATAAAAGTTGGACATACACAGATCCATGGGGCTGGATTTAATGCATCCAAGGGTACTGAAGGAGTTGGCAGATGTCATTGCAGAGCCTTTCGCTATTATCTTTGAAAACCCGTGGGCTATTGGGGGAGGTCCTGGATGATTGAAAAAAGGCAAATGTAGTGCCCATCTTTAAAAAAGGGAAGAAGGACAATGCAAGGAACTACAGACTGGTCAGCCTTACCTCAGTATCCAGAAAAATCATGGAGGGAATCCTCAAGGAATCCATTTTGAAGCACTTTGAAGAGAAGAAAGTGATCAGGAATAGTCAACATGGATTCACCAAGGGCAAGTCATGCCTGACCTACCTGATTGCCTTTTATGATGAGATAATTGGCTCTGTGGACATGGAGAAGTCAGCGGATGTGATATACTTTGACTTTAGCAAAGCTTTTGATACAGTCTCCCACAATATTCTTCCCAGCAAGTTAAGGAAGTATGGATTGGATAAATGGACTGTAAGGTGGATAGATTGTTGGGCCCAATGACTTGATGTATAGCTGGAGTTCAGTTTCAAGCAGAATGCCCCAAGAATCGGTTCTAGGGCCGGTTTTGTTCAACATCTTTACTAATGACCTGGATAAGGAGATGGATTGCACCCTCAGCAAGCTTGCGGATGACACTAAGCTAGGGGGAGAGATAGATATGCTGGAGGGCAGGGATAGGGTGCAGAGTGACCTGGACAAATTGGAAGATTGGGCCAAAAGAAATCTGATGAGGTTCAACAAGGACAAGTGTAGAGTCCTGCACTTGGGATGGAAGAATCCGAAGCATTGTTACAGGCTGGGGACCAATTGGATAAGCATCAGTTTGGCAGAAAAGGACCTGGGGATTACAGTGGATGAGAAGCTGGATATGAGTCAACAGTGTGCCCTTGTAGCCAAGAAGGCTAATGGCATATTAGGGTGCATTAGGCGGACCGTTGCCAGCAGATCCAGAGAAGTGATTATTCCCCTTTATTCGGCTCTGGTGAGGCCACATCTGGAGTAGTGTGTCCAATTCTGGGCTCCCCACTACAAAAAGGATGTGGACGCATTGGAGAGGGTCCAGCAGAGAGCAAGAAAAATGATAAGGGGGCTGGAGCACGTGACCTATGAGGAGAGGGTGAGGGATTTGGGCTTATTTAGTCTGCAGAAGAAAAGAATGAGGAGGGGGGGATTTGATAGCAGCCTTCAACTTCCTGAAGGGAGGTTCCAAAGAGGATGGAGAGAGGCGGTTCTCAGTAGTGATGGACGGATGGCAGAACAAGGAGCAATGGTCTCAAGTTACAGTGGGAGAGGTCTAGGTTGGATATTAGGAAAAACTGTTTCACTAGGAGGGTGGTGAAGCACTGGAATGGGTTACCTAGGGAGGTGGTGGAATCTCCATCCCTAGAGGTTTTTGAGTCTTGGCTTAAGAAAGCCCTGGCTGGGATGATTTGGTTGGGGTTGGTCCTGCTTTGGGCAGGGGGGGGTTGGACTTGATGACCTCCTGTGGTCCCTTCCAGCCTTGGAATTCTATGATTTGCAAGAGGAATATATGACAGAGTGTGGGACCCCGTAGGACTGTTCCCCAGTGTGCTCATCATGCCACTGACATCACCTTCTTGCTCTCTGGGGCTTCCTACCACCCTGTCTTGCTGGGCAAGATCTTCCGGTCTCCCCCAGTCAAGGCACAAAGTTGGGGTTACTGCCCCTCTGAAGAGCAATGCAGACTCTGAGCCACTTCAGCTCTGGGAAAATGCAGTTCTAGGATACAGCACCCAGGAAACAACCCCCAAAAGGGATCAAAACCCCAAAGTCAACCCCCAAAAAGATTAAAATGCATCTTTCTCTGTGTAAAAGTTTTACACAATGAAAGCTCATTCAGGTAAGACTCCTTTATCAATGAAAGAAGGCTCTCTACACTTGTTGCTCCCTCTAGGTAACAATTATTTACACTGGGCTTAATAGTAAACAAAACAAAAAGTGTTTTTATTAAGTACAAACAGTAGGATTTAAGTAATTGTAAGTGAAAACAGACAGATCAAAGTAAAGTAGTCAAAAAAATTTAAAGAAAATGCATAGCTAGTTCAAATTTACTAAAAGACTTATTACAAGCAGCTCCTTACTCTAATGGGCTTGTTCTTATTCAGGCAAATCTTCAAGTCAAAGATGACCATTTATTCTGACTTGGTTCTCCAATTCTCTTTAGCTGCATCTAGACTGGCATGATTTTGCGCAAATACTTTTAATGGAAAAGTTTTTCCGTTAAAAGTATTTGCTCAAAAGCGCGTCTAGATTGGCACGGAGTTATCGTTATAACGATGCGCTTTTGCACAAAAACGCATCTACATTGGTGATGCGCTTTTGCGCAAAAGCAGAAGCCCGGAACCATTTTGAAGAGGGCAAAAGGGCACCAGCCCTTTCTGGGGGCGGGGCTACAGCTCCGTTCAGACACGTGCTTAAAGAGGTCTCGCCGGACAGCCGTTTGTCTCCTGCTCCGTGCGTTAGGACCTCTGGCAGGGACTGACAGCCATAGCAGGTTTGGTGGTTGCCCTCTGCCTTTTGGACACCACTGCCTTTTGCCCCCTACTGCTTTTTCCTGGTTTTGGTTTCTTGTGCCTTGCTTTGTCTGCCATGGAACCAGGGGTGGCCATGTGCCTGCTCTGGCCCCTGTCGGCCATTTTCGAGTGCCTGCAGCTGGTGCTCCAGGCTGGTGCCCTCGTGCTCCAGGACCAGGAGGCACAGATCGCCTGGGACTCCCTCACCAGGAAGGCCATGAAGTCCCTGTGGCATCCCCATCCCACCATGGAGAGGCCACTCTGGAGACTGGACACCAGTACAGACTGGTGGGACCGGCTGGTCCTTGGACAATGGGACGACCAGCAATGGCTCCGGAATTTCCGCACGCGAAAGCGGATGTTCCTGGAGCTGTGTGCCTGGCTCACCCCCGCGCTCCAGAGAGCCACCACCCGGCTGCGTGCGCCCATCCCCGTGAAGAAGAGGGTCGCCATCGCGCTATGGAAGCTGGCCACCCCGGACAGCTACCGATCGGTGGCACACCAATTCGGGGTGGGAAGATCCACTGTCGGTGTGATCGTCATGGAGGTAAGTCCCAGGGGGAGTGGGGAGTGGGGTGGGGGGAGGGTGCTGCACTCCATGCCCAGGGGCAGCCAAGACTCCAGGCTGGGTCACCCAAGGGTTTGGGCCGTACCTCCCTTGCACAGGCCTGCTGGTGGGGGGGGGGGCCGTGGGGCGAGGGGGCCCTGGTGTGTGTGTGCGTGTGCGTGTGTGCGTGAGGACAGAGGGAATCACGGGGGGGCCCAAGGGAGCGCACACTCACCCCTGCCTTATGTGATGTGTTCCCTTGTGTTTCTCTGCACCCTTCTGCAGGTCATCCACGCCATCAATGATGTCCTGCTACCGAGTGTGATCCGCCTGCGCGACGTGGATGCTACGCTGGCCAACTTCTCTGCCCTCGGGTTCCCCAACTGCGGGGGAGCCCTGGATGCTACCCACATCCCCGTCTGGGCCCCAGAGCATCGAGCAGCCCATTTCACAAACAGGAAGGGGTACTGCTCTATTGTTCTCCAGGCCCTCGTGGACCACCGGGGCTGCTTCTTGGATGTGTACGTGGGCTGGTCCGGCAGGGCACACAACGCCCGCATCCTCTGCAACTCTGGACTGTTTCGCAGGCTGGATGCGGGCACCTACTTCCCCCGGCGGGAGTTGACTGTCGGGGACGTGCCTATGCCCATCTGCGTCATGGGGGACGCGGCCTACCCCCTGCTGCCCTGGCTAATGCGGCCCTACACGGGGCAGCCAGACCAGAACCAGGCCCGCTTCAACGACCGCCTCAACCGGGCCCGAAATCAGGTGGAGCTTGCCTTCGGCCGCTTAAAAGCCCACTTCCGTTGTTTGCTCACCCGTCTCGAGATGGGTGAGCGGAATGCAACGGAGGTACTGGCCGTGTGCTGCGTGCTCCACAACATTGTGGAACGGAGTGGGGAAGCCTTCCTCCCTGCATGGATGGCAGCCGAGGCACAGACATTTGAACAGCCCCACACAGCTGCCATCCGCCAGGCACACCAGGATGGGGTGCGCATCAGAGAGGCCCTGACAGACATGTTCGCACAAGCCCCATAGTAGGGTCGCCTCGGTCTCCCCATACAACTCCCTCTCATCCCCTACCCTTCCCCCTCCCCTCCCCTTACCTCCCCCCATTGTAAAGCGTCGGTTCCAAGCACATCGGCCGTCATCGTGAATGTTCGTTGGGTGCGTCGGACATAGCTAGGGTTTTTCTTTTTAGTTTAGGCTAGGGTTTAGGCCACCATCGCCGGTCCGAGCTGTCCTGAAGAACAGGAAGAGGATTTGTGGTTCGTGCGGAAGGCTCGAGTCAGCGTACCCGATTCCAGTCGTCTTCGAGGGATCTCCTGGCTGTTCCTCTCCCGAGGCCCGGAAGGACCAAAGGATTGAGGTTGCCAGCAACACTACAATCGTCCCCTGCGTCTAGACTATGTACAAATTCTTTTGTGTGCGTCTTTTTACCTTTCTTGCTTGTTTGTTATCGATGTTAATATAGTTGTGGTTTAAATTTTACTTAAAAGTGTCAGTATTTATTTATGCGCCACAAACCAATGACCACTTAAAGGAACGACCGGTGATAGATACAGAATTTGGTGTCCGCATTTTGTAAGCCTCTTAAATTTAGTTGGCTAATTGGCATCTCAAATCATTTATTACTGTTACCTCGAGTAACACAATAACCAACACAGTTTTGTTTTCAACTGAAAAATGACTGTTTTTATTTACAAGGGGGAGGCGGAGGGGGAGGAGACCTTCAACTGGGAGGGGGAGGGGCTACTCCTGGGAGGGGTGGCCCCTGCGAGCACTCCTGCAGGGGCAGACCTGGACATGTGGGGCAGGCCGCATCGAGGCAGGCTGCACGGGGAGGTGGGCAGGAGGGGCTATTGCAGGGGCAGCAGGAGGGGGCATGGGCAGTGCTAGGAGAGGGATGGTGGGGGCATGGGGTAAGGCCATGCCATAATGGATGGCAGAGGCTATGTGGGCAGTGAGGGTGGCGATGGAGTCAGCCATCCTGGTGCACTGGGCCTGGAAGGCGGCCCAGGCCTCCTGGCGCCACTGCAGGTCCCCCTCGACGCGTTGCCTAATCGATGCCTCAATGCGCTCGACGGCCTGCACATGGCGCCGAAGGAGCTGGTCCCGGTGGCGGAGCCTGTGACTGCATGGTTGGGCAGCTGGGGGTGCCGCTGCTGCCGGACTGGAGGGTCCCCGGCTTGTGCTTGGTCCCGCTGCATGGAAGAGAAGAAAGGATGGGTCAGTCAGGCAGGCCGGCCACTGTCCCCACACCTCATACCCTCCACCCCTGAGCCCAGGCGACACAGCAGTAGTGTGGCTTGGGCCCACTCGGTTCCTCCCCTGCCCCCCCGTGTTGTATGTTTGCAAGGAGGACCGCCCCTGGAGTAAGGTCCTCCTCCATGTATTGTAACCACCGGTCTGTGTCCTGGCCCCGTGGAAGGTGGGAGGGCGCTTGTGTTGCGTTAACCTGTGGAACTCCCTGCTGGTGGAGGCTGTGAGGCTTTGGGCTAATCACTGGTGTTTGACAGGGAGCGAGATGCATCCCCACACAGTGCCTGGGAGCACATCTGGCAGAGGTGGTCTGGGCTCTCAGATCCCCATCGCGTGGGATATCTCCTGGACGGAACCAGGAGAGTGACTGGGGGTGGGGGTGTCCCATCCTTGCAGCAAAACTCAGGCAGCCCTAGGGGCGGCCCGAGCACTTCCCCCCTCTTCTCCCTCCCACTATCCCTCACACACGTAGCCCAGGGACACGTGTGGCCGCAGTGGGGACTTCCCTCAGGGAGCCAGCCAAGGCACCAGGAGCAGGCGAGGGACTCAGTGGGGGCCATGTTCACAGGGCTGTGACGCTGTGGTTTTCCCAGGAGCAGCTGTCTGTGCCTCATAGCCAGGCATGGGACAGTGTGCCGTTCTGCGTGCTGCACCCTTGCGGAGGTGCGGACTCTGGCCTGAGTCCCTGGGGCCCTGGCTGGTTCCAGCTGGCATCCACCCTTCCCCCTGGTCCTGCCGGATATGTGTGAGCAGCACGGTCCCAGGCATGCCCTGGAGCTGCCTGCCGCAGCCACGTGCCGCTCGGTCACCAGGCTGCACGTGGTTGCACGTGCTGCTTACTGCCTAATGCTGCACAGCGTGCAGCTCACGTGGCCTGAGTGACATCCTCTCCCCGTCCCCCCTCCGGGCGCCTGGCTCCTGCCCCCCTGCCCTTGTGAGTGCAAAGTGCAACACTCACCGGTGGATCCTTCCCCGGCCTCCAAGGATGCGCGGGAGACGTCGGGGCTGCTGGAGGGGGCCTGCTGGGTTGCAGTGCTGGCCTCGTCCTCCGACGCACTGCTGTCTCCTTCCCCTGACAGGGGGCGTGCACACTGCTGTCGACGGGGACCTCTGGGGCTTGCGGGGCTGGCTGGCCCAGGATGGCGTGGAGCCGGTCGTAGTGGGGGCAGGTGTCGGCTCCTGCCCCCTGGCCCTCACTGGCCCGCACGTAGCCCAGGCGCAGCTCCTTCACCTTAGCCTGGACTTGCTCGAGAGTCCGGGCTGGATGTACCTGCTGAGCAAGCGCCTGGGCCATGCGGGTGAAGATCTCGGCATTGCGGCGCCGGGAGTGGGTGTCATGGAGGTCCTCCTCCTCCTGCCACAGGTCCAGCAGGCTGTCCAGCTCCCCTGAGGACCAGGATGGGACCCGTCTTTTTCGGCCCCTGAGGGCCTCCTGCACTGGGGGTGCGCGTGGCTGCTGAGCACGGCAGGGGCCACGTGGCAGACCTCTGCCTAGAGGTCCGTGCTGGTCTCCTGCTGTGTGAGCTCAGCAGCCCTACGTCTGCTTTAAGGAGCTCGGTTGCCAGGAAGTCCGGGGCTCCTACGGGGTCTCCCAGCATCCAAATCACTTTTTTCCGTGTAGCCTGCTTTTGCGCAAAAGTCTTAGCTAGCTGTCTACACTGGCCCTTTTGCGCAAAAGCTTTTGCGCAAAAGGACTTTTGCCCGAACGGGAGCGTCAAAGTATTTGCGCAAGAAGCACTGATTTCTTACATTAGAATGTCAGTGCTCTTGCGCAAATTCAAGTGGCCAGTCTAGACACAGCCTTTATGTATTTGTATCTCAGGCTATGTCTACATTGGGAAGGTTTGGCGACAAAAGTGCTGTCAACATGGAAAAGTGAAAACTGGTCAAACGTTTTTTTCTGCCTCCCATTGTTGACATTTCACGGTCTCATTGCTAGCTAGCTCCCCCATCGACAGATAGAGCAAAGCAATGTGGGAGGGCAAAGCTAATCCCTGTGCTTCTTGGGATTCTCACCAAACTCTTCCACAGCATTCTCAGCTGCCGGGAAGAGCATCAAGAGTAGCTCTGTGAGCTCTCCATGCTGAGGAATGTCAAAGCAGCACAGCAGTCTCTCCAGCCTTCCCTCTGCAGGAGCTATCTGCCTGCTGCTGTGTTTCTATGTTTCAGAATGGGAGCATTCCAATGATTTGCTCTTTTTGTTTGTTTCCCAAATGGAGCAACTCCCTCAGCTGTCAGATACTTCTTGGAGCTTTGAAAGGGGAGGGGCATATGCCTGCAGGGCAGCAGAGATCACAGAACACTGAGCACAGCCATCTGAGCACAGCTATTACAGTCATTGTGCAATACTGGCAAAAGCCAGTTCTCTCAACAACAGAGTCCACACTCTGGAAAAGGAAGGGGAAAAGAGAAAAGTCTCTCGCAGAGGTGGAAGTTTTTTATCACCAAAACTAAGTGTTTTTCCCAACAAAAGTTGCATTGTAGTGTGTACACTCTCACCGTTTTGTCAACAAAAGGCAGTTTTTGGTGACCAAACATGCCAGTGTATACAAGGCCTCAGTGTGCCAGAACGTTCCCCAGGCCAGTCGAAGACAAAGACCTGATAACGTCACTTTGCTGATATAATCTTTCCCTCCATGGCGAGAACCTTTTGTTCTCCATTCCCCCATCCATGGAAAATTACCTGTCTTAAAATGGAACCCCAGTACCAGGTGGTATGGTCACATGTCTTACTAGTTCAATTGCCTTTGGACTTACAGGACAAACAAGGCTGTTTATAAGTCATTAAGTTGATTACCCAATTGTTAAGGAGCACCATTGATGGCTCTCATTAATACATTTAAAACTATAAACAGTCTCACACCTTATATTTCTAACTTTACATATAAGAATGATATATGCACCAAAATAGGATATACAGAACCAGCAGATTGTAATATTAAAATTGATAGGTTACATGAGATATTTTGTCCAAAACATCTTCATTTATATTCATGAGCCAATTTTCAGAAAGCATGGGGGAAACAGTCACAGAGTCATGATTAGCCAATGTGCTCATTCATTCATTAAAAGAAAAAGTGAGCTCAGCACAGTAACAGTCATCACTGCTAGTGTTATTAGCAACTGGTAAAATATGCACTCTGAATAACTGCAGTGGAATGAAAATTCATTAATGCCTGAGGCTAGAAAAAACATAATAGCCATTCTTGTGTTTTTCATCTTTTGCTAGGTTGACTAACCTACCAGTAAACACGGGGACCTATTGGTGAAAGTGTCTGAATTTTGAGGAAGAGACAGCAAGGTGTGATGATCTAAGCCAAGAAACTGGAGTCAGGATGTTCTGAAACCTAATCTTATTTTTGTCCTAGACTATCAGTGCGTGGATATAGACAGGTTACTGAAGCTCCCTCTGAGTCACATTTTCAAAAGATATAAAACCCAGTCTTTCCCTCTGATAGGGGAAGCACCTGCAGAAAGAACAGAAAGAGCAAACAAAGCAACATATGTTTACATCGACTTACCAGATTGATATTTGCAATACGGTAGCTACAGGATCAAATACAGTTTGTGGTTGCCATATAACTGCAAATGCAAAAATGCCATCTCATTTTGCAGTTATAAATTATACGTATTAAAGGGAGGGAACCATTTTGAAAATTTGGCCCCTAAACTGAATTTTGCCATCCATGAATGGTGGTCTGCATTTTGCCAGGGAAAGGATAGTTTTCACCCCAGACATCCACATTATCTGATAGCTAAGGGAGAATTGTCTTGTGTTCTGGTGAGAATTGGATTTCAGTGCCCTTTTGTTTTATTGCCACTGAGCCCTCTGACAGAACTGATTCATTTCTCTGTGCCTTGTTTTCTCCTTCTGTACAAAGAGATAATACTAGTTTACCTTACACCAGTGGTCTCCAATCTTTTTACACCCAAGATCACTTTTTAAATGACAGAACAAGCCAAGATCTACCGCCCCACCCCTTTCTTGAAGCCCCGCCCTCTCTATTCTCCTCCTCTCCATCACTTGCTATCCCCAACCCTTATACTGCTGCTTTTTTCCCCAATTCTTCTGTAGGAAGAGGTTTTTCCAACATTTGGCCTGTCTAGACTGGACCAAATGTCAGAAAACCCCCTTCTTTTGGAAGCCCCCTTATTCCTCATTGAAAGAGGAATATAGGGGTTACCGAAAGAGCATGTTTGCTCTTCCGCTAAAAAAAAGTGGAAGAACAAACGCATCCCTGGATGCGGAAGAGTTTTTCTAAGATATCTCCGGAATCCTGAAAAGCTCCTGCAGTCTAGCTGTACCCTCACTGGGTTGAGACAGGATGTGTGGGCTCTGGGGTGGGAATCAGGGGTTTGGTTGTGGGAAGGGGTGAGAGGTGCAAGCTCTGGGAGGGAATTTGGTGCAGGAGGAGGTGGAGGAGGGGATGCTGGCTCAGGGAGGGGGCTCCAGGCTGGGGAGTGTTGGGCTCAGGTGGAGGGTTGGGGTGCTGAGCAAGCCACAGGCTTGTGGATATGAGGGTGCAGGAGTTTGGATTGAGGGATGGGAGGGGCTCAGGGCAGGGAGGTTAGGAGTATAATGGGCTCAGGACACAGATTTGTGGTGTGTGGATGGTGTAGGAGTGTTGTGGCAAAAGACTGAGGATGTGGGGGTACAGGAGTTTGGCAATGTGAGAGGCTCAGGACAGGGGGTTCCAGTGTATGATAGGCTCAAATCTAGGGTCGAGAGGGGGCGTGCAGGAGCGTTATGATGCTGTGGACAGATGAGGGTTTGTTGGCCAGGCTTCATTTTTAAATAAAATATGTCAAACACAAAAAGTTTCGGCATTGTTTTTATTTATGAGAACCTGTTTTGATTCAGGGGTCACTGAAAAGTCAGTTGAGGCCACACAAGTGAGATGCAAAAAAAAAAACTCCTCCAAAGCCTCACTAATGTGGCCCCAACTGTGCTGGTGGGAGCAGGGGACATGGTACTGGGGAAGGGTGCTAGTGGGTGCTGGGGCAGAGGACGGGGTGTCAGTGGAGGCAAGGGACAGGGTGCTGGGGTGGGGACAGGGGACAGGGTGCTGGTGGGAGCAGGGGGCAGGGTGTTGGCTGAGGCAGGGAATCCTCGGCACGCGCCTTCCCCCCTGCCCCAGAAGAGGGAAGCTCCGGCAAGAACCTCCTCCCGGGACTCCTCCCCCCTCCCCCGCAAAGGAGGAAAGCTCTGTCATGCGCTTCCCCCGGGACTCCTACCTCCTCCCCCGCAGAGGAGGGGAGCCCCAGTGCACGCCTCCCTTCCCCTCTCCTCCCCCCAGGAGGGAAGCCCTAGTGTGTACTTCCCTCCGGGACTCCTACCTCCTTCCCGGTGCGCGCTTCCCCCCGGGACTCCTCCCTCTCCCCGGCGCGTGCTTCCCCTCCGGACTCTTATTTCCTCCCCCACAGAGGAGGGGAGCCCCGGCGTGCACTTCCCCCCGGGACTCCTCCCCCCCTCCCCGGCGCGCGCTTGCCCTTGGGACTCCTACCACTTCTCCCGCAGAGGAGGGGAGCCCCAGTGCGCACCTCCATTCCCCTCTCTTCTCCTGCCCCCCCCAGAAGCCCCAGCATACGTCTTCCTCCGGGACTCCTACCTCCTCCTGGCATGCCACAAACCTGGAGGAGGGGAGCAGGCAGCGCACTTCCGGAAACCCAGAAGTGGCGCGCAGCTGCTGGACTTCCCTCCACCCCGCGGGAAGCCAGCACTACCTCCATTTTCGGAGGTAGGTAGTGGGGCTTCTTGGGCGTGGGGGGAATTGGAGGGGGGCCCCCAAACGCCTCATGATCGACTGGTCGAGCCCTCCTGATCGACCCATCGATCGCGATCGACAGGTTGGTGACCACGGCCTTATACAGAGACTATCAGGCGTAATTTACTAAGGCTATATCTACACTGCAACGCTATTTTCATAAGAATGGCCGTACTGGGTCAGACCAAAGGTCCATCTAGCCCAGTAGCCTGTCTGCCGACAGTGGCCAGCACCAGGTGCCCCAGAGAGGGTGGACTGAAGACAATGATCAAGCGATTTGTCTCCTGCCATCCTTCTCCAGCCTCTGACAAACAGAGGCCAGGGACACCATTTCTATCCCCTGGCTAATAGCCTTTTATGAACCTAACCTCCATGAAATTATCTAGCTTCTCTTTAAACTCTGTTATAGTCCTAGCCTTCACAGCCTCCTCTGGCAAGGAGTTCCACAGGTTGACTATGCGCTGTGTGAGGAAGAACTTTCTTTTATTAGTTTTAAACCTGCTACCCATTAACTTCATTTGGTGTCCTCTAGTTCTTCTATTGTGGGAACTAATAAATAACTTTTCTTTATTCACCATCTCCACAATACTCATGATTTTATATACCTCTATCATATCCCCCCTCAGTCTCCTCTTTTCTAAACTGAAAAGTCCCAGTTGCTTTAACCTCTCTTCATATGGGACCCGTTCCAAACCCCTAATCATTTTAGTTGCCCTTTTCTGAACCCTTTCCAAGGCCAAAATATCTTTTTTGAGGTGAGGAGACCATATCTGTACACAGTATTCAAGATGTGGGCGTACCATAGTTTTATACAGGGGCAGTAAGATATTCTGTGTCTTATTTTCTATCCCTTTCTTAATAATTCCTAACATCCTATTTGCCTTTTTGACCGCCGCTGCACACTGTGTGGAAGTTTTCAGAGAACTATCCATGATAACACCAAGATCTCTTTCCTGATTTGTCGTAGCCAAATTAGCCCCCATCATACTGTACGTATAGTTGGGGTTATTTTTTCCAACGTGCATTACTTTACACTTATCCACATTAAATTTCATTTGCCATTTTGTTGCCCAATCACTCAGTTTGGTGAGCTCTTTCTGAAGTTCTTCACAGTCTGCTTCTGTCTTGACTATCTTAAACAGTTTAGTATCATCCACAAACTTTACCACCTCACTGCTTACCCCTTTCTCCAGATCATTTATGAATAAGTTGAACAGGATTGGTCCCAGGACTGACTCTTGGGGGACACCACTAGTTACCCCTCTCTATTCTGAAAATTTACCATTTATTCCTACCCTTTGTTTCCTGTCTTTTAACCAATTCTCAATGCATGAAAGGACCTTCCCTCTTATCCCATGACAATGTAATTTACACGAGCCTTTGGTGAGGGACCTTGTCAAAGGCTTTCTGAAAATCTAAGTATACTATATCTACTGGATTCCCCTTGTCTGCATGTCTGTTAACCCCTTCAAAGAACTCTAATAGATTAGTAAGACATGATTTCCCTTTACAGAAACCATGTTGACTTTTGTCCAACAAATTATGTTCTTCTATGTGCCTGACAATTTTATTCTTTACTATTGTTTCAACTAATTTGCCCAGTACTGAAGTTAGACTTACCGGTCTGTAATTGCCAGGATCGCCTCTAGAGCCCTTTTAAAATATTGGTGTCACGTTAGCTACCTTCCAGTCATTAGGTACAGAAGCCGATTTAAAGGATAGGTTACAAACCACAGACAATAGTTCAGCAATTTCCCATTTGAGTTCTTTTAGAACCCTTGGATGAATGCCATCTGGTCCCGGTGATTTGTTGACATTAAGTTTTTCTATTTATTCCAAAACCTCCTCTAATGACACTTCAATCCGAGACAGTTCCTCAGATTCGTCACCCACAAAGGATGGTGCAGATTTGGGAATCTCCCTAACATCCCTAACTGGAGTATCCCAAAATAGCTATCCTGCATCTTCACAGCAAGCCTGCTATTTCGATGTCCCTGTAAACCTCATTCCATGAGGAGTAAGGGACATTTCAGAGTAGCAGGTTATTTCGAAATTTGGCACTGTGTAGACAGTGCCAAATGACAAAATAAGCTATTTTGAAATAAAATTGAAATAAGATACTCAATGTGCATAGCTCAAATTGCTTATCTTATGTTGAGCTATGGTGCAGTGTAGATGCACCTTAATAGGTTTAAAGATCCATATATGGAAGACTTTATTGAAGGGTGGAAGAATATTGTTTATACTCATCACCTTGAAAAATGTAGCTCTTGGGACAAAGTGAAACTACCTAAAATTAAATAAGTCTAGATATCAGTGGATATGCCATGGGGAGATGTATAGAGGGAGAGGCTGTCAATATATCTTCTCCTCCTGTGTAGGACTTCATTGCTGTTTTTTGGTTTCCTCTTTTCATGTACACAGAGCCAAAACCTGCCTGGCAGCAGGGCTGGAGCCCAGTGGCACTGGGGCTGGAGCAGAGCCAGCTGCAAGGAGGGGGAGCATCCTGAGAGGCTGGTGGCAGGGGACCTCCCCTGATCCAGCGGATTCCTTCATTTGGAACGGGTTAGGTCCCAAGGCTGCCAGACCAGGGAGGTCCAACCTGTATTACCTTTGATCTTTCCTTCTATGGACAGACTTCAGAACTGGTTTGACCAGAAATGGCCAAGAAGATCTACCAGACACAGGCGAAAAAAAAATTCTGCTACCGGGAGGGAGAGCTATGAGAGCAATACATCTCAGATGCAAGAAGCCCTAGGGGCCTCTTGAGAAACAATGCCTGCCTAGGTCATCAACATGGGATGACAGGACTCTAGGGGAGAAACACGTGTGAAGACTGTTGTAAAAAGCTAGTCTCCTGAAGTTCTGTTCCTATTGCTTTTGTTTTAAGGCCTTTGGACGCTATTTAGCATTGGTTATCGACTTTCAAAGGGATGGACTGCAAGGGCGTGGACCCAGTTGAGACTTAAAGGTAGAAGGACCAATATCGGAAGAGTGCAAGAGGACTAATATCGGAGGAGAGACCAGAAAGGAGCAGAGGTGCATGAGTCCTGCAGCTGTGACTAATTTATGTCTCGTGACATAAACGAATCATTAACTGAAGGGGGTGAGAAAGAAGCCATCCATGAGAGCAGATAATTCCATAATAGCTCATTGTGCAGTTTTTTTACATTTGTCTGTGATGCATCTGATGCTGGCAACTGAGAAATACAAGATACTGGACTAGTGCCCTGATTCTGCAGCATTAAAGTAAATGGGAGCTTTGCTGTTAACTTCAGTGAGTGTTGGATCAAACTTTGGTGGACCAGCCTGAGCTGAGATGGCAATTCCTATATGCCTGTTTTCCATTCCTGCTTCTCCCATTGACTCGCTATGTGACCCACCTCCCTACTATGTGCCTTAATTTTCTTCTCTGTAAAATGAGAATAATAGCTCTTCCGTATCTCACAGAGGTTTGTGAGACTGTGAATTAATAAATATTTGACAAGTGCTTTGAAATCATTGGCTGGAAAGAATTATTCTCAATTTTCTGCACATCCTGCTGCCCTGCTTCAGAGAGGCATGAGGGACAAAAGCAAGTCAGACCGGATATCAGCAATGTGTGATTACTGTTACACAAGGAAGGAGGCAGATACACACTTTTTCTGGTCCCTTAGGTAAACATATACCCCAGCACTATTGTTTGTTAGGGACTGGGAACTAGATCTGTATCTGTGCAACTTCCAGAGCTATCCTGTCCATAGGATGGTTCAGGGCAGCTGCCCCAGGGCCCACCTGAGGCGGTCATCTCAACTGTCCAATGGCATAGCAGGTGCCAGGCGGCAGCAGGGGTCACCTGCCCCTACCCTGGTACTCACCACAGCGTTGGTATCTGGAGTTGCCTGGTAACATTCTCTGCTTTGCCCGGCTGCTGTCTCCTGGCCCACTGTGCTCAGCTTGTCTATGGCAGCAGGAAGCAGAGCACCCTGGTCCCAGGGTGAGGGTAGGATGTGGGAGATGGGAGACCCCTGCTGCCGCCTGGTCCCTGGCTTGCATCAAGTGGGACAGGGCCAAGAAGGCGCAGCAGGGAAGAGACTTGCGGGAAGGGGTGAGGCAGGGCAGAGCGAGGCCTGCAGTGGGGAGGCTGCCCTAAGCCCCATGCCTTGGGCACTGGGTGAGGGGGTTGCCTCAGGCCCCACGCCCTCTTAGGGGTGGCACTGGCAACTTCTGTGTAACAATCAATGGAAAGAGCCCTCCTTCCTCTGTTATTTCAACCTGCTAAGTAAGGATTTAGAATGAATGTTAACGGGCAGGCAATAGCTAAATCCCCTCCATTTCACTGAATATCTGTCTGCTCTGTTATGTTTATGAGAAGAAGCAGAATCCAGGAGCCAGAGGATGAGCGTGGGTTTTCCTCAGAGGATATAAGAGACTGGGAGCCTTGAAGAAGGGTGAGTGTCAGAGGTGAGACCCCTGCTGATCAGCATCCATCCCTTTTTGCCTCAAGGGCTGGTGCAGGGGGCAGCTTTTGTCTGCAATGATCCGGGGAGGAGATTCCCCCTTTTCCTTTTCACTAATCACCTCTGTCAGACAGGTGGCAGCACTCTCAGCGAGGAGCTACGTACAGGGCTTAGTCAGGCACAGTAGGCAGGAGAGAAGCAGGCACTGGGGCTTCGAATCCACCAGAATTGGAAAAGAAAATCATGTAAAAGGGCTCGTGTTTAATTT
The DNA here is from genome assembly GCA_032595735.1 of Pelochelys cantorii. Lineage (NCBI taxonomy): Eukaryota > Metazoa > Chordata > Testudines > Trionychidae > Pelochelys > Pelochelys cantorii. Next base: position 144,028,006 of record CM064328.1, on the reverse strand, counting down.
GGGGAATGATACGTTGTGCACAGCCCTCTTTAACAGTTCCTCCTCCTGCCTGCTTCTGAGCCGCAGCTCCTTCCAGACACCCCCAGCGAGCGTCAGTCTTGGTGCCCTGGCCCCCTGGGGACGTAGTGAATGACTGAATACTGGTCTTGTCCACCTTATAATACAGGATTTGTATACTGGCCTCCCCTTCCCTCCCAACTTGATGTGCCCCTCCACAGAGCTAAGCCACATCAAGCTCAATCCATGCTGTAGCCCTGAACCGCAAACCAGCCAGAACTGAGACTATTTTTACACTTCAGTTTCCGATATTTGCATCTGTGTGTTTTACAGCAGGCACTTCCCATTGCCAAGTCACCTTGGCTTTTAATGAGTCATATTTAAAACTACCTGCCAGCATTGAAATCCCTTTTTATTATTTCAGCTGTGACTCTGAGATAAGGCAGATGGTAACACATCCAGCCGGACAGCGGATTTGTTTATAAATACATGTGCTTGTTCTCTTGGAAATGTAGAGTGTTTGGCTTGCCCTTTTGTTCTATTATCACTCTCTGTTTCCTGCCTATAGGTCCATGCCTTGGATCTGAATCAGCTGACAAGACAATGCATTAATTTCCTCCTTACTAAGGACACTGCACTTTCTGCTTCTGCTGCATCTTGATCTGCTGAAGGTGTCTTTACAGGTTTAGTCAGTGGCTACGCGGACAGGTGATGCTAGCTGTTTCTGCCTGACACATTAGAGTTGGCCAAACTATTTTCAGCAAATTATTTATCCACTGAGTTTAGCCCTGTCTTTAGTTTTTAAATCCGTTGCAAACAGATCACAATTTCTATGAATGAGTCTGTTATTTTCAATTATTCATTGACTGTTTTGTGTGAACATAAGAACATAAGAATGGCCATACTGGGTCAGACCAAAGGTCCATCGAGCCCAGCATCCCATCTGCCGACGGTGGCCAATGCCAGGTGCCCCAGAGAAGGAGAACAGAAGACAATGATCAAGTGATTTATCTCCTGCCATCCATCTCCTGCCCTTGTTATGAAGGCTAGGGCACCATACTTTATCCCTGGCTAATAGCCATTTATGGACCTAACCTGCAAAAATTTATCAAGCTCTTTTTTAAACCCTAATAGAGTCCTGGCCTTCACAGCCTCCTCGGGCAAGGAGTTCCACAGGTTGACTGTGCGCTGTGTGAAGAAAAATTTCCTTTTATTAGTTTTGAACCTACTACCCATCAATTTCATTTGGTGTCCCCTAGTTCTTGTATTATGGGAAAAGGTAAATAATTTTTCTATAATCACTTTCTCCACACCATTCATGATTTTATATACCTCTATCATATCGCCCCTCAATCGCCTTTTTTCCAAACTGAAAAGTCCCAGTCTCTCTAGCCTCTCCCCATATGTGAACATATTTCAGCCTACAGCTTGCTCACAAACTATCTGAGTGTTGCAGTTAGGGCTACTGGGTGATTAGGGCTACTGGGTGATTCATCATGCTGTTAGACAATAATAGAAAAACATTTATTCTTCTTCGAGAGACATTCCTGGGGGTGCTCCACAGCAGGTGTCAGTGCGTCCCAGTGCCGCAGAGCGGATTCTTCCTAGCACGGTGCATGAGGCACCATTTGGCACTACCGCACATGCATGGCCACCCTCCCCTCAGTTCCTTCATACCATCCCCAGCTCAAGACAGACCTATGCAGTGCTCTTCATTCCTCCATAGTTCTCTGTAAATAAGTAGTTCAGTTAACTCCAAGTTCCTCTCCCTAGTTGTTTTGCCAAGTTCTTTGCCAAAAAAACCAAGCCAAGCCGTGCGTTCCTCCAAGTTGGTTCACCTGCCACTTAAGACCACCCACCCAGGATGATCGGCTCTCCCAGTTTCAAACATTGCACAGACTGCAACGAGGCAATGCCAGCCTCAGACAGCCACGCAAAATGCGTTAAGTGTCTTGGTGGCTCCCATGTTCAATGGGACTGCCCACGCTGCGCTAAACTTAAGGCGTGAAGGCAGAGAGACAGAGATCTCCGCTTGAAGATGCTTGTGATTGAGAAGGGCAAACATCCTTCCACAGACCCGGGCTCTCAGCAGATTGCCAACAATAAGGGAGACAAACCCAAAAGATCCCCGAAGAAACGTGCCACCTCTCTGTCTCAAGACCTGCACTTGCTTAAATGGCGTTTGAACGATAGGCAGGTGAGAAAAGCTGACAAACCACATCTCAGCACGTATGATAAACCAAGCACCTCTGGTGTTGACCGGGCTCTTCACAAACACACCTCACTCGGCATCTGTATGGAGGCTACAGGCCATCGGCACTGCCCCGCCATTGCAGACAGTGGCAAATACTCACACTGCAAGCTTTTCGCCTGAAATACCACAGGCACTGGCACTGGGTGCAACACCACTAGCCTCGGTGCTGTTTACTCCTACACCTTGCTACCGATATCAGAGGGACCTTGTGGTCTCCTCAACTTTTAACTATTTTAAAGCACTGACAAACCATCTTACTCAGCACCATCCAAATACACGTCATCACCTACCTTGTTATCAAGTGATAACGTTGAGGAACCAGGGGTTCTCTCACCCCAGCTGTCTCCGGGCACAAAAACATCAGGACATTTGTCCCGTGCTAAATTTTCCCACCCTACTAACATGAGTATGGCCCCTGTGCTCCATTCCCATGGATACCACCACCCATGCCTTATCCACCGCCATGGCAATATTGGAGCCCATGGCCTCAACATCACAGAAAGAGACTATCTAAGGGAAAGCACAATATAAAGGCATTTTCTCCCCGTCCCAATCCCCTCTAATACAGAGGAAACAGAATGAAATTGATGAACTGCAGTTCCACGACTTAGGTCCAGACACATCACTAGACACAAACTCACCATCTATGATAGGCAAGGCTATCATGCCACCGCCCTTGGCAACCACTGAAGATTTCACCCCTCTCCAGGAACTTTTTAAGAGTCGCAGCTGAACTAAACATTGTGATGGAGGAAGTGCAGGACACACAACACAAGCTTACCAACATCCTGTAGGCTACATCGTCCTCTGAAATTGCCTTGCCTATCAACTCAGCCAACATGGAACTTGCCAAAATTGTTTGGAAAACCCCTGCCTCCATTCCTCCCACCTGCAAAAAAACAGACTGCAAGTATTATGTTCCCCCAAAGGGTTCTTATTCACTCATCCACCACCAAAATCCTTGGTAGTCGACACGGCTCAGCAAAGACAATTCCACCATCAGACAGAGATAATAAGAGGATTGACACACTGGGTAAAAAGGTTTACACCTCAGCCATGTTACAGCTAAGAGTGGCCAATTATGCGGTGCTCCTCAGCAAATATGATTTTAACAATTACGCAAAGTTTAACACTTTTATTGACAATATACCTCTTTTATTGACGAGGTGAAAAAGCTGCAGTTTAAAGTGTTCATCGCAGAGGGCCAGGCAATTATTGAGGACAGCCCTTCAAGCTGCCCAAACACAGTGGATATGGACACAAAGGCAACAGCTACAGCGGTTGTCATGAGACAGGTTTCATTGTTCAATTCCTCTGCCTTCCCTCGAGAAATCCAGTCGTCCGTGGAAGATCTACCATTTGAGGGCAAAAAGCTCTTCTCATCTAAAACCAACAAAAGGGCCATGCTATGTTCCCTTGGCATTCAGACACCTGCAACAAGAAGAAGGCAATATAGATACCAACCAGACGAGAGGCCAAGATATCTGCAGTTTCTGTATCAATGCCAAAGGGAAGAGCACCCATCACACCAACAACTCAGCCATGGCAGACAGCAGTGTAGACGCAATCAGGGCAACACTACCAACCATCCGCCTCAGCCCAATAAGCAAATCTGAGGCATTTGTCGAGAAACTGAAAAGCACTTTGCCTGCTCCAGAGCTCCCAAACACTAGAAAAATCTTTCACCTATCGACTCTTGCCATTCTGTGACAAATGGTACAACATAACGTCCGACAAATGGGTCTACAGACAATTTCATTTGGCTACACCATCCTATTCCTGTCCATTCCCCCATCCCACCCACCCTCCCCATCCCTCTTCAGGGACCCTTCTCATGAGACTATATTAAGAAGAAATAGATCACCTTCTACAATTGGGTTCTATAGAACCTGTTGCTCCAAAATATCAGAGGACTGGGTTTTATTCTCATTGCTTCCTCACTCAGAAAAAAACTGGAGGTTAGTGTCTATTTTGGATCTGAGGGCCCTGAACAAATTCGTAAAGAGGCAAAAGTTCAAAATGGTTACATTATCCACCATTATCCCCTCTCTGGAGTTCAGTGATTGGTTTTTGTCTCTCAAATTACAAGACACATGTTTTCATGTGTCTGTCCGTCCTGCTCATAAATGGTTTCTCTGTTTCACAATAGGTACGCAACACTACCAATATATGGTTCTACCCTTTGGACGTTCCACAGTGCCAAGGGTTTTCTCCAAGATGCTAGCAGTGGTTATGGCCCACCTCAGCAAACAGGACATTACCGTATATCCGTACCTTGATGATTGCCTTATCAAGTCGAGAACTCAAGACAAATCCTATCTCTGCACCCATCTAGTACTTCAGTGCTTCCAGTTGCTGGGACTCTAATCAACAAGAAAAATTCTTACAGCAACTCAGTCAATACAATCTAGCAGGGCACACCTCAACTCTGCCTCAGACACTGCCTCTTGACAGATTCCCAAAGATCCACGAGCTAGTCCAATCACACCCCATAATGCCACGCATCACAGTCCACAACATGGTGTCCTGCAACTCTGTGGTCCCCAATGCCCGTCTATTCATGAGGTGCCTCCAGGGACGGCTCAGATTGAATTACAAGCCCAGTCTACTCTCCCTGACCAAAACACTGTCAGTCCCCAACACAGTAAAAAGTGCAATTCCATGGTGGACAAAGCTGTACAATTTATGCAGGGGCATACCCTTTCAAACCTCAGAACCCACAGTGGTCATCACCATGGATGTTTCCCTCACAGGTTGGGGAGCACACATGGAGACACCTCACAACCCAGGGCCTATGGACTCTGGCAGAGAAGATGTTATATATCAATGTCCTTGAGCTCAGAGTCATTTGGTTTGCATGCCAACATTTTCTACCTCACATCACCGGAAAGTACATCAGGATATATACCAACAATACGACCTGTATGTGTTATATAAACAGACAAGGCAGGGCATAATCTCACACCCTATGCACATAAGCCATAGCACTTTGGAATTGGTGCCTCACTCATGGCATCTCCATATGTGCATGCCATCTCCCGGCGCCCTAAACACCACAGCTGACGCCCTAAGCAGAGCCGTACCACAAGATCATGAGTGGCAGATCAACCCTTAAGTTCTAACAGAGATATTTGCACAGTGGGGATAACCTCACATAGACATATTTGCCACCAGAACAAACAAAAAGTGCCCCCTTTATTGCTCCAGGATGAGCATTGGAAAGGACTCTTCGGAGATGCTCTTATCCTCAAGTGGGACCATCACCTGCTCTATGCATTCCCTCCCTTTCCCCTCCTCAATGGGATACTCATCAAAATACGGAGGGACAAAGCTATTATCTTAATAGCACCTTGTTGGCCTTGACAACCGTGGTTTCCTTTCCTGAACAGAATGACCCTACATTGCTCGATCACACTCCCACGCAACTGGAGCATATTATTCCAACCAGGAACTGAAGCTCCCCATCCACAATTTCTCACACTTCACCTCAAGGCATGGTACCTCAGTGGTTCACGAGTATAGAATTACAATGTTCAGACCAAGTACAGGAGGTGCTCCTCCACAGCAAGGCCCCTGCAATGAGGAAGACATACAATAACAAATGGTCTTGTTTTGTACATTGGGCTGCTTCCTGTAACATACCTCCAGAGGAAGCCCCCCTACCTGCAATCCTTGAATTCTTACTGCACCTTAAGCAATCCCACCTTTCCATGAGCTCAATTAGAGTACATCTCGCAGCAATAACAACGTTCCACATGACCGTTGCTGACACCACAGTCTTTGCACATCCCACAACCAAACACTTCTTCAAAGGCCTACACGCATTATATCCTGAGGTTACTGCTCCACAGGCACCATGGGACCTACATCTGGTACTAACCATGCTCACAAAACCTCCATTCGAACCTATGGCCACATGCTCCCTTCTCCACTTAACACTCAAAACAGTGTTCCTAGTTACAATAACATCAGCATATCCGGTGGGAGAGATGGCTGCCCTAATGGCAGACCCACCATTCACCATCTTTTTTAAGGACAAAGTCTCTCTATGGACACATCCGTAGTTCTTACCCAAAGTACACTCCGCCTCCACCTTAATCAAACAATACACTTACCTATATTTTTTCCCAAGCCTCATGTCAACTCCTTCGAGGCACAGATGCACATTCTCAACATCTGCAGGGCACTCTCCTTCTACCTCCACAGAACAAGACCCTTTCAATCGTCCCCAAGACTTTTCGTCTCCATTGTAGAGTGTAGCAAGGGGCATCAGATATCTTCTCAAAGACTGACTGCATCACCATGTGCTATGATTTGAATCAGTTATCACCACCTACCTCAGTCCGTGCACACTCCATGAGAGCGGTCACCACTTCGGTCGCTAATCTGAGGAAGGTTCCCATTGACAAAATATGTTCTGCTGCTACATGGACATCAGAACAAACTTTTGTTAAGCACTATGCACTTTCTGCCGGCCCACTTCACTCTACAAGGGTAGCAAAGGCCATACCAAAGACACCTGCCTGATCTGAAGTCCCTACCTCCATTAGACAAATTGCTTTGCAGTCACCTGCTATAGAGCACCCCCAGGGACATCTCTTGAAGAAGAGGAGGAGGTTACTCACCTTGACTAACTGACATTCTTCAAGATGAGAATCCCTGAGGGTGCTCTGCTACCCTTCCTTCCTCTCCTCTACTTCAGACCCAGAAAGAAAGAAATCTTTTCCACCAGGCTGGGTTCCAGCTAGAGAAGGAACTGAGGGGAGGGTGGCTGCACATGCGTGGTAGTGCCAGACGGTGCCTTGCGTGCTGCACATGCGCAGCCCCCAATGTACTGCTAAGAAGAATCTGCTCTGTGGTGCTAGGATGCACCAACACTTGCTTTGGAACACCCACTGTGGAGTGCCTCCAGGGACTCTCATCTCAAAGAATGACAGTTAAAGCCAACGTGAGTAACCTCCTCTTTAAATATTTTGGAAGGTTTTCTACATTTTGAAATACACTGATTTCAATTACAACACAGAATACAACATGTACAGTGTTCACTTTCTATTTATTTTTTATTACAAATACTTGCACTGTAAAAATCAAAACAAATAGTATCTTTCAATTTACCTCATACTATAGTGCAGTCACTTTATTGTGAAAGTTGAACTTGCAAATATAAGTTTATGTACAAAAAATAACTGCATTAAAAATAAAATAATGTAAAACTTTAGAGCATACAATCCACTCAGTCCTACTTCTTACTTAGCTAGTTGCTCAGACAAACAAGTTTGGTTACCATTTGCAGGAGATGATGCTGGCTGCTTCATGTTTACAATGCCACCTGAAAGTGAGAACATGCATTCGCTTGGTACTTTTGACAGCATCATAAGAGATTTGTGCGCCAGATGAGCTAAAGATCCACGTGTCCTCCCTTCATGCTTCAACCACCATTCCAGAGGACGTGTCCATGCTGATGATGGGTTCTGCTCGATAATCCAAAGCAGAGCAGCCTGGCGCATGTTTATTATCAGATGCCACCAGCAGAAGATTGATCTTTTTTGGTAGTTCAGGTTCTCTAGTTTCCTTTTTGGAGTGTTGCTCTTTTAAGACTTTTGAAAGCATGCTCCACATCTCATCCCACTCTGATTTTGGACAGCACTTCAAATTCTTAAACCTTGGGTCCAAAGCAGTAGCTATTTTTAGAAATCTCACATTGATACTTTTTTTGCATTTTGTCCAATATACCATGAAAGTATTCTTAAAATGAACATGTGCAGGGCCATCATATGGTCGAATGCAGCTAGAACAGAAGATATACAGTTCTCCCTCAAGAAGTTGAGTCACAAATTTAATTAATGCATTTTTTTTTTAAACAAGCATCAGCAGCATGGAAGCATGTCCTCTGGAATGTTGATCAAAGTGTGAATAGGCATACGAACATTTAACATCAGTGGCGCCAAAGCCACTGTGAGGGCAGACTACAAAAGAGCCATGTGAATGCCTTTTCTCCTTTCAGGGGACATTGTAAATAAGAAGCAGGCAGCATTATCTCCCGTAAATGTTCACAAACTTCTTTGTCTTGTTTAGTGATTGGCTAAACTATAAGATGTAGGACTGAGTGGACTTGTGAGCTCTAAAGTTTTACATAGTTTTGTTTGTAAGTGCAATTATGTAACAAAAACATATACATTTGTAAACTACACTTTCACAGTAAAAAGATTGAGCTACAGTACTTGTATGAGATTAATTGAAAAATACTATTTATTTTATTTATCATTTTTATAGTGCAAATATTTGTAATAAAAATAATATAAAGTAAGCACTATACATTTTGTGTTCTATGTTGCTAAAGAAATCAATGTATTTGAAAAGTCAAAAAACATCCAAAATATTTAATATTTCAATTGGTATTCTAATGTAAAACAGTGTGATTCATCATGATTAATTTTTTGAGTTAAGTGTGATTAATTAACAGGCCTAGTTGAAATGTCTACTATTTAAAATTCAGCCATATTGGATTAGGTGCATAAACCACATAATATAGGTCACAATAAGTCATATGGTTGTTGGGACACAGACAGTATCTAATATGTTCTTGTGAAATTCCCATTGGGCATGCAGATTAATTCCTTGCCTGGGTGCTGGAGACTTTTTACACCAAGGTGTATGAAATATCTCCTGTCATGTGCCATCTGGTGTTGTGGCCTGGAATCTTGAAATCCCTTGACTTTTCTGTCCTATTCTTTTTAACCACCCATTGTTTAGCACACAATTAGAAACTGATATAATCCCCTAGTCTTATGGTTAGAATAGATCAAGGAACTTTATATGTGGTTATGATGTCTAATTCCACACAGAGTGTTGCTTAAGACACACACTTTCTTACCCCCTGCCTAACTGTTACCATCATTATTATTGTAGGAGTCACCAAATGGTGCTGTTACACATCCTTTTACAAGTTCTTTTTCTTAGTTTTCGAGAAATGTACAGTCTTGGAACCAATTCTGCATTGTTACTTTTATGATGTTTCTTGTTGGGGGAGCTATTGGAAGCTGCAGAAGAGTTTGTTGTCTGCCTTAATCTGTCTAACTAGAGTCAATTCTTAAAACGGAGATGTTTCCTGGGTAGTGGGCATTGTTGTCTCTGCTTACATTTCTGAAAAGATTGCCTAGAGGGTGTTCAAAAACAGATGTTACATAGGGCAAATGAGATAAGTCTTCCATTTTGTTCATTTGATGTTGTTAAATATTTAACTTTTCTTTCCCTTTCAAAGACTTTCTGTTCTTGTTCTATTTTTCACTCTAGCCTATTTATAATCCTGTAGGTGATAATAGACAAATTATCAGATCACCATGTCTTCTTAGCCAGTCAAGAGTTGGGAATCACTTCCTTCATTAGCATTCAACCTATTACAACTCCACGGCATATACAAAGGAATTATTCTGTATGGCTCACTCAGAGCTCTGAATGATAGTGATGATGATTTATTAATCAATCATATTATTTGCCCACTGTCACAGCTGCTGTGTGTAATACACATGTGAAAAACCCAGCCTCAATCAGTGTTGCCCAGTTGCACTGATCAACATTAGCCTGTCTCTTATCAAGCATTATATGGCAAAAAAACCTCTGTAGTCTGAACCCAAGGTAAAGCAGATTCTGGGTAAAAGGTGAACCTTCTGCTTTGCAATGGTGGTCAACAGTTTCATGCACTAGCATGCAGCAAGAGGGAGCAAGTTCCATAACTAAGAATGGCCTGCTCCCAGTTCTCAAGAAGCTTTTGTTGATTTCTGCGTTTGTTGTGGTGTACAGAATATAGACGAAGTGGTGATGTCATGGATAGCCAGATCTCAGACAATGCAGAACTTTATAGATTAAAATAATTATGTGAATTGCACCTGGGAAACTATTGTTCCCAGTTCTTCAAGAGTAGCACAGAAGCATCACACCACAGTCATTCAATCAGGAGGAGACAAAGGCATGAATGCCATGGGAGATTCATAAAGAAAGACAGAATTCCCTTGGCTATCTGCGGTTGTCAAAGTGGAATGAGTCAGTACAGATGGCTGGAAATCTAGGAGCAATCAGGTTTCCATAAGGAGCAGTGATGGGTTAGGGCTAATGCATCAGCTTTCTTCTCATCATGAGCCCTGGGAATACCTGGCATATGCCAGGCAAACTGAAGACCAGTGGAGTGCATGCAAAGTCCTTTCTAGAGCTGAATATTAGCCACTTGCCAGCCAATGTTCCTATTCCAATTCCACCTTCCAACATTTGAGCCATCGGGCTAGCTCTGAGAATACTACAGCACCGCATTGAGGACCATCAGCAGCCAAATGCACATGGGCTCTCGCAAAGGAATCACACTCACTTGTGGCCTTTCTCCATTCATTGTAGTATAGAAGGGTGGTGACAGAAGACTCATCTCTTCCCCCCTTCCATGTGCTTCTAATTCAGATTGTGAGCCTGGCCCTGAAAGCTGATCTTGTGTGAAGAGAACTGATGGTTAAAGTTTATTTGCAAATAGTTCCACCAAGTCCACATAAGTATACCTACTGGAAAATGTTCCAGAGCTGGCAGTAGCCTATTTCTCAGAAAAATGAATGAGTTAGATAAAAACAAAATGTTACCTCTTCTAGGACTCTAGGTAAATTATTTAAACATGCAACCTGTTTATATCCTCTCCATATGAAAAATTAATGCACCACGGGCTCTTTTGTGTTTTCATGGTAAAATAAATCTATTCATAGACGTTTCCCTCTTGAGGAACAGAGAAAAGGGCTTTCCACTGCCAGTTTCAGAATTTTCCATTATCAATCGTTCTCTGCACAGAGAGGGGACAGCTCTATTAATGAGCAGCCAGGTATTAACAGAACAGAACAGCCCCATTAATTTCCAGAGAACCCTGTAATGCTGACAAAGACAAACTGAGATAAAGCATGGTTGCTGTTAGCATTACTGGGGAAATGAGTGAAGACTTTCTCCACATGCCACTTGAAACTTGTGTGGTGCATCAGATTGATGCATTTTAAAAATCTAGATCAAAATATTCAAACTCGGGTGCCTAGTTAAGCCTCCATAGTTAAGCACCCAAGTAAAAGTGCCCTTATTTTCAGAGATACTGAGCATCAGCAAATCCCATTTACTTCACTGAAAATTGAGAATTCTCAGCACCTCTGAAAATCAGATCACTTTGATTTAGGTGCCTATCTTTAAGATGGCCATGTTTGAAAACTTTGGCCTTAGTATGATGGTTCTTTGGGTGCCCAGGACTATGAATCACCTTGTTGCCCCCTGCCTCCATTGACAAGGAGAATTTCTTGTGCTTAACTGAGTGTCAGCTCCCTGGCACCTCTGGTCTGCTAGCCATCCAATCTCCCAAGGGCAGTGATTCCCAAACCATGATTTGTGAACCCCTTAGGGACTGTGAAATATTATAGGAGGTTCTCAGAAAAAATCCCATAATGGCAGACAGAGTCATCCCTAGGAATCCCAGGCATGGAAGGCAGCAGTCAGGATCTGGGCATGCGGGATGGCAGCCTGAGCCCCATAGAGTGCTGGGCAGGCAGACCAAGCCCAGTGGGATACAGGGCAGGCAGCTTGGAACTGTCCCTGGCAAACAGGGAAAATTGGGTGGCAGGAAGGGCAGAGTGGGAGGGGGAACTGCAATTTACCTGGGGGGCTATCCAGACTAATTTGTCCCTGGTGCCACACCCCACTAGGAATGGTCCTGATGGTGCAAGACATAGTGTTTGCATGCCACACCAGCCAGAACTGAGGTAATTGTAGCCAATGTAGCAGCAGTAAGGTCCCTTAGTCAATTCTCAGTCATTCTCTGTGGAATGTTGTTTTGCTCCAGTGAGACATGAGTGAATCTTTTCATTTACCCTTTATTCATTTCTTAGGGTTCTCGTTGTGTTATTTTTATTTGAACGTTGTACAACCTATAATGGACAAGTGGCTGAAAACGGAAAATGTCAGGACTGTGGACAGACTTTTCCGGGCTCCCCATAAGAGACAGAGCTGGGAGTTAGCCTCCTCCAGCCAGCCCTTCAACACTACTAAGATCACATTGCCTGGGGCTGCGGTGGCCATTTAAACAGCATAGGGCTCTGACCACTGCCAAGGTAGCAACAGTGGAAGCCAGGGACCTTTTAAATCATGGGCCTTGGGGCAACTACCTTTTCCCCTCCACCCCGTCAGTAGTCCTGGAAAGTGTAGACACAAGAAAATGCATGTTCGACATCAGCTAGTGTTTGTCAATTCCAAAGTGTAGAAATACTAAGTCAAATAATCATGATTATTTAAATCACTTATGAAAGTGAAAATCACTTATGAAAAAAGAACAGATGACCATGATCATATAAAATACGGCTTTACATGCATTGGTAATCAAAAATGTTAAAAATCACAGTGCGTAATTTGTGGTAAAAAAAAAAGAAAAGGCGTAACAGAAATTAATAGGTACAATGACAAAAGTAACATCTCTGCAAGCTGCATGGAAACTTTTCAAAGACACCATACTAGAGGCCCAACTTAAATGTATACCCCAAATTAAAAAACACAGTAAGAGAACCAAAAAAGTGCCACCGGGGCTTAACAACAAAGTAAAAGAAGCAGTGACAAATAAAAAGACATCTTTTAAAAAGTGGAAGTCAAATCCTAGTGAGGAAAATAGAAAGGATCATAAACTTTGTCAAGTGTAAAAATATAAAAAGAAAACCCAAAAAGGAGTTTAAAGAACAGCTAGCTGAAAAGACATAAAGTAATAGGGAAATGATTTTTAAGTACATCAAATGCAAGAAGCTGGCTAAACAACTAGTGAGGCCCTTGAACGATCAAGATGCTAAAGGAGCACTCAAACATGATAAAGTCATTGCAGAGAAGCTAAATGAATTCTTTGCTTCAGTCTTCATGGCTGAAGATATTGGGGAGATTCCCAAACCTGAGCCATTCTTTTTAGGTGACAAATCTGAGGAGTTGTCCCAGATGGAGGTGTCATTAGAGGAGGTTTTGGAACAAATTGATAAACTTAACAGTAACAAGTCACCAGGACCAGATGGCATTCACCCAAGAGTTCCGAAAGAACTCAAATGTGAAATTGTGGAACTATTAACTGTGGTTTGTAACCTATCCTTTAAATCTGCTTCCATACCTAATGACTGGAAGATAGCTAATGTGACGCCAATATTTAAAAAGGGCTCTAGAGGTGATCCTGGCAATTACAGACAGGTAAGTCTAATGGCAGTACTGGGCAAATTAGTTGAAACTATAGTAAAGAATAAAATTGTCAGACACATAGATGAACATAATTTGTTGGAGGAAAGTCAACATGATTTTTGTAAAGGGAAATCATGCCTTACTAATCTGCTAGAGTTTTTTGAGAGGGGCTATGTCTACACTACATGGTTTTATTGGAAAACGGTACGTAAATTGCACTCCGCAATATGCATACCTTTTTCCAATAGTTTTTTTGGAAGAGGCTTTTCCGAAATTTGGCCCGTCTGCACTGGGCCAACTTTCAGAAAGACCCCCTCTTTTGGAAGAGCCCTTCTTCCTCATGTGAGGAGGAAGACAGGGCTTCTGAAAGAGCGTGTTTGCTCTTCCGCAAAAAAAAAAAAAAAAAAGCGGAAGAGCAGACACGTTCCCCAGGCGTGGCAGAGTTTTTCTGGGATACCTCCTCGAATATCAGTATCCCGGAAAAACCCCATAGTCTAGACATAGCTGGGGTCAACAAACATGTGGACAAGGGGGATCCAGTGGATATAGTATACTTAGATTTCCAGAAAGCCTTTGACAAAGTCCCTCACCAAAGGCTCGTAAGTAAAGTAAGTTGTCATGGGATAAGAGGGAAGGTCCTTTCATGGATTGATAACTGGTTAAAAGACAGGAAACAAAGGGTAGAAATAAATAATAAGTTTTCTGAGTGGAGAGAGGAAACTAGTGGGGTCCCCCAAGGGTCTGTCCTGGGACCAATCCTATTCAATTTATTTATAAACAATCTAGAGAAAGGGGTAAAGAGTAAGGTGGCAAAATTTTCAGATGATACCAAACTGCTCAAGATAGTTAAGACCAAAGCAGACTGTGAAGAGCTTCAAAAAGATCTCACCAAACTAAGTGATTGGGCAACAAAATCACAAATGAAATTTAATGTTGATAAATGTAAAGTAATGCACATTGGAAAAAATAATCCCAACTATACATACAATATGATGGGGACTAATTAGGCTACAACTACTCAAGAGAGAGAGATCTTGGAGTCATTGTGGATAGTTCTCTGAAAACATCCACTCAGTGTGCAGCAGTAGTCAAAAAAGAAAATAGAATGTTAGGAGTCATTAAAAGGCAGATAGAGAATAAGACGGAGAATATCTTGTTGCTTCTATATTAAACCATGGTACACCCACCTCTTGAATATTGCGTAAAGGTGTGGTTGCATCATCTCAAAAAATATATATTGGCACTGGAAAAGGTTCAGAAAAGGGCAACAAAAATGATTAGGAGTTTGGAACAGGTCCCAGCTGTCGCACTGGAATAGAATTTTGTAACTAATAAGTCAATTATAATAAACGTATATTATAGCAAAGGTTTGGGTTAAATTTAAATATAAGAGGTAGACTGCAGACAGGCTTAGACAGCTTTGTTAATTTAGCTCTAGCTCTGTTTGATGTTAGCATGTTAAAGTGAAGGGATGGAATATTGTAATATATAGTGATGTTAGTGTTAGATAAGGCCTTGTAGTAGATAGAAAAAAGTTTAATGTTGAAAGACTTTGTAACTTTGTTAAAGTAACTAGAAGTACCCCTTTATTCTATGCTGCAATTCTGTAAATGTATTGTTAGTGTGAATGAGAGAGAGAATGTTTTAGGAGAGATAAGTGTGAAGGCCACTGCATGATCAAATGGTCAGAGGAAGGTCCGGAGACTCAGAAGCACCAAATAATAATTAAAGCACACTGAAGATGCAGACTACCCAGGCAGACTGACGAACCCTGAAGCTAGAGGCAAGCACCCCTTGACAGGGAACCAATCACAACTTTCGCTGGAAAGATAACACCTCTGAGGGGTCATCAGCATACTGATGTCAGATGACTGTGAGAACAATTTCTTCCTAATAAGCACATGTCATAGGAAGATTGATTGTGATGCTGAATGACTGACGAAAGCCTGATGAGGCAAAATACATAGACTTGCATGGAAGGAAAGTCCTATAAAGGATAGGGTGTCTTGTATGATTCTTCGGGTTCTGTCCTGCTAAGATGAAGACCAGCAGGGGCATCAGTCCAGACTGACATGAATCCAGCTCCTACCTCGCACCTGACCTATCTGGCCAATAGGTTGGGCCAAGCAACAGATTGGTAACTATTCCATCAGCAGGATGTGTGTGTGTGTGTGTGTGTGTAAATGCATATACGACTTTGTTATATTGTCAATAAATGTGGCGTGTTGCCTTATCCCCCTGAAAAAGATCCCGTGTGCTTCTTATAAGCATAACACAGCTTAGAAAAGAGGAAACTAAGGGAGGGGGGGATATGATAGAGGTCTATAAAATCATGACTGGTGTGGAAAAAGTGAATAAGGAAAAGTTATTTACTTATTCCCACAATATAAGAACTAGGGGTCACCAAATGAAATTAATAGGCAGCAGGTTTAAAACAAACAGAAGGAAGTTTTTCTTCGCTCAGCACACAGTCAACCTGTGGAACTCTTTGCCAGAGGATGCGGTGAAGACTAGGACTTTAACAGGGTTCAAAAAAGAGCGAGATGGATTCATGGAGATTAGGACCATCAATGGCTATTAGCCAGGATGGGTAAGAATGGTGTCCCTAGCTTCTGTCTAGAAATGGGTGACGGGAGGGATCATGTGAGGATTACCTGTTATGTTCCCTCCCTCTGAGGCATCTGGTATTGGTCACTGTTGGCAGACAGGATACTGGGCTAGATGGATCATTGGTCTGACCCAGTATGGCTGTTCTTACGTTCTTATGTGGTGATGTTCCAGCAAAAAGCAGCCTCAAACATTCTGGCTATGTCTACACTGGCAGGTTATTGCGCAAGTATGGCCGTTCTTGCGCAAGAATCCACAGAGTGTCTACACTTTCCACCTGCTCTTGCACAAGTAAATTTGCAGTACGGTGTGACAAGAGAGGGCTCCTTGCACAAGAGTTACTCTCTTTTTTATCAGGTGTAAGCCCTCTGGCGCGGGAGCTCTTGCCCAAGAGGGCAGTGTGGACGCTCAGCAGGGATTTCTTGCGCAAGAGAGTCCTATGGCTAAAATGGCCATCAGAGCTTTCTTGTGCAAGAGAGCGTCCACACTGCCATGGGAGCTCTTGCGCAAAAGCACAGCGCGCGCATGGCAGTGTGGACGTTTTCTTGCACAAGACTTCTTGCACAAGAACCCTTGTGCAAGATGTTCTTGCGCAAGAAGCCGCCAGTGTAGACATAGTGTCTCTGTTTCAGTTCCACTTAGAAACAAGGCATCTCCCACAACTCAACCAGCCTATCAATTTTTTCAAGCCAAAATTAGTTGAGAGGAAAAGTGGTATTATCAGTTTTGTATCTAAAGCAAATACCTGAAGCATCGTACTGAGTGAGCTTCCAAGTAGCAAAAACATCAGAAGCACATACTGTGGCAGAGAGCTTGATTGGTCCATGAATAAAAGACATAGTTCATTGTATGCATGTAGAAAAAGCTGCAAAAAAGATTGACGTAGTACCTCTGTCCAATAATACATTGTCACAAAGAATTTATAACATGTCAAGTAATGTAGAGATCACAATTATACACTGAATGAAAAATAGTCCATATTATGCTATACAGTTGGATGAATCAACTGATGTTGCTAATCTATTTTGTTACTCTGTACATTATGTGAATGAAGGTCTGGTTGAAGGAGACTTGTTGTTTTGCTGATAACTGGAGAAGATATCTTCAATCTGACTAATGAATATTTTCAAGAAAAGGAAGTAGATTGGTCTCATAGCCTAAGAATTTGCACTGATGGGGCTACATCAATGACAAGGAAGTATACCAGATTTGTAGCTCAAACAAAAAAGGTTGAATCAAACACCTCTTGGACTCATTACAGTGTCCATAGACAAGACCTTACGGCAAAATGCATGCCTGAGAGACTAAAGGAAGTGCTGGATAATGTAATGAAAATGGCGAATTTCATAAAATCATAGCCAACAAATTCCAGAATATTTCACCTACTTTGTGAAGAAATGGATAGTGTACACAATTATCTGTTGACCCACACCAAAGTTAGATGGTTTCCATGGGGCAAATCCTTGTATGCTTGTTTGAGCTTAGAACAGAAATCCTAGGCCTTTTTTCCAACAGCTACCTTTGCCACTTCTCCAGCTGTATGGAAAATCATGCCTGGTTCCATAGCCTTGCTTATATAGCAGACATTTTCTTGAGAATTAGTGACCTAAATTTATCTCTTTCAGGCCTCACAACAAGAGTTTTCAACATGCAAGACCAAGTTGAATCAATGATCAAGAAATTGCAGTTCCATGAAAGGTGTCTGGAAAAGAATCAAACTGTGTGTTTCAATACTCTTCCTGCAGGGTGTAATAAATGGGAGGGCTACTACCGTTTTTTTTGGACATCCCAGTCGTTCAGTTAACTAAATTGCCTGTAAGTCAAGGCTGATCTCCACTCTAGCACTTTGAGTGTAGGTGGGGGGCATGTAAGAGACTTTAAAGTACCCTGCCACTAAAGGCTTCTGCTTAAAAAAAACCTCCCCAAGGTCACAGATTCCCTTTGAGAACCCAGGAAGATGCACTTGGAAATTTCTTTCTCTGGGGTATCCCCAAGCTCTTTAAATCTCCTGCAGGAGAGAGCTTGAAATTAAACTGTAATTACTAATAGCTGACCTTTCAGGCATCTGCGCATAGAACCTCTGGCCTTCTAGGACCCAGGAATCAGATCATAGTCTTAAAAAGGTGATTTATTAAGAAAACAAGAAAGACATAATTGAGAAAGCACACTTGGTTGCTAGGCATTATAGAGCAACTGAAAATAGACAGATTAAAAAAAAACACAGAGAATTGCTTCCCTGGAATTCAGTTTAAGTGTGACTATGGGTTTTTGGGGGGCAGGGAGCAGATAAATGGCCCAGCACAGAGGAGAATTAAACCCAGAATTAGAGACAATAGCCTGGTTGTGTCTCACTAAACATTCCCTGTTCTATTTACATCTCTGTCGTCGTTCCAAAGTTTAGTCCTTCCTAGGCATGGCTAGTGTTGGAAATTCCATTCCTGGCATAATCTCTCTCCCAGCTCTCCTCTGCTCACACAAAGACTGCAGCAGGCACATCACTGCTTCAGTTCAAATCTCATACTCTTCCCATTGGCGCTCCTGTTTCCTGCCTCACTTCCTGGAGATTCTCAGAGACCCACTGTCTCTGGGCTTAAACCTTACGGACAATTTAGTTAATGGAATGGCAGGGATGTCCAGAAAAGGGTAGTGGGTCTCCCATTCATTGCACAGGAATGATGTGTGAGGAGTGCATGAGGGCCACATGCACCCCCTAAAGCAGAAGGGGCTATGGTCAGCCAGCAGCTGGCAGGGAAGCTAGTGGGCCAGAGGGCTGGTGCTGGCAGCAGGAGTCTGCGCCGTGCCCCGCCCCCCCGCACTCACTGGCAACAGCAGCAGGGAAGGTGCAGCAAAGCATCTCCAGCTCATGTGGTGCTACTCTCCAGCCACCCTGCTCCAGCACTCCCCAGAAGGAAGAGCTGTGGCACATCCAGCGCCATGATGCCTGCGCCTTCCCCACCACTGCTGGGGGGGGGGGGGGCGTGGACTCACAGCAGGACTAGTGGGACTGCAGGGCTGCGCCCTCCATGCCTGCACTCACCGCCAGCGCAGGCAAGATGTCTCCAGCTCATGCAGCGCTGTGCTCTGGCCATGCTGCCTCCTGCCAGGGAGGGCTGGGCATTCCCACCCCTCCCCTGGAGTGGTGTGGCTGGAGAGCAGCACTGCATGAGTTGGTGCCATCTTGCTGCACTTTCTCCACTACTATTGCCAGGATGTGTAGGGGAATGCATGGCGGAGACTCCTGCTCCCAGCGCCAGCCCTGCAGCCCTTCTAGTCACCTTGGTTGGGGAAAGAGGCAGGGCCAGGATGGAGCAAGGGCGGGGAAAAGAGCAATTGATTGAGATCTCCTGTGATTATAAACTGACAAGAAGTTTCAGAAATCTGGCATTAATCAACTTTCATCTGACTTTAAGAAACAAGTACCCTCTTCTGGTCGTCCCCCCCCCCCGCCCCCACAAAAAAAAGCCACTATAGTTTTGTTACCATTTTCAACAACATACTTACTCAAGAAAGCATGCACATCTGAAAACCAAATGCAGACGGAGACTCGATACCAAACCAGAGACTTTATTTTTCTCCTGTGGTTCCAAGCTTCTAAGAGCTATGCAGATTAAAGCAAGAATATATATCACACTGAAGAGATTTAAACTTCAAGTCTCCTTATGAGAAATAGAATGAGAGGTAGATATTTTTTGCTGTTTTAAAAATTAAATAGGCTGCAAGTGTTTTTAAAATTATTATGAAGAACAAATTTGTTGTAGTGGTGTGTTGTTTACCCGGACTGCTCAAGACCTGCATGCTTGTGTAGGAGGACCTCTTTATTTGAGCTGGCTTCTTAAATACCTTCATGCTGTTTTGCATTTGATATGTCTTGATGAAACACAGGAGTCATATATTATAATGCACATAATCAAATTGATACGAGCTACCGAAGTGAAATCTTGGAAAAGTGTTGCCATTTTCATAATGCAATAAAATTAATACTGTAATGATAAATAATGATAGTGTGTAATAAGAATGTCATAAAAACAAATTTTATATTTCCAAGGTCACTGCTGTTATAATTTGTGTTCAGGAAGGGAGAAAACCCCTGAAAATATTTATTTTCAGGAAGAGATCACAAGATTTGACATTTTCATGAAAGGGATTCATGGGTTGCTAAAGTTTGGGAACCATTGTCCTGGGATAATGCTAGTCCTTACTTTGTGTTGCTGGTTACAAATAGAGGCATCCCACTCCCGGAGCCCTTTTAAATAGTTCCCATGTAGTGTCAGCCCCTTCTCCACTGAATACTCACAGTAGTAAAAGGTTTGTTATCTCCAAGGAGAGAGTGTACCATGAGTGTGTTTGATTCAACCAAGGATCAACTCCTATGAAACATCATGGCACTGAGATATAGCTGTATTTATTGTGAAAACAATCATAAGTTTATCAAAGACTGAGATTTAAGAGAAGTGAGAAAGGCTAATGATGGAAACAAATGTCTTCATATAAAACAAAATCATAAAACACAAACCTGACCTCTACACTTATCAATGGTTACTTTTCTTACATTTCCCAGAAGGTTCAGTCTTTTGCAGAACTAGCTGATTTCAGACAAAGCAGGAGCCACCGGTTCAAGAACCATGCCAGGGCTTTGCCTCAGTGAATGGATAACAACATGTCTCCTTGCTTTCTTTGTATAGTCTTCAAAGTTTCTTTTTGTGCCCCCTCCCCCCAGGATAATATCCTGTTTAATCTCTGGTAACTTCCTATCTCTTTCTTGAATTATATGTAAATTTGGCTCCCATGGAGTTGATTTACAGTGCTTAATATACATGGGCACTGAGATAGGTACAAAGAGCACTCTATGGATAAAAATGTGAATCGCAGCCTATCTGCATTCCACAGAAATGATCCATGGATCAGCAGCATAGCTAGGCTACGAAAATTGGGTGACTTGCCCCACTCTGGCTGTCTACCAGAAACTGAGGTGCAGGCAGGGAACAGGATCCAGGTGTGACATAGGTGGGCCTGGATTCTAAGTGGTCCACCCATGGCTATGTCCCTGCTGTCAATATCTGTGAATTTGCAGGGCTTTTGGTGTAAAATTTGGATCTATATCCATTTGCATTCTGCAAAAATGGTCCGTGGATATTGGCAGCTATAACACAGATATTTGTGGATTTGCAGGGTTCTATATAGACATTCTTTGTCTGGCAAGAACCTGTTTGTCAACCTTGCTTTGATTCAGACTTTACAAATGATTTTGCAGCATTTATATACAACTCTTTATACAGTGTCAGTACATACATTTCAGAATAATGACCAGTGAGATCCTGGCATTAAACGATACATTTAACTGGTTAACTGATTAAATGGGGGTAGGTGGGGAGCCCCCTCACACCCGTGGGCTGGGAGTTGGCAGCCTCACATGGGGCCAGAAGCAGAAGCCCACTCCCTCCCAATCCTGCTGCTTCCGGGCCCCTGCAGGCATCTGCCTGTTCACATCCCCACTCAGTACATAAATATAGTACAGCTTCCTACAATAATGCTCCCAGTCACTGAAATTGTCACCACAGGGTGTTGTAGGACCATCAGAATTGCCGTGTGCAGTCCTGCAATCCTAGTCACATAAATGCCCCAGCCCAGAGAGATTAGAACATCATACTTGCAGGTTGCAATCTGGTGCTGTATAGTGTTGCGGTTGAGTTCCATCAGGCTGCCCAAGGTCACTGAACTGACTTCAGGCTGCCACAAATCCCTCTTCGCCTGTTCATTTCTTCCAACATAGGCACAGTTCTGGGCACATTAGTCTTTGCTCCCCTATTACAGGTCTACACTCTTTACTAGTTCTAGGAGTCTTGGGGGCAGTGGTGGGTAAGGATGGGAGTAATATCACATAGTGAATCTCAGACTCGCAGCTATGGGAGCTAATCTAATAGTTTTGCATGGGGCTCAGGTTTGCTTTAATTGGTTCTAGAAATCATTGGACAATGTGGTATTTTTATACAGTCAAAATCTGAGTCTAATCTATCTGTGTAGAATGGTCAAGTGATGTTTCTCATTGTTAGGTCTTGAAACTGATTTTCTTTTCCCAGTGTAGGACAATAGGATTTGTTGTCTTAGAATTCATTATGGTTTGACTTTGTTTTGATGCCTTATTGTCTCCACCCTGAGAAATGTCAGGCCCCTTAGTCCATGTTCTTAGTATTGGATGTGTGTCTTGGACCGAGGTGATAGCCTTTCCCTTTCTTACAAGACAGCTCTCTGGGCATTATCCATCTCCTTGTGAGCATGTCTTCCTCGGCCCTCTGCTTCCTCTCGTTACTTATTTATTGCATTTAGCAGCTTATCCAGCTGATTCTGCACTTTCTGTCCTCATACACCTTGTACCCTTCAATGTGCCTCATACATTTTAAAGACAATTTTATTAAAAAAATAAAGGAGGTGAGTTAAATAACCCTTGGTTAGTCAAGAATACAAAGGGAGATTTAAGTGAACTGCAGACTTCTACTGCTAAGGAAGGCAAAGTGGAAAATGTTTGTTTTTCTTTCTTTCACATAATTTATTGCAGAACATCACAGACAAATGCAGCCCCAGTGCAGTGCAAGCAGAGTGAGAAACAAACCCTGCCAATTACTTAACAAGCTCTGCTTTCTGATCTTTGTACTCTCTGCCAGGCAAACAACAGGGTGATATAGTGAGGTTGTCATTGTTCGCTTAATATGGTCACATGCTTAAGGTTATTATTTTGCTCTCTGATCCTCAACAAAATAAGGTGAAGGAACCTGATCAGGACTTCTTGTGGCCAGAATGAGTTTCCTCTATAAAATGTGCTTTGGGCAAGTTCTTTCTCCCCAGCGGTGGCTGATGTGCCAAAGCCAGTTAATTTTCTTCCTTGCCATTAATTATGTCAGGCTTATACTGAGTAATGGTTTGTGAGAAATCCTTTGGTATTTGCATTAAATCTTACCCTTTTGTTATCACTTTCCCCACAGCAGCTAGTGTCTTGTCAGCCCCAATGCAGTATGATTTGTACAGGCAGAATTAAAAAATAAAACCAATTATTTTATTAGATGGGACAGATGTTCAAATACTAGATATGAGTACTTGTAAAGGTGTTGCTCTTCTCAGATCCCAAGCTCATGGGCACATAAGAAATATCTCTAGATTAGATGAACATCACCAAGCAATGGCAAAAGGAAGCTACTTGATGGGAGGGTGAGAGAAGTGAGGGGGTGGGAAGGGCTGCGGGAGAGAGGCGAGAGCAGGCATCCAAATTAACAGCACAAAGTTTCCTGTCCTGAAATTTTTTTTTTTTTTTTTTTTTTTTGAGAGAGAGCTAATCAGCTTTGTGTGGTCCCATGTCTACTCGTGGAAATGTCTGGAAACTCCCGAGCACATTATGGGCACAATCATAAACAAATACATAATAATATCATGAGATGGCTTGGCCCCTTGCTAGTTGCTCTTCCAATAGCAGCCTTCATTCTCTCTCCCTGAATTCGTGTACATTTCTAATGTGTGTTAGGGCAAAATTGGAGACGAATCGACCTGGAGCAAATTTCAAGGCTTTCAGTCCCAAAAGACTCCTTGACTTTTCATATAGCATTGCCAGTCATCCAGTTTTCAACCAGAGCACCCAGTCCAAAAGGGACCTTGGCAGCCCTGGCCACATGGCAGCCCCCACAAGTGATGCCTTCCCACCTCACCCTTATTAGCCTAGGGGTGGGGGGAGGGCCTACCTCTTCCCACCCTGCCCTGTCCCAAGTCCCCGCTCCTGCTCTGCTCCCTCCCTGCCCCTGCTACACCCTGCCCCACCCCCTTTCCACCTCTTTGACATGGCTGGCAGCTGGAGGAGTGGAGAAGGCTGGATCTGGGTCACATGCTTCCCGCTGCTGCTGAATGCAGTGGCAGGCCTAACCCCTGCTGCCAATACTAGGCCCCTTGCTAGTCTCCCAGGCCACCCTGAACCATGCAGCCCCCCCACTCTGCAAAATGCAGGGCCTGGGGCAGTTGCCACTGGATGGGATGGCTCTGCTGCTCCCATTGGCTAGGAATGTGGCTAACTGGATCTGTGGGGGGCAGCAGATGTAGCTGGGGGCTGTGTGTGGAGCCTATTTGGCTCTAGGAGCTGAAGGGACATGTCATTTCTTGGAGCTGCTTTAGGTGAGTGCCGCCTGAATCTGAACCCACTCCTGCTCCCCTGGCCCAGCTCCTCCCAGAGCCTGCATCCCACCTTCCAAACCTCTGCCTCAGCCCTGAGCCCCCTCCCATAGCCGGCCCAGCCTGGTAAAATTGAGCAGGGTGGGGGAGAGAGCAATAGAGGGAGGGGGGAATGGCATGAGTAGAGGTGGGGCCCAAGACGGGGCAAGGTTGTTCTATTTTCTGCAAGTAGTTGTCAATCCTGTTTTCAAACCCCCTCTCACTAACTTCTCCCTAGCTCATGACCACTGACATGGTCTCTAATAAAGTGACCGAATACGGCTGCCACAGCCCCCCTGCCTTGCCTGCCCAAGTTGTCTTTTACAAGTGTTCCATCGTTCTATATATAACCCCTCACAGAGCATGCACAGCCACTGGGCTTTGTAGCCAGCATCACCAGGGGTGGAAAAACTAGATAACCTGCTCTATCTACCCACAGAGCTGGTCATCTGTTGTAGGGTAATAATCACTGATCACACACTAATTGTGGCTTGTTTAAATGGCAAGGCTCCAGCAAGTAGTGTTGATAACAGTGTTCCCACGCTGGCTGCGTCAGGGGCCTGCCCTGGTATAGAATACACCTCACTGGTGTGAATCTTGGGAGGTGGAGGGGTGAAATTATAGTTACAATGCTCCATGAACATTTAGGGGCGTAAGCCTTAATTTCTTGATTTCTTATCTCATATGACAAAGTGGGTTTTGCCCACAAAAGCTCTCTCTATTTGTTAGTCTCTATGGCTATGTCAAACTGCATGCTTACTTCGAAATAAGCTATTTGGAAATAACTTATTTCAAAATAGCACATCTACACAGCAAACAGCCATTGAAATAGCGCTGAGTTACTTTGAAATACGGCATCCACACAGACTGGACACAGAATCGCATTTGAGGCCACCCGGAAGCACTTCAGGCAGGGTACCAGGACAGCAGTCACTCCCTGGAGCTGCTGCCTAAGGCTCAGGCTGAAAGGGACCCCCCTGCACAGGCATGTCTCTGCTTCTCCTCCTGTTTGCCTACCTCTCTGAGGGACAGCAAAGCGTATTCCCTGTGCACTTTGGTTGGACACCACAGCACTCCCAGCTATGGAGCCAGAGCTGCCTCCCAATTGTCAACAGGTCTTACAGCTACTGCAGGCTGCCCTCATGGCCTTGCAGGAACAGCCCCCCCCTCGCCCCACCTCAGTGCAGGGCACCTCCTCTCCTCTCTCCAGGCACTTCTCTTGCAGCTCGACCCCTCCTGCCTTCCCCTGCACACCGTGCAGCATCGCTTCTGGTGCCAGGACACCACTTCTGACTGGTGAGACAGGATCATGATGGAGCGGTGAGATGACCAGCAGTGGCCCCGAGAACTTCCACATGCAGAAGGGCATCTTTCCAGAGCTGTGTGAGTGGCTCGCCCCTGCCCTCCGGCGACAGGACACCCATACGCGACCCACCATCCCCCTCCAGAAGCGGGTCACCATTGCACTGTGGAAGCTCACCATGCCAGACAGCTACTAATCCATTGGGAACTGTAGTGGGGCACTTTCTCCAACCCCCTTCTATGGGTCAGGAAAGGCTTCAAGTCCATAAACTCAGTCTCCAAGTGCAGCCCTTTAAGGCAAGGCCCTCTCTGGCCAGTCAGGGTTTTAGCGGGTCTGCGCCCCTGGTAGGGGGCCCCACACCCACCATACTCCACCAGGTCCCAGCCCAGGGCCATGTGAGTGACAAGATGGCTTGCCACTCCCTCGGCAGGGAAGTCCTGCCAAAACACGCCAAGGTTCCTGGGGTGGGAGAGGCAGCTCTCACTCTTGCCCTGGGTCCCTTCCTACCTGGTTTGCTGGGGTCACTTCCCCCATATTTGCCCAGCTCTCTGCTTTCACGGCAGTGACGTCTCCTCAGCAGGCAGCTTCTGCAACATCCCCACTGGCCTCGGTGTCTCCGCAGGCTTCTACTGGGGTCACCGGTCGCTGCAGGTCAGGAGCTCCCTCCATAGGTCTTCCTCCTCCGGCTGCCAGCCCAGACTGAGTCCTTCCCCAGGCCTTTATAGTTGAGCTGCAGCCTGGGCATGCTCGGTAGGGCTGCGGGGGTGGGGCCTCTGCACCCAGGTAACCCTGGCAGGGTCCTGCGGATTCTGTGCGGGGCTGCCTCGCCCTGTCACAGGAACCAATTCAGGGTGGGCAGATCGACGGTTGGAGTTGTGGTCATGCAGATATGACTCCCTCATGCCATTGTCCTGGGAGGGTGGACTGCTGGAATGGGGTTTCCCCAGGGAAAGAGGGGGGGTCTGGTGGTGGAGGAGGAGGCTCCCTCCCTGGAAGGGTTTTCAGTCTGCCCTCCCCAAGGCCTATGGGGGGAGTGGGGCAAGTTGGGGTTGCTCCTGATGGGGAAGGTGAAAGGGGGAAGGGGGAATTGGGCTTGGGGACCTCCCAAGGGCCCTGGGAATCCTGTGATTCTGTTTGTCTCCTTCTACAGGTGGTGAGGGCCATCAACACCATCCTGCTGCTCATTGTCCTGAGCGATGTGGACCCCATCATCATTGGCTTTGCCACCATTGGCTTCCCCAACTGTGGGGGGGCTATTGACAGCACCTCTATCCCCATCCAGGCCCCCGACCACCGTGCATCAGATTACATCAATCGCAAGGGCTACTTCACCATGGTCCTGCAGGCCTCCATGGACCACCGAGACCAGTTCACCGATGTCTACTTCAGCTGGTTGGGGCAGGCGCATGACGCCCGCATCTTCCTCAACAACACCATCCAGGTCAAGGACGTGGACATGCCACTGTGCATGGTGGAGGATGCAGCCTACCCTCTACTCGCCTGGCTCATGATGGACACTTGGATTACACCAGGGAACGTTTTAATGCGAGGCTTGGCAGGGCCCACATGGTTGTGGATGGCGCCTACGGGTGTCTCAAGGGGAAGTTCCGTTCCCTCCTCACCCACCTGGAGCTCCATGAGCAGAATGTCTCCCAGCAATTGCTAGGCTACAGAGGGGCACAGCTGCCACTGTGGCTGTATGCTTAGAGTGCAAGACACAGTGCTCCAGCTAAAGTGCCTGAGTGAAAGCTGCATGCCCATTGCAGTTGAGGGGCTTCATTTGGCTCCATCCTGCTGCACAGTGAAAGTAGTGATGAGGAGGGGACCAAAGGCATCAGCCTGCCCCCGCCCCCAGCCCAGCGGAGCTCTGAGCAAGGGAAAGGGGTGTGCACTGCAGCCCGTGGGGAGCCGCTGACTGGGTGTGGGACCTGGAGGAGGGGTATCTTGGGGGATACCCCTGCCTGGAGCAGGAGTGGTGAGGAGGAAGCAAGAGCTGTGGGGCAGAGAAATCAGGGGGGAAGGCACCCAAGGGGTGTTTATATGGCGAGAGAGGAATTAAGGCAGGATCTTGACTCCAGGGGGGCACAGAGCAGAGGGCATGGGGAGGAAGTGGGGCACCTGTGCAGCCAACCCTCCTCCCTCCTACCACACTTCAGTGGTAGCTTTGCCAGTCAGGGACAGTGCTTTGTCTCTGTTGGCCCTACAGCTTGGACACCTTGAGACCCCAGCATGGCTGGGATTGCGGAGAAACTAAGCACTGGGGAGGGGGGAGCTGGGGTTGGGAGGTGGCATAGATGAGGGACTTGGAAGAGGGTGGGGAGATGGTCTCTGGTACGGCCTGCAGAATGAGTCACAGGGGAGCCCCATAGACCCCGGTAGCCCTACTGAGAAGTGACTGGGTATGCTGCTCCCTCACGTGGTGGACAATGAGAACATTTTTCCTCTCCTGTTTCATGTTAATGGCTCCATGACCAAGCACTAATAAAGAACAGTTGAGTGACTCTTCAAACAGTTCTGGTTTGGGCGTGAGAAAGGTGGGTGCTATGGCTTGGTGAGGGTGTGCATGTGTCTTGTTAGTTGTACCTTGGAAGAATATAAGGACAATGTATCACCATAAATATGTTAATTTTTTGTAGATGGATGAAGGGGCAGATAGTTGTTTTATGCTCCAGAGACGTTTCTTGTTAGATTAATGATTTTTAAAAAGGTCAGATTTTTGGAATGAGTAGAAGCCCCAGCACACCCTCATCGGCCTAATCCAATCATGTCCGGGGAATGATTTTTTTTAACTGGCATGTACAGGTACAGCTCCTTTTGGAGACATAGTGATGTTGGCATGAAGGTGCTTTATACTAGTGCTGTAGTTTAGTCCCCTTTCCAAATGGAGCCGTGGGCCCTTTACATTGCTGCTGGAGCCTGCAGGGCTGGCTGGGAGAAGCTGCTGTAGTGTGCAGACCCCAAGTCAAGAGAACCATGTTGCAGAGTCCCTGGGGCATGTTCCACCCCATCAAATGTGGCTGCACTGTGGCAGGACTTCACTGTCTGCTCTGTATGGTGCAGGAGGTTGGACCGGGCTGCTAAACCCACTGGAAATCCAGCAGGCTCTCTGATAGTGTGCTTGCAGAATGGGTTACACTGACCTGAGCTGCGACTGTTCTCCGAGGGAGGGGAGATGGCTTCCATTTTCAACAGAGTGCATAGCAGATTGCTGGGAGGACTAAGGAAGGTGTCACATGGAATTGTGGGTTTCTTTTGGATGACTCCCAAGACTCTAGTCAAGTAGGACTGCAACCATGCTGCAAAGCAGGAGGGTTTGGACTCTGGGTGCCAGCTTGACATGAGCTCAGACCCCTATAGCACTGCAGGATTTTAGGACCTTGGGTCTGAGCCCTGGGTGAGTGCAATTGCAAGGTAGATGTAACAGGGGTTAGACATAGCACAGGCATATTCTACAGTGTAGACATACCCTTTGGGAACATCCCCTTGGCTTGTTATTCTGGGGCTATGTCTAGACTGCAGGCTTCTTTCAGAAGAAGCTTTTCTGGAAGAGATCTTCTGAAAAAACTTCTTCTGAAAGAGAGCGTCCACACTGCAAAAGTGCATCGAAAAAGCAATCTGCTTTTTCGAAAGATAGCGTCCATTCAGTGTGGACACTATCTCGCATTTACGCTGTGATTACTATGGACGGAGTGGCCACCAGGGCACCTGTGCTTTTTCCTCTTTCCTCTTCTTTCAAAAGAACTCCCCCTTCCCCATCCACACACGCCTTTTTCCAAAAGAGCGCTTTCAGAAAAAGACTTCTTCCTTATAGAAAGAGGTTTACCAATGTCGGAAAAACCCCTCTGTTCTTTTGATTTTTTTTTGAAAGAATGCGATTGCAGTGTGGACCTAAGTGAAGTTTTTTCGGAAAAACGGCCATTTTTCCAAAAAAACTCTGCAGTGTAGACATACCCTGGGTGACACTGTGGCTCTTTTTGATTGGCAGGCAGCTCCTGTGCAGAAGATAGATTGTGGGTTTTGACTTGTGCTAGCTGCTGAAGGATGATGAGGTGTGCCTATTGGATAAAGAAGTGTTTAGTATGCTGGAGATTTCCTCTTCTTGTTTCTCATTTCATTTTGAGTAATCAATTGGGCTGCTTTTTTCACTTGGGCTGCTTTGGAGCTGCTGTTTACTGCCTGTAATTTGTATAATTTGATTTGACAGTAATTCCATTGTCATTACGTTTATTTACAAGACATTCTCTGTGATTTGTTCATTTCTTAACTGTTATCTTTGCTTCTCTAATCATGGCTTTCATAGCAGTTGATCTTTTTTTTAAAAAAATGGTGTGTTTTAATTCTGAGGGATTGCAGTGTTTTCCTGACAGCAAAGATGGTGTTTAGCGGTTCCCTTTAACTTCTAATGAAGAGCAGGGAATGACAGTACCTCCTTGTCTTTGCTTGCAAAAGGCATGTTAGACTGAGTTACCCATTTGTATTTTGGTGTCACAGCTACTTTTGAACTTCAGGCTTGATCCAAAAGGGCCATTGGTGGCTTACTGCCTCTGTAGGCACCAAATTCCAACATTTAGGCATAACTGAAATCTTCCCTGTGGGCAGCTAAATTTCTAAACCCTGTGGACACCTAAATTTCTGCTAGAGGGCATGTGCAAAACCACCTGAGCCCTAGAGCCATCAAACAAGTGCCCTGGCTCATGCGTAAGCCCCACTGGGTTTCTTAAATTATGCATCCCATGGCTTTTCTTTGTTTAGTCCAGTAGCATGCTCTGAACCCACCTACTGAACCATGCCCCAGACACATGACCTGTTTCTACATCCAAATGTGTCCACGCAGGAGTTAGAGCACTCACCTGGCATGTGGGAGACCAAGTTTGCATCCTTTTTCCCTGAGGTGAACCAGGGAAATGAACCCAGATATCCACCAGTCAGGCTGAGCGCCATGGCTGTTGGGTATTGTGGTGTGAATCTGAAGCTGCTTCATTTTGTACAACCCTTTTGAATATTCACTTTGTATTTTCATTGGAGCAGAAACTTGAACCTGAGTGTCCCGCAGCCTAAGTGAGGGCCTTTGCCACTTGGGCACATAGACAGTCTTCCGCTTTTTCTCTGTGTGGCCTGGTGAAAGTGTAATGATGTATGCAAAGTGGAACAGCTTCATCGGGGGAATCAAGAAAAGCCCATCCCAGAATACACAGTAGCCCAGGTTAGGACACTTTCCTGGAATGGAGGAAACTAAATTTTAGATCCCAGCTTCAAACTGGACAGAAGATGAATCTGAAAGCTATTCTCTGACAACCGGAGTGAGTGAAAGAAAAAAGGGCTGACTCCAGGGGAAGATTCACTGCTGTGAATCCTTCCTTCATTCCCATGTCTGTGTCCTTTTGTGGAGGTGGGCACTAAATCCTGCCTTTCCTTTGCCATTCACTCCTGGCTAGCTTGGGCAGCTTCCTGCTTTGCTTGCTGATGTCTGTGAATCCATTCCTTAGACATCTATCTTTCCCCATTCAATGTATGGAGAATCTGGATGCCTGTCTCAGGAATATGAATTCCACTGGACAGGAAGGCTTCTTCAGGTGTTAGGGGTTGCCAAGCTAAGCATGCAATGCCATAATCCCCTTTGTGGATTCAGCTCTTAGTTATCACCTATGGTTTTTTCAATTTTTGCCCTTTGCCCAAGCTTGACTCCCCACAACACACATTGTTTAACTATAGGATGCCTGTTAATTTGGGGGAAAGGGGAGAGTAGATAGGAACTAAACTATCAGAACTTTCCTTAAGACTTATTCTATCTACAACATTATCTTTCACTTAGGATTATCTACTATTCACCTAGGATTATCTATTATTCCATCTACAGGTTAAATAGCAAGATCACTTTTTTTCTCGGCAATACAACTTGCAGCTTTCTCTGTGAGTAAAGATAGGTAAACGTGTGTTAGTGCTGACTTTCATTACACTTTGCAGTGTTTAGTGTAAGTTTAAGTGCAGCATTTTCAATGCTATGGTGAAAAGATTTCACGCCCACAAATGTATGTGCACTAGGTGCTCCTTCAACCCCATGTATCCACATTTGTAAACTTCATTTGCATATATCAACTGGGTAATGATGTGCACAACAGGCAGTTAGACAAGCACTTAATAAATAATAATGATTTGCACTTGGTAATTGAAATTTATGAGGTTGTGATGCCTTGAATAAAATTGTGAACACCTCAGATACAACTGATAAGTAGCATAGAACTATTAAAATAAGTTAAATTAATGTAACACCTCTGTCCGACAAGTCTAATAACATATATTTAAACAGGTGTCTTAACATGAGTAGCTCCATTTTGCAGATGGGGAAATTGAGGTAGAGGAATTAAGTCACATGTCCTGGATCATCCACGAAGTCAGGAGAAGAGCCGGGAATGGCATTCAGGAGTTCTCCCGCCAAATCCCGTCCCAACCATTAGACTGCAGAAATTTGTTTCTATGCATAACTTTTGCTCCCATTCTATAAAAAGCTTCATCTTGATTGTTTACAAATGCTAAAGTGATTGAATTATGTTTATGCTCATTCAAATGGGGTCAGCCAGTAATTACACTGCCTGTGCGACTCACTTGTTTCCCTACATATTAAAAGCTACAGGAACTTCATTTTTTACGCAGTGTTCTTTCTTGTAATTTGAATTCCTTTTCCATGCATTGAGTATAGAATTTTCCTAGCTATGTCACCCCCTGCACCACTGGCCACTATTACTGCTGTAGTGAGTCTGGGGTTCAGATCTCTCTCTGTTCTTCTGAAATACTGAGGTGATTATTTGCAGATCTTAAGTGGCTCGGCTCCTGTCTTTGGGATTTGTGGAGTAGTGAGTCTTCTATCCCTTTAGAAGTGACACACAACTGGCTGGTTTTGTTCCCTGGAATCCATTTGAATGTGCCTTACTGCTTTGAAGCAGTGTTTGTGTTTGTAGGAATCACACTTAAGTTTATTGCTTCATTTTAAATATATTCCACAGTGTATTGAAATTACTTCTTCTGTTTTATTTTCTAACCTGAATATATATTGAGGCAACCATGGGCAATCTTCCTCAATAGAAAAGTGCATCATACTTACCGGTGAGTCAAATGCTGGTCCAATTAGAACAGTTCTTCCCTTTCTATTTTAGTGGCTGTTCCAGTTGGATGTAGCATTAATATTTTTATGCAGCAAAAGATTCAATTTCCTGAATGTTCTTCTTGCATTGCAATGTCATACTTTCCAGGGAGCCATGCCTTCTGCGGGAGAAGACAAAAATACAGTGAGGTGATCTCATTGAAGTCTCCATTTGATCATATCACACCAGACTGTTCCAGAGGAGCCCTTGAATGAAAGAGCATCAATGCTGCCAACCAAAGTTACTGGACTAGAAATGAATTGGCAGTGACACAGTTGTGGAGTGCAGCAGGCTGATACTGAGGCACAATGGCTATGCTCTAAGAAGGGTCCAAGACTTCAGGAGAACTGGGCTTGCAGTAGGTCAGGATTGAAGGAGAGAGAAGAGAAATAGCAGTGTTGACTTTGTGGGTCAGGACTGACATGCATTGGCAGTGGTGCATAGAGGTTCAATTGAACCAGCTCTTTAATGTTTTGATAGCTAGGAACTGGTTTATGCTAGGGATGTGAACCAGTAGTCAAGTAGTCAACTACCCGATAAGCAGGATCTTATTGGGCAGCACTATCGACTACTCGATCACATGCAAAGATACTGGCTCAGTCTCTGGTCCCCCACCGGGTCTCTGGACAACCCCTCCCCCCCTACACTGCCACTCTACATTCTGAAAGCTGCTTAAGCTGCCGCTGCTCTGTCCCTTTAAAAATGCTGAGTGGCAATGGGGGGGGGGGGGGGCTTCTGCTGAGACCCATGGGACTGGCTGCTGCTGCTCTGTCCCATTCAGAATGCAGAAAGGCAGCCGGGGCGGGGGGGGGGGGGAGTGGCGGTGTCCTGAGACCCAGCGGGGGACCAGAAATTGAGCCAGCATCTTTGCGTGTCGGCTCCTCTCTGTCCCTTTAAGAGCACAGAGCGGCAATGGGGGGTAGGGGAGGTGTGATCAAGATGTCCCTTTAAGAGTGCAGAGCCAGGGGGAGGGTTGCACTGAGACTCGGAAGCGAGCGTTGTAACTGCCTTTCCCTAGCAACTAGTTGGGTAGTCGATGGAAATTCCATTGGCTACTTGACTAGCAAATTAATCACTATTGAACATCCCTAGTTTATGCTCTGGCCCCACCCTACACCTCTCACTAAGACTAAGCTCCGAATTAAAAGTTGGTGGGAAGAGCAGGGCAATGCAACTGATGGACTTGTTACTGCTACTCCTATTGTGCAAATGAAGTACCTAACGATCTGCAGCACAGTTCTGTGTGTGTTTGTTTCCGTGCAGATTACATATTTCTGTCATGAACAAGCATATTCACCCTTGACTTGACCCGATTCCAAGAAATATTCCTCTGCTTGACAGAGAGCTCTTACAACGATATGCCAGTCCAAGGATGCAGGAAGTGGTATGAGGACTAGAGCTGGATTAAGTGTGATGTGTATAATCTCCACAGTAACCTCTGTCTCCTTTAGGGCTCTTATTCTGTTGCATATGAAGAGCTTACCATTGTCTTACTTAGCATAAGAGAGGTGGACTGAGCTTACAGTCTGGGCGTAAAGGACACCGCACCATAACTTTTTATAAGTGGGGGAAAGAAGGGGTTGAAACGTATGCTCAGAATAGAGAAGAGATATCTTCAAGATGGGGGTGGTGTGGGAAAGTTGATCCCAACAGAAACCTGTCTCTTCACACGCCCCCTTGCTTACCCTTCTTTTTCTTTTAATCAAATTTGTGATTTTTATTTCAATGCTAGACTCCTGTGTAACAAGTTTTGCTTGTCACTGGCCCTTGAAGATCAAGCTGCTCAGTGAGGAAACAATCTAAGATGATCTTCTAGAAGGACAGTCATACCACTTCTTTGCCCCCCATAGGAAAGCTGCTACTGTGCTTTGTCTGTCATTTTGACTAGGAATTCCACTTTGGATCTTGGAACTTTTGTCAAAACAACTATGTTCCTATGAAAAAGCCACATGTCTATGACACCCTGAATATGACCTGTGGTATTTCATTTTTGATTAATCAGCATTTTCCAACAAAAAAACCCTGTTCTGTTGAAAATTTCTGTATCGCCTCTAGCTTCCAGGCAGAAGCATTTTCTATTTTAATTTTCTGGGGTTTTTTTCAGACAAGTTTTGAAAAATCTCTTTTGTCTTTTTGACAAAGAATTGAGTGGTGTTCATCCCCTTGTTCCAAATAGGCTCCTCTAAAAAGGATAACATACAATATGAGTAATGGCTGGTTTCACACACACCCTTCCCTCAGGCTGGGTTCCTGGAGGGAATCTGTCCCTATGAGAGGGCACTGAAGAGTGACTGCTGCATTAGATCTTGATAGCTGGATGAAACTGACTGAATTCAATGCTATCAATCATTTGAGGGGCCAGATATGGGAAATGACAGACAGACGGGAACAGGCCCTATCAGAGGGATTTAAATCATTGTGGGACCTTGGGCCTTCGCCACTGTTTCGGTCACATCCGAGTTTTCATCTGTGCCATTGGAGACTAGCGATGTAAGCAACTAGTTGACTATCCAATAAGCAAAAGCTTATTGGATAGTTGACTAGTCCCTCATTTTTTGAGGAATACAGGATCTTTTGAAAAAGGCTTTTCTTTTCAAAAGAACCACGTCTAGACCATGGTTTCACTTTCAAAATAGTGTTTTTCAAGAAAATGCCATGACGCAATTATGCAAATGAAGTACGGGAAATTCAAATCCTGGCTTCATTTGCAATTTCGATATGTCTAATTTACATCCCTCTTTCGAAAGAAGGATGTAGTTTAGACGTACCCTAAATCTTGTCAGTGCTGATTGCGCTGAAGCATGCAAGGAAGTAATCACATACTTTGGAACAATCCAGCAATTGTACAACTTCTTCAGTAGCAGTCCTCCAAAGTGGGAAATTCTGAAGCAGCATCTGCCTGTTTCCCTTCACAGCATGTTGACAACAAGATGGTCAGCATGAATTGATGACGTTAACCAGTTGCACAGCATTTGGACTCTGTCAGAAAGGCTTTAAGTGAACTTGAATCTCTTACTCTCACAGCACAGGCTCGCACTGAGCTTAAGTCAGTGCAGAAGTATATATCCACACTTGAAGGCATTTTAATGTCATCCATGTGGATGAAGCTGCTAAAAATGATCCATGAAACTAATCTTGTAATTGAAGCATGAAATGCTACAGTGACGGACCCCCCCCTCCTCCATGCATTATGAAATGATCTTATGGACACAAATATACATAACTCAAAAGCGCTTGGGACAAATTGCTTCATGTAACCTATCAATCTTTGTGTAATAATCCACTGCATCTGTTTATCTTATTTTGGTGTATGTATCTATCTTGTGTGTGAAATTAGACATATGACATGTGGAGTGCTTTATGGTTTTTAAATGTGTGAATTAAAGCCAGTACGGGTGTTACCTTCAATGTCTTGATGACCAACTGTTAAACAATCTCTTTTGTCCTGTAAGTCTTAACAGTGGCTGGTCTGGGGAAGTCACATGTCCATCCCAACTGGCCAGATCTTGGGTCTTTTGGCTGGCTGGTGTGGCACACCCCAAGGGAGGTAACCAAAGACCCTCAGGAAAAGGAGAGTGCCCTGGCTTGGAAGGTTTGGCCAGGAAAGGAACAGTTTTAGGGTGATTTTGTAGTAAGTTTGTAATAAGTTTGTACTGAAGTTTTAATATAGAAGTAGCTAAGCATTTTCTGTTATTTTGAGTTTGTAATCTACTTTGCTCTGCCTGATCTCACTTACCACCTCTTAAATCCTACTGCTTGTACTTAATAAAATCACTTATTTTCCATCAGACCCAGGGTAAATGATCATTACCTGGGGGAGCAACCAGTGTGTACATTCCCCCTTTCATGATTAAAGGGGGCTTACCTAAACAATTCATTTGGAGTTTTGATCCCATTTGGGGAGTGGTATCCCAGAAAGCTGGGCCCAAAACTACATTTTCCTTAGACCTGAAGAGATTCATTATCTGCATTGCTTCTTGGGGAGGAGAGGGCAGTGATTCTCAGCTCGATGCCTTGGCTGGGGGAGACCTGAGAGCTGACCCAACAGGACAGGGCAGCGAGAAGCCCCAGAGAGCAAAAGGGAGAGTGGCAGTGGCCTTGTCAGCATTCTGGGAATCACCCTGAAGGGGTTGTCTGTGACCTTACCTCATCACAGCTACATTAGATGTTGAGAGAGATAACACTGAGCAACTTCTTAAAGACATTCAAAAGATTCATGATCAATGGGATGCAATCCTTTCTGAGTCTAAACCAGTAGCACAGGATACTGACATATCATCTGAGTTTTCCACCAATTGCAGCCAAACAGCTCAATCTGATGCAGAAAGGCACTATTGAGTCAATTTTTTTTGTTACTATTGACTCTATCAAATCTGGTCTTATACATCAATTTGAGTCACTGTGACAAATTTGTACCCTTTTTGGATTCCTTTGGGAGTTCAGAGAAGTAAGTGAAGCTCTATATTCAGTGGCTGAACAGTTTCAACAAAGGTACAACAATGACATTTCAAGAGATCACTGTGATGAGATCATTTTCTTGAAACGTATACATTCCACCAACTTTAATTTGACCTGCAAGCCAAAAGAACTGCTTCAAGAACTATTTGATCTCAGTCTGTCAATGGTATTTCCTAATATCACAATTGCATTACGTATTTTTGTCAGTCTCCTTGCATCAGTGGCTCCAGGTGAATGCACATTCAATGAGTTAAAACAAGTAAAGAACTATCATCAGTCTACAATGGGACAAGAGCGTTTGAATGGGCTCACAATGCTTAACATTAACAGTGATGTTGAGCCTAAATTAGATTTTTCTTCAATTATAAAGGAGTTTGCACACAACAAAGCCAGAAAAGCATTGCTAAAATGAAGAGTTTTGCTTGCAGTGGAAACTTACAATTAAAGTTGCATTTTTAATATACATGCTGTTGGTATAATGACTTAATTGTTAATAAATAAATGTCTCAAGTGTTCATTTTCGTATATTCTTTTGGTTTTAGTGTGACCCTGTGGATGAGAAGTTAGATACGTCGGTGGCCTGGGACTTCGGCCTCTAAACTCTAAGTGGTCTGGGCCTCTGTCATTCTCTGAGAGGGCTAGGACAGGCAAGATAAGGATTGTGGACTTGGGAACAACACAGATACAGACACTGGTATCCAAGAACTAGTGTAGCTACATTGAGAGAAAAAACCCATGGCAAAGCTCTGATTTGCATTTATCTTGATGCCAGACAGGCGTATGCTCAGCCAGTGCATATTAAGGCTATTCTTGTTTAGAATCATAGGGTTGGAACCCCCTACTAAAAGTAGGACCAATTCCAACTAAACCCTCCCAGCCAGGGCTTTATCAAGCCGGGACGTAAAAACCTCTAGGGCTCCCTGGGTAACCCATCCCAGTACTTCACCACCCTCCTAAGGAAATAGTTTTTCCTAATATTGGAGTCACCAAATGAAATTAGTAGGTAGAAGATTTAAAACAAACAAAAAGAATAATTTCTTCACGCAACACACAGGCAACCTGCAGTGCTGTGGGTATGAACCCTCCCTCTGCCTGCCTTAAGAAAGTCTTTGGAGCAGTTTCAAACACAGTTATGCTGCATGTGCCCTGGGTGATTCAGGGCTTGCTTCCCTCTTGCCTGTGGATGCCATTTAATTCGCTCAGAGGTTTGACTGTGGGCTTGTACTGTAGCAGGTATGAGTCTAAGCTTCCCTGTGCCTGCCCCCATTCTGTAATAGCCCTGGCTTGTGGCTCTGCTAGCGTTAAACGTGCTGTGGGCCAGGCTCACTGCTACCCTAACTCTCTGGTCCGGTTGCATAAACAAGACAGCAGGAGCCTGGAGGCGTTTCATACACTTTGTGACCAGCGACTGGTGGGCATGTTTGACGATTTGATTTTTATCTGTCATTGGGATGTTTTGTTGAGAACTGGGCTGGAGAGGATTGAAGTCCTCATTGGTCCCTGCCAGCTGAAACTTTTTGGCTACAAGAGAAAGTCCCTGCACACTGAGCCCTGAATGAGATCATTGATTATGGAAACTCCTGTAGTGCTCCTCTAGTTATGCTTACACAACATTTTACCTTATTTACATAGGCTGGAACATTCTCCTTAAGTAGATGCTGTGATGGTGGCAGATGAGTTGCCAGCTCATGCCACGGTCTTTGTGTCTCAGTGGGACACTGACAAACACGTACCTGGAGTCTGGCTCATTTATGGGTTAATACAGTATTGACAGAACAGCACAGGCGGTGGGTACTGTAGGCAGGGGAAGGCTGAGCATCCCCACACAGCCTGTTGTGGCCCCCCCCCCAAGCCAATGTAGTTCCCACAGGGAGTCGGGGTTGGATGGGTTGCTTGCCCAAGGGCTCTGTGGCCCGGAGCCCTGGAACCGTGGGTGCAGCGGCCATGCCACCCAGGAGCTGTGGGTGCTGAAGCTGTGGCACACCAGGGCTGGGGCCTTACTGCCCTGTCCCCAGCTGAGTAGTGCTGGGGTAATGGACCACAATAAGCATGCTTTGGGTGCCTGCAGGGGTGAAGAAGGTAGAAGAGGAGGGCACAAGGGGAGGGGCTGGGGACTAGCCTCCATGGGTGGCTGGGTCACGTGCAATTCCACTTAACCAAAAATAGAGCTGCAAATGGGTCTGGTTTTTCTCTGTGGCATCAACAGCAGAGGAACAAGAGTAATTCCAGCAATTAAATGTTAATTGATGTCTGAGTACATCTATTCCTAGAAACAACAAGACCACATACAGCATAACTAGCATAATTAAACAGCATCATCTCCCCTCGGTGCTCCACAAGCTAGAATGGGGACACTCACCCAAGGACCCTTTCTAGGCAGGAGAGCAGTTGTGGATGATTCAGGTGGATAGAACTGACCTCGTCTTAACAATGGCAGATGAAGGAGGAGAGGGAATGAGGCTTGTTCTTTATTGGCTGATTAAGTCAGAGGAGGTTAAATGTAGAGAATGCGACAGACTTCCTTGTGTTCTTCGTTTAAAAAAAAAAAACAACCCTGTGGTCCGTGTCACTAGTGCTGCGTAGGTCTGTCCTGCAGTTTTGATGCAAGATGGTCAAATGTAGAGAAGAGAAATTTGCTTTAGCCTCTGGCGGCCAGCTACTAATTAATTAAATGGAATGAGAGATAATTGAATTTATCTTTTTCTATGGTAGGTAACGTCAGTTACAACCATTTCAGTCATGTGGTCCTGTTTCTGAGCTGCTTGCACTTTCACAATAAAGCACTGAATGCCATTTGTTTCACTTTGTTTTTCATTTACAAGTAATAAAAATCTTTTCCAACTAGAAAAAAACACACTACAGAATAATAAATCCAATCCTTCAGCAGCATGGCTTTCATCTGTGGTTCTTAAAGAACTTTGTAACCATCAATTAATCCTCCCACCATACCTGTCACGTAGAGGAGGAGTATCAGCTCCTTGCTGCAGTTATTGTTATGAATTTGCACCTAAAACACTAAGATCAATACCCCATTATACCTGGCACAGTGTACACACAATGCTAAGGTGGTCCCTGCCCCAAAAAACTTACTAAGAGAAGCGAGATAAGGGACAATGCCAGAACACCAGTTGCGGTCATATGTTTTGTAGACAGCATAGCAGAGGTGAGGAAAAATCTGGAGTTAGAGAATAAGGCTTTTCAGATTTGAGAGAGCCCTGTTCCCATGCATTAGCGGCAACATAGGAAAAAGCACAAAGGTGGCTGAGGGACAGTTGGACTTGAATGCATATTCAAGACGGGGGTCATTAGCCTAATGAAGGGAGGTTGATGGTTCAGAGAACTCGGACTGGGGATAAACTCTGAAGTGAAGACAAGTAGTTTGTGGTGTTGGGGGTGAAGATGGTGCCAGTGCTTGGGTGATAGGAGAGGGTTGGTAGACGGTCAGCAATCAGGGGATGCTACTGCAGCACGTGTCATGTATCCATGGCTTTTTTACCCAAACTAGCTTTCTTCTAGCGACAATAGCTTGAAAACAATAGCCATGGCAGTGGCCCATTTGAGTAGGTCCCGACTGAGTGCTGCTCCCCTTTTGCCCTTTCGTAACCGTTATTATTGATCTATTCCAGTGGTTCCCAGCCTGAAGGTATTGCGGGGGGGGGCCGTGAAAAAAATAAAAAATACATAAAAATGATCACAGAAAATAAGTTTCAGATAAATGGCAAAGTTACACTCAATTATTATTTTTAAATTAAATCTCTTCCAATAATGTTAT
This sequence comes from Pelochelys cantorii, assembly GCA_032595735.1. Classification (NCBI taxonomy): domain Eukaryota; kingdom Metazoa; phylum Chordata; order Testudines; family Trionychidae; genus Pelochelys; species Pelochelys cantorii. The sequence continues at coordinate 143,987,084 of CM064328.1, read as the reverse complement.
TAATTGCGGTCCGAAAATCTATGTTGCGGTGCCTTTGTGTGACGAAACGATCCCTACAGTTAGAAGCATACAAACATTAGCCATACATTCAACATGGATCCGTGGCTGAAATCAGGCTCCCTGGAGAGAAAGGAGACGGATGAGCATAGTGAAGCATCCACAGGTGGAACGTCTAATCAAACAGACATAAGTAAATGAAAAATGAGAAAATACTCTGCCGACTACTAGAATTGCAGCTAGAATGGGCTTTGATGGGTGTCTGCAACTGATTTGGGGGGGTGATTTGGGGGTCCACACTAGTGAAAAATGTTTGGAAACGATGATCTATTCTGATCAAAGTCAGCTCCTCTGTGCTGCAGAGGTGGAACGTGACTGAGTAGAAATACTTGCACTACCCAAGTACATTTTTTTCAGTATTTGCACTTAACTCAAGTAATTTATTTTTGTGATACTTCAACTTTTACTCAAGTAGGCTTTTTTAGAAGAAATTGTACTTTTTACTCCACTACCACGTCCAGAAGCACTTAGTTACTCACCACGTTCAGCACCCCACCAACAGCTGCGCCAGCCAGCATTCTGATTGGCTAAAACACAGCCACACGCACAAAGTATCCAATCGTCATGCAGTGATGATATTTTTTTAAAAAAACAATCAACAAGCACAATGACCCTGCCAATGAAGAAGCCCTTTAATAGCCGCATCAACACTTCTACATTTAAAACCAGGATCTGTGCAGTGTTGGGGAGCCCTGAGCCTTGTGGGCTGCATCCGGCAGGTGGGGGAGAAGACGTGTGGCACCATGCACTGCCACTCACTCTCCCCCCAACTGGGGGACTGCAGTGCTGGAACCCACTTGTGGGAGAGCTTCCCCACGGGCAACCCCCACCCCACGCGCTTCCCTCAACTACCTGCCCCAGGGCACCACCCAAACCCTCTGTATCCCCTCTCCCCGCCTCCTCCAGGTCACAACTCCCTCCCAGACCCTGCACCTCCTCCTAAACTCCTCCCCCAGACCAGGGTTATGCACCCATAACCCTTCCTGGACCCTGGACCCCAAGCCCCTGCCCCAGATTATAACCCCCTCCTTCACCCAAACCCCCTCAGACCCCCCACACTCCCTCCTGCACCCCACTCCTCTATTCCACGCTCCCCTCTGCACCCCACCCACAGACCCAGCCCCCATGTCTCCTCCACAGAAGTGCAGCCCTTGACCACTTACCAAAATCTTGGAGTGCCTCCCCCCCCCCATTAAAAATTATTGCCCACCCCCGGTGTACAGGAACGTGAGATGTATTGATGCTAGCGCTCAGAAATAACTGAACCTCTGGAATGGATTACGATCATGTTTGCCATGGGCGGATCTCAGTGTCTGGAGAAAGGCTAAATTGAGCAATTTATCACCTCTCTAATCTGGAAGTGTTGGGAACCCAGACTTTCTCTGGGGAATTTCCATATCATCACACTGTGGCCATGCGAGATTGAGTACCAGGAGTCTCATAGAATGTCAACCCTGGTGGTTCTGGGTTTAAGCAGAACAACATTGCTGGTAGTTAGCTAGGCTCCATGTGCAGTGATATGAGCTGGGTGAAAACTTGTTACCGGTGGAGTTCATCTCATTGAAAAGGATTTGTGACTAATGCCCTTCATTTAAGATAGTTGTAAAAAGACAAGTGAAGGGGCTACGCCTAAACCAGAGAATTAATGGAATCAGCACAGAAACTCTTAATTTCTGAGCAGGGCAGTCAACTGAGGGGGGGGTTTGCTCTGACTACATGGGTGTGTGGGCACAAGAAACGGAGCCAGACTGAGGCAGGAAAAGAGTCAAGCAGCAGCCTGTAAACAAGGTGAGATCCTGGAGAAGCTGAGAAAAAGGCTCTGGATCTGGTGCTGGTTAAAGAGGCTTGGTAGTAAGCAAAGAAGCTATCCTTTGTTTTGGCTCTCTTGTTGGAGAAAGGAGAACTTCGATGCAATTTGGATTATTTATAAAGAATTTATGAAGAAAATACCAGATTCAGTCACCAATTTCTGCTTCCAGCTGAAACATCCCTGCACTTTGATGAGTTGCTCAGTTTAAAAAGGGGAACACGTGTGAAAAGCATGGGGTCCCGTTTCCAAGGCGAGGGATTGTGTGCTGCTAGTCCGGTTGAACTAAGATAGAGCAGGCTAAGGCAATCCTTGCAGAAATCAAAGCTTGCCAAACGCAATCAAAGCAATCTAAAACTGAGCAGGCGACATCGCCAAGTGAATTTAAAACAAGCCCTAAAACAAGAGCTGAACGTTTTCCAGAACCGGCTCCGAGATGACTTACAGGCCCTGGTGGAGCAGTAGTTTCAAAGCGCTCCGAGAGAGTGACGTTTTTCATGAAAATGGGAGAGACTAAGGGCCAGGACTCTGAACTCGCCACTCCAATTAACAAATCAGCAGACAGGTAGTGCTCCCTTTTTCAAAACTGCTCACCTTCTGCATTTGGCCTCAGAAAAAAGGACCATTTTCCACAGGCAAAGTGGCAGAGGTTATGAACATTATTTAATACCCAGTATCAACCATACTAGGCTTTATAAAGAAGCTATAAATATTTCAGGACTTGCCCAAAGATAGAAACAGGATTCCCAGTGGGCTCAGCTTGATGGATCTTTACTTCAAGTTTTCTCTAGAGCAGGGGTCAGCAACCCATAGCTTGTGAGCAAATATGGCTCTTTCGGCCATGCCCTCTGCCCCATGTGCCAGAACTGGAGCTGGGCAGCAGTGTGGCTGTCACTACTGGGACAGCTGCACTGTGTTCCCAGTTCCAGCTACGGTGGCCGCCACATGGCCCAGAGCTGGAACTGGGCTATGATGTGGTTGCTCCTGGGGGCAGAGGGCAGCTGCCCACCAAGTAGCCCCACTCCGGGAGCAGCTGGGCAGCCACCATGCAGCCCTAGCCCTGGCCCTGGCTTTAGCCCTTCCCCAGCAAGGCTCCAATTGGGGCCCAGCCCCCCAGCTGGCTGCAGTGTCCTCTCCCTGGACTTGATCCTGGGGCAGGCCTTGTAATGGGCAGGAGGAGTGCTGACCAACACCCGGTGACTAAGGGGTTAACTCAGGTAGCTAGCAAAGGTGTTGGCCAGGGAGCTGGGAGAACCAATCGAGATAGCGGGTTGAAATTTGAATAGGTTCCTTGCCTGCTTTTGTAGTGTGGGAGAGAGAAACCAGGAGTTGAGAGACACAGAATGATTTAAACCCAGGCAGGGCTACCATGTCTCCTAGGAATTTGGGGCATGAGAGTGGACTGAACAAAGAGAAAATTGGAAGTAAGCGAAGGGAATCTAGTAGCATTCAGAATATTTTTTCTTTATTTTGTGGTTTGGTTTGTACTGCTCTGTGTGACACTGTACCTCCCCCTCCCCATTTACCATCTAGCACTGTGGCCAGAGACTTTTCTCTGTGTTTTAATTTGTTTTCCTTAGTTGCTCTGTAACATCTAGCAACCAAGTCTGCTTTTTCAAGTTTATCTTTTGTTCTGTAATAAAAAAAAATCACCTTTTTTTAAGGTGATGATTTGATTCCTGTGTCCTGGAAGGTCTGTCTATGTGTATCTGCACACCTCAGACTGAGAGGTCAGCTACCAGAGACTGCAGCTTGTTTTCCTCTTTTGTTTTTTCAAGCTCTTTGGGGGCAAGAGAGATTGGGATACCCCTGGGAATAGTTTTAGGAATAAAAATCACTTGATGGTGGCAGCTTGTTTGTTTGTTTATTTCTCAGGGCCAGGGAATCTGAGACTCTGGGAAGTTTTGGTAACCAGTGCCTGTAGAAACAAGGTTTTTAAGCTCTCTTGCGGGCCATCACCTTCCGCACTTGGAGTACCACAGTGAGAAACAGCCCTGACAGGCTCCGTGTTGCAACCCCCACCTGGCTGCAGGAAGGGCTGGCGGCAGCCCCCACTGTGGCATGAGTAGGAGGGGAGGCCACAATCCGGCTGTGGTGATTCTGGCCCGGCCCCTTGTCCAGCTGCTGCTGCCTGGGTGCAGTAGCCCAGCCCTGGCCAGATAAGGTAATCCGCGCTCAGAGCCTCCCCCCCCCCCATGTACTCTACTTCCCACTCTTAGTGCCCTGCTCCCTGCACCTCCTGAGCCCCTCATACACCCCAACCCCGACTCCTGCACCCCTATATCCCCAGCCTCCTGCCATAAACTTGACAGAAGACAGCCTGAATGTGCGCATGACACTGGATTTCACCAGTTATGATGTAAACTTCAAAGAAATGTGCAAAAAGACACAGCAGCAGAAGTTCCATTAAATAGTCTGTGAGTACGTTTCCTTTGTGCTATTATTAATCATTATGTCAATTATCAAAAATATTATGTTGTATATTTTCAGTCATGTGAATGGGCATTCTTATACATTTCTTCGTTGACCACTTGTTCTGAATTTTGATGTATTTTTGCTCTTTGGTTTGAAAAGGTTGCTGACCCCTGCCCTAGAGTATTGGTTTTCAATCATTATGATACCATGGACTGACTTCCTGCCTTCCTAAACTGTGGCAGGGAGATCCTAGGGTTAGACCAGGGGTAGGCACCGGTCCATGAAAACATGGCACCAGAGTAGCAAGGAGAGTCCTCTTTCTTCCTAGGTTGAATCTCTTCCTTAGCCACGGTGCTGAATGGGTTACTCCTCATAGACTTCTGAAAAGAGAAGTTTGCCATGCAGACTAGGCCATTCAGAACATGGTTGTTAAAAGGAAAGTCTCTGCCACCACAAAACAATCAATATAACTTTTTCTGTGAAGTCCACCATGACTGAAAATAATGCAGGCTTAATCATAGGCATTATGCTACCCTGAGCGAGAGGCAATTCTCCATCAGCTGAGATGGACTGGGCCTTCACTGGAGCAGAAGAGCCTCCTTGTTTCATTGTTAACTGAATTTTTCGTCATAAAACTAGTTTAGTTTGCCACCAACTTTTGGGTTGATTTTCATTAATATTTTTGCCCAGCAGGAAAAACCAGGTGGAAATGTAATGTTCCCCTACTCCTCCCCACAAAAAATACTAGTGTCTGTAAATGTATTTACGCTGACATAAAATGGAATTGGCTGCTAGCTATGTAGGTTGGTTTGATTAGAAATGTATGGATTGACTTCAGTTACAACACAGCCCTTCGGAGGAACAGTGCTCCGTCTTGATGATTGTGCTGGAATTTAGAAAGATGAAGGATGGAGGCTTGAGATTAGCTGTCATGCTTCACTCAGCTCTGGAGAGCACAAACCTCTCTGGGTCCAGATGTTACAAAGGGTGTTGAGTGTGAAAAAAACAGCCTCCTCAAAATACATTAACTCTCTCAAGTATCCCATTGTTCAAAAATTTACAATAATCTGTTCTTTCACTTCAAAATACTCACCTTTCACTTCTGTCAATGTCACTTGGCATTGGTAAATGATCTCTGCAGTTTGATTCTGCATGTGGTGCATTGAGCGCACTAGAGGTATATTGCTGAAGACTAAAGTGGAACAGTGTAGGCACAGGCCCTGAATTTTTATTTTATTTTTTTAGATGACCCCACAAATGCGCTCCTAAACCAGAAAGCCTTAAAGAGACTAATGGCATAGAGAAATGAAACATTTTTGCAGCTGGCACAGGAAGTGCAAACAGATAGGACTTTTATTTTAAAATTTGTTTTTATTACAAGTTTACACAAATCTTGGTACAAGAAAAAAAGAGAGTAATTATACAAATCCTATGCTTCCCGTTCCTGCACAGCTTTGTAGTTGTCCCCTATTTACATACCACAGCAGAGAGCAGCCATACGGAGCAAGCACAGCCAAAGCACAGGTTTTAAGGCCATCTGGCATACACCACTCAACTCTCTATCATCTGAGATCCAGTGCTACCTCTGCACTCAGAGACCTGCTGTTATCTCAGTTTCTCTATTAGTGTCATTTGTTGACATCAAGAAATTGAGGTAATGGAAAATGTTTGTGAATAAAACAAGCACCACTTAATCGGCAGCTACCTTCTATCTAGGTCCCTGGTTTATGTGTGTGTAGTTCTGTCGCTATAGTTGTCTGTGGTCCAGTTGTAAACAGAGGGACGGACCTGAGCTCAAAAATCAAGCTTTTAGCTGTCTTGGCTGAGAAGATAGGCTAGACTTCCTGACCTTTCTGTTTATGCTAATAGCTCTTTCCTAGTTTCCCATGGTCTGCAGGAATTTAATCATGATGAATTTACAATGGTGAAATGACTTGAGAGATTCTAGTTTAGTTGTATTAGGAAAATTATTTTTGAGTTTTCACTGAATAATTGCAGGAGTGCAACAGCAAAGAAAAATGCAAGTAGAAGCCAGGAATTCATAGAATTGTAGAAACATAGGCCTGAAAGGGACCTGAAGAGATCATTTTATCCATCCCCACTCATGCTGAGGCAGGATTAAATATATCTGTACCATCCCTGACAGATGTGTGAAGGTTTTAAAGAACAGGTTAGATCGGGGTGGGCAATAATTTTTAAAGGGGGCCACCCTGGAAGGGGCAGGACCTCAGGCAGAAGGGGCGGGACTTCAGGCAGAAGGAGCAGGGCCAAGAGACCTCTCATGCTCCTCCGCCCACAGATCCTGATTGGCCTGGGACTGGAGGAGTGCATGAAGTCTTGCCTCCTGTCCACAGCACCTAGAGAGAATCATCAGCTGTTTTAAAACAGCTGGTGGTTCCCTCTAGGTGCTGCGGTGGGAGGAGACTTCGTGCACTCCCCCTGCCCCCAGGCCAGTGAGTGCCGGGGGGCAAGGGGAGTACACAAAGTCCCTTGCCTCCTACCCTTGCTCTGCCAGAGGCACGCGTCGGCTAGAGAGATCCGCCAGCTGTTTTAAAACAGCTGACAGCTCCCTCTGGTGCCGCACACCTTTGGCCAGGAAGGAGACTGCATGCGCTCTCCTGTCCCCAGGTCTTGATTGGTGTGGGGGTGGGGGATTGGCAGGGTGGCCATAGGCTGGATCCACTGGCTTGGCAGGCCAGATTCAACCCGCAGAGGCTGTCTTGCCCACCCCTGGGTTAGAGAGTGACAGGGATTCCACAAACTCCTTAGGTGAACTACCCTCAGTGCTACCTGTCATTCCAAAGTGTTTCTTTAGATCTAACCTAAATCACTTTTGCTGCAAACTAGCTATTTCCTATGTGTGTTACCAGAAGTGAACTTGAAGCACAATTGTGATTCTCTCCATAACAGCCTATAAAATACGTAAAGATGTTTATGTCTCCTCTAGCATTCTCCTCTCTAAACCAAACATGCAACGCTCTTTCCATTTCCCACAGAGGACATGTTTGTAAGTGTTTTTTCTATTTTTTTCTTTTTCAACTTCAGTGTTCCTTTCTTTCTTAAAGCGCATCCCCTGACCCTGCACACAGTCCTCCAGTGGAGGCTGTACCCGTACTGCATAGCACACGACAGTTACCGCCTCCCATGTAAGGTAATACATCCTAGGAAGACATTTGTCTTTTTTTAGCATCACACTATTGATTCAGGTTCCGTCTGTGGTCCCTCGATGCATTTCTGCAGTATTGCTGCCTAGCCTGTTATTTCCCATTTCCCGGTTGTGCATTTGATTTTTTTTCCCTTTCTAAGTGTGGAACTTTTGTTCTTGTCTTTATTGAATGCCATCCTTATTGGACAAGAGGAAACTAAATCTTTAACCTGATATTCTGAAAAATAAGACAAAAGGCATGTAAAGTGGACTATGTCCAGTAAAATAACAATTTCTCAGTATAGAAGCAATAGGCTAAATAAGTAGGGATAGCATAGCTAGGTTAAGCACCTACCTGTATCGTGAGGTGGTTGGCAGGCAACACCAGTGCTTACACAGAACGAATGAAGGATAGAATGGCAGTACTGTTGGAGAGGCATTCAGGAGAGAACCTACAACACACACCTAAGACTTAGCTTCTATCCTGAAATGCTCATCAGCCTTGGTCTTAATGTTTGTGTCCCTGCCGATAATACTAAGTCCTCCTAAAAAGAGCAGTGAGTGGTCATTGCTGCTCTCCCTGATTGTCACGCGGCAGCTCCAAACCTGCCTCAAAACCACACTACTTCGGCCTGTGAGGCCAAGTTGGCTGGCTGACTGGCTTCTCTCAGTCACTAAAATGGCTCTTTACGCTATTATGCTTTATTAACACACTCAGCATACTAAATAGGCACCATTAAGCTGGTGAACAGAACTGTGGGCTGGGCAATACAGAGCCTAGGTTACTAGCTGAGCTCTGCCTCATGGCTGCGGTGCCGTGGGCTGAAGGGCGGTGGAGACAGGAGGACGCGGCGACGAGGTGGGGTGGGCAAGCAGCTGTAGGGAGTGCAGAGTGTGGGAAGACCCGGAGGGCACCAGCTCAACGGGCTGAGGGAGAGATGGATGAAGCGTGGCAGGCAGGGACTTACCGCCAGCCCCACTGCTCACAGCACCTCCTGCTTTTCTTTGTCCCTGGGCCCGATATGCAGCTCGGAGAAATCATCATGCCACGGCAGCAGCTGCTAGATGGACCATGAGATGCTGCCCCCCACCTGCTAGACAGGCTACCCCCGGTGCACAGGAGCAGTCTGGGGCCCCAGCCCACAAGCCGCCCCCGCCAGCAGGCACAGATCTGCCTGGTACCACCACTGGTGGCCACTTGCTGGGAGGCCCCGCGCTCCGCCCCCACTGTGCTCATCATGTCTCACTCATTCTGGCATTTTCTAGAAACTTGACAAGTCTTCTAGCATAGTCTCCACTGTTCTCTGTGACAGACAGCGTGACGGATGCCTCTCCTTTTAGAATAGTAAATCTAGCTATCACACAGTGTACCTGTGGCAAGTTTTATTTTCTCTCATGCCTCCACTACCCCCCCCTCATAAAAGCAATATGAAAAAATTGTATTTAAAATGGAGCTCATGCTGTGCGCTCCATCTTTGTAAACAGCTTTGAGAGCAATGGTGGTGAAATTGCTGTAGCACAGTGTATTGTCCCTTGTTCCAAGACCCTTTGGTAGCATAAGGCAGTGATGGCAATTGGAGTTTTAAATTCCTCAAAAACCACATGATGCATATTGTCTCTGCTAGCACTCAGTCTGACTTGCTGGCTTAGGCAGACCAAAGGGCAATAACACAGGGTGGGGAGGTTAAAATTTAGTTTTAAGCTACATCAGAGCTGTGGGACCTGAGAGCAAGTCATTATTACTCTTGCTGCTCTTACAAAAGAGATAAGCACCATAGGGTTATAAGCCTCTTTGGAATATCTCGCAGTGACATGTCTGCATGGAATCTTCTAGGTATTCTCTCTCACGGGGAGGGGGGAAAGGAGGCAGATTTATTTTCACTATTTCTCTGAAGACCTTGATAATACCACTGTGAGATGTGTGAAAACTCGCTCAACTTCAATTCCCTTCATTGGCTGATGGGTGTGCTTGGTACCTGTGAGGATTAGGATCTTATTGGGAATGTGTGTGTTGGACTGTGGTGCTGTGTGTATGAATGATAGATCTACAATTTAGGCAGGGCATGTATTGCCACCAGGGTGTTCCCTATTCTAGCAAAGGGTACATTCATAATGAATAAATGAAATGGTATGAAAGCGAGGTTTGTTCATTTTTTGTTAGAATTTTAGCATATATAAAAATGTTTGTCTGAATGTGACCTGTCTAGAAACAATTAACACCCTGAACCTGACGTACTAGGTCTCATTGCAAATGACTGTGATATGGCCCTATCTTTCGTAGCCTTAAAAGGTGTAACTATTTTTTATTAGAAAATTTACCCAGCATTGTTCGGGTCCTTCAGGCATGGGGGGGGGGGCAGGAGTTAGGGTTGGAAATGAGGGGGCACTCAGGACAAGGAGGGGGGCAGGAGTCAGTGAAGGGAGTGCTGAGGTCACAGCAGAAATGGGGGGGGTGCAGAAATCAGGGCAGGAGGCTGGGTGTAGAAATGTAAGCGACTAGTCGAGTAGTCAGCTACTTGCATTTCCCTTCCCCCTTCCTGCCTCTGCACCTGGCTCTTACTACATTTAAACAGCAGAGCTGCAGCAGGGTAGCTCTTGGACCAACACGAACCAGGACAGAGTGCCTTCCCCTTATCAACTAATCCTGCAACCGATACAAATCGTATCGGCTACACAATTAGTCAGTTACCCACCTCAACACCCAGGGGATAGGGGGTGTAAGAGTCATCATGGCAGGGGGGTTGGGGAGGTGGAAGTGAGGACAGGGGGTCGGGAGGTGTGGGGAGGCTTAGGCTGGGGAAGGGGAATAGGGGGTGCAGGAGTCGGGGGCTCTGGGCAGGGGGTGGAGCTGGCCAGCTGCTGCTCCCCAGGTCTGGCATGCTTACTGCCTCTGTGTGATCATTTTGGAGCATAACTATCCTTGCTACCAGTTTCTCATCAAATGGAAAGGGAGGACTCTGTCAGACTCCAGGCACTTCCCATTGTCCCGGCACAACCAAAAGAAGAGGAAGCTGCATACCAAATTTGGTAATCCTTGCTCTTACAGTTTTGTAGGAGTATTTGAATAAACAGACTCTCACATAGACACACAAACTCTCTCAAATATATAGTAAATTTCACTAGCATGAAAAGCTCCATTCTGCTGCTTCTGATACAGAAGTTGGAGGATCATGAACCCCCCATGGACAGGGGCTGCTACTGCAATGCAGCCTCTGCCTACAGCATGCCTACTTTCCCCTCCATGCTCCTGTCTCTGATAGAGGCAGCAGTGTGTGTGTGGGGGGGGGGGAGGGAGGCAGGCGGCACTGCTGAGCTGGTGCTGGGGGGAGCTGGCTTTTAAGCTCCCCCCAGCACTGTTACCTGCTTCCACCCCGCTTCCTCTGATACAGAGGCAGTGGGGAGGGCAGGGGGGGGGGAAGAAATGCAAGTAGTCGATTAGATTAACCGATAAGCTTAGGCTTATCAATTAATGGTCTAGTCAACTACTCGTTGACATCCCTACTACAAACATGGGAAGAATTGGGCTTTTCCCCAGTGACTCTGTTCTAAAACAAGATACAAATAAATTCATAAATAAGTTGGGGTGGAGAAAGGAGGGCACGAGTAACAGCAATAGGATCACATGCAAACAAACTACTGTGTTCATAGTTGCAAATAATTTTTCAAGCAGAATCGCTAAGCAGGATCGGCCCTATACCTGGTTTGGGACTGTGTTCTGTGCCTTTATTTAGCTGGATGGATAAATTAGCATAGATTGGACTCTAGTTGCTAGGGATGGCATTTCTCTAATGACCATTACTGTACTTCAAATTGTTTATACACAGTAGCAGCTTGGTATGAAGAACTTGCCTCTACCAAGAGTGAAATTAGTAAGGACAGGCTGTGAGCTAGGTGTTTTTATGCCTTACAAGTTTTTTTTAATTGTAAATTGATTAGTAACTGATCTCCCCATCAATTAAAATATTTATTATAAACCCAGAAAGTTGTTAAGAAACTTGCACTAGATCAAAAGGTAAATTGCCCAAAGGACGCTGTACAAACACTTCCCGCATGGATTAATGCACCGAATTTACTGTCATTCCTCTGTGAAGTTCCTGTTAACAAGGATGTTTTTTTACACATTCAGAACCAGTGATTATGCTATAGCCACAAATTGCATTTCCCCAACTAATTCATCTAAAACTCAGTATTTGCACTGGGTATGTTAGTTATCAGGTAACTGAATAGTCGTGTAACCACATAAAAATCTTTGCAGTTACACAACTATTTGACCGTTCTGGGGGAGAGGGTTTGGCAGCCAGTGTGCTTCTAGCCCCATTCCCAGGAAGCTCCCTGCCACCCTGCACTGCTGCCTCTGTATCGCAGACTGCCTGCCTGCTGCCCCTCAGTGCTGCCTCTGTTGGGGGGGGGGTCTGAGCTCCCCACGGACTGGGGCTGCTACCGCAAAGGCTTACACTCGCTGTAGACAGAGGCTGCCTTCCCACTTATAGACACAGCAGCATGGGGGGCGCAGGCAGCACTGCCTGTACTGTGGGTAGGAGCCGGCTTTTAAGCTGGCTTCCCCCAACACCGGTTCCTGCTTCCCCTGCCCCTTGCTGCCTCTGATACAGAGGCAGCAAGGGGGGGGATGCGAGTAGTTGACAAGATTAACTGATACGCCCAGGCTTTTTGGTTAATTGTCTAGTTGACTACTCCTTTACATCAATAATTTACCCCATAAAATCTACATTAAGAGCGTGAAGGGAATCTATAGCCGGCAAAGAAACAGGTAGGGTCAAAAGTCTCCATTTTATTCCCCAGTATTTAGTTGATCCTGATTTTGTTCATTATTCTGTTTAATCCTCTCACTTACCTGTTTTACTGAAATTCTCCAGGAATGCTATGATGTACCCAAACCCAGAACACAATGTTAGAGGTGCTTTTTGCCCAACATGCCCGGTACAGTAGGCAGCAAACTTCAACCTTTAGTAATAAATACTTAGCACTGTATAGAACTTTCCACCTTCAGGGTACTGTCAGAATGCTAATTAATCACTCCTGGCCCTCAACAGGGAGAGATGGTATAAGCTTATTAAATAGAAAGAGATACCGAGGCCAGAAAGGCTAAGTGACTGATTCAGGATTCTGCATATTGCAAGTTCATGACAGATTGCATTCAACAGCATTTAACTTTACCTTGCTCAGGGTAATGTAGTTTGCACAGATATCATAGCATCATTTAATGTTCATTTCATGATAGCTGAAATAAATTATGTACAAATAGTGTGTCCATGAATCAGCAATTGTGGTGTATTCTGAGAAGTGTTAGAGATAACTTAATTCCCTTCTCCTTTCAGTCAGATAACATTTTGTCAGGGGAAAGCAGTTTTGTTCATTCCCAGGCCATCACAGATCAGGGTTGTACAGTTTAACACAATTAATACATCATACCTCTTTATTCACAACCCAGTGTGTTGCACAACAAATATTGACCTCTCTTACTATACCTAGTTAGATATTGCAAATATAATACATAAGGGCTACAGCTTCTAAACCCAATGCTTTACATTTGCCAGGAAAACTAACTCCTAGTTTGGTGGGGCTCAGGGGCACCATTTATGGGGGACTAGGAGGGGCAGCAGCCCCACTCCTGAGTTTGAACCCCTGGATTTAATGCTTGAGATCTGCTTAAAGCCCATATCCTGACTCCTTGTGTGCCCTGCTGCCATGCATGCCCGGCCCTCCTAGGCACTGCTTTGAAGAGTCTGGTCTGTGGTACCAGGATGCACTGACACTGGCTGTGGAGCATCCAAAGGGAGGTCCCTTGAAGAAGGAAATGGTATTCATTCCTTCACTAACAGACCAAGAAGCTGACCCCATTAAATTTATAGACAGCAGATTTTAAAACAAACAAAATGGGCGGCAGGGAGTGGATCATGATGATTGTCTCGTTTATTCCTTCTGAAGCACCTGGCATTGTCAGAGGACAGGATACAGGGCTAGAAGGACAGTTGGGGATATGTTAGATGTCTAGAAAATCATGAATGGTGTGGAAAAATAGAATAAGGAAATGTTATTCATTCCCTCACTAACATAACACAAGAAGCTGAGCCAATTACATTTATAGGCAGCAGATGTAAAAACCAACCTGTCAAACTCTTTGCCAGGAGATGGTGGAAAGGCCCAAACTATAACAAGGTTCCAGTAAGGACAAACTAAGTTCAAGGAGAAGAGGCCCATCAATGGCTACTAGCCAGATTGGGCAGGGATGGTGTCCCTAGCTTCTGTTTGCCAAAAGCTGGGAATGGGCGATGGGGGATGGATCACAGTGACTGCCTCTTGTGTTCATTCTTTCTGAAGCACCTGCCATTGGCCACTGTTGGAAGACAGGATACTGGGCTAGCTGGGACCTTTGGTCTGGCCATTCTGATGTTCTTATATAGAGCAGAAATGTATGTGCCCCCTTGCTGTAACCCACTAGACACCACTTCCCTTCCAGAGCCCAGGAGTTCTGACAGGGTGTCTCTCTCTCTCTCTCTCTCTCTCCACAGAGTTAATAACAAAGTAAGAATAGACATTACCATTTTAAGACTACCTAGTGCCACTTAAGTGATTTGCCACAAGATGTCACAATATGTTAGGTTACGTCTACACTGCAGGCTTCTTGTGCAAGAACTGTTTTACACAAGAGTTCTTGTGCAAAAGGTCTTCCACGAGAGCGCGTCCACACTGCCATGTGCTTTTGCGCAAGAGCGTCCGTGGCAGTGTGGACGCTCTCTTGCACAAGAAAGCTCTGATGGCCATTTTAGCCATAGGGCTTTCTTGAGCAAGAAACTCCTGTTGCCTGTCTACATTGCCTTCTTGAGGAAGAGCTCTTGCACAAGAGGGCTTATTCCTCGTGGGGAGAGGAATAACTCTTGCACAAGAAGCCCTGTTTTCCGACGCTTTACTGTAAATTTACTTGCGCAAGAATGCGCGTGCAGTGTAGACGCTCTGCAAGTTTTTGCACAAGAACGGCTGTTCTTGTGCAAAAAGCCTGCAGTGTAGACATAGCCTTAGTGTTTGAGCTCAATGGGTCTAACATTTATTTAATTTTTTCTTTTATAGAGGAATTGGATACAGTGCTCCTGCCAGATAACTGCTAAGTTGTCTGCCAAAAAAAGCAGTTTTCCAGGGCCTTAGTAGCCCTGGGACAGATGTGTGTGGGGGAAGGAATTGGTTTCCGCCCCCCCCCCCCCATTTGATGCTTAGCATATAGTGAGCATGCTCAGTAACACTGCTGAAGCTGCTGCCCTCAGTCTGCCTCCTATGCTCTCACTCACTCCCCACACCCCATCATGGCACACATGGGTCGGCTCCCCCACCAAAATCTGAAATGGTACCCCTGTTGGGTTGCTACTGAGATCTCCGGGGCATAAGGTACAAAGAGGTGAGCACAAGCCTCTCTGATAGCACCAAGCCACCAAAAGCACAAATATTAAAAATGTTAGGGGGCCTTACTGAGCTCAGTCAGGATTATCGTAAGTTCAGTCAAGTATCTTTATGAATGTAGTTCTGAAAATGGGGTAAACATATATTCAAAGATTCAAGGCCAGAAGGGACCATTACTTCATTCTTTAAATAGCAGCAGCAAAGTAATTCAGCATTTAAGAATTAAGATCTTCATTTACAAGTAGATTGAGATCGATTGGCAATAAAAGTCTTGTGGCTGTGATATTAATGGATATGACCAACTGCTCTACAGACAGACTGTACTAGATCATGCCCTTAGCTATAGTTTACTATGAAAGTGACCATGCATAGTACAAAATGGATTTGTGGAGCTCTGAAGGTGACTGGTGCGTTGCTAGCACTACCATTACTTTAAAACACTTCTAACTTTTCCTAGGATAGGTGCAGACTTTGATGAGTAAGTAGAGACAGTAACACGCTCAGACAGAGCGTCCAATAGTAATAGATAAGAGGCCACATGAAGCCACAGGCCCTAGTAAGCAGCAAAATGAGGGAAGGTATAGGAAAGGTTTGGGAGCACAGGAATCATCGGCAGGCCACTTTCCACCTCTATATCTGTTGTGACAAAGCCTGATGATTGGATATGCGTATATAATGAATTTGTCTTCCTTCCCAACACAATAGGTCCTGCTTCACTCAGGCCTATACTTTACAAAGAACCAAACATTGTGTTGCCTTAACCAAAGCACACAAAGAATGCCCCTTTGAAACTACGTGGAGCAAAATCAACAGCAAGGAGCCGAAAGAAACAGCGTGCATACTGGTTGGTGGTTGTGAACATACATTTGGGTAAACAATTAATTGTTTAATTAATATTTAATCCAAACATCTTAATCTGGGTTTTCACCTTCATTACCTGTCTGTATATTCAGCATGCACAAAGCATATGAAGAGAGATTTAAAAGACTGGGACTTTTCAGCTTAGAAAAGAGGAGACTGGGGGGGGGGGGGAATATGATAGAGGTCTGTAAAATCATGACTGGTGTGGAAAAAGCGAATAAGGAAAAGTTATTTACTTATTCCCACAATATAAGAACTAGGGGTCACCAAATAAAATTAATAGGCATCAGTTTGAAACAAACACAAGGAAATTTTTCTTCACTCAGCGCACAGTCAACCTGTGGAACTCCTTGCCAGATGATGTGGTGAAGAGTAGAACTTTAACAGGGTTCAAAAAAGAGCTAGCTAGATTTATTGAGTTTAGGTCATAAGAACATAAGAATGGCCGTACTGGGTCAGACCAAAGGTCCACCTAGCCCAGTAGCCTGTCTGCCGACAGTGGCCAGCACCAGGTGCTCCAGAGAGGGTGGACCGAAGACAATGATCAAGCGATTTGTCTCCAGCCATCCTTTTCCAGCCTCTGACAAACAGAGGCCAGGGACACCATTTCTATCCCCTGGCTAATAGCCTTTTGCCATCAATGACTATTAGCCAGGATGGGTAAGAATGGTGTCCCTAGCCTCTGTCTGGAAATGGGTGACAGAGGAGGGATCACGTGAGGATTACCTTTTGTGTTCCCTCCTTCTGGGGCATCTGGCATTGGCCACTGTCAGCAGACAGGATACTGGGCTAGCTGGACCATTGGTCTGACCCAGTATGGTCATTCTTATGTTCTTGTACATGTGTAGACATGTATTCCAGACCAACTCAGAGGTAAGTACCTCACTGAGCTTTGTCTAGACCAGGGGTACTCAACACAGAGCCCGTGGGCCACATGCGGCCCGCAGGCTGTTTGTTTGTGCCCGTGGTGCAGTTTGGGTTTATGTGGGGCTCAACACACAGCCCGTGGGTGGGAGCCAAAACAAAAAAGTAGTCGATATAATGGTCTTCTGTTGATATGCGTTTTAGTAGTTAAATTGCTGGACTGTCATTGTTCATTAAAAATGCTGTCAAATGGGTGGAAATCAGGTAAATATTGCATTTTATTAATATCAGCAGTACTGACTTAAATGGGGCCTTTCTGTTGTGTAGTCTTGCCTTAATCTTCGTATTCAAGCCCATCAGTGTGAAAGAAGTTATTACATATATATTTTCATGTACATGCAACCACACTTAAGTTGTGGCCCTTGGCATGTGCAGAGTATCATTGTGGCCCCCGGGGCTTCCAAAGTTGAGTAGCCCTGGTCTAGACTACAGTAAAAGGTTCATTAGCTAAAAATGTTTGGAAATTTTAAATTGGGCAAATTGAAATTTAACATGAATTAGCTCAGAGATGGACTGTAACGGGAGTTTAGGCTTTAACTCAGCATGCCAGTTTAAAGCACACCCTACCTTGTTTATACTCAACATGCTACATGTTTGCTAGAATGTTTTATCACCACATCTTTTAATCCTAGCCTACCCAAGGCTTTGAAGAGTCTGAATGTGAATTGGTGTAATTTAGATGCCAAAGGGGCAGACCAAGATATAAAATTATAGGACTTTAAAATTCTCTCTAAATCTCACACACCAAGCACATGGTTTTCTTCCCTCGGTTTATATTTGCTCCTTTGAAAAGTAACAGGTCACTGTGGGGTGATTTTGCATTTAAGGAAACATTTATTTCAGGGAAAAAAATCTTGGATTACACCTTGGTAGTGCTGATCACATAGCTCTTAAAAACCATACGCACACTGCTGCATTGGAAAGTACTGGTGTCAGGTTGTTGGGTTTTTTTAGATTAAGAAAGTAGGATTACTAAAATTCTAAACAATACTGGAAAAGTATGGAGTAAAACATTACCCAGACACAGAACAAATCTCCTGTGTCACTTTCCATTCTCACTCACAGTAGATCAGTCCTCTTAGTCCTCTCTGCCGTTAGTCAAAGTTTACTTATTTTAAAAAAGTAGTTTTCTAAAAAGTAAAGACTTTGATCAGATCCCCATCTTCTTTAGCAAAGTGATGGAAAAGTACTATTACATCAGACTTATCCTCCTGCAAAGGTGGATCATTCCCTATAGTTAAGCTTGACAGAATTCAGATTTTGCTTTTATTTTTATAATTTCCGTGGATAATGCCAGTTTTTATTTTTAAAGGTTTTTATTGCTTTACATTTTCAAAGTTGTGCAAAATTATGGGGGTCATAGAAGAGATTAGACAGTTATTTAATGACAGTAGATGTTGAGAACCAGTAAGTTTAAAGCACCATAGCTATTAAAACAAACTGTCAACATTAAGGGTGTGCCTACACAGCACCCTAAACTCGAAATAAGATACGCAATTTACACTATGCAAATTGCGTATCTTATTTCGATTCTATTTAGAAATAGCTTATTTTGAAATTTGGCATGCCTACACATCACCAAATTTCAAAATAATGCACGATTTCGAGACATCCCATAACCCTCGTGGAATGAGGGTTACCGGATGCTGAAATAGCACGCCCGTTATTTCGAAAAAATATTTCAAAATAATGGGAGGCTTATTAAGATGCGTGGTAGCTATTTCGGGATACTTCCGGTATCCCGAAATAGCCGCACTGTAGACATACCCTAAGTGTCAACATATGAAGTAAATTGCCTTAAATAAAACTCTAATGAAAATTCTCGAGCAGCATTTTTTAATGTTGCCCGTCCATATATTTTAGTTATCAATGGAAGTTCTGTTGTTGTTGTGTGTGTAAATGGTGAAATCAACATTTACAAATAAAAATATAATCCTTTTAAGGCCACATACAGTATATTCAGTTTGGTTTCAATAGGTTTAAGCAGGCAGAGTTCCACCAGAGTCCAAGAGCTCATTTAGGAAACTTTTTCTTGGGCAGCTAAATTTTCCCTTTCTTAATCTTTTTTTTTTTAGCTGCACCCCTTGAATGGCAGCTACTTACTCTTACCTTAAACAGACCCAACCGAAAGGAACCTTGTGTTTGTAATTAAACCAATGCCTTCAAAAATTATCACCATCTAAACAAACTGTTTTATAGAATGCAATTACATGTAGTCCCCGGGTTACGAACACATCGATTTACGACCGTTTGTCCTTACAACCAACTTCCCATTAAGCGCATCCCCGAGTTACGAACGCGATCCACGCTTACGAACAGCGCGGTCACATGTAAATTAATGGGGTCCGACTTACGAACAGATCGAATTACGACCAACTGCTTGGTACGTAACTCGTTCGTAAGTTGGGGACTATCTGTACTTTTTTTTTTTTTTTTAATTTAAAAGAAAACTTTTCCCAGTACTTTTGGTATGTTTAATCTTTTGAATTAGGTATATAATTTATTTCCCAAAGTTATGCAGAGTTTCTGCATTAGGGAATGTATAATATATTGTAGTGCAATAGCAAAACAGACTCATTGAAGCAAAATTGAATTCCCATTAAACCTTGAAAAAAATTGTTTTAGACCAATATAAGCATGTTTCCATTTTACTTAGTTTGTAAATAATGGAGTTCTAGATGTTGAATCAGATACCAGGACACTATTCAGATGCATGGCACTTGGGAGAGAGAGAGAGTGTGAGTGTGTGTGTGTGAGAGAGAGACTTGGTAGTGTGTGTGCGTGTAACCTAGTGACTAGGGCTGACTTCAGAAGATGCAAGCGGATGTGACTAGTATATGCATATAGATTTGTACATTCTCCATTCGGTTTTAATTCGACACTTCCTCTTGCTGACTCCCGTCTACAGCCTGCAGGATAGTGTACTCTAGGTGTCTGGCACCTCCAAAGGATTGAGGGAACTCTATAAAAAGTCACAGTTCACATCCAGAGAACCAGATCAGACAGGACACCTCCATGATGCGCCTGATGTCCTTGGAGAAGGGTCACGATCTATATGCCTGTGGTGATTATGGGGCCCAAAGACCATTACAGAACAAAGCCGGTGATTCAACCAGCCTGATCTTACATTTTAAGGGTTGCAAAAGAAGGAGAATTGATACTACTTGTGACTTCCCAGAAATGCTGCAAATCAGTGTATAGTAATAGAAGAGAGTGCTCTGGTAGAAGATGTGCAACACTGCCTCCACATACCCAGCTAGCTTGGGGAGTACATCATCAAGAGGAAAAAATTAACATAGGAACAGGACAAAAGCATATGAGATGATTGTAGCCACAAACAAGTAAACTTAATTCAGCACAAAATCAAAATATGGTTCAGGGGATTGGGGTTTAGAGGGTGGTCAAAAACTGACAAACTTTTCACAAGAAAACATTCACATAAATCATGTCACCAGAAAAATTAAAACTGAATCTTTTTGACCAGCTCTGATGATACGGCACCAGGGAATGTTACACCTTCAGACTGAAGTATAATTGTTGCAAGATAATAGCAGATACAGAGTTAGAAAGGATTTTGGAGGTAGGTCTCTGCTTATCCTAGTTGAGGCCCTGTCTTCACTTACTGGGAGATCGGCATTGAGGGAAGGGAGGGTGTCGGATCCCCTGGGAGTCGACTTAGCAGGTCTAGTAAAGACTCATTAAATTGACCACTGATTTTGCTCTAATCAACTCCAGTCTCCACTGGATCAAGAAACGTAAGGGACGTTGATGAGAGAGTTTCTCCAGTGGAGACACTACGGCAACTCTATCTAAGGTACGTTTGACTCCAGCTACACTATTCTTGTAACTGGAGTTCCATAGCTTAGTTCGACATTGCCCCCTAGTGCAGGCCTGGCTTGAGATCTCCCCTTTTCTGAAGCCTGGGTTCACTCCTTGGAAGTATGCCGATAGCAGATGGGATAGCTCTAATTGTGACTAACCTTGCTATACTACTGAAGTGGTGTGCAAGAACCACAAAACACAATCATCTTTGAAAGTATAGTTCATTTGAGGGGAAAAATAGGGGTACATGTCCCATGATGTAGGCATAATTTCATTCCAAACTGAATTTAAAATAAATGTTGATAGTACCAGTTTGACTTTGCCTCTTTGTTCAACACATTCCATTGTTGCTCAACTGGTTCCATATTTTAGTCATTGCAAGATCCAATCTATTAACTTTAGCGCCTAATTACCAATTATGAACATCTCCTAACTATGGAACTTTACATTCAGAGTACAGCTACTGCAAGTGAATGAGCTGTCAAAAACATTTACGTTAGAGGACATTTCTGTACTTCTCATACCACTGTAACAGTGCAGCACCATATACATGGGACTTAAGAGCAAAGAAACTTGTTTGCTAAAAGTGACTAACCTCACAAAACTTTATTTCCCAATAATGAGGTTACAGTAGATTTAACTGTATTTGCTTACAAAAGAAATTACTAAACGTGAACTCTGCAGAAGTGCTAGCTCCAATGACTGGCAGCAAATACTGCCCTTTTCCCAACAACTTTAAACACAATTTGAAATCACTGGCCCAGTGCTGAAGTTTCCCCCATTCACATTTCATAAACAGCAGAAACAGTGCAGATCAACATGACCTGCTGGAATAGTCAGAGAGGAATTCAAACTTTTAGTCTGATTGGTTTAATTTTGTTTTAGCAGGAGGAAAAAGAATAAAGTTACAAGATTCTTTTAATATTTTCACAATGTTAAACTAAAACTGAGCTCTAGGCTACATGTGTAAGTAAATCTAGAACACAAAAGGGTTAAATAAGATTTTCTTTAAAGATACAAGAACTTAAGCTTTCTTTACGTTTAACAAACTTCACAGAACAGATACTGCAAAGGAACAACCCCTCCCCCCACTTTTTAAAAAAGTGAATATTGCCCATAATCCACATGAACTTTGAGTAGTGTTCTCTTAAGAGCCACTTCAAACCAACTGTGCCTTTATAACAGGGTTAAAGAGAGGAGTAGGAGGGCCAAATAGCATCAGTATTAATGCAGATGAGTCTTGTGTTGTGTGTCAATCAGAATGTCCACCAACGACTATGCTAGAATTTTAAAGGAAAAGAAAGTGCGTATCTCAGCAACAGCTGAAATCCATGATTTTTAAACTCTCCGTGGCAAATGTTAAGAATATCCTCAGACTGCCCTGTCACCAGGATGGAGTGGGACTATCTCCTGAAAAATATAGCTGGAAATTTCGTTGCTGATTCCAAAATCTTGAATAATAAATAGCCTGGGTTACATAGCTTGCATTGGAACATTTGATTTACTTCATGGTTAATTCACACTAATACAGTCTGATGCCAAGTGTATTTTAAGAGAACCATCTAACGAGACAATTTTTATCTGGCTACCAAACTAAAAATTAATTAATTTGGCCTGTATGAAATTATTTATCTTTCACACATGCGGAACAGAGGGTGACTTATTTAAGCTCTCTCCCTCACACACATCTTTTTTGGAGTGGCAAGATGCTACTTCGCCCCTTGGAAGTCTTACACAAGCCCAATTTTTCAAAACTATATAAAATCCTCCCCCCTCCCAGTTTTCCTACTAAGCTACCTGATTGTTAATGCTTTCCTAACTCTGATCAGGGAACCATATCCATATAGGATGACTGAGCCAAATCAACATGAATCTTCTTGACCTGCATAAAACTGTAGCAGGAGACATGCTGATTTTTCCTTTTTTTAAAATCTGTGCCGTTCAGTTCTATGTGGCTCCGGGTGAAAGAGCACATATGCCTAAACCACAGATCCAAAATGTTCTATTCCATGTAATGCATTTCACATTCACTTGCTACACCTGCTTTGCAATATATGCGGGCAGAGATTTTCATGAGAGCATCGAGCTGCATAGAAACAAGGCTGACATAGCCCATTTGATTATCTTGTTAACACTCTGGAAGTGAGGAGTAAAACTCAAGCTGATGAGGGATGCTTTCCTGGTTGTTCCCCAATACTGTTACTGAATTCCGTTTGCTACAAAATGTCCTCCCCCCACCCCAATATATAAGTCTACTACAGAAAGTCAGTCTGTAGAATCCAGCCTTGGCTACTGTGCTGTGAATTAGCCTTATTTGATCAATCATCAGATACCTGCACTTAGCAAAATGCAAACCAGAGCCAATCAGATTTCGGCTGGTGGGAATGGCAGCACTGGTCAGCAAACAAAACAAATGTGGAATCTGGCCAGACAACGTTTAGAAATTCTGTGGATGCCATGTAGAGAATGCATGCTGTTCACTGCTCTAAGATGGATCCAGCTTTGAAACGAGATCATTCTAATTTAAACGAAGAAAAACAGGTTCTCTGCAGCAAGTTAGATATAAATGTTTTTGTGAGAATCTGCCCTCCTCTCTTTTTGGCTTCCTGGGAAGAACCAGAAAGATGTTCCCTCCCCAACAGAATCCCTGATGCTGGTGACATTGCCTAACCTCAAAAGCCACACGTGAAGAAGGCACGGGTGACCAGTCAGGTCCTCTGGGCATTGCGGCTACCATGACTGCTCTTAGTGGAGTTTCACTTCTTCAGGATTAGCTAGAAGTGAAGAGGTGAAAGGCTGCACATTAAACACAGTTTGTCTGAAAGCCGTGTGCATAACAAACTTTCACACCGGCTTCTATTTTAACTCTGTAGCTGGAAGGTTTCCAGCATAAGGCTTTTAGACTCCAGCAATAATAGAAACCTCTGGATTTTTTGTTTTGTTGTGTTTTAAATCCACTAGCCATGCTCGAAAAATGTTTCTCTTCATGTTTTAATTTTATACATTGGCTAGCAGGCACCTTCATAACCAGCCAGAAATCAATTTCAACCACCATCAATCCCTAAACTACAGTACCAGGACGGTTGGCTAAAGAAAGGAAACTGATTGGCCGTAGTCTGAAACTTGCCCAGTACAAGGTGTCTGGCTGACTTTGTCCTAAATAAGGCTAACATTAGTGAACTAAGAACAGCATTTGGTTGCAGAGTCTTGCACTCAGGAACACCCTTCGCCGATGCGCTGGCATGATCTCCCTACTTTCCGGTCCAGTTTCACCATTTTCATAATGGCTTCCTCGCGCCCACGTCCCATGTGGTCAAATGTGCAGTCATGTTGTTCAGGCAGGCGATGTAACATACAGAACACGTAACCTGCCAAGGAGAAGAAAAGAATGCATTGTGTTAACAACTCCCTTGAAGTGGCCGAATTGTATGTCACCCAAGAGGGCAGGGGAGCAGCATTATGATGTAGATTAGTGGGGTTTCAATATCAGTAAAAACTTCACATTTTCATCTGTTTTCATGATATCATCACAATAAATATTGGTATCAACAACTTTAAATTCAGTGTGGTTTTGTATCATAGACATTCAATGAGAGCCATCATAGTATCATAGAATCCCAGGGCTGAAAGAGACCTCAGGAGGTCATCGAGTCCAGCCCCTTACCCAAAGCAGGACCAACCCCAACTAAATCACCATACCAGGGCTTTGTCAAGCTGGGACTTAAAAACCTCTAGGGATGGAGATTCCACCACCTCCCTAGGTAACCCATTCCAGTGCTTCACCACCCTCCCAGTGAAATAGTTTTTCCTAATATCCAACCTAGACCTCCTCCGACTGTAACTTGAGACCATTGCTCCTTGTTCTGCCATCTATCACTACTGAGAACAGCCTCTCTCCATCCTCTTTGGAACCTCCCTTCAGGAAGTTGAAGGCTGCTATCAAATCCCCCCTCACTCTTCTCTTCTGCAGACTAAATAAGCCCAAATCCCTCAGCCACTCCTCATAGGTCAAGTGGTCCTACACTTACAGAATTTATCAGTGTATCTGAGTTCAACTCATAGATTAGTAATTTATGCTTGGGGAAAGAAGATTCCTATTTTACTAATGAGACAGAATAAAACTAAAATTTTCTAAATTAGTGTCTGATTTTAGGTGCCCATCTGGAAATACCTAGCATCTGATTTTCAAAGGCATTGACTATCCTCAGCCTCCTTTGACCTTAGAGTTGTGACTGCTGAGCATGTGTCCACGGTGTCTCAGGTTGGGGACCAAAACACCAAAGAGAGGACTATGCAGCACTTTAAAGACTAACAAGATGGTTTATTAGGTGATGAGCTTTCCTGGGCCAGACCCATTTCCTCAGATCATTACCAAGGCACTCAAGATCAGAAGTTATTTTTGAAAATTTTTACAACATTACCACCAACAACCCTGTGACTGAGCTGGGAAAAGAACCCAATTTCCCAAGTCCAGTTCCAATCCAGTTTTGAAAACAGTTGTACTGAATGCCAATCTCTTTGCTAAAGTGTCTTCTCTCGCTGTCAGAGCCTGGATGGATTCCCTGTCCTCATGCTGCTATGTTGTGCTGTTATCCTTTTGGCTGTGTGCCAGCCTTCTCTCTCCCCTCCTCTTCAAGCTACCTAATATCATCGAGTCATCCAGAGCCTTGCAGTTCAAAAATAAAAGGCACCTTCACTTTCGAAGGTGAAGAATGAAGCCTTGTCAGCACCCAGCCTTTTTCAATCTAGGGAGACTGAACATTAGGGATGTGGTCTGAACATTAGAGTGTGTATAAGAAAATCTTGCCTTCAGATATTGGCTTTGACATGGATACTTCGCAACTCTGAACAGCTCTCCCTGCCTCAGTTTCCCTATCTGTAAAATGAGGATAATTGTCTCACAGGGACTTTGCAAAACATATTTCTAACGGTCTTTGAAAGTGAAAAGTGTGGTATGATGACAAGTAGTACTAGGTTGATATAATATGGCAGAACAGCAGCACACAGCTACTAGGTTGGCATAATCCACTACATTTGAAAAGCAGTACGATATAATATATGCCAACAATATCCTCCTCAAAGGATGTTCTGCCGCCCACAAAAACACTTTATTACTGCCTCTCCAGAAGCACTAGGAACAGATTAATACCACAAATATTTCAAGCTTCTAAAACAGTATTGCAAGAAACTACTAAAGAAATGGGAGAACCAACAGATTACACTGGTAGGATTCTTAAGAAAACTGACCTCCCCCCCACAAAAAAAAAAAGTCTCATGAGGGATAATTCTTACAAAACTAACTTGAATGCAAGATGGATTTATTTTGGCTCTCAGTTTCGATTTCCTATTTCAAATCCCTGTCATCTGCAGAGCATGTATTCTGGGAATACCAGCAACAAAGATGGAACTTCCTTAATGGAGATGTTATTTAACAAAACAGACAATGATTCTGACTAAATTAGGGTATAAAATCTCTATCTCTGTCCCCATTTCTTGTCAATTGCTGATCCACAGCAGACATATGCAAGTAAGTACCAAGCACTTCCAAGGTCAGATCGTAAAGATGATTCAAGTAAGAACATCCTTGGGTCTCATCTTAATGGGCTACTTGCCTGATTCTCTCCTGTACACAATAGGGTGGGGAACATCTCCAAATGAGACTGGCATTTCCCATTTCCATAAACCATCAGACAGCTGAAACAGTACCAACTGGACAGAACAGGAATATAGCAACTACCATAGTGGATCAGACTTCAGATCCAGTATCCTGTCTCTGATACCGAATTTTTACAGAAAGTGCAAGAAATCATGCAGTAAACAGATATAGGATAATCTGGTCACCATGAAAGTCTCATCCTAATCCCTGTTAGAAATTTGTTTAAACCTGCAATAAGAGGTTTCATATCCTTCCCACTTTTTAAATCATAATTGGCTAACAGGTCTGAATATTCTTGTCATCCATATAAATGTTCAATCCTTTTTTGGATGTTGCTAAAACTCTTGGCATTAGTGATATTCTGTGGCAGTGAGTTCCAGAGTCTAATTATTTATTGAAAATATGAAAATGTATTTCCTTTTATCAGTTTTCAATTTGTCACATTTGAGCTTCATTTTCTTGATCTTGTATTATGAAGCAGGAAGAAAGTAAGCTTTCACGCCATCTTCTCTAAACCACTGTTTTATCTAACTATCATGTCTTACTTCTTTTCTCTCTTACTAAGGTAAACGATCCCATTCTTTTCATGCTCTACGTGAGTTTTTCAAAGCACCACTCATTCTCACTACTCTTCTGAGATTTCTTTAATTCTGCAACAGCCTTTTCGATTTGAAGGTGAGCAGTATTCTAGATAAAGGTATCCCATCTACATTTTCTCTATTTTTCTCCAATTCAATCCTCATGCATCCTAACTTTTTTTTTAAAATTGCAGCTGAACACTGAGCAGAAATTCATCAAACTGTCTACAAAAGGCACCCAGATGCTTTTCTTGAGTAGATTCTGTTAATTTAGAGTCACACTATTCCAGTGGGGGCAATGAATGAGCTAAACTATTTTCAGCTGTCATACTGCCAGGGCTTTTGCTTTTTACAAACATGTGCAAGTGAGAGAAATGCCTTAAAACCCATATGGAAAATGTACAGACTGCTCATGGAGAATAGCGATAATGCCTACAACTGAATAAATAAATAAAAAGTCCATCATTTAAAAAAAAATCAATATCCAATACAGGATTTTTAACACTGTACTTAAGACAAGATTTTATACTATTAGCTTTTTCTTGGGTATGTCTACACTGCCCATGTTACAACACTGCCATGCAGTCGCTACCCCCAGGCAGAACTCTCCCAGCAATAAGCTACCCTCTTCCTCCAAAAGAGCAGTGGTAACTTCTGACCAATGTTCCCTCTCAGCTGCAGGGCAGCACAGCTTCACAGAGGCACCACCTGGGCGGGGCTGATTACTGTGCTTAGAGGAAATACTGCTCCTGACAAGAAAGCACTGTCTACACAGGCACTTTTCAGCACTAAAACTTATTGCTAAGGGTGTGTTTTTTCACACCTCTGAATGAATAAAGTTTTAGCATTGAAAGTGGCAGTGCAGACACAGCCTTTTTAAATAGGTAAGGGATAAAACTTTCAAAACTGCCTAAGAATTTAAATGAGCCATGCATCATCTTAGTGGAGCTAGGTTGTGTAACAACTTAGGTCTGAAGAATCTGTCACTAGTTCACAGCTGTATTATAGTTTTGGTATCCTCTCCCATCTTCATTAGCCTAGGGCAGTGGTGCACAGCTTTTTTCAACTGCAACCCCCATGGCTGGGCCTAGTCATTGGTGGCCGTGGCGCTTCGATCGGGGCAGCCGGGGGCTGGGCCCGTTGGTGGCCGTGCAGTGCGGTGACCCCCCCCGGAAGATATTGGGTTGCACACCACCGGCCGAGGGAACTAGGGAGGGCACTACATAGTCAGTTGTGTGCGGCAGTGCTCATTCCAGTCCTAGGCTCAACACCTTGACAGCAATTACATCATTAATTTATGTGCACTGGGAGAAAAGGCCAATATGTTTCTCTCTATTCTTATCCAGTCCAGATTTAGAGATGAAATGGTCTCCTGAGAAACAAGAGCTCCCTCTTGGTTAGAAAGCAGAGTTAGATTAATGAGCTCTTGTGGTATATTTACTGTTACGTTCATTACTGAAAGATACTGGACACAGGTTGTCTCTCCTACAGGATATTAGTAGGGAAATGCAGAATTGCTTTGTTAGCACACTTAAACTAACAAGCGAAATAACTTCTTGCTGGGGAAAAACAGCTGTCAGCTAAGGCTAGTTTAGCAAAAGAAGAGTCATACCAAAAATTTGGCAAAATGAAAGATTTCAGCTCCAGGTGGCAGATCTCAGTGTGATACACTTCATGTCAGGAGTAGGCCATTAAATGTACTCTCTAGTCTACAATCATCTAATGCAGCATTGCAGAAAGGTATACTGTAGGCATTAATACCTTGTAGGATCTTTTAAGTGCAGCAAGGAACTAGTCTCTCATCAAAATCCATCATCAAAACAAAGCTTCTGCTACATTATTCAAAAGATCAATGGGACACTGGGGACTAGGACTGCACCCAATGTAACCTCTCTCTCTCTACAGTAGTTATGCCATTTCAGGTGACCCTAACAATGGAGGAAGCAGGATTCAAGTCTGTCAGGCAACACAGTACAGCTGTGAAGTCTGCTCATCATCCTTCCTAAGGACTCTATTAGAGAAAGTACCTATGAGATGGAGGTCCCTGAAGCAGCTTTACGTACTTAAGATGGGAGAGCACATCAGACAGATGGTGAAAGGGATGGTGCAATGGTGCTGAGTCCCTGTTAAGTAAGAAACTGTTCATGTCACTGGATGGGAATATAAAACAACATCTACTGGGAGTTTCCACTAAGCTACCAAAAGAACCTAGAGACATTTAATTCTTCTTGGCATTTTAACTTCCGAGTTTTGAAAGGAACAAGCTTCTAAAATTCCAGCATGGTAGTAATAGGTGAAGTATTAGGAACAATTAATACAAATGGCATAGTAATTCACTAGAGAAAAGCCAGGAACGAGTTTTGGAGGGTTCTTAATTCCCTCGAATGACAAAAAATTCAATTCCTTTCCTTGTCAGAATAACTCAGGGGAAAGAAAATCCAGGAACATGTCCCATATGTTGAGTAGATGTTGCAGGTGTTATGGCAAGCCAACAGTTTTGCAAGCCAGCAACCGAAAGCTACAGCAGGAAGGACTGGGTATTATCTGATGGGGTTTTTTTTTGTGTGCGCAGATTTGGAGACCTCATTCCTCTAGTAATAGACTCTTTCTTTGGGGCATGAGTACCTCTTGGAAAGCTAGCAAAAAAAAATGCTTAAGTACAAGTGTCAACAAAGACTACTATTAAATATTTATATAGTGCCATAACTGTGCATGGTGATTGAGAGATTTGAAGACAGTGCCTCATCTCAAAGATCTTGGCCTGAATGATCAAAAAAGCCATTTACACATGACTTAACTACCCTTTAATAATTAATTATTCAATTTTCAGCACCTTTACGCTTTAGTTTTGGTAGGAATCGGAAAAATGTTCAGACTTATTCCTAAATTTTCATAGCAAATATGCCCAGTTGTAGACTCATCCACCAATATTAAGACAAAACCCCAAACTCCACATTAGTAGGGGTTTATTTTAATATTTCTAAAGACCTAGATTCACACAAGTGCAAAAAACTCTTCAATGTAATCTGACAAAGAACCTGATGGTAAAATGCCATAACAATTGTAATAATATTTTCTGAGTCATAAATTAGCAATGTTCAGAGTTGGTTCACTAGTCAAAACGAAAGCGAACAGTTCTCTCCTGAAACACTGGCTGTTAACCTGCTAAATTTTCAAAGTTATGCACAGGGAGTATAACCATATGGACAAACCATTCTGAAAGTCTCCCTCTCTTCCATACATATGCAACATTGACCCTCCTAACAGCTTTTGACGGGAAAGCTTCCCTGGTAGGTAAATGGAAGCAAAGCCAAGTTTCACAGCCAAAGACAGAGCTCTTGATGTTTTAAATTCAGTCCTGGTTTCACACTAGTGCTGAGATTTGTCAGCTATTCCAGAATGAAAAAGGCACAAGTTCAAAGCTACCAGATTTTGCAGCTCACGCCACTTCCGAATTTTAATTAACAACATACTTGTTTCCTCACAGATACTCTATTTGGAGTCTCTGCAAAAGTGATCTAATAAAGCCACAGACTTATTCCTGTGCAGAATTCTGCTTCATATCTTCTGGCTTCTTTCACCTCTCTTGCAAGATATTTTACACTTTTCTGCTGCTTTGAAATTCTAATCAACAGAGGTTCAAGGAGAACCTAAAAATACCTAGAAACATTAGAGATGAAGGTACTGCAAAAATTGCATTGCATACCAAAGTGCAGTATTGTCTAGGGATGCGTTTGTGTGTTTTTGTAGACTGCTATAGAAAGATTATGTGTAAACATATAATGCAGAAACAGAGATTAAAATAACTGCAGGAAGTATGCTTGAAGTATTAAAATTACAGGACTACTTGTTTTTAGACCTACTTATATTGGCAGACAGTAAATGTGTGTGCATATGCAGATCATAAGTATGCAGAAAGTTGGCACATCAAGAGCTGTTCCAGTGAGAAGCATTATAGTTTATTCACACACACCATCTTTGCTAAGGCTTATCAGAATGGCTTTTCAAACATGTTCAGCACTTACAACTAGAGCCAGATTGAGACAGCTCCACTCCTTTTAGGTATCTAAAGACAAATGGGAATTGCTATGCGCTGAGCTCTTGAAAAGATGACAAACATTATAGGCCAACTCCTTTTTAACCCCTTCCCCACCTTATCCCCAATTAGGTTTATACAGAATCAAAGTGATTGTTTAGCTACTGTAGATGTTCTTGACTTAATTCAAAACTCTCTTTAAAGCGAAACTGCAGCAATTCTATCTCATATAATCCCTCAAACTAGCAAACAAGATCAACTATTGAAAGCATCTTTTTGCTCCCAACAAATGACCACCTTTCATAACTTCTCTTCCTTTCTCCTTTCCGGGGAGGGAATGACTGGGAGGAAGGAAGTGAGCTTTCTCATGTAAAATATAGTGTCACAGCTGATTATCCTATCCTTTCCCCAGAAAACTAGCATAGAAGATAGGTGGCACTGGAGGCATTTTTGGCTTTCTGCTGCACATTAGGTTGACTTGATTACAGTCTATAAAATACCTTACCTGGGGAATAAATATTTAACAAAGGATTCTTCAGTCTACTAGAGAAAGGTATAATAGGATCAAGTAGCTGGAAGATGCTAGAAAAATTCAGACCAGAAGAACTAAGATACACATTTTTAAGTGAGAGTAATTAACCAATCTAACAACTTGCCTAAGGGTCATGGTGGATTCTCCACAACACACAATATTTCAATCAAGATAGGATATTTTTCTAAAAATAGTATTTAGAAATTATTTTGAGGAAGTTCTAAGGCCTATGTTATACAGGAGATCTGTTAAGATTATCACAACGATCTCTTCCAGCCTTGGACTTTATTAGATGCACTAAAGAAACCACAGGTATTTCATAATGCCTACTAACAAGTTACCAGAGACAAACAACTCCAACTGCCGCTCCCTAAACTGGCACCCAGTCACTGTACTGATTCCGAAACTGCACATAACTGGTCCTAGCTACCTGAGAGATCACATTTTCTTCTCCAGTAATCACCTTGCACAGCAGCTTTGTTTTACCGGAGCAAAGTTTTTGACAGACAGATGAAAATTCCTGTCCACAGAGCATATATATCAAGAACTCTAAAATACAAAATACATTTCCGCTCAATCTTTTCAGTGAGCTAGAAACTCCTAGAAGATCTGGACAAGTAGGAGGCCAGAGAGCTCATTTGTAAGTACATGTCTAACAGGAGATGGCTATAGTCAGTGGTTTGCAGGAAAGAATTAGTAGTTCATACTCTGCCAGCAAAAATACCTGAATTACATTGTGTCTACTGACCCAGTGCCCAAGGCGGAATTTGTAACAGAGATATATTAAAGCATCTTAATACATTTTATTTAATCAAGCCTATGGCAGGGCAGAGAAGCTGCAAGTATTCCATGAGTAAAATAGATCTGTTTTACATTCCCTTCCATTCCTGGGCTCTACATGCCTCAGAGAAAGAATTAAATTTACTCTACGTGGCTGGAAACGACTGGCCTGTTACCCAGTACAATGCATGTGGAGGCAGAAAAATCAGTAAGTAGAGAAGAGATTACCTCCTACTGAGGATACAAAATGCTGCTGCACTGTTTAAAATAATTAGACATCATTCATAACAAGGTTACTGTAATTCCCAAAGCATTGTGTTTATGCAACTCTCCCCTTCCAAAGGGAAAGAGAACTTCATTTGTTACAAAAGATATTATTGACTTTAAAGCTATTAAACATTAGGGCAATCCTAAAATAAGTGTAATCTGCTGGTTTTTCAGGGAAAGGAAAAATGGAACATATAAGACAAATGTAAAAATAGAACAAATAGCTACAAGATACAAAGCAAATATTTTAGAGACTTGTTTAGAGTAGAAACTCTTCCTCTATAAATTCCATTGTGACCCAGTTTATTCCCCTGATACTCACTGTCAAACTGCTATAAAAGAGCAGCCAACAATGGAAACAAATAAAATTGTGTTACAGTCCAGCTTAATGAAGCTCCCAATGCAGTTTGTACACACTGTCACTTTAAAGTTTAAAAAAATACTCTCTTCTGCTGACATGTTTTATTGTTCTCCTTCCAGACAGTTCCCTTCTTGCACAAACTATAATTACCTTTTTTCCTCTCTTCTGGGGGAATTGTTCTGTGCTGGTAAGGCCTGCTTTCACTGAACCATTTTAGTAACATTCAATTTTAATGACATTTACAAAAAGGGGGAAACCCGCTCCCACAAATTCCAACAAGCCACCAAACAACTGACCTTTGGAAATAAATGAGCCAAACTAATTTCTTGTTTCCCCTAACTTTATAAATGGCAGGGACTCTGAGTAAGTGCTAGGGATGGAGGTAACATTTCTGTTGTCGTCAAACTTTTGCTGGGAGTCTCGTCAGTTCCCTCTCCGAAGAATGAAGAGAGACAAGTCGCATGATAAACCTTTTTATCCAAATTACTGTATTTTTAAAAATTCCAGGGGAAATGGCCCAACCCCGTTTTTGCCACACACGGTGACATGTTCCTTCTATCATTTCTGTTCCAAGAGGAGAAAAGGGGAAATGTTAACGTCTTGGTGCTGGACATTAGGGTTCCTAGATATTAATACAAAGTGCCTTAGAACTTATCAAGTGATCCCACGTTAATTCCCCTCTCCGACAGACACACGCACACAGCTGCACATGCTCAGGAAACACAGCAACAACAGATGGGCACAAATGTTTTGATGACTGTGTTTATTCCACAGTCTCCCATAACCACTATAGCTAGCCTTTCCCTGTCTTTTTAAAGATGTCCTTTTCAACTGAATGCTTACTAGAAGCTACCAACAAAAGTGATAACTGAACTGAAAGCAGGAAAAGGGGGAGACATCAGATAGCATAAGATACATCAAAATGTTTTTCTGAGTCTTCCCACTCATGCTTTAGGATCAGAGCACCACTAGGTTGCAGGCAAACAAGTCTCATTATGGATTCATATGGCAAACATATCATTCCATGACATCAATTATGCAAACTAGAAGTTTATGCCTCAGAGCCTCAGGATAGAGGTGCTGTTAATTCACTTTGCAGTTTTGATGCTGGATAGAAAATATGTCTTTTCTGATACCCTTAATGGTGTGTAAGAGCGAGGGGTGAAGAGGCTCGTGAGAAAGAAAAGTATGTTTCCCTTCTGTGTTCCTCCTCTCCTGCAAATAGGGCCTAAGGCAATATACACAACTACACAGAGACACAAAAATCTATCTGTGCAAGGCTGCCATAGGAATGAATGGGAGAGCTTCTCCACACAGGAGAGGGGATATCACCTTAATCCTGTAGTAGCCATTGAACAGATATGGTTAAAGATTCTGCAGGAATCTTTTATAGACTCTGAGAGAGACTCTGTAATTCCAAGTTGAGTCACGTATAGCCAATGTTTCAAAGTGTCTATTTTCTTGAAGACAATAAGACTGGGGGCTGCCTTACAGAGCATGAGAGAGAGAGATTTGCCCCACATATCTGCAAACTACCTAGTATCCCAATTTGTATTAATTTCAGATCTACTTTCCTATTTATCTTATCTCTTCACTTCTACATTGAACGTGACATGAGCTGTGAACAGAATTTATACTGTATGAGAACAGAGCACACGCTGAATTTCTTGTCATCCATATTAACAAATCCTCAAAGTGGTTCTATGTAAGTTTCTAATTTTACTCCCTAACCTCAGGGAATAAGAAAAAAAGTGCTGCCAGGGAGACGTTTCTTGCTTCTTTGAGAAAAACATGTCCACAGAGGAAAAAATATTTTACAAGAAAGTGCACAGAAAATGCCTAGTATGTTCAGGGAGTTGCTTTTGTACCATTAAACATCTACACATCAGAGAGCTTTTAATGTTCATAGAGAGAACTAGAGTAGTAAAGCTGAGGTTCTTGGAAAGTTACTTCTTAGTATGAAAGAACCCTCCATTACCGGGTCAAAGTGGTAAATACACCGCCCCTACCTTACACTGCTATCTTGGAGAATAAGGTGCCACAAGAAGTTTGAATGGTAATTGGAACTCTTTGTGAGAAGGTCAACTTTGACATTCAGTCATCCCTTATTATTAATATTCCTATTACAGTAACATACAGAGGCTTCACTCAGGATCAAGGCCTCATTCTACAGGATGCCCTAAAGTAATTCATGTACGTGGAGAGTGCCCGTCTTAGAGACCCAGCAGTTTAAGTTGGGAGAAAAACATAGGAAGGGTGCAGGGCAGAGAAAAAGAATTACATTTTACATACATCGACATTTTATTTTTCTAAACCACGTCCTGTATTAGTAAATAGGAAAAATACCACCTTAAAGCAAAAGCTAAAAGCTGATTAAAATTCATACAAAATATTCTTATTACATTAAAATATTCAAACCTGATCACAGCAGTTCTAGCAGCGGTTGAGTGTCAGTAGTGGACAGCTAATCAGCTTCAAGGCACAAATAACTTACTGAGGGAAGCCATGTTAAAAATTAAAGAGCCAGAGCTGAATTAAGTGTGTAAAGGGCTGTAGCTTATTCAAGAAACCTGTTACATTGCATCACTAAATTCAGAAGGGCTCATGTCATCTTTGTGTCAATCACACGGATGCTTACATCCCAGTGTTTGCTGATTTAGCATTTCTGTTACACTGTGTGTCTACTCATGCTCACCTCTACCGTTTGAAGGAGGCTGCAGACTTCAGGATACAGGAGAATTGATCCAAATAGCGGGCCAGAGAGGATTCACCAGAAGAGGATTCATTACAATTTTGCAACAGCAATGTGTTACTTTTAAAAAAAATCTTCCACAGAAGGACAACTGTAGTGTGACAGACCAGTAGTTCTCAACCAATGTCTATACTTACCAGTAGATCAGTGCTGTGACAATCAATGCATTGGGTTGATTTAGCAGGTAAGGTGAAGCCCTGCTAAACCTACAGCAGCATATTCTCCAGTGTTCCAAAAGAACGAGAAGAGTAAGATAAGTCAACTATGCTCTCCCCTCGATGTAGTGCCATGTAGATACTGCAGTACTGTGACCTATATTACATCAATTCCGGTTACATTATTCAAGTAACTGGAGTAGCATAACTTAGGTCGACTTACTGCAGTAGTATAGACAAGGCCTCAGTCTTCGAGCACCTATCCCGGTCTAACACTAGAATGAGATTTGACTGCTCCAGTCAGTGCATGCCACCAGCTATTC
The DNA here is from genome assembly GCA_032595735.1 of Pelochelys cantorii. Taxonomy (NCBI): domain Eukaryota; kingdom Metazoa; phylum Chordata; order Testudines; family Trionychidae; genus Pelochelys; species Pelochelys cantorii. Next base: position 143,951,203 of record CM064328.1, on the reverse strand, counting down.
AGCTGTACCATTATTGAACATGAACTGCCCCAAAGCTCAGTCCTGTGACTATGAATCACACTTACTGCATATAAAGGTGAAGAATGTGCACGAGAGAATGGGAAGTCACACTGGCATCATAGCTCAAATTTTCACCCCAGTAAAGGCAGACTAGATGACCAGGAACTATGGTCTGAAGTACCTACCAGTGGTACTAGCAGATAACAATGGAGTTTCTGTAGAATTGTAAGTTGGAGAGGGTTTTGTGGGGGGGGAGTGGGATGGTGGAGAAGACATCACTTCTTCCCTTTCTTTTCCTTTTGTTTTCCCCTAGGGAGGAGAAGACAATGAGGACTACTGAACCAGCAGCAGCAGTGACACACTGAAGAAATGAGGCAAAAAAGATGATCAGATGCAGAAGCTCGGGCATGCACATCCCTCTTGAACAGGTATCTCATGGGAGCTACTTTTGCACAACATGCTGCCTGACAGAGCTCCTGGCAGAGGAGGATTCAAGGATTAGAGACGAGACTGAAGGCAGTGATGAAATGTGGGAAAGGAGAATGCAAGTGCCACAGATAACTCAAGATTTGGGGACACCTGCCAAACAAAAGCATCAACAGGTCAGACTGCCAGTTGGGATTGGTGATCCATGGAAGAGTGTAACCAGGAGGAAAAGCAGAGGAAGAGAGCAGCTGATGATGGTGAAATAGAAGACACAGTGGACGTTGCAAGGGACTGGAGCTTAAGGAAAAATTGAGGATGCTGTACAAGGGCAGCAAGAGGTAACACTCCCATGGTGAGACTGATATGGACAGATATCTCTAATATTAGCACAACTCCCAATACTATGTTTCTTCTAACGGAAGACTGACTTCCTAGCTACAGATTGTGGAATAAATGCTACTAACACTGGCAGGGCCTCATCATTCCTGGATGTGAGTTTTCTTCATCAAGGTATGCCAACCCAACAAGAGATGATTTGATTTTAGACATTGTTTTGGTAAGCAGTGAGGACATAACACATACACGGATTTAGTTTAAATTAAATGAAAGGATAATCAAAAAGAAGTCATCAAGTAAGATTTATTTTTCAAAAGGGCAGGCACTTTGGGTAATTAAGGGAAATAGTTAAACAAGTCAACTGGACTAAAGACCTCAATGACTTAAGTGCAGAAGTGGTTTGGAACGTAATCAAATCAACTATATAAAAATCTGAAATTTGCATAACAAGGAGAAAAACTTGTAGAGAAAAGCTCCAGACCCAACTGGATGAACAATCACCTCAAAAAGGTTATTAGAAGTAAGCAGAGAGCCTATTTGGAATGGAAAAAGGGGCTGATCAGCAAAGAAAGCTACATTGTGGATATTAGAAAAGTTAGAAATAAAGTGAGAATTGCTAAAAGTCAACTGAATAAAAAAAGAATAAGGATGGATGAAGTTGGGATGCTATGCAGTATGGTTGGGAAGGAGATTAAAGATAATCTAGGTATAGCCCCAAAACTAAATGAATACTTTGCCTCTGATTTCAATAAAGATGATAATATGGAAAATGGGCATGAAGACAAAATGGCTAATGGAAATGAGCGTCTGGAAATGAAAATTACCATAAATGAGGTGGAGGAAAAACCTGAAGAGCTTAATGCAACTCAGATCAGGGGACTGGATAATTTCTACCCCAGAATACTGTTAGAAGTGGCATATGAGATTGCTGTCCGATAGCAAGGATCTGTAATAAATCTGTTTATTTGGTGACAGCATCGAATAACTGGAGGAAAGCTAATCTTAGCTATACCTGTACTATGGGAGGGGAGGGGGACATGATCCAGGCAATTACAAACTTATTAGACTGATCTCAGTAATATGGAAGGACGTAGAACAAATTGTGAAGGAAAGAATAATTCAATTCATGGCGATGAATGGTAAAGGGGATGTAATGCAACTTGGGTTTACCAGAAGTAGATCATACCAGTTACTTCAAAAGAACTTATTTCTTGAGATAAGGGTGTGCAGGAGATATAATATACTTGGACTTAAGTGAAGCATTTAACAGGGTACCACATGAGAAATTATTAGGCAAATTAGGGAAGGTGGAAACCAGTACAAGAATTTTAAGGTGGATAAGGAAATACCTGAAGGGAATAAGGTAATGAGATTGTACTGAAAGGTCAGTTATTAGACTGGTTGGAGATAGTTAGTGGACTTCCCCATATAAGTCGTCTAGGGACCAATTTCAGTCAATATTTTTATGAATTATCTTGGAACAAAAAGTAGGAGCAAACTAATGAAATTTGTTATTGATACAAAAGTTGGGAGGAAGACTGAAACATTATACAGGATGGTCGGGATAACACTGAAGACTGGAGTGACACAAATGGGCTGAAATTCAAGGATCTTGTAATGAATCTGTCTATAGTAAGAAGTGTAAGGTCACGTGTTTAGAGTCTAATAATTTCTGTTACTTGCTGGAGAGTCATCAATTGGATGCAACAGAGGAGAGGAGAGACATGAGTAGGGTGACCAGATGTCCCAGTTTTATAGGGACAGTCCTGATATTTGGGGTGCTTGTCTTATATAGGCACATAATACTGCCCCCCCATCCTGATTTTTCCATACTTGCTATTTACGCACTCTAGACCTGAGTAGGTAGCTTGATCGCAGGATGACTGCAATGACCCTGTGAAAAAGGCTAAGGTGATGAGGCAAGTACTAATGCCATTTTACAACCCACTAGTAAAACCTCATTTAGAGTACTGTGTACAATTCTGGTCATACATGTTCAATGCAGGGAATTCAAACTGGAACAGACGTAGAGAAGAGTTATAAGAATATTCAAGGGAATGGAGACCCTTTTATGAAAGACCAGAATAGCTTGGCTTATTTAGCCTAGAAAAAAAAAGAAGGCTGAAAGAGATACTATTGCTCCAAATCAACACATTGGGTGACAAATACCAGGGAGAGTGAAGAGTCATTCTTTAAGCAAAAGAACAATGTTGGCACAAGAACATATGGCTATAAACTGTCCATGAACAAACTCAGGAAGGTTTCTAATCATTAGAGGGGGGAGGTTCTGGAACAACAGGATGGCAAACAACTGAGTTTGGAGATAGAACGGGTCAAATTCATGAGTGCAATTGTGTGATGGATGAGGGCAGGCTCAACAGCCCTGGGGCTTGATTCTGGTTTACGTCTTATGTTCCTAAAAGTTCATCTTTCAAGGTTTCAAGCTGGCCATGAAGGGATTTACCTCATAATACACTGGGAAGGATTTTTAAAAATCTCCTTCTGAAACACTGGCAAGTGTGAGGGGTCTGAGGTAGCACCAAGCATCCTCCCTCTGAGATGTGCCTGGTAGGTTGGTTCCTGCTCACATGCTCAGCGCCTAACTGATCACTGTATGTGGGGTTATGATGGAATTTCCCCCTTCCCCGTGGGGGGGCATTCAGGCTTTTCATCTTCCTTTCCAGCATGCAGGTGCAGGTTTCCCAGAGAATCCTGGCACCTCTTGCTCACTTATTTATTTCCCCACCGCTGCAGGGGCTTTGGGTGCTGGGATATCTCGATCCCTCCTATTCTCTGCCTGGGGCACATAGTAGTTTAGTTTCTTGTGGGCTCTAATTATGTGTGTTGGGTTTTCTCTTTGGGTGCTGGGTGGTACAGGCAGCCTGTGGTATACAGAAGGTCAGTTTGGGTAATCGGGTAGCCCTGTCTGCCTTTGAAGTCTATGGCTGTGAACTGGTAGTGCTCTGATATTATAGGGGTTTGCATCTAGAGGAGCAATTACTATGTGCCAAAAGCTTTGAGTCTTGAGTAAATAGCCTGAATTCTTTAAAAAAAACCACCACACCTCTCTTGAGAAAAGTAAAATGGAACACAGCCACCAAAGCATCTGCATTGGGGCACTAAGTTAAGGGTTCTTGGGTTTAGAACATTTCATACTGTGTAATGACTCTGATTTAGTATTCATGCTTCTCAAAGTCTCTGCACATCAAGTTCATCTATACTAATACACTCCTCCAAGAAGTTGAGGCTTTAGTTATAAGCCAAAGTGTGTCCAATAATTTAATTAAAACAAGCAAGCAATACTAGGTGATCTGATAAAGTGTATGTTCCTTCTGCTTTTTTCAACCTAATGAAAATGGAAATCAGATAAGGTCATTAAAGAGCTAGAATAAATCATGACAAGATTCCATGCTGAAGCACTGTGCAAGGTACATAAATCAGGGCATTTATCTGGCTTCTTCATGTATTCTGACCTCAGACCTTCTCGTGCCTACCATGACTCCAGTGCTTTAACTTGGAACACAGTCTCAATTAGATTATTTATGCCCTGAATTAAATAGCTGTCTACAGCTGTTGCTGTAAATTGATTAATCCATTGACAATAGTTAGAACTGCTGACCAAAGCACAGAGACAAAAAGCTCTAAATTTAGGCTGAAAAGTCAGTGCAATCCATTTTATGTTCTGTTCTCCTCTCCAGTTTAGGGGACTCTAAGTGCCACTGAGATTTTTCCTCCTGCCCCCTACTTCACAATATACATCATAGTATCCTCTTTCTCCTGACAGAAGGGGACTGGATGGAGCTCCATTCAGAAGCACATTTGTACTGTCAAGGTATGCAAAAGAGCTGTACAATGATGTAAAGTCATTTCTTCCCCCCTCTGAGAAGCAAGTAGAGTTTACACTGTACTTCCAGCCCTTGCTGGCTCAGCATGTGACCAAAGTCACACATATGCCTGAACCCAAACACACACTCCCTGCTCAGAAACCGCTTCCAGGGCTTCTCCGCTCCTGGCATCTCATCAGTCTTAGTTGACTGACAAGAAGCTGGGAGTCTGGAAGCCTCTGGGAGCCACAAGTGACTCAGATCAATCTGGAACTGACTGTAAACAATTGACATAGCCCATTACCTTCAGACCAGCCCACGAGTGACTCAGGAGTCTCAAGTTAGGATCCAGGGCTCCCAGCTCTATTCAGATAAGGCAAACTGTCAGACTGAGCAAATGACTTACTTAAAGCTACAAAATAATCCTCAGAGTTGAAATTAGAAAGTCTCACCTATCTTTCTCATGTTTAAGCTTACTGTATTACCTCTCCTGCTGAGTAGGAAATACAAGTCCAGGTTGAACCTCTCTAGTCCAGCGCCCTCAGGACCTAAGCAGTGCTGAACCAGGTCAATGTTGTCTAGCAGCCTTACCAACACTTCCACATCTTACTAGGAGGTTAGAAGATATTAGGGGTAAATTAGAGCTAAACAACAGCACAGAACATTGAGAGCCAGGACTTGTTGCTGTAAACAGACTTTATGGGACCACAATAAATGTGGACCCGCCCATGATATACAGACACCCGGCTAACTAAAAGCATGCTGGACCATGGATGTTGTCAGACCAGAGTGTGACAGATTAGAGAGGTTCAACCTGTAACGGCTTTCTTACCAAATTTACATTATCTTTTAGTTTACATGCATATTCCCTATCACCTACCTCAACTGCATCACTACATTGAGAAAAACACTAAGCAGGCCATCAGAAAGATGTGGTAGCATCCCCACAAGAAGTTTGCACCAGGCTGAATACATGACACCTGTTTAGCTTTGAGCTAAACACACATTCTTTTAGCCCAATGTTTAAATAGGTAATCCAGATTTCACATTCCCATTCTGATAGACAACAAGAGCAACTGAATCTGTGAAACAAAAAGTAGACAGATTCATAAACACATAAAGCACCTCAAACGCAAACTAGATGTGCATTGTTTTGTGTTTGTTATTTTTAAAAAGAACAAGCGTACCTGTACTCTACTTTCCTTTTGTAACCCTATTACTCTAAAACCACAAGTCAGTGATCATCCTTCCAGCCCAGACTGGACAGACTTTAACCTGACAGTGTCATGCAGAAATAAGGTTGCACTTGAATGACAAAGTACATTTAGCTTTTGCTATCAGACATTGGTTCTGAAAAGGGCAACGAAAATGGGGAGGGGTATAGAACGACTGCCATTTGGGAGTCACTGCTAAATCTCTACCCAGGCAGTCCAGAAAACTCATTACTCTTCAGGTCAGCTTGTTTTCTTGTTTTATATATCAGAATACAATGCCTGCCTTATTGTCCCAAGTGCACAACAAAAATCATGGCTTTAAACACAGTCAAACCATTGTAACGTAAGCATATTGTAAAGGGTATTTTCTCTCCTCTATGAAGTCAGAAAAAGGTTATAACCATGGGAGCCATGTTTTACCAAGATATGGATTATAAAAGAGGTCTTAATAGTCATGTCATTTCTGTCCATAAAAGTGAGAAAATTCCTTATATGCAACTTGCTCTACAACCTTGTTTCAAATTAGTGCTTATTTCCATGGCCTTAAATAGAAGGTTTTCCCATTTCTTCCTTCAATTTCTTCCATTTTTTAAGGTTAGAGTCAGGATTGACAATCAGGGAGACTAAAGGCTTTTAATGACAGAAAAGATATTGGACAGGCAACAGTAGTACAAGTAGAAGGGATCATAACTAGGGTCTAAAGGGAAGCTCAATTTCAATGGCCCATTCAGCCTGGCTTCTGCCCAGATTGCCAACAGAATGTTAATTAGTGACACTTGTTATGGGTGGGGGTGGGGGTGGAGAGGGTTTGGGATATGAACAAGTACGTCCACTAGGAACTGAACTAAGAACACTAATTCATTTCACTCAGAGACCACGGAAAAGCCAGCAGATGGTAGTAATTTTTCTGTTACTGCTGACCAGGGCTGGCTTTGAAATGGAGAGAGAGGTGAAATCCCATTACTGCCAATCCCCTAAGCCAACCTCGTTAAGTCTTTTAAGAGATTTTTAGCACAGAGGAGAAAAGCTCAGCTCAGTTTTCTGTAATTTTATACTACTCCAGAAAGCCACTGTAAATCCAACACTGTTAACAAAGACCTCTACAGGTTTTTAAGGTTTGGCTTTAAAAATCAAGTGGTACCAGGAATCAATTTTTAGTGACTAAAACAGTTTACTAGTTGTAAATATTCATCTGCTGTGTGGCAAAATAACTGCCATAAAACTGAGCAACATTTTCTATGCAAACTGTTTCTATGATTTAGACTACTATAATTTCAATGTACTTTTGAAAATGTGCACAGCTACACATGGTCTTATCAATCATTAAGGTAAAGACTATGAATCCAGTCTACAAATAATCAATTGGGAAATTTACACTGGAAAAAAATTCTCAACTTTATGCTGCCATTTTTACTGACAACTTTACTGTCCCTAATTTTAAATTTGATAGTCAACAAATTTGCTCATGGTTGGCAACCTTGCTCCACTGAACTGGCAGCTCGATTTGCAGAGCAAACATGGCCCACTGCTCAATTCTGTGTTGCTTACACTCTTGGCAGGAAGCTTATATTAAAACACACTTTAGGAGTTAAGGTTCCTAATGCAACAGCTGATCTACTTGCCCACTGAACCAGATATTAAATAACAATATTTTTATGTCATCATTATCCATCATGGGAAACTAAATCATTCAAGGATTCACACAAAGCAAAAATCATCTGTCTGAACACATGCCTGGTGTAATTGGCTTCTAGAAAGGTTTCATAGGAAACTGGTGTTACTCTGATATTGCTGATTTAAAGGTTATCCAGTCAGAGAGGCACAGAATGAGAATTCATTTTCAAATTTTGCCTCCTCACTGAAGCCTGCAAAGTGCATTGGCAATTAACAATTCCTATCACCTCTCCCAGTGCACTGTGAGAAGGCTCAGAACTCGTCTTACAAATTGCTCTTTTGAAGATCAAAAGGAAGCAAAATTTGTCTGTGTGTGCTCTAGATGAGATTGTAATTTAATGGAATTCTCAGAGAAAGCTTGGCAGTGTGTTCATATGACAGCCCCAGGGTAGAGAATTCAGGAGCGCTCTGTAACTCTTCCCTTCTGAGCCCCTTCCTTGCCTTTAATTGGCACCTCATTAGAAATTAATGAAAATGACATCCTCTATTCTTCCTGCTTTAGGCATAGAGTGCTACAAAAAGACCCATCATGATTCATAACACATTCAATTTATATAGCAATGGCTCTTAAGTATTATTTATGAGATGTGAATTTCTTGTCAGCAGTTAATAAGCTGAACAGAGGGAAAGGGGAATGAAAAAAAGATTGTGAATATATAAAAACAAACTTTCTACAGCTGAGAAATGTTGCGTTTGCGCATAAAGCATCTTTATTGGGATTCCCTTCTGAGTAGTAAATTGTTTTGTTTCACCCTCCCCTCTAAAGCCCCTACAGCATTGTTAAATTTGTCTGAAGTTCCATGTAGTGTCAATGAAATTGGACCCATGGTTATGCCCTTCTCTGGATACACACTGAGAGGCAGTGGGAGCAAAGGAGCAGTTTGCAGTTCAGAGATGCCTCTCAAGATATAAAGGATATGCCAGGCCCCAGTTCTCTGAAGTGCAGTGTCCTATAGGAGAGTGTTTATACCTGAAAAAGTGCAACAGCCATGAAGCATCATATTGTTAGTTTTTCAGTTTCCAAGGCCTATGCTGTAGGGTCTGGATATAAATTTCAGACGGCGCTGGTAAGCAAGGCCATATAGGCTCAAGCTAATGGGAAAAAACCCCACCGGAAACTGCTGAAAGTAAAACCATGCTTTGTTCGGAATGTAAACATTTTAATAATAATCAATGAGAGCACATGTTCCTGAGTATGGCAGACTGTGAAGGACACATTTGTGAAATATGCACTGGGAAACAGATTGCAGACACCATTATCTAGTGAGCTTCTAGACAGCCATTTAATAGATGAAATATTCAGAAATAGACACTGCTTGCTTCAGAACTTTGGAGTAGATGGTGAAATATCACTGCATATGCAGCTCATGTGACTGCTCACTGCGTGCCCAATAATAGCAGGAGGTATTGCATCAGACCTTGCATGCAAATAAGTCTGCTGGAGGCAGCATACCCAACTTGATGAACAAATGGCCTAATTAAATGTTGCAAATATTAAAAGAAAGTTTCTTGACACCTTAAATGACTGCTTCTTGGAGCCGCTAGTCCAGGAACTCACAAGACCAGAAGCAATTCTTGATTTGGTTCTAAGTGGAGCATAGGCTCTGGTTCCAAAGAGGAATATAGCTAGACCACTTGGTAAGAGTGACCGGAACATAATTAGATTTAACACCTCTGAGGTGGGGAAAATACCATAGCAGCCCAACATGGTAGCATTTAATTTCAAAACGGGAGAACACCACAAAAATGAGGAAGCTAGTTTAACAAATTAAAAAGGTAGAGTGCCAAAATGAAATTCCTGCAAGCTGCATGAAAACTTTTAAAGACACCATATAAAGGAGGCTCAAGTTAAATGTACACCCCAAATTTAAAAAAAACATAACAAGAGAATCAATAAAGAGCCACCATGGCTGAGCTGCAAATTGAAAGAAGCAGTGAGAGGTAAAAAGGCATGTTTTAAAAAGTGGAAGTTAAATCCCAATGAGCAAAATAGAAAGGAGCATAAACTCTGGCAAATGAAGTGTAAAAAAAAAAAGTTTACTCATCTCCGTAACTGTTGTTCTTTGACATGTGTTGCTCATGTCTATTCCACGTAAGTGTGCGCACACTGCATGCATGCATTGTTGGAAGATTTTCCCTTAGCAGTACCTGTCAGGCTAGCAGGGGAGTCCCCTGGAGTGGCGCCAATATGCCGACTAATATATATCCCTGCTGGCCTTCCACCCCCTCAGTTCCTTCTTACCAGACTACCCCGAAGAAGGGGAGGCGGGCAGGATTTGGAATGGACATGAGCAACACATCTCGAAGAACAACCATTACAGACGTAAGTAACCGTTTTTTCTTCAAGTGATTGCTCATGTCCATTCCACATAGGTGACTCCAAAGCAGAAACCCTAGAAGGCAGATTCAGAGTTCTAACCTTCAATTGAGCCTAGCACAACCCTGCTCAAGGCTGCATCCTCCATAGCCTGATGAGCCAGTGCGCAATGGTTGGCAAAGGTGTGGATAGAAGACGATGTGGTCACCCTGTAAATGTCCATTACAGGGACCTGAGCCACGAAGGCCATACAGGAGGCCTGAGCCCTAGAGGAATAGGCTGTGAGGGGAGGCGCTGGAACCCCGGCCAACTCGTAGCACTCCTTAATACAGTAAGGGTATGTCCAGACTACATGCCTCTGCTAACAGAGGCATGTAAATTAGACATACTGACATAGTCAATGAAGCGGGGATTTAAATATCCCCAGCTTCATTAGAATAAAAATGGCCGCTGCATTGTGCCAGCTCAGTTGTTTGTCAGCACAAACTGGCAGTCAAGATGGGGATTGGTTGACAAGGAAAGCCTTTGTCAACCAATCCCTTATCCCTTATGTGAAACGAGGCATAAGGCATTTAAATCCCTGCTTCACTTGACTATGTCGGTATGTCTAATTTACATGCCTCTGTTGGCAGAGGCATGTAGTCTAGACATACCCTAATTGATCCAGGAAGAGATCCTCTGTGCGGAAACTGGCTGCCCTTTCAACTGTTCCGCGATTGCTACAAACAGATGAGGGGACTTGCAGAAGGGCCTTGTCCTGTCTAAATAAAATGCCCAAACTCTCCTGACATCTAGCATATGTAACGCTTTTTCTTTGCCTGAAGCATGGGGGTTAGGGTAAAATGCTAAGAGGAAAATGTCTTGGGAGACATGGAAATGAGACAGCACCTTTGACAGAAATGCTGGATGGGGACATAACCTGATTTTATCCTTAAAGAACACTGTATAGGTAGAGTCCAAAGTGAGGGCCCTCAGCTCAGACACCCATCTAGCCCAGCGGTGCGCAACCCATGGGTCGCGACAGTCTTCCTGGGGGGTTGCAGCACTGGTCTGGCCACCGTTTTGTTTTCCTGGCTCGGTGCCTGACTACACACAGCGGGGGTGGGGGGAGTGGCACTTCAAATTAAAGGGGCTGCAATAAAATGTTCTGGCTGGCGTTTTTTTGCGGGGTTTTTTTGGGCTCAACCAAAATTTTCCCAACCCTGAGGTGTCACGAATTAAGAAAGGTTGAGCACCACTGGTCTAGCCAACATGATAGCCACCACGAAAGACACCTTCAAGGAAAGGTGCAGTAGCGAATACATCGCTAGGGGCTCAAAGCAGGGCCCCATACATTTGGTCAGGATCAGACCGAGGTCCCACTGAAGTACAGGTTGGTGCACATGTGGGTAAAGCCTATCCAAGCCCTTCAGGAACCGAAGGACCACCAGGTTTGCAAAGAGCATCTTGCCTCGTGAGTGCAGGTGGAAGGCTGAGATGGCCGCTAAGTGCACCTTAATCAATGAGGAGGATAGTCCCTGAACCCTAAGGTTCAGAACGTAGTCCAAGACCAGTGGGACCTCTGTGGATGGCCCAAATGGAGAAGTGCTTCCACTTAGCTAGACAGGTGGCCTTAGCCGAAGGCTTCCTACTTCCCAACAGGACCTCCTGCACCCGCTCTGAGCATTGCAGTTCTGCTGCTGTCAGCCATGGAGCTTCCAGGCCATTAGGTGCAGGGACTGTGTTATCCTGCGTTATCACATCTGGGTCCAGAGGGAGGGCTATTAGCCTTTTGCAGGAAAAGCTCAGAAGGAACGTGAACCAGTGCTGCCTGGGCCACGCCGGCACAATAAGTATCAGAGAGGCCTTGAACTCCTGCACCCTTAGGAGCACTTTGTGTACCAACGGGAAGGGCGGGAATGCATAAAGTAGTCCCTCGGGCCAGGGGGTGATGAGTGCATCTCCCAGAGACCCCCAACCCAGACCCATGAGGGAGCAGAACCTGGGGCACTTTCTGTTCTGGCTGGTTACAAACAGGTCCAGGAGGGGAAACCTCCATCTGCGGAAAATTTGGAGGGCCACATTTTCCCTGAGAGAAGATTTATGTCCGGAGAAGGACCTACTCAGCTGGTCTGCCAAGGCATTCTGAGACACTGGAAGGTAGGCGGTAATCAGGTGGATACCCTTCCTGATGCACAGCTTCCAGAGCTGGAGAGCTTCCTGACACAGGGAAGGGAAATGTGCCCCAACCTGCCTGTATGTATGAGACCACCAAGGTGTTGATGGATAAGAGCAGAACTATCCCATCCCCCCGAGTCTGGGGTGAAAGGCCTGACAGGCGAGGTGGACTGCCATCAGCTCCCTGATGCTGATGTGGAGGAAGAGGTCTTCCTGCAACCACATACCTTGGATCCTCATGTTGCCGATGCGAGCTCCCCAACCGGTGCTGGATGCGTCCGTCACCAAACGAAGGGTCAGCAGGGGCCTGGAGAATGGTACTCTAGCACAGACCACCTCCTTCTGGACCCACCAATCCAGGAAGTGAAGGACTTTGGGGGGAACCATCACAACTCTGTCCCAAGAGTGGAGGGACGGGTTGTAAGCCTGCGCCAGCCACAACAGCAGCAGGTGCATACGGAGTCTGGCATGCTGGATGACGTAAGTACAGGCGGCCCATGAGACCCAGCAGGTGCATACAGTTCCTGGCCATTGTCAATGGGAATGCTCACAGGGTCATAACAGTGTCTCTGATAGCCAGAAAACGTGACCTAGGCAGGGAGGCCATAGCTGATATGGAGTCCAGCCAAGCACCCGTGAACTCTATGACCTGAGTGGGGACCAGGATGGATTTGCTGTTTAGGAAAAGGCTCAATTCCTGAAATAGATTTTGTACCAGGGCAATGTGAACCTGAAATAGATCTTGTACCAGGGCAAGCAGAGACCCCGTTCCAGCCAGTTGTCCAGATAAGGAAACACTTAGGGTATGTCTAGACTACATGCCTCTGCCGACAGAGGCATGTAAATTAGACATACCGACATAGTCAATGAAGCAGGGATTTAAATATCCCCCGCTTCATTAGAATAAAAATGGCCGCTGCGTTGTGCCGGCTCAGCTGTGTGTCGGCACAAAGCGGCAGTCAAGACGGGGATCGGTCGCCAAGGAAAGCCTTTGTCGACCGATCCCTTATGCCTCGCGAGCTGGCACAACACAGCAGAGGCATGTAGTCTAGACATACCCTTAGACACCCATTTTCCTCAGGACAGCGGCGACTACAGCTATGCATTGCATGAATACCCAAGGGGGCTGTGGACAGGCCAAAGGGGAGGGCCGTAAACTGGTAATGGTCCCGTCGAACCATAATGTGCAGGAACTGCCTTTGATGAGGGCTGATAAAATGTGAAAGTAAACGTCCTTTATATTGAGGGCAGTGTACTAGTCTCCTAGATTCAGGGATGGGATGATCGATGCCAGGGTCACCAGCTTGAATTTGGGGCCACCAGTGGGGTCACCAGCTTGAATTTGGCCTTAGTGATGAAGGTGTTCAGCTCCCTGAAGTCTAGAATGGGTCGAAACCCTCCTTTCGCCTTGGGAACCAGGAAACACCAGGAGTAGAAACCCATGGTGGGAGTAGGATCGATGTTGCGATCTTGATCTGGAGCCCCACGAAGATCAATTTGATTCTACCTTAGAATTGGTTGAGTATTCAGATATGGACCAAGGCGGTGCAGTAGCAGTGGCAGTCGGCAACCCCTGTCATGGGGTGTGCCGTGCCATTGATTCGGGCTTATCCCGGTGCCAAGGGGGAGGTGGAGGCATGGCTGAAGGTGGTGCCAGGCCACTCAGTACCACATCTGAAGGGGACGGCACCAGGGCTGGTGTCGACTCTGGTGCTGGCGCTTGAGTAGAGGCGGGGGGCAGGGCCGGTGCTCACACGGGGGGGGGGGGGGCGGGCAGTGCCACAGTGGAGCGATGATGCCCTCTCGCCTCCGGGCCGGAGTGCTGGACACTGCTTTTGAGGCACGGTGTCGTCTGGCGTCCCACTCCTTAGCTAGACCCGGTGCCGAGGTTGGGTCGATGTTAATTCAATCGTGTCCCTCACTGCCTCAAAAGTGTCTAGAGTGGAGGTCTCCAGGAAATCCACTGCTGGACTCTGCATGAGCTAGAGTGGTGTCGATCTGATCACGATGGTCTGGATGCCAAGCTTGCCAGTGCCACGTGCCCCGCCTGGGGGCGCACAGAGGACACATGCCTCGAAGGAGACCTGCCCCGCCTAGGTCTCCCCTTCTTCTGCAGCAGCGGGGACTGAGACAGGCGCCAAGGCCTGCATGACTCTGGAGAGGTACGTGAGTGGCCAGGTGCCTCCCACACCAAAACCGGTGCACTTTGAGTCGCTGGTGCTGAGTCAGACGCAATGCTGCCTCCATTAGGATGATCTTGAGTTGGGACTCCCTCTCTTGTTTAGTGCGCGGCTTGAAGCCTTTACAGATCTTACAGGCCTCAGACTGATGAGCTTCACCAAGGCACTTGAGGAAGGCTTCATGGGGGTCTCCACAGGGCATAGGCTTCTGGCACGTCTCGCAGGGCTTGAAGTGTCGGGGTCTGGGGATGCCCCGCCAGACGCGCTGTGCCTAAAATTGTGCACTAAGTACTGCACTTAACTACTAACAACTATCAACTGCTAGATAACGAACAATGAACTGTGAAAAACTTTAATGACTAAGCTACTAAGACAAACTTCTAAGAGGCACTTGCAGAGCAAGAGCAAAGCATGTTCCAATCAGTGTCGCAAGCGGTAAGAAGGAATTGAGGGGGTGGAGGGGCAGCAGGGATATATATTAGCTGGTATATCAGTGCCACTCCAGGGGGTACCCTGCTGGCCCAACGGGTACTGCTTAGGGAAAATCTGTTGACAATGTGCATGCATACTGTGCACATACCTACATGGAATGGACATGAGCAATCACTCGAAGAAGAAATATAATTAGAAAAGCCAAAGAAGAATGTGAACAGCTTGCCAAAAACTCAGAAAGTAATTTTTGTTGCTATTTAGGACATCAGAAGAAGGAAGGCTGCTAAACAACCAGTGAGGCCACTGAACAATCAAGCTGCTAACAGAGCACTCAACGACAATAAGGTCATTATGGAAAAACTAAATGAATTCTTTGCCTCAGTTTTCTGAGGATGAGAGGGATATTCCCAAACCTAAGCCATTCTTTTTAGGTGACACATCTGAGGAACTGTACCAGATTGAACTGTCATTAGAGAAAGTTTTGGAACAAACTGATAAACAGCAATAAGTCACCAAGACAAGATGGTATTCACCCAAGTGTTCTGAAGGAATTCAAATGTGAATTTGTACCTATCCTTTAAATAGGTCTCTTAACTGATGAGTTGAAGGATAGCTAATGGCATGCCAGTTTTTGAAAAGGGCCAGTAAGTCTAATGTCAGCACCAGGCAAACTGGTTGAAACTATAGTAAAGAATTGTCAGACACATAGCTGAACATAATTTGTTGGGGGAAGAGTTAACATGGTTTTGTCAAGGGAAATCATGCCTCAATCAATCTACTAGATTTCTTTGAGAACGTTAACAAGCAGTGCTTTTTTTGTGACAGTACTGCCCGGTACGCAGTACCAGCGCCTCCAGATGCAGTACCGGCACCTCCAGTCAGAGCTCAACAACTTTTCCCCTAGAGTACCGGCACCATTTAAAACAAATTTTTTTTTTTTTTTTTTTTTTTTACAAAAAAAAAAGCACTGGTAGCAAGCATGTGGACAAGTGGGATCCAGTGGATATAGTGTACTTAGATGTCCAGAAAGCCTTTAACAAGGTCCCTCACCAAAGGCTATTAAGCAAAATAAGCTGTCATGGGATCAGAGGACATGGATCAGTAACTGGTTAAAAGATAGGAAATAAAGGGTAGGAATAAATGGTTAGTTTTTAGAATGGAAGTGAAAACTGGTGTCCCCCATGGGTCTGTACTGACGCCATTCCTATTTAACATATTCATAAATGATCTGGAAAAGGGGGTGAACAGTGAGGTGCAAAATTTGCAGATGATACAAAACTGCTCAAGAGAGTTAAATCCAAAGGAGACTGAAGAACTTCAAAAGAATCTCAAAAAAACTGGGCAATAAAATGGCAGATGAAATTCAAGGTTGATAAATGCAAGAAAACATCCACTCAATGTACAATTGCAGTCAACAAAACAAACAGAACTCAAGAAATGGACAGAAAATATCATATTGCCTCTGTGTAAATCCATGGTACACTCACACCTTGAATACTATGTGCAGATGTGGTCGCCTGACTAGGGATGTTAAAGGTTAGCCGGTTATGCATATGCCATACCAGCATGCTTACTGGGAAACCGGATAACCAGAACGCCCTGGCGGTGGGGCAGGGCTGGAGCAGCCTCTGCCACCCTTGGTTGTGGCGAGGCTGGGTTAGCCCAGAGCAGTGGAGCCAGGCAGGAGCTGCCCCCCACCACGCCGTGGCCACAGTGAGCCAGCGCCGAAGCAGCACCCTGCCTGCAGCTACTGGTTAATTGGTTAACCAAACTGTTTAACCAGTTAACTCTTTGGGGGCACTTTTTACATCCCTACGCCTGACCTTAAAAAAAGATATTAGAATTGGAAATGGTTCAGAAAGGGCAACAAAAATAGTGAAGGGTATGGAATGGCTGCCATATGAGGACAGATTAATAAGATTCAGACTTTTGAGCTTGAAAAACAGGGCCATGATTATATCCTACAGGGGGTGGGGTTCACCAAATTAAATATGTAGCAGGTTTAAAACAAACAAAAAGGAAGTAGTTTTTCACACAACGTCCAGTAAACCTGTGGAATTTCTTGCCAGAGGTCATTGGGAAGGCCAACACTACAACATGATTCAAAAACAAATTAGATAAATTCATGGAGCATAGGTCCATCAATGGCTATTACGGGATGGTGTCCCTAGCCCCCGTTTGATAGAAATTGGGAATATGCGACAGGGGATGGATCACTTGATGTTCTAGATCACTCTAGGGATGTAAAATCCCGTTTAACTAGTTAACCTGTTAAATGTTAACTTTAACTGGTTAAATGATTAAATGGGGGCAGGTGGGGAGGCTGCTCCAGCCTACTTGGGCTGGAGAAGCACCCACACTGCGGACAGCCCCTCACCGGACTGCCGGCTCCCAGTCTGTGAGCCTGCAAGGGTTGGGAGCTGGCAGCCTCCCTCCCTCCCCTGCAGCTTCTGGCAGCCTTGCATGCTGCCAACTCCCAGCTCCAGGGCTGGAGCAGTCCTCCACCCACTGTGGGCCGCGGGGCTACTCCTGGGTAACAGTTAAGCATCACTCTATAAACATCACCCATTGAGGGTGATGCTTTCTGTGTAATTGGTTAACCGTTCATATCCTCAGTTTCCTCTGGGACATCTGGCATTGGCCACTGTCAGGAGACAGGACACTGGGCTAGATGGTCCTTTGGTCTGGTCCAGTATGGCTGTTCTTAAGTAAATCCTCTTCCTAGCAAATGGGTTATCAATGTGGAAATGCAGTACTACAAAGAAAAAGGCACCTTATTTTGGAGGAGCCGTCTCTTGAGGGTTCATTGTTAATGCTGCCCTTCCAGAGAAGCAGCAGACATTTTGGGAAAATTTTCTTAAAAGAAAAAATTGGTAACAAAGTAAGGGACATCGAAATTAAAGGAAAAGGCATGCATATTTCAGTTATCTATTTCTCATGTTTAGTGTTAATTCTAGTGTGGGAGGATGTGATTTTATGGGAAAAAGACACATTGTAAATGTTGAAAAGATGTTAAGCTGCTTTTGGAGACTGTATCCTTGCCTCTTTTGGCATAGTTGTTTTGACAGCTGGCACAGTGTCACAAGCTGTGAAAATAAAAGTTTATGGAGAGTCCCAAATCTGAAAACTGTAGCTCTGGAACATGGACAGATGATCCTGTTATCTCGTTTTTGATCATTTCTGTATATGGGTCGACTTTGAAAGTCTGTTACTTTTCTTGGGAGAGTTCTATGTAGAGTTGCATCTTAACGTCTGTTGATCTGGCTATGGCCCAACATTACAGAATTAAATTCAATAGAAAGTTGTCATCCAAACCAGTTCCCCATCTGCTGAGCAATGGAAGCCCCTTTCTTCCTGTCTCCCACCTGATGAGGCTGTGAAAAGAACTCCCACTCCAAGAATCAAAGGAAAATGTTTTCTTCGGGAACTGAGTTAACTTTCCAAAGAAAACAACAAGATTCTTCTCTTGAATTGGTGTGGTTCATTGCAGAATTAGAGCAAAACACAGCTTGTTTTAGCAGCTTACTGATAACTCATAATTTGCTTAAGAATTGTGAAGAATTTTTAATTTGCTGGCTCCCCTGTGTACAAAAAACATACCCCAAAGCCATACAGTACACAGGCAATTTTTTTGCAGATTTTTCTATTTTAAACCATATCCAATGTATACTACATTCCCTTTCCACTAGTGTGTTATCCAGTGCACCTTCTAGAATGGCAGTGGCTCTTTCGGGCTAATGTTAAGGTTACAAAACTATATGGAATACATTGCCAAGGAGTGAGATAATTTGCAGTGGTTTTTTTACTCAGGCTAATGTGCAATCTCAGTAAATGCAATCGTTGTGGTCAGTGGCTAACATAGCCTATACTGATTTTAATCCCTATTCCAGATGGATTTGTGTGCGATTACACACAATCATGAGATTTATACAATAAATTCCCCTTTTTCTGCAGCCAAGAAAAACAGCCCTGTTTGTACTTTTTTGATCACCTTTCTGCCAAATATTACCATGAAAACTACTCTTGAAATATAAAAATTTGGAGAACTTTCCAAAAACACTTTTTCCTTCCCCTCAGTTAAGAATAAAGGATCCAGGGATTTAACGTTATACTGGCAAAGGGTCCAGAAGTCCCATTAGTTTTGTCTCCCCTCCCCCCACAATTTACCCCTTCCCCCAGCCACCAGGGGCCTGTTCTCTTTTCCCCTCTGGCATTGCGGCCAAGGGCTGGGAGGGGGTAGAAAGGGCTTGGGGTAGCAGGGCTACTTACCAGTGTGCTCATAGGCAAGATGGCAGAGCCCCAGCCCTGCTGGCCATTCCTTTGGTGGTGCGGCTGCCCTCAGTGGACACATTTCAGGATAGCTCTTTCCCCTGTGGGCTTACTGCCCTCAATGACCACTGTCATATTTCCTCCCTCCGAATAGCAGCTTCTTCCTCTGCATGTTATGGAAAACTGTCGTTTTCCCGGAGCTTCTGGTTGTCCTGGCACAACCAAACCTTGACCTCGCTCTAAGTTAGGAGAAGAGGAGGCTGCATACAAAATCTGGTGACCCTAGCTCTTACCATTCAGGAGGTGCACTTGAACAAATGGACACGCAGACAGACACACACGTGCAAATGTAACTGTTTCAGTAAAAAACAACATCCCTACCTGAAATAATTATACTGATACAAAATATATATGTATTTATACATATATAAATGGTATTTGATTTAAATGCTTTTCAACTTTAATAACATGAAGATATGACTAAATTAGAGAAGGACCCTAAAAAAGTTTTTAACTTAATTGTTGCTCACTTTTGTTTATTTTGGCATTTAATTGCCACTATTGTTTAACAAGACAGTGCAAAGACGTTTAGACCAGTGGCTCTCAAACCTTTCCAGACTACTGTACCCCTTTCTGGAGTCTGATTTGCTTCGTAAACCCCCAAGTTTCACTTCATTTAAAAAAAAAATCAAGACATAAAAATAGAGAACTGTCATAACTATTCCAGAAAAATTGCTTACTTTCTCATTTTTACCACATGATTATAAAATAAATTGACTGGACTTATAAATATTGTATTTACATTTCTGTGTATAATATATAGAGCCATATAAACTGTCTGTATGAAATTTTAGTTTGGACTGACTTCACTAGTGTTTTTATGTAGCCTGTTGCAAAACTAGGAAAATATGTAGATAAGTTGATGTCCTCCTTAGAAGACCTCTGCATACCCCCAGAGGTGTGCTATCGCTGGTTAAGAACTACTGTCTTAGACAATAAAATCTCTACTACTTAGGGATACCTAAAACAAAAGGAAAAACTATGTAGCACTTTAAAGACTAACAAGATGGTTTAATAGGTGATGAGCTTTCGTGGGCCAGACCCACTTCCTCAGATCATATTCTGGAAGAGAATTGGCATGATATCATGCCAATTCTCTTCCAGAATATGATCTGAGGAAGTGGGTCTGGCCCACGAAAGCTCATCACCTATTAAACCATCTTGTTAGTCTTTAAAGTGCTACATAGTTTTTCCTTTTGTTTTCGTAAGATCAGACTAACACGGCTACCTCTCTATTACTATTCAAGGGATACCTAGTCAGGGAGGTGTGCATTTCACACTTGCACTTGCTACTGTTTGGATAGAAATACTTTTCTACCAAACTAGCAGTGATAGGACAACAGTATGTAGACTGCCAATGAGATGGCTTCATCTTCATATAAGAACTTATTTTTAAATGGAAATTTAGAATTTGCAGAATTCAGAAAAAATTGCTGATACTAAAATTACACAATCCACTTATTTTTATACTTGCAAAATTTTCTTGACTCTGATGTTAAGGAGGATTTGTGTGTGTGTATTTCAGGCAGGCATTTACAAACTCCCTCATTCAAACTATGACATACACAGCCTAAGAGCTGCAGCTTCTGCATCCATGATGCTGGAAGAGAAAATATACCAAGCTACGTCACAGAGAGCAGGGCTGCACTAGTTTGCTGAAAATCTCACTTCTGGACATGCAATCTGCTTCCATTAAAGCCTCTACACCACAATTTTGATTTTATAAGCAGTTAGTGGTTCTGGTTGATTCTTAACATAATTCCAGTACACTTCTATGGTTAATACCCAATACCAGGGAGTTAAACATATTCTAGCGCATACATGGTTGTCTGTGTAGCACTTATTTTCAAGAGACATTTCATACTGAAGATAGGCTCCCCTAACTATGCTAGCATAACCAGTTTGGCTCTCATTTCTACGGAGTAGTACATCTCAGAGTGCATTGCTCCACATGGCTCAGGGTGCTATTGTATGTGCAAGTCTTCTGAGCATTCAGTTACCTTACTGAGGTGTCATAAAAACAGCTAGACAGGCTTCACTAAATGTATCAACAGGACTAGGCAGTGTAGTATGCAGAAAGCACAAACTTGGCTGATACATGATCATGCCATGAAAAAAAATGCAAATAAAAGTATGATGTGTTTGCCATAACCACGTCTAGTAAGTGTATTAGAAATGAATTACAACACAATTTTATATTTGTGACTGAAACATTAATTTTTCCCCACAATGTTCACTCACTTTTCCAAAAGAACCTTTTGTGTGTAATATTCCATGTTCCAAAGTCTGATAATTTAGAGTTGTCTGAATAAAAGAGTTTTCTGAATAAAAAGTTGGTGGCCAGCAATACTGACAATTGCATCTGCTTTCTCCTCCCCAAAAATAATGAAATAGCTGAACAACTTCCTCTACTTTTGAAAAAGTCTCCTTAGGGATGACATCAAGCATAGAAATGTTCATTGCAAAGGAAGGGGTAGCTTGGTGGTTTTTTTTGTTTTGTTTTTTAAAGTTACAGAGCCATTTAAAGATGGAATTCTTATACAGGAGAAAGAACTGCCTTGTAATGTACATACGGGACAGAAGAAATGTATTTCTGCTCCAGGTTCTGCAGCAGACTTGTGTGTGATCTTCAGCAAGTCAACTGATCACTCTATCCTTCAAGCTTCTGCAGCTGTAAAGTGGGCATAACTCCCTGTGAGGTAGGTGAATGTTATGAAGCTACTTTCATTTATTCATGTTAAATGGTTTGAGACCTTTGGAAAAGAAGCTCTACCAAAGGACAAAGCATTAGTGGAGATCCATCTGACAACATTAAAATGTAACTTTTGCCACCAATGAAAGCTAGATCCTCTCTCTCTCAAAAATCTGAACCTGACTGCTACATTTTCTCATCCATGCAACATTACCTAATGTTATTCTGTCACAAAGCTGCATTTTAAGAGTACTGACACCAGTACTTACCACAGCGGCATGATCCCAGTTCCTGCTGTACTAGCTCCAGTTTTGTTTGGCACTGGAAGCACCTACGTCTGCTCTTCTGTTTGGATCGACTGGTTTCCTCAGGCCTGTCATTACTGTCCTCCAATAGTCGTGGCCGTTTCACAGGAGAAGCCTCGCTCTCTGACTGTGAATCTGTCGTACGCAGAACAAACATTTGGGGATAATGTTAATCTCTTTTTTGAGGTCATATTCTAGAAAATTTAAAGGTCTATTACTTTCATCTGGGGTCCCTTGCAAGCAGCATGTTCCTGCCTGTTCTGTTGCACTGATACATTCTTTAACAGTCAAAACAGGAACCACCTAAGGGAACAATTATCTTTGTTCCCTATAAGGACCCCTTCTGGTTCAGAATACTGAACATGAAATGAACTGGATAACTCCTCTTGGCCAGTGTTCCCTTTAAGGTGCACGCTTGTGCAGATGCGCACCAAGAATTTGAGGCCTGCCCACCTGCTCAGCAGGGCCGCACAGTAAGTGGTTGCTCAGCTGCTCCGGGGCGGGGCCGTATGGCGGGTGGCTGACCCCCCTTCCCTCCCAAGGAGCAGGGCAGCCACCACGCAGCCCTGGCCGTAGCTTCAGCCTGGCCACAGCCAGAGCCGCATGGCAGGCAGCAGCTGTTCTGGCAGCCTTGGCCGGGACCAGAACTATGTGGCGGGTAGCAGGTGTTCTGGCGGCCCCGGCGGGGACCAGAGCCACATGGCAGGGGGCAGCTGTTCCGGGGGTCGGAGCTGCCATGCAGCGGGAAGCCGCCTGCAGGTGTTGCTGCTGGATGTGACCTGGGAGCGGGATGTAGCGGTGGCCAAGGAGGTCATGCTGCGCAACCTGTCGGAGACAAGTGAGAGCAACCAGTGCCCAGCCCTTACTCCGGAGGCAGCGTGTTCACACAGTGTTGTCCGCTCTGGATTGGGCCGCCGGCTTCTCGCCTCGCCCCTTGCTGCCCCCTGCCACACACTCCCCAGAGACAGCAGCCGCCAGCTCATTCTTTGCCCTGGGCCAGAGAGATCAGAACATGGGGCTGGACTGAGTGAGTGGCCCAACACTCAGGGCTGGGAGATACGAGGGAGCCTGGTAGAAAAAATAAATCATAATCAACAGATATTCTAAGCTCCTGGGAGCAGGGACCCCGCGGCCTCTCTCTTTCCTCGGTGTCCTGTCTAGTCCCAGGTTTGCTTTGACACTTAATCCCTAAAATGTGTTGAGCTGGCCCTCAAATGTTAATGTAAACAACATGGTAAACACCTGCCCCTTTCCCTGCCCATCTCTCCTTCTAGTTCCCACTTCCCCTGTGCTGGCTGAAGGGAAGACTAGAGCTGCCTAAAAACTGATGGTGCTGGGGGCAAAAGTTCCTGAAACCTTTCTCCTGAGGCTTGATTGCTTGGGGTTTGCGCCACCATTTATTACTGGTGTTGTGTAGTAGCGCTGCACAGGTCTTTAAGAAAAACAGTGTATTGTTCAAACTTTGCAGGTATGTGTGTGTGAGAGGGGGGGGAAAGATGTCTTTTTACCTTATCTGTAACTGATGGCATGATACAGTACATTGGCACTTAGGGGCAGCCATAATAATAGGGATGCTGGGGTGGAAGTTCTGACTTAATAGCTCTTTTTATTCTTTGTGACTGGGAAAGGGCTGTTTTAGTATTCTTTCCTCCATAACATTCAAAAAATTATATATAAACACATATGATATTTGTTAGTAACTGGTGGGTGCCACAGTGGCACACATCCGAACTAGTGCAATACATCAATATTGGCGCACAAGACAAAACTCACTCCGCTCATGGATGGAAAATCTTAGAGGGTACACTGCTCCTGGCCATGGCTCTGTTGTGCACAGGCACATGTAGTGTGCACACCATCCTAAACAATTGCAAGCTTTATTTTTCATCTTATTTAATTTCTTCTACAGGACTTTATTCCCCCTATTCAAACCAACTGCACAAAGCTTCTGATGAAAGACAACTGAAAGTAAGGTCAGCCTATTTCTTGGTGGGATAGAAGTGAAGTTTTAAGGCATTGTGTGCTAGCTCTAGCTCTGAAAACTGAAAGCAGAATACAAAAGCATCATACTGTGCCTCCTTTTCCTCTACAAGACATGTAGATGCTATCATGATACCATCTACATGTTTTGTTAGTCTATAAAGTGCTACCAGACCATTTGCTTGCTGTTTTTTTTTTTCTGTAACAGACTAACTCGGCTACCCCCGAAGCTCCTTTCTCTACAAGGATAACAATTTAAATGTAAATGATTGCACATCACCAAGGTAAACAAAACCCATTGATGCTGTAGATTCAAAGTACTCCTGGATTTTCTTTAAACTCAGCACAGCACTACTTCCATTAATAACCTTATTTATATTAATTTCCTCTTTTAGAAAATGGTGTGTGTATGTGTGGGTGTGGGAGGGAATGTGCTACTCTTCGAGGATGTAAATCAGCTGATGTTGCAATTGTTAGTGTATCTGTTGTAAGAATGAGAAGCTAATTAATTATCTGCACGCAACATGTTGTCATACCACAGTGATTAGCACTATAGAAGTGTAAGATGAATGCATCCAACTCTCAAAACTGCCATCTTGCTTGTGGGATGCTCTTCACAAAACTAACTTCCTTCAAGCTAAAAGGGTTAGGTAAGCATTTGTTTTAGGTGAGATAATGCAGGAGAAAATCCATGTTGGGAGTCCAGGATTGAGAAAGAACATACATTCCCAGACACCATGGTCTCCCTCCCAGTATGGTCAGATTCTGAGGTACCCCTTTTCCCCAGGCCTAGGAACAAAGTAATATTTAAAACAAGAAGCAAATCCTCCTTCCATGCTATTTCTGCAACTACAGTCCCCCTTGATTCAACATCCACTGCTCAGAAGATAACACTTCTGTGCATAGGGGAAAAAAGGCTTGTTTTGCCAATATAATATCCAAGTGTATATTTTGAGGAACAGCTCTGATGTAACATTACAGGCCTGCACTAAGGGGGGGGGGGGGGACATAATTCAACATTCCTGTTGCAGCAAAACCAAGTCTCAATCACTTCATGAAAGGTACTGAAAGTGTTTTTGTCCCATCTACATTACAAATCAAATTGACTGCAGTACTACGTCAAGGAGATACACTGCTAAAAGCCTTTGATAAAATGGGTCAATATCAGAATGTAGGATGGGGAAAAAAATCCAGGTTACTGTAGCGACACCAGTTGTAAAAACAAATTCAGCAATACAGAATAAACATCTCTTCCTGGTAGAACCCTAGGACCTTGGATGAGTAAACAGCTTTATTTTAAAAGGCCATGGTGTGGTTCACTATCATGGTGGAAAACGGGTTTAATTTGTGTGAGCTGAACTATTTTTAAAATAAAATGTTATCAGCAAGAATAGTTTTAGAACCAAATTGAATGCTCTGTACTTTATCAGAACATCCTATACAAGGGGTAAGGAAGCCAATCATTACCCAAGCAACAAAGCCAGGACTCTCTCTGCAGGACTAGCAAAACAGCTTAAACAGTAATCAAAACCCTTGTTACTTCCTATATTGATTACTATTAAATTCCTCTTTGATTTTCTTGATATCCATAGTGCACGTTCTCCCAGCCAGTCTGTCCAAAAAGCATTAGCCAACATTATCTAACCAGACCATCTCACCTCATTTCTAACCTGCTCCAATGAGTTCTCATCTTGTCCACCGCATACAATTTGGCCACTCTCCTTTCAGGCCCTCAAAGGCTACATAACTCTTTTCCTACCTCTATTTCAGATCTTGTCACAGATATTTCTCCCTAACCCTCTTATTCCACCACCAAAGCCATTATCAATTTCTCACTCTTGTCTTTGGGCTTTCATCCATGCTGCTCTGTATATAGTATCCACAGGTGCCTGCCTCCTGGAATAGTATACAGGCCACTTACAGCTCATTCATCACTCACCAAAAGATTCACTTCAGTGAGGTCTCAAGTGAAAGACTTATTACATTTAAATAAGTTTACCTAGAGCAATTGCTTCTGGATTTCTAAATGCATCTCATTTTTTGTGTCAGTCTTTTTAATCTGTTTTGTACAGCTCTAAACATATGGCTGGTATGTAAGTTCTAAATAAATACAGGACTGTAGTTAACACTCCCCTTCTGCCCACTCAGATACCACAAAGATGACGGCCATGAAAGAATCTAGAAGGGAAGAGTGAGAAATGGATGATGGATCTTTGTAGTTATGGATCCACTGGTACTTTATCTCCGACCACCTCTGTGCAGCAACACAGATGAAGTTCCACAACAAACGCTCTTTGAACAGGCTCCAAGAATCCTAATTAAGCCAGACTCCTGAGTAGCAGATTTGCATCAATTCCGCTGTACCTAACAACATTAGGCTGGGCACACTGGATTCAGAGGTTAATATACACCTGATGTGCCAGGAGTACTCCCTTTCCACAGGAATGTGCATACAGTGTTTAATCAAGCGGTCTGCTACTGTATACCTCTTTTGCTGCTCAACAGTTGGGCATAACAGAAACTGTCCTACTCATCACTCCGAGCAACATGTACATTTCCCTTTCCAAATGACTAATCTCACGTATCTCTGCTCTGAGAAAAATAAGCCATTCTGGTTCTTCTCAGCAGCCAATTTTGCATTTTAAATCAATTCAATGGCCTACTGGTTTATTATGAAGTCGGCATGAGAAATTCAAATCCATGTGCCAAACACTGTCTAATTTAGATACTATAACCAAGTGCCTGGATAGGTTCCACTAAAATTAGATAAACAGCTGCCCAGGGTCAGGCTTGCAACTGTGTAATTAACTACATCCAAATATTTAATTACACATTTCCTGTTGATTAGTAAATTACTAATTGACTATACAGACAAGATGGTTCATATCATAGAAATGAGAAAAGATTTAGAAATAAAGCCTTTCACATGCAAGTATCTTCCTAGCTTGCTTGGTTTAAAAACACAGAGGTTGCTTAGCCTAATCTTAAAGGACAGTAGCACATTTCTCAGTTATCTGATTAATTACAAATGATATTTAGTATTGCACGCACAAATACTGTACAAAAAACCAATCCGCACGACAAAATGCAATTCAGGGAAGCACTATCCCCACTTTATGGATGAGAAAACTGAAGCGGGGAGATAACTTGCTCACCCAGACAGTGGAAAAGCCACATTAGAATTTAGAAATTTGACTCCATTTGTATTCATTCCCCCAGATCACTCTGTCTTCCAAAAGATCAAAGTAAAACAAATTTAAACCTTGCAGCAGTATACAGAGCAGACAATGAATGGAAATAGTTTATGTATTGTTTTAGTGACAGAATTGTGAAATGCAAGGCAACTATGCAAAACAGCATGATAGAGGAGCTACAGGATAGCACTGATGAAGTCACAGAAGTCAACAGTAAATTCTAATTTACAAACAATTAAGCCGATCAACATGAGCTACAACAAAGCAAATGCTTTCAGGTGCTGACATGTTCTTACAAAACAAGGTAGCATGTGACCAACAGAAAAGTTTTTTTTTTTAAATTAAGTTTTCATGCTCATTTTGGAATTCAATTTGCTCCAGCCTGGTGAAGAAAGGGAGAAGGGAGCTTTCTATTTCTTAATTGCTGGTGTAAAAATACAAAACTTCATTCTTGTGAAGGAAGAAAAATTAAATAATTGAGCCAACCCAAAGTCTCACGACAACTAAGTCTCCTCTACAGAGTAACACATCACACTATCCTCCATTTTCACTAATGGCAATGCTACATTTAGAGATGGAAAATTTCAATTTTTCTAATAATTGTAGCTTCTCTGTCAAACTCATTTAAAAGCAAGAGAAGGTTGGTAATTCAGTAGAGCGAGATCTTAAATTGGAGAGTTGAGTGGAACAACAAACAAGAGCAATGTTCTTAAAAATTCCGTTTTGTCTGACAGGAAGTCACATTTGTTCCTTACTGTCCCAGTTCTTGTCTTCATTACTCATGTTCTCCCCCTTCCCTCCCGCACTATAATTTCCAAATAAATCGTGTCAGGACTGTCAGAACTGAATCCCAGTCTTCCAGTCACTTTTCTACCACAGCAGAGTTTGAAGCCTGAAGACACGTGGCTTCACTAACAATCACTGTAGCTCTTTTCTGACATTGCTGGGGGAGTCTGAGGCCAGCAGAGAGGTGAGTGCTTGCAAAATTATTGTAGTGGGAACGGGGGGGAGAAGGAAAAGAAGTAGGAGAGAAAGGAAATCCCTTCCCTGGCTGGTTGCTTTCAAGGAAGAAATGAATCTGTTTAATCTCTGGCTTCATGACAGCTTTTGAGGCACTCAGATCAGGCTTTTTTTAAATCTGTCCTATTCTGACAGATTGACATGATCCCAGCTGCCTGGGCAAACATCAGTAAGAGCAATAATTAATGAACCCTCAGCCCATTTAAAAAGAAGCTTAAGCTATTAAAACCACTGTCCACAAATAACCCCACATAGTCATGGGTAAAAAAAACACAACACCGACTGAGAAATATAGGCAGTCTTCTGGTTTTTAGCAAGTCTGTTTTTAGGCGAGGGATTATACAACAGGAATGTCTAAGAGGAAATAGCCTCATTGCCTGATTTTTACTATTGCAATTGCCAGAATCTTTTTCTTTAAATAAACCATAACCTATATTTCAAGTGCAGCTAAATTTAATACATGTGTTTGAAACAGTATTTACTTGTTTGAGGCAGCAATGAAAATTCAACAGTTAGAATCATAGAATCCCAGGGCTGGAAGAGACCTTAGGAGGTCATTGAGTCCAACCTCCCACCCAAAGCAGGACCTACCCCAACTAAACCATCCCAGCCAGGGCTTTGTCAAGCCGGGACTTAAAAACCTCTAGGGAAGGAGATTCCACCACCTCCCTAGTAACCCATCCCAGTGCTTCACCACCCTCCCAGTGAAATAGTTTTTCCTAATATCCAACCTAGACCTCCTCCACTGTAACTTGAGACCATTACTCCTTGTTCTGCCATCCGTCCATCACTACTGAGAACAGCCTCTCTCCATCCTCTTTGGAACCTCCCTTCAGGTAATTGAAGGCTGCTATCAAATTCCCTCAGCCTCTCCCCATAGGTCATGTGTGTTACCTAATTTCACTGGAGACCAACCCAGGGTTACATGTATACTGATTTATTCAATGCTGCTACTGGATCAAGGAAAAAGGGAATAGAACTCCTTTCACTCACGCACACTCCTATTCATACACTCAGATACTCTCAAATGAGTTGCGCAGAGAGAGCAGAAGAAGGCAAGCATGGTGGGTCCGGTGTATCTGCCTGCAGTTACCAATCCGGGCCAGCAAGCTGATCGTACGGCCCGTGCTCTGCGCGCTCTTGTCTCTTTATTGAGCTGGGCGGCCCCTGTCACATACACAGTTCTTTCTCTGTGTCCATCACCGAGAGGTCCGCCCAGACCTCTTTTCCCTCATGCATATTAATTCCTTCTTCTTGTCTTCGCTGCAGCTCAATTTCTTGTGTCTCTCATGTGAAAGCAAAGATTACATCAGACCCCACCTAGCCTCTGGCTCCAAGTCTGTAGCCTCACGGCTCCTCTCCACAAAGGCACAGACATTACCCTATTCATACCACTTACACACACCCACGCACTCCTTGTCACAGGATAGAATGTTAGAGCTGAAAGATTATACAAGCAATAGCTGGAAGTTACAACCTTGCAAGAAGTTGCAGAACTTGGAACATTACATAAAAGTCACATGGCTTACAACAGAAATGGACATAACTTAGAACAACTGAGAGTTACATGGCTTATAATGGGAGAGAGCCACGTGACTTGCAATGGCTGAAAGTGACATGACTTATTCTACAAAAAGTTACATGTCTTACATTCACATTATACTGGATTGGGCGGAGGTTTTCAAACAACAATGTGCTCCAGCCCCCAATCATTTTGGTTGCCTCCACTGGACCCTCTCCAATGCATTCACATCTTTTCTATAGGTGGGGGCCCAGAATTGGATGCAATACTCCAGATGTGGCCTCGCCAGTGCTGAATAAAGGGGAATAATCACTTCTCTAGAGCTGCTGGCAATGCTCTTCCTAATGCAACCTAATATGCCATTAGCCTTCTTGGCTACAAGGGCACACTGTTGACTCATATCCAGCTCTCATCCATTGAAACAGCAAGTCTGTGGATGACACTAAGCTAGGGGTAGAGGTAGATATGCTGGAGGGTAGGGATAGGGTGCAATCCATCCCCTCATCCAAGTCATTAATAAAGATGCTGACCAAAGTCAGCCCCAGAACCAATCCTTGGGGCACTCCGCTTGAAATCAACTGCCAACTAGACATTGAGACATGGATCACTACCCGTTGAGCCCCAACAATCTAGCCAGCTTTCTATCCACCTTACAGTCCATTTATCCAATCCATACTTCCTTAACTTGTTGGCAAGAATATTGCGGGAGACCGTATCAAAAGTTTTTCTAAAGTCAAGGTATATCACATCCACCGACTTCCCCATACCCACAGAGCCAGTTGCCTCGTCATAGAAGCCAATCAGGTAGGTCAGGCACGACTTGCCCTTGGTGAATCCATGTTGACTATTCCTGATCACTTTCCTCTTTTCCAAGTGCTTCAAAATGGATCCCTTGAGGATCCCCTCTGTGATTTTTCTGGGGACTGAGGTAAGGCTGACTGGTTTGTAGTTCCCTGGATTGTCCTTCTCTTTTTTAAAGATGGGCACTACATTCGCCTTTTTCCAATTGTCTGAGATCCCTCCCTCCCACCCCCGGATCTCTACAAGTTTTCAAAGATAATAGCCAAAGGCTCCGCAATGACATCTGCCAATTTCCTCAGATTTATTAAATCTGGGCCTATGGATTTGTTTATGTCTAACTTTTCTGAATAGTTCTTAAACTGTACTTTCTCCACTGAGGGCTGCCCACCTCCTTCCCATACTGTGTTGCCTAGGGCAGCAGTCTGGGAGCTGACCTTGTCTGTGAAGACGGAGGCAAAAAAAGCATTGAGTACTTCAGCTTTTCCCACATCATCTGTCACTACCTCCCTCATCCTGTAAGGGTCCCGCACCCTCTCTGATCACCCTCTTATTGCTAACATGCCTAAATCATAGAATCATAGACTCATCGAATCCTAGAACTGGAAGAGACCTTGACAGGTCATCGAGTCCAGTCCCCTGCCCTCACGGCAGGACCCCATATCATCTAGACCATCCCTGATAGATGTCTATCCAACATGCGCTTAAATATCTCCAACAATGGAGATTCCACAACCTCCCTAGGCAATTTATTCCAGTGTTGAACCACCCGGTCAGTTAGGAAGTTTTTCCTAATGTCCAACCTAAACCTCCCTTGTTGCAGTTTAAGCACATTGCTTCTTGTCCTATAGAAACCTTTCTTGTTACCTTTCATGTCTCCTGCTAGCTGCAATTCCAATTGCACTTTGGCCTTCCTGATTACACTCTTGCATGCTCAAGCAATATATTTATACTCCTCCCTAGTCATCTGTCTAATTTTCCACTTCTTGTAAGCTTCCTTTTTGTATTTAAGCTCGCCAAGGATTTCACTGCTATGCCAAGCTGTGTGGTTTTCACACCCCCGAGCCAGAAAGTTATAGTGCTGTGAAGTGCCAGTGTAGACTTAGCCTTAGACAATGAACAACAGCTTTCTGTATCTGAGTAGTAATAGCCTAGTTTAATGGTGTCCCCCCCCTTACAATGTTATCACATTTGTGTTCTTTGGAAGATGAATGATTTGGTTCTTGTTTTGAGGTCTTCCCTTAATCATTAATTGTTCTCTGGTACGTTGACCTAGCACTCTAGAAATCTAGGTTTTATCTGAGATATCTGAACATCTTCCATGTTAAATTGCTCCTCCAAAAAGTCCTTTCATAGCATAAAATTAGCCTGACAACTCCTATTTTATGTAACTTTTCAGTCTTTCTAGGCTATAGCTCAAAAACCCCTATGGCACAACACATTTCCTTAGCAACATTTGATGAGAAGTCCTGCTGTGATAAGGTAAAATTGAAGGCCCAGTTAATTGTGAGCTCAACTGTGAAAAATGAGTGAAGGTTCATAAAGTATCACAATAACCTATAACCATAAATGTTATGGTTATGTATGTCAAAACTGGGCCTAATTCATGGACAAAATAATGTTCCACTCATCTCTCCCTTTTAGGATTCTTAAAAGGAAAATACTTTTTGTGGGAAATTAATGGAGATGAAACAAAAGGGGATAGCTGCTGACTGAAAAGAGGGAGAAGAGCAAGTTTCACTACCATGACTATCATCCCACTTCTTCCTTGGATCCGTGATTCAATATGGCACAGCTATGCTTTCATTAGCCTAAGAGGTGCTCTGCCCAAGATGACATCACCACCTCCAATGGTTCTGGGTAAATCCTGAACACCATTTGACTTGTGACTGATATACACGCCCCACCCTCTTTGCGTGTCTTGCCTTGCCGCTGATATTTCTTCTCTTGCCTATCTCTCACATTTACAAAATTCCTGTTTAATAACAGTCAGACTTGCCCTGCCAAGACTATATATTTTGCAACACTGCTGGTGAGCCTCTGACCAGAGAAGTGGCTAAAAGCTACATCCAAACAGTTGGTATAGGTTCATCAGTTCTCAGAATGACTGGTAAGACCATGTGCTCTGCCTGTGTTTTTCCAGCAGAGGTTGCAAGTGAGAGTCACTATTTAAAATCCAGGGAGGGTGGGCCAACACCAGAGACAGAAGCTGCATTTTCTGTGTTGCTTCTCTTCTCCTTATGTGTGTGTCTTGTTCTGTCTTCTAGGAAACAAGATCAAACTTTAACAGCAGCAGCAACAGCTCCAATCCCATCTCAATTAGCTTCTCTTTTTACGAAAAGGACAGTTAGTATAGTCATTCATACCATCTAAGACTGTCAGACAAGAGGAAGCTCTTTCTTAAAAGAAACAAAACACAAAAAAAACCTCTCCAGCTAATGGGAAAGGGAACAAGGGATGCTGTTAAAACAAAACCTTATTTAATACTTTACATTTCAAATGCTTTAACTGGCATTACTTCTTTTCTGTCTCTTTAATGAATAGTTAAAATAATTTTGTAATGGTTTGTTTGACATGGTACTAAGCAAGCTTAGGTCTTGTTTACTAAATCCCACCAATCTCGTAACACTGTTTAATTTTGGACCATGACAAGATGTATTAGCACCTTTGACTTTTTCAGCCCCAATATTCCATACAACCATCCAATTTTCCATCCCATCAAATATTTGTTTTGATGTTACTACAATATTCTAGCATTATTATTCACATTAATATATGTTTCTAACCTTCTTGTTCTAGAACGTTGGGAACTTGATTAGGGGTGGTTTGTTTTTGTTGGGGGGGGGGGGGAGATTTTTAAAAAGCTTGATGTGATAAAACTTATATATAGAGTCCCAGTACAGTTTAGTGTTTTCAGACGCTTCAGGAATTCCTGTAGAACTCAAAAGCTCTGTTAAGCATTCTCTTCTACTTCTGTGGAGTGAATAAATAGAGAACTCCTCATGGAAATTATCATTATGGGGATTTTAGATATCACCCAGAAAAAACAAACAACTTTTACATTAACTACAAAACAGTTCAACGTGCATTTCTTCTAAGTCCTAATGAATGCAACAGTTTGGATTTCCTACACTGCTTAAGATGCACAATGAAATAATTATTAGAAGACATTCCGAAGGTAAAATACTGGTCTTCTGAAATCACACCTTTCTAACAGTTTAACCAATTCACTTCAAATTCTGACCCTCTCCTACCCCACTCTACCTCCACTCTCCAAGAGAGAGATCTCGCTCGAGATTATATACACAAAATTTCAGACAGAAGAGTTTGTGTTTTTTGGAATGTAGAAGTTATTGACAGGATTGGGTCAAAACTGACCTCAAATGAAATTTTATTTATTATAGCTGGAGTGACAGCAACTGCTATATTTAAATTTACTCAAGTTTTCACTCAAACCATCAATTTTTATTGCTTATAAGCTTGGTGAAACTCATCTTTTGGGCTGAAATTTCTAGGCTTTACTCTTTCAGAAAATGAGTGGATTTGTTTAACTAAATTTGCTCAAAATAATCTGTTTAGAGTAATGGGGAAAATTCCTCTATTATAAAAAATGGCACTCTAATTTTTAATGGCTTTAGCACTAAAAAGATGATATAAAAAACCCTAAAATTTCAAAGGGAAATACTTTTCACTGACAAGCAGTAAAAACTTTAATTGTGAAAATTGATTTTACTTGACCAAGTTATTAACTTACAGAAGTCACACTGTGCAGCATGTTCACAGTAAATTTTGAGAAGGACTTTTCTCACTAAGCTCATGAAAGAGAAACTACAGAAGGCTGCACTCCAGGTGTGAATAGCTAACTTCAGCACTGTGAAAAAACAACGAATAGTCCCGCAGCACCTTTGAGACCAACAAAACATGTAGATGGTAACAGCTGAAGACAATTGTTGATACCCATGACCCAGCATAATTATATCTTTTGACTAGAGTCAGGCTCCAGAATGGGGCCGCAGGGATGAGGGGTTGAGGGTGCAGGGGGGGGTGGGAAGGCTTGGCTTGGGGGTGTGGGCTCTGGGATGGTGCCAGAGATGAAGGGTTTGGAGTGCAGATTTGGAGAGTGGAGCAAAAGAGTTCAGTCTGTGGGTGGGGACTCTGGGCTGCAGTCCCAGGGGTATAGGCTCTGTCTGTAGCGTTGCCAGATGTCCGGATTTGAACCGGACAGTCCAGTATTTGAGCTTTCTGTTAGGGAAACAAATTGAGAAAATATAAATGACAAAATATAAATGTCTGGTATTTTCTAAATAAGATGTAATGTAGATTGTGATGTAATGTCAAGTGTGTACGGTTATTTTTGTTGAAACCATCTGGTGACCCACCGTCTGAGGGTGCAGGCTATGGGCCGGGGCCAGGAATGCGGTGTTTCAGATGCAAGAGGGATTTATGAGTTTGGAGAGACTCAGGGCTAGGACAGGGGATCACTTGGGCATGGGCTTACCTCTAGCAGTTCCAGGTCGGTGATCCAGTGGGATGGTAAGGCAGGCTTCCTGCCTGTCCTGGCACAATGGACTGTACTGCACCTTGGAAGTGGCCAGTAGCAAGTCCAGCTCCACAGGCTGCCCCCACCCTCTGGATCCACACTCTCATTGGCCATTCCTGGTTTGTCACCAAGCAAAAAAGGAAGGAGCTCATTTGGAGCTTGTTCTGAAATGGGACTGGCTGCACATTTTGGTTTGTTTTGCTTTTTTATCTTGTGGGAGTTGGCTACTCTTTTCCACCTAGGAGCCAGATTCGCTACTGACCACTTCCAGGGTGCAGCGCAGTCCACGGTGCCAGGAGAGGCAGGAAGCTGGCCTTAACACCTTGTGTCCTTACAGCAAGGCAACCCAGTGCCTGACTTTCTACAACCCACTTCTGGGTTGCGACCCATACTTTGAAAAATCACTGAATAATAGCTATTTCTCTTAAAGGTATGGATTTTTCATACCCCGGAGAGTTGTAAGCAAAACTGAAATAAATTCCTAGTATGAACCAGGCCAAAGATACATGGTTAAGCTCTCATCAGTGTATCACAAAGTTGCCGCTGCATGTTTAATTGTAATGATTACTGCTTATCAGTGTGCATTTTTATGTACTGTTTTTCAAACATACTTCTTCCTACAACCTTAGGTAAATGAGCTTTGTTAACATATTTTAGGTTTTTTAATTCAGAAGAAAAGAAGGCTGTGCAGCTGGCTGGGAGGAAATTGTGTAGAGTTACCTTACTTTAGTCAGAAGCCATTTAGAGAAAGACTTTTATACAAAGCTAAATCAGTGGCATGCTAGACTATTATGACAATGAAATTAATACATGTATACATGAATGAAAATATAATGCAAAATGTTAGACAGGCATATTTATAGTAGTAACAGTATGTTGATTTGAGAACTATTATGTGATTAGTAAATTCAAAAGTAATGCATTCATATGCACATAGGGGCAGAATTAAGGTTATGTGCATGATCTTGAATCTTTTTACTTCTAAGTACTTAATTTTGAAACCTTGATATTCTTATTTTCAAAAATATACATAAAATTTATATATTTAGGATCACTGTTTTCCATTATGCCTTGTAGGCAAACAGGAAGATAAGAACATTACCATGTAAGCTTCCCGCAGCAATCATAAAAGGATGACAATTTATGCGGGGGAAAGAGAAGATAAACTGAAAGTTTGGGGTGGGAGGAGTGTGACCTGCAGATTCCTTCCTAACTTTCAGCAGTTTGCTTTGCCCCATTCCCGAGTAAGAATAGGAAGCATATTGTAGTAGAATGCATTTTAATGAGGTTATTACCATCATGCTAATGAAATGAAACAGACCCATCTAACTCCAAAAAAGATGAATGAAACAGGTTGTAAAGTGAAAAATAAACTAGATATTTCAAACTCTTGATATAATAATCTAAGATATAATTAGTAAAACTGTGAAAAAATATTTTTAACTTCATGGTATTCCTTTAAATGTTAATATACCTTGTCAAATTGCTTTGCTTCCGACTATAGTTGAACAACTGACACACCCCAAAAAGGGCTCCTGCACTAGTTTGTTTTGAAATCGGAGGCATTCTCCCTCAACCCAGTATGTACTTCCAGTGGTGTCGGGCTTGTCGTTAGCCTGGGAATGTTAATTGCTTACATATTGTTACTTATCCACCCAATTGATTCAGTTAATGTATATGTTCATATGTATTCAGACACCTGTATTACAGAACTCCTTTGATGGATTAATAAAGGGATTTCAGTTAGGTTAAATGTGTTTTAAGGCAATAGCTGCCTAAATTGTTGCTAGCTGCAGAAAAGCTTGACTTGGTTCATAAGCAAAAATAGTCCAAATTACACTGGCTCATTTCCCAAGAAGTGACAGCAAGGAGATTATAAACCCTCTAGAGGCCAAAATAGCAGATCAGTTTATGATGGGGAGTAAGACAGAGAGCCTTCTCAAACAGAGTCTACCACCAGGTGTCTGCTGTCTGTTACAGGTGCGAGCAGCTCAGGTGCTTGTCTAGAAAGAGCTGCAAACCCATGCACCTCTAGTAACCACCAGTGATTGGCAGGCACCACGCTGGGTTTGTGATGACCCTTGATAGTTTTGAGAAATTTGCCCAGTGCAGAAATTCCATGGTAATCCATGGAGGTCAAAGGAAATTGTTACAGCTGGGTAACTGAATGCCATATGACCCTTACTTTCAGCTTATCAGCAAAGCAGATGTATTTTGAAACAGCTGCTCCAGCAACTGACATCTTGTCTGCTAGCCTTCCAAAAGTTGATAACTTCACAATAAAAGTGAACTATTAACTTCCCCAAAACATTCTGTAGGTGCCAATGAAAAATAATAAAATAAACTGTACTAGTGTTTCATTTCTATACCTAAACATTAGTACTTCAGTGCTCAAAATCATTGAAACTCTTTTAAAAAATAAAAATTCTATACCACACCAGGTCACAAACCAGTTTATAGAAAATCCAACTAAAAGGAGGGGTGGTAGTGAGGTTTAAAGAATGGGAATGACCTGTGCCCTGGAAAGTGTTCAAAAGAGGTGGTGCAGGCAGAGTGTAGACAAAAACAGAGAGCTCAGAAGAGGCAGGTAAAAGGTATCAAGTAAGGGGAGAATGAGGTCATACAAATAGAATGGTATGGAAAGTTCTCAAAAGCAATTGGATGCAATCATATGCATTACATGCATCCCACCCATCCATAGTATTTAAAGGGAACCAATCACTTATAAGACCTAAGCATACTTACCTATGCATATGGTTGTTAGCCTCTGAGGAAGGCAAGAAGCAATGGACTTAAACTGAAGCAAGAGCAGTTTAGGTCGGACGTTGGAAAAAACTTCCTGTCAGGGTAGTTAAGCACCGGAACACACTGCCTAGGGAGGTAGTGGCATCTCCATTATTGGTGGTTTTAAAGAGCAGGTTAGATGATCAGGGATGGGCTAGGTAATGGTCGAGGACTTAGTCCAGCTTTGAAGACAGAGGCTAGGCTAGAAAATGTCCCAACATCCCTTCCAGTCTGTGACTTGATATAGAAATAGGACTCCATGGTATTCAGCTTGTACAGCACACAAATACTGGCCAACATTGTACAGATAATGTGGGAACTCTGAAAAGAGTCAGCAGTGGCCTAACTGCT
This sequence comes from Pelochelys cantorii, assembly GCA_032595735.1. Lineage (NCBI taxonomy): Eukaryota > Metazoa > Chordata > Testudines > Trionychidae > Pelochelys > Pelochelys cantorii. The sequence continues at coordinate 143,913,128 of CM064328.1, read as the reverse complement.
TCTCTTGAAGTCACTGGGAGAAGTCCCATAGTTAGTGAAGTACCCACATGTTGTACTTACTGAAAAGAATTGGTAAGCAAGATGTAACATTACAATTCTGAAGTGCACTCAAGTTTACATTATATAATCCAGCAACTGCTTCCTGCTTCAAAATATTGAGTTCTGTGTGTAGTCCAGACACATCCCTATCAATCAGAAGGTGGACAGTATTCAAGGAGCTGATTTTTCAGACTAATCAACCAAAAAAAGGTTCGGGGTATATGCCATTTGTTATAGTAGCGTGTGTTGCTTTTTTAAAAAAAATACATATGTTGGTTCCTCACCCTACCCACTCCTGGAATAACAAGATTTCCAAAGCTAACCCACAGATGCAGCAAAGGAAGAGCTGTGTAAAGCTATCCTTACTGTTACTGAGCAAAGCACTTTCTGCACTGTCTCTTCAAAACATGGTTTTTGAATACAGAACAGGTGACACATGTTCCTAATGACAGGAATCTTGCAAGGAGAGATTGTCATTCCTTGAGTTACTAGGTCATTAATGTACAGAAAAAAAATGAAAATTCTACTTCATGCATTTGAAAATAGATTCTAAAATTGCTGATTTGGTTTCCAACTACTTTCATTTCCAATCAGTATCATCTTAAATCCACATTCTCTCTTTATTACTTTGCTTTTTGGGCCACTATTCTTTGGAAATGAAGCAGACTTTGCTGTGGTATATAGATATGTTACTGTAGACTGAGCTTATGCTTACAGACAGCTGCAATAAAACAAAAATCAAATCTGGCTGAAAAATTTACACTCCATTTTGAAGAGAGATTTGGGAGCGTCAACACTTATTTTTGATAAAGTACCCAGCTCCGGGCTAGGGGAGAAGCAGAACAATGAACCTGAAGTTCAGGGAACACACATATGGACTTTGTTTTGATTTGTTTCATTCCTGATTCTTTATTAAGTGCAGGATCTTAGTTCAGTCTTTTGTTGCTTCCTTCAGGTTACATTTGATCTGCTGGGTTGTGGGAGGAGGACCGGAGATTAAGGAGGTGGTTTACATTGCAGATGCTTTTTTGTGTATCTTACTAGAAAATGGAACATTCTGCAGTCAGACTGTATGGCATACTGCATGCAGCAGAGTAAACCTTGGGAACTGTACACCATGTAATTTGGTTACAGAAATTAGAGAAATAATACCTGGCATGTGAAGCATGTGGTTAGAGAGATCTCTGTCATTAAGGATGAACACAGTACAAACCCAGGCCTGGTGAATGGGTGGGGGGGTGCAGCAATTTAAAATGGCCCAGGGCACCAACCTGCTGCTGCTGCTACTGTGGCAGAGGCCAGATTCCCGAACCCTTTAAATCGCCGCCGGAGCACTACTGTGAGGGCTGGGCGAGGGGGTGCACTGTGGTATGAAGAGCACTGCGGGCTGGCTGCTCCTTCCCCCATCCCTTCAGGGGGTGCAGAACCTAGAGGCTCCCACACACACCTTGCCTGGGGGCCCGCGGAAGCTGTCAGCCTCCCTGAATACTACTTCCATTAAATGTATTTACGTAAGACTCCAAGATGATATCTGTATATTTTGAAGAGTTTCACTGGAAATTAGTTCCTTAATTGGAAACAGAGAAAGCTGTTTACTTGGAGGCCTCTGCTGCTGTCTGGAATTATTAAGCTTAGATTCTAAGGTTTTAATCCAGAGTCAGATTAAACCTTTGGGACACTGTCCCCGTGTTAGAATGAAAAAACGACAAATAGTCTGGTAGCAGTTTATAGATTAACAAAACATGTAGATGGTATCATGAGCTTTCGTGAGCACAGTCCATCTGAAGAAGGGGGCTGTGCCCATGAAAGCTCATGATACCACCTACATGTTTTGTTAGTCTATAAAGTGCTACCAAACCCATGTTAGAAGTACAGCAATTGGCTTCTATATTGTATACACTTTAAATTTGAACACAGTAATAGAAGAAGCAAGAGGTAAGTATCCACCTTTTCAGGCCAATTCCACAAGCTAAATACATAGGGAAGCATTGGCACTTAACTTCATTTACAGGTTTGGGAGCTATCAAAAATGTATGAATAAAGACATTATCTGGCTAGCACATGACCTTCCACATCCTAATGACTTAACCAACCAAACAATGGGTACTCAAGAACAATTTGCACCTTCTCTATTAGCTTTTTGTAACTTGAACACTCTAATTCACTATTTTTTCCTCCCCCCCCATCCATTTATTTTGGAATTGGACTTTTAATACTCCATTCATCTGAAGAAGTGGGTTGTACCCACGAAAGCTCATGATACCATCTACATGTTTTGTTAGTCTTTAAGGTGCTGCGAGACTATTCGTTGTGTTTACATTTTTCCAGTTACAGACTAACTCAGCTACCCCTCTGTATTTTTTCGAGGGTAGTTACTTAATATTGAACTAGTTAAAAAAACCACATGCACACCCAGCACACTAAAATCTCTCATTGAAAATGATAAAGAGCTATCTTTTGCTATATTTTTAAGCCTACTGGTAAAAGAGTTATTTCAGACCTGGACAGATAATCAAGCAGCTGCTTAATAACTTTAGCACTCTGTAGTGAAATCAACTCAGCCCCTTCAGGCTGGCAGTAGCAGAGTCCCTGATGAATTTTTTCAATAGGATATTGGCTCTGTGCAAGTTAACGACAAGGATTCTTTGCTACATTCTTTATTTTGCCCTGCTAAGGCAGCCAAGACAAATTAGCCCAATCTGAAGTAAAAGCAAGCCCTCAGCTATCCCAATCTTGTACTAATATATATTTTTAATAAGTTTTGGGAAAGGGGCATAGGTGGGAAATGTATGACTTGTAACACTAATTCCCCTGTCCCTTGAATAAATGGAGATGCGGTTTATTTAGAATTCTGAGCTGTAGTTTTGCTATTTGAGAATAGCTTTCTGAAAGTCTGTGTGTGGGTGGATACTGGTAATGAAACAGAGAATTCAGAGCTGTGGGGAGCATAAGGCCAAATAAGCTTTTATACCAGTCTATATATGTATTCTTTAAAAATAATTATACAGCTGTAGTGGAACGCTAGTTAACTGAACCCACAGAGACACTGACAGTTCAGACAACTAATCTCAATATGAAATCCCCCATGGCAAAGTGCTGTACGTTTAAATTCCCCTATTTTAAACCGTAACATTTAAATATATTGGGTAGTGTCCACTCCTCCATCTCAGTGGATCAGAGAAATGATTTTATGAAAATATCGTTTCACATAAAGACGATGTGATAGCTGGCTCTCAAGTGAAAAATTTGATAGTCTCCAAGTCTTACAAACTTCCCTCCCGCTGAACTGGATTGGAACCCTACTACATGGATTGAAGAAGGCCTAAAGGAGCATAAAAAGTGTAATGGGAAATGGCAATGTACAGTGAGGGGGAGATGGTTAGTGAGGGGCTGTATGGGTTAGTTAGTCTTTCCTTTAATAAATGATCTAGGGAGGGAAGAGAACCAGCAACATGTCTCAGTCATTGCACAACCCTTTTCTTTAGTCTGGATAAAAGCAATGTCACCCTGCTCAGGTGCAGTTAGATTGCTGCAGCAAAAAACTTTCTCCAAGCCCAGTGACACTCAGACCTGAGTGGTTCAGGAATCAAATTGGCAATCAATACTCCCCAAAGAGTCACAGTGGTGCGAATTCATTGCTTAATTTATTCTAGTACGAAGGGAAATACTTAGGGTATGTGGGCGTACATAGTTTTCACAGAAAAAAGATGGACCAAGCATCATTGTTTTATCACAGGGGTTGGCAACTTTTCAGAAATGGCATGCCAAGATGAACTTCTTCATGTATCTGTGTGCCACGGGGAGAGAAGGCAGGGGCAGGCTGGGTACGGTGACCATATTTTCCGAACCAGCTGCAGCTAGGGAGAATTGTTTAATTTATATTATTAAACAGATTAAGTGTTTTACCTCTCTCATATCAACCTTCATTTTAAATAAAGTAAAATAATAATTTATGTCCAACACAAAAGATTTCAATATTTGCTCTATTTACAGCACAGGTGGGGAACCTTTTTGGGGTTAGGAGTAAATGATCCACAGAAAAATCACATGGGGACTACACAGGTGAGAAGCAAAAAAACTCTTCCAAAAACTCCCAACCCTCACTGATGTGGCCCCCAACTGAGATACCTCACTCCTCTGGTGTTCTAGCCTCACGGGGTGAGGGGAAGGGACAGGAAACACTGAGGTTCAGGGATTCCTATAGGCCAGATTTACTTTTTTGGGGTTCCACAGTTAGTGGATTTTATGGATCCCCTTAAGCTCTGAGGTAGAGACAAAAATGAGGGGTTCAGTGTGCAAGACAGGGCTGCCAGCGAGTGGGATGGGGAAAGGGTGCAGGATGTGGGAGGAAGGTGGGGTGCAGAATGGGGAGAGGTTGTGAGGTCTGGGTGTGAGGCTGTGTGCAGAAGCAGGCTGGGAGTGGAGTGTATGTCCTGGTGGAGGGAGCAGGAGCAAGGGAAGGTGCAGTGTGTGGCCTGGAGGAACAGTGCAGGAGCAAGAAGGGAGGGTGTCAGAGCAAACTCGGGGTACGGCATCTTGGCGGGAGGAGGGGAATGAGTGAGGTAATTAGGGTGCCCATCTTTTAAAAAGGGAAGAAGGACAATCCAGGGAACTACAGACCAGTCAGCCTTACCTCAGTCCCCGGAAAATTCATGGAGGGGATCCTCAAGGAATCCATTTTGAAGCACTTGGAAGAGGGGAAAGTGATCAGGAATAGTCAACATGGATTCACCAAGGGTAAGTGATACCTGACCAATCTCATTAGCTTCTATGATCAGGTAACTGGCTCTGTGGACATGGGGAAGTCAGTGGATACCTTGACTTTAGCAAAGCTTTTGATACGGTCTCCCACAATACTCTTGCCAGCAAGTTAAGAGAGTATGGATTGGATAAATGGACTGCGAGATGGATAGAAATCTGGCTAGATTGTTGGGCCCAACGGGTAGTGACAATGGCTCAATGTCAGGTTGGCATTCGGTTTCTAGTGGAGTGCCCCAAGGATCGGTTCTAGGACTGGATTTGTTCAATATCTTTTTAATGACCTGGATGAGGGGATGGATTGTACCCTCAGCAAGTTCGCAGATGACACTAAGCTAGGGGGAGAGGTAGATATGCTGGAGGGCAGGGATAGGGTCCAGAGTGACCTGGACAGATTAGAGGATTGGGCCAAAAGAAATCTGATGAGGTTCAACAAGGACAAGCGTAGAGTCCTGCACTTGGGTTGGAAGAATCCCAAGCATTGTTACAGGCTGGGGACTGAATGGCTAAGTAGCAGTTCTGCAGAAAAGGACCTGGGGATTACAGTGGATGAGAAGCTGGATATGAGTCAACAGTGTGGCCTTGTAGCCAAGAAGGCTAATGGCATATTAGGGTGCATTAGGAGGAATATTGCCAGAAGATCTAGAGAAGTGCTGGTGAGGCCACATCTGGAGTAGTGTGTCCAGTTCTGGGCCCCCCACTATAGAAAGGATGTGGACGCATTAGAGAGGGTCCAGTGGAGGGTGACCAAAATGATTAGGGGGCTGGAGCACAGAAGCTATGAGGAGAGACTGAGGGATTTGGGTTTGTTTAGTCTGCAGAAGAGAAGAGTGAGGGGGGATTTGATAGCAGCCTTCAACTTCCTGAAGGGAGGTTCCAAAGAGGATGGAGAAAGGCTATTCACAGTAGTGACAGATGGAAGAACAAGGAGCAATGGTCTCAAGTTACAGTGGGGGAGGCCTAGGCTGGATATTAGGAAAAACTATTTCACTAGGAGGGTGGTGAAGCACTGGAATGGGTTACCTAGGGAGGTGGTGAAATCTCCATCCCTAGAGGTTTTTAAGTCTCAGCTTGACAAAGCCCTGGCTGGGTTGATTTAGTTGGGATTGGTCCTGCTTTGGGCAAGGGGCTGGACTCAACCTCCTGAGGTCTCTTCCAGCTCTATGATTCTATGGTGTGGGGGAATGGGCATGGGGGGGGGAACCACGCTTATTTAGCTTTGCGCCCCCTTGCAGCAACTGCCGTGACCATGAGATCCTGGGCCAGCCCCAGAGGTGCCGCTACCGCGGCCACATGATCCAAGAAAAATCACAGAAAAAGGCTCCGAGATCTCAGGTGCTGAGAAATTTTGCACAAGAGCAGCAGAAGGAGGAAGTCAGAAAAATGGGGAAAGCCGGCACTAGAGCCGGGATGCTGCAGAACCTTTTTCAAGGGCCAGTGCTTCTCAGGACACATACTGGGGTGTCCAGCCTGACACTCCCAGGTTTTGGGGTCCCCACTGCCCTGCATTTTTCTGAACCTCCCCCCCTTCCAGGAGCAGCCCTGGCCAGGCAGCAGCTACCTGCAGGTAACACCCAGGCCCCAGGTCCGGCAGGGGGAGGGGAGGCAAGCCTAGGCTGGGGGTGGGGAGGGTAGTGACCACTATGAGGGGTGGGGCTCGGGGACCAAAGCCCCCTGAGGCTGCCGAGACATGTGCAGCATGACAGGGTCCCTCCTGCTGCACTGACCTGTGGGCGACATGTGGACCTACCTATGCCAGCGCTGCTGTCTGCTTCGGCTGGGCCTGGGCCCCTGCCACCTCCACTATGTGACCCAGGTCAGAGTGAAGGCAGTTGGGCCAGCTCAGAGGCACTTCAGGGGACCAATCGCAGCTGTGGCTGCTACAGCAGCTCATGGGTGATTCGCACTGCTGAGGAGCCTCAGTCCCAGCCACCTCCTCCCACCGCAGCAAACCGGTTGCCAGGGAAGAGGTAGGGTTCCAGTGGCAGAACGGGCTCCCCACTGCGTGGGGGAGCAGGGGCAAGGCTGAGCTCCCTCCATGTGCCAATGAAAAATCGGCTCACTTGCCGCTTATGGCATGTGTGCCAGGGGTTGTCGACCCGTTTTATCAACCACAATGGCTTAATAACTGACTGTGCTTTAATATCACGTGCTGCAATGAGCTGTAGAAGAGCCACCTGTGGAACATGTGCTTCAGTCTGAATAACACTGTGCTAGCCTGCCACTTTGACTATGTCACTCCTCTCCTTGCATCTCTCTACCAGCTCCCCCTTCTCTGTGTCTTCATAACGTCATCCCATGGTCGGCAAGCTCAAGGCCCTTCATGGCCTAACTCCCTACTTCTCTGTCAGTTCCCACCTCCAATCAGCCCATGATGCCAGCCTCCATCCCCACTAAATGCTACATTTCCAAAAAAACTTCTTTGCGCTTTCTCCCATTATACCCCTCATGCTGGAGATACTCCCCACAAACAGCCACAAAACCACCTTGCTTATCAATCAAATCTCTCCTCAAGCCTCTCCTTTGCTATAATGCTTTCAAAATACTTGGAGAGAGATAGGCCGTGGTCTCAGTACACCACAAACCTATGAGGCTGCTCAACCTTCTCCTGTATCCTTATGGGTTTCTCTGATGGCTTGGTGAGAAAGAGGGGCAGTTTCTGGAATGGAGATAGAAAGGATCCCACAGCAATGATGACTCTTTGGTTCCCCTGGCCATTTCCCTGCACTTGGTGAAAGAACTACGGGGAGGGAATGATGGAGAACCAACATACCACAAAAATTAAACACTGAAAATGAGTTCACAGGAAAGGCAGATTATGAACAGAATAAGTTTCCATTAATATCTTGGTTTAATGTACTTCACATTAGGGATGTTAAAAATGTGGATTAATCAGCTAATTGAGCAGTCGATAGAATTTCCATCGACTACTCAATTATTCAATAAAGTGGAGGTGGGGCACTCACTATCCTGGCTGCGCCTCTGCTTTTGAAATGTAGTAAGAGATACCCGCGGCTCTTACTACATTTCAAAGGCAGAGGCGCAACAAGGAAATCTGGCGCTTCTGTCTTTGAAATGTAGCAATAGCCCCGCAGGGCTCTTGCTACATTTCAAAGGAAGAGGCACAGTAGTCAGGACCCGGCGCAAGTGGGGACTGCTTGAGTCCTCGCTCGAGCCGTTGCCCCACTGTGCTTCTGCCTCCCCTAACCTCCCCCTGCGGAGACAGTGCCAGGGGTAACCGGCTTTTAAGATGGCTCCCCCCCAACACCGGGTCCTGCTCCCCCTCCTTACTGCCTCTGATACAGAGGTAGGCATGGGGGGGGAAGTGGGGGGGGAGCAACTAGTCATGCAGTGAGTTGATCACCCAATAAGCCTATGTTTATCAGTTAGTCGACTAGTCGCTTACATCCCTACTTTACATAAGGTATAAGGCCAGTGGGTAATGTACAAGTCTTCTTGTCCAGATACCTGTGCGCGTGCAAGATAATCTATATCACTTACTCTTGGGCTTTCCTGGGTAGAGCAGAGAGAAACGCCAGAATGTTCTGACTTGCTATCATGCATTTACATTTATAAAATGTTGTTTTTCATGGCCCAAAGTATGATTGCTCAGGAGCAAAAAGCATGAGTGACCGATACCTGAAGTATCAGACTACATGTAAATGTCTTTTCAGGATCCACTAGTTTGAAGGCTAATTTCAACAGCAATATATTTCCTCTGTGGCTTTTCTGAAGAGATCATCAGTCAGAAAGGTCTACAGCTGGTCCCCGAGTTGCGAACGGTCGACTTATGACCGTTCGCAGTTACGACCAAAACTGTCATAAATGGCAGACCCCGAGTTACAAACGCGATCCACGCTTATGAACAGCGCGGTCGCGTGTAACTCTATGGGGTCCAACTTACGAACAAACCGAGTTACGACCAATTGCTTGGTCCATAACCGGTTCGTAAGTCGGAGAGAGGCTGTATAAAATTTCAGTGGATGTGAAAGATCAAAGATCAGAAAAAAAGCTGTTTTTCTTAGCATTTTTAATTATCAAGTGTTTACATGGTCCTTAAAAGTTTTCCAGTAAAAGCCACAGTTTTGCTTTCATAAGTCCGGGTTCACCTACATGAACATTTATTTTGCAGTGAGCTGGGTATAAACGTACCCCTCAGTAGCCTGCCATTCACTAAAAGTTCTCTAGTGGACTTTGATGTTTCCCACTTTTAAATGGGAGTAGATCAAAAAAACACTGGGGAACTTCTGGGCTACATCTACACTACGAGTTTTCTTGGCAAAAAATACGCTAATGAGGGACTCATTTGCATAAGTCGCAATCTCATTTGCATATTTTCTGCCAATCCATTTTTGCGCTGGGATTTTTGCGCAAAAATAAGGAGTGAGGATTTTCTGTTTGTGCAAAAACCCCTTTTTCCACAAGATCCTTATGCCCCCAAAAAGGAGGTTTACCGATTTGCGGAAAAAGGGGTTTTTGAGCAAAAAGAAAATGTCCACATTGCTTGTTTTTGTGCAAAAACCCCAGCGCAAAAAAAGGATTGGCAGAAAATACGCAAATGAAATCGCAACTCATGCAAATGAGTCTCTCATTAGCATATTTTCTGCAGACAGAGAAAACTTTTAGTGTAGACGTAGCCTTAGTGGGTGGCAACAGTTATCAAATGGATACTTAGCACGTGACAGGTATGCCAGGGGTAGATAAACACCCCAGCTCACCATGAACTAAATGTTTGTGTAGACAAGCGCTCAGGTGATGATAGCTGCTATTTGCACTTTTAAAACTAATGCTGGGAATCATTTTCTCTATTAGCACAACGTAGGTTAAGATACACCTAATTTCTTTGTAGACTTCAACTACACTGGTTATGAATTAGGTCCAGACAGGGCATCATTTAGTAGTATAGAAGAGGATGCAGATGAAATTCTCAGATATAGTCAGCCACAAAACGTAGGAAGCAGTTTTGAAATCAGTTTAATTGTAGGTCAAAATTAAACAAGACTACTTTTACGATGATGCTGAAATGACACCCTAAAATTGCAGCAGTGGGCTCTTAAAACTGTTTACCCACATATTACAGTACTTAAAATTAGGATCTTAATCTATAATAATCATAAAAGGGTTTTCAGAATGCTCTTAGATACCAGCCTCTGAAACTAATGCAAAGTATATGTGCAGCAAATGTGAGACCACCTTTTGGCAAGAGCAGAAACTGATCTGTCTATCCAGATAGATACGGGAGTATGGAACAGATAATACAACTCATCTCGGAAACAGGCAGCAAAATGAGGCAGTAAAAACCCATCAACATACATCATCCGATCATAGTATAGTGTCATCTTCCAGCCTCTATTAGCCCTCACTGCATCAGTGCAAGTCCCAGACACTTTATCCTGTTTATAATTGCTGATGAGCAGTAATAAGGCCTCCATGCCTCAGCTCCCGTCCGTTCCACTTCAGCACCCACCTATTAGGTAATAACTTTTATTTACAGCCTTGCTTGATGCGCTGTTCTATTAGTACAGCCGGGAACGGAGCAGGGTAAAAAAGTGTCTCTAATGGGCACTATTATTGCCGGGGTTGGGAGATTTATAATGCAGCTTTGTGGCTCTTCTGGAATCATATTCCTTCAGGTGAGGAGGCTCTAGGAAGGTTGGATCGCTAACACAATGCCATCCAACAGTCAAACACTAAAGAGCATCTCAAAAGGTCAATTGGAACAACAACAAAAACACCTCAAAGTTGTTTTTATAATAAAAAAAATCCGTCACTAACCTTTTTTATATTGTTAGCTCAGACACTTTACCTCTGCAGAGCAATAGACTGTCTAATTAATGGTAAACTAGAGATTTTTGTCCTTACTAGATGTGTAAGGGATGATAAAAAGTGATCATAAAAGGGAAGTTTCAGCCACAGCCAAGGAGTCAAACATCTGACTAGCATTTCCGCACTGTGCTAGCAGCTCCCAACAGGTTGTCATCTCAGGCAACATGGGCTCAACCTTGCAAGTGGCTGAGCACTTTGGCACTGATCTAGCAAAACATTTAAGCACATGCCTAAATGTAAACATCAGTGCCAGAGTACTCTGGGTTTCATAGGATTGAGCCTCGAACAAGTAGATACATACAGCAAGCTCCTAAAACTGAAACCCTGTACCATAAATCCACTTGAGAGGCAAAAAAGTTCTGGTGCCTTGGTGCCAAGACAAAAATACAAATGAAGTGCATACATCTTTGTCTAACACAAAAACCTTTGGTTTTCATCAGCTCCCATTGGAAGTGGATCAACTTTTTGGATAAACCTTGTGGATTGATTGTATCATTATTGCAAATGATCTCTTTCTATTGCACCCTCCTTTTTAAAGTACAATTAAGAATTGGCAGAGTGCACTCGAGGGGTTTCACTCACCTTTCCAGGAAACCTCTACGTTGTATGAAAATGGTTTAAAATCTGGCTATTACGATTTACATAGTAAGTCTTCTTAGCCATATAGCAGAATAATAAAATTCTTGTACAGCATTTAATATTGTACTTTCGTGACACAGACATGAGTATAAATGGGGTAAGGATGCCAAACTGAGTTGAACAAGTCTTACTGCAATGATGCCAGCCATTAATCCTGACATGAATTCTAACTGATAAAAAACAAATTAAAATACACAAAAATACCCATTCAGCAGACCAGAGCCTAACATCTTTTCTACACCATTCACACACTTCTGGCTCTTCAAAATCTTTAAAACCTCACCTCGGCTAGTCATTCTAAGACTTCTCAGTCTTTTCCATCATAATCCGTGTCCTTTGGGCACAATTTAGAATATATATATACTTTTACAACCAGACCATCAATCCTGGCAAAGGGGGGAAAAAACCAGTATTTGGCATCAATGTGATTTTTTTTTTTTTTTTTGTTCAGAGGGCTCTTCCAGAATCCAAGCTGACAAGTGTGCAAGGTAAAAACTCTGCTTAAAAAAACAAACAAACCACTTTTTCCTTGTCTTCCCAGATTTATTGTTTTGATCTTCTTCAGTGGTTACACTAAACGCTAATAAAATGTGAAAGGTTTATGTCTTCCTTAATATTCTCCTGACAGGAGCCAGCATATTACACAAATAGGTCAAATTTCTAATTTTTTGGTCTCTAATGCTGATACTGCAGCCCTAAGAAAAACTATACTCTTCCTTTAAAGCTCAGACCTGAGGAAATACAGGGCTCTTACAACAGGAAGAATTATATGTAAAGTATAGTATATACAGTTATCCACTGAACTAACCGACTTCTTAGGAATGAGCACATAAGTTGACATGTTACTATGGTTATCTTGAGTATAATGTGAAATGTTCGCCTATAGTAGCCTTATTACCCCACCTCTAAATCCCAGATCAGTTTAGAACTTTATATTCATACAGTAAACCTCTTTGTAGCCTACACTATTACTAAATATTTATATTTACTGGAATTCCCAAACACTGACCCAGAAAACATATCCATTTTTTCTTAAAGCACCACTGGTAACATTTGCTTGAAATATAAGTTTTGAAATAAGTAATCTTTGACAAAACTCAGATTTAAAAAAAATATTACAAGTGGTGCTTTAACAAATCAACCTTTTATGTATTAATTGTACCCAAAGAGAACTGCTTACAGGCCAGACCGTCTAGAACTAGAAACTGAAACTGGCAACTCCAGGTGAAATGCTAAAAGTAAGCAAAACATAAATAGTGACAAAAATCTGATATTTAAAATACTGGTGTTTGGGGGGGGGGGGTAATTATAATTTTTATTTAGATTGACCTTTAAACTCCTGGAGAACAGCCTCAGAAGAGTGAAAGACTCCAACTAAATAACATTGGCCCTGACCAGTGAACAGAAGACAAAGTTATAAATAAGAAAACTACAAACAATGCAAAACAAATTAGCTTTACTTAATTGGCTATAATACTAACGAAGAGGCTGGTAACCCAAACAGGATTCACTTTATGTTTTTTTGATAGCTTACAAAAGAACATTGCATATGACAAAGAGAGCAGAATAAAGGAACCAAAAACCTCTCTAGTTTACTAGCACAAGCTGGGAATAAGAAGGCTGCCGGGGGAAAACATCTTAATGTTTAATGGGAAATTTTTAAACATGTCTAATAGTTCCATCTGCCTTAATCTAATCTAAGGAAATATTGCTTCTCCCATATGGCCTGGCAAATTGTAATCTTACTTGTTATTATGCTAATTATGATCACATTTTAAAAATTCACCTAATGTTTTTTTACTATCATTTTTCAAGACCATCTATCCAGAATGTTATTTAACCACCTTACAAGCTAAATTTTAGTTAAATATTACAGCAATATTGTATGAAGGAAAACATATGCAGTTGAGCTTAGTTTGTGCAGAGATAGAGGCAAACTTACTTTCTTGTTTAGAAGCACCTTCACATCTAAATGGGGCAGAAAAATCTTGATCTTTGCTGGCTGGAAAGGGGGGGCGGGGCATGTAAGAAAAGAGGCAACAGTAAAAGTGTACTGTATTAGCTCATTGACAAACTGAGAAATGTTTCCTGCAAGAGTCCCTGCAGAAAAAGAATGCCCCAATCTCTGAAAGAGAGGGAGTCCTTAACTCTGCTCAGGAATAGCCCCCATTCAGCAATAGGTACTGCAATATTGGTGCTTAAGACAAGAACACGCAAAGGTTTGCAACAACTGATCTAAATCAGATTTACCCCTGCAAATACTGTGAAGTCAATAAGGAAGGGTGCATCCAACTGCTTTGCTTTAACTTTTTTCCCCTTTGGAAGTGGGACTGTTATAGGTCCAATCTAAATTGGATTAAAGCAACAGATTTACTTCTGTATTGTTCTCTGGTTTTGTCATGTTAATTACAAACAATGTAAATATAGTTTCCTTCCATTTTTCATGATTTCACTGTTACTCTTACAAGCACGTCTCCAAGGTTTATTTTCCACTGCAATTTTCCTGGTATACTTAACTACATTTTCTTGTCATTTTACAACTATATATTATGCAAAGCCAAACAGAAAGCAAAACTCACCAGAGTCACAGGATCTTTTGGTTGGCGTGATTAAGGAGACATGAGGTGTACCTGTGCATGGCCCACCTGGAAAAAGAGAATCAAGTCAATTCCCAAACACGTTGATATGCAGCATTTGCCATTTTGCAGCTAAACCAAATGTCTGGGGATGCACAGGTACTGAAACATGCACATGTCCCGAGAACTTATAAGTGTTGAGAGTCCAATATTTATTCAGCTCTGTGTCCTCCACCCCTTCCTTCCCATTAATATCTGAATATGACTTATAATTAAATATTGGGATGCCATTTTTTATATGCAGTATACATTTTGTTAGAAATATCTTTAGAGAAATACACTGGCCAAGGTGATCCTACATACCAAAAGAGCTGGGATCTCCCACGGTTAATCCACTAAAAAACCCTGGGGTGAAATCCTGGCTCCCCTGAAGTCAATGGGAGATTCGCACCATGTTTCTATAGCATTTTACTTTACACAAGGACTTAGAGGCAGGTCATATGTATGAATGTAAGGTCATAGACTTTAATGAGTAGAACCTACTTACACCAGGCCTACATTTTGTCCCATTTCTAAAAAACATTTCTCTCATCATGGAAACGTTCTTTCCTTTGGCTGGAATGAAGTAACCACTGAGCAGCACAATAGTTTAGGAAGGGAAGCAAGAACAGCATATCCAACTGAAACTGCTGGAAGACGTTATACAGTCGGAATGTTGACCAAAAAGGAATACGTATCACAAATCACCATGAGTGGTCAAAGCTTTGGTTTTACATACAATCCAAGCACAAGCACATCCTGCCATTAACTCTGTGGACAATTTGTTTCAGGTTCTGGACTCTTGCCCATGCATCCGGTATTTGTTTGGTGGCAAATTGCTGTTAGGTTTCCTACCATATTTCAACACACAGCATCATGGAAGAGCTCTCCAGAGATCTTGTTAAACTAACAACCCAATTCAGTATATTTACTGTATTGCAGTAAAGCACAAACAAAACCATACAGCTGAGTCAAGACAAACTGACAAAAAGCCTAACTGACAGCAATAATACATTGTAGCTTAGATAATTGGAAGATATTATACACTTGGAACCTGAAATTAAGTCTGATTGAGTAGACTTTGGCCATCAAAATACCAACAATTCAGCATAAATATAAATGCATTATATAGCAAGGGATTAGATTAAGTATGACCCTAATGTATGGATGTGCTGCTAACTGGACCTATGTCTATGCTGCCAGACAGTTCAGACTACAGGGGTGGGCACTGCCATGCACACCAAAGCCCTGCACTATAATGCCCCCGCGTGGCTGTGAAGTGAAAAGTTCAGTTCACATTTAACAACGTCAAACTCAAACAGCTCGACATTAATATGAATGAAGAGAACCTTTTTGTTTGCTCCTGCAGCATCCACATGGGAGTTACAGTGCAGCATTTTGCGTGCACTGCTATTCACATACCTGTCGTCCAAACTGGTGAACAGAATACATAAGTCCTCAATTGTTACTAGTCATCCAACATTTGCATGCCCTGAAATCAGCATTGTTACTACAAAAAATTATAGTGTTTTCAAAACATTTCATATCTGGACTGGTAAAAGAGACCTACAATTAAAACAAATAGTACTTTTTTGTGTCTTTATATTTTACAAAAAGGCAACCTGAAATTCTCGCATGTTAAATCTTGCTTGCCAACTGTTTAGGTTACAAAAAAAAAAAAAAAAAAAGGTGAGGGAAACATGGCCAACTGGGGGGAGGGAAGGGGGGGAAAAACACATTTTTAGTCAGACCGCCTACAACTCTGTTGTGTTTAAACTATGGATGTTAAGGACTAGTTGACTATCAGATAAGCATTTGCTTACCAAATAGTCTGTTGACTAGTCGATTCCTCCCCCCATTGCTGAGAGGCAGCAAAGGGAGAAAGGGGTACTTCAAACAGGGATCAGCTGTACGGCTGCTGCCCCTTGAAACGCCACCTCGGCGTTTCAAAGGGGCAGCGCCGTGGAGCCCAGCTGATCCCGGGCTCCCCATGGCATTTCAGCAGAGGCCAGGGTCAGCTGGGGACTCCCCAACTGCCCCCAGGTTCTGCACAGTATTACCCCAGAACCGGGGGTCAGCTGGGGAGCCCTGGGCTCTGCATGGCATGCAAAGCAGCATGGAGCCCTGAGTCAGCGGGGGACTCAGTCTCCTGCTGACCCCGGGGTTCATGGCTTTGAAATGCACAAGAGCCCCTGCTAGGGACTCTTGTACATTTCAAAGCCAGCACCCACCTGCAGCTGGGAGTCAGCGGGACTTCCTGCTGGCCCTGGGCTGTACACAGAGTTCTGCATTCCTCCTTTGTAATGTACAAGAGCCCCAGCAGGCAGCTCCATTTCAAAGGAGGTATGTGGAAGTGCCTGTTGAGTAGTCCATGGAAATTCCATCAACTACTCAACTAGTCAATTAACCGCAATTTAACATCCCTAGTTTAAACATCTGTTTAACTCAATCTTCTGAAAAACACTTGGGACCAGAGGTCTCATTTCAAGGTTTCAGAACCCAGCTTTTCAAACGAGAGAAGAATCAGTTCCCATTTAAGTTCCCTGCTCCTTCAAGGAGTCCTCAAACTGACACATGGAACACTAGTTCAACAGTACAATTTTTAATCCCCCTTAGGTCACTTATACAGTGATTTCAAGGTAAATCAAAACTAAAAATCTAACAAGACTGTCATCTGAAATCATTTAAGACTTCAGCTTCTTTGCTTGTGTTAGACTTTGTTAGACCATTAAATATGAAATTACAACTATTTCTCATTCTTCTGCATTTCCAGAAGTGTAACAGAAGTTTGTTTATTGCCTCATTAGATAGGTTCAGATGAATCTCATTTTTTTATTGCACGGTAGTAGGGTTTCAGCAACGAATAGCTTGGGATTTGCATGCAAATACATCAAGTGTTTCATAACAGATGAAGTTTGTGTGCCCTGAGCAGTGCTTTCTTCTACAGTTGTTTTTTGTTCCAGCATTAAAAGTCATCATGCATAATTGTGGATGGTGGGCTTGAATTTGAAATTTTATGTGGAAACCATGATGCTGAATCCACTGTATTATTAATAACTATAAGATCTTTATGCTATTTGAAATAGAAGCAGTGTATTCTTCCCTGGGACAAAATTAGTGGAGTTTATGCAGGAAAACAAAGTTAAATCACTATCCTCAATTGCTACAAAAAACACATCCTTCTAAGTATCAAAATCTTAGTACCTGGCTAGGTGCCCAATTCTTAGTGTAACTCAAATGACTGGAAACTGTTAATTGCTCTTCTGTTAAATGAAGCAAGTCCAGTGCCCTGTGCCAGAACAGATGTACCTGAGGCTATATGGATCAGAGGGAATCAGAGGTGGGAGGTTCCTGAAGGAAGCTGTAGGAGGTTCCTGGGGCAAGGCTGAAAGGGGTTTGTGTTGGCCAATGGTGGACAATAATTTTTTCCCGGGGAAATTTCAGAAATTTTTGAAGCGGCCCCGGGTTGCACAGGATGGGGTGGGGCATTGTGCGGAAGGGGCATGGCTAAGGTATTTCCAGGTTCCCCACCCCCAGACAATGATTGGCCTGGGGGTGAGGGAGTGCCTTTGCCTTCCACCCCATGTTCCCCCAAGGTGCCCATGCCCCTGGCGTGGGAGGAGACTTCCCTCGCTCCCCTGCCCCATTAGGGCCTGGGGGCGAGGGAGCGTGTAAAGCCTCCTCCGCTCCCCCCCTCAGGGCACGGCGCTTCAAAGCGCCATGTGTTCCTGGCATGGCGGGAGGAGGCTTTGTGCACTCCCCCGCACCCAGACTCTAATTGGCCTGGGGGCAGGGGAGCAGCAGGGCCTCCGTGGGCCAGATCCACCCGCTTAGCGGGCCAGATCTGGCCCACGGAGGCCCTTTTACCCACCCCTGGTGTTGGCTGACCTCCCCAAGCCAGAGAGAGCTGAAGGCGGGGCAGCAACAGAGGAAATGTCCTGTTTATCTGCGAGCTAGATAAGTGAATTCAGAAAGCTGGTGCCAGGAGATCTTCCCAGGGATTTGCCAGCTGGCATCCACAAGCCAGAGAGCCAGGGTCAGAAGGCTGTAGGCAGGGGAGCCGTGGAAGAGCCTACTTGCTGGTCTCCCTGAGAGGAGATGTTAACAGAGCAAGGAGATTGATGGACACCACCTGGTGAAGATCAGCTCCCCAAAGGGGGTTGCTTACGGGAAGACCTTGGCTGCACTCGGGCTGGAAGGACTGGGGTGACTAAAGAGCCTAACTATTTTGGAAGACACCAGTCCATGGTTCGTGCTAGTTGGACAGACTAGATGCTATGGGATTTTCAGGTCCACATCATGGGAAATTATAAAAGGATGTTTGGAGACTTTTGTTCTGCATTTTTTGCTCTGCTATGAACTGGCCCTAAGGAGAAGCATTAGAGAGGCAAGAAAAGTATTAGATTTTCTTCCCTCCGTAATACTTTTCTCCTTACAGTCAGTTCATAGCAGAGCAAAAAATACAGAACAAAAGTCTCCAAACATCCTTTTATAATGGAGTCATTGAGACCCAATGGTCATGGAGTCATTTATTCCTAAACTGGGAAGTAGGATGGTAATCCTAGTGTTAGGTGCCCAGATGCAAACAGGTACCTGAAGGAATCATTTAAGAAATCATGAGGCTATCTTAGAAGTCATGAGATTTTAAAGCATTTGAGTTATTTTTATGTGCCCTCTAGGATTTTCTGTTTATTCTTTAAACAAAAGTTGAGCTTCCCTTATAATATGACTCCGGGGCTTCAAATATTGCAAGACTTGCGATTGTGAGGCAGTCAGTTAAAAATTGTGGCTCAATAATCAAACATTTCTCTACCAGTTTCTCTCATAACTCTCTATAAAAGATTAATAAAAATGTAAAAAATCGTTAACTTACCTATTTCTTTTGCAAATTTATTACACCTTCAATATTCTCTCTTAATTAGCATGACATTTACATAACAATATAATTTTCATCTACAG
This sequence comes from Pelochelys cantorii, assembly GCA_032595735.1. NCBI lineage: Eukaryota > Metazoa > Chordata > Testudines > Trionychidae > Pelochelys > Pelochelys cantorii. The sequence goes on along the minus strand of CM064328.1, from coordinate 143,894,292 downwards.
GCACAGTGGACTAATTAGAAATGCATAATCCCTTTTAAATACCTTGCCAATTTCACTCCATCATAATTTACTTTTGCATAACAAAATATACTAGTAAGGTCAAAACATTACCCTCAGACAAGCAATTTTGGGCCCCAATATTAAAAATCAAGGTTAAAAAAAATCCACTCATGTAAAGTATCTAGTGACTAAGGTTCTTGCTAAAGTGTCCTTTAGAGTGGATCTATAAAATTTTAAAGAATTTGAGTTATTTTTATGTGCCCTCTAGGATTTTCTGTTTGTTCTTTAAACAAAAGTTGAGTTTCCCTTATAATATGACTCCGGGGCTTCAAATATTGCAAGACTTGCGATTGTGAGGCAGTCAGTTAAAAATTGTGGCTCAATAATCAAACATTTCTCTACCAGTTTCTCTCATAACTCTCTATAAGTCTGCATTTTTTCTTGTTTGTCAACATGAATTTAATACTCTAATGTTATAAGCATCTACAATGGTTTTCTCATCAGAATAATTCTATTTAAAGAGAGATTCTAACAAATGTAAAACATAAAAATACCAAAGGAGACTATTACGCTTTATTTGTTAAGTGATAAGAGTGTGCTCTGTGGAGCAAGACAGACAACTTGTGAAACCCTAGCAATTGTAGTTAGAAGAGATACACAGCACAGCTCCTCACTTTTGGGAGCACATGCATGCTCAACACCATAGTCAGAAGCCTCTAGAACAGTGGTTCTCAAACTTTTTGGCTCCGTTCAACTCAGACCTTTCTGCGGACTGCCAACCAGCCACCCATGATGACAAAATGGGTGCAGGAGGGGTGTGGGACTACGAGGCCTGAGTGGGAGATTGTGAGCGGAAGCAGGCTAGGGGTGTGGGGGTCTGGGCGGAAAGGAAAGTGCAGGAGTGGGCTGGGGGTGAGGGATTGGGATGGGAAGGCTCCATGTCACCTGTAGCTCCCTGGCACCCTGACCTGTACGAGGTCTTCTCCCCATTTATTCAGCACCCTTTGCATAGATTCCAAAGAAATGCAGGGGAAAATGGGTGGGGACTGGTGATCTAGGCTGTCAGTTCACTGGAGGAACCAAACACTGACTAATACTGTTGATACAGGAGCCATAGTATTTGAACCAAAATACTTTTAAATCTGATGTGCTGGCTCAGCCTGGCAATTTCTCAGCCTGGTTTTCCTGGTCTACCAACTAGCACTGGAGAAACACAGTGGGACTGAAACCAGCCAGACCACGTAATGGCATGGAGCCTAATACTAAAGTCAGACATTTCCAAAATATTTAAGAACCATGAATAGACTCAAAGCATGTGACTAAGATGAAATGAAAAAGATACAGAGCAATGTTTCCATATTCCCTGTTCACAGTGCTCTAAAAAGCGCAGTGTATGTCTGAACCTTGGCCTGACCTTTCACTGCTGGGAGAGAGTTAGCACAGAATGACAAATGCCATTAGTTCCCAGAAAGTTCCTACTTGGAGGCTAAAAGCATGTGCATTCCCTGAAGGGAGTAGCTAGCAATCAAAGGAGAGCTGGATTTCTTGGGATTTAGTACAGTAAATAGGGGAATGACACTGCAGCAAAGCCTTTGCCTGCAGGTTTTTTCCCTGCTGTTCCCAAGCAGCTGGGGGCATGGAGCCATGTGTGGCTCCACGAGTGGGGTGCCAGGTAAGTGCCCCATCTGCTTTCCCCTCGTGCCCAGACCTCACACTCTCAACCTCCTTCCCTCCCTCCCAGACCCTGCCCCAGGGCCCTCTATGGTCCAGAAAATTCCTTCATTTAGCAAACCCTATTTCCCTGGACTGGTGGCTTAAAGAGGTTCAAGTGTAAATCCGTATAATCCACCTTGAAAAGACTAATTGATTAGTGGCACAAATACAGATACAGATACAAACTAGAGCTGTGGTTCTCAACTGGTGGTCCATGGTGACTTTCTCGGTGGTCCACAGGAACATTATCCAAAGTCACACGGTGTGAGCAGGTGCTGCCGTTAGGCTGTTTTACGGTGTGTTCACAAGCACGCGGCACGTCATCCATAGCATCAAAGGCAATAATTTGGTTCAATTTCCATATGTGGATGTCATGCTCAGAGAAAAGGAAGCCATTCAAACCAAAATGTTCGTTGTCTGCTCTTTTTTATCATGTCTCAAAAAGAAGGTGGTCCACGAAAATTTTTTGATTGGCCTGGTGGTCCATGGACTGAAACGAGATGAGAACCACTGAACTAGAGGGAATCCAAATGTGTGCAAGTTCAGTCGGTAGAGATTCCACTTTTTTCTGCAGAAAGACCATTCCAAGTTGTGAGAACTGCTGATGTGTTGCAGAAGAAGTAAGCTGCACAACGATTTTGGGTATGTCCACCCTGTAGCTGGGAGCGAGTCTCTCAGGCAGATAGACATTGTCATGCAACCTGCAGCTTGGGCTCTGAAGCACACCCCCCCCCAGGCTTAACAGCCAAAGCCACACCGTCCACATGGCTATTTTCAGTGTACTGGCTCAAGCCCTGCTAGCAGAGTTTGTCTGACCAGATTGGGAGACACGGTTCCAGCTGCTTGAAGACATACCCTTAGGTTACACCCACATTAAACATATAAAAGGGTTAAACACAAACAGTTTAGGAGTGTAATAAAAGTTAGCCACAATGAGGGAATAACTCATTAAACTCCACTAATTAAATTAATAAGGACTAAGAAAGTCTTTGCTGCTGCTCTCTGGTAGTCATAGTTAGTGCTTATAGCAAGGTATTCTGCAGGGCTAGCCCTAGGAAAAATGGCACCTGGGCAAACTTGCATTTTAATGCCACTGACCCCAGCTGCCTCCCCCAGACCTGCACCCATCTGACCTATTGCCCCGGTCCCCACTGCTTCCCCCACGTGTCCACCTTCCTGTGAAGAAGTGGCCAGACTTCTGATCAGTGTGAGATGGTACAATTCTGGGGTGCAAGAGCAGGCAGCTGTGGGAATTGGCTGGAGCCTCTCTATTGTTGGTTCATATGTGGCTGGGAAAGCATTCCTGTAACTCAGTTGGGTGGCTTTTCTCAAGGACCTGTCTAAGTGCAGTCCCTATCTGAAGCTTGTAGCTTGACATTAGAATCACAGCGTGAGGTACACCTCAGGCTAATGGGTTTTGGAGGGGAAAATAGCTCCACGTTTCCACGTTGTTCCCCAGGAACCCTGTCACAACTCGCCTAACTCAGAGGTCTAAATTTAATGTTTGCAAAATGCTCTTGATATCTGCAATTAAAAAACTGGATTATTAAAGGTCATTTATTAGTATTAGGCTTAGGTTGCTTTACTCACACTTTTGTGTTTCAGTTTCAGCTTTCTTGGACCCTTCAGTCTAATGAATGAAGACACAAAATGTATTGCCAAATATGCATTGCCATGACCAGGATAAATTGGAGGAAACAACACTGACAACATTTGCAAATTTTCATCAGACTTAAAAATTAACACATCACTGACATAAAAAGGAGCTCATTTCAAAGTTCTATACGTCATCTCTTCAGTTCACCTATACACTTAAGGCATCCACTTTATAACACACATCAAAGAAACATCCCTTAACTACATTGTTCCAATACCTCTCATATAGCCCAAGTGTACACTACAGGGGAAGGTTGAATTAAAATATGCAACTTCAGCTACGTTAATTATGTAGCTGGAGTTGACGTATCTTAATTTGAGTTTCCCCACCATCCCCACAGCAAGAGGTCTACGAAGCAAATGCTCCCATCGACTTCCCTTATTTCTCTCAGAAGCAGGCATACCAGCACTGACAGTGATACCCTCTGAGTTTGATGTAGTGGGTCTTTACTATACCCACTAAATTGAGCTCAGGAAAATTGATCACAGCAGTATTGATCTTCCCTGTAGTAAAGACAAGCCCCTACTTAACTCAAAATGCCTGAGAACAGTTGGGCCTTACAGCATGCCCTAAAGATCAACAGACTGACAGCGCTGTCAAAAATTAACCAGAGAAATACATTCTAGAGTCAAAGGCTCTCCAATGAGAATGCCTTAGGATAATTACCAGATGTACAGGAGGCCCCCGAGATGTGACTGCCCGAATTCCAACCCCCCGCACTTACAACCATTTTTGTAAGTGCGGAAGGGGCTGGAAGCCCCCGACTTATGTCCTTAGCCTGCATTTATGACAACGCACAGTGCCTACCATAAATGTGGGTTCGAGTTACGATGCCCCTGACTTGCGATGCTTCCTCCGGAACCGATTGCGTCGCAAGTCGGGGGCCTCCTGTACAAACTTGGGTATCAGCATGTAGGCAGATATCAGCTGATCTCCTGTGTTCACAAGAAAACTTCATGTTTTGTTCCTTAAGGCCACTGTTCTATTTGTACCTTTTGTCAATTATGAGTGGAAATACAATTAATTACAGTATTAACCATGTTGTAATAATAGGCCATTGTTGCAACCCAGCACATATTTAATAATTGCTACATTCCTTTTAGGGAAAAGGCTAGAAATTTGCTTGGGGGGGGATGTCAGATTTGTGGATTTGCAATTTTATACTAGAAAGTAGGGCCAATGCCTTTCCCACAATCACCTTTCAGAAATCAATCAATTCTTGATTGCTTGGCTGAGAGGTAGTGCGGTTTAAAGTCTGTATGTGTTTACATAGTCAACATATTACAAAAGTATATACTAATTAATATTTTTCTCTCCCCACTATTCATATATTGCTCATAATATTTGAAAATTCTTCAAAGCAAGGACTGTACACCAGATTTGCAATACTAACTAGTACTTGTGTGTGCCCATCCGGAGATACCTTAAAACCCTCCAATTTTAAAGAAATGATGAACATCTGCTCTCTCAAAATCCAGCCCCTTTCAAGTGTCTCTGATTGGGCATCCAGAAATGGAAGCATCCGAAGTAGCACAACATATATATATATATAAACAATTCTAAGAACTACGAATGTTCAGCACCTCCGAAAAATCAGACCTAGGCAACTAAAGATGTGCACTCAAAAACTGAGGCCCAGTCTGTGGCCACCACTTAAATTTCTGGCCTAAACCATTAACGATGGTTCTTCATCTACACTAACTACTATGTCAGAGGCATACGTATCTGATAGAAAGTCTATTTCCATATCTTAATTAAAACAGCTTAAGCACTGGAATCCAGTGCATTTAATAGTTCAGGAAACAAAAGCAATTCCCTTCCTCCCTCTTCTAACTACAGTATTTGAAAATTCAAAAAGGCCAGGAAAAAGTTAAGCACATAATAAAACCATGTCAACTGAAACTAAGAACTACTGAAATATCAAACCTGATCCAGCTGCCAAAGTCAGAGTTTTTCACACTGACATTTTTCCTGTCTTATTACAAGCTAGAGGTAGCTCTAAGCCAGCATAGTGTCAACTTTAGCTCCACCGCATAGAAAAAGGAAAACAGTATGACAGCCCCAAGGAAGGAAATGAAAGGCTGAAATTAAGTGAAATTGTTCCATATCTAGTGTGACCTTTTCATTACCAAACTACAGAGAACTTTACCTTAATAAGCAGATTTTTAGATTGTGTTTAGGGAAAAAAAGCCTCCTTGAGAGGTTCTGCACCCTTCCCACCAAGATTAACTTTGGCTAGCTACCTACTAAGAAACCCAGTTAGTCATTTCCAGAGCAACAGACAAATGCTATGCTAGTGCTGGCCAAGTACCTAATGTTAGGACACCCTAAACAAAGGGTGGAAAGGGGGATCAAACAGAACTATGTAAGACCTATACACAGCTTTTTACTGGTTTAACTGTATCTGTTTCCAAACAGACTAGTTAAATCGGTGCAACTCTTAATGCAGCCAGAGTTATACTATTATCAAAGTGCTTAAATCTCTATGGCCTATTTCAGTAAATTGACTAAGTTTCTAGACCAGTGTAGGTAAATCAATATAAAAACTGTGTGTTGACCACCCTCAAGATGTCAGAGAGAAAACTGCAGCTTCAGTAACACACATAAAAAATATCTTAAAACTTTATTTCCCAAAGTTGTAATTGCAGTTCATAAAGAAAATGTAGTGCTTCATGGACCCAAAACATAAATGAACAAATTAGTTAACACAGCTTTTGCTCTGAGTGTACTAATGTATTCAGTCTGTAACTCTTTCATAATTCTCTTAAGTCAGTTCTTTATCGGCAAACTGGACAAACCCAGAACAATCCCTTCAATGGCCAGGTAGCTGTTCAGACCTTGATGTGGCAACAGTTGGAAACCCGTAGAATGTGGATCTGTATACAAGATGCTCTAGAAATTACATGTCATTCTCACAGGAAAAGCAAGCAAAGTTTAAAAAAAAAAGCAAGAGATCATATTTAAATATTGTCACAAACTGAACTCCTGCAAAACCTAACCTTAGGAACTTCCTTCCTAGACCATTCACTGAATATTTAGAAGTTAAAACATCTCCCTTAAGAGAAAAACAAACAAAAAACAAAACCAAAAAACACCCTTCCCTTCACACAGAGTATGTATTGTATCATAAAAGATGTGTGTGGTTCTCTTTCCTTGTTATAACCTGATGAACAGACTTGTTAATTAGCTGAACGACTTGCTGGCGTTTTGTTAAATCTGTTTATCCTGCCAACTCAACAACCCTGGCAAATGCCTGGATAGGCGACTGATTTAGAAGGCATGAAAGGAGAGGGCAGAGACACTGCAGCCTGAGCAGCTCCTGAAAGAGAATACCTCTGAGCACACCAGTCATTCTACACTTTGATAGGGATTAGTTTAATGATCCCGGACATTGATTCCTAGTGAATTACTTCAGTTCTATTCGGTACAGCATGCAGCTGTACATCATCATACAGTACTGCAAAAGATCAATCTTCTCCCCACACTGCTGTAATGAGAGAGGTGTATGCTTTATAGAATGAGCTACAAAATATGTAAGTAATGCGCAGAAAAAGACACCTTTAAATTAAAATAAAAAAAAAAGAGATTTGAAGTTTGGGTATTCTTCATTAGTGGGAAAGAACCTTCCACTATGAGGCCATTATCCATCAGAAAAGCTCCATCTGTTGTATAATTATCCCTGATAAATGACATTAGTCTGAGCTTCATTAGAGAGGGGGGAGCGGGGAGCAGAAGAGATAGGTAGCTGGAACTGTAAATAAATCTCACCACTGTTTTTCATTTAAAAAGCCATCCCAGCAGGAAGGTGTAAAGCATTTTTAATAGGAAATATTTTCAAATGCTCTATGGGCTGTATTGCCTAATATCGGTCACCTTGGAGCATCCATTGATGAGTGCGTGGCAATTAGTGATGGAACAATTTTTATTCCTTTCATTCCCTCCCCTCCCCACACCCACACACATTCCTTGTAATGCAACTCAAATCTCAATGAAAACATTTTCACAAAACCTGGCCCAGCAGCATGGAAGAGGTGCCCTGTATCACCAAATGGTAGATCTTGGGTTATGAGTAAGCAGGGGATTGAAGGCCCCAGACCTGTGAAGGCCCAATAGGCTGTTGAATTCTCTAGGAAAGGTGCAGTAAGAACTGCTTTTGCAGCACCCCACAGGTTTTTCCAGGGAGAGGCGCTGGACGGAGGGAAGTGATGGGATGGTGGCCGCCAGCAACTGTGTGTGTGAAGGAGAGACAACAGTCACATTGCAAATTAACTCTTATTACAGCAACTGATAACAGAGTGCCTTGGAGTTTAATTAATAAAAGGTGCCCAATACTGCCTGCCATTGCGCTGGCAGGGTACACAAATATTGCACTCCTAGCATAATACAATCTAATATTAATTAAAACTGTATGTTACAATTATTATAAATGAACTGTCTTAATCACATCCTTGTATGTTGTTGGTCCCAGGATATGAGACACACAAGGTGAGTGAGGTAATATCTTTTACTGGACCAATCCACACAGAAACCTACAGCCTTGTTCAAACCACTCAGACTAAAAATGAAACCCAAGAAAGGCCGTGTATCAAAGCTCCTTCAGCACTGGCACTTTGAGGCAACTACTATAAATAAGAACTCAAAGTGTTTAAAAACACTGGCATCTCCAGAAGCTCCTCTGCTAAAAAAAAGATGTGGATATAAATATGTTCTCCTTGGAATGTATTTGTGTATCTCCCGGTCATTAGATACAAGAGTATTAAAAGCAAGAGATTCTTTCCATAGCCCGCCATTCAGAAAGTTAGACTTTAGTCTGAAGAAAATGAAACTATGAATCAAGCATTATTGACAAGGGTAACATGTTGTAAATTTTTAACTTGATATATTATACACAGCATTAACCTGTATATAAATTTAGAATAAATGTTCTTGAAAGTAAGGCGGCAGACATTAGTCCAGAGTTTGAGCATGCCAAGTCTGAGCATTTTACCTCTGCATTTACACACGATTCTGGACCGTAAGAGTTCTGTACACAGAGAAATATGAACAAGGAGATGGAGTCAAAGATCACCCCACAGTCTGTTCTGTGAGAGATTTACCACCAGTCTAATCAACCCTACATTACAGGTAATACTGTGGATAGCCATTTTAAAAATAATGATATATGGATACAATGAATCAGATTCTGGTTTCCACTCTATACAATAGTTTACTTGTAGTAATACAGGGAAGAATTTCATAGCATGGATCAAATTGCCTTAGAGTCAATCAAGATCAGCATTACTTAAGTTCAAATAGCTTGTACATCAGTATAAAAATATTTTCTAAAATCATGGTGGCCCCTATTTTGTTTGTTCATTTTTTTATTAAACCTAACTGTTTGAGTTTCATGATTATGTTCCAACCCTCTTCCTCCCTGAAAGAGAGGGCAAATCCTTCTATTGAGAGTTAGTCACAAATGGCACTGAGAAAAGAGCAGATATTTAGGTTTCCTCTGTTTTCCCCTTCTCAGGGCTCACACACTTACATTCCTCTTTACTCAGTGAAGTTACATTCAATTCTGTCGAAAGTTGCTGGTTGGAGTTAACAGTCTGCGTAGTTAGAGAGGTATTGCTGTTGTCACTGTTTATTTCTCCAGAGAACAAGTCTGATTGGCTGTTGCTTGTGCTAGGGGTGGAGTCATCATCTGGCTGCTTCTTTTGGAAATCTATCAAAAACAAGATTGAGAAAGTGGAATGAAGTATGAAGGCTACTCATTTAATTTTATGCTTGAAGCAGCAGAATAGAGAAAAACAAAAAACAGTCCAAAATGCAACGAGTACATGGGCAGGATTAACATCACGCCAACTGATTCCATGCATATGCTGTGGAATAAAATGCTGATGTAGCCTTAAGTTTTTTATTTATCCCCAGATGTGAAACTTCACTTTAGAATTTCCTTGTTATTAACATGTATTAACAGAAAGCTTAGCACTATACAAAGGACACAGTCCTTGCTTTAAGGATCTTGGTCTAATAGAGCATCCAAAGTTTGAGTATTTGACAGTCAAACACTTTACATGTTGTTATATAAACATTTAAAACGAAGTGCAGAGAAAAGAGGTACACATATCTGAGGAGATAAGAAATGGAAGAGGCTCCTTGGGTTATCCCATCCAACTATAAAAATATTTACACAATAGATTTGTGCAAAATGTTTCTAATTGTCGTGATCTGTAAAGTTCCAGGATAGCAATGATGGGAGTTTTAGAGAAGACAGGGCTTCTGGTTGTCTGCCAGCACTGTAAGCACAGGATGGTGTGATCGTGTCCTGAGCAGACCTACAAAACACGAGTAAAGTGCCTGTGAGGGATGTCTGGTACTTTGTCTACACCAGAGCTCCCCACCATTTGGTTCCACTAACAGAGCTGGACTGGTGGCAGCAACTATGGGAAATTTTAGATCTGGTAAGCCAGAGTCAAGAAGCCTAACTGTAAGAAATGGGAGTTGCCCCTACATTACTTTCTGTGAATATTTTATCTAGCCTGGTATTTAAACACCATTCCTGACGATGTCTAGGGCTACCTCTACAGTGCAGCACAATGCAGAAAGGCACATGACTTTCGACCACACCACAGTGTTGTGCTTTAACTGCCCTTTGCTGACACTGCTAGCAAGAATGAAAAGGTCCCTAGCCTCTGTTAGCATAGTCCTGTTTGAAAGATGATTATGTTAATGTGAGCTGGATACTGTTTGGTTTGTGTCAGCAGCATCTTCTGAGGGCAGTTAAAGAGCAACACTTCAGTGTACTCTGTAGTGCACACCTCCATAGTCCTTAATGTACCCGGACACCACTTAAGTGAGGGAATTTAACACCTAAAACCTTCAATTTTCCTTTCACACTGCTGCTGTTTCTCAAACACTGAGTAATCCTCCATCCTCTGTACTACTTCTCAAATCTTTGCAATCATCCATAACTGTCCCACTTTATCTTTTTGCCAAGCTTGGCTGGCAAGGAGCAGTTCAAACAAAAAGACAGCTGTTGCAACAGCACAGTTTTGAGACACTGGCAGGGATAGCAGTTGTCGGATGGGTTTTGAAACCCTGGGAATGCCTTGGCCCAATGCAAACTGCTGGCAACCACATTTCATTCAGTTTGCGCATGGCCCTTGAACTCCTGGCTGGTTATCAATCTGACCCTTGGCTAGGGAGTTTTGGGCACTCAGTGTACATAAATGCTCCCTACCTGCAAATGCAATGACAGAGCAGAGATTAGATAAACTGTGTTTTGTGACAGAGTTGTAAGGAATGTGCTCCACAAAAGTATTGTATACATCGTAGAAATGGAAGTATCTACAACCCTTGGACAGTGGAACAAAATATATAATGGTTATACTCCATAGCTTCACCATTAGTCAGCTGCAAAAACCCATTTAAAAAGTCAGTGTGGAGATACAATAGAAATTAAACAATTGATTAACATCCCACAAATCAAAACTTTCTCAGCTGATTTCTTCTCTCTCTCCAAAGTAGGTAAAATTTACAGATGAATTTTAAAACTAGTAAATTAACCTGCATAATTAATGTAATGACAGACCCCTAATGACAATATAGCTAACTGGTGCTATACTACCTCTCCCAAAGTTATTTATTTCTTCAGAATGCACACTCAAGCAAACCCCCTCTCTGTCCTGAAAGGCTACTCATTTTAACACCCTACTGATATGTCAACCATACATCCTGGATTTTCTGGGACAGCCCTGATTTAAAATATTCTGTCACACTATCCCCATAAATCAGGGATTGGCAACCCACGGCACGCAAGCCGATTTCCTGTGGCATACAGTGAGGGAGCGCAGCTCCATTCCCCCCTCCCCTCCCCCTGGTGCAGCTGGCAGCTTGTGCTGCGGCTCCAGCCTCAGCCATGCAGCTGCAGGCTGGAGCACTAGCTCTGGCTTCCTGCTGGAAGGGGGGGAGGGTGAGAAAGGCCCGTATGCGTCCCTGGGACTGCCCCTCCCCCCAGGCTGGGCATGCAGCTTCCAGGAGCTAAGGGGTTAACACCCTCCCCCCCCAGAGGGTTCTTGCTTGGGAGGGAGCGAGCCTGAGCCTGCTCCACAGAGCCAGGGCTGGGCGGCCAGCACACCTGGCATTCTAGGCTGGTCCTCATGTGGGGTTGGGGAGCCCCTTCCCCAGGGCCCCTTTGTGCCCAGCTGGGCTGGAGCCAGCCCTGGACAGCCCCAGGCTCTGCCTGCGGCAGCACCGGAACTTCAGCCTGTAGGTAAAGGGCTGGTCTGTGCAGGGAATAGACTCTGCTGCCCTGCCCTCACTTCTCTCCCCACCGCTGCTGCCCAAGCAGCGAGTGCGCTGGGGGCAAGAGATGTGGGGGCAAAAGGGGGGGTGAAGGAAGATGCAGGGGCTAGATGGGAGGGGGCAGGGGTTGCACTGAGGGACATGGGGTGATGCAGGGGATCAGGTTAGGGGGGTCATGGAGCTGAAGGGAGAGGCTGGAGCAGAGGGGAGAGGCTGGAGCAGAAGGAAGATGTGAGGGGGGGATACAATTTTACTGTGCAGAAGCTGCACTTTCTTTTACTCCCTACTTCTTTGCCTCCCTCCCCAACTAGCTATTTGGCTGCTTTCTCACCCTCTCACCTTTTCTGTCTTACTCCCCCAACCCCCACCCACTCCCAAACTCCCTCTCGTACCCCCACCCCACACCCTCTCCTGCTGCTAAACTCCCTTCCGGACCTTGCCCTCCTCACCCCGTCCTGCATCCCTATCCCACTTGCTGGCAGCCCTGTCCTATTCACTCATCACCTTGCCAACACCCCGCACTCTCAGCCCGCTCACTCACTGCCTCCACCGAGACACTGCACACCCAGCCCTCTCTCTCACAGCTCTGCTGACACCCTGCACCCCCTGCCTGCTCACCAATCAGAAAAAAATCTTGTGTCAAATCATGTGTCCCGATTTTTGGTTTGGAAAATATGGTCACGGTACCTACTGATAAAGCTCTCCTGTGTGAAGCTAGGCACAAAAGGCTGACAACAATTCATTGTTCACCAATGTCATTCTCCAGAAGCTTAGTATTGAAAAAGCTAGCAGACTGTAGCAGAGTCTACATAACAATGATACACTTTTAGCCACTGTGGCCCTAATATGTCCTACATTCACAACTGTATTCTTTATTCATTAGGCTCTGCTAGTAGATTTGGCAAACCAATTAGCTCACAAAGAACTCACACTTGATCTGCTTTGTGTAGTAACCGAGCAGGTTTTTTTTTTTAATAAAGTAAAATCAGACAAAAGGAGTTAGGAAAAATGTGGAAACTGCTACTCTGAATCAGTCGAAAGATATTTTAGTTCTTCCAAATAAACCATGCTAGCTTTGGAACACAAATTCAACTGAAAAACTTCCAGCAATAGGTTTTATGGGTCCTCAAGATGACAGACTAGTACTATCAAAAACGTGTCCAAAATGTATAGAATTCAAAATATGCAAGTGGTCTAAAATAGAAACTTGGATTTCCACATGTTCAGTAGTTCGGTGCATACAATATTAATTGTTGAATCTGAATCAAACAGATTTTGCAAATAGCTTTTTTGAAGTAACGAGGAGTTCCATGGCACCTTATGGTATGCTGACAGATTTATTTAGGCGTACGTTTTCGTGAGTGAAAACCACTTATATGTATGGAGTGGAAATCACAGATGTTGGGATTTTATATATAATATTTATATATATACACACAGACACACACACACACAAGCAAGCATAGGGGGATGTTAAATATTGGTTAATTAAATAGTCAGAATTCTTATCAGTTACTCGACTATCCTATGGTCCCCAGGGGGTGGGGCTGACAGCCAGTGCAATCAGGCCCCACTCCTGAGGAGCCTCATGCGAATCCGCGCTGCTGCCTCTGTATCAGAGGCAGCAGCACGGGGTGCCACACAGGAGCTGGTTCATGAGGGGAGCTAGTTTAAAAACCAGCTCCCCATGCGGACCAACTGCCTGTAGCCCTGCACTGCTGCCTCTGAAAGAGGCAGCAGCGCGGGTTGGCAGCAGCCCCTGTGCTTAGCTGGAACTGAGCCAGGCTGCCTGCCTAGCTCCTAATACATTTTAAATGCAGATTCGCAGCAGAGGTAGGTCCCGGACCCAGCGCAAGCTGGGACTGAGCTGGGCTGCTGGACAGCCTGCTAAAAAAATCTAGCGGCGGAGGCAGGGGAGGGAAATGCGTGTAGTCTATAGCATTAATCTATACGCTTTTGCTTATTGGTTAATTGACTATACTATTACGTGTCTACACTAGCATAGCAAAAGAAGGGAGTTATCAAATTCAGTCAGAGAGGATGTGGCTCACTCCTAGCAGGAGGTGTGAATACCAAGGGAGGGAAAAGTTCCTTTGTAGTGAGATAAACATTCTAAGTCCTTATTCAGTCCGAATTTGTTTTTGCAGATACAGACTAACAGAGCAACCCCCCTGAGTCTTTTTTGCAGTGTTTGGTTGATCAAAGAAGTAGAGGCTCCATATGGAGCTCTGAGCTTTTAAATAGATCATACAAGTTTTTTATCATATGCTCTTCTACAGCATGTTAATAGTTTCTGGGTTCTGCTAGAACAATGTAAACAAGTTGCTACATGACTTTATTTTCCTGGGGTATCTTCCCTAGATGCCTTACCATTCAAATGAGTTTTCTTATCTTAAAAAAGTTATAATTAAATATCTAACAGCAGAACTCCCTGATGTCATCTACATTTCTTATTCTAGTAATAACAGTGGCGTGGTAAAAGCATAGTTTGGAAGACTGAACATGGAGCTGACAACCTGCAACTCATTCTATGGACTCATTATGCTATCATATCCAAGTTGCACTTTTTAATTGCTGGTTCCTGTAAAATGGTAATAGAGGAGCCCTTGAATTACACCCTTTTCAAAGATTCTGCTCTTTACTAAAAAGACAGAGGACAGCACTCAAAAAAATAACTTCTTTAAAGTTGCTACTTTTTTAAAGTGTGTCCATTATGCCTCATTGAAGCGTCTTAGTGTTCTGAAAAATGTTAGTTTACTATTTCAGAATCCATCTTTCAAATGTAAGAGAGTCCCAGACTATTGCTGACATTAAGAATTCACAGTGTCAGAATAAAGCTTGCATATTAGCAAACAAAATATATTAGTAAAGATCCAACAGCACAAGGGCATTAAATTACTTAACATGGCTGAACAACTGTAGTTTGGACAGAAATCAAGAGATACAACCAACAACTAATCAATAACAGAACACAGCTTCAGTACATGTAACTACAACTAATTACCGAAAATGGTATTGGTAATAAAAGATAGCTTAAGCTACCATGCAGGACCCAATCTTTCATACACTTTGCATTTTTAATACTGATGCAAACAATACATATATTTTAAATCTTGAAATATTTCATATTAAGTGTAGTGTTCCAACTTTTAAATTGTGCAGATGCAAATATTACTGACAAACTGAATTAGTCTTGTTGGTGTATATTCCAGATATATATTTCTTTGAGTAAGAGCTTCAGTTAACAATTTATGGATCACCTCAATCTCACTCCTACATCCCAAAACCTGGCAGTAATTTCAGAAATATTGAAGCAGAAGTTGCAAGCAAAACTGTTAGCTGGATTCTGCCAATTCTGAAAGCATTTTTAGTCTTTTAATTAAAATCTCAGTAAGATTCTCTCCAATGTTACGCTTGCTCAATAGCTTCAACAAGACCATCAGAATAAGAGCTAGTGAGAACCAACTAGTCTGTTACCATTTTAAAAACTTTATTTAAACGAAAATGGTCTGAATACAGAAGACTTTTCTTTGCTCCCCATTCATTTTTCAGCATAGAGAAAGCAACAGTGAGAACTACAGGTGAAATAATGAATGACTAAAAATCCAACTTATTACACTGATAAATTACCTTCCTCTGTCCTATACTGAAATATTATTTTGTAACTTTCTATAGGAATAATCTCAAGAGTTTCAAACAATACTTAGAGGTACACAAGAAAGATACTAAGTCAGAAGTAATCAATTATTCTTTTGGCAGAGTCCAAATTTCTTGATCAAGGTATAGTCAAGGTCCAAACTCAAAAAAAACCCTCACAAATAATGATCATAGTAAGTAAATAAATAGATTTTATGGTCTGCTCAGAAGCACCTGGCACTCCAGATTAGGCCCACAGTCTACCTATTGATTGTCCTGTAGTATGGTCTCTTTCCCTAGCAGTAAGATTATGTGCATTGGCCCTCCCTCCCACAGAATACACTTTAAAGAGTAGAATTCTATTGGCACCAGTTTCAATTTGCACACTCGCTGTTTTTTGTTGGGGGTGAGGAGGCAAGGAAAACAAAACAAAACAAAAACTAAAGACTTTCTGCCTGAAGGAGTAATAGGAAATTATCAAAGAGAGATGCCTAAAGTAGGGATATCAACGTGTAATCGACTATATGATTAACCAACAAGCCTAGAGTTATCTGTTATTCTTGTTGACTACATGCATTTCCTCCCCCTCTTGCTACCTCTGTATCAGAGGCACCAAGGTAGGGGGGGAAGCATCAGTCAGTACGGGGGGGGGGGGGCCGCTAGCTTAAAAGCCGATTCCCCCCAGCATTGGCTCCACGCTGCTGCCTGTATCAAAGGCGGGGAGGGGGGCGGGGAGAGGAGAGCGGAAGGCTGCCACGAAGCAGCCTCTGTCCATGGCAGACCTGAGCTCCCCGCAGACAGAGGCTGTTCTGCATCCCATGGAGCAGCCTTTGTCCGTGCGGAACTCGGACCCCCTACAAACAGGTGCTACTGCCTCTGCATCAGAGGCAGCAGGTCCGCAAGGGGAGCTGGGTTTTAAACTGGCTCCACCTGCCACTCCGCGCTGCTGCCTCTATATCAGAGGCAGCAGTGCAGGGTGGCAGGGCGCTTCCTGGGAGCAGGGCTGGGAGCACACTGGCTACCAGCTCTGCCCCCAGGGACTATCAAAGTAACTGCTAAGATTTTATGTGGTTATACAACTAGTCTAGTAACCGCCATCTAACATCCCTAGCATAAAGTGAAGTCTGTGGGCTAAGTCCCACTCACACAATTCTACAACACTTCACCCAGCTGCCTTCATCTTTAACAAATGCTGCAGGCAGACATTTTCTATCTTCTCTTCAGCCAACAGTTGGCAACCCCCAAAACAAGATAAACTGATAAGATTCTAGAAGCTAACTGTCTTTTCAAGGATAGTGCCTTGTATGACATTACATTAGCACAATTAGATTAGTGGGGAAAGAAGCCTAATGCAGCCCTATCTTGTGTCAGCTGTTTAGCAATCTGAAAACGTAAAAGGAAGGGAGAAATTCTTCATAACTTACGTTACTTAAATATTTATATGCAACATGATCCCACATATATATACACATACACAACAAACATATGGAACACACTATAAGGCAGAATTTCTAATTTTCTTCATGTTGTGGATATTTAAAAGAAAAACAATACTTCACCTGCCTTCGCTCTAATTTTTTCAGTTATCTAACTCAGAACATTTATTTCTAGATGGCAGAGATTCAGTTTTTAGCTTAGGCCCTCCTCTGAGAGAATAAACTGGACACCAGCCTTAAAAAAAGGTCTTTCACAGAAGTCAGAATTGCCTCTTCCCCATTCATTATCAAGTCAAAGCAACCACCAGCATGGCTTTGGGTTTCAGTCCTCCAAATAAGAGAGGCACCACACACAATATCCATGATTTTAAGACTACCAAACCAGTGTAATCCTATCTATTTAATCTCAGTGTCTGGAGTTAAGATTAAAAAAATAGTGTACCTTCCAATTTCTCCATTTGATCCTCAGGCTCTCTAAGGGAGAGATTTAATATGAACTGTTCCATTGCTTTAGAAATACTGTGCAGAAATACTTAATATCTTAATCAGCCAAGTAAAGTTCCTAACCAAAAGTCATATATGTAATTAATTTGGTTAATTACTGAAATTACACTGTCTTTTGATTTTTCATTCCTAGTGCACCTACAGCTTTGAGGTGTTAACTCGCAAAAAAGCTATTTGGAGAACATTTGGTTCTTACGCAGCATTTATTGTGCAGACCACACAGTTTTCTCTGCAAGAGTATCTTGTTCTTTTACAGAGCATAAATTAATGTGGTAGCATTACAGCAAATGTCTAACAATCCATTAGCACCACAATAACATGCACAAGAGACTTTTACCTTATTCTAGTCTAATCAGAAAATGGTTTCATATCTAAAATAATAAATATGTTGAAAGTACTGTCTGAAAAGGAATATGAATATTATGACATTAAAATTGCTACCATGCATTGTTTATTTTAAGTTACAGTATTTCACTTTTTTTCTTCTTCAAGGGCCTGGAAAAACAGTTAATACTCCTACCTCAGATTAGTCAAGATATTACTCCAAGTTAATGAAATATCATAATAAACTATTTATCTTTGCTGCTTCACAGCATATTAAAAACATATCTAGTGCCTTTCATATTTGACTGCATTTAGGATAAGCAGCTAGGTTCCATCATAAAACGCTTCCACTTATGTACCCTAAACATACATTTTAAATACAATCGCAGGCTCTGATCCTGGAAAGTCAACTGGACTTGACACTGGATTACAAGTATGTTTATACTAGGAAAGGGACGCAAAAGGATGTGTGCAGCAGTTTACAGATAAACAGACAAGGAGTCTGCCCTGAGAGGGCTATAATGTAGAACTTAGACAATTATTTGTATTACAGGATCAGGGCCCCACTATGCTAGGGGCTGTACAAACAAGTAATTAAAAATAGTTTCTCAGGCAGCTGACTGTAACAATAAGAGGCAATAGGTGGATGAAACAAATTTAGAAAGGGAGTACGGTGAGAACTGTAATTATGAGATTGTTTTGGTACAACACAACAGCACATACAATAGAGGTTCTCTCATATATAGGCAACAAGCGGGAAAAAAAACCCCAAAAGCAAGGGGTGGGGTGGCAATGGATAGCCTGTGGAAACTCTATAGACACTGAGTAAATGTTCATTTTTTAAAACACCTTTATAGTCTTAATTCGCTCACAGAGTTATTAGGAGGGGGTTAAACAAAAGGCTGGCATTCTTAACAGAGCAGAGAGGGCAGAAGGATATAAAAGGAAAAGTCAAAGATGTAAACAGGGAGGAGGAGTACATAGGGCCTTAAAAGCCTGGGCAAGCAAATTCCCTTGCCAGAGCATGGCCAGACAGGGTAAATGAGGAATCCTATTTTCCTAATGCAACATACTAAAGTGACATTATTGCACGTGTAATGTGGCTCACTATACCTGGGTCTAAAAACTTTCAGCAAACGATCTGCCTGCTTTCCTGTACTATGCAACTTCTTATAATACAAGAACATCTGATGCAGAACCTCCATTCACTAACTGAAAGGTTCTTTCCACCATGTAGGCTTCACATTAGCGTTTGTTTATTTTAAGCCTGCTTGCTCTCCCATTGTTGTTATATTTCCTTCTAATGCAGGGGTGGGTAAAGGGGCCTCCACGGGTCGGATTTGGCCTGCTAAGTGGGTGGACCTTTCCCACAGCCACCCTGCTACTCCCCTGCCACCCAGGAATGGGGGGAGAGAGCAAAGACTTCACATGCTTCCCCTCTCCAGGGCCTGAGGGAGAGGGAGCATGAAAGTGTCCTGGCCCCACCTCTTCTGGGGCAGCCCGCGGGGCCACTTCCCAAAAATTAGTGAAGTGGCTCCCCATCTAAAATTATTGCCCAACATGGTTCTAATACAAGGTAGCGGCAATACTAACTTGACTTAGATACTACAGTAATTTGCATGTTAAACCTAGGTTTTCACATTTCATTTTTTTCTATTTAAACACCAGAAAAAGGAGACAAAGCAGCTTTAAAAAACAAGCAATGCTACAAATGAAAAGTGAAGGTGATGAGCAGACAGTGGAACTATATCACAGTAAAAACAAAGGTACAAGTTATCACTTTAATTGTATTCCTGGAAGCACTTGTTTTCAACCTATTTCTTGGATGACCAGAAATCTAGGTTAAACAGTATAGAAAGTTGCTTGCAAAGATTATATTTAAACTTTTATGCTAATATAGAAGACACAACATAGAATATATTAATTTCCCCCCTCAGTATTAAATCTGATGACACTTGTGCTTTTAGGTAACTTTCATCTTCCTTCTTGCAAGAGAAACTTACATATGAATAAAAATATCAAGTCTTCTCCCTTGTGGCTATTTTACTCCCTACACAGTCTGGCGAGATTGATATTCTGGCTCAGGAAATACCTGCTTCATTAATAGGATGCCCTGATTTTAGTATATTCAGCTAATAGGAAAGTACAGCCATATACTAGAGTAACTACTGAACAGAAGCCAACAAGAACATAGGTTGAACAATGCGATCAGGAAAGTTGTTTATATCTAAAGTCTAAGTAACTAATAATTCCAAAGGTAAATATTTGAAAAACAAAGATGATAAATGGATGTATTCATAACTGAGCAGAAGTATCTATAGGAACTTTATTAGCCCGGCTTCCAATATAGCTGTTCTGAAAACAATGTCATTTCTACTGCACCCCATGCTCCCATTATCTCCACAGTAGTTGCACAATGTGGGTGATGGAAAAGTAGTTTCCCTAGCACCTGCAGAAGTATTCACTGACAGTAACTATCTCACAAAACAGACACACCACCAGGAATGTCAGCGATGAAAAGTAACTTACTGTGTCATTTTTGCCATTCACCAGTAAAAGTCAGACAAATGTATGTAAATAAATCTAGCATTTCATAAAGGCTGTGTCACTTTTTAAACTGGTGTGCCTGCATGTTGACAATGCTGTTAAAAAACTTTTATCCTATAAAACTGGCAAAGGATGACAAGGAAGCATATTTATTCTGACTCACAAAATGCATTAATTTATTGAAGCTATTACCCTGGCAATTGGCATTTCTCATATTCCCTGATATAGGACACCTTGTCTTACACAGTCAGCATTCACACTTACTCCATTACACAGCATGCACAGTGGAAAAGTGCTGTACGCCACTGCAAAAATATGTCTTATTGGAAAACTAAAAACGTTTCTTTTTATAATGCAGTTGTAATATATGGATTTCTGTGACCAGAGTCCCACAGGAGCCTACTGAGATTATTCAGTTTGGGACAAACGGCACAGAATGGGGGAGCCAATCCCCAAAGCTGATGGTTATTCTGGTACATAGATTTACCAAGCCAGCAGCCCAGTATTAGGCCTCCATCCTGACACCCAACCCAGGTCAATGACTATTTCAGATCATATCTGAAATACGTGCTTATAGCAATTCTTATTAACTAAACTAAAAAAAAATTTTTAAAAGAGTGCACTGGTTCAAAGAGTATACATACAGACCTGAGTACAGCTCTGAGATCAGATTCACAGTACAAATGATGGGTGTTGTAGATGCAAAGAATTCTTAACAGAATAAGTCTATAGGTTATACTCCAATGTTTATATTTCAAGGTGGATCCAAGCAGGGCTGGAGACCTCGAATCTTACGACAAAGCTTTCCCAGATAAATCATCAAGCAGAGCAGAGATACAAGGGATCAGGACCCAAAGGCCTTTTATAAAGTTCCAGACTTCTCTTCACAGTTTTTAGGTGAATAATAGAAAAATAGATCATCAGTAATTAGTTATACAGATGAACATAAGGTAATTGCTTTCTACCATTTACTGGTGATTTGCTATACACTTCAAAGACAGATGAATACAGCATAGACAGAAATTACTGGGTTACATTGTTAACCGTTAACATTATATATGTAAACACAAAAAAGCATAAATATTATCTACCAGTATATCCCTAATGGTTGAATTAGGGTAATTTATCCAGCAGGATTCTTGACTCTTTCTTAGCTATAAGTCACAAGTCCTGAACCTGTAGCAGGGGAATGGCTGAGTCAATCAACCCAGAGTGAAAGAACTCAATGTATTCTAACTGAATTGTAACTCATGTACATTAGGAACTTCCAAGTTTAGAATGCCTAGGGAATGAAGGCTGTTCGTAACTCTGAAATATTCATAACAAAATATTCTGATTGAAAACTTTAAAAAGAACAACTGAGCATTGACTTAATACGCTTTGCAATTTTACTAAGCAGAAGAAAAATTGTGTTCCCTTTTTAAAAAGTAGTTTACGTTTAACACAGTATTGTGTTGCTTTGTTTTTGAGTCTGATGCTGCCTGATTTTGTACTTCCAGTTCCAAATGAGGTGCGTGGTTGACTGGTCCGGTCGTAACTCTGGTGTTAATAACTGTACAATAGAACTTCACCGTTACTGTGCTTTAAATATGGCAACAGGAAACACTTTGCTTAATTTGACATTTTCAAATATGAGTGTTTACATACACTAAGGACAGCTTTTTCCGCAGTGAAATATCTGTGATGCACCATTCCCACTAGGTCATTTTCACTTAGTGTTAACAGCCAATATAAAATATTGTTCGAGTAATATAGTAAACCTGCAAAACTGAAGGAAGCAGGAACAAAAGTGATTCTGAAGCTGGCAGGAAACAACTCATGAGGAAGGAGAAAAAGAACTAAGGGTATATCCACACTTAAAATGCTACAGTAGCACAGTTGTGCTGCTATAGCTCTTCAGTATATCCGATACATTTACCAACAGGAGAGATTATCCCATCAGCACAGGTAATCCACCTCCCCAAGATGTATTATAAAGGTTGACAGAAGAATTCTTCTATTGACCTAGCGTTGCCTATGTGGGATATTAAGTTAGCTTAATGCTGCTGCTCATGGGAGTAGATTTTTCACACTGATGTATTTAAATCAACCTAATTTTCTACTGTAGACCAGGCCTAACTCTTGATTAAGCAATAACTAGGAGGTGCTATGTTAATTATCTACAAGTATTTCCAAGTGCAAACGTCAACAAAGGAGAAGAATGTCTGGTCTGAAGGAAGAAAAACAGGGGTCTATGAAACTAAAAAGAAAACCGAAGCTGAAAAAGATCATGTAAAGTGTACTAAAAGGTCTGGTCCCACTTAAGTGAAGAAGTGGAAACCCAGGTATAGAGGCATTTAAAATATTGACAAGACAAACCATACGCATCAATTTTGTATTGGCTGGTACACAGATTAAAATGGATGAAAGGACTGCAGTTTTTTACCTCCCCTAAATGTCTATGATTTCACTGCTAGTATTCTTGAAGGATAAGTACCAACGTAGAATAATTGAACAACGCTGATTATTTAGACTAGGCACACACACTTCCCAAGTGATTTCATGGAATATAGAGACATCCAAAATGTGGTGTGCAACAAGGGAAAAAATTCTCTCACTGTGATTAGCATAACTTAATAAGCGAACACACACACAAATCAAGGACCTGGCAACATGGGAGAGTCCGAGGAAATGGACTTAAATGAAGTGAACTTCTAGAGGTATAGTCATAATAGGGGAGGGCCCTTGGAAACCGGATTACTAATTGATGGATACAGAATTTAATTATACTTCACATTTACTCTGGACACTTGAATCAAAAGGCATATAGAGAAGCTAATATTGTTTTAATAAAAAACTTTCAATTAGTGTCTCTTGTACTGCTAGTATCTTCATAGCCCGCCTAGACGTGCCCTTTCTGATGTCTACAGAGAGCCCTAGAATTTCAAAACATGTCTATTTTTAATTGATTCTTCTAGTCCAGCCTACATAGTTCCAATTAAAATGAACGTTTGCCTCATTTTCTGTCAATGAGATTCATTTACAGTTCAAGCATTCTCAAATATTTGCCTCACATATGAGCTGCAAGAATCTTCATAAGGGACAGAAGGTTAAATTGAATCTTTCTAGTTCTAATTAACAGTTAGCTGGCCATTTACCTTTTTCCTCATCCCTAGTTAAGGTACCTTAACTACACAATGAAGTGGGTAAAATACATTATCAAGCTTTAGGTATACTATAGAGATTCACCACCACCACCCAGTTGTTAATTTCCTTAGAACAGCAAATGTACAAACCTATACTTCTCTCTGGTAGAGTGAAGGGAAGGAGGAAAAATCCCGTGAATCTTATAAAGGAAATGGGGGAGCAGTGGAGAGGAGAAGCAAAGACAACATTTTTCTTTGTCCCACCCATCACAGACCAGGAATGCTGTATTCCTCCAAAGAGAGGATCTAGATCAGGGTTACTCAACATGCCTGTGGCTCATGGCCCGTTTGTTTGCAGCTGCGGTACGGTTTGGGTTTACAGCCTGTGGGTGTGATCCTTTGAACATGGCCTCCACTGGGAACGCACTCTACAACGGCGAGGCGGGGCATTGTGGGACGTGTTGGCTGCTTAGCCTTGTGGGCAGAGCCTGAGAGGTGCTGACTGGCTCACACTGGCCACATTTGGGTCTGGCGCCGCAGCTTAAGGCTTAATCTTTGTATTCATGCCCGCAAGTGTGGAAGAAGCTGCGGCTTGCTCAGCATGTGCTGTGAGTATCATTGTGGCCTCCAGGGCTTCCAAAGTTGAGTAGCCCTGATCTAGATAAAACATGTTAACTAGCCAGAGAGTCAACTTGGCCTTTCATTATGGGTTCCTTTCCCCACAAATCACCGTCTCATTCATGCACAGCAGTCACAGAGTCACACACAGTCACAGCAGTCACACACTTTTGTGGAAAAGGGAGTCAGTTATTTTCATGATGGTGTTCCACACACAGCTACTAGGAGGAGGAACAACTTCTTCATCTTCCATGTAAATTCTCACCTCTTACAAACGCTATCAATGAAGAACTTGAGGTTACTTCAATGCCTTTCCTTAGTTGCACATTATCATCATTTTGGGGGTGCTAAACAGTAGGACACAAGAGTTTACCTCTTTCCTGTTCAGTTGACCATTTGAGAGTTATCTTAAATGGCAGTATAAAACTCTATAACCATTGCACCTGAGAGCCTTCTACATAAAATCAGCAGAAAGAATGAAATCCCTAACAGACTTCATAGAATATCTGGCACATCTCCCTTTTGGGGGCAAAACTCACAGGGTAGAATTTTTAGACAATTAAATAGCAGCTGTCAGAGCCAATAGAAGCATCTGTAGCCTCTTCAGGCATCCGCAATTGCCCCAGTTGATCTGACCCTCTGCAGTGATACAGGAGTCTAGCTGAGCAGGGCTTCTATATAGCCAGATGAAGCCAAGGAAATTGCCAAATCAGGGAATGAGAGGCTAAACACATAATTAGGATCCAATTCAATTTAAAACAAAAGATAAAGATTAGTCATTTACTCACACATCGCATTAAAGGAGAGCCCTAAAATGACTACAGTAAAAGTTTTGTTATCCCACACTCATGGGAAATGGGAGCTGCCGGTTACGGAAAGTGCTGGGTAAAGTTTATTGCTCTGTCCCAGCCCCCTACTGGCAGATCCGGCTCCCAGCAGCTCAATGCAGACTTAGGGGGAAGAAGGTGCTTGCTGATGATGTCAGCCAGCTGTGTCATGGATAGAAACCTTGCAACAGCTGGCTGGAAAGGCGGGAGTCAGGCGTGCATACCTGAAGATGTGGCAGTATTGTGGCTGGGGGCAATACCGTCTACAAAGTTTTCCAGTTAACAGAGTGCCAGATAATGAAGCTTTCACTGCTCCAATCATATGTTGAGAACAAACATTTCCCTATGCATATTACTAAAATAATGTTGATTACTAAAAGTGACAGATTTAACAATTCATATTTGCCACTATTGAGGATTGTTTTGTTTTTGTATTGCTCATTTTGTACAATGAAAGTTAGTGAAGTTAGGTTCACTTTCAGGTTCCAGGTGCCACAGTGCTTGGGCTTCAGATACTTCAGGTTAGTGTTATTTTTACAGGATTTATTTTTTTAATTTTGTGATTTTTTTTTCCCATGTGTCTTATTTTTTTCCCCCCATAGAAAAACTTGTTTTTAACAAAATTCAACATCTAGGTCTAATTTACACTGCTAGTGCCTCTAATGTGTTTTTGTGGACTGTGAGGTCCCAACCATTTGTATTCGAGAGACCGTAACCATTTGAAAATACATGAATCTTTCGAAGTGATGAAGCAGTAATGAAGCTCTCTATAGGGTAGAAGGTGAAACTAATATTTTATGTCAAAATATATTTGAGATTATAAAAGGGTGGGAAAAAGTAGTAACATCAAAGTTCACTCTCTCTCAGACACTAAAGCTTTCAAAGTTTCCAAAAATTCAGAAATAAACTGTATTAGCAATTGTATGTTGAATGTGTATGTTCAGCAATAAAGTTCTGGATGTTTAGAAATAAAGTAAACATTGCACGAACAAACTAAGAGAAGCATCAAAAAGAGGTTGTCTATGTCTGATGAAAATAACCCAATTATTGAAATTACATATTCATCTCTTTAAAAAAATAACTAAAAAGAAGCAGGTGAAAACATTAATCAGAATCTTTTACATCCTACACGAGAAGTGGCTTTCAGAAGAGAGAGCACTTTAATCCCTGTTACTGTTGAGAAGTGTCCTTCAAAATTGTACAACTTGTTCCACAAGAAAAAGACCAACTAATAATGCATGTAAAAAATTTCTATACCCATGCATCAAAGTGTCAAAAAACCACCAAGGAAAGAAAAACTGACCTATATTTATGAATCCAAAAGGTCAAGCGAAGCAAACTTTTCACTAAACTCAGTGGGTGTAAAATAACTACATTCCCATCAAATTCTCACTGTGAAACACTTGGAATCAGAAACACAGCATCAATACAGACAACCTTTGCTATCACTTCAATTATTGCTATATTCGAAGGTGCCTCTCCATTTGAACACTTCCTTAGGAGAAGATCTGAACATCACTACTGAACAGTTCTCAAACTTTTTTTGTATGGACCACTTAAAAATTGTGGAGGGTCTCAGCAGACTACTCAATGATCTTTCCAAATGTTGTTTTTATCATTAGTTAACAAACGTAAAGCGCTTTATATAAAAGTGCCATATAAAAAAATTAAGGTTTTTTCCTTCTACAAATAAAGGCACACAACACTTTAACACCAGCAGGGGTCTCACCCTCTGTCCCCATCCCCCCAGCAGCCAAAGAGCAGAGGCTGGAAAGGAGGGCCATCTTTTCTGGGCCTGGAGCTAGAGAAACTTGCTTCTTTCTGTGGCTGCCACAACTCTTCATGTACCAAATTCCCTCTTTCATCATCCCACTGCCCCCTCCCACCTATCTCCCTATTCCACTAGGGACCACCACCTCACCTTTAGAACCCTGCTCAGATACAAACTGGTGTCTGCATTTGCAGAAACAATCCACAGATATCCATATCCGCAGATGCAGATATCTGCAAATATAAAGAGGATATCCACAAATTTGCATAGCTATAAAATGTGTATACACATCCACATCCATATCTGCAAAAATGAGCCAAGGTCCAGGTATCTAATCAGTGGAGTCATGCCTTTGAGCCACTAATTAGGTGGGCACTGGGCAAACGCTTCATTCTCTTGTGTGTGGATGCCCAGATTCAGATCTTAAAGGGAACTATCTATGGACCACGTGAATGGACCTTGCAGACCACTGGTGGTCCACGGAGCACCGTTTGAGAAATGGGGTAGGTTTAGAATTTAAAATTTAAAAAGTACACATTAAAAACTACTTAGAAAAGTTAGATGTCTTTAAGTCACCAGGGCCTGATGAAATAGCTCCTTGAGTATTCTAGAATGTGATAGAGGTATCTGAGCCTTTAGCTATCATCTTTGAAAAGTCATGGAAGTCGGAAGAGATACTAGAAGACTGGAAAAGAGCAAATATAGTGCCCATCTATAAAAAGGGAAATAAAGACAACCCAGGAAACTACACACCAGTCAGTTTAACTTCTGTGCCAGGGAAGATAATGGAGCAAGTAATTAAGAAATTCATCTGCAAACATGATAGGTAACAGCCAGCATGGATTTGTAAAGAACAAATCATGTCAAACCAATCTGATAGCTTTCTTTGATAGAATAACAAGTCTTGTGGATAAGGGAGAAGTGGTGGACGTGGTATACCTAGACTTTAGTAAGGCATTTGATACTGTCTCACGTGACCGTATCATCAATAAATTAGGCAAATACAATGTAGATGGGGCTACTATAAGGTGGGTGCATAACTAGCTGGATAACTGTTCTTAGAGAGTAATTATTAATGGTTCACAATCATGCTGGAAGGGCATAACAAGTGGGGTTCCGCAGGGGTCTATTTTGGGACCGGTTCTGTTCAATATCTTCATCAATGATTTAGATGATGGCAAAGAGTACGATTATTAAATTTGCAGATGATACCAAGCTGGGAGGGGTTGCAACAGCTTTGGAGGATAGGTTCATAATTCGAAATGATCTGGACAAACTGGAGAAATGATCTGAGGTAAACAGACTCATGGTCTGAGGTCAGGTCACTAGCCTAAGCTTCCAATAGTGCTCCAACATCCACACAGCTATTTTTACCTTACTACTCCTAGTCTTACTAGCACAAGTTTGTCTACTCAGGCTCGGAGGCTCACTCCCTACTACAGTGTAGACATAAATCTATATAAGCAAGAAAACATGACAAGGTGTTGTTTTACACTGGACACCTATATGATAAGTCATAAGTTTTGTCTATTTTATAAAATCATTTGCTTGAAAAAAGTATGAAAGTTACATGCCTTTAGGTACTGATTACAGTAAATTTGATTATTTATCCCACAGACTATACAAGTAGCTCAAGTATTCCATGTACTGTGAAATGAAATATTGTACTGTAAAAGTAAGCAGATTTATCAGGCTACTTTTGTGGTTGTTTTTAAAAAATATTCTTAACATACCAAAATTTTTAAAAAGTGGAAAAAAGATCTTCCAAGGGTTATGCATTCTTGTCCCTCCAGTGGAAAATGTGGATAATGCAACTCCTTTGGACCAAATTATTATTAAACAACAAATATGTCTGAGCTTAAAGTAGCCCTTGTGATGCCAAAAGGAGCTTTTTAATTCCCAAAGTTTGTGAATCATAAATTATGGAAGATAAAAATTGGTGTGTCTGTCTATTTTGTGTGTATTTTCTCTACATGACTACAGGAAAAACTTAAAAAGCAACAAATAGTCTAGCAGCACCCTTAAAATTTAACAAAACATGTAGATGGTATCAGGACAAGAGCCGCAGCAGCTCTGGTACATTTCAAAGGGAGAGAGGCAGTGGGAACTCCTGCCAGCAGGGAGCAAAGCTGCTGCAGTTTAAAGCACACTCCATGTGGCTCTCTGCTCTGCAGGCAGGGGGAGGCTTTGTGTGATCTCCCGGCCCCCAACCCAAACCTCAGCTCCTATTGGCTAGAAACAACCAGCCAACAGGAATTGATCCCAGTCAATCTCTCAGCTCCTATTGGCTGGAAACAACCAGCCAATAGGAACTGAGAGCTTGGCCTGGGGGATTGGGAGCAGCAGGAGCCTCCTTCCCTTCCTGGAGCAGAGAGCCACATGGAGGGAACAGCTTGCAGTTTAAAGTGATCTGTGGCTGCAGCAGGCAAGGGAGCCCAGCCTGTCTTGGGGGTGCTGCAGGGCTGCTGGCTTAGGTAAGTACCTCTCAGTCACAGCCTGCCTCTGGCAGCCCTGCCCTTCCTGAACCCCAACTCCCTCCCCCAGGTCACCATCCAAACCCTCTGCACCCCCTTCCTCCAGGTCACAACTCCCGCTCAGACCTTGTAACCCTCCCACACCCCTCCCCCATACCAGAATCCTCTCCTGCACCCAAACATCATCCCAGACCCCGTACCCCATTCCCCTGCCCCAGGTCACCACCCAAACCCTCTGCAGTCTGCACCCCCTTTTCCTGGGTCACAGTTCCCTCCCAGACTTTGCACCTCCTCTTAGAGCCCCTCTCCCAGGCCAGAATCCTCTCTCGCACCCAAACTCTCTCCCAGACCCTGCACTCAATCCCCTGCCCCAGGTCACAACTCCCTCCTTCACCCAAATTGCCTCTCAGACCTCACACCATCTCCTGCACCCCAGTCCCTTACCCCGTGCACCGTTGTGCACCCAACCTCCATCGTAGACCCCACATCTCCTCCATAGAAAAGTGCGGCCCTTGACCACTTTCCAAAATCTTGGAGTGGCCCTCCACCAAAAACTATTGCCCACCCCTGCTCTATAGCAATACAGTATTCACATTGAACTCAGAACTTTAATTTTAATTAGTGAAAAGTTTTGGCACAAATTATTGGAGCGTTAGGGTACTTCAGATAAAACAGGACATTGAGGTCAGTGGTTAGGCTATATGTTTCTACAAACAGCAGTCTCACTGCCATGGAACTGGGAACCCTATTTTTTTGTCCACACTTGTTTTATGCTGCTCCTGTTGGCCCTGAAGCAGAGATTTACAAACACCCTCTGACTGTCCTATTATCAGTAACAATAAAGAACAAAGCTGCCTGAGCCTCATAAGGTACTCTCCATGTTAAAGGTGAGGTTAAAGAAAGGCAACCTTGATTTCTGTTCTATTGAAAAAAGCAAGGTGGAAAAAAATGTTTACCAAACAGGAAAGCTGGGAAGAAAAAGAATTCGTGTGTCAAGCTTCTACGATAGTTTAAGTTTCCTAGAGTTTATAATGAGAAAACAAAAATTACAGTCTTCTTTACAAGAGTATTTGTTTAACTTTGCTTAATTCAAAATATCTCTATTAAATAATTGGTCCATGCAGCGGCTTTAGATGAAAACTCGATGAGTGTAATATGATTGACTAACCCATCAACATAAAACTTTTAAGGAAAATATTAAAATGTAACTACTTCTTCACAATTAGAATAAAAAAAGTTTAAGGCTCTTCCACTCAAACAATGGCTAACTGTGCATTGAGTATAAACAATTAAAAACATTACAACAGTAAAGTAATAACATGTAAATTGAAGTGTGAATAATCCTCGCAGAGAACTGAATCATTGCTCTCCCACTCCCCTCCCCCCCCCCCACACACACCATCCACCT
Organism: Pelochelys cantorii; assembly: GCA_032595735.1. Taxonomy (NCBI): domain Eukaryota; kingdom Metazoa; phylum Chordata; order Testudines; family Trionychidae; genus Pelochelys; species Pelochelys cantorii. Next base: position 143,863,966 of record CM064328.1, on the reverse strand, counting down.
CTGCTGTTAGAATTGATCTGCACAAGCAAAGAGTAAGAGAGACTCCTTGCACTTTCTGGATAAGTAACTACAGTAGGAACAGATTAAACTACTTCGTATGTGCCACCAGGGGAAGCCCTTCTACTAATCTGAGTTTCTTGAGACTTCTTAAAGTGATTTCATTCACTGTCTTCAGTTATCAGCATCAATAAAGAATAAACTTCCCAAGTTCACATAAAATAATTTCTTGAAGAACACCTCACTGTGCATATGCATGGTACAAGAGTTCACTCACACTTATTTGCATAGAAAACTGAATCTACACCAAATGAAATGTCATTTTTTATTTATCAGCCCAAACACAGCAGCTAACCCTGCAGTTCAATTTCCACCTTATTCAGCACTTAGGTCAGAGATGGTTCACTTAAACCACTACATATCTCACTTCTAGGCAAGGAAATATTTACCCCGCATCCCCTCTTCCCTAGCCATGACTAAAACAAAATGAAAGCTCCCAGAAAGTTCTGCATGGAATAGAGTCCCAAACTTTCATATTGGTAATAAAGGAAGTAGAAAAATGTGAAGTTTTCCAAAACACATTGTAGTTTCAGCTCTTTATCTTTTAACTAATAGGAAGAAAACTTGGTAGTGGCATCACCTTGCTATCCTGTACGAATTAGTTTTCTAAACACGGAAGGTGGATCATGAAAGATTTATTTATTACTATCATTACCCATCCTATTGTGGCAGTGGACATACACATGGCCTCCTCCCTCCCTGCTGTTCCTGGGGATGGGGAGGATTGGACCGGCTCAGACCATAGGGCCTCCTCCCTCTCCACTGCTCCTACAGGGTGGGGAGGCTCAGGCCGTGTGGCCTCTTCCCTCCCCACTGTTGCAGGGACACTGAAGCATGCGCATGCGCTTCCCCTTTCTTTGGTGGGGGGGAGGCATGCACACATGCTCAGTTTTCTGTTCTCCTCCTCCTCCCCTCCTCCCCGTAGTGGGGGCGGACTTCAGCAGAGGGGTGGGACTGTGGGTGGGGCTGAGGGCGTGCCTCCCCCTAGAAACTTCCCAAGTCTTCTCAAATGTTCTCTGTGACAGACGGCGTGATGGACACCTCTCCTTTTATAATAGCATAGATTTAAGATTTATAAATTCAAGTGGACAGATGCTTGACAAAACAGAGGCAAAACTGGTTTCATTTTCTCATAGCAAGGAGCAACTATGAAAAGTTTGGGAAAGGCTGTTCCATAAAGTCAGAAGACAAACACTGTTCCAAGTTGCATTGTGGTTTTTTGGTTTTTGTTTTAAAAGCATGGTTAGCATCTTGCCAATGTTAGGCCTGGGTCTATAAGTAACATTAGGTTGACATGAAAAATCCACATCCCTGACTAACATAGCTATGCCAACCTACCCCCAATGTAGATGCAGCTATGTCAATGGAAGAATTCTTCTGTTGACACAGCTACCATAGTGCTGGGAAGTGATATTCCTACACTGGTGGGGAAATCCATTGTAGCAGTAAGGCTGTGGCATAAACCCTTTGTGTAAATGGCATAGCTACGGCAGCCCATACATTCATTACCACCTCCTGCCTTGGTAACCAATTCATGACCTCAGCAATGCACTCAGGAACTACTATCTACAGTCTGATCCTCACTGTAAGACTCCCAGTTCAGAGCATAATGCAATCTTGCCTACACCACAAGTGTGACTGTCTACTCTCTCCTCGGCCCTCAATTCCCCAAGGCCTTATCAAACCCCGTCAGCTGCAGCAGGAATAAGCACTGTGGTTACAGATACCCAACTTTCAACTGTAAGATTTCATTCCCATACATTTAATATTAGGATGCATATTCATGCATCTATCCTATTACTTACCCAAAGGAGAGGGGTTTACCGTTATCAGGGAGGGGTGTAAGAACTCCCACATTGAAATTTACAGGATGCTGAGGTAGCAGTGGTCCATGGCTGAATGAGTATGGGGGGAGGGGGAGGAAGGAGAACAAACTTAAAAAACAAAAACAAAAAAAATATTTGCCTGCCTTTACAAACATGTGCCTGGATCAAATTCAGATCAATTTGATTCAAGCTTAGCCAGGCCACATAAACATCTAGTTTCAACTCTGAAGAAACAGGAATGCAATGTTATTGTCACTGTTAAATTTGTTCTCTTTCAACTCAGCAGTGCGATGCCCTAAATATCTTGGTTGGAGCACAGCAGAGAGAAGAATATAGTGATTATTCTGCAATTGGGCTTACATACAGCAGTGCCAACACACCTGAAATTTTACTTTGCAGCCACGTGCAACCTCTTCAGGCCTAGGCAGAGAATGTTTATCATAACAAATGATGCTAGATCCACCTACCTCAGCCACCATAGGATATCTAATCACTACGATATAATTACCAAAGTAATTCATTGTCTCTACAAAGAACAAACTCACTTGTGGTTTCTTTCCTGAGAAAGTACCTTTACAAGTCCAATGAGACCAGAGCGAAAGTATACAATACATTCAGCAGATCAGATGCAGTAAAGAACTGAATGCTACAACTTTCAAACCAGGGTGAATTATTCATACTGAAATATGTCCAAAAGCATCATTTGCATGTGTTTTTAAAATCAGTCTGAAAGCGTGGCTCTGTGCTTTAACATGTCTGACTTGACTGATGTCTTTTGCTCAAATTCAGCCACTTGACAGATCTTTCTTTAGTCGAGGTAAAGGTTAACTTTTCATTAATGATATAAAATGCTGTTCCTCAAACAACAGAAAAAGAACAGTTGTGTAGGAGGTTATGCTGCTGACCTGGAGACCAGGGTCTGGAAGTAACCTTAAAATGGCGATTTCTTTCCTATGTCCTATGCTTGGCATCTACAAACAGTGATGTAGGAATACAAGTATACCAAACATCCACAAGTGGTACTTTACCATTTTTAATAGCAGTTGCATACCCTTGCTGAGACTCATCTTAAATCCACAAAATAATGTCGAGGTGCTACACAGCTGCAAACATCAAGTACAGATTAGGGATGTTAAAAAGCTTTTTTTTTTTTAAGGGGTGTGTGTGTGTGTGCGTATGTAACCGCTGAAGTTTTCAGTGGTTAAAAGCTGGTTTCCCGCGAGTACCAGCTCCTGGCTGCTCCCCCCATATCAGAGGCAGCAGCACGGGGAGGGGCCTTGTGTGTAACCATAAAGGTTAACCATGTATCTATCCTAACACATCCTTAGTACAAAGATCAGATCATCAGCACAGGAGACATTTCAGAAAACTTTGCTGCTCAAACTGCAGAAATGGTCCTCAGAGGGCACACAAATACAAACCTACGGATATAAATGATTTAAAATTCAGTCTGACATTTAACTGACTTATATTTGTTTCCAAGTGAAAGTAAAAATCAGGACTTGAACATTTTTCCTACCCCTAAGATAAAAGGCACTGCCCCTGGAGCCATCGAGTTTCACCTCTTTTAACTAGATAACACGGATGTGTATTAGCATGCAAAAATCAGCTTAAAACAAGGCCAAGCAAACAAAACCTTAAAATACCATGCCGTTTACACCGTGTTACTTTTATGTAACAAAAACGGTCAGAAAATTTTTAGTTCTACATTTTCTTTCTTTTTCAAAAATATGATATAAAAATAAAATTAGGTATGAGAGACGGTACCTATTAGGAGAACTTGACACATACCAAGAGCTTATCAAGACCATCCTATAAATAAGACAAAGTCTTTTGGATTTTCATCAGCTCACCCCACATTTGAATGTGCCAACAAATTTATTTCAGTATCTCTGAAGCTTGTGTCCAATTCATCATCTTCATAAAGTTTTCATTAATCCAGCAGATTCTATAAACCCTATTCGCACACTATTTTAAGTATGGCCTATTGGCCTAGATTTCTTTATTCCACAAACTCTGAGTAAGTACAAGGGATTGTCAGTGGGTAGAACTGACTGGTGAGAACAGGTAGAGAAAAGATTGCTCTGCCGGAGAAAGGAAATTTATAAGATTGCATTTTCAAAAATAAGAACTGGTTACAAAAGTACAGCAACAACCTTGTCCTATACAGGACTTTCTAGCCACCCTTTAGCCTTCAGAATTGCCACTAACTTGAACTTTCCAAGGCCCTCCAAGTGGACTTAGAAGAGTCTCCCTCAGTCCATACATACACTGACTCTCCCACAGCCAGAGTAAAAGGCTATTTGGAGCCTCTAGAGCTCTTGTACCTCTGTTATGCAGCCTTTGAACACAGCTAGCATCAAAATGCCAGATCCAGAGGAGTTTCCCTGGTTGCCCCAAGAAACATCTGGCTGAAGCTACAGCACAAAAGTACAAAATCTAAACTTACAGCTCCCTTCTTTACTGAGGTTTATCACTTCTGAGCAGGAAACTCTTGAGAAGAACATGGAGAGGACACTTGAGTCTCAACACCTTAGACCAGTGTGTCTCAACCTTTTAACAACAGGGACTGGCTTGCTGACTTCCTAAACCAGCGGCTCCCAACAGCACCGGTCTGTGAACCGCTGGCTGCGGGGGCTGCCAGAGTTGAAGCTGGCTGTTTGTGGCAGCTCTGGGGGCCATAGTACATCCCAGCCCCCTGAGCTGTCGCACAGCAACCGGCTTCCAGGGCGCTGCAGCCTCGCCCTCCTGCTTCACCCTCCACCCCCCTGCAGTTGGAGCGCCAGTGCTGGCTTCCCACTGGGGGAGGGGAGAAAGCCCCGATCTTTGTTCTGTGATTGAGCTCGTGGAGCAAGGCTTGGGGCTTTCTCCTTCCATCTTCTCCATAGTGGGAAGCCAGGGCTGGTGCTCCACCCACAGGGTGGGGGAGGTCCTGATGTCACTAGGGACATAAGGTCCCTACTCCAGCTGTTTATGCAACTGCTCCACCAGCCAGGGTTTGAGGAGTTTCTGATCATCTTAACTCCCTGGCCTGTGCCCAAGTTCCCTGCATGTCAAATTGGGGTCACAGCGCTTCTTCCTGGGTGTGGCATGAGGACAGGCAGACTGGAGAAGATGTAAGGACCTAACAGGGCACAAAGGATTGCCAGTACAGACGAGATAGCTAGGTAACCAGAAAAACAAGAAACTAGTGCAAAACAGATAGGCACCAGCGTCCCATGACATCTGTACAGGTGCTCCTGCTATGCCCCTCCATCCCAAGACAAACCTGGGGATTATTGTAGTTGGTGTGGGGGAAGGGAGAGTACATATTTTAAAGCCTTGATTTACAACCCATTAACCTCTTCCAACCCTCACCCCACTTCTGGGCTAGACATCACTCATTGTCACCTCCATGGGCAAAACTAAGGCAGGAAGGGATGGGGACAAGGGGCAATTTTGGGCATCCACTTGAAAGCACCTGATTTTCAGACTCCCTACCCCCTGCCTGCTCCTGCGTCCTCCCTTGCTCCTGCACCCTCCCTCTTGGGCACACACTGCACCTTCCCTTGCTCCTGACCATCCCTCTGGCCAGACACCCTACTCCCTGTGCCTGCTCCTGCACCCTTCCTCCCATTCAGACCCCTCACCCCCTCCTGCACCCAACCTCCAGCCTAGATCCTGCACCACCATTCCTCTCACTTGCAGCCCTGTCCCAACACACTGAACCCCTCATTTCTGTCCCAACCTCAGAGACTAGTGGGGTCCACAAAATCCACTAACTCTGGAACCTCAAATGAGTAAATTTGGCATATGGGAAACCCCAACCTCAATCCTCCCTGTCCCTCCCTCTCCCCCAGTGGGGTGGAGCGCCAGAGGAATGAAGTGTCTCAGTTGGGGGCCGCATCAGTGAGGCTTGGGGGTTTTGGAGTGTTTGCTTCTCATTTGTGTGGTCCCCAACTGATTCTTCTGTGAGTCAGTGGCCCCCAGACTCAAAAAAGGTTCCTCATCCCCACCATAAAAAAAGAAAACGTGGGAACCTTTTGTGTTGGACATAAATTAATATTTTACTTTATTTAAAATGAAGTTTGATAAACCAACATGAGAAATTAAAAGCGCTTAGTCTGTTTAATAATTTAAATTCATATTTCCTTTCTTACTGGTTAAATTAAACTGTTCTCCCTCACTGCAGCACTAGCAAAATGGCTCGGATGTAATTATGTAATTAATGGTGAGTTTCCATTAGCAACTGGTGGTCCACAGAAAGTTTTGTATTGAGCCAGGTGGGCCACGGGCCAAAAAGTTTGAAACCACTGGCATAAGGTGTTGGGATACTGGGCAGGGAGGCAGTGTGGTAGGCACACTGTCAATACAGGACTAGAGCTGGGGGTGCAGGTGGAACGGACATGCAGGGGCTGGGGTGAAGATGGCATTGTGCAGAGGGTGGGGTCAAGGTGACAATGTTGGGGTTAGGGGCACAGTGTAGGAGTTAGAGTGCAAGAGAAGCAGGAGTTAATGGCAAAGGGGGCACAAGATGGGAATCTAAGGGCGGGGGAGCCCATGGCAGCCAAGGGAAATGGGGGGGGCACTATTTCTGGGGGGGGAGGAGCAGGGATGCCAACATACGAGTTCATCCAGGGTGCCATTTTCCTCAAGACTGGCTCTAGCTGGGGTATATATTATGACGGATGGACAACATTGTATTTGCATATTCATTATGTGCATAATGAATATGCCAATATGCAAATTCAATATAACAGGTCTGCCAAACCTTTGCAAATGGATGTGCCAGTCTGCAGCATGAAAAAAGTTGGGAACCATTGTACTGTATCAAGGAGCTTTCAGGGACTGGTGTCAGTCCATGGACTGACCATCAAGGAACAATTTCCTAGATGATGCCTCACTAAATCACGGGCCCCAGAAAAAAGGATTTACTTCAAATTGCACAAAAACTGAGCACCCATGCCATGCCCCCTTCTCCGAGGCCCCCCCTTTACACCAAGGCTCCATTTCCTGCTCACTCTCTTCACCCCTCGCTTGCTCATTTTGACCTGGCTAAGGCAGGGTGTTGGAGTGCGGGAGGTGGTTAGTTGGCTGGGAGTACCAGCTGTGGGACGGGACAGGGGATAAAGGGTTTGGGGCTTAGGAGGGGGCTCTGGACTGGGACCGAGTGGTTTGGAGAGCAGGAGTGTGCTCCTGACCAATGGGAGCTGCAGAGAGCACGCTCGGGGCGGGACAGAGGGCAGCACATAAAGCTCCTGTGGCTGTCCGTCCACATATGGGGCCAAGGGACATGTGGCCACTACCGGAAAGCCGCGTGGAGCCAGGTAAGGAGCCTGCCAGCCCTGCACCAACTGGACTTTTAACAGCTCAGTTGGCACCACTGACTGGAGCCCACCAGTGTCTCCTTTTGACCGTAAACTGGACACCTGGCAACCCTAGTTTTACCTGATCTCCCACTCCTATCTCATTTTGCAAAAAAGTGTCTTTTGGTTTTAGGGTTCCAGTTACTCTAGTATCATTCTGGATACTGTGGGCAGACATTTGTTTTCACCCTCTTCATTCCTTTCAAGTAATCATTAGTTTAGACCAGCCTGATCCCAATACGTCTTGTGTCCCCACTCTTGCCAGGAGGGAAATTCTAGATGTTTACATGGTGACAAGAAGATTCACGTCTGACTTGGATACCTAGATGAGAAACAGTATAGTAATGGCTACTCCTCAGAACTCCTTTCAACACCACATCTTTTGGGCTTCCTTATCCCTTGGCCTCTTGGCCCAGTCAAATCCTTGATGCTTCTGTCAAATACGGGACATTTTGGACAATACCTATTATTTTCAGTTGTCTGTGAAGAAGGCAGCCAAGAATTCTACTCCTGATATTTCCAAGAATATGATTTTACTGGAATTTCTTTCACATTCTGGGCTTAAATCTTCTCAACATGAGACTGCACATAAATCTTCTGATAAGTAGGAATGAGCATCTAGAACGCTAAACAGGGATTAAGGGAAAAGCACAAATGAGAGGCAATCACTGCATTTGGCTTCAGAGAGCTCTGCTTCATTGAATCACTTTTGCTGCCTTGGTGAGATCTTACTTTTGCTGATTCAGAACCTTTTCCCCCTCAGATATCCAGATAGGTTACATAGCCTCCGCTGAGAGCAGCAGCCTTTTGTAGAAATATTAATATTTTATACTTACCAAGGCAGCCAGCCATGAAGAACAGTTTTTCCTCAAAATTTTACTTTGATTCTCTGTGATTCTCCCCTGTTACTCAATGTCAGGTAAGTTACATAGATACCATCAGGGGTTTTCAATCTTTGGTACATGCATTAATATTTGATAGGTTTAATTCTAAGTAAACCAAACAATATATATCTATAAAAATATTTCTATATATAAAAAGAGTGGGTCTTAGAAGAACAAAGAACTGTTTGACACAGAACTTTGCAAAGAAGATCTTTCAAGATACTAAGTAGCATTTAGCTGAGGTTAAAATTTCTTCTTTTAACAACCACCCAAAGCAGACTCAAAATACATGCTTGCACATCCTTTTGTTGTCTGATGAAAATCTCCACATATGCATGCTATGTCCCTGAATAAATACTTTTGGGGACAGAGTTTTATGAAAGATAAACTTTAATGACTAATAAAATCAGAACATAGGCAAATGACATAGGCATTAAATAGCTATCCAAAGCACCTGTTGAGTTCTAATTTGGTAAAACCCAAAGATGAGACATGAAAGACGGACATTGGAGAAGGGGGAAATACAGGGACATAAGATTTATATTGATGAACTCTTTGGAGCTAATGAAATCTGGGACTTCTGCCGAGGAATGTGAATGGTTAATCAATGGTTAACACCTTCATGATACTTACCGGTTACAGTTTACCAGGTGATGCTTACCAGTTACAGTTAACCAGAAGAGACTGGAGCAGCCCCCTGCCTGCAGCAAAAAGGGGGATGCCACAGGCCGGTGTTGCTCCAGCTCCCCCAGAGCAGACCTGGCTGGCACTGGGCCCCGCCTGGCCACAGCAGCACACAGAATACATAATGTGTGGGGGGCATGTAACATTAAAATGTTGGGAACCGCTGATTTTTAGGGGACCACTAAGTTATTTCATTGTCTGAAAATCTGAAAGACTAATTTCTGAGTTAAGGTTCATGCAACAGGAACAATGAGTGTCTGAAAAAGAGATATACCCACTACATCACGTTCTAATCATACAGGAAACAAAAATCAACTCCTCAGCCATTCATAAGGTTTTAGTTACAGATTTCTGCAAGAATAAACATAATATCTCAAAATATGCTTAACTCTGCCATCAGCCACTCTGCCTGTGAATTGCATCAACTTATTAATTGCAAAACAAAGCATTTCAGATCTCCAACAAATAATAGATATGCAGTCAAATTACAAATGCTGTATATAACATTTTAGAAAGCTGGTTACGCTCTTGCTTAGCAGGTAAAACTTGAATTTGGGATTTTGAGCCCCCTTCCTACAAGAATGGAGGGAACCTAAAACAGAACAAGATACTGCAGTTTCCACACTGTTGAAGGTATAGGTCATTCTTCACTGTACAAAAACAGGGGCAACAGATGTCTGAATGCTGGTTCTGGCAAATAAAAAAAAAAAGAGGTGAATCCTCCATTAGCGTGCATGTGACTGGAAGCTCGTTAGGACAGAGAACTGTCTTTTTTTTAAATACAGCATTCAACACAGTGGATCCCCATTCCTAGATAGGTATAGCCTCCATCCCCTTAGTATCGGAATGCCATGCATTCTCACAAAACCCTTCTGAGGAAGGACAGTGCTACTATCCCCATTTTACAAATGGGGAAGCTAGGGAATTGAAACTGGGTCTCCCAAATCCTAGATTAGCACCCTAACCAGTGGACCATCCCTTCTTCTCTAACTGGAACCCTATTTGTGCTATATTGCTAATACTACTTCTTGAGCTTATTCTTCCATTGATTTAGATTCTTAAACAGCCTTTATAAGTATATTCCGATTTAAACTGTTAAAAATGCCAACCAGCATTACATACGGGGAAAAAAATCTTGAAGGGTGCCTAAGAAATTCAGGAACCTATGTCCCATTGACTTAGGCAAACAGACCAACTCATTTTGAAAACGGACCTTCTCATTTTTGAAAATTTAAACACATTAAGTTCTCTGTTTGTGATTGGAGGTTAATTTAATTATACACAGTTTGCATTTTAGCTTTTAGAGATTTAATGAGTGGAACAATATACTGAAGAGGTGTGGATTATGTTTCCCTTCTTCTGTAAGAATATTACTGCAATTAATGGTGATTAATAATATGCCTATTCCTCTGGAGAGAATATGCAGATACCCAAAACACAGCTCTTTAAGATGCAATCCAAACTATAAGAAAGTTTGTGAAGAAGAGAATTAGATTACATTTGGGGAGGACTATTGGTAAGGGGGAAAAAAAAAGCTAGAAGTCATTTTTTGGTTCCTATGGCAGTGAAATGCAATGGTCTTTTTAAATGTGTAGAATTGATGAAATTTAGAAACTAAATTGGATCTTTTGGCTATCTCAAAGTCTGAACACTTTGAGATAAAGTAAAGTTCATAAAGATACATTTCTTACATTGGTGTGTACAGCAAGCCATTTTTCTTCATTATGTCGGATGTTTCACCCATTAAACTTTGAGCTTCCTCAAAGGATAAAAACAAATTGCCAGTCTCGTTTATTGGGTGTGAACATCAAGAATAATTATGAAAAATTACAGGGTGTCCAAAAGACAAAATTCATCTTTCCTTAGGACAGCAACTCCCACCAGAAAGTATGAGATACTGGATTTGTTTTAAAAGTCATGCTTAGAAGGCAATATATTAAATTACCTTTTTCAAAGGAATTTAAAATGAACTCAATGAATTAATAGATTTTGCAACACAATGCGGATAATTGTTGACCTTTCATTGCAGACTCACAAGAGATAAGGAAACAACAACTGCTAAAAAAAGTCTCAAGAATGTTCAAAATACAGAAATCTAACCATAAAATACCTTTCAGAGTGGTAACCGTGTAAGTCTGTAACTTTAAAAACAATGAGTGGTCAGGGGCACCTAAGAAACTAACCAAAATATATAGAACCATGAGTTTTCGTGGGCAAAACCAAATTCATCTGATTAAGTGAGTTTTGCCCACGAAGGCTCATGATTCTATATATTTTGGTGCCACAGGACCACTAGTAGTTCATAAAATACATTATTCTTTAGACTGATCTTTAGATGACTAGCAGTTAACATGTGCATTTGGTAAGCCATTCAAACAACATATCTTCCTGGTAAGCAATGGAAACTCAGGTTATGTTGGAATATTTGCTAGAGTTTCTACAAAACCACAGAAGCTCTTTCCATTTGACTGAAGTAACAATTTCACTTCACATTTACAAGATGTTTCAGTCGAATTCTGTTCTCAAAGTCATACATACTCAGTTAATGGAGCTGTGCCTCCCTAGGCCAAAGGCACAAAGTGACCCACAGTGTATTCCAGGCCTTCATGTAAAGCAGGGCTACTCAAAATGCAGCCCGTAGGTGGCCTGTTTATTTGCAGCCCATGGGGCGGTTTGAGTTTACATGGGGCTCAACATGCGGCCTGCGGGTGGGATCCTTTGAACATGGCCTCCACAAGGAACACGCTCCACAACGGCGAGGCGTCTCCCGGGGGAATGAGCACTGAAAGATGCAAGCAGACAGGCTGCCTGGAACGGACGGGTACAGAGTGTCGACATTTCTAGCCTCCAGGGAGGAGGGGCTGCGAGCACCGGGGCATTGTGGGAAGTGCAGGCTGATTAGCCTTCTGGGCAGAGCCTGAGAGGTGCTGACTGGCTCTTACTGGCCATGTTTGGGTCCAGTGCCATGGGTTAATCTTTGTATTCATGCCCGTCAGTGTGACAGAAGCTATTTGCATATATCTGCATATGGGGTGATGTTGTGGCTGGTGTCTGCTATAGACCACCAGATCAGGTGGATGAGGTAGACGAGGTTTTCTTCAGACAACTGAGAGATGCTTCCATATCGCAGGCCCTGGTTCTCATGGGGGACTTTAATCACCCTGACATCTGTTTGGAGACCAATACAGCAGTACACAGACAATCCAGGAAGTTTTTGGAGAATGCTGGGGATAACTTCCTGGTAAAAATGCTGAAGGAACCAACCAGGGACCATGCGCAGCTTAACCTGCTGCTCACAAACAGGGAGGAACTAGTAGGGGAAGTAGAGGTGGGTGACAACCTGGGAAGCAGTGATCATGAGATGGTCGATTTCAGGATCCTGAACAAAGGAAGAAAGGAGAGTAGGAAAATACACACTCTGGACTTCAGAAAAGCAGACTTTGACTCCCTCAGAGAACTGATGGGCAGGATTCCCTGGGATGCTTACATGAAGGGGAAAGGAGTCCAGGAAAGCTGACAGTATTTTAAAGAAGCCTTATTAAAGGCACAGGAAGAAACCATCCCGATGTGCAGCAAGAAAAGCAAATATGGTAGGCAACCAGATTGGCTTACCGGGGACATCCTTGGTGAGCTTAAACACAGAAAGGAAGCTTATAAGAAGTGGAAACTTGGACAGTTGACTAGGGAGGAGTATAAATATATTTCTTGAGAATGCAGGGGAGTTATCAGGAAGGCGAAAGCTCAAATGGAATTGCAGCTAGCAAGGGATGTGAAGGATAACAAGAAAGGTTTCTACAGGTATGTTAGCAATAAGAGGGTGATCAGAGAGGGTTTGGGATCCTCACTGGATGATGGAGGTAACCTAGTGACAGATGATGTGGGAAAAGCTGAACTACTCAATGCTTTCTTTGCCTCTGTCTTCACAGACAAGGTCAGCTCCCAGACAAATGCACTAGGCAACACAGTATGGGAAGGAGGTGGAGAGCCCTTGGTGGGGAAGGAACAAGTTAGGAACTATTTAGAAAAGCTAAACATACACAAATCCATGGGCCCAGATTTAATGTATCTGAGCGTACTGAGAGAGTTGGCAAATGTCATTCTGGAGCCTTTGGCCATTATCTTTGAAAACTCGTGGAGAGCGGGAGAGATCCCGGATGACTGGAAAAAAGCAAATGTAGTGCCCATCTTTAAAAAAAGGGAAGGAGGACAATCCAGGGAACTACAGACCAGTCAGCCTTATCTCAGTCCCCAGAAAAATCATGGAGGGGATCCTCAAGGAATCCATTTTGAAGCACTTGGAAGAGGGGAAAGTGATCAGGAATAGTCAACATGGATTCATGAAGGGCAAGTCGTGCCTGACCAATCTGATTAGCTTCTGTGATGAGGTAACTGGCTCTGTGGATATAGGAAAGTCAATGGATGTGATATACCTTGACTTTAGCAAGGCTTTTGATACAGTCTCCCACAATATTCTTGCCAGCAAGTTAAGGGAATATGGATTGGATACATGGAGTGTAAGATGGATAGAAAGCTGGCTAGACTGTCAGGCCCAACAGGTAGTGATCAACGATTCGATGTCAGGTTGGCGGTCGGTTTCTAGTGGAGTGCCCCAAGGATCTGTTCTAAGACCGGTTTTCTTCAACATCTTCATTAATGACCTGGATGAGGGGATGGATTGCACCCTCAGCAAGTTTGCAGATGACACTAAGCTAGAGGGAGAGATAGATACGCTGGAGGGCAGGGATAGGGTCCAGAGTGACCTGGACAGATTAGAGGATTGGGCCAAAAGAAATCTGATGAGGTTCAACAAGGACAAGTGTAGAGTCCTGCATTTTGGACGGAAGAATCCCAAGCATTGTTACAGGCTGTGGACCAAATGGCTAAGTAGCAGTTCTGCGGAAAAGGACCTGGGAATTACAGTGGATGAGAAGCTGGATATGAGTCAACAGTGTGCCCTTGTAGCCAAGAAGGCTAATGGCATATTAGGATGCATTAGGAGGAGAATTGCCAGAAGATCTAGAGAAGTGATTATTCCCCTTTATTTGGCTCTGGTGAGGCCACATCTGGAGTACTGTGTCCAGTTCTGGGCCCCCCACTACAAAAAGGATGTGGACGCATTGGAGAGGGTCCAGCAGAGGGCGACCAAAATGATTAAGGGGCTGGAGTGCATAACCTAAGAGGAGAGACTGAGGGATTTGGGTTTGTTTAGTCTGCAGAAGAGAAGAGTGAGGGGGGATTTGATAGCAGCCTTCAACTTCCTGAAGGGAGGTTCCAAAGAGGATGGAGAAAGGCTGTTCACAGTAGTGACGGATGGCAGAACAAGAAGCAATGGTCTCAAGTTACAGTGGGAGAGGTCCAGGTTGGATATTAGGAAAAACTGTTTCACTAGGAGGGTGGTAAAGCACTGGAATGGGTTACCTAGGAAGGTGGTAGAATCTCCATCCTTTGACAAAGCCCGGGCTAGGTTGATTTAGTTGGGACTGGTCCTGCCTTGGGCAGGGGGTTGGACTTGATGACCTCCTGAGGTCTCTTCCAGTTCTATGATTCTGAAATATGCAACCACACTTAAATTGCGGCCCTCAGCATGTGCTGTATCATTGTGGCCCCCAGGGCTTCCAAAGTTGAGTACCCCTGATGTAATGAATGCTACTTGTGTTTGCACAATGAAGATGCCTAAGTGATAGGAGTGCTGCATGGAAGGGGCATCCGTGGGCACAAGCCTCTCCCTAAAACATCAATGGGGGCAAGATGCCAGTGGCCAAGCCCGAAGGGAGGAAGTGGAGCCAGAGCCATTCCCCTTCCAGTTCTGGCCACACTGTTTGCTTGGGATGCTGCCTGTTCTGAACTGGGCAGGCAGTGGGGTTGGCAAGGACAACGAGCATCCCCTCCCCTCCCCCCCCTCGCCATGTGGAGGGGATGTGAAGTGGGGGGGGGGGGCCCTAGGCTGGGGTAGGAACAAGCCATTCACATAGGGGAGTTACATGGAGGGGTTATGTTCCCGCTGCAGCTGGTGCCCCCTTTATGAACCCTCTTCACTAGTTGCCCCTGCTGAGCAAAGTCTCTCAGATTTAATCAAGTTCCACAGTGATCTCTTACCAAGTGACTATTAACAATCTAAGTCATTTTATTTGAAGAGGAAAAATCAATTAATAGTCATTTAGGCCAAATAATAAATGACAAAGCTTAAAAGAATATTAATGTCTTTTACAGTGTTACAAATTGCTAGATTCAAAACAGTCTGGCAATATTCAAACAGTGAACTGAGATAACAATAAACGTCAGTTTTACTTGCTAAGCCTTGCGTCTAGCAGTTTCCTCTCTCCACAGCTGGTTTGAACACAATTCAGCCTATTTTTTTAAAGTAACAATGAAGCCATCCTGTATACAAAGCAAGAGAAACCTGGCCCCTAAAAAGGATTAAAAAAGTAGCCATTTCAGATTATTTTTCTTACCTTCATTTCTTACAAAAAGCTCATGACAAAGCAGATTTGTTATTCTCACCTCCAGGATCAAGTTTAAATAGGTGTATTTGTACATAGCATCTCTATAAAATACAGAAACTTCTTAACTTGTATATGAGTAGTTGACATGGATCTTAGACTTTAAAAAAAACACAGTTACTTACCTCGTAACTGTTGTTCTTCAAGATGTGTTGCTCATGTCTATTTGAATGAGGCATGTGCGTGCCACGTGGCACACACTGGGCCAACAGGGAGCCCCCTGGAATGGTGACATTATATCGGTACGTATCTACCCCTGCTGGCCCTCCCGGCCCTCAATTCCTTCTTGTTGGAACTCTCTGACAAAGGGGAGGTGGGCAGGATTTCGAATGGACATGAGCAACGCATCTCAAAGAACAGGTACAAGGTAAGTAACTGTTTTTTCTTCTTTGACATGAGCAAGCACTCCATTCAAATGAGGTTACTCCCTAGCTGAAACACTTGGATCAGACATTATTAGTTCCTTTACTCAGAGATCGATTGCAGCTCTGTCGTGCCAAGAGCAGCAGCACCCCTTGCCTGCTGAGCGATGATGTAACGTGTTGCGAAAGTGTGCACCGAAGACCACACTTTCAGCTGTCCTGAAAGTGTCCAGTGTGAGAACCTATGCCAGTAAGGACGACAAGGGGTATGCCCAAGCGGAATGAGCCATGATGCGGGGTGCTGCCTTACCAGCGAGGTCACACCACTCCATAATACAGAAAGTGATCCACGATAAGCACTGGGCTGACAGTGGCAGGCCCTTCATCCTCTCCACAATTGAAATAAAGAGCTGTGGTGATTTCCGGAACCCTCTCGTCCTGTCCATCCAGAGTGCAAGGAACACTCCCTAGGTGTTGAGTGGGGTTTTGGAAAAAAATACCTGGAGGTAAATATCTTGTGACATATGAAAGGTGAACACCATGTTAGGGAGAAAGGCAAGGTAGGTGCGAAGCTGAATCTTGAACTTGAAGAAGAGTCAACGGGGACTGCTTGGACACGCCGAGTTAAACCGGTGTCTAGACAGACCGGCAGCCTCGATACACTAAGGGGGCAGATCTTCTAATGGATGCTCGTCCTGGTGCTGCCCTCTGTGTCTGCTTCGAAGGGGACCTCCTCCTATGCTGCCTCCTCTTCTTGGGCACTGGAGATTGCGATCAGTGCCAAGCTCTTCTGTTGAGCCACGGAATTCCTCGATGCCGCTGAGGTCTTGTGCACTGACACTGGCGCTCTGCACACCGCTGGTGCCGATTCTGGTGCCAGCTGCAGCCCCATACCATGAGGAACAGTTTTAAGCAGGAATCATGTTCCTGTTTAGAGCAGGGCTTGAAGGTTCTGCAGATTTTGCAGAAATCTGCAAGGTGACCCTCCCCCAGACACTTCAGACAAGAGTCATGGGGGTCCCCACATGGCATTGGCTTTGAACAAGTCACGCAAGGTTTAAATCCGCAGTGGACCTGGCATCCCCTCCCCAGGAGGGGAGAGATAAGTGGAAAGACCCACCAACACTATCTACCTACTTAACTATTTACACTACAAGAACAATTGAAACTATCGATTGGGGGAACTCTAGGTTGGATATTAGGAAAAAATCTCTTTCACTAGAAAGGTGGTGAAGCACTGGAATGGGTTACCTAGGGAGGTGGTAGAATCTCCATCCCTAGAGGTTTTTTTAAGTTCCAGCTTGACAAAGCCCTGGCTGGGATGATTTAGTTGGGATTGGTCCTGCTTTGGGCAAGGGGCTGGACTCGATGACCTCCTGAGGTCTCTTCCAGCCCTAGGATTCTATGATGATTGATCCACAAAACTAACTATATACATGCTGGGTTAGTTGAGAAAGCACAAAGACGCTCCAGTACCGTCATGGGCAGTAAGAAGGAACTGAGGGTGGGGAGGGCCAGCAGGGGTATATATGCACCAAAATAGCGGCGCTATTCCAGGGGGCTCCCTGCTGGCCCAATGCATACTGCTGGGGAAAAAGGTCCGGAATCCGTGCACTTGGTGTGAGGCACATCTCATTTGAATGGACATGAGCAAGCACCGGAACAACTAATTCTTTCATGACTGTTCAATGAACACTAGAAGCAGCAACATTAACCCCTAAGGGAAAAAGGTGTTTGGAAGAGAATTGCTCCATCATTAAGGACTCTTTGTTTTCAGTTTAAACCGATTTTTACCCCCCCAAAAAAAATCATCCCTGGGTTTTACAAAAAGTGTCTTTATAATAATCCACAAAAAGTATTAATTGATTTTTACCCTACTTTTGTATCATTCAAATACATAAAAAAGTAACAGGTTTTTGTAGGAACATACAGTACATCGCATGAGATTCCTCTATTATGATAATACATTATTCTGTGTGTATGTGCAAAGCTTCCTGTTGAAGTAAAGCTATGTAATAGTCTAGAGGATAGACAACAAATAGTCACACATGCCAACTCTGAAGTGTGTGCACATCTGAACTTACTGATGAATCTCATGCCCACTGTTGCACATATAAGACTGTTAGCAGTTAATGGTTTAAAGATCTGACATACTAAAATGGGAAGGTAACAAAAACCTATATCAGAATACATTTCAGAACACAATGAAGTATTCAAAAGTTTTGTTCCGGGATTAGAGAGTTATTGTTTTCTTAAAACTCTGAAATGGTATTGTGCTCTGAATTTTATTTAAGTCCTGCAACAAACCACACGTAATTCTATTTAAGTATTAATCTACTGAACACTCTGCCCCCCCCCCATCCTTGTGTCCACCAAAATAAAGCCCAATATTTACCCAGAAAGATGGAAGGTTGAACTGATTTTCAGCTCTTTTTGTTGTGCTAATAAACACCGATAAATTGCCAGAAAATAAAATCAAATCAAATCTGAAAACAAAGGGTCCTAACATTCAACACCAGTCCCCCCAGCAATTTAAAATGCAGCACTGATAACCTCCAAAGCAGCCTGAGATCTTTGGCTATGATGATGGATAGATAATGTGGGTTGGTTTTGAGGACGGCAATTTATTGGGTGAGCAACTCAGAGCTCTGCAAAAATGTGAAGGGTTCGGGAACAGAAAAAAAGGAAAAATTCTCCAACTAGAAATTCTTGGGAGGCAGTGTAGTACAGAGGATAGGGCCCCAGACTAGGTCCCAAGAAACCTGCATTCTGTTTCCGCTCTGAATCTGACCAGCTATATGACCTTGAGCAAATCAATTTACCTCTGTTTCTCCTTTCACCATATCCATCTTGTTTCTTTAGACTAAGCTCCTTATACAATGACAGATTCAATACATATTTATATAGCATCTAGCATGGTGGGTCATAATCTCATTTATCACCATCTAAGAATAAGTAGATTTCTGAATTCAGCATTTAAAAAAAAATTTTATACATCTAAGGAACATACTTGTGAGTGCACAAAGGCATCTTTTATTAGACAAACCTCTTTAGCCTAAAATCTCCCGTTCTGCAAAAATACTTTAGACGCTGTTTCTATTTAATTCAAAGGCATGCAGGCTAGGTGCAGCCTGTCAAACCCACATCCAATCACCATGCTACTTCCTTTGAAAATCCCCAACCTTGTAGTAAACTTTTTATACGCTGACTTTCATGGACAACTCATTAACCTTCTTCACATTATTTATCTCAGCTAGGATAATGTTTGATCTAATTCTAAGAGATTTTCATTTCAGAACCAATCGTAAAACTCAGCAGGATGCTATATACAACTTTAATGAGAGTGCCTTATCCAAGATGCCACCAATATGCACTTCTTTAGATCTACACCATTTCCTTTTTTTTGTTTTTTTAGGGGAGGGGAGGACAGGCAGGAATAGGAAGAGAAACAGAAAGGTTAGTTGAGTAAGGGAAGAATTTAAAAAGAAATGACACCTCTGTTCTGCTAACTACACTGATATGAATACTATGAAATCTGACCTAACTGCTCATGGCATTTCTATTTACTTTTAGCAACCTCTATACACACTCTCTGCACCTCTTTTATGGATGCTTTTCATTGCATCCAGTGGCTAGCAGCAATTAATGCAGAGCAAGCGAGCAGCTCTATAAACCTGCTGACAGCTGTTTAATGGGAGAGGTAGAAAGTGGTGGACAAGTCCTGGCAGCGTACTTAATGGATGCACAAACACCCACAGTCATCAGCCTGAAACGATAGTGGCAGAAAATTAACTTAGAGCTACAAAACTCATTTAGTAAAGAGATCCACAGCAATCTGGACAATGCAAGACTTCGTAATGGGAATAAGGGGGAAAAATGGGAAGAAGCATCTTTTGCATTTACTTTCAAGGAGTCTTTAATTTCACAAGTCTTTTTACTTAGCCTTGTTGCTTCAGTGCACAAGCTAGTAGTTGCCTCTGTTTTGCAAAGCAAATGTTATTGTATGGGTCTATGACTTCTATGGACAGAGTATGTCAAAGACTTGTTTGAGTTAAAAGGAAATTTTCATGTTAATAAGAATACCACCATGCTGCATTTTCTTCAGATACTCTTGAACGTGGTTGCACTATAAATGATGCTTCCCTTTAACTTATTACCACATTCCAACTTTACATTTCAGTCACTATAACGTCTAGATTGCACAATTACTGGCAGAAAAGCAAATCAGTGCTCTGACTTTAAAACATTGTAGCTATTTACAATGAAAAATATTCTAACCCCTGAATTAAAGACAAGACTTAAAAAGAGGTTATCGAATCTTTTTAAAAAAAAATCCCTTACCACATGTACTGTAAATTATTAACACAATATAGTTTTAGCTTATCTATCTGTTTTGAGGTAGCATCCTAAAAATTGGGGTCTCATACAAAGACGACAACCCATATTCTAAATAGGATGTCAATAAAAAAGGGGGGGAAGGGAACTGCACAAGTGAAAGTGAATGAATTTTGAAACAGTGTGCCTCCGGTAATGTACTTAAACCATAAGACCAAAGTCTACCATAGCCCATGGGTCAGGATTTTGTGTGTGTGGCGGTGAAGTTAAATTAAATTATTTTATTGCGTACTTATAGCTATGTTGTTGCTGTGTATTTGATCAAGAGACAAAGGACAGGTTAGTTTTATTAGCTGCTTTAAAAAAATATCAAGGCATTTTAAGCTTCGGATAGTCCAGGGTTTTCCAACCTATGGGTTGGGACCCAAATATGGGTCGCCATTACATTTCAAAAGGGTTGCCAGTTGTCTCCCCAGGTGGCTCTTAAGGAACCATTCACACATTTTTTTTGAATTGCCCTGGGTCACCAGGTCTTCCTGAATTGTCAAAATGGCTCCCCATCTGGAAAAGGCTGGGAACTACTGGGATAGTCACTCATCTTTTAGACCAACAAAATTCCTACTAAATTAATACTTAAATTTCATGGAAATTAGAGGAGTTCAAGCTACTTGTTTTGTGTAATTGAGACATTACCTGACCCGTAGAACATGCTTTCCTAAACTAACCTGCAAACCACTACTCTCTCCCTTCTAGGGTTGCCAGGTGTCCGGTATTTTCGCCTCCTGTCCGGAAAAAAAAATTCAGAAAATACCGGACACCTAAAATGTCCGGTATTTTCTGATTTTTTCCCAGCCAGGAGGCAAAAATCCCAGGTGCTACCCTGGTTCCGCAGGGGAGCTGTCTGGCCCCAAGCAGGAAGACAATATGGCGTACGGCCGCCAGCAGCCTGTTAGGGCCAAAAAGCCTCAAAGGCATTTCTTAAAGGGGCCATGCTGGGTTTTTTTTTGTTTTTTTTTTTTCAATTTTTCATTTTTTTTTGCTCAACAACTGTGGTCTCTCCCCCCCGCCCTTTTTTTCCCCTCAACAGAATTTTTTCCCTGGTGGGGTTTTTTGGGGGGAGGGCAGGTGTTTGGTATTTTTGGTTAAACCATCTGGCAACCCTACTCCCTTCCTTCAATACTGGCTTAAACCCCATCTGTGCCCTAAAATAAATCAGCTCAAGAAAGCTAGGCTGATAGGCAGTAAGGAGAGCAAACATCTTATAAGGTTATTTAAAAAAAACAGATAAGCATTTTACATGTTTGATTGTATCCCACCCCCAAGCCCGATCCTTTGCTTATCACTTTTCTTAGACCAATGTCTTCAGAGTAGGGAATATCTTTGTGTAGTAGTCAATATAACGGGGCACCAGTCCTAACACCTCAGCATGCTACAACAGAAGGAATGTTAAATTTATTATAATAATTATGTAATAAATCACATCCTCTGCTAACATTTAAAAAACTTGGATGGGGGGGGTCACATTCAGCAATGCATTTTATATTTTAGCATAACTGAACAAATCCTCATATAATATTAAAAATGGAAATTTTGCATGCAATAAGAATAGCAGTCGCCAATTGTGATTACGATAATTAATGCTGAAAAACATTATAAACTCCATTTCAAGTTTTCAATTTAAAAAAATAATCAACCTTTGCAGTAAAAAGACTAGTCCTTAGACCAAGTTGGAGCAAAAGCCTTTCATTAATTTGCATTATGAATTAACCAAAACTCAAGAATGTTTTTATATTGGGCCAAAATTCAGACACTTTTTGAAAGCCTTTACAGAGAAAGTAAGGCTACAATGTTACATGTAGCCCCTTATAAAAGGGACTTTTATAAAACTTGTACAAATCAAGCCTATTTAAAAACAGTATACTGGGAAGTGTTAATTCTACAGATTGGGGTAATTAATTCTGTGCTGCTAAGTTCAAGGCATTTATAAGGTCTATAATTCTAGCAGCCAACATTTTCCTTTCCTCTTTCATATTCCTCAGAAACTAAAAGGCAAAAGCTAGCCTTAAACCACAAAGGGCTCAATCCTGCAAGCACTTATGCACAGAAGCACATGGCTACGCCTACACTGTTACTGCTGTTCAGTTTAACTGAAAATATAGTATAGCTTTAATACCCCTTTGCATTATTCATTGTCTCATAAAACACAGGATATAGTATGCAGTCAAGTTTCTAACAGGAGCATTGTCTTATTCTTAACACATCATATTCAAATCAATTAAAATACATAGTTGAATACTTTTCCACACTGGCAAGTGCTGTGGTTGGTACAGCAGGATGCACGATGACAAATGAGACAGGAGAAGTCCACAAGATACTCTTCAGTAGGAGGTGGCAAAAGCATGGTGAGAATCCCCGTCTCATAAGAAGCACAGCCTTAAAATGTTTAAACATTTCCTTATATTTGCATGAATTCAGGAATAAACAAACAAACATTAGTACCAAATTGCTTTTCGTTGTAAATTCAAACTGGCGCCAGTGTGAGGAAATTGAGTGCATTTCCATGCCATATTTTCAATATACAATTTCCTTATTCTCTCTTTCACACAGACAAATCCCAAAGTGGAGGAGGATTAGGGAAACAAATCCTTTTCAGTTCCAGCCTAATTTAAAGTATCAGATAACCAACACTGAAAATGTGAAAAAGAAATACAAATTGTGAAGTCATGTTCATCAGTTCTATACAAGTATTCCAGGAAGAACTGGTATTGAAATATTAAGGCTACATTCTGAATTATTTTTGGATGCTTGAGCATCCCTCCCCGCCCAGGAAAAAAGTTTGATTTCTGACCTTAGAGAAGAATGAGCATAGCCCCAAAGGATGTTCATATCAAATCCAAACTTGAGTGTGATTAATCTGGATTTAGACCATCTAAATCAACAGTCACCAATTTATTGCGTCCCCTGGGAAGTCGACTAATTGATCATGATCTCTGGTGCTGGAGCCCCACACCACCAGCCTGGTCTCAGAAGTGGCCGGTGTGGATCATGTGTGAGGAGGGGAGGGCAGGGGGACAGGAGTCTCTGCGCTCTCCTGCCTGAAAGCGCCACCCCCTGCAGTTCCCACTGGCCAAAAACAGAAAACTGTGGCCAATGGAAGCTGAGGGGGCAGTGCTCCAAAGTGCAGCTGCACACAGAGTCATGTGTCCCCCACCCTCAGGGCAACGCTAACCCCTTCTGGGAGCAGTGTGAGGCTGGAGCAGGCAGAGAACCTGCCTTAGCCTTGCTACACTGCTGACCAGGAGCCACTGATGTTAAGTGCCACCTGGCAGGATGCCACACCTCAAGCCCACCCTCCTCCCAGAACCAACACCCCATACATACTCCTGCACCCAAAACCCGCTCCTGCACCCAAAGCCTCTGCCCTGACCCCTCTCCAAGAGCCAACACCTAAAAAATCCCAACCCTGACTTCTCTCCCAGAGCCAGTACCAAGCCCCCTCCTGCACCGTGAACCCCATTTCAGAGCCTGCACCTCCCTCCTGCATCCCAACTCCCTGTTCTGAGCCCTCTCCCAGAGCCAGCATCCCATACCAACTCCTGCACACCAAGCCCTAGCACCAAGTCTCCTCCCAGAGCTAGCAACACATACCTCCTCCTGCACCCCAAGCCCTTGTCCTGAATCCCCTCTCAGAGCCAGCACCCCATAAACCCCTCCTGCACCACACCACTCCTCTGGTGAAAGAGAGGGAGGGAGGGAAGGGGAGATGGAGTGAGCAAGGCGAGGCACTGGAGAAAGGGTGGGGTAGATCTTGTGTTGACCTTCAATTCAGAAAAAGTCAGAGACCACTGATCCAGATAGAGCAGCAGTTCTCATTGTGAGTTGGGACCCCAAAGTGGATCACAACCCCATATTAATTGGGTTGCCAGGGCAGCCTTAGTCTTGTTGGGGCTAGGAGTTGAAGCCCGAGCACTACCACCCAGGGCCAAAGCTGAAACAACATTAGGGTTTCAGCCCAGTGTGGTGGGGCTCAGGTCCTTGGGCTTCAACTATGTCTGTAGTCCTACTCTCCCGCCTTGCCAGCCTAGAATACTGGTGTTTAAGCTTTGCCCCCTCTCACCCGGGCAGTGGGGCTCAGACTTCAGCACCCCCTTCAGCGTTGTGTAGGAATTTTTGTTGTCAGAAGGGGTTTCAAAGTGCAGTGATGTTTGACAGCCCTTGAGACTGGAATGGGTTACCCACGGAGGTGGTGAAATCTGCATCCCTAGAGCTTTTTAAGTCTTGGCTTGACAAAGCCCTGGCTGGGATGATTTAGTTGGGGTTGGTCCTGCTTTGGGCAGGGGGTTGGACTCGATGACTCCTGAGGTCTCTTCCAGCCCTGGGATTCTATGATTTATGATTCTATGAGACAGAGAATACTTAAATACAGATCACTGCAATTTCATATGAAGTCACCCTGAATTGGGCCAGGAGTCCAGCACCAGAAAATAAAATAATAGATTACCTATGTTTGCCAGTACTTTGGGCCAAGCAGCAGCAGTCTGCTGGGGAAATCAGTAGACTAATCAGATCTGTGGAGAGGATTCTAGCCTGACTGAAATCTGTAAGACTTTTGCTAGTTTAGATAGACAAGAGCTGCCTGGGTGTAGGGAAAGGGAGAAAAATATAAGTTAGATCAATTTTTTTAGATACTGTTCATATTAGAGGGTGCTGCCCCCTGCTTGCTACGCTTGCCAACCCCCCTCTCCAGGGATAGGCAGCCCCAGCCACCGGGGAGGGCCAAGTCAAGGCGTAGGAACGGGATGGGCCGCACCAAGGCCACAGCTGGCCCAGCTCTCTCCCTCCAGCTGCCGGGAGATGGGGTGGGGGCTGAACCAAGGGTACAGGTGGTTCTGTTCTCTCTCCTCTGGCCACCAAGGGCTTGGGTGGGGCCAAGGCTGTGGCTGGTCTAGTCCTCTCCCTCTGGCGGGGGCACCCACTCTAACTGAGAGGGGAGAGGCCACTTGGCTCCAGCTCCCTATTGACGAGGGGTAAGGCCACGTGGCTCCTGTGCGCCCCCTTCTCCCCAGATCACTAATGACGCAGCACATGTCCTGCATATGTCCCACCCCCACCTGAGCCCCTGCAAGGTTCTGTGGTTCCTGCACACACCCCTACGAGCCTCCATGGCTCCTGCTTGCCCATTCCCCCCACCCAAGCCAGACAGCGGAGGAGTCGCTCAGTTCAATTTAAATTCCAGCAGCCGCCCGTCCACGTAGTGGCTGCAGGAGGGACGCTCAGGGGACGAGGCATGTGGGGGAGGGGACAACCGCTGGACTGTGTGGCACAGAGCCAATAGGGGATCATGGGGGGAGGGGGGACGAAGTAGGGTAGCTGCGTGCCCTCTCCTTGGAGCACCGGGGAGAGGGGGAGCCACATGACCCAGGAGCCACTCAGCTCGGCTCCTGTCACCCCAGGCCTTGCTGGGGCAGGTTGGAGCATGGGGAGGCTGTATGGCTTGCAGCTCCCATGGAGCATGGGGAAGGGAGAGACCACACGTCTGAGGGCAAAGGGAGGGGCTGCAGATGCAGAGTAATGCATGATGTCATTCTATCGTCCCGCAGGAAAAACCTTTCTAAAGTATACAAAGAAAGTTCATAGGCCTTCGTAGCTAACAAAACATACAAACACAGAGAAATTGAAACTAGGCCTGAGCAGTATAAAAGCACCAATGGGTGAAGTTAATACAAAGAAGGTGTATGAATATTAAATTGGTAACTCCTCAGAACAGGCAGGGTTCTAGAAGTGATTTGAAGAGAGGTAATTTGTAGACTGTACCATATTGGCCTCTCAAGGGGATGGTTCTATTTTTAAAATAAATCAAATTACATATGAACCCACACTTTTAACTGTCAGTTGAGAAAATTTGTGAACATCCTGGCATCTATAGCGCTCTAAGGAGATAACCCTAAGGGAAATCCCTATATTGAAGTAAACAACCTCCAAGAGGTCATACAATTTTCAGTTTGGGTTTTTTCCCCCTTTAGGTTAGACAGGACATAACTAATGAGACAAGGAATTTTATTTGGTTCCTATTGATTCCTTCCATGGCCCCCAAAAGATAACAGAAAACTCTGAAATATATGTTTATTCTGAAAGCTTTCTTAATCTTGACGCTCTGTATTCACAAAATGAAAAGACATGCTCTACTAAAGTGCCTCCAAAAACAGGAACTCTGGTTTAGTGGAATTAAGCAGATCAAGCTTTCAGACATTATTTTAAAAACACAGCTACCCCAAGAATGCATGGCTCGCTGGGCACACTAATAACCAGCTTCAAATACCAGCCAGAGTAACTCTATAATGGAAAAGCAGTCTGACTAACTGAATGCCAAACAGGAAACACAGCTTATTTTTCATTTGTCTTGCTTGCTTGTTCACAGAACCCACAATTTTGTCCTCTAAGTTATCATTTCAAGAATTAATAAGCATTTAGACCTGTAAATGGAATTCTTAGGCATTGCAAAACGGTTAATAATCTGAGGTAAAAGTGAGTTGGAAATATCTGAGGTAGAGGTTCAAAATAGATAACTAATTATGGCCTAAACTGTAAAGGTCCAGGGTAAAATTTTCAAATGTACTTATGGCATATCACAGTAAACATTTGCTAGAACCGTGGTTACTGTATTCCTATATCTACCATAGTAACAATAAGCCTCCAATATCTTCTCTTAACACACCCCTATGAGTGAGTCTGTACCACAGCCACAGTTCAAGTTGACTGGGTGGGGGCCTCCTTCAGATACCAAAGCACACCATCTCTGGCCCCTTCTAGGATGCCACCCCCAGTGACACAAAGCCCTTGCCAACCTGGGATTGAACATACAGCTCCCACCAAGTTGTGGAATGGGTGTAGGAATGAAACTGAATCATGCTTCCCACGTGCCAATGCAAAGCTAACAGGAAGTAACAAAGCCTCTTCACACTGTCACAGTATAGAAATAAGAATCAAGAGATACATTACTTAGATTGCAGCAGAGCCCAAAATATGCTAGACCTGTGCCAAATAGCCCAGGCATTTCCTACTATGAAGAACATGCAATCTAATGACAGACAAGATAGGGGAGGGAACAGGATACAACATACAAAATTAACAGATTGATAGGCTTAGATTTTATCAGTTACCAAGTGTTTTGTTTTGTTTTTAAGATTTAACATACTAAACTCCCCTGCCTCCCACAAATTCTGTGGAGACAACAGGCCATGCAATGGTTTTCATTACAATACATATGGCCTAATCGTAGTGTTCATAGTTGAAGAGTTTAGCTGTAACCATCTCATCCTGTTAATTAAAAACAGCAACTTGGGGAAAAAAGAGGGGGAGGGGAGGAGAAAGCTAACCATATCTTTCTAGGCAGTTCTTAAGTGGTCTGATCAGTTTTTTAATTTTAATCCCATTTTGCACATCTTTCACTTGTTCCTGGTAATGTTCTTGCAATGAAATAATCCATTAAGGCAGAGACCTTATTCACTGAAAGTTTATAGTGACTGACCCACTTATATGAAGCTCTTTTTAAAAAAAACAAACAAAAATGAAGACTGCCCATGAGGGAAGTACAACAACAATGTTAACCTCAATGATCTTTCATAATTAAATTTGCTGGTTGAACTCAGCACAATTAAAATGTTCTAATGTTTCCCCTGGGTCCTGCACTGATTTTTAAGTTCCAAAACTTTTAATTGTGCAACTTATACATAAATCAGACTCCATTTTGTATAACGTATAACAACATGTGTAGCCATTACCAGACACTGCCTTGAGACTGTAAAAACCACTCTAAACCCTGTCAACTTTTGCTCTCAGAAAACCAAATTTTTGGTATGGCAAAGTTTCTCTAACTCCGCCATAAAGCCTCTAGGGGTTTCATGCCAGTCCCAAGTCTGGATAAAGGAGGAGGGTTGGTCAGATGAGTGTCGATGCGCAGATCGTAAAACAACAATACTAATGAAATCTGATGCCAGTACAATTAACTGATAAAAGATGCTGGCTTGGACGTCACCCAGATAACCAAGTTCCGCGATACCGATCGAGCAATCAGGGCTGGATCAATAAGTTGGCTACCAAAAGGAAACTACAACACATATACTATCAATCAGAATGTGGAACGTCCAAACACTGTGGGCAACGGGAAAGTTAGAAATGCTTTGAAAGGAGATGGAGAGATACCGAAGTGATATATTTGG
Organism: Pelochelys cantorii; assembly: GCA_032595735.1. NCBI lineage: Eukaryota > Metazoa > Chordata > Testudines > Trionychidae > Pelochelys > Pelochelys cantorii. The sequence continues at coordinate 143,835,754 of CM064328.1, read as the reverse complement.
ACTGGCAGAGATGCGTTGGATGGCATCGGGAGAGATGTGCAGTTGCGAAGTAATTTGGTCAAGGAATGAAGCGAAACCCTCAGGAGTTGGATTCCTTCTTAGCAAAAGAGCTAGAGGAGTATTGTTAGGATACAAACTGGTGAGTGCGAGAATGATGGTAGGGAGATTCGAAACAAAACGATTCAACATCTTGGTCGTTCAGGTGTATGCACCCACGTTGGACAGCCGTGAGGAAGAGATTGAGCTATTCTATAAAGATTTGACAAAGATGCTGGAGGAGATACCGAAGAGAGATGTGTTGATCATCAGAGGAAACTGGAACGTGAAGGTCGGAACAGATAACAAAGGTTGGGAGAAAGTCATGGGAAGGTTTGGATATGGAGAAAGAAATGAACGAGGTGAGAAACTACTAGAGTTTGCTATGGAGCATGAGATGGTGATCTGCAACACGAGATTCCAACAAAAGAACTGTAGGAAATGGACATGGCGATCGAACGATGGGAAGTTCAAGAATATGATAGATATGATCTTGATAAGAAGATGGGTAACATCAGTACAGCAGTGCCAAACTTTCCAAGGAGCGGATATGGACTCGGACCACAGTCTAGTGATTGCGAACATCAAGATGAAACTTAAGAGAAAATATAAGACAGTTTAAGAAACGAAGAGACGTGGCGAGGCTAGGCAAGGAAGAAATAGGGAACGCATATAGAGCAGTGCTCGAAGAGAAGATCAGGAAGGCAGGCACAGAGAAAGACCTAGATAAGAGAATTGAAGGGATAACTATGGCGATAGAAGAGGCAATTGAGCAGATGGTTCTGGAAGAAGATTACGTAGGAGACACTGAAGTTGGCTCAAGAGAAGAGAGTATTGAAGATCAGAAGGGATGTCTCCAACAGGGCAGAACAGCAATATAGAGTGAAATGCAACGAGGTAAGGAAAGCGGCCAGAATGGATAAGGTGAAATGGTTAGAGGAGCAGTGTGAAGATATACAGAGGTATTATGGTGAGTGTAAGATCAGGGAGGTGTATAAGACGATTAGGAATATTAATAGGAAGTAGCAGTTGAAGCAGATGGCGATCAAAGACAAGAATTATAAGGTGCTCATGAACAAGGAGAAGGTTGTGCAGCGATGGATGAGCTATTGTACTGATCTGTACAAAGCACAGTTGGACCCAAGTGTCTCAGAGAGACTGATCGAAGAATTGAAAGAGATATCACCGCCGAGCATCGAGAGCGAGACCAATATTTTGAAGGAGGAAGTAGAAAGAGCAGTGAAACAACTAAAGAACCCTGGAAATAAGATCACGGGAGAGATGATCAAATATGGCGGAGAAAGTATGATTCAGGAAATACATCGACTATGTAATATAGCATGGAAAGAAGGGAAGGCACCTAAGGAATGGACAAGATCTGTGCTAGTGACAATACACAAGAAAGGAAGAGAGTTGGAGTGCAAGAACTACAGAACGATTGCTTTAACGAGTCATCTAGGCAAGGTGCTGATGATGATACTGACGGAGAGATTGAGACCGCAGATAGAAGAACATCTAGCAGATGAGCAAGTGGGATTCAGGAAAGATAGAAGTACCATACAGTAGATATTGGCACTACAATTGATAGCGGAGAAAGCTCGGTGAAAGAACAAGTACATCTACAATTGCTTCATCGATTTTCAGAAGGCATTTGACAGTATAGATCAGAAAGTGACTTGGGTGGTGTTGGAGTTGTACGGAGTAGATAGTAGACTGATACGGTTCTTGAAGGATATCAACGATAATGCAGAGGCAGTGGTGAGAACATGCGGAGAGTTGGGAAGTTGGTTTAGAACGAGTAAAGGTACGCAACAAGGAGATCTGAGATCACCGAGTATCTTCATCATGTACTTAGAGAGAGCAATGAACAAGATCAAGGAAGAGGTAGAAGGGATATTGGTGCACGGGATGAGAATTAACAACTTGAGGTTTGCGGATAATATAGTTATCATCAAGGAAGATGAAGAGAAGTTAGCGAGAATGGTGCAGGTGCTAAATGAGGAAGGGAAGCGGTATGGACTGATTATGAATATCAATAAAATGAAGACAATGGTATCTGGAGATAAGGAAATAGGAAAGAAGATCAGTGTAGATGGGATCGAATTAGAGAATGTAGAGAAGTTCACGTATTTGGGGAGTAATCTGGAAAAGTAAAGCGATTAGCTTAGGAACAAAGCTGAGTGTCTTGAAAATAGCAGCATGTTGTACGGATGTGAGACATGGGTAATAACAAAAGATTTGAAGAGAAGGATACTGGCATTCAAGCAGAGTTGTTATAGAAAGATCCTGAGAATAGGATGGATGCAGAAGGTCACCAACGAAGAGTTATATAGGAAGACAGCCAAAAGAGAACCTACTGCTGAAGGTTATACAATGGAAGTTACAGCTATTCGGGCATATCTGCAGAATGAATGACGAGCGAAAAGTTAAGACCTTGGTATTCCGCATAATGGATGGTCCGAAAAGGAGAGGCAGACCCCACAGAGAATGGGTAGACGATATAGTAGATTGGTGCGGCGCTAGTCTACAGAAACTAAGCCGCTCTGCACTGGACAGGGAAAGATGGAAGGAAATAGTGAGGGAGGCATCGGACACCAACGGGCATTGAGACCATGGTAGTTGATGATGATGATGATGATGATGATGTTTCTCAGAATTGTCTGTAACACCCTGTAAGTGGGCCTGAGCAATAGGCATACCTTGATATAAGTCTGAAGTTACATGAATTAAAAACAGTCCTTCAACCATCCTGAGTTCAATATTCTCCTCACTGCAGGTACCCCCCTATCCTCAGAGCCCAAGAGGGCCTGGGAAGGGAAAGGGACATGGTTATGTGAGAGAGAAAGGAAAGCTCACATAGATTTTCATGCAATGTGACAATGTTTAACATGTACCTTCCCCAATTAATAAGAGACTATATCGGGGTGGGCAATAATTTTTGAGAAGAGGCCACTTCAGAAATTTTTGAGGTGGCTCTGGGCCGCCCCCGAAGGGGTGTGTCCTTAGGTGGAAGGGGCGGGGCCAGGACACTTCCGTGCTTCCCCACCCACAGACCCTGATTATTCTGGGGGTGGGAGAGCGTGCAAAGTCTTTGCCCCCCACCCCTGAGAACTGCCAGCTGTTCAGAACAGCTCTAGGTACCTGTGTCCCTGGTGGTGGGAGGAGACTTCGCATGCTCCCCCCTGCAGCCCCCAGGACAATCAGGGCCTGGGGAAGGGGAGCACATGAAGTGTCTCTCCCCCTGCCCCTGCCCTGCAAGGAAGCACCACGCTTAGAGTCAACTGTTAGCTAGCAGCAGCTGGCGGTTGACTTTAAGTGCTGAGCCCCTTGCATGGCGGGAGAAGACTTTACTTGCTCCCCTCTCCCCCAAGCCTCGATTGGCCTGGGGGCGGGGGGAGCACATGGAGTCTCCTCCCACTCTGCCCCGTCCTGCAAGGAGCATGTGGTGCTTAGAAGCACTGCACCCCTCACAGAGCGGGAAGAGCGTTTGCGCACTCTCCCCCCCGACCAATCAAGGCATGGGAGTCGGGGGGGAGCGACAGGGCCTCCACGGGCCGGATCAACTCACTGGTGGGCTTGATCCGGCTTGCAGAGGCCCTTTTGCCCACCCTTGGACTCCATTAAACTGTTTTCTTACCCTGAACCTAATAGTGGTATGTTCTTTCAAGGCTGAAGTAATACTCAATCATATATTAAAGGGGGCCCTAGCATGAAGCATACTTCAATCTTTTCCTTTTCATGGGCCAAGTGTTAAATTTCAACTATTCACCTCAAGTTTGTAGTCCACTAACACCTCAAAAGTTATTCTAGCCTGGTAGCACTGAATTGCTCAATCATCCTGGCCAATTTTAGAGCGTTTATAAATTTACGTAGCTTTTCTTTGTATCACAGTGCATCTTCTCAGACAAAGATGAGATGTTTGGGATACTTATCATGCAGACCTGTCATTCTACCCATATACTGCAATCCAGATTTTGGGTTTTACTATACATGGGGAAATATTACAGCCTGAATTTTGAAATATTGGACTTCTCTGTGAACATTCCCATGCAAATAGATAACATTGCATCTTGCCAGAAAGATCAGAATTGGCAATCTTGGAGTCATTTTTCCACTACAGTGTTTTCAAGTGTTTCTATTTTGCTTGGGTACATCTTGAATTTTCCCTCCTGACACAGCTACATACATCCCTTTAACTATACAGCAAACTCACTAAAATTCTGTGATTTTTGGTTCTCAACTTCAATAAGTTATAAAGCATCATTTAAAACCAACCCAATAACATCCTAAAGAACAATCCTTGATTTGATTTGCTAGAGAATCCCTAACAATTTTCTAGAGGGAAAGAGGTTAAATTGGGTTGCTAACAAGGAAACTAACTGGGTTGCTAACTGAAACCAACAGGATCCCAACTATTGTAATATTGTATTGAACTGCCATGCACCTCATCTAGCCTCTATCCATTAATATTTCATCGTAAAGACTTATCATAGAATCATAGAACCACAGAGCTGGAAGAGACCTCAGAAGATCATCAAGTCCAGCCCCCTGCTCTAGGCAGGACCAATCCCAACTAAATCAACCCAGCCAGGGCTTTGTCAAGCCGAGACTTAAACACCTCTAGGGATGGAGACTCCACTACTTCCCTAGGTAAGCATTCCAGTGCTTCACCACCCTCCTAGTGAAATAGTTTTTCCTAATATCCAACCTAGACCTCTCCCACCACAACTTGAGACCATTGCTCCTTGTTCTGCCATCTGTCACTACTGAGAACAGCCTTTCTCCAGCCTCTTTGGAACCTCCCTTCAGGAAGTTGAAGGCTGCTATCAAATCCCCCCTCACTCTTCGCTTCTGCAGACTAAACAGACCCAACTCCCTCAGCCTCTCCTCATAGGTCAGATGCTCCAGCCCCCTAATCATTTTGGTTGCCCTCCACTGGACCCTCTCCAATGCGTCCACATCCTTTTTGTAGTGGGGGGCCCAGAACTGGACACAATACTCCAGATGTGGCCTCACCAGAGCCGAATAAAGGGGAATAATCACTTCTCTGGATCTGTTGGCAATGCTCCTCCTAATGCACCCTAATATGCCATTCGCCTTCTTGGCTACAAGGGCACACTGTTGACCTATTTCAACATTCCATACTCCTGCACGGTATTAAATAGCTACATTTTTAAAACTGTAAAAAACGAACTGCAACAAATTTTCTTTATATCAAGCTATCCTCACCAAAATTAAACTGCAGCTCAAAACAGCAACGTTTTTAAAGGCTAAATCTTATAACGCTGCACATCTGTAGTACTGGAAAGGGGAAACACCCAGATTTCCAATAGACTAGTGTACTTACTGCTACTGCTGACAGGTCCTGAGATAGGCAAGTTGCACATGTGAATTAAAAAACAAAACAAAACCATGAGCTATTTTTGGCTGTTTTTAGATGTTTCATGTATTTACAAGTTGGACCTCCCTGGTCCATCACTCTCAGGACCTAAGCAGTCCCAAACAAGGGAGTTTGCCGGACCAGGGAGGTCAGGCCTCTGGGCTCTCCCAGGGTTCCCCTCCTGGCCACTGGCCCAACCAGCGCACTGCCCCCAAGCCCACCTGCCGGCCCCCACTGCCCTCAGCTGCCAGCCCCCACTAACCCAAGCTGCTGGGGGCTCTGCTGCCAGCCCTGCTCCAGCTGTGGCTCTGCTGCCTCTGCCACCGCCCCTGCTCCAGAGGGCCATCAGTCCCTTCTGGCTGCCGGCCCCACTCCAGCTGACAGCAGGGCTCCAATGGCTCTGGCATCTGGCTCCACTCCAGATGCTGGGGCTTTGCTGCTGGCCCTCCTTCAATCAGTGGGGTTCCATTGCACCCAACAACACTCAGGCTGTTGGTGGGGCTGTGCTACTCCCAGCCAACAGCCCCACTTCAGCTGGTGGGGCTTCCTGCCAGCAGCCCCACTCAGGCTGTCAGCACGCCAGCAGGGATCTGCTCCTGGTTAAGTGGCCCTGCAGGCTGCCAACCAGCCTCCCTGCCTCTCCCAGTTCCCCTTCCCCCGACCACAGATGTTGCTAGACCAAAGAGTCCCAAACAAGAGAGGTTCAGCCTGTAGTTATAGTTTTCCTCTCTCTGAGCCTTTTCAAGTTGGGACTCGTGATTCCAAGGAAGCCTAGCTTAGTAAGTGATAGGACACAAGAAATAATCACAATAAATGTGTTAACATTTCTAAAATATCTTCTGTAGAATTTGTGATATGTGGAATACATGATGGTGTGGCATGGCACAAAGGGTTTATCATCACTCGTTTGGAATGACTGGTAACACTCCCTTTGGACTGCAACATTTATAAGCAATGTAGACATCAAAGGCGTGCTTTCCAAATATTGACTACAGGGTGAACCTCCCAAGTCCGGCACCTGACCAGTGTCAAAACAGAGAATATGCCAGACTATGGGAGGTCAGTATTGTCTAGCAGCATTACCAGCACTTCCACTGCTCACTGGGTTCTTAGAAGACATTTAGGGGTAAATTAGAGCTAAATAACAGCACAGAACACTGGGAGCCAGAACTGGTGGCTGTAAACAAACTTTATGAGAGCATGGGAAACTAAGTCACACCCATGATAAGTGGAAATCTGGCTAACTAAAATCATGCCGGACCACAGAGGTTCAACCTATATCACCAACTTGTATTTTACTCTCAGCAAATGTGTTACATTTTTTATAATACAGAAGTATGCCTATACATGTATAAAAATGGACTTGAACAGAAAACAAAGAAAAAGGACTACTGATGAAAAACGTCTAAGAAATCCTTTCTGGAGGATCACAGTTCCATTCGGTGACAAATTTTGAGGTTTAAAAATTGGTTTTCATTCCTTAACAGAACAGAACCAAAGACATTTGAACAGTTTCATGAAAATGAAGTTGTATCAAACATGTGTGCAGTATAGGCCACATTCTACAGCCGGCTGCTTCCAGCATTGGCCTGGGAAAAGTCCCTGCTCTGCCTGATTCAGCGTTCTGGAATGAAAAACTGCTCTGAATTGTGCAGAACATGGACTCGAACCTGGTTTCTTCCATTCCAGGACAGGGCTAACAGAAGCAGGCTATATAGCCTCTCTCACCTGCTAACCTTCCCAACAATTTCCTCAAAGGTCCATCTTTGATGAAACTGTTTATTTCACAAAAATATCACTTTGGCAAAACTGTTCTGGCCAGCTCTACTAGTTACAGAAACATTCAATTCAAGATTTTGATAATCATACACAAAGCAAAACCCAGAGCAGGCATGCTCGCTAAGAGGATGACTTGGTAATTAAAGATTTATCATTTATTTATTCAAAGCCTCATAAATACTTCGCTTACATAATAATTCTTCCCCATCATTTCCACCTTTGATTGGTACCACTTATTCAAAGCTCCACCAGTAGTAGCAACAGAGGGAGCCAATAGTATGAACAAGGCAACGGGTCTACTGGCATTTTCAGCAGGTGTGGATCACTGTGCATGAAGCTCCAGCAGACAGCCTGTGCACTCTCTACAATAGTGAGCACTGTTGCACCTATAAGCTAGATTAACTGGGGGCAGCAAGTATGGAAAATTTTAGCAAAAACATATATGAACTAGATGCAAGCAATGTGACATCTTCGAAATAACTGAGATTATAGCAAAAGCATGAGGATTAATAGCTGGTAGTGAAAGCAAGATGATACTGAACAGAACAAATACATTTTAATGTGCACCTTTAAAAATCTGGTGCTGGCTGTAACTCTAAAAATACAGGCTAGATTCCTCCCACTAGAAAAGACTTTCGGATACAAGGAATATTGTATATGCTCTTCTTACTAAATAACTCCTTGACTTGTAATAAATATTCTTTTTTTCCCACATTATCATGCACTGTCAGTGAAATGTAGTGGCAGTCACCATGCACAATATGAAATTAAAATTCAAGTGAAGAAAGCAGCACAGAACCACAGACTATTGATAGCTTGGCATATATTTATTATATTTGCCAGGGCTCGCTCAGCCGTGCGGTTCAGCACGCTGCGCATGCGCAGACCGCGCTGTGGTGCCGTGCCGAGCTATAATCTACTCGCCCGTGGCGAGTAGATTACCTTAATTGTCGAGCCCTGATATTTGCAATACAAAACCTGATAAACTAAATGGAAAAGCTGAAGTTTCTTAAAATATTATTATGACTGACTGAATGAATGACTAAAATTAGCCCCCATCGTACCATGAAAAGGATCAGATGTAAGAAAGTGTATAGCTCTATTATCAGACTTTTAAGTACAAATATGGACTTAAATGAGGTCTGAAAGGTCATTGTACATTATAAGAACATGTCAAAGACCTCTGAAAGCATAAAAACCTGTTTTGGCATCTTGCTGCAAAAACATCAGATGTAATAACAGATTTGAGAATTTTATATGGTTTCACCTCTGTTAAAATTTTCAGATATTTCCACTACATGTTTCAATAGGCTGCAAGATAAACACTGTTCTCACCAGATATGTGGCTGTGTTGTGGACAGGATACTGCTCCACAGAGTGACGGTGAAAGATCACCTACAAGCACCAAACATTAGTGCATGCAAGACAGCAATTACATAGGACACCGCTTTTGTCTATTAAGTAGTTTGGGCAAATATTTGCCTAAAGACACTAAATTAACCAAGTGAAGTAATTCAGATGAGTGTGAAGAATTATCCAATTAAAGATGGTCATTTGCTGTCTACTTTCCAATGACACCACACAGTTGCTACTGTTACCACATTATGCACAAATAATGGAAATACTGGATAATACCGTTGGACTGAAATAATCATTGTAATCTACCTTAAAAGGGCTGATTATCTCTACCCTGACAAATGAATTAACTAAAGTAAGTAAGTAATAAATTAAGTAAATAATACTTAGTTCTCATAACATTTCATGTGCAGATTTTGAAAACTGACAATGCAAGTATTATCCCCATTTTACAGAAAGAGGGGAAGCTGAAGCGCCTTGCTCAAGACCATACCCCATCAGGGGTAAATCTGGGAAGAGAACCCACATCTTCCAACTACCTACCCAGTGTCCCAGCCGCCAGATGCACACACCATCATAATTAGACTATAGGGACTAACTAGTTCAAACAATTCACACAGACTAGAGATTTTGTTTGGTGTCCACCCATCTATACACAAAGACACTCAAGATATATCAATGGACATGTTGCAAGTTCCTGGGTAATAAGTCAGTGATTATGTGTGTGTTAAATTCAGGATGATTTCACATTTAAAGACTAGTCCAGAACATAGGCAGTAGTATGGGTGAGGACCACATCCAAATGCAGCCTGGACAGGTTTTCATATACAATACTATCCAGGCCACTGTACCTTCTTGGAACTGGAAGAAGTACGTATGCTCCAGGAAAAAAGATTATTATCCCCAGCCAATTTAATCATTAAATTTCTCTAGGGAGATCACCAAGAAGGTTGCCCACTGTTCACTAAGCAGCAAAGAAAGCCAGCATAATTTACTCACACATCTGATGGTTATTTGGTGGCAGTTCCATTCCAAGCTGTATAAATTGCATTCTTTTTAGCCTATAGAGCAAAAATACCTGATACAAAAATGTGTGTAGGGTCTGTACATAGATATTAAACAACCCTGGCTTCTGCCTGTCAGAACACTTAGCTGTTCAGAGAGAATTGGGAAGGGTTCACACATGGTAACTGACCCTTCAAAAGGAGAACTTTCAGCATTTTACTCAGCCAAAAAATCTAAATGTGTCAAGAAATGAGTCAACAAGAAAAGAAGTAAAATATAATTGAAAATAGTTTCCACTTATATACAACTCCAATGTTTCTGAACCAGCTAACTTATTTTGGATCAATTTGCTGCATCGTGCTGAACGCATCTCATACTATGACCAGTTTCACAGTAAGTTAGAAGGAATTTTTTGAAAATTAAAAATTATGCTCAATACTAAACTAAGTGTGTATATCTTTAGATCGTTGATCTAATGTTAAGAATATAATTGAAAATTTTCTCTTATATTTGTTTCCTATGCTGCATGTTTTAAAACATTTTCTTGACAGTGATGGCTGCACTATGTAGGGAGGTCGGATAACAAATCTCTCTATATAAAAAAGTTTTCCTGCCACACAACAGGATGACATCATCAGGCTCTCTGGCCGCGAAAGCAGCGGGGGGAGAGGGAAGGATTGGCAAGTGTAGCAAACACAGGACGCAGCCCCCTAGATTTATTGAAAATAAAGTTCACATATATTTTGAGACTCACTTCTGATCATTTAAATGATATACTTGTTGGTACATATGCTTGTATGCTTTTGAACCATGAAAGATTTATTTTCTACACTGCATAAGAGCAGTTACACTCAAAGTAATTTAAGGATCAAGATAATATATGACAAGCTTCCATTTAACTTTCAGTGAATCATGGTAGTGGTCAATATTTTGGCGCACAACTGGTTTTAGAGAGTTTTTGCAGCTAAGACACTGACTGTTTTCTTAATACACCTACATTTGAAGGGATATTTTAGCTCATGTCTTGATCCTTGAAGCTACTTTGAACAGTAAGAGTTCATTTAGAGTGGATGTAGTGTTCTTATACTACAGTTAACTTCCTGGGAAGAAATGATTATTCATCCTATGCAGTAACCGGGGTGCTTTGAGATATGTTTCCCTACAATGGCTCCACTCCAGATGCACTTCCACCCTCTATGCCCTTTGATCAGAGAGTTCTCCTAGCAGCATCTGTTTGGCTCGCACATGCATGATACTCTGTCTCATGCGCTGTGTTGTTATATAGTGCTGCACAAGTAAACCACTTTCAGTTCCTCTAGCATGAAGCTCCATAGAGGAGAATTCCGAAGCAGAGGAGGGGAAAAGGGCAGGTAGTGGAGAGCTCATGGGGGACGCATCTTGAGGAGATGCAGTTACTGCACAGGGGGAGAAATCAATTCTTCTCCTTTGAGTAGTGTCCCTATGGGTGCTCCACGCTAGGTGATTACCAGGTCATTCCCTTTTAGGAGCATGGGGCTTTAGCATCAAGTCCAGTATTGAAAAGTATAGCCAAGCAACATGTATCATCGGAAGTAGAGATGTGATTTACTGCGCAGTGTTCAGCAAAGGTCCGAATAAAGATACAAGTTGAGGTTTTGCACGGTTCAGCCATAGGAATACTTGAGAGAAAGGCTGTCAAAAGACTGAAAATAAATCTCAGTGAATTTGTATGTCGAAGGGTCCCTGGAAATTACAAGAGTGGTAACGACTAATGCACTCATACAGCCTCTTGGAGATACAGAGATTGCAGATCCTTTTGATCAGTCTTATCAGTTAATGCTATAGATTACATGCATCCCCCCACCGCTGCCCACCAGTAAATTTTTTAGCAGGCTGGCCAGCTGCCCAGCTCAGTACCGGCTCGCACCAGGTCTGGGACCTACCCCTGCTGCAGTGCTGCATTTAAAGTGTATTAGGAGTCAGGCAGGCAGCCCGGCTCAGTTCCAACTTGCACTGGGACTGGGAGCCCACACTCCCCCCAGGACAGGGGCTGCTGTCACCCTGCACTGCTGCCTCTGTATCAGAGGCAACAGCGCGGGGTGACAGGCAGCCGGTCTGTAAGAGGAGCTGGTTTTTAAAGTGGCTACCCTCACAGACCAGCTCCCGCCTGGCACCCCAGCTGCTGCTTCTGATACCACAGAATAGAATAGTCGATGATACCACAGAATAGAATAGTCGAGTAACCTATCAGAATTCATGAGGTTAACTGACTATTCAATTAACCGATATTTAACATCCCTAATCCATAGTAGCCATCAATTCAAATGCAAATCTTTTAAAGGATTTAAGAACCAGATTGAAGCCCCAAACTGAAGTAGGGTATTTGACTGGTGGACAGATTTCTGAGCCCTCTGAGAAACCTTATCATTGTTGGGTGGGCAAATATGGAATAACATTCAGCTGAAGAACAGAAAGCCATGAGGGCTGCCGGATGGGCTCTAATGGAACTCAGCCACAGCCTTGAGTGTTTTATTTCTAGAATGCAGTCTGTATGTCTGAGAGCAATGAGGCTGTCAGAGGAATGTATATGAGGTCACACCAGCAGGCAAATCTTGATATTTTTTGTAAGTAAATGGCTGTCTGCTGTGTACCAGCGCTCTGTTTAATTCTTCTGAACAGATGGTACATGGGATTAGAAACTCTCAAGCAGCCATGCTTTGAAGAAAAGAGCCGCAAGAGTGGGGTGAAGGATGTTCCTGGGAGAGAAGATAAGGAGATACTTGGAAAGTGAACACTTAGTGAGTGGCCAGTTGTATCAGATAAGGAAGCCATGTTTGTCTGTGCCACATAGTGTCTATTAGGACAAAGCCAGAGTTATTCTTTTTTATTCTGAGCAGGACTTTGGATATCAGAGAAGTCAGGGGGAGGAGGGGCAATGCATACCACAGAGTAGATAACCTCTGAAGATGAAAGACATACCCTAAGGATCAATGATCCGCCTGCCTCAGGAGCAACTGTTCAAGAATCAATTGTTTAGGTAAGTAAATAAGTAAAGACGTGCCACTACTACTGACGTGACCTTTTGAAAGATCATTGCGGGGAGATGATAGGTGAAAGGGGAGCATCTTGTACTGAATATGGACCAGAACAATAGTAAAACATAGGAATCTTCTGTGTGATAGGTGGATCACTATATGGATATATGCATCTTGAAGGTCAAGGGCTGAGAACTAATCCCCTTGGTCTAGTGACAGGAATTCTTGTTGAAAGTGTCACCATTTTGAATTTTTATGCCTCCACAAAAGTGCTGAGTAGCCTTAAATCTAAGATGGATCTCCAGTCACCATTCTCTTTTTTAGAACCAGGAAATGCCTGGAATAAAACCCCTTCCCTCTCCTGCCTGGGAACTGGCTCTATAGCACCCAAGCGTAGAAAAGAGTCTATTTCATAGCAGGTTCTCGTGGGAGGGGGTCTATGAAGGAAGAGGGAAAATGAGTTGGCAGGCATAAGGTAAGTGAAATGCGTGGAATACCCCAGGAAGATGATCTTCAAAACCCACTTGTCTGTAGCGATGGATTGCTAACTCTTCAGGAAGTGGTTTGGAAGTGAATTTGGAAATCCTGAGAGCTGAAGCCAGGAAGCCCTCCTCCTAATTACCAATATAGAAAATCGAGTGAACAACATTATTAGTCATGTTGAGAGACCCCCCACAGAGAGGGTGTGGTGAGCAATTGACTTTCTGCAGTAATTGCCTGGAATTGCTTTCTGTGTTCTGCTGTAGATGTTCAATAAAGGAGTTCTGCTTGGTCTAATTTCTGTGATTGCATTTCACTATTAATGCCTGATAGTTGGTGATTCTAAATAGCAAAGAAACACAGATTCACATGGTGCTGCCTTCCATGTTCATTAACCACTTCAACCACTAAGAAGTTAGGAAAAGGGATGAGAAAATAAGAACTGAGTCCTTGCAGGGGGTATTTTTTTAATCCAGTCTCTTGCACATGGACAAAACTGAGGCCGGAGTGTAGCAGATAATCTTTGCAGAGTCCAGGAGTGTCTGGTTAATAGTTAGGGATTTGTAGGTAGAGAAGGCTGTAGAGAGAATGTGAAACAGCTTATGATGAGCACCGCATTTCAAGAAAGATGTGGAGAAATTGAAGAGGGTTCAGAGAAGAGCAACAAGAATGATTAAAGGTCTAGAGAACATGACCTATGACGGAAGGCTGAAAGAATTGGGTTTCTTTAGTTTAGAAAAGAGAAGACTGAGGGGGGACATGATAGCAGTTTTCAGGTATCTAAAAGGGTGTCATAAGGAGGAGGGAGAAAACTTGTTCATCTTGGCCTCTGAGGATAGAACAAGAAGCAATGGGCTTAAACTGCAGCAAGGGAGATTTAGGTTGGACATTAAGAAAAAGTTCCTAACTGTCAGGGTAGTCAAACACTGGAATAAATTGCCCAGGGAGGTTGTGGAATCTCCATCTCTGGAGCTAGTTAAGAGTAGGTTAGATAAATGTCTATCAGGGATGGTCTAGACAGTATTTGGTCCTGCCATGAGGGCAGGGGACTGGACTCGATGACCTCTCGAGGTCCCTTCCAGTCCTAGTATTCTATGATTCTATGATGTGGTTCTTTAACCTCTTCAAAAGGGGGATCTGCAAAGAACCTGGGAGCCTCTTGATAAAGTTCTGGATGATAGAGGTGGCTAAGAGGAGATGTGGGGCTGGTGGAGAGATTTCTCTCTCAGCTCTAGCTTCCTGTTCCTCAAAGGTTTCTTCCTGAAAGTTGTGGTCTCCTGGAGAGGAAGGGTGAGGAAAGTTGTCTCTCTCTGTGAGGCTCGGGACCCTAGAGAATTACTGATGATGGGATGCCCATGGGTCCCAGTATGGCTAAGGGAGTGGTGCATATGCCATGGCTGCTTGTACAAGCAAGATAGTAGTTGTGGACTTCTCTCAAGAGAGATCAATTTCCTGAGAAATTTATGGGAAAAAAGGCTACACACAGATAGATTGGAGATCGTGGGGCAGATATTTGAGAGATTAAGGCAAAATATTTTCCTCCTCCAAGATATTCTGAAGCGATGGCACAGAAGAAGAAACTTGTGGTACAACCATTGCTACTGGACAGGTGTCTGTGAGGCCTGGAGGTCCTGGATACTGAAAACAGTGCAAAGCCAAGCAAAAATGAGTTGGAAGTCTTGGACACAGCCAGGTCTCAGGGAAAAACAAAACTCCTGCCATTTAGAGAGTTGTGTGCGCCATGTCCATGGCTTGAGCCTAAATAATAGTACCTGCGAGAGTTAACAGTAGCATGAGTCTTGAATGCCCCAAGGGGAGTTCAGATGCAGTCAAGGAAGTCTTCTTCAGTACTTGAAGCAGAAATACTGAGCCCAACATTTTGGAATCCCTGGGCTTAACAGAGCCGTCAGCATTTGAGGAACCAGCAGCCTTGTGATGTGAGTACCAGGCTGGAGACTAAGGGGATCTGAAGTAGACTGAGTTCCTAATGATCCTGACTTCTTTGAGGTATGTTTCCTACCTGAAGAAATCTTATGAAAAGAATCTCAGGTCTCTCTCTTGGATGCACCTCCAGGAGTGCAGCTCAGAGATGGAAGAGGTAGCTGACTCACTCAAACTGGCCTGTGAGGAGGGTCCCTGGCTGGGGTCAGAGGCCAGTTGCAGCGAGCTCTCTATCTTGAGTCAAAGTTTGATCTCTCCTTTTTTTGGCTTTAGATTTATCCATATAGTGAGGACATTTTTCCTAATAACTAATTTAAACCTCCCTTGCTGCAGATTAAGCCAATTACTTCTTGCCCTACCTTCAGTGGACACGAGAATAGCCATATTAAGTCAGAGCAGTGGTCCATATAGCCCAATACCATCTTCCAATAGTGGGTAATGCTAGATGCTTGAGAGGTAGTGAACAGGACAGGACTTATTATCAAGTGGTCCATACCACCATCCAATCCCAACTTCTAAGCAGTCAGGTGTTTAGGGACACCCAAGAGCACAAGGGTTGCTTGCCTGGCCATCTTGGTTCATGAAGAACAATTGATCACCATGCTCTTTATAAACAGTCCTTAGTATTTTGGAAGATTTATCAGACCTCCCATCAGACTTCAATTATTTTAGAAGTTTTTCCAAGTGAAATTAGTAAATAGCTTATCTGGATACACCTCATTTATACAAAGAAAAGAAAAGCTGTGTCTCAACTTACCACAGTGTGCCATTTGTAAAGATGACTTGTTTCAGCTGAGTGGCAAGGAGTTTTATGCAGCACTTTCCAACACAGCGCTGAAGAGGGGGGAGTATACTGAGCAATGCTGAGTTTCAATAAACTCTGGATTTGCATTTAATTTAGAGAGGGTGTTTTCTTAATTGTGAGAGGCTTTTTTCATACTTTGCAATGAAAAAAACCCAAATAGAATAAACTGAAACAAAATGTGTGAAATTTCTCACAATTTCACATGACAATACAGCAAGTGCAGACACATATAACAGCTGGTCAATTTAACTTACATTCTCAGTTATTAAACATTACCTGCAGGTCCATTAAACTGCTTTTCCACTGGAAACACTATATAAATTACTTACTACTCACAACACAGAGGATTAAGTTGACCTTTCTCTAGGGCATGATATTCCAACTCAGAGCCACTGAAGTATGAAGCCAAAATGATATTAGCTGTTCTTATAGTATCTGATTTCACAGCTCCACCTTTAGTGAGTGAGTTGTTGAGCATCATAACCATTACCCATATTGCTTCCTTACTATGATCACTATGGAGTTAATATCCATTTATATAAAAACCCCATAAACTGAAGAGATATAAAATTAATGTGTGAGTTGAATTCCTAGTCAATGCAGGGAACTGGTCAAAAATTAAACTGTTTTGTGTCTCTTACTGTTGCTATAATTAGCTGCTAAACTTATTTTATATGTATGTGTTCTCTTCCATCCAAATTATATAGTTCAAATAATGGAAAATGCATGCATTATTATACCACTGTTTTTATTTTTTCCATCTTGAAGAATTAAAACATTGAGTACTTGATCAAACAGAGGTTCATCAGTAGTAAAAGCTTGCCTTTTGGCAAGCTGCATCTTATTAATTATGCAAATTTCTATAATGATGTTAATTAAACGATTTTTTAAATCCATCATTACAGCCAGAATAATTATTGGATTTAATATGCTCAGATCCTTGTAAACCAGAAGATGAAAAGATGTTTGTTGCTATTAAAACCTGAAATAAAAACTCTATTCCTGCCTCCGACACCTGCATTTGGAAGATACAAAGCTAAAGTTAATCTCTTTTCACTAATAAACTCACATGCCTTTTAAAACCTAAACGCCTATCAAAAGACCTTAATTCTTCTGTAGCCAGAGCTCACACATAGGCTCCACTCTTGCAATACAAGGTACTCAGTGTAGAAGATGTAAGGCAGGGCTACTCAACACATGGACCGTGGGTTTGCGGCCTGCAGTGTGGTTTGGGTTTATGCAGGGCTTAACACGCGGCCCACGGGAGCCAAATCAAAAAAGGAGTCAATATAATGGTCTTCTGTTGATATGCATTTTAGTAGTTAAATTCCTGGACTGTCATTGCTCATTAAAAGTGCTGTCATATGGATAGAAATTGGGTAAATATTGCATTTTATTAACATCAGCAGATTGACTTAAATGAGGCCTGTGTGTTGGGTAGTCTTGCCTTAATCTTTGTATCATGCCTGTCAGTGTGAAAGAAGCTATTTGCATATATATTGCATGTATATGCAACCACACTTAAGTTGGATGTACTGTGAGTATCATTGTGGCCCCCAGGGCTTCCAAAGTTGAGTAGCCCTGATGTAAGGGAAAATGGGCACTGCCCATTCTATGGGAATGAGGTGCATAGATGGGAGCAAATAAATAAGGTGTGCATCTCAATCTTCCATGAACATGTTAGAATCTTACTCTTCCCACATAAGGACCGTGCAAAGGTTACTGCAGTCCCAGGGAAGCATAATGCTAGGAGCAGCCTGAGACTTGCAGAGGAAAGCCCTTGCAGAGAAGAGATTTTCACCATCAACAATTTTCCACTGAGTTTTGCGGGAAAACTGAATATATGGGATTCTTCTTTTTCACATGCTGTTAAATCACTTGTTTACAAAAGAGACTGAGATAAGGTATTACAAATTACCAGTTAGATGAATCTGACAGTGACTGAAGAATGGACATAAAAACTGTTACTACAATTCATTAATTTTGCCAATTGCAGAAAACTAGTTAAAAATAGGTATTACAAATGTGCTAGCTAATATGATGAACGCCTCTTCCCAGTTTCTTTATGGCCTTGTCTCCTGTGTTAACTTAGTATTGCCAGGATGCCATGCTGGGGCTGCACACATGTACACAATCTTCAAGAGTAACAGAAATTCTACTCCTGACACTGAAATTAGGCAAATTACATTGAATCAACAGCCTTTGTGTAACCTGCAACAACCTGTATGAGTTTTCTGTCAGTGGTACACCATTTTGTAACAATCTGACCAAAGCATTTCAGTTTAAAATATATACTTCCTCCTTGTGATCAATTATGCTTTGCATCTGAATTCAAATTAGTTCTGTCCTAAACTATTTTAAGAGCAAGATATGTAGAAAAAATACTGTCACCCGTACTCTCAGGTAAGAGTAATCTTCCAGACTGACCTGTGCAGTACAGCATTCACCTGGTCACCATGCTTTGGTCAGCCCTAGAATACACAAATATAGCCAAGGGAAGAGTACAAAGGAGCGTACAATGTTCCTGCACAGGACTGCCAGAAGTAAATTTAGCTCATGAGACTCTGCATGATTGAGGCTATGTCTACACTATGAGCTAGGGATGTGATTCTCCTGCTTGTGCGCGCGCGCACTCTCTCTCTCTCTCTCTCTCTCTCTCATTGCCTGAAGCCCAGTGGATTTATACCCTCCATACCGCTGAGCTGTGCTTCTGCTGCAGGTACCAATGATACTGTGGCTACACTTCTACTTATACTAGCACTAGCGCAAATGTGTGCACCAAGCAAGGGATCATTCCCCTAGCTCATAGTTTAGACATAGCCTGAGGGCTGAATGAGTTCATCTGAGATTCTCTGTGAATGTGTGAAGAGCCTGGATTTGCTTTAAGACTTGAAACATGCTTCGCCTGGATGTTTGTTTAATTCTGTAATTTCAGAGCTTTTACAGCACTGAAGCTGTAATTAAAATTAAAGTTAAAATAATTAAAATTGAAATAGTAAGGAGAGATTCCATATACAAGCATTGTTCCCCCCACCCCATCTTGATTTTAAGGAATCCCGATTTTAAGGAATGTGCATCCATCCTTTAATATTGAACTCAACATCAATGATCTTTCTCATGTCCTGTTGGATTCCCTCGTGAAACAAAAGAGCACCACTGTGCAATTACCTAATATACAAGCATAAGTCTATATTTCACTGCTCTATCCAATATCCCTTGCGGCCAGTGAAAGCCAGAGTTAGTGTGTCACACCCAAAATTACTTTAAAACTAACTACCGTGAAACTTGTGTTATCTGGCACAATGTTAACCAGAAAACTTTGTTAACCGGCATTGTCCCCAACCACAATAATGGTATTAAAGCACCTCCCAGAAAAGTTAAATTAACTTGAGACTTTGGCTATTCTCCACTCTTACATTAAATAGGGGAGAACAGCTTTTTGGAGGAGAGGAAAGGAGCAAGGGAGGGGTAGTTGTCATAAAAGCTTTTTTATCATAAAAAAAAATGACACTATCAAATTGAAGTTTTACAACATAACCTAATCAGGATTATCACTACATTGTTCTAAAGCCTAGAATGTCTGTTGAGTCAGCATGAAGCTATGGAAACAGATTCAAGTATGATAGAGAACTCTTCCTGTTCAATCATTACTGGGTTTCAGAAACCATTGCCATCCACATTTTAATTTCTCAGCCATTTTTAACTCTTTTACACAAAATGTATTGTCAGCACAGGCTTTGAGTTACTAATATTAAATATACACCTACAAATCACAAGGTACATACATTTGGTCAGTAATCCTAATTGTTAGGATTGTCACCAATTTTTCAGTGAAATTAAAACTGATCTGATCTGCTTCTCTATTCCTTACAGTTTAGACAGTCATCAGGCAGAAATTATTTATTGTGATTCTACCATTTCTCTTTTGCCTAAACTCCTCAATGGGATGGTAGGTATCTGATTTGCATTCCAATCCCCTTAAGAGTTGCAGCCAACCAGTTCTCTGTCAATTTTCATTCCCATCTAATCTGCTCTCCCTTTTATGTTTATTTTTTCCTTATTTTGCCTGTCACATTGCTCAGATAGGAGACTTTTCCATTAGTGAATCTATTAAACCAAATTACATATACTTCTGTGGCTCAGTACCATTTTCCCCTCCCCTACATCTTTCCTGTGCCAGTACTGATGTGCCAGCTGGACGCTAGTTTTTTCCATCCCTCAGATCAAAGATATACAGCATCAAAACAAACAGAATCAAAGTACAATATAACCAAATCAGAAAAGAATAAAAAATACGCACTACCAAAATAAAACAGCATCATAGCAGTAGAAAAAACGCTTGGGACTGCCTGAGCCCTCAGCCCTCTGTGCTACTTCCTCCAAAGACTGGCTATATTAGCAGTAAGTGCAGGAGCAAGCAGCTGTCAGAGTCCTATCACTTTCCCTGTGGCCACAAGAGCATGTTAAGGAGTGTGGAACTGGGCTTGTGGTGCTTATGTTGACTACATTTTTCTCCTCTGCATACCCATTTGTCCCCCAGCTCAGAAATGCTGAATTTTCCCCTTTGTTGGAGAAATGTTATTCCTAATACCGACATTGCATAGCCTCTTCTCACTGACATATTTTCCCTTCTAGGCCCTATCCTATTGCACTGAGTAGGCCTAGCAACTAAGATGTTTTTTAAGACTAGGGTAGCCAGAATTCTAGTGTATTGCTTTATTAGCCACAGTGCAAGACAGGGGAAAGCAGAGTAAATTTTTGAGTAAGATGGAATAGAGTAGAAGTGAACAAGAATTTCTCTCCCCATTTGCTTCCAGAGGATTTTTACAGATCACCTATAGTCCAACCTACACACGTCACAACTTGGACTTCAGATTCAATATTAATAAAGCAAACATCACAATTCAGCTGTTACCTTGAACAAATCTCCCAATTTAATTAGCAGATAGGTACCAGAAAAACTCACATCCCATTATCATTGTCTCGATGAATCATTGGATTATTCATACCTCTGAGCAATGTAAATTATGCCATCCTAAGCTCCAGTGTAGAGTGCTATGCCTCATGTACACAGCTTCTCCTGCTGACACAACTACTGCCTCTCCCAGAGGTGGAGTTAAGTCCAAGCAAAGCTCCCTCCCAACTAAGGATGTTAAGAGGCAGGTAACTGGGTAACTGTAGTTGATACAATTTTTATCGACTATGCGATTAGTTGATAAGGGAAGGTGCTCAAAAGGAGCTACCCCTGCTGCAGTAGTACCTGGCCATAGACTCAGGCTTTCTGGTGTGCCAAGGCGGCGGCGCCAACACGACCGCTGCTAGACCTCCAAGGACTGGAGTAGGTGCAGGCAGGCCTGATGGCAATGGTGGTGCCACACACATGGCCTGGGTTGGTGCTGAAGCCGTTGACAGAGGAGGTGCCGGTGTCGAGGTTACTGGTGCCAGAGCCACATGGTGATGCCCCTGGGGCTGGTGCCATGACTTCAGCACGGTGCCATGTAGAGTCGCACACCCTCACCGAGCCCAACACCGGAGACAATGTCAATTCGATAAGGTCTCTAGCACCTCGAAGGTGTCCAGCATCGAGGGCTCTTCCACTGGGCTGGGATCTCGGCGCAGACTGGGCTGGTGCCAACCTGACCTCAATGGTCCATGTGCTGAGCCAGACGGTGCTACATGCCCCGCCTGAGGACACACTCCAGCACATGCCTCAACAGAAACCTACCCCTACTAGGTCTCTGTTTCTTCTGAGGCACCTGGGATTGAGACCAATGCCAAAGTCTCTGCAGTGCCAGGGAGGTGCACGAGTGGCTGGGTGCCTCACATACCGAAGCCAGTGCACTCTGGGTCGCTGGTGCTAGGTCCAATGCTGGTGCTGGGTGAAGAACCGTCTCCATTAGGAGAATCTTCCGGCGGGACTCCCTTTCCCTATTGGTACACAGCTTGAGTCCCCTGAAGATCTTGCAGGACTCGGACAGATGGACTTCCCTGAGGCACTTCAAGCAGGCTTTGTGGGGGTCCCCACAGGGCACAGGCACTTCATGAAGAGCTTGAAGCCGTGGGGCCTGGGCATAGCATGCCCCCCCCACACGCGCCGGGGACGTGAAACAAGCCCCCACGCTGAAACCAAACTATCTACACTACCAAACCATTTACAGAAGAAAAGAACAATTAACCAGAAAACCCTAACTAATTTACAAGACAACAGGTAAGAACTACTAAGAGGTGCTTGCAAAAACAAGAGCAATGCACGTTCCCATGACTATCACAAGCAGTAGGAAGGAACTGAGATGGTGGAGGGTCTGCAGGGACATATATTAGCTAATATAGCAGCATCACTCCAGGGGGCTCCCCTACTGGCCCAACGGATATGCTAAGTGAAAAAACTTTCAATGACGTGTGTACACAGCATAAGAACATAAGAATGGCCGTACTGGATCAGACCAAAGGTCCATCTAGCCCAGTAGCCTGTCTGCCAACAGTGGCCAGCACCAGGTGCCCCAGAGAGGGTGGACCGAAGACAATGATCAAGCGATTTGTCTCCTGCCATCCTTCTCCAGCCTCTCACAAACAGAGGCCAGGGACACCATTTCTATCCCCTGGCTAATAGCCTTTTATGGACCTAACCTCCATGAAATTATCTAGCTTCTCTTTAAACTCTGTTATAGTCCTAGCCTTCACAGCATCCTCTGGCAAGGAGTTCCACAGGTTGACTACACGCTGTGTGAAGAAGAACTTTCTTTTATTGGTTTTAAACCTGCTACCCATTAACTTCATTTGGTGTCCTCTAGTTCTTCTATTATGGGAACTAATAAATAACTTTTCTTTATTCGCCCTCTCCACACCACTCATGATTTTATATACGTCTATCATATCCCCCCTCAGTCTCCTCTTTTCTAAACTGAAAAGTCCCAGTCGTTCTAACCTCTCTTCATATGGGACCCGTTCCAAACCCCTAATCATTTTAGTTGCCCTTTTCTGAACCCTTTCCAAGGCCAAAATATCTTTTTTGAGGTGAGGAGACCATATCTGTACACAGTATTCAAGATGTGGGCGTACCATAGTTTTATACAGGGGCAGTAAGATATTCTGTGTCTTATTTTCTATCCCTTTCTTAATAATTCCTAGCATCCTATTTGCCTTTTTGACCACCGCTGCACACTGTGTGGAAGTTTTCAGAGAACTATCCATGATAACTCCAAGATCTCTTTCCTGATTTGTCATAGCCAAATTAGCCCCCATCATACTGTACGTATAGTTGGGGTTATTTTTCCCAATGTGCATTACTTTACACTTATCCACATTAAATTTCATTTGCCATTTTGTTGCCCAATCACTCAGTTTGGCGAGATCTTTTCGAAATACCACCCCGTATATACTGGATGGGCCATCCACCTCTCCAACTCCAGTTAGCCAAAAGCCACTTTTAAACTCAGCTAGATGCAGCACATATCCTAAATGTGAACAATCCAGAAATGTAAGCCAGGACATTGAACAGAAACAGCACTGATGGCAATGATGGATGATCTCTTGATGTTAATGGACAGAGGGCCTTTGAACCCTCATGTAGCAACATGCACGCATAATGCACCCCAAGCAATGATTCTATCAGAATCAGATGATCTGGCCTCAATCATGCATTCTTTGTCATCGCCTGACTGAACTATAGTAATTCTGGGCATGAAGCTGAAAGCCTGCAGGAAACACCCAACTAGTACAGAATGCCAGAGTCTGTGTCCTTAGCAGCACAGGCTACTAAGCATACCAAATCTGTCTTCTACACTGGCTTCTCGTAGAATACCACAACAAAGTCACGGTCTCAGTCCTTTTTCATAGAATTCAGAACTGGGCTTATAATAGCTTTGTTTGCTTTGAAGGTCAGACAATACTCCAAATGATGCTGCTAAGTTACAGAACCCTTGACAGAGTAAATATTTCTAGAAGTGGCACATAAATCAGCATATAAGGTGCCACAGGACTCCTCGCCGCTCTTGCAGATTCAGACTAACACAGCTACCCCTCTGATATAAGTCAGCATAGTTTCCAGGGAGTTAAGAGTATTATTTTGCTTGTACTTCAGTACCATTTCAGGAAAATTTTTATAATTCTTGAAGCTCCAATGAATAAACATTAGCCCAAGTATTTTACTGCTAAGACACAGATTTCTTTTTAGAGGATGTATGTATATGTCCATACCCATAAGGGTGCATCACAATACTCTCATTGTAACCTTTTTTACCACAGATTCGAACCTGTTCTCTTTTCGATTCCATTTGCTGTCCCGTGCTAGTAAAAAAAATTATGCATCACGTTCACACAGAGAGAGACAGTTATATTAGAAATTAAGCAATACAGAAATAAAATACACTCAATAGTATTGACAAGAACAGCCTAGAATTCAATCAAGTGTGAATATTTGAACTGAGGCTCTCAATACAGAAAATCATTTGGACCATAGTACTTAGTATAAAGCAAGTTATTCTACCTTTCAGTACAGCGGTATTGCAATTGATTGGGGTCTGAGATTAGAAGTTCCCACCGCTATTCCTGGGTTGGCCTTTATAGGGTAAAATATATATATATATTGATTTCCTTAGTCTCTCTCTTTCCCAGCTCTTCATTTTATTTATGTGTATTTTATATATAACATTTTCTATATAGGTATTAATCACACACACAGCTCAGCAAAAATCCCTCTCTGTGGAGGAACTTCTAGAATTTTTTACTATGGAAAAATACAGTATACTTGCTCATTGTGTGTTCTTGAACTATCTCTGAAGGTTTAGACGTCAGGTAAGATTTATTATGGAGATTTCCTTAACAGGGAAGTCTGCCATTGCTTCAACAGAATAGGAACTGGTATAAAGAGTTCATTCTTGGTCCCTGGAGAGAAGACTGCATGTTGTTGGGTCTTTGGCAAGGTCTGATTTAAAAGGCTGACTAAATCAAATGAAATAACTACTCTCTCAGAACAACTTTAACTCACTTTTCAGGCAATAGGAAAAGAGGGAGACAGTCAATTTTTACACTTTTCCCAAACTGCATCATTCCTTATACCGGCTTATTGTGGCCCTCTGGAAAGGGAGTTGAGGGAAAGGGATCGTAAGTGAATTCATTTGAGATTTTTTATTTTGAGGAAGGTATTTAAAGTATTTTAAGAACAACAACATGTAAAAGCATGGTAAAGGTTTGCTAGATAGTCATAACCAACAGTTTCTTAAAATTTAAAACCCATTAAGGCTTTTCCTATCCCATTCCCATGTTTATTTGATTTGTAGTGATCCAGACACTTCATATAGGTAGAGTCACAGTTCTACAGCCACATTCCTATGAGACAGGCAGGTAGCTGTGTCTTAGCTTGATTAGGGCTCTTTGTGAGGCTGTTGCAGAACACAATCATCATCAAACATGTTAGCAATCAATGGTGGGGGGAGATGCAGTTTCCACCCTCCTGTCCACAATAAATTACATATTATTAAAATGTTTTACTGATCCTATTAATACTTATCTTCTGAACCACTGCTCCTTGACCTGAAAACATTCTTAAACTGCTAAGGAAGATGATCTGAGTTGCAGAGCCATGAATTTGCTGCTCTAAGTCTCCATTTCTTTGGAGCTAGCTGGTACAGATATTTAGCTTTCCAAATATCTGGTCACGGATGGGTCTCTTGCATAAAAACTAGCCAATTAAGGCTCTGATCAGACAACACGGTGTCTGTTGCAGGAGCTGTAACTCATAACCTAGAGAATTTTACTGGATCCTTCACAGCTTCTGATTGTCCAAACAACAATAGTGGCCATTTCCCCACACTCAACTGGATGACCTTTCCTGCTGGATATGGGCCTTGTCCATCAGAGAGCTGTATAGTACGAAATGACTGTCTGATTAGTTAGCAGGGTTCCACAGTGCTTCAGTGGGCTGTGCTGGTTTCCAAATTATTTTTGGGTGCAACTCAAAATGCTAATTATGAGCTATAAAGCCCTTTCCTGATTTAGGCTCTGGTTACTTTAAAGTATGTTTACACTGCCTGCGGCAACCAGCCTCCCAGACAAGATGGAGAGCCTCGGCCTGGCGGGGCTTGCGCCAGTGCTCTAAAAAGAGCTGTGCAGGCAGTGCGCTGAAGCTGTGGCTTGGGCTACAGCCCAGGTTCTGAAGCAGGGTAGGGGGCTTCACAGCCCAAGCTGCAACTTCAGAAGTACTGTCTGTACAGTGATTTTTCGAGCGCAAGTGTGAGCAGCAGCACTACTTCATGTCTATCAGTCCAGGCAGAGGCACACTGCCACAGGCTGTGTCGACATACCTTTAGAGACCTGCCTCTTGCCGTGAAACAGTGCCTGTTGGATACAGTCAGTTCTTTTGCATCTCTGGGAGCTGCTGGCAGGGCACTCCCAGGGAAGGGGTCCCCCATGTTACTGCTTTCCCTTATTTGCCTTGAAGCCCAACATTTGTTGATCTGTGGGCACAGTGCAAGACCCATCTATCTTTCCAGACTTCTGAGGAGATTTTTTTTTTTGTATTGTGCTCCTAATGTAATTAAGATTGTTGCCGTATCTAAACTGAAAAATAAAGCAGAAATCATAGCTGCTAGGGCATAAAATAAACAGACCCCATCAGTATAAACGTACATGTTTAAGAAAGTAATTGCATTTGAAAAAGGTAATTATGTCTGATGTAAGCATGACAAGCTCTGCACCATTACGTTATTTCTGTGTATCCATAATCTGCACTAGCAGAGTGATGTTGGATTCAGAAGTCTTAAAAGTTAAATTTAAGACTGTGCATCTATCACTCAAGTAGGCTGACATGTGAATTTTTTTTTTAAGTAAGTAAGTAAGTAAGTAAGTATGAGCTTCCCAGGAAGAGATCCCAACAGGAGTCTTGTTCTTGAATTAATATGGAGCAGGATAAAGTCATGCAAGTGCAAGTGTCAAATGGAATTCACTGCTCTAATGTATACTTTGAGTTGCCTAAGGCAACTGATCTTGAAATTTATTTTAAAGATCTGAATTAAAAATGTAAAGATCTGAATTAAACACTCAGAATAAGGCCCGATACAAATTCATAGCCTTGTACTAACTCAATAGGGAGGGAGGGAGGGCTTGTGTGTCAGGTTAACAAATTAAATTCCTACCAAGAAGCTTTCTAAATTGAGCAAAAAAACTGGTTAATAGGATCTGTCCAAGAGTCAATAGCTTCCTTTGTGCCCTTGACACAGTACAATGCATCAATAGACCTAATATTCTCTCACAAATGTCTCAAGCATTATGATGCTGTCTCCTTCCCTTTTCTACCCTCACCTTTCACTCTCCTTTTCATTCACTGTCACATTCAATACAGCTGATCAACTGTTACTTCACTGGCAGCTGCGTAGGGAGATTTCCACTTAGAACTGTCAAATCAGTTGAGGATGTACATTTCAAGCCATGCTCAAGAAGTTTTTCCCTCCCTTTTTAAATGGCTGCAGGTACCGTAAAGTACACATGACTGGGAAATCCACTGACAGAAGAAACTATAAAGGAGAATACAAAACCTGCTTAATGTCATCCAGGAACTCTGATAAAAAGTCTTCACTGCCTTGAAATACCGCACAGAGCAATAATATGCAGTGAAGTGCTTAATATATGTTTATGTATACAGGTGCTTAATAGACATCTACATTTTGATGAAACTTATAAGTTAGTGTTACAAATCACTTTCAAATTTAAATGTCAGTAAAGTTGCTGGTCTGTGGACCATATATTTTGCTTTTTTAGAATATCTGTATTAAGGATGTTAAGATGCAGGTAATCCACTAATCGTGTAGTCGATATCGACTACACGATTAGTCGATAAGGGAAGGCTACTGCGGCTCTGCGGTTTAAATGTAGTAAGAACTGGGTGCGTGGGCAGCCCAGCTCCTGCTACATTTAAACTGCAGAGGAGCAGCAGGGGTAAGGTCCCAGACCTGGCACAAGCCCAGCAGCCCCTATCCACAGGGCATCCAGCCACCTCTATTTGCAGCGGCCAGGGCTGGCCGTGAACAGGGGGGCTGCTTCGCAGCAGCATCCCCTGTCTCCGGGGGTCACAGCTTCCTGCTGGGACACCCCATGGACAGGAGCGGATTTGCAGGAGACTCCTTTGCCCCCCTCCACCCTCGCGCTGCTCCCTCTGATAGAGGCAGTAAGGTGGGGATAAAGCAAGTAATTGACTACTCGACTCCTCACTTACGTCCCTACTGTGTATTTGCCAAAGAATATAGCAGAAATCCATTCCATTCCAATTTACACCAAATTCTTGTATCATAAATATAGCAAAAACAGTTATTTTGCCTCAGTCTAAACTTCAAGACTTCCAGTGCCGTGCAACTTGATGGTGGGTGGGGAAGAAAAAGTCAACACTTAATCTCAGAAACAGTGTCTTCAGCTAAGGCAGAAGTTTGGGGATAGTATGGACTCATATCTGCTTCTTTTGTAGTTAAAAAAAATTGTTACTGGTTTCAATGGGAGCACAGTAGAGCCTTAAGAAAATGTAGGGAGTTTGATAACTCAGTATGCACTGCATTTACATTAAAATCATGTTCTAGCTATTCCAGTTTGCTATATCCACAGTATTCAATGCATGTTCCACAAATATAAAAACATAAAAATGACCATACTGGGTCAGTCCAAAGGTCCATCTAGCCCAGTCTCCTGTCTACCAACAGTGGCCAATACCAGATGCCCCAGAGGGAGGAATCACAACAGGTAATCCTCATGTGATCCCTCCCCTGTCTCCAAATTCCAGAGAAACAGAGGCTAAGGACACCATCCCTACCCATCCTGGCTAATAGCCATTGACGGACCTAATCTTCATGAATCTATCTAGCTCTTTTTTGAACCCTGTTGAAGTCCTAGTCTTCACCGCATCCTCTGTCCAGGAGTTCCACAGGTTGACTGAGCGCTGAGTGAAGAAAAACTTCCTTGTGTTTGTTTTAAACCTGCTGCCTATTAATTTCATTTGGTGACCTCTGGTTCTTATATTGTGAGAATAAGTAAATAAGCTTTCCTTATTCACTTTTTCCACACCAGTCATCATTTTATAGACCTCTATCATATCTCCCCTTGGTCTCCTCTTTTCTAAGCTGAAAAGTCCAAGTCTTTTTAATCTCTCTTTATATGGGACCTGTTCCAAACCCCTAATCATTTTGTTGCCCTTTTCTAAACTTTTTCCAGTGCCAATATATCTTTTTTGAGATGAGGTGACCACATCTGTATGCAGTATTGAAGATGTGGGCGTAGCATGGTTTTATATAGAGGCAGTAAGATATTTTCTGTCTTATTCTCTATCCCTTTTTAAATGACTCCTAACATTCTATTTGTTTTTTTGACTGCCGCTGCACACTGAATGGATGTTTTCAGACAATGACCTCAAAAATCCAAAATATAGGAAGATGTGAATCGTGTCATGTCTAATGTAGACTAAGTCCCATGGAAAGAAGCAGTCTTTCTTTCTGTAAAGAGTAACAGACTAGTGTACAATACTAACTATACACAACAAAATAGCTGCAGCTTCAGTATGTTACCAACTTACACATCAAAATGCACCACACACTTTCTGTGGGAGAGAACAATGCACTGAACTCCAAATAAAGGCGAGACCAGTTTATGGTTCAATTACTGGGACTCAGGAGATGTGAATTAAATTGCCGGCTCGGATGCAGCCTCCCCCATGTGATCATTGGTAGGTCACTTAATCCACCCTTGCACAGTGACAAGTATCAGAGGGGTGACTATATTATTCTGTACCTGCAAAAACAACAAGGAGTCCTGTGGCCATGCATCTGATGCAGTACGTTTTTGCCCACGAAAGTTTATATCCAAGTGAATTTTAGTCTTTAAAGTGTCGCAGGACTCCTCATCGTTAATTCACTTGGTGCCTTTGTTCCCCCAACTATAAATATGAAGATAATTCTCTTGATCACTTCATTCTGACTAGAGTTGTTTGGAAGCTTTGCCAACAGAACAGTTTTCTGTCAGAAAATGCTGATTTCTCAAAAATGAAACATTTCATGGAAAAGTGTCTATTTCATAAAACTATCAAGCAAAAATAAAGATGCATTCTTCTGATAAAATCAAATTGTACAATTCTGACAGTTTCAGAATGGAAAGTTTTCACCTTTACCTTACAAATGACTTTGTTTAGAAATTTTACACTATAATTTATATATACACAGAGAGAGAGAGAGAGAGAGTGAGAGACAGAAAATGAATGAATATATTTACTCAATTATACCATGAAACAAAAAAACCCAGTTCTTGCTCAGCTCTATTTGTGACTTTTGCTTTCCTGGTCTGTTGTACCCTTTTCCCTTATACTCCTATTGTAAGCTCCTCACAGAGCAGGGACATGTGTTTGTACATTAGGTAGCACACTAATGTATTTTCATAATGCAAAGGATGAAGTAGACAAAACTCCAGTTACTCCTCAGTCCATTTCAAAAGGAAGATAGCTAGTGGATACCAATCCCATCATTGGTTGATTTATTACATCTCCAGATGAAAATTTATTCAAATAGTTAAAAAAAAATCTTAATACTAATTAATAAACCTGAAAAACAATGGATATTTGACTTGTAATTTTCATCCCCAGTGATGCCACAGCGATCTGACAGTAATTCAGCTCTCCTGTTATCTACTAGTCACTGGATTCAGTTTGCTTGCAGAGAGTACATCATTTACCAGGACAACTTAAAATGATACAGAAGTAATGGCACTGCTTTCATTCAGCGTTCTCATGAAAACATGACAGAACTAGCATGACACACTGACAGTTTATAAACGTGCCTCAATTTCATTAACATTTACAGTAATGTTAAGATTGGTCTCCTGAAGGGATTCACATTTTTATTGAATTCCTAAAACTTATCTTTCGTTTATACTCTTCGCACCCTTTCTGCCCTGTGGAGGGAGCTCTAAGGTAAGGTGTCCTCTGAGCTGTCCATCTTAACTCACTCTTTCCCAACAGCAGCAGAGAAATAAGAGCTCAACAATACAATCTCTTTGTGGAGAGCATCCAATTGCAATATGAATAAAGAGAAGAATTTAATTGCACTCGTTATTTCCCTAAGGATCCCCTTTAGAATTAGTTACCACCATCACCCTTTATCTGTCTGTTCTGACTTAATAGCTCACTCTTTCCCCAGCCCAAGTCTCTTAGAAAAAAAATGTCAAATCAAATACTGGTCCAGTATTGTCAGTTCAGAGTTTACATTTATTTTCTGTTTCTCTGAACAGGAAATAATCAGAAACAGACAAGTGTTTATTCTAAACATAGTTTAGTACATTTCAAGGGTGAACTTAACCTACAACAGAAAAAAAAAAACCAAATTCTGAAACCACATTTTATGAGAGTTAAAAGAAAAAACCCAGTCAATTTAAGTAACCGACAGCACAGATGGTGGAAATGTTGCTTAAAAATGCAGCTCTCATTTGCCATTTATAAATAATTGGGGTAAGGAGAGCAGAAATAAGAGAGAAGTATTATAAAAAATGATTTATCAGCTTAGCAAATAATAGTTTTTAACATTTCACTTATTTGCTTTCATATAGCATAAACAGTAAGAGTGAGGTTTAATATTTTAATATACAACTGCCTCATTAATTCATTTTACTATACCTAAACTAGGGATGTAAGCAACTAGTCAAGTCACTACTTGACTAGTTGCTTCCCCCCTCCCCTTGCTGCCTCTGGGTCAGAGGTACCAAGTGGGAGAGAGCAGGACCCAGTGCTGGGGGAAACTGGCTTAAAAGCGGATTCCTCCCCAGCATCATCTCCACAGGGGGGGCAGGGGAGGCAGAGGCACAACAGGGGAAACTGTGCGAGCAGGAACCAAAGCAGTCCCGGCTCACGCGGGGTCCTGACTGCTGCACCTTTTCCTTTAAAATGTACAAGAGCCGTGGACGCCACAGTGGGCTAGCGAGCGCCCCCCTTATCAACTAAGCGAGTAGCTAATGGAATTTCCATTGACTATTTGATTAACTGATCAAAATTTAATATCCCCAACCTAAACCACCCTATGGGGTACAGCAAATTTAAAAAGAGACAGCTACCACAGCTCCTCAAATTTTTAAAGAGTTCTTGCCACTGATAATCCAAGATAGGCACCATATCACACAGAATAGATTAGAAACTGCTATTCAGGAAGCTATCAATAATATGGAGATTTCCTCCTAATGCTTATTTTAATATACCAGCACACTAACAGGCCTATAAGTATTACTCCCTTTCTGAATCAAAAACTAAAGGATATGAAAGCTGCTGAGTTTGAAATAAGGAAACTATCTCTAAGAAGAAAGTGTTGGTAAGAGACAGGTGGCAGCATAATTCACTGTCTTTTGGAAACCAAAAGGTTGGACCTTGAACTCTGCCCCTCATTCTGCCAGGTATCCTCTGTCAGTGTATTCAGCAGCCGATGACAGGAAGAGGATCATACTGAACAATTATCTCTGCTAATTTGTTGAAAGCAACATTTACTTGTATTGAATAATAATGCTGCTAATATAACATATTCAGTAGGATTCAAACTAAAATCCAGCTATGTTCTACAGTCCACAGAAACACATTTAGTCGCAGTATGAATTCAGGAGCAAATGGCAAAAGATCATCTCATCCAGCAAGACTACACTTTTTAAGTGGGACCTCACTATTTATCTCTCTGCCATGAAAGCTGACCATTCATTCCTAGCCTTTGATTTCTAGCTTTTAACCAGTTAACGATCCAAGAGAGAACCTTCCCTCTTAATCCATAACTTACTGTACTAATTTATGATTCTTTGGTCAGAGACTTTGTCAACGTTTTTCTGGAAGTCCAAATACATTGTAACAACTGGATCACTCTTGTCCACATGTCTGCTTACTCTCTCAAAAAATGCTAATTGGTGAAGCTTTACAAAAGACAACAGATTATGTTCAATTACGTGTCTAACAATTCTGTTCTTTACTACAGTTTCAACCAACATGCTTGGTATCAAAGTTAGGCTTACTGGCTGGTAATTTCCAGGATTTCCTCTGGAACCTCTGGTTCTGTGCACGTGTGTGCATGCATGCACTCATACACAAGGCCTCAAATGAGAACAAAATCATAACCCTGTATGACTTCTATTTTAAAACAGGTCAAAAGAAAATATTCAAACAAGCAAAGTTCACATTCCTTATTCAAAGTTATATAGATGTTGAGTGAAAAGTTACAGCTGCATGAATGAACAAAGAGTAAACACGGGCCTGGGAAAAAAACGTTATTTGAGAAATGCTTCCCATTTCTCTTCATATGTTTAAGTAGGTCAAAGTGTACTCTGCAACTAAAAAAAAAAAACATGTCTGGGTTGAGACCAAGATACAAGTATATTCAGACTAAGAGGACGAGTTAGAGAAAACAGACTTTGACCGATAGTGCTACAGGAATACACTACAATAATCAACTATAAAGCACGTCATGGCCCTGTGAGATTCTTCCTTCCTATGGGGAGGCAAGCCAGATGACAGTCAAGATGTCAAGGTCTCACACTGCAGGAGAGAGAAGAAAGCAGAAGTAATCACCAAACCTCTGTCAGTCATGGGCCCTATTACTAGAAAGCTCCCACTTGCCTTTCAGTTGGAAGAAACTTTAAAAACGTCAGTCAATATGTGCACAGGTTTTTCGAGTTTAATTTTTGTTGTTTCCATTTTATAAACTTTCTGAAAATGAGCACATTTGGCTCAGAGAAAAATGTTAGGCTGTTTAAACAAGTTAAGAAATGAGTGCAAGTCACTCCCTTGCTGACAGATGTATACACAGGCTATGTCTACACTACTGCAAAAAGTTGACTTAAGGTACGCAACTCCAGCTACACCGCAGAAGTCAACAGGAGAAACTCTCCCATTGACTTCCCTTACTCTTCTCGTCGGGGATAGAGCACAGGAATTGACTGCAGAGCTTCAATCCCCACGGTAGTATATATGTAACCTCAGGCTCTGAGGGATATACGCTTTGCCATTCTTGGGCACCTCCACTGGGTGGGTGTATACAGAGCTATATTATTTTGCTGCTAATTCATGCTTGTGCAAACTCTCAATACCACTTGGTCACTTGCCCTCCACAAATATGGTTTTTATGTACCAAGGCACATGAAACATGTAGATTAATAACACTGCAGAGCCTAACCAAGTAGGTCTTTTCCGATTAACTTCATGACTTAACACATTACAGTTCTCCTTCCTATAATCCTTTTCTCAAATTAAGTCTACACTGCCACTTTACTGCACAGTAACTTTCTCTCTCCGAGGTGTGAAAACACACATACAACCTCAGCACAGCAAGTTTCAGCCCTGTAAAGAGCCAGTTGTAAACAGGCTCCCAGCACTTGGAGCCATGCTGTTAGCTACTCTCCTCATGGACATGGTTTACATAGAAAGTTGGGAGACCTCTCTCCCAGCACTCATGCTATGGCCATACTTTCACTTCAAAGCGCTGCTGCAACTGCACTTTAATTTTAGAAGTGTAGACAAAGCCTCAGAGAGGATCACTTCTGCCTGAGGAGGCCCAAAACCCTCCTTCCAGTAAAAATATTTCCAAAACTCCCATTATTAGCCTACATTTCTGCTACCTCTGCTAGAGGAAAGGAACAGGGTCTCCTTCACACCAATGCTTCCACATACATCAGCTGGGGTTGCCATGGAAGTGAAGCAAACCAATCTCCCAAGGCCAGGCCACATGTCTCTTGACTCCCTTGAGACATGGTTGTCAACATACATTTCTATGGAAGAATGAGGCTTCAGATATCCATTTCCAATGGTTAGTTTCAGCATAAGCAGGTCATTACCAAACCGAACTCCTGTCTTCCAGATTCTATCATCTGGTGAAATGCAACAGCATGCAATAAAGAAGCTTTGTGTATGGAGTGAACCTTCTCACCCACATCACATTCGTAATAGCGCTATAGCAAGTATTTTAAAACTATGTAAACAAGTCTTGCACTATGTCACTATCTGTTAGAAAGTGACAGCATCAGAGTATAGCTCATTAATTATTCACATTACTGTCAAATTATTAAACGTTCCTATAAAAAACAGAGGACTCTTCTGCATGAGACGCACAATGGTTTCATTAAATTCCAGGCCTGCTCACCCACTCCACTCCTGACTTTGCTCCTGCCAGGCCAGGGGGCTTACCTCTCTCCTCTCAGGGCTCTAGCTGGGCCCAGGAAGCAGGGTCAGGGGCTCGCCCTACGCTTTTGCCAGGGAGCACAGTCAGGGACTTGCAAGCTCCCGTGCCCCACTCCCGTTCCCCAGCAAGAGTACCTAGCAGGTGGCGCAGGGCAAGGCTTTTGACCCCACTCCTCAGCTGGAGCACTGGGCAGAGCCTCCCAGGGCCCCACAAAAGCGCTCAGTTGGTGGTGTAGGACAAACCCCAATCCCCCTCCCCAGGGAGGACTGCGTGGGCACACATTTTAATGCGGCTCCTGGCCAGAATGTCTATCCTGCTCTCAAGGCCAACTGGAGAGGCAACTCATCACTCCCACCCCCTCCATTGTCTGCCCACCCACCTGAAGTTGGGGCCCCTACCTGCTCCATCCTGGCTATGCCTCTACACCAGGTCTGAAGCAAATTCAGAGCATTCACATGGGGTTCTTCTACTAGTTTAAATGAACTGATTATTTTTTAATATATTCCATAGGCCATATTCCTATTTCCCAATAAGGACTTCTACTGTCTGTTGGCCTAGGCTGAACTGGAAGAAAACATCTACAGTAAAAGCGTTTGTGTATTAGGGATATAGGCAACTATATGATTAACTTACAAGCCTGGGCTTATCGATTAATTTTGTCAACTACACACATTCCCCCGCCTTGCTGCCTCTGATACAGAGGCACTGGGGGGGGGGGGGGAAGCTGGTGCCATGAGGAGCTGGCTTTAAGCAGGCTCTCCACAAATAGTGGAGCTGCCTGCCCCCCGATCCCTGAGCTGCTGCCTCTAACAGAGAGGCAGCACCACAGAGGGTGAGGGGGATAGGCTGGAGCCAATACGTGCAGGGAGCCAGCTTTCAAGCAGGCTCTCCACGCATGGTGGCTCTGTGCACTTGCCTGACCTCCCCCTTTGCTGTCTCCTATAGAGGCAGGGAGCAGGCAGAAACCGTTGCTGTGGGGAGCTGGCTTAAAAGCTGGATCCCCACCCGGTACCAGCTCGCCAGTGCTGCCTGCCTCCTCCCATCCCCATGCTGCTGCCTCTCAGAGAGGCAGCAGTAGCAGGGGTGAGGGGGATAGAGGAAACTTCTGCGAAACAGCCTCTGTCCGCAGTGGGCCCGAGTTCCCCATGGACAGAGGCTGCTCCACATCTTATACAAAGGCAGCAGCACGAGGTGGCAGAGGGTTCCCCAGGAGTGGGGCTGGGAGCACACTGGCTGCGGCCTCATCCCCGGGGAACTATCAAATAGTTATGTAACCACTAAGATTTCATGCGATTACACAGCTATTCAATGACACAATACCTAACAGCCATCCTATTGCATATTACCACCTCCACATACACACACCTGCCCAGCCAAGTTTAAAAGTTTAAAATGGGATTTGCATTTACTTAAACACAATCAGGGTTTTTTTTCACATCTTCAGTAAATCACTTGAATCTCAAGTCAAAGCACAGATCCCTAACAAGCTAACAACATGTTATGGGGAAGTTACTGAAGATGCACTGTCGCATTCAGGCTGTGTCTACACTGCCACATTCAGCACTAAAACTTTAGTCATTCAGGGGTATATGATCCCCTCACCCTTGGAACAATAAGTTTTAGTGCTGAAAGCGTCCATATAGATAAATCTACCACCTTCTGCTCATTTGGGAGCTTGTTTGTTTTTTTTAAATCGCCGGAAGCTCTCGTCCAGCACTAAAGAGTGACTACGCTGCCCATGTCACAATGCTAAGGTTGCAGTGCTGTAACATGGGTAGTGTAGACATACAAGTTTAGATCAAAAATTGAGTGCAACTCACGTTTGTTTTAATTTGGCATGTTTCTCTTTTGTTTTCCTGATGCCACTTACAGCACTTTTTTGTGTCAGAAAGCAGGAAGGACGCATACAAACAAATTCACATTACAATCTTTCTAGGAGTATTCTACTTCAAGAAAGGTACTGCTTACCCTATAATTAATTTTAATATTCTAGCAGGAAAGCTTTTTCCCTTTATGTTTTAATCTGGGGACAAGAATAAATCTAGTTACAGAATGTCAACATTAATTTGAGGGGAGATGAAAAATGACTTAACACTGCAGCAGGATTAATATTGTACGATAGATCATGAAACCATAAAACTCTTGACAAATTCATTTTTGAAACACTGTATATTCTTGCTAGTAGGGCAGGGCACATCTGATGGCCTATTAATAGATTCCCGCAAAATCAGGTATCAATGTACACAGCAAAAACAAAACACACACACAGCTCACAGTTTCAGTTCCCACTCAACAGTAACATTAAGGGAAAAAAAGTAGGGTCAGAGTGTCTTCATGTAGGAAGCCTTCCTCTTGCTTCAAAAAATAAAGAGACATAAGTCAGGAAATGACTTCTGAATTATCAGGAAATTCACCTCTACTTTAATCCTCTCTAGCCAAGACATTTGAATGAAGTACAGTAAGTAGTATTACAGAGAAGTTTTAGCAAAGTCAATTGTAAACAGAGACCCAGACTAGCACATATCAGAGACAGCATTTCCAGAGGAAGCCTAAACTACATCTACACAAGAAAAGTGACGACTGCAATTTATTACCAGCGATCACTTGCGCAATTTCACAGCTAGAAAGCTGAGTATACACATAACTCAGGAAACTCTCCCGCTATATTATATAACTCAGATAACTGTGGTAAAGGCACCTAAACCCCATCTACAATACTGCTTTCTGCTGGTGTTGCCAGCAGGGAGTGCATGAGCACACAGGGAGCGCACAAGGTGAATTAAAGAGCCCCATTTTCGGCAGTTTATAGGCAGCCCTAATGACCTAATCCAGAGACTAAGATACCAGCATCATCATTCTTTACGTAAATGAAATTCAAGGCAAGACAATCTTATCAAAGGCAAGGCAACACTGGGACTCACACTGTTCTATACTCCTCACAGGATTATACTGTTAGGTATTTATTCCATAGACAGGTTATGAACCTTGCATGCAAAGGTTCTTTAAGATCCTAGTATGAATGATGAAGTTCTATTACAGGTTGCACCTCTCTGGTCCGGCACCCTTCAGGGCCACATAGTGGTCCCAAACCAGAGAAGGTTAATGCCGGTCCCTTGGCTGCCACCGGCTGCAGGGTTCTATTCTGGCAGCAGCAAAGGGGGCTGCATTGACTGTGGGGGGACAGGAACAGGGGTACTTGGGGGAAGAGGCAGGGTGGCTACAGAGCCCTATGGCTGGGAGCCAGGAGGGCAGTCCAGCAGCCACAGGGTTCAGTGCGCTCCTGGCCCCTACCCCTGCTCAGTCAATGCTGGCCTCTCTGCTGCCGGACCAGGAGCACAGACTCACGGGAGCACACTAAGCCCTTTGGGCACTGGGCTGAACTCCGAGCCCCCTGCCCCAAGGCTCCCACAGCCACTTTGGCTCTTTCCTTTAGTGTCCCCCATCCTCACTCATCTCCCTCCCTCCCTGAGTGTGACCGCTGCAAATGAGCTATTTGTGATGCTCCAAAAATCTGGGAGGATGGGAAAGGAGTTGCTGATTGCGGGGCCAGTGAGTGCTCCAGCCCGGGAGTGCTCATGGGGATGCCAGACTGCAGATGTTGCTGAACCACAGAAGTCCAAACTATAGAGGTCCAACCTGCTTCACGCTCTCTTTCACTTGTGCGGATATCCAGCGTGACAGTTATCCTTTCCACGAGGAGAACTTTGCCAGGTACCCAATATGAAAGGCTACCCAGGCCTCAAACCAACAAAGCCTACTTCAAATTTCCACTCATTGTTCAATAGATTTTTCTTCATTAGATACCTATGAAAGTGAACATTTGTCCAGGCTTTGGCCCTCACCAGTACACTCTGTTAGGGCTGTACTGATTTATCTAGTGGGGCTAGGCTCTCTGCGCTTAGTCAAAAGCAGCTGTATGTTTGGAGAGATGAAGCTGAGCTAGGCTCAGTCTTGAGAAGAGTAGCTCTCCATGCCCTTCCTTCACACTGGTGCAGGAGTCATGGAAATCCCATTTC
Organism: Pelochelys cantorii; assembly: GCA_032595735.1. Classification (NCBI taxonomy): domain Eukaryota; kingdom Metazoa; phylum Chordata; order Testudines; family Trionychidae; genus Pelochelys; species Pelochelys cantorii. Next base: position 143,796,782 of record CM064328.1, on the reverse strand, counting down.
CACTGCAGTAAAAGATTCAAATGGGTAAAAACCTTTTAGAAGTAAAAAGAGTTCCAATAAACCCAGTATACAGGTGTAAAGTGATTGATGTAAACAGCCTGTAGAAAACAACCAGGTCAAGAGGAAATTTATATTCCTGAGATTTACAGACTGTTTCTGCTGCTTACACAATGGGGTTTTATCTCTTAAAGAAAAAAAGAGAGAGTTAGCAACCTTTTCCCCCCCAGGCAGCAAGCAATCAAGGAGCACTCAGACAATTGCCTCATGAGTTATAAGGACAGATCAGTATAATATAATACATTTTGTTATATAGCATGCTTCATATGATGGATCACAAAGTGTTTTTATCACAGATGAGTTAGAGGAGATGTAACATGTTACAGTGTGGTACAGTGATTTGCACCAACAAACGGAAAAGAACATTCCAAGACTAAATGCAAACACAAAGCTCATTACGAGTATTAAATATGACATAACTGCAAACTGGAAAGAAGTGCGGATGGAGAAAGGGACCCCGGAGAATGGTAAAGATTTGTGGGATGCAGTCAATAATTTGCATAAAGGGAAGAGGTGAGTTTTAATCCAAAAATGTAAGACAGGAAATCATTCAATCATTTGGAGCTATAGATGGAGGTTCAACTGATTTTTCATTTTCGCAGTCCTTCCAGCTTTGAAGAGGGTTCCATTTGACCTCCATCACTTTAGTATGGGAATGCCCAAGAACCAGACGCTGCCAGGATTTGTGAACAAGAGGTGGAGTAAGTAAATACAAAGTCAAAGGGCTGAGTGGCTTCCATGCAGAGTTTTGAAATACAAGCTGAACCTCTAAAATCCAGAACTGGACCATGGATATTGAGCCCCGGCTGCCCATTTTCAGAAGTGCAGCCCAAGTGCTGGTGGCAAGGAGCGCAGCCCCATCCAGAGCTAGAAATAGCGGGGCCAGCGGCCAGAAGTGCAGCTACGCTGAGCCTGGTGAGGTGGTGGAGCGCAGCTCTGGCTGCGGCTGGCATGGTGCAAAACACAGCCTCAGTCAGAGGCTGGCACAGTGGGGGAATGGAGGCAGCAAGGCTGGCATTCAGGAGAGCAGTCCTGCCTGGGACTGGCGGCGGAGAGCGCAGCCATGGATGGAGTCAGTGGGGCCGGCAGTTAAGCTCACAGCCCGTGCCAGCGCTCTGGAGGGGTGCAGCCCTGGCCATGGTTGTAGGCAGCAGGGCCGGCTCCTGTCTGGGCCAGGTGCAGTGTGGGAGACAGCCCTGGCCAGGGCTGGCAGGGTGGGGGGCTGGAGGCAGTGGCAGGAAGCACAGCCCCAGCCGGGAGCAGAGCCCTACACCTGGGTAGGGAGCCTTGACCTCCCCTTGTCCAGCAAACTCTGTGGTTTGGGACCATTCGGGTCTTGAGGATGCCAGACAAATGAGGTTCAACCTGTAAAAAAGAACTCTGAAATGCATTTACACAAACAACAAAGGAGAGAGGAAAATAAACTTCTAATTTCCAGAGCTAGGGCCAGTTTTAAACAGCGATGTCCCCCTAATTTTAGGAAAACCACAAAGAGAATCACTTCACCATCTAAATAAAGTAAGTAAAAAGCACTGTTACAAACTTTCATGATTTCACTCCTGGCCTCTCCATATCCGGTATTTCCCTTCAGCCCCAGATCCTGAAATCATGAGACACTGCTTACATTTAAAACACATCATTTGAAGACCTCGTTGTTATGCAGAAGATCTGGAAGAATGTGTCCCGAATACACCCAAAAGGCTCACAAACCAAAAAGCAATGGAAAAGACTTCCTTAAACCATTGATAAACATTTTACAGGAAACCCCCACCTTACAATGGCCCAAGTTGCCACTCGCCACACTTACAACCATTTTTGTAAGTGCGGAAGGAGCCGAAAACCCCTGACTTATGACCTCAGCCCGCATTTACAACAGCACACAGCGCCTATTGTAAATGTGGGTTCAAGTTACGATGCCCCTGACATGCAATGCTTCCCCAGGAACCAATCACATTTCAAGTTGGGGGCTGCCTGTATAAAATCTGGTTTTAAACCAGTTTCATTATTTTTGAAGGGTTGGGGTTCATAAGACTGCAATGGGGAGCACTAAAAAGAGGAGCAACAGCACTGGTGACTAGTCATCTAGCCTAACAGCAAATGTAGCATAAGCAAGAGTAACAAAAGATTCCCTGCACTGCAACACCAAATGGCTCTTTTACCCAGGGCACTCAAACTCCTGGTCCATGGGCCATCCTCAGCCAGAGCACTAGTGCAATGGGGCCTAGAAGTCCTGATGGGCCCTGTGTCAGGGAGGCTGTCTGTTCCTGTTCCCCAAGCCCTGCCCCTTCCTGCCACTGTCCTTCCATGGCACTCCATCCCTGAGGAAACAGCTTCAGGGATTATGAGGAGGGGAGGGTTGGCACGGCACATCAGCAGAGGTCAAGTGCCTCTGCACTCCCTGCAGGAGCAGAGCAAGTCTGTCTGCTGAGAGTACTCCACCTCCCAGCAGCTCCTGCGGCCATGGAGAGTGTAGGGGAGGGAAGGCAAATAAGTAATTCCCCCAGTAGTCCCCGAAACTGCATCCTGGGGGGAGAAGGTGGGGCAGTGACAAGAAGGGGTGGTGTTTGGGGGGGGGGAGGGGAAGAACAGGGCCAGAGGACTCCCTCCGGCCAACCCTGAAGGATTGGGGGGAGGGAGGGCTCATTCTTTATCTCCATTCAGTCCTTGTGCTTGATAAGGTTGCCAACAATGCTATCACTTGTGATGCGGTCTTTGGCAACATGGACCTCCATCTGGCAAAAACTGTATTGTTACAAGCAACTACATTGTCATAAGTCCATTCACAGAAATAAAATTACAAGCCTGGGACAGATTAGATGCACAGTGGAAATAAAAGGCTTCCTATCATACAGATGGTTGCAAGAGCCAAACAAGTTCCTCACAGTTTACACTGGGAGAGAAGAATGTGGGAAATCTCAGAAGTGATCTCTCTACATTTTTACCTATGCACCAAAGTGTTAATAAACAAACCAGACAAGGGAAGAATTCATTATAAGGCATAAAAAAGGCCACATATAATGGAAGAACAATATATTAGTAAATTAATTCTGAAAGAAAAAGCACAATTAGTGAAAACAAGCAACTACAAAATACCTCCTTTTGAACAGCTGCCACACTTTTGTATTCTACTCAGTTATCACCTTGTTAATTATAAAATTCTGGTAAGTTGTATGAATAATTTAGGTCCATTTCAGTTAAGTGGTATCTTCATTAAACCCATATGTAGTGAGAGTTTACAGCACCTGTCTAAGCAAAGCTGCATTACACAGTTCTAAAACCCACTAAGCATTACTTCAAACCCTGTTTACATCTGGCAGCCCCTAGAGCAGTCACCTGTCTTTACTACTTTGAGTGGAAAGAGAAGCTTGTTTTTAAAAGGGGGGAGGGGGAAGGGGAGGAGTAAAGGCCTCTCTCCGATGGCATGCTCATCCATCTCTCTCTCTCTCTCTCTCTCTCTTCCCATCTCTATATCTGTATCTTTTCGAAATGAAATGTCTGTCCATTTGTTTGTGCATGAACTCCTCCTAAATGGTAACCGCAAGGGACATCAAATTTGGTAGGCAGCTTGCTCCTACCCTAACTTAAAGCAAAGAGACCCACGGCCTGACATTCCACAACCCAGTATTGGGTCACGACCCTAAGTTTGAAAACCACTGCACTACAGAAAAAAGAGTAAGAGTGCATCTACACAGCACCCAAAATTTGAAATAAGATATGCAATTTGCACTATGCAAATTGAGCCTCTTATTTCGAATCTATTTCGAAATACTTATTTTGAAATTTGGCACATCTATACAGTACCAATTTCAAAATAACACGCTATTTCGAGCCATTCTTTATTCCTCGTACAACAAGGTTTACCGGAATGGTGAAATAGCGTGCCTGTTATTTCGAAAACTATTTCGAAGTAACGGGCGGCTTCTGTAGACGCAGGGTAGCTATTTCGGGATACCTTCGATATCCTGAAATAGCCGTGCAGCGTAGACGTACCCTAAAATAGCAGAGCCTTAACAAAAAAAATACAAAGTGTAAATGGGAAACAAATTTATATTTAGAGCTGGTCAAAAAAATGTCAATGAAACAGAGTTTAGCTGAAAACTGTTGAAATAGGAACATTTAATAGGAATGTCCATTTTTGACAACTGAGGAAGAAAACTAAAAATGAATAATTTCAAGTAATCATTTTGATTCTTTTTGGCATAATATATAAATAAGTACATTTATATAACATTTTGACCTTACTGAACAAAACGTTTTGACAGTTCTGAAAAAAGTTAAGAATCTGAATTTTACAGGAAATTTTCAAATTTCAGCTTTTCATTCAGATTAGAATGTAAAAAATTTTCAGGGCCAAATTTATCACTGGATGGAAGTTTTGATTTCAAAACAGCTCTATTTATATCCCAATTTTTAAGTCCACTGCTCCTACATTATAAAACAGGACATTACTCATAAACCCCATCATTTAAAATAATTAAACACAAATTGCAACACATTAGAACATCTACTATATTAAAAGGCAATAGGTGCCTGATTATATGACTCAAAAAGTGTTTTCCATCTCTAACATCTATAGCACGAGTGCCAAACTTACTGACCGTTTGAGCCGCACACAAATATCTTCAGAAATTTCAGGGCCACAAGACACACAGAACCTGCCCCGTGAGGTGGTGCCTGCAGAGATGCAAGGCTTCTGCCCCAATATCCTCCCACTGGGCTAAAGCCCTTAGAACCCCTTCTCTGAGACGCTCCTAGTCCCAGCACCCCGCAGCAGGGCAGAATCCCTGAGTTCCCCATGCACAGTCTTGTAAGTGAGGGGAGGGGGATTGCATGGAGGGCTTTTGGAGCCACACTAAGTGTAAAATAGCTGCATGTGACTCACAAGCCATAAGTTGACCTTGCCTGAGCTATGGGTTTATTGACTTCTCTCCCCCTCACTCACAAAGGCAGAGATGAGATCACACTTCCTGTATTAGAAAACTTCTAATGAAAACTGAGATGGAGTCTAAATCATTTCACAATGCCCTTGGGAATTAAATCACAACAATTCAGAGTCAAGTGGACAAGCATCTAGGATCCAATTCTGATCCTGCATCAGTAGCACAATTCCATTTACTTCCATTGGGTTTCTCCAGATTTACAGCACCATAAGGGGGAAAAAATAGACCCGGGCTCTTACTCCATAGGTAAAGGTCTCTGAGCTATGTCATCACAGCTTCCCAAAAAGCCAAAGCACATTTGTTGTCCTTTCCAGAAAAATCAGACATTCAGCTTTGGTTATGTCACCTGAAAAAGGGAAGCAGAAGCAAGTCTGGAAATGGATAACACAAATATTATATAAATATAGGCATCTAATTGTATATAGCCAATTGGGTTTGGGCTCAGTTACACCATCTATAAAAGGTGAAAAATTATATGTACCCACCTCTGACAGGAATGAGCATGAATGGCTTTACATAGGAATGAAGATCAGTCATCAGAAGAAACAGGATCGAACTTCAATCTCCAGGAGAATATGCAAGAGGGCCAAGAGCCAGATATTAAGGCAACATTTTGGGCAAGCCCTTTTCTTTGGCTATGTCAACATTACAGCTTATGTCAGCATAACTTATGTTGCTCAGTGAGGTGAATAAATCACCCATGAGCAATGCAAGTTACACCAATATAAGCATCTGTGTGAACAGTGCTATGTACTTGGGAGAGTTTCTTCCACTGACACAGCTACTGCTGCTTGCAAGGCCTGGAATACTTAAGCTGACAGGAGAACTCTCTCCTACCGGCTTAGAACAGCTACCTTAGAGGGCTTATGGTGAAGCAGCTGTCCAGATGCAGCTGCACTGCTGTATAGTCTCTTGTGTAGCAGTGCCCCTCGACTCTGTATTTCCCGAAAATATTTTTTAAATGTGGTCCTACGACATTCAGTGCATAGCTAAGTACCTGCATGACATAGCAGTCCTTAGCTGCACATTTTGAAAGCTCAGAATGGGGAAAAAAAACAAACAAGCAAATCATCTACTCCACATGCTCTATCTGATATCTAAAGCTTCACACCTATAGGAAGTCAAAACCCATTTACCCTGTGACAAGTCCATATACTACTCTTTATTAAGTGCTATTTCCCTGCCCAACTTCAACCCAACCTGTTTCTTCACTAAAATCTTTTTTAAAAATAAAAATTAACTCTAAGTCAAGTGAAAAGATCATACACAAGCCTCACTAAATACTAGCGACTCATTTTCATTCAGACTTTCCAAAATACAAATCACCATCAGGCAGAGACCAAGTACTGAAATTTTCAAAAGCTGAAATTCCAAAAAGAGTTATGAGACTGAAGACACAGAGTTGTAATGGAAACTAACAGGCTGAAATCAGCTTCCTACCAAAGATAAAATAGAAAAGACATTTTTGCCAACTGAGAAGCAACAGCTTTCTTCTTCCTTCACCTACAACTGCTCAATACCATGAGTAAAGTAAAAGCAGAATGGCACTGTCAGAAGACTGCCAAGATAAACTGTTAACATGATTTTCGATGCTAACATTATTTTGGTGAACCCAGTCCAGAGACACTGTATGAAACCACCACTATAGCCAGACACTGCTTTATAAATATTAAAAGCAAACAATTTCTGTTGATAGACTTAAACAGCCACACCAAAGCTTGATTTATGAGTCCTGTATTTTATCATACTACATGCATCACGCTAATTAAAAGTGCAGTGATAAAATAAATTTTAGCATAAGAATTTTGCAAGTATAAAATACTGGGCTAATACTAATTCATACAAGCTGTTTTGTCACTATGCAAAATGCATAGGTACAATCAAAGCATTAATAAACTTAGCCAAGTTCATATTTTGCAATTTAACAAGCATCACTGACTCATACATCTTCCTTGTGATCACTTCAACAGTATGGACTCCAGAGTTTGCTAATGTAAGCATCATACCAAAATGGGTTGTAATATGGTGCTTTTGTGGACGAATGCTCTAAGTGATGCAAGATGGGATGAAGATCGACAGCCCTTAGTGGGTAAAGAACAGGTTAGGAATGATTTAGAAAAGCTAAACTTACACAAATTCATGGGTTTGGACTTAATGCATACGAGGGTACTGAGGGAGTTGGCAAATGTCATTGAGGAGCCTTTGGCCATTATCTCTGAAAAGTCGTGGAGATCGGGAGAGATCCCGGATGATTGGAAAAAGGCAAATGTAGTGCCCATCTTCAAAAAAGGCAAGGACGATCCAGGGAACTATAGTCTTACCTCAGTTCCTGGAAAAATCATGGAAGGGATCCTTAAGGAATCCATTTTGAGGCACTTGGAGGAGAGGAAAGTGATTAGGAATAGTCAGCATGGATTCACAAAGGGCAAGTCGTGCCTGACCAATCTGATTAGTTTCTATGATGAGGTAACTGGCTCTGTGGATATGGGAAAGTCAGTGGATGTGATATACCTTGACTTTAGCAAGGCTTTTGATACGGTCTCCCACAATATTCTTGCCAGCAAGTTAAGGGAATATGGATTGGATAAATAGACGGTAAGATGGATAGAAAGCTGGCTAGAAGGCCAGGCCCAGCAGGTAGCGATCAACGGCTCGATGTCCGGATGGCGGTCGGTTTCTAGCGGAGTGCCCCAACGTTCGGTTCTGGGACCAGTTTTGTTCAATATCTTTATTAATGACCTGGATGAGGGGATGGATTGCACCCTCAGCAAGTTTGCAGATAACACTAAGTTAGAGGGAGAGGTAGATACGCTGGAGGGCAGGGATAGAGTCCAGAGTGACTTCGACAAATTGGAGGATTGGGCCACAAGAAATCTGATGAGGTTCAACAAGGACAAGTGTAGAGTCCTGCACTTGAGACGGAAGAATCCCAAGCATTGTTACAGGCTGGGGACAAACCAGCTAAGTTGTAGTTCTGCAGAAAAGGACCTGGGGGTTACACTGGATGAGAAGCTGGATATGAGTCAACAGTGTGCCCTTGTAGCCAAGAAGGCTAATGGCATATTAGGTTGCATTAAGAGGAGCATTGCCAGCAGATCCAGAGATGTGATTATTCCCCTTTATTCAGCTCTGGTGAGGCCACATCTGGAGTACTGTGTCCAGTTCTGGACCCCCCACTACAAAAAGGATGTGGATGCATTGGAGAGGGTCCAGCGGAGGGCAACCAAAATGATTAGGGGGCTGGAGCATACGACCTATGAGGAGAGGCTGAGGGAGTTGGGTCTGTTTAGTCTGCAGAAGCTAAGAGTGAGGGGGGATTTGATAGCAGCCTTCAACTTCCTGAAGGGAGGTTCCAAAGAGGATGGAGAAAGGCTGTTCGCAGTAGTGACGGATGGCAGAACAAGGAGCAATGGTCTCAAGTTGTGGTGGGAGAGGTCCAGGTTGGATATTAGGAAAAGCTATTTCACTAGGAGAGTGGTGAAACACTGGAATGGGTTACCTAGGGAAGTAGTGGAGTCTCTATCCCTAGAGGTGTTTAAGTCTCGGCTTGACAAAGCCCTGACTGGGTTGATCTAATTGGGATTGGTCCTGCCTTAGGCAGGGGGCTGGACTTGATGACCTCCTGAGGTCTCTTTCAGCTCTATGGTTCTATGATTCTATGATATAGATCAGGATACAAGTTTAGCACCCTGCAGCCACACCCACACATGCAGAAACCTATGTATATAAATCTGTGGATTTGTAGGGCTCTACAGGAAAGAGCACAGCTTAGTTTTCAGATACAGTACCATGCGGTGCCCGTACTGCTGCAGTTAGAAAAATCTTATTTTGACTTGTAAACTGAAGAGATTTGATATGGAAGTCAGTGAAGAAGAATGAGTATTGAACACTAAAGTTGTTTTTCACAGTTTCTTTTCTGACCATTGCTACACTTGTTATGCAATTTGAACAGCTTAACATTTGTGTTTGCATTATCATGCTGATCCAGTCTGGTCTCTCTCTGCATAACTAGTGCAAGGTTTTTGCACTAAAAATACAGATTATATAACACTGGGTATGTTATGCATAGAACATACTAACCTAGAGACATATGCATCAATTGCTCATTTAGAAATGTTTACTGGAGTAAGGCACTGTTCATTATACAGAGGCTGAAATTGTTCAATATGGGCATATCACAACGGTAGACCACAAGACTATATAGCTAGTTGGTGAAAGCATGAACACTCCCCATACTATAACATAAAATGTTGCAGAAATTAAATGGTTATGATAGTAGTTATGACATTTTTATCTTAATTATTTCCATTATGTAAAGGTGTTACTGCAATTTGGTAGTTGATAAATTCACTTTTTATAATTTTATGCTAAGTAATTTAAAGATTTGAGAAATACCAAAATTAGATGCTAAGTAAAAAGTCATGTCACTTCATTTGTATAAAATTCTTTATAATGAATACTGAAAGGATCTATTTATTTAATCTCTATTAGCAATGGGGGGGGGGGAAGAGAGAAGGGGAGATTGTTTTGTGGCTAAGCCACTGGACTGAGTCAGAAGACCTAGGTCCCGCTCCTGGTTGTGCCATGATATTGGGGGTGTGAAAGCTCTTTAATGCTTGTAAAGAACTTTAAGATCTTCAGAGATGAAGTGTTGAAGAAATGTAAAAGTACATTAAAACCTTGCAATGGAATCATATTTACCTTATCTTTTTTGCCAAGCATGCTCATGAAAGGGTAGCAAACTCTCCATTAGACATATGGCCGATGTGGGAAGTCTTGCAATGCAAAAACCATGTGTTATCTTTAGTAATACAGTGGGCTAAGAGTCTGAACAGACAGGATGGTGTTATTTAGATCAACACATCTACAGTGAATAAATATTGTATCAGTCAAGCATTAGCATGCAGTGTTGGTAAATTTATTCAAGCACATTTGGGATCAACAGGAAAAAATACATGGTATACTGCCTCAGTTTGCAAGAAACTAAGAGTGTTAGCTGTTGTGAGGGTGGTGGTTTTAAGATTCAAAGAAAAGTTATTTTTGATAAATTTTCCTCTAGAACTTTCTTTAAACAATTGTTTAAATGTTAGCTTCTGGAAAGGTTCTGGAAAGGTTCAGAAATTCCCTTTTCTTGATAGAAATTCCCTTTCACAAAACACATTAAAGAGGAGCTTGCAATGAGCAATATAGCTGCATGTGTACTCTTATATATGTTCCAGAAGACATCTCCATACTGCTCATACAGAAAACTGCTAGTTCTTTTTATCGGTAAAACATGCTAATACTGATTTTTATTCCATAATTCAATGGTTCCCAACCTTCTTGATACCATGGACCGGCAAACCCAGTCACAAATTTTTGGCAGACCAGTAATATTTTATTTTAATATTTGCATATACGTTGCAGGTTCACCAAAAGCCCAGCCACCAGTGGCAGCTCTAATCCCTAGAGCCTCCCACCCGTCCACTACTCCCAAGCGCCAGCCACTGACCCCAGAGTGCCCTGCACCCCCCAGTGCCAGCCTCCCATCCTCAGAGCCCCCCGTGCAAGCCCCCAATCCCAAATGCCTCAGTGCCAGCCCCCCACCCCTTAGAGCCCACCACCACCAGAAATCCCAGTACCAGCCTCCTGCAACCAACCCCCCAGGCCCTCCACCAGTGCCAGCCCCCAATATTAGCCCCATCCCCAGAGCTCCCCAGTGCCAGCCCTGCCCCTGAAACCTCCAACTACTAGCTCAGCCTCCAGAACCCCCAGCATTAGCCCCGCCCCCGCAGCCCTCAGGGCCTCCCCTCCCGCCCCCATCACCTAACCCTGTGCTGCTGCCCGCACAGCAGTGGCTCTGGGGGTCAGAACTGGGGTACACCACCCAGTGCCTCCTCTCCCGCCACAGCTGTTGGGAGAGGCGTGTCCTGCCCTGCCTCTCAGCCAACCAGCACCAGGCAGGAGCTGGGTCTCTTCCCAGCCGCAGAAGAGTGGTTCTACTTGAGGCAGGAGGGCCACAACGCAGCATCTCCTCCTGGATGTGGAAGAGCACTTCCCTGGGTGGCAGGAGGGCCATGCAGAGCAGCTCTGTGCAGCCCTCCCACTGCACAGGGAAGCGCTCTTCTGCAGCCAGGAGGAGACCCTGGCCCTGTCCGGCACTGGCTGGCTAAGAGACAGGGCAGGACATGCCTCTCCCAACAGCCACAGCGAGAGGGGTATATCCCAGCCCCAGCCCTGTTCTGGCCCTGCAGTGGGCTGCAGCCCAACAGTTGGGAACTGCTACCCTAATTGACACAAAAGACAGAACTATGTAGCACTTTAAAGACTAACAAGATGGTTTATTAGGTGATGAGCTTTTGTGGGCCAGACCCACTTCTTCAGATCAATTTGTGGAAGAAAATTGGCACGACCATATATACCAAAGTGATACAATCAAAAAAAGTGAACACATATAAAACTGACAAATCAAATTGAGAAATAAAATTGACATAGTCTATGTTAAGAGAGGCTAAACCTTGATTAGGTGCATTAAAAAATGCTCCATCTCCTACCACACATTTTTCCTTATTTTTCTGTAAGTCTCAAGGACTCTGCTGGCAGAATGCACACGTTTGACTGTCAAAAGATGTTTTGCATTTCAGAACAAATAGTTTAGCTATGATACCAGTTGGATGAAGAGCTGTCCATTGAGCAGCCAGTGAATCAACAGTACAGCACAGAACAGCAGGGATTGATTTAAAATACTGCAGAAAAAGGTTGTACAACTCCCTTCAACTCCACCTCTACCACCATAAGGGGAATGAGCTGTCGTAATGCTGCGTAAGATTTAACATTATAAATGCTTTTTTTTGTGAAAGCCCTTAAGAAGGGATAAAATATCAAGTACCAGTAATAACATTTTCAAAAGTCAGAACTGAGTGAGCTATGAATTTTCCATCCCTGTAGGATAAGGTGATTTAATTTCTTAGGCTCAGGTGTGCATCGTGAGGGGGCTCACAACTGACAACTCATTCTTTCTCCATAGGGAGTTACTTATTGGCCCTTGCTATAGGGAAAATGATTTCATGTTAAAAACAAAACAGTTGCTTCTGTTCTTGTGTAAATAGACTTTTCATACTTTGCCATGGGATATAAAGAAAAAAAGCACGAAGAAATTAAATGTCTCATTTCTCCCCCCATCCCCCATGTACAGAACGTAGCGAGTGGAAGACAGAAGTGCTCTCCTCAATGTCAGATGTTTATGCAGTACTAACTCACAGTAAATATCTTATAAATCAAAAGCGAAATAGCCTTCATCCTGTCAGAAAGCTTCAAATAGGAACAAATACATGAAATTTGACCTTTACATTCAAAAAGCTCCCTTGGTTACTACCAAGAAAACAAAACAGGGTTTGTGACAAAAGTTTCCGACAATTCTGCATTTCTAAACCTACTCACTGAATATCCCTATAATTTTTTTCTTCTGTCTGAAGAACATCAAAATCCTTTTTGGTGCAAGAGCTTAATGGATTGAAATGCACTAGAGATTTAATGCTACCCCAGAGGTACCAAGTAGATTGATTTTCAGGTACTGCTGGCTATCTGATTTTAGATTTAGAAACATTCCCCCTGCTTCAGTCCAGTGGTTCACAGATTCAAGTGTCCAATTAAAAAAAAAAGGGAGAAAGTAAATGGCGCTGTTATAGATGCCGATCCAGTTACAACTGACTAGCAGTCATGCATCAGCTGTGCTATTCATGTGCTCAGAATGTCAAAACAAATGACTGCTACTTATAACCGAAGCTAAACCTTTCTAGTTTATCAGATAACAATGGAGTTTTCAGATATGCAACAATTTTTTTAAAAAATTCTCACACTGACAGGAAAATGGTCAAGAAAAAAAGCACATAATTTCAATTTCTAACACTAACTTGCCATGGGGCAAGTAGATATATGGAAACTTCTAGTAAGGGCTTCTGTGTTTCCAGGGTTATTTATATCTGGCACTACCCTCTTTAGATGCTAGTGAGTCTCAATAAAAAAAAGTAGCTAGCACTGTCAAAATGTAGTTTTTAAACTGCTACTGAAGAGCCTTCAGCGCAAGTCTTAAGTGGAACTGCCTGAAAGTGATACAGAAGTATTGCTGATGCACACAAAGTGTCACAGTGAAAGAGTGCTCTCATCTATACTAGGATCAGCCTTCTACTTCTTCACACATTGCAAGACAGCACATGTCAACACAGGTGAATGAGAGCTTGTTTCATAAGGGTAGAAAAAGCTATCCTGAACACAGCTGGGATACAATGGCAGATAGCAACACAAGCAGAAATGGATATCATTTTTCAACCTGAAAATAACCTAGAACATGACATCTTTCCTTTCTTTTTGCTTCAGAAGGAAGACATAAGATAAACAACACCTTTAGGAAAAAGGGCAAAGCCTATGACCACCATGAAAAAGAGAAATGATTCTTTACATGTAGACTTTGTTCACTGAAAACAACTTTGGCCTGAGGTAAGCAGAGTTTAGCAGAAAATAAATGATACCTTTTCTACTCTATATAATCTTAAGTATTTCTGAACATCTCTCTGAAGGCAAGTTTTCTTTAGGTGAATTGATACTCAAACTGAAACACCCCCTGACTGTCTCCCAACTTGCATTGCATGTGGACAGATACTCTTCTCCACAGCTCTGCCAATGCACTTTGGTTTTAACATGCAACACACCACGCTATTCAAGGACTGGGAGTATGTAGTATATACGGACTTCTTGCTGCACTGATAATTTAATACTTTACATTTATAGACTACCTCTGATATGGAAATCTCCAAGAGTTTCATAAATATTCAGTTTCCATAATCCTATACAGCATAAAATTCAGTAATGTGTTTATTTTGAGTTACGTTAACTATAGCAAAGGAGATCCCATTAACTATGATCATCAATGAGAGCTAAAAATCAACAAAGTAAGCAAACTCCTCCAATTTGTCTCAGGACACAAATACACAGTTAAATATACTTTTGCAATAAAATCCAAACAAAATGTAATCCTCTGCAACGTATACTACACACATACTAATCAAAGCATGCAAAAATCCCCACAGTCCCCAACCCAAGAAAGAGATGAGACTAGCTTTGTGACATGCCATTAAGGTCAGCACACTGGCTATGTCACTGCAGAGATAAAACAAATTCAAAGATACGGTGACCTTAACAAAAGACTTGACCAGCCACCTCATTTATACCAAAGATATTTCAAGTAAAGCATCTTGTAGACCAAAAGAACTGTGGTGTAAGAACATAAGAACGGCCATACAGGGTCAGACCAAAGGTCCATCTAGCCCAGTATCCTGTCTACTAACAGCGGCCAATACCCAGATGCCCCAGAGGGAGGAATCACAACAGGTAATCCTCATGTGTTCCCTCCCCTTTCTCCAAATTCCAGAGAAAGAGAGGCTAGGAACACCATCCCTACCCATCCTGGCTAATAGCCATTGACGGACCTAACCTTCATGAATCTATCTAGCTCTTTTTTGAACCCTTTTGAAGTCCTATTCTTCACCGCATCCTCTGTCCAGGAGTTCCACAGGTTGACTGTGCGCTGAGTGAAGAAAAACTTCCTTGTGTTTGTTTTAAACCTGCTGCCTATTAATTTCATTTGGTGACCCCTGATTCTTATATTGTGAGAATAAGTAAATAAGCTTTCCTTATTCACTTTTTCCACACCAGTCATCATTTTATAGACCTCTATCATATCTCCCCTTGGTCTCCTCTTTTCTAAGCTGAAAAGTCCAAGTCTTTTTAATCTCTCTTCATATGGGACCTGTTCCAAACCCCTAATCATTTTGTCGCCCTTTTCTAAACTTTTTCCAATGCCAATATATCTTTTTTGAGATGAGGCGACCACATTTGTACACAGTATTGAAGATGTGGGCGTAGCATGGTTTTATATAGAGGCAATAAGATATTTTCTGTCTTATTCTCTATCCCTTTTTAAATAACTGCTAACATTCTATTTGCTTTTTTGACTGCCGCTGCACACTGAGTGGATGTTTTCAGAGAACTATCCACAATGACTCCAAGATCTCTCTCGAGTCGTTGTAGCCAAATTAGTTCCCATAATATTGTATATATAGTTGGGATTATTTTTTCCAATGGGATTATTTTTTACTTTGCATTTGTCAACATTAAATTTCATTTGCCATTTTGTTGCCCAATCACTTAGTTTGGTGAGATCTTTTTGAAGCTCTTCACCATCTGCTTTGGTCTAAACTATCTTGAGTAATTTGATATCATCTGCAAGTTTTGCCACCTCACTGTTTATCCCTTTCTCTAGATCATTTATAAATAAGTTGAATAGGATGGGTCCCAGGACAGACCCCACTAGTTACCTCTCTCCACTCAGAAAACTTACCAATAAAGATGATCTCTTAGGTAGGTCTCAGGGCATCCAGGACTTTAGAGTTCAGTATAAAACACGTGGGCTGCATCTACACTGGCATGATTTTGTGCAAATACTTTTAACGGAAAAGTTTTTCCGTTAAAAGTATTTGCGCAAGAGAGCGTCTACACTGGCATGTGCTTTTGCGCAAAAGATGTGCTTTTGCACAAAAGCATCCGTGCCAGTGTAGACGCTCTCTTGCGCAAGAAAGCTCCGATGGCCATTTTAGCCATCGGGCTTTCTTACGCAAGAAATTAATGTTGCCTGGCTACACTGGCCTCTTGCGCAAGAATACTTGCGCAAGAGGGCTTATCCCTGAGCAGGAGCGTCAGAGTATTTGCGCAAGAAGCACTGATTTTGTACATTAGAACGTCAGTGTTCTTGCGCAAATACTCGCGGCCAGTGCAGACAGGCGGCAAGATTTTGCGCAAAAGCAGACGCTTTTGCGCAAAATCTTGCCAATGTAGACACAGCCAGAGGGGGAAAAAATCCATCAAGTGCTTTCATGGAAGAGCACAGAAAACAGATGTAACATGTTCAGAGAGATGCTAGTCAAGATCTGAATTTCAAGCCAGCACCAGTCTCTGAACAGATTTTAAATGTAGCGTCAAGTAGAATACATTGTAGTAATTCAGTCTACCCAGTATGCAGGGAGTTATTATCGACAGCTGTGGACAATACACACTGGGAAACCAAGGAATAGATTTTAAATGACTTGGACAAAACTCCACCCACATACAAAAATCAATGGCAAAACGTGATACACAACTCAAAAAGCCAGATTCCTAATCCTGTGGTCTAACTACACTGTGCTCTAATCCTGTGCTCTAACTACGCAACAGTTTGGTGACATAACAGTCTTCTGCAGAACAGAGCGAGTCCACCTAAAGAACCTTAAAAAAAGTATGCTTTAATCAGTGACACTTTAATAAGTGTGAAATGAAGTTCCCTAACGGTAGCTAAAGATAGGGAATGTGAAACAAAAAGGAAGGACTGATTAGCATAAACAAGACACATACAAACATGTCAAACACAAGTGACCAATTTTACAACAACTTACTCAAAAGTACAATTTTACTGCTATAAAGCACCAACAGCTATAGTGATTTGCAAATCTCAAGTGTCAGCTCCTCCTGGCTACCAGAAGATGAGATGGCGCACTCTGTAATTGCCTTGTTTTGTATACTCCCACTGAAGCTCTGGTATGGACCACTATTGGAAATATGGTACTTGGAAAGATGGACCACAGTTGGTCTGAGCCAGTGTGTCACCCCTTGCTTTCTCCCTCTAACATATGGGGGAAATGCCTAGCCTACTTTGCAGTACTGAATACTTTATTATTTACAGCCAGAACTGACAGTGCCATCCATATTTAAGTCGCCCCCCACTTTCCATGGTAAGAGACTCTGTTTTCAGTTGCTGAGATTTTGCTAAACTTTAATGATTCAGGCTGAAGTTTCCATGCCACGTGTCTGCCCCAAGCTGAATTTCTGGGAGGGCTCCAGTTAAAACGTTTAAGTCATTTTAGAAAAAAAAAAGAGTTGGGCAAAGATACATTTATGTGAATGTTAAACTATTGCAGCTGTATCACTGAGAAGCTATAGCATGTAGGGATGTGAACAAGTAGTCAACTACTCAATAAGCAGGGGCTTATCAATTCTGGATCACACCCCTCCTTCCCCGGCCACCACTCTACACTCTTAAAGGGACAGAGGAGCCGGAGCACAAAGACACTGCTTCAGTCTCTGGTCCCATGCCAGGTCTCAGGACAACCCCTCTTCCCACCCACCTCCACCCCCACTGCCACTCTGCATTCTGAAAGGGACAGGGCAGCCGGTCCCAAGGGTCTCTCTGCACAAGCCCCTCCCAACCCCCATTGCCACACTGCATTTTTAAAGGGACAGAGCAGAGGCAGCCAGTCCCTTAGGTTTCAGCACAAGCTCCCCCACCATCACCCCCTGCCCCCCAGTTGCCACTCGGCATTTTTAAAAGTACAGAGCAGTGGCAGCTTAAGCAGCTACCGCTGCTCTGTCCCTTTCAGAATACAGAGTGGCAGTGGGGGGAGGGGGTGTCCTGAGACCCGGCGGGGGACCAGAGATTGAGCCAGCATCTTTGTGCACCAGCTCCGCTCTGTCCCTTTACGAGTGCAGAGCAGGGGGGAGGGTTGTGCTGAGACCCCGAAGTGAGCGTTGTAACTGCCTTTCCCTAGCGACTAGTTCATGGAAATTCCACCGACTACTCGACTAGCAACTTAATCGCTACTGAACATCCCTAACAGCATGTCTCCATACTTTGGAAGAGGGCATCTAATTTTGACAGGGACAGTTATCAGAGAAGTGTCTTTTGGTGTCCCTGTGAAACTTCTCAAATTATGGCTGACTGTCAAGCCTCTGAAAATTGCAAATGCTCACTAGAAACTCACTATAGTTTGGCAACAAGATTATATCAAGATTCCTTCTCTACAGAGAGGGCTCCATTCTCACAGAGCTCCACGCCAACTAAACGAAGCATGCTCTTCTCCAATAGAGCATGGGCCAAGACTATTTAGGGCTGAGGAGGACTTCAGCAATTGCTCCTCCAGCTTGTCAGAAGCTAATGTGCCAGTGGGCAGCAGTACTGACAGAAAGGAGACACTCTCCCCTTTGTTATTTATTATGTGTAACCCCAATAGTGCCGAGAAGCCATAGCCATGGACAAGGACCCCATTATGCTAGGCACACTACAAACCCAGAACAAAAGATGATTCCAGCCCAAGATAGCTTACAATAAGTATAAGTCAAGTGACAACAGATGGATAGACAGACCGACCAACAAGCGAGTATAAAGGAAGAAGAAGAAGAAAGTCCTGTCAGTGCTGCCACAAGCACTGAGAAAATCTGACTGGAATATAGAGGCATGGGCTCTGATTTCCCCTCTAGTCAAGGGGTGCTGGACCCTCTCCGGCCCAGGCCATGTCCCCACTCCACCCATTCACCAGGACCTCATCCCTGTCCTGCCTCTTCCCACCCCTCTGCTCCTGTCTTGCCTTCATGCCACCTTCTTCCCCAAGCATCCACCCTAGCTCCATCCCCATTCATTCCCTTTCCCCAGACTCCCACACCCTCCCCAAAGTGTACCCTGTCCCTGCTCCTCCCCTGCCCTCCTGGATCTTGAGTGCTGGGGAGGAGTTGATCAGCAGGGCTACCAGTAGGCAAGGCACAGGGGGGAAACTTGGCTGTGGGTGGGTGCTCAGCACTCACTAATTTTTTCCCCATGTGTTCTCCATCTCCACAGAGTCAGCATCCAACTGTAGAGGGGAGAGATGCCAATAGGGACAGAGAGAGAGAGAGAGAGAGGTACATATAACCACAACATCACTTTGGCCTCCAGAACATGGAACTGAACCCAGAATTCACAAACTTTAGTATTCCTGTACTCTCAGCAAATTCCTATGAGAGCCCTGGCAAAATGTGTCTCATTCCTCTATGCTTACCCTCAGGGAAAGCCTACAACACTATTGCCAGTTTACTATTTACTTAAGCATTGATGTCTTGGATTTAGAAGTTCCAACTCCAACATTGCTGATGACCAAGCTGGAAGTCTATATGGCTCCACATTATTAACTTCCATGACTGTGTGACTAATTCTTATGCTATGTGGTGTTTTTCTTAAAATGATAATAATAGAATCTTAGCTTTTAAATAGGAAACAGAGAGCTCATTTATGGAGAAAAGATTGAAAATGTAACCAGAGTACATCCTAAAGAACCAAAATACAAAGGAAAATCTTTTCAAGTCTCAATTTGAGATCTGGCTCATGAGTTTTGAATGCTTGGGAATAATACTATCGGTGAATCACATGATAATGTATAGGGATGAGGTTCTATTAACTTTTGGAAAACAGCAGAAATTACTACAAAAACACTACATAAAAGAACATTAAAGTTAAAGTTAGGAACTCCCAGTATTGATGTTGCCTGCACAACTTTAATTTGGCCCCCTACTGAGCACATAATTAAAGAGTGTATCATCGCACATAATAAATTATATTTTCCAAAGGACCTCTGCCTTATTCAGAGCACAAGATAGATGATGCTCCAGGATGAAATTAGAGTTGCATAATAAACAAAACTGTTGTCCGCATAACCATTCACTTCATTTATAACCACAACTGGAAAGTGCGTAACAAACAAGGCAGGGAGAATTCGATTCTATGCCTGGCTCTGCCACACAGTTCCTAGGTGATCCTGGTCAAGCCACTTAAACCAGAAATTTCATAAGTACTTATATATTCCTCATTTTCTGAGGGCTACACTTCAGATATCTGGATCCCAATTTGCAGAAATGCTAAACATACAGCTGCATCTGAAGTCTGAGAGTAATAGATGAACACAGTGTTTCTCAACCTTTCCAAACTCCTGTACCCCTTTCAGAGGTCTGATTTGTCTTGTGCATACCTCAAAGTTTTACCTCACTTAATTACATTCTTGCAAAAACAGACATAAAAATACAGAAGTGTCATAGCACACGATTACTGAAAATTTTCTAATTTTCACCATATTACAAAATAAATCAATCGGAATATAAATAATATACTTACATTTCAGTGTACAGTATGTAGATATATATAAACAAGTCATTCACTTGTGCTTTTTATGTAGTCTGTTGTAAACCTAGGCAAATATCTACATGAGTGGATATACTCCCTGGAAAACCTCTGCATACTAGGGATGATAAAAAGTGGTTAATTAGGTAACTGCATAACCGCTGAAAAATCTCAGCAGTTACACAGTTACATGCTGCAGGCTCTGCAGTATAAAGCTTATACTGCAGAGCCCGCGGCATAGCCGGCTCCCTGGGAGTAGAGCCGGCTGTGCTGCAGGCTGTGCAGTATAAGCTTTAAACTGCAAAGCCTGCAGCAGGGGGTGACAGCCAACAACCCAGGAGCTAAGGTGCACCAGAAGCCAGCTTTTAAGCCGGCTCCCAGCGAGTACCAGCTCCCCAGAATGCTGGCCCCACTTCCAGGGAGCTGGGTACTTGCCCTCTCCCCCTGCTGCTGCCTCTATATCTGATACACAGCCTGCAGTGCAGGATGGAGCCTATGTAACGGGAACCAATGAGCCCAGACTTATTGGTAGGGTCGCCAGGTGTCCGGTTTTGAATAAAATGTCCGGTATTTTCTAATTAGGTAAGTTTATTATAATTAGGAGTATCAGTACGTAGTTGCGAACTGCGTAGACACACTGCATAAGTGTGTCTACCAGCCAGGCAGTTTGCAAGTACGCTGGGGGGGGGGGGGGGGGAGGAAACCGTGCGCGCCCGGGTCAGTCCCGGCCAGTCCCGCTCCCCCCGATCAGCCTTGCTTCCCGTTGGCCGGTTCTCCCCGCTCCTCCTCCTGATCTCCCCCGGCCAGTTCCGCTCCCCCTGGTCCCCTCCCAGCCAGCCCTGCTTCCCACAGGCCAGCCAGCCCTGCTTCCCACGGGCCGGTCCCCCCCCGCCCGGATCTCCCCCGGCCAGCCCCGCTGCCCCCTGACTCTGACTCTTCTCTCCCTCCGCCCAGCCCGCCAGCCCTACTTCCCACTGGCAGGTTTCCCCCACACACACACCTCTTCCCAGCCAGCCTCACTCCCCTCCCCTCCCCCCCCGAGATCAAGTATGTCCGGTATTTTTTTTGAAGCCACCTGGTAACCCTACTTATTGGTTAACCATTTAAATAATTATAATATTACATCCCTACTGCACACCCCAAGGGGTACATATACCCCTTGTTGAGAATCAATGCCTTACCATACAAAGCACTACATAATGCTAAGCACGCTGAAAAGAATCTGGGCCTCGGCATCTCAAATTGGGCACCCAAAATATGTAGGCAAAGAGGCAAGATTTACCTAAGCTGTCTCTTGCAGAATTGAAGTGACAGACCCTGGTTCCTATGGCTCAGAGCCAATGATGATATTTTTGAAGTTACACACATTTCAAAAGTTTTCAAGAACAAAACACTGCCGTTAGAGTACATCACACAAGTGATCTGCTTGGCCATTTTGTATTTATATGCACATACAGCCATCCATGAAGATCAGGCTTCTTGCATATGTTCAAGGATTTAAATTGAAAGTAGGTTTGACCAGTACCCTATGCTCTCTGCAAAGAAAAAAGCCCAGTATATACAGTAGACTTCCAATAATCCAGCACCTTTGCAACCTAGGTGGTGCCGGATTATCGGTTATGCTGGAGTATCAGGAGGTACTCCAGCGCGGGGCTGTGACAGGTCTGCCGGGACCCACACTGCCCGGGGGCAGGGAATGGCGCGGCGAGGGGCGAACCCTCTGCCGTTTTGCAGGAAGGCGGGGGAAGCCCCGCGCTGCCACCAAGAGTTACCGGGAGGGGAGTGGGCTCCCCGCCCCTCAGACTGCAGTAGTTATCACCGAGCAGGGGGGTGAGGGGCAGCGCTGCGGGACCAACCCGGCAGCACCCCAGCTGCTCTGCTCTTCAGCTTCCCCAAGTCCGCCGCTCGTCAGTTTCAGCAGCAGCAGCGGTGGACTTGGGGAAGCGGCAGAGCAGAGCAGCTGGGGTGCTGCTGGGCGCCGAGCAGGGGGGTGAGGGGCGGCGCTGCGGGACCAACCCGGCAGCACCCCAGCTGCTCTGCTCCGCCGCTTCCCCAAGTCCACCGCTGCTGAAACTGACGAGCGGCAGACTTGGGGAAGCTGCAGAGCAGAGCAGCTGGGGTGCTGCCGGGTTGGTCCCGCAGCGCCGCCCCTCACTCCCCTGCTCAGCAATAACTACTGCAGTCTGGGGGGCGGGGAGCCCACTCCCCTCCCGGAAACTCTTGGTGGCGGTGCGGGGCTTCCCCCACCTTCCTGCAAAACGGCGGAGGGTTCGCCCCACACGCCGTTCCCCACCCACCCCCCAGCCGGTCACAGTGCAGGTCCCGGCAGACCCATCACAGGGGTATAATCCCCTTCCCCTCTTCTCCCTTTCCCTTTCCCAGCTGCGAGCGCCCATGGGGATCACAGCAGCTCCAATTGTCCGGCTGGCCGGAGCACTTCCAGGTTCCAGTTGGTGCCGGACTATCGGGAGTGCCGGACCACTGGATGCCAAACAATTGGAGTTTTACTGTAACTTGCAATAAGCCACTGTGCTAGGGTGCTTGTTGCATACTTTTTTCCATTATGGCCTCTCTCACAATCCTGAAGGCTGATACAACTTTAGTGTAGGAAGTGCTAATTTCTCTTAGAGACCAGTCTCTACATAATTAAAGCTGCAGACACGTACGGTTATAAAACTGTTTAGACCCTGGGTTGATCTGCTTATTACACTGATTGTGGCTATAAAACTGTCAAGTTCACTCTGAAATCTAAGAGGAATTTTTTTTGCCAAGTTTGAGAATAGCTCAACCTTGAATTTGAAGTTTTAAAGACTGGAAGTTTGAATTACAGATATGTTTTGAAATGCTGACTTCTCCTATTCAAGCCTAGAAACACCTAGTTATTTATTCTTTCTTCTTTTCACCTAATTAATTCTCCTTGCAAACCTATACACAGGCTACCTTTGAAAAAACAAGTTGTAATTAAACAAAGTCTAAATGTAATGGCTAATGCATTTGAGTAGTTTGCCCTCTGGTGACTAGTTTTGAGAGAACATACCCATGTCCCACAGCTCAAGTGGCAGTGATCTCTGTATGTAAAACTAAAGCATATAACTTCTATTCTCAGATTTGGGCAGGTTAATCTAGTAATTGTGAACGGACAATCCACTAGAAGCCAAAATTTTGAGGTGACAGAGTAGAGTGAAAGATAATTTGACTAAAAACCCATCCATGCTGCATTGATATATTTTCTCCAGAGTGCAAAGGCAGACCCCTTTTAGGTATATGACTCCGTTACTGTGGTATCTGAGCACCTCTCAATCTGATGTTTTCATCCTCAATACCCCGTGAGTTAGGGAAGTGCAATTATCCACATTTTACATATGGGAAACTGAGGCACAGAAAGATTTATGGGGCCTTCCCAGGGTCAGTCAGAAGTCCTCTGGCCACACAAGGAATTGGACCCAAACTCCCCAGATCCAGGAGCTTCAGGGGGTAGCCGAGTTAGTCTGTTACAGGAAGAAAAAAAACAAATGGTCTGGTAGCACTTTATAGACTAACAAAACATGTAGATGGTATCATGAGCTTTCGTGGGCACAAACCACTTCTTCAGATGACCAGAGTTATGAGTTGGGGATATGAAAACTCGAAATAAAAAGGAGGGAAAGGGAAGGGGGGAGAGAAAGAAAAACGGAGGGGGGTGGGAGACCATCCTTCCTCTCAGGTAAACACGGATGGGTTACTGGTAGACCCTCAGGATTTTTGCAAATATAAAAATTGAACAAACATGGAAAACATAAATCAAAAAACGTACCATGCAACAATGGCTCTTGACCCACTATGAGTGTTGTGATCTGGCACGTGGGGTTGCACTGCCACAGCACCACTCAGCTTTGGCTCAGCTCTCCCACAGTTACATGGGGGAGAGGCCAATCTGAGTGAGTGTTGCAGTGACCCCTGGGAAGCCCGTACTGTGGAGTTGGGCCCACCCTGCAGGACCAGAGTTGTCACTGCAAGGTGAATGTGGGGTATGCTTGCTCTGCAAGCACTGCCCCTGAGATCCCCCACACCCTCAGAGGCAAACCTGGCATCCGCCTCGGACAAAAATCCCCAAAACCAAAACCAAGGATTTAGGGGGGGTTCTTGTTAGTGGCCATCTATCACTTACATAAGGCTTTATGTCCAGACCACATTTGTCCAGATACCCAATTATGCTGGGCAAGCGGCCTGCGATTAAGCCTTCTTAGTAGAGGTCTAGCTTTCAATACCCATACTTTTTTCTTTTTTTTTAACCTTTTGGTCTCTCCTTGCTTGTAAATGGAATGGCTGTTGAAATAATGTTGCCTGACTTGATCCCGCTGACTACTCACCCAATTTCTCTCTCAGTGGCCTTAGTTAGAGATACTCGGAAAAGAGTCCGATTTCCTTCTATACCTACGGTACACAAGTAGATGTAATCTAGGGCAGTGTTTCTCAACCAGTGGTACGTACACCCTATACGAGAGTCTGGGGGGTAACAACACAAGTGAAATCTGGCAAAAGATGTCCAGAATTTTGCCCTGCAAAGGGGATCGGGCAGGGGGTGGCGACACATGCCTGTCAAATTGAACGTTCGGAGCTGCGTGCCAGAACGTTAACAGCCACTCTGCGCACATGCCCCAGCGCTGGTGGGAAAAGCGTGTGGCTGCAGCGGCGGCTCTGGTGAGACCCAGGGCAGTTCCAAGTTGGGGGGAGGGTTTGAGCAGGGAGGAAAAAAAACAAAACAAAAAAAACCCACTTCCACGGCCGCCTCTCCTAGTTCATTTCCTCTCCAGCAGCCTTCCCGGGGTCCTCTAGCAGGGAAGGCAACTGAACCTGGAGATGTGCATTACCCCCACCCCTGCCAGCCGCTCTGTACAACGCATCCCCATCGCCCCTTCCCCGTGGCGCTGTGGAGAGGAGCTAAAGGTGATGAAGTGGCACAATAAGCCTTGCTCCAAAGGACAAGTCCCCCCTCCACCACCCCACCCCCGCATCAGTGGCATAGCGATGGGGGGGTGGGAGGAGCAGTTGGCTCCTGGCGCCATGCTAGGGGGGTGCCGGGCTGGGGTGGGAGTGCACAGCCCCACGCGGTAAGCCCGGTGCTGGCGGGCCACTTGCTCCCTGCAGACAAGTCGCTGAGGCAGGGCCGAGTGGTGGGAGTAGGTAGGGTTACCATACGTCCGGTGCCTGGCTCTGGGGGAGGGGAAGGGAGGAGAGGGGCACTGGATTAGAGCAGGGGTCTGGGGGTGTCTAGCTCTGGGGAAGGGGTGGGTGCATTGGGTTAGAGTGGGGGGGGCTGGTGGTGCCTGGGTCTGGGGGTACTTTTTTTTTTTGAAAAAGTGGTCCTTTATTAAAAAAAGGTTGAGAAACACAGGATCTAGGGGACGAGGAGAGCAGAGCAGAGGTAAACTCCAGGTTCTTTACTGTGTCTTGATTGAATGCAGCAGTTCAGTCTCTGCAAAAACCAAGGCAGGAAGAACTGCTGATAGTTTTTCCAGCAGATGTATGTATAAGTAAGAGCACAAAACTCCTTTTCTGTGGGGTTACTTTAAGTAATGAAATGGCAATGAGGATTTCCTTATGGACTCGACTTTTGGATTGTCAGCCAATGGCACTTTTATTAATATGCTTATTTAATCTGTTCCCCCCCCAAAAAATGAAACTAAACTTCCTGCAGGTGAACTGGGTGGTAATTAATTAGCTTTAACAATAGTTTCTGGACCAAAGATGGTAACAAGTTCACCTAGCATGTAAAATTGGTAAAAAAAACCCCTTTATTTAGCTTTTTTCCTGCCTATATTTCTAAGCAGTCTTGCAAAACAGCTCTCCAGTACCCCCTTTTTCACAAGGTACGAATTTTTGTCCGAACACAGACCTCGAGGTGGAGTTGCAAGGAAAAAAAAAAAAAAGGAAGTTTAGCTGCTTGTACTCTATATAATTTTCCACATGGCATTGGTGGCTCAGATCCTAGAAAATGTGCAGTAAACCAGACAGCTATTCTGTTGCATTTCTTAATAGTCAACACACATCTCTGAACAACAGATATCTCCAATGACAAACTAAATTCTATCCTATGACAAAACATGAATTTGGGTCATATCTTTGCAGGAATGAAGTGAATGGTTTAAACATGTATTCAGATACTGAATTCTTTCTTTGCACAAAGAGTTAAACTGTTTCTTTTATTCCCCAAAGACTGCCTGGTCCCACTCAGAGGTGCCATGTTTTATTTAAAACATACTCTCTCAGTAACCACTTGTTCTAATTGGCAAGGCAAGACTGGGTCCCCAAAGCACACAGCTCGTTACATTCAGTTTGGATTACAAAAAACACGATGAAACAAACTGCATTGAAATGTACAAATTAACAGCGCAGGAGTGTGCGACACGGACGTGGAATTAGATTGTAATACGGAACAAACTCCACAGGGAGGCTAGGGAACAAATCACTAGTGTCTCTATAAGCTATACAAGGTTTCCAAATGAGCAAATACCCAAAACAGAGCATAGGCTTTTCCATAACTCACCCAAATTGCTAAACATGAATAGTAAAGATTCCTTCCCTCCCCCCTTATGCACACATGTAAAAGAGAGTGGAGTCACAAATAAGAAGGCTTAATGAATTCAACCTGCAGGTCGCACTGTCTAAATATGTAACTCATCTTTGCTTTCATGCTGACAACGCGCAAACATCAATGCAATTAAGTCATACTTCTAAACATTTTTTAAAATCACCTGAGAACCACAACACAAGGGACTATAATTAGAGTTGGTGTTTCAGCAGGCAGCATGTAGGGGTTAATGAGCTAGAAGTTATTTGAACAATATATTTATGTAATAGGAGGAAATAGTCTCCACTACAAACAACAAAAGGCACAAGACAAAATAAAAGAGCAGCTCTTTGTACAAAAACAGAAGGCAAAAGGCTGCTCTACTCTATAAAGAAAGTTAGTGGGATTAGCCAGTCCTTGAGATAACAATAGGCATGGAAAAGGCCAAGAAATAAAATGACTCAGATACGAACATATATTAAAATGAAAAAAAACAGACATTGCAGCCTTTTCAGGCAGCCAGCACCTAGCAGAGGTCACACTTCTAGTTAACTGGATAGTGCAATTTGTAATGGTTTACAAAAACTACCAGGCTGTCAAAGCCACAACAGCCACAAATCTTTTGTGATCTTAGTTCCATGTCTCCTTAAATAGGAATTATGGAAACATAAAAGCAAGACTGCATTGCAAGTGTAATGAAACTCATCATGGCTTCTTCAACTATTAACTTTGTCATTCCCCCAACAAAAGGGCTCATATACCTTACATGAGAGTATTCTCATATCTAGAGTGAGGTCATGAAGAAATGTTAATATGCTCATGGGATGGCAGCATTTACCCCATTCTGCCCTTGCTAAATCTACTGGCAAGTAGAAAATGCCCCTGAGTGTGTTGGAGGCTCTCCTGCCCAGGCCACCGGTTAACCGGTTACCAGTAGGGATATTAAATTTTGATTAATCAGCTAATCAGATAGTCGATGGAATTTCCATCAACGACTTGATTAGTCAATAAGGGGGGTGCTTGCTATCCCACTTCGCCTCTCCCTTTGAAATGTACAAGAACCACAGGTGGCTATGGTACATTTCAAAGGGACAAGGGCAACAGGAACCCGCACCAGCAGACCAGAGCAGTCCCGCTGGTATAGATTCCCCTCTATGCCTCTTCCTTTGAAATGTACAATATTCACAGGCGGCTCTTGTACATTTTAAAGGGAGAGTAGCAGTAGTGAGACTGGCACAACCGGGACTGTTTCAATTCCAACTCGCATCGTTTCCCCACTGCACCCTGCCCCCCCACGGAGACACTGCTGGGGACTGGCTTTTAAGCCAGCTTCACCCAGCACCGGCTCACGTTCCCCCCTTGATGCCTTTCTCTGATAAAGGTAGCAAGGGGGTGGAGAGGAAAGCGACTAGTCGAGTTCCTACTCCACTACCCAAGAAGCATTTGCTTAATGGGTAGTCGACTAGTCGCTTACATCCCTAGTTACCAGTAAGATGAAACACAGTCTTCCTGACTTAGGGGACATGAAGAAAGAAAGATATTAATTGTCCCAACCCCACCCACAGTTTGTGTTCCAGGGATTCATAAAGAATCTTTCTTCCACCCCTAATTACAATGCAGCAGTAGATTCAGTCGGTGGCCACATGGCCTCCCACAATGCTTATACTCCCCATACTACTTTGGGGAAAGAAGGGGATGGCACAATGGGACAGGGAGAAAAGAGAACAAACTAATGGGCAGATCAGCCCAGTGGCTGAAACACTAGCCAAGCTCTCAAAATCTTTGTTGCACACCTGTATACAGGGAGTCCTCATGCAGCTCAGCTATTGGCATGCAGGGGGCACATATCCCTGAAACAGGATCCCCAATTCCCACCTCGCAGCAGCACTACACTTATCCTGATACAAGGGTGTAGGACCTTGTCGTAAGACTTCTACTCTGTGGCTACAGAGAAGAGGGCAGGATCCACTGTTGAAAGAGATGTACGTTATATTCATCTCATTGAGTAACCCAAAATATTGTATTCACCCCTCAAAAAGTGCTGTATACTCATCCTGCCCACCTTATACCCTGGACATACTGATTACTTGCCACATGTAGAGGGAATCTTCTACAGTATAATTTGTCAAGGGTTACATAATCAACCAACGCTAAATTAAATTAGGAATGCAACTATATTTGAACTGATTTCCTATTCATTACTATTTCTCCTCCAAAACATTAGGACTTGATCTTTAGTCTTGTTTGCTTATGTTTTACTAATCAAGTTGAATTTAGAAGAGTAGTAAATGTCCCCACACGACCACAAATATTAACCTGCTTTAATGAACTGTGCCAATGCTATCATAGAATCCCAGGGCTGGAAGAGATCTCAGGAAGTCCTCAAGTCTAGGCCCTTCCCAAAGCAGGACCAATCCCAACTAAATCATCCCAGCTACCACTTTGTCAAGCCAGGACTTAACCTCTAGGGATGGAGATTCCACCACCCCCCTAGGTAACTCATTCCAGTGCTTCACCACGCCTCCTAGTGAAACAGTTTTTCCTAATATCCAACCTAGACCTCCCCCCACTGTAACCTGAGACCATTGCTCCTTGTTCTGCCATCTATCAGGCTGTTTTCAGTAGTATCTCCATCCACTTTAGAACCTCCCTTCAGGTAGTTAAAGGTTGCTATCACAACCCCCTCCCCCCCCCCTTCTTTTCTGCAGACTAAACAAGTCCAAATCCCTCAGCTTCTCCTCATACGTCATGTGCTCCAGCCTCCTAATCATTTTTGTTGCCCTATCCAGTGCTCCTCCTAATGCACCCTAATATGCCATTAGCCTTTTTGGCTACAAGGGCACACTGTTGACTCATATCCAGCTTCTCATGCACTGTTATCCCCAGGTCCTTTCTTGCTGCTTAGCCAGTCGGTCCCCAGCCTATAATAGTGCTTGGGATCCTTCCATCCCAAGTGCAGGACTCTGCACTTGTCCTTGTTGAACCTCATCAGATTTCTTTTGGCCCAATCCTGCAATTTGTCTAGGTTACTCTGGACCCTATCCCTACCCCCCAACACATCTACCTCTCCCCCTAGCTTAGTGTCATCCGCAAACTTGCTGAGAGTGCAATCCATCCCTCATCCAAGTCATTAATAAAGATGCTGACCAGAATCGGCCCCAGAACCAATCTTTGGGGCACTCTGCTTGAAGCCAACCACCAATCAGACATCGAGCCATTGATCACTACCAGTTGAGCCAGACAATCTAGCCAACTTTCTATCCACCTTACAGTTCATTTATCCAATCCATACTTCCTTAACTTGCTAACAAAAATTATGTGGTAGACCATATCAAAGGCTTTGCTAAAGTCAAGATATATCACTTCCACTGACTTTCCCATATCCACAGAGCCAGTTAACTCGTCACAGACGGCAATCAGGTTGATCAGGTATGACTTGCCCTTGGTGAATCCATGTTGACTATTCCTGATCATTTTCCTCTTTTCTAAGTGCTTCAAAATGGATTCCTTGAGGATCTCCTCCATGATTTTTCTGGGGATTGAGGTAAGGCTGACGAGTCTGTAGTTCCCTGGATTATCCTTTTTCCCTTTTTTAAAGATGGGCACTACATTTGCCTTTTTCCAATTGTCCGGGACCTCCCCCGATCTCCATGTGTTTTCAAAGATAATGGCCAAAGGCTCTGCAATGACACTTGCCAACTCCCTCAGCACCCTCATGGATTGCTGTGTGTAACTTTTATAAATAGTTCTTAACCTGTTCTTTCTCCACTCAGGGTTGCCCACCTCCTACCCATACTGTGTTGCCTAGTGCATTAGTCTGGGAGCTGACCTTGTCTGTGAAGACAGAGGCAAAGAAAGCATTGAGTACTTAAGCTTTTCCCACATCATCTGTCACTAGGTTACCTCTCTCATCCAGTAAGGGTTCCACACCCTCTCTGATCACCCTCTTACTGCTAACATGCCTAATTGGGTCATCACACTTTCCAGAGTCTTCAGTCTTATTCATGGTGCCAAATGATATGGCCCAACTAGCAACGGTAAAAAGAAAGACAGAAAATGCTAAGACACAAAATAAAATCCTTCATTTAGCTTTAATTTAATTTTTTCCCCCACAATCAGAATTCTTCCTCTCAGTAAGGTTTGATATATGTTTGGATTATATGAGTTTTTACAAGTTCTCTTGCATTCTTCTCTCTCTCCTCATTACAAACACAAAACTTTAACTGGAAATTGGGGAGGCATGGTTAGAAGACCAAATGAAGATCTGCTGAATGCTAAATAAATATCTATGATGCTTCTGTATCCTCCAGATAGGCATACTAGAAATATCTAAGTTAAATTACCATCATGAGGGTCAGTGTTCCATATAAGCTGTGCACTTGTTCAGCTGCTCGGGAAAAATTCAAATGCCACCCAGCTGATTAGAAGAGCACCCACAGCTAGGTTTTGTGTGTCTATTGGTGGTGCACATTCACACATGCCTTAGTGCTCATACAAATTTATTCCACACATGGATGGAAAAATATCCACACATGGATGGAAAAGATTACAGGAAACATTCATGAGCAGTCTAATTGGCCACATAATTTTCAAAAGATGGTTTATCGGTTTGGAATGTGTAATACAAAATGGACTGGAGCACAAGAATTCTACCAGAGTCTCACATGCTAGTCAAGTGAATTTGCTTTAAACAGTCTGCAGTAAACATTCTGTATGCTACCAACTCTAAGATATGAATACAGTTAGAACCCGCCATGATCAAAGATCCAGCCTAATGGAGCAATACAAATGGAGGTGTCAGCTTATATTAGAGACTAACACAGACACCATACTGCAGTGCTCCTAAAAAAAAAAAAGCGTGTATAGACAATACTGCTTTTAAGATGTAGGTATTGCTTTTACTGCTCTTCCAACATCAAAGCACAAACACGAGGCTGTGTGTCAGTAGAGGGTAAGCACAGCAAGATGGACAGTGCAAGTCCACTGGATTTTTGATATTTCATTTAGAAACAGAAGTTTCCTTCGGGGCAAAAGGGTAAACAAAGTACATACATGGTTTTCCATTTACTGTGCTTTACTATAGAGCACAGACTACAGAATATAAAACAGCAGTCTGCAAGATGCATGCATTTTTGTTAGAATTATTTTCCATACTGCAATCCAAAAGACTGATCGAAGGTCTGCTCTGAAGTTTACTGACACCAAAAATTGGCATAGAAAAGTACCCCCATTGTGTGCTTTTCGAAATTAGTATGTGTCACGTCATCCCTATGGTAGCTTTACATTGCCATGAAGAAATTCTACTTGGATTCCAGTCTCTTGCAGCCTAGAACAAGCATTGTGGGAGGCAGATAAATGTTTTATTGAAGAGCAATTTGTCCAGTCATTTAACGAGTTCCTAAGAAAATCATTTCTCGTCCTTACAGCAGTGAGCCTCCCCAATAGAACTGGCAGGGTTAAAATGTATAGAAATTAAGGCAATAATTCTAATTCTGCACAATCTGGGGTGCAGATGAATTCTGGGGCAAAGTTTTGCCACTGAAATGCATTTTATAGTTTTCTAGCTCTCCATTAAAAGATGGAAACCAATGCAGAATATTGGTGTGTTGTACATGTGACCCCAACTTTAGAGGAAGTAGTGCCATTTATTTCCTCTCTTTTCTTGTTATAAGCATACCTCAAACTCAAGAGGAAAAAAAAAAATCAATATTGTGTTCAAGTAACAGAACATTATAGCCTGACATCTAGCCACTGCACATATATTGAAACATACTGCCAGTTTGATGGTGAGCAATAATGATTTCCACTCTATAGAAGACTGATCACAATTAAAAATAATTTTATTTGTCAGGATGGTAGCCCCTGAACAAACACACACCATTTCAAGCAATAAATGAAGGTGAACCAGAAATTAAGACATTCAGTCCTTGTCTTTTCTGACAATTTTAGAGAACTCACCACATGCAAATAAATGTTATAGCACAGTCCAGAGAAAGAAGTGCATTCTTAAATTGAATTATGCTGATATAGTGGGTCAGACAAACACGGAAATCTTGTAGCATAATAAAGATTGAAGATACTTTAGGTTTAGTTCCCTCATACATACCTTCAATTATAGCCTCATTGAGAGCACTATGAAGCCCCTTAAGATTTTTGTTAGAAATATTTTACCCCCACTAAACTTATTCTCTTCTAATTCCAGCTGTCTCTGCATGTCTCCACACACTCCTTCCCCATATCATCTTGTACTATGGCACTTACCTTTGGTTTCATGTATTAGTCCTTGGGCAAGCTGCAACTATTACCTGCATTCATTTTCCTTTCCTGTCTGTTCCATAACAACTACCTTCCTCGAGTCAGAAAGCAAATGGACTAAAGGTGAAATATATTTATATAATGATTTAAGGCAAAAGCACATAGTTTTATGGCATGCTACTGGAGTGCACATAAATATCTGGAGTTACTGAGGAGTCTATTTGTTTCACAGCAGTGCCCAGGGTCTCAGGATTAAGACCTTGCTACCAGGTTTAATACAAACATAGGAAAACAGCAGCAGCCTGAAAAAGCCACCACTTTCAGGCTGAGGTTTCATAAACAATCAGCATTGGCCTAGCCCTGCTCTCACTGAAGTCTATAGTAAGAGTCTTCAACGGAAGCAATTAGGTCAATGCTCCATGCTTTCGAAAATCCTGCAGCGTGTCTAGTAATTCAGGCACTGAATTTGGCATAATAGTTTGCCAAATTGACATGACAGGTTGTAGTAGTAATGGTGTAAAATGCGGTGTCTATGAAGTATCTTGTCTACCTACCCATTTGCATTTTCTCACTTACCATTCTATATTTCAGTTTGAACAAATTTTGGATGTGCTGGATGTCTGAAGTTATGGTAGTTTAGTTACCTACAGCAAATTCCTCTGTAGCAATTCCAGGGGAGCCAACAGCTTCACCAAGGCCACTGGGCAAGGGGGTGGAAGGGAGGTATTCTGCACTCCTAGAAGGAGCAGGGCCTTGAGCAGAAGAGGCAGGTCTGGGGCAAGCAGCCCGCAACGCCTTCTGGACCATGCCGCATGGCGCTCCAGCAGTAATGTAAAGGGTCTGGGGTTCTGGGCACTACTGCTGCCACAGCAGTGGCTGTTGGGAACTCTGAGCCCTTTTGAATTGCTGGACACTGGGACATTTTGCCCCCGATCTACCCCAATGGGGGGGGGGGGGCTGGGCAATTCAATATCAAGGCTTCATTTGTACTGTACTTGTTCTGAAGACAGTGGGGGTATAGATAGGTTTTAGGCAACACCACAAAATGAAGTCTAGCACACTTTAAAGTACTTTATTGACCCAGGATTAATTTTAAGAGTTTCTGTTGAAAGCATGTGAACACTTCAGGATCTGTGATTTTTACTAGTGCTTAAGACAGGTTTGATTTTTCTCAAAAATGTTTGCTTGTTCATTTCAAACTCTACTCTCCAGAGTTACATAAACCATGCAATTTAAGAACTAAGTATTAACCAGAAATGCTAAATGTGTGGTCATGCAGAATAGTCCTGTGAACTGTCAGGCCTTTTGAGGTTAATACTTCAGTTTCTACCAGGGAGGTTTACCTTCATACTTGCCTATAAAGTGCCTAGCATGCTGTGCCTATACAAATAAGATGAATCAATCCTTACAAATCCTGTCAAAGGCAGGGGAATACTATCACCATTTTTTAATATGGGAAAGTTGACATAACTCGTAATCAGAGATTCCTGGCTTCTAGCCCCATGATCATGCTGCTTTTCCTTTTTGACCATAGGTTAAACAAGTTGCCATATCACCCCATATGATCATCCCCATAGCCATTTGGTAGTCATTAGTATTTGACCAAAAGAGAATTTAAGGGAACAGCTCCTAGACACTACCCTTTGCTCTGACTGAGGCTAGGTCTACACTGGCGGAAGAAAAAGAAGAAAAAGAAAAATATTGATGAAAGATGGCAGCTCCAGCTATGTGAACTGTGCAGCTGGAGCTGAAACACCTTGCATCAATTTTCTGGGGTGGCTCCATAGGTGGTCAACTGGAGAAACTCCCACTGATTTCCCTTACTCCTTGCAACTGCGAGGAGTTCTGGGGTCGATAGGGGTGCCCTCTAAGAATGTTAAGAGGCAGCTAACTGACTAATCGTGTAGTCGGTACAGTTTGTGTTGACTACACCATTAGCCAATAAATCTCTGCAGTTTAAATGTAGTAGGAGTCGGGCACGCAGGCATTTAAACTGCATTGGTGCAGCGGGGGTAGGTCCTAAAAGCCGGCACCACTGCGGCTTTGCGTTTTAAGTGGAGTAAGAGCTACAGCAGTCCCGGACCAACATGAACCAGGACTGAGCCAGGCTTCCTCAGTCCTGGTGTTCAATTTAGCAGGACTTTACCAGACCTGATGAATTGAACACCATAAGATTGACCTCTGGGGCATCAAACTGCCCAGAAAAGTAGATGTGCCCCAAGCCTGTGGCAATGTAATCCTCTTTCTTATCACAACTGAAGACAAATTATGAAATACCCATAAATGTTTCACAGAAAGAAAGATCATATCAAGCCATCATTATATATTTAGGAAATTGTACATAATTTGGCAAGACAAATTATGGCAAAAAAGATAAGGGCGGGCAGGAAGACACTCTTTCCATAACTTATAATACAATGCAAACCCGGCAATTAATTTTTTTTTATTTTTTCAAACAGCCTCTTGTCCTCCTTACCTGATACATTTAAAATTCTACTTTGTATCAGAGTGCAAGGTTGTTTTCCCCCCCTCAGATGAAAGGGATAGAAGAGACCCATCCTCCATTTTTTGTTTTAAGTCAAAGTTACTTAACTAAATAGTTACTAACCTTTTTCATTGTGTGGATTTCTTTTTTCTAAAAGAAAAAAGAAAAAGGAAACAAGGGTCAAGATAGGCAACAACACTTCCAAATTCTCCCCTCCATACAAATCTGCTACAACCCTATTTATAGCTTGCCATCTTATCAGAAAAATGTAAGAGGAAGAATTCTTGACATTTTTGGGTGTATAAATTATTATAAAAAGCAGATTTTGATGGCTTTCTTGCTAATTATTGTGGTTGCGTTTATAGGAGCAGAGTGTAAGTCTTTGTCTTCCTATTTTAATGGTCTGGCTGAAATCTAATGACATTACATTTAAAAAAAAAACACATAAAATTAGTCAGTCTCTTTTATTTTTCCTTTTTTTTAAAAAAAAGAGGGAAAGTATTAGAGGAAAGCATACTAGTTATCACTCATTAATGAATACTAGAAGACTCCTGCCATATGAAGATACCAACGCGCTGTAATGGGGACTTTATATAACAAAAGCAAGTTCTGTCACTTCTAGAATATCAGTTCCCGCTCTGTCATAATGACTCATGGCAATTTGATCACTGATCCCAGACTGTCAAGGTCTAATGGATATGATATCTTGAAATTCTCAGAATACTGTGTATTTCAGAAAAGAGACTAAAATGGCTCTAAAGGGATCCTTGACATTTTAAAGTTGCTACATAAAGGTATGAACAATATCACTCTCAGTGTGACTAAGTATGTGCAAGGTACTTATTCAGAGGGGAAGGGCTTTTCCAACGAGACTTGAAAAACAAGAAAATACTTCTTACATTTGTTTTACAGAAGCTCCACTCCACAACTGATTTGCTATTTGTACAGACAGCCTCGTGTATTCTGCTAACTCCGATATGCAAGATTGTCAGTTTATAGATAACTATCAAACATGCAGACTGCTTGTGTTGCTGCAGCAGTGTTGCTTTCAGGATGCAAAAGACTCAGGTGAGGTAATATCTTGTTGGATCAACATTTACTGGTGATAGGTACAAACTGTCAAGCTACACAGAGCTCTTCTGTAGGCCTGGTGAAGTAAGCAAAGTATCACTTTGCCTAACTAGACCTTCCACCAACACAAGTTGCCAAATAAAAGATACTACCTCATCTGCTTTGCCTCTCTCAGATAAAGGTGTATATCTGATACTTAAACATACAAGTATGTTTAATAACTTACTTGGATGCTGAAATCTGCATCCTTCTGCGAACTCAAGTACATCAAAGTTTGTGGCACTTTATTCCATTGCAAACTTAAAATGGTGAACTTGAATATGATCTATGATCCACCAAGCAAAGGTCGTCTTAGACTTTACACGAATTCCAAAAGGAATCTGGTAGGTATTTTATGGGTTTTTTTGCCCAAATTCAAAAAAAAGAACAAACATGGATTTACGCATTAAAAATGAACGGTCAAAAAAATTCTAATGGGCCATTATATTTTGGTTTTAGGGATTAACTAAGAGTCTAAACAATAAAAAGGTTGAATTTTTTGCTTCAGCTTTTAATATTTACATCTAGCTCCCCTGACGGACATTCTTTTAAGATCTTCAACAATGGTATTAGTATAATGATTTCAAAATCTGAGAAAGTTAACGTAGGAGGGGCAAGCGAGGTGAGACTGACAAAAGGTTGCTAACAGTTCCCAGCAATACGATGCAACTCTTAGGGTTAAGCTTGTTGATCAACAATCAATGATTCAATGCACAAGTTGGATAATAAAATATCCATGAGCAGCAGGACTGATTTCCATACCCATGCCTCTTCCTTTTCTAGTTTCAACTATATACAAGATTTTGGTGGTTACTAGTAGAATAAAACTCTGACCTACTGACTTCAAAATTCCAAACCAGACTGATACAAACAAGCTGTGTCATATTTACATGAGTTGAACTAAGACTGGAGCTCTACAGTTCAAGGGCATTCCAAACTTCTATTATCTTCAATGAGCGAAGGTTTGATCGATGTATTTACACAAGAGGCTTTTGCTTTACATATACTGGAGACTGTTTCAACAAATCTGAGCAAATAAATGAAGCACCAAAGGAAGGAGAATCTGATTTCACACACACTGGGGAGAAAAAAAAAACCCACATGCATAAACCCCAAAGGAGATGGCAACAATGTGATCTAGATAATTGAACAAAAACACAAAACCTTTTAGTGCACTTACCAGCAAAGCATTTGGAACAGAGATTCATAGTCTTGCTAGACCTAAGGAAAATGAAAAAAAAAAA
The DNA here is from genome assembly GCA_032595735.1 of Pelochelys cantorii. NCBI lineage: Eukaryota > Metazoa > Chordata > Testudines > Trionychidae > Pelochelys > Pelochelys cantorii. The sequence goes on along the minus strand of CM064328.1, from coordinate 143,759,155 downwards.
AGCAGAGTTAAAAATTTATTATAATAATTCTAATCAATAAATCAAGAGTTTTCAGAAGAAAAACAAGGGTAGGAAGAAGCAAAAATTCAAATAGTTAAGCACCGATACAAGTCATCAGTGGCAAATGGTTGGCAGAAATGAAGGCAAGGGGATGAAGGGGGAAGAATCTCATCTGGCAATCTTTCTTCAAGTTGGGAAAGAGCTTTCAAAGCATGGCTTCCAATTTATCCTAGCATTCATAAATAACCTGTCGGATAGCAAATATGATATACATGAAACGCTGAAGTATTCCACTTGATCGTTATAGCTCCCCTTGGCATCAATTTTTCAGTCCTGGCACATCTCCTGTTGTAACATTTTAGGAAATATGTTGACATGTTTTCTTCTATACAAACTACACAAGATTTGATCTGTCCAATATGCTTGATTCAGTTCAAACCAAATGCCATGAAAGGCACTGTTGGGGATTACATGAGAAAGCAATTTAACACCATCCTGAGAAGTGTTGAACTACATATTGACAAGCAAGGTTGCACCCAAAATGCCCATGTTACACCAGCTCTGAAAATAGAGGAACTCACTTTTCATGGGCTGCCTATCTGGAGCCTCTCACTAGCACTGAATTAGCTATATTTCTAAAGGTAAAGACGTGTGGAAATAAAAACAATGGAACCTACCAAAACAGTTACATTTCTAGTTTAAAAATCAAACAAGGCTTTAATTTTGACAAAGAACTCACAACTTACATGGCACATGTCTTAAACTTCTTCTAGGCACTCAATGGAGACAACAGTATCATCAAATGGCAAGTATTTCTATAAGTGTCTATTCAGACCAATTATTTCTCAGATTTAATTTTTTTTCTGACTGAATAATAGAAACAGTCTAAGTGTTCAGCAAACACTTAGTGTTCAGGGCATTTTAAATTATTTTCTTGTTAATATGGAGAAAATCCAGATAGGATTACTCAGGTATTTCAGGACATGAAATTGCTTTTGAATTCCTGCACAAGCGAAAGTTGGTTTATAATTGACTAAAACTTCCCAGTAGAATACAGGTGACTGCAGGTATGAGAGTCAAACTTCTCCAGCTACAGCACCAGATGCAGACACACAGAGACACTAATTTTAAATATGTGCAGAGGAGAAACATTAAATCCCAGGGGGCAGAAGGGGAAGCAGAGTAGCCCTTTCAAGCCATACAAATCCATTATATCTAGTTGATACATACCCAAATATTCAACATTCTACACAGATTATCTGCTTTCAGAAGAACTGCAATTACTAACAGCAGGTGAGCCCACACCAACAGCAGTAGCAGGCTGCATCCAATACTCTCTGCCTGGGAGTTAGACATTCTGGACATTCTGTCAGACAACGGCTTCTCTGCAAAACCACGAAACCCAAAGCGCAATCAAAAGAAAGAAAGGCAGAGCATGGATGTCTCATACTGATGACATCAGAGCTGACAATGACAAAGAAAGCTTTCTGAGGTGTAAGTAGCAGCTGAGGCAGATGGGTTATCAATCCAAAGTCTTCATAGGATTTTATTTTAAAGCACAGACAGGGAAGGAAATATATTGCTATGTTAAAGAAAAAATGGCACTCGTTCACAGGAGCTTGATGTCCGTAGGGAGTGGCGCTATGAAAGTTCCCACACATTCATCTTACAGGCTGAATAGCATCAGGTCACTATACAGTATCTTTCAATTTCTATTTCACATAAGAAGGAAAGATCACCATAGTCAAAACGCCACACAGAAGAAAGAAGATGTGCTGCTACATATCTGGCACATCCCTTTTTTACCCCATAATAAAATAAAAGAATAGTGAGCAAGTTCAGCAGATTGCACATTCCAGATCCAGTCTCTATTACTAAATTTCAGTTCAACATTATGCAGTAATGCAACTGAAAAACAAAGCAGAAAAACCAGACTCACTAAGATAGTGAATAAACTTAGACTCAAAACAAAGCTCCAGAAATTGTGGCTGCATTCAGCCAGAAGACAAGAAAAATTAAAGACCCAATGCAAGAAATTAAAGATGAAGCAAAATCCTAAGAAGGTCTTTGCTTATTTTGAATACAACACCACAAGCTGATGAGAAACTTAACAATCCTTTCTTACAAAGTTCTAACCTGCTTAGTACTAACTGCCAAAGAGAACAGCCTACAAAAATCCACTAGATTCTGATTCCAGTCACTTCATCATTTTCCTTGAAAATAATACACAAGATCCTCAGATGGGTGCAACAATATTTATAACTCACTTCAACAAAGCACTTAAGTTCCATGGGATTCTCACATAGGATTTATCTACACTAAAAAGCTTGGTCAATCCAACTGCATTGCTCCGGAGTGTGAAAAATCCACACACACACCCCAGCAAAATACTTAAACTGACCTAACACCAAGCACAGACCGCACTTGGTTGGCAGAAAAACTATTCCACTGATGAAGCCACCACCTCTCGGGGAGGTGGATAACCTATGTGGATGGGAGAAGCCCTCCTCGCTTTCCACCCGAAAGCCTGGTCAAAAAGGTGATGTGATAGTATCTGGTCAGATCTACTGACTGGACACCCAAAGTCTGGTTACAGTGGGCTGAAAGGCAGGGAGGTGCTAGGTCAATCAACCACACCAGCCCCTACTCAGTTAGCCTCATCTTCTACCTGTGGTAGGCAGCTGCAGCTCCCAGCCTTAGCTCTGCAGTCAAGTCCCACGTGATACAGGCAGGGGTGCAGAGAGCAGAATGGGAAATGCAGCAAGCAAAGCAAGCGCTGAGGAGGCTGTGGAAGAGGAGTGAATGGGGGCAGGACTTGAGGGGGAAAGAGGTGGGGCAGGCGAGGTTCTGGCATTCCTCCTGGAGTGTCCAGTTTTTAATTACCACCAAGCTGGCAATCCTAATGCATCTCAATGACATAAGCAGTATCCACACTGTAGCATTTAAGCGGAGATAAGCCTTTAGTCACAAAAAGCCACTATAGAATTCTACATACTGGAGCATGTTGTTAATGCTTTGCTGAGTCTGGGTCTTGAGTGAGTTAATGGACATCACTACCAGCCGGCATGTAACAGTGGCCAATGGAGCAGGAGCACCTCCTGTTGCTTCTGAAATTAACAGAGGGCTAGGGTAGCATGGGAAGCAGGACTGAGCCCGCAACAAACAACTAAACTGAAAGCAATGCTTCCTTTTGATCAGAGCAGAGTAATCTTGGGTTCAACAACTGTTCAGTTAAAGCCACAGCACAGCTGTCACAGAAGGCAAATACATAGAGTTTTGGGGTTTTTTTAATTTTAGTGGCGGTTAGCAAAAAAGCCTCTACTAAATGCTACATACAGAGCCGTAAGTAAGGTTTTCTGCCCCTGGGGCAAGCTACTGAACTGCACCTGCCCCCCCCTTGCCCCCCAGCCCCCAAAATGATAAAATTATTAATTTTTTGTATGAATTACACATGTTGTTAATTGCACATATTTTATATATATCTATACACACACACACACACACACACACTATATATATATATATATTTTAACTTTCTAATTTTTAATTCTGCACCCCTAAATGTACTGTGCCTGGGGTGAGTGCCCCACTTACCCCACCTTTGTTACAGCTCTGGCTACACACTAGTAGAGCTGGATATTCCAGTACTAAACATGTATATAAGTATGCCAGTTACAGATAGCTATACCCACTTACAGCAAGCTCAGCAGGTACGTAATGCCACAAAAATCTCATACTGTTTCTGTACAGTCACTAAGTCGTCATTTTTAACTGAAGATGAAACTGACTAAAGGTTTCCACTGAATTATTTCACTATAAATGATTAACAGCTAACCCATCTGGCCAAAACACTGGAAGATAAGGCTGAAACTGAAAAATACTTAATACAGTTCTAGGAAAAGCAAGTCACTATGATTGTCCAAGAAGTCCATCTGAATTATTTTTGTGAAGGTGAGGAAAGTATCATGGTTCTACAACTCCAAGTTAATACGAAAATTTGGAGTCTTGTGCTGAGTGGATAAAATCCTTGAATCTTTTTTTTTATTTGAATTGATTTTATTTTATTTAAATTATATGTTTTTCCTTTTACAAATAAACCTATTTAATAAGAAATCTGAATTGAGTGCAAACTATGTTAAGAACTAAGCTCATTATAATCTCTTAAAACATTTACATAAAAATAAATATGTTGAATCCATACGCCTCTGTTAAGAACTTTGAGTGAGGCTGTTTTTCTATATAAAGAAGGGCTGGAATTAACTTTTGAGGTCAAGCTTTATAAATATGACACAACACGTCATGTACCACTTTAGGGAAGTGATCCTGTGGGGGAACCAGTGACTGTGTGTTTCACTGCTGGTAGGTTTCTATCCTCACATTTCTATCACAAGAGTCAACCACATACTTAGTGATAGCTAGGCATGTTAAAATTCGGTTAAATAAGTAACCGTGTAACAGCTAAAAATCTTAGCACTTACACGCTGCAGGCTCTGCAGTATAAAGCTTATTTAAGCAGTATAAAGCAGAGCCTGCGGCAAAGCCTCCACAGGAGTGGGGCCGCTTGCTCCTTGCCCTTCACTGATCTGCTGCTGCAAAACTGCCTCCCTGGTAGCCAGCTGAGTGCAAGAGACACCATTAACAAATAAGCATCGGTTTATTAGTTAAACGGTTACATGGTTACACTAACATCCCGAGGGATAGCTAACGGAGAACTGCACACTATACTTGAACCTCTTTAATCTGGCAATCCTGGCAAACAGGAATGCTGGATTAAGGAAGTTTTACGGACCATGGAAGGTGCTGGGGCGGCATCTGGGAGGGAGGCAGGGTGCCTCAGGGAAATGGGGGTGGGGCACTTACCTGGTGCCCTGCTCCCGGGGATGCATGTGGCTCTGTGTCCCATGCTGCTCCCAGATATCGCCTCCTACTGCTATAGGAGCAGTGGGGGAAAAGTCTCCAAAGAAGCACCGTGCTGCTGTTAACCCACTTGGGGGGAGGGGTAGAGGTAACACACAGAGTCGTTTCTTCCTCTCCCCTGCCAGGGTCTGTGCCACAGGTGTTCCTCGATTAGGAATGCCCGGAGTACAGAGGTGGAAGTGTATTTGAATTTTATAGTATAACTTGTGTGGGTTTAACTATGGATTTCTATAGATCATTTACAATTTACACTTGTAAATTATTTAAATTGGTATAGGTTGAACCTCTCTAGTCCAGCAAACTGGTCCGGCATGATTTTAGTTAGAAGGAAGTCCATTTATCGTGGGTAGGGCCAAGTTTCGAGTGCCCCCCCTTTTAACCCAGTCCACACCCCTCACTGGCCAAGGCCAGGATCGTGCTGGAGGTGGCTGAGGAGCCCTCAGCTAGGTCAGGAGTGGAGGAGCCCCATGACCAGGATCCTGGTGGCAGCAGAGGGGCTGCTGGCCAGGACCCCTGGGTGAGGAGCTGGCAGCTGGACTACTGGGGCCAGCATCAGAGTACCTGGGCCATGGCTGACCTCCCATGGCTCAGCAAATTCTCAGGTTCGGCACTGGTCAAGTCCTGAGGGTGCCGGACTAGAGAGGCTCAACTTGTAATTCAGATACCCATTAATATGAATACATGAAATCAAACTGATGGCATTGGCTTAGACAAGGACTATGAAGTTGAAAGAAATTTGAAGGTACAGGGTCAGAAAAGAAACCATTTAACTGATGTAAAGTTACCCTGGGGATTCAGGAATTACAAGGTGAAGCAAACCACCAAGGTAGAAGATTATAGGCAGAGGCAACTACAGGCAACTGGAAAATCCCAGAGGGATAGATAACAATCAGACGTAACATTTTTACAGGCCTTGCTGGCTAAAGCAAAGTTCAGGTAGTCAAGGAGCACCCAAAATGAACATACTATTCCTTTGAACAGATAGAGAAGAAAAGTAGTAGCAGCGATTAGGGATGTTAAAATGTATTTATTTTTGTAAACGCGTAACTGATGAAAATTTCAGTGGTTATAAGTTTACACATGCAGGGGGAGGGAGGGAGCCGGTACTTGCAGGGAGCTGGCTAAAAGCTGACTCCCCATGCTCACCAGCTTCGGGGGGGGGAGAGACATGTGAGGAGCCATCTTAAAAAACAGCTCCCCACGTGCACCATCTCCCCACGTGCACCATCTCCCCCCTCCTGCCTTTGATACAGAAGCAGCAGCAGGGCAGGGGAGCTGTGTGTAACTGTGTACACGAGTACAAGCTCACTTCCTTAGCAGCAATATTGGACTTTAAAAAAGGAAGAAATGTACAAGTCTGCCCTCCAACACAACTACAGGTAAAATGATATTTACACACTAACAAATAGTAGTATATTTAAATATTAGTATAGCAAAAGAAAATTCTAAAGTCATTTGCACTGCCATCTTTCACTTTCCCTGCTAATGCCTACAAATTTCCATAGCAGATAAAGAAGCAATTTTAAGGATTTAAAAGCACCTGAGTGAACGGATGCCCATAAACACTGCATTTTAAAATCTTTATTCATTAAGCAACATTTATACCCACCCCAATACCAGATTAAAAAAAAAAAAAGCTGTTAGGCCAAAGCCTCAAGTCAACCTTCAGCCTAATCCACAGTTTCGTTGTTGTTTTATTTTTAATGGTCAAGGACCATAGTGGAAAATGAAGGCTGTGCAGAGAGGAACGATAGCTGTGAAAATCAACATATTTGAAATCTATTAGCGAAACTTACTGGCAAGCTCAATGACATACAGCAATTTGAAGATTTCTTTAAGTTCTGTTATCACTGATTCCATTTTTCTATTGTCTCTGAAACTGTATTAAGACCTGAGCTCATCTACTCCATGTTACTGAATTCTAGTCACTATTCTACTCAGTATTCCATTTATAACTAGCAGTGTGGCTAAGTGTTATCAAAAAGCGGCACAACTCAAGGCACAAAACCCTGCTCAGTACCTGCCAGTATTTTTGCAATAAATTACAAAGATACTGTATGTAATCCCGGTTTTTTTACACCAGCAAGCATGACTAAAATCCTAACTACAAATACTCTGAACAAAGACTGCTAGAGGCATTGCTTCAGAATAGTAATTCAAATCTAATCTCAATCTAGAATTTTAAGATAAATGGTCAATTTTGAGCGTTAGGAAAAAAACCCTGGAGGGATATCCAGAAATCTATTTAATATCCAAGCCCTTTCTGCTATTCCGTTTCAATCTATTTTCTGAAAAACAGTGTTAGACGTAGCTCACAGAAACTAATGGCTTTTGTCATGAAGTGGACTGAAAATCTGTTGAGTTTTCATTCCCCACCTCTGTATTTGTTAAACACATATTTAAAATCTAATAGCAGATTACTCTTCCCTATTGCTAATAAGCAACGTAAGAAACCCAGTTCCCCAAACCTTGTCTGTGTTATGAAATTTCTTACCTTCTCTCCAGTAACAGATGAAATAGCATTGTAACGTGTAAGCACTTTTCACCGTTGGCAGCACTGGTGCACCTGCAGCTTTCTCCAAAACCATAAGATTTTTTCTATGCTTGATGTACCCCTTCAATGCCTGAGTAGAGCCAGATTTCCCTAAACATTGGTTCACTTTTTTTATTTGACGGCAGGGTGTACATGTGCTATAGTTAACTTGATATACATTTGAATACTAGATACGATTTCAAAACAATTGGAAATCTCGTAATCAGCGTTTCTATTGCAACTAAGGGCTTATCTATACAGCCCGCAAAGCACTCTAGAGGGGTGTGATTTGTAGAGCACCATGTGTAGACCTGGCTGGTGCTCTTTAAAGGTACTTTGTTTATACTGCATTAATGTGGAGTAGGTACTTTTTAAAGCGCACCAAGAGGACCTACACAGGCCAGCTGGAGTGCAGAACATTATTGTTCACTACAAATCACACCCAGCTAGTGTGCTTTGCTATGTATGCTAGCACTGACATATTCCAGCATGCTAGGTAACAATCCTTTTACAACTTAGAAGTTGCAATGAATTGGCAGTAGGAAAACTCTGATCTGCTTCATTGACACTCTAATTGGAATGGTGATTAAATGCATCGTGGTAAATGCTTCCTGGGCCTTTTCCAGAATAGCAATTATACAGCAGGATCTCAGTATCACAGCAGACTAAACATCTTCGCTCACTGAATGACACCCTGAGGAATATCTTGATAATTAATGAATGGCATGACCGGCAACAAAGATTATACACAATCTTCCTGACTTGATATGTAAAGTATATATTGTTTAATGTATTCAGCCACCTGAGACACCTATATGTATGTTAGAGCAATGCATTTGTACCACTGTAGCTAACAGTCTGTCAACATTTCCATTATACAGCAATGTGCAAAGGGTAATAATTTTGCTGTATTTTAGTTTTTCTTTATAATGCTTTTCAACAGTGCCACCCACAGTATAGTAACACTGTATGGGATGAAGAATAATTAGATCTTGTTAATTAAACCCTCAATCAACTCTGGATAAAGTTGTATAAAACTTAACAAAACTATTTAACTTTTCTATAAAGTAAGTATAACATTAAGACTGTGTATAGGTTCACCTTCTCAAATCCAGGAATCTCTGGTCCAGCAGGACCATGGATATTACTGAACCAAAGAGCCCTGGCCCTCAGCCAGTGACTACTGGAGAACCCCAATTTGGAGATCTCTGGACAGACTGGCAGCAGAGGGGCCAGCAGCAATCCCCAGCAGTGGCCGGCAGCGAATGGGGATCCCGAGAGCTTGGGATCCCCCAGCCACTCTAGCAACAGCGGGGCCGCCAGCTGCTGGGGATCCCCAGGGTCTGGCAAAATCCCTGGTCCCAGAGGGTGTCGGACCAGAGAGGTCCGACCTGCACTGAATAGTGAGGATGCCAATGATGACAGGTTCTAAATGAGCAGTTCAAACTGTTGTATGTTAAATTCAAAAGTGGGGTGAACAGCAATAGAAATTCCAAACTGAAATTGATAATATTAATACAGTGTGGAGCTTAACACACGTCAGGAAAGATCTAGTCAATGATGAAAGCTCAAACTTCACTTTATCCTGGTGTCCATGCTTTAAACCAGTCTACTGAAGGAGAGCCCCGTGAAAGCTTGTCTCTCTCACCAAAAGTAGTTGGTCCAATAAAAGATATTACATCACCCTACTTGTTCTTTCATTGTGCATTAGTCAATTTATGTAAGCTTACACAAACAAACCCATGTTTAAAAGGTGCTGAGTCTAGCATGCCAAAGTTGGGCAATGTCAGCATTATCACCACCCATGGAGCCTTAATTTGGTCCCCACATAGGTACACATTTGAATAGTCTTCCACAGGAATGGTGGTGTTCACACAAATGTTGACTAGTAAAAATGAGTCCCTCTATCAGCACCTTCCCCACCACTCAGCTTCTCCTGCCCGCCGCATGTAGCTGTTCCACAAAATGCAGGAGGTGCTGGAGAAAGAGCAAGGGCTGGGCATGTTCAGGAGAGGAGACCTGGGGGAAGGGATGGGGTAGAGACAAGGCCCCTCCTAGCACATTAGAAACCGTGGGCATGGTATTCACTGAATGAAAAGTTATTCAAAGTTCATCCAAACTCTGCTCAGTCCTGGTGACACTGAGGCTTCCAGAAGCCAGGAGCAGCAACAGTCATGCTCAGCTCTGGGTTGAAGAACATCCAGTGACTGGGGGGAGGGGGCACATCCAGTCCACTTCATGCAGGAGTTGTGAGGGGACAGAGCATGCCCAGTGCAGACAGAGTTTTGGAGGATTTAGCTGCTAAGCTATAGCAAGTTTCTATTCAGCACATGTGAATTAAGAATTTTCCAAGTCTTATAAATTACCCAAACATGGATGGTTTTTCATAGGGAAGAGTTAAGCGGTGACTGGACCCCTGAAGAGGGAGAAGGGTTTCCAGTGCACCTGTGACTGATGACCTGCCATGCAATTCCTTCCCGGGGAAGGAACCTTGATCTCATAAGGGAAATAGACGTACCCATGGTGAAGCGAGAGGAGAGCTCCTGAAAAGGCTCAAAAAGAGAGGAGCTGGGGAAACAGCTGAATGAGCGGCCACACAGTTTAGGAGACACAGGCCCAAGAGATGAGTCTCTGCAACCTCCCTTTCATGAGGCTAAAACAAGATGGGGACAGTCTTATTCCATAGAGCTTGGTAAGGGCTGATAACTGTACCAAGTAGGCTAGAGTCTAGAGACCATGAGTAGGAGGAACTGTTCCCATCTGGAGAGTGGGGGGGGGGGGGTGATTAGGAAGAGGCTTTACTTTGGGTTTGTTTTATTTTAAATAAATCAGTCCCCAAGAAAGGGGTATGTTATTTGATACAAACCTGTGTAGATTATTCCTATGAAGAGGACATCAGCACAAGGCCTGCAGACCCACATCATGCCATGAAGGGGGGATGAGGAGAAGGTAAAAGGGCATCTCTCTGACAAAGACCACCCCAAATTTCAAGTCCCTGCTCCAAGCCATTGAGATGACAATGTTTCTCGATGACATGGTTGTAAAAATGTGCAAAAATGTATTTTTCCCTAATCTTGATCTTGCAAACAGCTGCTGAAGCTTTCCCTAAAAAGAATTCAGCCTCAAGGACACATCTGGACTTGAAGAATTCAACTAACTGTTTAAATGTGGTGAAGTTACAAGCAACTGAAAACAGGATAATATAATGGGAAGTGCTGAGGCAAGCTTAACTATAGGTGGCATGCTAGCTCAAGCACAGATGTCACAGGCACCCGTATATGCTGGGAAGCACCTGCCTAGTTGCTATGAAGACATATTTTACAAATGCTACATTTGAGGTAGGCTAACTCAGCTAAGAATGGTCACACTGCACTGTGATTCAGCAACACGGGTAATTAGATTAATAACTAATAAGCTGTGTTCACCTGAACTGTACCTGGATCCCCACTGCATCACTTGTTCAAGCATCAACAGCACTTAAGCTCATATGCCCCGATGGGCAAGCCAGCTCAAGCTTTAAGTATCAGTTAAATCAAGATAGAAATGTATATGTGTAGATGTGAGTTGGGCTAACACTGCAGAGAAGGCAAACCCTGAGTGAGAGATTTAACTTGCAGACTTCAGACATTTATTTGTAACAAGTATTCAATCCATTTTCTTTCAGTATTGCCTGTTTTGTCAAGGACATAAAAAAGAAATTAAGCCTGAAGAATATGCATAATATACTTATATAAGAAAGTGTAATTGAAATTTGTCACTATGATGATATAATGTGGCACAATGTTAAATGTACAAGCACAGAGGGGCAAATTTAAGGTTGGCCTTTCATATTTAACTCCGTCCTTCATTACATGATTACCTGACTTCACTATTTTGACATTGCATTCAAAACGGGCTTTTTGCCTAGCATATTATTTGCATTTTTTAAGAAAAAGGGATCAGCAAAGAAGCCTGCAAATTCCATAATCATAAACTGTCTACTTTAATGTTTCCCAAGCAACCAACCACCCTTGACCATTTGCTTGACAGGAGAATGTATCCCTTAATTTTTATCAATTTAAGTGTGGGTTGTTTTTGTTTTTTTTTTTTTAATAAAAACCCAGCAGCACTTAGAATTTAACTCCTGTTTCGCCACTTTACTTGGCAATAGCTAAATGCATCTCCATATTATTATTTTTGCTAAAGTACCACAATACCACTGGAACAGGCAGGAGCCATCTTTATCTGTTTTGGGAGACATCTCCAGCTGCCAAACCATCCTCACCCCCAACAAATCAGTTTCCTAGGTCTCATCTATCTTGGTATATATAAAGTGTCTAATCATAGTAACTAGCTGAAGAATATAAATTAGAAATTGAAATAAAACGTTTCACAAAGGCATCTACTGCTTGGTTAGTTATTCTCCACTTATGACACTTCCCCCCTCATGCTTTTTCCCCCCTTTTTCCTTACCCTGCATTCTCTTTTTGAAGTCAGTTTCCCTACTAAAAATGCTGCTGTCAAACATTCTCCCTCCTCAAATCACTAGCAATCTTCTCATGAGTATCCTGGGTACCTCACTCCCCTCCAAGCTCAAAAGAACTAAAAAGATACAGGAAGTGTGGGGGGGTGCTAAGTATGTACAAAATATGAAGAGCCATAAGTTCTGACCTATGTACCTTCTGCTTATTCCTCTCAAACGGTGAGTGGGGCCCCAAAGTGGGTAACAACCCACTTTGAATGGTGTCGCCAGGACTACCTTAGATTTGCTGCGGTCTGGGGCTGAAGCCCTAGCCCCACTGCCCAAAGCTAATGCCAAAGCCCCCTGGGCAGTAGGACTCAAGATGCAAGTCCCTTGCCTGGGGCTGAAGCCCTTGAACTTCAGCTTTGGCCCCTCTGCCTGCCTGGAGTGGTGGGGCTCAAGCTTTGATCGTCCCCCCCACCCCTCGCAAGGCAGCAGGGCTTGCGCAGGCTCAGGCTTTGGTCCCCTCCTTTGGAGTTGTAAAGCGTTTTTGTTGTCAGAAGGGGGTCACAGTGCAACAAAGTTTGGGAACCCCTGCTCTAGAACATCATTTTTGTTCACTGTTGCACCTAAATGTGGCCTCCATTGAGAGAAAACAATCTATCTGAGATTTTACAATATGTAATTGCCTTGTTCCTTAGACCAGGTATTCAGATATGGTGATAAAGGACTTGCAAATACCTGCCTTATGCCTCTACTCTTTTCCACAAACCATCTCATTAAGATCTACAGAGCACTGTCATGCTTGAGGAAAACAGGCACTGTCATCACTGAGCTGTGTTTGCAGAATTTCTGACAATATTTGGGAAATTTCTTACATGTGACAGTCAAGTAGCTAAACAGATTTTACAGAATCTTGCAAAAAAATGTCCAGGCCAAAGTCAAGTACAGAATTCACAAACTGGCTAAGAAAGCCAGAAACAACTGAAAAAAGGAGAAATATTATAAAAGTTGAGTCTCAATCTTAACACTGAACTCCCCATGCAACAAAACATGGTTTCATGATTTTTTTAATGTATGTTGTAACACGCAGCAGAACTGAGACACTAATACGGTTGAAGATATAAGGTCATTACAATTACCGCAGAGGACTCAGAGGAAACAAGTCTCTATCTGTAATATGAATATTGAAGGAAATGCATTTTCAGTGAAGAAATATTCAGGTGAGGATATTTACAGACTGCTGAATATGTCTATAAAGGTTATAACTTCAGAATGAGGAACAGATGCCATTCAAGTTGTTTATGTTTCAAGGCACTTGCTCCTTTGAATGTAGGTTAAATATGAATAAGTTTCTCTGTCAAAAGAAGCTTTTATATTCTGATACATTCCCTTCAAGACTGTTTATTTTTAGGAAAGAAAGACTCCTCACAAACTGATGCAGGCTTCACCAACCAATGAGAACATTTACAAAACAGTGTCAGGGTGGCCCAAACAAGAGCAAAGTCAAGAATGAACCCAAAGTTCACCCTGTAGTATTGCCTCACATACATATCTCATATTGACCTCTATGATCTAGTCGCCATACCCAGGTGAATTAAGGACAACATGCAGCCTCAACTTTTACATCACCCTATTTTTCTTGTTCAGCAATAACATTTTCAGTTAAACATTTATTTGAATGCTGTGCTTATAATGTAATGCTGCTTGAAAAGCAAGTCACACTCTGAACAGGTGTTTTCAATATCTTATTAGCTTCTTTCTGAAACACACATGTAATGAACAAAGGAAGCATTAACTTCAGACATTTAAGATGAAGGGGTCTAATAGGTGATATGTGAACTATCCAATATACCTAGCTAACATTGTACCAGCTACTATGTGCAGCCCGCTGTACTCAAATCACACTTTTTACTTTAGGATATTAGTGGAAGTGGCACATTTTGCTGTTAGTTGGCATAAGTTTTAGATTTCCACAGCTTGCCAAAAGGGAGCTTTCAGGGCACATGTGTACACTATGCAGATATATGAGAGAAGTTCATGGAAGAGAAGGCTGTTGAAACATTGACCCCTTCGGCACTAAACAAACAAAATCTCATTGCCAGAGTTACTTCTGCTACAGAGAGAGAACACAGAATGTCTGGAGGTATAGAGAAATAATATCAAGAGATCCATTGACAGCTACAAGTCATTGTTATAATACCAGTGCTCAGGAAAGCTCAAAATGGAGAGAAGAACAGTATCTACACAATCACCAACTCCACTAAAATACTCTGTTGCATTTGTCTTTGGCTAAACTGATTTTTTACATGGTTCTCTTTAGGATGCAATTAAGATTGAAGCTTGCTACTAAGATTCTGGATCAGAGCTAGTCAAACACATTCTAACTTCAGCAACCACTCTAGAACTTACAGAGCTAGATTTGTAGTGATTGTCAAATTGACTATGGCATAAACAAATTAATCTTTGGACTAACACTGGGCATGAAATCTCTGTTCAAAGAGTATACTCTGGAAGCTGAGGAGGGGTGTCAAAAGAATGCCTATTTTTAATCTTAATTTCAGGGTCACTGCTGTGAAGTTTAATTATAACCGCAATGACGATACTTAATTCTGAAGAACATCTCCTAAATCATAACAGGAATTTGTCATAATCTTTCATAGTATACCTATCACAAAAACGTGCATCTGTTAAGTAAATAAATGTAAAAATATTCAAGTTTATGAGTTTCAGCAGGGAAGAAATAATCTGAAGTAAAATTTAGCACACACCATATAAAGAGCTCAGATAACTAACACCACACCCAAATCTTTCATAACCCCATGAGAAAAGGGAAACAAAAAATAAAAGCCATGAACCGACAGATATTAATGAACAGGAAGTGTTCTGCAAAACAAGAAATTAATCAAAGCCTAGAGCCAGGCAGATTGTCCACGAAGGAAATTCAGAAGGTGCACACATCTGAAGCAAAAACAATAAGGATCATTAGTATAGCCAGAAATATGAGCAATGATAAGTTATCAGTAACAGTTCCTAGGTTAGTCTATTATAAAGCTGCAGTGACAACTGCTCTTAAAAGGAAAAAAAAGGCTGTGTAAGGAAGCCTCTGCTATTTTTTTTAAAACCAATTGCACAAGGCTTTCTCCCATAAGAAAAACCAGATTTCTATCCTCCATACAAAAAAAAAAATTCCAGTTTGCCCATTGGTGTAGAAGTAGTATGTCACCTCCTTACAGAATTTTAGTCCCTTATCAGAATGACTTGAAACAAGGGGCAATAACAAAACTCATGAAGTAACACATATCTCTACTGAATAAAAAGAGCAGTAAATGCCTTAATGCAATTTGTTAAACACCAGTTCTAATAAACAAATTACTAGGAACAAATGAAACAGGAGAGACTATCTTCACTATGCAATGAAATGGCACACTTACCAACTGATACCATTTAACACAATAGAAGTTTCTCTTGTCATGTTCTTAAGAATTCACATTGTTTATTAAGTCTCAATCTTCCATGGTTACAAAGCTGATGACCAATTAACTAAAAGCTACATTTTGGGCAGAGTGCCTCCCCCCTCCGCCCAAGCACAAAGAAAGCTCTGATTTCATTTCATATGATTTCCAACATATGCCAAATAAAACACACTTTAAGACAAATTTTTGAGCAGATAGCGTTAGAAAGTAAGTAAATTTGTAATCACAATGAAACAGACACTCTTACTTGTGTAAACTGTAGTTCACCTGATGACAAAGAGTTATGACAATTTACACCAGCTCAGGATGTCTTTAAATGACTAGTGTACCACAACAATATAATAGTATCACCGCTAGTACAGACTGCCAAATAAGATGACATAGTGGGCAATGGTTATATAAGCTAAAGTCTATCTCAGATTTTCTGTTAGCTAGGAATAATATATTGGCCATGCATAAACATATTCTGATTCTTCAGTTTTCAAAATAGTAGAGTCATTCAAAATGCAGCAGTCATAAAAGTCTGCATAGCTTAACTCATGGTCTCTAATTTCAAGAAGTCAAGAATAAAATTGGGCTTTGGAACAGAAGAGAAATATCACAGAGCACATGAGTTCTTTTACCCCTGTGATATTAAAATACAATTTCTAACAGCCAAGAGTCAAAAAATCACTGTCCAATCAAGCTGTTTCTTATTTAGTCTCATGAAAAGGTTAGTGAAAAGAATGTTCTACCTAAAGGCTCATGACTAGAGATGTTTTCTCTTAGGGTATGTCGACACATCAAAGTTATTTCGAAATAACAGCCGTTATTTCGAAATAACTTTCCTAGCGTCTACACAGCCAAACCGCTATTAGCGGAGCACTTATTTCGAATTTGGTAAACGTCATTCTATGAGGAATAATGCCAGATTCGAAATAGCTATTTCGAAATAAGTGCTGTGTAGACACTTATATCAAAATAGGGGGCCTCCAGCCTTCCCAGAGTGCCCTGGTGGCCATGGGCAGCGAGTTATATGGGCTCGTGGTGCCCATGCTCCAGCAATATCCAGAGCCGGGGGCCCTGCTCCAGCAATATTTGGAGCTGGGTCTCTCCGGCCCTGCTTGGAGCGGGCCCCGGCCCCCCCGCACGTCCTCCCACCCTGGCCCTAGAGCATCTCTCCCCTGACCCCGGACCATCCCTGCCGTGAGCAACTTTCACTCAGCTCCCCCTTGCCGGCTGCTGCTGCCATGCGCGGCGTGCTCAAACAGCGTGCTCAAACGGGTGGGTGGGAAGATGCCGGGCGTAACGTGACATCACGGCCTGCGACTTTAAAACTGATCGGCAGCACATTGCACCGCGCGGCTGAGTTACGGGTTCAGAGACGTCTGCAGCAGAGCGCAGACTCCGGCCCCACAAAGTGGAAGGTGGAAAGCAGAAGGTAGGGGAGGGGGAGGGTAAAGGAGAAAAATAGGGGAAGGGCTAGGAGAGGAAGAGGCGTGTACGGAGGGGGAGGGGAGAGGGGGAAGAAAGGGGAAGGCACCAAGAGACAGGATAGAGGAGACACAAATGCCAGGGGGCCAAGTGCAGACAATGAGGAAAAGGGCAGGAGGGGAGGTGTCAGTGGGAGGGGGACAGAGAGTGATGCTGGGAGGGGAGAGGGTAAGGGCATTGGGGGCTGGAGGGGGAGGTGCTGGGAGAAGGCTTGAAAGAAGGGGTGGGCATGAGGAAGGCAGGGATGGAGCAAGTCATGTGTGAGGGCACAGAAGGGCATGAGGGGAACAGGGGCAGAGGGTGGTGAGGGGGTGGGCATCAGGGAAAAAGAGGGCAAAGGGGTCAGGGGCAGGGGCAGTAAGGGAAGGGGGAGGCACCAGGAGGGTGCAGGGGTAAGGGAAGGTGCAGGTGCAAGGGGATTCTGGGGGTGAAGCAGAAGGGCAGACACCTGCAGGGGAGGGACCAGCACCAGAGGAGAGAAGCAGGGCAGGTTTGTAGAGGGAGGTGTTAGAAGAGGGGATGAGGAGGGGTAGCTCACATGATCAGAGTGGGGCTACTGGAAGAGTGGGCACAAGGGGGAGAGAAGGGCTGGTGGAGGGGGGCAGGTTGCAGGAAGGCTAAGGGCAGTGAGAAGGGCAGGAGTCAGGACAGCAGAGGAGGGTGAGGAGTTGGGGGGCAGCAGGCACCAGGGGAGCTGATGGAACAAGGGGAGGAGACATGGCAGCAGAGAGCAAAGGTAAAGGTTTAAAAATATTTATTAATAACTTGGGTGCCACAGTGGCACATCCAAACAAGCCACATGAACTCAGCACTGGTGCACAACACAAAATTCATTCTACTCACGGGAGGAAACTCTTAGGCTATGTCTACACTGGCAGTTTCTTGCGCAAGAACACATCCACACTGCCATGTGCAAGCTGTGCTTTTGCACAAGAGCATCCATGGCAATGTGGACACTCTCTTGCCCAAGAAAGCTCCGATGGCCATTTTAGCCATAGGGGTTTCTTGCACAAGAAATCCCTGCCGAGCATCCACACTGCCCTCTTGCGCAAGAGAGCTTACACCTGTTAGAAAAGAGCGTAGCTCTTGCGCAAGACGCCCTCTCTTACCGCGCCGTACTGTAAATTTCCTTGCGCAAGAGCAGGCGGGCAGTGTGGATACTCTGTGGGTTCTTGTGCAAGAACAGCTGTACTTGTGCAAGAAGCCGCGAGTGTAGACATAACCTTAGAGGGAACACTTCCCCCAGCCTCTCTGCCCCCAAGTTAATGTCACACACATTGGGTTAATGCAACTACAGGATAGTTGCATGAGGGGGGTTTGGTGGGGGACAAACTAATCCCTGTTGTTAGGAGGATGGTGGGAAAAGCCCTTCTAGAGGGGTGACATGACACCTTTTCTTCTGGTCATGTGTCCATCTTGCCCCGAGCGTGTCACCTCCAGAGGCGTGGCTAAAGGGGGGGCAGGGGACGTGGCTAACAGGGGCCGGGGGTGTGGCTAATGGGGCACCACCAAAAATTATACAAACCTGCCGCTCATGCTGGTGGCCACTCTAGCCTCAACCAAGAACACTCTTCTCCCTCCCCACCTTCCCGGAGCCCTTAAAGGGGTTGACTCTAGCCACAGTGCCTGTGTCAGCTCCAAGCCTGCCAGCCCAGAGCCAGCAGTCACTGCCCCTGACCCAGGGGCCCAAAACATGAGCCAGCAAGCCACTGGCAGCCTGGAGAAGGCAGGCGCCTTCCTGGTCCAGGGTGGAGATGATGGACCTTATTCAGGTTTGGGGGGGATGCCCCCCATGTCCATGATCTCCACATTAGATGGAGGAACGCGGCCGTGTATGGCAGGATAGCTGCCAGCCTGGCCACCAAAGGCCACATGCGAACCCAGGAGCAGGTTTGCATGACAATCATGTTGGTCCAGCGAGACCCCCAACCTTGAGCCCTGAGCTTCCCCTCGCTTTCCCCTTCCCCCTCCCACCCTCTCTTCTCCCCTCTCACGCCTCCTTTCCCCAGTCTCACCAGAGTTTCATTCCCTCCCCCCTAGTTTTGTTAAATAAAGAGAGTTTGTGTTCATGAAAATATGTGTATTTTATTTGACATCAGGAAGGGGGGTTAGGGAGGGATAAGTGGAAAGACATGAGGGAGGAACGAGGCACAAGCCCACAGTGGGCCAGACCAGGGAGGCTCCGAGTGCTCCTCAGGGTGGAAGCTCTCCCGCAGGGCCTCCTGGATACTGACAGCCCTCCGATGGACCTCCCGGATGGCAGCCTGCAGAAAGTGCAGCCAGGCTCGCAGCAACGCATCCAAGAGAAGCACCAGGGTGCCCAGGGGAAGCTCTGGCTCCATGTTGCAGAGTGCTGTGGTGTCCCGAGTGAGGGCAACCAGAGCACGCAGAGACAAAATGCTTTGCTGTCCCTCATCGAAGTAGACAAGCAAGCAAGGAAACCTGAGAACTGGCTGTCCAGGGGCATCCCTTTAAGCACAGGCCTCAGATAGCCTCAGGCAGCAGCCCCACACAGTAAGTCCTGACCTGGTGCCCTGTCGGAACTGGTTCCGGCCAGCCTTAAATGTGATTCAGAGTCCACTCAGTGTGGACGCGCTATTTCGAAATAGCAAAATGCTATTTCAAAATGCACTGTGTGTGTAGACGCGTTATTTCAAAATAAGCCAGTTCGAAATAAGATATTTCGAAATAACACTGTAGTGTAGACATACCCTTACAGTGTTAGGGAACCATTTTATTCTAGATCTCAAATAGCATGTGTGTGATATATGCTAAAACACCACTCACTAATGCACCATGTTTTCTCTCCAGCAGAGATTGGTTCTAAAAAGCCAGGAATGGAGATTTAGACTAGCTTTAAATGGGAATAGAAAAAAATAGTTTGGGGACAAAGTATTGGAATGGGACTGAAGAGAGCTGGGTTCTAATCTTAGATCTTTCTGTGTGACAGGGGGCCAAGTCACCACCCTGCTTTATGGTTCACCTCCCCATCTGTAAAATGGAGATTACATTTCCCTACCTCACAGGAGCATCATGAAAATATATTCATCTATCTTTCTCAGGCTCTGATATTCCAGTGATAAGCACTAGAGAAGAGCCTCTAAATAAAAATGATCAAACTCTATGGTCAGTGCTCTTTTGGGGCAAGTAGAATGGGTAGCACTTCCTTTGGAACCCATCATCTCCTTTCCTTTATGATCTAGTTGCATCACTCTTCAGTTATAAAGGCAATAGACTGCCACATTCCTAGCTTGCCAACTAAAGAACAAGATACCAGGAAAGAGAACTGAAGAATGGTCCGAATACCAGAACAGGCTTTGCCGGGGAGAGAGTTGTAAAAAAGTGCTATAGGAGTATGGCTGTATCAGAGCAGAATTTGTTCCATTATTTCTACTTCACAAGAGGACTCAAAGACACATTGCAGATGGGCTTGAAAAAAAAAAAACACTTTCAGGGGGACAGAGATACTGAATTACTTTGTTCTCCTAACCCTACTATAATATTTCTACCCTCTTCAAACTTCTTTGTAGGGCTTCTCTGCATCTGACACAACCATCTTCCTAGGTGCACATAAGATCTTAGGTGCCTCCCAGCTCCTCTGGACACTGCGCTCATCGCTCTCCTTTATACAAGACAATTAGCAGGCCTAGGGCCACTAAGATTGTCTTCTCCCAAACCCTCGCAGAGAAGGGACCATTGGTTCGCCTACCCCATTTACAGCAATGATTATAAAATTAGTCATGCAATAGGTATTTTGGTAGCTACATAGCAGGGCGCCAATCATCTTCAGCATAAGCGCAGTACTCACATGTGAGCTTCATGCAAATTACACTGGTCTAGAATGGAACCAGCCAGAGTACAGGATGCTGGAGAGTTAATGACTCAACTCTCAGGTGTCATTCAGAAACCACCCCTCAAGCAAATCACTTCATTCTGATTCGTTGCTTCCTTTAACTCGCCAGTCATGGGTCCATAGCTGTTTATGCTACACCAACACTGTTTCAGCTTTACTTCCAGTGGGGAAAAAAAGTTTAGTCTAGTTATATATCTGAGACCACTAGATGTTTCAGTATAGGAAGGAACACCCTGTAATAACTGTATATCGAGTTAACACATCTCAGCATTTAGTTTCCAGAGTCATGTTGCCTAGGATACAGCTACTTCAGACAGGAAGTGTCTCTTGGTAATCATTTAACACCCTACAGTGATGACAGTTTATTATGTTGTTGAGCCATTTTCATACCAGGAAAATGGTGTCTGGGAGTGAGTATTCAGAAGGAATGCACAGTATCCAGCCATTTTCAAGAAGCTATTTTCAAGAGGCAGGCAAGCAGGGTAACTTACTCTCTGCCTCTCCCACCACAAGTGTACTGGCAAGACTAGGTAGTTGGTATCTGTACATCTTAAATTAGAGGAGCCTGCTCCGCTGTGTGTAAATGTGGAACCACTGTCAAATTCAACAGTCATACCTTTACAAAATTAAACCAATTTTAACATGCTTAATCACCAGGTCTAGCTTAGACTGCTAGACTGCTGGGGCCAGATGAAGCTCAAGACCCAGTGCCTGGAGCCAAAGCCCAAGGGCTTCAACCCTGGGTGGCGGGGCTCAGGTTACAGGGTCTCTGTTGGGGCTGAAGCTATTGGGTTTCATCTTTGGCCTCCCCGCTTGGCCTTTGGCCTCCCTATCCAGGGTGGCAGGGCTTTGGCTTAGCCTCCAGGCTCCCACCCTTGGGATCTGTCATCAGGAGGGTCACGGTGCAATGAAGTTTGAGAAACCCTGCTATCAATGAATCAAACCACCACCCATACATGTGGGAAGAGGAAAGTGTTACTGTTATTTCTATTTTTAAATAGTTGGGAGGCACCAGATAACATGATGATGGAAGTTGTGACAGATGTGGCAATTTCCTTTGGTATCTTTGAAAGATCTTCCTGAATTAAGTTTATGTAATTCTGCGGGAGAGTATGACAACTCCTCCTCCAGGAACTACCAACACTAGTTGTAAATTCACCCAAATTGTAATATCTGCTGACACCATAAGAACAAATGTGCTTGATTATAGAACTGTGTGGTAACCTGTGACTGCTGGCAATTACAACTATGCATACGCCTCAGGAGCAAAATCAAAACAGATGCTGCTCTGTTTAGGTAGCCAGGCTTACTGAGAATGTAACACAGTCAACAGGAAACTGCATGACCTGGAAAAGCTGTCATACAGTTGAGACACACATAGGTCTCTTGCCTAAGAGAAGTAACTGCTGAGAGCTAGAAGCCTTGATAGATCACGAAGAAGCAGCACAGGTGTAGTTACCTGGAACTGTTACAGAGGTCGAATAGGTACCTATGCAAACAAGACCTTCTTAATTAAACAGTGCTTAGTGTTGGATTTTTTAAAAGAAGTCTCAGTCATTTCAGTGTAAGCAAGAGCTAATCTCTCTGCTCCGTGTTCCATCACAGCATGCTTTAATTTAGCTCCATGTCTTTCCAGTTCTAACATGTGCGTTTGAGGGAATGGAGAAAGACTGTGTTGTTGTTTTGGGGTTTTTTTTAAAAGAAGTCTACAGATGTCTATCCCTGAATATCCCCTTTCTTGCATGGTGCATAAAAAGCCAATGCAATTCTTCTGCCGTGGCTATTTGTCCATGTATTCTTCCCTTGTCATCTGTGATACTGGGATGAATGGAAAGAACAGAGGAATGGCCAGAAGACAGACAGCAAACCATCTGCCCAACTTTTCTGAATTATCAATCAGGTTTGGGGAATTTCTCAATTAAATAAAGCAGAAAAGCAAACACATTTTAGTAATAAAATAGAAATACAAAGCATTATGGACAAATGTTGCAATTCTGCTTTTAACACTTCATTGTCAGCCACTGGACAGGTTTTACCCTGAAGAGAAACTTGACCTATTTACAAGACTTTCAACATAATTGGTGTGACACAGGAAACCATGTGAAAAATACTCTTATGTATAGAACTTTCTTTTCGCATAATGAGAAGGCAGGGCAAACTACAATTCTGCTGATGAAAACCTGACCGATGCTCAGGAGCAGGATTATTAGAGAGCACAAGAACACTGGATCCACAAAGGAAACATGCCAGCTCATATCACCATCCCAAGTGACTATCTGATATGACCCAGTGGGTGCCTCGGGCAGGTTCCTTGCCAGCCCCACCACCACATGCCGCTCAAAGCAGCCAGCTGTGGGGGCCATGTGCTTCTGAGCACCAGGAGCTGCTGGGGAAAGGGAGAGGCTCTGTGTGCTACCTTCACTCCAAGCACAGTGGAAGCTGCTGGGGTGGGGGCAATGAGCAAAGCCTCTTCCCCATCCCCTCCCAGCTCACGAAGCGAAGAGATGCACATGACCTGTGCAGCCAGCTGCTCTGAGCAGTGTGTGCAGGTGCAGAAGGCAGGGAAACTGCCTAAGAGACCTGCTGGGCTGCTGGACGGGAGCCACCTAGGTAAGCACTTCCTGGCCACAGTCTACACCTGGCACCCCATTCCTACCTTCCCCCAACTCTTTTCTCCCCAGCCACCCTCCCCCATTCTGCACTCCTGCCCCAGGTCACAACTGCCTCACAGACCTTGCATCTCCTCTTACAGGTCAGAATCTTCTCCTGCACCCATACCTATAAACGCCTTCCCGACCCTGCATCGACTACTTGTTTACATCCTTAGCCTGTACCCCAATCCCCTACCCCAAGCTCCCTTCTGCACCCAATCTCCATCCCAGACTCCACACCTCCTCCATTAATGTCATAGAAGAATGTGATCCTTGATCACTTACCAAATTCAAGTCCCCCCCCGCTTCAAAAATTACCCACCCCAATCTAATAATTGGGGATTACACATTGAACCGCACGCTAGTTTATGAACTCAATTCATGTCTCGGAGGACAGGTGGTGCTGTTTTTCCCCCCATTCAAATTTTTTATATCACATCTGAAAGTAAAACTACAAAATACGTATGTGCAAGTCTGCAAGATTCCAGGTATTATATTTTAACTGCTACCTGTTTAAGTAGAAGGGGATAAGATATCCACACTCCACTTCTCACTCAGGACATTTTAATCAACATTTAATCCACTATTCTCAGGACCCCACATTGCAATTATCCTTCTTGGCAAGGAAAGCTGGACTTAAGTCCCTCTGGTACTCACCTAGTTTACTGTTCCTAGTTTACTGCAAAGCCATATAGACCATTGTGTCTGCCAGAGCTCAGTGCAGAACTCAGAGCCCAAATCAGCTTGATGAACCAGAATACAGGACTTGGCATCAAACTGTGTCACTCACTTAGGCCAGCCACCTGTCATGACAACATTCCCATGTTTAATGCAACCCTCGCAAGATTACTATTTCATGGAGACTCCAGGGAAGAAGTGAACCAACACTGAAATTTCCATTATCTAGACAGATCTTCAACAGCTTTAACTTTTAAATTCTCCACTTTTTAAAACTGAAATAAAATTAATGTAATGGATGCTTTTAAGGTTTACAACACCCGAGAGATTAATCTCTAGAGAAGCATATAGACAGGCAGGGTTTTACTTTACATTAATGAAACTGAGGCTAAAAAAGCTGTGCTGGGTCTCACAATCCATTCCCCTTTACACCAATGACGCTCAACCAGAGATCGAGGCCCCACTGGTCACAAGCAGGTTTCAGGGGGCCCTTCAAACAAGATCACCATTAGACTTCCTGGACTCCAGGGCAGAAAGCCAAGCTCCACTGCACTGGTCTGAAGCTCAAGGCCCTCAGTCCCACTACCTGGGCCTGAAGCAGAAGTCTCCATAATTGAGCTGTCAGGGGGCCCTGTGGAATGGAGCCCCATGGCAATGCATGGGAGGAGTACAAGGTGCATGCCTCCAAACACTGAGAGTAGGAGGGGCAAGGGACCAGCCAGCACCCAGCAGACCCAGAGCTCCTGGGTGGCCTGAGGACTGGGGGGTGGGACACTGGAACCTGCAGCATGGGTCCAGGCCCCCCCGCCCCCACCACCACCACTCTGCACTCAACAACAGCGGCAGGGGAAGAAAAGCAACGCAGCCCCAGCTCACTCAGCTGTCCCAGACACATCACATGGGGAAAGGGCGATACCACCCTGCACTCGGCGGTGGGAAGCAGAGCGAGCTGAGGCCACATTGCTCCACTTCCCCTGCCCAGACCATACCCCTGGCCCCACTAGTACTCCCAGGCCGCATCGCTCAGGGGAGGGATTGAGGGAAGGGAAGGGAAGGGGCAGGGAGAGGCAGGGCCTGGGTGGAAGGGGTTTGTCCTGTCCCTTCCCAAAGCTGGAGGGCCACATGACCCATTTCCCCCTTCACCACTAAGTAGCCCCTAGCCCCAGGCAACTGCCCTGCTTACTACCTCTTAATGCTGGCCCTGGCTTTTATCTGTAGAAAACTAGTTATGGCATGTCTGGGGCAGTCTTCTGAAAGAAAAATGCTGAGAACCCCTGATTTATATTAAGGGTTTTATCAAGTCTCCTCTAGAATTTCTCTAATGACAGCTTCATTGACCTTCCTTGACAAGCTATTGCATTGTCTAATTGACCTCACTCAGTTAAAACACTACAATCTCTCAATTTCAATGTTTCTGTTTTTGGTTTCAGAACAAAGAATTACAGGCTCTCTACAGATCATGAATAAAGATGCAGGGTACAGTTTGGTTAATAATAAGAGTCCACAGAATTAATTTCTCAAGCTATAGACAAACTTTCAGAACATCAAAGAAATACTACCATGCAACATAGCTTACGTAGAACAGATACCTTTTTTTAAATTAAGTTCTCTAACGTCTTCACCTTTCCCTACAGTTAGTATTAGTAATAAGGAAGCTTAGCTAGAGAGAGAGAAAAGTTCTAACAAACGTTTTAGTCTGTGAACAATGACAATTTGCAACTCTAAAAAAAAATGCTACAAGTGGAGAGTACAGGGATTTTGCTTTCAACTCCAATATAGTACCATTCACTTAGTACTTGGTTTTTAAAGTTAATTTTTCTAAATGGTAACTTAAATTATATTACGTTTGTGCCTGGCCCAGTTTTGCACAGCATATAATCAACCCTGAAAGTCACTGATGCTGGATATAATCAAGATAAATAATTCAGAAACATTTAAAGGACTAAGTCGTTATTTTGAGCACACACAACTGCAAATGTAATTTTGTCTCAGTTTTAACATGATGAGGAAAAATTTGGCCCCAGCAGAGGGAATAGGAAGAGGTGGCTCCACTCTTACAGCACTGAACAACTGGCTATGTTTATTGTAGGCATTGCTCACCTTCCTTTGGAATTGCTGAAGATACCAAATCAAATGGACTGTTAATTTGATCCAATATACCATATTCTTGCTTCAGACTCTAGCAGCACTATAATCAAGACCACATGGGGTGCTCAAATAGCACAGGGTGGTCAAAATATACAGACTTAGAGAATAGGGATATTAGTATGTAGTCGTTTACACAATTAACCAATAAGCCTGGTCTTATTGGTTAATCCTAATGACTACGCGCACCCTCATGCGCTGTTACCTCTAATAGAGAGGAGGCAGCACGGGGGGGAGGGGGGAGAACGATGACAGGCGAAGACAGTACACATGGGAAGCCCCCAGAGCACGCTACTGCCTCTGTATCAGATGCAGTGGGGGGAACGCAGGGGGCAGGTGGGAGCCAGCTTAAAAGCTGGTTCCCCCTGGCACCAGCTCCTGCCTGTCCCCCCCCCCAACCCTCCCAATGTAAACATACTTACAAAAATAAACGTTTGCTAACATCCCTACTGGAGAGAGAATGATTAAGTATAGAGCCTTTTTGCTACATTACAAGACAGAGAGGAACCATTTGCATTAAACATTCATAATTCGCAAGGTAATACAACCTCTGTGAAACATTTTATCACTAAGGGTGCAACCACAAAAGGGCTCCAGCTGGTGCTAACACTGAATCAGCTGATCCAGAAGTAGTGCTGGAGTAACTCTTATGCCATGGCTTCATGGTTCCCAAATATCCCAAAGCACTGCAACATTCAAATTAAATCATTAGTTGATCCCATATACACTGCCAGCTTGAATTAGGCTTTACCTATATTGGGTACTACAGTACAGTAACCCAGCCCTGCAACATAATCTACATGATTCTCAATTACAGTCTCAATTACATTTTTGTTGAAAATACTGCATCAGAAAATTTATCCCAAGTATATGTTGAAGCATTTGTTTTGTGTAACCAGAACAGGGAAATCTGTCAATATTAACGAAGATAAATGAAATAAAACAATAAATCCTTGGATTATTCTGGAACTAAAGTGCAGATATACAGAACAATAAAGACTCAATCCAGGACACTTTCCCAGCAAGTACTAAAAAGGAACAATAATCAATTCAATAAATATCCATTTAATTTCTCTCAAATAACTTACACGATAAAAGATCTGAACTGCACTCACCCCAACCTCTGCTCATCTTTTAACTTAACTACCAGGTTAAAAAAATTATTGGTTTTACTGAATTCCTTGGAGTATTAGGAAAGTTAGGGGAAAATGATGTCACAAGGTAAATATAACCCAAAAAACCAAATGCAGAACAGACATTTGGTCAGTCTGTTTAAATCTACTCAGTTAAACAACCAATAATCAAAACTCCTTGAGCAACACAGAAAAGTAACATACCTTTTGCAATGTTCCCCAACTCTTTAATTAATGTCTGAAAATTTGCCCATTTCAGCTCTTTAGACCTCCACTGAATCGGACAAGAGACTCAGGTTTTGTCTGCAGTTAAAAGTTCAAAGCATTATCATGGCAGTACTTTAATTTTAAAGTGTGGTCACGGCCTGAGCGCTGTAAGAGAGGTCTCCCAGCACTCCATGTAAATATCCTCCATGAGGGGAGTAGCTAACAGCCCCCGGAGCAGCCTAGTTCACACTGGCACTTTACAGAGCTATAACTTGCTGCACTCGGTGGGGGTATTTTTTCACACCCCAACCAAGAAAGTTACAGTGCTGTAAAGTGCCAGTGTAGACTTAGCCTTAATATTCTTAGTACTGAAGTATTAATATTAATACTGAATATTTTTTTAAAAGCCTTCAGGTTGTTTAAAACACCAAGCAAGAGGCTTTTTCTCTTTACAGGTTGCCTTTAAAACAGTCTCAATATTCTTCACTCAATCACATGAAATATAAGCCTTAAGATGGTTAAGTTTTCCTATAATTATTTCCTTTATGTAAATCATCTGTGACAGAGAACTTCAAGCCTCCGCACAACTCACGGGCTCTACATGTAGCAGCATGATTAAGGGCTACTGTTATATACCAATTTTTGATTTTCAATCATGTTTTTTGGAAATCCTAGGCACACCAGGAACCACATAAGAAATATAATCCTTTCCCAACAGTCAGACTAATATCAAGTCTTTGCTATAATCATATGAAGTAATGTAAGAGAAGGACTGGAACCGTCTGATAGTTACTTTCCACTGACAAGTCAACTAAGCACTACAAGAGCCCTGAAGTTCTTTACGCCTTTGAATCTTTAAAAGGAGCACTTAACATTTTTTTTTTTTTAAAGTCTCCCCGTGACCGGGTAGACAAGGCCCTGAGCCCAGAAGAGTCATACAGTCCTCCAGGAGGCTAGAGAGGCACAGGAGGAACCAGCCCAACAGGAGCCAGGGAGGCCTACAAAAGGAGCTGCAAAGCTTAGCAGCAGTCAGTGCAGGGCACAGCCCAGAAAGCAGACTACAAGGCTGGCTGAGGAAGTTGTCTTCAGGAGATGAAGCCCTGGGGGTGCCACTATCTCCAAGTGAGGAAAGAGACAGAGGGGAAACAAACTTGAAACACAGACTTGGAGACACCAGCAGAGGACACTGGGATGGGCCCCCTTAGGCGTGTACCCCAGAAGGTGTT
Organism: Pelochelys cantorii; assembly: GCA_032595735.1. NCBI lineage: Eukaryota > Metazoa > Chordata > Testudines > Trionychidae > Pelochelys > Pelochelys cantorii. The sequence continues at coordinate 143,730,422 of CM064328.1, read as the reverse complement.
AAGGATATTAGAGAGTAGTCGACTACCCGATAAGCATAAGCTTAAGGTTACTGGGTAGTCAAGTGGAGTACTCGACTACTCGCTTCTCCCTCCCCCCCCTCGCCTCTGTATGAGAAGCAGCAAGGGGGGGGGGGAGGGAGAAGAGGAGATGGTGCTGGGAGAGCCAGCTTAAAAGCCAGGTCCCCCCCACAACTGTCTCCATAGTGCTGCCTGCTCCCGCTGCCTATATCAGAGGCAGCCAGGGTGGGGATAGGGAGGCAGCTCCAGTAGTAGCTGCTGTCCGCGGGGGTCCCAGTGAGGAGCTGGGCCTCCCCATGGACAGGGGCTGCTGCTGCCAAGCAGCCCCTGTTCACAACTATGCCCTCGGGCTGCTGGACTCAGCATAAGCCAAGACCAAGCAGTCTCAGCTCACGTTGGTCCAGTATGCTGCACCTCTACATTTAAAATGCAGAGCTACAGCACAGGTCACTCCCGGAGCCAGCTCGAGCTGGCTCCTGGAGCTACCCCCCCCTCCCCACTGCAGCTCTGCAGAGCGGTCCTTATCGACTAATTGTGTATATTGATACAAACTGTATCAACTACACCATTAGCCAGATAACTGCAATTTAACATCCTGAGAAGGGCTTTGAGTATTTCACAGTGTGAGACTTGGCCGGAGGGCTGAGTAACCAAAAGGCTTTTAAAAAGACAGTGCTAGCCAATACACTTGACCCAGACGAGGGCGCTCACAGGAGATGAGTTGCCACACCGTTACACTCCCCTATACCAATACTTGATTTTTTGCAAAAAGAACCAGCTATTTTTACTATGAAAACTAAGTAGCCTGCCTGGACAATTTAGTTAGGCTCATTCTCTTTACATCCCACTAAATAGAGGTTTGAAAGCTAGAGAACAGGCAGGTAATTCTAGCTTTTATTTTTATCTCAATTCACTATGTGTCAACATCTTAATTGGCCATCTGTCAGCTGGAGCACCAGAACCATCCTGATGGCAGCAGTTCCACCTGGGGAGCCAAAGGGGTACATCCACTTCTGCATTTTCTGCTACTATTCAAGTGGATTGTGCACAGAAAACACATTACAACTGCATTCATCTTTCTGTCTCCATTACACTCACTGTAAACCAATCACCAATGATGGAAGGATTTGCTCCTGTAACACACCAGGAGCATTTCATTCCAATGCTCACAGGGAAGCCCAACAGCTTTTTCAAACAACCATATCAACAGAATGATCTGTAGGGGATAAGAGTTTCAAACCAACTTTCTCCTCTCAGCTGACAATGGGCCAGTCAGCCAGACTGGTCCTGGGCCTTCTTACTGCTGTTGCTCTCAAAGACAAACATTTTGTTTCCAAGCTTCAGGGAGTAGCCGAGTTAGTCTGCACAGGATAAACTTAAAAAACAACAACAAATAGTCTAGTAGCACTTTAAAGACTAACAGAACATGTAGGTGGTATGAGCTTTCGTGGGCACAGTCCACTTCTTCGGATGATCATGATATCATCTACATGTTTTGTTAGGCTTTAAAGTGCTACCAGACTAATTTGTTGTTTTTTTAAGTTTATTTTGTTTTGAGTCATCTAAGACATTTTAGTCTGTACTAGGGTTGCCAGATAGTTTCAACAAAAATACCGGACACACTTGACATTACATCCCAATCTACATTACATCTTATTTAGAAAATACCGTACATTTATATTTTTTCATTTATATTTTCTCAATTTGTTTCCCAAACAGAAAGCTCAAATACTGGACTGTCCGGTTCAAAACTGGACACCTGGCAACCCTGGTCTGTACAAAGGCATGACACAGTTAAAGAATTTTTGTGAATGGGACTAGCATTCTGAGTGAACATTGGTCTTCAGTGAAGTGTCCCTGATGTACAATGCAGTGCCCTTTACATACCAGACCAAAAGGTTTGGAAAAATTCTTCTTGCCTCTCTACTGCTGAAGGTCAGTGACCATAACTGTATTTCTGGCATTTATAGCTTATGATATGAAAAAAGCTATATGACTTTATTGAAGGGCTTCAGACAATTCAAAGGTCAGAGGAGAGTGGAACACTATAGCAGAACAACAGCCTTCTGTAGGCAAGCTGTATCGTATAAAAGCAAAGGTTTACATTAAGCCCCCATCTACACTACAATTAAACTATGCTACCAGTGGATGGGACAATACATTTAATTGCGCTGACGACCAAATACTAAGGCTGTTGAGACCGCAGTAGGCCAAGTATTATGGCCTAAAACATTTAGAAATTTTGACCTCCTAGGGCTGTTGGGGCCTCTTCTCTGCTTGATACATGACGCAAACTCCAGGAATCAACAAGAATTTCATGCACTTATTCAGTGGAACGAAACCGTAAATAAAGACTGTATTTCTACAATCAGCAAGCACTTCAAATGACAGTGAGTTCACAACAAGGTGGGTTAGCTATTAGCACTAACTAGTGGGGCAGCTATTGACATTTTCCCCCTAGAATCATAGAACCATAGAGCTGAAAGAGACCTCAGGAGGTCATCAAGTCCAGCCCCCTGCCTAAGGCAGGACCAATCCCACATAGATCAACCCAGTCAGGGCTTTGTCAAGCCGAGACTTAAACACCTCTAGGGATGGAGACTCCACTACTTCCCTAGGTAACCCATTCCAGTGTTTCACCACTCTCCTAGTGAAATAGTTTTTCTTAATATCCAACCTGGACCTCTCCCACCACAACTTGAGACCACTGCTCCTTGTTCTGCCATCCATCACTACTGAGAACAGCCTTTCTTCATCCTCTTTGGAACCTCCCTTCAGGAAGCTGAAGGCTGCTATCAAATCCCCTCTCACTCTTCGCTTCTGCAGACTAAACAGACCCAACTCCCTCAGCCTCTCCTCATAGGTCATATTATCCAGCCCCCTAATCATTTTGGTTGCCCTCCGCTGGACCCTCTCCAATGTGTCCACATCCTTTTTGTAGTGGGGGCCCAGAACTGGACACAGTACTCCAGATGTGGCCTCACCAGAGCCGAATAAAGGGGAATAATCACATCTCTGGATCTGCTGGCAATGCTCCTCTTAATGCAACCTAATATGCCATTAGCCTTCTTGGCTAAAAGGGCACACTGTTGACTCATATCCAGCTTCTCATCCAGTGTAACCCCCAGGTCCTTTTCTGCAGAACTACTACTTAACTGGTTGGTCCCCAGCTTGTAACTATGCTTGGGATTCTTCCGTCCCAAGTGCAGGACTCTGCACTTCTCCTTGTTGAACTTCATCAGATTTCTTGTGGCCCAATCCTCCAATTTGTCGAAGTCACTCTGGACTCTATCCCTGCCCTCCAGCGTATCTACCTCTCCCCCTAGCTTAGCGACATCTGCAAACTTGCTGAGGGTGCAATCCATCCCCTCATCCAGGTCATTAATAAAGATATTGAACAAAACCGGTCCCAGAACCGAACCTTGGGGCACTCCGCTAGAAACCGACTGCCATCCTGACATCGAGCCGTTGATCACTACCCGCTGGGCCCGGCCTTCTAGCCAGCTTTCTATCCATCTTACTGTCCATTTATCCAATCCACATTCCCTTAACTTGCTGGCAAGAATATTGTGGGAGACCGTATCAAAAGCCTTGCTAAAGTCAAGGTATATCATATCCACTGACTTTCCCATGTCCACAGAGCCAGTTACCTCATCATAGAAGCTAATCAAATTGGTCAGGCACGACTTGCCCTTTGTGAATCCATGCTGACTATTCCTAATCACTTTCCTCTCCTCCAAGTGCCTCAAAATGGATTCCTTAAGGATCCCTTCCATGATTTTTCCAGGAACCGAGGTAAGACTGACCGGCCTATAGTTCCCTGGATCGTCCTTGCCTTTTTTGAAGATGGGCACTACATTTGCCTTTTTCCAATCATCCGGGATCTCTCCCAATCTCCACGACTTTTCAAAGATAATGGCCAAAGGCTCCTCAATGACATTTGCCAACTCCCTCAGTACCCTTGGATGCATTAAGTCCAGACCCATGGATTTGTGTACGTTTAGCTTTTCTAAATAGCTTCTAATCTGTTCTTTACCCACTAAGGGCCGTCGATCTTCATCCTATCCTGTGTCACTTAGCACATTAGTCCAGGAGCCCACCTTGTCCGTGAATACAGAGGCAAAGAAAGCATTGAGTACTTCAGCTTTCCCCACATCATCTGTCACTCGGTTACCTCCTTCATCCAGTAGGGGCCGCACACCCTCTCTGATCACCTTCTTCTTGTTAACATGCCTGTAGAAACCTTTCTTGTTATCCTTCACATCCTTAGCCAGTCGCAATTCCAATTGCGCTTTCACCTTCCTGATAACCCTCCGGCATTCTCGAGCTATACATTTAAACCCCTCCCCTCTCCATTCCCTTTATCTCCAAGGATAACTGGAATTTATATGCATTTGGAATACAATGTTTTGATTTAGAAAGCTAACTAAACTATACTGTAAACAAGCCAATACTATCACCATTTTAATTTCAAAAAGTTACTTTCATTTACTACTTAATGGTTCTATCCCATTTACAACCTTTAACAGTGCTGTAAGTGGGTCAGGGGACAGCCGTATTGGTACCAGCACTCCCAATGCACAACTGCAATGTAGACAAGCAGGACCTCTGGCATTATTGATTTATTTTGATTGATAACTAAAAAGACACCCATTGTGTGCTATATGGGTCTTCAATATAATTGAAGTGCAATGACATGAAGAAAAACAGCAGCTTTTCCTTGCCCCCAAGCTAGAAAAGAAATGATACAGATGAAAAACAAATTCAAACAAAACCCCACTGCACCAGAAAATATCCCCCATTATTAAAAGCCTCCCTCGCTGAAGAGGCAGGCCTTGCAACATGCATCTAAGGTCAGACTGGTACTTCACACTAAGTCCAGAAGGAATATATACCAAAACCTGAGGGCCCCCAAAAAGAATACACTGTACCAGGATCTCTGCTGATCTCAGTTCTGGCAGTAATATATATATATGCAAGAGATGCAGCCTCTAATACAAGCAAGTCCCTCACAATTTTGGGCTCTACAGGTATGAGCTTGGGAATCTGTCTGGGTGAACCTATGAGTGCCAGTTTGGTTTTTACAGTTTCGATTATTTATACCCTTCCCTTCTGGCTATCTTCTCTACACTTGTAAGTTTTGTCGCCAAAAAAATCCTTTCTTGTGACAAAACCCGTTTTCTCCCTGGGACTCCTGACTAAATGACTGTCTACACTGGCAACTAAAGGATAAAGCTTGTCTGTCTGTCGCACACACACCAGTTTTACTGAGGCAAGTACTAGCATAAACAGTGCTTTGTCTGCAGCAGGGCACTACTGCAGACAAAGCAAACCCTGCTCACAGGGGGTAGAAGCTTTTGGTGGGTAATAGTGCCAAGAGTGTTTACGTTGTCTGACTTTTAGTGACACCGCTGTCTCAACAAAGCCATGTTGCTAAAAGCTGTGTAGTGCAGACATATCCTAAGGCAGCAGATCCCAACCTCCGGGCCACGGACCAGCCACAAACCACTGGCTGCCCGGCCACGGCAGCTGTCAAAGCTGAAGCCAACTTCCGCTGCGGTAGCTATGGCAGCTGACAGCAGTGCGCGGCTGAGGCAGCAGGAGATGCCTCCCACCTAGGTAAGACAGCAGCCCAGATGGGGCTCCCCCCCCCCACCTCTACACATGAGAAGGGAGGGGGTGCAAAGGAAGAGGGAGCACGGCAAAGGAAGAGGGAGCGCGAGCGCTGCCAATGGCTGCTCTCCCTCCCCACGCAGCAGTAACAGCCACACTTCCTAGAGGGGGCAGCCTCACTCTGGGGAGTGCAGGGGTGGGGTGCACTCAAAGGGCAAAGAGGTGTTGGGTGAGAGCGTGGTGGGATCATGGGGCAAAGCCTTAAACTGTATTTATAAAAAGGAGGACTTCTCTGTGTGTGCTTAAGCAGAGACAAACCAGAAAAAAAGCTGGGGAAGGAATAAAGGAGTGCAAAAGATCTCTGAAAAACACGTTTGTTACTTTTCTGTAGCTCTGTATAGCAATGTGAACGACTAGTCAACTATCCGATAAGCAAATGCTTATTGGATAGTTGACACGCCAGTCAACTAGTCCCTTCCCTTCCTCTTGCTGCCTCTATCTGAAAGGTGGAAGGGAAAAGGAGAAGTCCCCCCACAACTGACTCTATGCTTCCCCTGCAGCGCTTTCGTCCTGGGGCTGTTGCTGCACTTCAAAGGCAGAGGCACCCTTATCGACTATTAGAATAGTCGATGCAAAAAGTAAAGTATGTGTCTAGAAATTCCTTTGCAGAGTTTATGTTCCTTGCTCCCATTGCCACTGAGTCCCCAGAGTGTGAAACAGTAAATGTAAGGAGCCACCGCTTCAGTGGAACTCTGTGAGCACGCAACAGTTACTGGAGAGGCACTAGTTTCAGAACCTAAGCAACTAATACAGATATCCTACATGTACCCAACATGAGGAGCTCATCAACATTGTGATAATAGGTCTTATCTAATACCTTAACATGGACCCAGAGACCTGTAGGCAGTCAATGGTAATCCCAGAATACCGGTGTCACAGATGCACAAAGAGGAGCCTACTACTGCATTCTGCATCTACCTTAGGCTATGTCTACTCTTGCAATTCAGTGACAAAATTTTGTCAAAACCAACTAATGGTCTGGTAGCACTTTATAGACTAACAAAACATGTAGATGGTATCATGAGCTTTCATGGGTACAGCCCACTTCTTCAGATGACCGGAGTTTAGATGACCACATCTGAAGAAGTGGGCTGTGCCCAGGAAACCTCATGATACCATCTACATGTCTTGTTAGTCTATAAAGTGCTACCAGACCATTTGTTGTTTTTTTCTGTACAGACTAACTCGGCTATCCTCAAAACTTCAAAACTTTTGTCGTTCACGGGTGCTTAAACTGCCTCCCCCACCCATGACAAAAGATTTGCCTCGGCAAGTGCAAATATGAACACTGCTTTATCGACCTTTAGCAACAGAGCTGTGTCAACACAGTCTTGTCACTAAAAGCCATGTTGTAAACATACCCTCACCTTCCAGCAACTAGTCGGGAGAGAGGGAGACAGAGGAGGCACAAACTTGTGAAGGGAAGGTGAAACATCCCCCATGAGTTCCCCACAAGACTCATTCTTGCCCTTCCCCCAGCCCAGCCCCTTCACGCCACATTATCTGGTGGGGGCAGTGCTCTGTCCTCTGGCAGTGTCAGCTCCAGTCCCCCTAGTGTGTGGCACCACTAATGTACTCTCCCAGGGAGCTTCCAGCCACGCTGCCTGCTTGGAAGAGTGCAACCCTTGCACCACACCACACAGGCAGTGTCCCAGCAGGCAGGCAGCATGGCCAGAGGCAGCAGCATGGGTCCTAGGAGTACAGCTGCTGTGCTGAGAGGCGGCTCTGGCCCTGACTCTTACCTCCCAGCTCTGGCTGTTGGCCTCTCCCCACACCTGTATTTTAGGGAGGGGCATGTGACCCTGTGAGCCTCTCCCACACGTCGCCCCTCCCCTTCTCCCTCCCAACCCCATGCAGAGCACTCTGGAATAGCCTCATCTGGAAATGACAAAGTATGGATTATGATAATAAAATTGACTGACTAAAAATAAAGATCATTGTGAGGCCATACAATGAAGAAAGAGAGCCCATTTGAAGCTCTACAATCATGCAACAACAGAGTTGGACATGATAGGAAGAGAGGGTCTCTAAATTCTGAAGCTAGTTTTGCACAGCTACCTTTCACTTTAAGGTATGAGCATTTCCTCATGGGTTTCCTCACAAAACCTCTCAAGGTCACAAAACATTATTTATTATAACACACCTCCTTCCTACCCAATAACGAAGACCTAACAAACAGCAGGCCTTGAAAATTTGGTGTGCAAATATCACTCATTTCAGAGAATGGTCATATCCAAGTTGTAAAAAATTGGCTGGATAATAAAATGAAAACAGTTAGCAGATAAATGAAGTCTGCCTCTTGTGTCATGATGTACATCCTCTGCATAATTTGATCAGACTAGAGGAGGTTAATAGGAAAGTTTCAACAAGATACATGCAGACAACATTGCACAATCCTCTTCATCCTTCTCCCCACAGCCTTAATATCAAGAACAGGAGTAAGTTGGTGCAGTGAAAAAAATGCTGCTGTCTTCTGAACCATCCTGCAGGCAATAACTTTTTTTTTTTTTTAAAGATAAGAAAGCTTATTCTTTAAGATTGGCTAGGGTACAGACATCAAAATGTACAAAGATAAAGTTTAAAAGCTTTTCCTTTTTTTTTTTTTTTCTTTCAGTACCTTTAAACACAAAGGAAAAACAGGAATTGTATTCTTTTGCCGTTAAGATTGCATAGTAAAAATTAAAACATGGTTAAGTTGGCATTGCCATATCAATCTTAACTTCCTTCATTTGCTGGCTTTTTAATATTAAATGCATTTAATATAGTTGAGCTTCACCTTAGGCACAGGCCAAAAAAAATGTTTTGTTATTTGTAAACCAAAGCAAAATGCTAGAAGAGTTCAAAACTACTTATTCTGAAACAGAAGTCTTATTTATTTACCGTTATTATAAAGGCGACACACACAGATCTAAAACACTGTCACACACTTTAGAAATGCATTGAAAAGTAGTTTTAAAATACCTTGACTATCTGATATTAGCCTGAGCATTTTCATGCCATCCTTAACTCATCTCACTAGCAGGGTTCCCACGAAGGTATGCGCTTGCACAGGTGCACATGAAGAATTTGACTCACATGTACCTTCTCAGCAGAGCCGCAGAGAGGCTACTTAGCTGCTCCGAGGCAGGGCCACATAGCAGGTGACTGCCCCGCCCCAGGAGCAGCAGGGCAGCCACCACATGGCCATGGCCCTAACTTGAGCCCTTCCTCAGAGCTGGAGCTGCAGCCAAGGCAGACTGCATGGCAGCTGCCAGAGCTGGAGCCTGGGCCATGGTACTATTTTTAGTACTGTGGTCAGGACCCCAGAAGCTGCCATGCAGCCCCGGCCCCAGCTGCTCCTAGGGTAGGACAGTGTGGTGGGTGGCTGCCCCACGTGTCGGGACTGGAGCCAGGGCAGCCCACGGTGCTATTTTTAATACCACGGGCCCAGCCCCAAAAGCCAGGAGAGCTTCTGGGGCCACTGGTGAAGTGCTTCTGGGGCTGGGTCTAAGGTACTAAAAATAGCACCATGGATAGCCCCAACTCCAGTCCTGGCACATGGGGCAGCCCCCTTCACACTGTCCCGCCTCAGGAGCAGCTGGGGCCAGGGCTGTGTGGTGGCTTCTGGGCTATCAAAAATAGCACCATGACCCCGGCTCCAGCCCCTGCACATGGGGCAGCCATCCACCATGTCAAAGGCAGAAAGTGAGGGAAGGGGCAGGAAGAGAACGAAGGGGGAAATGGGGGTGAGGAGAGAAAGGGGCTTGTGCTAAGGGGAATGAGGGGGCCAAGAAGAAGAAAAGGGAAGGCACCAAGGGGCAGGGTGGAGGAGAGAGAAATGCCAGGGTCCAAGAGGCAACAATGAGGAGAAAGGTGTGGGAGAAGGGAAAGTGTCAATGGGGGTGGAAAAGGGAGGGGACAGGGTGATGCTGGGAGAGAAAAGGGGAAGGGAAGAGGGGAGGGGCAATGGGGGCAAGAGGAGAGGAGAGCGTGCAGGGAGAAGAGAGGTTGAAAGGAGGTGTGGACATGAGGAAGGTAGGGGATGGAGCAAATCATGTGTGTGGGCACAGAGGTGTGAGGTGGGCAGCACCAGGCAAGAAGAGGGCAAGGGGGCAGGTGTTGGAAGGACAGGGGCAGTGAGGGAAGGGCGATGGCACCAGGAGGGTGCAGGGGGTAAAGGAATGTGCAGGTGCCAGGACGACTGTGGGGGTGAAGCAGGAGGACAGACACAGGGATGTAAGTGGAGGGAGGGAAAATGGGCACCAGAGGGCAGAGGAGAGAGGCAGGACAGGTGGGTAGATGGAGGTGTTAGGATGGGGAGAGGGGATGAGGAGGGGGACTAGACGAGGGGTGGGCACAGGGGGGGAGGGGAAGGGCGGGTGCAGGGCTCAGAGAGGATGGGGAGGGGGCAGGGCCCAAAAGGGCTGAGAGGAGTGAGAAGGGCAGGAGCCAGGATAACAGAGGTGGGTGAGAGGTGAGTTACTGAGCAGGGTTTGTGAGGGGCGTGGGCTCAGACGGGGCAGTGTTGGGGGACGGTGGCATGGACATCTTGGGAGGATTAAGTTTCCATGGGTTCTAGTCTTTACAGTTAAGGCCAAGTCTAGACAGATTGAATGACTATGAGGTCATTCTAGGTGCACCCTACTTGTGCGTGTACCACTGCTGCACAATATTGTAGCGTCTCTTAAAGACCAGGAACTAAATAGGTGTCATTTGTTTTGCTGATTTCCTAGTGGCTCTGAAGTGAGATGAGCCACGCTCTGTTTCATATATATTTCAAACATCCCTCCGCCCCTTTCTGTCTGGCAGCTTTAGCTTTTTTTGCGATCCAGATAGACCTTCCCATATGAAGAGTGGAGATTTAATAGCACAGTAATAACTATAGAACAAAAATAAATTTAGGGTCTTTTTAGTCTGATTTAACTAATTCAGGCATCTTTGTAACTAGTGTTTATTTGAAACAATTGTGCTTATCGCATTCATAAATCAAAATACAGACTTGTTCAACCGGAGGCTTTGCAACTAAGAACATGGAGTTAGTGATCAGATAGTAGTTGTCCGTAGATCAGAACCACTAGGGTAAATAGTTGTACAATAAGAACATAAGAATGGCCATACTGGGTCAGACCAAAGGTCCATCGAGCCCAGCATCCCATCTGCCGACGGTGGCCAATGCCAGGTGCCCCAGAGAAGGAGAACAGAAGACAATGATCAAGTGATTTATCTCCTGCCATCCATCTCCTGCCCTTGTTATGAAGGCTAGGGCACCATACTTTATCCCTGGCTAATAGCCATTTATGGATCTAACCTGCAAAAATTTATCAAGCTCTTTTTTAAACCCTAATAGAGTCCTGGCCTTCACAGCCTCCTCGGGCAAGGAGTTCCACAGGTTGACTGTGCGCTGTGTGAAGAAAAATTTCCTTTTATTAGTTTTGAACCTACTACCCATCAATTTCATTTGGTGTCCCCTAGTTCTTGTATTATGGGAAAAGGTAAATAATTTTTCTATAATCACTTTCTCCACACCATTCATGATTTTATATACCTCTATCATATCGCCCCTCAATCGCCTTTTTTCCAAACTGAAAAGTCCCAGTCTCTCTAGCCTCTCCCCATATGGGACCCTTTCCAAGCCCCTAATCATCTTAGTCGCCCTTTTCTGAACCTTTTCTAATGCCAATATATCTTTTTTGAGGTGAGGAGACCACATCTGCACGCAGTACTCGAGATGTGGGCGTACCATAGTTTTATATAGGGGAAGTATGATATCTTTTGTCTTATTATCTATCCCTTTTTTAATAATTCCTAACATCCTATTTGCCTTACTAACTGCCGCTGCACACTGCGTGGATGTCTTCATAGAACTATCCACTATAACTCCAAGATCCCTTTCCTGATCTGTCGTAGCTAAATTTGACCCCATCATGTAGTACGTGTAATTTGGGTTATTTTTTCCAACATGCATTACCTTACACTTACCCACATTAAATTTCATTTGCCATTTTGCTGCCCAATCACTCAGTTTGCTGAGATCTTTTTGTAGTTCTTCACAATCCCTTTTGCTTTTGACTGTCCTGAACAACTTTGTGTCATCTGCAAACTTGGCCACCTCACTGCTTACCTCATTTTCTAGATCATTGATGAACAAGTTGAACAGGATTGGTCCCAGTACTGACCCCTGGGGAACACCACTAGTTACCCTCCTCCATTGTGAAAATTTACCATTTATTCCCACCCTTTGTTTTCTGTCTTTTAACCAATTCTTGATCCATGAAAGGACCTTTCCTCCTATCCCATGACCACCTAATTTACGTAAAAGCCTTTGGTGTGGGACCGTGTCAAAGGCTTTCTGGAAATCTAGGTATATTATATCCACTGGGTGCCCCTTGTCCGCATGTTTATTAACCCCTTCAAAGAATGAATAGAAATGTCACTCAGTATCTATTTTAAATAAAAGCGTACCACGAAAGTTCTTGCCCTAAGAACCTTTATCAGTTCTTGTTTTTATATACACAAAAAGGTAGAGAAAATATATTTCTCTGAATACTTTGAGTGTCTTTGTGAGGGAACATAAAATGAAGTACATACTATAATACACCACTCTTTTTAGTTAAATAAACCAAAGTCCAATGAAGTTAATGGAAAGATTCTCATTAACTTCAAGGAGTTTCAGAACAGGCCTTAAATGTTCTTTGTTTTCTTGTCTGCTTGCTTTTTTTATTTAAAGCTGCAAGAAATGAATTAAACCCATCCAGCATATGCTTAAGCTTCACACAAATTCCTTTGGTAACTTTTCCATGCAAATACACAATTCTTTATTTTGAGGAAAAATAAGAACTTTTGTAATTGAGTTGATCACTTGAAATAATACAATCAAGTATCTGTGTACTCTGACAAAGCAAAAAATATTATTTGTCACTTTTCTTATACATTATTTTTATTAATAGACATTTAAGCTTTAAAGAATGCTTACGAGTGGATCAAATCAGACAATTAAGGGAAATCTGCACTTGATTCATCAGAGTTTTAGCTCTGATTTATGTCTTGTGTGCAGAACAAGCATTCCATGTAACTACTTTTTCTAAGTTGAATATTTATCTGTAATAAAAAGAACTATCTAAAATTATACTGGCTTCACCTCTGATCCAAAATAAAATATAGCTCAAGAGACACAATGTAAATGAGTAGAAATATTCAATACACTGTTGTGGAGGTGTACAATGAAGAGAGTATCCTACACAAGCTCAAAAAAGCCAATCAACATAATTCCCTGAAAGGAGAGCCAGATTTAATTGAAGAGGAAGCCCAGCTGGGGTAAGGCCTGGGAGATGGCTATAAACAGAGGATGTTGGCTACTGAAATGTTTTCAGTATTACCGGTAATTTTCTTTATATTTGACTTCGTATTAAAGTCATGCACCCTATTATCCCTTATTTTAGTATTCTTTCTTCCACAGCATTTTTAAATGTTTATAAGATATCTGTTGTTAACTTGGGTGCCACAGTAACACACATCCTAACAAGCACACATAACCTCAATATTGGTGCCCAAGACAAAACTCACTCCACTCGTGGACGGAAAATCTTAAGAGGGAACACTGCTCACTACCATGAATTGTTGCAGAAGTCCAAGAATACTGTTGTGTGCTCAAAGACAGAATGAAAAAACCTAGATATAAGGTCCTTAACTTGGATCAAAAAACATTAACTCTGAATTCATATCTTCTGTGTTTTAACTCCAGTTCCTAGCTAGAGTTTGGGATGGAAAAACTAGACTACGGTACCCAATTTCCCCTTAAGTTTCGATTATATACAAGATTCTTATGTCATTTTATGGATAAAAAGTTGTAGTTACTTGTACTAGAGAGAAATAATATAATAAGTTTCACAATATATTTTAAAAGTACAGCCAATACTTGAGAAAGTAATCTTCTAACTAAAATAATCTAACAAAGTAGTTTTGGGATAGATCACATGGAAAATACAAATTAGATACATTGCTACACAAGAGACTGTCAAAGAAGCAGTCATAAATACACTGTTAGTACAACACTGGATATGTATTACTGGAAGAAACAGCTTGTGCGCAGCTTCAATAATAAATTACTGTTTAGTGATGCATCTGTCTCCAAAGGAAAAAATATCCTTTTAAATATATACAACAGTTGGATGCTGACAATGTTATTAAAATACATACCTTAAGGAAAGCAGAACTTCTAAAAAGACAGATATATTAGACTATTATGGCAATTAAATTACAATAAATCGACAACAAAAATAATTACAAGGCAGTACTACATTTGCTGTATAAAACATTGTAGACAAAAGCATATTTGAAAAGTATTAGGTGAAAACTAGGACATGATTACGTAACTACAGTTCATTCTAACGTGTGCACACAAAATGGGCAGAGTTCAGGCTGAGCATTCCACCTTACCTTTAGTGCTGAATGCCTAATTTCGCAACCTTAACATAACACTAAAACCAACCTATTAAGTAAGAGGAAAAAATGTTAGTATTTTGGTGCACTGCTATAGAAAAGTCACTAAGGCCACGTCTAGACTACAAAGATAAGTTGGAAAAAGATACTCAAATTGCAAACCGCAATCTGCGTATCTTTTTCCGCTTTTCTGTCGAAAGAGGATTTTCCGAAATTTGGCGCATCTACACGATGCCAAATTTCGGAAAAACACGCTCTTTCACGCCATCCCTTCTTCCTCATAAAACGAGGTTTACAGGGATGGCGAAAGAACGTGTCCGCTTTTTCGAACATTTTTTTTTAAGCTGACCCATTCCTTGGATGTGGCATTGCTTTTCCGGGATACCTCTGGTATCCCGGAAAAGAGCTGCAATCTAGACATAGCCTAAGTGTAAAATTCTAACAAATAATCACTGTAACAGTTACAAAAATCCAATCAGATCAATTTCAAAGCTGTTAAAAATCAGGGGGCAGAGGAGTAAGAACACTAGTATTCAAAATACTACATTTCTATAAAAAGTAACATTAAGTAGTGAGAAAAGTTAATGTGCCCATGTCTACAATATTATTATGCTATTTTGGAACAGACTAAAAAGTAAGTTATCTAAAACCTTGTTCAGGGCAGTACTGATTTTGAGCCCAAATCTTCAATTTTTTAGTCACTGACTTCACCAAGACTACCCATATGAGTAAGGGCTGCAGCATCTGGGATAAAACATTTAACAACACTGAATGGCAAGTTTTCGAATGCGCCTAACTTTCAATGGGACTTAGGCACCTAAATCAACTGGCATTTTAAAAATGCTACCAGTAAACAAGAGTCACATTGCCCTGTGGTACATAAAATGGAACGTGCTATGGCTATGCTGCTATAAGTGACACAGGGGAACACTAGGAAAACTATTCCAAATTAACTCAAGGTGTTATGTTAAAACAGATTAATTAGACTGCATTAAAGTCATGAGTGGACACACACATTCAGTTTAGTAAATCTGGCTTTATTTAAAGAGAGAGGTGTGCATTTATATATTTAAAAAAAAAATCAACCTCACCTAACAACACAAATATGTATGAAACTGAAAGAAAATGGCTATTTAGCCAAGCTGAAAGTGCATAAACACAAAACATCTCACTTTTAAATTTCTTAGTTTTCCATTATCTAAGACCATGGTCACCAACCAGTTGATCGGGATCAACTGGTCAATTGCAGAGGCACTGCCAGTTGATCGCGAGGCAGCGTTCCCAGCCCCCCCTTGCTCCCTCCACCCTCAACGAGGAGCCTGTGCTAGTGCTACAGCCTCCCGCAAAAATGGAGCTAGCTCCGGCTTCTTGTGGCATGGGGGAAGTCCTGAGACTCAGGGCTTCCTGAGAAACTGGATCTGGTGCGGAGCCTCAGGACTCCCCCCTGCCCCGATGCTGCAGGAAGGCAAGCAGACAGCACGGGGAAGGAAGAGAAGACAAGAAAGCGTGCACACCTCCCCTGCCCACAACAGTGCTTATGCTTTCTTGTCTTCCTTTCCTTCCCTGTGCTCCAGGGAGGCTGGGGGGGGAGGAGGGAGGAGTGCGGGTAAGATGGAGGCACAGGATCCAGAGCAGCTGGATTTCTTAAAGAAGCCGCACGTGCGCTTCTTCCAGCACTGCCTGCAGATCCTGCTCCAGAGATCCTCATCCCTGGAGACCCGCAGTTACCAGCGGAGCTGCTCCTGCCCCCTCCCCCTGGAAAGACCCCCACCAGCACCCTGCCCTCTCCCTCCTGGCCAGACACCTACCCCCAGCTTGCTCCTGTACCCTACTTTCCACCAGGACACTGCACCCCCATCCCACTCACTGGTAGCCCTATCTCACACATTGGATCCCTCATTTTTGGCCCCACCTCAGAGTGTAGAGGGGCCCACAAAATCTACTAACCCTGGAATTCCAAAAGAGTTAATGTGGCCTGAGGCCTTGAACCTCAGTCCTAACTACCCTCCTCCCTGCCCCCATGGGGCTGGAGTGCCAATGGAGTGATGTGTCTCAGTTGGGGCCACATCAGTGAGGCTTGGGGGATTTTGGAGGGGTTGTTTTTTTGCATCTCACTTGTGTGGTCCCTTCTGATTTTTCTGTGGGTCAGTGACTCCCGACCCAAAACAGGTTCCCTGTCCCTCCCATAAATAAAGACAATGCTGAAACGTTGTGTGTTGGACATAATATTTTATCTAAAAATGAAGCCTGGCCAACAAGCCCCCATCTGGCCACAGCCTCATAACACTCCTGCATCCCCTACAGACCCCAATCCCTGAGCCCATCATACACCTGAACCCCCAGCCCTGAGCCCTTCACATCCCCAAACTCCTGCACCCCCATATCCCCAGTCTTCTGCCATAACATTCCAGGACCATCCACACACCGCAAACCTGTGCCCTGAGCCCATCATACACCTGACTGCCCTGCCTTGAGCCTTTCCTACACCCTAATCCAAACTCTTGCACCCCCACATCCACAAGCCTGCGGCTTACTCCAGCACCCTAACCCTCTACCTGACCCCAATGCTATCCAGCCTGGAGCCCCCTCCCTGATCCAGCATCCCTTTCTCCACCTCCTCCTGCACCCAAATTCCCTCTCAGAGCTTGCACCTCTAAGCTCTTCCCACAGCCAAATGCCTCATTCCCACCCCAGAGCCCGCACCGCCTGTCTCAGCCCCATGAGAATGAGTAAGGGCTGGGGACAGCAAGTGATGGAGAGGAGGGGAATTGAGATGGCGGGGCCTCAAGGAAGGCATGGGATCTTGGTGAAGAGATGGGGTAGATCTTGGCTAGCCCTGACATTTAAAAATAAATCTTGGGTGTAAAAAGGTTGGAGACCACTGAGCTAAGGTGCAGGTGAGGCTCCCAAAATCAAGTTTAGAATAACCTGAATGTAGACATAAACACAATATTTTTAAACGATACACATTTTCTTACCTGTTCAGAAACCTTAGATCATAAAAACCTAGAATTTTAGAAGTCACATTTATTACATTTTATGAACTTCTTACAGCCTGGATAACAGATGGCTTCAATTTCATGGGTATTTGGTCTGCTAGATGAGAGGCTGATTGTGTTTTTCTGAACTTTTTTTTAATACTTCATGTAACTGATGTCATGACACCTAAAGCTATTACAAATAGCCACCTTTGACAACTCAGGTACAGATATTCTGACTCAAAATATTATGAAAGACAAGCTTCAATAGAACACCAAGTAAGACTCCACTATTTACCAGCTTTCTGAAAGTACGAACACCTTTCTCCATCGTTCTGCCCTCAATCTCCTAGAGTTTATTTGCCAATATTCACAAACATCCAAGGATATTAACACGCTCTTTGTCCAGTATTGATGGGCAACCATCACTCTTATGCAATCTCCTTTTTAGGTAAATATCTCATCTTTATAGCTGTGAAAAGAGCCTCCTAATCAGGACTAGATGCAAAATTGCTCTCCTGAGTTATTGGAAAGCCTAAAACAATAGCCACCCGGAAACTATGGCTGAAGTTCATAACAGCGACACTGGGTTAGACCAATGGTCCACCCAGCCCAGTATCCTCTCTTTCAACAGTGGCCAATGACAGGTGCTTCACGGGGAATGAACAGAACAGGAAAACATTGAGTGATCCATCCCCTGCTGTCCACTCTCAGTTTCTGGCAATCTGAGGCTAGGGACACCTACAGGATGGGGTTGCATTCCTGTCCAGTGATGGATCTATCCTCCATTACTTGCCCAATTCATCAATTCAAAACTGACTCAAACCCAATGGCAAAAAGATTCTATTGTTGTACAGCTGATCATTTTAAAAGACAGATTCAGCTACTCCAGTGTTGGATGAAATGGCAGTTATGGGGGAAAGGGTATGGTTAAAAGCAGTGGCTCTCTATAGTCCTGTATATAATTAAAAGGAACTCAACGGTATAAGGAACCCTACCCAATGTTTGGAAAGAGGAAAAAATTCATAACACCTTATGTGTCCCCAAATCTACTCCCATCTGTTGTGGGCACTGGACAAAAGATATAATATAAAAGGCCTACTCACAAACCTTAAACATCATTTGGCACTTTTTAAAAGAGCTTGACTGTTCTTAATCTCCTTCGAATTGCCTGGCTGGGATACAACTACACCCCACAAATCTCAGGGAGTTCCTATCTCATCCTCACCTTTCTTCAGCTTCATATAACTAGACCATTGGGATGGATCCTCTTTTCTCCCAACTGATTTATCCTCTTTTCACAATTAGACAAAACCCAATGGCGCCTGCCGACAAGACTGACTCTCTATACAATGTTTCTTTTGCAACTATCCAACACTTCCAACTATTGCCCCAAAACTGCACAGCATGCCAAATGTCCCTGCAAGAGCCAGAGTTTGTTCCACCAGGTGACAAGAAACATTACACCAAATAGAGAACATTCTTGCATTACCTACCAACTGGAACTGACCATTCTCCGTAAAAGGTAGCTATCTACCTTTGTCTAACGAGCCTTCCACTCAGATAAATGTCTCTAAATTGGTTATAAATCACTCATGTTTTCCATCTGATCTATGTTTCTCCCGATCTTATTGCTGACCTGCTGTGGCCAAATTTATATGCATGCTAAGCTCAGATACTTCCTGGTCGATTTGTACCAAATTACTCCTCCCATATCCAATTACTTTCAGTAGCTTCTCCATTTTAGCATTTTGATCAGTTATATGCAGAACACTTTGAATTATTAATATACTTGACAACTTCACATAACTTCTACATGATAAATTATTCTTCTAGTTTTAGAAGACAGTTGCTCCCTGTAAAGTAAAAAAGTAGCACATTTTTATATAATTGTTGTCAGGTCAAACTCTGCTCCAAGTTTAGACTTAGCAAATTTGAGTTTTCATTTAAAAAAAAGGTTTCAACTTAGATTTTAATCACTTCAGGGACTAGGACTGTATCTGCACAGCACAGAGAGCACAGACAGCACTGAACAAGTACAGGTTGGACCTCCCTGGTCTGGCACCCTCGGGACCTGACCTGTCCTGGATGAGGGATTTTGCCAGACCAGGGGAGGTCATATCTGGCCCCCCTGCTACCGCCCCCTTCCCATCCTTGGCTTGGCTGCTGGCCTCCTGGCCGGTTCCACCACCCCCACCCTGTCCCGCAGCCAGCTCCATTGTCCAGCCTGTTCCCCCCTCCTTCCCTGATAAGTTGGGCAGCCCAGCTCCTGGTGCGCCGGGCTCCTGACTCCGCCAGGCAGCCCCGCTGGGTTGTACCTAGCAGTGCAACTGCGGGAAACCAGGCAGCCCAGCTGGAGAGCCCAGCCACCAGGACTCTCTGGTTCTAGAACACTGCCAGACCAGAGAGTCCCAATTAACTGAGGTTCAACCTGTAGTAAAGCCAACAGAAGTGTTTCTATGATTGTTATTTAATTCCAGCGAGAACCAGTTTGTTAAATAACTATTCCATGGTAATTTTTAAAACCCAAATAGTATAACACTATAAGAAATGAAAAATTGTGTGTTAAACTGACTGAACATAAAACAAAACTGACTGGCCTAACCTATTTTAATTACCTAAATAAAAGGACATGCAAACATTAACCAACTTCCATAGTGAAATACATTTTCTTTTTAGTTTTCAATTTTAATACTTGAGTTGCTACCAACAGCTTTGAACAAAACTGGTTTAACATCTAGGATATAACCAGTGTCCCTTTGGAGAAATTACATTAATAGCTATGGTCTTAACCCACAAATTTTATTTGCTTTTATTTCAGCTCCTTCTATAGTACGTCACCCCACCTTTTCATTTTAAGCATCAGATGATATTTACTGTCAAAAATTCACCAGGATGAATAAAAAAAACGTAACCTTCCTGAACTAAATGAATGCCACTAGAACTTTTATTTAAAAAATCCAAAACTAAAACATTTCCTGCCTCTTCATGGCGTGGGGGTAACTTCTTGGAAATCTGAAAATGGTTATCTATTCCAAAGCAGTCCTCATTTCCTATACTGCATACGAACAATGGTTTGTCATGGCAGCACTGTGCAGGTGCTTTTTGGTAGCTTTTTGAAAAAAACAGAGCATTTAAAAGTTAGTATTTAGAAATATTTGCATCATCTGCATATTTCTGAGTAGATAAAATTTTGGGCTTAGCCACTTGACATTTCCTGTTTAAAATTTGTACCTAAAGAACAAGATCTGAAATTTGATGGTTAGAGGACAGAGAGATCAGGTAAACTAGGTCACCTGAAATGCACTGCCTTAAAATAGAGGTTTTACCTCCTGTCAAGTGAGAGGACCCAGCATTTTCACAAGAAATGAGAAAAGAGAAGGTAACCAAGTTAAATTAATCATCAAAACATCTGTGTGTCTGAGTAACTTTATAATCTTATTGTAAACTTTTTCTCCCATCTCCCCCTACCTCTTTAACAAGATTCTAAATTAACCGTGTATTCTATGCAAATCTCTGTGATGCTCTCAGTCAGATTGGGTCAAGAGAGATCTCAAGATACAAGGAATAAATGTAATCGGTATTCATGCTAGACACCTCCAACATAGCCTGCAGTTGCTCTACTAAATGATTGACACTGGCCTTTCAGTGGCTAGCACTCATCCTTCTGCAGCTAAACCAATCCAACATCCCAGCACAGTGCAAAGGGGAGAAGGATTACCAGATCCACCATCATCTGGATAACAGGGGAGAGATCTGATGACACTTTCTAGAAAGGGTGTCAGACTTGGTATCCTGACTCGACTCCATGTCTACATGCATTCTGGTCTATCTAGCCTCTGTCTTTAGTTGCCTCTATGCAGTTGACTATTTCAGTGGCTAGGGCTGAAATCCTCAAACACACTGAATAACTATATGAAATGTCACTAATTATTCAGCACATACGCTTTTTAGAGTTAGCTCTTTTGAAGGGGTTAGGTTGGTGGCTCTCAAACTGTGGGTCAGGACTGTGTTTTAATAGGGTTGCCAGGGCTGGTGTTAGACTTGCTAGGTAGGGTCTGGGGCTAAAGCTGAAGTCAGAGGACTTCAGTGCTGGCAAGGCTCAGGTTAGAGGCCCCCCACCTGGCACTGAAGTCCTTGGCCTTTGACTTTGTCCTCCCTAACTAGGGCGGAGGGACTCAGGCAGGCTCAGCCTTTGGTTTCTCCCCCCTACTCCCAGGGGGGATGTCAGAAGAGGGGTGCAGTGCAATGCAGTTTGAGAACCTTAGTTTAGAGAGGCAACAATCCCGATCCTTCATCTACTGACAGGCAAAGAACTACAGTTTCCACTGGTTAATATTTTGTCTTTTCTAGCTTCTGTGCTTTGGATTAAAGTACTGAGTACAAATTTCAATCTTCAAAGTTGCCATTGTATTAGTAAGAATATTTTTGTGATATAGCTCATAATATTAAATACCTTACAGTAATTAAACAGTTTAACTTCACAACCTGTGCTAAAACAAGAGAATCGTGGCTTGTATAAGATGCTGCCATTTTGCTATTTTCAGCACAGACCTACTTCGGGAGACCACTGAGAAACCATAGAGTAGAGATGTTAAGTAGTGGTTAATTAGCTAATCGACTAGTCGATGGAATTTCCATTGACTAGTTAATAAGGGGGGGAAGGTGCTCACTACCCACACTGAGGCTCTGAAGTTTAAATGTACTAGGAGCTGGTTGAGCAGGCAGCCCAGCTCTTACTACATTTAAACTGCAGAGCCGCAGCGGGTTTAGCTCCCGAGGGCAGAGAGAGCCAGGACCAATCAGGCCCGGCTCCCATCAGCTCTGGGACCGCTGCGGCTCTGCATTTTAAATGTAGTAAGAGCCCACTGGGAGCCACAGTGGGGCCAGCTCCTGGGGGTGGCACAAGTCAGGACTAAAGAGTCCCAGCTCACGCCAGCTCCGGAACCACTGCAGCTCCACTTTCCCTCTCCCTCCCGCCCCAAGACAGTGCTGGGCGGAACAGGCTTTTAAGCAAGCAAGGGGGGGGAGGGGAAAAGCAAGCAGTTAACTACTCAAGAAATCACTTCCATCCCTACTATAGGGACAGGTCAGAACATTACCTTTGGTTTTTAATTATTTTACCTTATTAAGAATGGCAGAGTTAAATCCAAATTCTATGCTTACTTGTCCCACATTCACACATCGGACAATCAGGGCAAAGTGAGACATCACGCCATTTTCATGCAGAGTGCACAAGTCTCCTCTCTCCAATTAATTTTTTATGCATTTATGAAGATAATCCTAGTCAAAGACATTGTAACCATGCACAGAGTGACCATAAACAGTGTGTAATAAAAATGAGCTCCTGTACTATTACCTCAGATAAAATGCTATTATTGGAGCTACATGGACCTTTGTTAGCACAGAGAGGTAACCACTGATTTTTAGCCACCTAATTTATCTTCTTCGATACACTAGAGTTGCAAACTAAAGGATCACACCTGCATCGTTATGGAAGTATTTCAAAATAATAGTCATTTTAAATGGAGGGAGCAGCTATAATAGCTTAAGTTTAAACAACAGGAATTGTAACTCACTGATAACTTTTCAAAGTTGTTTATTTCTCCATTTTGTATTGGACAGGTAGAGCTCACACACAAATGCTTAAGTCTTACACTTTTAAAAAACTTAAAAACCAAAAGTGAGCACAGGTTTATTTGGGTTTGTTTGTTTTTTTTTTTAAACTGTAGCTATATCAGCAGAAATGCTATCAGAATGATTTAATTCACCAAACTGGGTCTCAGAAGAAGCATCATCTTACAAAAATGGATGTTCCTGAAAATGGAAGATTATGCATGAACATTCCTACCTATTATTATAATGACCCTCTATTGCACACAATCAATCTAATCAATGACACCTTGCATACTGGCCATTTCCATTTTTACAATAATGATTCTTGATCCATATTTATAAAGAAATCAAGAACATTAGAACGGCCATACTGTGTCAGACTAAAGGTCCATCTAGCCCAGTATCCTGTCTGCCAATAGTGGCCAATACCAGATGCCCCAAAGAGAGAGAACACAACAGGTAATCCTCATGTGATCCCTCTCCAGTCACCCTTTCCTGCCACCCATTTCCAGACAAACAGAGGCTAGGGACACCATTCCTACCCATCCTGGCTAATAGCCGTTGATGGACCTAGCTGCCATGAATCTATCTAGTTCTTTTTTGAACCCTGTTAAAGTCCTAGTCTTCACCACATCCTCTAAGCAAGGAGTTCCACAGGTTGACTGTGTGCTGAGTGAAGAAAAACTTTGCTTTTGTTTGTTTTAAACCTTCTGCCTATTAATTTCATTTGGTGACCCCTAGTTCTTATGTTATGGGAACAAGTAAATAACTTTTCCTTACTCACTTTGTCCACACCAGTCATGATTGTATAGACCTCTATCACATCCCCCCCCTTAGTCTCCTCTTTTCCAAGCTGAAAAGTCCAAGTCTTTTTAATCTCTCCTTGTATGGGACCCGTTCATAGAATCATAGAGCTGAAAGAGACCTCAGAAGGCCATCAAGTCCAGGCCCCTGCCTAAGACAGGACCAATCCCAATTAAATCAACCCAGCCAGGGCTTTGTCAAGCTGAGACTTAAACACCTCTAGAGATGTAGACTCCACTACTTCCCTAGGTAACCCATTCCAGGGCTTCACCACCCTCCTAGTGAAATAATTTTTCCTAATATCCACCCTGGACCTCTCCCACCGCAACTTGAGACCACTGTTCCTTGTTCTGCCATCCATCACTACTGTGAACAGCCTTTCTCCAGCCTCTTTGGAACCTTAAGGAAGTCGAAGGCTGCTATCAAATCCCCCCTCACTCTTCTCTTCTGCAGACTAAATAGACCCAACTCCCTCAGCCTCTCCTCGTAGGTCATATGTTCCAAACCCCTAATCATTTTGTTGCCCTTTTCTGAACTTTTTCCAATGCCAATATATCTTTTTTGAGATGACGCGACCACATCTGTACTCAGTATTCTAGATGTGGGGATACCATGGTTTTATATAGAGGCAATACGATATTCTCTATCCCTTTTTTAAGATTCCCAACATTGTTTGCTTTTTTGACTGCTGCTGCACACTGAGTGGATGTTTTCAGAGAACTATCCACAATGACTACAAGATCTCTCTCGAGTAGTTGTAGCTAAATTAGTCCCCATCATACTGTATGTATTGTTGAGATTATTTTTTCCAATGTGCATTACTTTACATTTATCAACATTAAATTGCCATTTTGTTGCGCAGTCACTTAGTTTGGTGAGATCTTTTTGAAGCTCTTCACAGTCTGCTTTGGTCTTAACTTGAACAGTTTGGTATTATCTGCAAATTTTGCCACCTCACTGTTCACCCCTTTCTCCAGATCATTTATAAATAAGTTGAATAGGAATAGTCCCAGGACAGACCCTTGGGGGACCCCACTAGTTACCTCTCTCTACTCGGAAAACTTACCATTTATTACTACCCTTTGTTTCCTGTCTTTTAACCTGTTAGCTGGTTATAACTATTTTCAGTAATAAAAGCTAGTTACAGCTGAACTCCACTTATGTATCCTAAATTAAAGTGTACAACAGTATTTTTAAACCAAAGCCATAAACTGATTAGCAAATCAGCAAACTGAGGTGACTGCACTAAAAAGAAACCTCTGTCATTAAGGTAACCAAATCAATGTCCTATGTCTGTGGCTCCAAGAATTTAATGATGTTTCAGCTACTTGAGCTGAAAAAACTGAAAGTTGAAAATGATAATAAAATCCACTAGTGTCTGCCTTTCAGGCAGCAGCAGATTTAAATCACCTATGGCAAATACCTAAAGCCTTCATCTGGCCTAATTCTTCTGCCCGGTTTAGGTTTCCAATTACTGCACTATTTCAAAAGCAAATCTTAATATACATCATTAGATAACATTCTGCAAACTCACAGAGAAGGAGCCAGGCTCGACACGTTACATAGCTGTAATACACAGGTGGTCACAGTGTATATTTAGTCAGGTCCCAAGTCAAGTGACCCAAAAAACAGAAAAGGAAACAAGTTCAGGTCCTCATTTTCTCTTGCCATTCCCCCTCTCGCCCCAAAGATTTGTTAAAAGCTATACGGTTTACAGAAGCATACATGGTCTGTGTGTTCACAGATTAAGAGCACATAAAAAAGAACCAGTGAAGAAGGAAAGCATCAGAATAGCAAACTGCGCCCTAAAATTTCATTTGCACCTTCTCAAACTGCAATCAGAGACCTACCACCTGACAATTACAAACGCAGCAAAAAACTTAACGTTGATGCAACATTAAGGTTGGGGAGTGAACTTTATAATAGTTAGGAAACTCAAAGGTTAAGCTTCCCATAGCAAAATTAACTCAAACAACTGCACATATTTAAATTTGTCAGTTGCTGCTTCTGCTGTGTTGCTGTGGAAACTTTCAAGGCAGGCAGTCAGGATAAGAGTCACCTTGAGATAAGGGCCACAGCTAAGGGTAGTTATTTCTCCAAGACAAAAAAATGCCTTAAGTCATAACTTTATTTAAATATGGTGTCATTAATATTCCTTTTTAAAAATATTAAATTGTTTTTCATAAGAAATGAGAACAGTCCAAACAACTTTAAGAAGTTATCAAAACAAAGTAATACCTCCACTAGCAGATAGAGCCTGATTTGAAAAAGAAAATCACAGGGGAGACTTGCTCAGCGGTGGGCTGAGCAGGAAGTAAGTCACAGAAATCAAGGCTATGACAGACACAGAGTCAAGAGACTTGATAAACCCACACGAGTAACTTCACTCAGATAAGAAGCCAGTTGATTTCAGAATCAAAAGAATAAGAGGCCAGTTATTAAAAGTGAAACATTGTTTACCTTTTAGTATGTTATTTACTTTCTTCACTATTCAAGTTGAGTGATGCAGAAAAGAGATTACAGGTTGAATCTCTCTAGTCCGACATCCTTGGGATCTGACCAGTGCTGAACCAGAGAATTTGCCGAACCATGGGAGGTCAATATCGTCTAGCAGCATTACCAACACTTCCTCTACTTATTGGGCTCTTAGAAGACATTTCGGGGTAAATTAGAGCTAAACAACAGCACAGAACACTGAGAGCCAGGACTGGTGGCTTTATGCAAACTATATGGGACAGCAGAAAAATTGTCCACACATGATAAGTGGACATCTAACTAACTAAAATCATGCTGGATTATGGATATTGCCAGACCAGAGAGTGCCAGACTAGAGAGGTTCAACCTGTAATCAATTTCCCTTCAGGTTCTCATAGTACCACAATACTGCTCAGAGATTACTTCTATTATTTGCAGTATGGTGTATCAAGATATATATTTCCTTACCTACCTTGTCTCTTATTTCTACTGACATTTCAAAAGTAATGGAAACATTGTTAAGGTCTTAGATTTTAATCCCAGGAGAGAGCTAATATTTATTGCTTACATCCATTTTCTTTAACAAAAAGAAAACCGGTTGCTGTACCAGCAAAGTACCCAAAGGCAGAGTCAAGTGTTGCTCAGAGAAAGGAAGAAGAGCACCCTTCCTCTAAGTCCCAGGCAGTTTTTTATCAGAGTCACCAGCTATTTGGCCAATAGGGGAGGAATTACTAAATTAACCAGTTCAACTTTCTAGGCATGCATGCACCAAAACGTAAAAGTTTGAAACAGATTAGGGATGTTAGCTATCAAGTAACTGAACAGTCGACTAACCACATGAATTCTTAGTAGTTAGTCGACTATTCTACAGTCCCAGGGGGCAGGGCTAACAACCAGAGCGCTCCATCCCCACTCCCGGAAGCTGGTCCACAAGGGAAGCCAGATTAAAAACCAGCTGCCCTTGTGGACTGGGTGTCTGCCACCCCATACTGCTGCCTGTGATGCTGGCAGCAATGTGAGATGGCAGCAGTCCCTGTCCGTAAGGATCCGAGCTTCCTGAGGACAGAGGCTGCTGGGGGTGAAGGGAAGGGGTGACTACCCAGAAGCACCCTCTGTCTGCAGCAGCCCAGGCTGCCTGAGGAGAGGGGCTGCTCCAGCAGCACCTTCTGTCCACAGGGGGCTGGGACCCTCCATGGACAGGGGCTGCCTCTATGAGGCAGCCTCTGTCTGTGGTGGCGCCGGTGCTGGCTGCAGACAGGGGCTGCTGCTGCGAAGCAGCCTCTGCTTGCGGCAGCCTGCTCTGCCCCTCTCCCCCATGCTACTGCCTCTAACAGAGGCAGCAGTGCAGGGGAGGAGGGAGAAGGCGGGACCGCGGAGCCAGTGATTGGGGGGTGGGGACCAGCTTTTAACAGCCCTAATGTACACCATAGGGTGTAAAACATTGCATCTCCTCCCCACAGTGGTACTAGTACTAGAATTGCTCACCTCTAGCTTCAATTGCATTTGGCACACTTTTTTATTATTGGTTTTGAACTTATGGTTATTTCCTATCCATACCAGTATATTTCAGTGGTGTTTTATAATTGAAATTAGAGATATACCTGTAAATGACTGAAGCTTAAATATAAAACATATCCTAGAAAAGAAGAGGGACTTCTGTTAACGTAAAGCAGATCGGGATGGTATCTAACGCGTCAGCTGACTGACTTTTTTAGATGAAATGTCATTGGGTAACAGTTTAAGCCATGTAGTGGTGTAAACCATGTTGGTAGGCATTGTTATAAGGACAGGAGATGGCATTTTAACTCCTAAGTCGCAGTGGTATCTGTGGATATCTGCTGGTACTGCAGATCATGTTTGCAGATGTGGATGCAGATACCAATTTTATATCCGTGCAGGGCTTTACTTGTGAGTTTCAAGATCCTTAAGTAAAGGGGGCGATAGTCTAAAACTGGAGAAGGGAAACAAGGTCAATCAAAATCTGACTCAATTTTATGAGATCCCTTACTGCTCAGATTTTCAACAGTAAGTGATATTTTGGCAACAAAGACTAATGCTGGAGAGCAGCATCAGTGTAAATGAAAACAAGAATTTCAGAATCTAGCAAATTAATGCTTGTGCCCAGACATGCCCAAATTATATGTCACCCAAACATTTTCATTCTGCTACTTTTATTCTAACTGATCTACAGCTGGCATCTTGTGAGAGACACGTACGTATAGGGGAACAATAAACTAGTTTCTATAATGCACACACGCATTTATGGGCATGGCACACAAGTTGAAAATTAAAACAGAAACAGGACTACACTTCCTACATCTAACATTCAACTAAATAAGCAGGAGAGTGCTATCAGAAAACCTAAGAAAAAAATTACAAGCACTAAAAATATTCCTTCTTCCTAGCACACACAGTTATGAGACTTTGCAAGTTATCTTGCAAACTAAAAAGTCAAACTGAATTATCTCCAACACAATTTCATTTATTTTGTACCTTAGCATTAAATGCAGAGCCCTAGTGTCCAGCAAAAATACTGGAAGATTTCAGACATGATTATCAATTGCTTTTTACACAACCTTCTAAAATGACAGCCATATAGGGAGACTACTAAACATATTTTGATTCATCATAACTGTCCTGCATTAATTATACCAAAACCTACTACTCAGCCCATGTTTGAGAAAAACATGCAAGACTTGATGAACCCCAAGCAATGACCAGGTTTTCAGCCTTCTGAAGTGGAGACTGAATACATTTCAAAACTTATCCAGCACAAGATTTTCCTGTACAAAATATGAAAAGCAAGGACTGACACAGGATCCCCAACATGGATAATGGAGCAAACATTTTATAGAAGGGCCTCAAAAAGACTCTCAAGGAATATGGTCAATTCTAAAAAGGAAACCGCTGTATGTAAAATTGATGAATGCTCATTGAAAGCTGTATCAAAATACAACGAGAAATTTATTTTCTGGTACCAACCATTGTTAAAATATTATCAGTTAAAAACCAAAAATAGTTTAACAAGTCAACATGTGGGTTAACACATACTGAGTCCAGTTTTAGAAACTGTATTCTCAAATAGTCAGCCAGCACCGAGTAAGGTAAGTAGGGGGATTGTCTGGTTTTATAAATTACTTGGCTTCCCAGATGTAAAGTTTGGATGAAATTCTCCAAGATGGACTACATCTGTACTGAGATTTTCTGGGTTAAAGAGAAAAAGAAAAAACAAACCCCAAATCAACAACCCCCCCTCCCCCCCCAAAAAAACCCTATTTTCATAAAAAACCCAGTGAATTAATTTTACCATTGCTATATTCTAAAACTTCCTTAATTCTTGATGCATACTAAAATAACACCAGAACATTTTTAAAATAAAAGCTATTACTTTGTCTAACATTAAAATCAACACCTGCTTCTGCAAGCTGTTATCAACAATACCGGGCCTAAGATTCAGTTTCTTTCTCAAGCTAAAAATGTGTTTCAATGACATGCAATTGTTATTTGTTAAAAAAAAGTTTCAAAGACACATGATTGATTCTCCAGCAAGCTAGACTGCAGGATATTGATGATATCTTGCACCAAAATAGCATCTAATCAACAGCTAGGATAACTATACAATTTCAAATACTGTGGAATTCCTCACTAAGTGAGGCAACTTTGCATACTTTAAAATTACATATGTAACTTATTCTGAGAAGTTTTTCCCAAACAGCATAAAATTAGAGATCAAAACACTGCTGTCATGGTGACAAGGCCAATTTCTGTAATCTGTGCATATTGTGAAAGCTGATCTTGTTTTAGTGATTAAGCCAATGAGACAGGACTTTGGATTCTAGAGTCTATGATAAAGAGCTATTCTGCATTTTTCTAACTTCTGTCACTCTAGTACTGCTTTTCTAAGACACTTTGAACTTATATTACAATTTTCATCCAGGGATCTCAAAGTGCTTTACAAACATTGATGACACAAAGATAAACATATCCATTTTTAAAAGACAAAACGAAGGCATACATGTTAAGCAGATCATCCAAAGTCAAGACCATGTCTGTTTAATAGACATGGGAATGGGAATCCAGGAGTTCTATCAGTTTCTTACTAGAGTCATCAGACAATGCTCCCTTCCCTTTTTGTCAGAAAAAACAGTATGCACACATGAACACACGTACAAATTATTCAGAACCGTTATAGAACAAGCGTTTCCTATTTTAATTTAGAGCTGTTTGAATTAGGCAAAATACATTTTTGTAAAAACACGCTTTTATAAAACCTAAGTCCAACAGAAATGTTTTCAAAATTATGTCAATAAAAATAGTCTTTGAAAACAAATAAATATTTCCCTGAAGCATTTACAGTCCAAACACGACAGGACTGAACTTGAAAAGCAACTGCCTGCACTGATTTTCAGAGTTCAAGTTAAGAGAATGCAAAAATAGAGCATGCTAAATAGACAGAGGGGTTCCCAAACTTTAGACTGTCAGGACACCAGGAACCCACGAAATACTTGCTAGAAGTAAAAATTAAATACTTTTCCAACACTCTTCCATGTTCACAGGTGCTAGAGTTGCCACAGGCTTGCTGTTCAACTGCCAATGAGAAAAGAAGAGGTGGTCCGAAGTGTCCAAGTCAAGCTCTCCATTAAAATAGCATTCCATGCTAGGAACATTTGAAAACTCCGCACTTAAGGCATCATTTGCCATGCAGCTAAAGAAATGATGACAATACATGGGATCAACCCTGTATTTCTTGTTTGCCTATGATTCCCAGTGACTTCAATGAATGCAAGATCTGGCCATGATTTTTTAATATGATGGTATCCCTTTAAAATCTGAAGTGTTAGTTGTCTGTGGACTCATACAAAAAACAGCTACTACTGGACACATCTGTCAGCTCTGGCACCTAGAACAAACTTTTACCTGAAATAATAAATGCTAGCAATCCACACAGACTTAATTTTCAAAATCAGTTTGCATTTGTCACCTACAATGTCACCACCTGTATTTGCCCACATATTCTCTCAGGCTCTGCACGTCATTTTGTTTTATAAAGAACAGAAAATACCTTTTTGAATATTTAGCATCTAGAGAAGCTGTCACCCCACTATCAGATGTCCCATTTATAATTTACAAAAATCGTAACAGGGCTCTTTGTCAGTAACCCTGCCGATGCTGCACTGACCAGAATAAGAATATTCTCTTAGTTTTGAGTATGACAAGTGGGAGGGATATCATTTTCATTCTTTACAAAGGAGGAGGAGAAGGACAAATTAGACTAGTTCACTGATTATCTGAATACATGACTTTTCTCTGAGGCCCAAAGAGGATTTCATCACAATCAACATTATACATCTCTATTCACTGCATGCCATCCTCCTAAGACATCTGTAGGGTAGAGTAAACTGGCGCACATATTTTACAGTTAACTAATCCATCTTTTTAAAATGCTAATTTGAGAGGACAAAACACAATCACACTGCAGTGTAAGGCTCAGAATATAAACATACTGTTCTGTTATGAAAACTCGGTACATCCATCGCTGATATACCCAGTTAAGTGCTGCCAAGAGAGACTTGCATTTATTTGTAGACACAAGTAATCTAATTTCAAAGCCATTCTAAAATCTGACAGCAAGTTCCATGCCATGTCAATCAAAATATTCAAATCAAAACCCAGCTCCTCAACGCAACTAACTCATTTCATGACACTAGCAGAAGTTGTGTTTTATGGCCAACTCCTTTCGTAGCCAAATGGATACCATGACTCTGAAGGCAGAATTAGCTTTTAAGTCTCCACTTTGCATTCCTTCAAGGATGTAATGCTTTGGGCTCCATATTCAGAATAGTTTTTATAAATTTGCAAGAGTTTAGAATCAGAGTGAAGATAAATATCCCTTTTAATTATGACAGTTTATACTTGCTTAAAACTGAGGTGTACATTGACAACCCCTGTGTCTCATGGACTATATAAACTATAAAATGTTGAATAATTTAAAATGAACAGAAAACACATCCAATTAAGTCAACTAAATCAATATGTAAAGACATCGGCGGCAGAAAATCAGTGTCAGATACTTGAATGACGGAAATTATACAGTGAGGCAGTCTATTTTATTCAACATAAAACCAAAGAAGTATTTTGTAGTTCTAACTATCGAGTTATGTTAGCATTATTCAAGTCACAATACTTTCAGCTTAACAGTTTGAAAAAAAAATCAAGGGCAAATCATTCAGAAGCTAAGAAGACAGACTAGACTGTAGGTGGTGTTGGACCAATGACTCCAGTGCTCCAACTTTCACCAACTAGTTGAGTGAAAAACTGCTTGTTTCTGTCAGTTTACATTCAGAACATTATCTTTGCAACACGTTTTTGCCTGTATGAAAGCCTATATTATGGATAAATTCAAAGTTGACTGGGTTTTTCACGTCCCTGGCTTAACTGAAGAAATGAACAGCTCTCTAGTTCATCAAGCATACCAATGAGTTTTCTTAAAGCAGATATTTTCATATGCCATGTGAGGAACGGCAAATTCAACGTTTTTGCTTTGTCTACCCTCATTTTTGTTTCCACAATTTTGAACTTACTAGTCCCAAATGAAGAATTTATTTTTATATCCACAGAGAAGAGGTTTCTGAAGAGAAAGTTGGTTTACTATGTCAACAAAACGCAGCTGTGTGTGACAGGTCAATGATTTCCACCTCAGCAATAAGCATACTTCTGAAATAGTTTAGCTCCAGCTAAGTTGACATCTTGTGACAGGAGTTCCACAGGTTGTGTGCTGTGTTCAAAATTTCTACTCTTATCAATTTTAAATTCACATACTTTTTAAGTGAAAGCCTCTTGTATCTGACTTACTTGCTCTATATTATTATTTTATAAAACTCTAGTTCAAAGAGAGAACATGACAAAAGAGTTACAATTTGTTTCATTTTCCCTTTATATTGATGTCTTTCCATGCCTCTGGTCATCTTCAGTATCCTCTATGATGAAAAGTGATGCAAAGAATTTCAGTTTCTCTAAAGTGTTTTTGTCATCCTTACTTTACTCTCTTTACATCCAGTGGATCAACCCATTCTCTTACAAGTTTCCTCCATTTCAATGGAATACCTAGTTACAAAGCCATGAAGCTGGTGGAAATACTTTTATTCAGCAGCAGCTATGGGGCTGAATAAATAGAAATAAACAGAAGAGAACAGCTAGCTCACAGCAACTGTTGTAAGGCCTTATTTATAAAGTGCTTTGAAACACTCATGTGAAGATATTGAGAGAGCAGTATTAATGAATTCATATCTAGTAAACTGGAAATATTACTTTCAAGTATTTGTTGCATAACTACACACACAGTCCACAGATAGGGGGCAGGAGGTGGACAAATGGGGCAGCTGCCTCAGGGCCTGGAGCGCCAAACCGCATACTCAATGTGGCTCTGAGGGCTGGGGGGGCGGGGGGGGGAATGGTGCGCTGCTGTCCTGGCAGCACTGAACAACCTTGCTTGGGGGGCCAAAAGCTGTCCCACAATCAGATAACCAGTAAGTTAAGCCACATTAATTACAGGGACGTTAACAAAAGTGTATTTGTGTAAACATGTAAACGCTGGATTTTTTAGCAGTTACATGTTTACACATGGGGGAGAAAGGGGGACGAGAGCCAGTGCAAAAAAAACACCCGGCTCCCCACAAGCACCGGCTCCCATCTGCACACACACATCCCAGATAAAGAGGCAGCAGCATGGGGGCAGGCAGCTCCGCAGGAGTCAATACACATGGGGATCCAGCTTGAAAGCCACTTCCTGCATGGACCAGCTCCCGCCTGTCTCCCTCACCTCCCACACTGCTGCCTATCTGTAACAAGCTGTATGGAGGTTCTGATGTGAACGAGAACAAATCAACAATTCATTCTCTAATAGCTTGCCCCAGAACTTGAGGCCCAAGATAGGAAAGGCACCACTAACTCATTGCATCACAAACACAACAAACAACAAATACTCTAGTAGCACTTAAAAGACTAACAAAATATGTAGATGGTATCATAAGTTTTTGTGGGCACAGCCCACTTCTTCAGGTGACCGAAGTGTTGGAAGTCCAGAACCAAGAGTAAATAAGGGAAGGAGGGGGAAAGAGGATATTGGCTAGATAAGTTTCAAAGGGATAGCCGAACCAGTCTGTAACAGGAAAAACTTAAAAAACAACAAATAGTCTATTAGCACCTTAAAGACTAAATAGTTAAAAGAGGCTGATAAGAACCATTAGTACTCTTCCTTTCCTAGTGCAAACTAACACTAGTACTTTAGTAGTAACTAAAGACACCTTTAGTTAGGAAAGACTTGGGACAGGTATGGACTTCAGAGATTAGGAAGTGATTTTTTTTTTAAAAGATCACTCAGGGCTCTAGAAGAAGAAAAAGCTTCAGTTTCAAAGTTAAACACTGGCCAGAGAGGGCGTTGTTAAAAACGAAGGACTATTTAAAAAAAAATAAATGAATCAG
Organism: Pelochelys cantorii; assembly: GCA_032595735.1. NCBI lineage: Eukaryota > Metazoa > Chordata > Testudines > Trionychidae > Pelochelys > Pelochelys cantorii. The sequence goes on along the minus strand of CM064328.1, from coordinate 143,695,959 downwards.
CTTAATAGATTAGAAAAAAAGGAATGCTTCAGAGATCCTAAGTCACAAATTTACCATGCAACTTGAAATGTATATTTTGTTGATCAAATGATTTATGTTATATAGACAATCATTGAAAAGACCAGGTTAATGTGGCAGGAGCATAGTAATGTACTAACAAGTAGGAAATTCAGATTTGGAAGTAAACTCTGGATTCTCCCAGGACATTAGTAAGCTTGGGGCTGAATGTGTCTTCACATCTATGATGCAGGCAGTGTCAGTGAGAGGCAGGACCAGTGGTAACATCCTACACAGAATCCCTGCTGGCCTGTTCTCAAAGCAGTATTACCATCAGCTTTAGCGGAGTACGGCATCTTTTAAGTTGCCAGAAATAAGATGGGATGAAACTAATCATACTGTGTTTTCAATCAACTTCCTGCTGGCAGCCACCATTTCGAGAATGGAATTCATTTGTTTTATGCTTATTTGCATATTTGCTTCTCTTTCTGGTTTTAAGGCATTGCATAGAATACCTTCAGTGTTGCTATGGGTTTTAAAGAAAATAAACATACACTAGAGCACAGAGCTGTCAAGTTATTTCTTTGACCTCTCCCTTCCCTTCAATCAACTCCTAGAAGTCCAACTGGTATTTCAGCTTGTAATATTAACCCATGCATGTGACTGCTTAATCACAAAGGTCCCAGTCCTGCAACAAACTCAACACAAACGAATCCCTGAGCTTATGTAGAGAAAGCCCTTCCAAAGTCAATGGGTATCTGCCCACATGATATTCATAACAGGACTGGGTCCTAAAATTTGAGCAAAACAGCTCTAGGTAGCAAGCAAAATGGCTTGATTAGAATACGCATGGCACACGATATACATATCTGAAATCTTCAGCCCTAAAAAAAATAACCAATGCAAACTGTAGCCTGTGATTCCAAAAAGCAACTGAAAGAACCTAAGTTCAGTACAATTGAAACCCCAAAGTATGTTACAATGTTCACAGTGCCTGAAACTCTTCAAAGCTTATGACATACTATAATGATGAGAGGAAAGGTTAGTGAATAGGGATGTAAGCGACTAATCGACTATTCAATAAGCAAAAGCTTATCGGATAGTCAACACACTAGTCAACTAGTCACTCCCCCCCCGCTTGCTGCCTCTATCAGAAAGAAGCAGCAGGGGGAGGGGGGAGAGCGGGTGCAGGGGGAGCCAGCTTAAAAGCTCCAGCTCTGTGGGAGGGGCGCAGTGGCAGCATTTCACCTTTGAAATGTACAAGAGTTCCCGCTGGGAACTGACGTTAATCATTTACTTTGAACAGATGTTTAAAGAAAATTTTACACTGTATGACAAAAACATTCCCTTCTCCCCCTCTTAGTTGTTCAATTCAGTCTCTTGTATCATCACCATTTTGCTAGCTTTCCAGTAAACATCCACTACATCACCACAAAATCCTCCAGCCTACACAGGACCTACATTTCTAATAGAAAAACAAGCAAATGTTTTTAAAAACTTTTTTACTTTGATGCATCAGAAAACAACTGAACCTGCAATCTTCCACCCTCATACCCTTTAAACATCACTTGATTTGAGTGCTAGGACCAAAAGTAAGTATTTTTACATGAAAGGCCTATTTTATTTGTAATGCTCCTTTTCACATTTGTCTTATGATGCCAAATGTTTGTGGATTACTGCAGAGAACATTCACTTCAGGCGAAGTACTCAACATTATACAGAACTTCTGTTTCACATAAGAATAATTACAACCTTTTCATATTTAGCCAAGACCAACTTCCTGGAGTCCAGGCTAGTCAACTGGCTTAGCACACATTTTTCTACCACAAGTGTGATTCAGGATCAAGGGCAGCCTTGAGAGAAATCCTGGGGAACAGCAAGAGGTTTCTGAGAGAAGAGAGTGAGACGTGCACCACTTAATTCCTGTCTAGAGTCCAAGGATCAGGATTACTCCCAAAGGTGATGATAAACTAAATTTCCACTAGGAGGACTTGCCAGCATAGCTACAGCAGTACAACTCTACCGGCAAACCATTTCGTGTGTAAACAAGGACAAAGAAAATGAGGACAAGTGTGTCTTTAGAGATCAGAAAATAACTGAACACACAATCCTCCCCCTTCATGCCCTTTATACATCACTTTTTTTTTAGAAATGCTGACATCTTAGTTCACCTAAAGACAGATTTGAGTGCTAGGACCAAAAGCAAGTACACAAGTGCACATGTACACAAGTCATCTCTACAGGCTATTTAACAATGTCAGCCCCCGTAACTCAATGATGAAAAATCTGAGTATCTGGTCAAACAATCTTTTTCTTTTCTCTCTGATAAAGTACATTTGTATTCTGGAAAGGCGCCAGGTTGCAGAACATGCATATGAAGCCCTGTTTATCAACACTGCAGGTACAGAAGGTGAACTTTTTCATACAGTTCTACTGTTAATGTACTGCATCCCATACCACTGCTGGAATGACATCCCTTCAAAAGAGGGCAAATTAATGCCAAATGTGATGGGGGACTGCTTGTGTAATGGGAAGCCATGTCCATCAAGAACTATACATATAGGCAGCATCTTTAAATGGCCATTTTTTTCACAGCCACCATTTGAGGCACCAGATTTTTTTCCTCCCATGACAATGCACTGATGTCACAAACCCAGGGCACTGAACTCACTACAAAGTTCAGCATGAAAAGAGCTGCAAGCTGAAGACTGTGTAGTTCCTTCACTGCGTTTGTACATCACCACTGACCACAGAAGCCACCGCACCATAACGGAAGTAGAAACAACTCCTTTTCACCCATGTTATTGAAAGCGTGAGACATTAATTAGGGGGCCTAGTAAATCAAAAATAAAGTAACAATTTGCTGTATATTTACAATATGTCTTGTGAGCTCACTCCCAATGGACCATCATAACTGTCAAAGTTCAGACTTGTACCATAACTCACAAATGGGATTTCATTTAGAAAAAAGTTTAGAAAAAAAATATGTAAAACAACTAAATCACTCTTAATACGCATCCTTCCACTTCTCCAGAGTACTTTAAATTGTATTATTATATATCCCAAGGTGGTACATTCATAGACAGGTATAAATTGCAGGTGGACTCCCATAATTCTACCTAGAAACATATCTTTTGAACACTCCATAAATAAGAACTTCAGGGACCTACATCACCACACATTTTCAAGACACTTTATTTTCATGTCTCAGCCAGCATATTCCACATGCCACAATCATTTACTAAAAACTTAATGGAAATGTCTTTCTTTACCAGCATGGCACTGGAGAGTGGAAGAAGAATCAAATGGACTTATGTTTTTTTCTCCAGAACAGAAGAATGTCTTCTTCCTTTAAAACAGGATTAGCCAGCAGATGGTAAAGACCATCCCTAGCATGAAGTCTGCTGAGAAGGTTTTGTAAAGTGGCAAAAGGACACTTTTTATATTGCTATTTATACACACATGGGTGTATATGGTTCTTTACAGACTTAAAACATGACAGACTGAAAATTACAAGCTAGCCATAGCTATGAAAGGCTGGAATAAAGGTCCAGACGTTAAGAAAGTTGCCTGCCTGCTACTTTGCTGATGCCACTATCAGTGTTCCCTGCAAATTGAGTGCTTGGGTGACCACCCAGGAGCAATTCAAATGCTGCCCAGATGATTAGCAGTGTGTCCATAGCCAGGAGCATGTGTTTCTTTTGGAGATGCACTCTGAACATGTCTTTGTGCAAATAAAATGTATTCCATACACGGATGGAAAAAATTAGAGGGCACATTGGCCACTATTATTCCACCTGGGGATTCAGAAACAAAGTGTGTTAATTGCAATTAAATTGAATCTTTGGAGGAATGGGTAAAGAGACATTGAAGCTGATCCTTTCAGGAAATTCTCTACAATTCCTACAGGCCATGGGGGAGGTCAAAGCTGGAGTGGCTGGGAAGGGGGGGAAAAGAAGGGAGTTAGGTAACACATGGAGAGATACAGGGGATAACCCAGTTAGTCTGTTACAGAAAAAAAACAACAAATGGTCTGGTAGCACTTTATAGACTAACAAAACATGTAGATGGTATCATGAGCTTTCGTGGGCACAGCCCACTTCTTCAGATGACCGGAGTTATGAGTAGGGGATATGAAAATGACTAATAATAGATTCTGAAATAATAGTAGTGTGATAAATAATAATATAAGCCACAGACACACACAGATGGAACCCCCCACGACTGAGAACTAGTCAATGGCTAGAGACAGGAATCCAGAAGGGCTATTTGGGGATAAGTTAGCTGCTCTCCCCACCCTGACTTAGCCACTTGTACTTGTAAATCAGGAGCCAGCCACCCCCACCCCCCGCCCTGTGATGCAGCAAATAGTCACAGGCCTGAGGGAGGGACGCCTCTGACGGGGGAAGCCCCCTCAGCACAGCAGGGGGCACATGCCCCTGCCCTGGAGCAAGTCCGGCCTGGGGTGGGGGAGGGGTGGCTCAGCCTTTGATGACAGGCCCTAAGGAAAGCTAGGAATCCCGGCCTCGCCTGGCTGGCCGCCCCTGGCCTAGCCACTAGGCCCGGCTCTGCTGCTGCCCAGCCACAGGGTGCAGCCCAGACCCTAGCCCGGCCTCCTCCCCGGGCCTCACCCCGCCCGGCCCCCTCCCCGGCCCGCACTCACCCCCAGAATCCGCAGGGGCAGCGGGGCGGCAGGCTGGGTGCCTTGCTGCGCTCGCTGCCGGCGTCTCCCATGGCGGGGCCGAGTCTCCGGCGGGCCCGGGGCGGGGGGGTCGCTGGGAGCGGAGGGTTCGGGGCTCGGAGCCGGGATTCCAGGCCGGTCAGCTGGAGCCGGGCGCTACCAATGCTGCGGTAGCGGGGAGGGGGAGGAAGGAGAGCAGCCGCGCCCGGCGAGGCCTGAGGGGACACTGAGCTCCGGGCAGCGCCCCTCCCTGTGCGCGGCGGCTGTGACGAACCTACTCCGGCCGCGAGCCACACGCACCCCCTGACCCAACAATACCCCTAGCTCCTCCCCCCACACTGCGCGGGGATGGTATCGCCCGGCCACTTGCTCAGGTGGGAGTGGAGCGTACCATCCTCCTCCTATAGGGGATATTGGCATAGATTAGGAGCGAGGACCAAGAGAGATAACTGTTGGGAGCGCCGATAGCCCGGAGTAAGGAGTCGCAACGAGTCTTAGAGGGTTCAGAAGCATCAGGGACAAACGAAGTATCAATAGACCCTTCCCTCCCACCACATGCACGAAATGGTACAGCCCGGGAAGATGGCCCTGGGGATGAGACGACGTGAAGGTAAGCGCATGCGCGAGCAGGGAACCCGGAAGTGGGAGTGGACGGAACCTTGTCCCAGGTGGTTCCCCATCTGGAATGCACCTCGGTGGCCTGCTGCAATGCGAACGTCCCCCCACTCCCCGCGCGCGCGCGCGCGCCCGCCGCAAGGGAGCGGCTCGTGCCTGGATTCCCTGTCCGAACCCTTTCCCCGCGGCGCGTGACCTTGGGCATCGGCCCCCGGACTGATTCCCGCAAGACAACGAGGGGGTCGCTCGCCCCTTCGTCCCAGCTCTGCGGCTCGGGCTCGGGCTCGGGCCCACGCCCCACCCCACCCCCGCTGCTTAGTGTTTGTGTGTGGAGACTCGTCGTTCCGCACGGCTTGCACTTAGACCTGGGGCCGGGGAACCTTTTTTGGGTCAGGGGTCACTGACCCACAGAAAAACCCATTGGAGTGCACACGACTGAGAAGCAACCACAAAACCCCCTTACTGACTGGCCCTTGATTGAGATGGAAAAACAGCCCCTCATTCCCTTTGCACGCCACAGCCTGAGGGGGCCAGACAAGTAGATTTTTGTGCACTCCAGCCCCAGAAGGAAAGAGGCAGGGACTGGCGCACCAACGTGGGCACCCCAATGCTGAAGGGGAGCCCAGAGCCTCCAGCCTGGATCCAGGCAAGACGGGCTGCATCCACACCCCAAGCCGTAGGTTCCCCACCGCTAACGTAGAGAGTTCCTTCCTTTGTGCCCCTGTGAGATTTGCTCCTCTCTAATAGGGCATTGGGCCATCCGTCCTCAAAACTGTCCCCACTTCATGCCCCACATTCTGCCAAAACCCTTCTAAACCATCCAAAGGTGGCTAAAATAAAATCCAAATTACATTTAAACTAATCTGCCACAGGAATTATCTTCTGCACCGTTTGTACCTTGCAAGTGCAGAATCAGATTAAATTTGGCCCCCAAATATAGGTGAGGTAAAACAAACCTATTAATATTTAAGACCACAACAGATATTTCTGAGGAAGAAATGTTAATTTTCAATTGTAGTGGAACAGAATTTTTTGTTAACAAATATTAATTTTAGTATTTACTACTAAAAGACTGGAGCACTGTAAAATGATTTGTAGGCTCTATAGTCATGATTTTGGTTTTTGTATATTGCATCCTTAGAATTAAAGACTACTTGCTTGTCTACTGGGAGCAGGGCTGAGGAGATTCAAGATTGTGTATCTTACCAAGTGAGAGAAAGACTTTGCTTTCTGTCTCCCAAACACATAATATGTCTTTGATTTCCTTGATGTAACATAACAATAATCTAGAATGAAAGTGCCTGTATTTCTTTTATGTGTGACAACATAACACAACATACATAAGAAGGAAGAAACTTAAACTGACTAGTCTTTCTTGTCTGAACTGAACAAATTGCAGAAAATAAAAGCGCAAAAAGAGATAAGTAAAATAGATATTTAAAATAGACAGTTACTAGTTTAGAGGTATACAAAAATGGGAGAGGGGTACTCTAGCATTTGAGAGCTGGGTTGTATTTTTTAGATGGACTTGGTGTGTGATGCTGAGTAAGTCACCGCTTTTGGCTCCAGGTAGGGATGCTAAGTGGCAGTAAATAAGCTAATCGAGTATCTAATGGAATTTCCATTGACTACTCGATTAGTCAATAAGGAGGTTAGCTCCCAGGGGCAGCATGAGCCAGGACTGAGCAGTCCCGGTTCGTGCCAGTTCCAGGACTGCTGCAGCTCTGCCTTTTAAATGTAATCTTTTAAATGAGCCTTTTAAATCAGTTCCCCCCATCACTAGCTCCTGCTTCCCCCCACCTTGCTGCCTCTGGTACAGGGGCTGTGGAGGGGGCTGAATAGTCGAGTAGTGACTCAACTAGTCGCTTACATCCCTAGCTCCGTGAGCATTAGTTTCTCTTTTGGTAAAATGGGAATAATGATACTGGTCTACTAATGTAAAGTGCTTTTTAATATTTGGATAAAAATTGTGACATCAGTGAAAAGTACTTGCATTATGAGAATATTAAATTTAATATTGTAAGAAATAATAATAATGTAAGAATAATAATGTAAGAAATAAATAATGTAATAATAATATAAGAAACTTTTCAACTTTGGAACCTGGAACGTACCTATCCTGATGGACAACTCAGACAATGACCGACCACAGCGACGTACAGCATCATTGCTCATGAATTGAATCGGTTTAACATCGATATTGCTGCCTTGTCCAAATCTAGAAGAGCTGATGAAGGTGAGGGAGGAGAAAGAAGGATACACCTACTTCTGGAAGGGAAAATCTCTAGATGAACCTCGATTGTATGGAGCAGCCTTTGCTATTAATAACAAGCTCGTAAGGTGCCTCTCTGAGCTGCCAGAAGGCATCAATGAGCAGCTTATAACACTCCAATTGAGGCTCACCAAAGAACAACAGGTAACTATTGTGAGCAGCTGTGCAGCAACAATGGATGCCAATGAGAATGTAAAGGATGATTTGTACTCTCAGAGACCATTTTATCGGAGACCCCTAAAGAAGATAAGATCATTTGCGGGGGGGGAGAGAAGGGGCCCTTGGAATCCACGGGATTCGGGGGAGATAAAAGGCCCCTGGCAGCTGGAGATGGGGGCTGGGAGGGGAGGAAAGGCCGGAGGGAGGAGAGAAAGCTCTGGTAGATGGGACCCCCTGTCCTGAGCCATTCCTCACATTGCAACCCTCTCTCACGCCCCCAGCCTCCTGTCCTACACTACCCCACATCCCCAAAGCCCTATCCTGACTCACGGCCCTCCCTCATCATTAGCCCCCTCCCCTGAAGGACCCAGGCAATTCTGGGTAAGTCTTCTAGTTAGTTTATAAATTACAGTGAAAAACTGCAAATAGTCTGGTAGCACTTTATAGAGTAACATAAATACTTCATACCTTTTGTCTAGCTAATAGGAATTGAAATCTTATACAAAGGCTAAATTTTCAGAAAGGATGGCTACTTTTAAATCCGTTACTGAATGTCCGGGGAGGTTGAATGATGGATTTAAAAGTAGCCATCCTTCTACAAAAGAATTTATCATCTGATTACAGAAAGAGACAGCTAAACTGGAATTCATTTACAAGTTCAACACTGTCAACTTAGGCTTGAAAAATGATTTTAACTGCTTAATGCACTACAAAGGCAATTTGCCCACATTTGATACTTGTATCTCCACATCAAATGCTGTGATTGACACACATCCACCCTGACTTAATTAGTTTAATTAACACTGGTCCTACAATTAACAACTTTCTTTGCTGTTATAGATACGCCCGAATCTGTAATTTCCACTCCAACTCTTCTGATGAAGTGGGTTTTACTCACAAAAGCTCATGACCTAATACATTTATTAGTCTCTAAGGGGCCACAGGACAGTTCATTGTTTTTACAGACTAACATGGCTACCCCTCTGAGACTTCTCTTTAAAGAGCCTCTGACTGATACTAGCCTGGGCATCAGTGCTTGAAAGGTTCTTAGTGATGTTGCAGCTGGAGCGCCACAGCACACTGAGGCAACACTGCAGGAGAACTATAGCAGAAGTGTAGTTGTGAGTGCCTAACCAATAAGTTAGGCAACTGAGCCATCCCTCTGCCATCTGGACCTGGAATCTCGAGAAGTGTGCTGCTTACCGGGAGCTCGCATTCAGGATGTGACTGAGAGGCTTACCAAACTGATCAAACCTTCGGATCGCTACCCCTTCCTGCTTTTCAACGTGGGAACTAACGATACGGCCAAGAATGACCTTGAGCGGGTTACTGCGGGTTATGTAGCGCTGGGAAGAAGGATCCAAGAATTCGGAGCGCAAGTGGTGTTCTCATCCATCCTCCCTGTTGAAGGGAAAGGACTGGGCAGGGATCGTCGAATTGAGGACGTAAATGCGTGGTTGCGCAGGTGGTGTCGCAGAGAGGGCTTTGGTTTCTTCGACCATGGGACTCTGTTCCAGGCACGAGGATTGTTAGGAAGAGATGGGATCCACCTAACAAAGAGAGGAAGGAGCATCTTCGCGGGCAGGCTTGCAAACCTAGTGAGGAGGGCTTTAAACTAGGTTCATCGGGGGACGGTGACCAAAACCCTGAGGGGAGTGGGAAAGTCGGATACCGGGAAGAAATGCAGAGAGGAACGAGCAAGAAAGGAGGACCCCTGTTTTGAATGGAGAAGATAGGGCGATCAACTGGTTACCTGAGGTGTTTGTACACTAATGCAAGCAGCCTGGGCAACAACAGGAAGAACTGGAGGCCCTGGCCCAGTCCAAGAAATATGATTTAATTGGGATAACAGAGACTTGGTGGGATGACTCGCATGACTGGAGCGCTGTCATGGAAGGGTATAAACTGTTCAGGAAGAACAGGCAGGGGAGAAAAGGAGGAGGAGTTGCACTATATGTAAGAGAGCACTACGATTGCTCTGAACTCCAGTATATAGAGGGAGAAAAACCTGTTGAGAGTCTATGGGTTAAGTTTAAAGGAGCAAACAACAGCAGTGATGTTGTGGTTGCTGTCTGCTACAGGCCACCGAATCAGGTGGATGAGGTAGATGAGGCTTTCTTCGGACAACTGAGAGAAGCTTCCAGATCGCAGGCCCTGGTTCTCGTGGGGGACTTTAATCACCCTGACATCTGTTGGGAAACCAAGACAGCAGTACACAGGCAATCCAGGAAGTTTTTGGAGAATGTTGGGGATAACTTCTTGGTACAAGTGCTGAAGGATCCGACCAGGGGCCGTGCGCAGCTTGACCTTCTGCTCACAAACGGAGGAACTAATAGGCGAAGTAGAGGTGGGTGACAACCTGGGAAGCAGTGATCATGAGATGGTACATTTCAGGATCCTGACCAAAGGAAGAAAAGAGAGTAGTAAAATACACACCTTGGACTTCAAAAAAGCAGATTTTGACTCCCTCAGAGATCTGATGGGCAGAATCCCCTGGGATGCTAACATGAAGGGGAAAGGAGTCCAGGACAGCTGGCAGTATTTTAAAGAAGCCTTATTGAAGGCACAGAAAGAAACTACACCGACGCATAGCAAGAGAGGCAAAAATGGTAGGAGACCGGATTGGCTTACGGGGGAAATCCTTGGTGAACTTAAGCACAAAAAGGAAGCTTACAAAAAGTGGAAACTTGGACAAATGACCAGGGAGGGGTTTAAATGTATAGCTCAAGAATGCCGGGGGGTTATCAGGAAGGCGAAAGTCCAAATGGAATTGCGACTGGCTAAGGATGTGAAGGATAACAAGAAAAGTTTCTACAGGCATGTTAACAAGAAGAAGGTGATCAGAGAGGGTGTGTGGCCCCTACTGGATGAAGGAGGTAACCTAGTGACAGATGATGTGGGGAAAGCTGAAGTACTCAATGTTTTCTTTGCCTCTGTATTCACAGACAAGGTCAGCGCGGAAGTCCAGGAGCCAAGTGACGCAAGACGGGATGAAGATGGACAGCCCGTGGTGGGTAAAGAACAGGTTAGGAACTATTTAGAAAACTAAACGTACACAAATCCATGGGTCCGGACTTAATGCATCCAAGGGTACTGAGGGAGTTGGCAAATGTCATTGAGGAGCCTTTGGCCATTATCTTTGAAAAGTCGTGGAGATTGGGAGAGATCCCGGATGATTGGAAAAAGACAAATTTAGTGCCCATCTTCAAAAAAGGCAAGAAGGACGATCCAGGGAATTATAGGCCGGTCAGTCTTACCTTGGTTCCTGGAAAAATCATGGAAGGGATCCTTAAGGAATCCATTTTGAGGCACTTGGAAGAGAGGAAAGTGATTAGGAATAGTCAGCATGGATTCACAAAGGGCAAGTCGTGCCTGACCAATTTGATTAGCTTCTATGATGAGGTAACTGGCTCTGTGGATGTGGGAAAGTCAGTGGATGTGATCTACCTTGACTTTAGCAAGGCTTTTGATACGGTCTCCCGCAATATTCTTGCCAGCAAGTTAAGGGAACGTGGATTGGATAAATGGACAGTAAGATGGATAGAAAGATGGCTAGAAGGCCGGGCCCAGTGGGTAGTGATCAACGGCTCGATGTCAGGATGGCGGTCGGTTTCTAGTGGAGTGCCCCAAGGTTCGGTTCTAGGACCGGTTTTGTTCAATATCTTTATTAATGACCTGGATGAGGGGATGGATTGCACCCTCAGCAAGTTTGCGGATGACACTAAGCTTGGGGGAGAGGTAGATATGCTTGAGGGCAGAGATAGGGTCCAGAGTGACTTAGACAAATTGGAGGATTGGGCCACAAGAAATCTGATGAAGTTCAACAAGGACAAGTGTAGAGTCCTGCACTTGGGACGGAAGAATCCCAAGCATAGTTACAAGCTGGGGACCAACCAGTTAAGTAGTAGTTCTGCAGAAAAGGACCTGGGGGTTACAGTGGATGAGAAGCTGGATATGAGTCAACAGTGTGCCCTTGTAGCCAAGAAGGCTAATGGCATATTAGGTTGCATTAAGAGGAGCATTGCCAGCAGATCCAGAGATGTGATTATTCCCCTTTATTCGGCTCTGGTGAGGCCACATCTGGAATATTGTGTCCAGTTCTGGGCTCCCCACTACAAAAAGGATGTGGACACATTGGAGAGGGTCCAGCGGAGGGCAACCAAAATGATTAGGGGGCTGGAGCATATGACTTATGAGGAGAGGCTGAGGGAGTTGGGTCTGTTTAGTCTGCAGAAGCAAAGAGTGAGGGGGGATTTGATAGCAGCCTTCAACTTCCTGAAGGGAGGTTCCAAAGAAGATGGAGAGAGGCTGTTCTCTGTAGTGACAGATGGCAGAACAAGGAGCAATGGTCTCAAGTTGTGGGGGGAGAGGTCCAGGTTGGATATTAGGAAAAACTATTTCACTCGGAGGGTAGTGAAGCACTGGAATGGGTTACCTAGGGAAGTAGTGGAGTCTCCATCCCTAGAGGTGTTTAAGTCTCGGCTTGACCAAGCCCTGGCTGGGTTGATTTAGTTGGGATTGGTCCTGCCTAGAGCAGGGGACTGGACTTGATGACCTTTTGAGGTCTCTTCCAGCTCTATGGTTCTATGATTCTAAGTGGGGTCTCCCTCTTACCGGTCTCACTCATACAGCCCTCTGTAGACCAATAAATTGATTGCAAATTAAGAGCCAGGTTCACCAATATGCTTTGGCTGTTTTCACCGCTCGCATGATGCATTTTAACTGGCTGGTGTACTCTAGTTTTTTTGTGTAGCTTTAGTACCCATATTGGTGAATCTGTCCTTAAAAGTTATTTTTAAAATTATCTGGAATTCAGACAAATGTTCATATCATTAGTAATATCACCTAGTAGAATTTCCTGTGGGTTTCTTGTTTAGTGTTATTGGATGGAAATTTAATTTAAAAAAACTAAGAAAATTTCCAGGCAAAACATTGGATGGAATTAAGCAGTAATTTAAAGTTTTTAAAAAAACCATTATAAGCATGTGTTAAGTATCCTACAGTATGTGTTACACAACCAGGAAATGTACACTGAAAAGAAATCCAAAATTATGAAGGTAAATGCACAGTCAAGGCACCTGAGTAACCTTAACTCTGTCCTATAGTGATGCCATGAAGAGAAAATTAATGTTTCTTTAAACAATTCAATTTAATAGGGGCCACAAATACTAAAATACGTGAATTGTAATAAAAGTGATTGCATTATGCCATTACAGGGCAGAATTAAGGTTGTTGGGTATCTTAATTCTGGGTTTCCATACCTTAAAACATTTGGATTTCTTGCAACCTAGCAGTTAGCACACTGGACTGTGATTTAGGGGTATGTCTACAGTGTATGCTTATTTCAAAATAAGCCATTTTGGAATAGAAACTCTGAAATAGCTTATTTAGAAATAGTGCAGCTACACAGCAAACGCCCACTGAAATAGCGCTGAGCTATTTCAAAATAGAGTGTCCACACTCATTGGATGCTGAATTGCATTTAAAGCCACCCGGAAGCACTTCAGGCAGGGCATCAGGACAGCAGTCACTTCCTGGAGCTGCTGCCTGAGGCTAGCTGAGCCTCAAGCTTAAAGGGACCCCCCCCCCCCCCGTACAGCTGTGTCTCAGGCTCGTCTTCTTTGACTACCTCCTTGAGGGATAGCAAAGCCTTTTCATTGCCTGCTCTGTTTGCCCTTATGGACACCACATCACTCCAGTCATGGAGCCAGACTTGTCTCCAAGCAATCGACAGCTCTTAGACCCCATGTCGCACCTCCTGCTGCAGTTACTGCAGGCTGCCCTCGTGGCCCTGCAGGAACAGGACCCCCACAGCTCATTGTGGGCATGTGGAGATCAATGGTCGGAGCTGAGCTCATGCAGGTATGGCATTCTCGTGCTATTGTCCCAGGAGGGTGGTGGACTGCTAGAATGGGGTTCCCTAGGAAAGGGATGGGGTGGAGGCTCCCAACCTGGAAGGGTTTTCAGTCCTGCCTTCACAAAGCCCTGATGGGGGATGGGGTAAGTAGGGGGTTGGTCATGGTTTGTCTGAGGTGGGGGTTGCCCTTGGGGACCTCCTGAGGGCTCTGGCAACCCTGTGATTCTGTTTGTCTCCTCCTACAGGTGGTGAGGGCCATCAACACCATCCTGCTGTGCTGGCTTATCCTTCCGAGTGATGTGGACCTCATTGTTACCAGATTTGCTGCCATGGGCTTCCTAAACTGCAGGGGGGGGGGCATTGATGGCACCCACATCTCCATTCAGGCCCCCAACCACCGGGCCTCCAAATAAATCAACCGCCAGGGGTACTTTTCTATGGTCTGCAGATTGTTGTGGACCACTGAGGCTGGTTCACTGACATCAATGTTGGATGGTCAGAGAAGGCACATGATGCCCTCGTCTTCTGAAACTCCAGCCCCTACGAGAAGATGCACGCCAGCACTTTTTTCCCTGACCACACCATGAGGGTTGGGGACATGGACATGCCAATGTGCATAAAGGGGGATGCAGCCTACGCACTGCTCCCCTGGCTTCTGAAGCCCTACACAGGACACCTTGACCAAAGCAAGGAACATTTCAATGCCAGACTCAGCAGGGCCTGCATGGTGGTGGAGGGCACCTTTGGCCATCTGTAAGGAAGGTTCCGCTGCCTCCTCACCCGCCTTGACCTCGGTGAGCAGAACATCCCCCAGATGGTGGCAGCCTGTTGTGTCCTGCATAATATATGTGAGAACAAGGGGGAGATGTTCTTGGCAGGGTGGGGAACAGAGGCCAAGCAGTTAGCCAGGGCCTCTGAACAGCCATGCACGGCTGCTATCTGGCAGGCCCATCAAGGGGCTATGCACATCCGAGAGGCCCTGAGGGAAGATATTCACACAGGGACCCCAGTGACACTTTCCCCTGGGCCTCCCCACAAGGGGCCTCTGCGCCTTTCCTCCCACACCCTTCCCTGCTCTCTCTTCCCCCTTCCCTTCCCCTGTTGATACAATAAAACAGACCTTTTGTTTTTGCTGTATTTTTGGTTTAACTGGGGTAAATGTAACTGGGGAAAGAATCCGGGAGGGGGAAGAAAAGGGGAAGACAGGCTCAGGGATTGGGCTGGGAGTGGCACCTTCCTTGGGTGGTCCCACCGCCTTGTGTGGGGCTGGAGGGGCCGGAGCTGGGGCAGGAGCAGCCAGCAGGCAGTCGATGGCAGCAGTATAAGCTGCGCATGTAATCTGGGCCTGCTGCAAGAGCTCCTGCCAGGTGGTGCATCACATGGAGCTCCATGTCCGCCTCCAGAGACCACTGCAGGGCACACAGGGTGGCAATGTGCTCCCACTCCAACTCCTCATGGGCTCATCTGCGGCAGCAGCTTCCATGGGGTCGGGAGGCTGACGTGGGAGGTGTTGCAGGTGCCTCACTTGCAGCTGTTCTAGCTGTGAAGAACAAACAGAAGGCTGGTCATCCCAGGAGACAGGGTACCTGAAGCCTGGCCCTCATCTCTGTGCCAACACTGAAAGGTTTCAGGCCAGATGAAGGCGATGTGCTTTGAGCAAGGCTATCGGTGGCCTAGACAGCAGGCCCCTTCCTGCAGGGGCACAGATGTCCCTGAGGGGAGCCTTGCTAGCCCCACGTCCCGGGGACAAACAGGCATGGGAAGGTGCCAACCAGGCTGGCAGCCTGTGGGCAGGAGGGGAGTGATGGGGCAGCTCAGCTTCCCTCTGTGCCACGCACACACCAGGACTGGCAGTCACGGCATCCCAGAGGGAGAGGATTTGTATCCCTGCCTTTTGGGAAAGGGTAGGGTATGTGGGGGAGGGGGGGAGGTGTGTGTGAGTAGCAGATGCCACTTGCTGGGCAGGGTGCTACTCGGGTTCCCTCCTTTTCCTTCCCCTCCCAGCAGGCCCCACTAGCAGGGGCTTGGTGTCCTCTGCCTTGCCGTGCTTGCCCGGGAGCAGATACTGCCCTGAGAGGGCAGGGCTGACCATGTGATGTACATGGCACTGGTGTGAGTGTGAGTCCAGGACCCCAGCCTCCTTAGTGGTGGCTTGTGGTGGGAGGGTGTCCCACAATGGGGTCAGGACTAATGCAGGCCTGTGAGAAACCCTGTAAGCAGGAACACAAGGGTCCTCAATGGCAGCCTCCTGGGGCTGAGTGCTCTGGAATTGCACTCCACATGCACAGGCTGTTGTGCAATGCTCAAGCTGAGAAGGCCAAGTGAGGAGCGTGCAGCCCCTCGCCACCCACCATCTCCCCCCATGTGTGTCTAGGGAAAGTCAGGGAGCTCACCTGATGGGCCTTCCCCTGCATAGTCCAATCCCTGGGTGACATCCTGGAAGGGTAACAGCTCCAAGGTTGGGGTGAGATCCTGGCTGGTGGGTATCGTGGACCCCATGGCCTGCTCTTCCTACTTGGCTGCAGGGCCCTCCAGGAGGGTGACAATGGGCGTCTCCTGCCCAGAGTCTACAACCGGGTGGGGGGGGACTGACCCCTCCCTTCCCAAATGCGGTAGAGCTGGTCGTAGTACTGGCAGTTCTGGGATGCTGCCCATGAGCAGAAGCTGCGCTCCCTGGCCTTAGTATAGGCCTCTCAGCTCTTTCACCTTTTCTCGACACCTGTGGATGTGTCCCCTCTGTCCCAGGCTGTCAGCCATAGATGTCAGCATTCCTGCATCTGGTGCAGAGATCCTGGAGGTTCACCTCCTCTCCCCAGACCTCAGCAAGATCCAGGATCTCTACATCTGACAGGACGGTGCCCACCTCTTCCGCTACTGGGCAGGGGCTTGGGAGGTGCCTGCAGCTATGCTTGCAGCCGCGGGGAGCTCAGGTGCAGTGCTGAGGTCTGCCATGGCAGCAGGGTTGGCAGATCTGGCCCCTGCTGTGTGGCATGGTGTGAGCTGGGCCTGCTGTGTGCCACACACTGTTCCCTTTGCAGCTGCACCTTTAAAGCCTGCAGGGGAAGAGGAACTATAGAGTCCTGATAAATGTGGCCAGG
The DNA here is from genome assembly GCA_032595735.1 of Pelochelys cantorii. Lineage (NCBI taxonomy): Eukaryota > Metazoa > Chordata > Testudines > Trionychidae > Pelochelys > Pelochelys cantorii. The sequence goes on along the minus strand of CM064328.1, from coordinate 143,679,280 downwards.
GGCCAGCAGGGCACCTGTAGGAAACCCTGGAAGCCTCTTATTTCAAAATAACCACAACTGCGCTGTCTACATATGTCCTATTTCAAAACAACTATTTCAAAATAGGCGTTATTCCTCATAAAATGAGGATTACCGATTTCAGAATAAGACGCCCATTATTTTGAAATAACAGGCTTGCTATGTAGACTCTCACTTTGTTATTTTGAAACAACACTGCTGTGTAGATGTGCCCTAGGACACCTGCGTTCTACTCCTGGCTCTGCCACTGGTTTGTTCAGTGACCTTGGTGTGATGATTTGGGTAATGTAAGTGTCAGTGTATGAATTCTGAAATTATTGCTATAAAAATTGCTGTGTCATTGAATGGCCTATATAATGTGGAACCCCCCATTACGGACAGGACTTGTAGCAGGTACACACCAGATTGGGGACAATATAAATTTTTTAACTTTATTAATGTGCTGTAATCATGCAATCGTTATGCTAAAGAGTAACTACATCCTAGGGAAAACCACTTGTCTCTCCTTCCCTCTGAAGGGGCTGGCACTGGGAGAATGTAAAATTCCCAAAAAAGACAAAGCGATAAACATAACAAAACGGGTTTAAAAAGGACTCATGGGCAAGGACTGAGGCGGACACACTAGAAGTCTGGACAAGAGGAAATAAGGAGTTAGGATTTCAGCAGACTCTAAGGACATCTGCCCATGCATAAGAAGCACAAACAAGACGACAAGAGAATTTTTCAAGGTAGTACAAGGGAATTTAAGAAAGGGATGAAGAAAAAGAATTGTGATGGATCTCTGGTTATGCTCCCTGGGTCCTGCACTTGCTGGTGCTTCTTAAGAAAGCTCAGAGGCTCATGGCAACCCTCCTACTGCCTCTCAGTACTTAAGAGGCGGGGGGTTCCTTGCTTAACGAGCCCTTCTTATCATCAGCCAGTCATTAGCTGGAAGGCAAGAGACCCTTCCACAGTCCAAAAGTTCTGTTTTCTCCCAGTGGCAGTCCACCAGGCCCGAGGAGAATGATTTGGCAGGGAAACCTGGGCACACCTACTTACTCCTGGTTCCAGCCCAGGAACCCTAGCTAGCTACTTATCCTACCTCCTTCCTGGGTCTGAGGGGAAGCCTTTTATAAGGGACCAGCAGGCTCTAACTGGCTGCAAGTGTTCCCATGGTCTCCTGCAGACCGGCTCAAATGAGCTCCAGGTGGCTGCCTGACTTAATTGCTGGGGCAGTAGTCTATTCTGGGAACAAAAACTGGTTCACCCAACTGTCTGTATACTGTCCCTCTCTCAAGCTCCTACAACCTGCTGTCTTTGAACTGCTGCAGAAAATGTAGGTTGAATATCCTGAAAACTGTTCTAACAGAAGTCTGTGATAGCAGAAAAGTCTCCTATTGAAGTCAATGGGATTCTTGCCTTAAGCTTTCAAGGGAGCAGGAATAGAGCCCTGGTGCATCCGTGCTGCAAGGTGCTGTGTGTGTGTTCAGTTGCTATTGAAATCAATAGGCATTGAGGACATTCAATGCCTCACATTATCAGCCTAAGTGACATCCCAGGCTCAGGCAATGAGGCAAAACTGCTCCTGATCTAGAAACATTAATTGGCCCATTTCTCAAACCTTGTCTTTGTCAAATCTGCTAGACAAGAGTGTGCTGGTACATAATCAGACCATTTTTGTGGTGTTTATTTTTGTACAAACACGACTGCTCAATTGAGGTACACATGCACGACTCTACAGTGGAGCAGGTGGAGTGTGTCACAAGTGCTGCACATCTTCCTTCCCAGCTTAAGATCTAAATTACCATAAAATGAGAAAAGAGACTCATGTGGTGCCAATCTGTTAGAGAGACTCTTCATCTGATTGAAATAATCACCACTTTTTCTCCCACTCCAGTCAGCTGGTATCATTCTCTATGAAACCCTTTCTTTTAGAAGATCCCTTCTCTTAAAACCCTCTTCTGATGATAGCAAATATGAGAGCTTTGGAAGGGGCAGTAAACAGGATGTGTTAATTGTAGTTCAGCAACACATTCGTTAGATCTTTTACTTTTAGATGGTAGAAAAGTGGCTGAATTTTTCAGCATGTGTCTCAGTGATTGCCATGTTGGCAAAGCACTAAGCTGGCACCAGCTTATGTTGAATTGTGAGTCATATGGAGTTGTGTTTGATATGAGACCTCCGCAGGCATAGCATCATAACATACACGTGTCATTTATTTAAACAATACAGGGAAGGAACATAGTTTAAGGAGCAGAGCATGCAGTTCAGAGTCAAAACTCCTGCACACTTTCCCCAGCTGTGGCACTGACTCATGAAGCCAATAGCTTCACGGCTATGTGCACTCATTTCCCAAAATGGGGGTGACAGACTGACTTATGTCAAGCAAGGGCTTTGAGGCATAACTCATGTTTGTAACGCGCTTTAATTTTTATTGGAAAGGTGCTAGAAATGTGCGATTAATATTATTTAATATTTTATTATATTATGACTATGGGAATGACATTTCCTGGCAACTAATGGCTAGCTGAAGGAACTCAGGATCCAATGTGAAACTGAAAGCTCTTAACACAGCCAGTCACTAATGGCTAAGAAATTACTAACCTGGAGGCCATCATAAATATTATGAATAATAGTTGTATTTATTATGCCCTTCCCATCAGTCATCTAGGGCACTTGGAGAGTTGCATTATAAAATAAGCAATTTAAGAAGGCCACATAAAACATTAAAAAGCCAAAGAATTAAGCATAATTTATAAAAAGGGGTGGAGAAGAGGGAGGCAAGTTGAAGCTCTGCATGGGTTGGATAGTGACTAATATTGAAACAATCAACAGAAAATTAAAATCTGCAGATGTTTTATATAAGCTGGAACTTTTATTACTATTATAAATGGTCATGTCTAGGAATGGATAATAAGAACCATTGTGCTGGGCATTTCCTGGCAATAAATGACAGTGTGAGTGAAACTTTTACATAACTCTGTTCAGCAGAAGATCTCAATGCATGTTACAAAAGAAGATAAATATCATTATACACATTTTACAATCAGTGAAATAGCCACAGAAAAATTCAAGGTCACACATATATATCATTGGCAGCTGGGACCCCCTATGGACAGGGGCTATTGTCGGAGCAGCATTTGTTCAGAGCAGCCAGGGCTGGCCATAAACAGAGGCTGCTTTGCCACAGTAGCTCCTGTCCGCGGGGGTCCCAACTCTCCGCTGGGACCCCCCTCCCTGTGGACAGAGGCTGCTGCTGGAGCAGCCTCCCCTGGCTCCCCTGCCTCCAGTAGAGGCAGCCGTGCAGGGGGAGGGAGGGGCAAGCGGCGATGCAGAGACAGTGCTGAGGGGGAACCAGCTTTTAAGCCGGCTCCCAGGAGCACTGGCTCCTGCTTCTCCCCCCTTGCTGCCTCTGATTTAGAGGCAGCAAGGGGGAGAGGAAATGTGAATAGTCAATTGACTACCCGATAAACCTAGGCTTATCAGGTAGTCAACTAATCAACTGCTCTTTACATCCTAATTTGTTTCCGTAATCTCATATTAATATCTTTATTGTAGCCACTTGAGATGTCATCAAACTCTCCATGGGGCAAAACTCTTCTACCTGTTCAATTTCTTTTCCATTCATGTACATCTGTCGTCCAGTTTCTTATTTTCATAATCTTGATATTTACTCTCAATACAATTTTGGCTTATTCCTGTTCTTCCAATGTAAGGGCAATCATTCAGCTTCATGTTCCACTTAGTAAAGCAATGTAGTCAGCAATGTAAATGTCATGCTACTCAGCTCCACTAACCCATTTTACACCATCGATTATGCGTTTTGTGGCCTGCTTCTCTACCCAGTATATTTTTAATGAAAAGAGGGATTGGTGATACCACAAACCCTTTTCTAATTTCAGTCCCAATACTGAACTACTCACCAGGCCTGTAACCAGTTTTACTGTGCATCTACTTTCATCATGTAAATTTCATGTTATGTTGATCGATATATTCCACAGCTTCTAGCAATATCCCACGAGGTCTCCCTGGGGATTGTATTGAACACTTTCTTGAAGTCGATAAAATTGATTGTAATGGGTCTTTTGCCAAGCAGAAGCTTTTTTGATAATCTGTCAAAGAACAACTGTTTACAACATGATCTACTATCTGAACACAACCTAGCTTGTTCTTTGCTTAATATTTCATCAACTGTCTTCTTCATTCTGTTCAGTGTAACTGTAGCCAGGACTTAGCTCAGGATTGATAGCAGTACAATACATCTCCAGTTTGTGTCCTGAATAAGAGCCTCCATTTTTCCATCATACCATCTTTCCAGTCTTGTGACACTTGCTCTTTCACCCAGATTTTGTTGCAGAGATGGAAGAAGCAGACAAAAGAGGTGAGTTCTAGCAGCTCTATAGAATAGTAAAAGACTTCTCCAGAAGGACCAGCCCATCACAGGTGATGCCCAACAGAGACATTCCTGGACCGATGTTGAAAACTCATGAAGAACAAGTCAGACGACAGAACATTTCCATTCCACATTACATGGTTCAAAGTTGACAATCATGCACCAGTTCAAGTAAAATGCCAATGATAAATTAGAAATAGAAGAGGGACCAATAACACCCAATGAAATTAAAACAGCTGTCAAAAGTCTCAAACAGAGGAATGATCCTGGGGTTGACAGACTTGAACCAGAGGTTCTGAAGGCAGGATGCAAAATTCTGATTCAGCAATTAACAAATCATTCCATATTGCTTAATTTAAAAAAAAAAAGGGAGTCCCGAAGTATCTCAGTTGCAATTGTTTTTGTACACAAATTAAAGGATTTTAAAAATACTTTAAATTTCTTTCTCCTTGGAATAATAGCTTATGCCAGAAGGATATAATCCAATAACAGGGAAGGAATCATTTAGAGTTGTTTCCTCTATCCTTTTGATCTATGTTTGTTCCATGCCTAGCACAATAGGGCCCATGTCTATGGCAAGAGCTCCTATGCATTATGATAATATAAATAATAAATAACAAATCTTAAATAGTGTGATTTTGAATAAATGTATAGCACTTCAGATTCTAAGGCTTATAAATGCTTTCCGGTTACCTTCTGTTTGAACAAGTTGATTTTGCTCTTTCCCCAGCTTCTTTGAAAATGGAAGAGTTCAGGGAATATGTGGCCAAATACTATTTCCATCCCTGCTTTATCAATTCTCTGACTTTTGACCTGGTGTTTCTAAGCACACCTGAGATGAGTGTTAATTCCCCTACCAAAACTGTGCTGTCAGATGGGTCTAAGTGCTTAGCTGCATGAGAAAATGTTCCTGGTATCTAATGATGTCATGTCCTGAGAAAATGTTGAATAACTTATTCAAATTTGAGTCTTTCAGCATTATAGTAGTAACAGCAGCTGAGAGAAACCCTGTTTTGCCATTTGTGGTGCCCATACAACTGAAGCAAGATCAAAAGTAATATTTCACAAGTGGTACCTGCAGCCTAGCTAATTTCCTAAGTAGCACCAATTGCTTTTAAAGGTTAAAGCCTGAAAAAGCAGAGATAGTAGCTGAAAACTGAGATCAGCTACATATAGAGCAGCTATTTTATATTTGCACAATGTTCTTAAAGCTATTGAAAATCCTACCCATAGCTATCGGTGGCTCATGGCAGCACTTGGGAGGTGCACTACTTCTGCCAAAATTCTAATCACTAATTGGGGTGCTCCCTCATGCCCCCTCCTCTGGGTGGCCCTCCCTGCACCAGTTCACTTATGGCCACAGCAACGTTTCTTTGACTGCATCCACATTTAAGGTTTCACTTTGTGCTAGGAGGCCAGACAAGAGCTTCTACATACCGATTGCTTGCCTTTTCAAGTTATGTATCAGAGAAACATTGATTCAGTTGCTGATTGAAGGGTAGTGCTTAACAATAGCCCTTCTTTATCATGTATCGAATGCTGAAAGTATGCTCAATATTATAAAATACACAGAGGAAGATATGTCCCTGTTCCAAGGGGATTACAAACTAGCAAACAATACCGTACAACCATAAATATTCTGGCTGGCCATTATGCAGATGGTTTACAGAGTACACAGGGAGCAAGAAAGGCAACAAGAAGAAATAACATAGGTAAGAATGGAATTATTCATCTGGAAGATGAGGACCAGGAGTTTGAATATAATGCCAAGGGTGATGGGAAGCCAGTGAAAACACTCAGATAAGGAAGTGACATAATCTAAGCTGCAAGAGAGGAACATGATTTATGCATCAGCTTTCTAGCTGGACTGGCAGGGAATGAGGTAGCAAGAGGGAGACCAGATTTGCAATGATCAGTGTGATAGATGACCAAAGTAACAATGAGATTGTGACTGTAATGCTGGATAGGAAAGCATCACTTCAAGAAGGGGATTTGGTGGTAGCAGAAAGAGGAGTCAAAAAATAACAGCAAAGCTGCAAATCCGGGTAATGGGAAAGACAGTGGGAATCAACAGAGAAAGAGAGAGGAAGGTATAGGATTAAATTCTTAGGATTTCAGCAGGAGTGATTGGTGCCTGCAGGGGGAGAGGATGCAGGGAGGGCCACCCAGAGGAGCAGAGAGAGGATATGTCGGCTTACCCCATTTAGCAGTTAAAATGTTGATAGCGGAAGAGAAGGATGGTGCACCTCCCAAGTGCTACCATAAGTCATCTATGGATTTCAGTGTATTGACCTTAAGCAGGCAATGAAGACATCTACAATATGATTGCAGAAGGACAACTGAAATGCTGAGAAATAACAGAGAGGGATGTTAGGAGTGAACAAGAGCACAGAGTTGGTAAATGAAGCCATGAAGGTGAATGAGGTTTCCCAGAGACAAAATGTAGAAAGAAAAGAGTAGAAGACTAAGAACTGAGTCCTGTAGGATGGAAATGGAAAGACGGATGAGGAACTTGAGCAGAGCCTGAAGATGCAGAAGGATAGATTTTAGGTGTGGTACCAGGTGAATGCAGAGACATGAATGTCCAAGGAGAGAGACTCGATGAAAGGCTGACCAAATATGTCAAAAGTAACAGGTAGAAAGTTATTATGGCCCACTGAATAAGGAATAAGGTGTATATGCAAATGTCATGATTCAGTTTCCCCCTCTTAACCTTTGCCCATCTTGTCCCTTTTGGTAAGTGTTTTGGGGCTGGGACTGTTTCTTTCTTTGCATTTGTGCTACCATAACAACAACAACAACAGAGTACGAGGATGATAACAGAGAAGAGGCCTTTAGGGCTAGACAGCAGGAGAGCATTAGTGACCTTGATGAAGGTTGTTTTGGTAGAGTTGATGGGTGAAACCAAAGATTGTTAAGAAAGAAAATCAAAACCATGAGAATAGAACATGCACTTAAGGAGTTTGGAGGAAAAGGAGTAATGGCTGGATTGGCAGGGTGATGAGCAAATTGAATGATCAATTAATCTTTTGGATCTTTAAACTCTGATGGGGAGATGAGTCAGTAACTGGATGGGTAGAGGATTTAAGGGAGGGACTTCTTGTTGTTCAAATAAACTAAAAAAGACAGAGAGCAAGCAATGTCAGATTCCCTCCTTGAAGAAATTAGTGAGCCTCTGAGCAGACAGCCTCAAACCCTGATTATGTCATTCATAATCCTGCAGCATATAGCCAAATTAGGGCCTAGTCATTATGGTCCAGTGTAATAGAACAGGCCGTGTCTGGGCACCACTGAGAGCATCGGAACAGGGAGAATTGCTCAGAACCCGGGCTACTTACAGCCCGTGACTGGAGTCCTTTCCCATACAGGCACCAAACCAGTCACACAGATCACTTCAGCTGCCAATCTGGCCAGCAGGAAGCCTCAGCAATTCCTCACAAGCTCTCTGTCCCTAGCAAGGATGCATCTGGAAACAGTAGCAGGATTGAAGACAAGATGGTGATGCCCTCATGGAACTTTTATATTCTTGGTGCAGGCATGTCAAACTTGAAGCCTACTGAGGGCTGCACAAATGAAAACTGATAGATTTCAGGGCCACCAAAGAAAATGTACTTCTATCAGAAAGTCATAATTATTTATTATGATAGATTATGTTTTAGGTATATTTTATAATTTTTCAGGTCTTATTTTAATATAATACAATAATTTGATGTGTAAAATTGTTATTTGCCCATATAAAATAATTTTAAATTTAAATATAAACTTAAGGTACTTTTTAATGTTTTATATGATACATAACTTGTTTTGGTGAAATAAAAACAAGTATAGACCATGGTTAATCAAATAGAACAGGCTTCTGTGAAAATTTCAGATACTTTGTAAGTTTGAGATTTTGCATAAACATAATATTCATACAATTGCAAAAAATTGACATACTTACTGATACAAAATTACTATACATTTTGTGATTTTATTTGGGAATAAATAAATACAAAACAAAATATTAACAAAATATCCCCCTTCTCTCCCCCAGAGCCAGCCCCCCCCAACCTAATGCCTCCCCCTCTTCCAGAGCCAGCCCCCCCCCAGACTCCCCCAACCTAATGCCTCGCCCCTCCCCCAGAGCCAGGCACCCCCAACCTAATGCCTCCTCCCCCACAGAGCCAGGCACTCCCAGCCCCCGCAACCTAATGCCTGGGTCCCAGAGCTGCCACCGCCGCTGCCACACATTTCTTCCTCAGGCGCTGGGGCAGCGTGAGCACAGCAGCCAGCTGTGGGTAAGCCCTTGATGCCTGTGCAGAGCAGCTGGCTGGCTGTGAACATGTGCTGGAGCACCCAGCTGGCCGTGAGCAGTCACTGTGGTGCCATGCGCAGAGCGGACGGTCAGCCGGCTGTGATCTGCACTCGGCCACGTGCTCCGAGCAGCCAGCAGGCCGCACTTTATTCTTTTATAAAAATGTAGTGGTGGGCCGCAAAAAATTTTGATCGGGCTGCATGCGGCCCACCAGAGGCCTGTTTGACATGCCTGTCTTGGTGTCTCCCAAACTGGAACTGGTCACATGATCAAGTGACCTGTCTGTGTTTCACATGCAAGTAGCCATTATGCACTGGCTGGTTTGCAGGTTTCCAGACGCATTCCTCAGGTGTGTACTGGCCACTCTGCGAACCATTGTCCATGAAGCAGTGCTAGTTAGCACAGCCGTTCACTGAACAATCATTGCTTGCAATAGGCAATGCAGGCCCATTGGTCCCTCCCAGACAGAGAACATTTACAATATCAGAACAGAGCCCTGTAGGGGAGCCTGGACAGCCCTGCCTTAAGAATAAATGGTGATGTCTGCCTTGACCACTGTGTGGATCTCTAACAAGCAAAACCCGGGCCGGTCTCAAGTCTGGTGCACATAAGCATGCAGGCAAGGCTCAGGGGAAGCTTTGAGAGGCAGGAATGTTTTGCATAATAATGCAGATTAAGCGGCACAGCAAGATCACGTCAAGAACACACAATCAACCTTGTACTAGTACTTCTGTTTCTGATAAGCAAAAATTACAGATGCAGCCATAAAATTTAATCACGCATGTAGTTTTTGCAACATCCTGAGCAACAGGATGTAACCTAAATAAGGGCATTGGGCATTTTAGGTATTTTGCATAATACGTAATCAATTGGTAAATATTATTAGCAGGGCGAGCCCCACTCGCCAGTCACGCGGTTTCGTGAGGTTCTGCGTTCTGCACATGCGCAGATCGCTCTGTGCCAGCTCTTCCAGGTTGTAATCAACTCACCACGGGCGAGTAGATTACATTATTTGTCGAGCCCTGATTATTAGAACAACCAAGTCTTGCTTTGCTATAAAATGGTCTTAGTAAGAAGAATCAGTGGGAGAGAGTGAGCAGGATTGACCCATAGGCAGGGGCGGCCCGTGAGCCTAGACAGACTGGGCGTTCGCCTAGGGCGCCACCATCCCGGGGAGCCCGATGATGACGTCACGAGGCGCCTGGGCACCTGATGATTACGTCACGGCCATCGACAGCCGTGCAGGTGGGGGCACCAATCACGCCTTCTGCCTGGGGCGCCAGCTGCCGCAGCTGGCCTCAAGCCGCTCCTGCCCACAGGTCCTACTCATTGTAACTAGAAGTAAATAGACCCTTCACACCAGCTACATCAGTGCATGGCATCCCAATGGGTGGGAATCAAAAGGACCACGACCTCCTGCCTAGTATTGTAGGTAGCATATGGGTGAAGTGTAAGTGAACTAGGCTTAATTATTGTATTATAATAATCTTCTATTAATTGCTTTTGCAATTAATCCAATCAAGAGTAAGGTTTAAATTGAATAGTAATTGTTTTTAAGGCCTGTGAAATGTAAACAACTATATTCACTGCTTAAATCTTGCAGTAAATAAGAAAGTGGTTAAGTCTCTCTGGAGTGTCCTGGCTTCCCTTGGATCTAAAATAAATCGAACCACATGATAAGCCCATATTCATAACTTCACATACAAAATCATACAAGCATATGAGTAGCACACATAGAATCAGCAGAGCATAAGCTTTCATTTGATACCTCACATGGCCCATTTTGTACAGAACTGGGAGCAAACACCACCCGTGGGTACAACAGTGATCTGCCTGCTCATATTAAAATCCAGTAACATGACACCCAGCTCCACTAAAGGGACATAGCCATAGGACACTGCAACACCTAACTTTGATGCCTAGAAAATCATGGCACAACAATGGAATCTAGAAAGCCTAGGTTAAGCACCTGGACTCCCTCCCTATGCAATAAATGTGGACATATGGGTGCCTAAAATAGGGATCCCCAGAAACCAGTATGGTAGGCAGGGAGCCACCTAAACTAGACAATGGGACATGGCAATGAAAGGGATGTGTCCTGAACCCCACCCCTCTTATGGAGTTAGGCACCTCAGTGCAGGCTGCAAACAGGGGAGCTGACAGCCTTGCTGGTTCCCTGGGCAAGGTGGGGGGCAGGGCAGGGGGGGCTCCACACTCCTGGAAGGGTCAGGGCCTCAGGTGGAAGGGGCAGGGCTGGGACAACCAGCCCTTAGCACCGCCCAGACCACGGCACCTCCCCCCCAGTCCTTACTGCTGCCTGGAACGCAGCGCATAGCACCCCCTACCTCCCCAGGCAGTGCCTGGAGTGCACGTTTAATACGGTAACTGTGTAACTGCGAAAAATCTTAGTGGTTACATGGTTACACATGCTGTGGGCTCTGCAGTATGAAGCTTATTTAAGCTTAAATAAGCTTCATACTGCAGAGCCCACAGCAAAGCCTCCCCGGGAACGGGGCTGCTAGTCTCTGCTAGCTACACTCCCAGGCAGGAGGTTTCACTGCCGCAGTGAAGCAGCCTCCCTGGGAGTGGGGTAGAGTTTGACCAATATCACTAACCCATGAGCATCAGTTTATCGGTTAATTGGTTAAACCCTAACATCCCTATTGATTAGAGCACCATGGTTACTACAAATGTGAAATAAGACAAAATCAGATGTAAACGAACACATAAGACTAAATACAGTGGAGCACCACGGTGGCAGTTTCTGCCACCCTTGTCCTGCGAGGCTGGGCCCAACTCCCCACTAGGGCATTACTACCTGGCACACAGGGTCACAGTGCCTCACAGGTTTGGCCCTGCTGCCTCTTGGTAAAGACAGGATGAGTGTTTAGGTGGCTGGGCTAAATCTGAGTGCAAGGCGCAGCATTACGACCTGGTGTATGGGTTCATAGTGCCACTCAAATTTGGCCCTGCTGCCCCTTTGTCATCCTGATATAGGAACAGCCTGGCCAAACCTGAGTGATACTGTGATCCTGTGTGTCAGATCACAACACCCAAAAAGGGGAACTGGGTCTATCCCTGCAGGATAGGAACCACCAGTCTGCGGGTGAGTGCAGGGCAGACTCTGAAAACCTAATCCTAGAACTTCCCACCTCCTGGGGCAGGACTCAAATCCTTCCTCCATGTGGATAAAATGGATAAAACTAAACACAAAATTCACCCAAATGAAAAATAAAAATAATGTCAGGGGGCTCTACCTATGATCAAATAGTAGATATTATGCAACATGTGACAGTCACAGGTGGGGAAATAGGAGGTGGATGAATGAGTGTTACTAAAAGGCCACTATAGATACTCATAACAAGATGTGCATAATTATGCATCCTAATATGCATAAAACTACTAAAGTCCCCTTCTAGGGTAAAGCATATCCTTCTCCAGCCTCCGCTGCTGAAACACCCTTTGTCCTGACTTCCCTTGGAACTCTGGGCAGACATTCTTGCACATGTTCCATGTCTTCCCTGGAGACTCTCTTAGCATAAGTCCCGCACCCCACCCCAAGTGTCTAAGGTATAAAGGCTGCTTCCCAGCCCCCAGGCTGCATGAACAGACAGATGGCAGTGTTTTCCAGGAGGAGCCAGTCCAAAAGGCACGTCAATCCCATGCAGCGCCTGCAAGTCTTCTTCATTCCTTCTGTTGTCTGACCTCCCAGCTCACTGGAAGTGTCAAGGATCCACAGGCTAACTTGCCTTGTTACTGAGGTTACTCATCAGCTGTGTTCCCTGGCTATTTGCACATTCTTTGGAAGTGATGATGGGAAAAGGCAGAGTGCCACATTCTTGACCTTCATCATTGTCCTTTCTTGCTCCTTCTTCAGCTCTTTTCAGGGTGGCATGTGCTTTGCTACCCACGGAGACCCATCATTGTTGCCAAGCCTCAGTGCTGCTTGGGCACCTAAAACAGCACATGTCCCCTCATCACTGTCATACCAAAATGCCAGCAGGAATAAGCAGGACTCAACAAACCGCTGAATCTACTTGCCTGTGGCAAGTGGATTTCAGCCGGTCGCTCTATGCGCCCTGTTCACCGGCGCTTCGCGCATATGCAATGCCGGTCTGGCGCATGCGCAGTGCAGGGCTGGCGAGTAGCTCTCGCCAGGGTTTGTCAAGCCCTGGGAATAAGAGTTGCAAATTAAGTAATCATTCCCACTTGCAGTCTGAATCTGCCACCTTTATCCATAGTGGGCAACACAGTACCTTCCTGAACAAGTAATCCCACTGACTTCAGTTCTACATTCTCACAGATGTCACAACTGGATCCTCAGTAAATTGTGTTGGTGACATTCTTCTGGCATGACTTTTGCAGGACTTGGTAGTCTTAGCATTTTGGATTCCCCAGAATCAGGCATTACTTCTGCAGTGGGAAGGAAGCCACAACAACATCATGCAATGAATTACAATGGACAAGGTGCAGGGTCACTGCCTGGTCCTAAGTCCAGGGTTCAGCCTCAGCTCAGCCTCTATCTTCTCTTGCATAGGTGCCTGAAGACTGTGCATTGGCTGCTCCAGAGACTGAGAAAGGAAATCAAGTATCAGCGAGGTAGCCATGTTAGTCTGGATCTGCAAAAGCGATGAGGAGTCCTGTGGCACCTTATAGACTAACAGATTTATTGGAGCATAAGCTTTCGTGGGCAAAGACCCACTTCCTCAGATGCATGTAGTGGAAATTCCAGGGGCAGGTATAAATATACAGGCATAAGAAAAGAGTTCCAATCAAGAGTAAGGCTGGAGATAACGAGGTCAATTCAGTCAGGGAGGATGAGGCTCATTTCTTCTAGCAGCTGATGTGGCATTGCTGGCACATGATGGCGTATATTACATTGGTAGATGTGCAGGTGAATGAACCCATGATGGTGTGGCTGATCTGGTTAGGTCCTGTGATGGTGTCACTAGTGTAGATATGTGGGCAGAGTTGGCACCGAGGTTTGCTGCATGGATTGATTCCTGAGTTAGAGTTACTGTGGTGTGATATATAGTTGCTGGTGAGAATTTGCTTCAGTTTGGCAGGTTGTCTGTGGGCGAGGACTGGCCTGTCTCCCAAGGCCTGTGAAAGTGAGGGATCATTGTCTAGGATGGGTTGTAGATCACTGATGATGTATTGGAGAGGTTTTAGCTGAGGACTGTAGCTGATGGCCAGTGGTGTTCTGTTGGTTTCTTTGTTGGGCTTGTCTTGTAGTAGGAGGCTTCTGGGTACACGTCTGGCTCTGTTAATCTATTTCCTCACTTCCTTGGGCGGGTATCGTAGTTTCAAAAATGCTTGGTGAGGATCTTGTAGGTGTCTTGTCTGAGGGATTGGAGCAAATGTGGTTGTACCTTAGTGCTTGGCTATAGACAATGAATCGTATGGTGTGTCCGGGATGGAAGCTGGAGACATGAAGATAGGCATAGCGGTCAGTAGGTTTTCGGTATAGGGTGGTGTTTATGTGACCATCACTAATTTGCACTTTAGTGTCCAGGAAGTGGATCTCTTGTGTAGACTAGTCCAGGCTGAGGTTGATGGTGGGGTGGAAATTGTTGAAATCGCAGTGGAATTCTTCCAGAGCCTCCTTCCCATGGGTCCAGATGATGAAGATGTCATTAATGTACCGTTAGTAGAGAAGGGGCGCTAGTGGACGAGAGCTGAGGAAATGTTTTTCCAGGTCAGCCAAAAAAATGTTGGCATATTGTGGGGCCATGCGGATGCCCATAGCGGTGCTACTGGTTTGGAGGTATATATTGTCACCGAATCTGAAATAGTTGTGTGTGAGGATAAAGTCACAGAGCTCAGCCACCAGTTGTGCTGTGTCATCATCAGGGATGATTATAAACATTCTCCTTTGGGGCAAAGCCCTTGCTGACTTAGCCTGTGAGCTGTTTCTGCTCAGTCATACTACTGACTTCCAGCAACTGCATTGTCCTTCATATAAGCTGCTCCAGAATGCTCCGAGGAGAATGAAATAATGCAATCCTCTAAAAAGGAGAGTGGGATGTAGAAGGAGGTATGAACACGGGAAGAAAAGAGTTATCTTCTGATAAGATTTGAAACTAGATGGAAAATCAAAGAGGTATAGAAATATTCCTGTATTTAATGGCAAGATCTCCAGGAGAGATTGTGTGGTGGGATGCAAAAAAGGTTGGGGTGGTCTATGAGTAGTGGGACAATAGAAAGAAACAAGGGCTGTGAGACAGAATGGAATATGGCTGGGTTTTAAAATCAAGGAGGAGAATGTTGAAATGGAGAAGGGAAAACTGCCTTAATTCCAAGATAAAGATTCTTCATATTTTCTGGAACTTCCAGCTGCTCCAAATAATGTCCCACCTGGAAAAGGCTTGGAAAGTCTTATTGATTGCAATTGGGAACTTGCAGCCTCAAGCACTAATGGCCGATTACTGACTGACTAGATCTGTAAATAACGTTGGATAGGAAATGATACCTGTGGCCAAATGGAGAATCATTTCACTTTCCTTGTTATTGAAGATTAAGGTGTGTAAAAGTTCCTGTGTTCAGGAATTGCTTGCTATATTTCTAACAGCTGTATGCAAAGGATGGGGACTGTCTTGAATGGTCCAGAATCTCCCAGAAATAATTTTCATCAGAGTCTATGTAGGTGAGTAACATTCCCTTGTCATTATCAAATTACTTGGAACTGCCTTTATAAAGATTCCTGAAATGTCAGCAGGCTCTGACATTCTCCTTTCAGATGTGCTATGCATTGTCTTCCAAACTTTATCTACAGCTGAAAGATCAGCTAGCTCGAAAAGTTTGATTTTTTTCCCCCTTCTCCTTACAGTGGTTTTAAATTATATAGCTCAAATGCCTTGGAATTATTTTTGATTTATACTTCTTATAGCCAAACATATAAGCATGTGCATACTTTTATTACAGTGAACACTCATTAAGTAGCTCTGTAGTGTGTGCGGGACTGGGGACTATCTAAAAATTAAAATCAGGCTCATTGTGTGTTGGCTTTTAGGAAGGCTTCATTGTCTAATGATTAGAAGTGGATAGTCAGAAACAGAACTCCTAGGGTTCTGCTAGTACTACCACTGATTTGTTTGTACAAGTCTCTTGACTGCTCAGTGCCTCACTTTTGCCATTTATGGAATGACTATAATACTGTAATACTTTTCCTTCCAGGGTGAGAGGACAGAGAGGCTTACTTAAGAAGTGCTTGGAGATCCTTTCGTGAAAACTTGAAGTGGTGCCTGGATGCATCCAAAGCCCTACTTACTGCCCCCCTTTGTGGGTGATTTGTTTTAACTATGTCAGGCTAAATGGTTTGTAAACAAGCAATAACTGAATGTGGAGAGTTTGTCACTGGGGTGTGAATGATTCCAATCAGTGGATATAGTTACAAGTTGATTCAGAGCTTTTTCTGCTAATCCTCCTCCTGGCTTCTCCCTCACAATCCTCTCTAGCAGTGATGAATTTCCCTCTTGAAATTAATAATGCCAAGCCTGCCAGTGTTTTAAAATCCAAACTTAATTTTGTCCTCTTGAGCTTTGCCTTTGGCACGTGAAAGCAGAAGCTTTAAACTCTATTACTTGGAAAGTCTGCTGGGATGCCTTGGCATGGCAGGTGCTATATATGTTTAGTGCTGCATTGCTATTAAAGTCCATTAAGAGGGATCTTTCTGAAGCTGTCAGCACACTGCAGATTAAAACCAGAAAAATAAAGGCATGCACAACACATGCCTATCTAATGGTCCAGATAGCTGCAGAGAGGGGATTCATCTTTGGCTTGCGATCAGCTTACAGCTGGGCTCGCTGTAAAGGATATTTGGTTTTCTGCATGAGCCCTGCCTCCCCAAAAAATGTAATCAAGCTTATGTGGAAGCCAGGCTTGTGTTGAATCCAGACCTCTGTGTTTTCTATATTCTGCCCCATACCGATTCTCTAACTTCAGGTTAAAACTAGCCTTTAGCAATACTAGCATTGTAGACAACTCAGAGTTGGTGAGGTGAGAAATTTATTTGGAATTCTAGAAAGCCTTTGACAAATTCCCTGACAAAAGGCTATTAAAGAAACTAAGTAGCTATGGGGTGCGAGGTGAAGTCTGGTCATAGCTCAGAAACTAAGACCTAGGAAACAGAATGAGAATAAGTAATTAGTTTTCTGCAAGGAGGTGCCTCATTGTTCCATACATAGGCCAGTGTTAAATGCATTTATTAATGGTTGGAAAAAGGGAATTAACAGTGAGGTGGCAACATCTGTATCTGATACAGCTGTCGAGATCAATCAAATCTACAGAAGACTGTGAGGAACTGTGGAGGGGCAGTGAATGGATAGCGCAATGGCAAACACAATCCATTATTGACAAACAGGCAATGCATTGTGGAAGGAATAAATTGAACTACTCAGTCATCTGAATGGGTTCTAAATTAACTGTAGCCACCAAAGGAGGAAACCTGGGTGTTTTTTTCTTAATATGCAGTGGCCCAAAACCAAATAATGTCAGTATAAATAAAGAATTCATTTAGAAAATACTGAAACTATTGTAATGTTGTTATTATTATTAAAATTGGCACAGAATCATCTGGAATGGGGTGCTCACTTCTGGCCATGATATTTTCAAAAGGGTGTATCCCAAACAGAGTGTTCTCATATACAGGTGGTGGACCTTACTAGAAGTTTGAAAGGCATCTGTGTGAAGAAAGGCCAAAAAGCCTGAACTGTTTATTTTAGAGAGGTATTAAAAAGAGGAGACATGATAGATGTACACCAAATGAGTGACTGAGAAAATAAATTTGAAACTCTTATTTACCCTCCCATACTAAAAAGACCAGGGGACAGTTAATGAAATTGAAAGGCCATAACATTTAAAACTGTTCAAAGGCAACACATTTTTATGCAGTGCATAATTAACTCATTTTCATAAAATAGTATGAAGCTTAAAGAGATTAGCAGGATTCAAAAGAGGATTAGACATTTATATGAGTAATGTAATTGGGGATGTTCTTAGTAAACAGAATAACTTTTTTCTTTCTTTTGTCATAAAGGGATATAATCCTTCATGCTTCAGAGCCTAAGAGCTTTCTTTCTTTCTTTCTTTCTTTCTTTCTAAACCCTGTTATTCCATAAATGTCTACTGCTGAGTTTCTTGTATTTTGCTTGGCACTGTCACAGAGCTTGCTAGTCTAGATGGACCAGCGTTCTGATTCTCTGGGGCAATTACAAGGCTTCACAACCAGGCTTTACACTGGAGTAGAGCACAGACCAGCCTAGTAGCACGAAAGTCACCTGTTCCGCCAGACAATGCACAAAACCACAGCCTCACTTTTTCTATTCTTTCACTGCTGTGCCAGAGGAACCCCCTCCCTGCATTTTATAATCATACCACCTATGGTCTTACTGCTCCACTTAATAGGACCCACAGAGTAGTAAAGGCTAACTCCCACGCCCCAAGGCCCTGCCTAGTGCGTCCCATAGTGATCCATCCTATTTTCTTCCTCTTTCCAACCCTGCTTCTTCCATTGTTTTTCTCCATGTCATTCTCCATTTTTTACTCCTTTTCTTCTCTCTCCCTCCCCTACCAGTTACAAGGACTGTCAACTTCCAGCACTGGTTTACCTCACCATCTGCTTCCTGCACTCATGCTGCAGAGCATCTTTGGCAGAAGTCCTATGACCAGGCTGACTTTTTCCATTACTCAGGGCCTCACCCCATGTGAAGGAGCTAACTCATCATAAGCACCTCCTTGTGGCCAGGCTCTGCACAGTAGCTTTCGTCTCATGTGCACCCTGCCAAGAATTGCCCCAGCACTGTGGTGGTCTATGACATGCCCCTCCAGCAGGAGTAGGGAATCTTTTTTGGGTTGGGGGCCACTGAGCCACTGAAAAATCAATCAGGGTCTGAACACAAATGAGAAGCAACCCCCCCAACACAAAAAACCTCTCACTGATGTGGCCCCTGAATTAGGGATGTTAAGAATTAGGGATCTAATTGTGTAGATGATGCAATTTGTATCGGCTATGCAATTAGTTGATAAGGGAAGGTGCTCAGCCCCAGCTCACGCTGGTCCAGGAGCTACCCCCACTGCTGCTCTGCAGTTTAAATGTAGTAAGAGCCGGGCGTGCAGGCAGTCTGGCTCCTACTACATTTAAACTGCAGAGCTGCAGGGGGAGTAGATTCTGGATCAGTGCGAGTCGGGGCAAAACTGGGACTGCTGTGGCTCTGTATTGTGAATGTAGTAAGAGCCGCCCAGGTCCAGCAACCTCTGTTCACAGAGGCCAGGGGTGGCTGCAGACAGGGGCTGCTGCTGGAGCAGCCTCTGCCTGTGGCCAGCCTGGGCTGCCGTGGGCCCGGGCTGCTACCGAAGCAGCCTCTGCCTGCAGCCAGCCTCAGCCCACCGTGGGAAGAGACTGCTTTGTGGCAGCTTCCCCTACCTCCCCCCCGGGGGGCAGGGCAGGTGGCACCACAGAAATGGTGCTGGGAGGAACCAGCTTTTAAGAAGGCTCCCCCCAGCACTGGCTCCTGTTCTCCCCCACACACTTGCTGCCTCTGATACAGAGGCAGCAAAGGGGGGGGAAGCAAATAGTCAAGTACTTGATTCAACTACCTGATAAATTTGAGGGGGGCTGCAGAGGGGATGAAGCACCAGCGTGGCCTCCCCAATTCTGGGGGGTCCCTGATCCTCAGGGGCTGGATCCAGGCAAGCCAGGGGCTGCATCTGGCCCTAGGACCTGAGGTTCCCCACCCCTGCTTTAAAGTCTCTTTCCTAGCACAGTCAGTGTGATTGCTAACTCCCTTGACCGGCTGCCATTTATGATGATGATTTCCAGTCTGAGAGAGTTGGCAACCCTAATAGTAAAAAATAAAAAAATCCCACTTCATCTCAAAGTTGGAGTAAGGCTCTCTTCCTTCAGACAGCACTCAGGCTCTGGCCCTAACCTGAACTCACAGGTAAGAGAAGGGAATGGTCCCTTTCAAGGTGAGTCAGCATCTGCCATGTCCCTTCACTCAAGCTACATCTCCCAAAATAGCTATTCTGAGTCTTTTGACCGAATCCGTTATTTTGAAATATAACAGGCTCGCTATTCCAACTTCCCTGTAAACCTCATTCCATGAGAAGTAAGGGACATTTCGGAAGAGTGCTTTATTTCAAAACAAGTGCTGTATAGACAGTGCCAAATTTTGAAATAAGCTATTTTGAAATAATACCAAAATAAGATACGCAATTTGCATAGCTCAAATTGTGTATCTTATTTCGACCTGCTGTGCAGTGTAGATGCACCCTTAGGGTGGGTCTGTCAGATAGCAGTCATCTGGGGAGCTCCTGTCTTCATTCAGCAGTTTCTCCAGGAGCTGAGGCTACGTCTAGACTATGGAGTTTCCAGGGAACGTGTCTGCTTTTCCGCTTTTTTTTGCGGAAGAGCAGACGCGCTCTTTCAGAAGCCCTTGTCTTCCTCCTCCCATGAGGAAGAAGGGCTCTTCCGAAAGAGGGTTTTCTGAAATTTGGCCCAATGTAGACGGGTACTTTTTCCGATAGATCATTGTAGTCTAGACATAGCCTGAGAATTGAATGTCTTCTTTCTCCCTCATCTGCCATCCACAACTACTTCTGTTTTATGGCGAAACAGACTCACCTACTGAGTCTGTATCTGCCACATACTGGATTCTTTCCTTCACGCCACTACACTTTCTTACCTTGCTCTATCTTCTTAAGAAAATGTAATCCCACTTTCCCCATACTCTCACTAAACCCCTCATGGTAGATTATCCCCTTTACAAAGTGTCTACACACTTTTTAAAGAATTATTTTTCCTGAGAATACTCCTTGCATTCTCATAGCAGGGGATCAACTGTTTCTTTAACCTCACATATTACAGAATCATCTTTGTGTCTAGTCACTAAATATAGATTATTATTCAAACCATAATGGCGAATTAATATTTTTAAATGTAAGCACATCATTCCACAACCTTGTAGTACCACCTTATCCTCTGTTTTTGGGGCATATTTCATAGACTCGTCTTCCTTTTTTCTTCTTGGTCCATGGTTCTTTTTTCCAAACTGAAAAGTCCCAGTCTCTCTAGCCTCTCCCCATATGGGACCCTTTCCAAGCCCCTAATCATCTTAGTCGCCCTTTTCTGAACCTTTTCTAATGCCAATATATCTTTTTTGAGGTGAGGAGACCACATCTGCACGCAGTACTCGAGATGTGGGCGTACCATAGTTTTATATAGGGGAAGTATGATATCTTTTGTCTTATTATCTATCCCTTTTTTAATAATTCCTAACATCCTATTTGCCTTACTAACTGCCGCTGCACACTGCGTGGATGTCTTCATAGAACTATCCACTATAACTCCAAGATCCCTTTCCTGATCTGTCGTAGCTAAATTTGACCCCATCATGTAGTACGTGTAATTTGGGTTATTTTTTCCAACATGCATTACCTTACACTTACCCACATTAAATTTCATTTGCCATTTTGCTGCCCAATCACTCAGTTTGCTGAGATCTTTTTGTAGTTCTTCACAATCCCTTTTGCTTTTGACTGTCCTGAACAACTTTGTGTCATCTGCAAACTTGGCCACCTCACTGCTTACCTCATTTTCTAGATCATTGATGAACAAGTTGAACAGGATTGGTCCCAGTACTGACCCCTGGGGAACACCACTAGTTACCCTCCTCCATTGTGAAAATTTACCATTTATTCCCACCCTTTGTTTTCTGTCTTTTAACCAATTCTTGATCCATGAAAGGACCTTTCCTCCTATCCCATGACCACCTAATTTACGTAAAAGCCTTTGGTGTGGGACCGTGTCAAAGGCTTTCTGGAAATCTAGGTATATTATATCCACTGGGTGCCCCTTGTCCGCATGTTTATTAACCCCTTCAAAGAATTCTAACAGATTAGTTAGACACGACTTCCCTCTGCAGAAACCATGCTGACTTTTGCCCAACAATTCGTGCTCTTCTATGTGCCTTGCAATTTTACTCTTTACTAGTGTTTCTACTAATTTGCCTGGTACTGATGTTAAACTTATCGGTCTATAATTGCCAGGATCTCCTCTAGAGCCTTTTTTAAATATTGGTGTTATATTGGCCATCTTCCAGTCATTTGGTACCAAAGTGGATTTAAAGGATAGATTACAAACCACTGTTAATAACTCCGCAATTTCACATTTGAGTTCTTTCAGAACCCTTGGGTGAATGCCGTCTGGTCCCGGAGACTTGTTACTATTCAGCTTATCAATTAATTCCATAACCTCCTCTAATGTCACTTCAATCTGAGTGAGTTCCTCAGATTTGTCACCTAAAAAGGCTGGCTCAGATTTAGGAACCTCTGTAACATCCTCAGTCGTGAAGACTGAAGCAAAGAAATCATTTAATCGCTCCGCAATGGCACTGTCTTCCTTGATCGCTCCTTTTATATCTTTATCATCCAAGGGCCCCATTGCTTTTTTAGCGGGCTTCCTGCTTCTAATGTATTTAAAAAACATTTTACTATCATTTTTTGAATTTTTGGCTAGCTGTTCCTCAAACTCTTTTTTGGCTTTTCTTACTACATTATGACACTTAATTTGGGAGTGTTAATATTCCTTTCTATTTTCCTCACTAGGATTTGACTTCCACTTTTTAAAAGCTGCCCTTTTCTCTCTCACTGACTTTTTAACATGGCTGTTTAGCCATGGTGGTTCTTTCTTAGGTCTCTTACTGTGTTTTTTTATTTGGGGTATACATTTAAGTTGGGCCTCTAGTATGGTGTCTTTAAACAGTTCCCATGCAGCTTCCAGGGATTTTAGTTTAATTACTCTCCCTTTTAGTTTCTGTTTAACTAGCTTCCTCATTTTAGTGTAATTCCCCTTTTTGAAATTAAATGCCAGAGTGTTTGACCGCTGCGGTGTTCTTCCCAACACAGGAATATTAAAAGTTATTATATTGTGGTCACTATTTTCAAGCGGTCCAGTAACAGTTACCTCTTGGACCAGATCCTGCGTTCCAGTCAAGACTAGGTCGAGAATTGACTCTCCCCTTGTGGGTTCCTGTACTAGCTGCTCCAAGAAGCAGTCATTTAAGGCATCAAGAAATTTAATCTCTGAATCCCGTCCTGAGGTGACATGCACCCAATCAATATGGGGATAATTGAAATCTCCTATTATTACTGTGTTTTTTATTTTGGTAGCCTCTCTAATCTCCCTTATCATTTCAGCATCACTATCACTGTCCTGGTTAGGTGGTCGGTAATATATTCCTAATGCCATATTCATATTAGAGGAATGAATTGTTATCCATAATGATTCTATGGAACATTTTGATTCCTTTAGGATTTTTACTTCATTTGATTCTATATTATCCTTCACATATAGTACCACTCCGCCACCCGCACGACCTGTTCTGTCTTTCCGATATAATTTATATCCCGGTATGATAGTGTCCCACTGATTGTCCTCATTCCACCATGTTTCTGAGATGCCTATTATGTCAACTTCCTCCTTTGATTTGAGGTACTCCAGTTCACCCATCTTATTAGACAGACTCCTAGCATTAGTGTAAAAGCATGTTAGAAAACTACCACTATTTATATGTCCGCCTTTCACAGACACATTGGATTTTTTTATGCACGATTGTTTCACATCTGATCTTGCCCATATATTATTTCCCACGTTCCCTATCTGACTAACTTCTAGGGAATCCCTATCTATGGAGCCTCGTGTAAGAGAAGTCTCCGTCCGATCCAGGTGCTCCCCCGCACCAATCGGCTTTCCCCCACCTCTTAGTTTAAAAACTGCTCTACGACCTTTTTAATGTTTAATGCCAGCAGTCTGGATCCACCTTGATTTAGGTGGAGCCCATCATTCCTGTATAGGCTCCCCCTACCCCAAAAGTGTCCCCAGTTCCTAATAAATCTAAACCCCTCTTCCCTGCACCATCGTCTCATCCACGCATTGAGACTCTGAAGTTCTGCCTGTCTATCTGGCCCTGCGCGTGGAACTGGAAGCATTTCAGAGAATGCCACCAAAGATGTTCTGGATTTCAGTCTCTTTCCTAGTAACCTAAATTTGGCCTCCAGAACATCTCTTCTACCCTTCCCTATGTCATTGGTACCAACATGTACCACGACGACCGGCTCCTCCCCAGCACTGCCCATAAGTCTGTCTAGATGCCTCGAGAGATCCGCAACCTTCGCACCAGGCAGGCAAGTAACCATACGGTTCTCCCGGTCATCACAAACCCAACTATCTATATTTCTAATGCTCGAATCCCCCACTACTAAAACCTGCTTCTTCCTAACAGCTGGAGCTCCCTCCCCCGGAGAAGTATCCTCGGCACGAGAGGATACAACATCACCCTCTGGAAGGAGGGTCCCAACTATGGGATGGTTTCCCTCTGCTCCCATTGACTGCTCTCCTTCCCTGAGCCTTTCATCCTCCGTAACAGCATCAGGACTGTCAGATTGGAGGTGGGACAGCCCTACTATGTCCCGGAAAGTCTCATCCACAAACACCTCTGCCTTCCTTAGCTCCTCCAGTTCAGCCACCCTGGCCTCCAAAGCACGCACTCGGTCTCTGAGGGCCAGGAGCTCCTTGCATCGAGCGCACACATACGCCACCCACCCACAGGGTAGGTAGTCATACATACTGCACTCGACACAATAAACAGGATAGCCCCCACTCTGCTGCTGGGCTTCTGCCTCCATTTCCTACTCTAATTATATATGAGGGTTAATTAAATGTTTCAGATAGAGGTTGTTATAAAGGATTTAGTTTAAGGGCAATAGAAGTCACTGGCTCCCCCCAAGCTCCCCCTCTAAACTCCCTCCTGTTAGCACTCACCCTGTTCGCGAGCACCCGGTCGCAAAGCTCCCCGGTCGCTTACCAGCAGGGTTTAAGTGCTCGGCCTCCCTGATAGCTCCTCCCTCTGCCTACAGCTCAGCCGATCAGCACACGGTGTTTCAATTCAAACCTAATCAGCTTCCAACTGCCTGCCTGCCTGCCTGCCTGCCTGAGCACACGGCCCCAAGGTGCTTTAGTTTGCTCCTTCCTTCTCCTCCTCCAGGAGAGCCTCTCAAAACTCCCTCCTGTTAGCACTCACCCTGTTCGCGAGCACCCGGTCGCAGAGCTCCCTGGTCGCTTACCAGCAGGGTTTAAGTGCTCGGCCTCCCTGATAGCTCCTCCCTCTGCCTACAGCTCAGCCAATCAGCACACGGTGTTTCAATTCAAACCTAATCAGCTTCCAACTGCCTGCCTGCCTGCCTGCCTGAGCACACGGCTCCCATTTTCTTGGGGGTCTATTTTGACCCCCCCCCTTTTTCTCCACCTTGGCAGGCCGGACCTTCATCTTTCCTGCTGCTGCTGCTCTCCCCAAAGAAGAGACGGTAAGGGGGCTGCTTTAAAGCAGCCCCTGGGGTTTCCCTCTCCCCACAGCCTGCCTGGTGCTGGGGAGGGGAGATTAGGGGCCCTTTCCATCAGGGCTCCTGGGTGGGGGGGCCGGTGCAGCTCCTTTGGGGTGCTGAGGGCAGGGGGTGGTTTACCTCCCCATAGTTCATTGGCCCTCACACTTCTCCTGCTGCTCCCTCTCCAAGCCCCGGTTGCTGTAGGGGCCTTTCCATTCTCGGCCCCACTGCTTGTCTCCTTGCCCTTCTCTGCTCTTCTGGGCCTTGCAGCAGGTACTGTGGGCCTGCTGCTCAGGTGCCTGTGGGTACACTGTTTCCCTTTCCCTCAGCAGTGTCTCCTCCCTCCTCCCGCCCTTGAACAGGCATCTTTTAACTGCCTGCCTTCCCACTCCACTGCTTGTCCCATCCACCCCTTTGGGTGCCAGTGCTTCCCCCCCCCCCGCTTTCTTTTGTTAGGCGCTTGAGCTTCCCCCTCCTTTTAGTTACTCTTCCCACACACACAGCTTCACTTGTCCCCATGTCCTTTTAATGATTATTTACCCCTCATCTCCCCAGTGCAGCCGGAGGAGCCACTCTTTCCATTCTGTGCTGGGAGCTGTATTCCTTACACCTTTTCCCCTTCCCTTTCTTCTGAATTATCACCCTCCCACCCCACTTCCAGCCTAGTGGGGGGGAGTGGTAAATCTCCTTCCTCCCCTCTCTTTCCCTCCCTGTTCCCTTCCCTGGTGTTTTTTTTGGTTCTCCCCTAATTGTTTGTTTTGTCCTTTCCTCCCTACCCATGACCACAATGAAGGGGTTGTCCGATGACACCCCTGCAGAACCTTCCCCACCCCTCCCTAAAAACAACAACTCATCTGAGGCTGCCGGGCCCCCCGTCACTACGGTAGAGGGGGCGGACATGGACGAGGACCCCGGGGCCTCGACCGCTTCTGCCGCGGCACCTCCGGCTACCATCAAGAATGCCCCCCTGAGGGGTAGGAAGGGCCTGGGGACCAAAAAGGGCAAGAGCCCCGCCCGGAAGGCAAAACCTCCTGAGGCGAGGGCTCACTCCCCGGCCGCGACCCACATGTTGGCCGCGGCTCCCCCTCCTTCCCGCTCCCCTGTTCCTTCCACCAGCTCTGGGGGCAACGGTGTCCCGGGACCCAGGGCATACGCCCAGGTGGCCGCCACCCCCCCGCCTGTCGCCTCCCAAGCCGCCTCCCGGAATACCATCCCCGGCGGCTGCGGTCCCTTTCCCACCCTGAGTAGGAGGCACGGGGTCCGTTGTCTCCTGGTGGTGGCCTCGCCCCACGTGGAGACCTACGTGCGGGCGTTGGCACGCGTGGTGGGGCCCGCGACCGTGGTGGCGGCCTCTAAGATGTTCGGGAAGGTGGTCTTCTTCCTGGCGTCCGAGGCCGCCGCCCAGAAGGCGGTGGAAAGGGGTTTGGCGGTGGGGGGAGTCCACGTTCCCCTCGAGCCTTTGGAGGACCTGGGCATACGGGTGGTTTTGTCCTCTGTTCCTCCCTTCCTCCCCAATGCCGCCCTACTGCCTTTCCTCTCCACCCTGGGGAGGCCTCTGTCAGTCCTGAGTCCCCTTCCTCTGGGCTGTAAAGACCCGACCCTCCGCCACGTCCTTTCCTTTCGCCGGCAGGTACAAATCCTACTACTGCCGGCGGGACATGGCGGAGAAGCCCTGGAAGGGTCATTTCTGGTGCCCCATCAAGGGGCCCGGTACCGGGTGTACTACACCATGGGGGAGGCCCGGTGTTTTCTCTGTCGGGCGACGGGGCACGTCTGAAGGGACTGCCCCCTGGCCCGGTTTGGAGAGGCACCCGGGACCCCCGATGCCCGGGAGGGCACCGGCCCTACCATCGCCGGTGGCCCTGACGGTCCGGACCCTGGGGTCGCCCCTCCTCCAACCGTGACCGTCGTCAATCCCGCTCGGGTTCCGCAGGGCCCAGACGAGCGTGCGGGTGCTGATGCTGCCACCGCCAAAAGCGGCAAGGCTGGGCCCGCGGAGGAGAGGGCGGCGGGGTTAGTGACGGGACTCGGGCAGGACCTACCTCAGGGGGAGGTATCCTTTTCCCCTGCTGCCCAGCCCCCATCTACCCTTGCCCCCCCGACGCTGCCCTTGTCCCCTGGCTCTTCCTCCATTCTAGCCCAGCCCTCTTCCTTCGAGGGATGGGAGCTCGCAATGGGGAAGCGCCGAAAGCGTGCTCGGCATTCCACCCCGTCCTCTGAGGGGGAGGACAACCTCCCTGTACCCATGGGGGTGGACGCTGGAGCCATTCCACCCTCTGAGCCCGCAAGCGATTCACAGCACCACGAAGCGGTCGAGGTGACTGCGGCGGTCGTGGGAGAGGTGAACACCTCCCTCCCGGGGTCCCTGCAAGAGGGGGTGTCCATGGAGGATGCTCCCACTGTTCCCGCCTCCACTGAGGGGGCGGCCGCTGACCTTGCCACCGACAGAGATCAGCACCTGGTGGCGGGCGGCGGGCTCGCCTTCCTCTCTCAGGAGGTGGAGGCTTTGGGGCTGACCCCGGCTGCCTCAGAGGGGGATCATCAGGTCCTGGAGGGACAACAACCGACCTCTCCTTCCCCTTCCGACCCGCTGCTATCCCTTCTCCCTGCCTCTGAGTTGCCCCGGGGTGCGACCGTCTGCCCGGCCATCGACAACACCTCGGCCGTGGCCGCGGAAACCCTTGAGGCTCTCAGCGGGCGGGAGATCCCGTTAATATCTGTCACCCCCGGCGCTGAGGCCTCCGGTGCTGCACTCTCTGTGGCACTGGAGCCCAGCGCTGGGGAGACTATTACTACCCCTACCGCTGCCATCGATTCTCTGCGCTGCGAGGAGGCACCGCACCCCGGTGCCTCCTCTCCTGAGGCATCTCACCCTGCTCCTTCTCCTGCTCCCTATTCAAACGCCCTCTCAATCGAGTTTCCCACCCCTCTTCCTCCTCCCCGCCATTCTTGTCTCTTCCCTAATCCCTCACCTCTTCCTCCCCCTACTCTCCTTCCTCGTCTCCCTCCTTTTCCCGATCCCCTCCCTGAACTCTTTTCCTCCCCTTACTCTGTTACTGCCGCCCCTGGGGTTGCCACGTTTAGTCCAGACATTGGCCCCCGGGAGGCGGTTTTCGTTTCTTCTGCTCCCAGCACATCTGGGGCTGATCTCCCTCCGCCACTGTCCTCTCAGCAGGGACCTCAAATGCCCTGCGTCCCCGTGCCGATGGGTCGCGGGGCTCACGGAGGGGTCTGGCCCCAAGGCGTTCGAGGGCCCGAGGCCCCGACGCCAGACGCGCTGAAGGGCGAGATGCGTGTTTTCTTGGAAGACATCCGTGGCTCCAAGAACAAGGTCGCTCTCGCCCTTCAGCGCTGGGGAGATTTTCATCTCATTTTGCAAATAGTCAGAGCCCTCTTGCGGGAGGGTAAAGGGACCGGGCGGCGGGGGGCCGCGGCTTACCAGCGGGTCCGCAGCTTCCGTGACGCCCTGCTCACTTTTGGGAACGGTCGCGGTTTGCTGCGGGGCCCGATGGGGGCCGTCGGCACTCCTGCCAATCAGGATCTTCCCCAGCCCTCTCGATGCCGCCGCTCATCTTTGCCACTCTGAACACCCGGGGCTGCGGGTCGGGCCTCCGTAGGTGTCAGGTCCTCTCCTTCCTCCGGAGGGGCAGGTACTCCGTCATATTCCTCCAGGAGACTCACACAGCTCCGGCCGCCGAGGCTAGCTGGCGGCTGGAGTGGGGGGACAGGGTTTATTTTAGCCACCTGTTGGCCCGTCAAGCCGGGGTGGCTACCCTGTTCTCCCCGAACCTGCAGCCCGAGGTGCTGGGAACCGCCGAGGTCGTGCAGGGTCGCCTGCTGCATCTCTGGGTTCGGACGGAAGGGCTGACACTAAATCTCGTCAACATCTACGCCCCGACGTCCGTCCCGGAGAGGCTCCGCTTCTTTCGGCAGGCGTCGGCCTTCCTCGGCACTTTGGATCCTTGCAAGTGCCTGGTCTGGGCGGAGACTTCAACTGCACCCTCGAGGAGCGGGACCGTACGGGGCTCGAGCAGTGCCCGGCCACCGCGGACGTCCTCAGGGAGATAATAGACCATCACTCCCTGGTGGACGTCTGGCGAGACCTCCACCTGGGCGAGGAAACGGTGTTTACCTACGTCCAGGTGGCGGGTCGTCGGTCTTTCCACTCCCGGTTGGACCGCATTTATGTGTCTCGTCATCATCTCTTCTGGGCCCACTCCTCCGGCATTCGGCCGGCCCCTTTCTCGGACCACCACTTGGTGGCCGTACGGGCTTCTCTTTCTTCGGAGAGGCCGGGGCCGGCCTATTGGCATTTCAATAACAGCCTGCTGGAGGACGTGGGCTTCGTAGCGTCCTTCCGGGAGTTCTGGCTGGCCTGGCGCGGGCGGCGGTGCGCCTTTCCCTCGGCGCGGCGGTGGTGGGATGTGGGGAAGGTGCGCACGCGGCTCTTCTGCCGTGACTACGCCCGGGGGGCCAGCCGGCGGAGGGATGCGGCGACAGAGCAGTTGGAACGGGAGGTTTTAGAGCTAGAGAAGCGGCTGGCCACCGGCCCCGAGGATCCGCCCCTCTGCGGAGAGTACCGGGAGAAGCGGGAGGAGCTCCGGGCCCTCGAGGACCTTCGAGCCCGGGGTGCCTTTGTTCGTTCTCGCATCCGTCTCCTTCGGGAGATGGATCGAGGCTCCCGCTTCTTCTACGCCCTGGAGAAAAAGAGGGGGGCCAAAAAACACGTCCTCTGCCTTCTGGCGGAGGACGGCACCCCCCTCACGGATCCGGTGGAGATGCGCGAGAGGGCTCGTGCCTTCTACGCCTCTCTCTTCTCCCCGGATCCGACCGACGCCAACGCCCGCAGGGTTCTCTGGAACGAACTCCCGACGGTCAGCGCGGGCGACCGGGACCGGCTAGAGCTGCCTCTCTCTCTGGCCGAGTTCTCGGAAGCCCTCCGTCTCATGCCCACCAATAAATCCCCGGGCATGGACGGGCTGACCGTGGAGTTCTACCGCGTGTTCTGGGACGTCCTCGGCCCGGACCTTGCTAGCGTCTGGGCCGAGTCCTTGGAGAGCGGGGTCCTCCCTGTATCGTGCAGGCGAGCCGTGATCGCCTTGCTGCCCAAGAAGGGGGACCTCCGCGATCTGAGGAATTGGCGTCCCGTCTCGCTCCTCAGCACGGACTATAAAATTGTCGCTAAAGCCATCTCCCTAAGGTTGAAGTCCGTGCTGGCAGACGTGGTCCATCCAGACCAGACCTACACCGTCCCGGGCCGAACTATCTTCGACAACCTCTTTCTGGTCCGGGATCTCTTAGAGCTCGGGTGTAGGGACGGTCTGTCGTTCGCCCTCCTGTCCTTGGATCAGGAGAAGGCGTTCGACCGGATGGACCACGGGTACCTCCTGGGCACCCTGCGGGCCTTCGGCTTCGGGCCCCATTTTGTGGGGTTTCTCCAGGTGCTGTACGCCTCCGCAGAGTGCTTGGTCAAGCTCAACTGGACCCTGACCGCACCGGTCAGCTTCGGGCGGGGAGTACGTCAAGGCTGTCCGCTGTCGGGCCAGCTGTACGCTCTGGCCATAGAGCCCTTCCTCCGTCTCCTTCGCAAGAGGTTGACGGGGTTGGCGCTCCGTGAGCCGGAGACGAGGCTGGTCCTGTCGGTGTATGCCGACGACGTGCTCCTCGTGGTCCAGGACCCGGGAGACCTGGCGCGGGTGGAGGCTTGCCAAGCCGTCTACTCGGCGGCCTCCTCCGCCCGGGTCAACTGGGTCAAGAGCTCTGGCCTGGTGGTAGGGGCCGGGTGGCAGGCAGGCTCCCTCCCACCCGCGCTTCAGGCCATCAGGTGGAGCGCGGGTCCGCTGCTCTATCTCGGCGTTTTTCTTTCTGCCACGCATCCCTCCCCACCGGAGAACTGGCAAGGTTTAGAGGCCAGGGTGGTCGAGCGGTTGCAGAGATGGACGGGACTGCTCCGGTGCCTCTCCCTGCGTGGGAGGGTACTGGTACTCAACCAATTGGTCCTGTCCATGCTCTGGCACCGCCTCAGCACCCTGGTCCCGCCCCCGGGCCTCCTGGTCCGTATCCAGCAGCTCATGCTGCGGTTCATCTGGCCAGGACTGCATTGGGTCTCTGCAGGGGTTCTCCATCTCCCCCCGGAGGAGGGAGGGCAGGGCCTGACGTGTTTGCGCACTCGGGTCCACGTCCTCCGCCTCCGGGCCCTGCAGAGACTCCTATTTGATGCAGGTAGTCCGGCATGGAGCACGCTTGCGCACGCTTTCCTTCGCCGCCTCCGAGGGCTCCGATACGACCGGCAGCTCCTTTATCTGAGAGGTCTTCCGCGAGACCTCTCTGGGCTGCCGGCCTTCTACCAGGACCTCCTCCGGACCTGGAAGCTGCTTGCAGCGACCAGGTCCTTGGGAGCCACCGTGGGGGCAGACCTCCTCGCGGAGCCCCTGCTACACAATCCCCATCTACGTGTGCAGGCGGCGGAGTCCCCCTTGGTGCGCCAGAGGTTGGTCCTGGCAGAAGTCACCAGAGTCGGAGACCTCCTGGACTACGACCGGGGAGACTGGGTGGATCCTCAGGCGCTCGCCCAGCGCATGGGGCTCTCCACCCTACGTACTCCCCGGCGCGTACTTCGGGAGGTGAAGGACGCTTTGCCGCCCACTGCTCGGGTGTACCTAAACAAAGTCCTGCGAGAGGGTGCACCCCGCCCACCCCTTACCCCCGGCCCTCCCGATCTCTCCATCGGCCCCCAGCCCCGCGTACCTTCCCGACCTCCTCCCCTTCGTCACCTGAGCCGGCTGCACTCGCTGCAGCCAGTCCCCTTCCGAACCGCGCCAAAGAGTCACCTGTACACGCTCGTGCTTCACACGCTCCACTTCCCCACCCTCGTGTCCCGCCCAGACACCAAGTGGCGGGACCTCCTACCATCAATAGAGGGTGGGGAGCCCCGGTGGGACAGCCTCTATTCGACCTTGGTTCCACGACCCACTGGGGACATCTGTTGGAGAGTCCTGCACGGCGCGGTGAGCACGGGCGTGTACTTGGCGCGGTTCACCCCCACCCCCGAAACGTGCCTCTTCTGTGGCGTGAGGGAGACCCTGGCGCACATCTACCTCGAGTACGCCAGGTTACAGCCCCTCTTTCGGCTCCTCCAGAACCTCCTGTTGAGGTTCTGGCTGCATTTTTCCCCCCACTTGTTAATTTACGCACACCCCATCCGTGGCCCCACAAAGTCGCGGGACCTCCTGGTCAACCTCCTCCTGGCAATTGCCAAATCGGCAATCTATAAAACCAGGGAAAAGAGGTTGGCCGGGGGAGGGGCCTGCGACTGTGGGGCCTATTTCCGTTGCTGTATCCGCTCACGTATCCGGGCAGAGTTCCAGTGGGCAGCGTCCGCTGGCTCTCTCGAGACCTTCGGGGAGCAGTGGGCGCTGTCCGGGGTTCTCTGCTCGGTATCCCCATCCGGCTCCCTCGTTTTAGCCCTTTGACCCTCACACCCGTCCAGGTTTTTTCATTATTTGTCCCCAGTAATTAGTTGGTTCTCCTGGGTTCTGTGGTCCTCCCCGCAAGCTGGGGGGAGGTCCTTTTGATGTGGGCGGGCTCACGCCCGCCCACCTCCCGGACACCAAATAGTCCAGGAGAGCCTCTCAAAACTCTCTCCTGTTAGCACTCACCCTGTTCGCGAGCACCCGGTCGCAAAGCTCCCTGGTCGCTTACCAGCAGGGTTTAAGTGCTCGGCCTCCCTGATAGCTCCTCCCTCTGCCTACAGCTCAGCCAATCAGCACACGGTGTTTCAATTCAAACCTAATCAGCTTCCAACTGCCTGCCTGCCTGCCTGCCTGAGCACACGGCCCCAAGGTGCTTTAGTTTGCTCCTTCCTTCTCCTCCTCCAGGAGAGCCTCTCAAAACTCCCTCCTGTTAGCACTCACCCTGTTTGCGAGCACCCGGTCGCAAAGCTCCCTGGTCGCTTACCAGCAGGGAAGCTGTCTTTGTAATGGTTAAGGTAATTAGCATTTATTAGATCTTGTTTATTTTCTGAGGTACTCCTTTTTAATTGACAATGAATCTAACAATAACGTTATTCCCACTAAGTCAGCCTTCATAATGGCTACAAAATGATATATTCTGTTAGATGTCTGAACACCAAAATTCAGGGTACAGAGCCATTTCTACTTCACCTGACTTTTGTCGTGGTTAGCTCTATCAGTATGTAGTTAGCCACAGTGATCATATTTATCATGTATCAAACTTTATCCATCCTGTAGGATGGTATTTTCTTTCCCTTTATCTTATTCCAAATCCACAGTTGGAGAGATGATTTTGCAGGCATAATTTAATGTCTTCTAGGATTTCCTTTTCACATAATTTTTACCCACATTCAAATCCTAAGAGCACAAAAGACTTTGTGTTGAGCTACATTCCATTGGCTTAATTTCCAACTATCCTCATTTTTGTCCAGTACTCTCCTAGAATCATAGAATCATAGAGCTGGAAGAGACCTCAGGAGGTCAAGTCCAGCCCCCTGCCCAAAGCAGGACCAACCCCAACTAACCCATACCATCCAGGGCTTTGTCAAGCCAAGACTTATAAAACCTCTAGGGATGGAGATTCCACCACCTCCCTAGGTAACCCATTTTGGTGCTTCCCCACCCTCCTAAAGAAATAA
Organism: Pelochelys cantorii; assembly: GCA_032595735.1. Classification (NCBI taxonomy): domain Eukaryota; kingdom Metazoa; phylum Chordata; order Testudines; family Trionychidae; genus Pelochelys; species Pelochelys cantorii. The sequence goes on along the minus strand of CM064328.1, from coordinate 143,645,566 downwards.
TTTTTCCTAATATCCAACCCAGACCTCCCCCAGTAACTTGAGACCACTGCTCCTTGTTCTGCCATCCGTCACTGCTGAGAACCACCTCTCTCCATCCTCTTTAGAACCTCCCTTCAGGAAGTTGAAGGCTGCTATCAAATCCCCCCTCACTCTTCCCTTCTGCAGATTAAATAAGCCCAAATCCCTCAGCCTTTCCTCATAGGTCATGTGCTCCAGCCCCCTAATCATTTTGGTTGCCCTCCGCTGGACCCTCTCCAATGCGTCCACATCCTTTCTATAGTGGGGGGCCCAGAACTGGATGCAATACTCCAGAAGTGGCCTCACCAGAGCCGAATAAAGGGGAATAATCACTTCTCTAGATCTGCTGGCAATGCTCCTTCTAATGTACCCTAATATGCCATTAGCCTTCTTGGCTACAAGGGCACACTGTTGACTCATATCCAGCTTCTCATCCACTGTAATTCCCAGGTCCTTTTCTGCTGAACTGCTACCTAGCCAGTTGGTCCCCAGCCTGTAACAATGCTTGGGATTCTTCCGTCTCAAGTGCAGGACTCTACACTTGTCCTTGTTGAACCTCATCAGATTTCTTTTGTCCCAATCCTCTAATCTGTCTAGGTCACTCTGGACCCTATCCCTGCCCTCCAATGTATCCACCTCTCCGCCTAGCTTGGTGTCATCTGCAAACTTGCTGAGGGTGCAATCCATCCCCTCATCCAGGTCATTAATGAAGATGTTGAACAAAACCGGCCCTCAAACCGATCCTTGGAGCACTCCACTAGAAACCGACTGCATTATTTCACTCAATTTTAGTCCAAAATGTCAGATGTAACATTTTCATTCCTAAATGAATAGCTACCTGCATTGCATGCAGAGGCCATAAAAGAAATGCATAGCACAAAATTCTCGAGCCTAACTGAATCCAATTTTTTAAGCTCAGAACTAAAGGCTTGACATCAGGTCAATCCATGACTGATGTTATTAATGAACTATATATCACTATCAGCACCCTCTTCTGTTTCCCAGTTAATCCCAGCAATATTTTGGCTGATTATGCCTGCCTTTACATGTTTTTAAATATTTTCTATATGGCTCTTCCAAGTTAATGATCAAATATTAAACCAAACAACTTAAAGTTGTTAATTTCATGTACCTGCTCTCCATAAAGACACAACTTATATTCTACTACTGTCAACTGAGTAGGCTTCTCCCTCTTCAACTCCTCCCTCACACCTCCCTCGACAGGTGTGATGGGGCACAGCCACCTCAGCCCACAATGGCCCATTAACACACGGTGTTCAGTATCCTGTTTGTACAGCCCATCATAGCACACCGGCTTATTATCTCTCTCTCATTAATGAGGTGTCAACTCCTGTCTCTGGCCCATGCTCAAAAGCATTAGAGGGGTAACTGAGTTAGTCTGTAACAGGAAAAACTTAAAAAACAACAACAAATAGTCTAGTGGAACCTTAAAGACTAATAAAACATGTAGATGGTATCATGAGCTTTCGTGGGCACAGCCCACTTCTTCAGATGACTGGAGTGTTAGAAATCTGACCCATGCTGCCAGCCTCCATCAAGTGCCTTTGTGTTTTCTCCTTCACTGCCCAGCACACTGGGGAGAAGCCTTCCAAACCCTCCTCAGAGCTCTCGTGATGCCTACAAAAAACTTTTGACAAGGGCTAGACTGATAGTGAGCTGCAACCACTGCCTGTCATGCTGACCAGAGTTGTTTCCCTGTATTTCCCTGCCAGTTTATCCAGTGTCTCTTAGGCTGTAAGTGCCTTGGGGGTAGAAATCATCTTTTTGTTCTGTGCCTGTACAGTGCCTCGCCCAGTAAGGCCCTGGCTCTAGTTAGAACTCCTAGGTGCTATGGTAGTATGAATAATGCCCCTGTGTCAGGGTACATAAACTCTGCACTCACATGGAAGGGGTTAAGGAATTGCTTTGAGCTGTGGTAGCCCAGTCCCACCATGCCCACAAATCATGCCGGGACTGGAGGAGATGTTAAGTGAAGTTGCCTCCTTTTAGGACAAACCTGGGAAGGGGAAAGACTGTTGAACTCCCCAGCCGTGAAGAAAGGACTGAGGGCCTGAAGAGCCCCTGTCCTTACAGAGGGAGGATGCAGAACCATTGGTGAAAGCAACTTACAATGTCTTTCAGGCACTGTCCTATTGCAACCTGGTCCCTGCCAGCTCTTTCAATAGCTCCCTGCTGGCTTTTGCTGCAGCTCTTACTGGAATGGTGCACCAGGGTGCACCCCTTTACTTTCCCCTCTCTGCAGAACCCTGAATTGAGGGGGAGGAAAGGACCTAGACGTGCACTGGACTCTGAAGGGGGGCACTCGTACCTCAAGGCCCCTCTTGTGGGGAGAGCTGCTGCTCACAGGTTTTTCTTTCCCTTTCGGTTGTTTTTGCCCAGTTTGCTGAGTGTGGGCTGTTTCCGTGGCTCCACCTTGGACCCTGAGTGGCAATGAGATAGTTGAGAGGGCGGGCTGAGCACCAGCCTGCTGGATAGATGCTCCACAGCACTTGCTAAGGTCACAGGGAGTGTACTCGTGTGATTCCCATGAAGCCTAAAGGGGGTGTGATTTATAACTCACAGATCTGGGACAGTCCCCCTGCCCCCTTCTCCTTACAGTGCGGTTTTTCAAATAGCTTATCAGAGTGTTGATGTCATTGTGCTACTTCTATTCCTATGTTAAGTCAACTTAACTGTGTCTCTTTGGGGGTAGGGATAGCTCAGTGGTTTGAGCATTGGCCTGCTAAACCCAGGGTTGTGAATTCAGTCTTTGAGGGGGCCATTTAGGGGTCTGGGGCAAATCTGTCTGGGATGGTACTTGGTCCTGCTGTGAGGGCAGGGGGACTGGACTCTCAAGGTCCCCTCCAGTTCTATGAGATGGTATCTCTCTATATTTTTTTTTAGGGGGGGTGGAAAGTCCACACCTCGGAGTGGTGTAGTTAAACGGACCTATCTGCCAGTGCAGACAGAAGAAATCTATCCACTTAGTGCTATCTCCTTTCAGGAAGGTGGATTAATCATGGGAGAACCCCTCCTGTTGGCATAGTAGCATCTGCATTTCAAGTGTAGAGCACAGCAGTCTGTATTTTATTGCTTCATACACCTGCCATATATAGTCAGCAGGCAAAACTATGTAGAGGAGTATATAGAGGGTCAATGCACTCTGCAGCAGGGTGTCTGCTAAAGAAGCCTGCTGCTAAAATTGGTTTCCATAGCAGAAGAGTTCAGCATTGCTCTATTCTTGGCAATGCGTATTTTCCCTCATCTGCTAATAACTCCTGCAAATCCTTCAGTCCAAGTGGGTGTCTTTTGTGTACTAAATGCTGTCATTATTTATAAAGCACTCTGTATTTGAATGTGCTTCAAGTCAGTCCTGCAGGACAGTTTCAATCAACTTTTGTTCAATTTATTCCACCTAACTGAGTTAGAAATGTAAATAAAATTATATTAATGGTACTGTGTCTCCTGTTACAAATCGCATAGGCTTGAAGTAATACTGACTGTACAATCAGAGGAGGACGACACCATAGAAATCAGCCTCCAGGAAACTGCAGTGTATAGTATCTTTCCTGAAAGGGCCCTAATGGCCACATTTAATCCATATTTTTCTTTTAAAATATGCTTCTAGGGCTTCTCTGTTTTTGTTCTCTTCAGAAAATAACTAGCCCAGTCTTAGTGCAAGTCTCTTCACAAGCATGCAAGCTGTGCTGAAGCTTCAGGGTGAGTTTACTCTTCACTAATGTACTGTTCTGGAACATGCACCAAATTATTAAACAGTACTTTTCTTTTTGACATCTTTCATCCCAAAACACTTCATAAAGTAGGGCCAAATCCTGAGGTCCCAATTCAGGGAAACTCCTATTGCAGTGAATGGGAGTGTTATACGGTGGCCAGCCCCTTTCACAGCTAGAAGGCCTGGGGTCAGCCCTAGTCCTTTTATCAGGCCCAGCTGGAAAGGGGGCAAACATTTTCTGTGAAGGGCTGAGAGAGCTCAGGGGAGAGGAGCTGCTGGAGTGACATAGAGCTTGTCTCCATTATACCAGGGATTGATGCAGCAGCCATCCATTGGCCATTGATTTATCATCTGCTTAGACATGATGAATGTATCTCTGAGCACTCTCCCATCAATGCCTGTACTCCACCAGGACAAGAAGAGTAGCTGGTGTGGATGGGAGAACAGCCCCCACGGACTTTACTGCACACACGATGCCATGATAAGTACATTGTTTTAAGCTACTAGACTCCTGCAGTAGGACTTGAATCAGAGAACTGGAGGGTATCATGCTGTCCTTTCAGCACGGGGAGGCAAGTAGGAAAGACTCTGGCAATTCTAGCCCAGAGTAGGCAGAGGAACTGCTCTTGTTTTTGGTTTACATTTGAAGAATTAAACTGCCTGGAGCGAGACTTGGCCATAGCAATGACTCTTTCTTGGGAAGGTCATGAGAGCTAACCTACATGAGGGGGAAATGAGACAGTGGCTAGCTGAAGTCAGCCCAGATAGGTAGCAGCACAAGCTTATTTAGCATGAAACTCTGGATTTTGTCCTATAGTCTTATTATATACTTTAGAAATGTGCCTCTGTTCATGAGTCTGTTTGTTCAAGATCTCCTCCTAAACGATAAGAGCTAGGATCACCAAATTTGATATGCAGCTTCCTCTTATCAGAACTTAAAGCAAGATCGGGGCTTAGCTGTGCCAGGATAGTAGGATGTGCACGGAACGTGATCCTTTCTCATTACATGGAAAGGGAGGGGTGTGGCAGGAGGGAGTTATACTGCAGAATGACCACAGGGGGGCAGTAAGGGGCCAGAGATGGGGACCAGGACAGGTATAACTCCATTGGGTCAGCAGGGGCAGAGAAAGGGACAGCAGTCTACTATATATTTCAGAGAGTTTATCTGTTTGTCTGTCCCCAAGCTGGGGGACTTGCACCTTTCCCCACTAGCTGTGTCCATTGCAGTGGCCATGGACAGGCGTTTCTCGCCTGGCCCTAAGCTACTGTGGCGAGAGAGGGCTGGGGTTGTTCTCTCTCCCCAGGAAGCCTGCATCCTGAACCCCTCCTCCTCAGCCCCACCCCAGAATCATGATTTTAAATGAAGAGAGACCAAACTTACTTGAGTTAAGGACCTGAGCCATGCTGGGTAAATCTTCTAGTGTACACAAAGAGAGGGGTCATTGTATCTTATGCATTGTATTTTTTCCATTTACTCCTGATCCTCAACTCCAGCCAAGATAGCTACCAATTACATATCTGGGGCCTAGCTAGAGAAAACATCTTTAAGAACACTAGGGAAACCGCAGCTTTTATATAAGAAGGGCTACTGGATCTATCCTATCCAGGCAATCCACACGTTTTTAAAGTCTGTCCCAAAGAGGCTCACAGACATTTAAATGACTCAATTTAGCTACCTGAAAATAATGGTCTGAGGGGGCCCTGCTGGGTTTAAACTTGTGACTGCAAGGAGTCCAGGTATTTTGAATGCAGCCATCTATTCTAGCATGTGTTAGTCAGTTTCAGTCTGCCAGCTCAGTGAATTGTTAGGCTTTGCAGGGTCTCGGGTTCACCTGCCACCAGATTAGTGAGAGGTAGATCAAACAAGAGGAGAACACCTCCTTTTCCCAGAGGACTCACTAGCTTTAGATAACATCAAAACAAAGTGCCTGCACTGTGATTCCAACACCCATCTCCATCTCTCAGGGTTGCTGGTCCAAACAAAGCCAGATCTGTGCAACAAATAAAACAACTTTCAGAACAGGTCTGGAAGTGGGACTGTGCATGCCAGTCTCTCTGGAGCTGACTGCCGTATTGCCCCATCTCCTCCCTGCCCATCAGTGCCACTGTCTATCCATAGCTAGTGGCATCAACCTCCATTGTGACTAGCAGTAGGAGCTAGAGCACGTACCACCACCACTGCACAGTGGGGAAAGTTTTGACTCTCCGGGTCTCCCCCATCTTTCTCTCTCTTTAAACCCAGAAGCAGGGGAACTGAGATGGAAAGCAGGAAGGGAGATGTGCAAGATGGCAGGCACTGCGGGTGTACATCCCATTGCTTTCTCCCTCCTCCAATTTGCATCCTGCTACAGGGTAGAGCTTGATTTCCCAGGTTGACCTGCCCCTGTACATTCCCAGAGCTTCCTAAATGAACAGAGAGGTTCTTGCACTTGACAGATTTCTTTCCTTGGAGACAGCCTCCCTTCCTGTAAGCCCACCTGCCACTAATGCAGGCCAGCTGCCTTTATTGTCATGAGTCAGGCTCATGAGATTCAAGTATTCTCCCTCAACTCCCCTGATCTATGCAAGAATCTCAGTGGGTCTAGCTCAGGGGTGGGCAAAAGAGGCTCCATGGGCTGGATCCGGCCCACCAAGTGAGTTGATCTGGCCCACGGAGACCCTGCCACTTCCCCCACCCCCAGGCCAATTGGGTGGGAGGATTAGCGTCAGCTGGCAGCTGACTCTAAGTGCAGCACTGTCTAGCCGGACGGGGGCAGCAAGCAAGAGACTTCATGTGCTCCCCCTCCCCAGGCCCTGCTCGACCTGGGGGCAGCAGAGGGAGCACACAAAGTTCTCCCTCCCACCGCCAGGAGCACAGATACCTAGAGGGAACTGCCAGCTGTTCAGAACATCTGGTGGTTCTCGGTGTGGGGGGAAGACTTTGCACACTCCCCCACCCCCAGACCAATCAGGGTCTGTGGGCAGGGAAGCATGGAAGTGTCCTGGCTCCTCCCCTTCTGCCTGGGGCTCTGCCCTTTCCAGGGAGGCCCGCAGCTATTTCAAAAATTTCTGAAGTGGCCCCCGGTCAAAAATTATTGCCCACCCCTGGTCTAGTTTCTCATGACATGACCCTATCCAAGGTTAGCCAGTGCCACCTCCCTTTATGAAGGAAACTGTGACAGTGGAGAATCACAATCATGAGGGCCTTTAAGAGTCTAGATCACCCATCAGAGGGAGGTATCATTATCCCCATGTTAGTTTCCCATTGACTTGAAGGTCACACAGCAAGTTAGTGGCAGGACTGGTGTCACACTTGTGCTCTACCCACTAAACAACACTCCCTCCCACTGAAGCCAACTAGCTCACCTTTGCAGTTGTTAACATATTTCCTTTTGATTCAACCAGAATTGCTATGGACATAATTTAAAGTTATTTGCTGCTCTGAAATGTGAAACCGCTGTGTGTGAAATGGCTCTCTGCTGGGGGCATCTACCGGGATCCTCCTAAAATGATCTGCATCTTCCACTGAGCTCTGGTGGCAGCAGAGAACTGAAATGAAATGAGAGCTCAGGCATGCAAAAAGAAAATGAACACTACATTTCTGCCCCAAGGATGAAGGGACACACTCCAGCATTCTCTCCCGCTCTCTGCAGTTCCATGCAACATATCCAAATCACATGCAACTTCAATCAGGGAAAACGTGCCCGCAGAGCCAACGAGTAACTGTTGACAGTGGGAGGGGGAGCCTGACTGTCCCTGCTACAGTGGTTCTCCAACTGTTTGGCTGGTGGACCACCTGGCTCAATGCAAATCTTTCCGAGGACCACCAGTTGCTAATGGAAAGTGACCGTTAATTACATAATTAGGCCTGAGCCATTTTGCTAGTGCTGCAGCTAGGGAGAATGGTTTAATTTAAATGATTAAACAGATTAAGCGTTTTAACTTTCTCATGTTAGTTTATCAAACTTCATTTTAAATAAAGTAAAATATTAATTTATGTCCAACACAAAAGGGTTCCATGTTTTCTTTATTTATGCTAGGGGTGGGGAACTTTTTTTGGGTCAAGGGCTGAGCTCAAACCATGGACCACCTGGGAGCTGGCCACTAGTGGTCCATGGCCAGCTCCCAGGTGGTCCATGGTTCAAGCTCAGCCCCTGACCCAAAAAGAGTTCCCCACCCCTAGCATAAATAAAGAAAACATGGAACCCTTTTGTGTTGGACATAAATTAATATTTTACTTTATTTAAAATGAAGTTTGATAAACTAACATGAGAAAGTTAAAACGCTTAATCTGTTTAATCATTTAAACAGGTCCACTAGTGGTGTCCATGGCCAGCTCCCAGGTGGTCCATGGTTCGAGCTCAGCCACTGACCCAACAATGGATATATGATCACCCCAAAATAGCAATGTTGGCCTGGATAAATCTCACTTTGCAAAATCGTATTCGTTTACAATTCGGTCATCATTTCAACTGCAGTGGGCGTCCTCCCATTCCTCTCCTAACTTGCTGGGTAATAGTGCTGTGCCCTGGTAGAGAGCTGCCGTGTTTCACCACAAAGGAAGGCGGTGAAACGATTTTTGGGTATGGGGTGCTATTTGGACATTTTTTTGTGATCCTTTCAGTGGCAATTCTGCTGCTCAGAGAGTTAGAGCACTGCCCAACTCAGAAACAAGGGGAAACGGTATCAGAATGAAATGAACGGACCTTTATTGCACTGTTAGGCATCTCTCACTGAGAATAAGATGCCTTTTTCACTTGATTGCAGAAGGATCTTTGCTTCAGCAGCTGTTCCCATGCCCCTGGCTGAGTTGTGCACATGCATATATTCCAGTAGAGGGCTCCAAAGCAGCAGCAGCAGCTACAGAGAGCACTCAGGGCTGCTTTCAAAATCAAAAGTGCCCTTAATTAATGAGCACATGTGCAGCAAAGGTGAGGTACAGTGCTCCACCTACAATTCTGGATTAGAGCTCCCCCGCCCTCGACTCCTTCGGAATGAAAGATGGTATGGAAATGTAAGATCTAATTGGCTAGCTCAATATGGGTCAGTCCAGTGAGGGGAAGGAGGTTATGTTTCATTCAGAATGATAATGAAGACAGCATTTTCATTTATGTAACTTTCACTGTTAAACTTGTACTTGCTGTGTAGTTTTTCTGCATGTCTGGGGAGGAGAGGAATAATCCAGAGTCTAATAATCTTTAGTTTTCTTCTTCTAGAGGAAATCAGTGCAATTTGTGACATCAACAAACTTGCAGTAATTGCTCTGAATCTATGGTAACTGTTACACCACTGTACACCTACAGCAAATCGGCTGTATTCTATGTGCTTACCCCAGGTTTGTTCTAGTACAAATGAAATTAGAATCTAACCTAATTTGTCTTTTCCTGACTGCTAGGGCAGAGTTTCTCTGTGTGCACATAGCTGTGCCACTAAAATAATTAGAGACACATCAACTGAACACTGCCCTGCTGGACTAGTTATGGGAATGACTGTCAGTAAATTTCACTGCTCCTGTGCACTGGCTTTGGGGAATGTCAGTAAAAGATACTGCATTAGAGGATTGGTTTTAGGAGACCTCATTTTCTCCCTGTCCTCTCTGGAAGGCTATTGCCTTTCTTGACCCAGATCTTCTGGATCCAGCAATGCTGTGCTCCCGACTTCCACTTTGGTGCACATTCACTCCCAATTATGTCATCCCTCACAGCTGTTTTCTGAGAACAGGTAGATGCACAGAGATTGAGTGGATGTATCCATCTGGGTTTCTTTCTGATGCACAAGGATTTCATTTAGTCCGTTACTTGCAACGACTTTATGTTGTCCAGCTTCAAAAAATGTTTGCAGCCACCTTTTTCATGCATTTGCACCTAAATGGAGGTTAAGGGGTGGAGACCGAATAAAGCTCTGAAAGAAACATGCTGTGCTCTATTTAGCATTAATGCATAGTTTCCTATTACTGAGAACCACACTAATCCTGTGCTCTTTTCCCAGTTATGATACATCTTACTCCATAGGAGTTTGCCATGGAAAGGACTCAATTGAAACTTAGTCAGGTGTGATTTAATGATTGCTTAATTTGTGGATAATCTGTAGGCAGCAACTGCACCTAGGGAAATTATGTCATCATAGAGAAGCTAGAATCTCACTACCCAATGAATCCACTTGTGCTGTCTGGTGATGCCCAATAATGTTGCAGAATGCAAGAACTAGAGTTTTCACTATTTGTTCCTAGGCGTCTGCTCCCTCCCACCCCCCATAAACTCCATGGAACCACAATATTCTCTAGTGCATTACTGGGAATTTTCTAAGTTTTCCACCAGAAAAATGTGGTGAAGACAGACGCCACCTTTGTCCACAGTGAGACCTACCAGGTCTAGAGGTGAAGGATGATGGGATCCAAACAACACGTGTCTGTCACATGCAACCAAAGACGAGACCTCTCCTTCTCAGGTCTCTGTCCTGTGCCGGGCAGTCTGTCTGACTGCTCTAAGGCTCTGTGGCACAGCAGAGAGCAGTTTCCCAGCCTGAGCAACTTGTTCCAGCGGGAAAGCCCTAAGGAGCCCTGTAATTCAAATACCAGAAAGTACAGTTGGACCTAAAAAGGATGAAAAAAAGCCCTGGAGATCTTTGAAGGTACCTCAGAACTCTTAATCACCTCCTCCCCAGGTGACACATGCTGCCAGAGTCTCTCTCTGCCACACAGCTCCCTTCCCTTCCCTCTGATGCAGAAATCTACAGGAGACATCACCTGTCCACCAGCGCTTTGGATTGCTAACTAGCTAGGGCTGTGTCTTTCATCCTGGAATAGCTGATACTGCTTCCCCCCCCCCACTCAGAGGGAGGATGTAAAAAATGTCATCCTTTATGAAAGCTAGAAGTAAAGGACAGTATCAGTGTGTGATGTGCAGGGACTGTGACAGGGAGAGGAGCCACAGATACACATCCAATGTCACTAATAATGCATGAGATAACATAACTGGAGGTCTTTGGGTGGGGGGAAAGGCAGCGCTTATGGGATACTCAACACATGGAATTGTTTCTTTGGGGATAATTATTCTATTTGGCCCATTTTATTCTCACGTACCATCTGCTTTTATATCTCAGCTCCTTTCAGGTATTTCACGTTAAAGGGTGACATTCCTCTTCTTGGAAGTAGCCCTGTCTGATACACTGATGCTAGTGTGGGTCAGACTGGAGCCTGACTGTCTCGTATTTGAAGGGATGCTGATCTTATCACCTCACTAGTTTGTCAGGCTAAAGTGTATTCTGGATACCATAATTAATAACTGGACTCTACTTAAAAAAAAACTATGACATTTGACTATTTTAAAATCATATTTTGATTCCTGGCTCAGGAATGTCCTAGGGTCTCATCCTGCCAGCTATAGAGCACTCTCTGCTCTCACTGATTTCTAGGCATCATTGAGTCACTAATATGTGACCCAAGTGTTCCAGGAAGTGTCCAGTGCTGATTTCCCATCGTTGTCACCGACATTCCTGCTCTGGAACTCCTGGCTTTGGCCTTGTCTTGATTTGGACCTTGTGTCCCAGCCTGAACCCAGAAACTTGAGTTGGACTCTAGTCTTCGGTACCAGCCTAACCCAGGCCTGGAAGTTGACTACAAAATCCTCCACCACTGTCAGCCTTGGTCTGACCCCTTGGTCGTGACTGCTCTTCTCAGGATCCTCACAGTTTTCCTGGACCACCCTAGTTGGTGGTGAGGACCTACCCTGGGCAGCCCTGTCCAGCATGCCCCCAAGGGTACTGGAGATGCCTGAGTAGGTATCACTCCCAGGAGGAGCTCCTCATGCTTTGAGCCCAAGTATCACAGATCCCAACAGAGAACCAAGCTCTGGGCAAGCAATCCACCCAGCTCCATGACCATGATGGAAATCTGACATTGAAAGCCCAACTGGCACAGCAAGCTGGATCTAGCCAGATGCTGTGAGAGCAGGCAGTCTGGCTGCAGGGTGAGAATGCTGCCCTATGGGCATGCACTGCAGTTGCGTACCTGGGCTGAGAAGCCTCAGTCCCCCTCCTAGAAAGTTTTAAGGGACTGCCAAAAATTCAGGGGGTTATTGCTGCCTGCTGTTTTGCTTTGCCCAGGTCCTACCTCAATGACCAAACAAAACCAGAACTCATTATTGGCTATTGGAGTGGGCCTCACCCCTGCATGAATGAGTGAGTCCAAAGCAATCTGATTGGGACGCCTTCCTCCAGGCATTTTCTTCCACGTTGATGATCCCCACCATGCCTGCTTGGTGGAGATGGTGCTGGGCAAATTCCAGCATGGGCAGGGACCAGCCTCCTCCGGTGCCACCTACTTTTGGTGACTAGCTGCTGACCCAGAATGAAAGAAAGGGATCTAGCTCTACCAGTTTTTGTGGGGACCACGCAAAGAGATTAGGGATGAGGTACCTCATGTGGAAGCTCGAACCCATCTAGATACCTTCATTGATATACGCATTGACAGTAAGCTCTGCAAGTGACACAAGGAAGAGGTCTAGGCCACCTGCTTGGTGTCTCTTGGACCCTGGAGCCAGCTCTCTCGTGTCCCCTGATGAAAAAGAGAGCTATTGCCACTGTTTTCTACTGTGGAGGATCCAGTCACATTCTTGCCAACTGCTGTATTCTGAACGTTAGCCTGCTCCAGGGCTGGAAATGGCCACCCCGCATTGGAGGAGACCTAGCTATCACCTCTTGAGAAGGTGGATTAAGAACACTGACAGGAGACACTCTCCCATAGTAGCTTCTTCACTAAAGCACTAACGTTGCATGGCTGCAGCTGCAAAAGTGTAGCCAAGCCCCCCGCCTTGTTAGGAATGTAGCTGCCTCAAATGTCAACGTCCAGCTCTTGCATCTGATTGTGCTGTGCATGTGTTAACTGCCTAAGATGCTCAAATGCATCCCTTAGCCAAACTCGGCCCTACTCTAGCTACAAGGAACCAGTGTTGTTACACCAGGGGTGTGCTTGTCCCATTCTGTTTTATTCTATTCAATACAAGCAAAGCTCCAGTCACGGCATGCCACTGAAATAGATGTCAGGGACCTCAAAGCTGATTGTAAGAAACTGCATAGGGGCATGATTTTTCAGTTCCGTGTGGGGGAGGCGCAGCAGCTGACAGAGCCCAGCAGGAGTGACTATCAGTGCTCTGCCTGCCACATAACAAACAGGCTTATTTAGCTCGTAGCATCCTCTGAGCTAGCTGCTATCACCTGACGTAGCTCTCTTTATGTAGCTTTAACCCTGGGCTTGCAACAAACCACCAAGCGTTTGCCTGTGAAGTTCTTGCTGATGCTACTTCTGTCTCTGCACTCCATTTCAAGTTGTGAGGAAGGCGAACAGCTTGGAAAGAGCTTGGTGTGAGTTTGCTCCTTTGAGGCTGAAGGAAGCTCTTCGTGAGCAACCTGCTGAGCCAGCATTCACTTTGGGCTCTAGCCGATGTTTCCCCGGGTGAGTCCATGGAGAGTCAGGTGTGAATTACTCTTGTATCCTAGTTTTCATCTGTTCTGGACTTTGCACAGTCACCCCCCTGTGTGTCCTATGCCCACTCTGCAACAGAAACGCACCCGTTCAGAAAGCCTCACGTGCAGTCATTACCTGAGCATGGCTTCCGTGTCTGTTGCAGCACGGGCAAAATGTAGCCTCTCTCGCTTGCTCGCGGGTTGGAAGAGTGATCATCATATTTCCCTTACTCTGCACTCTGTGCAATAGCTGGGGACAAAGTAGCAAGCTGACTGTAATATAAGCTGGTGCTGCTGGATTGCAATGCCCCTAAGGGCACAGGTACTTGCTCTCATCGAGATTTGTCGTCTTCAAGCTTCATTTGACTTGTACTGGCATTGGGACAGAGCCCACCTTTTAGGTATCTCACTGTAGTCTCTTGCTGGCAGGCAACTGAGTCATTGCTGTAGCTGGCACCAGTGCATGGCATGTGCTCAGTACCAACATCACTCACATTTTAAAGCTTAAATGGTAGAATTCTTGTCAACGCTCATACTTTACAGGGTGCTTGTGAGCATTGTAAGCCCTGTCTCTGTTCCCTTCCCGCAACTCCTCCTCTCTGTATTCTGCCTGCAAAGTGCTTTGCATTGTTTGTATTGCTGTTCTACAGTGCCCCAAGTGCCTGAGCTGGGAAGAGTTTTAAACATAAAGGGATTATTAAGCATATAATAAATGGGAAATGGATTCAATAGTGGTGCAGCTGCAGATGGAAGATCTGTCCTGAATATGTGTGTATACACACACACACACACACACACACACACACACACACGCACTTCTCTTTGTCACATACACACAGTTGCATAGCCCACTGGTACATGGGCATGAGATGTCCCCTCTCCCCCATACAATAGATAAGGCTAGCATTACAGTTGTGAATCTACACCCCATTAAGCATTGAGGCTTAGGTTTGGGTTCCTTGTTTCTATTGATTTGATTGCAGGCTGGGCCTAAGCAAGAAGAGGTCTGCTTTCCAGGCTGAATGTGAGTGTGAGAAATAGTGGGAATTTTGCAAGATCAGGTAACCCTGTGAACGTTCTGCCATTTGGTATCAAAATCCGGTGAAAAGAATTCAGCAGATTTTGGCAGCATGAGATGCAGATTCTAAATCTAGTCTTGATCTGAGTGACCACTGCCACCTTGGGCTGTCCATCTCACTTTCTTCTTCCTGGAGTTATCTTCCCCAAAAGATAAATAACAGCAGAGTCAGACCTGGTCATGCATATTCATCCTTATTGAACAAAATACCAAAGAACCTTCTTTTTATATAGGACTGATAAGAGGAATCAGCAGAGTATCTGGAACTCTGGATTCTTTATTATATAATAACTATGAAGTTAGTAGAGAACAGTGGACAACCTGTGGGCTGCATGTGGCCCATCATGGTTCACAAGACATTTTGTTCATCCCTGCCCATGTGCAGGGTTGCCAGATTCCACTTAGGTTTTTTCCTATTGGTATTACTAAAGTGACACGCACGTGAAGTGAATTGCATGTTGACTGCATACAACATTGACTGTGAGAGCCATGTACTCTCCCTGCATTCAATCAAAGCGCTACTACAGTTCAACTGGCACACGCTACAGATTCTAGATACACAAGTGCCATTAGCAAAAGCATCCCATCCCAGGAGACCGTCTTAGTTATGACAATCTTGCGGCCCACTGAAATGATGGGGGCCCACTTGCTAGCCTAGGTTGCCTGTTGCTGGTATAGAATAAAGAGAGAGCATGACTGGTACAAGCAGATGAAGGGACTCTCTGTATGAAAGCATGAGACTTTTTAAACCCTACTGTGACGGGGTATATCAACCCCACACTGGAGAGCAGGGCGTGAGCTCTGCCCAACTGGGTGAAAGAGCCCCTCCCCCACAGCCCAGCTGGGCATGTTCCCGGTGGAACCAGACTATAAAAAGCCCTGGGGCAGCTCAGTTGGGGCTGATCACTGACGGGGAAGGCGCCGCTGGGACACCTCCAGAGAGGAGGAGTGGCCAGAGCTGCCAGTGGCAGTCAGGCCAAGAGGTACCACCTGCAGGGCTGGTGGATTGTGGGGAGGCGATGGGGAGACAACCAGCAGACCCCGGTAGGAAGTAGCCCAGGCTGGGGGAGTTACCCCAGAACACTCAGCGTGATGTGGCAGGATTCCTAGCAGAGCGGGGCAACAGAACAGCCTCAGCCACTGCCTCCAGGGCCCTGGGCTGGGTCCCAGAGGAGTAGGAGGGCCTGGGTTCCCTTACCTCCCTCCTCCTCCCCTCCCCCCCCCCCCCATAGCTGGCTTGGGGGGGGCCTACATGCCTGTGAACTAGGCCTCCAGGCCATATTAACTCAGATATAAGGGACTGTGAATAGACTTTGGCCAGAAGGCCACATTAACCCTGGTATAAGGGACTCGGATATTAACTTTGGCCAATGGGCCATATTAACCCTGATATAAGAGGCTGTGGAATAGACTTTGGCCAGCAGGCCATATTAATCCGATATAAGGGCCTGCGGATTGACTTGGTCCTTGGAGCAGTATTGCCTCTAGTGAGAGGGGCAGAGAAATAGACTCTGGTCAGCAGACATTTGCTACAATAAGGGCCTGCAGAGGGATTTTGGCCACAACGCCATATTACGTCCCCCAGAGAGGGGCCCTTTTAAAGACCCTGGCGGCTAGATCGCAAGAGGGAACTAAGCTCGAGGGGCCTCCCAGGAAAGGCCGCCCCTCAACACCTATCACGTAGATGACCTTCAGATAGTGTTAGCTTTATGGAACTGAAGATGGAGCCAGATTTAGTATCTAAAATCTGTCCTTATATTTCCACTCCTGGTCATTGCTTTCCTGGTGTTCACATCCTAGGGCCAGTGTTTGGTCTGTTTTCTCAAGATAGCTTCAAATTGCCTTTATCTCCATTGCCTTGATCAGTTTTGACTATGAACTAAAACACCAAGTCAAGGTGATCAATAGCAACAGGAATACACTTTATCTTATATTGCTGAGCCTTTTCCCAGGCTCTCTCTTTCTTGCTTTCCCTTTCTTTCTTTGCATTTCTACACTACAGAGGGTTTTTTTGAAAAACGGCTGTTTTTCTGAAAAAACTTCAATTACGTCCACATGGCAATCGTGTTGTTTTGAAAGAAAATTGAAAGAACAGAAAGGTTTTTTTCCGGCATTGGTACTCCTCTTTCTACAAGGAAGAAGCCTTTTTCTGAAAGAGCTCTTTCGGAAAAAGGTGTGTGTGGACAGGTAAGAGGGAGTTATTTCAGAAGAAGAGGAAAGAGGAAAAAGCACAGGTGCCCTGGTGGCCACTCCGTCCATAGTAATCACAGCTAAAATGCAAGAGAGAGTCCATTAAGTGTGGACGCTATCTTTCGAAAAAGCAGATCACTTTTTCGATACGCTTTGGCAGCGTGGTCGTTCTCTTTCGGAAGAAGTTTTTTCGGAAGATCTCTTCCAGAAAAGCTTCTTCCAAAAGAAGCCTGCAGTCTAGATATAGCCTCTGTCATACACCGCTATGTCTGCAAAAATTCAATAGGAATGAAAGTCTCACAGCAGGAAGCACAAAGCAGCCTTTTGCTGGGTTTTCTTAGGTGGAAGAGGCCAGAGCGCCAGAGAAAAAGAAGAGTGGAAAACCTCTGCTCTCCTTGTCCATTCCTTAATGTGTAAAATGCTAATCAGGTTTAGCACTCTGTGTCTGTTCTACATTTGGCCTCTAAAGCCTTCCGCCAGCTAAGCACCAGCGGCCACCATTTTCATCATGGTGTCACCTAACCCTGCTCAGAGCAGCTCTGAATGATGTGGTAGTAAAAACACAGCTCACCGCTGATGCCCTGTCATCACTAGAGTTTCTGCAGCTGCTGCCATGGGTAGGGCTACAGTGGTGCTAGCAAATATAGCACACTTGTTTCAAAGGAATGCAGGGGGTGAAGGGGAAGGCTAGAGAAGGCTCAAGGAGACTCTTTGCCCCTCAGAGTTTGCCATGCTGTAAGCAGGGGTGAAGTGGAAGGAGCTCGGACAGGAGGACTCCCTCACTTAGGAGAATTGTTCAAAGCTGGAGACTGGGTTGAATGTGGCGGCAACAAACTGCTCTGCAGTTCTCCCAGCTGGGGGATCATAGAATCATAGAATACTAGGACTGGAAGGGACCTCGAGAGGTCATCGAGTCCAGTCCCCTGCCCTCATGGCAGGACCCGGTACTGTCTAGACCATCCCTGATAGACATTTAAATATCTCCAGAGATGGAAATTTCACAACCTCCCTAGGCAATTTATTCCAGTGTTTAACCACCCTGACAATTAGGAACTTTTTCCTAATGTCCAACCTAAACCTCCCTTGCTGCAGTTTAAGCCCATTGCTTCTTGTTCCATCCTCAGAGGCCAGGAAGAACAATTTTTCTCCCTCCTCCTTGTGACACCCTTTTAGATACCTGAAAACCACTATCATGTCCCCCCTCAGTCTTTTCTTTTCCAAACTAAACAAGCCCAGTTCTTTCAGTCTTCCTTCATAGGTCATGTTCTCTAGATCTTTAATCATTCTTGTTGCTCTTCTCTAAACCTTCTCCAATTTCTCCACATCCTTCTTGAAATGTGGCGCCCAGAACTGGACACAATACTCCAAATGAGGCCTAATCAGTGCAGAGTAGAGCGGAAGAATGACTTCTCGTGTCTTGCTCTTAACACACCTGTTAATGCATCCTAGAATCATGTTGGCTTTTTTTGCAACAGCATCACACTATTGACTCATATTTAGTTTGTGGTCCACTATAACCCCTAGATCCCTTTCTGCCATACTCCTTCCTAGACAGTTGCTTCCCATTCTGTATGAGTGAAACTGATTGTTCCTTCCTAAGTGGAGCACTTTGCATTTGTCCTTATTAAACTTCATCCTGTTTACCTCAGACCGTTTCTCCAATTTGTCCAGATCATTTTGAATTATGACCCTATCCTCCAAAGCAGTTGCAACCCCTCTCAGCTTGGTATCATCTGAAAACTTAATAAGCGTACTCTTTATGCCGATATCTAAATCGTTGATGAAGATATTGAACAGAACCAGTCCCAAGATAAACCCCTGCAGAACTTGTTACTCCTTTCCAGCAGGATTGTTACTCCTTTCCAGATGGGATGTTGGCAAATGTTATCAAATTACCATGTAAGTGTCTTTCACAAGGTTGGCCTAAGTTTTATACTATTAATCCTTAAAAATCGGATGTGATTATCAATCACCTTCATAAGTGCACCTCCTGGCTCTGTTTCAGGGTTGCCAACCCACAGAAATTTCATTTATAGACAAAATGGGAAAAATTTACGGACAGACAAATTTTTGTACGGACATAATTTTTCATCAGGCGATAATTCACTGAAGTCGTCGGACTCATTATTCTCTTCGGCAGAATCCATTCTTCTCATAGATTTTGACATTGTAAACTTTAACGGTAAACAATATTAAATTACATAAATTACCAATGTGCTGACTCTAACTCGGCAGGATAATGTAGATGATAACGTCAGGTGGATCACATGATTCACGTTACGTCATCTCAACCATTGAGCAAAATAAACAACTAAAACGTCCAATTTCCTCTGCTCTGCAGTAAAATGGCTGAAGCAGCACAGGAGAGATTTAATTGCTATAGAATAATTGCTGTTTTTTGAATTTTATTGCACTTTTACAAAATTTACGGACAACTAAATTTTTTTATGGACTTTACAGATGTCCGGTTTCGGCTAATTTTTTACGGACTGTCCGTAAATTTACTGACGGTTGGCAACCCTGCTCTGTTTGCAGTAGCATAACCTTCCAGCATCAGCTGGAGAACAAGACCGGCCTCATTCACACAAGGAAAATGAACTGTTGCTGATCATGAATGGCAGGAAGCCAGTACTGAACATCGCTTGCACCTGTTTTCAGCAACCAGTGAATTTCATAGTGATGACGAGATCCTGCCTAGGCCTGAGATACTCCTCTATTGAGGCTTCCTGTTAGAAAGTACTGTAACCCTGCATGGAGGTGAAGTGAAATTACTGGTGAGTTATTCCAGCAGGGAGATTCTGTTCACACCAACTAGGGTGTAAGGGCTGGAGGCAAATCTTCCAGGGAGAACCTTGGGAGCAGCCAAGCTTAGGCAGCAAGTTCATGTGTGGTTGCTTTTTGATTTGAGTTGCCAATAAAACCAAACCTCAGGAAGGGGCTAAGTGTGGGTGTTGCATTCAGAGTGGGGTGGGAGCTGTTTACAGCACCTAACTTGCACCTTAAATCTTGCATAACTCCTCAGTAAGTCTCTGCCTCCTCCCTGTGCCTACACACACACACACACACACATTTGACAACCTAATACCCGTACAGCTTTCTGCCATACTCATCCACAGCCCCACCAGACAGTGCTCAGACCTCCGTAACCAGGTATAAGATTGAAGGACCCTATGAAGAGGTGCCGGTTAGGTGGTCTCAAGTTCCAATGTGGAGTGACAGGGGGTGGAGTGAGGAAGGGGAAGCAGAGGAGAGAATTAGAGAGCCCCTGAGAAAGCCCTTCATGCTGTAAGCACAGTCCTGCCTTAGGGCTCTGTTACATTACTGAACAACAAAGTCGACACTCCAGAGGAGAATGAATGGTTGGCAAGGGCCTCATGGGAGGTGAATTGTGGGGGACTTTACCCATTGACATTGTTCTGTGTTGCGCCCCTGCCATCCCCTGCACATTCACTCCTTCCAAGCAACTGGGTTCACCCAGTTCTAGTACCATCCATTCATCTGCAAATGTTAATGCCCCTGAGCAGATCACTGATCTGTTTCATGGGAGACTTCGGGCTCCATCTTCCTCTGTGACTCCTGGAAGATGTAGGTGGGCAGAGGGGGAGCCACCAATTCATTGCCAAGATGGAGGAGCTGAAAAGATTCACAAGAAGGGGAGTTGCCAGGCTGTTGCTTCCTAATAGCTCCAAGCAGAAGGTTGCAGAGATCCCGGTTTTGCACTGGAGTACTTGGCACATGCCCCAGACCCATTTTCTGTTGTGTGCTGTGAACCAGCCTTGTTTTCATTAAGGCAATATGACAAATGAGCCAATAGAGTAGGGAAAGGACTGAATGCTATTCAATAAGCACTTTGTATTTCAGTCCTCACCTTCCCCTTATTGATCAACTGCGCCTCGCTTATCTAATTATTAAAAATGAAACCACTAATTACAGGAAATGGAAAGCTGTTTAGTTGCTAGTAACATAAAAAATAAAAATTGGATTTTTCCACGTCTTACCTGAAGTGTAAAAGCACCCCATCCCATACATGCAGCACTCTGCCCCTGAAACACGCCATCTCACCTCTGGAATAGCGGTGCCTTTCAGTCACTAGCACATCTCATTTCTTCTGGAGCACTTTGTGCCATGGTCAGTGTGTCTCACTCACACTGTGGCTCACCACAGGAGCACCCAGTCTTGCAGCTAGAGCCACGTGTGGAACACTTCATCCTTGTCCTGTATTTGGAGCATTTCCCTAATTTAAATCTATGGGATCCAGTGTGCCATAGTCAGTGTCAGTCTGCCCTGTTGTTCAGAAGTCCTGGGTTTCAGTTCACATTCCGGTTTCTTGTACTGAGGGGCCAGAAGCATTTGGCTATGCTACGGTATCTCCTTGAGCAGGGGGAAAAAGCAGCTTCCCTTATCTTGCCTTCCACCAGGGCAGTCTGGGTGTTAGCTGTCCCATCCTGTCCTTCCTGGGGGAGGGGACTTGAACCCACCATTCTGCCCTCCCTAGGTAAAAACCCCTATCCCCCAGGCCATTCCAGCACCATACATCACATTGCCATATTTGAATTTTGGCCTGAATGATTTTGATTGGTCAGGTTCCAGAGAGGTAGTCATGTTGATTGGCCAAATGTTTACATTGCCATTTTTACCTGTACTACAGCAATTTAGGATACGTAACTCACCGTAAACTCTTCCCCCACCTTTTGAATCCCTTTTTTTTCCTCATCATGCTTACTGACGGTCTTACATATAAGTGGAAACAAATGAATGTGTAATGATGATTAGCCATTAATTGTATTCTGGGCTAAACAGAGAGCTGTTACCAACTCCTTCTCTTTGTAAGCAGACCCAAAAGTGGATATCTGTTTGTGGTCACCACCAGGAAAATGGCCACCTGAAACTGGAATCTTCTACTAGGACCTCAGATCAAGATACCTAATTCTTGGCCCATGATGAGCTATAAGCAACATGCTGGGTTTGCTAATTGGACAAGGGTGATACCCAAGGCGGAACAAGGGGACACTGATCCCTACAAAAGACTTAAAACAGGCAGAAAGAAAAGGGGGCTCTCACACCAACAATGACACCTGAAGTTATCAGGGATGGTCTAGAGATGGTGCTTGGTCCTGCCGTGAGGGCAGGGGGCTGGACTTGATGACCTCTTGAGGTCCCTTCCAGTTCTAGTATTCTATTATTCTATAAGTTATATCCTGCTTGCTTCCCTGGACGGGCCATCCAGAGAAAGAGATCTGAAAAGCCAACGTTTGAAGCTATAACTAAGAGAGAAAAGACCACCTCTGTGCATGCACAATGAGCTCAAGTTATAGGCAACATAGTTTTCAGCTCAGACTGACCAGCTGAGTTTGTGATTCTACAAAGACAACATGTCAGAGCTTTTCTTAGAATTCTGCAATGTTCTGGCAGAGTCCGTGGTGTGTCATCAATGGTTTCTCCAGGGAGACACTAACCCCCCCCCCCCGCAGTTGTCGTTGAAGTAGCAAGAGATCTGTTTGCATTAAAAGCATGTCATTCTAAACCTGCCAAGTGTCTGATTTAAGCATCACTTCTGATTCTGTGTAAAAGTGCTAGCAGGTGCAGAAAGACATTAAGACTATACTAGTCGGGAAAGGGGAATGAGCTAAAAGTTTGCCTGCACCGGGAGAGGGGGATCATTGTGAAGCATTTGGCTACATTTCTGGTAAAACGCTGTGTACACAAACTGAACCATAAAAACAATGAGTCCTGTGGCACCTTACAAACTTAGAGATGTACTTGGGCATAAGCTTTCACGGTCAAACACCCACTTTGCCACATGCATCTGATAAAGCGGGTCTTTGTTCACGAAAGCTGATGCCCAAATAAATCTGTTAGGGCCCGTCTATACAGCAGTGTTATTCTGGAATAATGGACGTTATTCCAAAATAACTACGTGAGCATCTACACAGCAAGCCCACTATTTCGAAACAATATCAAAATAACGGGCATCTTATTTCAGATTCTGTAACCCTCATTTTACGAGGAATAACACCTATTTCGAAACAGCTATTCCAGAATAGGGTGTGTGCAGACAAGGCAGTAGGAGTTATTTCAAAATAAGAGGCCTCCACGCCTTCCCACAGGTGCCCTGCTGGCTAATCTGTCCATTCTCATCAGAACTCTATAGTCCCCCTTCGCCTGCAAGCTTTAAAGGTGCAGCCATAGGGGAAAGGGCTTGTGGCACTAGGCAGACCCTGACTGCCCTGAGTCACAGAGCAGCAGCCTGCATAGCTTTTGCAGTTGCCATGAGCAACCCTGTTGCTCCCACTGAGCCTTCCATGGCTACCAGGGAGTCGGCAGCCTGCTCCAAGGAACCTGCCCGAGGACGAAAGAGGCGCGCGCCTTCCTGTTCTGGTGAGAAGATCCTGGATGTCTGGGGAAAGGAGGCAAACCTCCGGGATCTTTGCACCAGACTCAGGAATGCAGATATCTATGGCCGGATGGCCAAGAGCCTGGCCAGCAAGGGCCACATGTGCACCCAGGAGCAGGTGCGCATGAAGGTCAAGGAGCTGAGGCAGGCTTATGCTAAGGCCAGGGAGCATAGCTCCTGCTCCAGGGCGGCACCACAGGTCTGCCCATCTTATGCCCAGCTCCACCACATCCTAGGGGGTGGGTCAATCCCTACCCCCCTTTGCGCAAAAACCCGTGAAGCGTCCACACCTCAAGCGTGTTTTTGTGCAAGAAAATTTACAGTAGAATGGCAGAACAGAGGGCATTTTGAGGTGTAGGTATACCTCTTTCTACGAGGCATAACTCCTTTTTGCGCAAGAGTTCTTGCACAAAAAGGTGTGTGTGGACGCTCAACAGGGGTTTCTTGTGCAAAAAGCACAGAGTGTCCATGCAGTGTGGACTCTCTCTTGTGCAAAAGCACATCGCTTTTGCGATGCGCTTTTGTAGTGTAGACGTGCTTTTGCACAAGAAGTTTTTGTGGAAGATCACTTCTGCAAAA
The DNA here is from genome assembly GCA_032595735.1 of Pelochelys cantorii. NCBI lineage: Eukaryota > Metazoa > Chordata > Testudines > Trionychidae > Pelochelys > Pelochelys cantorii. Next base: position 143,622,133 of record CM064328.1, on the reverse strand, counting down.
AGTTTTTTGAACAAAAAACCTGGAGTCTAGACGTAGCTTTAGGGTGTACATAGAATATCTGGGTTTTCAATTTGCATTGTGTGTACAAAAGATGTGTGTAGCTTGTTGTGAACCAATGGGACTGTGTCTTGGAGGGCATCCTATGATCCTTTACTTCACTGAGCAGCAGCACTGCATTCTGGGATTGTTTTCATTATGAATTGTGGGAAGCCAGGGGGTTTCAAATTTTTTAACAGTCCCATGTCTCCATATCCCATTTACTTTCTAGGCTGGCTTGTGCTTTTGGCGAATTGCTGTCAACCAGTGTGAAGCCAACAATACGCTGGTCTGCTACTGTGGCAGCCTCAAAGTTCAGAATACCTAAAGCCATAAAGAACAGAGCTACACCTACATAAAACAAAGGCAAGAATCAGTTTCTCTCCTTAGCAGACTCTTCAGCCAATTAATTAGATTAAAAGAAACTCATTCTTCCTTAACTGTCCTGTGAAGTATTGAAGTAGCTCTTGTGATAACCATATAAATTGATTTAATTACTCATTGTAGTAATTGGTGAGCCAAATAAATTGAACCTTGGATTTACTGATTGAATTTCAGTGGTAACCTTGATTTGATCCTTACTATATTTGAAGAGTTTAGGGAAATTTGAAGTAAATTAGTCATATTTTGCTTAAACTTATTTTTGTTTCATATTTGCTTATTCTTTTTATAACTCCGTGAAAGCACTCTGGAGTGGTTTCTCCCTCAAAACTTCACGGTGGGAAAACAAACCTATTTAGAGATACACTGAATTGTTCCTGGACCTGTATTTTAATTATTGGATTAAAAGCCCATTGCCACTACAGCAGTGTTTCTTAAACTTTTTAAGACCGAGGAACACCAAACAATAATTTTTTTTTATGAGGAACATTGAGGATTTTTTGTTGAGAAAAAAAAAGGGGGGGAGGGCCGAGCAAAAGTTATTGAGAAAAAAAAATTTACCTGCCCATTTAAGGGTGGCCATTTTGAACTCTGTTCTCCACGGCACATCTCCAACTGCCTCGCGGCACACCGGTGTACCACAAAACACAGTTTAAGAATCACTGCACTACAGGCTACTTTGATGTCGCTGGGAAAGATGCTGGCTTCTCTGTGGGATTTCCCAGCAGGGTAGAGGTAAAAGGGGAGACGGATAATGAGTGGGTTCCACAAATTGTCCACTCTTAGGACCATGGGGACAGAAACCCCCATACAACCCGTTAGTATTTTATTTCCTTTGAATGTGTTTAGTTCTCATTTGTCTTCCTTAGCAAGGCTCTGGAATAACTCTTCTTTAATCTCTTGGATCCCCTCACTATCTGTTCATAGCAGCGCCTATTACGGAGGTATCACCATTTTAAACTACCGTTCTTGTAGTCCCTGCAGCCAAGAGAATGAGATGAAGATTCACCACCAAATAGATGTAACAGAGCTAAAGATGGGCCCAAAGGTGATTTGAGCCAGATCTTTCAGGTCACTGGTGCATCAATTAGCTAATAGGTAGTGAGGCTTTCTAGGCTATCAGAATGCAGGCTGTGTTGCTAGTTATTCTCCTCCAGGCTAAGAGTCTTCCACTTGCAGAAACCCCAGGAGATTTTCATCTTTCTCTCTTGGAATGCTGCCATTCGTTTTTAAAGTGACATTTGGTAATACAGCAACAAAACAAACCAAAACAAAAAACCCCTCAGACTGTGGAGATGAATAGCCCCTGCCATTTCTCTTTTGTAGGCACGGCTCAGCTATTTGAAAAGAGCAAGAGATAAGTAGCCTTATGACCATCACAGATTAACAGGCTCTGAGGCACTGAATGTGAGTTGTTGCTGCTGGGAGGGCAATGGTGGTTTAATTCACATTTATACAGAGCTATCAGTGAGGGCACTGCACAGAGCATGGTGTGTGAACAGTCATGTACTACATTGTCTATAAACCTCTCTGAACATTACAAAATGACACACAGAGCAAAATCTCGCCACCCAAGAAGCAGGGCACTGACCAGTGCTTGCCTGCCACTCAAGATACCCAGTATATGAATCCTCCTCAGAGTCAAGGAAATATGCTGGAGCCTGTTAAACTCCCCACAGCTTTTTGCTACGAGGGATGCAAGTTCCTGGCTCTGTGTGAGCCTGCAATACGGGTGCAGCAGCCTCTGGTGGAATGTCAGGTTTCCTGCCTGGCTTTCTGATGCAAGCCATAGGCAGTGAGTGGCTTCCCCCACCAGGCAAGCAAAGGGAGCTCTGGAGGACATAGTTACAGTGCAGCTGGTGGATTCTCTCGCTGCCTTGGCTTACTTCCTGTTTTGCACAGCTGACTGACCCACTCTATAGCCTCCCAGAGCAGCTGGAGCCAGGCAGTCAGAATCACCAAAGCACATGAGTCTGATGTGCTCGAGGCACAGGCCTTGACATCCCCTGTCATCACTTTCCAAAGGACATGTCCTAAGGACAAGGGTGGCCATGATGAGAGCAACTTCTGCCAGCCCTGCTTTTTTGCTGGAATAGTAAGAGACTCAGAAAAAGCTGAGCTGGGTTCACACCAAGGCAGTGATGCTAACACTTGGCAGTTCTCTGGCACCATTCAGCTAGGAATCCCCAAACTCTGTAAACATGAATGATTTCAGCTTTGCAACCCTTTGGAGAGGTAAGGTCTCTATTATTGTCTCCATATTATGGATAGGAAAATGGAGATGCTGAGGGAGAAGTAACTTCCCCAGAGCCCTCTGAGGAAAGAACCAAGGAATTTTGATTCCCAGACCCCTGCTCTAACCTCTAGATAATACTGTCTTCTAATAGCAATCCTAACAAGTCAGCTATGTACGTAAGTATTTACAGGGTATGGTACCCAACACCATAGGGTCTGAGCACCTTCCAGACATCACAAGTTGTCCCCACAACAGTTTGGTGAGGTAGGGAAGTTGTATTAGACCCGTTTTGCAGATGAGGAATTGAAAGACTGAAATCAAAGTCAATCTCATCTCCTGTGTTTAAGGCATTTTACATTACACAATGAACTTGTGCAGGTGCCAGTGAGAGCCACCCAAAGGAGTTCAGTGTAAACGCAGTTCAGGGTACTGGGTCCCAGGAACCCCAATAGCTCTTTCGAACTCAGAAGAAAACGTCCCATCCAAATGGCTGTGTTTGCACCTTCAGGAAACAGAATTTGCGTATGGCTCTCAATTTGTTAGGTTTCCGTCTCACCCTTTTATTTCAGCAGCTTTCTCTGCAACTGCTCTTCCCGCATGAAAGGACGAGCTGTTGATTCCTCCCAGAAGGCTCACTGAGGGGGGAAGCAAAACGGGGGGCTCTCCCTCCGCAGTCGTGGCAGTGGCGGCTGAAGCACTAGGGGCTCTTAGAATGGCCATCAGAGCGCTGCTCCGCGTGTGTCTCTGAGGGCTGGGGGGGGGAGGAGCTGCCGCCGGTGTGGGCAGCGCTGAGGGCTGGCTGTCCCCGGCACTGTCTCTCCCACCCGAGGCCCTGCCCCTTCCAGGGTTGTGGCGCCCTCTCCACACCTTGCCCAGAGGCCCACAGAGGCTGTCAGCACCTCTGCTCCCCCCTACATTTTTAACAATCCTTTGGTACTCACATTTTTTATGACTTCCTGCAGATACATGCCATAGAGCACTGATGTGTCACCTTAATCCTATCCAGTAACATCCCTTATTCCACCCGGGGGAGTACCCTGAGTGGAGAATGACAGTTATACCAAATTGTGTGGAGATACAGTTAAACCTCCATGAAGAACCAGAGTTTCATCAGGTAATCTGAGGTCTACAGTACAAACGAAGGGACCATCTACACTACCACTTTTGTTGGCATAACTTACATTGCTCAAGCATGTGAAATAAACATCCTCCTGAGCTACCTAAGTAACTTGGACAGAAGCACCAGTATGGACAGCACTATGGGTGTGTCTACACAGCAAAGTTATTTCAGAATAATGGACTTTATTTCAAAATAACTATGCAAGTGTCTACACAACAATTTCGTTATTTCAAAATAATTTCGAAATAACGGGCGGCTTAGTCCGTCTTCTGTAAACCTTATTCTACGAAGAATAACGCCTATTCCGAAATAGCTATTTCAAAATAAGGCATGTGTAGATGCTCTACTTGTGCTATTTCGAAATAGCCCCTCACTAGGGCCATTCTAAGTTATTCCTCCTGGGGCTCTTAATTGAGATAGCACGTCTACACTGCAGGGAAGCAGTGCTATTTTGAAATAAGATATTTTGGAATAACTATTCCGGAATAGCTTATTCTGAAATAATTGTGCAGTGTAGACGTAGCCTTAATCAGTTAGGGTATATCTACACTTGCATCCTATTTCAAAATGGGGATGCAAATGTAGGCATTTGAAATAGTAAATGAAGCCGGGATTTAAATATTCTGTGCTTCATTAGCATAATCACGGCCGGGGGCTATTTTGAAACCGCACTATTTTGAAATAAAACATCCTGTGTAACCACGTTATTTCGAGAGAAAACCCTTCTCTCGAAATAATTGGTAAACCTCATTGTATGAGGAATAACAGTTATTTTAAGAGAAGGGTTTTCTCTCGAAATAACACGGTTACACAGGGCATTTTATTTTGAAATAGCGTGATTTTGGATGCGATTATGCTAATGAAGTGCGGGATATTTAAATCCCGGCTTCATTTACCATTTAGAATGCCTACATTTGCATCCCTGTTTTGAAATAGGGTGCAAGTGTAGACATACCCTAAGAGAGCTTCTCCCACTGACACAGCTACTACTACTCATGGGGGTGGTTTTATTATGTTGACAGGTGAGCTCTCTCCTTTAGGCACAGAGCAACTACCCGAGTCATTTTAACAGTGGTGCAGCTGCATTGGGACAGCGATGCTGCTGTAAGCTCGCTAGTGTAGATATGGCCTTACATAGGTATAACTACATGTCAAAAATACTCACCCCCTGTGATATAGCTATACCAGCCTACCTCCTGGAGAAGACAGCACCTCTTGGGTAAGTGGATTAACTATGCCAAGAAGAGAGCTCTCTCCCGTCGGTATAGTGTATCTGCCTCAGGGTAGGTCTACACAGAAGGGCAAAAGTCGAATTAAGATACGTAACTTCAGCTACGTCAATTGCGTAGCTGAAGTCGAAATAGCTTAATTCGGCTTTTGGCGCTATCTATGCAACAGGAAGTTGAAGGAAGTTGAAGGCAGAACACTCTTCCTTCGACTTCCCTTACTCCTCGTACAATGAGGGTTACAGCAGTCGGAGTAAGAAGTCTTCTAGCTTGATGTTATTTCGAAATAAAGGCTTGCAGTAGAGACACGCACTTTGTTATTTCGAAATAATGTCAGATATTCCGAAATAACACTGCTGTGTAGATGGACCCTTAGAGAGCTAGCGTAGCAGTGCCGCTGCAGCGTTTTCAGTGTAGACCTGCCTGGAGGAGGGAATCCAGGACGAAAGAAGCCAGGGGGCGGAGCTTTGGAGCCGAATGTACTAGCAGAATGTAAATGGGTGGCCCTGGAATCCTGGGAGGACAGGTGGAGAGATCAGAGCCTATGACTGAAAGCACAGGGGCTGCTGCAGTTCCAGATTGAGAGGCACTGTCAGATTTGTGGGTCTTGAGCTTTTACATGTGTCCGAGAGTAAAGTGCTCTGCATTATAGCTTTCCAAAAAGGGGAGGACCATTCCTCTTGCTACACTGGAACCATTGACCCTCAGGGCAACTTCTGTTGTGCCGATGAATTCACACTCTGTCTTCTGTAATTGCTAAAAGTCAGTGCCAAGCAAGTAGTTTGAAGATAACTCTATGGCTGAGTCTATTGCTGTCTGTAAGTAAACACACAGAGTCTTTGGTTTTATTCCAATGCTGAACAAAAACAGTTTTCAACCCTCACAAGCTTGCGGTAAGACAGACTTTGTTATCCTTTGGACAGTGCTGGTACTTATTCCATGGCTTGTCATGTCAGTACATTTGGCTCAAAATGTACAATGAGGCCGGTTGGACAGGAGAGTGTGTCTCGCAGGGATTGAGGATTTCTCACAGCTGGATTTCTTTCCTTGTAGTGAGGTGATGATACTGTGGGGCCAAAAGCAAAACTAATATTTTCAACTGAAAAGGGCCCCCCCCCCCAAAAAAAGAGGAAGGTTCTCCCCCATCTCCCACAACTCCTGTGGTCAGGTGATGGCCTGTTAAGTACACCCATAGAGCTTTTCCCCAAAGAATGCCTGTTCTAGATCCTGGGAATTTCATTCCCTTTAGATCTTTTTCATGTTCTCTGGAGCAAAGAACTGAGACATGAAACCTGTGAGGTACTGACCAACCTCAACTACTATTCTTTCACTTGCAAAGCCTGCAATGGTATTAGCAACATACTCTGAGCTATGGCAAAATGTGCTATTCAAATGGGCCTGATTCTCCACTTCCTTGCACCTAGAGTTAGAATTTATGCCTTGTGCCAAGTGGCTACCAAATCAAAATAGCAGCATTTAATATCCTCTCTATACAGGGTCATGTGGCTAGGTACAAGGCAGAGGAGGAAAAGCTGAAAAGTTTCAACTCTGCAAATGCTTGAACAGGATAGCATGCCTTCTGTGCACCTGAATTCTTTAGTCCCTTGTCTAAAACAAGAATGACCTGATCTTGTTCCAAACAATCCGGGTAGAATCCTCACCCTGCAAAACTGGCATAAACTGCTACTAAAGTACTAATGCAGCAGCAGTGGTACTAAAGCTACTAAATCTAAAGCATTGCCTTCTAAGGATTTGCTCAATTTCAACCGACAAACAGAAATAATTTCTTTCCAAAACCTGGGCCCATAAAGGGATTATAACCCTTCAAGACTGTTTCCTCAATAATGTTCTTATGCCCTTCAATCAGCTACAGCACCAGTGCACTATAGAAACAAAAACACTTTTATAGGCACTTACAATTAACAGACTTTTTATATCCAAGGCTCGATCCAACTCTTTCTTTTTATCTTTCAGACACAGAAATTCTTTCAGTATACAAACAGTCCTAAGTATTCCATTTCTAAATGGTGTAGGATCCTAGGAAATAGTAATTTACATCTTAGCTACAGAAGTGACTCCTTTCCCCGTTCCCCCCAAGAATGAATTTTGCTTGGTAATGCTCGAGCCCTCCCTGCCAACAAACTGCAGAGGCTGGGGGCCCAGACTGTAAACTGACTAAATGCTGTATGTGGGAATGGCAGGATGTCGGAGTTGTGGCAGGATCTTGTGTATCTAGCCATTACCACTGTGAATACCTTATTTGCTTCACCTACAATTGTATTCATGGACGTGGTATAGTTCCTATTTTCATAGGCTGCATCAGCAAATGGTGGAAAGGAGCCAAAGTTATGGATGCCACATGCAGGTTGACCCTGACTACTCTACAGAGCACACATGTAGCTTGCACATCTGTATGAACTGTGCCTCAGCCCTGGTCCACACTAATAACTCCCCTTATTACAAAATAGTAAGTGGAGCATCCACACTACCAAGCCCGCTGTTTCAAAATAACGGGCTGGTTACTTTGAAATCTGTTCTCCTGCTTTCCTCGGGGAATAACGCTCATCTCAAAATATTTTGAAATAACTAGCGGTAGTGTGGACACTCCTCTGCTGCTATTTCAAAATAACTACTCCCCAGAGTAATTTGGAGTAATTACTCTGCAGTGCTTCCTGGGGCTCTAAGTCGAGGTAGCATGTCCACAGTAATGGAGCCTGCCTTGGACTAATTTTGAGGCTCCCCCAGAGTGGGGAGACACGATTTTGATTGTCATTTTGGGAGCTATTTCGAATTGCATTATTTCAAAGTCATTTCCTACTCTAGACATGCCCTGAGACTGAAGAAGGGCCCTGGTTCATAGACAGTTCATAGAGGGCACTTCTGAGCTTTTGTTTCTCTGACTCATTATGTAGGTAGGTGCTGCACTTCACTCTCTTCCCAGTCATGTCCCCCAACTCCCCTGTGATCCCTCACCCAAAACCCTATTGTGTGTGTGACGGTGAGGGTGCTGGGATGAGGTAGGTATAACAATCAAGACTCTGTTTCATTTGTGAGAGCAGCTCAAATATTTGTGGCCTTAAACTTGGGACTGATTTGTCCTTCTGCTGGTAAATTGCACACTCAATTGCTTGACCACACTTATGGTTTGTTATGAAATATACTCAAGAGAGCAAATAACTAGTCAGATTAATTCACACATGGTACAGGAATAAAGTTCTAGTTGATATCCATCACTGTAGAGCAGTCCCAGCGATGTTACATTCCCTTTATGCAGAAGGTATGCTCCCAAGTTACACACTCCAGCTGGTATTATTTTTTCTGATTTTATGGTTTGTGCATTTCTTTACATGTCACTGAAATCAAGTCTCTAACTTCTTGTTCTGCTCCATCGTTATCTTGGTTTTGGATACTAGCATTCCACATACTGGTCTACGAAGGCAGCTTGTCCTAATACATAGAACAAATGTATCTTTATTTTGACAAGTTTCCTCTGTGCTTGTGCCAAATGCTTAGTTTAGAAAAGGCACGCTGTTATGGGATCTTCAGGAGGTAGCTGAGTTAGTCTGTACAGGAAAAACTTAAAAAACAACAAATGGTCTGGTAGCACTTTATAGACTAAGAAAACATGTAGATGTTTAGGATCAAAACATGGGATATTTGGTGTAAGTGAACAGGGTTATGGTAGAGGCCAGTTGAGGCGAGATCATCATTACAATATTTGAGCTTAATGTTTTTGGTGCTTAATGCACATGTGTACGATCTGCTCTGTATATCTATTTATATGCTAGCCAGCATGTATTAGTCAACACTTCCTTTACTGATGCCTTTTGGCTGGTGTACAGGCTTAGTCAATTGTCACTAATGAAGTCTGTTCACTGGAGGAGCTATAGTTGTATAAAAGGCATCTGCCTTCCAGTTTATTAGATAGGTGTGATGGGGAGTGTGCTCTGAACTTTCCCTTGAAGAGTTAAAACCCAGCCCTGGAAGAGGCTGGAGCCTCAGAGCTATGGAGCCAGCAGCTGTGGCAGGAATGAACCAATTAGGGCCCAGCTAAGGGCTGTATAAATAAAGACTCCTGGAGGGGAGGTAAGACAAACTAACTCTGACTGGGGAGTAGGAGGGAAGCTGGAGGCTTCCTGACTCAGGGCAGAGCTGGGGAATGGCAGACAGGGCTGGGGAAACCCTAACCAGGCACACTCACAGGCTGCAGAGCCGGAAGCAAGGTCTGAGGCTACTAGGGCTGTGGGGAGGTAGCCAGGGTAGGCAAAAGCAGCAGGTCCACACCCCCTTGCCAATGATGAGTGGCCATTTCAGACTGCAGTTTGCCCCTGTGGCAGGGGCTAGATGAAGACTGGCAGTGGGTCACTCAGGCAAGGTGGATATAGAAGGCTCGGAGTTCCCAAAGGGGGAGGACCCCAGAGTGTGGGGGCCCTGCGGCAGGGCAGTACCCAGAGGGGAGGACGCCATGGTCTAGGAGGGACGTGGGACCTTATACAAGACACCAGCCGAAAGGGGCATGTGAGAGAAGAAAAGCTAATTCCCACAGTGTCCAGCAGGAGGCGCCTGTGGCTGTGAGGCCTGCCCTGTTACAACAGGATTTTAATAAGATTGTTATTGAGATTATGGGATGGATTAATTGCTGCTCACATGGTGCAAAGGGGACAGGTTCAAGACCAAAATGGTCAGTAGAGATCTAGAGTGCTTCTTGACGTGTGAAAGGCCCACTTGGAAGGACAAAGGAGTCATGGGGTGGGGAAAGTGCGAGTACATTTAGAGGGGGGGCAACACACAGTGAAGTTAAAGGGGGAGAAATAGGTTTAGTTATCCTGAGGAGGAGTTCAGCTTCTATTAGTTGGCTAGTGCAGGAAATACTCCCATGGCGTAAGGCTAATGTGTATGGAAGAGGCAGAGTGTGCACTCCTCCCTTGTCAAGGAGGTGTCTCCGGAAAGGCAGGGAGAGGGAAATAACAGAGCAGAGCTCTCCCGGGCCAGTTCTTCACTAGAATAAGGCCCCTAATTTCCACCAAGTTTGGCCAGCAGTGGGTCAGGAAGCCATAACAGCTCCCTGTGGCCCTCCCTTGTAGCTGAGCTTTGCTAAGAAGAGGTGGAGAATCCAGCCCTGTGTGTTTGACATTGGCCCGATAATCAGTGGCTCAGCAATAGTTGCTCCCATCTCAGCAGACGAGAAAGAGGTGGGCGATGAGGAAATAATTTTTTAAGGTACACCAGAAGCCAAAAGCCTGCCAAACAATCAGTGGGGCCACTAGGCAATCAAGATGCTAACTGGGCATTCAAGGACAAAGCCACTGCAGAGAAGCTAAATGAATTGTTTGAATCCATTTTCCCTGCAGAGAATATGAGGGAGATTCCCACACCTATGCCATTCTTTTTAGGTGAGAAATCTGAGGAATTGTCCTAGATGTCAACAGAGGAGACCAATACAATTTGTGGATGATACAAAGTCGGGAGATATTGCCAATACAGAGGAGCAGAATATCATACAAGAAGATCAGGACAACCTTGAAAATTGGAGTAATAAAAAAGGGATAAAATATAATGATACAAAGTGAACTTAAGGACTAAGAGAATCTTTGGTATCTCCCCAGCTTGTATCTGTTAGAAGTGACAGAGGAGACTGTGTGTTTTGTTTTACCCTAGGATGACTATGAGCTGCCAATGTGAAAGAGGCTAATGCAATCCGAGTTTGCATCAGGCAAAATATTTCTAATATGGAGAGGGAGATGACTAGTAAAAGCTCATTTGGAATACTGTGTGCAGTTCCATCTCCCGTGTTTTATGAAGACGAATTCAAAGTGGAGCAGGTGCAGAGGAGGACTACAAGGATAATCACAGGAATGGAAAACCTGCCTTATGGAAAAGGAGGAGGGAGATGATAAGAGCTTGGCTTGTTTACCAAACAAATGGGAGAGATGATTGCTCTCTATAAATACAGTCAGAGGGACAAATACCAGGGGGAGAGAGAGAGAGGAGTTATTTAAGTTTAGATGCCAATACAGACACAACAAATGCTATAAACTGGCCTTCAACAAGTTTAGACTTGAACTTAGATGGAGGTTTCTAACCATGAGAAGACTGAAGTTCTGAAACTGCCTTGCCAGGGGAGCAGTGGGAGGAGGGGGTTAAAACAACCTAAGTGGTTCCAGGATTGAGCTTGATAAATTTTTGGAGGAGAGGATATGATGATACCACCTACAGTGGCGGACCCATAACTGCTAGTAGCAATTGCATTATAACCTCCATACTCTGGGTGTCCCTAACTGAGGAACACCTGTGGTACAGACCCTGGCAGGTGGTGGTAGAAGTGGCTCTGTATGCTGCTGCTCCTTTCTGAGATCAGGAGGAACTTGTCCCCTGGTCAAATTGGCAGAGACCCTAGGATATTTTTTGACTTCCTCTGCAGCACAGAACATCACTTCCTGGTCTAAACTAGTGTAAATGGTTGATTCTCTGTAACCTGAATTCTTTAAATTATTATCTGAGGCCCTAAGTAACTCAGTCAGAGGCTGTGGGTTGATTATAGAAGTGGCTGGATGAGGTTCTGGGGCCTTCAATGTGCAGGAGGTCAGACTAGGAATCATGGTGGTCCCTTTTGGCCTTAAAGCAGGGGTGGGCAAAAGGGCCTCTGTGGGCCAGATCCGGTTGATCCAGCCCATGGAGGCCCTGCTGCTCCCCCACCCCCAGGCCAATTAGGCCAATCAGGGCTTGGGGGGGGGGGAGTGCACAAAATTTCCTCCACCCTGCCAGGAGCACACAGAGCTTAGAAGCACCATGCACTCCTGGCAGGTTGGGAGGAGACTTCGCATGCTCACCCTCCCCCGAGCCCTGATTGGCCTGGGGGCGGGGGGAGCATGCAAAGTTTCTTCTGCCCTGCCCTTGCCCTGCAAGGAGGATGCGGTGCTTAGAAGCGCCATGTGCTCCTGGCAAGGAGGAAGGAGGCTTTGCATGCTCCCCCGCCCCCAACCCTGATTGGCCTGGGGGCAGAAGGGGGAGTGCGTGAAGTCTCCTCCCTCCACCAGGGGTATGGGCGCCTAGGAGGAACCTTGGTGGGGGGGGGGCAAAGGTGCTCCCCTACCCCCAGACCAATCATGGTCTGTGGGTGGGGAAGCAGGGAAGTATCCTGGCCCCACCCCTTCTGCTTGAGGTCCTTCCCATTCTGGTGCAGCCCGGGGCCACTTCAAAAATTTCTGAAGTGGTCCCTGGCAAAAAATTATTGCCCACTCCTGCCTTAAAGTCTATGAGATTTCAAAATAGACTGATAAATTAAATGCTAGTTAAGTCATTAGGAGTAGAAGATATTCACCCAAAAGTTCTAAAGGAGCTCAAATATGAAATTGCAGAATTACTAAGTATGGTACATAACTTATCGTTTAAATCAGCCTCTCTACTAGATGACTGGTGGATAGCTAATGTAATGCCAATTTTTAAAAAATATTCCAGAGGTGATCCTGGCAATTGCAGGCCAGTAAGTCTAACTTCAGTAACAGACAAAATAAAAAAAAACATAGTAAAGAACAGAGTTACTCGATGCATAATATATTGTTGAGGAGTCAATATGACTTCTGAGAAGGAAAACAATGTTTCACCAATCCAGTAGAATTCTTTGGAATCAAACATGTGGGAAAGCATGATCCAGTGCATATAAAGCACTTGGAGTGTCAGAAAGTGTTTGTCCAAGTCCCTCACCAAAGATTCTTAAGCAAAGTAAGGAATCATGAAATAAGAGAAGGTCCTGTCATGGATCAGTGACTGGTTAAAGATAGGAAACAAAGGATAGGAATCAATGGTCAGTTTTCACAGCAGAGAGGTGAATAGTGGAGTCTCACAAGGATCTGTACAGAGATCAGTGATGTTTAAGATATTCATAAGTGAGTCATCCATTTCCTGTTATCCATTCCCACCTTCTGGCAATATTTAGTACTGATAAATTCAGAGTAATGCACACTGGAAAACATAATCTCAACTATACATATAAAATGGGGCCTAAATTACTGTTACTTCTTTAGAAAGAGATAACTGAGTCTTTGTGGATAGTTCTCTGAAAACATCTGCTCAATGTGCAGTGGCAGTCAGAAAGGCTAACAATGTTATGAACCATTAGGAAAGGGACAGAAAAACAAGACAGAAAATACCATAATGCCACTATATAAATCCACGGTACACCGCGCCTTGAATATAAAGTACTGTTTACCTCATCTCAGAAAGATACACTGGAATTTGAAAAAGTACAGCAAAGGGCAATAAAAATGATTAAGGGTATGGAGCACTTTCCACGTGAGGAGAGATTAAAGAGACTGGGACTTCTCAGTTTGGGAGGCAACTAAGGGGAGGGAGATATGACAGACTAATCAGAAGCCTTACCAGTATAAGCTCATCACGTAATCTGCCAGTCTCATAACCAAAGAGTGGATTTACAATAGCCCATGTTAACCTGAGTTGAGATTCCCCAAGCACATCAACCAAAAGCACGTCGTGTTAGATAAAATATAAAACTGATACATTAGCTACAGAAAGAGTTTTGAAGTGATTGTAAGTATCAAGCATAAAGAAACAAACAATACAAATACAGTCTAAATTCTAATTGAAACAGACTAAGCAAGATCTGAATCAGTCTCTTGTCTTAATAGATAGAAAAGGAGCTTTCAGTTCCTCAGTACGCAGTTAGGAACCCGTTCCAGCATGGGACCAATTTCTCTAGTACAAAGTCTTTGGGTACGTCTACACAGCAAGCTTATTTTGGAAAAAGCTATTCTGGAAGATATCTTCCGAAATAGCTCATTTCGAAATAGAGCATCCACACTGCAGGGAAGCCTCAAAATTAGTCCTAGTCAGGCTCCCCTAATGTGGACGTGCTACCTTGATTTAGAGCCCCAGGAGGCACTGGGGAGGAATAACTTAGCCCCTCACCAGGGCCATTCTATTTCGACATAGCAGCAATGGCACATCCACACACACACTCTTCCGAAAGAGATTTTTCAGAAGAGGTATTATTTCTCATGGAATGAGGTTTACCAATGCTGGAAAAAAGCCCTCCGTTATTTTGATTTGCTTTCAAAATAATGCAACTGCTGTGTGGACACTAGTATTGTTTTTCCAGAATAACGGATGTTATTCCAAATAATGGTGCAGTGTAGATGCACCCATTTATCTTCCAGCCCATCTTCTATGTGGTGAGATTCAGATCAGGGTGGAGGGGTGAGGCTAAGTGATGATGTCACCAACTTCTATACTTTCTTCATGCTGTTAGGATGCTCTGTGCTTTGATACATTGTCCAAAACATATCATAACTGTACAACAGTGGGGAATATAGAGGGTCCCAAGGCTACATTGAAGCACAAAGTGCCACACTCTTTGAAGCATCTGACACTGGCTACAGTCCAAAGACAGGACACTGGGCTAGATGGGCTACCGAGGATGGCCATTCTTATGCTCTTAAACTCAGGGAAGGATTGTTTCTTGACTTGTAAACACAACTACCAATGATACTTATACTCAAATGCTGTGATTTGCATAATGAGCTGATACTCAACGACAACAAAGCACACTGATGAGTGAATGGCAGCGATTAGCCAGGAGCCTTGTTGTCCATCACAGGAGACTGCTGTGTTTGATTCAGTCTGCAACATCTCCTGAAGATCAACTACTCTTTAACTTTGATTGGTGCACAATAGGGACACAGTGTTTGCATCCGTGACTGGCTTAGTGTATTTGTGCGGGAAAATGTTATTAAAATGGGAAAATGCCTCTTCAAATGGGTTTTGCTTTGCCACTTAAAAGTTCCACATAAAATGATGTACAAAGGATTTGGATGAGAGGAAGCTATCAAAGATAATAAACTATTAATAGGAACTAGTCAAGTTTTACCCAGTGGGATTAAGACTCAATCATCTCCTATTTAGGAGTGTAATACTAAGCTATTTTTCTGACATGACAAGATTTGTGTTTTCCCTGAGTTGTTTCCTCAATGAGGAGGAAGATCTGATTTCATTTAAAAATTTTCATTCATGTCAATGATCCTTTTGTGCTTTTGCAGCTCTGCTGAGACCTCTGGGCTTGTATTTTAACCATCCAGGCAGAGGGACAATGCAGCAGATAGAGTCATCCGTTGGAACAAGTCGCTCAGCTCAGAGTGGATTGGGGCTCTTTGAGGCTCTTTTCTGAGGGGCTGCAGACAGATGTGGGTTCCATGTTCAGTCCTGGAAGATCTAAGTGTGGGAACTAGGCATATGTGTGTGTGTGGGGTGGGTTCCCCTAACTGCCAGTCCTGTGCTCCAACTGCATGCCTGATGTGCCCCTGCTGCCTGCATGTTTCAGTGCAACCAGTCTGCCACCCCAGATGCAGCACTGAGCCACTGTGGTGTTATGGCTAACCTTAGCCTTGCCATAGGCACCGGCAACTAACAGCAGCAGCACGCAGCCCAGCACCAGGTCAGATCCGCTCTGCCGGCCCAGCTGCCAATGCAGAGCCGAACCCACAAGCCAGAAGGGCAGA
Source organism: Pelochelys cantorii (assembly GCA_032595735.1). NCBI lineage: Eukaryota > Metazoa > Chordata > Testudines > Trionychidae > Pelochelys > Pelochelys cantorii. The sequence continues at coordinate 143,606,623 of CM064328.1, read as the reverse complement.
TTTGACCCAGGCTCTGCATCCCCCTAAGGATGGCCCTGGTGGAGATGGGAGTGGGGGTGTAACAGAATGGAATGGGGCAGCTGTGTATTTCCTCACTTGAAGGAGAAAAAAATGCATCCTGTGCTAGGTGCTAGAAACAAAAAAATCATAGATAACAGAGGAAAATGACTTATTAGGACCTGTTTTCCCAAGTTTCACTCATTTAGTTTAAGTCCTCCCAGAGAGGGAGCTTCCAACCAATATTCCCTCTCATTTTTTCCATCCATGTGCAGAATATATGTTGTCATGTGCACAGAGGCATGTGCAGATGTGCACCAGCAATAGAAACACATGCTTCCACCTGCAGGCACTCTGCTAATCAGCTGGGAGGCACCTGCATCTCTCCTGGGTGGCAGCCCAAGCGCTCAGCTTACAGGCAACGCTGGCTCCAACCCTTCCCTTGGGAGTCTGTTCAACAGCTTGGCAGATATCATCCTTAGAGAATTATTTTTCCGGGTTTCCATCCTTTGTACAATTTCACCCCTGTATTGTTAGAGCCCATCAAAACTTAGTTAAAATGAGTAGTGTGAATGGGCCATGCTGTATTACAACTGGGTCCCTCAATTTAGTTGTTTCACTAGTGTAGAAGGGTCTCAGCTATATATCCCTGTGCCATCCTACACAAGCCTTCTCCTTCAAGTAGGTATAGACAGCCCAGGGTTAGAATATTGTGAAAAATCTGTGGCCATTGACTATAGGAATTGAATGGTTCTCCCAGTGCTGTGCAGTGTGGACATCTGGAATACCGTAGCATCAGCAGGAGTGGAAACTAGATTCCACCCGCCCCCCCATTCCCTCTAAGCTGAGACCCCTCCCACCTGAGGCTACATCTAGACTGCATGCCTTTTTCGACAGAGGCTTTGTTGATAGTATCTGTCAACAAAGCCTCTGTCAAAAAAGAGCATCTAGATTACATTATGAGGATTGAAAAATCGATCCGCTTTTTCGAAAAAGAGCGTCCAGATTGCCGGATGCTCTGTCGAAAAAAGAAGGCACCGGGAAGTGCTTCTGGCAGGGCATGGGGGCAGCCTTTATTTCCAGGTGCTGCTGCCTGCCCTTTGCAGAGACGTGTGCTTAAAGGAATCCCCCTGGACAGCCGTTGCTCTGCTCCTGCTTCTGGCTTGCCTACCTCCTAGAGGGAAAGCAAAGCTGCTGCAGTGCTTGCTCTAGATGCTCTGCCTCCTCAGATACCACAGCAGTTTATTTTCTGGGTTTTTTTTTTCTGATTTTCACTCTTTTTGGCCATGGAGCCTGAGCTGCGCATGGGCAGGCGATGGCCCCACGCTGCCATACTGCAGCTTCTGCTGCATCTGCATGACTATCATGAATCTCCTGCCCCATATGGACCCAGAGCGCACCAAGGAGACCCTCCTCCGGGCTGCAGGAGCTCTGTCCTTGCCCCCAAACTTTTTTGGGGACAGGCAGATTTGGAGGCATGAGACGAGTTCAGACTGGGGGACCGGCTCCTCATGCAGCTCTGGGATGACGACCACTGGCTCTGCAACTTCGGATGTGGAAGGCCACATTCCTGGAGCTGTGTGCCTGGCTTGCCCCTGCTCTGGAACACCAGGACACCCACCTGCGGCCCACCATCCCCCTGAAGAAGCAGGTTGCAATCGCCCTGTGGAAGCTGGTCACCCCCGACAGCTACCGTTCTCTGGGACACCAGTTTGGCATGGGGAGGTCTACTGTCAGGGCCGTCTTGATGGGGGTAAGTCACTGTTGGGGGACAGGCCCTGTTGAGTGGGGGGGGGGTTGAGAAAGGGGGACTGCCAGGCAAGGGCAAGAGAGAGTGGGGGATGGAGTGGCACTTGAGGCCGCTCCTCAGCCACCCCTGCACTGATGCGGGGGAGGGGGCATCCTGATAACGGGAGGGGTGGGTTTGGGACTGGGGGAGGGTTCTCCTCCCAAGCGCTTAGGTAACCTGTCTAACTCCCTGGTTTCTGTCTGTCTGTTTGTCTGGTGCTGCAGGTGGTGAGGGCCATCAGTGTGGAGCTGCTGAAGAGGCTTGTCCATCTCGTGGACCTGGACAACATCCTTGCCGGGTTTGCCGCCCTTGGCTTCCCAAACTGTGGAGGAGCCCTCAATGGGACACACGTCGCAATCTGCGCACCGCCCCATTGAGCAGCCCAGTTTATAAACAGGAAGGGCTACAATTCCATGGTGCTGCAGGCCCTCGTCAACCACCGGGGACACTTTATGGACAGTTGTGTTGGGTGGTTGGGGCCGGCACATGATGCCCGCATATTCAGGAACTCCTACCTGTACTGCAGGTTGCAGGCAGGAACATTTTTCCCCCAACGACACCTCGCACTTGGGGTTGTGCAGATGCCGGTGTGCATAGTGGCCGACGCGGCCTACCCCCTGATGCCGTGGCTCATGAAGCCCGACACCGGCTATCTGGAGGCGAGCAAGGAGCTTTTCAATATGCATCTTAGCCAGGCTCGCCAGGTGGAATGCGCCTGTGGACATCTGAAAGGGAGGTTCCGTTGCCTCGTCACATGGCTGGAGATGGGTGAACGCAACATCCCGGAGGTGGTGGCTGCATGTTGCACCCACCATAACCTGGTGGAGAGGAAAGGGGAGGCCTTCTTGCCAGGGTGGGGGACAGGTGCTGATGGCAAGGACAGGCCATTTCAGCAGACCCAGACGGCTGCTATCCGCTAGGCTCACCAGGTTGCTGTCCAAATCTGAGAGGCCCTGAGGGAGAGATTCTCAGAAGGAGCCCACTAACTCTCCCCAGGGCCTCCCCAAGCGGGGGTTTGGCCTGGTCCACCCTACCTTTCCCTCCACTACCCTCACTCTCTTCCCATTAAGAACATATATAAGACCCACTTTTCTTTGTAAACAGAAATTTGCTTTATTAGAAACACTAGTAGTAAAGAAAATGTGTGAACTGTTTAACAAAATTTTCTCCTTTAACTGTTCACCTGTTTATCCAGAAAGTAAATCTGTCAGTCAAAAATAAAGATTGTGTAACATAATTGAAATGTCCTTTAACTGGGGTGGTAGGGGATTGAAAACCTGGAGGGGGGAGCAGGGGCTCAAGAGGGCCGCTGCTTCCCTGATCGCAGGGTCCTGCCACCTTCCTGCATCCTGGCATTGCCACGGCCTTGGGATTGGGAGGAGTGAGAGCCAGTCCTGGCCTGGGCAGGAAGGGGGGCAGCTGTTTGGCCTGTGAGGGCTTGGGAGCAGGAGGGGTTGGGGGAGAAGGAGGGGCTGGAGGAGCAGAGGGGGCTGGAGGAGCAGGGGGAGCAGGCCTGGCGTGCAGGAGGAGCGGTGCCCGTGACAGGGGCAGGCAAGGCGAAGATCTCTCGCATTGTGCCACAGATGGAAGTGCACTGCTGGACCAGCTCCTCCAGCAGCCTGGTGCACCACTCGGCCTCTGCCTGTGTCCTTTGCCGGAGGGTCCTGTTGAAGTCCTGCAGGGCCACTACATGCTCCCTTAGCAGGTCCGTGTAGACCCACCAGTGCCTGCGGGTGCCACGGGTCCGGGATGGTGGTGGGGCGGGTGTGGTGCTCCCCTGTTGGGTAGAGGGTCCAGCTGTGGAGGAAAAGAGGAGACAGTCACTGTCTGTGTGCACCCCTGCTGTCCCTGAGAGCATGCCGTGGCTGTCAGGGGCTCTCCTTTGGACAGGAGACTCAGGGGTGTTACACGTGACACTGTGTGTGAGTTGGGCAGCAGCCTGAAAGCCTCACAGGGGCCCCACAGTGGCAATGGGGCTGGATGGCCCCTCACACTGCCAACCCACCCATGTGCAGTGACCTCTCAAAGCACTCACCTGATGTTCCCTCCCCGATGTCCACAGACACCTGGGAGGCCTCTGTGATCTGGGTCCCTACTGCCTCCTCTTCCTCCTCCTCCTGGTGCAGCTCTCCCACCTCTCTTCCTCCCTCAGGAGGGGTCAGTCCACGATGTGGTGGGGTAACCTGGACTCCACCACACGCAGTGGAATCTGGGCTTCCCCACTGCTCAGGATCTGCTCCAACTCCTGGTAGTAAGAGCAGCTCTCTGGGGCTGCCCCGGAGCTCTGGTCCCAGGCCCTGGCATATCCCTGCCGCAGCTCTTTTACCTTGGCCCTGACTTGTGCCATGGTGTGGGGGTGATGCCCTTTGGTGGTCAGTCCCTGGGCCAGGTGCTCATAGATGTCCGCATACCTGCGGTGTGTCTGCAGGGCCTGCAGGGCTTCTTCCTGGGACCAGAGCTCCAGGAGGTTTTGGATTTCTGGCCCTGACCAGGCTGGTGCCCGCCTTTTGGTGCCCCTGGGTGGGTCCTCGTCTCTGTCCTGAGAAGGGCCAGGGGGGCCTTGAGGCTGGGACATGGCTGTCACAGCTGGCACGGGTGCTCTGGCTAGCTGCTGGACAGCAAGGCCTGTCTGGGTGCCTGTGCCTTTAAGAGGCTGTGGCCAGGAACCACAGAGGTGCTGTACATGTAAAGGCTAGACTGTCCACCAGGGCTTCTTCCTGGAGGCCTTTTTTGTCAACAAAACTGGCTCCCTGCATCCACACACACCTTTTGTTGACAGATCTCTGTCGACAAAGGTGTTCTTCCTTGTAAAACGAGGTTTACCGCTGTCAACAAAACTGCCGCGTTCTGTCGACTTACTATCAACAGAACGCGGTGGTAGTGTAGACGCAGGTATAGTTTTGTCGACAGAAGGCTACTTTTGTTGACAAAACCCTGTAGTCTAGATGCACCCTGAGTACAGGAGAATCAACATTAGCTGCTAGCCCAGTAGGGCATGTAGCTAGAATGGCTACTGACCAATTTCACCAATATTTGTTTGCATTTGTAAATGAATTGTCTTAAACGCTGCACCCCTGTTGGTTTGGCTCTCTCCAAAATATCCTAGGCATTGATCTGAAATGTCTGAGAGACCATTCTTCATTGTGATCTCAAAATTGTCTTGCATTCCACACAAATATGATGCCCCCTTGTTTTACTGTTGACAGTGACTTCCCAGAAACATAGATCCGTGAAACTAGTTGTAGAAACACGTGTTTACACTACTGGACTGACTCCCACAGCAGTGCATCTCCACCAGAAATAATGTGTGTGTGTCCTTCTTTATATGGCTTTGATAACATTGTATCCCTTCTCTGGGCCTTGGCACGTTGGAAGATAGGAGTCTAGGTCGTTCACTAGCAGGAATTTTAACTGGATATTGTGGAATATTGAGAAAAGATGAATTATGAATTTGTAAATGTATTTGCCATGGAATCTTGATACTAAGAATTATATTCATCTAATCTTGTAGTGTCCAACATGCTAGCCAAATGTGGCTATTTGGCCAGTGGAGTGTGGCTAGATCTCTATAGCAGTAATCACGGGTCTAATCAGAGAACACAAACATGCTGTCACCTATGGGGGTAATCAAAACAGTTGAGATATCAGATACTTAATATTCACAATAGACTGTTTGTAATGGACTACAGATTGAGAATTTTTTGGCAAATTTAAAATACTTTGGAGACAAAAAAAATTGTGCACGTTCCATTTACAGACAGAAAAACGGTGAAATTCACTGAATAAATGATTTGTTGCAGATTTGCCCAGTTGGCATATAGTTGTGCAGTTCTGATTTCACCCATTAAAGAGAAATAGTAAACATACACAATCCCCCCCCACACCACCTCCTTCCATAAAAGCTTCCCTGTGCTCCCACAAAAGTCATTGCCCTCAATCACTTAATATTTTTTTCTAGATTTCCTCCAGTTTGACAGCATCCTTCCCATCTTCTATGCCCCCATCATCATGCTGTCTTCGGTCCAGATCCTCAAAGGTATTTGGAGTCAGGCACCTAAGTACAATCAAGGACCAGGCCAGAAAGGTCTCCAGAATTAGGATTTTCAACAAGCAGACTCATGTATTCTGAACTTGAGATGCTCATACCAGAATGCAGAATCTTGAGATGCTGTCCCCAGGGAACACACAAGTTAGCACAGGCCTTTTTCTATTATTTTCCATTTGTAAACCAACTTGTATTTTAGTGCTAGTGAGCTTCTCTGGGCCTTGGGTTAGCTGAGTGTGCATTGTTTTAATTTTTACACAGTACTCCTGATTTTGGTTAATGGGCACCAGTTAATTAAAACATTGAAATGGAAGCCTTGAAACTCTTCTTCTGTGAGGAAAAAGCCCACAGAAAAATTCCACGGAGTTTGCAAACCAATATAATAAAAAAAACCACCCCATTTTCCCTGCATTTTGGGCACAGTGTCTTTAAGAAACGTGTATGCTGCCTTCAAGTTGTCGCCTTCAGGTTGGTATTGACGCAATGCAAAGCAATTCCTGCAATTGTGTTTCTAAAGAACTGGTGCAAAGTGATATGAAATTAAAATAAATGGCCCCATTAAGTGCTCCCCAGGGTCAATAGCACTGACACTTAATGGTCAAAGATGTACAGGAGGCAGAGCAAGGAGCGTCTGCTCTGTCAGAGCCCTATAGACAGACTTCCAGCAAGATTAATTTGCCAGCAGTCTTCGTTGTTCCTTTCCAGTAAATAGGGTTGGAGTGGGGGTGGGGATGGGGGTGGGGAGGAATTGGTCTCAAACTGATACGTTGTTATTTTCACGAGTGTAAAGCTCGGTATGGCCCACAATGTGCAATCACCCCACCTCATTTCTTTCCTCCCCTGAAACCTTGACAAGTTCTAATGTCTCCTGTGAAGCTAGTCATTCCCATAACATACAGTTATTAAAGCATTGTTAGGAAAATGAGGGCTTGAAAAGCGGAATGATTTTGACAAGAAAATCTCATTTCTTTCAGGTTCATTTTGCTTGAATTGGAATTGAATTACTTACATTAGCTTTTATTTATTTATATTGCATTTCTGAGCCTTGCACTGGGTAGCTAACAGGTGAGTGACCCAGAAGAGTTGAATTTAAAGGGCTGGGAATGTCAGTACTGAAAATTTTAGCCTTAAGCCTGACTGATGCAGTAGTTACTCACCTATGGGAAGGGGGGTGGGAGAACAAAACAAAACACCAGTATGTTATGATGCAGTTCTTCCTAACACTCCAGCTAGTTAGTCTAATCACTGCAGCAAGCTCCAAAGAAGGATCTCGCTAAACTGAGTGACTGGGCAACAAACTGGCAAATGAAATTTAATGTGGATAAGTGTAAAGTGATGTACATTGGGAAAAATAACCCCAACTATACGTACAGTATGATGGGAGCTAATTTGGCTATGACAAATCAGGAAACAGATCTTGGAGTTATCGTGGATAGTTCCCTGAAAACTTCCACACAGTGTGCAGCGGCGGTCAAAAAGGCAAATAGGATGCTAGGAATTATTAAGAAAGGGATAGAAAATAAGACACAGAATATCTTACTGCCCCTGTATAAAACTATGGTACGCCCACATCTTGAATACTGTGTACAGATGTGGTCTCCTCACCTCAAAAAAGGTATTTTGGCCTTGGAAAAGGTTCAGAAAAGGGCAACTAAAATGATTAGGGGTTTGGAACGGGTCCCATATGAAGAGAGGTTAAAGCGACTGGGACTTTTCAGTTTAGAAAAGAGGAGACTGAGGGGGGATATGATAGAGGTATATAAAATCATGAGTGGTGTGGAGAGGGCGAATAAAGAAAAATTCTTCATTAGTTCCCATAATAGAAGAACTAGAGGACACCAAATGAAGTTAACGGGTAGCAGGTTTAAAACCAATAAAAGAAAGTTCTTCTTCACACAGTGTGTAGTCAACCTGTGGAACTCCTTGCCAGAGGAGGCTGTGAAGGCTGGGACTATAACAGAGTTTAAAGAGAAGCTAGATAATTTCATGGAGGTTAGGTCCATAAAAGGCTATTAGCCAGGGGATAGAAATGGTGTCCCTGGCCTCTGTTTGTCAGAGGCTGGAGAGGGATGGCAGGAGACAAATCACTTGATCATTGTCTTCGGTCCACCCTCTCTGGGGCACCTGGTGCTGGCCACTGTCGACAGACAGGCTACTGGGCTAGATGGACCTTTGGTGTGACCCACTACGGCCGTTCTTATGTTCTTATGTTCTAATCACAAAGTTTAAAAAAAAATGTTCAAAATACACTTACAAAAATCTTATCAGCTACAAAGCTGTTGCCTTAATATCCTGGTAGAATATAGGGCTGGACTATGATGGCAGCCCCTGTAGGAATTCATAGAAAAGTGGAAGTTATTGCTTTTTCAACATTTCCAGCTAACTTAATTTGTTTTAACAACTGCACTTAGTTAATTTGACAACAGCTTTGAATACTCCTAGCTCTCTCTGTGTGATTAAAGAGGCTCCTCTTTCTTGCTCTCCAACCCCTACTTTCCCCATGCCAGAGCCCCTGCCTGGGAAACATCAGTGAAATGGCAACTTCTGAGAGTCCTGCCACAGCCATGATGGCAGAGAAGCAGTAGTAAGTCTTTCTAAAGACTTTCTGGTTTTATTAACAGCCGGGCTAATCCTGAGAGTGCACCTGCAAATCCCATTCCTTCCCCAGGAGCAGCATGGGCTCACAACTTCTCAAAGGCTTCCTGGAAGGCTCTTCCTGAAAAGGCTCAAACATTTACACATGCGTGTGACTTCACTCATGTAAGCATCCCCATTGAGCCCAATGAGACTCCTAATAATGCTTAGAAGTATCTACAGACTCAGGCCCGCAGATGTAACAGGGAGCACCAACAGCTGTTGTCGAAGTCTGGGCCTTGCTCTCGAGGTGCTTTGTGGTTGACCCCATTACCACATGTTCTTCAACTGGAGATTTAGGCCTTGTCTGCACTATGGGTGCCATAACACCATAGCTGCACTGCCATAGTTATGTCACTGAAACCTCATGGTGCAGAGACAGACCACAGTGACAAAAAGGGATTTGCCATTGCTAAAGGCGAACAGGAATTGCTAACAGGGAGTTTGGAGAGGGAGTTCTCCAGGTGAAAGAGGAGTAAAAACGGGACCCTTGTGGTAAGTGGCTGTCTGGAGTGTGTGTTTGTGTGTGGGGGAGTTATTTGCTGTGTGCAGAGCTTGTGTTTATCTGTTTGGTTGGTTGGTTTGATTGTTTGATTGCTTGAAGGAGCTTCTAAAAGGTTTGAAATCTAGAAGCCTCTGTTAATTGGCTAAGCCTCAGTCAGGGGGAGGGGCTACCAGAGCTATATAAGCCTGTGACTCAGCGACCAGGGAGCTTGCGACCAGGAATTGCTAACAGGGAGTTTGGAGAGGGAGGTTAGAGGGCACTAGTGACTTCTGGCCTTCTTTAAAACATAACTCTTATCGTAATCTATATTCCAGAGGTTTAAAAAGAATCCCAGTTTATACTTAAACTTGTTCATTAGAAAAATGGAGACAGAAGCCCAGCAGCAGAGTGGGGGCTATCCTGTTTATTGCGTCGAGTGTAACATGTATGATTACCTGCCCTGTGGGCGGGTGGCGTATGTGTGCACCCGTTGCAAGGAGCTCCTGACCCTCAGAGACCGAGTTCGGGCTTTGGAGGCCAGGGTGGCTGAACTGGAGGAGCTAAGGGAGGTAGAGAGATTTGTGGATGAGACTTTCTGGGACACTGTAGTACTGTCCCACCTCCAGTCTGAGAGCCCCAGTGCTCTTAAGGAGGATGAAAGTCTCAAGGGAACAGAGCATTCAATGGGAGCAGAGGGAAACCATCCCGTAGTTGGGACCCTCCTCCCAGAGGATGTTGCGGTATCCTCTCGCACTGAGGATACCTCTGAGGGGGAGGGAAAGCCAGTTCGGAAGAGGCAGGTGTTAGTAGTGGGTGATTCGATCGTTAGAAACATAGATAGTTGGGTTTGTGATGACCGGGAGAACCGTATGGTCACTTGCCTGCCTGGTGCGAAGGTTGCGGATCTCTCGAGGCATCTAGATAGACTTATGTGTAGTGCTGGGGAGGAGCCGGTGGTCGTGGTACATGTAGGTACCAATGACGTAGGGAAGGGTAGGAGAGATGTCCTGGAGGCCAAATTTAGGCTGCTAGGAAAGAGACTGAAATCCAGGACCTCTATGGTGGCGTTCTCGGAAATGCTTCCGGTTCCACGCGCAGGGCCGGGTAGGCAGGCAGAGATTCAGAATCTCAATGCGTGGATGAGACGATGGTGTAGGGAAGAGGGGTTTGGATTTATTAGGAACTGGGGACACTTTTGGGAGAGGGGGAGCCTATACAGGAAGGATGGGCTCCACCTAAACCAGGGTGGAACCAGACTGCTGGCACTAAACATTAAAAAGGCCGTAGAGCAGTTTTTAAACTGAGAGATGGGGGAAAGCCGATTGGTGTGGAGATGCACGTAAATCGGAGGGAGACTACTCTTAGAGGAGAATCCATTGATAGAGATTCTCTAAGCTGTAGTCAGAAAGAGAGGAGGGGTGAGGGCAAACCATGGGCCAGAGCAGACAAACAACCGTGTACAAAGGAATCCAATGCATCAGGGAAGGGCAGACAAATAAGCAGTGGCAAATTTTTAAAGTGCTTCTACACAAATGCTAGGAGTCTGACTAATAAGATGGGTGAACTAGAGTACCTAGTATTAAATGAGGAGGTTGACATAATAGGCATCACTGAAACCTGGTGGAATGAGGAAAATCTGTGGGACACAATCATACCGGGATATAAAATATATCGAAAGGATAGAGCAGGCCGGGTGGGTGGCGGAGTGGCACTGTATGTGAAAGATAATGTAGAATCAAATGAAATAAAAATATTAAATGAATCAACATGTTCAATAGAATCGCTATGGATAGTAATTCCATGCTCCAAAAATAAGAAATTAGCAGTAGGGATATATTACCGACCACCTGACCAGGACAGGGATACTGACATTGAAATGCTGAGGGAGATTAGAGAGGCTACCAAAACAAAGAACTCTATAATAATGGGGGATTTTAATTACCCCCATATTGACTGGATACATGTCACCTCAGGAAGAGAAGCGGAGATAAAATTTCTCAATGGCTTAAATGACTGCTTCTTGGAGCAGCTAGTGCAGGAACCCACAAGGGGAGAGGCAATTCTCGATTTAGTCCTGAGTGGAGCGCAGGAACAGGTCCAGGAAATAACCGTTACAGGACCGCTTGGGAATAGTGACCATAATATAATAACATTCAACATTCCTGTGGTGGGAAGAACACCTCAGCAGACCAGCACCCTGGCATTTAATTTCAAAAAGGGGAATTACACAAAAATGAGGAGGTTAGTTAAACAGAAATTAAAAGGCACAGTGACTAGAGCCAAATCCCTGCAAGCTGCATGGAAACTTCTTAAAGACACCATAATAGAGGCCCAACTTAAATGTATACCCCAAATTAAAAAACATAGCAAGAGACCTAAAAAAGAGTCACCGTGGCTTAACCACCATGTAAAAGAAGCAGTGAGGGACAAAAAGGCATCTTTTAAGAAGTGGAAGTCCAATCCTAGTGAGATAAATAGAAAGGAACATAAACACTGTCAAATCAAGTGTAAAAATGTAATAAGAAAAGCAAAAAAAGATTTTGAGGAACAGCTAGCCAAAAACTCAAAAAGAAATAACAAAATGTTTTTTAAGTACATTAGAAGCAGGAAGCCTGCTAAAAAACCTGTGGGTCCCCTAGACGATCGAACTATAAAAGGCGCAATCAAGGACGATAAAGCCATTGCGGAGAAACTAAATGATTTCTTTGCTTCAGTCTTCACGGCTGAGGACGTTGGGGAGGTTCCCAAATCTGCACCGTCCTTTGTGGGTAATGAATCTGAGGAACTGTCCCGGATTGAAGTGTCATTAGAGGAGGTTTTGGAACAAATAGAAAAACTTAATGTTAACAAATCTCCGGGACCGGATGGCATTCATCCAAGGGTTCTAAAAGAACTCAAATGGGAAATTGCTGAACTATTATCTGTGGTTTGTAACCTATCCCTTAAATCGGCTTCCGTACCTAATGACTGGAAGGTAGCCAACGTGACACCAATATTTAAAAAGGGCTCTAGAGGCGATCCGGGCAATTACAGACCGGTAAGTCTAACTTCAGTACCGGGCAAATTAGTCGAAACAATAGTAAAGAATAAAATTGTGAAGCATGTAGAAGAACATAATTTGTTGGACAAAAGTCAACATGGGTTTTGTAAAGGGAAATCCTGTCTTACTAATCTATTAGAGTTCTTTGAAGGGGTTAACAAACATGCGGACAAGGGGGATCCAGTAGATATAGTATACTTAGATTTCCAGAAAGCCTTTGACAAGGTCCCTCACCAAAGGCTCTTGTGTAAATTACATGGCCATGGGATAAGAGGGAAGGTCCTTTCTTGGATTGAGAACTGGTTAAAAGACAGGAAACAAAGGGTAGGAATAAATGGTAAATTTTCAGAGTGGAGAGGGGTAACTAGTGGTGTCCCCCAAGGGTCAGTCCTAGGACCAATCCTGTTCAACTTATTCATAAATGATCTGGAGAAAGGGGTAAGCAGTGAGGTGGTAAAGTTTGCGGATGATACCAAACTGTTTAGGATAGTCAAGACAGAAGCAGACTGTAAGGGACTCCAAGAAGATCTCACCAAACTGAGTGATTGGGCAACAAAATGGCAAATGAAATTTAATGTGGATAAGTGTAAAGTAATGCACATTGGGAAAAATAACCCCAACTATACATACAGTATGATGGGGGCTAATTTGGCTACGACAAATCAGGAAAGAGATCTTGGAGTTATCGTGGACAGTTCTCTGAAAACTTCCACACAGTGTGCAGCGGCGGTCAAAAAGGCAAATAGGATGCTAGGTATTATTAAGAAAGGGATAGAAAATAAGACCCGGAATATCTTACTGCCCCTGTATAAAACTATGGTACGCCCACATCTTGAATACTGTGTACAGATGTGGTCTCCTCACCTCAAAAAAGATATTTTGGCCTTGGAAAGGGTTCAGAAAAGGGCAACTAAATTGATTAGGGGTTTGGAACGGGTCCCATATGAGGAGAGGTTAAAGCGACTGGGACTTTTCAGTTTAGAAAAGAGGAGACTGAGGGGGGATATGATAGAGGTGTATAAAATCATGAGTGGTATGGAGAGGGCCGATAAAGAAAAGTTATTTATTAGTTCCCTAAATAGAAGAACTAGAGGACACCAAATGAAATTAATGGGTAGCAGGTTTAAAACTAATAAAAGAAAGTTCTTCTTCACACAGCGTGTAGTCAGCATGTGGAACTCCTTGCCAGAGGAGGCTGTGAAGGCTAGGACTATAACAGAGTTTAAAGAGAAGCTAGATAATTTCATGGAGGTTAGGTCCATAAAAGGCTATTAGCCAGGGGATAAAATGGTGTCCTTGGCCTCTGTTTGACAGAGGCTGGAGAGGGATGGCAGGAGACAAAGCGCTTGATCATTGTCTTCGGTCCACCCCCTCTGGGGCACCTGGTGCTGGCCACTGTCGGCAGACAGGATACTGGGCTAGATGGACCTTTGGTCTGACCCTGTACGGCCGTTCTTATGTTCTTATGTTCTTATTTCCCAGAGCAATGGTAGCTAGGTTGATGGAAGAATGCTCCGTTGACCTATCTACATCTACCCCAGAGGTTAGGGCCGTATAACTATGAAACTCGGTTATGGATTTTTCACACCCACCTGAGCAATATTACTAAGTTACCTACGTTCTAAGAGTCAATCTGGCATGAATAGTGTGTTACGAATCTACACCTCTACCCTTTCTGGAGTATCCACAATGCAGCCCTTTCTTTCTCAGATAAGGTGATCATTTTTAGAAGGGCAGCCTCCATATCTGAGGATTTGTCTTATAAAGGCTCTCACCCTATTTCAGTTTCACACTTGGTATCTGGTCACTCTATTCCCAGCACCGTCCACCAAATACCTTTCAGGCTGATAATCATATCTTCGATTTCTCGAAGTTGAATCCCACTTTCTACAGCCCCCTGTGTTTCCTTGGGAAGCTTCCATCCACATTCTGACCAAAGCCAGTGCTACTTTGCTTGTGGGTTCTGATGGACCCCAGCTGAAGATGGTAGGGACTACTAGGGACCATGCTTACTGAGCTATTTGTCAGGATGTTAAATGCCTGCCTGCACTAGGACCTTAAATATTTATTCTTTTTCTAGTGATTATTTTTGACTAATCAGCCCTCCTCACTACTTATCTCTTGGCCTCCCTCAAAATGTTTCCCCTTACAGGTCTCTGTACTGGATTGGCATGCACCAACGGGGCAGAACAGGGATGACAAGTGGAAGTTTTACTGGTACCATTACATCAGAGCAGGCCTTCCATTAACAGCTCTGAAGGGAAGAAATCAATTCTGCTTGTATCGGTTACAGACACATGAGAGGGATGCTAAACAGATGGAGACAGTTCTTCATTAAAGGGAAAGGTGTCTTCTCTAACCTTGCAAAAGTCTCTCATCTAACTCTCCTTCATTTTGTGAGCTGTTCAGCTGAGTGAGAACATCTGAAAACATCTGAAAGCAGGAGAGGAGCATGGAGGAAGCAAGATCTTTTTTAGTGGCCAGGGGGCAGAGGAAGATAGAATCCAGTATTGTTTTTGAGAAAGCACAACTGGAAGAAGTCAAAAGCCATCCGCCCTGAAATGTGCTGTTTAATTTTGGTCGTTAGCTCTCCGTCTCTGGAACAAGACTAAGTCTGTTATTAATTGCTCTGCTTTGGCCTATAATCGATTTCATTGGGGATTTGGCTAGGATTCCAGGGTCTAACACCGTGTGTCTTGCAGAACATTCCATGGGATCTTTAGCAAGGGATTTTACCTCTGATCAGAAAGATGGCACCAAAAGCTGCACAGTGCTGCTGCTTATCCTGGTTTCTCCAGATCAGCCTTGATTTTTGGAAGGAATTTGCCCTGTCCAGTCTTGGAGGAGTTCCCTTCTGTTCCACTGCAATGGGAACATTGCATTGCAGTAAGTCTTGCTGAGCAGATTTGGTTCTCCCTGTTTCACTACCTCTTCTCCAGGACCAAAAGAGATTCCCAAAGCACTTTGCCCATTCCTCTCATTTCTTTTTCAAACTATAGAATGAAACCACCGGGTCACACAGACCTTGTCCAGGGCTGGGTGGGGATGTCTGCCTCACCCCTGTCATGCCTGCATTCGCCCCTTTTCTCCCTGAGCTGGTGACTCCAATCTCGCACACCCAGTTGGATTACATCTGTCCTCTAGCACCTGGGTCCCAAACTATATCTCACCCTTATTGGGAGGGCAGCACAAGTGCATAATTCTCATACAACCCAATGGTCACAGTCTGTAAATTGCCCCAATCAGCAGGGCAGCACAGTTCAATATTTTCAATATGACCCAATGGCCAAGGTATAACTCACCCCTATTAGCAGGGCAGCACAAGTCCATAGTTCTCATATGACCTAATGGTTCAAGTCTGTTTAAGGGGTTGTAAAACTTGCCCCTATTTATTACCTCGGCAGGGGGGTCCAGGCCCTCCCACTCCACTGGACCCCGGCCCTGTTAGCAGCTCGCTCTAGCCACGGAGTCTCCAACAGCTGACTCTCCAACAGCAGCTGTGGCCATCGCTGTCCCTGGGCTGCTTCCTGCTTCCAATATCTCTGTGCACTGGTGGATTTCCATTTCCTATCCTTCCTCTGGGATCTGGTTACTCCTATCTGCTTCTGAATCCTTCATGGTCTCTAGATGTGTTGGGTCTCTGATCTGCATGGTAGCGTCTCAGCATTTGGGCCATCACTGGGGCTTACAGGAAGCTGGCCAGGCACACCTTCTCCCTCCAGCTGCCCACCCCAACTGAACAGAGCTGCTCTCTTTGGGTATGTCTACACTACAAAGTTAATTCGAATGAAATTAACTCATAGGTGCTACACACGCAAACTGCTAGTTCAAACTTAATTCGAACTAGCGGAGCACTTAATTCGAACTAGGTAAACCTCATTCTACAAGGACTAACGCCTAGTTCGAATTAAGTAGTTTGAATTAAGGGATGTGTAGCCACTTAATTCGAACTAGTTGGAGGCTAGCTCTTCCCAGCTTGCCCTGGTGGCCACTCTGGGCCAAGCCAGGGAAACTCTTCTGCCCCCCTCCCAGCCCCGGAGCCCTTAAAGGGCCACTGTCTGGCTACGGTGCCCGTGCCAGGTGCAAGCCTGCCAGCACCCAGCCAGCAGACCCTGCACCTGGCACGGCATGAGCCAGCCACCCGCTGCCACCCAGCCCTCCCCCTCTTCCCAGGACAAGGCTGGCGGCTCCCAGGAGCCTGCCCGGGGCCGCAAGAGGCGGGCGCCCGCCTAGTCTAGTGCGGAGATCGTGGACCTCATCGAGGTTTGGGGGGAGGCCTCCAACGTCCACAATCTCTGCACTAGGCACAGGAATGTGGTTGTCTAGGGCAGGATAGCTGCCAGCCTGGCCACCAAAGGCCACATGCGAACCCAGGAGCAGGTTTGCATGAAAATCAAGTTGGTCCAGTGAGACCCCTGACCCTGAGCTTAGAACATAAGAATGGCCATACTGGGTCAGACCAAAGGTCCATCTAGCCCAGTAGCCTGTCTGCCGACAGCGGCCAACACCAGGTACCCCGGAGGGGATGGACCGAAGACAATGACCAAGCCATTTGTCTCGTGCCATCCATCTCCAGCCTTCCACAAACAGAGGCCAGGGACACCGTTCCTACCCCCTGGCTAATAGCACTCCATGGACCCAACCTCCATGACTTTATCTAACTTCTCTTTAAACTCTGTTATAGTCCCAGCCTTCACAGCCTCCCGTGGCAAGGAGTTCCACAGATTGACTATTTGCTTTGTGAAGAAGAACTTTCTTTTACTAGTTTGAAGCCTGCTACCCATTCATTTCATTTGGTGTCCTCTAGTCCTTCTATTATGGGAACTAATGAAGAACTTTTCTTTATGCACCCTCTCCACACCACTCATGATTTTACAGACCTCTATCATATCCCCCCTCAGTCTCCTCTTTTCTAAGCTGAAAAGTCCCAGTCTCTTTAGCCTCTCTTCATATGGGACCTGTTCCAAACCCCTAATCATTTTAGTTATCCTTTTCTGAACCCTTTCCAAGGCCAAAATATCTTTTTTGAGGTGAGGAGACCACATCTCCACACAATACTGAATATATGGCATACCATAGTTTTATACTTCCCCTTCTCCTTCTTCCCCTGGCTTCCCCCTTCCAGCTCCCTCCTCCCAGGCTTTCACCTCCCCTCTCCCACCCTCTCTCTTCCCCTCTCCCACCTCCTTTTTCCAGTCTCCCCAGAGGTTAATCCCCCCACCCCCAGTTTTGTTAAATAAAGAGAGTTTCTATTTTTGAACACGTGTCCTTTATTTTTTACATCAGGAAGGGGGGCTAGGGAAGGGTAAGTGGAAGGAGGTGAGGGAGGAATGGGGCACGAGCCCCCAATGGGGAGGACTGGGGTGGCTCTGCGGGCTCCTCGGGGTGGAAGCTCTCCTGCAGGGCCTCCTGGATCCTGACAGCCCCCTGAATGACCCCCCCCCCCCCCGGATGGCAGCCTGCGGCAAGTGCAGCTGGGCTGATGGCCGAGTGCTCTGATGTGCCAAACGTGGGCACTCAGGGCACTCCAAGTCAGGAGTGCTTTGCTGTCCCTCATCGAGGTAGACAAGCAAGCGGGGAACCCTGAGAACTGTCTGTCCAGGGTGGGGGTCGGGTCCCTTTAAGCACAGCCCTCGGCTAGCCTGAGGCAGCAGCTCCACGCTCTAAGCCCTAACCTGATGCCCTGCTGGCACTGGTTCCGGCCAACCTTAACTTCGGTTCAGGGTCCACTCAATGTGGACATGCTAGTTCGAATTAGCAAAACGCTAATTCAAATTAGTTTTTAGGTCTAGATGCACTAGTTCGAATTAGCTTAGTTCGAATTAACTAATTCGAATTAAGTTAGTTCGAATTAGTGCTGTAGTGTAGACATACCCTTTTATAGCAGTGCAGCCCGAGCATGCCCGGCAGGGTAAAGGGGATGCGGCCTCCTCCGCTCTGAAGACAGAGTTAACCCCCTCCTGTTCAGTGCGGGGAGAGTATGCCCCATAACACCCTGGATGAACCATGCCACCAAACCACTAACTCCATTTAAGGTGATAATATATGAATCTGCTCAGCTGGATGGGTGTATGAGAATAGCCAGTTTCCAGACCATCAGAGCTCCTTCCATTTGGATAAGAGGCCACTCAGGAGTTCCCCCAGAGGCCCTGGAAAGTGTCTAAGAGATTCCATTAGAGTTTAGTTATTAAGATGAATATATTTGCAACAAAGACTCCTGGGAGCTGGCTGTTGAGAAATGAGCCATTGCACTGTCTGCCTGCATGATGCTGCCCTGTCAGAAAATCATTGCTAAGAAAACAACAAGCATTGAAGTGACTCAAATGCCTATTTTCTAGTCCCAAGTTTCTGCTCTGTCTCTCCTCGGGACTGCAAGACACACATGGTTTTGTTTCATGGCATTTCCACCCTGCTTTGTCTTCTGATTAGGGAACTATGTGTTAGGCATTCATGAGCCTCCCTTTCCTAAATGTTCTATGCTGGGTGGTCTTACAGGCTTTGAGGTAAGTGTCAGAGGCACGGAAAGAAATATAAAGCAATCAGGAGACCAGTACAGAGAAATGAATAGAGCTGGGCAGGAAGTTTTTCAGCGAAACAATTTTCCCATCAGAATTGTGGATTAGTCAAAAAAAGAAACCAGTGAGCTCATCAGAACTGATTTTCACAAATCTCGTGGTTTGAAAACACTGAATTTTTCTTAAATGTCTAAAGATTTCATTATAACATATTCAGAGGGAAAAATTGATTTTCCAATTTGACTTTTCATTTTGAAATCTAAATGTTAAAATCTAAGACTAAATAAACATTGAAAAGAAAACATTTTGATTGATACAAATGGAATGTTTTAAAAAAAATTTAGTTTGTGGAAACTTCAAGATTTTGACTTTTCATCCTGATTTAAGGGTGCAGGTAAAGAAAATGTCAAACACTCAAAACTTTCTGAGGGACAGGAAAACTGTCTCCTATCCAGCTGTAGGAATGAAAACTTGAGAGAGCAGTGAGTAAAAATTTCAAAAGTGCCTAAGTGATGTAAGAACTTAAGACCCCCCGGCCTCTCCATGTTTGTTTAACTATTATTTGTATTGAGATCATCTGAGCCAAGTACCTTGGTATGTGAGATAATGGTCAGGAAAATATGTAACATATGGCAGCTGTCTCAGGGGTCATTCCCTGCAAGTGGTCGCCTTCTGCTGGATCTCCTGGCTATTAGTACCAGCCAGATGTTGCATCCTTTGCTGGTAGCATCTCTCTCCCGTCCTCTCCCTTCTTGACTATTAGTTCCAGCCAGGTCACTGTATGTGTTCCCCCCTTTTAGGGGATGAAAGCCCTTCAATGTCTCCATCACTCTCGCAGTGACCCAGGCAGTCTTCTACTTCACTGCCTTGCTGGTGCCACTTCCCCAGTGGCCAGTAGGGGAACTAGGTCTGCCTTCTACTCCAAGTTCCAGTGCAGGGGTCTTCTGGTTAGCTGCTAAGGCCTGCACTGCTATTCCATACTGCTATTCCCCTGAACCTTCTCCTACCTTCCTGGCTTTCCCCCTCTTTGGCTTTGCCAGCCCCGCAGCCTGCCTTCCTGGTTTAGATAGGCCCCACCTCTCCTTGCTCGGCTGACCCTTGTGTTTAATTAATCAGTTCCTGCTCCCTGACTCGTGTCCCGGCTCCACCCCAGCCTCACCCTATTTACTCCCTCCCCTGAGCATGCCTGCTCTCACCCCTCCTTCCTGTGTTCCTGCACACCGCTGAACAGCTGATCACTGGTGAGTAGGAGGCACTGGGGGGGGCTGAAGCGGGTGGAGCTGACCCATATGACAGGAGACGCTGGGGAAGGAGCTAACTGGGGCAAGGGCTGCTATTGAGACCATGCCTGAGTCAAATCTACCCAGATCTGTCACATTGTGAGCGGAAGAAACAAGATGTTGAGAATGGGAGCAGGTTTGCAATTAGAGCACCACAAACACTCTGATGGACTCAGGGCCCCAGGGTTTGCTGGCTGGGTCCACTTACTTCTGATATCCTGCTTCTGGCAGTGGTTTGAAACCCTCTACAATGCACCTGACCAATTGTGTGTGTGTGAGAGAGAGCAAAGCCCTTGCTGACTAGCACACGCCCTGAAATATCACATCTGATTTCTGTAAATAACTGTTGGCCTTATGCAGCTGCACTCAGCACAGACCAACACAGTGGGTGTGTAAAATGTTACCACTGGCATAAGGGAATGAAGAATTCGGACTTGGTAGCATTTTGAACTATACAAAGAACTGCACAGGGCAGTAGAGAATGATGGTGTCATAACCCCAGGACTGGATTCAGTATATACCTTTAGCTATTCATAGAGTTCCTCCATCATGATAATATCTGAGAATCTTGGATACATTAATAAAAGTATCCTCACAACCTCCCATGAGATTGGTAAACATCATATTGCCATTTTACACATGGGGACCTAGAGCAATTGACTGGCTTATCTGAGGTCACACTGGAAATTGCTAACAGAATCAGGAACAGAACTCAGATTGCTTGAGTATCTATCAAGCCAATGACTTAAAGACTACATCATCCTTATTCCTAATTCAGTGGAGTCATGGTGTAAAACTGGTGAGAGCTATTAGGGTGCATCTACACAGCACCTTAAACTCAAAATAACATACGCAATTTGCAGTGCACAAATTGTGTATCTTATTTTGAATCTATTTTGAAATAGCTTATTTTGAAATTTGGCACATCTACACAGCGCCAAATTTCGAAATAATGTGGTATTTCAAGCCATCCCTTATCCCTCGTGCAATGAGGTTTACTGCAATGGCAAAATAGCACACCTGTTATTTAAAAACATATTTCAAAGTAACCGGCAGCTTGTGTAGACGCGAGGTAGCTATTTTGGGATATTTCCAGTATTCCGAAATAGCTGCTGTGTAGTGTAGACATAACCTAAGAGGCCCTAAATTTTGGTCAGATATAAAACTGAGGGTTTGACTTCTGGCCATTGAAGGCCCTGGAATAATTTCTCCTCCTATAAAAGAAAGCTTGTTAGCTCTGGCTATTTTCTTTCCCCCGAAGTCGACATATGTTACTCTAGAGTTCAGGGAAAATTCCATCTTGAGCAATTTGATTCTGTCTCTACACTCCACATGCAGTTTCAGTGTAGCATAAAATTCTTCAGTTCCAGTCCTAAAATACTCCACAGCAGTGCTGTGCTCTGTTAAATAGCTACTGTGTTCAGCCCTGTGGTGGCTGCCCGTGAGTGAATTGATTCTTGTAGGTGGAATAACTTATAAAGAACTTTTGGGTTCCTTCAAGATTTAAAAAACACACTGCAGAAAAGTAAGATGTGTGTTACTGATACAGGGGATGGGATTTAAAAAGCACACTGCAGAAAAGTAAGATATGTGTTACTGATACAGGGGATCTCTTGTGTAAACAAAGTCACCCTCCCCCGGAGGAATATGGAAACTTCACCCCCCTACAAGTGACCTTTATATTTGTATGTTTATTTCAGTGGTCCCCAACTTTTTGGGGCTGCTGGGCGCCCGGGGCGCAAGAATGGCTCGGGCCAGCCCTGGTCACTAGGCGGGCACACATAAATGCCCCGGCGGGCGCCATGGTGCCTGCAGGCACCACGCTGGGGACCACTGGTTTATTTTGTTGACTTGATAGAACAGTTTTGAAGGGATTGAGAGGCCATTTTTGAGATGTGAATGCTTCTGTGAGGGCATTTTACATTGCCCGGTACAAACAATATTTCCCAAAACCCAAACATAGATTCCTGGAGTTGGGTTGCCAGATCTCCCATTCAAATGGGCTGGATGACATTTGTAGCAATGGCATCCAGTCGGGAAACTTGGCAACCCTAGTATCAAAAAGAGGGAGTGGGCCCCCTTAGGGGAGCTGACAACCTCCGTGGGGCATGGTCTGGGGGGCCCTGGCTCAGTGCACCTGGAAAGGGCAGGGCCTTGCGGGGAAGGGGCAGGGCCAGGGGCAGACAGCCCTTAGACTGTCTGGAGCTCATTGCACGAGCCCCAGGCAGCTCTCAGTGCCCAGAGCGTGGCACACCCTTCTCTTTCTGCCCTCAGAGCAGTGTCATGCTCTGGCAGTGATTTGAAAGGCCCGGGGCTGTGACCGCCACCACTGCTGCAGTAGCAGCGGAGGGAGCTGGGCGCCTCAGCCTCCTTTGAATCACTGGGCCCTGGGTTAACTGCCCTCTTTGTCCCCACCCCATTGGTGGGCCTGTCCCCCACATTCCTTCTCATGGACCTGAGCTGCAGAAAAGATGTGAAACAGACACAATAAGTACGCACACCATCAGAGGACAGCATCTCCGTTTTGTTTTCAACACCTTTCCACTTTATTTTCACTCCAGTCTCTCCTGCTTCTCCTCCACTGATTGCCTTCCCATCGAGTAGCTTTGTTTTGATGATGGTGATTTGCTGGGGTCCATTATTTCTAGGACAAAAAAGGTGGCAAGTCCTATTGAGGGAATAAATAATGTAAGGAAAAGGCCTATTAGAAAATCCAGGCCATCTCTCTGAGAGCATGAGAGGACTGACAGAATCATCCAATCTCATCCTGGGTGTAACTCTACCAACTTCCATAGAGTTATATATGAGAGAGGCCTAAAGTACCTGCTGCTACTCTCTGGCTGTGAAGAGAGCATGACTCCTTTGTTTGGTCTAATAGCGGGCCACAGTTCAGCTTTGAGAGGAAGGGTGGGGAGGTTTTTGTCACCACAGCTGGAACTTCTGCCTCTTATTCTCTGCAGGTACCAGCCAGGGGGGTTTAAAATGTAAAATGCCATTTCAGTGTTTAAGAATAGCAAGTAATTTGATGGCTGTAATAGAAATGCTTCCAATCCTTTAACAGTGTGTTCCAGACCCTCATAATACTGCCTATGAAATTGCCTTTGGTTTCCCTGCCTAATATTCCAGCCTTTCTCTCATTCAGCAAAACACAATAGCTGCCACTAAGCCTCCCAGGGAGGATGGCTAACAGCACATTTACTAGACACTTCAAACATTTGATCATATTTCTCCTGAGTGTATTTAATATCTGTTAATGCCAGCAGCCCCGGCCTGATCGAAAAGCCTGCATTGCTGGGAAAATTGTTTAATATAAAAGACGACGCAGGTAAGCAATCACTTACCGCTGTCTTTTTTGGAAATGGATAGGTGGCTACTGATGCCCTCCCTTCCTCTTCTACCAACCCTCCCCCCCTGCCCTATCCATTACCAGTGCTGCGGCGGTGTGCTCCTCCTCTGGATGCATTACAGCAGTTATTCTAAGTACCTAAGAGATGCCAGAAACAGTTTCAGGTTTCCTGCCTCATTAAACTAAATCTGATCTGTAAAAAATTAATACACCCAAAAGGAACAGTTAAAAGCATCTCCAATCAATTAATGCTGAACCAGAGGCACGAAGGGTCGAGTTGTTAAAGGATGCCCGACCTAGCTCAGGCTGAACAAAACTCAGGAGACTGCAGGTAGAGGTTTGGCCACTGAGGCGAGCCCAGATGCTTGGAAGGTGGGTGTGATGCTGGCAGTGCCCAGGTCCCAGCTCTGGGCCAGGCTTTAGGCCTCAGCTCAGCACTGACAAATTCACTGCTGGAAACCGGGCTGTTTTTCCTGGGTGTTATGATGGCGAAGATGGGGATTAAATTTATGACAATGTGCTTATTGGTTAAACCAGGGGTGGGGAACCTTTATTGTTTCAAGGCCATCAAACCACATTAAAAAAAAGTCACAGGCCACATGCAGCCCTGTGGGGAAGGTAGAGAGACTTGGGGCTTCCCCCCACGGCAGGGGGAGCCCATGCTCACAGCTCCAGCTTCACAAGGGTGGGGTCTTGGAACATCTGGGCTTCCCGTAAGCTCGGGGGGTGAGACCAGATATGAGGCCAGTGGGAGCTGCGGAGCCAGTGCTGGTGGTGGTGGCAGCGCATGGAGCTTCCCTCATTGCCCCAGGCCACAGGGACTTGCTAGAGCTGACCAGGCTTTTAATGGCCTGGCAACCCGAGCAAGGTGACTGGTACTCTGGCTTCAGCCCTGGCAGCAGTGGAGGGACAACACTGAGGCTTCTGGCTTGCAGTGTGAAGACTTGCCGTGGGCCAGATGAAATTAAGCAAGGGGCTGCATCTGGCCTGTGGGTCATAGGTTCTCCACCCCTGGATTAGATGTTATCAAATGACTGTCAGGTGCTCCAGGCACTAAACTCATTTATAACATCTTCATCACGTGCTATAAGGTAACATTTAGGCTTTTGCTATGTGGGGTCAGAAACCGGGAACTCTGTGTGTGTGTATGTGTGTGGGGGGCAGGAATCATCTCTTGCTCATCATGAAGGCCTATAAGAAGGCTTATCAAAACTAAATGAACCATCCAGGGACATAACAATACAAAGGTTTTATTAATTGCCCTTTTACATTGACAGCTCATCCCATCAGCTTGAATTCTGGAAGAAGGAAATAAAAATAGCTGACAAGAAAAAAATTTTCATCTCTCTCTTACTGTTTGGACTCTTACCAGGTCAGAGGTATGGAACAGAAGCAGAGAGCCCTAAAAGACATTCAGAGCTGACAGCTTACTGCAACTCTGTTCCCTTTAAACCATACATTAAAACACACAGGTTTGCCTGCTTTAATCTTGTGCTAACTCTCTCATTGCTTTTTCCTGGTTAATAAATCTTTAGTTATGGTATTACAGGACTAGTTGTCTTTGTGAGAGATCTGAGGCACAAATTGACCCTGTCTCTTGGCATTAAGAGAAACCTGAATATTTTGTGATCTTTAGTGTATAGCAACCAACTATCACTAAGTCCAGCTTGCCTAGATGGCAAGATAGGCTTGAATGCCCAAGGGACTGTCTATGACCCTATGGTAGGACTAAACTTCTGAAGCACTGTGATAAATTTGTTACTATGTTGGAGATATCTTCTTATAAAACACACAGCCAGTCCGACAGCTGGGAACCACCCCAGACAGTGGATAATTGCTTGGAGATGTGGTTTTGATTGTTGACATGTGAACTTCACCTGTTTGTTGGATGACTTAGTCCCAAGTTATCTGTGCCTTCCTGGCAAAGCTGAGCATAACTTTTCTTGCGGGTATTGTGCTCTTTTGCCTTTTTTCCCCTGGCTAATATTGGAGTGATGATATGGTAAGAAACCTCAAGTAATGAATGCAGCTAGTGCCCAAAGGGGATCTGAATATTTATTCTAGAACAGGAGTGGGCAAAAGGGCCTCTGTAGACCAGATCTGGCCTGCCAAGTGGGGTTATTTGGCCCGTGGAGGCCCTGCCGCTCCCCTGATACAGGCCAATCAGGGCCTAGGGACAGGGGAGTGAGAGACTTCCCACAAGAAGTCTCCTCCTGCCCTGTCCTCATCCTGCAAGGAGCGCTTAGAAGCGCCACTTGCTCCTGGCAGGGTGGGAGGAGACTTTGTGTGATTCCCCCTGCCCCCAGGCCAATCAAGGCTTGAGGGCGGGGGAGCGCATGAAGTCTTCTCCCATCCTGCAAGGGGCTTGGCACTTAAAGTCAACTGCCAGTTGCTGCTCAGCTGGTGGTTGACTCTAAGTGCAGCACTCCCTTGCCAGGCAGGGGCAGGGAGCAAGAGACTTCACATTCTGCCCCTCCCCCAGGCCCTGATTGACCTGGGAGTGGAGGGGAGTACGTGAAGTCTCCTCCCACCGCCAGGAGGCCCCCCCAGTCAAAAATTATTGCCCACCCCTGGTCTAGAAGCATGTCCTAGTTTAGCCAACCCCAGGGGTTCAAATAATGATAAGTCAGGCCTCAAAATCATTGTGGTAAAACCCATCAGATTTAAATTCAATATAATGTAGGTGGTCATCTTTGCCTCCTGGTTTCTGAGCCTTTTAGCTCTACTCAAGTCTTGTTTTCTAGTTTTTCTTCACAACCTTGAGAAGTAGAACTTATGGTTTGTAAAAAAGCAGAGACTGTCACATAATGTCTTGTCTCCAGGAGAGGAGGCTCTACACAAAACACAAGCTCTTGTGGGACCTGTGATGAAGCTGCAAATCAGAGCAAATCAGTTGATCAGAGCAAAATTAAAGAAAAATGGAACTATCCCACTGGCCTCTGGGAACCCCTGGCTGTTTTTGCTCAGATCGCTGGCCCTCAGATGACGGGGACTAAGTCCTCTTTTGTTCCCTAAGAATTTCCTGTTTCCTGACTGCTGACTATTACTGAACCCAGTTTGAAATTACTCTTTGACCAGAAAATTTCCAAACAGAGTCTGCAGCTAGCTGGCACTTGAAAGCTAAGTGGGACAAGCAACTGCAGCCCAATAGTAGTCATTTTGCCTTTGCTTGCTATTGCTTCAGCCTTACTCCTTTCCCAGCTGTAAGTATTTAGATGCATTTATATTCTAATCTCTTGTCTTGTTTCCTTATTTCTACTGAGATGCTATATCCTGTGACCAACTGCTGTTAGCAGCTACACACTCCGTCCCTTTTGGGAACCACAGAATACACAGAGCACTGGGGCTATGTCTACACTTGCAGCTTCTTGCACGAGAAATATGCAAATAAGGCTAAGCGCGGAATATCGCCGAGCCTCATTTGCATACCTAATGAGCCGCCATTTTTGCAGAAGAGGCTTTTGCACCAGAAGGAGCTGTCTACACTGCCCCTTCTTGCGCAAGAAAAACCCTCTTGCACAATTCCGTTCTTCCTGAAAAGTAATCGGCATAACAGCATTGCACAAGAGGGTTTTTCTTGCGCAAGAAGGGGCAGTGTAGAAGCGCTGGATGTTGAGTGGGGATCTTTTGCACCTGTAGAGAGGTTGATCTGCTAGTCAAGTAATTAGCTGACCGGTTGGATAGCTGGGAGAAGAAAGCAAGCAGTATAAAAGCTTGAGCCACGGAGCTGCACTGATTCTTTCTGTTTGTTGATGTGCTGGACTTGATGTATATGGCAAGAAGTCAGGGCTGGAGTAGGAACCTGCGTTGCAGCCAGGGAGTGTGGAGATGAGAAAGTGATAGACAACGGTGGGAAGCAGTTCAATTACTTGCCTTTAAAAAAAATGCTTGGTCTCCGATCAGTGCTTTTATCCATGCTGAGTTAACTCTCTGTCCCCACTCTCAAATGGGTAGAGCCCCTGTATTTTAGGATGGTATTTCCTCCCAAAAGGGGGAGGGAGCCTGGAAGTTGGGAGGGACTGGTTGAATGCTGACATCTGGGAGGGTGGTTGCTTTGGCGAATGCAGCTTTTTGGCTGTGGTGCTGACCTCTCTGGAAATGAATCAGTGGGAAGCTCCATTCTTAAGGTATCTGTTTATTCCAATAACCAAGTATAGAGCCTTATCTATTCTTTGCTTTATGGCAGTGCTGTTATGCTGGGCACCTGACAAACACCAAGTAAGAGACTGGCCTTGCTCTAAAGAGCATATTATCTAAATAGACAAGGCAGTTAAAGGGTGGGGGAAACTGAGGCACAAGGGATGCCCTGTGCTAGGATCTGAAAATATGCCAGCCCTGCCTAGAAAACACTGTTTAAACTTAGTTCTTGAGGCAATGGGTTATGAGTCATGATTTAGGCGATTGAAATGACAATGCCAACGTATCCTCTCCCTCACAGTGGGGCTGCATCATCAAAGTCAATGGGACTGTACAGGTGTAGCTGAGGAAATAATTTGGCCTGGGTGCCATAGTTGCTCTTTAAGTGTTCTACCCCTCACACAGATGGGAGTGGTGGAGACAGAAACCCCTTTTTGCTGAGGTGTGAAGAGCACAAACTGAGTCTATCACCTCTGCTTAGTCACCAGAATGGTCTATGCAGCACCTGCTTTCAGCGCCCCCTTTTCTGGAAGTCCATTTGCTTTGGACAGGGGGAGTCCATGTGAACTCACCTGGTACTTTGGCTGTGGGTACATCAGGTACTTAGATCTTTACAAGGGTCCCAAGGAAAAGAAAGTGTGGAAACTCTATTCAGCCTTTAGGGACAAAGTTTTTTAACGCAAGAGTACCTGCACTGCCTGCAGCAGAAATGTGCGCTGATTCCAACTCTTGCCATTTTTTAAATATGATTTTGGAAATAATTCATCTCCCTTTTGAATCATCGCCACTCCTTTTAAATCCCATCTCTCTCAGACACCACAGTGACCTTTCCTCCAGTTGAGAGGGAACAGAGACTGTGAAGATGGCTGAAGAAAAGCCTATCTAGGCCAAACCTGGCACTCATCAGATGGGGTGTCCAGGGCACTGCAAAGATCTGTCCCCTCCATCAGGATCTGGGTCGCACTCCAGATTTCACTGCGGGTTTCCTGCTTGCTGAATTGCAGGCCAGTTTCCAACAGGACTTTGGAAATAAAACACAGCTTTGTGGGGAGTTTTCAGACCCCACATATTCTACAGAACAGCTGACATAAACCGTGTTTCAAGTACGAGCCAGTGTTTTTGTTACATTCCTCCAAGTTGGGCACAGTGAATGACACACTCATCCCCGCAGTCAGATGTTGGGAACAGTAGGGCTCAGTCTTGTCCCTGCTAAGATACAGGCATACACAGTGTGATGCACTTTCATTTTAATACAAAATAAATATTTCCTTAACCTGTAACATTCCTCTAATATTTTTATCGGTCAGAATACAGAGATTAAAGAAATCCTGCTAATTCTTTTATCTTTCCGATACAGGGCTGGAAGCAAAGGCACCTAAACCTTGGACTGTTTGGAAGAGGAAACAGACAAAATCTGTGCCAGAGGTTTGGCTGCTGGGTTTACTCATAGCCTCAGGTAATCTTCTTTCCCTAGATTGTTTAGTTTCTCAGAGGCCATCCTGCTCCTCAAGGCCATGTAAGGATTATACAGATGAATACACACTCTATTCCCCGCATCATTACCACAACACTTGCAGCCAAGAAGGAACATAAGCATCTGGATCAGTCCTGAGGTTCATCTAGTCCAATATCCTGTTTCTGTTAATGGCCAGCTCCAGTTGCTTCAGAGGAAGGTGTTAGGTTGCTACAACTGGCAGATGTGGGATAATCTGCCCTCCTCCCCACATTCGGTCTCAGGTCTGATCTCTAGTAATTGAGGACTGGCTTAAGATCTGAAGCAGGTTTAATAACCCTTCTCATAGACTTTAAGGTCAGAAGGGACCATTATGATCATCTAGTCTGACCCCCTGCACAACGCAGGCCACAGAATCTCACCCACCCACTCCTGGAATAATCCTCTCACCTATATGTCAGATATTGAAGTCCTCAAATGATGGTTCGAAGACCCCAAGATACAGAGAATCCTCCAGCAAGTGATCCATGCCCCATGCTACAGAGGAAGGCGAAAAACCTCCAGGGCCTCAGCTAATCTATCCTGGAGGAAAATTCCTTCCCGACCCCAGATATGACGATCAGCTGAACCCTGAGCATGTGGGCAAGACTCACCAGCCAGACACCCAGGAAAAAGTTCTCTATAGTAACTCCTATCATCCCACCATTGGCCTATTTACCACCGATAGTGAAAGGTCAATTAGTTGCCAAGATCATGTTATCCCATCAAACAATCCCCTTCATAAACCCATCTAGCTTAATCTTGAAGCCAGATAGGTCTTTTGCCCCCACTACTACCCTTGGAAGGCTGTTCCATAACTTCACTCCTCTAATGGTTAGAAACCTTTGTCTAATTTTGAGTCTAAACTTCCTGATAGCCAGTTTATATCCATTTGTTCTTGTGTCCACATTGATATTGAGCTTAAATAATTCCTCTCCCTCCCTGGTATTTATCCCTATAATATATTTAAAGAGAGCAGTCATGTCTCCCCTCAGCCTTCTTTTGGTTAAGGTAAACAAGCCAAGCTCCTTGAGTCTCCTTTCATAAGACAGGTTTTCCATTCCTCGAATCATCCTAGTGGCCCTTCTTTGTACCTGTTCCAGTTTGAATTCATCCTTTTTAAACATGGGAGACCAGAACTGCACACAGGATTCCAAATGAGGTCTCACCAAGGCCTTGTATAACAGCACTAACACCTCCTTATCTCTACTGGAAATACCTTGCCTAATGCATGCCAAGAACATATTAGCCTTTTTCACGGCCATGTCACATTGGTGGCTCATAGTCATCCTGTGATCAACCAGGACTCCGAGGTCCTTCTCCTCTTCCATCACTTCCAACTAATGTGTCCCCAGCTTATAACTAAAATTCTTGTTATTAATCCCTAAGTGTATAACCTTACACTTCTCACTATTAAATTTCATCCTATTACTATTACTCCAATTTACAAGATCATCCAGATCTTCCTGTATGATATCCCGATCCTTTACTGAATTGGCAATACCTCCCAACTTTGTGTCATCCGCAAACTTTATTAGCACGCTCCCACTATTGGTGCCTAGGTCAGTAATAAAAAGATTAAATAAGACTGGTCCCAAAACTGATCCCTGAGGAACTCCGCTAGTAACCTCCTTCCAACCTGACAGTTCACCTGTCAGTGTGACCCGCTGAAGTCTCCCCTTTAACCAGTTGCTTATCCACCTCTCAATTTTCATATTGAACCCCATCTTTTCCAATTTAACCAATAATTCCCCATGTGGTACTGTATAAAATGCCTTACTGAAATCGAGGTAGATTAGATCCACTGCATTTCCTTTATCTAAAAAAATCTGTTACTTTCTCAAAGAAGGAGATCAGGTTGGTTTGGCACGATCTACCTTTTGTAAAACCATGTTGTAATTTGTCCCAATTGCCATTAACCTCAATGGCCCGAACTACTTTCTCCTTCAAAATTTTTTCCAAGACCTTGCATACTACAGATGTCAGACTAACAGGCCTGTAGTTACCCGGGTCACTTTTTTTCCCTTTCTTAAAAATAGGAACTATATTAGCAATTCTCCAGTCAAATGGTACAACCCCTGAGTTTAGAGATTCATTAAAAATTTTTGCTAATGGACTTGCAATTTCATGTGCCAGTTCCTTTAATATTCTTGGATGAAGATTATCTGGGCCCCCCGATTTACTCCCATTAAGCTGTTCGAATTTGGCTTTTACCTCGGATATGGTAATATCTACCTCCATATCCTTCTGCAATGTTTGTTAAAATTACTTATGACAGCTCTGATATTTATATGATGTCCATATAACTATCCAGTCCTTTTCTGAATGGTGCTAAGTTCTGGCCTCAACAATTTTTGTGGCAATGAATTCCATGTTCTACTGACAAGTTTTGTGGAAAAAATCTTTTTATCAGTTTTGAGTTTTCCACCTTTTAATTTCCTTGCATGTCCCCTTCTGTTGTGAGGCAAGGAAAAGAGGAGCTCCTGATCTACCTTCTCTAGAGCATTCATTATTTTATCTGTGTTTCTCCTGTCCCCTTTTATTAATCTCCTTTGCATAATGCAACAAGCCAGATCGTTTGCTATATAAGAGTTTTTCCAGGTCCTTGATCATTCTTGTTCCCTTCTCTGAAGTGCCTTGAGTTCTGCAATATGCTTTTTGAGATGTCTGACCAGCACTGCACGCAATTGTCCGAGACAGAACAACAACTATGGCTGCCCGTCGCAGGTGAGCCATAGCCTATTACACCTGAAAAGGCTGGTATAGGGGGCTCTGTCCGTGAGGCGGAGCGCGTTCCATATAAGGGCATACAAACTAATCATCTTCCACTGCTAGCTCCACCCACTGCGACAAAGATTAACCAATGGGTTGACTCGTGGTCAGGCCTGCTTACTCCACCCACTGCAGCAAAAATCAACCAATCAGGTGTTAAGTGGTCAGGCAATAAAACAGGCAGCCGAACCCCCTCTCAGTGGGGAATCGCATCGAGTGAATGCCTGGCCTGATCAACCAGACGCCTTGCACCCCCCGTTCTCGAGTCTTATTGAGCATATTTTGAGTTGGTCGACCTGAGCTGAGACAGTTTATGGGCATGTGGCTGGTACTCGTGTTCCTGTTGTCTCCAAAACTGGTATAACACTCCTCCCCCGCCATTACTACCCCTATCCTGATTTATTACAGTTACCCTTGTTATCTATCAGTTGACAGTTAGTTGAAGAATCATTGTGTTAGTTAATGAGTAGTTATTGTTAAGGGTTCATTGTTTTCTTTTATAAAATAGTGTAAATAGTTAACCTTATGAACAACATCAGTGTTAATTCAACTGCCTCTAACCCCTGGGCCATTATTGAGAACTATTGTGATTTGGAAAAGCCTCAGGGGATTGTTTTGTATTGTTTAGCAATTTGTTTATTTTTCATTCTAATGATTGTCTGGCGCTCACACATGTGACTGAGTTCTTTATCATCATGTGCCAGAGTCATTATCAAAATAAAATCAGTTTCTTTTTGCCAACCCTAAGTCGTGGGTCCATTCTTTCCGGCATCCTTTTCGAACCTCGTGTATTGCGGGAACCGACAGCAATGTTTTAGATGAGGCTCCACCATTGATTTATACAAAGGCACACGGTTTCATTCTTGCATCCTGATACCTTGTTAGGCTCTCTCTCTCTCTCTCTCTCTCTCTCCTTGCCCCCCCCTCTCTTTTTTATTGTTTTGTTTTTCTTTTGTTCCACAGCTGCACATTATACTGTCTGCAGTGATAGCTATGTTCACGTCTGGAGCTGACAGGTAATTTAAAACCCTGTAAGTAGCACATGGGCTGGAAATGGTTTTTCCCATTCCAAACAACTTTGAGATTTCAAAAAAGTTTCCCATTCTGAATCAGGGCAGGGCCAAGATACTTATCAGGTAGACCAGAGAATTGAATCTGGGTCTTATAGAGGAGTGCCCTCACCACTAAGCTATTTGTGTGGGTGTTTTTGTGTTTGTTCCCCATGAAATGCTGTGAGCTCATCTAATCAGTATTTTGTGTTGCAAAATGCATGTCCACCTCTACTTGGAAAGCGTCCCTGTAGTTTAAAGTTTTCCCTCTGATGTGCATTACTCTACAATTATCAACACTGTGTTTCATTTGCTGTTGTATTGCTCATCCACCTTGTCTATTTAAGTCCCTCTAAAGTTCCTCACAGTCCTCTCAGCCCTTCCTGACTCACCTCAATAACTTTGTGTTATCTGCAAAGTGTTACTACTAATATTCCCACTTTCCAGATAACTAACGAACATATTAAATAACACAGAATTGAGGATGGAACCTTGTGACATTTACTAATCACCTTTTGCCATGATGAAAATTTTACCACTTTGCTTTGTGTCTCCTAGCCAGGGTTTGATCCAGACAATAATTTGCCTCTCACCACATGGTGACTTCCTTTCTTTACTACAGTGGCTCTCAACATTTCCAGACTGTACCCCTTTCAGGAGTCTGGTTCATCTTGCATACACCCTGTTTAAAAACTACTTATTTACAAAATTAGACATAAAAATAGAAAAGTGTCAGTGTCATATTGCTTACTTTATTATTTTTAACATATAAAATAAATTAATTGGAATATAAATATTGTACTTACATTTCATTGTACAGTATATAAGATCAGAATAAGTTATTGTATGAAATTTTCATTTGTACTAACTTTGCTCATGCTTTTCCTGTTGCCTGTTGTAAAAGTAGGCAAATATCTAAATGACTTGATGTACTCCTGGTAGACCTCTGCGTACCCGTGATTGAGAACCACTGCTTTAGTATCTTATTGTGGAGGGCATTGTCTAAGGCCCTTTGGAAGTCTTAATTAATTATGTCGGTGGGTTCTCCTTTGTCCACTATTTTATTGACAGGTTCAAAGAATTCTAAGAAATTAGTGTCAGTTAGACTTGCTCAGATTATAATCTCCTATGTGTTTTGTTCTGATTTTTCAGGATTACTGGACTGAAATGTTTTCAGCTTGCCAAATGGCTCCTGAAATTGGCTAGGAGAGGAACAACTAACTCTGAGTATAACATTTGGAGATATACCTATCTCATAGAGCTGGAAGGGACCTTGAGAGGTTATCAAGTCTAGTCCCCTGCCTTCAGAGCAGGACCAATCCTGACAGATCTGCCCTAGATCCTTAAATGGCCCCCCCTCAAGGATTGAACTCACAACCCTAGGTTTAGGATGCTAATTCTCAAACCACTGAGCTATCCCTCCCCCTGATGTCAAGCACCCTTTCTCCCTGACCCAGTGCCTAGCATACTGCTGCCACAGCCTGCCCAGCACCTGCTGGCCTGGAAAAAAGATTGACATTGGTTGAACAACATGAGTCAGAGCATGTTTGGAGAGTAAAGATCTTGATTTTTCAGAAGTTAGAACCCAAAATTTGGGCCAGCTTTTCAAAAATCTAACACATTGGAAACAGACCATTTTTGAAAACCTGTCTTTTAAGTAGGTGCCTAAATAGGAGCACTCTTTTGCAAATTTCACCTCTGTTGTGAGTTCTGGGCACTTCTGAGCCCAAGTCTGTAGCACACCGTGGGTACGTTTACACAGCAGGGCTAAAGTCGAATTAAACTACGCAACTTCAACTATTTCAATTGTATAGCTTAAGTAAAAATAGCTTAACTTGGCTTTAGGTGCTGTCTACACAGCAGGAAGTCGAAAGAACACTCTTCCTTCAACTTCCCTTACTCCTCATGAAATGAAGGTTACAGGAGTCAGAGTAAGAAGTTCTCCAGCTCGCAGTTATTTTGAAATAACGGCTTGCAGTGTACACACCGTCTTTGTTATTTTGGAATGATGCTTTCAGAATTAACCACAAGGAGATAAGAACATAAGAACGGACATAATGCGTCAGACCAATTGTCCATCTAGCTCAATATCCTGTCTTCTCACAGTGGCCAATGCCAGGTGCTTCACAAGGTTCCAGAGGGCTTCAGAACAGGGCAGTTATCGAATGATCCATCCACTGTTACCTAGTCCCAGCTTCTGGACTGTCAGAGGTTAGGTGCATCTAGCACAGGGGGTTGCATTCCTGATCATCTTGACTAGCCACCGATGGACCCATCGTCTACTATGAACTTATCTAATTCTTTTTTTTTTATTCTGGTTATACTTTGGGATTTCAAACATCCCCTGGCAACAAGTTCCACAGAGTTGTGTGATGATCTACTTCCTTTTTGTTTTAATACTGCTGCCTGTTCCATTTCTTTGAGTAACTTCTGTGGGTCACCTGTAGGCAGGTGACCAAAGCCCACAGGTAAATGAAAAACATGGAGAGCTGGAAGATGGTTCAGAGATGGGAGGAAGCATGGGCTATTATAGCAGAGATAAAGGGGGGCAAGGAAGAACTGGGGTACAAAATAAAAATCAGTATCTTAGATGCCTGTATACAAATGCAAGAAGTATGGGAAATAAGCAGGAAGAACTTGAAGTGCTAATAAATAAACACAACTATGACACAGTTGGTATCCTAGAGACTTGGTGGGATAATACACATGACTGGAATATTGGTATAGAAGGGTACAGCTTGCTTAGGAAGAAGAGGCAGGGAAAAAGGGGAGGAGGTGTTGCCTTATACATTAAAAAATATATAAACTTGGACTGAGGTGGAGATGGACATAGGAGACAGACTTGTCAAGCATCTCTGAGTTGGGTTAAAAGGGGTAAAAAAGGTAACTGTGATGCCATGCTAGGGGTCTACTACAGACCACCTACCCAGGTGGAAGAGGTGGATGAGGCTTTTTTTAAACAGCTAACAAAATCATCCAAAGTGCAGGATTTGGTGGTGATGGGGGACTTCAACTATCCAGACATATGTTGGGAAACTAACACAGTGGGGCACAGGTTATCCATTAAGTTCCTGGACTGCATTGGAGACATTTTTTATTTCAGAAGGTTGAGATAGATACTGGGGTGCAGCTGTTCGACATTTAATTTTAACAAATAGGGAGGAACTGGTTGAAAATTTGGAAGTGGAAGGCAGCTTGGGTGAAAGTGACCATGAAATCATAGCATTCACGATTCTAAGGAATGGTAGGAGGGAGAACAGCAAAATAGAGGCAATGGATTTTAGGAAGGCAGATTTTAGTTAATTCAGAGAGCTGGTAGGTAAAGTCCCATGGGAAGCAAAACTAAGAGGAGAAACAACAGAACAACGTTGGCAGTTTTTCAAAGGGATGTTATTAAGGGTCCAAAAACAAACTATTTCACTGCATAGAAAAGATAGAAAGTATGGTAAGTCCCCACCTTAACGTAACCAGAAGATCTTACATTATCTAAAAATCAAAAAGGAATCTCATAAAAAGTGGAAACTAGGTCAAATTACAAAGGATGAATATAAGCAAACAATGCAAGTATGCAGGGGCAAGATTAGAAAGGCAAAGGCACAAAGCAAGCTCAATCTAGCTAGAGACATAAAGGGTAACAGGAAGACATTCTACAAATATATTAGAAGCAAGAGGAAGACGAAGGACAGGGTAGGCCTATTGCTCACTGAAGATGGAGAAACAATAACAGGAAACTTGGAAACGGCAGAGGTGCTTAATGACTTTTTTATATTGGTTTTCACCAAGAAGATGGATGGTGAAGGGATGCCTAACATAGTGAATGCTAGTGGGAAGGGGGTAGGTTTAGGAGTTAAAATAAAAAAAGAACAAGTTAAAATTACTTAGAAAAGTTAGATATCTTCAAGTCACCAGGGCCTGATGAAATGCATCCTAGAATACTCAAGGAGCTGATAGAGGTATCTGAGCCTTTAGCTATCATCTTTGAAAAGTCATGGAAGTTGGGAGAGATTCCAGAAGACTGGAAAAGAGCAAATATAGTGCCCATCTATAAAAAGGGAAATAAGAACAACCCAGGAAACTACAGACCAGTCAGTTTAGCTTCTGTGCCAGGGAAGATAATGGAGCAAGTAATTAGGGAATTCATCTGCAAACATCTGGAAGATAAGAAGGTAATAGGTAACAGCCAGCATGGATTTGTAAAGAACAAATCACATCAAACCAAATGATAACTTTCTTTGATAGGATAACAAGGCTTGTGGATAAGGGAGAAGCAAGGGATGTGGTATACCTAGAATTTAGTAAGGCATTTGATACGGTCTCTCATGATCTTCTTATCAATAAACTAGGGAAATACAACCTAGATGGGGCTACTATAAGGTAGGTGCATAACTGGCTAGATAACCATTCTCAGAGAGTAGTTATTAATGGTTCACAGTCCTGCTGCAAGGGCATAACAAGTAGGGTTCCGCTGGGGTCTGTTTTGGCACCAATTCTGTTCAATATCTTCATCAACGATTTAGATATTGGCATAGAGAGTACGCTTATTAAGTTTGCAGATACCACCAAGTTGGGACAGGTTGCAACTGCTTTGGAGGATAGAGTCAAAATGATCTGGACAAACTAGAAAAATGGTCTGAGGTAAATAGGCTGAAGTTTAATAAGGACAAATGCAAAGTACTCCACTTAGGAAGGAACGATCAGTTTCACACATACAGAAGGGGAAGTGACTGTCTAGGAAGGAGTACTGCAGAAAAGGATCTAGGGTCATAGTGGACCACAAACTAAATATGAGTCAACAGTGTGACGCTGTTGCAAAAAAAGCCAACATGATTCTCGGATGCATTAACAGGTGTGTTGTGAGCAAGACACGAGAAGTCATTCTTCCGCTCTACTCTGCGCTGATTAGGCCTCAGTTGGAGTATTGTGTCCAGTTCTGGACACCACGTTTCAAGAAGGATGTGGAGAAATTGGAGAAGGTTCAGAGAAGAGCAACAAGAATGATTAAAGGTGTAGGGAACATGACTTATGAAGGAAGACTGAAAGAATTGGGCTTGTTTAGTTTGGAAAGGAGAAGACTAAGAGGGGACATGATAGCGGTTTTCAGGTATCTAAAAGGGTGTCACAAGGAGGAGGGAGAAAAATTGTTCTTCCTGGCCTCTGAGGATAGAGCAAGAAGCAATGGGCTTAAACTGCAGCAAGGGAGGTTTAGGTTGGACACTAGGAAAAACATCCTAAATGTCAAGGTGGCTAAACGCTGGAATAAATTGACTAGGGAGGTTATGGAATCTCCATCTCTGGAGATATTTAAGAACAGGTTGTATAGACACCTGTCACGGACGATCCAGATGATGCTTGGTCCTTCCATGAGGGCAGGGGACTGGACCTGATGACCTTTCGAGGTCCCTTCCAGTTCTAGTGTTCTATGATTCTTTGTAAGTTGTGGTGTAAATGTTGGGGAGTACTGCTTGGTACCTTTCCCCAGAGTGATCATTAGGGTGACCATATTTCCCTATGCCAAATACAGGACACCTGATAAAATTTCTCTGATTTCAGTGAGTTCAACAGCAATCAATCAGAGCTATGTAGTACAAACATACATAATTGCATTAAGTTGACTCAGCCCCCAGTGAAAGACACATTGCATTATCTGTCTCTATATCTTAGAAATGTGCATCTGTTTGTCTGTCCATCCATCCATTTGTTCACAAATGACCTCTAAATCAGGGGTGGGCAATAAAACGATGGCGGTTCACCAGGGTTAGCCCCTGCTGGGCTGCTGCTGCTATATTTACCAGCACCTCTGCAGGTACAGGCACTCGTAGCCCCCATTGGCCAGAAATGGAGATCTGCAGCCAATGGGAGCTGTGATCCCCTGTATCTGCAGAGGCGGAAGTAAATATGGTGGTATGGGGACCCACCAGGAGCTAACCCTGGCAGACCAGATGGCTGTGTCTAGACTGGCCACTTTTTCCGCAAAAGCAGCCGCTTTTGCACAAAAACTTGCCAGCTGTCTACACCGGCCGCTTGAATTTGCGCAAGAGCTCTGACGTTCTAATGTAAGAAATCAGTGCTTCTTGCGCAAATACTTTGATGCTCCCATTCGGGCAAAAGTCCTTTTGCACAAAACCTTTTGCGCAAAAGGGCCACTGTAGACAGCTCAGTTTTGTTTTGCGCAAAAAAGCCCCGATTGCTAAAATGGCGATCGGGGCTTTCTTGCGCAAAAGCGCGTCTAGATTGGCCACGGACGCTTTTGTGCAAAAAGTGCTTTGGCGCAAAAGCGTCCGTGCCAATCTAGACGCTCTCTTGTGCAAATACTTTTAAGGGAAAACTTTTCCATTAAAAGCATTTGCGCAAATTCATGCCAGTCTAGATGCAGCCGATCTGTCCCATGGGTCAGTATTTGCCCACCACTGTTCTAAATGGCAACAGACACTAGGATTGCCAGCCACTGGCCCCAGAGCTGTGGCCTCCGTGGGACCAACCCTGGGACTGGACAGTGCAACTCCATTCCCCAAAAATAATAGAGGCCCAGGGGGGAGGCCCAGGCCCAAAGTGTTACTGGGGGGGCGGGGGCTGGTAAACTGGCCATCTGGGGAGTCAGATTAGCCACACACACTCTGCCAGTAGCCCGGGGGCGGGGGGGGCAGAGTGGGGTAGGTTGGCTGGTGGGAGGAGCCAGACAGCTCCCCCTCCAATAATTGCTGCCTGTGGGGAGCTGGGAAGTGCAGCACCAGCCCCCTGGGATGAGCCACTCCCCCCTCCCCCACCGGATTTGTGGAGGAGTCACAGCTGGAGCAGCACCACCCTGATCACAATGGGCGGCCCTGGTACCCCTTCACCTCCCATTCCTCTGACTTGAGCCCCCCTACCCTGATTCCTGCACACCCCCTGCCCAGAGCTCTCACCCTGTGCCTTGACTCCTGCAAGCACATCCTTGACCCTAAGCCCCCCCCCCTACACCTTCTACCCCCTGCTCTGAGTCTCCCACAAACCTCCCAGCCCCCTGGCCTAATTGCCACATCCCCCACCTCCTACCCTGATCCCTACAAGGACCCAGGCAACAGCTGGTAAATCCTTTAGTAACTAATAATAGGGGGATGAAAATATATATTTACAATTCAGTGGTGACAGCTGTTTAGAAGTGCCTACCTTGTCCTCATTTTGCTGCTGTCCACAAAGTGATGCTTCTTGTGGACTGTATTTTTCATGTGAAGCAATTTTTCAAAGGATCCACTTGTTTTTTTGCAACTAGTCATAAAATGCAGCACAGTCCAGGGTAAAATTCACTCTCACAAACAAAATAGCCTTCGTGGGAGAAACACTGCGACATGATTTTTCAGATGACCAAACTGCATTCGTTACTGAAATGACACATTCAACAGTGGCTTTGATGCCTGGCAAACACAAAATGAATGTGACAGCTTTTACCAGATCCGAGTGTCCTACTGCCTTGTTGTTCATCTCTGGAAAAATGTTCCACCACCTTTCAGAAATGGGGGGTTTCCTGAGTGTTCCAGTCAGACATGTGATGGGATGCTATTGGGTTTGCATTTGTCTGTTTATCAAAAAATTGGTTCTCATCTAGTCTCATATCATCTAAGGTGGGAATTTTTGTGTGGCATAGGCAAGACTGCTTTGTATATTATCCCACATCCATGTCCTTCTCAACAAGAACCGCTCAAGTTGTCTGTGCACTCAAAGGCAGGTTTCCAGTGTTCAAAGTACTTCAGAGATGTTGAATAAAAAATCTCGACTGTCTTGTAACATTCCTGTTCCTTAATTTCCCCATCCTCAAACAAAGACAGCAGCAGGGTCTTTGACCTGAGCATGGTAAACCTTTCTCTGAGCCTCATACTAAATTATTTTGAAGGGTAGGAATATGCAGTGCAATTTCTATCACCGATGAGTCATTTTTGTTGATTGCCTCTACCATCCTGGGAAAGGTGGCTGTTTGCTTACTAGCCAAAGCAAGCACTTGTTTTGTGCAAGGGTCACTGGAGACTTTCCTGAATAGTGTTGGGCATGTGTCTTGAGAGAAAATATGCCTTATGCCCATCAAAAATCAACAAAATTCTGTCTACTGCTGGTCCCAGAGAAAGGAATCATGTGCCACCTTGCTCTAGAAATATAAAATACTCACAGTTGACAAATCAGCAGAAGTCCTTCAATTCTTTGACACAAACAGTGTAAATGCAAAAGTCGTCACAAACTTTCACAGCAAAGGACTCCAGAATAATTGGAAGACAGTCAGCTGCCGTTTGCAGCAGTTATGAATGATGTGCGCACCAAAACCAAAACCAAATATCTCTTTCCCTAGTCTGACTTGCAGTTTTTACCATACGTTGTTTTTCCCAGCAGGTTTAGCACCATCAGAATTTGTATTCATATTATCTGCACAAAGCCCAACAAGCTTTTCCCTAAGAGAAGGCTTCTCAATCAATTGACATAGGAATCCACATGGCGTATCAGAAGTTTCACAGGGTAGCGATGGAAACTCAATCATGTTTGTGTTTACCCCATCAGAGGGAGCAGCTAGGGACAGTGTGTGGCCAAGGGGTAGCTCAGAGGGCAGGGAGAGGGTAGCTAGGGGCTGTGTGTAGACAGGAAAATACCTCAGGGTTTATAGAAGCGGTATCTAGAGACTGTGGGCCTGGAGGGCTTTGTGGTTCCCCCCATTCCCTTAGTGCTGTGCCAGCCATGGATCTGGGTCCCCCCACCCGTGCAGCTCATCATCTGTGTGAGTAAAGAGGGCTGGGAGCTGAGGGGCTGCTTCAAACCCCTGCAAAAGAGCAATGGTAGGAGAGGAGGAAACACCACCATTGCCAGTGAAATGGCCCCAGCCAGAGGAGCCGCTGCCCCACCCTGCCCAGCTCTGGCTTCCTACTGTCAAACTGTGCCCTAAAGTTCCACTGAAGTTTGGGGGGGGGGGTACAGCCCCAATGCCCCCAGCTCCGGCTATGGGTGTGGGGGTTTCTGCTGCATGGGGAGAGCTCGGGATCCAGGATTCAGCCCTATCACACCTGGCTTCAGTTTCAGGGGTGGGGGTGGGGACTTCAGCCCTTCAGCACTGGATTTGAGCCCTGCAGGAGTTGCCAGGGCTTCAGCCTTGAGGGAGAGGAGTGTGAGGGATCAGGCCTTCAGGCTGGGGGGAGGAGGGGCACACTAAGGATCGGGGCCGCAACTCGGGGACAGGGGTGTGAGGATGATCAGGGCTTTAGCCTGGGTGTGCTGGGAATTCAATGTGGAAGGGGCCACTGGGGGATCAAGTTTTCAAGCCCCGCAGCAGGTGCCAGGGATCCTGGCCTTAGTCCTTGCAGCCTGAAAGGGCTGACACACCCTCCCTTTCTTGGAAAACCTTGCCTTAGGGTGCCCATGGGGAGAGGTGAGACACACCCCTCATTCACCTCACATCCATATCCCTGTATTACACGCAGGCTGCCTCTCCTACTGGCTGCCTGTCTTTCTACCTCTGAACCCTCCTTGAGAGCGCCTCCTGCTGGCCACCGCCTGCCGCATTCACCTGCCAGCCATAAACAGGATGCTGCAGCTGCACTGACTGAGACTGACCAGCAGGGGGAAGACCGGAGCT
Organism: Pelochelys cantorii; assembly: GCA_032595735.1. Taxonomy (NCBI): domain Eukaryota; kingdom Metazoa; phylum Chordata; order Testudines; family Trionychidae; genus Pelochelys; species Pelochelys cantorii. The sequence goes on along the minus strand of CM064328.1, from coordinate 143,564,457 downwards.
GGAAATAGGGGACAATTTCCTGTTCTTTAAAAAAAGTTGAGACATCTTCAAGAGGGCTTAAATATGGCACTGTCCCATTAAAAATGGGAGAGATGGTCACCCTAGTGATCACCATAATGCTTGTGCAGCATTACCAGTATCAGTTGTCTCTGAGAACGTGGGACCTCAGTAATCAAGACATTAACTCTTTTCACCTTTCAGTGAGTGGCTTCTAACTACAGTGGCATGCAATAGAGCTAGTTTTTTAGAGTTTTGTCACTGGTCAGCCAGGCTCCCACTTCCTGCCTTAGCGCAGGGCACCGGGTACACAGTCATTATCAGTCCCATTACTCTCTATATCTGCTAACCCATCATGAGGCTCAAGTTTGAGCTGTGGAATAGCTGAGCCTCCGTAGCAGGCTGGGGACCACAGCAGAAGCAGAGGTGAAGAAGATGGGCTGCTCCAGCTGAGGACTTAGCTTAACGACTTAGTGCAATTACTCAAAAAGGCCCATAACCGAGTCTCTCTCATTGGCCGGAGCTGAGTGCTGCATGGGGCTGTTCTGCAGAGACAGGTAGGACAATGGCTTTATTGGGGGATCAGCTATTTGTACAGGAGGCTCTGGGATGCAGCAGTTCCTTGGGCACCATGGATGTATTTACAATATTTAAAGGTCAAGCAATCTTTCTATTTCCCTGTTTGCTACAAAGGGTTTTGTTGCACATTCTCATTACTCCTTGTGGGGTTTGGTGTATTTTTTGGTTTAAGAGGATTTCTCTGTGCGACTCCAGTTATTAGGATGTGGTGAGTGTGCTATGAATGTGTTATTACTGTAACAAGCTTCTTCTCAGAGCTGATATTTATTTTAAGTGCTGTAAAGCTTTTCATTTGGACGCAAGTGTGGAGGAGCAGAGAAGGCAGGGTAGGTGGTCTGGAATGAGGCCTGGGAATCGGGGCAGGGTGGACTTGTGAGGAAGGCATGGGAGTGGCTGTTAGGAGCTGTAGGATCTGGTCCTGCCTCCATCACTCGCCTGCAGTGTGACCTGCAGCAAGCCATTTCACCTCCCTAGCCTGTATTTTCCCCTGAGGATGGGAAAAGTGGCCATGGAACTGTGAGAGTTGAAACTTATGGATTTTTCTCCTGGTGCATGTTTGCCCCCCACTCCCTGTGATTCCCCTAACCAGGGAATGTGCTGAAAGAGACAAAAATCTTGTGGAGCTGAGGACACTGTTTGGGAGATTTCTACCTCTGCTCTGTTTCCTGGACTCTGCTTCCCTCAGGTGTTGTGTTTCCCCCCATGTCTTTGGGATGGGGTTTGATCTGTGAAGGGGGAGGCAGCATAACATTATTTGCAATTTCTCTGCAGCTTTTTTGTTTGATGGTAGAGGAGAGGATGAATCTGCTAGTGAAAGGAAAGCTAAAGGGGGAAAAAAACAGAATCTGACAGGACCAGGGACAACAAGGAATTTTTTAAGTATATCTGGAATAATATGACATAGACGACCTATTATTAGACAGACATGATAAACTACTAATGATGCAGAAAAGGGACCAATGTTTAGTAGGTGTTTCTGTTCTATAGTTTGAAAGAAGCAGGATGATCTACTCCGTTCACATAAGGATGATGGACTACATCCCAGCCCATAAGGAGAATGCTAGATAATATCTACTAGGTACAAACATTTTTAAATCATCAGGCCTGGATAACTTTTACCTAACAGTCCTACAAGAGTTGCCTGAGGAGACTCTGGCCTGCTCATAGTAATTTGTAAATGAATCTTGGAATATTGGGGAATTCAGAAGACTGAGAGGGTGTAAATGTTTTGCCAAAATTAAAACAGGCAAGTGATATGACCTTGCTCTTTGTAGGCCTACTAACCTGACATTAGTTACTAGCAAAATAAAATAAAAGATGGTACATCCCCATTCTCTACTGACTGAATATAATTAATACCAGCTAGTACAGTTCTAAGGAACATAGGTCTTGTTAAGCAAACTTGGTTTCAATTTTTTACAAGAGTACAAATTTGGTGGATTAAAATGACTGTGTAGGTGTGATATACTTTTGTAAGGCTTTGTAAGACATAGTACTTCACAATGTCCTAATTGAAGCACCAGGACTGCACAGCAAAACACATCTTACATGGATTAAGAACTGGCCGACTGATCTCACAAAAATTGTCAGTGGGGAGTGGGAATGTTTCGAGTGGATAAGTGATTGATGGGATCCAATGATTTTTATCGGTGATCTGGAAGTAGATATAAAATCACTGCTGATTAAAAAATTTGCACATGACACAAAGATTAGCAGCATGGTATATAATGATGAAGTCAGGGTAGATATACAAAGTGATATGGATTGGTAAGTGAGTTGAGCCCTGTTATAAGGTCTTCACCCCATACCCGAGCAAAAAGGGGACCTCAGGGGTCTGCCCCAGCCTGTCCCAGAAAAGAGCGGAGGGGGCTATAGAGGCAGCCTATGGAGGCTGTGCAGAAAGCAGTTGGAGAGAGGCTGCCCATCAGGGCTTAGTGAGTTAGTGCAAAAGGAGCTGCAGAGCAGGGCAGTTACTGTGGGGAACTCAAGGAGTGAAATCTGTGTTCCTAGCAGGCTGCAGCAAGGGTAGCACCTCAGGCAGAGTAATTGCTGAGGGGGACCGGGACAGCAAGAGGGACCTGGTTGGCTGCTGTGACTTGCTGACTGAATGCCCCACAGAGAGGGTGAAGGAAATGCTGGGGTCATATGATACTGGTCCAGGGAAATGGAGCAACTTTCATTGAAGTTAGAGATACAACAGGAGACTGCTGTCTACAAGGACCCTGGATCAGGACCCAGAGTAGTGAATGAGCCTGGGTCCCCCCCACCATTTACCAATGGAAAGTGACTTAACTGGTGGACAATGATTCCTGGGAAACTTAGATTGTGACAGGCGAGAGAACTAAGTTATGAAGAGGACACTGCAGTACTTGCAGGCCCATACACAGGAATTTTTGTGGGGCAGTGCGAGCTGTGGGAAGGGGCTGGTGGCTGCCGTCTTCCCTCTACCCTCCCCCCATCCCCCATGGCTCAGCCCTGGACCCGGCCTTGCTCCTGGGTGAGAAAGGGGGGAATCAGCTGGAGCACAGGCCAGGGAGGCTGGGGCAGTGTGCCTCCCCTGCCTTTCCTAGGTGGCTGGAATCGGCCTTATGGTGAATTATGAAACACTATGGGGGAGAGGGTGGTGTTTTGCACCCCCCATATGTACAGACCTAACTTGGGCCAAAGCATGTCTGTGGGAGGAGAAGATGATGGGAAAGGCACCACCAGCAGAGGGTACACTAGCTGGCACAGCTAATCCCGGTGATGTCCAGCAGGAAGTGCCAGCATGATGAGTGGGCTCCATCATAATCCCCTTCAAACAAAACATGTTTTAATGCAATGCAGAGCAAGGTCATACATACAGGAACAAGGAATCTTGCTGGCTTATCCATGGTAGTTTAAACAGTGCTCCAGTTCCTGGAATGTGTGTGCCTCCATGATCTCCCATCCATTCGCACACTCCTGTGAGGAATAAAACTGGGCAGGTGCAGTCTTGAGAAAAGCTGATGGGGGGGGGGGACCCGATAAGTCTTCAGATATATTAAGGGCTGTTATAAAGAGGACTGTGATCAGTTGTGCTCCGTGTTCACTGATGATAAGACAAGAAATAATGGGCTTAATCTGCAGCAAGGGAGATTTAGGTCAGTTATTAGGAAAAACGTTCTAGCTCTAAGGGAAATTAAGCTCTGGAAGAGGCTTTCAAGGGAGGCTGTGGAATCCCCATCACTGGAAGTTTTTAAGACCTGTGTAGAAAAATCCCTGCTCAGGGATAGTCTAGGTTAATGTGGTCCTGCCTCAGTACAGGTGACTGAATTTGATGACCTCTCAGGTCCTGCCAACCTTACATTTCTATGATTTTATAAGTCCCATGCTGCTGAGCTTGTGAAAGTGGAGGAGACCCCAGAGCAAGGAAACCATTAGCTTTATTAAAATAGGTACCCTAGAGCCGAACCAATTTCTCACATTTGTTTCTCTTGGCATTAACCCAGACAGATCAATGGAATTAAATTTCCTTTCTCTTACATAAACACTGAACAAGCTTTGATAAAAACTAAATACATCTTTGAACCATTATCTGTTTCTTTCCAGAAGATTGGCTCATGATACGTACTGCGTTACCAATAGCCAACTGATTGTTTAAAGCACTCTTTTTAACTCCTATGGGCTAGTATTGACTGGAATAATATATTGCCTCAGATTGCTAATTGTACTAATTAGGTCTCTTTCAGAACTTGTTCAAAGGATAATTTACTATCACCTACTTTTGAATAATCAATTAAATGAATGCACTAGTGTTTGGCTTTCTTAGACTGATACTAAAGCACTTGAAATTAAGGGGTCATAATGTGAAGTATTGTAATGACTTTGCCATCGTAGGGTATGGGTCTTCATGGGAGTTAAGGATGTGGCGGGTTCTCCCTTAGCACGCACTTGGGCTATATCTACACTGGCAGCTTCTTGCGCAAGAGCTGTTTTGTGGAAGAGTTCTTGCGCAAAAAGTCTTCCACAAGAGCACGTCAACACTGGCATGTGCTTTTGTGCAAGAGATGTGCTTTTGCACAAGAGCGTCTATGGCAGTGTGGACACTCTCTTGTGCAAGAAAGCTCTGGTGGCCATTTTAGCCATAGGGGTTTCTTGCTCAAGAAATTCATGTTGCCTGTCTACACTGCCCTCTTGTGCAAGACGTCTTATTCCTTGTGGGGAGAGTAATAACTCTTCCAGAAGAAGCCCTGTTTTCCGATGCTAGACTGTAAATTTACTTGCGTAAGAACGCGCGTGCAGTGTAGACACCCAGCAAGTTTTTGCGCAAGAACAGCTGTTCTTGCGCAAGAAGCCGCCATTGTAGATGTAGCCATAGAGTACCGAGTAGGGTTGCCAATTTTGGTTGGATGTGTTACTGGAGGTTTCATCAAACAACACAATCTTTAATTCTGGGAGACTCCAGGAGAATCCTGGGGGGTTGGCACCCTAGTGAGACCGGTTTCTGTGGTAGAGATTATCCCTGCGCCTCATTATCCTCTTGCTTTCACCCTGGTAAAACAGATGTAACTCAGTGAGTGTAAAGTTTGAAGAGGAGTAGAGGCCCACTCTCTCTGACAGGTGCAGACAGGCAGCTTCGGGATATGTTGTTTGAGGCCCACCGGACAGGAGAACTGAGGGTCATGAGAAGAACCATGAGTAAAATGTGAAGTTGTTCCACCGAGTGATGAAGTAATCAAAGAGAGGTCTGCCCAGGGCAGTGTGTCTGTCCAAGGCTTACTGGAGAGTCAGTATCCAGCTTCCTTCGACACCTAGAAGACGGTCACAGATATGAGCCCCTCACCAGATATGAGGGTGAAGGATGAGAGGTTTCCCAGGCCCTCACTTTCTCTTCCTTTCACCTGTACAACTTATGGTATATGTGAAATAAAAGCACTGTGAGGAGCTGTGCTTGTGGTGCCACCTGCAATGCCTCCCAAACAGTGCTTTTCCTCTCTGTGCCTACCCATCACTGCCACACTTAGCCCAGCTACAGATAATATTTTGTGGACTCCCCCTTCTGCCTACCCATAGTTTTGCAGCGTGGCAGGGTGGACGGCAGACTGTTTTGGTGGCTCTGTGCCATGTGACGATGTATGCTAGGGAAGTGAAAAGGAAATGAAGAATTCATCCCAGCTTCTGTTATTACCTTTACTTTCTGTGTCAGTGCAATCCCAACATCTGTAAATATTTCTGTCTTCTGGAGAAGATATTGCCTGTGCTGCATTATCTATGAAAAATCCATGCCCCAAAACCCTATTTGTGGCTCCATTAACCTAAAGAACTCATCTGAATGCTCCATTTGCCTTTAAATAAAGAACAAGTGATTGTTCAGGGCTTGAATCCCTATCATTTCATGTTGCTTTCCTCATTATGAGAGGAACATAAGGGTCCCCGATCATTATTTCTGACTCTGTCATTAGCAAAGGTCTGAAAAGCCGCATTTTCACTCCATTAGCCTTCAGAAATAAAAAGAATGATTGCTTAAGTCGAGAATAATTATTTCAACCAGCTTTCCTCAGCGTTTTGCCATGGAGCAGGCTGGGCCCCATACACAGGCTGACAAATTAATTTCTATTATTTATATTTTGTCAAAAAACCACCCCGCTCAAGACTCATTTAGCAATACAAATGGCTTTATTTGTAGTTTTATGTGCTTCTCTGGTCACCCATGACAAACAGCAGGAAGCTTATCGTTTCCCCCATGAAATCTGTCAAGTTTCCCAGGATTTAGACCTGGAACGATGTATAAAACAGAGGCGTTTGGAGCTGTCATAGGCCTACTGTTAGCCACGGGTGGGTGGAGCTTTTGGTTCATCTGGGACCTTTTTTTCTTTAGTGTTCTCTGCTGCTATTTAACAATATGCTCACTCTATGTGACTCTGAGGGCAGGAGGGCCAAGGGATGAGCAAAAAGGGCCTAAGTGGGACTCTGCCTGTGTTCAGAGCAGTTCTCCATTCACTGTAAAAGAAATGGGACCGGTCTGCTTTTCCCTCCCATTTGATAGAATGCCAAATAGCAGCTATTCGTATCTTGGATTCAGAGTTAATATTCTGTAGACTGGGGTTGGGGGGTAGGGAGAGATTTGTCATGAGATACAGAAACAGGGCTCACACCACAGGGATGTGCTCACTAATCTGTTTATGCAGGACAACTGGTGATGTGTGCTCTGTGGTTAGAGAACAGAAAGGAGTCAGGACCAATGAGATGGATTTCCATCTCTCCCGTTGACTCACTGTGTAGCTGGAGGCAAGTTTCTTCACTTTCCTGTGCCTTTTTCCCCGTCTGCAAAAAGGTAACAAGGAGGTGTTATGAGGTTTGATTTGGGAAGTCTGCCAAGTACTTTGATGGAAGATGCTCTAGGGAACACAAGTGTTGTATTTGTTGTTCAGAATGTGACTGGCACTCCTTGCGATTATTAGAGGCTATGAAGATAACAGCATCCCAGCGGAGAGCTTGGGTGGAGTTAAAGGAGACTATTTCATTTCCACTTTCTTCCCTAAACAGATCCCCTCTTCCCCGCACACAGGCATTGTTGAATAATGGCTATTAAGCTTCTTGACTTGTGCAAAGCCACCTTGTGCTGACTATCATGTCCCTTCTCACAGCAAGGAGAGATGGAAGAGCCCAGCACCTGGAAAGCCATGAACATGGAGCGGTGACTCTCATCTCCTTGGTCCTGCTCTTGCTGGAAAGATTAAAACATGGGTATTGAGGGGCCATTATTATTTGTACAGGGCTCTAAGTTCAAAGACAAGCTTCCTGCACCAAAGAGCTTTGCAGTCTTGTTTTAGACTTGATGCCACAAGTGAGGGTAATGAACAGTAGATGGCATTGGGGGCAGAAGGAGAAGGGGTATAGCAATTGCAGCATGGGGTTACTCGGGGTTTATTCAGCTTGAGAGGTGCTATTAGAGATCACAGTCTGTTGTGAATTAATTCCTGGCCTCTAATTATCATGGCAGACATGAGGGTTGAGGAGGGATTTGAACGAGGCATGGGCTGTGGCCTGGCAAGTAGGGGGAGATGATTTTTCTGTGCACAGAAGGCAGCTAGGAAGGAGATACAAAGGCACCGCATGTGGATGAAGAAAAGCAAAGGGGTGCCCAGGCTGGAGTTCTTGGCAGAACCCAGTCAGTTATGTGGAGATGTAATGGTATTGCTCTGATGAGACCGGAGGCAGAGCCAGATGATCTAATGGTCTCTTGCGGCCCATTATGAATCACTATAGAACAGGACAGAAGGATATAGCACATCTAATTTGCTCTGCCATAGTATACCAGTCTCCATTTGGGAGGCCATGATGTGCCTCAGCCGCCCCTTTCTTTAGCCCACCCCCTTGAGCTAGTCCTGAGGAGCACTCTTGCCTCCTGGTAGGAATGCTTGCGCCCCTGTACTCCTCAGACTCTGGGGCTATGTCTACACTGGCGGGTTCTTGTGCAAGATTGGCCATTCTTCCGCAGAGCATCCACACTACCCGCCCGCTCTTGAACAAGATTTATAGTAAAGCGTGGTAAGAGAGGGATTCTTGCGCAAGAGCTACACTCTTCTAACAAGCGTAAGCCCTCTTGCACAAGAGGGCAGTGTGGATGCACGGCGGGTGATTTCTGTCACCCGCTTCTTTGCTGGAAGTTGTGGATTCTGCATTCCTGAAGCAGCTGAGCTGAAATCTGGATGCACTGTAATTAATAAATACACTAATGGAGTCTTCATTGCACTATTAGGACCTTTTAAAATTTACTTTGGGAAACCTTTCAGCACTATTAAATACACCTTTGTCACATGATGAAGTGCTCTTCATAATAGGGCCATTAACTCTCATCAGGTAATTCAACCCCATCCATTAACAGCTGGCAGGGAAGATTTTCCAAAAAAGACCCGAGGAAGCACTTTCCTTGGCCAAGGACATGCTTCCCAATGCTGCTCATTAGTCAAATGTTGGATGCCAGGTGATGGGAAATCTGTCAGCTCCCCCATGTCATTCAAATGTATTTGAGAGGGCAGCTGAAATCAGAGGGGGGATTTGGATATGGTGATTAGCACTGAAATGGTTAACAGTGGCATTTGTGAGTGGACTTCAAAGTTAAACATCTTTTCCTATTGAGATAAAGGTTAGGTATTGGGAGCCTGATTCTTCCGGTCTGGTGAATACATAGTAAGCCCTGTATTTGCCACATTTTGATAAAATCTGAAATTTAATATCTGCTGTGAGCTCTTTAGTGACCTATATGAGCTGGGAAGGGGGGAGAATCTAGAGTTGTCAACTCTCATGATTTTGCCATGTGTCTTTCTTAAAGCTAAGTCATTAAGGTGGAATGACTTAATTTGTCCATTGTGTCTTTCTTAAAAGCAAATTTCTAGCCCTCTTGGTTGTGGAGCAAATGTCTCTTAAGGCAAATAAAATCAGAAGGCAAATAAAAGGAACCTATTTTTTTTAAAGCTCAATTTTTAAGCCAGTCTTGTGATTTCTGGGGACCTGTTTCTTGATTTTTGAAAACTAGGGACCTACCATATAGCATTCTCAGGCCAGTTCCTACTAGACATGGGCACAAAATAGAAATTGCCTCACGATTGCCAACTGGTTGCCATGTTCAGCTGACAGGCCAAAGGCTACCTAGAGTCATGAAGATGGAACCCTTCTCTCCCCATTAGAAGTGGCTCCTCCAGGGGAGGGCTATGGCATGTTGGCAGGGAGTGGTATGTTTGGGAAGCTCACCCTGAAGATAAATAAGAAGTTTTGAGTCCCCAGGGTTTCATTCTTACCCATTTTCCGAGTACTATGATAAATGATGGGGCTTTCCTAGTACTATGACAAACTTTGGCCATAGTGTCAGTCTGCCCTAGAATGGACTCCATAAGCAAGCTATCCATCAGTTTATTCCAGGGGAGGGCAATGAAACAGTGGCAGTTTGCCAGGGTTAGCCTCTGGTGGGCTGCTGCTATATTTACCCGCATAGCTGCAGGTACCGGCAACTGCAGCTCCCGTTGGCCATGGATCACAGTTCCCAGCCATTGGGAGCTGCAGGAAGAGGTTGCACCGCTTCCCACTGCTCCCACTGGCTGGGAGTGGCGATCCGCAGCTAATAGGAGCTGGGATCACCGGTACCTGTGACCATGGAGGTAAATATGAGCAGTGAGGGACTGGATCCAGCTTGCGGGCTGGTATTTGCCCACTCCTGGTTTATACTGTCAAGGATCAACTTACACAAAAGGGCTAACAATGTCCTTTTCCCCTCCAATGACAGTGCAGTTCAAGAGACTACAGCATAAACTGAAAACTGAGAGCTCTCTGAGGACAGCACGTACCTGGCGAGGGCCCCAATCCCTAATTAGGGGCTTTGGGGTCCTGCCTTGATAAAAATAATAAATAGTAATGCACAGGAAGATTGTTGGAAACCCTGGATTTTTCATGCTTGTGAATTTTGATTATTCCATTATGCCTCTCATTTTAACAAGAGAAATACTTTCTCCTTTCCTGATGTAGCTGGATTCACACCCTGCCTTCCATCGGCGTGTGCAGCACATGTCATTAGGGTGTGCACCCAGGGAATTTTATTTTTTATTTTTTTTTAAAGGCGAACATTTTATTGAATACTCAATCATAAAGGACATGCTGCGAGCGAACGCAGGCTTTCTATACATTTCTACATTCGGTGCTTATTACATAATACAACAATCCATACTTTAAAACTAAAAGAGCGTATCATGCAATTAAATTAAAACGCAAAGCCACCTTTTTTTTGAGACATTAGGGTGTGCCTGGGCACACCCAGCACACGCCTTGCGCATGCCTATGCTGTCTTCTTTGCTCCTGAGTAGCCAGTGGTAGGGCAAATCTTTCAAAGGCATCCTTCAGGTCCCCTGGATCAGATCCAGACAAATCCAAGTCCTAAAATGCAAACTGTATAAAGCTTGAGGGCAAAGATGTGTGAGAAATCCAACATTATGAAGCAGAAACAGCAAGGAAAAGCGGAAAGTACATCCCACTGCTAGAGCCTAATGTGATTTAGTGGACAAACAACAAGACATTACAGTTAGGTTTTACAATTGCTAAATGCATTAGTCCTTAAACAAACATCTAATGTGATTTTAAGCCTTGCTTCTTTCAGAGCAGTAGGCTTCATGGGACAGCTATTTTCCTGTGGCATCTAGCGTCATGTCTTCTAGCTGCAGAACTGTATCAATGTACCTTTAAAAACATCATCAGAGTTCAGCCCAGGACACATTTCAGGTTTTTTGAACAGGTCCTAAACAATGTTATTGTATATAAGGTCTTTTGTGAAAGCCTGGGATGTTCTGAACTCGATGGCCATTATGAGATATGTATACAGACCGTGGTTATGAATTTGCGTATCAGTGTAGATATAACACTCTGCTCATAATTTGGCCGCAGCATTCAGTTCCAAATCTCACAATAGTGAGGCAATGGGTCAGGTAGGGAGGAGCAGTCTCCCAACCAGATGAGATTAGCTCCAAGCACCTAGCATTGCCCCACACAGGAAAGGCAAGTGACAAGGCCATTCAATTTAATGGGGGAAACACTGGAAGAATTTGACATTGAAAAGAAAACCCCAGTCTCGGAAAGCTAAGAAAAGAGAGATTTTTTTACCATCATGAATCACCAGAGTCTGAGAGAAGACATCACTTTGGAGCAGCAAGAACTCTCCCACCTCAAACCCTGTTCAAAGAAAAGGGGTTTGAAGAGAAAGCTATTCAGAAACTGAGAGCCAGTATCAAGCTAAAGCGGCGAGGAGTCCTGTGGCACCTTATAGACTAACTGAAGTGTTGGAGCATAAGCTTTCGTGGGCAAAGACCCACTTCGTCAGATGCATGTCGTATCTTATGCATGTTGCATAAGTATCAAGCTAGGCGGGGTGCTATCCATGGAATGCTGGATCCCCCTCTACAATGGGGATATGCTAGGAAAGCAATAGGTAACTTATATTAAAAAAGGGAATTTAGCTAATCTAGAAACGCAAACCTGAAGTTATTATATTGTGGTCACTATTTCCAAGCGGTCCAGTAACAGTTACCTCTTGGACCAGATCCTGCGTTCCAGTCAAGACTAGGTCGAGAATCGACTCTCCCCTTGTGGGTTCCTGTACTAGTTGCTCCAAGAAGCAGTCATTTAAGGCATCAAGAAATTTAATCTCTGAATCCCGTCCTGAGGTGACATGCACCCAATCAATATGGGGATAATTGAAATCTCCTATTATTACTGTGTTTTTTATTTTGGTAGCCTCTCTAATCTCCCTTATCATTTCAGCATCACTATCACTGTCCTGGTTAGGTGGTCGGTAATATATTCCTAATGCCATATTCATATTAGAGGAATGAATTGTTATCCATAATGATTCTATGGAACATTTTGATTCCTTTAGGATTTTTACTTCATTTGATTCTATATTATCCTTCACATATAGTACCACTCCGCCACCCGCACGACCTGTTCTGTCTTTCCGATATAATTTATATCCCGGTATGATAGTGTCCCACTGATTGTCCTCATTCCACCATGTTTCTGAGATGCCTATTATGTCAACTTCCTCCTTTGATATGAGGTACTCCAGTTCACCCATCTTATTAGACAGACTCCTAGCATTAGTGTAAAAGCATGTTAGAAAACTACCACTATTTATATGTCCGCCTTTCACAGACACATTGGATTTTTTTATGCACGATTGTTTCACATCTGATCTTGCCCATATATTATTTCCCACGTTCCCTATCTGACTAACTTCTAGGGAATCCCTACCTATGGAGCCTCGTGTAAGAGAAGTCTCCGTCCGATCCAGGTGCTCCCCCGCACCAATCGGCTTTCCCCCACCTCTTAGTTTAAAAACTGCTCTACGACCTTTTTAATGTTTAATGCCAGCAGTCTGGATCCACCTTGATTTAGGTGGAGCCCATCATTCCTGTATAGGCTCCCCCTACCCCAAAAGTGTCCCCAGTTCCTAATAAATCTAAACCCCTCTTCCCTGCACCATCGTCTCATCCACGCATCGTCTCATCTGAAGTTCTGCCTGTCTATCTGGCCCTGCGCGTGGAACTGGAAGCATTTCAGAGAATGCCACCAAAGATGTTCTGGATTTCAGTCTCTTTCCTAGTAACCTAAATTTGGCCTCCAGAACATCTCTTCTACCCTTCCCTATGTCATTGGTACCAACATGTACCACGACGACCGGCTCCTCCCCAGCACTGCCAATAAGTCTGTCTAGATGCCTCGAGAGATCCGCAACCTTCGCACCAGGCAGGCAAGTAACCATACGGTTCTCCCGGTCATCACAAACCCAACTATCTATATTTCTAATGATCGAATCCCCCACTACTAAAACCTGCTTCTTCCTAACAGCTGGAGCTCCCTCCCCCGGAGAAGTATCCTCGGCACGAGAGGATACAACATCACCCTCTGGAAGGAGGGTCCCAACTATGGGATGGTTTCCCTCTGCTCCCATTGACTGCTCTCCTTCCCTGAGCCTTTCATCCTCCGTAACAGCATCAGGACTGTCAGATTGGAGGTGGGACAGCCCTACTATGTCCCGGAAAGTCTCATCCACAAACACCTCTGCCTTCCTTAGCTCCTCCAGTTCAGCCACCCTGGCCTCCAAAGCACGCACTCGGTCTCTGAGGGCCAGGAGCTCCTTGCATCGAGCGCACACATATGCCACCCACCCACAGGGTAGGTAGTCATACATACTGCACTCGACACAATAAACAGGATAGCCCCCACTCTGCTGCTGGGCTTCTGCCTCCATTTCCTACTCTAATTATATATGAGGGTTAATTAAATGTTTCAGATAGAGGTTGTTATAAAGGATTTAGTTTAAGGGCAATAGAAGTCACTGGCTCCCCCCAAGCTCCCCCTCTAAACTCCCTCCTGTTAGCACTCACCCTGTTCGCGAGCACCCGGTCGCAAAGCTCCCCGGTCGCTTACCAGCAGGGTTTAAGTGCTCAGCCTCCCTGATAGCTCCTCCCTCTGCCTACAGCTCAGCCAATCAGCACACGGTGTTTCAATTCAAACCTAATCAGCTTCCAACTGCCTGCCTGCCTGCCTGAGCACACGGCCCCAAGGTGCTTTAGTTTGCTCCTTCCTTCTCCTCCTCCAGGAGAGCCTCTCAAAACTCCCTCCTGTTAGCACTCACCCTGTTCGCGAGCACCCGGTCGCAAAGTTGTGACTGTGCTTATTTTTTGTGTAACTAGTATATGTTCCTTTCCCCTTACTATTTCATCATTGAGTCTGTGTTGTTTCTATTAAATAATCCTTTTGTCTATTTTTACCTCCAGTGGGTCGCTGTAGAGCAGGGCTACTCAACACGCAGCCCATGGGCTGCATGCGGCCCACAGCTCGTTTGTTTGCGGCCCACGGTGCAGTTTGGGTTTACACAGGGCTCAACACACACCCCGCAGGTGGAATCCTTTGAACATGGCCTCCACTGGGATCACATTCCACACCGGCGAGTCAATATAATGGTTCTCTGTTGATATGTGTTTTAGTTGTTACATTCCTGGACTGTCATTGCTCATTAAAAGTGCTGTCACGTGGGTGGAAATCAGGTAAATATTGGATTTTATTAATATCAACAGAACTGACTTAAATGGGGCCGGTGTGTTGTGTAGTCTTGCCTTAATCTTTGCATTCATACCCGTCAGTGTGAAAGAACCTATTTGCATATATTTGCATGTATATGCAACCACACTTAAGTTGCAGCCCTCGGCATGTGCTGTGTGTATCATGGGGTTCCAAAGTTGAGTAGCCCTGGTGTAGATCAAACTACATGGAGCATGTGTGTGTCCTAAAGTGAACTGGTAACCAGGGAGCTGATTTTGTTCCTTTGGAGGTGACAAAGCAGTGGGGAAGAGTCTGAGTGGTTGCTAACTAAGAACTCTGGATAGATGGATTTGAGCAGATGTGGACTGGGAGGGCTAATGTCACCCTGCAAAAGATAGGTTGGTAGAAGCCAGGATGAGACTTTTATGCTTGTAGGAGGGCTACTGGTGTTGAAGCTCTGAGTCACTGTAGCATAGGATTAAGGCACCCAAAGTTATAAGGCAGGTGGTCTGGGTGATCCCCAAAATATCAACTCCTAAACTTACTACTTTTCCGCCACCTCCCACTCTTGCCCCTTTCTGTAGTTCGGGTGATAGCCTCACTGCTCCAAAAGCGGTGTCTTCAACTGTCCAGTCCACACTCCTCCACCGCTTGTGTCTTCTGCATTGTGGTTGGTTGCATGACCCACAGGGTGACCTAGTTGCAGACACATATGAGGCCTGGCCAGCTGTCACAGCCTGTCGTTCTCTCCTTTGGCTGCTCATCTATCTCATGAATCACCTCTGCTCTTGGATGTGGCTCCATTTCTTGACCCTTCTGCAGGATCCAGTGAGTGTGGCTGTGCAGAGTGAGAATATCAGTCTTCCTAAGGAGGTTATGAAATGTCATTTGACGACTGTGCATCCAGCAGACACACAGTGGAGACGGGATGGTAATACTGAGCTGGTGAATCTTTTAGATGGGAATCCATAGGGATTCTAAACTCACCAGTAGCAACCAGGTAATACTCCATTTTCCTCCCAACGTGGCAGTTTTGAGGAAGGAAGAACATGCCACTCTCTTGGGACTAAATTAATTTAAGGTCTATTAACAGCAGGCAGTAGTAATCTGCCACTAAACACGTTGCCTGCTCCCTCTCTCCCTGTCTCTATCCCATTGCCAGCATCTGCCTCCCTGCCATTGGCACTGAGGATCGTTTAATAATCCAACAGAGCCTCCAAGCTCAGGATCACAGCAAATACTGAGATTTCCTGCTTTATTTCTAGGCCACTGAGGTTCAGAGAAACAATCTAACGCTGTGGCTCATAATCTCAACCAAACATCTGCTAGATGCTCCTCTGAGGCTACGTCTAGACTGCGCGCCTTTTTCGACAGAAGCTTTGTTGACAGATACTGTTGACAAAGCCTCTGTCGAAAAAGAGCGTCTAGACTTCTAGACTATGATCAGTATTGTCGACAAAGCAAGCCGCTTTTTCGGAAGAGAGTCTAGATGGTCTCTTTCGAAAAAGCAGTTTGCATGCAATCGCACCTTGTTTTGAATGAGTACTTTCGAAAAAAGGCGTTATTCCTCGTAAAATGAAGTTTACCGCTGTCGACAAAACTGCCACAATCTGTCGACTTACTGTCAACAGAACGCGGAGGTACTGTAGATGCAGATAGTTTTGTTGACAAAAGCCAACTTTTGTCGACAAAACCCTGTAGTCTAGACACACCCTTACTGACACTGGTGGAAATCAGGAGTGACTCCAGTTAAGCCAGTGGAGATGCAGTGAGACTACAACCATGCTCCGTATCTTGAGTAGGTTCCTGCCATTGCGTGGGTCTCTTCTCCCTCCAGTGCTGGCCAGTTTTGATGAAAATCTCATATAAAAATGACATTTGTGACTCATCTGCTGCTGGTTTACATGGCAGCCAAATGTGCAGAAGTGTACTTTGGTTTCCATCCAAAGTTAATGGGAGTTTGTGCATTTTGCTGCTTTCGCAGCCCAGGAATGTGAGGCCAAATGAAACTTCACTGCTGCCTTAAGTGCTGCTATCAGGTTGCCAGTTTTGGTTGGATGTGTTCCTGGAGGGTTTCATGACATGACATAATATTCAATTAAAGATTAAGCTTCAATTCCTGGTGGCTCCAGGCCAGTCCTGGAGGATTGGTAACTCTACTGCCACAGGGCGTCCTGGTGCCTCTCCAGCATTGCTGTGGAAACTTGGCTCACCCCAGTTCTGTCCTTATGACCTCCCATGGAGAAAGCTCAGTAGTGAAGGGGTTAACTACCAGACTGTGCATGTTAAATGGTTCATTTTTTGCAGAGGAAAAGTTATTGCCCTGATTTTCCACTGGGCACTGGAGACTGAAAGAAATTGGCTTTTATTCTGGACGTTGTCACCCTCCCACCTGTGTGCAGTCTCGATGCAACTGAAAGCCCCTCCATGACATGAGCTCCCAGCCACTTGGAAGTCCGAGGCCAAAGCCAAGTTTGTAGCATGCAAAAGTCCTGAGTGTGGTGATTACAAAAAAGATTCAGGGAGAACAAACCTCTTTTCTCCAGTGTTTTGGTCTCTAAGGTTCACATTTATCATAAATAGTTTGTTTCTGTTTAGACTCTCTCCCCCTCCTGCTCCACACCGGGCGTTGTCGACTGCTATGGTGTAAAAATGATCTGTGTTGACACAGAAGCGAGGAGGCACTTTGTATTATCCGCTCTGACATTTGCCTGCGCACTTTATTTCAAGCAACAAAAGTGTATTTCACAGCAAGATGGTTTCTTAAAAGGTTTCCACTGACAATTTTTCTAAAAAGAGACACAGAGGTGACTATTTTTATCAAAGGCAGAAAGCTGGAGTTCTTAAGTGCATTCAGCAAAGTTACTAGGAAGTGGTATAATGAGGTTTGAATAGCCATGAGGACAGGAAATGTAGGGTACCGGTGGCAATTTCATCACTGGCACCAGTACAAACACCATATGAGTTGCCACTTCACTGAAAAACACCCATAAGCTCTGGTTCTCCAATCTGACTGACGAACATTCAGTGCCAGTGTGGGGAAAGTGGCTTTAACTTTGTTCCGCTCGCTTCCTTCCATCCCAGTCCTGGGATTATCTGGGTACCACTCCAGTCCTCGGTGTTAATTAGAGCATCCGGCTTCAATCTGCCACTGGCCCCCAGGGCACAGCTGCGTTCTGACATGCTTGGCTATGCCCTCTCTCCAGGGCCCCACCTCTAGCTCGGAGATGGTGCTGGAGCAGACACCTGTATGCCAAGGGAGCTGCCATTTTGGTCTCAGAGTTATTGCCTAGACACAGTCACGCACTGTGGTCTCACCTGTGGACTTGACTTGGAGCTTGCTAAACACTTGCTCATCTTTTTGTTCATGGGACTTTGGGCCAGTTCACCTGGTCAGCTTAGCTTTGGAAAGGATGGGACGGCAACAGTTATTTTGAACCTCTTCTCTGCATGGTGCTTGGAGAGTGTAAACCTTAGGTTGGTCCCAAGGCTTGTTAGCACTCGTTGTAGAAAGACAGCAGGGACGGGGAGGGCTGTTGATAGCCTGCATTGAAAACAGGGGTCGTTTGAACTTATGTCCCCACTTCTTTCCCCACTGTTTTTAGCCATGAAGCTCTCATTAGCTTTCTCCACCTGGAGAATTAATCCACGGGTGTCTTTCTTCCCTGGGCTTTGAACAGTGTCAGTCACAATCATGTTTCAAACCACTAAGCTCGGCCCCTAGTGCACGGTGCCCCCTGCTGGTAGCGAGCAACCTGCCTTAGTCCTCATTAAGCAAAGATCATGTGCCTGCCGCGCTCAGCTTTCCCTTCCTTGGCAGCATTGCTTTCCCTTTTCATTGCTGTTAGTCTAACTGTTCTTAATGATCCACTTTGGACTTTCTTGCTGGTGCTTTGCACAATAATCAACAGTTAATTACAAGCAGTCAGACAAATTGGTGTGCGAAGCTGACAGAGAGGTTCAGAGAGTAGAGCTGGAGCAGGATTCAATGGGGGGAAAGGACTGTGTGTACATGGTGGGCTACTGTTTGGGTGAGCAGGTGTTCAGAATGAATCAAGGGAGTGTATTGTGCAAAAGCTTTTCTTCTTTCCGCATCCGTGATGCACTTTCCTGGTGGTTTGTTTTTACAATTTGTTTCTGTGACACCACCTCCAATGTCAGGTAAGTTTTGGTTTTGCAGGCAGCATTGTCAGCTTCTGAAAGGCTGTGGGGAAAATGAGCCACTAGTGAATAGAAAATCGGAAGGTTGAAAAGACTGGAAATGTTGCAGGTCTTTCTAGAATTCCCTAGATGTTCTCGGGTGTCTCAAGTAAGTCTTAGCAGAGCTCAGAAGTCCAAGGTGAGTCCCAGATCAGATGGGATCTGGCGTCACAGATGTGTACCAGGTGTGCCCAGCAATTCTAAATGGGTCCAGGGTATTTTAAGGTGTGCCAGATATGTCCCCTATGTGTGCAGCAGATCCCTTGCCAGCCAGTAAAGGCAGTTTTACTACCAGATCCCAGGGGAGTGCACTTCTATTTTTCCCCATTTATGACTTTTTGCTACAGTTAGAAAACAAAGGAAATTAAATGCAGAAATGCCAAATTTCAGCCCATGCAAAGATGAAGCCCGGGGGTGCTTTTCTAATTGGCAAGCAACAGGGGGCTGCATCCAATGACTATGCAGACACCAAAGTCATTAGCTAGCCTCATGAACATCTGCCAGCTTTTGTACAGCTTCATTTCTTACTGGAGAGAGAAAAATGTCTGCCTTCTCCCTCCAGGTTTCAGCGGTAGGAGAAGATGTGGGGGGGATGCAGAGACTATCCCTTGTGTGCCCCAGAAGCAGGAAGTGAGGAGAAGCAATGGTGATGGTGGAGGCTGGTCTAGTCAGTAAGTTGCCTGGGGCGTCCAGTTTCTGGGGGTAGGATGGAAGAGGGTTTGGACAAGTAGAATCTGGAGGTGTGAGTTGTTTGAAGGGAACAGAGACTAGAGCCACCTGGCTAGGGGAACCTTCCTCATTCTGCCCTTCCTCTGCCCCCCTCCCCAGTCCTTGTTCCTTCCATCCTTGCAGCCTTCCAAAGTGGGCGAATATAATGCAAATATGGGCAGACATGGCAGGTGCTGCCAAATGTGTGAGGTCCACCTGCGATCCCTGATGTTTGGTATGGGATTAGGTTGGGACAGTGGGGCCTTCTGTTCTCAGGAGATGGATTATTATCTGGTGAGCAACTCAGCCAGCAGAGGGATGGGTTCTGGGGTGCACGTACCTGTACGACCGTGATACCAGATCTCTCCCCGCTGCCAGCTGAAGCACAGCTTGTGATAGACCTAGAGAATCTGAAGTTCAGTGTGAGTCAGCCTGCGGCTATGTGCATGCTAACGCCCCAGCCAATCAAAGAAGGTATTAGGGTTACACCACCTCTGACTGCTCAGCCGTCTATCTGGCAAGTGAAAGAAGCCGCCCCACCAGATCAGGCAGCGCAGACAGCCTCTGTACATGTGAGCCAGTCTGACCTACTGCAGCCAGCAGGGGGCAGTGCTGCTCACACACACCAGTTGTACCCTGGCATGCCTGGGCATTGAAGTTTTTTGGTATGAAAAGTCTTGACTGTTGTGAGACTCCCCCCATATCTAGGCAAACAAAGAATTAAGGGCAGGATAACACGCTGCTGTCGGTATAAATTAGATTCTTAAGGTTAATGTACTGTTTATCTATTTTCCACATCACATTTTTTTTCTAATATGATTTGCAGTCCCTTTAGGCCTACAATTAGCCGCAGGCTCCTTTTAATATATGCAGAGCATATCATACCCCCTAGCATCCCCTCCCATGCGCTGCGCTGGTGAAGGTGAAGGAGAAGGAGAGAGGCCAGAGAATAACTGGATTTATCCTACATAACTTTGGATTCAAAAGAAATTGCCTGTGAGAAATCCCTAATGGACTTTTGCCCCTATCACATAACTATTGTATAATTCAGCATGGTTTAGTATGCTTGGCCAGCTAGTCTTAGGGGCTCGAATAGCACTGAGATAGTCAGATCGGGGTGTGGGGAGCCCAGAACTGGAACAGCAAAGGGGAGGCTGTGTTGTAGGACAAGACTTAGGGGCAAGGGCAGATTTAATGAGGTGACAAAGCTAAAATAGCAGCAGGTGCTTTGGACCAGAGATTAAATGTACCAGAAACGCGAGGGCTGGGGCCAGGGCTGGAATAGCAAGTTGTGCTGAGCTGTGAGTCAGGATTAAGGTGCACTGGCTGAGCTGGGACTAGGAGAGCAGGAACTGGCAGAGGTGAGGATTGGGTACACTGCCAAAGCTGGATGGGGCCCAGGGCTAAGGCAGCAGGGTTGCTGCGAGTTGGAATCAAGAGGCCTTAGCAGAGTCCCAGAGGGGAGGGGATGATTCCCTCTTGAATGGACGTTTCTCAAAAGCAGTTATCTTGAATCGCTGTGTCCCCTTCTTCTGTGTGAGCTGCTGATGCTCAGTACCTGTCATTGCGGAGGGTACCACTGGCAGATGGTCCATAATTGCTTCCAGAATCTTCCCTGGAAACAGATGCCACAGACCATATTCTAAGTACCCCATAAATTATATCACTTGTTCTGCCATGTGCCATTGTGGTATTTGTCTGGGGTCTAAAATATTAATTAAAAAGCCCCTTTACAATACATCACTATATTAAACTTATACCATTATAAATCGGGGCCATAAAAATGTAACTTGATGACTGAGTGGAAGATGAACCTGACATGCTGCTGCAGGAACAGCAAAGAGCCTAACAAATTGCATCATATACGAGTTCCTGCAATATACATAAAACTTACTATTTTTCACTCTTATTAGTTTGTTTTTACAATATTTTCATGGACAAAATATAAAAATGGCAAGAAACACACAAAGCAAATCAGTTCACAGAAATAAAAAGTGACATGAACATGCATCCAAAACGTGAGCTGAACTTCAAAAAAAAAAAAGTATTTATTTTTATTTTTTGTTGAGATTTGAAACATTTTCTCCCATGTCTGTGCGTCCAGTCTTAGGTTAGGGTCACAGGCAGAAGTGCAATGAAATAAAATGAGCAGCATTATTTTTTGTGCTGTTCACACCCTGATTTGAAACATAAAGTGCCCTAAATCTCACAAGAAATTTCTGTTACCAGATTTCCACCCCCAAAACAAGAACAAATTGTTTTGGTCTCTGCTTTATTGTGTAAAAAGATTAGCTTAAAGTGCTGGTTTTCCCTCTAAAAAGAACTTGTTTGTCTGTTTTGTTTTTATGTTAGAAATGTGAAATCTTCACTTTCCTCTCTTAGCTGGAAGTCCTTGGTGAGAACTTTGGAGGGCAGGAATAATGATGTCATAAAAGGTTGTAACTGGGCTGCAGCTTTTACTCTTGAGGGCTCAGGTAGCTGAAGGGATGCTGTTTGTTAGATTCTTTTTCCATTTGAAGGAACGGAAAGTCACAGCTCCAGTTAGCGCTTGATATGACACTGCTATTCAGGTCATCCAGCAATGAGAGGGAAGCAAAGATCAAATATTCCAAAGTGGGTGCATATAAACACAGGGGAAAAAACCCTTTTATTTGGGAGCAAGATAGGCAGTGCTGTATTTATGTACCACAAAGGAGCAGTAAAGGGCACAACATTGATTTCTTGTTTTTGCTTCCTGCTCAGCTTCAGGAGGTTTGGACTGTTGGGAGAATTTTCAGAGATGCATCTGACTGGATGCTTTTGAAATTACCCTTGGACCTGTTTGAGGTTTGCCTCTCACCAGTGTTCCTGGAATAATACAAAGGCTCAATCTGGACTCTGGCCAGGGCGTGGAACTCAAACAGCTTTAATGGTACTGATGGATGATCTTCTGCTGTCAAAGGATAGGCAGCAGGCATCCGTTCTGCCGTATTTGACATTGTCAGCCATGAAATACTACTGTCTTGCCTGAAAGAGGTGGCAAGGGTCCAGGATAATATATCAGAATGTCTGAGTCCTTCCTGGAGGGACACGCCCATTGAGTAACAATGGGAAAATGTGTCTCCACCACTAGACCTGACACTAATTGTGGGAGTCCTTCAAGAATCCATTTTTTCCTCTGGCCCTATTCAATATCTACAGTCAGACTGTAAGTCAATTTGATCAGATGACATGGCCTCCCATGGTAGCAATATGCAAATGAGAAACCGCCCCTCCGGTCCTTCTCCACCTCTGAGCACACCACTGCTATCAAGATGTCTCAGTGCTTCAATGAGATCAGCTCCTGGATGAAAAACAGTTGGTTGAAGCAGAACCTGGGCAAGAGAGGCGATGCTGGGAGTCAGGAAAGCATGTGAAGGGCTTATAGTCACAGCCCAGTCTCCGTTGGTTGAAGGTACATACACACCCACAACAGGTTAATTCAGTCTGTAGCTAAGGTATGTTCCTGGATTTTGCACCGATGTCAAGCTTTCATGTAGCAGCATCCATGAGTGATTCTCTCTATCATCTCTGGCTAGGAAGCTCCATCCCATCCTGGCGAATGATGGGCTAGCTTCCATTGTACATGACTTTGGTAACCTCTTTTCTGCACAGCAATGTCATGTTCCTGCATGTGAAGCCATCAACCCTTAGGAAATTCCAACTAGCACAGAAAGCTCCAGCACATCTCCTCACCCATGTGGGCTCCTGTGAGCACATGAAACCTGCCTTCTGCGCCTAACTCTGATTCCCAGTTCCCATATAAGATCTCAGTTCTTATCTTCAAGCCACTCAATGGCCCAGGATGTATAAAACATCACCCCAAGTTTTGGGATGAAGACTATGGTCAACAGCTCCACTCCTCTGGCACAACGAAACGTTTTACGATAAGGGTGCAGCTTTTCTGTGTGGGAGACAGAACTTTCTCAGAGGCCAGTCTGAGAGCGTGTTTGACAGGGTGCTGCTAGGAAGCCTGAGTCAGAGCTCTGTCATGCCAGCTCTAGCAGGAAAGGTTTATTGGAGCTGGCTGAGTAAGCCCAGATCCAGTTGCTGGTGTCATTAGCCACTGTGCTACATAAGGCTGGCAGGAAGGAAGGCAGGGAAGAGAGGAAAGGGAGGAGCCAGGGAGTGGAATGTTGTGTTCTTTAGCTCCTCAGCTTGGGGGATGTATATTTCTGTTGAACTTTGATATAGGACTCCGTGGTTGCCTTCAGCTAGCTGCAGAAGCCAGCAGTCCCGGTGGTGACAAGTCCGAAGTGCTGTAAAGAAAAGGTGGTGGGAACTGGCACTGACAATAAAAGGGTAAGGGTGATTCTACCGAAAGGGATGTCCCCGGCTAGTTGGTGGGCACAAAAGATACCAAAGGTCAAGGGACCTGTGCACGAACCTGTTACACTGTGGAACACACAGCCACAGGAAGCAAGGGCCATCACAAACCTCACCACCTTTTACTGCAAAGGCCAGGGGGACTTCTTTGACTTGCCTTCTCCAAGCTGAGGACATGTATGGTAAACAATAAAAAAAAGCGCTTACCAAAATGAAACACTCTACCGGACAGTGCTCAGACACTATGGCGATGTGTCGTAGAAGCATCTATATGGAATGGGATAGGCTGGTGTGAGGACAACAGTACAATTAGCTGTTTTAATGGATTTATTAGAAAGCAAAAATAAAGCAAGCAAACCCAGTAATTTAGGAAGGATAATTGTTGTTTTTTTCCTGGCTAAACAGGTTTTGTTTATTCCATTGCAACCACAATTCAGTCACATACTAAAATACCAAACACTTTATCTGTAGCACTTTACCTGTATCTATTCATCTTCCCAGAATAGGACAAACACTGATTAATTAAACCTCACACCTGTCAGATAGATAAGTATTATCCCCATTTTACAGACATGGAAACTGAAACCTACTCTGGCCATTTTATTTCTCATAAAAGGCCCAGAGCACCTAGGCAAGGATCCCTCTCCCACCAGTGAAGAAGATGCCCTCACAAGCCCTGGTGTAAGGGAATGGCAGGGATGACAGTGGTGGAAGGACATAGCACTCCAGAAATTCCAGGCAGTGTTGTGATACCTCAGACAGTTCTAGAAGGCTGGTGTAACTTAGATAGCCCACCAGGACAGCCTCAGTTATACCAGGGCCTCTCTGGCTCCCAGAACAGACCAGGACCAGGAGGATGCCAAGGTGCCTTAAAATCACTGTGATGTTTTGGTGTCCAACCCAGAACCATGAGATGCTGTGTCACTGCCTGCCCTGTAATCTCAGGTGCTTTGCATGTTGTGCTGCTGTGGCTCACAGCCCAGACACCAACAGCCAGCAGACAAGCATGCACCCTGAAGGTCTATGTGCTGTGCAGCCCTGGTTCAGCAATCTCACCCCAACAGCCACAACACAATAGCCCCACCCTGATCTCCAGTCTTGGTTACTACTTGTAGGGTGACCACAACACATTCTCAGTCCTGAATTTCCCAAAAACCACTTGCCCAGAAGTGTCCGGCCCTCTTCTGGAACATGCAGAAAAGTAATACAGTTCATGTGATCTCGAAAGAGACAAAAGCATAGCTTATCACTGTAACTGGACTTAACAATCACTTCTGTTCAAATGCAGCACTGGGTTAGTTTGCATTAAAAGCAAAATGAGTTTACTAGCAAAAAAATACAAAATGGTTACAAGCAAATAAAAGTAAAATATATTTCTAGTGGCTAGGACTATGGTCTTGGTTCAAAGGCGATTTCTTCCCAGTCTTTTTTCCCTCTCCAGCCATGGCGGATTTTCTGTCCTTCCACAGAAGTTCAGGGTTTGGTTTCCTTTGTCTTCCTAGGTGAATGATGCCCAGATGGCTCTGTCTTCCCTTATATCGCTGAGTTCATTTATTGTGTTTTAAGAGGCGGGATGACCTCATGCTGTTCTGTCCTTCTTGTTAACTTCCCAACCCCCTATGGATTCACATATAAATGGGATTTCATTGTTTTGATTCTGCAATGCTTAATTTACATAGGAAACAGGCAAATGGCTGTCTTTCCTCCTGTCTGGGAGAAAACTTATTTCTCCTGTGTTTGGTCACAGACTTTAAATCATTATATCCGTGACTATCCATAATGCCTCATGTCATGTATATTTCAAAATGATCTTAATCACCAGTGTCACAAGCTTTTTATAAGACCTTACTCAATACACTTTTATAATACAGAACTATTGTATACAATCAGTTGATTCAATGATTTATTATTTGTGATTCAGACCCTCTGTCATTATAATCCAGTAAGCCATTGAAATGTAGTCTCAGATAGAGGTCCTTTTCTCCTTTTAGGAAGAGATGTCATATGGCAATGAAGACTTCATGCTGGTTCCTCCTTCCTGTGTTAGCTTGATGGCTGTGTTTACCTTTTATGTAAATATGCCTTTGTTGTCTCTGCCTGACAAACAGGCTGGTCAGACAAAAAAGCCACATTCTTTTGTCCAGGGCAGGCTGGGCTTATGCATTGCTTGCCAATTGCCTTTTAAGAACATAATTCTAGCACCTGTCTACGTCTTTTTGCCTCCCATACACACATCACACAAGACTATTAATGATCAGCGAGTTGTTGGTTTCCCAATGCTATATTTATTACATACCATCTTTTAGGTCTCTGTCATGTCAACAGTATATTAGGTGTAGGGATCACATCAGGCCTGACGAGAGTTACTGACATGGAGTAGTGAATCAGCAATGAGGCTCTGTGACACAGCCATCTCGGCACTCTCTTTCCTTGGGCTGTTCGCCTGGAACCTCACCTAGGAGGTCAGTGGCCTTGTTTTTAGAGCTACAGATCACTGGAGTTGTGAGTGCTCATCTCGTCTGAAAAATAGATCCCTTGGGACTTGAGGAAGATGACACAGCAAGTCACTGCCCAAGCTAGGATTTAAACCTAGGAGTTCCTGGCTCTCTCTCATTCTTTGGCCACTAAATTATGGTGCCCCCAGAAGTGATGGCAGCCTTGCTTCCCTGTGCGGTATATAGTCGGTCTTTCCTTCTCACATACCTACAGAATCTTATGTGCACAGAAGTCACAGGTTTTCTATAGATCTTTAAAATCTCATGTAGGTTCAGAATCAAGAGGTAAAAGGAAACATTCTGTGGTATTCAAAGGCTTGTAATATTACCAGGAGAGACAATTCCTGATGTTCTTTATATAAAAGTTAATTGCAGGCACCCAGGGTTTAAAGACCTACTACTGGGGGATGGAGTGTGTGCTAGCAACAGGAGGGGATGACTCTAACATTAAACTGGGATTTTGCATGTACAGTAGGTTGTCAAGAAAGAAAAAAGAACAAAGGAGACTATTATTATCTTTTACTGTTATCTTTTAATTCCCCCGTTTTCCTTTCACGCACTCTTTTTCTCAGCCCTCTCTTTTTCAATAATTACAATAATCAACTTGCCAATGATAACAGAAATAATCTCCTGCAAGATAACTAAACAAACCGCTTGTTATCTGTACTGTACTGTGCTTGCTTATTGGAGGTATTTCACTTTTTATGGAAAAGCCAATAAAAATTTAATTAAAAAAGCATGTAGGTTGTCAGCGGAGATGCAAAAGGTGTGGGTTGAGTGTATGCGCAAAATGGTCCCTAAATCACTTTCATCTGATAAAGTAGGTTAGAGGCCACCTCTCCCCAAACCAAAACAACAATCTGCCTCCACTCTCCTGGTTTTAGAAACTTCATGCTGCTCCATCAAGGATACTAATTACTTGGGAAGTTAAAGGAAAAAAAATCCTACAAATCTCGAGTGACAGTCACATCTGTCAATGGTGGTAGCAAGTGTTGCAAAGCCTAATGGAAGATATTGCATCTCAAACTATAGTGTTGGGTTGTAAGTCCTGGATACACCCTGATTCATGAATGTGATGCAGCCTTGCTCTGCAGGGACTGCCTTTAGCAATTAGGGGACATTCAGCATCTTTGGTTTATTCAACGTCCACTTATCATGAGTGTGGCCAAGTTTCCCCGTGGTCTCAAACAAACAAACACAAACAAAGTTTGCATACAGCCACCAGTCCTGGCTCTCAGTGTTCAGTGCTGTTATTTAGCTCTAATTTACCCCTCAATGTTTTCTAAGAGCCCAGTGAGCAGTGGAAGTGTCGGTAACGCTTCTAGGCAATATTGACCTCCTGTGGTTCGGCAAATTCTCTGGTTTGGCACCAGACAGGTACCAAGGGTGCCAGACTAGAGAGGTTCAACCTGTAGTGCCAAACTCTGTTCTGACCTGTTCATCTGCTGCTATTCCATCTTTGGGTCACTCCAAAAGTATTGGTTCCAGCACTCACTCGGAGGGTTGAAGTGCACAACCCTCCCCATGACTCTGCTACTCTCATCAGAATGCTGTTGTTTCAGGGTATCGCAGGTGGAAAATTTCAGCAAGGGTGGGGAGACCAGTGTTGGCTACCAATCCCACTTTGCATCCATGTTCCTCTCTGAGTGTGTAATGCTCTCACTGCACTCTAGTACTGAGACAACCCTTGTGTAATGAACATACTGTCTTTGGGGTACACGAGCATCCAGTACTGGCATCTGACCTTTTTTCCCCCTTTGTGGCTTAATCTTCTCATTTCAGTTGTGATGGAGAGGCAGCCCACCAACAGATTTCCAAATAAAGTCTTTTCAAATGAGCGTTTTGCGATGCTATCGGAAACAAGGCTTGGTTCACTGAGGGAGCATGCTGCCAGGATATATCCAGTGCTGTAGGGCAGTGCATACTGAGGATATTAATAATACATAGCATTTATGTGATGCCCTTCATGTTTAAAGCAAGCCACGGGCACTGACTAATTAAAACTCCCAGTAGCCATGTAAAGCAGGTCAATAAGAATTATCCCTATTCTACCCACTGGGAATGGAGGCAAAGGCATTAAGTGACATGTCCAAGATTACAGAGATGGGGGTTGGTGATGAAGACAGGACTAGAAGGCAGGACTTCCTGATTCCCAGTCCTCTGCCTAACACCTTTCTGAGCCATACACACGCATTATTAAGATGGATAATAATGATAAGCTAACATTTATATAGCACCTTTCATACCAAGATCTCAAAGTGCTCTGTAAACTGATTTATATACTCTCTAGGGGTCACTTCACCCATTATCTAAATGCCATAACCTTTGGTGCATGAAAGGTAGTAGCCTTTAAATAGTGCACAGCAACTCTATCTGACAACTTCTGCAAATGAAACTGAAGGGGCACTTAGAGAGTAATTATCTGCCCTGGAATTTGGCCAGGAGTAGGGGACTACCATCCCAACTCTGATGGAAAACTACCATGGGATCTTCACTGAGCACAAAGGGCCACGATCTGAGGTTTACATCTGTTCCTAAAGAAATAACTATGTGCTGTTGCAACCCTCTCAGATCTACAGTCTTTCCAGCTTGGAAAGATTTGCCTACATCTCACAATGTAAAGGAAAGCTTTTCTCCTTTGCAGCTGCTGGTGACTGGCAGCTCTGTTTTTTCTCCCCTGTATTTTGATTACAGAATTGCTCTGTTATTCCAGCAAGTCTGAAATTAGATACAGGTGCAAATGAACTGTGTAAGTCACAAGTGCATTAAAGTTGGTAATTTTTCTGTCAAGAGTCATGTTGAAAGGCTTCATAGAATAATAAAAGCAAACTAGAGCCAACTGGCTTGCACAGGTGCACCTACAATTCAGTGTCTTCTAATAGGTGGCATGGGGTTATGTAGGGTAGTGTTCTATTTTTAGACAACACCTTGAAATCCACTCCCTTTTGCTTAACTTTCTTTTACTCATCTCTCATTTGCCACTCCTGTGCCAGACCACAATTCATGTAGAAGACTACGATAAATCCAAGACAATCGTGGTCTCTATATTACAAAACCTGGCCTTGCAGACTGTCACAAACACATCAGGGAAAAGACCCAGGTTCTCCTTCTCCAAAAACAAGGTCCCTATCACTTTTGTGGAAGGAGAATGTCCATTAGCTGTTAGCAGTATGGAATCTAAGCCACACAGCTGAATAAGTCTGATTTCATTCATCTGAGGGCAGGTACATATGCATCCCATTCTCCTACACTACAGAACTTACAAGAGAGACAAGAATGGGTGATGTGTGTATGTGGGAGCTTCCAAAACGTCAACATTATATGACAGTTCAAGTGATTAGAACTCAAACAGCACATGAAGGACCTTGTCCAAATTTTGTATCTGTGAACAGAAATTCACATCTTCTAGAAAGCACCCTCTAAGGCTACGTCTAGACTGCATTGCTTTTCCGGGCTACTGGAGGTATCCCGGAAAAGCAACGCTGTGTCCAAGGCACGCGTCCATTTTTCTGAAAAAAATTTCAAAAAAGCGGATGTGCTCTTTCGCCATCCCTGTAAACCTCGTTCTACGAGGAATAAGGGATGTGTCAAAAGAGCCATTTTTTTCTGAAATGTGGCGCTGTGTAGATGTGCCAAATTTCAGAAAAGCCTCTTTCGAGTGGAATAAGATATGCAATTTGCACCTTACAGTGAACCTTGCAGTCTAGATGTAGCCTCTACGACAGAAGTGCTGGTAGGTGCTCTACATGGCAGTGGGAAAGTGCATCTTCTAGGCACTGTTCTTCTGTTGCAGTGTACAGCTGCTTAGTTGTTAGAAGCACTCCATTTCTAGCTGCACATGACAATCTATGAGTTGTATTAAATTCAAGGAAAATTCAAGCAGGATGAATTTTGTGGGGCTCCATTTCAGCTCCCTCTCCATAAACTTGCCACCCTGTGCTGCACTTACTAACTATAGAGAGACAAAGGAGAGCATGGGCCACAGAGACTGAACAATCCCTGTTACTTCTAGAAGTTGTGCCTCTGTCTACCAGATCAAAGTTGCAATGGGCTGGCAGGGCTGGGGTGTGGATGGAGCTTGCCCTACATCTGTCTCATAAATAAAGGGATAATTTCATTCATCCAGGAAGTCAAGCAAACGCTTTCATCAGTGCAAAATCCACACAATTCATTTAAAGTGGAAATGTATGTTCTGGGTAAATTAGTTGTAAAAATATAAACTTGCATAAAATGTCACACATGGCACAGTGCAAAACCGGGGAACAATGCCACCTCGGAGTTTCGTCCGCTTTTCAGTAGGGTGTATTAGCAACATTGCCTCCCATCTGTGTGTGGCAGGAACTATGGGTCTGAATTCCTTCAGCTGGGGCTGGAGCTATTTGGCCCAGCCCTCAGGCTGGCTAATGTGCTCAGCAGGGCTGTAGCAGAATCACAGGGTTGGTTACAAGGAGCCTACTGGTCTGCATGTACTCTAAGCAGCAGCAGTAGCTCAACACATATGCCTGTAGCTGCAATTGCTTGTCTATTTGCCTTGGTCCCTGTTCAGGGTCTGACCTGGGCTCTGACTCTTGGTGCTGTTTCTGATCTCTGACCACCATTGCTTTGACTGCTAGGCATGACTATCCACACCTTGGTCAGGGACACTAGGCCACTTGCATGCCACATCCTGCAGCCACCTGCATGCAGCTGAGGCACACACCTGCCCCCTCCCTCCTCTCTCCTGTGTGCCACTGGGTTGTATGCTCAGCATTTCCTGTCCCACTACGGTGGAATTACAGTGCCTGCCTAACATAGTCCACTATTCCAGGTTGTAACCAGCCTTGCCCTCTACCTGTACAGAGCTGGCAAATGTCCCTGATACATAGCTGCAGCCTGCATCTGGTAGGCATTAGCAAGTAACACCCAGGGTTCAGTGATTGCAGTCAGCATATGCAGCATAATGCTTCCAGACTGATGCATATGTTGCCTTTCTAATTTGGCTCTTTATTTTGAACAGATGTCGTGAGAGTGAAAAAATTAGCAACAATTAGTCACTTTTTTTTGTCACGGACAACGTTGTGCTAGAACAGCAGGAGTAAGTAACAGACCTGGGTGTGACTTCAGAAATGTTGTCTGTGAGACCTCAAAGGTAAATGGCCACCACTTCAATGCAACTTTCTCACGGTGCTCTCAGCGTTTCAGAATGGATCTGAGTCTTTTCCTGTCTATTCCCATGGCCAGTATAACCAGCCTGGTACAGAGATGGACTCTCTCTCTCTATCTCATGTGCTACATTACACTGCACTCCAGTTGCCCTTAGGCAAGGCGAATGGCTCCTATTCCTTTCCCAGAATAGCTATTGCTGTCTCACTTGGCCCTTCCCAGGTTTTAAGGGGGCTATATGGAATGTTCTTACCCCTACCACTGTCTTTTTTCCTCCCCATATCTCTTAAATATAAGTGGCTGTAGAGTAGGCAAGAAATGTTAGGATTAGGTAAGAGGTGCATAGGCTGTAGGAAAGCGCCTCTTGGTTATTGGGCTCAATCCTTCTTCCCCAAACATCCACTAAGTTCACTTTACTGTAGTACAATTAAAAATTGTAGATGGAACCTACCAGGGGATTAGGGAAGCTGAAGAAATAGTTGTGCATTTACATGGAGAAATATATAAGAAAAAAGGAAAACGCTGACTGAGGTTAATTAGTCTTTTTCAATTCCTTGTGCCTAATGTATCTAGTGCCAAACTGTCTTAAGAGGCCACAGATGCAAAGGATTCTTGAACTCTGATAACATTCACCTTCACTTGGCCAAGACTAGGGGAAAGATGGGTGGCTGGAAGGAGACAAGAAATATTCCTCTGTTATCAGTTTGTATAATGTTAGGGTCCAGTGGCTCCGAACAACATTGGCACCTCATTGTGCCGGGTCACAATTGAGTAGCTTTTCTTGGCTATGTCTACACTGCAGAGTTTTTCCGGGATACTATCCCGGAAAAACTCTGCTGTGTCCAGGGAACATGTCTGCTCTACTGAAATTTTTTTCAGAAGAACAGATGTGCTTTTTTAGCATCCCTGTAAACCTCGTTTTACAAGGAAGAAGGGATGTTCTGAAAAAGGGGGGGATTTCCGAGGCTCAAAAAGGAACACGCCACTTTTAACATGGGCCTTTCACTATTTGTTGAAAAGTCAATTCATTCAGGTTCTGTAGAACCAACAGGGGAAGCAGATTCCAGGTGTGTGACCTCCACTGAGCACACTCTATCCCCAGGCTTTTGAATCTAGGTCGCTTTCACTTCCATGAATCTTATGGTGAAACATAAAATGAGAGGAAGGATATATGTCATGTAGTGTTTGGCAAATCACAGTCAGCATGTTGAGTTGGGCCTAGCAGTGAATAAGGAGCCAGAGAAGTTGCTGGAGAGCTGATGTAACGTGTTCCCTGTAGCAAACATGACTAATGAAAGGTGACCACATTCTGCACTAGCTGTAGTTTTCAAGTGTGTCGCAATAGTACAGTCCGTGTACATTTTGGTTTATAACTCATGATTTGGGACATTTGTGTGAAAATCTTTCCAGCCTTCTTGAACTACTTCTGACCAGACCAGAATGTCTACTTCTCTAGATTTTCTCTCTCCAGGTCAATATTTGCTAGAACAAACTCTTCTATAGTGAAGGTCATTACAATTCTTTATACTAAATCAAACGATTGTTTTTCACTTGTGGGGATCATTCATTAGTACAGGAGTCTGATGTTTGGTCCACTGCTCTTTGCCACAGAAAGACTGTCTCAATAATCTAAGCTCCAAAAAGTGACTTTTGGTGTTTGTTTGCTAATTGTTTATTCGACAAATTCTAATCTTGGGACACATGAATCATTGACAGCCGTATCTCTTACTTTAGAAAGAAGCAATGATCATACTAACCATTATTCTGGTCCTATTATTTTAATCCAAAGGGCTTCATAAATTTGATATAAATCCTACAGAACCAATGAAATGAAGTGGGCTGTGCCCACAAAAGCTCATGATACCATCTACATGTTTTGTTAGTCTATAAAATGCTGAAAGACTATTTGTTGTTTTTAAAGTTTATCCAATGAAATGAAGTCATTCATGAGACAGAGGCCAGAAGCTAACTGGGGCACAAGCACAACAGTGGCAAAAAATATGATGTGATATTCAATGCTCAGGCATAACCTTTTGGCCTGATTTTCAAGTGTCTTAGTGATTCTAATTGGATGAAATGCTGTTTATCTACATTGGAAAGTGAAGGGCAAAGAGGACCATGCTGGGATTTGAACCTATAACTCTAGGGAGTCTTTCTGCTTTGCTTAGTAGTCCATCTCCTTTCTTCAACACAGTATTGAAAAAGAAGGCCTAGAAATTAACCGTTTCATTTTCTCTCATGGTTCATGTTCTTCTTATGCTGAATAACATTACAAGACATGAGAGACACCATAGACACCACAGATGCTTAGGGAAACCCAGGCTGTTGTTGTTGGGATTTTTTTTGCGGGGGGGAGGTGTGTGTGTGTGGGGGTGTGCGTGTGTTTGTTTTTTTCATTTCAGAGCCTCTGGATGGAGGCCAGAGGCCTGGAGGGGACCAAGATTTTGAGTATGCCCGTGCTCCTGAAATGGAAAACCAAACACTTATTTTTCTTAATCATGCCTGGTCCTTTTGGTTTCTTGTCCTGCTTTAGGGAACAACATCATCACCCAATAGACTCAAGGAAAAATCCCTCTCCTCCAAAATACTATGCATATTTGGACAGTTGCGTTATTGGGGAGGCGGGGGTTACTCCTTTCCTGTGAGGCATCAGGTATGGGCAATTACCTGAGACACAATACTGGACTAAATGGACCACCAGCCTGTTCAGGTGTAGTAATTTGTGTTTCTATTCTTGCTGTTCACTGGGGGGTTTAAGTTCTTTTGGACCTTCACACCAATTACAGGGGGAATTGCAGCTAATGTCTCTGGAACTAATAGCCTCCACCCACCCTCCCTGCATTTAAACATCTCAATTGAAATCTATATGCCAGGAAGGCAAATTGCCTCTTTAGGCAAGGCAGAGCCTCTGTATCCATAAGCACGTATTACACAGAAAACAAATGAACCCATTGTCAAAGCAAAGGCCAATTTCTCTCTGCATCTGCCTCTTTCAGCCCGAAGTAGGGATGGCCAGCAACAAGATTAGAACTTTGCAACTCTTTAAAAGCCCCTTTTCTCCAAAGACGTCCCTTGAATTTATAAACTCCAGGTTTTACATAGTTACTGTTTAATTTCTAAAGTGTTAACCAAAATTTACTACCCCTGCCATTTTATACCGGCATATTTGTGGTTGTTACTAAGGCAGCTATTCCATAGTTACTATTTGGTTCCCATGGTGACTGTATTGCTACCCAAGTCTAAGATGATAAAATTGCTATGTTGACAGATTCTGATTGACTGTTGATACCTGTTGGCAGCAGAAAGGAAGCCTTCCCAATAAGTTAAAATGTATATTTTCAGGAAAAAACAAGGCAGCACAAATTAGTTCTTGATGCAGTTAAATTTTCAGAGCTGCAGACAGGATTGCTCAGAGGATGATGCCTGGCAGCCCAGAAGCAGAGGGACGGTGGGCTGGAATTTCCAGTGGAATTTCCACCGCATGCTAGGTGGCTGCTTCACACTGGTTTCTCATGTGGAGCAGGAGTCAGGGGGTTACCCTGCTAAACAGCTTGCTGCTCGTCCTGTAGTTGGGATGGGCACCTGGGGATGTGAATCCAGTTGTATTTAGCTTCTATCTAACACAGTGACACTCAGACTGCGGTTCTCAATCCGCTGCAAGCGGCTCTTTAATGTATCTCCTGTAGCTCTTTGTAGCGCATGATATTAAAACACTCTGTGATTGTATTATTAACCAGTCAGGATGCTTTGACTATGTTATTAACCAATCAATATCAACTTACTTCTTTGCTGTGAGAATAATATATAATATAAAAACCTAACTATTTCCCCTGTCATTCCCACTCCAGGGGCTTTTTTGGTGAATGTTGATTGCTAATTTGGCTCCTGAACCACTGAGGTCCGAGGACCACGGGGCTACCAAGATTGTAGTGAACCTATTGCAGGCCATCACCGAGTATGGTGTTAACTCCCAGCTCAACATCCAGCCAGCAGAGGACTCTGCAACCACCACAGCACAAGGGAAGGAAAGGTCCTCTAGAGGTCAGAGGAGACCTGGCTGAAGTCATTAGCCTTGGAGCTGGCTGTGGCAGAAAGGTTGGCTAGTGAGTGAGCAGCCTCTGAGCAGGGATAGAAAGGCTGAAAACTGGATGGAGCGCACCCCGCTGTGGGCAAGGAGGCAGCAGCAGCAGGTGGACACAGGGTTGAAATCTGCTCGCAGGTTGATAATGTGGAAGGGTTGCACTAGGATGCTGTTACCTTCATGCCCCTGGATTGGTCTCCTTATTAAAACTCTCCCTCTGGCCATTACACAAGTGCGCCGAGGAGCTTACAGGATTTATTTTTGGTGGCACCGGTAAATGGATCTTCTTTGTCATTCAAAGTGTGTGAATGTGTTTGGGAATCCACCAAAGAACATAGTGCCTGCAGTGCTTGTCTCCAAGCCAGCGGTTCGCCTGGTATACTACCAAACCTCTAAGGGACTTGAGCACCACAGGATGTCCAGTGACTTGGTTAGGGTACTAGCTCAGCCACCTAGCTCTGAATCCCACCACCCTCCCTTAGAAATTCCCTGGTTGCCAAGAGGAACCGTACAAACCTGCCTTTATAAGGATACAGCCCCATGCTCTGGGGATGTGGCTCATTTGTGAAGAAAGATGTAAAATGTCTGTTTTCCTAGAAGAAGACCCCAAATTTTGGCTTTGTGAGTCCTGGGAGAACCT
Organism: Pelochelys cantorii; assembly: GCA_032595735.1. Classification (NCBI taxonomy): domain Eukaryota; kingdom Metazoa; phylum Chordata; order Testudines; family Trionychidae; genus Pelochelys; species Pelochelys cantorii. The sequence continues at coordinate 143,528,723 of CM064328.1, read as the reverse complement.
TGTACCCCTCCTCATTGGTAACAAAAAGAAATAACAAAATGTTTTTTAAGTACATTAGAAGCAGGAAGCCTGCTAAAAAACCTGTGGGTCCCCTAGACGATCGAACTATAAAAGGCGCAATCAAGGATGATAAAGCCATTGCGGAGAAACTAAATGATTTCTTTGCTTCAGTCTTCACGGCTGAGGACGTTGGGGAGATTCCCAAATCTGCACCGTCCTTTGTGGGTGATGAATCTGAGGAACTGTCCTGGATTGAAGTTTCATTAGAGGAGGTTTTGGAACAAATAGAAAAACTTAATGTTAACAAATCTCCAGGACCAGACGGCATTCATCCAAGGGTTCTAAAAGAACTCAAATGGGAAATTGCTGAACTATTATCTGTGGTTTGTAACCTATCCCTTAAATCGGCTTCCGTACCTAATGACTGGAAGGTAGCCAACGTGACACCAATATTTAAAAAGGGCTCTAGAGGCGATCCAGGCAATTACAGACCGGTAAGTCTAACTTCAGCACCGGGCAAATTAGTCGAAACAATAGTAAGGAATAAAATTGTGAAGCATGTAGAAGAACATAATTTGTTGGACAAAAGTCAACATGGTTTCTGTAAAGGGAAATCCTGTCTTTTAGAGTTCTTTGAAGGGGTTAACAAACATGCGGACAAGGGGGATCCAGTAGATATAGTATACTTAGATTTTCAGAAAGCCTTTGACAAGGTCCCTCACCAAAGGCTCTTGTGTAAATTACATAGCCATGGGATAAGAGGGAAGGTCCTTTCTTGGATTGAGAACTGGTTAAAAGACAGGAAACAAAGGGTAGGAATAAATGGTAAATTTTCAGAATGGAGAGGGGTAACTAGTGGTGTCCCCCAAGGGTCGGTCCTAGGACCAATCCTGTTCAACTTATTCACAAATGATCTGGAGAAAGGGGTAAGCAGTGAGGTGGTAAAGTTTGCAGATGATACCAAACTGTTTAGGATAGTCAAGACAGAAGCAGACTGTGAGGGGACTCCAAGAAGATCTCACCAAACTGAGTGACTGGGCAACAAAATGGCAAATGAAATTTAATGTGGATAAGTGTAAAGTAATGCACATCGGGAAAAATAACCCCAACTATACATACAGTATGATGGGGGCTAATTTGGCTACGACAAATCAGGAAAGAGATCTTGGAGTTATCGTGGACAGTTCTCTGAAAACTTCCACGCAGTGTGCAGCAGCGGTCAAAAAGGCAAATAGGATGCTAGGAATTATTAAGAAAGGGATAGAAAATAAGACCCAGAATATCTTACTGCCCCTATATAAAACTATGGTACACCCACATCTTGAATACTGTGTACAGATGTGGTCTCCTCACCTCAAAAAAGATATTTTGGCCTTGGAAAGGGTTCAGAAAAGGGCAACTAAAATGATTAGGGGTTTGGAACAGGTCCCATATGAGGAGAGGTTAAAGCGACTGGGACTTTTCAGTTTAGAAAAGAGGAGACTGAGGGGGGATATGATAGAGGTATATAAAATCATGAGTGGTGTGGAGAGGGCCGATAAAGAAAAGTTATTTATTAGTTCCCTAAATAGAAGAACTAGAGGACACCAAATGAAATTAATGGGTAGCAGGTTTAAAACTAATAAAAGAAAGTTCTTCTTCACACAGCGTGTAGTCAGCCTGTGGAACTCCTTGCCAGAGGAGGCTTTGAAGGCTAGGACTATAATAGAGTTTAAAGAGAAGCTAGATAATTTCATGGAAGTTAGGTCCATAAAAGGCTATTAGCCAGGGGATAAAATGGTGTCCTTGGCCTCTGTTTGTCAGAGGCTGGAGAGGGATGGCAGGAGACAAATCGCTTGATCATTGTCTTCGGTCCACCCTCTCTGGGGCACCTGGTGCTGGCCACTGTCGGCAGACAGGATACTGGGCTAGATGGACCCTTGGTCTGACCCAGTACGGCCATTCTTATGTTCTTATGTTATGTTCTTATGTGACGGCCCCCTCCTAGCTCCTACCGTACCCTGCAAGGTATCCCTTCCCCAGGTCCTTGCAGCTCTAGTACAGCATCCATCTGGCCTTTCGTTACATGGATGGGAATTCACTACTTCTGCAGCCATGAGGGCTGGCTTCAAAGCCAAACACGGTGGAACCTGTGCAGTCTGGTGTGTTGGTCCAGCCCATAAGGCCTCATTCAGTTTCCAGGGAAACTCCAGGGACTTCCGGCTACCAGCCTTTCTTTCACCTGCACCACAGTGGAGCAGCGTTACCCTCCCCTTCCTCCTCTCCCCCAATGAATAGTTTTGTGATGCAGGCCCCCGAGATTCCACCCGACTTGGACTTTGCCTAGAATTTTGGCTGGGCAGAATGACAAAAGTTTGAGAGGTAAAAAGCTGCTTTTTCTTCCTGATAAAGAATGAAAGGTTGGGAATATGGCGACAATCATGGCAGGCAGAGGATGGAAAAAGAAAGAAAAAGATGTGCTGGAAAGAATGAGGGGAGGGGGCAACAGAATGGGAGGTGCCAGGGAGGTTGTTGATGGAGTAGGGCTGATCCAGGCATGGTTTCCTTTCACATGTCTTATATTTGTATGATGACCCAAGACGATCATTCAGGAACAGAGACAACACTGATCCTCTGCCTGGCCAATGCAAGTGCAGCATGCCTCAGGTCATCCCTGACCAAGATTCATCCCTGAATTTGGTCCAGTGGTTGGATCATTAGCGTCCTCAGCCTGGGCCAGGTACTGACAAGGAGTGGCAGGAGAATGCTGGTCCATGAGCGGAACCCATCTTAAGAGCACCACCGAGAGCAGTGGTTCCCATCCATTTCCCTTGCATAGCCCCATTTTCAGATGGGTTACTTCCCATGGCCCCTGAAAGCACAGAGGATGCTATTTAAAATGGCATCACACCATGCAGAGGATGCCATTTTGTAACACAGCCTCCTTGGCATTGCTGTGACCCTATCTGCTGGTGGAGTGACCTCTGGGGAACTGCTGCGTTAGAGTTTGGAAGTGGCCATATTCCCAGCCCCATTGCTCCTTAAAGGGAGGCAGATTTGATTATTGTTCGTTTTTCTTATTTTGGTAAATGCTACAGCGCTTTCCTGTCTGCTGCTTCCAATCTCCTCCTAACCTCCCTGCAATCACTTCAGCAGTGACTGTAATTTACTGTGAATTAACCAGTCACTGGGGAGTGCCTAATGGCCGTTCTACAGCTTCACAGATTATCTTAAGCAACTGATATTTAGTGCAGAAAGAGGGAAACTTCTCAAAGGTTTAGTAAATGTCATGAAAAGTCTATGCTGGAGCTCAGTTTTTATCCAGAGCTGTGTCAGCACAGCATGGATTTCCTGGATTCAGGTGGATGCCAGGCTATGCGTACTGTGAATTCTGGAAAGCATCAGAAGCCTTTTAAGGGGCTGGAGAGATGCAGAAGTGTGAGAAAGGAGGGCACCTGCCACTTCCCCTTTTACATAGCACGGCAGCACAGAGAAGAGGTGTTTATAATCTGCCACGGCTTCATTTACACAATGATGCCTGGTTTTGTCTTTATCTCCCTTGTGTTACTTAATGGCTGAGTCGGGATCACACAGACCCAGATTACAGCAAGCAAACAAACAAACAAAAGCTTTAAATTATTCTGCGGAGGAGGAGGACTACGACTTGTGTTGCAGGATGAAACTGTGGCCTGGCATGGAACTGCCCAGGCTGCTGGGTTTTATTTCTAAATCTCTTTACTTGGCTTAAGCCTTTGGTCCTTAATGCTTTTGGAATCAGAGCTTAAAAGAAGAGGCAAAGTGTGGCCTTTCATTGCAGTGCCTGTGATCAGCACGTAAGGCCTGGTAAAATCCTCTCGAGTTAAGCTTCTGCAAGTCTTTCTAGGATTCTGGTCCTTATTGCAGTAGATCAGGGCTGTCACCCGGAGATGACTCCCTTGGCATGTCTTGGGCGCCTGGTGAGAAGGCTGGAACATCTGAGCATGAGTGTCCTAACAAGAGGCCCTGTGGTCACTGCTGTGTATGTCTAGAGATGTTTGGGAGGAAAAAGGGAAGGGTGGGGAGCAGGCTGGGATTTGGCCTCATTGCTTTGCTTCCCATCACACTCCCAGCCAGTAAGGTACAGTTACTTTCACGGTACCAAGCCATAACCTGGTCTTCTCAGCAGCTAATGACCGCATGGCTCCACAGACTGAGTTTTGTATGCCCTTTGAACAGACAAAGTGTGTCACCTTGCTATCCCTAGCTTATTTAAGTGATGGGGTGATTGCAGGTGGCCTGAGCTCCCCAGAGGACTCCTTCCTGCTGCCGTGATCAGGAGCTTCCCCTTGCACAACCAAACAGAAGCCAAGTCCCCAGACAATGCAGCAGATGGTGTTCACAGCTGTTCACCTGGACATGTTGTTCTTCTTCTCTGTGGGCTGGCTAGAGGTGGCAGCATTGTGTTGCCATTACTAGACCCACCCGGTGAGGAACAGGAGGCCCAAGACAGCAAAGGCCTTTATCTCTCCTATTGTCTTCGTTACAACGGGACTGATTCTGATCGCATTGAAGAAGGAGCTCAGCACTTCTGACAATCAGGCCACTACTTCAGGAGCCAACATTGGTCTATGCCAGCGACAGGCAACCTAGTCTAGTGAGTGGGCTGCATGATCGGTCCTCCTTCATCTCAGTGGCCTGTAAGACTGCCATAACCAAGACGTGCTCCTGGGAAAGGGAAGTTTTGCTAACTGCACTTGTGTACCCAGAATTTGCGGGGTGTGCCAACTAAAAAAAATTATGTGCATGGAAATCAGTGGAACCTGGCAACCCTGCACTTGGGCAATGGTAAACAAAATGTCTCGTGGGCCATGCATAGAACCCTGGTGGGCTGCAGGTTGCTTTGGAAATGTTGGTCTACATGAGTTGTGAGCTGCGACTGGAAGGAACCCAGGATTCCTAACTCCCAGTGCTGTGCCTCTAGGCCATGCTAACTCATCCGGACTCCCCCTTTTATCCACTTCTGGCTGGAACAAGTGACCCAGCAGAGGTGAGAGTCAAGAGTGAGGCCCCAACCACTCCCGGGAATTAGAGACCCTTTGGCAAACATTCACAAGAGTTGGGGATTTAGCCTTGGACTCCTGGCTAATTAATAACGTGGGTAATTCCATTCTGCTTATCTCAACTCTTCCTGCTGTTTCAGATGAATTGTAGGCTGCTTCTTCACCTTCGGTCCTAAACTGAAGCATTTAGCATTTCTGTAGCATTTCTGTTAAACAGCTGCCGTGTGCCCCTCCAGAAGTAGCCACATTGTTTTCATTCAAGCGAGCGATTTCTATAAGTTTGTAAAGAACTTTGGCATCCTTTGGGAAGAAAGATACTCAGGACATTAATGATACTATTGTTTTGGGGGGAAGCCTCAACTAGTGTATGATCCTCTAGTTCAAAGCTCACCTAGAGTCCTCCAAACCTAGGAATCTCTGCATGAGAGATATCTTCCATCTCCTCTTTGACATTGGAAGTCAGGCCAGGGCTTAATGGGTTGAAACACAACTCCTGCTCTCCAGCATCAGCTTTTCAGTGCTGCTTACAGCCTTGAGCCACATATTGGCAAAGCATCGGCTTTCACTGCCTTTTCTTCCTCATCAGACACACTCAGTGACCTTCAAGCAGTATAAATGATACCTTTTTAGGCCGCTGTCCCCCTCCCATCCAGCCTTTCTGCTCTGCACTCAGGTACAAAGCGTATGTAATACAAATATTTATTACATTCCGTGGGGGATATCGTATTTGCAGGGAGCCAGGCTCTGAGACCCCCTCCCAAAGACTTATTGAATTACCCATTGATTAATAGTACATCTTGTGGTCTTCTCGCTCCTTGCCAGCAGAAACGTGAGCCCCTATTTTGTAAGAGAGGATTGGGATATTTGCAGCGTGGAAATGGCAGCACACCACTACAGACATTAATCATAATGCTGGTTAAAAAAACCAAGACAGCAGAATTATCAGAACTATCAAGAAGCTGATTTAATGATGGTGAGTACACATGCTGCAAATGTTTCTTAGTGTTCTCCATGTCTCAATTAGATGGGGTTGGAGGTCTCTTTGTTCTTGCTTTTGAACAGTCTGAAACTCGGCGGGTTTGATCAATGGCGAGGGACGGAGAGGAAATGAGCAGGAGACAAAAGGGCTGAGTGTCTCTAAAAGCTGTCATGGTAATTTATGGCTGTGTCTGATAAAACTTTTAACTAGTCAGGTGCGACTTGGAAAACAGGAAAGGCCAAGGGGCAGCTCTGAGACCGTACGGAGGTTTCCCAAATGGAAAGAGAAGTCAGTTGAGGGAGAGCAACCTGGATAATGGGTATCCGCTCTCAGCTCTTTGCCCAGGTGGCATTTCAAGAGTGACTTTGGATGGCTGACCTCACTGGCTCATCCCTTGTGACCCTTTGTGACAAATTAGGTTAGGGCTTGTTGCAGAATGTACTGGTGTCGGGGCTACTGCAGCTAGAGAACAACAATTTGGCTGCTTGGGGCAGGTGGGTCCAGGGGCCAAGAGATACTTGTGGCCAGTGCCTGATGAGAAAGGAACAGGCCCGGCCTTAGGACAAGGCGAGCAAAGTGGTTCCTTGGGCCTTGAAACTTCAGGGCCCTGCGCTGCCTGGCGCCCACTTCCCGGCCACTTGCTCATTGCTCTAGCTGGGAGCTGCTTGGCCATACAGCGCAGCCACCTCAGGCCCAGCAAACTCTTTGACTGGGCCAGGAAGGGAAGAGACTACACGAGAGAAAACAGACTATTTCTTTGTGGACCTTCCTGTGGCCATCACCATGATGGTCTAGGATGCTCTCGGATGGGCGTTATAGAAACTGTGCCCCTTTGGGCTCTGCTCTCCTCACATCCCACAAGCCCAGCAGCATTTTTCTCCTTAGGTACTTGGGTGGGAGACTGCTAAGAAAAACCCCCGGAAACTGCATGAAGCAGGGGAGATAATTCAGCCTGCGTGAGGCATGCTCTTCCCTTTGAGTCACTGCCTCACTAATGTCTCAACATAACAGCACTCCCCCCACCCAGAAGTTAAGGATATTGGTATTCTGGCCTAATTCTAACTCTGCTGCTTAAATTCTTTTGCCAGTTTCATTCTTTGTTTCTGATCTTAAGCTGCTGCATGTTGCTGAACAGCTGCTATACCTAATCCCCACCCCTAGAGATGACTGTCTGATGTGTGAAGGGACTTCTGTATATTGCTTATAAAATGCGTTGGGGATCCTTTGAGATCAGCGGCCCTACAGAAAGCAAATAACACCAGATAGATCTGATAAGCAGCTTTCCTGAAAGGAAGCCCAAGGCCTCCCCCCACCCCTGGTCAATTTGTTTGGGACAGACAGCCAGGGAAGCTGGCAATTTGGGTGGGTCCATGTCCCATTACTCCGAGAGTGGAATTTACAAACCGTTTTCCTGCCTGCCTGCCTGCCTGCCTGCCTGATGGCGACTCGACCCAGAGAAGACACAACCACAAAGGGGTCCCCATCCCCGTCCCTGGCCAGGTGTTGTTCTGCCCTTCACTGCAGCTGAGATTCTGATTGAGGCCCTCCTGGTCTAGAGGCAACAACAATTCTGCAAGATGAGCCACAATCCCCACGACTCCCTCGCACGCCAGCAGGAACTAAACCATTCTGGGGTTGGCTGGGAGTCATGCTACAGATCCTCCTCCTTCCCTCATTAGTGGACAGCCCATTCTCATCTCCTTCCCCTCACTCGGTGGAGGGCTAAGCGGCAGAAAGTCACCCCCCTAAACATCTGGTCTTTCACCCCAGGCTGCCACGTCTTGCTCTCAACTGCTGCCTAGAGCTGCAGGGGAGATGAGTTAGTCAATTATGAGATGATGCTAATAATCATCATAATTTGCTGATCCAGTTGTGTCCCAGCTGCTTCCACTGCTGATAAAGGAGCTGGCAAGTGGAGCATTGGAAACACCAGCGAGATGGATGGTAGAACACAGAGTGATCCGTACAAGTGACCATTGATGGTCTCAGTGAACATCTTCCTCCTTCACATCTCTTCCCAGTCTCCACATTCAGCTTTTGAAAAGTCTCAGACCACTACACCTGCGGCCATCTACATACAACTGGGGTCTTGGAGGAGGGCAGTTCAACACAGCATTGTACTCTGCTCAGCATTAATATATCCGGGTTGGGATTGTGGGGATCCATCTCTACCCCTTGAAAATTAGACCAGTGACAGACTGCTCCCAAGCAATGTTCCCTCTAATTTTTTCCATCCAAGTGCAGAATACATTTTGTTAGGCACCACCAATAGAAGCATGTGCTGCCAGCCATGGGAGGCTGTGGGCGCTCTGCTAATCAGCTGGGCGGCATTTGAATCTCTAATGGGCAGTAGCCCAAGCACACAGTTTACAGGGAACACTGCTCCCAATCCATATGTATTTCAAGAGGCCAAAAGTGGGGCCAAGGACTGGCAAAGAAGGCAAGAGATCTATGCTCTTGAAGGCTACAGAATTGTTCTGTGTGCCATGCAGGAAGCCCTTTTACAGAACAGCTGTTCTTCTATAGCAGTGGTCACCAACCAGTAGATTGGGATCTACTGGTAGATCTTGGAGCCTCTGACAGGTGATCCTGACTGGTTTGGCCAAGAGGCTATCAAGTGCCGGCGCTTCAGCTGCCCCTCCTCCTGGGGAGACTCCTGCTTTCTGTGCAGGGCAGGGAAGGGAGAGAAGGGTGCTGATGTCAAGATGCCCCCTCTCCCACCCTGTATCCTTTCTCCACAGAGCAGAGAGGGGGCACAGCAGGACTTGGGGTGGAGTTTGCTGGCTGCTTTAGGGAGCGGTCCAGGGCCAGGGCAGGGGTGGGCCTGACTTAGCCCCACTGTACCACCACCCAGGAGCCACCAGCAGGGCCCACCTGGAGTCCATATCCAGAATTCCTACCCCAGTCATGAACCCCCTCCTTCACCCCAAGCCCCTGCCCCAGCCCTGCCCCAGCCCTGCGCACCCCTGTATCCAAACACCCTCCCAGAGCCTGCACCTAGAACCCCTTCTACATCCCAACTGCCTGCTCCAAGCTCAGCTCAGAGCCCCTCTCACACTCCAGATTAATCCAAGACCAGAGCCTGCACCCCAATCCTCTGCCCTAGCCTGATGAAAATGAGTGAGGATGGGCAAGAGAGGGAGGATGGAATGAGCAGGGGCAGGAGGGAGGTGGGGCAAGGGTATTTATATTTGAGGTAGATATTGGATTGCACTTAAATTCAAAAAGTGATCTTATGCTTAAAAAGGCTGGAGACCATTGTTTCATAGCATTGGGTGAATCCCCAACTACTGCACACACAGAAGTATCTATTGATTTGCCTCTGCATGCATAAGAGCGGGTAAGTCAGAAAAGAGTTGTTGCCAAAGGCAGGGAATAGATGACAGAAAGATGTGTAGTGCACACAAAACACAGTGATATCTCCATGCTTGACAGGTTAGATGTTCAGTTTGGTGACATAGGCATCTGAATAAGTAGCAAAACCACAACACTGCTCACAGCTTTGCCCCTCTTGCAGCACATGCTTTTGCAGTAAAATAAATAAACGCATAAATAACCAGCTTGGTCAAGTTATCCAAACTGAGACGACGTTTGAACTAACATCGTTAATACATAAATCTCCAATGTGACCGACTGCTACTGCTAGCTCTACCAAGTAATTGCATGACAAATTTGCTTACAGAGTCTGTGAAACTGATTTATCTTATACTGGAAGGGCAACTCTCGGTGATCAGAAATCCACTGGGCCTCTGTGCCGCTCCATACAAATTCAAAATGATTTTCTAAAAAAATCAGGCTATCACCATGCCGCGTGTTGGGAGTCAGTACCCAAGTGATGACTTTATGGCATGCCCTGATGGAATTTAGCACCCACATCACTGCCCTCCCATTCATCTCCATGTGACTTCTCTGAACACTAAAAACCCCTCAGCAGCTTCAAACAGACACTGTTTTTCATGGTATTTTTTAAATCAACCTGTCAGAGTAATATTTCCTCCTTTGTTTCCCTGAATGTGGAATTTCTCCTTTCCTGTCTCCTTTAAGTTATCTCAGCTCAAGACCTTCAGTGGATTCAAATTAGCACCAGGCTAGTAAATGGTGGTGTCCAGTGTATACAATTGTCAAGAGATTGATTCTCATTTATGCTAAGCTCCTTTTACACCACTTCAGCAGTGTAAAGAGGCCTTAAAGGTCACACTGATTGCCTTTATTTTGTCCAGGTACATCTACGCTGCACCACTATTTTGAAATAACAAGCGTTATTCCAAGATAACTTAGTCTGCGTCTACAGCAGGCAGTTATTTCAAAATAGTGTCAAAATACTGTCAAGCTGGAGGACTTCTTACTCCGACTCCTGTAACCCTCATTGTATGAAAAGTAAGGGAAGTCTGAGGAAGAGTGCTGTATTTTGAAATAAGGGCTGTGCAGATGATCCCTATTTTGAAATAAGATATGCAATTGACATAGCTCAATTTGCAGAACTTATTTTGAGTTAAGCCCTCAGAGTGGTTTAAAGGGAGCCTAATGTAAATGAGAACAGAGCCAACACTAGGAATAAGCAGACTAAGCAATTGCTTAGGGCCCCAAGCAGTTCAAGATGGACCCTTATTCATTACTGTATATGTTGTATGAAGGACCCCCCCAATATATACCTGAGTTGAGCCCCAATGGAAAAGCAGCAGCACTGGATGAGTATCAAGCCCTGCAACGTTAGCATCTACATGTCTTGTTAGTCTGCAAGGTGCTGCTAGACCATTGGTTGTTTTGGAAGTTTTTCCAGTTACAGACTGACTCGGTGACCCCTCTGAAGCTTTTGCAACTTTAAAGACAGTCCATGTGCCTGCAAAGCTAGGAAAGGGAACTGTATCCACTGGGAAGGAGAAATTACGAGGTTCCCAGTGGGAGCCAGTGCTGTACTCGTTTCTAGCCCTGGAAAGGCCCCAGAAAAGCCACCTATCTCTGAATGCTTTCGGTGAACATGATATTGCTCTGGAAGTTGGTAAAATTGCCCTCACCACGGCTCTGGCAGGCTAGGACCTGACATCCGCCTGTCCGAGGGTGGTCTGGGGACACTCAGCTCGGTCTTGATGTGATGGAAAAAGAAAGGACTGGTTGCCCACTGCGTGGGGGTCTCTGATTCTACACACCTGACTCACACCCCAGCCTGCCTTTCATTCCACAGGGTCAGGAGTTGTGACCGACCGGGCCGGGTCTGGGCACAGCTGAGGGCGTCTGCTCAGGGTGACTTGCTCAAATTCGGGGCTCTCTCTAGCCCCCAGACTGGAGACCTTCCCAAATAGGCCACAAACCAGTCCCACAGAGCACTTCAGCTGCCTGCCTGAAGCCTCACGAGCAAAACCCCTCTGTAACTTCAGCAATATCCATGCCCCAGATGGCCCCGGGCCTCATACACAGGTGAGGGGTCTTAGAACGCAATCTCACCTACCCCGAACAAGTTCTGTCCGGTTCTAAGAAACCAGCCACAGTTCCCAGGTCAATTTACCCTCTGGATCTTACCCACAGATCACTCTGAGCCAATCCTTTAGAATCTACAATCTAAAGTTTTATTACTACAAGAAAGAAAAGCATGAGAGTAAGGTTGTTAAAGTATCATACATTACATGCATCAAATCTCCCAGTTCTTGATGCAGGCTTGCAGCAGAGATGTTATAGCTGCTGACTTAAAAGTCCTTGGTGCACATCCTATGTCAGGATGGGTCCACAGTTCTTCCCGGGTCCTGAATCCCTGTGAGGCCGCATCTGGGGTCAGGAGCAGACCTGGAGACCAAGATGGACTCGGCCACATGGCCTATTTATACCTCCTTCCTGGCTTCTTCCAAGCTGGAGACAGTCACATGGTCTCTGACCAGGCACCTAGATTTCTTCATAGGTGGGTCTCGGGTACTTAAGAGACCTATTGTCCCTGCAGCCTTGCTAATTAGCATGTTCATAGGCTGAGCCCATTGCTCAACCACATACAGAGAAACTTCCAGTCTCCATACAGAGTACATATTCATAACTCCACACACAGACATTATACAGATATATGAAGAGCATATAGAGAATCAGTAGAAAGTAAGCTTTTGTTTGACACCTCACATGGCCCCCTTTGTACCACTTTTGGGGTGAACACCCCCCCATGGGTGCAGCAGTGACCCAGCTGCTCCCCTCAAAATCCAATAACGTGACAGGAGTGCAGTCTTGAAACAAGGTGCTTGATTGGCAAAACAACCAATTCACCCCAAGCTCATCCCATCTCAGATGGTTTGATCCTCCTCAACCCCAGCCTGGGTGTCGCTCATAGGGCAGGCGGGGCCAACGGACACCGCTAGCATGAGGTGAAGGGAGTGTATTTACGGTCTGGAACATGTCTCTAGACTGGTTCTCCCTCCGGGAGCTATGTGCTAATGCTCTTTGTGCTGCTGTCACCCCGGGCTGCTGAGTCAGCACCTCTCCCTGGTCTTCCCCTGCCCCCACCTTGCTGTCCTCTTTCTCTCAAACAATATTTCTGCTGTCCCTGATTGTACAGTGGCCTTTGCTGACTGTCCTCTGGATTTTATCAGCCCAAATCACTGAAGCGAAACCTGACTAGCTCAAGCTGCCAGGGCAGCAGCAGCTGGGCTATTTGACTGATTCCTTCTCCCTGTAGGAGACTGAATGTCACCCACTAATATTGCTCCTCTCTCGAGGGAGAGAGATTTATTTTGTCTTTAGGTCTGAAGCAAACAGCCTGCCTCTGCCTACAGGAAGGTTTGGCTTAGAAACTAGTTTCCAGCAGCTCCAGCCTGCATCAGAGAGTTTACTGAAAGTGACAGTGGGGAAAGCCAGGAATGCTCCAACTGGCTCAGCTGTGAGCTGCTGCTGGTGGCGTGGACGTGTATACAAACTGAAGCAAAGTACCCAGGCTACCAAAATCAGTGTGCAAAGGGACTGATGGGATTAGACTGGGCTTCTGGGGAACTCAGATATCCTCAGAAACAGACAGTGGAAGTTGGAAGTATCTTTGACAGGCAGCTGGAGAGACACGAAAGGGGAGATCAATAACTGACACAAAGCGAATAGTCGGTAAAGGAACATGAGGCCATCGTCCATCAGGACGAGGGAAGGGTTATTTAAACTATTCCTTCATGTTTCTCTGTTTTACCTTAATTGAAGAAAAAGCTCAATATAAGTACAACACTGTATGTAATGTGTTGTGACGGTAAAACAAAGTAAGCAAAGTGCTAGGATCCATTAGACATGAGATAAAAACAATACAGCGAATACAAGAATGCCATTATGTAAATGGCTGGTATGTCCTCACCTGGAGTGATGTGTTCACTTTTAGACACTCTCTGCTCAAAAAGGCTCTAGCAGCAATGGAGGTGGTTCAGAGAAAGGTGACGAGAATGATCAGAGGCCAGAACAGACTTCTGAATGAAGAGAGACTGAAAAAACTGTCACTATTTATTATGCAGAGATGAGTAAGAGGAGATGTGATGGAAAGATGCAAAATGCTGAGTGGTCTAGGGTGGGTAGATTGGATGTTCCTGTTTACTTCCCCTCATTATAAAATTATGAAATGGCAATGAATAAAACTGAAAAGCAACACATTAAAACTGGTCCAAGGAATTTTTTTTTTACACAATGCATGATTATTTTGTCAAACTGATTATCACTAGAGTTCACTGAGGGCAAGAGCTAAGCAGGATTAAGAAGCCAACCTCTCACAAGTGATGGTGAGGAAGAAAAATCCTCCACGTGCCTGCAGGTTATTGTAAAAGTATCTAACGCTTCTTCTGAAACATCGGGAGCTGTCCAGTGGCACGGCCAGGATACTGGGCTAGGTGAAGGAGTACAGCAATGCTTATTTCCCAAGCTGAGTCTGGCTTGAAGATCAAGGAGCTTTAGGATATGAACACAAGGCAATAAGTGAGTTTGGTCTGTGTTGGCAGTAAATCCAGTGGCGCTATGAATGGCACTGTGAAAAGTTCTCCTCCTGTTGAGCCTGCTCTCCTTGGCACTTACTGCCACTCAGCCAGGTCTCCTGGCATGGCCAGCTCTGTTGCTGTCAAGGCTGATTCCCCACTCTGGCACGATGAATGCAGAAGTGGGGGCCCGCAAAAGTACCCCTAAACCTTATCTTTCCAGGCTTTGATATAAAACTTCCCCCCAAAATCTTAAAAACCTAGATTTTTGGGGATAAAAATCCACTGCCACCACCCAAGTAATGGTAAGAAAAACCAGGAAAGAGATCACTTGGGAAATCTCAGCCCCCAAAGTAAAACCAGGACACAAAAATTAACCAATACCAGGTTAATAAAAAAGAAAGAACTTTTATTATCACCACACTACTCCTGTTACAAGCATAATGACTAGATGGAAAAGTCAGCAATTAATATATTCATGAGGGACTCCCATGGGCCAAAAACTTAGTTACAAAGGAGAGGAAAACCTGTTTTTAAATGCACAGACATCAGATTCCCATTCCCAAACCATAAAACAATGAAACGGATTCATCTAAACTTTACCCTACTTACAGATAGAGAAGAGTCTTTTCTTGGAGAGAGACATGTTGTCTGTCCCCCTGAGTACCTGGAGAGAAAAAACTGCCCAGAGACAAAGGAGGGAAAACCCCAAAATTCCTTTGTCTCAGTATGAAATCCCTACCTGCATTTCTATTGGCTAACTGCTACCTGGCCAGGTACAGTTAACCCCTTAGTCCCCAGGCTGCTGGCCATCCCTCATGACCATGACAGTTGCTATAACAGACACCGGCGCAGACACATCTGGAATGGGTGGATTTGGTAGTATTTGGTGGCTTGATAGCTCTGGGGGCTGAGGTGGGTTTTCTTTTAACCCCACAATGGTTATAGCATATGCAGCAGCAGGGCAAATTCTCCTCCCAGTGTGGCTTAGAAGTGAGCTGAAGGAGCTTCCTCCAGGAGTAAGTGGGAAGATCAGTCTCTGTGGCAGTCCTTGGCCATGCGGGTGAGACTGGACAACTAGTGCTCCCGGGGATGGAGGAAGCAGTATTCATGGAATGGACCGAGACCCAGAGTCACTTCCCACAAAACACTGAACAGCCATGTAACATACTTTGATTTACAGAAAGCCTTTGACAAGGTCCCTCACCAAAGGCTCTTAAGCCAAGGAAGCTGTTATGGCAGGGGTGGGCAATACTTTTGGGGGAGGGGCTTTCACTAATTTTTCAAGTAGCCCTGGCTATCCCGGAACGGGCGGGGTATTGGTCAGAAGGGGCGGAGCCAGGACACCTCTGTGCTCCCCGGCCCACAGACTCTGATTGGTCTGAGGAGGGGGAGCACATGAAGTCTTTGCCCCCACCCACCCACCCCCCGCCTAGCAAAAACTGCCAGCTGTTCTGAACAACTGGCAGTTCCCTCTAGACACCCGCGCCCCTGGCAGCAGGAGGAGACTTGGTGCTCTCTCCCCACCAGCAGGCCAATCAGGAACTGGGAGAGGGAGGAGCGTGCAAAGTCTCTTGCTCCCTGCCCGCACCCTGCAAGGGGCGCATGGTGCTTAGAGTGGACCGGTCCCCAGGCCCTGATTGGCCTGGGGATAGGGGAGCAGCAGGGCATCTGTGGGCCAGATCCACCCACTTGACAGGCCGGGTCCAGCCAGTGGAGGCCCCTTTACCCACCCCTGTGTTATGGGATAAGAGGGAAGGTCCTTTCATGGATCAGTAACTGATTCAAAGACAGGAAACAAAGGGTAGGAATAAATGGTCAGTTTTCAGAATGGAGCGATGTAAATAGTGGTGCCCCCAGAGGTCTATGCTGGGGCCCTATATTCAGCATATTCATAAATAATCTGGAAAAGGGGCTAAACAGTGAGGGTGGCAAAATTTGAGGATGATACAAAATTACTTAAAATAATTAAGTCCAAAGCAGACTGCCATGCATTACAAATGGATCTCACAAAACTGGGCAACCAAATGGTAGATGAAATTCAATGTCGATAAATGCAAAGCAGTGCATAATGGAAAACATTCTAACTACACATATAAAATGATGTGGTTTAAATTAGCAGTTACCACTCAAGAAAGCTCTTGGAGCCATTGTGGAGTGTTCTCTGAAAACAGCCACTCAATGTATAGCGGCAGTCAACAAAGTGTTGGGCATCATTAAGAAAGGGATAAAAAAATAAAGACACAAAATATCATGTTGCTTCTATATAAATCCATGGTACACCCACGTCTCGAATAGTGCATGTAGATGTGGTCACCCCATCTCAACAAAGATGAAATTGGAACTGGAAAAGGTACAGAAAAGGGCAATAAAAATAGCTGTATGAAACAGCTTCCATCTGAGGGGAGATTAATAAGACTGGGACTTTGCAGCTTGGAAAAGAGATGACTAAGGTGGAGGATATGATAGAGGTCTATAAATTCATGACTGGTATGGAGAAAGTAAATAAGGAAGTGTTGTTTCCTCCTTATAACATGAAAGAACTAGGGGTCACCCAATGAAATGAGTAGGTAGCAGGTTTAAAACAAACAAAAGGAAGTATGCCTTCACACAATGCATAATCAGTTTGGGGAACACTTTACCAGGGGCTGTTGTGAAGGCCAAGATTGTAACACAGTTAAAAAAAGAGCTAGATAAATTCAGGGAGGATAGGGTCCATCAATGGCTATTAGCTGGATAGGCAGGAATGGTGTCCCTAGCCTCCGTTTGTCAGAAGCTAGGAATGGGCAATGAGCAATCACCTGAGGATTCCCTGTTCTGTTCATTCCTTCTGAGGCATCTGGCATTGGCCACTGTCAGAAGACAGGATCCTGGGCTAGATGAACTTTTGATCTGATCCAGTATGATCGTTTTTATGTTCGTGGGTAACGATGTGTAGTCATACTTTCTATCAGCTTGTGTTGGATTCAAACTAGCAATCTAGGCCTGAGCTACTCCACAGCCAGTTCCTTCTCCCTAGCGATCCAATTCCCTTTGCTTTAGTATTCATGATAGCTGCCATTGGGACTTCTGCTCTTTCCTTCCCTCTCTGAATTTCCTCCTCTCCACGTGGGCAATGGAGATAAGTCAATTCTGTGGAACCTGACTGTGAAGCCAGAAGTGTGATGGTCCTGTCCCTGCTTAGGAGTTGGTGAGGAACAGAAGTAGGAAATCACTTTGGTATACACCTCCCCCAGCTCTGGCTGCTGGTGCTGAGGTAGGTATGCACTGTGTTATATATCGCTGGCAGGCAGTTCATTGAGGGATTTGCACTGGGTAATGGAACATTTATTTCAAAAGCTGTGAGCCAGTGAAAGATCTCAGGGGGGCTGCCCTATGAAAGGATGCTGCCCTTTTCTGTTTCACTATTGCTGTCAAGAACCCATTCAAGCGATTTAACCAAGTTTATTGGAAAAACCATGGAGACAACCTGCTCACAAGTGAGCGTGGAAGATGGATAGAGCAAACAAAGCTCCATGAGTGGGAAATCCAGTCCCTCCATGCTGCCTCTGCTGGTGAAAACAAGAACTGTTACAGCAGGAGTCTGCGGAGTAGGTGTCATGTTATTGGATTTTAAGGGGAGCAGCCAGACCACTGCTGCGCCCACGGGGAGGTGTTTGCCCCAAAGTCTGTGCAAAGGGGGCCATGTGAAGTGTCAAATGAAAGCTTATGTTCTACTGATTCTATGTATGCTACTCATGTACTTGTTTGATATCTGTATATGGAGTTATGAATATGGGCTCTGGGCTGGTACTGTGAACGTTCTCTGTCTGAGACAGAGCAATGGCCTGGACTGCCTGCTGTAAGGAAGGAATGTCCAATGAATGACTCTGCTAATTAGCACGGCCCCAAGGACAACGGCTCTTAAGGTGGCCAATGCATCTGGAAACCTGTAACCAATCAGGGCATAATGGTCGCCAGCATGTGAAACACAGACAGGTCACTTGACCATGTGACCCGCTCTGGCTTGGAAGACACCAGGAATGGACATAAAAATGCCATGAAGTGGACTCCATCTTGTCTGTAATCTTGCTACTGATCCCAGATGCAGCCTTGCGAGGGACAGAGAGCTGGGAAGGATTGTTGACCCATCCTGACATAGGATGTACACCAGAGACATTTAAGCTAGCAGTTTGTAACATCTCTGCTAAGATCCTGCATCAAGAACTTGGTGATTGGTGCATATAATGTATTTTCCTTAACAATCTTACTCTCAACCTTTTTTTTCTCTTTTTTTAATAAACGTTTAGATTTTAGATTCTAAAGGACTGGCCCAGAGTGATCTTGTGAGTAAGATCTAAATTGTAAATTGACCGGGGATCTGTGGCTGGTTCTTTGGGACCAGGAGAATCCATTCCGGGTAGGTGAGATTGGGTTCTATAACCCCTCACCTGTGTGTAAAGACTGGGGCTGATTGTGGCACAGGGACAGCTGGGGCATCTGAGGGGTTTTGCTAGTGAGTCTTCCTGCTGGCCGGATTGGCAGCTGAAGTGCTCGGTGTGACTGGTTTGTGGCCTATTTGGAAAAAGTCTCCAGTCTGGGGCTGTAAGGAGCCTTGGTTTTGAGCAGTTCACCCTGAGCGGACACCCTCAGCTGTGCCCAGACCCGACCTGGTCCATCACAGTAGGACTTATGGGTTCTACTGCCCATAAGTCCCAGTACTGCCACTGACTGACTGTGTGGCCATGGACAAGTCACTTATTTTCTGAGTACCTCAATGTCACCGTCTATAAAATAGGGATAATATTTACTCACTTATGAGTGCGGTGAGATCCTTGAGTGAAAAAGACGGTCTAATCCAGGCATTAAGTATTATGATTGTATTATATAAGCCCTTTTTTAGCTGACCAGCGTCAGCAATCTCGTGAGTCCTACTGTGCATTAAAAAATAAATGTCTGAGGGACCTGCCTGTCAGAAGCACTGAGCACCTGGAGCTACCACAGAAGGCAATGGAAGCTGCACATGTACAGCACCTCTGAAAAAACCTAACCCTCCTATTATCTCCGTAATACTTCAAGAGCTAGCGGCATATGACTATTCAGACAGGACAATGTGAAATGCTAGCACAGTGCCCTGCAACCGTCTCAGCAGCTGCTGCACGACAGGCACTGGACAAGATTGCACAGAAGAATAGGATCCAGGAGTTCACACTGGCCAGCCTGTGCCCTAACCACCAATTCTCACGTCTCCCGGACCATGGACAGTAGACCTGTTTCTCCTCTTGTGCTTCTCATCAGTGGAGCTCTGCTGGTTTCAATAGTGAAACTCCCAGTTTGGACCACGTGAGAGGCAGATCAGGCCAAGTGAGTGAGCCTAAATAGCTCTGAAAGAAGAAGGGAGGAGCCCATAGCAAACCTTGCCTGACAATGATTGCTGTGGGGAGACACACGCTTATTAATGCCATTCCCTGTGCTGCTCCCGCCTGGTGTCTCATTAACAGGTAGAATAGATTAGTAACTGTCAAACAATGGGAGAACTACCTTGTTGGGTGAATGGATGAAAACACATTAGCTCCCACAAAAGGGGGAGAGGCGGTGATTAACTGGTGGGATGACAATATGAAATGTCAGAGGCACAGACAGTAAGCACAACTGTTCATTATTGTATTAACAGCCCTAATTTTCTTCCTTTAAACACCAGTTCCCTGTCAGTTCAATTAGATTGTGTGTGTGTGTTTAATTTAGATCAATATACTGCTGCGTCTGGAGTTTTCCTCACACATCCTCTGTGCCGGGGTGAGATGCAGACCAGCCGGCAGGAGCCTCTTTTTTTTTTTTTTTTTTTTTTTTGTCCTTGAGGTGAAAGGCAGTTTGTGAAGAGGGTATTGAGGTGATGCATGTTCCTATGTTAGGTGAGTCTAATCTGCAGTGATTTGTGAAATCCCCACACTGTGAGGGGAGGAGGGAGGGAAGGCATGCAAAGATCACAAAGTGGCAGGCTGGTAAATAGCCCATTGTAATAAATGACATTACTGACTGCAGGGACATATAGAGGAGGAGGGAGGAATAGCATTCCCCATATCAGATTATTGAGGGTCTGATTCTGATCTCAGTGATGCTGGTGGAGATCCAGAGATGCTCTATTGAAGTCAACTCTGTTTGACCCCAGTGGAAGTGGAGTCAGGTGCTGACCCTGGATTTTGTGAGACAGGATTTCCCACTTCTGGAAGAATCATTATTTATTTGAGCACTGCTCAGATGGAGGAGGAAGAGCCCAAGAAACCCAGAGGGATTTTTTACATCACTCAAAACTTGGAATTACTATATGTCTAGGGCAGGGGACTTCTCACTGGACCATAGCCTGCCAGACTGTGTAAGAATGGGAGCAGGGCTAAAATCATAACACCTCATCTCCCTCCTTCCTCCTCCGCTCTGTTGACTTAAGTGTAATTGAGTGCACCGTACTCCATCCTCCTGCTTTCTGATGGGCAGGAAAATACACCGCTCCAACCATTATGGGAACCTCATGGAGTTATCAGGAGAAATGGATAGCAAAGCACAACCGCATATATGCGCTGACCCAAGCTCTGACCCCTTCATCTTCTTGGCATTAAATGCTTCATCTCTGGATCTCATCACTATATGCGTTCATTGGGATTTTCATTTCCTCCTGAAGCCTCTGGAACACTGTATGACTCAGAGGCCTTTATTTTTAGTACCTAATCACATTATTTTGCTGCATTGCCTCCCCTAGAGCCTGGGTCTTCATCAGACCTTTGCTCATCCTTCTAAATCTTCTCAGATCCTAATTTTTGCTCCGTGGGTCCCAATCTTTTGGGCTTGGCTCCTCTGCTACCTTCACTTAGCTTGGAAATCTCTATTGAGTATTGGCACCCATCATCAGGATACATATCCTGTGTTGTTGCTAAGAGAACCTGACTTCGCCTAAGTTTTCAACCGGGAGACCTAGCCCTCCCTTGCTGAAAAATCACAACTTTTGCTGAGTGCATCTTGCCTTTTTGCTTTGTAATAGCTATATTAATGTAGTCTGCTTCCTTCACGGCCCTTTTGAGCAGCCCCCTTCTCCCTTCAGCATCTGCCGGCTCTTTTCATCTCCTCCCTCAGATGTCTTTTGTCTTTATTTTATTTTTTTCTTTTCGAAGATACACTTGATTTTCCTTTGATTGCCCCAAGGTTTCCCTGACTTGGACTAAAGTGGGACTTTTGATCATTTGGGTATTTTGACTTTCACCATGCTATTTGCCCAGGTTTCATTAACTTCCTTTTTTATTTCCTTCAAATGGGCACCAATCCCCTCCTTCACTGATTCCTTTATTGTTAAGTGCCTGTGCAGCAGAGGGGGATGGAGACCCATAAGAAACATGCTCTTATTCTTGTTTGCCATACAGCAGGGAGCTGAATAAGCAGCAGAAAAAAAAAATCCAGCAAAACAAAAACAGAACACTTAATTTAAACTAAGGACAAGCAGGAAAGATGTGATCTGATAACCTGTAGGAAAGCATGGGCAAGAGCAAAACCAAGGCAACAAAATCCCACAGCTACCGTGCCTGAAGAATGTGTATTGGAAACTCACTGCCTGAGATAACACTGCAGCTTGCAATTCCCCAGCCACTTCTAGCTAATAGAGAAGGTGTCAACAGCTCCTGCTGCTTCAGGGTACTGGGAAATGGGTGCTCGGTCTGGGGAGCAGTGCAGGGGACTCCACGAGTTTAATATTCACTGGGCATTGTGAAAAACAGGCCCAGTGTCATATCTGTGGAAATGGTCAATATCACATGGGAAGGAATACCATAGTGGACAATTATGAAATAATCAGAATGGGTGATTATGCTGATATTTGGAGTTGGGTGAAAATTAGTTTCCTAATATTTGGAGATAGTCTGAACTCTGATTTCAAATATCACCTGAGCAGCTCTTTCCTGACCCCCAACATATCTTCCCCTAGCAGGCATGGCTAGCAGGAATTAGAGATGAGCATAATTCCAACACATCTGCAAAGCCTTGTTAGACATCCCTGCGTTTCTTATAGCTGGCCTCAGCATTTTCACTGAGCACGGATGCCTGGTATTCTAGTTTTCCTCGCCCTACCCATAGTGCTACTCACAGGGTTGGAGAACTTCTGTTTACTGGTTCTTCCCTTTGCCTCCCCATACCTGAAAGTTAACAAGCAGGCAGGTGTGCAAATGCGTTGTCTAATCTCCTGATACTCCTTGCACTCCCCGAGCAGGAGGACAAACATTACAAGTGGAACCCCCATCAGGCAGTGACAGAACAATCATTTTTAATTTTAAAAAAATGCATTTCAGGGCTTTTATCGGCAAAGCATTAAGCCCACTAAGAAGCAAATTAAGTCATTCTGCAGACAATCCAATTGCCACGGTTTCCATGTCACAATTAATGCTGTCTATTCCCACAGTGGATGTTTCAGGGTCCCTTCCCCCCACTCCTCCTGAAGCCCCTGGGATTACATCTACTTTTAGTTCCTACAGGGGAATTAATCAGCAGCGCTTCTGCGTGGAGCTCCTGAAATAGAAATCTTAAATCAGGGTGGATGGGAAGTAGCCTGGGAGTGATAAATGTGAAATTATGTTGCACTGTGTGTGTGTGGGGGGGGGGGGAAGGTAGTCAGAACGCAGTGATTCTGGGGAGCAGCTGGCTATTTCCACTATAGAAGGGGTGATACAGAGGGAAGGGCTGTCGAACAGTCCAAAGGAAGACGTGAGAGGAAAAACTGAGGGACAATTATCACAAAAAAGGTGTGACTATCTAAACCTGTGACATGATTTCCAACAGTTAGGGTCTGTGACCTTTATATCCAGGTGAGTCCAGAAAGCTTCTGAGTTGTTATAACTTCCACCATCCTTTGGGCTCCTCAGTGTGTGTGGAATGTTGCTCCAAATTAGACTCTCTCCAGACTCTTTCACTCTAACCCCTTCGACCTCTTAG
The DNA here is from genome assembly GCA_032595735.1 of Pelochelys cantorii. Classification (NCBI taxonomy): domain Eukaryota; kingdom Metazoa; phylum Chordata; order Testudines; family Trionychidae; genus Pelochelys; species Pelochelys cantorii. The sequence continues at coordinate 143,505,873 of CM064328.1, read as the reverse complement.
CACACTGAGTCTAAGGTCTGGGCTGCAAACAGTCTTTGTACCGATTTAACTATTTCAATTCAGGGCTTGATTTTATACCACTATAGTTAAAGCAGTACAGCCCCTAGTGAGACTGCAGTTACACTGCCCTAAATGGCCTCTCGCTGCTACATAAACTAGAGCAGAACCAGACCCTTTATATAAATATAAATGTGTCCATGGGAAAGGGTTGTACCTTTTTTTTTCTTTATAAACCAACATAGTGACAATATTCTAAAAAACTGTAGACATGCCCTAAGGGAGCCACATTGATCTGACTCACACAGAGGAGCTAGTGTAGCAATGAGGGCTGGACCAGAGGAAGCAATTAATGAGAGAGTACAAAAATGTGCAAGCAAAATCATCCCTGCCCTTTAGTAACTTGCATCATCTTGCAGCCCCAAGGTGTGTAAGTTCCATCAATTTACCCATGAAAAGGTCTAAGACAGGGGTGGGAGACTTTCTTTGGGTCAGGGGCCACTGACCCACAAAAAAATCAGTTGGGGGACACAAGTGAGAAGCAGAAAAAAAAACCCCTCACTGTGGCCCCGATGGAGAAGGAGAAAGATACTCCCCACATTCCCCTTGAGGAGCCCAGCCTAATAGATTTTGTGTGCTCCAGCCCCCAGGAAGGCAGCAGGGGTGCTGGAGTATCAGCACGGGCTCCCCAATGCTGGGGGAGGGGGCTCTGAGCCTTGGGGGCCAGATCCAGGCAAGCCGAGAGCCGCATCTGGCCCCCAGGCCTGAAGTTCCCCACCCCTGGTCTAAAAGAATTTATACCATTGTGAATTTTGCCTCTGAGTTTGGCCCTGTGTGTTCTCCTGGCTTGGATTTCCATCAGAGCGAAGGATAGTGCAGGCCATGCTCAAACTTAGGGGGTTTTTACCTGGTGAAATTGCTCTGCAAAAAGGGAGGATAGTGTCAGGCTAACAAAAGGCAAAGCTCTTATCCCTGAAAAGCAAGGAGGAAAGCCACCAGCGGTTTTGCCAACATGCAAGTGATTTGGTGTTACCCTTGAGTAGCCATGTCATATTCATTCAATCACACAGGGAGACATACAGAGATAGACACTCTCTGCTCTCCCAGTATCTGCTTTTGATCATGTATCCCATCATTAGGGCTAGTCAAACATTTTCCATATCATCTTACTTTAAAAAAAATTGGGTCTTGATTAAAAGAAAAATGTTCACAGAATGTGTCAGCTTGCCTTGAAAATGTTTGATTATTTTCAGAAAACCAGACGCCCCAAAACAATTTTGTTCAAAAATTGATTGTTTTTTCACTTTTGGGGTGTTTTTGATGGACCCTGTGTGTGGGTGAATCCATTGTCTGACCGACTCTTCTGATCACCCAAAAAAGTAAGTGAAACCTTTCTCCATATAAAGGACCCCAGTAACAAATCCAACCATGCTCTCCTAAGAATGGCAGAATGGGATTTCATATTCTCTTGTTCTCTTTGGGTATGTCTCCTTATACAATGAGGTTTAAGGGTTATTTCAAAAGAAGGGTTTTTTCCTCAAAATAACCATGTCTAAACAGTGTTTTTTAACTTGAAATAGGGTATTTTGAAAAAGTGGCCGGCTGCAATTATGCAAATGAAATGCAGGAAATTCAAATCCGTGCTTCATTTGCAATTTTGCTCGGCTGCATTTGCAATCCTCTCTCAAAAGAAGAATGCAGTGTAGACATACCCTTTGAATTCTTCTCCTTCCCTTTCAGATGCTATCTTTCCATGTTTGTGGAGTCAGTCACTTTTTGTTGTGGTATCTGTCTACTTTAAATGACATACAATATGCATACTAGTAAAAGAATCATAGATCAATGCCTATAATCAGTTACAATTACCCAAGTTATCTATGCTCTTCTTAGTTGTACCCAGCCATCCCGACATCCTGCAATCTGCATGACCTGTATGTGTGACCCAGGAACTTCTTGGTGCAAAGTGGCAGACGGCACAGGATATGCATAGAGTTTTAGAGGGATCCCGAGTCAGATGCATGCATATCAAAGGGCAGTGTGTGAGGTCTCTATCAACAGTCAACAGTGCTCTGATTGTCATAATCATTGCAAAAATGTATGTATGGATAATAGTTAAGGAATTGTGTGTCAGTACTAAAACATTTGTTCTTAAGGTATGTGAATTTAGGTGATAAACATGCTCCTGTCAGATGAGCGAGAAGAGGCATTTCTCTCTCTGGTTGGCCATATGCTTATTGCATATTGTCCTCTTCATAATGAAGGCCCATCTATAGACTGAGCCAAATCATAGAATTGCACGACTGGAAGGGACCTCAAGAGAGCATCCCATCCAATCCCGTGCATTCTTAGCAGAATCAAACTCCATCCTGACCATTCCTGACAGGTGTCTAACTTGCTCTTAAAAATCTCTACTTATGGAGTTTCCACAACCTCCATAGTTAATTTATTCCAGTACTTAACCACCCTTATGGGAAGTTTTTCCTAAAGTCCAATCTAAATCTCTCTTGCTGAAATTTAAGCCCATTGCTTCTTGCCCTATCATCAGAGGTTAAGGAAAATAATTTTTCTCCCTTTTCCTTGTAGCAACCTTTTAGGTACTTGAAAACTGTTGTCATGTCCCCTCTCAGTTTTCTCTTTTTTGGACTAAACAACCCCAGTTCTTTCAATCTTCCCTTCTAGGTCATGTTTTCTAGTCCTTTAATCATTTTTGTTGCTCTTCTCTAGACTTTCTCCAATTTGTCCACATCTTTCCTGAAATGTGGCACACAAAACTGAACACAATACTCTAGCTGAGGTCTAATCAGTACAAAGTAGAGCAGAAGAATCACTTCTCATTTCTTACGTACAACATCAGGGCTGGCCTTACCATGAAGTGAACTGAGGTAACTGCCTCAGGTGCCAGACTGTGGGGGGTGCCACTAGGACCCAGAGTGTAGAAAATTGTGTCTGCTGCTGGTGCGTATGTATTCTCTCTGCTCTGGAGTAGAACAGGAAGAAGGCATAATTGAGACCTTTCAAAGTTTTGGCTCAAGCGAGGGGGAATGGGGGCATCATTTGAGCTCCCTGCCTCAGGTGCCAAAATGTTGTGGGCCGGCCCTGTACAACATATCTGCTAATACATCCCAGAACGATGTTTGCTTTTTTTGCAACACTATTACACTCGTATTTAGCTTGTGTTCCACTATGACCTTTCCCCTCCGATTCCTTTCCACGATACTCCTTTCTCAACAGTCATTTCTATTTTATATGTGTGCATGTGGAGTAATTTGAATTTGCATTTCCTTCCTAAATGGAGTACTTTGCATTTGTCTTACTGAATTTCATCCTGTTTACCTCAGACCGTTTCTCCAGTTTGTCCAGATCATTTTGAATTATAGTCCTATCCTCCAACACACTTGCTGCCCCTTCCAGCATGGTATCATCTGCAAACTTTATACTTGTATTCTCTATTCCTTTATCTAATCATTGATGAAAATATTGAACAGAACTAGATCCAGAACTCATCTCTGTGGAACCCCATTCTTTATGCCCTTTCAGCAGGACTGTGAACCATGATAACTACTCTCTGGGAATGATTATCCAACCAGTTATGCACCCACTGTATAGTAGCTCTAGGTTGTATTTCCCTAATTTGTTAATGAGAAGGTCATACAAAATTGTATCAAAAGCCTTACTAAAGTCTAGATATACTACATCTACTGCTTCTCCCCATCTACAAGGCTTTTTGCCTTGTCAAAAAAAGCTACCAAGTTGGTTTGACATAGTTTGTTCCTGACAAATCCATGCTGACTATTCCTTATCATTTTATTATCTTCTAGATGTTTGCAAATATATTGTTTAGGTTCCTTATATATCCTGGTACAGAAGTTAAACTAACTGACCTGTAATTCCATAGGTTGTCCTTATTTCCCTTTTTATAGGTGGGCGCTATATTTGCCCTTTTCCAGTCTTCTGGTATCTCTCCCGAGTTCCATGATTTATCTGAGCCATTAGCTATTATTTTTTAAATCTCCTCAGTCAGCTCCTTGAGTATTCTAGGATGCATTTCATCAGGCCTTGTGACCTGAAGATAGCTATCTTGTCTAAGTCATTTTTAACTTGTTCTTTCCATATTTTAGCTTCTGATCCTACTCCATTTTCCATTGCATTCATTGTGTTAGGTATCCAATCACTACCAATCTCCTTGGTGAAAACTGAAACAAAGAATTCATTAAGCACCTCTGCTATTTCCACATTTTCTGTTGTTTTTTCCTCTTCATTGAGTAAGAGCTCAACTCTGTCCTTGTACTTCCTCTTGCTTCTAATGTATTTGTAGAATGTTTTCTTGTTACCGTTTATGTCGCTAGATAGTTTGATTTGTTTTGTGCCTTGGCCTTTCTAATTTTGTTTCTACATACTTGTGATATTTGTTTATGTTCATCCTTTGTAATTTGACCCCATTTCTACTTTTTGCTAGTGCTAATCAAGAGATTCTGAAATTGACAAAGGAGGCACCAGAAAAACACTTAGCAGTGTCTATCTTTTTTATAAGTAATAACACTGGATCATGAGGGGGTGACATAAGTGAGGGTACAGAGAGATACTCTAGATCTTCTCCATGGAAGAGGCAGGCTGAGGGCAGGGCTGGTTACTTGAACAGAAAATCACAGCCAAGTGTGAAGTTTTGCTCTATAAGACATAACAATAACTAGGAAAATAAGTCTTGAGTCTAGAATACATGCTATGCTTTCATTTTATATGTAACCATTTGTTTCCAATACTTCTACTTGCTACCATTAGAATCTCTATACTGTGATCAATGAACTTCTGCTTGCTTTCACTATAAACATTCTACGTGCTGTGAGTGAAGTGAAGCAGTGAACTGAGGTGTAACTGATAAGCTAGGATGTAGTGCTTTGCTGGGGATAGTGTATCTGTAAATACTGATTGAGTTTCCAATGGAACTGGGTTAGACACTCCAGAGAAGTGCTTGGGAGGCTGGAGTGCCTATTACTAATCTGTAGAGACAGAGTGAGGCCTGCACAGGCTGAGAGGGGTGTGCATATGTTGGCCATAGCCAGCGGAGTTGGGGAGCTTACTTGCACATGCTAGGGGCAGGTGGTAGCAAGCAAGGCGCCTCCCTGCCTAGGGTTCCCTGGGTGCATGACCTGTATGTCTTCGGATACTCCTGTGGGGTACTTTTTGTGCCAGCTTGTCTTGCCTGGAATTTACAGTGGATCCAGACTAATAAAATGTTCAGCTGAGCAGAAAGAGTTTCCTCTGACTCCTAAACTATAAGGTCACAAGGGACTATCATGATCATCTAGTCTGACCTGCACATTACAGACCACAGAATACCACCCACCCACTCTGGTAATAGATGCCTAACCTTTGGCTGAGTTACTGATGTTCTTAAATCTTGGTTTAAAGGCTTAAAGTTACAAAGAATCCACCATTTATGGCAGGGGTGGTCAACCTGTTACAGACGAAGAGCCAAAATAATGGTGCATACAGCGCAAAGAGCCGAGGGAAAAAAGTTGTCGAGCAAAAAGAAAAAGACCCGGCCGCCACCCTTTTAAGATCAGAGCAGGCATCGCCCTTTTAAGGTGGCCATTTTGAAGGTGGCCATTTTGAACTCTGCACGCCGCGACTCCAGCTCTGTCTCTTTCAGACAGAAACATGCTGCCCCTGCCATCCTCCTCTCCCCCGGTCTCTGCCAATCTGATCGGAGACAGAATTCCTTCCCAACCCCAAATATGGCAACCAGTTAGACTCTGAGCATGTGGATAAGATCTACCAGCCATACACCTGGGAAAGAATTTGCTGTAGTAACTCAGAGTCCTCCCCATCTAGTGCCCCATATCCAACCATTGAAGCAATTGGCTAATAGCAGTCGTGGATGGGCCATCTCCTCTGCCTTTGCAGGCAATCTCATTTTACCAATCCCCGCATATATTTATCAAGCTCTGTCTTGAAACAAATCAAGTTTTTTGCCCCCACTTCTTCCCTAGGAAGGCTGCTATAGGTCTGATGGTTAGAAAACTTCATCTAATTTCAAGCCTATATTTATTAATGGCCAAACTATATCCATGTGTTCTAGTGTCAACGTCAGCCCTTAATTTAAATAATTCCTCTCTCTCTGTGAGATTTATTCCTCTGATGCATTTATAGAGAGCAATCATAGCTCCCTTCAGTCCTTGATTTGTTAGGCTAAAGAAACCCAACTCCTTAAGTCTTCTTTTATAAGGCAGACATTTCTGCTCATCCTAGTTGCCCTTCTCTGCATTCGTTCCATTTAAATGCATCTTTCTTAAACATGGCAGGCCAGAATTGCACACAATAGTCCAGAGGAGGTCTCCCCAGAGTCTTGCACAATGGTAATAACACTCCCCTCTCTCTAATAGGAGTACCTCCCCCCGTGCATCTTTAGATTGCACTTGTCTTTTTTTAACAGCTTCATCACAATGATGACCCATCGTTAGGGCCCTGCCAAATTCACAGTCCATTTGGATCAGTTTCATAGCCAGAGGGTTTTAAAAAATCACTCGTCATTATTTCAGCTATTTAAATCTGAAATGTCATGGTGTTGTAATTGTAGGTGTCCTGGCGTAAGAAGGGGGGGAGGGTTGCAAGGTTATTGTAGGGGGCATTGTGGTACTTCTGCACTGCTGCCAGTGGCAGTGCTGCCTTCACTCTAAAGGTAGCTCAAATGTAACAGTGCAACCCCCCTAAAATAACCTTGTGACTCCCCTGCAACTCTCTTTTGGGTCAGGACTCCTCATTTAAGAAACCCTGGTCTCCTCAGTGAAATCTGAATAATCTAGGTCAAAAGCACACGAAAAACCAGATTTCATGGAGGGATACCAGATTTCACAGTCCACGATGCAGTTTTCATGATGGTGAATTTGGTAGGGCCCTCCTTATCGTCATTCTGTGATTATTCAATGCACCCAGATCTTTTTCCTTCTCTGTAGCTTCCAACTGATACGACTTCAGCTTGTAGCAAAAATTCTTGTTAGTCCCTAAATGCAAGACCATGCACTTTACACTATTAAATTTCATCCCATATCTATTACACCAGCTTTTAAGGTCATCCAAATCTTCTTATATGATATTCTGGCAATACCTCCTCATGTTGTGTTATCCACAGATTTTATTAGCACACTCCTACTTTTTGTGCCAAGGTCATTAATGAAAATGTTAAATAAGATAGATCCCAAGACAGATCCCCAGGGAACTCCACTAGTGATCTTTCTCTAGCCTGAGCGTTCACCTCTCAATATCACCATTATAGTTTCCCCCTTAATCAGTCCTTCACCAGTTTTTTGATTCTTGTATTAATCCTCATTCCTCCAATTTAACAAATAATTTACCACGTGTTAATATATCAGATATTTTACTGAAATCCAGGTAGATTAGATCTACTGTATATCCTTTGTCTAGAAAATCAACTATCTTCTCAATAAACAGATCTCCAGGGTTGTAAGGAGTAAGGGAAGTCAGCGGGAGAGTTTCTCCCATAGACTTCCAACAATGGAATGCTGCAGATATTTGACTTAAAGTACATTGACTCCAGTTATGCTAGTCTCATAGCTGGAGTTGCAAACTTTAAGTCAACTTTCTCCCCTAGTATAGACCTGCCCTATGTGTTTAACTACTTTCTCTTTCAAAATTCATTCTAAGACTTAGGCTGTGTCTATACTGGGAGGCTGCGTCTAGACCGGCATGATTTTGCGCAAAAGCAGCCGCTTTTGCGCAAAAGCTTGCCAGCTGTCTACACTAGCCGCTTGAATTTGCGCAAGAACACTGACGTTCTAAGGTAAGAAATCAGTGCTTCTTGCGCAAATACTTTGATGCTCCCGTTCGGGCAAAAGTCCTTTTGCGCAAAAGCTTTTGCGCAAAAGGGCCAGTGTAGACAGCTCAGATTTGTTTTGCGCAAAAAAGCCCCGATTGCGAAAATGGCGATCGGGGCTTTCTTGTGCAAAACCGCGTCTAGATTGACACGGACGCTTTTCCGCAAAAAGTGCTTTTGCGCAAAAGCGTCCGTGCCAATCTAGACGCTCTTTTCCGCAAATGCTTTTAACGGAAAAACTTTTCCGTTAAAAGCATTTGCGCAAAATCATGCCAGTCTAGACATAGCCGGAAGGTTTGGTGACAAAAGTGCTGGTGACATGCAAAAGTGAAAACTGATCAAACTGTTTTTTCTGCCACCCACTGTAGACATTTTATGGTCACGTTACTATCTAGCTCCCTTGTGGATAGATAGAGCAAAGAATTGTGGGTAAGCCTCCCACAGTGCAGTGTGGTAGGAAGGCAGAGCTGATCCCTGCACTTCTGGGGATTCTCTCCAAGTTCTTCCACAACATACTCAGTTGCTGACAGCAACATCGTAAGTATCCCTGTGAGGTCTCCACGCTGAGGAATGTCAAAGAAGTACAGCGTCGGTCCTCCTCCCCCTGCAGCAGCAGTTTGCCTGCTGCTGTGTTCCTAGCAGGGCAGAACAGGAGCATTCCAATGATTTGCTCTTTTGCTGTTCCCCAAATGGAGCAGCTCACTCAGCTGTCACATACTTCCCGCAGCTTTGAAAAGGGAGGAGTGCGTGCCTGGGAGCAGCAGAGATCACAAAACACTGAACACAGCCACCTGGGCAGGCATTGTGGGACACTGACGGAAGCCAGTTCTCTCAACAAAACAAACAGAATCCACACTAGCTCTTTGTCAAAAATAAAGGGAGGGGAAAAGACAAAAGTCTCTCATAGAAGTAGAAGTTTTTTGTCACCAAAACTGGGTCTTCTCCCCCTCACCCCCACAAAAGTCACACTGTAGTGTGAACACTCTCACTGTTTTGTCAGCAAAAGGCAGTTTTTGGTGACAAAACATGCCAGTATAGAAAAGGCCCTAGAATACAACTGAGGTCAAACTAAGAGGCCTGTAATTTTTCAGATCAATTCTTTTTCCTTTCTTAAATATAGGTACTACAGTTGCCATTCTAAAGTCATTGGGGACAATCCCTGAGTGTATGGCTTCATTAAATATCATTGCTGTTGGCCTTGAAATGTCATGTTCCAGTTCCTTTAATGTACTTTGATAGAAATTATTCAGGCCCCCCAATTTGGTCCCGTTAAGATGTTTGAGTTTGATTTGCACTTCAGACATGCTAATTTCTCCTTCCATATTCTTGCTCACTAGCTACCCTGCCATTGATCCCAGACTCCTCATTACACTATTAGAAACAGAGGTAAAATATTAAGTTCGGTGTTGGACCGTGCCTAGATTACCTTTAATCTCCACCCCATCCTCAGTGCTTAGCGGCCTCACTTCTTTCCTTGTTTACCTTTTATTGATACAGCTAAAAAGTCTTTTATTGTTGCTTTTAATTCCCCTTGCAAGTTCCAACTCCACTTTGCTTGTGTCAGTTCTGACTTTTCACCTACATTTTCTAAGAGGTAGCTTTCCTTGCTGATCCATCCCTCCTTCTGCTTGTTGTAAGCTTTCAGCTTTCACTTACTCACCTGTTCGAGATGTGTGTTCATCCAGTTTGGTTTGCAACCCTTCCTTAGGATTTTTTCTCTCCCATCCTTGGGTTGCAGATTTCACACAATTTCTGCAACAGTGACTTAAAATTAAGTCCAAACCTCTGCCACATTCAAATTGAATGTGTTCTTCAGTCCAATCCCCTTCCCTAATTCCCTTCATTTTTTAAAGATTGCTCTTTTGAAATCCAAGACCCACTGCAGGGCTGGCAACAGACTTCACTGGGCACTACGCAACGGGTGGGTGGGGCCTCATCTCTGGGACTCCCAGAAGCTGTGGATTGTCGGGAGGAAGTGGCCAGCCCTCTGCACAGCCTGAATCCTGCCACGTGGGCTCCGGTGGTGATTTAAAGAGTTTGGGATGTTAGCCATGGCTGCTGTTGCAGTAGCCAGGAGCCTGCAGCCCTTTAAAATTGCTGGGCTGTGGGGCAACTGCCCCTTTTGCCCCCTCCATCTTCTCCCCCATTGGTGGTCCTGACCCTATTTGTAGACCTATTTTTGTTTATCCTTCCATTAGTTTTAACTGTATTAACTCATGATCACTCAAACCAAGATTACCCTCTTCTACACCATTTCTTCAATGAGGTCCCTGCTGTAATGGAATGTTAAACTGTATTAAACTAGTCCACCATTGGGTGGTGCTGTATGTAAAATATCTTATTTAAATGAACTCTAGCCATAAAAGGCAGCACGTTAAAGGATCTTACGGTGAACACATCTGGTGCTTATTTGCAAGCTCTTGACCAGTCGGTGTCTGGTTCAGAAGAACATAACGCTTCTCAGTTCTAAATCAATGGACATCATCTCCTATTGGTTCAGCAACTGGTAAAAACATCTCTCAGCTATCATATCCCGGAATGTCTGGGTCCTACCACTATTAATAGACTTCTCTTCCAATCTATACCTGAGAAATTAGTCTTCCATAATCACATCATTCCCAGTAGAATTTATTTCATTAAAATATTAAAGAACTCTCCATCCGTATCCTAATGGGTCCTGGGGTTCTGGTGCAGGCCCCACACACTATCCTCTGTCACCTTTCTCCCCAGAATGATTTTGACCCAAATAGATTCCATTATATTCATTCCCTGGGAGACCTATGTGCACCGGGCCTCAGATGCCTTGATCTTTATTCCCTTGCTTGGAGGAGATGCTTTATGTGTACGGTAGCAGCCAGATAGGCATAACCCCTCTCTGGGTGTGTCTACACTACACCTGTCTGTCGACAGAGAGATGTAGATTAGGCACATCGAAACTGCTAATGAAGCAGGGATTTACATATCCTGTGCTTCATTAGCATAAACATGGCCGACGCTTTTTTTAAATGGAGTCTTTTCAAAAAAAAAAAAGGCAGTCTAGACGTGGATCTGTCAAAAATAAACCCTTTTTCAACAGATCCTGTAAACCTCATTTTTTGAGGAATACAGGATCTGTCAAAATGGTTTATTTTCGACAGATCCGTGTCTAGACTGCTGTTTTTCTTCTGAAAAAACTCCGTTTAAAAAAAAAGCGGCAGCCATGTTTATGCTAATGAGGCATGGGATATTTAAATCCCTGCTTCATTAGCAATTTCGATGTGCTTGATTTGCATCCCTCTGTCGACAGAGGGATGCAGTCTAGAGGTAGCCTCTGTATCCTGCCTCATGAGTGAGACATGGTAGAGGGGGTAAGAGTAGGTTTCTTTTTTCAGCTTGACCATGGCCTATCAGTTGGGATTGTGACCTGAGGCCGTGCCCCTCTGGCCATTCTTTATTGCTGCATTTCAGTATTTTCAACCGTGTTGTTGAACTGCGCTCCCGAATCTCCATCTTGCTTCTTCGGTGCCATCCTCCCCACAGCCTGTGTCTGTTCTCCTGGCACCAGAGAAAAGAATCCAGTGATCAAGTCTTAGCCTGTCTGACTTGAAACTTCCCCATTGTTGCAAGCCAAGGACTCTCCTGTGCTTGGCCACTAAACTCTTAGTGATCTGATCCTGACCAGCGTGTGTGTGTGAGGTGAGGGGTAGGAGAGAGCCCTAGGGACCCAGCCTGGCCTGGATGTTTTGTACCCCCACTCATACGTATTGATGTATATGAGGCGTCTATCCTTGACAAAGGCTGTGCCACGTCCCTCCCAGAACAGGTGCAGTGCCAAGGGTGGCGGGGCGGGGGGAGGCATTTCGTAAGAATTCAGCAACTGCCAAGTCAGGTGGAGACTTTTGTGGAGAATGGGTTAGCTGAAGGAAGTCCAGCAGAACCAGTTGTCTCCTTGCTGCCTGTAGTGAGGTTGGTGAGGCACCTGGAGAATGGAATATTCCCAAATGTGGACCAAAGAAAACAGAGTGTTTCTCCTGCTGGGTGTTTAAAATCCAAAGTATTTCTATGGGCCAGGGGTGGGGGGTAAATGTGTGAAGAGAATTACACAGGATTGTTTGGGCAGGAGGGGGAAGAGATGAGCAGGCTTTTGCAGAAGGGTGGGCCTTGTTTTATGGGACTAAGCAAAGTCAGAGAAAAGAAGCTGACTTAGGGAGAGGCAGATGCCGTTGGGTTGAGAAGTCAAACCAGAAGCTGCAACAGAAGGATCCTGGGCAGTTCTAGAGAACTCAGACCAAGGTTGGGTGAGCAACAGGTTGCCCTGGGTGCCAACATCCTTCTGTTCAGTTTGGCCTTTTTTCCCCTGCAGTGATTGGTGGCCTCCCGTTTGTTTGGTTTTGCTTAGCTGTGATGGGGCTTGGGGCTGGAGGAATATTCTGCCCTGGCCAGCAAATTGCCTGTGATTGTTCCTGCCCAGCCTCCAACCCAAAGAAAACTCCAGAATGGTGAGGAAACGGAGGGAGGGAAAAGCGTGTCGAGTTTACTATTGTTCTATATATCTATGCATTTCTCATGTGATTAAAATTGAAGAGTAATGGTGTTCTAGATCAATGGCTCTCAACGCTTTCCAGACTGCTGGATCTCTTTCAGGAATCTAATTTGTCCTGCGTACCCTCAAGTTTCATTTCACTTAAAAACTACTTGCTTACGGAACCAGACATAAAAACACAGAAGTGTCACAGTACACTAGTACTGGAAAATTGCTTACTGGCTCATTTTACCATATAATTATAAAATAAATCGACTTGAATATAAATATTGTACTTACATAAGAACAGCCATACTGGGTCAGACCAACGGTCCATCTTGCCCAGTATCCTGTCTGCCAACAGTGACCAATACCAGATGCCCCAAATGGAGGGATCATAACAGGTAATACTGATGTGATCCCTCCCCTGTCACCCATTTCCAGACAAACAGTGGCTAGGGACACCGTTCCTACCCATCCTGGCTAATAGCCATTGATGGACCTAAACTCCATGAATCTATCTAGCTCTTTTCTGAACCCTGTTAAAGTCCCACATCCTCTGGCAAGGAGTTCCACAGGTTGACTGTGCACTGAGTGAAGAAGAACTTCCTTTTGTTTGTTTTAAAGCTGCTGCCTATTAATTTCATTTGGTGACCCCTAGTTCTTATATTGTGGGAATAAGTAAATAACTTTTCCTTATTCACTTTTTCCACACCAGTAATGTTTTCATAGACCTCTATCATATCCCCCCTTAGTCTCTCTTTTCTAAGCTGAAAAGTCCAAGTCTTTTTAATCTCTCTTCATATGGGACCTGTTCCAAACCCCCACTCATTTTTGTTGCCCTTTTCTGAACCTTTTCCAATGCCAATATATATCTTTTTTGAGATGAGGTGACCACATCTGTATGCAGTATTCAAGATGTGGGAGTATCATGATTTTATATAGAGGTATGATTCCTAACATTCTGTTTGCTTTTTTGACTGCTGCTGCACACTGAGTGGATGTTCTCAGAGAACTATCCACAATGACTCCAAGATCTCTCTCTTAAGTAGTTGTAGCCAAATTAGTCCCCATCCTATTGAATGTATAGTTGGGATTATCTTTTCCAATCTGCTTTACTTTACATTTATCAACATTAAATTTCATTTGCCATTTTGTTGCCCAATCACTTAGTTTGGTGAGATCTTTTTGACGCTCTTCAGTCCTCTTTGGTCTTTACTATATTGAGCAGTTTGGTATATTCTGCAAATTTTGCTACCTCAATGTTTAACCCTTTCTCTAGATCATTTATAATTAAGTTGAATAGGATGGGTCCCAGGACAGACTCTTGGGGGACCCCACTAGATACCTCTCTACACTCAGAGAACTTACCATTTATTCCTACCCTGTTTCCTGTCCTTTAACCAATTATCAAGCCAGGAGAGGACCTTCCCTCTTATCCCATGACAACTTACTTTACTTAAGAGCCTTTGGGGAGGGACCTTGTCAAAGGCTTTCTGGAAATCTAAGTACACTATATCCACTGGAGCCCCCTTGTCCATATGTTTGTTGACCCCCACCAAAGAACTCTAGGGCTATGTCTACACTGGCCGCTTCTTGTGCAAGAACTCTTTTGTGGAAGAGTTCTTCTGCAAAAAATCTTCCACAAGAGTGCCTCTACACTGCCATGTGCTTTTGCGCAAGAGATGTGCTTTTGCGCAAGAGCATCCATGGCAGTGTGGATGCTCTCTTGCGCAAGAGAGCTCTGATGGTCATTTTAACCATAGGGGCTTCTTGCGCAAGAAATTCATGTTGCCTGTCTACACTGCCCTCTTGTGGAAGAGCTCTTGTGCAAGAGAGCTTATTCCTCACGGGGAGAGGAATAACTCTTCCATAAGAAACCCTGTTTTACAATGCTATCCTGTAAATGTACTTGCGCAAGAACGCTCGTACATTGAAGACAGCAGTGTAGACAGCAGGCTATTCTTGCGCAAGAAGCTACCAGTGTATATATAGCCTAGTAGATTAGTAAGACATGATTTCCCTTTACAGCAGGGGTTCTTAACCTTTTTACCTTCACACCTCCCCTGAAAGTGAACTTCATGTTCACACCCCCCTGGGAGCCATTTATAAGAACTCTGCCAGGGAGCTCAGTCGGGGCCCAGCCTCTGAGGGAGACAGAGGCCTGCCCAGAGCTCCTGGATGACGAGGCTGAGACCTGGCCCGGGCCTCCCACAGCCATCTTCTCTCAGGCCAGCGAAGGCTTTCCTGCCTGGGCCGCCAAGGCCTGGCCAAGCCGGCCAGCAGGGCTACCCTCTGACCTATAGGAACCCAAGGCTCTACTGGTGCCTGGCGATTCAGAGGACCGGCCTGAGTTGAAGGCTCGGCTCGAACCCCGAGGCCTGCCTGAACCCTGGGACCTGGCGAACCAGCTGGACGCTGCCATCCGAGCTAATTCCCAAGTCCGACGGCTGGTGGCACTGTGGGGTGAGTGAACCCTGTTACAATGCCTAAATGAATAATATGGGCTTTTTACTTTGAACCTTTTCCTAACAAATTTACGTAATATTTGAAGATGAAAGTTGGCAATGCTCGTGTACTGTTATTGTAGTGTGTCGTCACATAGGCCTGATTGATTCGCACTGCTATTGTAGTGTGCCGATCTCTAGAAATTAATAAGAAATTAATGTTTCTAATTTTAATTCATAATATTAATTACGAAGAAATCTAAACTTTAGAATTTTATACAGTGAGAAGGCAATTGCGATAAATTTTCTGGGAGGCACCTCACACCTCCCCTGTATCCCCTTCACACCTCCCCTGGGGAGGCGCACCTCACTGGTTAAGAACCCCTGCTTTACAGAAACCACGTTGACTTTCTGCCAACAAATTATGTTCATCTCTGTGGGTATGTCTAGACTGCACCCCTCTGTCAGCAGAGAGATGCAGATTAGGCAGGTCAACATTGCAAATGAAGCGGGGATTTAAATATCCTGTGCTTAATTTGCATAAAAATGGCCACCATTTTTGCCGACTCAGCACTTTGTCGGCAAAAAGTGGCAGTCTAGAGGGGGACCTGTTGAGAAAGAAAGCCTTTTTCGACAGATCCTGTAAACCTCCTTGAAGGAGGCATAAGGGATCTGACGGTCTGTAGTGTGTGTTACACTTGTCGTGTGCCCTTGAAGAGTTATTCTGTCACCCAAGAGAGCCCATGAAGTTGGAGTTGTGGGAAAGGATGTGTTTAAGCTATAGGAGAATCTTGGGAGTCAGCATTGGTCCCATGGGATGGACAGTGGGACCATGGGTCTCGACTCTCAGGAAAGTGTACTACTCTGAGAATCTGCACCATGAGAACATGTCTAGGGCCTTCAAAGCAGGGTCACGATCTAGACTTTGTTCAGACTCCCGAGGCTTAGAGCACATGGGTATTCAGTGGTTGGATCCTCACACAGCAGTCCAGCTTGACTCAATGTGTAACAGGGACCCATGATATAGGGCAGTAGGTGGTTCTGAGCCAAGCCGGCTTTCCTTATGGATGGATGCTATTCTCCCTGCTCCAGTGTCAGTTCACTTTTATAAACAGCCAGCGAGGGGATAATCTCCCTCCCCTCTGCTGTCGACACACAGGAGGACAGAAGCAGGGTTCCCTCTGAGCTGTGCACCTCTGTGGCTGTGCACAACAAATTTTAGGCCTGCCCAGCTCATCTTCAGAGCTGCGCAGCAGCACTCATCACCACTCAATCTCCTGCTGAAACAGAAGGAGAGGGGTTGTGGTGACAGCCTGGTGGGTTCTGTCCAGGCCATGTGGTGGTGTGTGGAACACCATGGCTGGCTGGCCAGGCTGCAAGGTGGCAGGTGGTTGTCCCCCATTGCTCTGGCTGGAGCTGGGGCACGATGTGGTTGTCTCTGCTGGGGCAGCCTCAGCGGGTAGAATGCTGTGGCTGGCTGGCCAGGCTACATAGTGGCAGGTAGCTGCCCCCCCTTGCTCTGGCTGGAGCCGGGCACAGTGAGGCTGTTCCCCTGGTTCCAGCTCTGGCAGGCTGAATGTCACGGCTGGCTGGTTGTGCAGTGTGGGGGCAGACTGCTACCCCACTTTGAGGGTGTGGTTGTGGGGCACAGCCAGGCTCCCTCATATATCAGGGTATGTCTACACTACAAAGTTAATTCGAACTAACAGCCGTTAGTTCGAATTAACTTTCATAGGCGCTACACATGCAAACCGCTAGTTTGAATTTAAATCAAACTAGCGGAGCGCTTAATTCAAACTAGGTAAACCTCATTCTATGAAGACTAATGCCTAGTTCGAATTAAGTAGTTTGAATTAAGGGCTGTGTAGCCACTTAATTCGAACTAGTTGGAAGCTAACCCTTCCCAGCTTGCCCTGGTGGCCACTCTGGGCCAAGCTAGGGAAACTTTTCTGCCCCCCTCCCAGCCCCAGAGTCCTTAAAGGGCCATGGTCTGGCTATGGTGCCCGTGCCAGGTGCAAACCTGCCAGCACCCAGCCAGCAGACACTGCACCTGGCACGGCATGAGCCAGCCCCTGCTGCCACCCAGCCCTCTGCCTCTTCCCAGGACCAGGCTGGCGGCTCCCAGGAGCCTGCCCGGGGCAGCAAGAGGCGGGCGCCCGCCTGGTCTAGTGCGGAGATCGTGGACCTCATCGAGGTTTGGGGGGAGGCCTCCAATGTCCACAATCTCCACACTAGGCACAGGAAAGTGGCCGTCTAGGTCAGGATAGTTGCCAGCCTGGCCACCAAAGGCCACATGCAAACCCAGGAGCAGGTTTGCCTGAAAATCAAGTTGGTCCAGTGAGACCCCCGACCCTTAGAACATAAGAATGGCGGTACTGGGTCAGACCAAAGGTCCATCTAGCCCAGTAGCCTGTCTGCCGACAGCGGCCAACACCAGGTACCCCGGAGGGGATGGACCGAAGACAATGACCAAGCCATATTTCTCGTGCCATCCATCTCCAGCCTTCCACAAACAGAGGCTAGGGACACCATTCCTACCCCCTGGCTAATAGCACTCCATGGACCCAACCTCCATGAATTTATCTAACTTCTCTTTAAACTCTGTTATAGTTCTCACCTTCACAGCCTCCTATGGCAAGGAGTTCCACAGGTTGACTATTTGCTTTGTGAAGAAGAACTTTCTTTTATTAGTTTGAAGCCTGCTGCCCATTCATTTCATTTGGTGTCCTCTAGTCCTTCTATTATGGGAACTAATGAAGAACTTTTCTTTATGCACCCTCTCCACACCACTCATGCTTTTATAGACCTCTATCATATCCCCCCTCAGTCTCCTCTTTTCTAAGCTGAAAAGTCCCAGTCTCTTTAGCCTCTCTTCATGTGGGACCTGTTCCAAACCCCTAATCATTTTAGTTGACCTTTTCTGAACCCTTTCCAAGGCCAAAACATCTTTTTTGAGGTAAAGAGACCACATCTATACACAGTACTGAAGATATGGCGTACCAGTTTTATACTTCCCCTCCTCCTTCTTCCCCTGGCTTCCCCCTTCCAGCTCCCTCCTCCCAGGTTTCCCCCTCCCCTCTCCCACCCTCTCTCTTCCCCTCTCCCACCTCCTTTTCCCAGTCTCCCCAGAGGTTAATCCCCCCTTCAGTTTTGTTAAATAAAGAGAGTTTCTATTTTTGAACACGTGTCCTTTATTTTTTACATCAGGAAGGGGGGCTAGGGAGGGGTAAGTGGAAGGAGGTGAGGGAGGAATGGGGCACGATCCCCCGATGGGGAGGACTGGCGTGGCTGTGCGGGCTCCTCGGGGTGGAAGCTCTCCTGCAGGGACTCCTGGATCCTGACAGCCCCCCGATTGATCCCCCAGATGGCAACCTGCGGCAAGTGCAGCCGGGCTGATGGCCGAGTGCTGTGATGTGCCGAGTGTGGGCACTCAGGGCACTCCAAGACAGGACTGCTTTGCTGTCCCTCATCGAGGTAGACAAGCAAGCGGGGAACCCTGAGAACTGTCTGTCCGGGGTGGGGGTCGGGTCCCTTTAAGCACAGCCCTCGGCTAGCCTGAGGCAGCAGCTCCACACTCTAAGCCCTAACCTGATGCCCTGCCGGCATTGGTTCCGGCGAGCCTTAATGTTGGTTCAGGGTCCACTCAATGTGGCCATGCTAGTCCGAATTAGCAAAACGCTAATTCAAATTAGTTTTTAGGTCTAGATGCACTAATTCGAATTAGCTTAGTTCGAATTAATTAATTCGAACTAAGTTAGTTCGAATTAGTGCTGTAGTGTAGACATACCCTCAGAAACCTGTAGAGTGACTTTCCTTCAAGCCTAGACCACAC
Source organism: Pelochelys cantorii (assembly GCA_032595735.1). Taxonomy (NCBI): domain Eukaryota; kingdom Metazoa; phylum Chordata; order Testudines; family Trionychidae; genus Pelochelys; species Pelochelys cantorii. Next base: position 143,487,265 of record CM064328.1, on the reverse strand, counting down.
TGCATTGCCCACGACTCCTGTGCGGAAGGTATTGTCTGTGTTGCGTGTAGAAATATCCTAACCAATGATTCGCTGCAAACAGTCAAGTGATGAACTTAAGTTTCCTGCCCAGTGGTCAAATAAAAGGTCAGGAGCAGTGTCACTCAGGGCACGTGGAAACGAGTTCAGTGTGTGTATGGCTTTCTGGTGGGGAGTTGCAGAAAGGTAAATTAATTTTGAGGCGGTTTCATCTCTTGGTTAGAGCTTGGGACTTGTAGGCAGGAAATAGTTTTATTCGTTTTGTATCATGACGTGCTTTCTGAATGCTTGTCTAAAATGGATCTGAAATCTCTCCCTGATGATCTGTGTTAAATATAAATATTTTCCTTTAGCTTTCTGAAAGGGAAATACAATTAGAGGGCTAAAAAAGCTGCTATTCACTACCTCACACATTCACTCAATCTTATTTTTGATGAAAGTAAAGATTTGTTTCAGGTGCTCACATTTTTACTTGGTCTATGCACTTTTGACCAACATATTGATGCTCGCTTTACCAGTCGTCAATTTTCCAAAGACTAGTTTAAGAGAATGTTAAAATTGTAGATACGTTTTGTTTAAGAAGCTGAGATTTCATGGATTTTCAATTTTCACCCTGTTTTTTGAAATTCAGATTTTGAAAACGTTACCTGCTCCAGTTGCTTTAAGCACTTAGAAGCCAGAAAATATGCATTAAGGGGTTGGGGGCATAGCTGGAAGGAAAGTGTTGGGGTTGGGATGAAGGGGGCACTGTGCAGAAGTTAGGGTGAAAGGGGCACCATGCAGGTTTAGTGGTAAAGGGTGCACAGGATGGGGGGATAGGGTTTGGGGAGCCTATGGATGCAGGAGCGGTGGAAGCAAGGCTGGGTGGGAGTGAGACTGGGGTTCCAAGCTGGGTGGTTTTCAGGGTGGGTGGGCAAAGAGTCATGCACCTTGTTAATTATCCCTTATTTTAGTATTTGTTTCTTACATAACAATTTACATATATAATTTTGTTAGTAACTGGTGGGTGCCACGGTGTCACACTTCTGAACAAATGCAGTACGTCAATACTGGGGCACAAGACAAAACTCACTCTGCTCAGGGATGGAAAATCTTCGAGGGAACTCTGGACAGAAGGAAGCGTGAAGCAGGCAGGGATTCTTGTGTCCATAGCTTCAGTTTTAAAAGGGTGGAAGTGGAACATGGAAGGGCAGCACAGAATCATAGAATGCTAGACCTGGAAGAGACCTTGAGAGGTCATCAAGTCCAGTCCCTGCCCTTACAGCAGGACCAAGCACCATCTCGACCATCCCTAACAGGTGTCTATCTAATCTGCTCTTAAATATCTCCAGAGATGGAGATTCTACAACCTCCCTAGACAATTTATTCCAGTGTTTAACCACCCTGACAGGCAGGAAGTTTTTCCTAATGTCCAACCTAAACCTCCCTTGCTGCAGTTTAAGCCCATTGCTTCTTGTCCTATCCTCAGAGGCCAAGGAGAACAATTTTTCTCCCTCCTCCTTGTGACACCCTTTAAGATACCTGAAAACCGCTATCACATCTACTCTCAGTCTTCTCTTTTCCAAACTAAACAAGCCCAGTTCTTTCAGTCTTTCCTCAGAGGTCATGTTCTCTAGACCTTTCATCATTCCTGTTGCTCTTCTCTGGACCTTCGCCAATTTCTTCACATTTTTCTTGAAACGTGGTGCCCAGAACTGGACAAAATAGTCCAACTGAGGCCTAATCAGTGCAGAGTAGAGCGGAAGAATGACTTCTTGTGTCTTGCTCACAACATGCCTGCTAATGCATCCCAGAATCATGTTTGCTTTTTTTGTGTGTGTCACAGTGTTCACTCATACTTAATTTGTGGTCCACTATGACCCCTAAATTCCTTTCCGCAGTACTCCTTCCTAGAGAGTCGCTTCCCATTCTGTATGTGTGAAACGGATTGTTCCTTCCCAAGTGAAGTACTCTGCATATCTCCTTATTAAACTTCATCCTGTTTACCTCCGACCATTTCTCCAGTTTGTTCAGATCATTTTGAATTATGACCCTCTCCTCCAAAGCACTTGCGATCCTCCCAGCTGGCATCATCTCCAAACTTAATAAGCGTACTCTCTATGCCATCATCTAAATCGTTGATGAAGATATTGAACAGAACCGGTCCCAAAACATTCCCCTGCAGAACCCCACTTGTTATGCCCTTGCAGCATGACTGTGAACCATGGCAGTGTGGCATACAACTGAGGCCTGAGTGGCCCCAGTCTGGGGAGAACACAGGTGGCCACCTATATGGCCAAGAAAGGAGCCATCCGAGTCGTCAGGAGAGGGGTAGTGGGATGGATTTGGCTCCACAATGCACCATGAGGGATTTTGAGAAAACACAGCCCCTAAGACCTGCTGTACTGTAACCTTCCGGGGACAATGTGTATGAATGGGGAGGAGCAGGACATGGAGGAGAAGATAAGTGGCAGCTCCTCAATGTGGAAACTCATCAGGGCAGTTTTGGCAGCAGCCCCTGTTCTATGAACCCAGGACATATGGGGGGGGGGGGCTGGCTGTGATATTTTCATGCTGCAGCTGGGCAGGAAAGGGACTGAACCCTGGGCCCTTTTCTGGCAGCGGTCAGGAGATGTTTATCGTGACCCAGCCTCTCAGTCGACTGTGGCCATTTGTAAAATCACATTGGCAGTTAGTTTTGGGGCACGTTTTACCTCAGGTCCTGCCGCCCTTGGGACCAGTGCTGTTCATTCTTGATGTTGCCTCTTCTTTCTCTTCTTCCACACACCGCTCTAGGGGTGTGGTGCAGCAGGACGCTTCCCTGGGAAGCTGGGCGGTGCTCTCCTCCCTTTTAACAGGAGGATAATCCCACCATAGGAAACCAAACACTTTGAGGGTCAAGGGAAACGGCCTCTAATTGTCTGCTCACTGCTCTCTGCAATGAAATATTCATGGGCAGGCAGGGAGTATTTGTCATCCCCTGCACTCGGAGCCTTGCTGGATGCAAAACCCACCATCAGTTATCGGTTTGTGGAGCAGTTCAACCTGGGGATAAGTTTGACAGACTGGAAGCTGTGATCTATGCATACATGCCCAGCTTCACCCCCTCAACACCATCTGCTGGAGAAGGAGATGCCCCGTCCCTGGCAGTGCTAGTGTGGGTGTTCCAAAAAAGTTATTAGCCTCCTGGGCAGCTTGGTCAGAGTCTCTCTGAATTTTCCTTTCCCCATAGGGAAGTTAAACAACCACTGTCATAAATGTATAGGAACAAGGGACCTGAATTGAGGTGACCACTGAGTTAAAAAATATCAATTTATGTTCCTCAGTAGATATACCTGGTGTTGTACTATATGCAAATGAGCAAATCAGAGTCTGGGAGCCAGAGAGCTTTCATGCAAAAGGCCCGGCCTAGTAATAATCCCTTGCTCTTTTCAACAGTAGATTTCAAAGCTCTTTATCAATTAAGTCAGTATCATTATCCCCAGTTTACAGATGAGGAAACTAAATCACCAGGAAGTGAAGTGATTTATCCACTACAGGCCAGCGCTGGGAGTAGAACCTGAGTCTCCTGCAGCCTGCACTAGTGCACTAACAGGGCAAGCATAGAGGTGACTAGTAGTTGGAGCGTGAATGTTTCGAAGAGAAGAGTTTGCTGGGAAGGATGTATTCTGAAGTGCATAGACAACTCTCCCTTTAACACATCAGTCTGGAAGGTGCTGAATAAGGGTTGCATTGAGACATGAGGGGCCTTTCCATAAATATTGGACCAAAGTAATCTCTTATGTAACTTCACTGACTTCAGTGCTCTTACACCTGGGAGGAACCAGGATCTATAATGGGAGAGAAAATATATACTGGAATCCAGCTGTTATCTTTACTCACCTAAGCCTCAGAGATGCAGCACAACAGGTACAGACCAGAAGGAGGCAGTGTCGAGATAGCTTTACAGTATGTTTGCACCCTCTGGTGTCTGCCTAGCTCTGGAAGCCAGCATGGTCCAAGGTTCCCTCTATTTTTCTCCCCATCCACATGTGGAATAAGTTTTGTTATGTGCATCAAAGCATGTGCAGATGTGCACCACCAAGAGAAGCACATGCTGCTAACTGTGGAATGCTCTGTGTGCTTTACTAATCAGCTGGGTGGCATTTGACTCTCTCCTGAGACCAAGCACTCAACTTACAGGGAACGCTGTGGCCCCTGTGTAAGTTTGAGCTGCTCAGAGCACACACTAGAGATCAGAATCTCATCTGGCCTTGATTAGCCTAAATAAATTTGTGTCATCTGTAATTTTTGCCACCTTGTTGTTCACTCCTTTTCCTTGATCACTAATAAATGTATTAAACATAAATTCTAGTACAAATCCTTGTTGTACTTCCCTGATGGTCTTTTTCCAGGATGAAAACAGACCATTTTTTCTATTATTTTTTTCTTTGTCTTAGCCAGTGTTTGATCCGTGACAGTACTTGGTCTCTCGCACTATGGCTACTTAGTTGTATAAATACTTGTTTGTGAGATGCTTTGCCAAAGTGGAAAAAAGAGGAAACTAGGTCAAGTTACAAAGGATGAATACAAAAAACCAATACACACAGGCATGTAGGGACAAAATTAGAAAGACCCAGGCAAAAAATGGAATTAAACAAGTTAGGAACACAACAGGTTAAAAAAAAAACCCTAAAACATTTTACAAATACACGAGAAACAAGAGAACGTCCAAGGACAAGGTAGGCCCATTATTCAATGAGGAGAGAAAGACAATAACAGAAAATACAGCAATAACTAAAATGTTAAGTGCTGGTTTTGTTGGTTTTCACCAAATAAGTTAGAGATTGGACAGCTAACATAGTGAACATCAGTGTAAATAGAGTAAGATCTGAAGCCAAAATAGGAAAAGGACATGTTAAGATGAAAAGGACAAGTTCAGAGTTGCTCAGATAAGTTAGATGTTTTCACGTTGGGAGGGTCTGATGAAATTATCTCTGAGAATTCATGGAGGCTGAGAGAGATACCTGAGGACTGGAAAACGACAAATAGAATATCTATCTATAAAAAGAGGAATAAGAACAATGTAGGGATTTATACACCAGACAGCTTAACATTGATTGATTATTTGCTCCATTATCTTTCCTGGTACCAATCAAACAATCAAACAAACAAACAATCTATAAGCAGGTGGAAGAAAATCTCTCTATATAAGAGCAGGTTAGATAGACACCTGTTAGGGATGGTCTAGACGGTACTGAGTCCTGCCATGACACTGGACTCGATGACCTCTCGAGGTCCCTTCCAGTTCTAGTGTTCTATGATTCTATGATATTTTAGAGAGTTTGTGCATCTGTCTGTCTGCCCATGAGTCCGTCTGTCCATGTATCTATGAGTCTGTCTGTTCAAGATCTCCTCCTAAACCGTAAGAGGTAGGACCACCAAATGTGGTATACAGCTTCCTCTTCTAATTTAAAGCAAGGTCAAGGGTTGGTTGTGCCAGGAAAATGGAATGTGCCTGGAAAGGGATTGTTTTCCATAACCTGGAAAGGTGGGGTGGGCTCATAACAGGAACAGTTGTACTGCAAAGTGACCACAGCAGACAGTGAGTGCAGGAGACAACTGTACTGCAAAGTGACTACAGGGGTGGCTGCATTGGGAAGAGAGTGGCCAGCTGGGGCCAGGACTCTGCATGTTGCTGGAGGGCCCAGGTAAGTGACTCCCCTGCCCCAAACCCCTCCTCCCAGACCTTGGCTGCAGTACCAGATGGGAGTGGATGGGTGGAGCCCCACCAGCCAGCAGCCCTGCTGCCCTTGAGGAGTGCTGCTGGGGGCCAGAGCTGGGCTGCGCAGCCTTGCCCCTCCCCCCCAGCTGCATGCCCCCAGAGGAGCCCCATTGGGGCTGGGCCCCATGTAGTCCCAGTTGCCACTGCAGCTCCTCCAAGAGAAACCAGGGGGGAGCAGCATCTGCAGTGCTATCCTCACCACTGCAGGCAGCCCCAGCCCCTTGCCCTGAGCCCCCTACCCTGACTCCTACACCCCCCCATCCTGAGCCTCCCGCACCTTCCATTCCCCTGTCCTGAGCCCTCCACCCCCTGCCCTGAGCCCCCCACAACTCCCAACCCCCTGTCCTGACTCCTGCACCCCCTACTACCTGCCCCCTGCCCTGAAGGACTCAAGCAATGTCGGGTATGTCTTCTAGTAAGGTAATAAATAGCAGGCAGCATGGATTTGTCAAGTACAAATTGTGTCAAGACAACCTAATATCCTTCTCTAACAGAGCAACAAGGCTGGTGGATAGATGGGGTAGCAGTGGTTGTGATATCTCTCAACTTCAGTAAGATTTTTGATAGTGTGACTTCCAGAAGATCTTGGTAGCACCACTGGAGACTTTTCTAGTTACTGGGGTCAACATCAGTTTCCTCTGCCTCATTCCCTTTACATTCAACTCTCATCCCCGGGAAATTTTCCCATGCTAGAGGCATGATAGTCTCTGGATTCACACCACAAAAGAAGCAGGCTTGATCCTCCTTTGGGCAGGGGGCTGGACTCGATGACCTCCTGAGGTCTCTTCCAGCTCTATGATTCAAGCATAGGGCATATTGAGCAGGCCCCACAGGGATCTATCCCGGATCTGATCCTATTCAATGTCTTCGTACATGATTTGGATAATGGCATAGTAAGCTTATACAGTTTTCAGATTATACCAAGCTGGAAGGGGTGGCAAGAATCTAGGACAGGATTAGAATTCAAAATAATCTGGACAAACTGGAGAAATGCTCTGAAATAATAGGATGAAATTTAATAAGGAGAACTGCAAAGGACCGTACATAGAAAGGAATAACAATTAGACAAATATAAAATGGGAAATGACTGTCTAGGAAGAAGCAGTGCAGTACAGGGGGTCATAGTGCCTGCCGAATTAATATGAGCCAGCAATGTAATATTGCTGCAAGAGAAGCGAACATCAATCTGGGATCTATTGTCAGGAGTGTCACAAGGAAGATATGAGAAATAATTATACTCTGCTCAACAATGATGGAGCCTCAGCTGGAGTACTGTGTCCAATTCTGGGCACCACGCTAGGGAGAAGATGTAGATAATTTTGAGGAAGTCTAGAGGAGAGCAACAGAAGCGATGAAAGGTTTTGAAAACAGGACCTACAAGAAAAGATTGAAAAAACCGGGTATGTTTAGTCTGGAAAAGAGAAAAATGGGGAGGGTGGAGGCTGATAACCTTCTTCAAATATGTAAAAAGTTGTTATAAAGTGGAAGGGGATAAATTGTGCCCCTTGACCACTGAGGACAGGACAAGAAGAAATAGGCTTAAATTGTAGCTAGAGAAATTTAGGTTTAACATTAGGAATATCCTGACTGTCAGGGTAATTACGTTTTAGAAAAAGTGACCAAAGGAGGCTGTGGAATCTCTGTCAGTGGAGGTTTTTAAGAACAGGTTAGACAAACATCTGTCAGGGATGGTCTAGATCAGGGCTACTCAACTTTGGAAGCCTCAGGAGTCACAATGATACTCACAGCACATGCCAAGGGCTGCAACTTAAGTGTGGTTGCATATACATGCAAATATATATGCAGATATATGCAAATTGCTTCTTTTTCACTGACGGACATGAATACAAAGCACTTCTCACAATGCTCCGGTGCTCCCGGAACCTCCTCCCTGGGGGCTAGCAATGCCGACACCCTGTACCCATCTGCTCCAGCCAGCCTATCCACTTGTGTCTTTCAGTGCTCACCCCACTTGGAAGAGGCCTTGCTGTTGTGGATTGTGTTCCCAGTGGAGGCTATCTCCAAAGGATCCCACCCGTGGACTGTGTGTTGAGCCCTCCATAAATCCAAACCACCCTGTGGGCTGCAAACAAATGGGCTGCTGTTGAGTAGCCCTGGTCTAGATAATATATAGTCCTGCCTTAGTGCAAGGGGCTGGACTTAGATGACTTATCGAGATCCCTTCTAATCCTACATTTCTGTGATTGTATGAAAGTCTTTTCAGAAGCCCAAATAAATTACATCAACTACTTCCACTACCATTTGACTGGAAGTTCAAAGGATTCTAATTGCTTGTCTAGACATGATTTCCTTTTGCAAAAGCTATGCTGGTTAATCCCTATTGTATCCTGATCATGAGCTATGTAATTGTGTTGTAAATTAGCATTACAAGTTTACCAGGTACCTGACTAAGGCCTGATTGGTAATTCCCAGGATCAGTTCTAATGCTTTTTGAAAATTAAGTTCAGAATTTGCTACCCTTCAGTCCTCAAGTTCAGAAGCTGATTTTATTGTATGTTTTTGTTAGAACTCAGCTGCTTGATTCTTAAGCTCCTTCAGAGCTCTTGGCCCTGGTGATATATTGCTACTTAATTAATCACTTTATTTCAGCATCTCTTCTTTTGACACATCAGTCCCTGACAGTGCCTCAGCTTTATTATTTTTTATTATAGGTGGGATTGGTAAAACTACTGATTAGTAAGGTTGCCTGACATGCCCATTTATAAGCCCCTGTGTTCAGTAGTTTATAACTTGGCCAAATTTTAAATATTTTGGCTGACATTTTTCATATCAAGTGTCTATCTCAGCCTGATTTTTTTAAAGGAGACTTGAATGGAGAAACATTAGGGGGAAGGGAGAAATGAAGATGGCTCTGATGAGAACTGGGACTGTCTGATCTAAGAGCTAGGTACAATTAGCTGAGATGGGGTGGGGGGAAAATGAGGACACTGAAATTAGACAAAGAACCTGTGGTGGGGAGTTTGGGACTGAGAGAGAGAATATGGGCAGGGAGGCACCTGTGCACTGAGATAGGGGAGACAGACACATCAGATGAGAAATTAGGGGTGTGAACTGTGACTAGCTGGGCAAAGAGATGGGAGTCAGGGAGCTGGGGTGAGAGGAGATGCGAATGGCTAGGCAAGAAATCTGGGACAGGGAATGCGGATGGGTGAGGCTAAGACTTGGTGACCAAAGAGACTGGGGCTAAGCCTGAGCTGTGGAGGCCAGGATGGTCTGGCTGAGAAGAATAGACTAGCAAAAGGATTTATGGAGCAGCGAAGGGACAGAGGCACATTGATGGGGAGAAGGCAGAAAGAGTCATGCTTGGAAGGCAGGGGCAGAAAAGTCTGTCCCACTAGAGCAGTGTTTCTCAACCAGTGGTACGAGTATCCTAAGGGGTACTCAAGAAAAGTCTGGGGGGTACGTCAACACAACTGAAATTTGGAGAAAACTGCATTTTTGTTTTAAGTTTTACAGCGCTTTATTATTTTTGTACTTTTTACACCCAAAAATGTCATTGCCCACTCAGCTATGATTAGGTTGTTTAAACAAATGTGTTGCAAAGGTAGAAAATTTTTGTGTGTGTCTGAAAACTGTAAGTACTGGGGATATTTATAATGTTTTTAAAAGGAGTACTTTATGAAAAAAGGTTAAGAAACACTGCTCTAGAGCACTCTCTGAAGCTTAGTATGCATCCCAGGATTGCCACGTCTTGCCATTCCGCTGCGCACGCAACTCAGTCCCCAGCATCCATCTCCCCGGCCACACCAAGATGGGGAAACAGGTCCAAAGTTCAGTATCTCAAAACCCAGCCACCTCCCTTAGGTACTACACTACACTCATTCCTGTCTGGAGGCAAGAGTGTTACTGGTTTAGTGGCACTGTGTCTGAATGCCCCATCTTGCATGCAAATGTCCATGTGCTTTATAGCTCTCAGAACAGAGCAATAAAACACAGACGGGGGAATCAAAGCTGTATTTCTGTTAGGCTTTTATATGACCAGTTGTGCTTAATGCAATGCACTTAAAATGCCCCCAGAATACATTAGGGTGTTTTGATGGTGAATTTAACTGCCAGACGGTAGCCTGTGTTGCTGGCCTTCCTTCTCTTCTTTATGTCCACACTCTTGTTGTCTATATTCTCCATTAATGGGAAGAGCGAGTAAGGCACTGCCAGGCTGCTAAGAGGTACACCAAGGAGTTAGAAGTCATTCGTGGGCTGTATGCTATCACCCAGGGATCCCACGCTTGCCTTTGTAACCACCTCAGCCACGCTGCCATTGAACGATCCTCTGTTCTGTTTTTCTGACAGATCTCTCTGCTTCACACTGTGCAGAACTCCTTCCTGGCCCAGTGGCTCAAGAGTCACATCAAACTGTTTCAACAAGTCAGCCCTGCTATTGGCCAGAAATAAAGATGAGCGAGTGTCAATATCTGTTCTCCCCTTTATAGACACAGGAGGCCTTTGCGAAATGTTTCAGATTCACCCAGTGACTACCTAGGGGCTATCATTTAAAAGGATATGATCAGCTCACATTTGACCCCAAAATTAGGTTTCTGTAAAAAAAAATAAGCTTCCCAACCCAACAAACAAAAAGCCTGAGACCAATACAAATGCCCCTATTGATTTGTTTGTAAAATTTCCAAGAGAGCCAGTTCTCTTAAAATAAATGAACATTCCCCAAACATTCTCACAGAATTGGAGGACTGGAAGGGACCTCAAGAGGCCATCTAGTGCAGTCCCCAGGACTGAGACAGAACTAAGTATTAGAGATAGCGCTGTCCTGTTCATAGGACAGTTTGGGGCAGCTGCGCTGGGGGGGGGCCCTGTGCAGCCACCCCAACCCTTCTCTGGGCAGGACCTGGGGGGCAGGGCATCCTGGGAGATTACTTGGGGTGGTTGGTGAGCACAGTCACCCCGTCACTCATGGTGGCAGTGGGAGCTGCAGGAAAAGGAACGCCACAGCAACTGCACCACTTTGCTGCCATCCCAGCCCTCTGTGCTCCATTTCACGGTGGCGGCAGCGAGTGGAGTGACCCAGCTCTGGCCTGGGCCCTGGCTCACTCCCCTCCCCCGAGCAATGCAGGGCTTGAGGGAGCAGTGGAGAGCAGGCTGCAGCGAGGGTGCCCCATTTTCTGCCACCACCATGAAGTGAAGTATAGTGGGCTGGGAGATGGTGGCAGAGTGGTGCAGGATACTGGGTCTTGCTCCTGTCTCTGTGGTGAGTGCGGGGGAGGGAGGGATGGACCCCTGCTGCCACTCCATGACAGGCCCCCCCAGGTAATCTCTTGGGTCACGTAACTCAGGGTAGAGGGCTTTGGAAAGGGGCGCAGAGCAAGGGCAGGAAGAGGAGGGGTGGGGATGGAACAGCAGTGGAGCAAGGGCAGGAAGAGGCGGGGTGGGGGTGGGGCCTGGGTTGGGGAGATTACCCTGTGCCCCATGCCTTGAGCAGAGGGAGGGTTGCCCTAGGCCCTACCCCCACCCCAAGGGACAGCCCTGATTACCTTTTATCTAACCTATTCTTTAAAACATCCAACAATGGAGATTCCCCGGCCTCTCTAGGGGTACGGCTACACTAGCTCGTTAGTTCGAGCTAGGTAGGGTAATGAGGGCAAGCGGAGTTGCAGATGAAGCCCGGGATTTAAATATCCCGGGCTTCATTTGCATGTTCCCGGGCGCTGCCATTTTTAAATCTCCCTTAGTCCGAACTCCGTGCCCGCGGCTACACATGGCACGGACTAGGTAGTTCGAATTAAAGATCCTAATTCAAACTACCGTTACTCCTCGTGGAATGAAGAGTAACGGTAGTTCGAATTAGGATCTTTAATTCGAACTACCTAGTCCGTGCCGTGTGTAGCCGCAGGCACGGAGTTCGGACTAAGGGAGATTTAAAAATGGCGGCGCCCGGGAACATGCAAATGAAGCCCGGGATATTTAAATCCCGGGCTTCATTTGCAACTCCGCTTGCCCTCATTACCCTACCTAGCTCGAACTAACGAGCTAGTGTAGCCGTACCCTTGGTGATTTGTTCCAGTGCTTAGCTACCCGTTAGTAGTTTGTTGTAATGTCTAACCTAAATTTCCCTTGCTGCGCTGCACAGGGTTAGTTCATGAAAATCAAAAAGTGAAATTGACTAGACACTAAAGTGAAACTGACCAGTCAGCTTTCATTGGCCACTGGAGAGAAAGGCCAAAACCAAGCAAACAGCAGAAAGAGGGAAAATAAAATTAGATTCTGAAAAGTCATTCATTGTCAAGATTATGAGGTGTTATTTGTAACATAGAGAACATAAGAATTGTAACCTGACAGCGTCTATTAGTTACCAGTAACTATTACTTTACATTTTTGCAAGATCAGCTGTCCAGATAACTTTTAAAAACCCCAACAGATTTGCCGATGCTACCCATAATGCCTCTGGAAAATATGTAAATTTGGCTCCAAATGGGTCTGCTAGAGCTTTCCACTTTCACAGACAATAACTGTGATGCCTGTAAGTGCCTGGCAATTGATTCCAAAGAATTAATTTCTCACCTGAGTGGTGATACCTGGAGTCCTGGAGCTGCACCTCCCCAGCGTAAACAAGCTGTCAGGCCATATTGGGCACTCTTAACCTGAGCTATATATTGTTAGGAAGTGCCCTAGGCACTGTAAAACAAAACTGCTCTAACTGGGTTAAAAATGGGACACAGAGCTGCAAAGAGTCATTGGAAAAAGGGCCTGAGGATACTGTCATAAAGAAACAGGAGAGAGAGAGAGGGAGGGGTGTGTCAGGACCAGGTATTGAGTCTCAGGTCTTGTGACAGTGCAGGACTGTTCTGGAGAGTTGAGGTAACTGTACAGTCCAGCTCCATAAAGGCATTTAAGTACCCAAACTGCATTGTTTTCAATGCAAACAGCAAAGATGTATTAACATAAAAATCATCACTAGCACTTCACTCGCAATTCTGTGATGTGGGGCAATGAGGACCGGAATAAGTAAATGATTTCTTGTGGGCAACGGCAGGTCCAGTCAGAATAGCAGTTCTGTAAGGATAAAGAACGGGGTAGAGCAGGGAAACACCACAGCACACAGGTCTGAATCTAGCTAAGCTCGGGAGTGACTAAAAGCTGTTCGGGGGGCTGTTTGAAATGGGCTGATGGATCTCTGTGCACAGTCATCAATATCTTCAAGCTACCATCGCTGCTAGTCTTAATTGGCTCCCATGTTGGCAGTCTGAGCGGAGAGGCCAAGAACTGAATAGGTCATCCAGGGTGAACTCATCTCTATCTGCCTCATGACTGAAGCACATTGGCAAGGGCAGAAGACAGGAGGGTGTCGGGAAGGGTGGGGGGGAAGCTTGCAGTGTCCCTGTCTGTGCTGACCCTGTTCTATGGATAAAGGCTTTGGGTCATTAGGACTGTTAATTCAGCACCTTTCCCCAGCACTGAGCTCATTCCAATAAAGAAGAGGAGAGGCAAGGATTTGTAGCCTTATGCCTTTAATTGCCTGGCTGTTTCAGGTCCCATTCATTTCATTTTAAATGGAGAAGTTTACACAGTGCTAAATCTGATAGCATTGCCTTTCACGGGAGCTTTACATTATACTGGAGACAAGCTTACATTTTGCGGGGACAAATATTTTATCGGCATTGATACAATACATACATCGCAAAGGAGCACCCTGTATCAAGTCTCTTTCTGTTTCAGCGAGGAGACGTGTTTGCTGCACAGATGACGGGAGTAAATCTGGCCCCACAATTAAAATCTGTTTAGAGATGGTTGCAAAAGTGACGGATGAATTAGGTGCTGTGCGCCATCAATCCCCAGCACACTTCTCTCTGTCGAGTAATATTGACAGCCCATCATAAATAGCCATTTGTACAATGTGCAGGAACTCTTTCAGAAGCAGTTTATGGCCAGCACATATATTCCAAGTGGTAGACAAAATGCAAAGTGCCTGGAGCTTTTAAGAAACAAGGGAGATGATGGGCCCTACATGGCCTGCAATTGCCTTTCTCTTTGCACCTGTGGTGCCCCACGGACACACATGGATGGCAGCATTATTAATATTCTGGTAGTATCCACAAGATACTATGCACTGTTCTCACATATAGAAGGACACAGTCTGTTCCCCAGAGAGATTGGGGCAGTAGGTAGGATTTCTAGACCAAAGAAATCCTGGATCTTGTTTGGGTAATTACAATCTGCCTCCTTAAATCCTCCTGGCACTTTCAGCTGGATGCAGCACTGCTCCTCACTTCCTGCCCTGAAGTCCTGTTGCTGTGCTCTGTGAAACAGCTTCCATGTTTCTCTCTGGAAGCGATTGATTTCTGCACTGAGCGGGAGAGGGCTGTTTATTTGTTACAAAAAGGCAAATTCCCAGTCATAGCACCGAACACTTAACATTCCCACTCATTTCAACTGGAATTGTACCTGCTCAGCCCCTCTCAGGGTTTTGCCTTTGGATAGTCAGGGGCTTTTGGGATCCTTTTAAAATAAAGGCTCTGGGGAAGAGTAGAATATTAAGATAACCAAACTGTTGAGATTTTAGGCATTTGTAATTAAGACCATGGCCACTAAGGGCTTCAAAGAGGCATGGGGCAGAACACAAATCCAGGCCTCCAGTGACATGAGGCCTTTGTTAGCTGGTAATGGGGAACACAGAGGGATAGCTTCCTTCATTCCACCTGAATGGAGTATACGGTGGATAGAAAGCTGGCTAGATCATCGGGCTCAAGGAGTTGTCATCAACGGCTCAGTGTCTAGTTGGCAGGTGATATCAAGTGGAGTGCCTCAGGAGTCGGTCCTGGGGCCAGTTTTGTTCAACATCAAAGAGGGGATGGATTCCCCCCTCAGCAAGTCTGTGGATGACACTAAGCTGTGGGTAGAGGAGAGGTAGATATGCTGGAGAGTAAGGGTAAGGTTAAGGGTGACCTAGGTAAATTGGAGGATTGAGCCAAAAGAAATCTGATAAGGTTCAACAAGGACGAGGGCAGAGTCCTGAACTTGGGATGGAAGAATCCAATGCACCTGTACAGGATGGGAACTGACTGGCTAAGTAGCCGTTGTTCACAAAAGGACCTGGGGATTACAGTAGATTAGAAGCTGAATGTAAATCAACAATGTGCCCTTATAGCCAAAAAGGCTAACAGCATATTGGGGTGCATTGGGAGGAGCATTGCAAGCAGATTGAGGGAAGTGATTATTCCCCTTTATTTGGCACTGCAGACAGGGAAGTTTAAGAGGGAGTCCTACTATGGTTAGGAAGACCCACAACACCTTTGCCAGCACTGCTTCTGTCTCCGTCTGCGCCTGTAGCCAGACAGACCACCTGACCATGGATGCTTCTACCCAGACCCTGGTGTGGTTTTGCAGGGACTGTGCCTTGCAATTCCCAATTACAGAAACCTAGCCTGGGGGAACCATCCAATGTACAAGGTGCCTACTGGTGGAATCTCTCAGGAAGCAGGTTGGAGAACTACAGGAGGAGGTGGCTAGGCTGAGGAGCATCCAAGTCCATGAGGAATTCCTGGAGAATATACATATGGAGATCATTGAGGCTGAGGAAGCTGTCCCATTACAAAAGACTGCTGACACACCACCGGTGGAGGAGGAGATGGCTCGGGGGGGGGGGGACACTGGCAGCTTTCCACGCCTGCTCCCAACCCTCCCACTGTGGTACTGGGGAACTGTGACGCTGTTCTGGATACAGGAGACAAGGAATCACCACATAAGTATGCAGGGGCAAGATTAGAAAGGCAAAGGCACAAAGTAAGCTCAATCTACCTAGAGACATAAAGGGTAACAAGAAGACATTCTACAAATATATTAGAAGCAAGAGGAAGACCAAGGACAGGGTAGGCCCTTTGCTCAGTGAAGAAGCAGAAACAATAACAGGAAACTTGGAAATGGCAGAGGTGCTTAATGATTTCTTTGTTTCAGTTTTTACAAAGAAGATTGAGGGTGACGGGATGCCTAACATAGTGAATGCTAGTGGAAATGGGGTAGTTTTAGAAGTTAAAATAAAAAAAAAATTAAAAATTACTTAGAAAAGTTAGATGTCTTAAAGTCATCAGGGCCTGATGAAATGCATCCTAGAATACTCAAGGAGCTAATAGAGGTATCTGAGCCTTTAGTTATCATCTTTGAAAAGTCATGGGAGTCAGGAGAGATTCCAGAAGACTGGAAAAGGGCAAATATAGTGCCCATCTATAAAAAGGGAAATAAGAACAACCCAGGAAACTACAGACCAGTCAGTTTAACTTCTGTGCCAGGGAAGATAAAGGAGCAAATAATTAGGAAATTCATCTGCAAACATATGAAAGATAAGAAGGTGATAACATGTAAAAAACAAATCATGTCAAACCAATCTGATAGCTTTCTTTGATAGGATAAAAGGTCTTGTGGATAAGGGAGAAGCGGTGGATGTGGTATACCTAGACTTCAGTAAGGCATCTGATAAAGTATCGCATGACCTTCTTATCAATAAACTAGGCAAATACAACATAAATGGGGCTACTATAAGGTGGGTGAGTAACTGACTGGATAACTGTTCTCAGAGAGTGGTTATTAATGGTTCACAGTCATGCTGGAAGGGCATAACAAGTGGAGTTCTGCAGGGGTCTGTTATGGCACAGGTTCTGTTCAATATCTTCATCAACGATTTAGATTATAGGATAGAGAGTACAATGATTAAGTTTGCAGATGATACCAAGCTGGGAGGGTTGCAAGAGCTTTGAAGGATAGGGTCAAAATTCAAAATGATCTGGACAAACTGGAGAAATAGTCTGAGGTAAACAGGATGAAGTTTAATAAGGACATATGCAAAGTACTCCACTTAGGAAGGAACAATCTGTTTCACACATACAGAATGGGAAGCGACTGTCTAGGAAGGAGTACTGCAGAAAGGGATCTAGGGGTCACAAGCTAAATATGAGTCAACAGTGTGACACTGTTGCAAAAAAAGCAAACATGATTCTGGGATGCATTAACAGGAGTGTTGTGAGCAAGACATGAGAAGTCATTCTTCTGCTCTACTTTGCGTTGATTAGGCCTCAGTTGGAGTATTGTGTCCAGTTCTGGGCACCTCATTTCAAGAAGGATGTGGAAAAATTGGAGAAGATCCAGAGAAGAGCAACAAAAATGACTAATGGTCTAGAACAGTGGTTCCCAACTGCTGGTCCCTGGACTGATGCCAGGCTGCGAACAACTGGCTGCCAAGCCACAGCATACTGCCAAGCCACACCCATGCCGGCTGCTCCCGGGTGTGTGGCTGGCCATTGCCGGAGCTGAAGCCGGCTGTTTGTGGCGGCTCTGGGGGCTGAGGCTGGGATACACCCCAACCCCCTGAGTCACCATAGAGCAGCTGGCTTCAGCTCCGGCAGCTGCCACATGGCGAGTGGCTGCCACAGCTGAAGCTGGCTGTTTGCAGCGTCTTTGGGGGCTGGGGCTCGGTACATATTTTGACGGACCGGTAACATTTTATTTGCCTATTTGTATATTCTTTATTTAAATATAATGAATATGCAAATAAGCAAATAAAATGTAACCGGTCTGCCAAAAATTTGTGAATGGGTTTGCCAGTTCACGGTATAAAAACGATTGGGAACCACTGATCTAGAAAATATGTCCTATGATGAAAGACTGAAAGAAGTGTGCTTGTTTAATCTAGAAAATAGAAGATTTTAGAGTAGACGTGATAGTAGTTTTAAAGTATATAAAAGGCTGTTATAAGGAGAAGGGAGAAAAATTGTTCTTAACCTCTGAGGATAGGACAGGAAGCAATGGGCTTAAACTGCAGCAAGGGAGGTTTAGGTTGGACATTAGGAAAAACTTCCTAACTGTCAGGGTGGTTAAACACTGGAATAAGTTGCCCAGAAAGGTTGTGGAATCTCCATCACTGGAAATATTTAAGAGCAGGTTAGACAGACACCTGTCAGGGATGATCTAGACAGTGCTTGGTCCTGCCGTGAGGGCAGGGGACTGGACTTGATGATCTCTCGACGTCCCTTCCAGTTCTAGTGTTCTATGATTCTATGCCAGCAGTAGCAAGGGTTGGAATCAATAAGAAATCATATGCATATGTGTGCTCCGGGCTCGGTTAATTGTTTTGGAAACTCAAAGCAGAAATCAGACTATTGTCACACGTACAACCTGGTGAAATGGGAGTGGGCTAGTGCCCCATCTGGCAATATCTAAGCCTGAGAATTGGGAAGGGAGCTATTGCAATTGTGAATAGTTAGAAGCCCATCCAGCCACTGGAAATTAAATTCCCCTGTCAATGGGATGTAGCAGGCTTCAATAACCAAAGAAGCCAAGTTGCATGCCAGCAAAACCCATCTGCTTTCCTGACGACACCAGTCCAAGGTGCTATCATATTTGGATTTTTTTTAAATTTCTGGACGAGTACATGGAAAATGAGTTTTAAACTGTCATTTAATCCTACCAAACCCAGCTCCTCATGAGTGCGTTGGGATCTGTGTCAGTTAAATGGATTTCTTGAAATATTCATCTACATGCTCGTAATTTATTCCAAATGGATCACTCTTGCCTTCTGTTGCAAGAAGACCTTTAGGTGGTGAGTTCAAATGTCTGCATAGCTGCATGCATAATTTGCACCTTCTTTGATACAAATTGCCTGTGCAAATTGGGAATTTGTGTGTGCAAATGGGTGTTTGCACATACCCAACCAGCGCATGCAGTTGCAGTGATTTTCTGTGCAAATTTGGTACATAATTGTGTACAGCTGATGCACAGCTCCAGGCAGGCTTGACCTTTCAAAAACTAGGCCCTGAATCTCCCAGAAAGGACTATATCCTCATTTACCACTGTGACTTTCAGGGCATCTCTACACTGCAGCTGCATTTATTATTTGCAGCTCTTCAGTATCCATGTAGTAGCTGTACTCTCGCTATCTTGCTAAAACAGCAGTGAGGATGCTGTGGTGTGGGCTTCAGTGGTTTCGCTGCAGATCAAGGCGTACAGAATGAGGGCTTCACTGTGAGAGCCATCACAGAGGCCAGCACTAAAGCTGAGTGGACTCTGGTCAGGTCCTGGACACCTGCTGCCTTGATAAAGCTAAAAAGGGGTTAGTAGGTGAGTGGCACACTACACTGATTTGAGTGACTTAACAAGCCCTCTCAGAGAATGACAGAGGCTCCGGCCACTTTGAGCTTAGAGGCCCCAGCCCAGCCCCAGCTTCCCGACATATCTAACTTCTCATCCACAGAGTCATACTAAAACCAAAAGAATATATGAAAATGAACACTTGAGACATTTATTTATTAACAATTAAGTCATTATACCAATAGCACATGTATTAAAAATGTAACTTTAATTATGAGTTTCCACTGCAAGCAAAACTTCAGTTTAGCAATCCTTTTCTGGCTTTGTTGCGTGCAAACTTTATAATTGAAGAAAAATCTAATTTATGTGCAACATCACTGTTAATGTTAAGCATTCTGAGCCCATTCAAATGCTCTTGTCCTATTATAAAATGATGATAGTTCTTTACTTGTTTTAACATATTGAATGTGCATTCACCTGAAGTCATTGATGCAGGGAGATTGACAAAAATACATAACGCAATTGTGATATTAGGAAATACAGTCAACAGGCCAAGATCAAATATTTCTTGAAGCAGTTCTTTTGGCTTGCAGTCCAATTAAAAGTTAGTGGAATGTATACGTTTCAGGAAAACAATCTCGTCACAGAGATTTCTTGAAATTTCGTTGTTGTACCTTTGTTGAAACTGTTCAGCCACTGAATATAGATCTTCATCACATAGGGTGTGTCTAGACTACAGGGTTTTTTAAAAAAAAATGGCCTTTTTTCGAAAAAACTTCCCCTGCATCTAGACTGCGTTCTTTTGAAAGTAAATCGAAAGAACGCAGCAGTTTTTTCAATCGTGGTAAACCTCATTTTACGAGGAATAAAGCCTTTTTTCGAAAGTAATCTTTCGAAAAAAGGAGCTATTGAATGCAAACTGTGCTTTTTCAAAAGACAGCGTCTAGACTCTCTTTTGAAAAAGCACCTCGCTTTTTTGAAAAATCTGCTTGTAGTCTAGACGCTCTCTTTCGAAAGAGGCTTGTAGTCTAGACGTAGCCTTAGTTCTCTGAACTCCCGAAGGAATCCAAAAAGGGTACAGATATGTTACAGTGACTCAAATCAATGTGTATGACCAGATTTGATGGAGTCAATAATAACAAAAAACAAAACAAAAACCCATTGGTTCGATAGTGCCTTTCTGCATCAGATTGAGATGTTAGGTTGTGATTGGTGGAGAAAATACAGTTTGGATTTCATTCAAGGAGGACTGCTTGTACTCCATTGTACTTCCCAGACATATTGGATCCATTGTCATAGGTTTGGTCCATGGAGACAAGAAAATTTAATTTAAAGCCTTCCATAATTTCTAGTATACGAGTGGTGATTTCTTTTCCAGTTTTTTCCATGAAATTATCGAACAAAATGAATCATTCTTCAATTGAAACCTTTGTACTTCCTGCAATTTTAACATATCAACCAACCAAGGTCGTCTGTTCTTTATGAGAACAGTCTGGAGTTGCATCAGTAATAATTGAAAAGTACTTCACATGTTGTATCTCTTCAAGAATTGTTGTTTGCACAAATGTTCCACACAGCTCAATAAACTCGTTTGGTATTCTGGTAAACAGATAATGGACTTGCATTTGTTTTCTGCCCTCTCATGATTCACGAACACGCTTAACATGACCTGATAAAAGTGGGTCATACATTCAATGTATGTTCAAGGATTTTTTTTCCATTTATCAGTTTCTATGTTTACTTCACTCAGGAGTAAGTTTTCAACTGAACTGTCAGCTAGTGCTGCTCTATTAGCTGATCTCCATGTAACATGGTTATCTTTATGTGATACTGAAGTTTCATGTGCAGGTATTTGGTCTTTCAACTTCCTCCAACCTCTACTGAGGCTCCAACGGGATGGATCAGACAGTACTGATTCATTTGAAGTATTACTGTTAAAAATGAAACAGGGTACACAGTACAGAGCCTGCTTTTCCATGCTCCAGGAGAGCCAGTCTCTTATGTAGATCCCTCCATTTGGAAGAGTTTTTGTCAGCAGACGAACAGGAGAAGCATGATTTTCAGCATCTTTCAGTATATTACTTGGAATCTGAAAACAACTAACTTTGAGAAACGACTGCATTTGAGCAACATTGTTCTTACCAAGAAGCCCAATATCAGGATCTGATGCCACCGTTGTTACACTGTGTCCTGTGCTAGTCATAAGTTCTTGCTCTTGCGCAGCATCTCCGAGGTCCTCATTTTCTGCCTGCACAGTCTCTAAATCGAGCGTAGATTCTGCACCTATCGCTACTGTTGGCATTTCTGTGTCTTGATTAATGACCTCCACATTTTGAGACAGTGACATTGAAATGTCATTTGTGGGTACAAAGTTTTATCAGCAGAACTGGAAGTGTCATTGTAAGTATGGTCACTGTCTAATGGCTGAGGTGTCTTTTCTACGTGAAATGATGTTATTGGCTTTAAACTCTTAACTGATGCTTCACTCTGTTGCTTTCACCGTCTCCTATTTGCACCACTTTCAAATCTTTGCTTCATTTTTATAAAGGGGTTCTTTTAAAACACAGTAACACACAATAAATTAATTCACTAAAGGCTATTGATTATACAAAATTTTAATTGTATATACTTCGCAATGAATATTATATAATAACGGTTTGGGAGCGTTATTTACTATGACCCTTATAGCAGCCTTATTACAAAGTCTTGAAATTTCGTCTGCTAACATGTTCCCCTTATTAAATTCCTCTAATAACTGGTGTATTATTATGAATATTAACATGGGGCGATTGCTAGATTAGATATAAAGTTTATTCAACAACTAGAATTAAAAGTTTATTATCACAAAAAAGCTTTTAAAGGTGAATCTAAAAGTGGACAAAGAGGTAGCTTTCAGCTGAGCCTGATGTGATTATTGTGTATGAGGACACATAAGAAAAAACAGGAATAAGAAAATCTCCTATGCAGAGACAAACATCTAATTTAAAGGTTAAACTCACCCTCAGACCAAGAAAAATCAGTTTACAGTAACAGAATTAATTACGACTTTCAAAACCTCTAAACAAAGACTGTAAACAGCATTTCAGAACGTAGAATCACCAATCACAGAAGCTACTCCATTCTCCAGTCACACAGATAAAAACTCGGATGTGACCAAAAAACTGGAGAAGGCCAGAGGTCCCACAATGATTTAAATCAATTTTTTGCAGGTATATAGAGCTTCTTTTGTTGTCTCTGTTATAACTGCAAAGTGTATAATAAATGGAAATGATGTGGTAGAAAAATGTCACAATTTGAGGCCCCTTTGTCTCCTGAGGGCCCTCCTGCTCCTCCCCTCCACCCCTTCTCCCCGATAGGGCCTGCTCTTTACACACCTGTCCATCATGCATCATTTGAATGCTGAGTATGGATACTTTAAGAGGAAGTGTTGTGTGGAGCTGTCAAACAGTGCCAGTATTATAAAAATGGGGATAAACTATGACACCACCAACATAGTACAATCACCACTTTGAAACATTTGCACTTATTTTCTGTTAGTTTAATTACTCTGTGTTTTATTTCAAGACATAAAATTGGTCCACAGCATCACAGCAATCATTGAAAGGGAAAAACAACATCTAATAATAAGTTAGCATAGGTGAAATTGAAATGCAATAATGCTGATGACATTTCTAGTCAACACCATTATCATCATCTTGTTCCTCATGATCTCTATCGAGAGCACGTGGGTTACCTGTTACCTTGGCATGTACACAGGTCTGTGAAGAGCATATTCTTTTAATTGAGAGAGTGGATTTTCACATGTCTTTTTTCATGGCAAGCTGATTCAGGATGTGCTCTAGGTATTTCAAATGTTGTACACTGCATAAGAGACTGATTGCCTGGGGAAGTAAGTAGAGTCCTGCAAATCTGCGGATATCTGCTTTATATCCACGGGTATCTGCATCCACAGATGTACATGTGGCAATCCACGGCTCATTTTTGCAGATATGGATACAGAGGCAGATGCAAATTTTTTATCTAAACCCCTGCAAATTTGTGGATATTTGCTTTATATCCGTGGGTGTCTGCATCTGCGGATGTGGATGCAGATACCTGCGGCTCATTTTTGTATCTGTGAAGGGCTTTAAAAGTAAGTAACTTTTTTTCCCCATGCTTCAGTGATATTTCTAGTGATACCGGGACTATCTGCAGACTGTTCTTGCAGTACCACCACAGCCATTGCATGGAAGGCATTCTTTCCATCAACAGTCTCTATGTTGATGTCTGTATTATCAGCTCCCTTGTGGAAGAGATTTACACTGGTGTGAAGTGGTCCAATTCCATGTGGAATGAACAAACCTCCCTGGAGTCTTTCTACTTCAGTTCTTGCAGCTCTAGTGATAAACTGCCTAGGTTCTTCCTAAGAGATGCAGGATCCATGAAGGTGGCATATATTAATTAAATTGTGAGTCCCAAACTGATGGTGCAGCTGTACAGCAAGGCTTATGGACACAGGTATGGTAATTTGGAAACTGTGAAATACACTGCAGCTGAGAAGCACTTTCTCTGAATGTCTTCTGAACAATGACACGCATTGCTGGCTGAATTATACGCCTCTTTTATCTATCAACCCAAGGACAAACTCCTGCACCAACTGGGACCACAAAAGTAGCTGACTTGGTTTCAATCACCTGGCTTTGGATAATATCCTGAGGCTTTCATTTGGGCTATTTCAGACAGAAGGATTGAAGTAGCATTATATGAAGCCACTTGTTCATTTGAAAGCTGTTCATCAGGGTCACTCACCAGCAGAACATCCATAAAACATTTGGATAACTTTAATTCCTGCTTCAGATAACTAGCAGCTGGGATAGCATCCGTTCATGTTATTGTGTCACAGGAAACAATGGTAGACTGCCACTTGCCTCACCCAGGCTGTGCCTGGAATGACATGGCAGAACCGTAGCGTTTTTCTAATCTTGCCTGTAATTTGCTACTGGAATAACTTGGCCTATCTGCATCTGAGGGGAGTTATATCTTTGTAGTAGCTTGGACAGGAGCAGAGCTTTCTGAAACGTAAGATCATTGTCTCGTCAATCAGGTGATAAAGTGCAGTGTCTTGTGATGATGGTATTATTGCAGTGTAACTAGATGATTTTGCTTTCCAGTTTGTTTTACTCAAGCAGGAAGAAAGGCATGTTGAGTGATAAACTGAATCCCTAGCAATCAAGTATGCCACAGATCGCCTGTGCAACATGTCATCATCTCCTCTTTGAAGTGCTGCCTTCCTTAGATTGGTTGCTCTCTCCCAGGTTTCTATTTTATGAGGTTTGTCTTGTGGGTTTTTTTCTCAAGCAAACAGTGCAACAGGACGAGTCACTGGTGGGCGGGCTTGCTCTGGTAGCTATTGAAGTAAGTGAACATGATGCTTGCTGATCAGATTCAGAGTCTGATTTCTTTCCTGGGTTCAATACAACTGTGACATGTGCCAAATGTGACTTGTTTGTCTATTTCTGCAAGCAACCCCAGTGATAGAGTATTGATGGCACATCATCGCAACTAGAAAACTCATCCAGTAACCGTCAATACAATTCATCTCTCCTGGTGTCTGCTGCCAGCTTGACCGAATTCCGTGCAGTGCTGGTGGCTTTTGACAGTATTTAATTCTTTTGATTTTCTTGACAAATTAACACATTTTTCAAGAGTCTTTTTGCCTTTGATGTAAGCTTTAAAGGGCTTGTATCCTCCATGACTTCAGGTACAGTAACTTCCCTGCAGAGGAAAAATTCCTAAGGATATTGTTAGCCTTACCATTACTTCCATTTTTCCTTTGCACAAGTATAGAGACTTGTGCTAAATTGGATATAAATTCCATCTATATTTTAGAATCCAAATTACCATTTTTGTTTAGTGAGCATATTGATTGAAGCCCAGTATGGAGTCGTGTTAATGCTAAAACTGACCTGTGAATAAGTGTCACAGAACTAAAAAGCTATTTTCTAGAATATTTCAAAGGCTGCTACTGCATGCATAGGCAATTACAAATTAAAACCTTCTACCCAGCAGAGACTATTCTATGCTATTCTGTATGCACACAAGGTTAAAAATGGAGAAGCATTTACATTAAGAATTCATGTACATTTATATCTATCCACTGTGGAGTGCAAACTGTGAGCAGGGTATCTACTGCTGCTAGTGGGAGGCTGTTCTGGTCAGCAAATTGCAACTGAAAATGTAGAAAACTATTATAATCACCTGTGAGAGAGTTTGAAAATGAAGAATATATGATGTAAACATATTCCACGTTGGTATGTTGAAAAATGCTGATATTTGCCATTTTTGCCACATGCTAAACAGCATCATCATTTTTGAAAATAGGCCCATGCAAAACCAATAGAAATCCTTTAATACGTTGTCCTTTCAGAGCTTTGACAAATGAACACCATGTTTAAGGTGCTGAAATTAACTTACACAGTAAAAACTATAGTCATAGTTGTGTTGCAGTGTTCTGGAACTGTGCAAAAAATGACACTCATCTTTGGATACTATTGTTTCATTTTGCCTAGTGGTTTATGGTCTGTAGGGAGGCAGACTGGCCACCCACTGACCTGGAGAAGGAGGAGCCCCTCCATAAGGCGCTGGTGGGCAGAGCCTGGCCCCACCCCATCACCTGACCAAAAGTCAGGAGGCTTAGCTAGAGCTATAAAAGGGAAGCTCACGAGGCTGGTCAGGTCTCAGCTAATAGAGAAGCCAGATGCCTACCCCACGCTCCCAAGCTGGGGGGGGAGGTGTGAACCTAAAAGAGACCGAGGACTGGCCAGGACTGCTGGGCATGCAGACGACTTCGACCTGGAAGAAGTGCCAACCTGCTAGCCCCCCACACCTCAGAGGACCTGCGGTGGAGCCAGGTGTGCCCGGGAGTCTGGAAGTAGCCCAGGGACAGCCAACCTTAGTTTGGGTGACTCAGATCCTGTGACTAAGTCGGCATGTTGCAGGTAGGATACCCGCTGAGCCAGTGGCAGACGGATCTGCCACTATTAGGGCCCTGGGCTGGGAAGCAGCGGAGCAGGTGGGCCTGTGTCTCCCCTGCCACCTAAACAGAGTTTGGCAGCCTCTCCCCCCTCTGCGATTCTAGGCCTGTGTTTGTCGGCTCTCCACCAGAGCTAGGAGACCTGACTGTTTGCTTGTAGTCCCCTCCCCCCCAAACCTAGGGATTGCTGGGCCTAGGGACTGCTGCTCAGCCTGACCCTAGGCCTGCACTCCTGAACTCTGTTGCCCCGCCCTGGACCAGGGCCTGGACTTCGTGACAGTTGGCTCAGCTCAATCATGTGCCTGATCCCCTGGACTACTGTCACCTGCCTTGCATGAGGACTTGGTGTGTTTACTGTTGGCTTGGCCCAACCATAGGCCTGGACCCCAGACTGGTGGTGCATCCAATTCCCCTAGAGAGACTGAGCAGGTGTAGCGAGGTGGAGTAGCCCCCCACTGACCCGGAACCCCCCTGGGCTACATGGCCCCTAGTGACTGCTCTACATTATGACTCATCTATGCATACATAAAAAAACAACCCAGCTTTCAAATAATCGATGACGTGGGTGGATGTAAGGTGGGTATATTAAACTCCAACAATATGGCCCTTTTTGGAGAATTGCCGCATACTTATTGGCGGTGGAAACTCCAGTCAGGACCGACCAAGCAGTTTCCATGAAACTGGAGACAGAGCTACTCAGAGACACTTGGATTGCAGCTATTCACTGATCCTAACTATGAGTTGGGTTTGGTGGACAGGTGTGATGGTGTGGAAAATATCACCTATGGGATACTCAAGCTATTGACCAATGACTGCTAGAGTTAGATGGATTACTGCCAGAGTTACTGGACGAGTAGGACAAGGGCATGTATATTGTGTAGCTGGGTTTCCCCAATTTTATGACTGTGTTCTCTGTTCCCTACTCAAGATTTCTGTGTTTCTACATAGTCTCAGAGGGTATGTCTACACTAGCCCCCTAGTTCGAACTAGGGTGGCTAATGTAGGCATTCGAACTTAGTTCGGATTAACTTCTGACGGCCGTGTGTAGCCGCGGGCAGTCAGTTCGAACTAAGGGGATTTAAAAATGGCGCCCGCCCGGGAACATGCAAATGAAGCCCAGGATATTTAAATCCCGGGCTTCATTTGCAAGTTCGAATGCCTACATTAGCCACCCTAGTTCGAACTAAGGTGGCAGTGTAGACATACCCAGAGAGCTTCTCGGTCTAGGAAGATGGATTTAATTTTCTCAAGTTTCTGTGTGGGGGCTAGAGCCATTTTAGTTATTTGCGTAGATATACTGAAGAGAGCCCATCTCATCACTATGAACCAGTTGGTACATGGGTTATATTGGGGGGGTAGGAGGGTGTCGCAGACAAACTCAAAAGTCTAGATGCTTTCCCCCAAATTATTGTAACCACTTAGGTCTGCAAAACTGAGTTGGAAATCTTCGGAGAGTGGGACTTTTTCATATGCGATTTTTGCATTTCTGGAAATAACTATTCAAAATGCATAAAAAATAAATGTATTGAATCTGTGATCAGCCAGCTTGCTATGGCCACTTAACATTCCACAGTGGCAACAGGGAATCAAATCTTCCTGCTGCAAAAACCTTACTTGCTAATCCTTGAGTTGAAGGAGGACCTCTTTTGGCAGCATATGGCCTATGACAAACTGTTGACCAGTTATGATTCTATAGAGAGCAATGACCTTTCTCACACACAAACTATCAAGATCCCAGGTCTCAAATCTGGGTCCTAGTTAACTGGCACTTCTTTGATGTCACCACCAACTGCCTGGGACTAAGACCATGAAACCTGAAGCTACATCAGGGAGATTTCCCTGGTTCCTGATTAGAGAAACATCTAGACCTCTGATAGGTCAGGACTTCCTATTTAAAGCCAACGAGAGAGAGACACAGGAAGTTGCTAGCACAACTAGGCACTATCGACCAACTGTTTGGACCCTTTGTCTGGTGCTATAGACTCTGCCTTACTTGCGTCCTGGTATTCTGACTTTGGCTTCACTTGGTGACCGGACTAGTACCTGGCCCTGCTGGGGTTGGTTCAACTGGCTCTTGCCTGATTTCTAGTAAGCTGAATATAACTCCTCTGAACTAGGTTGCTAACCACTAGCCATCCCCATGGCCACCTATATCCTGGCTCTGGCAAATTAGCTGTTTCATTATGGCAGGGGTAAAAAGTGCTGTGAAACTTTCTTTCTTTAGTGGAAGCTGTTTACTCTTTCTGGACTGTAATGACACATGATGAGATTTTGATATGAGCAGGTTCCTCTTCTGTTTCATGTGGGAAAACAGTGACTTAGCTGTTTGTTTTGAATTTCTCTTTGGTCCCGATCTCATAATTCTCTGAGTCTACAATTGAAGAGGTGGAAATATCCTTTCTCCGGTACATGACCCCCATGAGCATGCTATGGCACAATTGTCCACTATGGGGGTTTATGCCTTCCTTTGAAGGATCCGTCAGTGGCCGCTGTAGGAATCAGCTGGATGGGCCATTGGTAATTCCTGTGTAAGAGGCAAAAACACTGCTGAGCTGCATTTCAGCTTTATTGCTTTCCTCCTCACACTCTGTATAAGCAATGGCTATGCTGGTAGAGAAGGACAAATGTGATAAATAACAATGTAAAACAAATCTGCAGAGATGGATATTCTACTGTAAACCATATGTCTCCGTCCACCGCCTCCGCAGGGTCATTACTAAAAATGGCAGGGTAATAAACAGTGAGATTCCTAACATTTCTAATAATGTTTCATGCCCATCCAGCTCATCAAGTGGTGTGGAACTGGCAAAAAGTTAATAGAAACTCCCCATCTCGTCTCCTGTGTGTGTGAGAGAGAGGGGACAAGGGGAATTGGAAGCAAGCGCTGCTGTTGCTGAGAGGAACTTGCAATGTCTTCCAGCTGCTTTTTGGCAGCAAGTCTTCATGCTGTTGGCAGCACAAGTGACATAATCACTCAGGAAAGGGAACCTGTCATGGTGTGCAGGGGCTTCTGATCTATGCCCCAGCCTGTAGCCAATCTCTCCGGAATAACTCCGATAGTGTGCGAGGTCCCACAATGCACCACCAGGGCAGGCCTGTGGCTTCTAAGACTGGGAATTCAGCACCCACAATCCCTTTCTCTCTGCAGCTCTCTGAAGATCTCTAGAGGGCGGTTTGTACTGTTCCTCTTCAGCAGGGTTGCCAGGTGTCCGGTATTGAACCAGATAGTTCGGTATTTTCGCATCCTGTCCGGTAAAAAAATTCAGAAAATAACAGACACCTAAAACATCTGGTACTTTCTGATTTTTTCCTGGCCAGGAGGCAAAAATCCCAGGTGCTTATCAGGTTACCCAGGGGAGCTGTCTGGCCCGGCACAGGTAGGCAAGATGGTGGGTGGCTGCCGGCAGCCTGTTAGAGCCAAAAAGCCTCAAAAGCATTTCTTAAAGGGGTCATGCTGTTTTTTTCCCTCAACAACTTTGGTCTCCCCCTTTTTTTTTCTCAACAGAATTTTTTCCCTTTTTTGGGGGGGTGTTGTTCAGTATTTTTTGTTAAACCATCTGGCAACCCTACCCTTCAGGGTGCCATGCTCTCAGGGAGTATTTACAGTGACTCAGGCAGCTTTTTCAAAAAACAAAGTAGTAATGTATTAGTCACCGGGTGCATGGTATCTGAAAGTCCTTAGGTTAGCAAAAAGAGGCAGAGGTTAAGCCATAGTCCGGCCAGGCCAAATCAGTGCCTTGAGGAGCCAGGCAAACTGTAACAGACGCCATCTCTGCCTTTTTCTTCGTCCTCTTTTTCTCCCCAGGTCAGAGCTCTTGAGTCCCTCCAAAAGGGCAGCCCTTATTCCAATCACCGCACACCTTATTGTCCAGCCTCACCTAGTGGGTTTCCTGCTGTTTGGTGTTGATTGGTTCAGGCATTCAGTGAGGTTTCTCTTTGTTGATTTGAGTCTCCTTCAACTACAGTCATTAAAGGACTGTTCATTCCACCCCATAGCTAGGTGACACCCTCCACCCCTACCTGCCTCCTGCACTTAGGGCTAGAGTGCTTGTAAACTGAGGGTGAGGCCACTGGATGAGGCTTAGCACAAAGTGGGTAAGCACTAGGGATGTTAAGAGGCAAGTATTTAACTAATTGAGTTGTCGATGGAATTTTTATGAACTGCTCGATTAGTCAACAGCAGCCAGCTCAGTCCCGGCTCGAGCCAGGTGTGGGATCCAACCTCGCTGTGGCTCTGCAATTTAAAAGGCTGTAGGAGTCGGGCAGCCTGCCCCCCAGCTCCTACGTTGGTTTTAAATTGCAGAGCCACAGCAGGGTTTGGTCCCAGACTAGTGCGAGACAGGACTGAGCCGGGCTGCCCACTGTGTGGATGCATCACTCCTTGCACAACTTCTGTGCGTGCATTTCACAATGATATTGGTGACCAGTGTTACACTTTTTTTTTGAGTCCTCACATGACACCCTTAGGTGAACTAGAATGTACACACCAGACCCAGGAGGTCCTGGTAACCACTGTGCCTCTCTTCTATGCCTCTTGCCAGTTGGCACAAATAGGTTCCTGAATCACACCACTTCACTTACTTTTTAATTAAATAGTGTTGGTCTGCCTCTGAGTGATCTGATTCCAGCTGGCCCTGGAAAGAATTAAGTATTTTCAGAGAGGCCATTCATGTGGAATGCTATTCATCCTTGGTCTATCTCCAAAGAAGTGCATAGTACAGTTACACCATGGCTGGTGTTTTCAGCCTGGTTGAAAGGAGGCAACATGACAGATCTCCCAAGAGAGCCTTTTCTCAGGGGATTTCTAATCCAAAGAGGCTGGGGATATGTTTGAATAAACGCCATCCAAATCTGCTGCCTTTCCAAAGAAATCTTTTCAGGATGACCCATCACCAGCGCTAACTTGCAGTGCTTCTGTGAACACAGGATGGGTTAAGGCAGAATCCACAAATCCTTGGGATATGAATTGCATAGTCCAAGAGATTCCAGATTGAGCTGTAAATCAGAGGCAAAGCGATGAATAGTCCTGCAGCACCTTAGAGACTAACAAAAAATGTAGATGGTATCATGAGCTTTTGTGGGCACAGCAGTAGGCAGGATATCTGTAAGGGTGAGTTAGACTGCTTTTGTTGCCAAGAAGCTTAAGAACTTGAGAAGGAAGAGAACATGTGTCCATTTTGGGGGTGGAAGATGGAAAAATCTGTCTGCGTGGAGAGATGGGCGGTAGGAAAGAAGGTGAAGGAGGCTTCTGGAAATGGAGGAAGGAGGGTTGATAGACTGTGAGGAAGAATCAGGGGAAGAGGAAATGGAACAAAAGTCTATTCAGTGGGCCTGAGGGACAGAGAAGTGAGCTAAGTTTTGACATTATAAAATATTAGTGCATCAATGCTCTGCCCCTGCAGAGACCCGTGAAAGGCAGTTTGTTGTGACACAGCTTTTGTCTCTCACCTACCACAAGAATTCACTCCCCCTGCATCCATTTTTCAAAAACTGGCCAAGCCACTAAGTTTGGATGCAGATCACTATCCAGCCTAGTTCAAATGTACAGATGCAAGGGTCTGGTTTAGTATGAGCAGCGACCAAGTGGGCAGCCAGTTTAGCACCACGACCCATTTTACCTAGGAGACAGATGGCTGGTGAAGATGAGAACACTGAGGCCTGTGCTGAATTTCTGTCTAAAGATAACCTCATCCCAGAGCTGTGGAGGTAAGACTCCTAGTCCCATTATTGACTGGACAGGAGCTTCCCTTAAAGATCATTCATGTGAGTTCTTTGGTAGCTGAAGCTGACTTGGCCTCTCTTGGAGATCCTCCTCCCCTCCTGGGGCTGAAAGGGGAGGAAGTGGTTTTGTCATTTAAAAGAAAGAAACAGATGGAATTTGTAGCAGTGTTAAAAAGCTCCAGCTTGTTACCACAGTAACCAAGGGGATTTTTTTTTAAATTATTATTTTAAATTCTTCATTGTCTTCATTAAAGGTAACAACGATAACAGCAGCGAATAAACAAAGCAGAGCCATGCTGTGCAAATCAGTCCCTCAATAAATAAAATTAAATGAGTACTCTGTGTGATGAATACTGATACAGTGACTGAAAGGATGGAAGCTCTATGGGTTAGCTGAGGACGCTGAATTAAACCTACTGGTGGCTTTATGGGAAAAATACAGTTATGCCATGGCTCTGCCCCATAAACAAAGACATCAGGTACACCCGGTAAGGACTAATGTGCTGCTTAATGTAAGGTGCCAGGAATAAAAATGATCAACTCTCATATTTTAGGGCATCAACTGATCTCCTTTAGGGGTCAGGAAGTAATGCCTCCATCCACATACACTCATATGTAACACTGCACAAGTACATTATGGAGATAGTTCACCTTCCTATGAATCCTGTAGGGGCCCCTACTGGATGAGGGTGGTAACCTAGTGACAGATGATGTGGGGAAAGCTGAAGTACTTAATGCTTTATTTGCCTCTGTCTTCTCAGACAAGGTCAGCTCCCAGACTAATGTGCTAAGTGATGCAATATGGGACGAAAGTGGACAGCCGTTGGTGGGGAAAGAACAGGTTAGGAACTATTTAGAAAAGCTAAACGTACATAAATCCATGGGTCTGGACTTAATACAGCCGAGGGTACTGAGCGAGTTGGCAAATGTCATTGAGAAGCATTTGGTCATTATCTTTGAAAAGTTGTGGAGATCAGGAGAGATCCCGGATGATTGGAAAGAGGCAAATGTAGTGCCCATCTTTAAGAAAGGGAAGAAGGACAATCCAGGGAACTATAGGCCGGTCAGTCTTACCTCAGTCCCTGGAAAAATCATGGAGGGATGCTCAAGGAATCCATTTTGAAGCACTTGGAAGAGGGGAAGCTGATCAGGAACATTCAACATGGATTCATGAAGGGCAAGTCGTGCCTGACCAACCTGATTAGCTTCCATGATGAGGTAACTGGTTCTGTGGATATGGGAAAGTCAGTGGATGTGATATACCTTGACTTTAGCAAGGCTTTTGATATGGTCTCCCACAATATTCTTGCCAGCAAGTTAAGGGAATGTGGATTGGATAAATGGACGGTAAGATGAATAGAAAACTGGCTGGAAGGTCGGGCGCAGCAGGTAGTGATCGATGGCTTGATGTCAGGATGGCGGTCGGTTTCTTACGGAGTGCCCCAAGGTTCGGTTCTGGGACCGGTTTTGTTCAACATCTTTATTAATGACCTGGATGAGGGGATGGATTGCACGGATGACACTAAGCTAGGGGGAGAGGTAGATACACTGGAGGGCAGGGATAGAGTCCAGAGTGACTTAGACAAATTGGAGGATTGGGCCACAAGAAATCTGATGAGGTTCAACAAGGACAAGTGTAGAGTCCTGCACTTGGGATGGAAGAATCCCAAGCATTGTTACAGGCTGGGGACCAACTGGCTAAGTAGCAGTTCTGCAGAAAAGGACCTGGGGATTACAGTGGATGAGAAGCTGGATATGAGTCAACAGAGTGCCCTTGTAGCCAAGAAGGCTAATGGCATATTAGGTTGCATTAAGAGGAGTATCGCCAGCAGATCCAGAGATGTGATTATTCCTCTTTATTCAGCTCTGGTGAGGCCACATCTGGAGTGTTGTGTCCAGTTCTGAGCTCCCCACTACAAAAAGGATGTGGATGCATTGGAGAGGGTCCAGCGGAGGGCTCCCAAGATGATTAGGGGGCTGGAGCATATGACCTACAAGGAGAGGCTGAGGGAGTTGGGTCTATTTAGTCTCTAGAAGAGAAGAGTGAGGGGGGGATTTGATAGCAGCCTTCAACTTCCTGAAGCGAAGTTCCAAAGAGGATGGAGAAAGGCTGTTCACAGTAGTGATGGATGGCAGAACAAGGAGCAATGGTCTCAAGTTGCAGTGGAAGAGGTCCAGGTTGGATATTAAGAAAAACTATTTCACTAGGAGGGTGGTGAAGCACTGGAATGGGTTACCTAGGAAAGAAGTGGAGTCTCCATCCCTAGAGGTGTTTAAGTCTCAGCTTGACAAAGCCCTGGTTGGGTTGATTTAATTAGGATTGGTCCTGCCTTAGGCAGGGGGCTGGACTTGATGACCTCCTGAGGTCTCTTCCAGCTCTATGGTTCTATGATTCTATGATTAGGTATTGGGCACTACTGGATATAGAATATCAGACTTCTTCAACTCGTGGTCTGAGAAATTAAGACAGCTTCTGTGTTCCAGAGTTGAAGGGATATGGTCCAAGGTCTGTACAATGATGACTGCCATTTTGTAACTGCTTCCATCCAAAGATTTCTGAGTGTCAGCAAACTCATCACAGACTGATCACAAATGATGCCTACTGGTATCACTCCACCCACCACGGAAATGAAACTCGTGTGGAACACAGCAGCAAGCTGCCTGGTGCACAGCAACACTGCACAATAGTTAAGGACATGAAGTGAAGAAAAATGGTCAGCCAGCTGAAACTACATGGTAAATTTACAACAGCAGAATGCAATTCCTAGAACTAGCATTTGGGCAGAACATGGAACTATCATTAACATCATCAATATTCATGACTAGCTTAGATTCTGTAGTACAGGAGTGGCCAACCTGTGGCTCCAGAGCCACATGAAGCTCTTCAGAAGTTAATATGCAGCTCCTTGCATAGGTACCAAATCCAGGGCTGGAGCTACAGGTGCCAACTTTCCACTGGGCCAGAGGGTGCTCCCTGTTCAACCCCCAGCTCTGCCCTAGGCGCTGTCCCCCTCCACCCTTTCCCTTTCCCCCTAGGATCCTGCCACTTCCCACCCTCTCCACTGAGCCTGTCACCCCCATGCTTCCCCCTCCAGTGTCTCCCACTGAGAAAGAGCTGATCCCAGTGGGCAGGAGGAAAAGGAGGAGGAGGCACTGACCGGTGGAGCTGCCAGTGGGTGGGATGTGCGGAGAGTGGTAGTGGGGAGATGATCAGGGCTGGTGACATAGAACTGTGGCTCTTTGGCAATGTGCATTGGTAAATTCTGGCTCCTTCTCAGGTTTAGGTTGGCCACCCCTGCTGACGTACTTCCAATCTGAAAGATACCACCTCAAGATGCCTTCACTTCACTTCTTATGTGCCTTAGGCAGGCACAATCAATAGATAGCTGAATTATAGGGAGAAGGAACTTCAGAAGAAAGAGCACAGAACAACCCAGCATCAGTAATGCACAGAAACATTTCTTTCCTGGTGAAGTCAAGGTCAGTGAAATGCGTCTTTGAACGTAGAATGGTCTAACTTGATCCACAGCGTTGGTCTGGTGAAAACAAACTTATGTAAAATGCAAGGCTGTTTAATCATTTATTTATTATTATTTCCCACGGATGAAAGTGATAAGATCTGGTGTTAATATAAGGAATTATTTTTAAACATGGCAATGGGGTATGCTTGTTCTTCCCCAGGATCATTGCAAGGACTTTCCTTCATGGATATGGAGTCTTCAGTGTCCATAGCACCCTACTTCAGACTCTGGGAATGCCCTGCAATCTGAGAGGGGCAGATTGAGAGGGATGGGGTCTGCAGGATGTGCCTGAGATCCACTCCCCAGATGCCAGAAATAAATATGCCCAAATTTAACATAGCTCTTCTCCCTCCAATTGCAGTGAAATTTGATCCCCAAAATGATGCAAAATTTCCCCCAGAAGGGATTGGACAGCAATCAGAATTCTCCACCCACTAACTCTATCCTTCAGTGGAATCTTAGTTCACGGGGAAGTTATAGGCAGATCTTTTTCAACTGGAACATTTGGGTGCAGTAATCCATGACTGTCTGCCTCTAGTGCATGAATCACTGCTCCCTCAGAATGGGAGAGCAGTAGGCCAATGTGATATTGTATCTTTCCCGCTGAAGACACATCCAGCTTTTGTACATGGCTGGAATATGTACTTGGAATCTCTAATGCAGAAACACCCCCTGAAGGACATGAGCCATGTCTGAAGCCATGTAAGCAAAAATGAAATTCACTGCTATGTCATAAATGCTCCTCTTATTACTAACTTTACTGCCAGAGTGATCCCATTCTTCCATGCATGGAAAAGAGAAGGACCATTTGAGGGTCACAGCCAGTCACTGTCTGGTTATTCCTTTATTACTAGGTGTAATCTCCTTTCCCATATTCCAGCAAATGACCAGGAAGTTCCCTGTGTTATTTCAGTATCACTCTTGGATCCTATATATTGGGAAGTGAATAATACTACAGGTTGAACTTCTTTAGTCTGGCATTCTCTGGTCTTGCAACATTCAGGGTCCAGCATGATTTTAGTTAGCCGAACGTCTACTTATCATGGGTGTGGCCAAGTTTCCTGCGGTCCCATAGAGTTTGAATACAGCCACCAGTCCTGGCTTTCCATGGTCTGTGCTGTTATTTAGCTCTAATTTACCCCTCAATGTCTTCTAAGAGCCCAGTAATCAGTGGAAGTGTTGGTAATGCTGCCAGACAATATTGACCTCCTGTGGTTTGGCAAATTCTCTGGTTCGGCACCAGTCGAACCTGTATCTTCAACCTGTATCTTCTCTGCCAGAGAGTACCTTCTAGAATACAGCTCTCTCCAGCTCTTCTGGGCAACGCAGCACCTGTGCTGTGTCTAAGCCTTCCTTTTCTCCCTCCCCTTCCTTATGTGCACAAAAGCTAAATTTCCTCTGTTATTTCTTTCTAATTTAGATAGTTTTCCTGTTCCATTCACTAGTGACAGATTCAGAACTGGGGTTCGGTTTGAGTTTCCTATGTGTGTGCATGAATTGGTCCTTCCTTTATCCAAACCAAGTCTCCTTTCCTTAGATAACACTAGGAAAAGAGGCAACATTGACCACAGGAAATGGTGTCTCCACACACCAGTGAACAACTTTCTGCCCTCCCCTTTCAGCAGTAACTCCCAGCTGGTTGAGATCAGTTTATCAAGCTTATGCTATTACACCCACCAAGGATCACTAGGGTCAATAGTCTATATTGTCTGATTAGTATGACAGTATGACAAAGTCTTATCAAAATGCACCCTGGGAAAATATGCTCCCTTTGCACCTCCTGTTGGTGGGCCTAGTCAAGAATTAGCATCTTTATAGAACATATTCATTCTCCCTGGGGGTCTGACTCACACTGACAGAGGCCATCCACAATGATCTAGCCCAATGTGCATAATACCTGTGATGGATGCATCAGAATCTACACAGGGGCCTTGCATGGCTGTTGGTTCTCCTGTTTTTGACTTTGGTTCTGATTCTTATTGTGCAGTTTGCACTGTCATGGGAGTATTGGCTCATGCCTATTTCTTCTTTAATCTTCATGGTGTGACAGTCCCTTCCTACTAAAATGCTAGTGTGTGTGTTTCTCTCTCTCTCTCTCTCTCTCTCTTACAGTCCTCACTGAAGAGATCCGGTGTATGGAGAAGGGAGGAGTCAGCTATGTGAACAGCATGTGATCTCCAGGCATTAGCACATTTCTGGGGCAATGATAAAATCCTCAGAGGGTACGTAGGGAGATGAGTGCTTTTGGCTTTGCTGTCAGTGTTTTCCTTCACCTCACTGCTGCATCCTCAGGTTTCCAGGATGGTCCCATCTCATGTCAACAATTCTCCTGTGGGCCAGAAAAACTGACTATGGATGGGACTTCTCTTCCAGATTCTTCTGTCTTGGTGCTGACAGATAGGGAGCAGAAGATCAGGGAAATGGGAGACAGGAAAAAAATTCTTAGAGCTCCTTTCTTCCCTGCCAAAAGAAATGAAGGAGCAGTTTTCCAGAGGGTGGAATGTCTGACCTCTCTACTGTTATCTGTGAGGGTACAGATGTATCCTTTCAAAGCTGTTTTCAAAGTGACTCTGATAACAGAATTGCCTACAGACAGGACTGCAATGATTATTCAAAGCATTAATCAGGGGGAAATTATGCTAGTTACTGATTAACTAATTACTGCAATCAAATATTCACTCCGCTCTTTGGAACAGTGGGCAAGGCACAGGGAGAAGGCAACAACAACAACAAAAAGCCCTTGCAACAACCAAAAAGTTGAATTAATATTTTGAGGGACAGTGGGTCCCACTGGTGGGAACCTAAGTCACATGAGGAAAAGCACTGGTGTCCTCCAGCCTATATGATCTCAGTCCGTCTCTGCGGCTCCAGCTTTCCAGTTACATGAAATAACGGGAAGGAACAGCATGCGCTTCATTAAGTGGGAAGCCACTGAAAGTGACCCCTGGTAATGGCAACAAATGATCGATTCAGTAATGCCACTTAGCTCCATGTTTCTGGGGGCACATCTGCCAGACTCCTCCTGCCATGCTGGCCCTTTGGGAACACTAGCACAGGCTATGCCACCGGAACAATGGAGCAGATGACTTCCAGAGGCAGACAATTTAGCTGCATGAGCTTTCCAAGAAATCTGCGTATAGGGACGAACAGCAGAGGGTAACAGGAAGTAAGGGTTCAGTAGGCTGGATGGCGGCAGTGATGTGAGGGGGGGGTTGCTCTCTCCAGTTTGAGGGTGATTCTCCACCAACTATCTAAGCATTGCAAAGATCCCAACTTGTTACAATACAGCAGTGAAAAATTAAGGACAGTAGGTAAAAGTGCTGCACGAAGGACAGAATAGCAGAAACTTACATTATTTAGCCCAGAACTGAATATCCAAGGGAAATTCTTGACTATGGAATGTATTAGGTTGTGGAATAAAATCCCAAAGCTGGCGCTCTTGCACTGGACACTTTAAAAGAGTCAAGGCACAGCAATGGATTGTACAGGGCATGATCCTCCTTGGCAGGGAGAGGAATTGGATCTAGAAGTCTCAGACTGGTACTGGTTTTCGAGGTGATCGGTGGAGCTGCTTCACTATCAAAGGGGAATCTTTAATTAGTCTTCAAGCAGTGGAGTTTCTTGCTAGCTGGAGCTCAACCCCAGAATCAATTAGGGCTTTCCAAGGATCTTAGGGTTTGACCATTTGAAGACCAATCCAACCCATGCTCTGCGCTCTGCATAGCTCCTATGTGCCTTTCTATGTGTCGTCCCCTTACTAAAGGAGCCCCTGACTTTTAATGGAAGGATCCTTCGTGCTGTAATCTAGCCCTAGAGACTACAACTCCCATGAGCCCTTGGGAAAAAGGAAGGAACGGTGGCTCTTCCAGGCATGAAGAGAGAGAGTTGGTGACCTCCATTTTGGAGAGAGGAGCCAGGCTGCTGGTGGGGAGCTTTTCTAGGCCAGGAGCTTTTGTGTTGCAGCTTGACCCTGTTAGTGAGAGCCTGCCAGGGCTTGGATCTAGCAAGCTGCTTCAGGGGCTGTTGATTGTCCCTAGAGGAGAGAGAGTCTGGCTGTGGCTGAGAGGGGCCTACATAAATCTGCACAGGAAGTAACTGTGAGTAACTGGGCTCTTTGGTAAAGTGCTGCCTGGGACGGAGCACAGAAAATAGACTGATTCTGGGTGCAAAGAGAGGCAG
The DNA here is from genome assembly GCA_032595735.1 of Pelochelys cantorii. Classification (NCBI taxonomy): domain Eukaryota; kingdom Metazoa; phylum Chordata; order Testudines; family Trionychidae; genus Pelochelys; species Pelochelys cantorii. The sequence goes on along the minus strand of CM064328.1, from coordinate 143,448,027 downwards.
AGTGGCCAGCGCAGTGAACCAGAGTTGCTGGCATTTGGTGGGGCCTGCTCCAGTGGCAGAGGGATTTTGCAGCTGGTTGCCTGCCTGGACTGACACACACAGGACCAGCACAGCGCTGTCTCCACTCCAGCTGCAGACCTTCAGGTGCACCCACACAAGCGTCTGGGACTCTGAATCCAGAGGAGCATGCACTCTGGGGTGGGATAAATTGTGGCAGTGTAAATGCCAGAAAGATAAGTTTCCTTTCTTTCTGTCTACTTTGTTAATTGCTTTTATTCATTTTCATCTGTTAAACCCTGTTTCTTTAAGTTGTTAAGTAACGGTGAGTTAATTCTAATTTAACCAATTAGATATATATTATTTAATATTGTTGTCTTGGAGTTAGATCCAGATTATTGCTGGAATAATTTGATTCCTGGAGGCTCCCAAGGCACACCATTAAGTGTGTACAGGGCCAGCCAGGTGGAGGCACCGCCATTGTATAGGAGCAAGGGACTACAGCAAGGGGGAGGATAGAGAATCCCCAACTAAACAACATCACCACTGGGGTACTCAGGATCTCCTCTTATGTTAAAAACATCAGGCGCCTAGGCACTCATGTGAGTGTGACCTGCTCCTGAGCAACCCAGGGAGGAAAAAGGGAGTTATATATTAGGTGGTTCACCTTGTCTTCCTAGCTATTCATTAACCAGTTATTGCAGATGACACAGGAAGGTGAGGGATCAGAACAGGGAAGGTGTCTATGTGAGAATTTCAGAGTTGATTTTCTTTGAAATTGGGCCCTTCATTCTCAGCAGATCCTCCCCCTTTTTCGTACATCAGAGTTAGACTTGTTTAGACTGTCCTCCGACAAGGAAAAGCAAAACCCAGACGTTTAACAAAAGGATTTTTTTAAATTTTGAGAGATAATATTGTTATTCGTTTTGGAGTCCGTTTTATTTTAAAATTGACTTCCGGTTAGCAGAATAATGTAAGTTTAAGAAAAAGCATAGATATTAATTGCTTTTAATTCAAAGCGTAATGAATGCAGAGGTTGAGCTTCAAACCCAGTTCAGATATAAATTCATGCTTGATAATAATCATATTTCATGTTAGCTTCTTAATGTTTTTATTTTAAGTATCATCAAAAATTCTCTTCTCGCTCACGAACGCCCACACACTCATCCACTCATGCATCCCCTCACACACATTAATTTGCTCTCCAATATAAAGTTAAACATTTAAGTTTTTCCTCTCTGTAAATTTCAATTATAAATTATTTGAAAATTTCCCCCCATTTGTTTTTGAGTAGAACAAGAATTTGTCTGACATTCACAGATGAAAGGCTAATTTTTCCAAGCAAACAAATAGCAAAGAATGGCTGAAGACATGTCAGACACCCCTCTAACCTGCACCCCCAAGCTCAGTGGCACAGTAGTAAACTCCCTGAATCAGGCACAATGGCTTTAATCCAGCCACACCATGGGAGAAAGGTCTCTTTTTATTAAGCTGCTTGTTGCTTTGCCCCATTTCTAGCGTATTTCAGCCAACTGAAGTTACTCTTCTAAAATGGTCAACTTCCTCTTCTCCGGGGGAACTTCATTTCCTAAATCTGTAAGGCCCAGTTCTCAGAAGAGTTAGGCCTTCTCCCCCTCTCAAAATGGTCACTGGTAAAGCTTTGCTAGCCTACTTACCACTGGCAAGATTCCCTGATTGGCTTAGTCTTCTCCCTTTGTTCCACAGACTTTGCAGAGAGCTTGAAGTGTTGGACCAGAATTGCACCATGTGATAATTTTGAGGGGAAGTGTCCATTGCCTGCAATTAGGCAAACTAAGCATCTTGCTTAGATTATATAGACTGAGAGCAGTCTTAAAATATGTTACAGGCTGTTATAAAGAGGACAGAGATCAACTGTTCTCCATGTCTACTGAAGGTAGAATAGGAAGTAATCTGGTTAATCTCCAGGAAGGAAGATTTTAGGTGAGAGATTAGAAAAAACTTTCTAACACCAAGTGTAGTTATGCTCTGCAATCAGGTTCCACAGGGGGCTGTGAAATCCCCGTTGTTTTTTAGAAAAGGTTAGTCAAACACCTGCTAAGGGTGTGCTAGGTTTACTAGATCCTGTGTTAGTGCAGTGGGCTGGAACAGGTGACTTCTCCAGGTCCCATCAAACCCTGCGTGTCTATGATTTCTATGATTATAGCATAATGAAAGGGCTGTCTGTCCGCCCCCTGAGGAGTTCCAGCCCACCGGAAACAGCTGGAGAAACATAAAGCGTACCCTTCCCAAGTCTGTTATCATAGTGGGAGGGCTTTCTGAGTCCAATGGTGGAGTCTTCCTTCACATCTGATTTTCTCACTAAATAACAAATGGTTTCTCCGAGTGAGAGAGGCTCTCAAATGGAAACACAGCACAGCAGCCCTTCTAGCTAACCTCTGGAGAACCCTAATTCACTCTGACCCCAACTGCAACAACAGGCCCCAATGCAAGATATTGTAGAGCAGCTGCTTGCCAGTCAGCTGAACTTCCATGCACCCAAATATGTTTGTTGCCTGTTTGATGAAAGGTGGAGAAGCAGCGGTACTTGTACCAACCCTCTCGCCTCCCTTTGACTACTTGCAGGTTGCACCAACTGGAAAATCTTATCTAGCCAGTGCCTAGAGATAGGAGGGTCATATTTATATTGCAGGTGGTCCCTTGCCTTGTCAAAATCAGAGCCTCCCTGGGCTGGTGCTTTACACACAGGAAGACAAAATAGCCTCCACTCAGATGATTATACCACTAAATATAAGCACAAAAGATATGGGCCAAATTCAGGTTTGGTTTAATCAAGTGTCACTGCACTGAAGTCCACTGAGTGGCACCTGCCTACATCAGTGCTGAATTGATTTCATTTTCTTCCTGAGACAAACCTTGTCTCCGAGATGTTGCTCCTGCTGGCACTGAAGTCCGTAACAAAAGGCTCAATGGGGATAAGAGCAGACCCCATGCCAGTAGCTGGCTCTGAGGAGAGGTGAATGCTTTTGACATGCCTCAGCAGGGTCACAGCCAGGCCTCCAGAAGAGGGAGTGCCCTGCCATCCATCCGTATTTTACATGCTTTCAGTGGTTGGTGACGTGATCCTAGGGTATAATATATACCTTCAGCACCCCAGCGGTGTCCACTTCTTCCTTCTGAATGCTGTTCTAGAAACATACCGGATTATAAGAGACGATCAAGTCATGCAACTGAGCATTAAAAATTCATTCCCTTACATGCTTCATTTGGTTTGTTTTAAAATCCTTCCCTTGGTTTTCTTGTTTCATTCCCAAAGAGCAGCTGTGGTGCTGGCTGCAGCTATGACTCTTCATTATTATTATTTATATTGTGGAAATAGGCCCCCAATCAGGAGTGGACTGATTGTGCTGGGTATTGTACAAACACAGCAAGACATGAGCACTTCCCTAGAGAACTCACATTCTTTAAAGACAAACATACGGAGAGTGGTGGAAAGGGATCCACCATGCAATTAAAATCACCCGGTGGTCACAGCCACGTGGCAGCTTAGTTCCAGCCCTTTTTTTAAAAGATCGTTCTTATGTTTCATTTGTCCATAGAGTTTTTTGGGGGGGGTCTTTTGTTTTTTGGGGAGCGCTCGGGGTTGGAATTGGAAGAGGAAGGTTTGGTGGGAGCAAGAAAGGGAATGAGGTTTAACAGTTAATTCGAACTAAGGGGTTTATCTCGGAATCCCGCTTCTCTGCTGCGTGTAGATGCGGGCAGTTACTTTGGGCTAGTCAGTTTCCAAAATGGCGACCGGCCGGGAATATGCTAATCAAGCGTGGGATATTTAAATCCTGCACTTCATTAGCAATTTCGGTCACCCTCATTAGCCTCCCTAGTTCGAACTAGGGGGGCTAGTGTAGACATACCGAAAGAGAGTGAGAAGAGAAGATGAAGGGTCTTGCAGACTGGACTGACACCCACTGGCTTGAGGGGAATTATGGGCTGTATTAGAAGGGACCAGCTGGCCAGCCACTGTGTCTGTGGACCAGGATAGAAGTAGAGTTTATATTATAACATTGGGGATGTTGCATCTCTGAACAGTGGATATGCTTTGCCTGATATGGCAAAAACAGCCCTTCCCTCTGACACTGCATAACATGGTGCAAGTCCTGAAAAAGGAGGTCTTTGCCCCAGTGCTGAGAGAAGATGCCTGAGCAGACAGTGATTCTTGGGTAGACTTAGGTGTGGCTGGCTGGCATGATTGCACGCGTAAGAGAAAAGTGACAAGTTATAAAATCTGTTTCGATCTCTGTTAAATGCAGGTTAAATACTGCATCTGTGTAAGATAGCTGGGATCAGGAGGACCTAATGGAAATGCTGAACTCTGACAGTAGCAGGACATAATCACAAGGGTGCAGCTTGTGAGCCAAACCATTCAAAGGGCCATTTCTAGAAACACAATAGAGTGCTATACTGCATGTGGTTCTGGACTCATGTAGGCCTTGCTCAGATCACCTTGGACTTCCAGCCCTGCCACACTTCTGACTAGCATATACATGCAATACCGTTACCACACACAATGCCATGTATTATTATACCCAAAGCATGTAATATACCCCACCATAATCACCACCTCTCCTGTCTCTTATTGTACTAGAGGTGTGTGATATGGATTACAGGATCACAACTGGGGTACCCTGCTGTGTATTACAAGCAGTTTTGACAGCACCTACCCTAGCATATGATGATGTTGGTGTATCTGAAGGGGGCACCAGAGGGGGGAAATCCCTGTAACATCACACCCTGGACTGAAGGGGTGCTCTGGTGGTGAGTCTGCCCCCTCCCCCATGGCAGTCCGTTTACAACACTGTAATGGTAATTTCATAACCTGTTGGGGAAAGACATTAACATGGTGGATAAAATGATGGACCAGATTATATTCAGAGTTAAAAATGTGGAAGCAGAAATTGGTTTTTTTTTTAAAGGTATCAGCTGTTTAATGCCCATCTCCAGGGTGGCACCTTTATTCCAGGTGCTGCACTTCAAGAAACAACTGCTGGCAAAATCACCAAAAAATTGGAGGATGCCCAGTTGAAAGCTATTCTCAGGCATCCCATGGGTCAGATGAGAGAGACTGTTGATTGTGTGAGTCTCAGAACAGCTTGCAGGTGATATGCAGGTAAAAGCCATTGCACATGGAATTGCCCAAAAAGAAGGAAGTCACACCAGGGACACATAGAAGTTGCTGATGCAGTAGGGCCACTATCAGCAACTATTAGAATGGCCCTCGTGAAGAGCTGCTGAGATATTTGTTACTATGTGTCCAGAAATGCCGATGGCTGAAAAGCTATAATGCTGTTGTATGCAGGAACTGAAATAAATTTGATCCATGGCGAACACCTAGAAAAGAAAATTGTACTAGAGGAGATTATTCAGCCACTGCAGAAAACAGAAGAAATCCAGTTCCAACTGAACTTGGGGTCTCTACATACAAAATATACTTCTGATTCCATGACCAATATTTCTACTTTTGTTGTAGTGGGAGTGGATTCCATCAGAGGGCATCGCAAGAACTCATGGGGTATTAATAGAAAGAACTTGTCCCTGGATATTATTCAGATGCACTTGCTGGGCATAGGTAGGAGAAAATGTGGATCTTGGTGTGGGGGCCGTAAATGTACCCCTGCCATGCCCACCAGGTGTCTCCCTGTGGGAGTTCAGACTAAAAATTGTCGTGAAGCCAGCTCCTCATGCAATAATACTCCTGATGATTAAAGGACTGCCGCAGTGACCCTATAGGAGTGTGTGAAGCTCCCAATATCCAGTCAGGATGATTGTTTAGCAGAACTCTGTTTTGAGCTGAGCAAAGGATGAGTTCTAGGCCATCACCACATAATATTTCTCAACTATTATTCTCACAAACAAAAAACTTGGTTAAAACAGTTAAGTCTGCAAGTTCATGCCAAAGGAACCCTTTTGAAAAAAAATTATTCTTTTTTTCACCAAAACAAATCAGGACATTTAAAAGTCTGGAAATGAACACCTAAGTAATGCAGCCTGTTCTCCTTTGTCATATCATCCTTCATCGCTTACTCTTGCCTGGCTCAGTTTGTGCTACCCACTAGGGATGTAAGCGTCTAGTCGACTAGTTCACTACCCGATGAGCATGCACTTATCAGGAAGTCGAGCAGTGACTCGACTAGTCGCTTTCCTCCCTCCCCCCCCGCCTTGCTGCCTCTATCAGAGAGAGGCAGCAGGGGGGAGCAGAAGCCGGTGCTGGGGGGAGCCGGCTTTAAGCCAGTTTCCCCAGCACTGTCTTGGGGGGGCGGGGAGGCAGAGGCATAATGGGGGACCAGGCACGAGCCAGGAATGAGCTGTCCTGGCTTGCACCTGGTCCCAGAACCACCAGACTCTTAATACATTTAAAAGGCAGAAGCACAGTGGGGGGGCACTGGGAGCGAACTGAAAATCAGTTGTTTTGGCTTGCGCCTGGTTCCAGACGCTGCACCTCTGATTAAAAAATGTATGAAGTCCCACCAGGCTCTTAATACATTTAAAAGGAAGAAGTGTAGCGGGGGCGGGGGGACCGGGAGCGAGCTGGGAATCAGCTGTCCTGGCTCACACCCGGTCTCCCCCGCTGCACTTCTGCCTTTTAAATGGCCAAGTGACTCTTAATACTTTTAAAAAGCAGGGGAACATCGTCCAGGACCAGACAAGAGCTGAGAATCAGCTGATTCCTGGCTCATACCCAGTGCCCCTGCTGCCTCTGCCTTTTAAAGTGGGCTGGGAAGAACCTGCACAGAACTGTGGCCAATCAGAGCCAATCAGGCTTGTAAGAAACCAGTCAGAGGACAGCTTGCTGAGGCAGCCTTGGGTATGAGGAGCTGCCCAGCAGAGCAGAGAGCAGTGGGGTCCTGACCAGGGAAGGTGCAGGATCAGTTCCTAGAGAAGCACTTGGGATACAGCAGTGCTGGGCAGACTTGGGGGAGTAGAGCAAGAGCTCCTGCTTGATACCTGCCAGGTTGCAGGCCTTGCGATAAGGTCAGGAAGGAGCCGGGGCCACAGGGGAAGTAACCAGGGAACAGAAGGCAGTTGAGGGGGAGAAAAGGAGGGCAGGACCAAGCTGCGGTCAGAGGGTCCCTGGGCTGGGACCCCGAGTAGTGGGTAGATCTGCCCCCCCCAGACCACATCTTGCCAGCAGATAGAGTGCCTGGTATGGATTGTGGCTTGCTCCTGAGGTGGGGGGCTAGACTGGAGCTGCCGTTGGCCACAGTGAGAGTTGCAAGACTCAAGACAGCTGATACCCCTGGAAGGGAGTCAAGAAACCAGAATGGTGGGCATTGCCAGAGGGCAGTGTCCTGAAGAGGACGCGGAGATCCTGGGAGTGACGCAGGTCCAGAACAGAGTGCAGAGAGTGACAGTGGGTGAGCCACCGGCCAGAAGGGGGGGCCTTGCTGAGAACTAAGCTAATTCCCAAGGGGACCAGCAGAAGGTACCATGGTGGTAAGTCCCGACCATGTTACAGCTGCCCTCCTCCTTCCTGTATCACTTTTTCCTCTCCCAGAGTCCCACATACTGAGATCAGGATGCCTTGTTCTATTCCCTCCATCCATGTGCCTCTTCTCTCCTCCTCCATTCAAGTATCTCTTAGACGTCTCCATGCCCTCTTCTGCAATTCTGTGTCTGTGTATTTCCACTGGTCTCATGCACCCCGTCCATGCCCCCTTAGTCCTGGCTCAGCGGAGCATCTATAGAATCAAAGACTTTTGAGTCAGTAGCAGGCCATTTAATATTTATAAACCTTTCTTTACATTGTTATTTATATGTTCAGAGGTGCTTCTTGTACAAGTAAACCTAGTTCTGTAAGTCCTTTGTAATTCCCACCTTAGCCATGTCCCATTCTCCCAAGGACTAAAAAAGGATTAAATGGTTCTTTTCAGCAGGACCAACCCAAAACATCCACATAGTTGGAGGCTGTTGCCCAAGCCATTTGGAGCTGTAATGAGCTAAAAAGGGTTAGAAGAATGTTTAAAACTGCACCAGAGAGGGGGGCATTGAAAACTCTGTCACTGAAAAGTTCTTTTCAATCTTGTTTGTTTCAGTCTACACACAAAAAAAAACCTTCCTCGGGATTAAGTGTGGCATGTGGAATTTATGGGAGATGTTTTAGGGGTATTGAAAGGGGGTGGGATTGAAAATTGGGGTAATGGTTAAAAAAAAGAAGATAACTTGAACCTTTGCTGCTCCATAATATCCAGATTTTTTCTAGGAACTTAAATATATGTAATATCCTGTAATAGGCTTTCATTATTCTTTACATAAAGTCCACTAATTGCCTTGCTGTACTGGTCCAGTGTATTTTCAAAGATAGCCCTTTTATAAGAGAAGTTCCTTTCTTCCTCTGCTGTGTAGTTTTGCAATGTGGTCTGCAGCCATGTATGACACATTTTCTTCTCAAACATTATGGCTGGGCTCCCTATTTCCAGTGTGAGGATGAAGCAGTTCATTACGAAGCAGTTCTAGCTAAAGGTGACAGTAAAATGGCACACAGATAAATGAAGGCATAATACTCCTACTGGACCAGTTTCTCAGTCCTCCTCTATCCTCTTCATATTCTCCGGCTGTGCAAAAGGGGTGGAAACTGGCCACATCTCTCATGCTGAGGACTCCCTTAATATTCAGCTGGCACATAGCTCGCTCCTACATTATCATTCCTCCGATCCCTGGCACACTGGGTATGCGGGGTGCATGGAGGACATGTGAAGAGCTTTGGCTCGTCCCCAGATGACAGTCGTATGGGGGCCATTGCCAGTTAGCATAGTTGAGTAGTCCCCTCAAATTACTTCAACCTTTGCCAGGATCACACTTAGGGTCAACAAAGAACTGTTGAAGAATCAGGCAGCTGTAGCCAGTTTTCCAATGGACCTTTCTCTGCTCTGCAGAGCAGAGCTCTAGCATACACCTGAGAATTTGGGTCATTTTTATCTTGTGCTCTTCCAACCTCCTCGGTGGTTTGACGTCTAAACATTGTTACATGTAACAATATACACAGTGGTATGTAAGCATTGTTACTCTCCCTTTACTGATGGGGGGACTGAAATGAAGCACAGAAACTAAAGTCTAGAGATCCTCAAAGGTATTCAGGTTCTTTACTTCCCCTCATTTCAATGGAAGTCAGTAGTTTGCCTGAGACCATTAATTCAACTAGTTAGGACTAGAACTCTACAATCCTGACAGCAAATCCGGTGTCCCAGCTATTGCTGCATAGACAGTTTAGGTAGCTCAAAATCCCCACCAGAAGTGGTGTAGACAGCAGCAAGATAGAAATAAGAACTAAAAGAACTGTCCGCTTCTTTGTGTTTGGACTTCAGGCTATGAATTGTAGGGAAGAGTTTTTATGACTGGGTGAAATTCTATGGGCTGTGTTGGGCAAGAAGTCAGACTAGAGGACCGTAGTTGTCTTTTCTAGCTTTGAAGTGCATGAGACTATGAGTCTTTCACAGAAAGTTTAGTTGCCACACAGTGAGTAACAGAAAGAACTTGGTCCCAACTTTTCACAGATGGTGGACCTAGTTCTCTTGCTTTAATACAACAAATGGTGCACCAGAGGCTTAAAAAGGCAAAACATGAAATATTGATAAGAGCAGAACATCAGGAGACCCTGAGAAATGTTTAAAAAGAGAAATCTTAGCCGCTTTTTCTTGCCAGGACAGCTAAATGAAGGGTCAATTTCAGGAAATGGCCCAAAGTGGCATTCCCACCCCATGGGGAGAGGCATTTACAAACCTGGCTGTATCTAGATGAAGTGGAGTAAAATCACCTGTGTAAGAGCTTAAATAGACTATTCCTGAGCCTCGTGCAAAATGAAACACATGGTATCCAGCCCAAGTAAATTCCTTAATATTCTTCTTTTATTTTGACACTTAAATCCTCGGTTCTCATGAGTCTGAGGTAGGGATGTGAACGAGTAGTCGGCTACCCGATAAGCAGGAGCTTATTGGGTAGCACTATTGACTACTGACTACTTAATCACTTCTCCACCACCCCGCCACTGCCCTGCGCTCTTAAAGGGACAGAGCGGAGCTGGCGCACAAAGACGCTGACTCAATCTCTGGTCCCCTGCAGGGTCTCAGGACACCGCCTCCCCCCCACTGCCAATCTGCATTCTGAGCAGCAGCAGCCAGTCCGGTGGGTCTCTCAGCACAAGCTCCCCCACCCCCAGGTTGCCACTCGGCATTTTTAAAGGGACAGAGCAGTAGCAGCTTAAGCAGCTACTGCTGCTCTGTCCCTTTAAAAATGCTGAGTGGCAATGGGGGGAGACGGGGAGGGGCTCATGCTGAGACCCACTGGACCGGCTGCCACTGCTCTGTCCCTTTCAGAATACAGAGTGGGAACTGCGGGGGGGGGGGGGAGGGGTATCCTGAGACCTGGCAGGGGACCAGAGATTGAACCAGTATCTTTGCACACTGGCTCCGCTCTGTCCCTTTAAGAGCACAGGGCTGGGGGGGGGGGGGGTTGTGCTGAGCCCAGAAGTGAGCCCTGTAACTGCCTTTCCCTGGTGACTAGTTAAGTAGTTGATGGAAATTCCCTCGACTAGAAAATTAATCTCTACTGAACATCCCTAGTCTGAGAATCTTTCTATTTGATGTTGGAAGGAGCCCTAGAGCTCATATAGCCAAGGTACTTAGATAACTTGCTAGAGTTCTTTGCTTAGTGATACACCTTCCCAGGGGAATGTGAGCTCCAGAAAGCTTGTGGTATTATGCTTTCTGTTGAACGTGAAGTGGTGTTTGGGTAAAGCATCTATAACCAGAAAGTACACACAAAGTCAGAAGGAAGACTAATTTGGCAATCAAATCCACCCCTTGGTGACCCATGTAAGAGTTTTCCTTACAGGGCTGTTTTAAGTATCCTAAGTGTCCAGGCCTCTTGGGAGACTGTGCTATAGTCTGGATGGCTATCATTGTCCCTGGTTCTCTCCTGCACTACCACTTTTTGCTTTTTCACATTCTCCAAACCACGTGCTCACTGGCCCCAAACCTGCTTGGCTCGTGAGACCTGTCTGGATCTCGGCACAGAATCATCTGGAAGCAGTATGGTCAGTATCTTTCAGCTCCTGCATCTTTATGTTCCAGCGCTTCTGGCTGCGGGGAACTGGGGATTGCATTGCTTCCCACCCATTTCTGTCATCTTTCATTTCTACCTGATATTGCCAGTGGCACTGGAGTGGTACACATGCAATGGGACAGTGACACTGCTCCTGTGGGACAGAGGGTCTGGGATAAGAGTAGCTCCAGTGTGCTGGTCTCTCACTCTGACACTCTCTCATTGCTCTTGAAAACACTAAAGCAGTAGGCCAGATGGCCTGTCCCCTGCTGCCTTCTGTGCAGCCACTGGGGCATTAGGATGTTGCCTGTCACTTTAACTGTATTTAAGCAGAGGAAAGACAAGAAACATAAGGCTTGATTTTTATCAGGGGAACTACTTCAGATAGTAGTTGAGATGGACAACATTTATCCCTGGAATAGGCACACAAATGCTACGCCACATGAATTAACCCATCCTACCAGTGACTTGCAGTAAATCTTCAGAAGTCTCTGAGACTGCGCTTGGGGGAGGAGGGTCTGGCATGAGTGTGTGTTTGCCATGAGAACTGTTTGCATATAATTTGTATGTTTTAAAAGAAGTGTTCTCACTTGTGCTACTGTGCAACACTTGTGAGCGCATGTGAAAAATGCACATTGGGCATTGCTGTCAGGCATGCCTGTTTGTTGTTATGAGGTGCTGCTGGGTGTTATTTACACACCTCAGAACAAAAATAGAGAGATCCATTAAGAAAGGTCTCCTTAAATCTCTCAGTAAACAAAGACTCAGATGTCTGTTATCTGACTTCACAGCCCTTCAGTTTCATTACATTAATAGCGCTCATCAAGGGGGCAGCTGGGTTGCTGGCTGTTGATTTAAAACTTGTGAACTCATCAGTCTTAAATGGCATTTAAGCCACTATGGAGACAGGCAGAAGGCTTACTATTCTGTGCAGGGCTCTAATGCCAACATAACAGACACAAATTAGCAAGGGTCCCCTGGGCCGTCCTTATCTGGCCCCATTCAGTTGTGATTGTGATATTGCATTTCCCCCTCCCCAATCGAATGCTGCTGGTCCATAGGTGCCGGGTGTGTAGTGACATGACTTGCCTTTGAAGTACAGGATGTTGGCTAAAGATGGTAGTTATTGGGGTACTCCATGGACACTGGTTCTCAGTGTTCTTTAGTGGTTGTGCGCACTGTTCCCTCTAAGGTTTTCCATCCATGAATGGAGTGTGTTTTGTTTTGTGCACCAATATTGATGTCATGTGCACTTGTTTGGATGTGTGACACCGTGGCACCCACCAGTTACTAACAAAATTATATATATATATATAGATAGATAGATAGATATAGATATATATATTGTAAATTGTTATGTAAGAAAAACACTAAAACAAGGTGCATGACTCTATACCCACCCACCCTGAAAACCACCCAGCTTGGAACCCCAGTCTCACTCCCACCCAGTCTTGCTTCCACCGTTCTTGCATCCATGGGCTCCCCAACCCCTACCCCCCCATCCTGTGCACCCTTTACCACTAACCCTGCATTGTGCCCCCTTTCACCTCTAACTTCTGCACAGTGCCCCCTTCACCCCAACCCCTGCACTTTCCTCCCAGCTGTGCCCCCAACCCCCTAATGCATATTTTCTGGCTTCTAAGTGCTTAATGCAACTGGAGCAGGTAACGTTTTCAAAATTTGAATTTCAAAACAGGGTGAAAATTTAAAATCCATGAAAACTCAGCTTTTTAAACAAAACGTATCTACAATTTTAATATTCTCTTAAACTATTGAAAATTGACGACTGGTAAGGTGAGCATCAATATGTTGGTCAAAAGTACATAGACCAACTAAAAATGTGAGCACCTGAAACAAATCTTTACTTTCACCAAAAATAAGATAGAGTGAACATGTGAGGTAGTGAATAGCAGCTTTTTTAGCCCTCTAATTGTATTTCCCTTTCAGAAAGCTAAAGGAAAATATTTATATTTAACACAGATCATCAGGGAGAGATTTCAGATCCATTTTAGACAAGCATTCAGAAAGCACGTCATGATACAAAATGAATAAAACTATTTCCTGCCTACAAGTCCCAAGCTCTAACCAAGAGATGAAACCGCCTCAAAATTAATTTACCTTTCTGCAACTCCCCACCAGAAAGCCATACACACACTGAACTCGTTTCCACGTGCCCTGAGTGACACTGCTCCTGACCTTTTATTTGACCACTGGGCAGGAAACTTAAGTTCATCACTTGACTGTTTGCAGCGAATCATTGGTTAGGATATTTCTACACACAATACAGACAATACCTCCCGCACAGGAGTCGTGGGCAATGCAGTGTGGTCTAGGCTTGAAGGAAAGTCACTCTACAGGTCTCTGATATATGAGGGAGCCTGGCTGTGCCCTGCAACTACACCCTCAAAGCGGGGTAGCAGCCTGCCACACGCCGCACAGCCAGCCAGCTGTGATGTTCAGCCTGCCGGAGCTGGAACTGGAGGAACAGCCTCACTGTGCCCGGCTCCAGCCAGAGCAAGGGGGGGCAGCCACCTGCCACCATGTGGCCTGGCCAGCTAGCCACAGCATTCTGCTCGCTGAGGCTGCCCCAGCAGAGACAGCCACATCACGCCCCAGCTCCAGCCAGAGCAAAGGGGGACAATCACCTGCCGCCACGCGGCTGGCCAGCCAGCCATGATGTTCTGCCCACCGCCACATGGCCTGGACAGAACCCACCAGGCCGTCACCACAACCCCTCTCCTTCTGTTTCAGCAGGAAAGTGAGTGGTGGTGAGTGCTGCTGCGCAGCTCTGCAGATGAGGTGGGCAGGTCTAAAATATGTTGCGCACAGGCACACAGCTCAGAGGGAACTCTGGTTGTAGGTGCATGTCTCCTCCAGAGCTTTGATTTGGAGAAGCACCAACAATTTAGCTGTTTCTCCAAGGAACACTGTCACTTTAAAAGAAGTGGACTCAGAACATAGAGTGGGGAAGCTCAGGTCTTATCCTGGAAGCAAATGAGGGGCCTGCAAATTTGAGACGAAGTCAGCTGGAACTCACCTGAGAAACTGGCCAGACATTTCTGTGCTATGTAACTTGTGTTGATTTCATTCCTGTTCAGATTAGATGAGTGTCTTGCCCTTGCGTGGTGCTAGCTTGGTTTCTGACACAGAATGAAAAGGGCTTAAGAGATCCCTGGTCTTGAGAGACATCTGGGTGGGAGCATAGCTCCCGTGCCCCTTCATCTCTAAGGCAGTGAGCAGAGGCAAGGGCAATCGGATCTGTAAACACTCCACTATAAAGCATATCCTTCCCAGTCTTGCCTGGGGTACCAGAAACTCAGGCCTGGGACTGGATGTGGAGGGGATTGGGAGTGGGATATATGCAGGCTTTCAGATCTAAGCCAACAAGTCCAAATCTGGCCCAATTCAGAGGTCACTCCCAGTCATTAACATTTAGCTTTTTTGGTCAGGGGACTCTCTGAAATGGGTTGGCCATTTCAGTCCACTTCCTCCCCATTACTCTGACAGTCCCAGCAGATCATTTCAGAAGTTGTCTGCACAGAAACTGGAATAGAAATATCTTAATCACCTCTAATTCACAGCTTCAGTCATTTTGATTAAGCAACGGGGAGTCCGGTGGCACCTTATAGACTAACAGATTTATTGGAGCATAAGCTTTTGTGGGCAAAGACCCACTTCGTCAGCTGCTCTCGAAAGCTTATGCTCCAGTAAATCTCTTAGTCTATAAGGTGCCACAGGACTCCCCATCGCTTTTGCGGACCCCTCTGATACTTGAAAGTCATTTTCATGTAAGTCTGTGTGTAGACACTTTAGAGGTGATCCCCTCAGGTCAAGTACAAGACACATGAGTAGGTAGCATGAAGAACCTTGATGTGCCACTGTCCCAGCTGTGCTTTTTCTGTGGGTATGTCATACATGGGAAATCTCTTGTCCAGATCAGTTCCAATTTTGCTGAAGAATTCTATGTTAGGCCTAAATCTAACTCATTGGCTTGTGGGGCCAATTGGACTTTTTCAAAGGTTTCTACACAAGGTCCCTAAATTAGCTTTATAAGAAAACTCTCAGCTACAAACTTAACTATGGAGCAACTACTGTCACTCCATAGTATAGGAATCTTCAGTCCCCACTGCTGTTAATCCAATACCTTTCATAGTACTAAAGCTACTAAAACAGGGCAGTACTTTAAGTCCAGCCATGTTCAAAGCTGCCTCCTATGTGCTCCTTTCGGAGTCCATAAACTCGACTGTTAAGGAAAGGGGGAAGGGCAAGCAAGGGATTGCTGCATTTTCACCCCAGCTCCTTTTTACCTATACTTTGCAATGATATATTTCTTATTCTTGAATGCCTTTCCTCCTTGCTAAGTCCTTGCTGCTGCCTGCATCTCATACATAGCAAGGCTCTCATCACATCAAGAATTCATAATCATCCAAAAATATTCAATAGGAATATAAAATATTTACATGCAAAAGACTGTCAGATGGAATGAATCACTTGTGTTACTTCACTGGAAATCGTTCACTTAGAAACGGTATGAAATGTGCCAAGTTGCAATGCTATGGGTGTGTGATCTAGTGCTGAGCATATGATGTGAATTGGAGCCCATGTGTGCTCCCCATCTCCTCTCCTAAGCTGCCATGTAATATGCAGATGAGAAGAATCCCAGTCCTGGACAGTCTCCTGGTATTTGTGTAGCGAGCCACTCTGTGTCCTGTTAGTCACAGAGTAACAATATCAGACAGAAGAAGGCCATTTGGCTGGGCTTGGTCCAGCCACCCGACACAGCTTGGATTTTTATCCTGGCTTCTGAATCTGTCCCACACAGTCACTATCTTCTTGCATAATGAAGACACAGCTCAGAACTTTTCTTAGTCTCTGCTCTGGCTCTCTTGCTCTTGAACCTATTTCTTTCTCAGATGCGTTCTCTGGAACTGTCAAGACTGTCTTCCAGCCCTCTCATAGCTGTGTTTCTATTGCAAACCAGCCCTCTCATAGCTGTGTTTCTATTGCAAACCATGGTCAAATTCTGACTGTAGTGGGGCTGGGCTCACCGCTGCCTCATCTCCTACTGGTTAGTATGGGAACTAGCTGTGTCCATTGAGTGCACTGCCTCCTGGCCAGCGGCTTGCCTGTCAACACTCCACTTCCCTTGTCTCCATCCTCTGGCTCCGGACCCACATCGTTCCCTTGTTCCATGGTGTGCGCTTCTCTGGGTCCTGTTCTCTTCCCCCTTCTGTGGGCATCAGCAGTCCCTACTCCATTCACTCACCTGAGTGGCCAATCGCAGCCCCAAAGGTCTAGCCCCTTGCCTCAGAGACAAGCTGTGTCTGTAAAGGCCATGCTCCATGGCAGCTAGGTGCAGTGCAAGGGGGAAGGGAGAGACCTAGGCCCACCACTACTCAGGGTCGCTCCCCAGGGGCCCTCTGATGGCAGCCATCTTCTGCCCTCCTCCTCTCTCCCTGACTGGTCCCCTTCCCTGGGCCACTTCCCTGTAACCCTTGCACCTTCTTGGCCCTTGATCAAGGCCCACAGCCTGGCAGGTATCAGGCTGCAGCTTCGCTCTGGCTCCTCTTAGCCTGCCCAGGACTGCTCTCCTCAAGGTGTCGCTGGTTCCCTCTCCTCCTGGCAGGGCATCCCTAGGGCTCCCAGGGCCTGGGGCCACTCCCACTGCAGGCCCCACCCCCAATCCACCCCTTCTCCCATTGTACTCCTTGCCAGAAGCCCCCTTCCCCAAGCGATGCAAGCCAGGGATTACTGGGGGGCCTGGAGTCGGGTGGCAGCAGGGGTTGGGCCCTTTGTACTCACCACAGTGGTGGGAGCCAGAGTGACCCAGAAACCTGCTCCTCCGCTCCACCCCAATGCCCATCTTCCAGCCTGCTTCACCGTGGCAGTGGGAAACAGAGCAGGCTGGGGCCAGGCTTTGGCTTGCTGCCACAGGGAGGCACAGCCTTGCAGTCTGGGAGCTGGATAGCAGAATGGAGCAGGCAGATGGGTCGCTCCAGCTCCCACTGTCATGGTGAGTGCGGGGGGGCCCAACCCCTACTGCCACCCCATGCCATGCCCCCTCCCCCTGATAATCTCTGGGCCCTGCAGGTTCCATCAATTGGACCATTGAGGCGGGCGCTGTGCCCCCCCCCAAAGTGTGGGGTCTGGGGCAGCCAACCCAAACTGTCCTATGGATGGTACAGCTCTGTCTACTGGGACCCAGCACCTTTTCCTTTGCTGGTCAGGACAAGAATGAGCTCCCCTTAGCTTTGCAGCCTTTTAAAGGGCCCAGCCTCGTCCTTATTGACTGACCGTTCCTCACCCTAATTGGCCAGGTTTGCACAGGCTTCCTCTGGCCTGCCTTTAACCCTCTCCCTGCTGGAATGGGCTATAGCACCACTATCCTGCTCCACTACAATGCGGTAAATCTGAAGTAATGCTACTGACTTCATCAAATGACTCTGAATGTACACGGGTGTAACTGAGAGCAGCATATAGCTTTGTGTTTTGAAAACTCTACACAAAATCTGCCCACAGGCACTTTCAGAGTATGGCATAGATAAATTAGGGTTCCCCTGGGGAGCACAGTTGGCTCGCAATTTATAACTGCCAGCCAACACCCCCTTACAAATGCAACACATGGGCTGAGTCAGGCAAACCTGAATCAGACGTATGACTGGAATACTCTGCATAGGGTTGTTTTGGCTGTATCTCCCAGCCATAGGAGCTGTTGGGATGCTGCATGCCATTCTGGTCATGTCTCTAGGTGGGGATCTCTGTTCTCATAATAGTAGGTGAGTGAGTAACACAGAAAATGTGTGTAGGAGAACAGAAGGAACATCAAGCAGAGCAACTCATTCAGGCTTTCAGAATTAGGCAGACGATACTGGTCTTAATAACGGAGATAAAAATACACCATGGAAGCTGTTCATTTCTAGTGTACTTTCTCCTCTTGGCAGTCTTTTTCATAAACTAACTTGCAATGGTCTTCAGATTATTCCTAGAATTAGGGACAAATGGACTCAAAAATCTGGATAAACTTCAACATAAATGAGAATCCCATCCCAGAGAAAACATCCCAGGAGGCCAGCACTGAAGAACATATACTCTGGGGATGGGTGGAAGGGGAGAGAACTAAGAGGATCTCAGAGCTCCAGAAGTCCATTCTGTAAGTGGAGTAGTGTCTGGCCTTCTCAAACTCCACAGACATCTTGGAGCTCAGGGATCTTAGTGCTCCAAAACTTCACCGTGTAGCTATCCTTTGGGCACACCCTCCTTCCCCCAGAGAGGGTTTGGATTTGAATGTGCCATGCCCTAGAGCAGTGTTTCTTAAACTGTGTTCCACGGCACACTGGTATGCCGCAAGACAGTCAAAGGTGTGTCACGGAGAATAGAGTTCAAAATGGCCTCCCTTAAAGGGGAAGGTGACTTTTTTTTTTCTCATCAAAAAATCCTTGGTGTTTCTCATAAAAAAAATTGTTTGGTGTTCCTTGGCCTTAAAAAGATGGGTGATCTTGTGGGCAAGGTAACCTGACTGGGAAGCAGGAGATGTAGCTTTTGTGAGTGCTGGTTCTACCGCAGATTTGCTGCGTGGCCTTGGGCAAGTCACTTATCTTGCTTCCGCTGAATTCTCCATCTCTAAAATGGAGATAATGATATTCACGGCACAGAAGAATGGTGCAGTGCTGCATTCGGGAAGAGCTTTGATACTAACGGGAGGGCGATCAGAGAAAAGCTCACAAACAATGCACAGAACATGTTGGCATTCAAACTAGAAAAGGGCACTTTGGAGGAAGCGTCAGACCACGTTAGAATGTGGCCCAAGAAATGCTTGGCCCACACAGTGACTGATATTGTCATAATTCAGCCTCAAATATAGCTTCCCTGCTGACTCCCAATTCAGCATCACCCTCTCCTTCTCTGATCAACTCCTCTGTGATGGGGAGACACCCACACACAGTTTCCCTGTCACTTCAGCATGGAAAGGGAAGATGAGGATCAGAACCATATAATTTAGAAATGGAAGAGACTAGGGATTTATATTTCAAAGCAAGAGGGGAGGAGAGAAATCACTCAGGAATATTTTATAGAGAACAATCCTGCACAGACAGAAGGGTGAACGAGGTGACCTAATAAAAACTGTTAAAGGTTATTCCAAATCTATCACATAATAGAGGACTTCTGTCTCCAGAGCTGTCAATCCAACACCTTTCACCAGCACAAAATTCACTCAAAAATAATCTTCATGAAAGGAGAAAAACCTCAGTTAACTGCTTGCCTGGGGCAAATAGAATGAAGCCAAGAGACATGTTGGCAAGTAATTAAGTATGCACTTTTAGCTGCCCAGGTACAGGAAGCACAGCTTAGATTTGTATTTATTAACATAATTAAAAATTCCATTTCAGCTGTAGCTCTGGCATAGATGATGCTCACAGCACTGTGACCAGGGCAGATCAAAATTGGCAGCATGCCTTATGCTGGGCAACACACGTTTAATTGCTCAGTAGGCAAAGCAAATGCTGATATAAATGTTCAGTTGTTTGGGGGATGCCTTCATGAAACTCACATGAGGGAAAGGGTGACAGGGATGGGAGCAGCCGGGCAGCCACCACCAGCTTGGGGCAGGAGCTGGGATCAGCTGAAGGTTGGGCGGAGAAGGCATCATCTGAAGGTAAAACAGGATTGCAAGTCAGACGATGCATGGATATAGAAAGTGACATCTGAGATCAGGCTAGTGCCCATCCAGTCGTGTATCCTGTCTCTGAGAGTGGCCAGTACCAGAAGCTACAGGGAAAGGTGCAAAAGACCTTGCAGTGCATGGTTAGCCAATAACCTGATTTACTTATCCCCTTGCATTACAACATTTTATACCTATTTTGTATGTATAATCATTTCTCGTTTCTAATATAAACATGAATGTTGTGATTATCAGTTCTTGCACATCTTCTCATTAGTCACATGTTTCATCCTTCCTTGAATCCTGCTAAGCTCTTGGCCTCATCTGAAATATTGTGGCAGTGAGTTCCACAGGTTAATGGTGTTGCGTGTAAGAAGGCATTTGCTTTATTTCTAAATCTTTCCTTTCACTTTCATAATCTAAGAACAAAGAGACATTTCACGAAAGACGATAAATAGGAGCATTCAATGAACTTTCGCATTTATTGCACACCTTTATGAACAAAAGGTGTACAATAATCATTCTAAAGTAAATAGTCCCAGATGAGCAGCGATTGAAATGTTGGCGTTTTTCCATGCCTCTAATTTTTTATCCCCTGTCTCTGGAGCCTTGCTATTTCTGCTAGATCGCTTGAAATAAGGTGACCAGAGCTGAACAGTGTTCCAGGTAAGGGTACACCCTGACCTTAGATAATGGTATCACAATGCTTTTACCATTTTCTAGCCTAATCCTTATACATTCCAATGTTTTGTTTGCTTTATTGACCACAGCTCAGATGAATGCTGAGCTGATGTTTCCAAAGTTGTCTTCAAGAAGGCCCAGTTCTTTTTCCTGAATAGTTGGTTTATTTAGAACTAGCAATGTGTAAGTAGTTCAAATTATTATTCCCTCCAGTGTGCATTTGTTAACAATAAATGTCACCTGCCATTATGTTGCCCATTTATCTAATTTGGTGGCTACTTCATTGTCTTCTCTACCCTTGCCTTAATATTGTACCATCTACATATTTTGCCACCTGACTGGTCATTCCCCTTTCCTCAATAGTTAATAACTATACAAAATCACACCACTGATCATCTTTCGCTATGTTGAAAATTGAGCATGGTTCTTCTATTTATATTCTTTCTTTTTTTGTCTCTTAGCCAGTTTTGAATCCATGACAGAACTTTCACTCCAGATCTGCTTAATTCTCTCTTCTGAGGGGCCTTGTTAAAGACATTTTGCAAGTTCAAATAAACAGTATCAACCAGTTTTTCTTTATACATTATTTGCTGATGGGCTTAAAAAATTCTAGTAGATTGCAGAGGCTTGGTTTTCCTTTGCAGCCACTGTACCGGTTAGTTCCTACCATATCCTCATCATAGAATCATAGAACACTAGAACTGGAAGCGATCTCGAGAGGTCATTGAGTCCAGTCCCCTGCCCTCACGGCAGGACCCCTTATCATCTAGACCATCCCTGATAGATGTCTATCTAACCTGCAATTAAATACCTCCAGTGATGGAGATTCCACAACCTCCCTAGGCAACTTATTCCAGTGTTTAACCACCTTGACAGTTAGGAAGTTTTTCCTAATGTCCAACCTAAACCTCCCTTGCTGCAGTTTAAGCCCATTGCTTCTTGTCCTATCCTCAGAGGCCAAGGAGAACAATTTATCTCCTTCCTCCTTGTGGCACCCTTTTAGATACCTGAAAACTGCTATCATGTCCTCTCTCAGTCTTCTCCTTTCCAAATTAAACAAGCCCAATTCTTTCAGCCTTCCCTCATAGCTCATGTTCTCTAGACCTTTAATCATTCTTGTTGCTCTTTGCTAGACCTTCTCCAATTTCTCCACATCTTTCTTGAAATGTGGTGCCCAGAACTGGACACAATAGTCCAACTGAGGCCTAATCAGCGCAGAGTTGAGCAGAAGGACTTCTCGTGCCTTGCTCACAACACTCCTGTTAATGCATCCCAGAATCATATTTGCTTTTTTTGCAACAGCGTCACACTGTTGACTATTTAGCTTATGGTCCACTATGATCCCTAGATCCCTTTCTGCAGTACTCCTTCCTGGACAGTTCCTTCCCATTCTGTATGGCTGAAACGGATTGTTCCTTCCTAAGTGAAGTACTCTGCATTTGTCCTTATTAAACTTCATCCTATTTACCTCAGACAATTTCTCCAGTTTGTCCCGATCATTTTGAATTATGACCCTATCCTCCAAAGCACTTGCATCTAGATACTTCATAATTTTATTATCACTTCAACCAGTTTTTCTAGTGTGGAAGCAAGGCTCACTAACCCTGTTATCCCAAGGATCACTGTCAGTACTCTTTTTGAAGAGAGGTTTGTGGCACTTCCGTCCCTTGGCAGAGTAGCTGATATAGATGAGACTGGATCCTTTCGGTAGCAGCTCAGCTACTTCATTCACAACTCAGATCCTTCTTATTCCTGGCTCTTTCACTGATTTAGGATGTCCTCAATCAAATGGCTTGACTGCTCGGGGTCCCAGTTTCCTCATTTGTAAAATGGGGTTAATTAAACTCCTTTTCCTCCCATTGGATTATGAGCGTTCATTCATGTTTGTAAAGTGCTTTGACTTCATCGGGAGGAGTGGCTACAGAAATGCCAAGTATTGTTATTTAAGAGCTTCAATCATTTTATAGCTCTAGATAAAGCACTGCAGCTCACTTTTAAAAATGTAATTGAATTCTATGTACATTGTTTCTGTCATCTGTCCTGTTTCTGATGTAATCACATGGGATTGCACCTGGGAAAAATTGCTGGCCTTTGGATGGATGTTCTGCGCAAATTGTTTTATCCTGTCTTTTCCTTGCAAACATCCCTTACATAGAAAAACTTAAACAACAAACAGTCTAGCAGCACCTTAAAGACTAACAAACCATGTAGATGGTATCGTGAAGCTTCTGTGGGTACAACCCACTGGATATTAAGAATTCACATCCCTTGCATATGAATGCATAGCAATGAAAGGGTTATGATGCCATGACAACTGCAACCTTTAGTTAACAGTTTTTCATACAGTCTCCACGTTTGCAATTCCAGCTTTAAAATGTTTCTTTTCCTACCGCTTTTGTCCTTTTACACTTGCCAAAGAGATCATATATCTTCCCCCCTCCTGAGTCTCCAGGGATGCTGAACATATGACATGACTTTGCCTCCATTTGTTTGCACAGCAGCCTTCATAATATAGTCACAACTCTGGGAACTGGGATTGCCATGATGCTGTGAAACTCGGCTTCTATGGCAGATAAGTTCACACCCTAACAGATCTCAGGTAGGATGAACTTCCCCCTTATATAGTCCGTTTCTGTCTTACCTTGATTCCTAATTGTATAACATTGAATAATTATTCTCTCTTTTGTGTCTTATTTGCCTTCCTCTTTGTGTATGAAGTATTTTCAGACTATTACTACGTGCCCCCTCTCATTGTCTCTTAGATAAACACCAGGTTTAGTTGTTTTTAAAATATTTTCTCACATACCACTTTGGGGCAGGACAGTTACTTGTGGACCAGAGAGTATTTCACTACTCCCAGAAAAGTATATCAATTGTTTTCTGTGATGTGACCACTTTGCTGCAGATGAATAAGTGTGTTCCTGTTTGTTGATCAAGTAGGAGGTGCCCAGTCTGGGTGTAGGACTTTCACACACACAGAGAGCCTGGATGGGACCTGGAAAGAGCCAGGTGTCTGCAGCACGGAGAGGCAATTGTTGAACTGTAGGTATTTTGTCTGTTTACTTGCAAGCACAAAATTTGTCACTTGTGTGATTAATTTGGTGCTAATTATGAGTTTACAATCTGCAGACAGAGAAATCAAAGTCAATGTGCATTTTCAGAGAAAAAGGGAAATGTCCCAAATACTGTATAATTATGCACTTAACTGAGACTTGCTCCTGTGCCCTTTCCACAATGTTGCTTTTGCTGTACAACTTTGAGACACTCACACACAACTGTAAAATGCCATGGACAGCTGTAGAGAGAAGTTTAAATCTGGGGGATTGAATGGTTGGGATTTACTTGTAAAAATCAGGAACATCAGTAGCTATAGCCAGACACAATGCAAGTGTAGTGCCCCCCTCCACCTGATCACCTTCTTTAATGCCAATCTGCCTACAGGTTTCGGTGGACAGGTCTGGGTTCTTCTGGATCCTGCCACCCACTCAGCAGGGTGTATCTTCTTTATTTTTTCCTATGAATTTATTTGGCAGTGCCTCTACCCCCCTCACTCCTTCCTGGCAGGGTCACCAGGGCAGTTTGGGAGGAAAATTCTAACCACAGGGTAATCCCCACTTACTTGCCAGATAGTTGGAGACTTCAAAAAATAACACAAACACATACAATATATTCAGCACAATAATTATATTAAACAGGAAACAATTATAACGTAATAGGGTAAAACACTATTTTTAGGTTCACCGGTGCCCACGCTGCTAATACCCGTGACTTTGCCCAGTCATGTGACTTGATGTAGCAAATGTAAGAGTAGTGTCCCGTTGGTACGCGTACTTTGTTGGGGCCCTTGATGACCTATGACCACAAAATTCTTCTCTGCAGTGATTTAGCAGTGTGGCTGACTGGGTTCAGTACAGCCCAAAGGACTCACAAGCGGGAGAAGGTGGTAAATCCCTCCACAGGTTTAATATGCAGCAGGTTATAAAATCCCCAAACCCATACTCCCTGGCCTGAGGACACAGTTCAGGGAGCAGAGGGTCCCCAAAACAAATTTCCTGACTAACTAAAAGATGGTGCACTCACAAACTCCATGAATGATCCTCCGGTTCTGAGATGACTCTGGACTCCTCAGTCACTGCAGAGGGCTGATCTCTGCTAGCAGGGATCCTCTTCAGGCAGGAATCAGGCTGCTTCAGTCCCAGGATTTCCCCTCACCACAAAGGGGTGCAGGGCTCAAGGTGCAGATTACACAACTGTACTAAAATCCAAACTGTAGTCTCCTAGCCCAGCGCCCAGACACACACAGCAGGCAGCAGCCCAGAACTAGCAGGCAGAGCAGAGGTGACCATGTGTGGTGACTGGTCTCACCTTGGGAGCTGGAGGGCTAACTCAGCCTGGCTGGGGAAGTTTCCCAGCAAACTCTACAAACTGGGAATCATCAGTGGAGAAGGAAAACCCAGCTGAGGGATCTCACTTTCAGGTCCCTAGAGGCCAGTTCTCAGGGGGGACCCTGCATGCAGGCCTGGGGCTTAACAGCTCCCCACACAGCCAGCCCTGCCTTACCCTAGCTGGCTCCAGACTGACTCATAAAAAACAATGGCTTCTCCCCTTTCCTGAACTCCCTGGGAGGGGCATCCCACTCCCTATTTCTTGCCGGGCAGACTCTGAGTTTGCCTTGGCTCCCCCTTCCTGCCAGGGACAGTGTGCCTCTCCCTGAGCTGCCAGCAGAAAGAGCCCCAGGAATCTAGGTAATCTCCTTGGGGGTTACACAAGCTTCACCCAGCCCTGCCATATACCTCACTTTTGCCCTGCAGCCTCCTTGTTAACCCAGCCCTGTGCTCCCCACACACAGCTCTGCACGTGCTCCTCCCCCTGCCCTGCAGCCCCCTGCTATCCCAGCCCTGGGCTCCCCACACACAGCTCTGCCACTGCCCTTCCCTGCTCTTCCAGTTCTAGGATTCTGATAAGCATGTCATGGCAAACACAATAGCATTTTTGCTTGTTTATCTTTATGTGAACATGGAGAATAATTGAGAATCTCACTTTCATTGTTGATCTACTGTGGGATTTGAACACAAGGCTCTGAAGTTGAAAGGCCCCAATGATAATTCCTTGCAGCATGTAACAGAACACAAAGAAGCAGAGAGGAGGGATGTGCCAAAACAATGCAGTACAGCTTTATTTTGTCTGTCTCTTCCACAAAGTAAAGCCCAAACTGTTGTAGAGAATTAAATCACACAATTTCAGATAATAGCAGAAGAGAGAAATAAGAGCCAGAGATGTTGTCATTTGAGATTTGATAAGCGATGGAAAGTCGATAAGGCAGAGAGCTATAGGAAGGAAAATGTTAAATACTTAATTGAATTTGCATAAGTGATTCCTTAATGATAAACTAGGGATAGGTAAAGTGGAGAACTTAGAGATGGAAATGATTTATTAGGCCTTCTTGCCCATACACCAGTTCAGATAAAATAACACACTCGCGATCATTGTCAGTCTCTCTCTCTCTGACACACATTTGTGTCTTTCCTCCACCTCCAACTCAATGCAAATCTCTTCAGATGGCTGTAAAATATTTTTTCTTTGAATGCAGAGCTGGGTTAAAGAATACCCTTGGGTTAACGAATACCCTTGGAGTGTGGAGCTCTTGTCTGTCTACATGAATGCAGCAGAGACAATGGATTCATGCTTCTCCACTGCCCCTTCCTTCTGATGTAGAGGGACTATCCCTTCGGGTGAAAGGGGAATGGGCCAAAGTAATTAAACTCAGCCCTTGGTCTATCTCCTGAGATTTCCAGCTTGATGGGCGGTTTTACCCCAAATATAGCTGCCATTTTCATGTTGTAGATATTTGTCTTCTGACACGGAGACAAACTCACAGGCTGTTGAATAGCCTCCAGATGGTCATGATTGTGGATTCCTGATGACTCTGGAGTGACTCTCAAGACTGCTTCTGGTAGGCAGTAATTCAACATCTCTTTCTTAGTTCCTAGACCTGCCCTGAGCCCTTTCTCTAGTGGCTTGAAATCTGGTTAACTTTTGCTTCTGTTTTTAATTTTCATGCCTTGCGGTTCCATCTGGGACCTTGTGAGAGAATCTGGGGCCTCAGCCAGAAGCAGGAGTGTGTTCTAGTGACCTTGATAGGGCAGGGAAGCATGCATGCTTTTGGGTGCTTAACTGAACCTACAGATATTATGAGCTCCACCCGTGACAATAATCAACTCCAGAATAAAGCTTCATCTGCCAGCGCCTTTATAGAATTATTTATGGATTAGCAGACTCTTCTCCTTCCCACTCCTCAGAAGGATGATTAGGAACAGCGCCAGCATCGCTGGAGACAAGCTAACAATGCAAACTCATTTTTTTCATGAATAATTGTTTGAATTTAAAATGAACTTTCTTCACCTGTGTTCACACTGCCCCTGCCCTCCCCTCTCTCCAGATGTTATAGCGGATAGGTTTGCTGGCAGGACCATTTGCAGAAACAGTGAATTTTAGGCAATAATTGGAAAAAGAGCATAAAAAACAAATTTCAGGCTCATGGTGAATATTCAAAGAGATCAGGAACACAGGAGGTGACCTATAGTCCCCATCAAAACAGCTCCAGTTTGCACGGTGATTATTTGCAACAAACTAGCCACTAGCGAAAATTTATTTGCAAAACTTATTCAAATAACAAATACATTGAGAAAAGCACAACTTGCCTCTACATAGTCAGGAAAGATGAAATTAATCAAATAACCAATAATTTATTAATTATTCTCCCAGTTCTAAAAATCATGCAGGATTCCAACTGCAGAGTAAATTCTTTCTCATCTAAACTCCTCTGGCTCCTTATTGAGATTTCTCCTCCTTTAAATGGTGTTGTATTGTTGGCCTAAATTATTCATGTGTTGAAATAAATTTATTGGTTGTGGACTTGTCCCATATTCCTTTCCCTCTGCTGAAAATATTATTTAACTTCAAGGTGGCAGTTATGCAATTTAGTCTTTGTCTTTCATTATTGATGAATTTCAACATAAAATATTTAGGCACTTCCCCTGTTCCGCCTTATGTAGCATTGGCCATAATTATGTCAGATGGAATTTTCTCCTTTTTTGAAGAAGTATTTAGTAGAAACTATCCTCTATGCCCCTGACATTAGATATTTAAATAGAAAAGTAATTTGTGTTCCCTTATTTTTAGCTCTTTTGGTATATGCTGATCTGTTGGCCTTGATCATGCAACCCCTTACTTGTGTGATTAATCTTTGCCCTTCCAACTAGTTCTACTGAAGTCACCACGTCCCCTTGAGAGAGTAAGGGCGGCAGGCTCAGTCCCTACTTTTTGATCATCTGTTCTCTTCTCTTCAAAAATAACTTTGCCCTGTGTTAGCTCTGCTCTCTTAGGCTACGTCTAGACTGCAAGCCTCTTTCGAAAGAGGCTTTTTTGAAAGATGCTTTCGAAAAAGCCTCTTTTGAAAAAGAGCGTCTAGACTACAACCAGTACTTTTGAAAAAGCGAGCTGGTTTTTCGAAAGAGAGCACCCAGACAGTCTGGATGCTCTCTTTCGAAAAAGCACAGTTTGCATTGCATAATGCCTTTTTTCGAAAGAGCACTTTTGGAAAAAGGCTTTCTTCCTCATAAAACGAGGTTTTCCGTGGTCGAAAAAACTGCCGTGTTCTTTCGATTTACTTCCGAAAGAACGCAGCGGCAGTCTAGATGCAGAGGAAGTTTTTTTGAAAAAAGGCCACTTTTTTAGAAAAAACCCTGTAGTCTAGACACACCCTTAGAAGAGATCAAAGCACTTAATTAAACCTCATTCAATTCCTGAGAAGTATTATTCCAATTTTATATGGGGGAAACTGAGTCCCACATTCATACAGAAGCTCAGAGCAGGGAATAGAAGCTGAAAGTGCTGACTGCCAGCCCCTCCCCCTAGCTCTCTGCATTAGACAATACTCTCTCCCAGAACTGTGATTTGAATACAGGTTCACAATAGTTACACTTAGGTTTCCAGTGCTCTAACCTCAAGAGCTGTCACTGACTCTCTCTCTCTCTCTTCCTTTCTGTTGTGATTAGTCTCGCTCCTGTTTGCACACACAGATGGAACTCAACAGATCACTAACAGCATCGTGTACTTAATTAACATGCAATTAGCCTAATGAATTTTTAACCTAATTATGTAGTTATTCATCTTTATCTGTTGGGTAAGTCTGGTGCCCAGTTCTGGTCTGTTGTAAAGACAAGCCAAATTAGGCTCAGTTCTGCAATTATTTCTATGGGGCCTGTTTGGGTAGCTGCTCATCTCGGTTTTTGTTTGGCATGGCTATGCTGCTGGGACTGGGTTGTGTGGCACTTAGCAGCAATGAACTGCATCTGATGTGGGCAGAATTGCTCCGCACATAAACGGAGCCTGTTCCGAAGCTGCAAGCACTCTGATGAGCATTCCCATTACACTGCTACTGTCGTACCTGCGCTTTCAGCTCTCAGCTAGGCTTGGGGGAGGAAATGACCTGAGAGAGAGCAGGCCTGGAGGGGAATACTCCACCAGGGGCTGCTGTCTGCTGGAGAATCTCAACTCACCCCTGCAGGTGGCTCAGAGCAATTGGCTGAGGTTTTCTTTCTGCCTCTCTACAGAGTTGGCGGTGCCTGCCGCTTGAATTTGGCTCCTCTTCGTGTAGAGCCAGGACCCCAAATATCAAGTCTCAACACTGCCTGCGGGTTGACAAAGAACAGCCTATCTAGTCCATCTTGGGTGCCTGGGTGTTGTATCAGGGTACGTGTTGGATGGAGGGAGTGGATAATGGCTCTGAAGAGGGTTCAGTGAGATAAGAAAGGAACATTCCCATCATCAGTCCAGGACAGGGGTGGGCAATACTTTTTGCCAGGGGGGCCACTTCAAAAATTTTTGAAGTAACCCTGGACCACCCTAACAGTAAGGGGTGGGGGTACCCCACGCCCAGACCATGATTGGCCTGCGGGTGGGGGAGCCCCTTTGCCCTCCTCCCACTAGTCACCCATGCCCTGGAAGAGGCTTGGCACACTTCCCCACCCCCAGGCCAATCAGGGCCTGGAGGCAGGGGAGCACAAGGGGCCTCCTCCCTGCAGGGCCGGGGCAGGGTGAAGGAAGCTAATTGGCCTGGGGGTGGGGAGGAGCAGCAGGGCCTCCGCAGGCTGGATCCACCCCAGGCCATTTTGCCCACCCTGGTCTAGTAGGAAAATCAAATGGCTTGGTTCCTGTTGACATTTCCGCAGCCCCCTCACCTCCTCTTCCCTGTCATGATAGGCCTGGGAAAGGCAGTCATGTTTTTTACCCTATGCTTGCAGAAACTTGCTCATAAGAGCCAGTCTGTCTTTATGGGAAAGCAGACAGAGTGAGCAAAGGACATCAATGGTATTAACAAAACCACACACCCCCACCCCACTCCTGTAAAATGTCATTGGAAAGTGGGGGAAAAACACACTGAGCAGTATTTCCTCCAGGCTGTGGGTTTTGTTGTTTTGAGTCCGCAAGGTTAACCAGAGAAATAGAGCAGCAAGTTGAGATGTCTGGGAACAACTGCAGTTGGGTTTTCAGATCCTTCTCTAATGCCTTAAAGGAAAACAACAAACTGTATGTACGCATTCCATACCCTTGCCTCCTCAACTCAGAGCTGGCTTTACAGAGAGGGAAAGATGAGATCGTAGAGGAGCAGGTGAAAACAGGTACAGGGATAGGGATGTTAAATATCGGTTAATTGAATAGTCGATTAACCTCATGAATTCTTATCGATTACTCGACTATTCAGAGGCAGCAGCGCGGGATGCCGGGCAGGAGCTGGTCCATGAGGGGAGCCAGTTTAAAAACCAGCTCCCCTCATGTACTGGCAGCCTGTTGTCCCACACTGCTGCCTCTGTTACAGAGGCAGCAGAACAGGGGTGGCAGCAGCCCCTGTTCAGGGGTGGAGGGGAATGAACTCCTGGACCTGGTACAAGCCAGAACTGGGCTGGGCTGCCTGCCCGCCTGGCTCCTAATACACTTAAATGCAGAGCTGCAGTGGGGGTAGGTCCTGGACTGGGTGCAAGCCAGGACTGAGACAGGCTACTGGCCAGCCTGCTAAAAAATTTACTGGCAAAGGGGGGGCCTATAAGCTGGGAAGGATACAAAAAGGAATCAAATGAAAGACTGCTTTCTGCACCCGGTGTGGCTATTTCAATATCTGGTCATGCCCTTTGGATTATGAAATGCCCCAGTGAGCTTATAATATTTTATAACTAGTATCTTTAGGGACATGCTAGATCCATTTGTTGTGATAAACTTTGACAGTATCCTCAACTTTTCTGAAGTCCAGATTCTTCCTGCTCAGTGTGTACACAGAGTCCATGAAAGGCTTTGCCTAAGTCATCTGTGAGAAAATTAGAAAAGTGTGAGTTTGATCAGAATATGATGGACTTTCTAGGTTATTTCTCCCTGGAAATAACTATGGATTACCAGAATGTTGCTGCCATCTTGAACTAGACATTTCTCCCAAACTCTCTCCTCACCTCCAATGTGCATGTCAGCTTGTAGTCTCCCAAACAATCAGGCACAGCATTCCCACTAGACTATCATGCCTGACATCTACCAGGCCCACTTCCTCACCCCTCTACGTGCTGCACACAATGGAGAATCTCAGATCTTGAGTGGGCTTGATAGAAAACATCAGTGACTTCACTTCTGATAACTTTCTTCACCATAGGCAGAAGCAGTTATGTGAGGAGATGGGGGAGGGGTGATTGGATTGGCTGTTGCTCTTTGGTATTTACAGAACTTGTTTGCCCATCTTCATTTGGAGCTTTAAAACAGCTCTTTCGAGTATCAGAGACTACTCACCCGCAGCAAAGTCCTTCTCTATAAAGATAAATTCCTGGTCATTGCTGCCATACCAACAATTTTAAGGCAGACTCTTCCTTCGGTGGCCACATTTAACACTTGCCCTTGTTCTGTGTTGTACAGTCTTTCATTGGCTTCCCGTGTAACAAGGGTGGGTAACCCACCATCCTGACCCCTTGGGAATTCCAGTTTAAAATGGCCAGTTGATTCCCACTGGTTCCAGCTAGCAAGTAGGTACTGGAACGTGAGCAATTAGTTTATCAGATTCCCGATTCCTAGAACTCCAATACAAACCAATAGAGAGCAGCTGAAGGATCCTTGTGGAGTTGACTGGAGTTCCCAATAGGTCGGCTAGCTAGAGGTAGCTCGTGGAGTTTTACACCATAACTAATATTTTATATGGAGCAGGTGTAGCTGACGGAGTGTGGCTCTGGAATATAGGTCTCTCTCAGTTCAAGATAGAGGATGGTGTGCATTGTAAGCTGGGACCTGTTGACCCCACAGGCTACCCTTCACCTGGCTCTACTTCAACAATTCTCAAGTGAAGCCAAGGTGGCTGCATGCAGCCACCAACGTCTCTTCTTGCAGACACAGTCGCCTGGGCTGTGACTGGGGCAGGTGATCTCACTCCCCATCTCTGGTGCTCCTGCATACACTGCCTTGCTGTTGGTTGCTGGGGATGCCAGCAGGGGATGTTCCCTGCCCTCCTCTGGACACACCTGGGGCATAATGCTGGAGGAGCAGCCAGTGAGTTCCCCACCTTCCAGGAGTAGTGGGACTCAGGCTTTGGTCTTCAGCCCTGGGATGGAATGGCAGCAGACTCTGCCTGGGACTTCATGCTTCTTCATCAGGGTCTAGCTGTGTGGCTTTGGGCTCTGGCCACAGGGAGGCTCTAGCCCTCCTCTACCTGCCTGGCCCAGGCTATCTCCCTCACCCCTCTTGTCCAGGGCTTAATTTGTCCCCAAAGTTGCCAGGGCTAAGTCTGCTGTGAAAAGTGATACTTGCATGTTGTGCAAGTGGTTTTAACTAGCAGACTTACTAGCTAGCAATAGGTACATTACAGCGATCTGGATTTGTATATATGCATACTTATTTGGGCATATGTTTGTTTTTCCTAAAGCTAATTAAGCATTTTAGGAAGACGTATGAAAGCAGCCGCCAGCAAAAGTTGGTGGCCACTCTCTGAGACCATCAAATAATTTGGCCCGAGGCCCCCTGCTCTAGGTTATGCATATTTGATGCTGCCCTTAAACCTCTGGCAGGGGGCTAGTGTGACCTGCAGCTGGACAATTGGGCAGCCAGCCTCTTTCTTATGGTGAAATGTGTGAAGGTGCACTGACTTCTTCTGGCTTCCATCTGCAACTCAGCTGCTGTGGCAGATGTCGGGGGGGGGGGGTGCATGCAAGCTGCAGCTGGAACTGGTGGTGTCTGGAGTTGTGCTGCTTGCCTCAAACCCACAGGCAGTATGACAGACACAAAAAGGAAGCAACTGGGGTTCTCCAGAGACTCCCAGGCAATGCTCATGACACTGGCTCATCTCCGGCTGCCAAGAGGCTCCTCTCTCAGATGGAAAGAGTTGAGCTATGACAGTTATTGCAGAGGATACAGCAGCACCTCATCCTCTTTGTGTGCTTTCAGCTACTCCTCTCTGCCACAATTCACAGCTATTTTGCCTCCTAGCCAATTAAAACCAAGCCCTGGGTTATAGGCTTTGTGGATTGTTTGATGTCAGGCAGCTCTGATCCAATCTCAGCTGCGGTTTCCAAAGAGAATCAAACCTCACCCTCCCTTCTCCCTCCTGTCCAGGCTTAATCTTCACATCAGCTCTTTTCCACAAATAGCCATCCATATGCATGGTGCAGGCTGTGTGTGTGAGAGGGAGCTGGGGGCAGGAGACAAAATGTGGCGTCTCAGAAGAGATTAGTGTGCAAACACAGCAGTCGGGCTTTCCCGGAGAAGGCAAGATGCTGGAAGTTCAGCATTTCCCCTTCACTGGTGATTGATGGTCTCTGAGTTTTGTGGGGGGATTAGAATTCTGCATTTTGATCCACTCTTGGCAAGTCTAAAGCTAACACACGGTGTCCCAGAGATGTGAAATCAGGCCTCAGCATAGCCTCAGAAGACATGTCTGTCTCTTGACTTTGCAAATGTGTCTTTTGAACATACATTATCTATACTGTTTAATAATCTCTTATACATGTAAGGGCTGTAGCACGTCTCATCCTCAAGTGCTTGATAAATGACTATAAAATGAGTAAATGCTGCACATAGTGTTTCCCCAGGCTTGGGCAGATTAGTGCAGATTAAATTCTGCACTAATATGCCTGCGGCCATGAATGTTCCATTAAATTTGACTGACTTCCTACAACTCTGCTGGCAATATTTGTGTGCTCATTGTACAATGTCAAAATATCTAAAATCAACACTAGTGTGTGTGTTTGTCAATACTCAGCATAATACAGTGTGCTCAGTGCTGTGCAAGGTCTCTGCCCTGAGAAATTTACAATCCTACATATATTTCTTTTAAAAGTATGACACCCAATTGTCCCACCTTTGAACTGTGTCTTGGGAAATTTGGCTGAAAATCAGACTGACTCTGAAGCCAAGGGAGAAAATATATGTGCAATATGTGAAGAAAAGTTTATTAACTGTAACTCACAAATCTTTTTGAAAAAGTGTAACCTTTCTGACATTTTCCCTTTTGTGTAGATCCCTCTAGCTCACAACCATCTTGTTTATTATCCTTCAAGCTTTTTGTAGGGTTTAATCTGGTTGGAAGCTAGTTATATATGAAGAAAAGGGATTGTAAATAATAAACATTATTAATGATTTTGCTGGTGCCCTACACTGCTCTCATTGATTTCAGTGGAAATCATCTAATCCTATTCCCACTGTTGTCAATAGAAATTTGCCATTGATTTCAGAGGGAGCATGAGTGGGCATTATATATGTGTGTGAACATATTGCCCTCTGTTCAGCTGGTTAACTAAAGGGTTTAAACTAAAGGAGGGTGATCCCCCTCCTCGCTGTGGCTTGGCTAAGTGCTGTGTTTGTGCCTGGCACCCTTCCTTCTCGACTGGTGCAGTGAGCACTCACCTTTTGTTCCAAACCACTGCCATTGCTGCTAAGAGAGGTCTGTTCTGCAGGAAGCAGTTACATTACACTCCTTCTTTAGCTTTCAGGGGCAGGTTCTGTCTGCTTGCAGCTGTAGGATGGAAGTCTAGACCCAGCTGCTCAAGCATACATGTGGTTTGTCACAGTGTAACAGGGCACAGGCAGGACCCTTGACCTTTGGCCTCTTGTGTGCTCACAAACCAGCCAGAGATCTCAGCACAGGTGACTGCACCAAAGCAGTGACTGACAGCATCAGTTCTCACCACTTTCTATTTCCAGGCAGTTTCAGACCTGCAGCCTCAAAGACCACTAGTTTCTGCAGCTAGCAGGGGACCACAGCCGACCACTACTTGGCCCTTTCCACGCCACTTCCTTCCTGCCAGTCTTATGCTGCACCACAGCTAACTGTCCCCCATTTGTCCCTTAGGGTATGTCTACACTACAGCACTAATTCGAACTAACTTAATTCGAATTAGTTAATTCGAACTAAGCTAATTCGAACTAGTGCATCTAGACCTAAAAACTGATTCGAATTAGCGTTTTGCTAATTCGAACTAGCATGGCCACATTGAGTGGACCCTGAACCGAAGTTAAGGCTGGCCGGAACCAGGACTTAGAGTGTGGAGCTGCTGCCTCAGGCTAGCCGAGGGCTGTGCTTAAAGCGACCCGAGCCCCCACCCCAGACAGACAGTTCTCAGGGTTCCCCGCTTGCTTGTCTACCTCAATGAGGGACAGCAAAGCAGTCCTGTCTTGGAGTGCCCTGAGTGCCCACACTCGGCACATCAGAGCACTCAGCCATCAGCCCGGCTGCACTTGCCGCAGGCTACCATCCGGGGGGGCCAATCGGGGGGGCTGTCAGGATCCAGGAGCCCCTGCAGGAGAGCTTCCACCCCGAGGAGCCCGCAGAGCCACCCCAGTCCTCCCCATCAGGGGCTCGTGCCCCATTCCTCCCTCACCTCCTTCCACTTACCCCTCCCTAGCCCCCCTTCCTGATGTAAAAAATAAAGGACACGTGTTCAAAAATAGAAACTCTCTTTATTTAACAGAACTGGGGGTGGGGAGATTAACCTCTGGGGAGACTGGGAAAAGGAGGTGGGAGGGGGAAGAGAGAGGGTGGGAGAGGGGAGGTGGAAACTTGGGAGGAGGGAGCTGGAAGGGGGAAGCCAGGGGAAGAAGGAGGAGGGGAAGTCTAAAACTATGGTACGCCCACATCTTGAATACTGTGTACAGATGTGGTCTCCTCACCTCAAAAAAGATATTTTAGCCTTGGAAAGGGTTCAGAAAAGGGCAACTACAATGATTAGGGGTTTGGAATAGGTCCCATATGAAGAGAGCTAAAGAGACTGGGACTTTTCAGCTTAGAAAAGAGGAGACTGAGGGGGGATATGATAGAGGTATATAAAATCATGAGTGGTGTGGAGAGGGTGAATAAAGAAAAGTTCTTCGTTAGTTCCCATAATATAAGGACTAGAGGACACCAAATGAAATGAATGGGTAGCAGGCTTCAAACTAATAAAAGAAAGTTCTTCTTCACAAAGCAAATAGTCAACCTGTGGAACTCCTTGCCACAGGAGGCTGTGAAGGCTAGAACTAGAACAGAGTTTAAAGAGAAGTTAGATAAAGTCATGGAGGTTGGATCCATGGAGTGCTTTTAGCCAGGGGGTAGGAATGGTGTCCCTGGCCTCTGTTTGTGGAAGGCTGGAGATGGATGGCACGAGACAAATGGCTTGGTCATTGTCTTCGGTCCATCCCCTCCGGGGTACCTGGTGTTGGCCGCTGTCGGCACACAGGCTACTGGGCTAGATGGACCTTTGGTCTGACCCAGTACAGCCGTTCTTATGTTCTTATGTTCTAAGCTCAGGGCTCAGGGTCGGGGGTCTCACTGGACCAACTTGATTTTCATGCAAACCTGCTCCTGGGTTCGCATGTGGCCTTTGGTGGCCAGGCTGGCAGCTATCCTGCCCTAGACGGCCTCATTCCTGTGCCTAGTGCGGAGGTTGTGGACGTTGGAGGTCTCCCCCCAAACCTCGATGAGGTCCACGATCTCCGCACTAGACCAGGCGGGCGCCCGCCTCTTGCGGCCCTGGGCAGGCTCCTGGGAGCCGCCAGCCTGGTCCTGGGAAGAGGCGGAGGGCTGGGTGGCAGCGGGTGGCTGGCTCATGCCGTGCCAGGTGCAGGGTCTGCTCGCTGGGTGCTGGCAGGCTTGCACCTGGCATGGGTGCTGTAGCCAGACCGTGCCCCTTTAAGGGCTCCGGGGCCGGGAGGGGGGCAGAAGAGTTTCCCTGGCTTGGCCCAGAGTTGCCACCAGGGCAAGCTGGGAAGAGCTAGCCTCCAACTAGTTCGAATTAAGTGGCTACACAGCCCTTAATTCAAACTACTTAATTCAAACTAGGCGTTAGTCCTCATAGAATGAGGTTTACCTAGTTCGAATTAAGTGCTCCGCTAGTTCAAATTAAGTTCGAAGTAGCGGTTTCCATGTGTAGCACCTATGAAAGTTAATTCGAACTAACAGCTGTTAGTTCGAATTACCTTTGTAGTGTAGACATACCCTTAGTCTTGGACTTACTCAGCCAGCTGCAATTAACCTTTCCCGATGGAGCTGTTGTGACAGAGATCTGGCTCAGGGTGCCTAGCCAGCAGCCTGTCATGCATAGTAAGGTAGGAATAGCCTCCAAGTTAAGGTTACAGCAAAGGGACCATAATGAGGTAGATTTCGATCCTCTCTGTAGAAAAAAGGAGGAAAATAAAAGTCCACACACTTCCACATTTCTAGAATTAAGTTTCCATGGGAAAAGAGTATTTTCTAAAAATTGGAAATGAATGGAATAAATACATTTTGAAATTAAAATACTCTAATGATCTCATTTTAAAAATGTGTGCAAAGGGTCTATGATTTCTCCCTGCCCACTTAAACTACATGATATTGCACAATGTGAAATATGGGTAGATTTTTGCCATGTCTTCTGCAAGAGGCAATTTACAAGGTGAGGAATATTAAATGTTTAATAGATTGCCGTTATTTGAAAACTAGACATGATTCTTCATCAGTAAAACCAAATCAAGTATTAATGGAGAATATTTTTATTGGTGGTGTCCGACCCAGCGCAGACTTCTTTTGAAAAGAGAGGAAACTAGGTTCTAGTAAAATGATTCTTTCTCTTGTATTTCCCTCTGACATGCCCTCTTCATCTAGGACAGAGTGCAGAGTTCCATTTTTTTCAAGAGATGGTAAATGAGGGACAGGAAGCTTAACGAGAAGGATTAATAGGATGTGTTAGGGCAGAGATGGTAGAGCTCTCTGAGTTGGTAGAACTATATTTTATCCACTA
Source organism: Pelochelys cantorii (assembly GCA_032595735.1). Classification (NCBI taxonomy): domain Eukaryota; kingdom Metazoa; phylum Chordata; order Testudines; family Trionychidae; genus Pelochelys; species Pelochelys cantorii. The sequence goes on along the minus strand of CM064328.1, from coordinate 143,410,347 downwards.
AACCTCACTGCTTCTTGTGCCAACCCCATGCTGCCAAGTGCCATGCATTTGGTATGACACTTGCACATTCAACAACCACTGTGCCCTGTCCCACCTGCTAGTTATAGCAGTAGGTTCAGCTCGGTTAGGGAGTACAGCTGCAGTTGCTTCTCTTGGCTGCTTGGGGTCGCTGTAGCACTGGGTTCAGGCCGCCAGCTGGTCTTTCTGCATCTCCTCTCTGTGCTCCCCCAGCTGGCACCAGGTGTGTGGCACCTCTATGGAGGAGGTGATGGCTGGAGCAGCTGGTAGGTAGGTGAAGGGAGCAATGGGGAAAGAGGGGAGGGAGGAGGAGAAGTAGGGGAAGAATGGGGAGGCTAATAAGAGGGGCAAGAGGAGGCCAAGGGTTACCCACATCCTCAACGTCCTCCCCGGCCCATACTCCTACAGCCCTCCCAGCCACCTTGCCCCACCTCAGCAACATTCAGCCCCGTTCTCCTCCCCCCCAATCTTTCTTCCAGATCTTTTCCCCCATCAACCTCCTTATCTTCATGTAACCTTTGACTCTATCCTTTCCCCTGGTCCCCATCACTTTTGATTGCTCTTGGTTCCCTTTAAGCCAGTGATCACCAGTAGATTGGAATCTATTGGTAGATCTTGGAGCCTCTGACAGGTGATCCTGACTGTTTTGGCCCAGTGGCTGTCAAGTGCGGGCATTTCAGCTGCTCCTCCCCCCACCGCTGCGCATCTCCTGCCCTTTGCCTTAGAGCTGTCCCCTCGGGAGCCTCCTGCTTGCTGGACAGGGCAGGGCAGGGAGAGGAGGGGTGCTGATGTCAAGGTGCCCCTCTCCCAGCCTGTATTCTTTCTCCGCAGAGCAGAGAGGGGGCACAACAGGGCTTGGGATGAAGTTTGCTGGCTGCTTTAGGGAGTGGTTCAGGGCCAGGACAGGGGTGAGCCTGCCTTAGCCCCACTGCACCACCTCCCAGGAGCCACCTGAGGTAAGCAGTGCCCAGCTGGTGCCCACATCCTGAAACCCTGCCCCAGTCATGAACCCCCTCCTGCACCTCAAACCCCTGTATCCGAACACCCTCCCAGAGCCTGCACCTAGAATCCCCTCCGGCGCCTCAACTGCCTGCCCAAGCTCAGCTCAGAGCCCCTCTCACACTCCAGATCTCTTAATCCAAGACCAGAGCCTGCACCCCAACCCTCTGCCCCAGCCTGGTGAATGGGAGGGAGGTTGGGGGAGGCACAGTGGATGGAGTGAGCAGGGGCGGGGCCTTGGAGAAGGGGCTCAAAGGAGGTGGGGCCAGGGTATTTGGGTTTGAGGTAGCTTTTGGATTGCACTTAAATTCAAAAAGTGATCTTGTGCTTTAAAAGGTTGGAGACCACTGCTCAAACCTTCCTTGCTTCTGGGATATGTAGGGGGCAGTAGGTCCCCCCCCAACCCCAACACTCATCCACTGCCCCTGATTGAGGAGAGTCAGCGGGAGAAATCAGAGACTTTCCCCCACCAGTGAGAAATGTCACTCATGGAAATGCACAAACTTGACAGCAATGCACAATTCCGTGCTTATCTGTACAGTTCATCACAACACAACAGCCTTAACTCTGATCCCAGCTGAATGCCATTCTCTCAGAGATCAGGTTATTGCGTTGTGGGAAAATATGCATTACTTTATGGTTGATAAGAATAATTGGTTTATTATGTGGGTGGTGTAAAATTTACAGTATCTTTTAACTGTTCATTTCCTTGCCTTTAAGTGCTTGAGATTGGTAAATGATACACTAGGGAAGTCACTGTTGTCACTCAGCAACCATAATTGGATTGCAAAGTGAAGATTTGTTTGGTTTTGTAGTAGGAATCACTTCATCCTCCACTGAAACACAGCCGCTGTTGTGATAGAACGGAGCAACTGTTTAAATCCACATTGTGACAACGTGCAAGAGGTTAGGACAGGATGGGAAGTGAATGAAAAATACTTCAGCTGCTGGAAACAAGCAGAGGAATTTTGTTCAGTGCAATGGGCATCAGGGCTAATGTTGTTGTTCCTTGGGGAGACCTGATAGTGTTTCAGGGGGAATGCATGTTTCTGCTATGAAGATATTATGATCATTGTTAGATAGCTTATTTCAGTGTCTCACAGGATTGTCATCCAGGAAGACAGCTACGTTGTGCACAGAAGGCAATTACCAGCTAGAAAAACAAATCTGTAATATGCAAACAGCAGACCTTCCAGAGAGACTAGAGCAGATCACGTGACACATTCAAACTGGAAAAAGCCTCCCAGACATCAAGTAATCTTAGACCCATCTTGGAAGCCACGTGACAGTGGCATGGATCTAGGATGGGCAGCTATCATCTCAAAAGTGGTCTATATTCTTCCCACCATCCCCCTGACCTTGTGAAATGCTGAGAACGTGTGTGTCATACAGTTGGTTTGTTTCATTGTCTTTAGGGGACTTACTGTAAGGACACTAATGCAGAAACACGAATCTTACATTTTGTGCTGAAGATGGTAATCGCCACGGTCATTGTAGCACATGGCGGCGTGGTTCAAGTGATGTGATATAGTATCAGCTAGCGTGATCATTCTGTCTTTGTTTGAATTGAAAGATCAAACTTCAATCCTTTGGAGGCTGTGAAAGGTGGAGAAGGCTGAAGCTCCCGTGGGGAGGGGAGATATGTTTCTTGCAGGGAAGGTGAGGACGTGCAGGGAAAGAAGAGATGTGTCTTCTTTGCATTTCCAGCAACTTCCCAATGGAGCCTGGATCAGCATTTATGGCTCAGTCTCCAACTCCACCCAGCCCAAGCTGGGATCCAAACACCGGACCAAATTTGGTGATGAATCCGGAGGCATGTTGCACATACACTAAGAAGATCAGCATGATATACAGTGAGTAAATATACAGTGGTAGTTAATCGGCCTGTAGTAAAGGGGTTTGGCTGCACTTGCAATCAGGAATGTTGGAGTGCTGCCTAATGGTTAGGGCAGGGGACTAGGTATCTGCAGTCCTGGATTGAAGCTCTGACTTTGTCTCTGATTTGCTTCTGAACATGACTCTGATTTTCCCCTCCCTCACAAGAGGAGCTAAGAATCATTGTGGGGGGGCATTAAGTGTTTAGAGACCCTCAGAGGAACGAGAAATGTACAAATGTGATATTCCTGTCATCTCCTCACACTAGGATTTCTCACTTTGGTTTGGTTCAGGCAAAGTCAGACATTACTTGGATTTACAGCAATGACTTGCTCTTTTAAAACAGCATTTCTACAGAAATGTTTTATAAAAATAGTCATGTAAATCAGGACCGCTTGTTTTCTACAGTTTTACACACTAATTTTGGGGTGAAAAACTGAGCAGACGGCTTGCGTTAGGATTCCAGGAGTGGTGTTTTTCAGTTGTATTATGCAATGAAGTGGTCTGCCCCCCTCTGTAAGGGCAGTGCTGTGTAGGGATTCACCAACCCTGTAATATGGCATGACCCTTCAAGGTTTAGAGAGGTCTGAGCTATACAAGGACCTAGGATCTCTTGGGAGAAAGTAAGCAGCCCTGGAAGGAAATCCTGTTGCTGTTTCTTTAAGGCCTTGGGACCGGTCCCCTTGCAGATTGGAAGGGACAAGGCTCTCCTCTCCGCCAGCCAGTTGGGATGAGCTTTAGGAAGGGGACCAGTATATATGCTGATTCCTTCCATGGAGCAGAATGGACATAAGCAGGAAAAGGCTGGTTTGCAGGGGGAAGAGAGGGCCTAGCTGAAGGAGAAGCAGGCTAAAGCTCTGCAGCAGGCCTAAATTGCAGCAGGCCTAACCAGCCCCAAGGAGGAGAACTGGGGTGAGGGGGCTTCCTGTCTTAAGGAGGGAAACCAGAGAGACTTCAAAATAGAGCCCAACTGGAGCCAGAAAGACTGGGTGCGGCATTGTGGAAACTGCTGGGAAATGGAAATCTGGGCTTAGAGACACAAAAAACAGCTCTGGTACATGAGCGCCAAGAGAATATCCCTTAACTCAGTGGTCAACAACCAGTCAATCGGGATCTACTGGTCGATCTTGGAGCCTCTGACAGGTGATCCTGACTGGTTTGGCCAAGAGGCTATTATAAAGCGTAGCACTTCAGCTGCCCCTCCCCCCACTGCTGTGCATCTCCTGCCCTTTGCCTTGGAGCTGCCCCTTCCCCCCAGGAGCCTCCTGCTTGTGGTACAGAGCAGGGAAGGGAGAGGAGGGTGCTGATGTCAGGGTACCCCCTCTCCCATCCTGTATTCTATCTCCACAGAATGGAGGTGGGGGGCACAACAGGCCTTGGGATGGAGGGAGTTTGCTGGCTGCCTTTGGGAGTGATGCAAGGCCAGGGCAAGGGTGAGCTTGCCTTAGCCCCACTGCACCACCACCCAGGAGCAACCTGAGGTAAGCACTGTACAGCTGGAGCCAGCTCTGAACAGCTGGAGCCCCAGTCATGAACCCCCTCCTGCCCCAGCCCTGAGCCCCCTGAACCCAAACTCCCTCCCAAAGTCTACACCCTGAACCCTCTCCGGCACCCTAACTCCCTGCCCCAGGTTCAGCTCAGAGCCCCCTCACACTGCAGATCCCTTAGCCCAAGACCAGAGCCTGTGCCCCAACCTCCTGCCCCTGCCCGGCGAAAGGGAGGGAAGATGGGGGAGGGAGGGAGGATGGAGTGAGCAGGGGCAGGGCCTCAGAGAAAAGGCACGAAGGAGGTGGGGCAAGGTATTTTGGTTTGAGGTAGATCTTACATTGCACTTAAATTCAAAAAATGATCTTGTACTTAAAAAGGTTGGAGACCACTGCCTTAACTGGTAAATCAGTTGCAGTACCTTGTACTATCCCTTCTGGCCTCTGGCATACGGGTCTGTGTACAGACTTAACGGGGGAGTCCAGCGTTTCTCAAACTGGGGGTCCTGACCAGTGTTCCCTCTAGGCTGGGTGGCAGCACAGCTTCACAGGTGATTAATCCGCCCCACCCAGAGAGTCAGCTCCCTGCGGGAGCCCTGAACCTCTGACTGGGCAGGGCTGATTAATCACCAGTGAAGCTGTGCTGCCGCCCAGCTTAGAGGGAACCCTGGTCCTGACCCAAAAGGGAGCTACAGGGGGATCACAAGGTAATTTTAGGAGGGTCACAGTATTACCACCGTTATTTCTACGTTGCCTTCAGACCAGGCCACTGGAAAGTGGTTGACCAGGTGCCAAGCTCTGAAGGCAGCTCCCCACTAGCGTCAGTGCAGAATTAAGGGTGGCAATACCATACCCATGTCATCCTTACTGCTGCTTTCAGCATTGGGCACCCAGAGAGTGGCACTTGCTAAGGGCTGCAGCTGCCCTGTCTGAAGGCAGCATCGCCACCAACAGCAGTGCAGAAGTAATGGAAGCAGTGCCTCAATGCCCTTGCAACCCACACACGACTCCTTTAGTGGTCAGGACCCCTACAATTACAATACCATGAAATTTCAATTTTCAGTATCTGAAATCATGAAACTTACCATCTTAAAAATCCTATGACTGTGAAATTGACCAAAATGGACCATGACTAGGTAAGGGCCTAGTCATAATTATTGCTATCTGTGGGGGGCAGTGCATGCAGGCCCTAATCACTCCTCTATTTAAAACTCCTCTGGTGTCTTTTCATTCTTGAGATTACAGAAATCCTGGCTGGCAATGCAATCAGATACCCTACTGATGAGCCTGGTATAGATACTTAGATTAGATACAGACCTGGATCAATTTTGTCACAGAATTTCATGGTATCTCTGCAATAACTCTGCATCGTTATTGGAGTGGCTTCTCTATGTAGCTGCTTCTCATGGCTATTTGCAGTAGTACTCAATGGGGGAGGATGGGAGATTCTAGAGTATTTGTCTTGCACATTCCCCTCTGCCCTGTTGTAATGCTAGCTGCTTTTCCTAGTAACAGGAGGGCCTTCTTTTCTGGGAGCATACTGGGACAGTAGGCCCTCACATGCTCTGTTTCAAACCCACATAATGTTGACAGATCAGCTTCCTGTGTATTTAACAAGGATCCTCAAAGCAGATTTTAGTGAGCCCACAGCCAGAGAGGGATATATGAGGATAGTCTCCTCTCCAGCAGCTGGTCTTAGGGGTGTGTCCACCTGGCACATGACAACATCCTAGTCTCAAACTGATCCATAAAAAATGGGTCTACAAGGTGAACCCAAGGGGTTACTCCCCAGGAGAAGCTAGTGCTAGCCATACTAAGTCAATCCAGGTTGGGAATTACCACCCCCCAGGGCTGAGCAAGTAGGGGCTGTGCTAAACTGGTCTCTGCTGGGAATTACTCTTTGCACAGTTGACACAGATGCATGCCAACCTCTTTCCTGTGGTGAGGTGGATTTAAAGTAGTGTAGTGTCCTTGCAGTGACAACACCAGCTAGAGCTTATGCCTCAGACTGACTCCCATCTGTTTCTAGAGCTGCTATCTTACCCTTTCCATCAGCATTGCACCATTCCCTCAGCAGAGCTCAGTGGTTTCAGACCATTCAGTGGCATCTGCAATCAATATGCCATCCACTGATTATGGTGGAGAAGGGGAGAAGTGAGAGCTGGATAGTTCTGGTTCCCTTTGTATGAGACTTTTTTTTAAACACTTGACTTCGCATTCAGAGAGGTGTGTTAAAACTGGTGGCAGGGGTGATGGGGTGAGACAAAGGAAACATGAATTTCTTTAACTAGCACCAGTTTGGGAGAGGGGGTATTTTTTATTCTTGTTCTGCTGGTTTCAAATTGTAGATAGAGGATGGGGAGGAGAAAGGAAGAAAGTGTGAATATAGAAGCAGGTGGCAAGAAAGGACAAGGGAAGAATCAAACTAAGAGAAAGACGCTCCCTTGGCAGTAGTAGGGTACCAACCCTTCTGCATAAAGACTTCAGCCCCTTCCCTGAGCTGAAGCAGAGAAGCAACAGACCAGCAGCAGGACAAACCCTAAGATAAAAGCAGTGACAGAGAAGCGAGGGGGAGGAGAGTGATGGGGAATGTAGGGCCCAAGTCTCCAGCTTATAGCACCAGGGATTGGGTAGAGTGCAGGTACAGTGTGTGGAAGAGACGTTAAATGCACACTGGCAATAGGAGAGGTGTGCCCAAGACCTTACCAATGGAATGTACGTCTCTTTCCCACCTCCTCCAAGTAGAAATCAAGTGAAAGCAGGAACAGAAAAAAATCCCCACAGAATAGTGACCATCTGCAACAACTTCCAGTGAGGCACAGCACAGCTGCAGCAGCCGTAGGGGGAGGAATATGAAAGGTGAGAAACAGAAGTGAATTTACTCCTCGTCAGTTCTTTCTGTACCAAACATTGTCTGTAGGGCAGAGAATACTCAAGAGGTTCAGCGGCGCTGTTAATACTGTAAAATGAAAATGGGAAGGAAGCAAACACCGCCTAGGGGTGTATTCCCCAGAGAAGGCATGCTAACCACTGAGAGCAAAGCAAAGCAAAGCTCCGCAGGGGCTTAAGCCTCTGATGTCACCTTAGCAGGAGCCATGCATTCAGGGCACATCTGCGCTACAGGGCAAAAGTCAAATCAAGCTACGCAGCTTCAGCTACGTTAATTGCATAGATGAAGTTGAAATAGCTTAATTTGGCTTTTGGCGCAGTCTACAAAGCAGGAAGTAAAAAGAAGAGCACTCTTCCTCCAACTTCCCTTACTCCTCGTGAGATGAGGGTTACAGGAGCCGGCATAAGAAGTCCTCCAGTTCGACGTTATTGTGAAATAACTGCTTGCTGCGTAGACGCACCGGTTGTCATTTCGAAATAACGTCAGCTATTCCACAATAACACTGCTGTGTAGACAGACCCTCTGAGAGTGCGGGAGCATCTAGGAAGGGAAGCACAGGGTGGCATTAAGGGCACTGGTTTCTGTGCTGCCACCTTATAGGTATCCCTCTGCTGCCCAGCCCAGTCTTCTGCATAATTACAGGCCTGCCGCTCCCTCTCTGTGTATTTCGTCTCACACCGGTGTGAGGCGTTTCCCTGGGTCCGCATCTGTCTGCCCCCCTCCCTGCACTGTTACCATTCCCTTGCTTTCTCATCTCCCTTCCTAGATCTAGGGACTGCTGTGTCCCTTTTCCCCAGCTCTTACCGGCGCCGCCGCCTCCTCAGCCATCTCTTTCCCCATCTCCTTGGCTCCGCCAGGACTTTACAAGGGTTCCCTGGCTTTTCCTTTCCCTGCCCCTCCCTTTTTATGACTGTTTATTTTGACTTCTCATGTGCAGCCCTAACAGCAGACACGCTGGGCAAACCGATCGCGCGCGTGCGCCCTCCCCTGCGTAAAGCCCAAGCCTCCGGGGTACTTGCGAGACTCCCGGGGGGAGGAGATGCCGGAGCGAGGTGATGAAAATGTCAGACAACAGCAGCAGGCGATGATTGGCGCAGGGAGATAGCAGCTTCGTCTGCACGTCAGCGGGAGAGGCACGCAGTGATGGAGTGCGCTGGGCTGGCGCAGGAAAACATTGCCACGAAGAGAATTAATGGCACAGGAACCGGGCCTTGGCCTCGCCCAGTTCATCATTCCAGGCTAGCACGGGGCCGGGACGGCCGATCGGCCTGCCTCCCTGTGCACACGACAGCTGTTCCAGAGCGTGGCTCCCTCGCCCTGGAGCAGTGAAATATGCGATGGAGGAGGTGTAAATATTTCAGAAAGGCAGGGCTCACTTGACAAGTGGGGGCTGGCAAAGGGACTCCAGGCACTTATTATCCGTCGGGAGGATGGGACAAATGAGTTCTCCATAAACCATTTGAGGAAAGGGGCACCCACCCTGATCTATCTTTTTGACAAGTTGGGATCACTGGAGGCTCCGCTACCTATTATAATTCTGTGCCAGGTAAACAAGGTTGGGCGGTGTGTGAGGCTGTTGGTTTATGGCTCCCCGTGGAAACGCTGAAAATTAATATTTTTCAATGTTACCTTATTAGACCTGAGCAACTAGTTCATAAATAATTCAACAAGGGTAGGCCCTGATTGCTCCCCGAATACCTACCAACAGATCCGTTTCTTCTAATTACTCATTATTCAATTACTCTGCTTAACTCCGTAGGCTGAGCTCAGACGGTTCGCTGCAAGTATCCCCCGTTTGCTATTCAAGCCGCGTTGTTTTGAGCTCTGATTAGTCAGTTAATTCGGATATCTTTTTTCTCTTCCCTAATTGGATGAGTTCACAGGTACTTCGGGCGCAAAATACTTGTGTGAGCTGATTTAAAATGTGGTTGCTGCAAATACGTTGGCAGATTACTTTGAATCTCATTTTCCACGATCAATTGCTCGGGCAAAGAGAATCATGTGACTGTTCACAGAAAGCTAACAGAAAAGGGGTATGAATATGGCGACAGCAAATTAATTTAAAACTCGGAGCGAATAATGCTGGATTAATGTGCACTATTCAGCTAACTCTGTAACTCTTTGCTGGCACAAATCCTTAATTTGGGTTAGCAGCTACATTAAAAACCTTGACACGGATTTCATAAATTACAAACCTCGCCAGATGTGTACCCCACTGCTAATTAAAAATGTATTACTTCGTGTAACTGATAACAACGTGTATTAAATCTGAAAACCTAACGCTTCTCGCTGCTTGGTTCCTTGTTGTGATCGATTCCCCTATTCTATCTCCAGGCGGTTTCGCTTCCCAGCTTCCTGCTTGCGCCCACCTAAAGGGGGAGGATTAAATCCCGCTCAAAACAGGGCCTATTGAAACTTCTCAAAAGCCAGGAAACATTTTCTACTCATAGGGAAGTTTGGAGGCACCTCCGCCCCGAGCTGCAGCAAACTTCCAACTACTTGTCGGAGTGTTCCTTTAACCCGTCTTTATAAAGCCCCCAGCCCCCTCAGATCCTGAGCTGGGGAAGAATATGGGCCTGTTATAAACTCTATCCGCCCTCTCCGCCCCATTCATGGGAAACTGGTCCTTATAGTCGAGCTAGGCGGGCGGCTCACGCCACCTCTGTTAGTCACTCACTGCTGTACGTTATTGCTCCTTTCCACGGTTGGATACAGTTTATAATATAAATAACTGCTTACTAATTAGCGGCTCTATCTGTTAATTGCTTATTTGTTAGCGCATGAATGAATAAGCAGCCGTTCGCTGGGCGATAAGCCGTGTGTGTGTATTTAAGCCTGGGAACGATTCTTGTCAATACCTGCCAGTGTGCCTTTAACAAGTGCAGCCCCTCCTCCCCCCTTCAGTGTAACACCTCTCTCTAGCTACGGCAGCTCGATCCAAGGGACAGAGGGGGACGAGTAACCCTCCGCCAGCCCGGGGAGGGAGGTTGCTGGATCCACGTGTGTGATTAGCAGAGGCTGCTGCTTTTCTTCGTGATCTCTCATCAAAGGTCGTATGCAAGCGTGGATAAGGACAGCACCGCTGCTGGTGGTAGCGACGCGTATTGGGGGCCCAGGCACTAGGGAATTGCGAGCACACAGCTGCACTGGAGGGGACTGCATATGTCTAAGTACCTGCCCTTTTGTCAGGCTTTTCACTGGGTCACTTCTTTTGCTCCGGAGTTGAATGAGCTAAGAGTGCTCAGAGAAACAAGCATCCCATGGACAGAGGTCTCCCTGGCGATCTGGCTTTCCAGCTGTGTTCCACGTTACCACTTCTGGCCACGTGTAGAATAGTCACTAGCTCTGCAACGCCCTCAGCGCCTGCAGGAAACTCCTAAGGGAGAGACTTCGGGGAATGGAAACTCCCCTGGTTAGACTTGCCAGAGCTGGAGGCTCCTACGCTTTGCGTTTGCTGATTGCAAAGAGCTGGCCCGCCCTGTGCTGGGGGGACATTGTGGTGGCAGCGTCCTCGTGCCATGGAGGGAATCTATGAAGCAGTACATAGTAGCCAGGCTGCCAAGGGAGGCTGGAGACACGCAGAGAGGTTGGCTTGAATCTCTTTCCTTGTTAATGACCCCCCCCCCCCCCAGTCCTGGAAGATCCTACTGACGTGGCTATCCGTGGACACACGCAGAGATAAATACCAATGCCAGTTAAAGCAAGAGTAATGGGGGATGGGGGCACAGATCGCTTTAAACTCCCCCTTCCCTGCCTGCCACAGTCCCCCCTCTAGGTATCTTGAAATTCCTGAGTCGTCTTCACATGTTGACAAAACCACAGCGGCCCACGGCAAAGAGAGCTAATCAATTCCACTGGTATCTCCAGTACAGCGCCCCAGTTGTGTGCACGACCAGGAAAAATATTAATGGATTTCTTTCCTGCAAAACGTCAGTGCAGAGTAAATACTCCTCGTCTCCCCCTAAGGTTTCCTGCTAAAATATTCCCTGCCCTGAATCGCTTTTTCTAGCCTCTTTAATGCATAATCTGGTTGCGAAAAACACAGAGCGGCGTCTCCGAGCAGGAACTCAGTCAAGAGGGCTGGATAGCTTCATTAAACACATCTCGCCTTGGACTGCAAGCAAAACTCCACAGAACCCTTCTCCCAGCAGCTCCTGGGCGCTCCCTTGCTGGTGAATATTTCAACAGCTTCTCCTCCATGCTGCACACATCTTACGTCCAGCCCCCCACCCCCAATCATTTTTTAACCATCTTGGCGGACAAAGGACCAGATTTGATTCTCAGAGAAACTTTGATTTACTATTTCCCGCCCTCCTGCCCAAGGCAGCGCGTGTGTGTCTTTCACATGGAGCTGATGGCGGGAAAAGCAGCACGCCGACCGGCTGCACAGAGGTTGGCTCCGGCGCGTAGCGGGCAGCCGGCGCAGCACATGCATTGGGTCAGAGGGGACAAGCGCTTCCTTCCCGCGCCCCCGGCAGCGGCGCGTGCGAGCAAGGCGGAGTTCCGCCGCCGAGGCGCTCCAGGGACCTGCAGCAGTTGCCGTGTTGTTATTCCAGGGGGACGCTGTGTTTGTTTCATCCCGCGATCGCGCTCAGCCGTGCTCCAGACTCGGCAGCGGGAGGCTGGTTCTCCCATTGCCCAGCGAGGAGAGCACGCGCGCCGGGTGGGTGCATGCTGCGTCCGGATGATTGCCGCGAAAGTGTTCAGAGGCAGCCTGGCGGAGGGCGCTTGTTGCTCCGCCACACGGCCGCGATCGCTGCCGCGCACCAGCACGCCTGCATGCCTGAAGGACGGGGAAAGGCAGACCGGCGCCCCAGCAGCCACAAACACGGACAATGGGTCCACGCAACCGTGCAAGGCCAGCAGACGACGTGCATCATGTGCAGTGCAAACACACACACCTGTGCACAAGCCGGGCACGCTTGGGCCATATGCAAATGCACACCCGTGGAGCACAAACATGCCTGGACAAGTGTGCAAAGCCACGTGCACTACACAAACACACCCAAACATCACTCGTCACAATAAGGCCGTGCAGCACACTCAGCACCCCGCTGCACCGACACATACAACTCACCCCGTGCATTACCCACGTAGGCGCAGTGGGTGCACACATGCTTCCTGCACATCACGTACACGTACCCGAGTGCTACACTACGGACACGTTCCAAGTTGTCTGTTGTCGCGCTGCACAACATTGCACCAAGCGTGTGCATCGACCAACTCCCGTCTCCTCTGCCCCTTGGCTCTAGGAATGGGTCCCCGAATCGGCGAAGCCGCCCTTGCTCTGTGTGTCCCTAGGATGAAGGGATTCTTGCCTGGATCTGAGACTTCTCTGCAGGGGAAAAGAAAAGAAAGGAGAAGGGATGCGAAAGAAAAGGAGAATTAGCCGCGCAGATTCGTTTTCTGCCCAGCCCTGTTTTCTTTTCTCTCATTTGCCCTGGGGGAGGCCGGGGAATTAGACAGGAGGCAGGACTGTCTCCAAGCACAGCTGATTTAATTGGCTCCCGCCCCCCCCCCCTTTAACAGGAGAGGGGATCAAATAGTGGAGAGGAGTAGGGAAAAAATGAAAAGCTCGAGAGCGAAAAAAAGAGGCAGAACTTGCAACCAGGTCTTGAAGGATCATAGATTCCGTTCAGGGGAGAGGCAGCCATCGGCAAAGCCCTCGTCACTCCTGATCTGCATAGGGGATCGGGACATCTCACTCTTCGGGTCAGCCAGGCGGGAGCGGAGAGGCTAGAGAAGCTATCAGCCAGAAACGCGGCTCTCGGAGGGAGGATTAAGTTTCTGCGGGGGTGAATGCCATTCAAAAGGGCGCCACGGCGAAATAAAGCATGATCCAGGCACTGGCTTGTACAGGACACACAGAGTGATCCTCACATTCCTCCACGGGCTGGAAAACCTGCGGATCGTGGGGGTGCAGGGGACGGAAGGAAGAAAAGAATCGACTTTTGCCCAGACTTTCACACTTTGGGACGAAGGGGCGGGGCCAGGACCTGCAGAGCGATGTCTACAAAGCGTCCTTCAAGAAGAATTCAACTTTCTCCAGCTTCCTAGCACCTCAACTGGCTTTGCCGGTCATAACCGGTGGAAAAGGAAAGGGGGGGGAAAACGCTTTAAAAGACCCCATCCCAGCCACCAGCCAGCACGAGCTCAGGGAAACTTCGGAAGCCAGAAAGATCTGCCAGGTTGGCTGGGGGAAGGGAGAGAGAGGGGGAGGGGAGACTAGCCAGGCTGAACTGCAAACCACCAAGCAGGGTGCGTGTGTTGTAGCTATTCCTCGCTTGTCAAGCTCCCCCCCCCCCCGCCGCCCCTCCCTGCAGGCTAGTGGGGCTGAGGTGATTCCGTACATCTGGGCAATTTCAGGCTGGGGACCCAATCTCAGCAGCTGGGGGAGCTATTGGGAGCTGCTGTTTAAAAAGCCCTTCCTGGATTGACTGAATTACAACGACACCCCTTCCCGAAAGAGCTGGAGAAGAGCCACCTATTTTTCCCCATTCCACCCAGCTGGGTCTCAGCCTCCCCTCCCCCCCCCCCATGTTCCTGCCTGGGGCTTCAGCCAGCGCCTCCTTAGCGGAGGGGACTCTCTAGTGGGCCCCAGTTGGCTGGCAGCTTGGGAGTTCAGGCAGCGCTTGGTGTTTCTTTGGGAACAAATGTCCCCCCCGCGAAAGGATCGGGGCAGAGAGAGGGAGAAACACCAGGAGTTTGCCTGGATTCTACTCCCCACCGGATCCGAGTCTGCTGGGCTCCGGTTTGATTGTGTGTGTGTGTCGGTGTGAGGTTGTGTTTATTTCTCTGGCGCTCCGAAGGAGCCTGGGAGAGCAGGGGGACCCTGGTTTGTTTTTCTCCCTTCCTTCCTCCGTTTATTTTTAACTATTCGGGGTATTTTTCCCTTCGTCCAAGTTGACTGTGTGGAGCTCGGAGACTCCCAGGCGGCGCTGGCTGACTTCGCTAGCCGGGCTGAGGCTCTCCGTGCCTGGGCAAGCCTCCGCGGGCTCCCGCCCTGCTCAGAGGCGGTGGAAGGGCTGTGGATGAAGGAGCATTTCCGTGGGCTTTCGCCGCCGGCTTCGCGGTTCTCCGCCGGATGCTGCCTGGCTTTGGGGGCTGCTTTTCCTCGCCGGCTATGAGGGATCTGCCGTGAAGATGGAGATGATTTGTTTGGTGTTCCTGGCGGTGGTGCCGGCGTACATCGAGGGAGAAGGGGTTTATGGTAAGAGACGTTACTCCCGTGCCCTGTTTGGGGGGCGAGCCGCGCGAGGATCAGATCAAAGTTAAAAAGCCCCGGCAGGAGAAAGTAAACGCCGGGCGGCGCAGCCAGAGCGCGGAGGCTGGTGCCGCAAGAGAGCCCCCAGACCCTCTGGCTCCTTCCCCATTCCTGCCGGCGGCTCCGGCCCGCCTGAAACTGGCCGGAGCGGGCAGCGGGCGCCGTGTAACCCTTTCCGAGTCTCTCTGGGCTGGGGCTGTGCATGGGAGAAAGCAGCAGTTGGCGTCACATGGGCCAGCCTGAGGTCTCTGCTCCCCGCCCCAAACTTGCCCAAGGAAGAGACGTGCCAGACCGGAGACTGGGCGGCAAAACTCAGCGGCGCGCTGGTCTCGGCATTGGCCAAACCAGAGCTCCAAGTTGCAAGGCTCCGAGTGTGTTTCGTTTGCCCCTGGGCTGCCTTGTTGCCCTGGTGCCAGAGCCCACCCCGCCTGTTGGCTCGGGGCCTCCGTTCCCCTCCCTTTAATGCTCCTCGCTGAAGCCCTGTGTGTGTGTGGGGGGGGGAGGTCGGTAGGAGTGTGCGTGTTAGTCGAGCGTTCACACCGAATACTCGCCGAACCGGGGTGGCTTTGATTAGCCTGCTGGTCTGACAAAGGGCCATTGCACTGGGAGCTCCCTCTGTCACCTGCTGCGGGGAGAGTCGTAAAAGACCCATACAATAAAAGCGCTTGTTTGGAAAGGGGGGGAGGATATGGATGTCAGT
The DNA here is from genome assembly GCA_032595735.1 of Pelochelys cantorii. Taxonomy (NCBI): domain Eukaryota; kingdom Metazoa; phylum Chordata; order Testudines; family Trionychidae; genus Pelochelys; species Pelochelys cantorii. The sequence goes on along the minus strand of CM064328.1, from coordinate 143,395,117 downwards.
CCCCTCCCGGGGAGGGGGGGGTGTATATGTGGTGGAAAGCAAGCGGCTGCCCAGGTAATTGCTACAAGTCTCAGCACACGTGGATTGAGGCTATCGGAGCTAGATAAGAGCGGTGCTCAGTGATCGAGGTGTAGGCTGGATGCTCCTGGCTGAGTTAACAAAGCATCGCCCCAAATCCCCAGGGACAGCCCCTTAGTTCTGCACAGTGCTCGGATCTGAGGGGAAAGGGCTGCAGGGGTGACTTTGCCTTTAAATCCTACTGAGCTGTGTTACTTTGCTGTCATGCTTTAAAATTATTTCCTTGGCAGAGCTCAGGTTTAGCTGCTTTTGTTGTTGTTGTTGCCCATTTGCAAATGAATGCAGGCAGCGAGGCTAGCAAACTGCAAGCGCAGATGACACCCAGCGTGGTGCGGTTCCCACAGACATAGATTATTTATCCCTTCAGCTTCAAGGAGGGCAGCCAGGCTGACCAGCAACACATGCCGATGAGAAGAGCCCTCTGTCCTGAAGACAGGCTCTAAGTTGATAGCACACCCAGGATTTGCTTTGGCAAGCACTGCAGTTCCAAAATGCAGCCTCCCGCCCCCCTATTGACTCTTCAATTTTTGCTTTACAAGCAGAGCTGCATTTCCAACAAATAAACTAAAAAACCCAACCCCCCAGGACATGCCGCTGACAACAAGCCTGCTTGATCTTGGCTTACAGCTCCATTGTGCGTTGCTATAAAGTCCCTCTTGAAGATGTGCCTTTTCCTCTAATAAGGGAAGAAGAGCTCTGAGGATAGACCTCCAGCGAGAGGTCTCCAGTTCTTATGCGTTTTTTGAAGAGCACGTAGCTAATCTCTTGTGTGAGCTCTAGTAATGCTGAGTTCAGTCTCACTGACTGTGGCTAAGTCTTTGTAGGTCACTTTTTAATGATGTATTTCTTTGATGGGAAAGGATTCTTCTCCCCCTCAGGGCTGGGATATTAATTTGAGTTTAAATCTGTTTTGTACAATAACTACTTTAAGTAGAGGCTTTACCTTCTCTCCCCCCAGTGTGTGGGTAGAGGAGGGATTGCAGTCAGTTCAGAAGGAAATTGAAGGAAGCACCCAAGAACAGTGAGATGGAGAGTCAAGGGATTGATGGCAACAGAAATGTGGGATGTACAGGTTTTTTAATCCCTGAGGATGGGTATTGTGTTGCTAGACAAACTTTGATTTTTAATTAGTATGTCTGCTGCTGTCCAACTATTTTTTCTTTGCTTTAAAAGGCTCTTCAATCAGTTTTAAGCTCTTTGGCTCTTGTCACACTCCTGTGTTGTATACACCTTTCTTCAGATGTGGCTTATTACACTGTTCACCCAACCATCGACTCTAGGCAATTCATATTTTAGCAGAGATGCTGCAAAACTAGATCTTCAGAATATCTTCCTGACTCAAAAAAAAAAAAAAAAAAAAAAGAGAGAGAGAAAGGCAGTGTATAAAAGAGCAGAGATAGAGATACTAAGATGAAGGCATCCTTTAAAGTCACAACTGTACTCTACTCATATTTACTTTGCTATTTCAACTGCACAAATAAAGGAAAAAATCCAGCCTCCTTCCCCCTTCCTTTTTCTATCTGTTGAGGGAATCAGGGTTTTTAATATAGAGCTGTCTCTGTGAGTGCAACTCAGAGCATACTATGCTGCAGTCAGCACACCACAAACTTTTATGGTGACTAATAGTTTTCATATCTTCTTTTCCAATCCTTCCTCCAGTCTCTTTCCTAACACTGGCTCTGTACAGTCTCCAGCCAGAGCTGTTTGTTTAGATGTGAAATTGCTTTTATTGCTGGCTCACATGGTGCTCAAGTGAAACCATTATATTTGCAAGAATATCTAAAACAGGATTAGAAATGCATACTGCTAACCTTCCCTTACTTTTGTCCTAAATGTTAATTTCTAACTGTAGCCCCAAGATAAATATGGAAGGAATAGTTTTGCGGTTGGAATGCTTATCTCATGTGGCACTTAATGTGGGAATATTGGAAATTCAAGAATTTTGTTTCAGGACACTTCCCCTTAAGAAATATTATAATGGTGGAAATGCAAGTGAAAGAGAGGCATTTGCATGAGGACTATAAATATATTTTATTAGAGTAAATCTAGTGCGATTAAATCAGATTAAAGCAGATAAAATAACCACGTGATGTACCCTTTAAATAATACCCCCCCATGGATGTGCACAAAAGACCTCTGTCTAGGAAAGCTGAGTTGTTGGAGAGGTTTATTGAGATGGATGGTATAAATAAAATGTGTGTGAAGAATTGTAAGGGGAAAAGTGCCTGTAAAGGAGGCTCAATTTAATTAGGAGTCAAGATACTTTTAGCAAGTTACCTGAAGAGGCTTGTTACACAAATTGGTGTTTGTTATAATGACTGAAGCATGTCTGAAACCCGATCATCTTTCCTCTCCTCATTAGCTGATTCCATCTATTCAAGCCTGTTTGACTAGCCTCACTGTATCCTTTTAGCAATCCCTCCACACAGTGTAATATGGCAGTTCAGTGGGCGGCCAATAGACAACTATTGCAAGCCCACTGCTGACTGTTATGATAGACCCATCCCCAAATGACTTGGTTTCCTGAGTGTCAGCCATAGAAGCCATGCACTGAGGCAAGCAGTGCATTGAAATATATGCTTAGTAAACAATACCCCAAAATGCAGAAAAACAGGAAGAAATGTGTCCTTTGGCTGGGAAGCGCTGAACATTGAGCAAAAGAATTGAATGTGGAGCAGGGAGAATTCTCTTTGGCTAGTCCTCAACAAATAACTTACTGGGGTTTCGAAGTCCATTGTTTTATTTAAAGTTAGCCATGTGGACTTCAAAATGTTCTCCAGCTTTGTCTTAGGCTGCATGCACTGGGTGGCTGCCCTGTTTATTCCATGTACAGCAATTCACAAGCACTGGTGGAGTGTTTTTATTGATAGACTCTGTTGCCCAGTGCTTTTGTGCTGAGTCGAAGGTGGGTTGCTGTCCATTCCACCCCAAAGCCTTCCATCTGCAGCAAATGAGAGAACCACCTTGCAGGAATGTCTGAGGGTAGAGATAAGAGCTATAACAACATGCTAAAGGGATGAAAAGTAGGAGTTTTAACATGGATCTCAGTACAAGTGTCCTGAATGTGAGATGTGATGCTGTCCAGTGGAGGGACTGAACAGACTTTGTCATCTGGGTCGTAGAAATCTGGCTCAATATGGAGCAATCCTGTCTCAGCCTCTGAGAATGGGACTAAATGACCAGTAAATCTCTCTCTCTCTCAAGACTCCATGCTCCTATGAGTCAGCAGGAGATTTCTCAGTCTGATGGGGCAGGCTGTGTGAGCAGCATAAAAATCTACTGAGGGAATCTGTCCTCACTTCTGTCACATGAGTACTTTGGGGACACATGTCGTAGGCTCGTGCACAGACTCTTATCTCTTTCATTGAACACACAAGCATTGTGTTTGCCTTCTGATTCCTGAGGCCAGACTTCTGCTCCTAGAGCTTCTACATCACCTTCACCCAAGCAGAACTCCTCATCTCTTGCAAGCTCTGTGTGTTTTGGTGTTGGGCTGTGAGTGCACATGGATACACTGTAATATTAACTTTTAACCAGACGATCTGAACCAACAGCTCTTCTTCTCTTCCTCCCCTTCTTTTCTGCAGATGCTTCACCACCTGTGCCAGGGTGCCAGATGGCATGCTTTGCAGTCTTTGCCATTCCCATCCCTCCTTTCAAGGCTGCTGCTTTAGAACCTGATTCTGCTCGCACTCAAGTTGATGAGTTTGACCATTGACTAACACAGTGGTCTTCTTGGCTCCTCCCAAAGGGAGGACCACATCTACATTGCACGGCTATTTCAAAATAAGCTATTCTAGAACAGTTATTCCAAAATAGCTTATTTTGAAATATCATACCTACACTGCAGGGAAGCCTCAAAATTAGTCCAAGGCAGGCTTCCCTAATGTAGACCTGTGATCTCGATTTAGAGCCCCAGGAGGAATAACTTAGAATAGCCCCTCACCAGGGCCAATTTCGAAATAGCAGCAATGAAGTGTCTACATTACGGATGTTAAGGACTAGTCTACTATCTGATAAGCAAATGCTTATCGGATAGTCAGTTGACTAGTCGATTCTCCCCCCACCCCCACCCCCACCCATTGCTGCCTCTATTAGATAGAGGCAGCAAAGGAGGGTACTTCAAAGAGGCAGTGCCGCACAGCTGAGCCCAGGATCAGCTGTGTGGCACTGTGACGCGTGGAGACCGGGATCAGCTGGGGAGTTCCCAGCTGATCCCAGGTTCTGCTGAAATGCCACCCGGAGCCTGGGATCAGCTGGGGAGTCCCCAGCTGACCCCGGCTCCATGGCATTTCAAATCGGCAGCACAGCATGGAGCCTGGGGTCAGCGGGGGACTCAGAGTCCCCCACTGATCCCAGGCTCCATGCTGTGCTGCTGCTTTGAAATGCACAAGAGCCCCTGCTGGCCCCAGGCTGCCAGGGGAGTTCTGCATTCCTCCTTTGAAATGTACAAGAGCCCTGGCGGGGTCCTTGTACATTTCAAAGGAGGAATGTGGAAGTGCCTATGGACTAGTCGATGGAAATTCCATTGACTACATGACTAGTTAATTAACTGTTACTTAACATCCTTAGTCTGCACACGCCTTATTTTGAAATAGCTATTTTGGAAGAGGCATTATTCCTCGCAGAATGAGGTTTATAGATTTTGCAATAAGCCATCTATTATTTCAAAATAACGGAATGGCTGGGTGTAGACACTCGCATTGTTGTTTTGAAATAACGATAGTTATCTTGAAATAACGGTGCTGTGTAGATGCACTCAGAGTCCCTTCCCCTGTGATCAAAGCATTCTTCCTTGTTAGCCATTGGATTTAGTTCATAAAAAAACCCTTCAAACAAGACCTTTGACTTATATCTGTAATTTGCCATTTACATTCCTATGGTGCTGTATAAATCTCCCACAGTGTGCGGGTTTGGGCCAACACTTCCTGAGCCTCTCCAGCAATTTCTTCGTATCCATAAAGTAAGAATTCTCAGCAGCATTCCACAAACCCAGCTTGCCTTCTCTTGTAGAGTGTGTTGATGCCTTCTCTTTGCGTAGCCAGCGTCCTGTGTTAGGTCAATGGAATTGTGCTCCCAGCAAAGTCTGGGATTATTTTAATGTGCACTACTTGGAAACTGACATTATCCTCCTGACAGGTTGTTTGCATCTTACTGGTAGAAGTCAAAATATTTCACTGTAGGTGTCATCAGAAACCACTATCCTATGCTAATTTTTGTGGGAACAGGAAGACAGATGTTGAATAATTTGACACGAACAACATAGCTTATAAAATTATCACCGTGTCAGATTCTTGTTGGATTTTGTGGAAATACATATTAGATGACTTGAAAAGAGCAAGATGGAAGAGCGTGTGGGTACAGAAAGCCACTCTAAAGGAAAAGCTGAGGTACTGCTGGCAAAGACCCAGGTGGTTCTGTAGGTGGTGCTCTTCCCTCTGAGTCTCTGCTACCACAGAGATACATTGGCAGTGGTGATGGAGACTGGAACTGATGGGGCCAGTTTCTTTCCAGTATGAAGTCAGAGTGATGAGTAGTTATTGAAGATCCTATGGCACCCCTATAAGCCAAAGCATTGACTTTGGTGCCTTGCACAGATCTCTCTTTGTGTAATTCTATTCCACTTTCTAAAATTAATTCTGCAGTTTCAATTGCAGAAATTATTTCTCTTTTCTATATCTCTCTACCCCACATTGTTCCTTCCATTTCCCCCACCGCAAAGGAATTCCAAACCCAACAACAAAAACTCCCCACCATTCTAATTAGACCTGGTCTATACTTCCAAGTTTTTCCAGCACAGCTTTGTCAGTAAAGGGGAAGGGGGAGGAAGGAATGACACCCCTACCCTTCATACTTGTGCCAACAAAGCCCTCAGCATAGATGCAAGTTGTTCAGGGAACTGGTATATGCTATAGCTGCAAAAGAATTATTTTACAGATGTAAGCTTCTTCTCAGCTAGGAGGGTTTGAACCCAAGTTCAGATCTCTGCTCCAAAGGCTATTTTATAATTTATATACCCTGGACCACTGTCAAGAGGTAGGGTTGCAGGAGACCTGTGTGACACTAGTTAATAGTCAGGGGGCTTTGTTGGCTGTTCAATTTGCAAACCCTGCTCCACATTAGGCAGAGGGGGATTTGAACCTTGGTTTCCCACATCCCAGGTGAGTGCCTTAGCTACTAAAGGTTCTAGCGGAGCTCATTCCTCCCACCTTTGCCCCTGTTTTGTGACTGGTTCCTAAGTCCTTCAAAAAATGTTCTGGCTGCAATTATTTGGCAAACTTGTGTCAAATTCCCTAATGGTTTTCGTTTGACTGAAACTGGCTCTCTTTTTTTTTTTTTTTTTGGCAAATGAGCTGTTTATCTCAAATGTACCCAACTCTTCCAGCAGAGACTTTATAGCATAGACAAGGCCTTAGTGTTAGTGGTGCAAAATGGTTGCTGGAAGCCATCCCCAGATGTGCATGACTGCTTATCAGTTCTGGGTGAATGAGTACGCTATCTGCAATGTGCTTTTCTCTTTCCAGATGAAAGGCCTTGTACAATGTTGGTTGTTATGAGAAACGTAGCAGGCGCATTCCCCCAAAATACATTGGTGTGTGTGTGTCGTCTCTCTGTATTGACAGTGTTAAGCACGTTCACCATAGCTGAGACTAGAATTACTGAGAAGAGGCTTCCAAACATTGTGTCCTTGAGTGTTCTAGGCCTGTCCAAGCAAGAGCCCCTGTCCCAGCTGTCCTTCTCTTCCAGGTGGTAGCTGTCAGCGCTGCTGCTCCAGCAAGTTGTTTCATTTGTACCCAGTGCCAATGTCCTCCAGGCTTGGGGGATGTGGTACTGACGCCATGTAGCAGAATGCAGATCTGGCCAGGAGAGAGTGATCCATGGTGATGAATGTGGGGCGGGGAGGGAGAATATTTGTGTGTGTCTGTGCGCCCGGGCATGTGTGCACATCAATGTTTAATTAGAGAGATCTACCCTGTCAGGATCTAAAGTATTTGTTTAATTTTTAAAAACTGCTCTAATCCTCCCTTTCATTTAAGAGACTCAGAGGTTTGCTTTCGAGCTGAGAATTAGCTTAGCAATAAAAATGTTTCTAAAAATGCTTGTTCCTCTATGGAGGAGATCAAAACCACCGTATAAATTAATGATGAAGGGGATCAATAGTTGGAGCAAGGCAAGGGGAACCTGGGGCACTAGCTAGTCCTGGCTCAATAAAAGAGTTAAGCTAGAGGAGGGCAGCTACCAAAGGGCTATGGATTACTTGGGAGTCCTGCTAAACAGAGCCTGGCGAGACTTGTTCTGAGGCAGCTACCTTTCTTGCCCACTAGTCAGTGTTCCAAGAAACAAAGGCTCTGATTCGCCTTTCACTCACTCCAGTTTGACTCCTATAGTCCCATTGTCATCAGTTGGGTTGCTGTTGATTTTACACCTGTGGGAGTGAAAGGTGACAGGCTGCAAATGAGCATCAACAACTGCTGTTCTGCTCAATCTGTAGAGAGAAGTGTCCATCAGCATCATTTCTATGGTAATACATAGTTCTGCGTGAACATCTTCTTTAGATCCTGCTTCCTTAAACCAGGCCAGAACAAGAGCTGGAAAAGCTTATCTCACCTCTGTCCATTCAGGTTTTTCACTGGCCACAGGTGGGTTGGTGGGTTCATAGCTGGCTAGGGAGTCAGTCTTGTTGTGTCACATCAAACCAGCAGGGGGAACTCTTGCCTACAGCATTCCTCTTTCTATAGATCCTAAAGGTGTGTGTATCTGTCCCCAAGCCTGAGTTCCCCAGAGACCGGATCAACTTGTGTTTGCTGTTTTCCATTCTAATAGAGGCCATCTGAATCATTGTCATTATGCCACATTCCCTCTCTCACACACATGCACACATTTGCAAATGTGTGTGTAAATACGCCCATAAACTGCTTGTCGTGAAAGTGGTGGAAAGGATGAAAAGCTTTGTTTTATTTCACTGCAGAGTGCAAATGGTGCTTCTAGAGATCCTCTATTTAGGAGGAATCTGCTGTATGTGTTTGTGGAGAAGGGCACTTTACAAGTCATCCTCTGTGTTTGGTGCTACGGTCGCTCTGAAACTTGCACTTGAAGCAAGATTAAAATCTGTTTCATGCTTTAATGATTGAATTTAGCCTCCACGTTTCACCCAGTATTGTCCTCTGAGGACAACTGAGTCTTCTGTGTGTTACCTCTTTAGTATACTTACTAATTTGTGAAAAGGAAAATTTTTAAATGGCTCTGTTTTAACGAGCTTGTTCTGCTCTTATTTCTTCGGGATCCTCTGGCCAATCTCCCATCATCTACAAACTCCAAATTTCACAGTCATGTTCTGATAACTGCTAACTACAGGCCACTTCCAGCCTTTTCCTGTTGTGCTATGTACACGGCACAAAGTTAACTTAAAGCAGCCAGAGAGTGCTGCTGGAAAATTTCCCGTGTTAGGGCCCTGACAGCCACCTTTCTCCAGTGTGCCTGAGCGGGCCATCAAGTTATTCCCTATACAGAATAAACTAATAGCGCTACACCGAGAATAGTCAAAGGAGTTTCTCAGATTCAACAGCTATTTCCACTTCCCAGTGATGGCTGCCTCTTGACCGTCTGTCTAGATACTCAAATGGCCCCAGTTAGCATAGTATCTGAACACTTTCTCCAATATATTTATCCTCCTAGCACTATCCTACCCCACAAGGATGCTATTACCCATATTTACGGATGGGTAACTAAGGCACAGAGACAGTGTGTGTCTATGATGCAATTAAATGCCCATGACTGGCCCATGCCAACTGATTTGGGATTGCAGGGCTTGGGCTAAAGGGATGATTTGGTTCTGTCTTTCTGCATCCCTCCCACCTTACAGGGTCCTGGAATCCAGGCTCCAACCTGTGCCTAAGTGTCGGCACCACAATTAAACAGTTCCTTAGTCCAAGGCCTGTGAGCCTGAGTCAGCTGGGTAAGACCAGCCATGGGATTTTAACTGTAGTTTAGACATACCCTGACTTATCTGCCCATGTGGGCAGAGCAAGGACTTGGATGTTAGTCTATGAAGGCCAAGGATATTGCCTTAATCAGTGGACCATCTTTCCTTTGCTATACACAGCTCCCTGGTCAGGCAGGCTGAGCAGCAGGGAATCTGGAGGCGGAGCGCGGGAGTTGAGTGAAGGAGGGATTAAGTAAGGACAAGGGCATGCATGTTTAGTGGGAGAAGAGACTGGTGTAGGGGGAGAGGGTGATTGCAGGAGTGGCCCTGGTTGGGCGGGGAGCCTAGTGTCTCTGCCCAGTGTCTCCGGCCATGGAGGGACTTTCATGAGCCAGTGCATCAGCACAGAGACACTTGACTCATTTTATGTTGCTACCGTAGCTATTTGGAGCACCATCCATTGAGGCAGAGGGGCTCTGTACTAAGGTACTGTGTGCTCCCCATAGCTCTGCTGACATCTTAACATGGTGGGGTGGCCTTTGTGCCAAAGTGCGTTGGATCACCTTTGTTCCAGATCCCTGCTTTACCACATTAGCTTTTAAACTTGAGCTGTATCGGGAAAAGGGAAGTCATGGAGGCTGAGCAGGGGAATGGATAAATGGAATGTAAATGGGAGTTGGAAATTTAACTACGTATTTCCACGTCTTTCCCCCTTTGCCTTAGTGAGAGATGTGGTCTAGCAATTTTAACAGCATTATTTTGTGAAGGGCTATATCATTAATCTGTAAATCTCTCTAGGGATTTCAGGAGCTTTTAAGGTCCTCTGAGCAAAGACCTTTGTACTTGTCTGTGAAGTACCATGCATAAGGATGTTTTATTATCAGTATTTTATGAATAATAAAAGGCTGTAGATTTGGTGATATCATTTTAGTGCCTTATACCTGGGGAGGTGGCCCATCAGGGAATTACAGTGGATCCTGACAGGCCTGTCTTATAATGATGCCATGGCTGCCTTTGCTAGGAATAAATTCCCCTCCGAGTGGCTGATAGCCCAGACGATCAGGTCACTGCTCTGTAGCATTGGAATGCAAAACATCATGCAATGGAGAGGTAATATTCCAGAGCCCAGGGAGTCCATGTATGGATCTGGCCACTGTCTTGTTTCCTTGTGCCTCTCTCTCTCCTTTTGCAATTTACTTGCAGATGCCGTGTTTTGTGCTGCCCTTCTGTAGCCAGTCCCACAGGCTAACTATCATCTTACATAGGAAAAGTCCCACAGAGCTCACTTAGTGACCATTGCATGTGTGAAAATCTGTGCCTAGCCATGATGAAATGGCTTGTGATTTAAACCACTATTTGGAACTATTTATAGTCTAGGGTAAACAGGATTCAAGTGCTCCTGTTGGGGTTCTGTAAATGGAAAGAATGTCAGGCTGAGGATGGAAAGCGTCACGTGTTACAGTTTCTCTAGAGAATTTGCAAATGTTATACTGAGAGAAAAGTGACAGTATTGAAAATTAAAGTCAAGATATGGGATAAAGGTTTTGGATGTCTGTGGGTGAACATAAAATACAAGTCTCAGAGGGGTAGCTGTGTTACTCTGTATCTGCAAAAACAACAAGGAGTCCTGTTATGACTCCTGAGGGCACATCTACACTACAGTGTTATTTTGAAACAACTCACATTCTTTCGAAATAACAAGGTGAGCGTTCAGACAACAAACCCGTTATTTCGAAATTATTCCGGAATAATAACCCCTCACTTCACGAGGAATAACGCCTATTTCAAAATAGCTATTTTGAAAGAGGGTGGGTGTGGATGGCGCAGCTGTGCTTATTTCGAAATAATTGGCCTCCAGGGCTTCTCACAGCTGCCCTGGTGGCCACTCTGTCCACACCCCTCAAAACTCTATAGTTTCCCTTCCCCTGCAGCTTTTAAAGCTGCAGCCACAGGGGAAATTTCTGGTGGCACAGTACAGGCCCTGACCAGTGGCGGCCCGTCCATAGGCGAGAACTAGGAGGTTGCCTAGGAAGGGCACCAAATTAAACGGCTGTTGAGGGGTTTGGAGGCAGGGGCGCCGATCGCGCGTTTCGTCTAGGGCGCCAGTTGTCGGCAGCTTGTCTAGGGCCGCTCCTCGCCCTGACAGCCCTGTGCCACACTGCAGAAGCAGTTTGTGTAGCAATGGCTGACCCCAGTGCTCTCACCAAGCCCTCCAGGGCTGCTAGTGAGCCGGCAGCCAACTTCCAAGTCCCTGCCCAGGGGCAGAAGAGGAGGACCTCTTCCTGGTCTGGTGCAGAGATCCTGGATCTCATTGACATCTGTGGAGAGGAGGCGAACCCCTAGGATCTCTGCACCAGGCACAGGAATGCTGACGTGTACAGCCAGATGGCCACAAGCCTGGGCCAGAAGGGCCACGTGCACCCAGGAGTAAGTGCACATGAAAATCAAAGAAGTGAGGCAGGTCTACACCAAGGCCAGGGAATGCAGTTCTTGCTCGGGAGTGACACCCCAGACCTGCCACTTTTATGAGCAGCTGCATCGCATTGGGCGGTGGCAGGCAGGGGGTTGGTTCCTCCCTCCCCTCATGAACTACAGCCTGGAGATGCCCTTTGTGAGCCTCCCGGAGGGTCGGTCTGTGGACGACGAGGAGGAGATGGTGAAGGAAGATGAAGCCAGCCAGGACACGATGCCTGCCAGCAAGGAGGTCATCCTGTCCCTGGAGCTCCCCCCCCCCCCAGGATGTTGCCCAGGGTTCGGACGAAGCCGGGGAAGGCCCATCAGGTGAGTTCCATTACTTTCCCTGGACACAGGTGGGGGGAGGTGGTGGGCAGTACACTCCTTGCTTGGCCTTCTCGGCCTGGGGATTGCACAACAGCCTGTGCACGTGGCATGCCAGTCCAGGGCACACAGCTGCACTAGGCTGCCACAAAGGAACCTTTCACTCATACTCACAGGGTTTCTGGAGAGGCCTCCCTTACTCCTGACTCCATGGTGGGACACCTTTCCATCACAAGCCACCACTAAGCAGGCTGGGGTCATGAACACACACAGCAGTGTGCACGCAGTCATGCCCACACTCTCAGGGCACCATTCAATCCCAGTCAAGCATGGCGAGGCAGCTGACACTGAGCCCCTGCCATGGGACCCTAGTAGCACCCGCCCCGGCAAGTGGTGTCTGCCACTCACATGCACCTCCCCAACACTTTCCCCCACTCTCCTCCAGTGAGTAGGGATAGAAGTTCTCCCTCTGTGGGACGCCACCACTGCCACTTCCGGAGGGAAGGCAAGATGCCCTGTCACCCCCTTCCCGCCCACAGGCTCCTGGCCTGGCTGGCACTTTCCCATGCCTGCTTGTCCCCGGGCCGTGGGGGTAGCAAGGGTCCCCTGGGACATCTGTACCCCTGCAGGACAGTGCCCGTAATCTAAGCCACAGATGGCCTTTCTCGAAGCATGTCGCCATCGTCTGAACAGAGACCTATTGGTGTCAGCTCAGAGATGAGGGCTGGGCTTCACGTACACTGACTCCTGGGATGACTGCCCTTCTCACTTTTCTTCACAGCTGGACCAGCTGTGAGTGAGGCATGTCTACCACCTCCCACATCCTCCTGACCCTGTGAGAGCCGCTGCCACAAACAGCCCCACGAGGACCTGGAGGGGGAACACATTGCCTGCCTGCGTGCCCTGCAGCGGTGTCTCTAGCAGCAGGAGCAGAGGTGGGATGCTGGCTTGGAGCTGCACCACACCACCTGGCAGGACCTGTCCCAGCAAAACCGCAGCATGTGTGTGGCATACACTGCTGCTGTCAACCACCTGCTCACCGTGATTGAGCAGCCCAGCAGTCCCCCCTCCTCCCCCACACACCTGCTTCTGTCCTTGCCCCTCCATCTTCTTCCTTAAACCCCTCTTGGCTGCCAAGGGCCCCATACACGAGGCAGTGGGATCAGGTGCCAGTCCCAGCTCCATTCCTCAGCTCCTCTTCCTCCTGCCTCCCAGGTTCTTTTCCCAGTCCTTCCCCTGTTTTATATTTTCCCCAAATAAAAAAAACAGTTTCTTGCTTCAAATCAAAAAGTCCAGTTTATTGTATCTGTGGGGGGGAGGGAAGGTGGGAAGGGTGTGGGAAGAAAGGCACAGAGGGGCAATGCAGAGGCCCCTTGTGGGGAGATCCAGGGGAGAGCATCACAGCTGGCCTTGTCTGAAACACTCCTTCAGGATTTCCCGGTGCACACAGCCCCCTGATGGACTTGCTGGATTGCAGTGGTGTGCGGCTGCTCAAAGGCCCTAGCGAGCTGCTCAGCCTCTGCCCGCCATTCTGGCAGGAACATCTCCCCCTTATTCTTGCACAGGTTGTACAGGACACAGCAGGCTGCCACCACCTGGGGGATGTCCCGCTTGCTGAGGTCCAGGCAGATGAGGAGACGTTGGAACCTCCCCTTCAAACGGCCGAAGGCGCCCACCACCACGATGCAGGCACTGCTGAGCCTGGTGTTGAATACCTTCTTGGTGGGGTCCAGGTGTCCCCTTCATCGGCCAGGGGATCAAGGGGTAGGCTGCATTGTCCACGATGCACATGGGCATGTCCATGTCCCCAACTCTGATAGTGTGGTTGGGAGAAAAGAGTGCTAGCGTGCATCTTCTGGAACAGGCTGGAGTTCCTGAAGACCTGGGCGTCGTGAGCCTTCCCCAAGCACCTGACACTGATGTTAGTGAAGTGGCCTTGGTGGTCCAGAAGGGCCTGCAGCATCATTGAAAAGTACCCCTTCTGGCTGATGTCATTGGTGGTCTGGGACCCAGATGGAAATGTGAGTGCCGCTAGTGGTGACAATGGGGTCCACATAACCCAGGATGATGACCCTGCGCAGTAGGATGACACTGATGGCCCTCACCACCTGTGAGAGGATACAAATAAGAGAATCACAGGGTTGCCAGAGCCCTTGAGAGGTCCCCGAGCCCAAGCCCCTTCCCACAGCAGGAGCAACCCCAACTACTCGATCCCCGGTAGGGCTTTGTGAAGGCGGGACTGAAAAACCTCCAGGGAGGGAGAGTCCATTTCCCCCCCGCCCCGTTCCAGAGGGAACCCCATTCCAGTGCTTCACCACCCTCCTGGGACAATAACAAGAGAATTACACCTGCATGAGCACGGCCCTGATGGTCGATCTCCCCACGCTGAACTGGTTTCTGACAGAGTGGTAGCTGTCTGAAGTGGCGAGCTTCCAAATGGCAATGGCATCACACTTCTGGAGGGGGATGGTGGGTCGCATGTGGGTGTCCCATTGCTTGAGGGCTGGAACAAGCCACTCGCACAGCTTCAGGAAGGTGTCCTTCTGCATGTAGAACTTCTGGAGCCACTGCTGGTCATCCCACTGCTCCATGACGATCCGATCCCACGAGTCGGTACTGGTGTCCCAGCACCAGAAGCAGCACTGCACGGTGTGCAGGGTAGGGTGGGAGGGGCTGTGATGCATGAGCAGCACATGGATTGGGGTGCGGAGATGTCCCAGAGTGAGCTGCTGATCCTGGTCTTGCAGTGCCACATGGGCAGCCTGCAATAACTGCACCCGGTGGTGCAGCATGAGGGCTAAGAGCGGGCGACCGCTTGGAGGCAGGTCTGGCTCCATGGCAGGAGTGTTGTGTCCTCAAGGCAACCAAGGCAGGCAGTGAGAAGAGTATGCTGTCCCTCGAGGAGGTAGGCAATGGAGAGGAGACTGAGACATGGCTGTAGCTCCTTTAAGCATGAGCCTCAGGCAGCTCCAGGAAGTGACTGCTGTCCAGAGTGCTTCTGGGGGGCTCTAATGGGATTCAGGCTCCAATCAGCGCGGACACGCTATTTCTACATAATTCTGTGCTGTTTCGATGGGCATTTGTAGTGTGGACCCGCTGTTTCAAATTATTTTGGGAGTTATTCCAAAATAGCTTATTGTGAAATATGCACATAGTGTAGACATCCCCTTAGGGCTCATCTGGACTACGCTAGAGTGTCAAAAGAGGATACGCAAATTCCCATGGTAATTTGCATATCGTCTTCTGATCTCACTTTCGAAAGCAGAGCTTTCGAAAGTGAAAGTAGTTTAGATGTGGCTTTTTCGACGAACCCCCCCCTTTTTTCGAAAAGCCACTCTTCCTCAAAAAATGAGGTTTACTCGGCTTTTCGAAAAAGGGGGGGGGTTTGCCAAAAAAGCCGCGTCTAAACTACTTTCACGTTTGAAAACTCCACTTTTGAAAGTGAGCTCAGAAGAAGATATGCAAATTCCCACAGAATTTGCATATCCTCTTTCGACACTCTAGCGTAGTCTAGATGAGCCCTTAGAGTCTAACTGATTTATTAGGACATAAGCTTTTGTGGGTAAAACCCACTTCATTCATCTGATGAAGTGGGTTTTACCCATGAAAGCTTATGCGCTGATAAATCTGTTAATCTCTAAGGTGTCACAGGACTCCTCGTTATTTTTATAAAATACAAGGATAGTGGTTTGCTGTTACTGTTTGTTACTAAAGAAATGGGCAGTC
The DNA here is from genome assembly GCA_032595735.1 of Pelochelys cantorii. NCBI lineage: Eukaryota > Metazoa > Chordata > Testudines > Trionychidae > Pelochelys > Pelochelys cantorii. The sequence continues at coordinate 143,379,612 of CM064328.1, read as the reverse complement.
ACTAATTGGCAGAAATTGACTTAACAAGATAACTCTGGATTGGAATACAGTGTGACACTTGTATGGTCTGGTAATGAAAATTCACAAACCCAGAATCTGTTTGATTCAAACAAGGGTTCAGTGGGAAAGAACAATGGCAAAATGACTTGGACTTAAGTGAATGTGGGATGCATTTTTAATGCTCACTTTGTGCCTTGTTTCCCCCCTCCTCGCCCCCCCAAGAACCTGCAGTAAAGCAGTCTGAGGAATTATAGAAGTAAAGAATGGTTTTTGCTGGAGAGTTCAGTGAATGGGCTGTGTGGGGGAAGGGATGTTTGCTTAAAACTGATGGCAGGAAAAAGGGTTTTGTGAAGCCTATGAAGTCATCATCAAACTTCTGCTAGAGATAGTTCAATGACTGGCCCCCAAACCATCAGAAATATTTGTTAATTTGGCAGGAAAAGAGAAGTTTATAAAATGTGCCCTGTCCCAAGCACTTCCACAGACTGTGTAAAGAGGATTTTTAAAGGATTTGGCTCTATCACTGAGAGCACGACGATGGACTTCATCATTTTCACAAATCTTTAACAGATGTATCTTTACAGCGTTCCCCCCCTTTACTAGTGTTACCCTCACTTGAAAGTTAGGGAATTGAGAGACAGAGATTAAGTGGTTCCCGCCCCCCCATTCCCACCATGAATCTATGGGAAAGTTGGGAATTGAATTCAAATTTACCAAGTCTTAGCCTAGTCTAGTGCCTTACCCATCTTTCCAATTTTTGAAAGGCTACTACATAGCATAATTAATATCCCTGCTGTAGCCCAAGGAATAAGTGAATTATCCAAAATTTAAATTTTGTCCGCTAGTTTGAGGATTTTTTTAAAGTACTAATCTAGGGAAACTGTGGAGAAACCTTCACAGTTCTAAAATGGCTAAAAAAATGTAGAATGAGGATGAGAGAAATGTGCTTTCTTCCACAGCTTAGTCATTTGCTTAGGGCAGGCATGGGGAACCCTTTTTTGGGTTGGGGGCCACTGACCTTCAGAAAAATCAGTTGGGGGGGCCGCACACAAGTGAGAAGCAAAAAACCCCAAACAAATCAACCCTCACTGAGGCAACCCCCGAATGAGAAGGAGAAAGACATTCTCCACATTCCCCTCACACCAGAGCCTTGGGGGGCCAAGGCAAGTAGATTTTGTGTGCTCCAGCCCTGCAGAGGGACAGCGGAGGGGGCTGGAGTGCTAGTGCAAGCTCTCTAATGCTGGGGGGAGCCCCGAGCTTTGGTCTGGATCCAGGCAAGCCGGGGGCCGCATCTGGCTCCCAGACCTTAGGTTCCCCACCCCTGGCTTAGGGCATAGCATGGATTCTGAGTGGTTCCATCCTTTTGTAGGAAGAAAAGGCCATTGAGAATGTGACCGTAAACCAAAAAGATTTTGGCTTTAAGATAAGCTATTTAAAGCTGTTAAACTACTACGGAAGATTCATTCCAAATTTGTCTACCTTAATAAAGCCCAGGGTTGAATTGGGCTGGCTCCTGATGGCTCAGAAACTTGGCATTTATTTTAGAAGCTGCCTTCTGACAGAAGTTCAGAATTTGAGCTTTCCTTTACAACAAATCATTGAAGTCTGTAGTAGCCTTTAGGGAAAAGTAACCCCTCTCAATATGAACCATTTGCCAACAGATGCAGTAGCGCCAGCCTGAGTCTGCAGGCAGCCTGAAGATAAAGCTCTGCAAAATGTGTAACTGGTCCTATACACCATAATGGGGTGTTCATCAAGGGCTTTAGAATCATGATCAAAGCAAACAAGTAAGGAATGATTATACCATTGTGAGCAATAAGTGAAAGAGAGATGGATAAATGGGGAAGGCAGAGCTTTGCAAGGTCCTGAAGGCAGACAAGAAGCTTGAATGTAATGCCATTAGAGAAGAGAAGTGGGAGCCAATGGGAATGGGAAGGATTCAGAATCGGGGGTGACTTGGTCAGAAGATAAACAAGGAGTACCACCTTGGGAGCAATATTCTGTACAGACCAGAGGGTGACAACTTGAGTGTCAGGGGTGAGGAACTGACAGTAATTGAGATTGAAAGTGATAATGTAAAATTGGCTTGGATGGAAAAGAAAGGCAAAGGTTTTGAAGCAGGAACAGCAAATCTGAGAAATTCTACCATTCTGATACATTTTAGTCTAGCGTTTATAACTAGGAACAAATGACGGTTTTCATTATGTGCAGGAGCTGTAATTGTTTACACGTGTGAAGATGGAAAAGAGAAAGCCTTAACATGTGAAATAAATGCTTAACAAAGGCAGCAATGAAGTACATTCACTGATGCCTTTTCAGTTGAGGTATTTTTGGAGCAATTAAAATTCACATTTGAAAAGAAATCTACCTTGATCACTGATCAAAAACTTGTGTTAAAAGGCTGGTGCAGAAGGTATTCCACCTCTTGCAGAAGCCAGGATTCTGAGGTGGGCTTAAATCTTAGGTTATATCAGTTTTCTACCCAGCACAAGCCTGAGTGAAACTTACTAACCCTGGCTTGCTTTCCCAGTAGCCTAGAAGTATGGACACAATGGGAAGTAGACTTAGGATATAGAATCTTCCCAATACTGCTTGAGAGAGAGAAGTTACAATTTTCTCAAACATCCAAATGTCTTAGGAGCCTGAGAGCTTGTCTATATACATACTTAGTTTGCAGCAAGCAGGGGTATGACTCTACCTCACACTAGCTTGCTGTGCACTAATTGTCTCTGTGTACACACTGCTGATGTGTACTAATAGCTTTGTGCTTTGGTCTACTCCCATTTCAGAGCAGGTTAAAGCAATGTGTACTAACTGTTAGCGCACATCAGCAGGCTAGCAGAAAGCAAATCCACACCTCAGCTTGTCGCAAGCAAATAGTCATGTAGACCAGACTGTAATCCTACTTTGAGAAGTGGTTGGAGGGGCATATTCTTAAATTTTCCACAAAGACAAGTGCAGAGTTCTGCACTTGGGACTGAAGAAGCAGCTGTTTGGCAGAAAAGGACCTGGGGATTACAGTGGATGATAAGATGTATACAAGTCAACAGTGTGCCCTTGTAGCTGAGAAGGCTAACAGAATATTGGAATGCATTAGTTGGAGTGTTGCCAGCAGATCTAGGAAAGTAAGGCCACATCGGGAATATTGTGTCCAATTCTGCCCCGCCCCCCCTTACAGAAAGGATGTGGATGCATTGGGGAAAATTTCAGTGGAGGCCTAGAACACATGATTTATGAAGAGAGGCTGAGGGATTTGGGCTTATTTAGTCTACAGAAGAGAAGAGTGAGGGGGTGTGTGATAGCAGCCTTCAACTATCTGAAGGGAGGTTCCAAAGGGGATGGAGACAGGCTGTTCTCATTAGTGACAAATAACAGAACAAGACACAAGGGTCTCAAGTTGCTATGGGGCAGGTGTGGATTGGATATTAGGAGGGTGGTGAAGCACTGGATGGGTTACCTAGAGAGAGGGTGGAATCTCCGTCCCTAGAGGGTTTTGAGTCTCGGCTTGACAAAGCCCTGGCTGGGATGATTTAGTTGGGATTGGTCCTGCTTTGGGCAGGGGGCTGGACTCGATGGCCTCCTGAGGTCTCTTTTAGCCCTGAGAGTCTATGAAATGTAGTTAGGGACCTAAGTAATGAAAATTAGATGCCTACTTGCCTTTTGAGGATCTGGAGCTTAGGCTCCTAGTTCCCACTGATTTTTTTCAAAGAGATTTAGGTGCCTACACTTGCTACATTTCAAAGGCGGAGGTGCCCTTATCGACTATTAAAATAGTTGATGTAAATTACATCGACTATTTGATTAGTTGATTAATCTAAATTTAACATCCTTAACCTAAACCAAGACATATCAAGAGAAATTAACCAGTGCAAATTCTGAAATGGGCTAGAAATTGCTTTACAGCAGTGGGGTTTTAAGTCTGGGCAAAGACAACACACTGATTTGTCCCCCCGCCCCAGATCAGAGTAAGCATATTTACATTCTTGTAGCTGGTGCTTATTCCAGGTGGCCTGCGGTAATACAGACTGTATAGCAAATGATTTTGCTGCTCAGACTACTGAGCCATTGCAGGCTATGTTGGCAGCATATGGTTTGCCTAAAAAGGTGAGCTGTTCAGTAAATTGCACTGGATCACTGTTTCTCTCTTTGCTTCACATGGGACAGTGGGATGTTTTGTGCAAAAGGGAAATACAGAGAAAGGAGGGTAGAGTCCTGCAACACTGCATTGCAGACTTTATTGGATGTTTAGCTCAGCCCTACAGACCCCAGCCCAAGAAATTCCAGCAGAGCTAACTACTAATAAACATCAGTTAAGAATTACATTTGTTGAAGCAAATAAAAGAGAAATAAACAGCACAGAGGTTAAACCCACAATGCAAGCCTCCCAGACTTTTATGTGTACACCAGAGAGCATCGCTTTTAAATTACAGGGGAAGATGGAAGCAAGGTGCTGTAAGAAAAGCATTAGGGCTAGTGACACGCTTGGGCAGGTACATAGAGAAATGATGAAGAAACATGTTGTCTTGCTGTTACTAGATAAAAAACAGTAATTACATAGTTACCGTCAACATCAATTTCTTTTGTAAGAGTGAGAACGTTTGTTCCTCTCTCTCTGTGGTAAGGATACCAGTAACATTGTTACTGTTGAAAACGAGAAACTGGAAGAGCAAGGGACAACAGCTCTCCCTGATGTGCAGATCTTGCAAAGGCAGAATCTCAGAGCTTCCAAAAGCTGATCTTGGTAACGTGAAAATTCCACAGGAGGGCTACGTCTACACTGCACAGTTATTTCGGAATAAGCTATTCTGGAACAGTTATTCTGAAATAGCTTCTTTCAAAATCGCATGTCTACACTGCAGGGAATCCTGCCTCGGACTAAAGTAGACGTGCTATCTTGATTTATAGCCCCAGGAGGAATAACTTAGAATGGCCCTGGTACGGGGCTATTTTGAAATAGCAGAAGTGGAGGGTCTACACACGCCTTATTTCAAAATAGCTATTTTGGAATAGGCGTTATTCTTTGTAGAATGAGGTTTACAGAAGTTGGAATAAGCCATCCATTATTTCAAAATAATGGAATGGCTGTGTAGATACTTGCATAGTTATTTCGGAATAATGGTCGTTATTCCAAAATAACTTTGCTGTGTAGACATACCTGAGGAGTCTGGAGTTTTTCAGAATATGAATCATGAGGATTGTGTGTGGTTTCTGCATATTTTTCCTCTTTTAAGGTCTGTAACATCATCTGGCACAGTTAGAAAAGCTATTGTTTTGAAGCAGTTGCAGGCAGAGTCCCAGAACAGAGTAGGATGGATAGCAGAGAAATCTGTTGATGTGTTTGGGGGGCAGGGTGGTCAGGTGCTATTGTGTTGGGAGCTACTACATAAGTTACATGGATGGGCAAACTTGAATTTTGGGTGGAGGTGAGCTACAGCCTTATTGGTTTTATGGAAAAAGGTTTGACTTTGGTGACAGATATCACAAGCTTTTAGGTGCTGGTTCATTGAGACTCTTCTGGAAGCTTCTCAGATTTTCCAGAAGCTACTGTAACCACCTCTTGATATCCAGAAGCAAAGGGTGTGTGTGTGTGTGTGTGTGTGTGTGTGTGTGTGTGTGTGTGTGTGTGTGTGTGTGTGTGTGTGTTTTAAGCTTGAGGAAAAGTGAGCCCAGAATATGTGTAGAAGTGATGTAGCCACAAGTTCTGGGCAAGCAGGTTTACAGGAAGTCAGTGTAAGGAGCCTGCAATAATGGGCTTCTTGTATAGACAGCGCATAACGTTATTTCGGAATAACAGACGTTATTCTAAAATAACTCCGCTGTGTAGACGTACTCTAGCAGAGTATGGCCCCTCCCAGTACACAAGGACATATACCAGCTCTGCCTTGTGTGTGTTCGTGGTAGTAGTGGGAGATGTAGCACAGCTTCTGGGGGTACAGGCTGCTTCTTTGTTTTGTCCTGCATTTTCAGAGCTCAGAACTCCCGCAGACAGGGGCTGCTGCCACCCTGCACTGCTGCTTGTGTATCAGAGGCAGCAGCACAGGGTGGCAGGCAGGGAGTCCGCAAGGCAGCTGGTTTTTAAACTGGCTCCCCTAGCAGACCAGCTCTTGCCTGCCACCCCATGCTGCTGCCTCTGATACAGAGGGTGCAGGGGGCTTCCCAGGAGTGGGGCCAGAGCACACTGAGTGCTGGCCCCGCCCCTGGGGACTATTGAATAGTCGTGTAACTGCTTAGATATTGTGTAATTGAAGAGTCATGTAACTGCATAATATTTAACATCCCTACTGGGAACCAGCTCTTCTTATGTCTGACAGGACTTTGTGCGAGACCTCAGGTAAACTGAGGCAAAGTGACAGCCATCTGTTTGTATATTATAACCTGGCTTCCCCCACAAACACACTGGTTACATTTGCTTCTGTCCTTTCATCGCTGAGCACTTGAGGCAAGTCCAGTGTTCTCTCAGCTCTGCTTTGGTTCTCAACAGCTTTGTTTCTCCTCTCAATCAGCCTCTTTTGCCTCCAGTCCTTGCTGATTCTGATTTGCTTTTATTCCTTTGGGGCATCCTCTCAGTTTCCACCACCTCCTTCACCCTTTCTGCACACAGACAAATGGCTTCTTTGCCCAGGGTCTCCCTAGAGGCCTGAAAAGCAGGTTTGTCAGTTGTGCAGGATCTTTCACTGGGCTCTCGCACTCCTCCCTTTTCAAGCTCCAATTTTATTCTCTCCTCCTTAGTTCTTGCTTTTGACATGCATCTTGCTGCTGTTTGCCTTTCACCCTCTGACTGGCTTAGCAGGACACACGGTCTTGAAAATGCAGGCGACAGTCTGCTCTCTTACATTGGTTTTATGCTGCAGATTTGCACCACTGTAAAAGAGGAGAATCAGGCCATGTGCATAGAAAAGCCCATTTCAGTGGGAGATGTATTCATACAAAATCTAATTCTAGCTTGCCTGGTAGTGTGGTGTAATATGCACATACTTTGTCATGTCATTGAGCTTCTGAGAGATCCTGATCAATTTAATGCAGCGAGAAAACTAGGTCAGAAGTGGCGAGATCATGATCTGTAGGCCAAGTGCAGTTTCCCAATGCTGTACACACCTTTTGATACACAATAATGCGGCCCACAGACACTCACTCGCCTTCCCAATATCCGATGCTCCATCTTGATTCGAGTGAAGTTTGGCTCAAACCCTAGTCTAGGAATAATTCTGAAGGATCAAGCGTCCAGTCTTCACTGGGCACCTGCTTTAAAAAGTTATGACAGGAGATAAAATGATGCGTAAGGATATAAAGACTAAGCTATTGTCAGAGAAGAATTAAGTTATTCATGTCTGCTTCCAGTAAAACTGTAGATAGCTTATTGAGACTCTGGACCCTCTGCTATCCCCTAGAATAAGGTTGAAATAAGTGAAGGCTTATGGGTAGGATTGGCCAGCTGGTAAATTTTGTGTCCAGAAGTTGTAGGCTCACCCTAAGGCTGTCCAGTGGAGAGGCTCTTGTCTGACTGCTTGAATGAAGAGGGCTCTGGTTCGAAGGGGTGAGATATTTTGGATAACTTGTCCTTGTTTGAAGTGTCATTTCTCTACACACCAGATCAAGCCTCATAACTTCAGAGGCTACTCGAGTTTAATTACTTGTCATGACCCCATTCAGCCTAACTAACCCTAGGTACAAGTGCTCCCCTTCCCAATTAAAAAAAAATAATTCAATGAAACCCTTCGTGAGGTGCGGTAAACTTTTGCCCTTCCCAGCTTCAAAGGAGAGAGGCATCTCCTTTTTTGTCCCCTTCACGGGAGCAAATAGTCTCTCCCACCCTTTCCTGTGTCTGATTTTTCTCCCTTGTCCCATTGGATGGCTCCTTGAAATATCAGTGCCCACACACCACAGCAACTAGATGCCAAAAAATGAAATGTGCATAATAATAAAACTACAGTTTGATGAAGTTTGGGAAGGATTTTTCTCTTTTCGTTCCTAATAATTTATTAGAGTCAACAGGAAAGTAGGGGAAGGAAGCTAGCTGCTTTTGGATTGTGGTGTGTGTATTTTGGCCTTTTTCTCTGCAGCCCTCTCAGGGAAACAGTGTTGCTATGGGTAATTTTGAAAAATCAATGCTCTTTTAGAGAGAAAAAAATATTTTGTTTCCTCGGAGCTGAATTTTGCCTAAAACCGTGATGTTTGGTCCATCGGTGAGCCTCACTTTCTGGATCTCAGGGCTTGGGATTAAAATGCATACTGAACTGAAGCCCATTTAAAGATTTGACCAGGAACCCAAAGATTTGACTCAGGAAGGGCTGAGTGAAATTCCTACTCCCTGCACGCTCCCCCAAGCAAAGGCCTGTGTAAATAGATGGATTTTCAACAAAGGTGTTGGCAGATTTGGGTTCCACCAAACTAAAAAGTGTGAGCAAATTGGGCTCAGGTCTTCTATTGAAAATGACCTGCCTGCAACTCCCAAGTCTTTATATCAGTGGTGCAAGGCTGGAGCTGGGTCTCTCTCTTGCTTCAAGGCAGAGAGAATTCAAACCTTTCCCGCACTTAAAACTGGAATCCTGACTCGGCCCAATAGCTACCACTTCCTCGCTCATGAGACGGCACCCTCCAATATGTGCAAAAGCAAAATGAGATCTTGCCAGTGACTAGCGTTTGAAACTCTGTGGGCTGCTCAGCCCCATGGCCAGCTTTCAACGTGGCTAATGAGCACAAGGGTTCCGGACTCCTGTTGTTTGCTGAGGCTGCTTTAAGTTTCAAGGTCTCCCTGTACACCCAGTTGGCAGCAATAGTGCAAACATTCAAGTTTGAGACTCAGCAGCTCTTTCACTCTTTATTGGTCTGGTTGTATGGGGTAGTGGTGTTGGGTGGAGGATGTGGAGGGGGGGAGTGGGATGTGGGGGGAAGGATTTGAGGGAATTATTTTACTCCCATCCTTGAATTTATATGGGCAATTTGAGCACTTTTTAACAGTATTTGAAAAGGTGCTTTGGGGCTTTTGATCACAGACACCTCCAGATTAAAGGGAGGCAGAATCTGCATGTAGATATCTGTATTGTGAGGAAGTGGCTGGGATTGGAGGCAAGACCCTTCTGATCTCCCAATCCAAAGCTAGTGTGAAGCTGTATGTACCATCTGCCTCTTCACTTCCATTCTGCCACTTTCTTACCTGTTACCAAATCTGCTAAGGGATAGGGATGGCTTCTGCTCTCCGCCCCCTCAGCTCTTGGAGCCCAGGTTCCAACCTGAGCCTGAAGGTCTACAGGGCAGTTTGGCAGCCTTGCAGCTGGAGCCGGCATCAGCTGACACAGCCCAGCCATGGATGTATGTTTGCCATGTAGGCTGACCCCATGTGTCTATATGAAATCCAGCCCATGCATACGGACGCAGCTTTTCATGTGCCTAAGCCAACTGACCATTTGTATTGGTCATGCTCAAAACCTTCTCATCACCATACCCATAAGTTTTCTGACAGGGCAAGAGCTAATGTGACTCCAGTCTGTGCTCCTGTTGTGTGCTGTGGAGCCACAACACCGACTGTGTGTGTGTGTGTGTGTGTGTGAGAGAGAGAGAGAGAGAGAGAGAGAGAGAGAGAGAGCATGAACAGCCCACTGTCACTCCAGAGCTCGCTCCTCTTGGGGAAATGGCAGGCCTGCCGTTTCACTAGAAAATATTAACGCATGTAAACATTTTTCAAAAGGCATTACAGCTTTCTGCATGTACTTTGTTATATTCCCCCAAACATGACTAGATTTGATAGATGGTCAAAGAGGGAACAAGGAGGGAGGAGGGAAGAGGGACGAAATAAACACATGAGCCTGCTGTAATTCAAAGCAAGACAAAATCAGATTGTGCGCTTTGGCTAATTTTCTTATTCAGCTATTGATCTAGTGGCTGCTCTGGAGTCTATTAGCAGTCAGCTAGTGAAAATATTTCCCATTGGGGGCTCTGACCTGAGACGGGGGTGAATCTATAGCAATTTGTTCAAACAGAGGGAAAGCTTTTCCTTCTGATTTGTATTCCAATTTGCACCATGTACAGAGGGGGTCCCTTCCGGGGAATTTGCCGGATGCTGTTTGTCAAAAGGGAGCCAGGCTCCAGCCAGCTGAACAAACTCTGGTTAATACCCAGAGATACCCTCCATATGTGTGTCTCCTCATTTTCCAGCTTCAGTATCTGCCTGTGTAACCAATAAGTGCCTGTCTCCCAAGGGAGCATCTTGGCCCTTTGTGCCCAGCTGGAGTGGGAGGATATAGAGCTGCGTCCTGTCAGCGCTACCCAGAAGGAGCGAGGAGGTGCCTCTGAAGAGAACTGTTTATCAAAGAGGAATAGTTGTGTCATTAAGGGCACATGCCCATACACTCCTCCACTTCTTGCTGAATTTAGTGCTGGTTTAAGGTGTCACTTTGACAGCAGCTCTGAAGATTGAAGTCATCTATATTGCAGTCTTGGCCACTTGAATCAACCTGCCCTGAAGACTGAATTCAATTGAAGTGTTTCCTCTCCTGCCTTTTAAGTAGCCAGGACTGTACAAATGCAGGCATTGCAAGCTGTCTATGCACTCCCTCCCACCTAGCACGAGTAATGGTAGTTTAAACTTCCCTCGGGTGCACCTAGGGCATCCTATCAATATGCTTTGGTTCAGGCTCTCTGCTGGTTAGCTCCTGGCCTGTTCTAGTTGACCGTGTGCTTGAGAGTGCTACTTGTAATGAGTTTTTTCTGGAATTTGACCCCTTCTATTAGGAGCTCAACCAAAACCCACCACCCTCTTTCATGTGGGATGTGAAACAGCCATTGGATAACTTTCAGTCACTGTCCTCCTAAGGTAGATTTGAACCCATGTCCTAAGGATGAAAAGTTCACCCTTTCATTCCCCTGAGCTACTGACTTCCAGTGAAAGCATACCTTCAGGGGCAAGCTGGGTGAGAGATCATTTCCTTGGCTGCCTTTATTTCTGTTTTCTCAGGGCATTTTCTAGAGCACTTTGAGATTGTCAGAGGAAAAGCACAAGATCAGTGGAAAATATCTGAGGGGGAGAGTAGAGGGGGGCAAGGAGTAGTTGTATGGAGTGATCCCAAGCAGCTGCAGTTTGCTCTCTGGTCTTCTGCTGAAGTGGACTGTTTCGGTCTGTTGTCAGAAGCTCTCTGCAACCTATTGTGTGGATTTCTGTGACTGTCCCTCTCGAGGAATTAGTTCCAAGTTCTCTGGGATATACTGGGTGGGGACTAGTTATATGTGGGATCATATTATGAAAGGCTAAGGTGGCCCAAAAAGCTCTCTATTTTGTGCAGAATGGGATATGTGTGTGTGTGGGGGGGGACTCCAGGAATCCCCCAAAAGCTTGGACCCTCCAGTGCCTGATAATCCCTCAAATGCTACAGAGCACTGGAAATTGGAGGATACCTTGTGAGGCTGCCTGAATGTTCTAAACAGAATAAATCCCTAAGGGCATATCTACACTGCAAAGTTAATTTGAAATAACAGCCGTTATTTCGAATTAACTTTAATAGCGTCTATACATGCAAACCGCTATTTCTAAATTAATTCGAAATAGCAGAGCGCTTAATTTGAATTTGGTAAACCTCATTCTACGAGGAGTAATGCCAAATTCGAAATAGCTATTTCGAATTAAGTGCTGTGTAGACACTTCGAAATAGGGGGCCTCCAGCCCTTCCCAGGGAGCCCTGGTGGCCACTCTGGGCACAACCAGGAGAACTTACTCTCCTCTCCCCCAGTCCCCAAGCCATTAAAGGGGTAGACTCTGGCCATCATGCCTCTGCCAGCTTCAAGCCTGCCAGCCCAGAGCCAGCAGTGGCCACCGGGGCCCCTGACCCAGTGGCCCCAAAACATGAGCCAGCAAGCCACTGGCAGCCAGCCCTCCACTGCTCCCCAGGAGCAGTCTGCCAGCTCCCAGGAGCCTGCCAGGGGCTGGAGAAGGTGGGAGCCTTCCTGGTCCAGGGTGGAGATCATGGACCTTGTTCGGGTTTGGGGGGATGCCCCCAACGTCCATAATCTCCGCACTAGACAGAGGAATGCAGCCGTCTATGGCAGGATAGCTGCCAGCCTGGCCACCAAAGGCCACGTGCAAACCCAGGAGCAGGTTTGCATGAAAATCAGGTTGGTCTGGAGAGACTCCCAACCCTGGGCCCTGAGCTTCCCCTCCCCCTTCTTCCCCTTGCTTCCCCCTTCCAGCTCCCTCCTCCCAGGTTTCCCCCTCCCCTCTCCCACCCTCTCTCTTCTCCTCTCCCACCTCCTTTTCCCAGTCTCCCCAGAGGTTCATCTCCCCCCCCCCCGTTTTGTTCAATAAACCCAGTTTCTATTTTTGAACATACGTGTCTTTTGTTTGACATCAGGAAGGGGGGCTAGGGAGGGGTAAGTGGAAGGATGTGAGGGAGGAATGGGGCACGAGCCCCCGGTGGGGAGGACTGGGGTGGCTGTGAGGGCTCCTCGGGGTGGACGCTGTCCCACAGGGCCTCCTGGATCCTGACAGCCCGCCGATGGACCCCCTTGGATGGCAGCCTGCAGCAAGTGCAGCCGGGCTGATGGCAACGACCCCACGAGATGCACCGGCGTGCCCAGGGGCAGCAGCTCTGGCTCCATGTGGCTGAGTGCTGTGGTGTCCAGAGTGCAGGCACTCAGGGCACTCCAAGACAGGACTGCTTTGCTGTCCCTCACTGACGTAGACAAGCAAGCAGGGAACCTCAGGCAGCAGCCCCACACACTAAGTCCTAACCTGATGCCCTGCCGGCACTGGTTCCGGCCAGCCTTAACTTCGGTTCAGGGTCCACTCAGTGTGGACACACTATTTTGAAATAGCAAATTGCTATTTTGAAATAGATTTTGTGTGTAGATGCGTTAATTTGAATTAGCTTAATTCGAATTAACTATTTCGAATTAAGATCATTCGAAATAGTGTTCTAGTGTAGACATACCCTAACTCTTAATAGGCTATTAGGCTTCAGTATGCACTGATGACAACATCTAGTAAATCTCAGCTGTTTGCAGCCCAGGTAGGAGTAGGGTTGCCAGGTGTCTGGTTTTGAACCGGACAGTCCAGTATTTGAGCTTTCTATTCGGGAAACAAATTGAGAAAATATAAATGTCTGGTATTTTCTAAATAAGATGTAATGTAGATTGTGATGTAATGTCAAGTGTGTCTGGTATTTTTGTTGAAACCACCTGGCAACCCTAGATAGGAGACTTGTTCTGGGATTTCAGCATGGAAAGTCCTTAGGAGAAGGAGAGGCAATGGGTGGAAGAACAGGCAGGGGGAATAGAGGAGAAAGGACAGTTGGCTTGACACTCCCATTAGTTTTTTCAGATTTTGGAAACTGACCTTGGCTTTGCTTGGCCTTTGATGTTTTTGGCTTTAGTTTAGTACTGACAATCATTGAGACATCTGGGCATATGCACAGAGAGAAGGAGTGGGTCGGGGAGGGAAAAATAAGAGCTTAAGATTTAAAGTCCATTCATTGTTTAAACCACAAGTTTATTTTTTGACTTGGCCATAACTTTCAAGGAACCAGCCTGGATTCCAGGGAGAGCTGTAACTCCAACTTCAAGAAAGAGAGTGCAAGTTTATGAGTTTTTTTTTAAAGCAGTCAAGCAGAGGTCCCTGTAGGAGCTGACATCTGGGGGAGAGGGGCAGCCAGTGTTTTGTAATATTTAGGAGGATTATTTAACAGTGGTGGGGCTGGGACCTGCTGCATTTAAAACTAGTAGAATACTCATTAATGTGCTGGGGGTGGGGAGAAAATTACCAAGAGAGGCTAAATTCTTCCAGCCAGGAGGGACATTGAGCGCAAAAAATCAGAACCACTTCTTATCTGCCTGTTCCCTACATTTGGAGAGAGATCCTGATTCAGCTGAGCACATGGCTTCAGGGCATTACACAGCTGTGGCTGCTACATAGTCAAAGTAAAAGAAGGCAATTAGAATCCCATACTTGGTTGATGTGCACCAATGATTAGGTCCCATCAGGAACAGGCACTTAAGAGTTCCACACGAGATAATTGGTCCAGTAATTCCAATATCTGTCTTTGGACATGGCCAGTCCCTGGGGCTTTAGAGGAAGGTGGAATGACTCGTAATGCTGTACACTTGTTATTTTACGTCTTCCCCTATCCTCTTCATCATTCTGAACCTGCTGCCCTTTAATTCCATTGTCTCGGTGCTCTTGGATTGTGAGACTGGCCCCAAGAAGAACTGAATAGTTTTCACTGTGCTGTTAATGCTCTGACTCCTGGCTGCAGTTCCATTTCCACAACACAAGAAGCAGGTTGTTGTCCTGACTGGCAGGGAGGCTGATTCAGAAACAGGCTGCTGGCTGGCAAGTCTCCTGTGACCCTGCCTCTGGCACCCCAGCCCCTCCCTTCTCCAGCCCTCTGCCCCCCACTCCTGCCCTCCCTACTCCACATACCCAAATCCTCTGTCCCCCTCCTGCACCCATATCCTCTCCCAGATCTGGCACCACGATCCCCTGCCCCAGATCGCAGTCCCCTTCTGCCCTAGCTCACAACCCAAATCACTGCACCCCCTCCTCTATCCCAATTCCTTGCCCTATGTCACATGCCAGCCCCCTGCACCTCAGTCCAGTGCCCCAGGTCACAACTGCCTCCTTCACTCAAACTCCCTCCCTTACCCCAAGCTCCCTTCTGCACCCAACCTCCATCCCAGACCCTGCACCTCCATTAACACCATGGAAGAGTGTAGCCCTCAACCACTTTCCAAATTCTTGGAGTGCCCCCCCCCCATCAAAAATTATTGCCCACCCGTGCTCTTGGGTCACAGTGGAGAGACAATGGAAAGGGAGCATGTAGGAAGCTAGCCAGTCACATGGACTAAGTCCAATGGATTCCTCTGCTCAAGATTCTGAAACCTACAGCAAACTGTAGTGTTATAGAACTTTTTTTTCCCTAGAAGCTCTCTGGAAAAATGCACGAGTTATCTGTAGAAAACCTAATACCTGTGTGTCAAAGCCTAGGAAGGTTCTGTAGAATACTAGCCTGTGGGGGCTCCATTTGGCTTTATAAGGTCT
Organism: Pelochelys cantorii; assembly: GCA_032595735.1. Classification (NCBI taxonomy): domain Eukaryota; kingdom Metazoa; phylum Chordata; order Testudines; family Trionychidae; genus Pelochelys; species Pelochelys cantorii. Next base: position 143,364,590 of record CM064328.1, on the reverse strand, counting down.
CAGGGTTAGGGAAAAAGCATCACATTTCTTCAGGACTGTTCCAGGTCCCATCTTGTTCAGAACCAAGGACAGCTGTCCCCATTTCTTTCCTTGGCTTCTGTGGATCCACCCATTCCAGTTATTCCAATTATATAATGGGCTTTTTTGGTTTTTTTATTGCACAATATATTGTTGGAGGTGACAGGCTGGCAGAGGGATTGGATTCTTTGAAATGCCAAATGGAGTCTGTTCTTCCCAGGCTTTCACTCAGACTCTTATTTTCTTGTGCCTGCTCAACCGCATTATAGAGGAGTTCAGCAGAAAGGAATATGCTAGTTGATCCCAAGTTTCTTCCAACTCAAAATCCTAATGTTTCATAAGTGTGTGCATAGCCAGGTACCAGAGAATGATGTCGTCCCTTTATTCCCAGAACTAGCCCAGTACCACCAACATCTGGGCAAGCTTCCTCCATGGCCCTTTTCTATTGTCTCCCCATGGTGACCTAAGAGGAATGAGAGAGACTTCTGATTGCCTGCTATGGTGCAGCGAACCCCACCAAGAAGGAAAGTAGGTCACAAAATGGGGGCATGATTCTGGGATGCATTAACAGGAGTGTTGTGATCAAGATATGAGAAGTCATTTTTCCACTCAATTCTGTGCTGATTAGGCCTCAGTTGGAGTATTGTGTCCAGTTCTGGGCACCACATTTGAAGAAAGATGTGGAGAATTTGGGGAATGTCCAGAGAAGAGCAACAAAAATGATTAAAGGTCTAGAAAACATGACCTATGAAGGAAGACTGAAAGAATTGGGCTTGTTTAGTTTGGAAAGGAGAAGACTGAGGGGGGACATGATAGCGATTTTCAGGTATCTAAAAGGGTGTTACATGGAGGAAGGAGAAAAATTGTTCTCCCTGGCCTCTGAGGATAGGACGAGAAGCAATGGGCTTAAATTGCAGTAAGGGAGGTTTAGGTTGGACATTAGGAAAAACTTCTTACCTGTCAGGGTGGAACACTGGAATAAATTGCCTAGGGAGGTTGTAGAATCTGCATCTCTAGAGATATTTAAGAGCTGGTCAGATAGACACCTATCAGGGATGGTCTGGATGGTGCTTGGCCCTGCCATGAGGACAAGGGACAGGACTCGATGACCTCTCAAGGTACCTTCCACTTCTATTATTTGTGCTGTAGACATCTGGGCACTGGACTAAAAGAGCCACCAGCTGACTTCCCACGGTCCAGAAGAAGGCAATGAGTGTTCAGGGTTGATTGAGACCCTTTCTGTCTCTCTGGGCAATATCCTGAATTTGTGTGTGAAGTAGAAAAGGCTGGGAGGCAAAAGGAAAGCAATTTATCCAAGCAGGAGCATTTAGGCCTCGGCATCTTCAACTCCTCTGAGGCTCTGCCCCAGGGTTGCTCTGTGTTGCAAGAGGTTAAATCTCTTGTGCCTACAAACTTTTCTGCTCCCTGATCCATGACTTGTATGCTGTCTGCAGCCACAGTCATGTGGAGAGTCTGGAGGTGATCTTAGAAAAATAATCAAGTTCTGAGAAGAGCATAAATCAAAATTACTCTAGAACAGGGGTGGGCAATAATTTTTGGAGGGAGGCACTCCAAGCATTTGGAAAGTGGTTGAGGGCCGCACTCTTCCATGGTATTAATGGAGGAGGTGCAGGGTCTTGGATGGAAGTTGTGTGCAGAAGGGAGCTTGGGGTAAGGGACGTAGTTTGGGTGAAGGAGGCAGTTGTGACCTGGGCACTGGACTGGGATGCAGGGGGTTGGAGTGTGACCTAGGGCAGGGAATTGGGATAGAGGAGGTGGTGCAGTGATTTGGGTTGTGAGCTAGGGCAGGAGGGGATTGTGATCTGGGGCAGAGGATTGGAGTGCCGGATCTGGGAAGGGATATGGGTGCAGGAGGGGGACAGAGGATTTGGGTATGTGGAGTAGGGAGCAGAGGGTTGGGGAGGGAGGGGCTGGGGTGCCAGAGGTAGGGTCTGGCCAGGAGACTTGCCAGCCAGCAGCCCATTCCTGAATCAGCCTCCCTGCCAGCCAGTGTTCCCTCTAAGCTGTGGGGCAGCACAACTTCACAGGTGATTAATCAGCCCCGCCCAGTCAGTCAGCTCCCCATGGAGCCCTGATCCTCTGACTGGGTGAGGCCGATTAATCTCCTGTGAAGCTGTGCTGCCCTGCAGCTTAGAGGGGACACTGCTGCCTGCCCCACCTCCATACAGGCTGCACCCATGTGCTCTGGAGCCCTTTGTGCTTCGTGGCTGCCTGTTATTGAAACAGGCTGCTCCCATTGGCCGGTTTCTGGTGATTTCTCTCCCTCCCCTCCAGACTCAGTTTTTAAAGAAAAACTGCCATGCAGCTGCATTTCGGGTGAGGCAAGTGGGGAGCCTGCCTGCGGTTCCCCGCAGCATCCGTGGGCCAGATCCGGTGGCTTGGCGGGCTGGATCCAGCCCACAGGCTGTATTTTGCCTAGAATGAAACCTGCCCCTCTAAGCTCTCCAGAAGAGAAGCTCTGCTCTCACCACATTACTGTTCCCTCTTTCTCCCCCTCCCAAGTGTAAGTGTAACTGCCACCGAGCGGGTTTGAACCTGGGACCTGACTATAGGAGCCTCTACCCTCTGAGCTAAAAGCCCATTGGCTCCCAGCCTGTGCTGTAAAGGTCTCTTGAGCTTAACTGTTGCTGTGGTCTAGGTGCCACTTGCATTACTCAGTAACCACACTAGGTTTGTGGGTTACATAAGCAATCCCCTTCCACAAGCAGGCCTAATGTCCACTGCTTCCTCTCTGGCAAACACCCCACTTTCCTGCAAGCAGCCATTCCAGGCTCTGTAAGTCTACTTCCTTATCTTGTATTGTCAGAGGGACCCCCCCCACTGCTTCCTAGCAATTCCTGGCTTCAGGCTGAGGTTGGCCACCAGCAGCAATGGGGAGATGAGGGGAGAGGAAATTGGAGCGTGTGTGGGTGGTGATCCCAGCAGGACTTCAGAGTTCCAGCCTGGCTTTGGCTGCAGGAGACTAGAAACCCTCCCTGTTGTGGTGCCTTTCGTGGCCATTCAATACCCTTAAGGACTAGCCCATCTCAAGGCATTCTAGTGCCCATGAGCCCTTCGTAGGAGATTGGACCATTTCCAAAAGGTTAATGGAAGGGCAGGACAATGGAGGCAGCTCTGTTCTCTGGAGAGTCCACCCACCGCAGCGAGCATGCCAAACCAATGAAACAGCCCGACCCATAACGCAAAAGGAGGGCAGGACACGGTTTCTTGCGTTGCTTGCCAGCTGCCTTTCATGGGTATTCTGTCATGCACGTCCCTTGTCTGGGAGTGGGAGTAACACAACACCAGCCTAGTACCCGCTGAGTGTGCCATGCTCATGTACTGTTCCATCTCTCTGTCATTATCCCTATCTCCTGTAGCCGGCACAGATGGTGCACTGATGTGTACTTCTGTGGAGGCTTGCTGAGCTTTGGCGTGCAGGCGCTCAGATATGCAGTTTCTGAGAACCAGGGGTTGAAGGAGTGTGCAGCCCAGGGGATGTGCTGAGTGCCCCTGGTAGTGTGGCGCACCTGTAAAGCTACAGGCTCTCTCCATCTCACTAATGGTTTGGCTCACCTGGGTACTTAAGAGTTCTGCTGATGGGTTATTGCTCTGGCTTCTATTTTTCAGCTGAGTCCATTTCTGCCTTTCTCTAATGGGCTGTCATGGTGGAAGGGCTCTTTATGTATAGAGCCGATAGCAACCCCCTTATGCTGCCTCAATCTGCATGTGAGCAGCTGCTGAGTGCAGTACTGGGGCTACATTGCCTCGCACAGTTGCGGCTGGTGTCGGACATGTGACTTTGTATGGCACTTGAGAACACTTAGATGACAACAAGTGCTACAGAAACCTCACATCTCTCTTGGCCGATGGTCCTGGAGTTCTGTCATCTGGGCCGCTGCACAAAGGAGATGTAATGGGACAAGAGGAAACCTTTGCTTTATTTTTAACCTTCCTGGGGAATGGAAGTACTTCATGTTTTGTACAGACTGTGTTAAACAACAGGCAAGGTATTTTTTCACTTCCTTTCCTGCCCCATTAGACGGTTGCTGTGCTCTGCTCTGATGTGAATGCATTTCCATGGGGGAGGGGAGGAGTTTGTGAACTAATTTGTGTTGTCGGCCAAAAAAACTCTGTATTTCCATTTACGAGGGAGGAGGAGACCGTGTGCAAGGCTGTGGTGCCCTGGGCTACATCAGGAATCCCAGGCCAGATGTCAGGTGCTTAACAGCTGGGCATTTCCTGTTAGAAAGGAAAAGGCTTTGCCCTTTCCAAGAGCTGAATGCAGCCTGGGTCAACTTGTTTTGGTGGCATAACAGGGAGGTCTACGCATGTCGCCTGCTTTGTGAGGCAGTGCCCCCAGTATCCAGCTGATTCCCAGGAGCCAAGCTAGCTGCCCATTTAGCAGCTGCTGGGATTTTACTAATGCGATGGCTCTGCCTCTTGTATCTCCTTTTCCCCCAAACTGACCCCCTCATCTATGCGGATGCTCCTTTAACTGGAAGGGAAAGTGAAATTTTGCCTATGATCGATTCCGTGGCCTGCCTTGCTAGTGCCTGAGGGGGCAGGGCCTGCTGGGTGTATGGCTGGGCCTCCTGGGGGAGGGCAGGGATTCTCGGGTAGCAGCTCCAGCAGAGAGACAGATTGGAAGCGAAAGGCCTACAGCTGGGGAGGGAGCCGTCTGCAGCAGAGAGCCAGAGAGGTACGTGATCAGAGGCTCCCGTGGAGACAAGCCCTGTAGTACTAGTGTGACCAGCTCAGCACTGATGCTGAGTCGCTAGCTCCGGCGCAGGCTGCTGCCTGTAGGTGCTGTTTTACAGCGGGCGTGCAGCTCCGACCTCAGACTGCCATTGGCAGTGCCTGCCTGTGATAACTGTCCCTCAGAAGGCCTGCTCTGTCTCCATCGTTGTTGTTGCTTGTGTGGCTCTCCCTTTCCGTCGGAGTGGAAGGACTGTGGCTGTAAGTGGTTGCACCAGTCGCCACAGTGGCCCCTGCTCTCAAGTCAGGCTGTTGCAGGGGTTCTTTGCCTCTGGCGCCCCTCTTCCCACCATTCCAGTTCTGCCACAGTCTAAGTATTCTAAGTCTTCCCCCTTCAGCTCAGCCAGGGACCCTTTCAGCTCAGTCCCTTTCGGGGGTAACCAAGAAGTCAAAATAAAAATCAAAGAGTCTTAGTGATGATGTAGTGGGCCGTCAGCCCCTCTCCTGGCTCTATAATCCTTGCCTCTTTCCTGTGGCTTACGCTGCCCCTCCTGTCAGTGGTAGGGGGCATCCCAAGGCAGCCTCTGCTCTGGATCCCAGCAAGGGCCCTTTTGATTGGCAGCAGGGGCAGTTTCTTATCATCCCTTGCTGGTTCCCTGAGCTGCTCCTTGCCTCTGCCTGCTTGCAGGTAAGGTTACCAAGTAGCTTCAGAAAAAATACCGGACACACTTGATCGGGGAGGGGGGGGACACCAGCTGGGAGGGGAGCAGGACTGGCTGGGAGGAGGGGGGGATGGGAAGCAGGGCTGGCGGGGGGAGTGGGGCTGGCTGGGGGAGATCGGGAGGAGGAGAACCGGCCGGCAGGAAGCAGGGCTGGCCGGGAGAGGTCGGGGGGAGCGGGGCTGGCAGTGGGGGGGGCGGGGGGAGGGGGAGGAGAGAATCAGCCGGCGGGGAGCGGGACTGACCCAGGCACATGCAGATCCCAGGGCGCTGCCTATCCTGCAAGTGGTCCCAGCGAAGCATGAGCGAGTCCGGCTACCGCTCCACAACGCGCTTGAACAGTGCTCAGGAGCACGCACAGGGCTTCTCCTCCTCCCCAAGGTGTCACTCCTACATCAGACACAACCAGAGACTCCCAGAGCCGATCTCACCCCGCCTCCCAGCCACTGCCCTCGCCCCCGCCAGGCTTCCGTCGGGCGCCCAGACGGAAAACCAGAAAATACTGGACATTGCACATGTCCGGTATCTTCTGAATTTTTTTTACTGGACAGAGGGCCCAAAAACCGGACTGTCCGGTTGAATAACGGACACCTGGCAACCCTACTTGCAGGTGTTTATGCAGCTGGACTTTCCAGGCTGTTCTCCCTCCAGTGCTGTTCCTCACTTGCAGCTTTTCCCAGGCTGTTGCTAAGCAGCTTTCCTTGGGTGGCTCCTGGCTTCTCTGGCAGCTGCCTGGAATCCATCACTTGCGCTGTTTGTTCCCTTTTGAGGGCAATCTCAGGGTATGCGCCTCCTCTCAGTTTTCCCTCACTACCCCCGTAGCCCCTCCTTTATAGGAACCACCCAGTCTGTTCCCCTCAGCTGGGTCAAATCCTTCTTTAGCTGACTCCCCTCCTGGTGCCACCGAATGGGCCCCTAGGCACCCTGTTAACCCTTTACTTGTCAGCGGGGAACCCTCCTCCCAAAGGCTAGGCAGCTGATGTTAATACAATCTGGCCACTCTACAGAAGGAGGCACTTGCTCTCTGCCAGGCTGATTCCATCTGAGGGCAGATTGGCAGATATGTGGCTGAGCTGCTGGAACGTAGGGTATGTCTACACTACCAGGGTATTTCGGAATAATAACTTCTGAAATAACTATTTCAAAATAGCACGTCCACACTGCAGAGAAACCTCAAAATTAGTCCAAGGCAGGCTCCCCTAATGTGGATGCACCACCTCAGTTTGGAGCCCCAGGAAGCACTGGGGAGTAATTACTCTACGTGGCCCTGGGGAGCAGTGGAGTGTCCACACCGCTGCTATTTTGAAATAGCAATTGTGAAAGAAGCGTTACTCCTCATGGAATGAGGGTTTATTCTTTGGAAATAAGAAGCCCGTTATTTCAAAATAATTTCGAAATAGAGGGCTTGCTGTGTCGCTGTAGTGTAGACATGCCCATAAATCACTGAGTCAGATCCCTGGAGACTGCGCCCCCCTGCTCTCCACCGCAATAGCTAGAACAAACTTCAGGCGCAGACAGGGACAGAGAGCTCTGGCTTGGACATGGAGAGTTCCCGACTCTGACACTGACTCCCTCTGTGCCTTGGGGAATTCCCTAATCTCTCTGTGCCCCAGTTCCCCCACCTTAAAAATGTGGCTATGGATGCTGACCTATCCTCCAGGAGGGGCGAGGATGAATCCACTCTTTAGGCAGTCCTTTGCCGATCGAAGGCCTGCATCAGTGCTGAGCTGAGAGGGATTCAACCGCCACCCCTTTGATCTCTCCCTAAACTGCAGACTGGCTCAAATGCAGAGCTGGCCTTTGTGGCTCAGGCCCGTCTCTAGTGTGTAATTACGGGTGTCACGTGTTTGCTTTTCTGTAGCAAAAAGCGAGCAGGCCAGGTCCCTCTCCTGGGGAAACGTGATAACTTTCTTTACACTTGACATGGAGCCGATTCCCAGAGGGAACCCCACACCAGATCAGAGTAGATGCAATCTGTGGGAAAAAAAAGAGTAAGGGGATAATGAGAATGGCAGGGAAGAGGCAGCCTGTATTATCTAAGCCCCCAGAGAGCCTCCTTCCACCTGGGTATCCCCAGCTGCCCTTGCATAGAGACACACTCAGCGCATCAATGCATGGGCATTGCTCGCTGAAAATCTCCTCTCTCAGCTCCTGACAGGCTGCCATCATTGTTGCTGACAGCTAATAAAATTATGCTGTTTGTGGCTAACGTGTCCACTAAACAATGTAATCTCTGCGCAGTGAGAACAATGCATCATGTGGGTCCGCAGGGCCCAGTGATATTGAGTTACTGTTAGTCAGCAGAGGAGGGATGCTGAATTGAATGTAATAACATTCACTCAGCACTCTCCGGGGAGAGGGGGAGCAGAGTCTGCGTCCTGTAAGGAGGGACATGAATTACATGTAGAATATCGCTCAAACACCCTTAATTCATCTCCAGAATTCTTGGGCAGCTTCGTGCTTCAGGGTCTGCCAGGCTGTAGAGAATGCTTAGCGAGGTGACTTGGCTTTGTTACAGCTGATTGTTCTGCAGTGCCCACCCCATTTCCCAACTGTTTCCCCTCCTCACGGCTGCTCAGGGGCAATAAGGCCTGGCCCAGTTCTCAGTTATGCAGGGGCTGCTGCTGAAAAGGATCAGTTATTTTCTGCCAAGAACTTCAGTACTTCTGAGTCCCACTTATGTCAGATCTTGCCCTCCCATTCCTTCCTCCACCCCCCACACACTCTGTCTACCTAGTCTTCCCCTCTTAGACCTGTATGATCCATTCTGCAGCTTAATTAAGGGAAAGAAAAAGTGCAAGGCACAATTGGGGTAGTGTCCTCAGTAACCACAAATGCGTTTAAATCAGGGCTGGGCAAAATACAGCCTGGGGGTTGGATCCATCCCACCAAGCCATGGGATCCAGCCCACGGACCACCCTGCCAGGACCCTCAGGCACACAGCTGCTGTGGTTTAAAACACAGTCCCTGCCTGTCTCTGCTCTGCAGGCAGGGGGAGGCTTTGTGTGATCTCCCCACCCCCAGCCCAATCCTCATCTCCTATTGGCTAGAAACAACCAGCCAATAGGAACTGAGCCCAGGCAATCTCTCAGCTCCTATTGGCTGGAAACAGGAGTTGAGAGATTGGCCTGGGGGATGGGGGCAGTGCAAGCCTCTTCCCCCTCCTGGAGCTGAGAGCCACATGGAGGGAGTAGCCTGCAGTTTCAAGCAGTCTGGGGCTGCAACAGGTAGGGAGTCCAGCCTGCTTTGGGGTGCTGCAGGGCTGCTGGCAAGGAGACACTTAGGTAAGCACCTCCCAGCCAGAGCCTGCCTCTGACACCCCTGCCCCTCTTGCACCGCATTCCCCTGCCCCAGGTCACCACCCAAACCCTATGCAGTCTGCACCCCCTTTTTCCCTTCTCCCAGTTCCCTCCCAGACTTTGCACCTCCTCTTAGAGCCCCTCCCCCAGGCCAGAATTCTCTCTTGCACCCAAACTCTCTCCCTGACTCTACACCCCAATCCCCTGACCCAGGTCACAACTCCCTCCTCCACCCAAACTCCCTCTCAGACCTCACACCGTCTCCTGCACCCCAGTCCCTTACCCCATGCACCCTTCTGTACCCAACCTCCATCTCAGACACCGCATCTCCTCTACAGAAAAGTGCGGCCCTTGACCACTTTCCAAAATCTTGGAGTGGCCCCACACCAGAAATGATTGCCCACCCCTGCTTTAGATCATGGTGCTGAGACTTGATTTGTAACTATGACCTTTATTGCTTATGTCAGGAATTGCCTGTGCATCCGCATGGTACTGACTAGACTGAGTCCTGTCTCAGCAGGTGACAGCCACTCCTACTGTGTTTCTCACTCATTCTCTCCAGTAACAGTATCTCTTTAAACATATCACTGGGTTTGCATTGTGACAAGTGACCCATTCTGAATACAGTAAGAACCAACTTGAATCCATGCTGAAATTTGAGTCTCTTAAAGGTGAGGCAAGGTTGGTTTACAACACCTTTCTATCGTGTGTGTCTTCCATTTACCCCACCAGTGCTGTGTTTTGGTCAGGAGAAAAAGGGAAAAACACCAAAATGTCCCCCAGGCTGCTGTTCTAGTGCATTTCTGGCTTAGATGGAACCAGGAGAGCCAGGAAATCTCCTGAACTACATTTCCCGACTTAATAGTGTTTGAAAGATCTCACCTGCCCTAAGCTATGGCCACCTTGGATGCTTGCTAAGTAGTTGGTGGTCGGGGAATCTCAAGCGCATTAGCTCAGTGTAGGTTGGATCTTTATCTAAAGTTGTGTGTGCTGGAAATCCTGTCGGATCAGACTCATACAATCATAAAATCGATTCTGCCTCTGTAATTCACATTCCCCTCCAGGAGAGTTGAAGGTGTGTGAGAGCAGAATTGGATCGTATGTATTGGAAACAGAAAAACTCATTATAGGCCTCCTGTGATCCCTCTCTCTAAGGCCATGGTGAGATTCTTCCCTAGTGTCTGTTGTCAGGGCTTTATCCAGTTGTGACTGAACTGGAGCTCTGCCCCTCTCGCTCTGTGATGTATTCTAAAGAGCCTCTTACTAGTTTCTGAAATCGAAGAGCTGCAAAGTTTGGGACGAGCTCCTTGTTTGTTAGTTTTCTTCTCTCTGGATGCTCCTAAATGACTGATCCATGGCTCATAAAAATACTTGGCAACAGCTCATATTTTTTGTCATTTGGTCTGCGCCAGATACTGAGTACTTTCAACGCATTTCCTAGTAAAAGAGATCCCCCGGCCTCACTTAAAGCCCTTCAGCCCCCTCTCTCCGCCCACGCCCCTGCTTACCAAAGCCGAGCAACAATATTATTAACTGGAGTCGAGTGAATGATGTGTACCAAATGACAGAGCGATTTTTTTTTCTTAATGTGTCTTCTTCGGTGTATAATTCTTTGTGGTAGGAAGAAGCTATCCAGAGGCTCCTTTGGGCCCCACTTCAGCAAAGTACGGAAGCATGTGTTTAAAGTTCGCCGTGTACCTTGCTGAACTGGGGCATGGTGACTAGCAATAATCCTATTACTGTTTCCTGTATGGCACTTTCCAGCCGTGTATCTCAAAACACCTCAGGATCTTGTAATGTATTGCTCCTCAGCCGCTCCGTGAGCTATTGGGCTATTCCCAGGAATGGGAGAGCAGTGATAGTCCTGGGCTGTGCTGCCTTCATTCTGGTCAGATCACCTTCCTTAATGGGACTGGGCTGTGTCAGGAGACTCCAATGGAGCAGCAGCAGTGGGATGAGCTGCAGGGTTGCCCACATCCTGGAATGGTCTGTGGGAGAGCTTCTGGCCTTGGGGGAGGGGTGCACGTGGACAGGCTCTGCAGCACAGCCTGGCTCAGGTGGCATGGTGTGGAGCCCCAGCAGAGTAGCACTTAGCCCACCTCTAGAGAAGGGCTAGGAAGGAAGAAATAGAGATGTTTGCTGCTAAGCTCTCCAGGAATGACCGGGGCCACAGGAAGTGTCTGTACTCTCAAACTGCATAGCACCAGAGGGCTGCAGGGATAAGGGGATAGCTTGGGCTCTAGGGTATTCGATTCCCTGTGATGAGATTGGTGCACTGCCAAAGGGTCTGTTTAAAATGGCAGGTTCATATCTCCCAGGAGGTCTCACGATGGGGTCCCTTCCCCCTGTCTAGCACCCCAGGCAGAACAATGTCGCACTCACTCGGCTGGGCTGTGATTGGGTAGGGAGCCTGATCTCCATGCATGAAACAACAAGGAGCAGAAGAGTCTGATTCCACGTCCCTGGGCCAGTGCTCCAAGGGGAGGTGGAAACAATTAGTCCCCACTCCAGCCAAAGCTAAAAGGTCTGGATGTGTCTGTCTGGCTACTTGTGTCTGTCTGGCCCTGCGGTGTCTGAGCATGGCTCTGTTGGCACAGGAGTGAGAACTGTTTGAGTTGTGTATGCAACATGTTTGACTGTGCTGGTGTGCAAAGAATGCTGTAGGGCACCAATAGGATGGGAGACTTTATCTAGGGAAGCAGTGACACTAAAAGATTTGGGGGTCCTGGTGGATGATCAGCTGCATGTGAGCTTCCAGTGTGACTCTGTGGCCAAAAGAGCTAATGTGGATGCATAGACAGGGCAATCCTGAGTGATTTTATCTCTGTACTGGGCCCGGGTGTGACCACTGCTGGAAACTGTGCCCACAATTCAAGAAGGATGTTAGTGAATTGGAGAAGGCTGGGGGACAAGCCATGAGACTATCTAAAGGATTAAAAAACAAGTCTCAGAGTGATAGACTCAAGGGACTCAATCTGTTTAGCTTACCAAGAAAGAGTTAAGGGGAGACTTGATCCCAGTCTGTATCTATATGGGGAACAAATCATTATTAGTGAGTTATTTTATCTGCCAGAAAAAGGTATCATATGTCCTGTGGCTGGAAGTTGAAGCTAGACAAATTCAGACAGGAAATGAGACCATTTTTAACAGTAAGAGAAGTTAACCATTGGAACAACTTGCCAAGGAGAGAGGGAGGTGGATTGTCCACCAAGAGTGAATGTATTTCTAGGCATTATTCTGGGGCAATTCTCTGTGCTGTGCTCTCGAGGAGGTCAGACTAGATGATCAAAATGGTCCCTTCTGGCCTTAGAATCTATGAACCTGTTGCTGGCATTGTGCATCTACGACTGGGGGCATGAATGTCCATGACGCTGGGTGGAGCGGTGTCCTTTTCTACCTGTCCCCACACGCCACTGCAGTGTGCTCCAGAGTCAGCCAGTCTGGGGAATTGCCTACAACAGAGTCCCCAAATCGGTATGTGCCAGCTCCACTGGGGAAGCTGGTGAGCAGGAGAAGCTTTGCTCTTAGGTTGTTCTCTTTTGACTCACACTCTCTGATGCATTTTGCTGGTTCTTTGGGGCAGCAGGATGTGCCACATGGACTATTCCATCCACTGTGTACCACAGGCTCTCTCAGATGGAAATATTGGCAGTGCCATGGGGTTGAACTCCACTGTGGGTCCATTGGAGCGGACTGTAACTACAGGAGACCTCATTATAGGCAGTGTAGGAGATGCCGGTGTGCAACTGAGAAAGTGGAACTTCAGCTCTTTTCACTTAGGGGGTGTGAGAACAGCCCTCCTGCCCCTTAGCCTATTGATTGGCAGAGCTCAGATGGCCCCTTTCCGGATGTGCTCTCTGTCGCAGTGGCTCCTCTCCCCATGCTGCCTGGATCTCTAGGATGCTCAGCAGAGTGGTGTTTCCAGGAAGCTGCACCTTGTGCCCTGATTGTCAATAGTAAAGAGGCAGACTGACCAGAAGGGAATTGGCCCAATGCCTCTTTTCTCTTTCCAAGAACTTATCACTGCATTCTGGAACACTTTCCTTCTCGTCATGAACACACAGACTGGCCATGCAATTACACGCCTGTACACCTACACAACAGGCACTTGCTCAACTGTACATGTTCCTGCATACGCCCACTGGGCTTGCACAATACAAATCTCTGTGCATGCCCATCTACCCCTTATATGCTTGCAACCCCTATCCCCGCATATGCAACTCTGTACATGCACTTGCATAGCTATGCAGAGATATGCCCTGTTGTGCTTAGATGTATCCATTTACACATGCTTGCCCAATTGCATCTCCTCCACCTCATTCTTACCCAGTCATTCACCTGGGTGCACACGTGTCCTGTCTGCTCCCCCGCCCCCTGCATGCAGTGATACTGCTGTGTTGCTTTCTCATACCAACTCTCACTCCCGGTACAGTGATGTTCAGATGAACAGAAAAGCAACATGGAGCAGGCATCTTTGCTGGACACAGCCCTCTCATGGTCCAGCACTGAAGTAGTTACTACACAGGGATGTAGGTGAAGAGGCAGGAGACTGGACTAAATGACCTGACAAGATCCCTTCCCATTCTATATTGTCACCCACTGGTTCCAGGAGCCAGTGTATCCCAGCCAGTCACTCAAGTTCACCAGGACTAAAGGAGAGAAGAAGAGACCTCCAGAGGGTGAGTAGACACTCAAGTGGGTGGTTGTAGACTGTTGAGGCACATCAGTGACAGACGATGGGCACCCTAGACTACAGAGAGCAGTGAGACTGGGTCTGGAGCTTGCATGTACTTCAGTAGATTTAGTTCTGAGGTCATGGAGAGTGAGAGAGGCTGGAGCAAAGCTAGCATGCTCTCACGAGTGCTTTACAAAAGGCCTCCCCCAACTAACTGATTTAAGACTGGCTGAAAGTCAGCTGGATGTAGCTGATGTGCATTTACTTTATTAAAATACCCTTCTACCCACAAAAAGTGTGTGCGTGTGTGTGTGTGTGTATATATATATATTGCAATACAAATCCTACATTTAAGAAAGTGGTAAGGTTACAAAGTCAAGCACCCCATAATTAGGAAATGTCACTATTCAAGTGGCCAGTACATGCTTAACCCGGTCTGCATATGTGTTATTGATACAGTCGTGTCAATCCAGTGGGACTTTGACTTGAAGAATGCAAATTAAAGATACACAATGGTGTAGATGAGATCAGTGCCGTTTGGATGAAATGCATAACTGAGATCTTGCTCACTTGTGGGCACTAGAAGTCTAGTCAGTGGCTCTTCTTGCAAGAGTTCTGGCCAAATTACTCAACTTGGAATTACATTTTGCTTCCATAATTCCCTGTGCTCCTCCTTTCCTTTCTGTCCTAAATGATTTGATAATGTTGTTGTGTGCTGTGAAACAGATGCCATGTACCATCCCAGAGGCAACTGATATCAGATATCATTTCAGTGGTGATGTGATGTGATCCTTGGATGTAGCTGGTAAAGCTCTTCTGGCATGAAAGATGCTATAGAAGCAGGAGTCAGGATTATTTCTCTAGTTTGGGCTATTTGGTTTCTATACTCTGTGAAGGGGGCTGTGCAGAAGAGGCTGAACGTCACAAAACATGCGCCAGCCACCCTGTATGCTTCTGATATCAGTAACAAGATCTGCAAACATGCATTTAGGGAAGGGGAGTCTCTTGTATTTCAGCCGTGTGAGTGCAGCCGGGAGTAAAAGGCTGCAAAGAGGGAAAGAGATAAGGGCTGTGCTGGGAAGGGAAGTGCAGCAGGTGAGACAGCTGGAAATTATGATCTGTGATATGGGAGGGAGTGTGTGAGCATGGTTCTGCCTAATGGCTCCATCACTGCATATATGCATCTGATTCTCTATGCTGTACTTGGCACAGCAGCTGGTGATGCTAATCCTTTGCCCTTATCAAGCTCACGTAACAGCGATTATAAGCGTGTCCTCCAAGGAAGCATTTCCCTCCAACAGGAGGGGCCTGGGAAGTGCAGACAGTAGAGGTTCTTGTGTCCTTAGTGAATGGTTTTGGTTGGCTCATGTAGGCTGGGCTGGAAACTTGATAGTCAACTGCTGGGATGTGGCTTGTGTATTTCTCTTGAATGTCAGGACAAGTGTGTCTTCTGACTGAGAAGTGCGTGTCAGATGGTGCCTGTTACTTTAAGAAGGATGCTCATTTTAAGTTTTTCGAGGCCTCTTGTGGACAATTCAAGGATTTATGTTGTTTTCATTGTAGTTTTTTTATTATGTCACTGGCCAATGTTTTTTATTATGTCACTGGCAGTTAAATGCAGAGTCTCGCCTTGTCAGTTCTAGCCCATCCAGAAGCTTGAAATCCCCACTACCACCACCATCATTAAGCATGTCTGTTACATTTGTGCCTGAAGGCCTCAACCAGAGTTGGGACCCTGTTGCTGTGCTCTGTGATGGCAGCAGACGAAACAGTCCCCAATCCAGAGACAATGGATAAATTTGCACAAGATGGAAGCTCTTTGCATTAGTTTTCCTTCCTAGTATTGTACACCCATGCAATTATGACAGTCCTCCTCCCTCCCTCCCCCCCCCCCCCCGCACCTGGGAGGCTGGGAGTTCCCTTGTCTGCAACATTTAAAACTAGACTGGACAAAATACCAGAGAGCATGCTGTGGGGAAACAATCTGTGGAGATGGGTAGGTGCAAAGGGGCTATGTGGCCCTATCTTTAAATTGCCCCTTTAGCCCCTCTGAGCTTCCCCAGTTAACCCACTGAACCCCCCCCCCCCACCACCACCTGTGGTCTCATTTTGATCTCCTTGGCGGCTAACCAGAGCCAGCTGGCACCAGAAAAACCCATGTGACCCACTGGAACTCACGTGAAACAGTGATTAATAATCATTTAAAAAATGGTTTCATTAGGCTGTCCTGTTGCTTCGTGTCTGTGCCTGGGAGTTGTCATTGCTCCACCTCAAGCTGCAGGCATGGAGCAGCACACAGATCCCCTTCCACTCAGCATGAGTGGGGGTGGGGGGGCGGCATTAGAAATGGGAAATAAATGGCAGCACTGAGCATCCGGCGGGCTATTTTGTTTAGTGTGTGTTCTGGGGCCACTCAGCTTTTCAGCATCTGCTGTATTCAGGAGGCAGCTGGTACTCAAGCAGCTAATGAAATTGCCACTGATCGCCCTTGTCTAGTGAGAATAATTCTCCAAGAAGATCTCCGAAGGCTCTTGTCTCTCCATTGCAGTGTGTAAGTGATTGGCTTGGCTGTGCAGCAGGTTCTGCAGCCACCCCTCTGGGAGTTCACAGCAAACTGGAAAGCGTACAGCCTGGCATGTTTCATGCTGGAGTTTGGAGTCTGTCCCTTCAGCAGCATTTCAGTCATACCTCTGTGCCTTTCAGCAGTGACCTCGGGGAGCAGGCTGGGGAGTTCCCTCTCTGTTTACACTCCTCACCTCTTGATCTAGAGAGAGAACCATTGGCCTCTCTACCCAGACCCTCCACAAGGGGAGCAATAGTAATGATGTTCCCAACACACAGGCACCAAGTCTGCCAACTTGCTTTGCAATCAAGCATTCAAGTGCTCCATTGAGTAACTATCGGCTCATGACCACTTTTGATGATTGTTGATCTGGCTTGTAACCAGGAGGTGGCATCCCAATCTTCTGAGCAAGTCAATTGAGCTGCCTTAGGCCTGGATTGGAGGCATGGCATCCTAGAAATGAAATGCTTCAATTGCTCATTTTCAATCCTGTCAGCCACTCAGAGGATTCATTGAGTGTGTTTTGCTTCACTATAGATAAGACACGATACCCGTACAAAGAGTAACTAAGCACTCCAATGATGGACCAGCCCCCCATTGTGTGAGGGGCTGTACAAAACTAGAGCAAGATGGGTCCTGCTTCCAAAGTGTCCATAATCTAAGCATAAGCCAAGAGGCAACTGCTAGATACAGCAGACAGGCAGGAGGAGCACAAGGAAACAGTGACACCATACCAGGCAATAGGCTAGGCCGATGTCTTACATAGTAAATATATGTCTTTATAAGGTTGGCTTAGTGTTAAAAAGCCAGCAGCTGTTGAACTCTGGGACACGAAGGTTCATTCACCACAGGAGACTTGGTTCATGCACTGCAATGTGAATGAGATTTCTTTGCTGCCCTTATGCTACTTTGCCAGGTCAGTGGGCTGGCGGTTGGAGACTTGGAGCATGGTGAAAGGAGCAGAGATTAGGTGTCTTCTGAATCTGTAACGACTGGGAGCATCACGCTCCCCTAACATACAGCTTTGTCTCCCATTTAATACATTAGCCAGTTTGCTGTTTAATGGGGTGTGATGCTCAGAGCTGCCGTTGCCTTGTTTTGCATTCTTAATGGCAAAGTGATTCTTTTGGGGGCACTTGTATGTTCCCCAAAATTGGGTTTAGGGTTAATGCATGTTCCTTGTAGGAGCAAGAAAGTACTTTGTGCAATCTTATAAATTGATGGTCCCAGCCTTAATTAACACTGCATGCTGAGTTGGCCAGCCACTCGTCCTTCTTCTTAGCTACAACTGAGACTTGCGTTTCAACTTTCATTTTTATTAAATCAAGTGTTGCACAGAACAATAAAGCCCAGATCAGATTATGAAGCATTTAATCGTTTGCATATCTGTAGCACATTTCATCTGGTGATCTAGGATTGTTTTACAAACATTAATTATGAAACTGCATAACCTCCCTCTGAGGAAGGTAATAACTGCAATAATACTTTGCACTTACACAGGGCGCAAAACACAATGAGCTTTAACATTGAATGCGGGGCAGTAATTATTGTCATTCTTATTACACATGTGAGGAAACTGGGACACAAAGAGGTGAAGTGTCTTGGCCAAGGTAACACATCAAATCAGTGATAGTCAGAAATGTGGCCCTGGGGGTGTGACTGTAAATTCCTGGCTTGAATTACAAGGCTGCACTCTCTTTCTTGAACTGGGTCTGAATGATGAAGTCTCAGGGTAGCATAGGTTACAGCAATTACACATTCACTAGCAGAACACAATCTGTAATTGTGCATAATGCTGGATGCCGCTTCCTCTGAATAATTTTTGTGGAGTAGTTTAGTATAACCAGCTTCTTGGTCAATAAAAGGCTCTTTATCTGAGTGATCACTTGCCCTTGGTGCTAGATAGCATCAAAGGGTGACTTAGTTGGAATATTTTTGCCATTCCAGGAAAACACAAATCCATTTAATCAGTAGCTTCCTGGGTCTCCCAATTGTTTTCCTGATAACATTTTGAAAAAAGCGGATTGTGGACATGGCCATAAAGGGGTCTGTCATGGGGTGGGAAGCCCGGCCCCCTGGGAGGCCAGGCAGGGTGCCTTTTAGGCCCCATCTGCGTTGCCCCACCCTGTAATCTGGCCCCTGTGTGTAGCCTTTACCAGCGGGCAATACAGCTCAGTGGTCTAGTCTATAATGACCCCAGTCCTCAGGGCAGTAAGGCCCAGCGGCCAAGTCTGTGGTAACCCCAGTCAGCAGGGCAGTAAGGCCCAACGGCCAAGTCTGCGTTGCAGTTGAGGCACGCTTCCCTTTAGGGGAGTCAGCGGGGGTGGGGTAGGGTGACCTGGGCCCTCCCTCTCCACCAGGCCCCAGCCCAGGGCCCTGTCAGTGGAGGGCGTGTCCCACCACTAGCTTAACGGGGAATCCACCCGAAACACGCTGAGCTTGCCAGGTGCCTTGCAGTTCCCAGTCCTGCGCTACTTCCTACCCTCTCTGCGAGTGTCTTCCTCACCTGCAGCGTCCGGGCTAGTCGCTCTCCCTGGCGTCCCCTTGCTGCCGTTGTGTGGTGGCGGTGGCGGTGGCGGTGGCAGCTGCGGTTGCTGCTCCCATGGTTGGGCAGGAGCGCCTTCCCCTCCCATGGTCAGCCCTGACTGAGCTGCTCCCCTGGCTTTTATACTAGGCCTGCAGTCAGAGCATGCCCAGCAGGGCTGTCAGGGAGGGGCCTTCTCAGCCAAGCTGGCCTGGTTAACCCCTCCCAGGCCAG
Source organism: Pelochelys cantorii (assembly GCA_032595735.1). Classification (NCBI taxonomy): domain Eukaryota; kingdom Metazoa; phylum Chordata; order Testudines; family Trionychidae; genus Pelochelys; species Pelochelys cantorii. Next base: position 143,345,860 of record CM064328.1, on the reverse strand, counting down.
TGCGGGGTTGGTACATCCCATCACAGGGTGGAAGGAGAAAGGTTAGTCATTGCAATGCATGGGTCAGTGAATTCCTTTCCCAGCCATTCAGCATGCTGTGTATTATCACTGCATTAATGGTCCGATATCGCTCTTACCTGTGGCTGCAACCAGGCTCAATCTGCCTTTCTTCACAGCTTCTGTCTCTGTAGAATGGAATTGGTTCAGAGCAGGGGCACCGTTTTTCTCAGATCTTGGTTGGGCTCTGTCGATGCTGTTGCAATAGTAATACTAATGAATGACTCGTCATGTGCACCCTAAGTATGCTAATCTGAAAATACAATGGACAGCCACATTTATTCCATTTAAATGGAGTAGGCTGGGGTGCTGGAACAATTTTTATAACTGGTGTGCTGAGAGCCATTGAACCAAGCTGTAACCCCTGTGTACAATGGAAACCTCTTCAAGCCAGGGGGTGTGGCAGCCCCCTCGGCACCCTTTGTTCCAGAATCTATGGAGCAGGCTGGTGCTCGAATAATCAGTGGGGGATCTGATTGCTCATAGGACAAGAATGGGAGAGTGAATTCTGTTAGCAGTGAGAAAAGGAGGTAGGGTGTCTCCAGCGCTGGCCAACCCTGTGCCTTCACTGGGCTGTAGAGATGGCCAGACTGAAGCAGCAGGAGAAAGCAGAGAGGAATAAAATGATACTTGCATTGGTGTGAATTAGGGATATAAAGGACTAGTCGACTAGTTGACTATCTCATAAGCAAATGCTTATCGGCTAGTCAATAAGATAGTGGACTAGTCACTCCCTCCCCCCCCCTTGCTGCCTCTATCAGATAGAAGCAGAAAGGGGGGGAACAAGGGGGTACTTAAAAGCGGCAGTGCTGCACCGAGTCCGAGGTCAGCTGCTCCGTGCAGCGTTGCTGCTTTGACTGCCATGGGGAGCCCGGCATCAGGCTCCTCGCGGCATTTCAAAGCGGCAGTGCTGCGTGGAGCCCAAGACTCCCCAGCTGACCCCAGGTTCCGCACAGCGCTAATGCTTTGAAATGCCGGGTGGAGCCTTGGATCAGCTTGGGACGCCCCAGCTGACCCCGGGCTCCATGCGGCATTTCAATTTGATAGTTGAGTAGTCGATGGAATTTCCATCGACTGCTCGACTAGTTGATAAGCACTTCTGCATTCCGCCTTTGAAATGTATGAGAGCCCCAGTGGGGGCTCTTGTGCATATCAAAGTTAGAACGCCATGTGGAGCCCAGGGCCAGCAGGACTTCCCCCTGGCCCTGGGCTCCACACAGCCTTCCAGGTTTGAAATGCACAAGAGCCCCTGCTGGGGCTCTTGTACATTTCAAAGGCGGAATGCAGAAGTGCTTATCCACTAGTTGAGTAGTTGATGGAAAATCCATGGACTACTCGACTAGCAAATTAATCGCTACTTAACATCCCTAATGTGAATAGGAGAACTGGTTATGATGAAATAAGAACTAACCAAAGCCAACTCTTTGAGGTTCAAATAGATGGATTCATTTTTAAAAATGTTTTAAAATCTCCTGCACTCTCTGACCTTAGCTAGGAAGTTGAAGCTCTGAAAAATAGCTGAACAACCGATCATCTGTTTCATGAGAGAGCCTGTTCTCTGTACACATGTAGCCTAATTTTGCACATCGAGATTCAACTAAGCAAAGGTTTTGAGATGTTACCAGCTTTTTCCTTTTTCAGACTCATGTTTCACCTGTAGTCTTTAGGCTCTTCCCATTCTTTGGATCAGCTGCTGCCAGGACAAGGAGAGCCATTTGGAGGCAAAGCTCCTTGTGCAGATATTTATCTAGGAACAAAAGCTGGGTTTGGGACTGGCATTTCCTCCTGCTTGTTTTTTTCTTGTGATGGACTGCACTAGATTATCCTGTCAACGGCCACAGACTCAGAAGAAAAATCCCCAATTTATGAGACTATCAAATGAAATTTAAGAAAAATGGTATTAGAATATCCCTAGGACTTAGGGATCTGACCGTGTCTGGTCATATCTACTGACTGGATGCTCAAAGTCTGATTAATATGGGTGGGAGCCATGCCAGCCCCTAATCAGCTAGGGTTCCTCAGGCAAGTCCCTCCTGACCTGAGTATGTGAGCGGGGGAAAGGGTAAAAGTAGGAAGCAATGTGGGGAGGGTTCTTAGGTGTAAGAGGCGGGGAAAGGGTGGAGCTTCAGACAAAATGTGTGGGGCTGTGGTGGTATCTCAGATGGAAGTGGCAGGGTGGAGCATGTTCTCACACTCCCTGCTGGAGTGTCTGGTTTTTAAATATTCCGTAGTTGGCAACCTGAGCCTATCCCTGGCATTGCTGAACTGGGCCAAAGCCTTTTCTGTTACAGAAGAGAGAGTAGAAGGCTAAAGGCCTTTGTCTTTAGAAATCCCATGTTTCTGTTTCTTGCCTCTCAAGGCTCTGCCTGTCAGTATTTCAGTCTCCCAGAGCTCCATTTTCTCTATGTCAGAGATCATCTTGCTTACTGTGATGACCTGTCATCCATCCTCTGCCTTCCTGGATGCTGCTAGGTGAGTCTCATATCTGGTGTATGAGCCGCTTGACAGTTGTGAAAACTGTATCTTGGGAAGTAAATTAATTTCTGTTCCTCTTCCCAGTACAATAAGCCAGTTGACAAATACTCTTGTTTTGGAAACACCCTACGCTCACAGTATACCTTTCCCAGTTGCCTCTTGCAGGCCCTTGCGTTTCAAATAAACATTTGATCTGCACAGGTATCGAGTAATAAATTCATAACATTGCTAACTTTGCTTTGTGTATCTCTTGCTACAAAACCCACTTGCATGGGCTTGCTGGGAGACGGGAGGAGACTAGGTCAGTGTCACTCAGCATGCCATCCCTTTTCAGTCTCAGTTGTTAAAGGGTTATGTTTTTCCACAATTCCCCATTTTTTTTCAGCATGAATCAGATGTTTCACGAGAGACCGTGACAGCTAGATGCACCAGTTAACAGTGATGGGTGAGGCTTAGATGTGGCATGGAGCTGATGGGCTATCTTAGAATTTCCCTCTGCGCAAGTGTTGTAGGAGACTGGTGAGCTACAGAAAGCACCAGCTGAAAATTCAGTTTGGAGAGAGAGCTTCCCAACAGACAGTGGCCCAAAGCCATCCCTAGGAGCAGAACAAATACAGCAATATTTTTATAATTAACAGAGTATACACAGGCTGTGATTCTAGCTGCACTGAATAATAGCCCAAGGTACAAAGATGACTGCAGAAGTCCAAAGCAGATAAATGGGCTTTTAGGAAACCAAAAACTGACCAGGGCTGCACCACTTCTGACCTCTCTTAGGAGAACTGCTCACTAGGGATCTAATGTAGTCGATTAACTGGTTAACCGATAAGCAAAAGCTTATAAGTTAATGCTATAGACGACACACATTTCCCCCCCACACACATTGCCAGGCTGCCAAATTTTTTAGCAGGCTGGCCAGCAGCCCAGCTCAGTCCTGACTTGCACTGGGTCCTGGACCTACCCCTGCTGCGGCTTTGCATTTAAAGTGTATTAGGAGCCAGGTGGGCAGGCAGCCCAGCTCAGTTCTGGCTCATGCCAGGTCTGGGAGCTCAGACCCCTCTAGGGTTACCAGGTGTCCTGTTTTGAACTGGACAGTCCAATATTTGAGGGTTCTGTCTGGGAAAAAAATTAAGAAAATACCGGACATATAAAATGTCTGATATTTTCTAATTAGGTTAGTTTTATTATTATTAGGAGTATCAGTACCTAGTTGCCAACTGCCTGGCTGGTAGACATGCTCACACTGCGTGAGCGTGTCTACCAGCCAGGCAGTTCACAACTATGCGAGGGGGGGCGGGTCTGGGGTGGGAGGGAATCTGGGGTGGGAGCGGACTTGCTCGTGCTTCACCAGGACTGTGCGCGGGATGGAGAGCACCCCAGGATCTGCATGCACGCGGGTCAGTCCTGCTCCCCGCCATCCTATTTCCCTCTCCCCCTGCTCCTCCCTACCACCTCCCAGCTAGCCCCACTTCCCGTCAGCCGGTCCCCCCCAACCTGATCTCCCCTGGCCAGCCCCGCTCCCCCCAGCCAGCCCTGCTTCCCGCCAGCCGGTTCTCCCCCCCCATCCTCCTCCTGATCTCCCCTGGCCAGACCTGCTTCTCGCCGGCCGGTCGCCCCCCAATCTCATCCAGCCAGCCCCGCTGTCCCCAACTCCCCCCCCCCCCCCGCCAGCCCTGCTTCCTGCCGGCTGGTTTCCCCCCCCACACACACATCCTCCCGGCCAGCCCCACTCCCCTCCCGGCTGGTGTGTCCCCCCCCATCTGAGATCAAGTGTGTCCGGTATTTTTTTAAGCCACCTGGTAACCCTAGACCCTTCCCCTCCTGGACAGGGGCTGCCCCGGGACTATAGACTAGTCGACTAACCGATAAGAATTCATTAGGTTAATCAATAATTCAATTAACCGATATTTATCATCCCTACTGCTCACCCACAGAGCAGTGCCTCCTCCCCTCACCTCAGGCTGAGCAATGACAAGCAGAAATACAGGCATGACTGGCATCTGCACAGTGAAAGCAGCATGGCCAGCTGTTCTGCACAGCTGCATGGGAGCGTATGGAAAATCTATTAATTGGAGTTGGGACACAATTCAAACAGTTTATGGTATCAAGGCTATTTCATTGCATGCTCACACGGCAGATGTGAAGTGATGCAAAATGCTAATTGTGCACAGATAGCTTCACAGGGGGGAAAAATTGTCGCCTTCTGTATTTTCTTATAGTATGCTGAGTGGTATGGAATCATGCCCAGAGTTTGGGAGCTGGTAATGAAATTCCAAATTCCTATGCTTGTTCAAAAAGGGGCAATTAACGCAGGAACCTCAGCTCTGAATTTGTGACTCCCGTGGAATAGAAAATTTTAACCCTAAAATTATAACATGCTAGCTCTTGGGTTTGCATCCCTGGTCCTTGTTGGTGGAATACTAGAAATGCAGAAGTGTGTCTCAGAAACGCTTTGCTCCTCAGCTTAAGGGGACACTTTCCCTTAGTTCATGGCACTGGGAAGGGACTGTGCTTTTGCAGCAGAAGGGCCTGAGGTTTGTCCTCACTAATGATCGTATGTCCCTGAGTGACCATTGCATGTGTGTTTGCACCCCCAACCGAGCCACATTGCTACAGAACCATCGTGCTGGCTGGTGCCTCCTGGGTGTGTTTGATGTTGCTGGGCTGCTGTCGTTGTTGCGTCTGTCTGGGTCTTCCGTGACCTAGCCCTCCAGCCAGGTGACTTAAAAGTTCAGTCCTTTTCCAGGGCATCCAGTTCCAGCTGTAACCAGACAGGCTTCTTCAGATTCTCTTTGCTCAGCTCTTCCTAGGCCAGCAGCAAAGTCTTTCCAAAGCCAACAGAATCGCATCATCCTGTCACAGAGCAGCAGGATCCAGGGGTTCTTCCTGGGGCCCTTCATTAGCATTGGTCCATGGGGTGCCTCCCTGCAGCCTGGCCCCCTGTTCTGTGGTAGCCCCTAGAAGCTGACTCACCAGGCTTGTGGCTTAGCTTTTCAGCTACAACCCAGCTCAATTGGTCTCCTCCACTGTCCACCCAGAACTGCCAAGTTTCATTGCTTGTGAGCCCTACACCCAGGCCAGCACAGGTGTGGCAGGCTGGGGCTAATGAAACAGAACTGGCCAGCCCTGGGTATGTTGGCTGTGAAAAGCCACCTGTTACAGTGCGGCACAGTGGGGGCCAGGGATACATTAGATGCATTGACTTGTGTGCATTATGGAGATACTGGCTCCAGCTCCAGCATTAAGGTTGAGTTTGGCTTCGCACTTAAAACAGGGATTTAATGTCTTTGTTATGTATGAGGAATGCAACATACTCTCTCCAGAATTACAGCACTTACTCTTAGAGCAAAGAATGAATTTACTGAGCACTTACAAGTAAATCCATTAATTAATTTAAGATTAATTTTAAAATGATCCTTTTAAGAAATTTAACATTTGTCAGTCTTGTCTTTGTCCTGAATTATCTTAATAATAGGATAGCATAGGCAATTCAAATGTTACATTTAATTAACATTCGTTGAAATCTTCTCCTGAGATTATATTTGAAGAAAGTAGGTTATAATTACAATAACAGTTAATAACTTAGTTTATCTAATTTTTCTGAGTACATAGGTACTGACAGGGTCAGGTCAATAGCTCAGGGATGTTGTAATTACCAAAATGAAACATTACAGAACTAAGAAATTCAGAGTTAAGATTACAATTAAAAGAAACCCAAACTAGTTAGGGTATGTATATGCATACACACAAACCCTTACTGCTGCCCTCTCTTCCACTCATATCATTATGATTGAGGGATTTTAGTGCTTGTTGTTTCAGATTAGATTAAAATTGATTTTTAAAGCTGTTATGTCTCTTCTGTATATTCTTGACTCCTGGCATCACTGTAAGACAGACTTAAGTGTACATTTCTGCACTTTGACATATCTGGCTTTCTTTAAGTGTAACTGAATTTCCTGGGCTCATAATGTTTTCTCTGGGGATAATCACAGCAGTCCTGTAATTTTTTAACCCTTAATTTACTTATGGACCTTCAAGTTTAATCCTTTTTAAACATTGGTGGTTGTCTGAGAGTACAATATCAAAAAGCTGTGCAGTTTTGCACTGCGGCAGGTATCCCAAATCCCCACCAGTACAGAAGACAACTCTTATGGGGGAAGGTTTCTCTTCCCTCCTCCCATCTTTATTTAAAGAAGAGGGGAAAAGGGTGAAAACAAATAATGGGCAAAGATGAATAAACTCCCTGAGATTGTGAATCAAAGCCTCTGGAAATGCCTCTATCCAGTTAGTCACCTAGGGCACGTCTAGATGACGTTTTTCTTTCTAAAGAAGATTTGCAAATTTGGCACGAATTTGCATATCTTCTTCCGATCACTTTTTTGAAAGAGGTTTTTTTTGAAAAAGCAAGCAGTCTAAATGCGTTTTTGTCTAACCCCCCCCCTTTTTCAAAAGAACCCTTCTTCCTCAAAAAATGAGGTTTACAGCGTTTTTTCAAAAAAGGGTTTTTTTCGAAAGAACCGTGTCTAGACTGCTTGCTTTTTCGAAAAAACCTCTTTCAAAAAAGCAATTGGAAGAAAATATGCAAATTCGGCACGAATTTGCATATCTTCTTTTGAAAGAAAAACGTAGTCTAGATGTGCCCCTACATACAGACAACAGGAGACTTGTATAGTTTCCCCTTGAACTTCATCGTCCGGCCAAAAGGCCCAAAAGAACTCAGATGAGAGCCCTTTCAACAGATATTTGTCTTGGGTTCCTCTGAGTGTTTTGCTACAGCTAATTAATAGAGAAAAGCCTTTTAATATTTAAGCACCATTAACTTGTCTGAATTATTAAATGTCAATTTGCATTATGTGCATAAAAGGATCAATAAACAAAGAGAATAAAACAATGGAGATGGCTGAGGTTAGGGAGATGTCAGCTCCTCTTACCGGAACTGGAGGGAATTGTTCCCCTGCCTGTCAGGCTGTGATTATTCATTATTGGCACATGAGAGGGAAAGAACTGGGAACTGCAAAGGACCTTCCTACCAAAGGCTTTGCAGGGAGTTAAAGGGATCCTATCAAGATGAAAACTATTTGGCTTGGTTTCCAGGGGTACTAAGCATCCACAGCCCTCTCAGCCTCTCTGGAAAAATCTGTCCTTTCTGCACTTCCATTCTGCTTAGATGGTGACACTGGGCTGTGGTGTTTGCTTGCTTGTTTGCTTTTCTCCATTTCACTTGTAGGTAGTTGCTTTTGGCTTGGAGTTCCAAAGGCTGGGAGGGAGGGTGAGGAAAACCCAGTGAAAACACTAGCTTGTGCTTTAATAAGAACACAAGAAGGGCCATACTGGGTCAGACCAAAGGTCCATCTGGCCCAGTATCCTGTCCTCCACAATGGCCGATGCCAGCAGTCCCAGAGGGAGTGAACAGAACAGGGAATCATGCAGTGATCCATCCCCTGTTGCCCATTCCCAGCTTCTGACAAACCAAGGCCGGGAATACCATAATCAAATATACCCCCCTGAAATGGCATGACAATTTTTATTTTCTGTTTGTGACTATGAGTGTAGCACTGGATTACACAGCCCGGGAGACTAAGGGCAGGTTTTGCCATTAAAACATTGGACTGGATTTGAGAAAGGTGTATTAAATTCTGTGGCCTGACACAGATTTTCAGGGGTACCTTGTGCAAATCATTAATCACTTTGTACCCCCCCCCCCCAGCCCACAGGGGGTGGTGACACTTTCCAAACTCACAGCAGCCATCTCAGTCAGACTTTGTGAGGTGCTTGGCTAGTATGGGGACAGGGCTGACTGAGCAGATCTGTTTCCACAGAACAGGTAGAGATGAGCATCAGCAGAACAGGCTTTCCATTTATCATCCTCAAATGTGCCTCAAAGGGACGGTGCCTAGACGGCAGAGGGCTAGTTAGTGTCTTTCACCTACTCCATTCTTGACTTCTCTGCTGGTGCTGTTGGTTAATGCTAGTTCTTGCGTTGGGTTTGTAATGTGAACACTGCTCCCCAGGGAGCTGGCTTGAGATTAGCCAGCTTCCCTCACACAAGCTGCAAAACACTCATCAGATAGCAACAATCCAGTCACTACTGACTTGGACTGAATTGAAATCTAGGTACCTGTGTGTTTAGACTCTGTAAACACCAGCTTGGGCAGAGTGAAATGCTTTGTCCCTGCTGCATACCACTGTGCAGCAAAAAACCTCGACTGGAAATTCTTGAATTCAAAGTAACATTTCAGGCCCTAGTGAGGAAAAAGCAGAAGATTTAAACAAATTCTGGTTGGAATCTCATTCTCCCCCTACCCCATATCACCCTCCCTCCATTGCAGGGGTTTTCAGTAGTGACAGATGGCAGAAGGAGGAGCAATGGTCTCAAGTTTACAGTGGGAGGAGGTCTAGGTTGTGTATTATTCACTAGGAGCAGGGCCGGATTAAGGCATGGGCTAGCTGGGCAGCTGCCCAGGGCGCCAACCTATGGGGGGTGCCTGATAGCAGCTGTAAGGGGCGCGCAGCACCCCTTATACCTGCCATCAGGCGCCAAGCGCCCAGCTCCCGGATCGCGGGCTGCAGCAGCTTCCAGCAGCCACCCCTGCAGCAGACACCCGGGGCGGGGGCCGTGTTAACCCCCGCAGAGCCGGCCAGCAGCACCCTTCCCCCCCGCAGCCATGGGGCTCTGCACGGCCAGGCTTGGCCTGCCCCGGGCGGCCCCGGGCTGCGCGCCAGCGGCGGTAGCTGGGCTGGGCCGGGCCGGGCACGTGTGTCCTGCCACTGCCAGCTCCGTGCGCCCTCCCCCATGCGCTGGCGCAGGGGCGGAGCCGCACATGCGCCCTCCCCCACACACCGGCGTGGGGGTGGGGATGCGCATGCGCCCTCCCCCAACGCGGGGCGCAATTAAACTGTCTGCCCAGGGTGCCGGAATGGCTCGGTCCGGCCCTGACTAGGAGGGTGGTGAAGCACTGGAATGGGTTACCTAGGGAGGGGATGGAATCTCCATCCCTAGAGGTTTTTAAGTCTTGGCTTGACAAAGCCCTGGCTGGGTTGATTTAGTTGAGATTGGTCCTGCTTTGGGCAAGGGGCTGGACTCGATCTTGTGAGGTCTCTTCCAGCCCTGGGATTCTGTGATTCTATCAAATGGCTTCTGACTTTCAGAGAAGGTACCGTCCAGCAGTGGGTAAATAGGCCCACATGTTGACTCTTCCCATTTTAGCTGTAAATGGCAGGAGAACCTATGTGGCACACATTCAATATCTAGGAGTCTTCTGCTTCCCATGCCTTGTTTCTGTACCCCTCCTTCTGGTTCAGCATGGTCACGCTGCCTTAGAAATGACACTCAATGCACTAGGAAATGTAGAAGATTCCCTGAGCATCCTCTGGCTCTCTGCAGCAGGTCCCTCACTTCCTTCTAATAACGCGCTTCTTTTTCTCTCCTCCCTTCCCTCTGCTATCCACAGCCTACATTTCTTCTGGACCGCATCTCCATCTCTCTGGAAGAGGCTGGTCCTGTATGTCTTACACTTTGAAAGGCCTGGGTTGATTTGCACAAAAACTTTCATGTTCCTGTTCAGTAGGGAATTCATAGATTTAAAGTGCCAGATGGGACCACTGTGATAATCTAGTCTGACCTCCTTCTGTAACACAGGCCGTAGGGCTTTCTGGAATTAATTTCTGTTTGAACTAGAGTATATCTTTTTTCGAAACACATCAAACTTTGACTTTTTGGTAGCCTCCTTTCCTCATTCATAAACAAAACTTGTGGTTTGGGTCTCTTTTATTTTGATCTTTTTCTTTTTAAAATTAACCTGCTGGATGAATCTGTACCTGTATGTCTGTGTTTTTGGGTGTGCATGTGTGATTGTGGTGGTGAAAGTTTGCATTTGTTCCCAAATGTTCTCAGTGCAGCCTGCCAGGGAGCCAAGTGTTATACTGTTCTTTCTCTCTGCCTTTTGTTCTCTTTCCAACTAGGAACTCACAGCTGTTGTCTGATGACTTTTTGTATGAAAAGGAGTCCATAGTTTCTCATTGATCGGAGCACGTGCACCTTTGCTGTTAATCCAGTCTACAGATGATTAGCAAATTGACATTTTCCTTTCCCTTTTGAAGGGCTGAAGGCTGCATGTGTGTGCTTGGCTTTCATCTCCTCTGTTAAATGGTCCAGCAATAAAACAGCAGCCAGAGTTTCAAAGTGCTCTGTTTTCTGGATCCATAGCCGCAGATGGCTTTGTTGAAAAGTCGCTGCTGTTGTACCAAAGTGGTTTTTGAAAAGGAAAAAAAAGAGGAGGAGGGGGAAATAAATGGCACTAGCAATGACCTTGGGAATGAGCTGATCTCAAATGCAGGGATGACAAGAGAGAGGCAAAACCCTTGGGATGGTTGGGGCAAAACACACTTTTTTACAAAGGTTATTGGCAACAAGTAACAATGTCTCTTTCCTGAGACATTCATTTATTAAACTCCACTACCTGCATTGCCCAGTTACTGTGCGCCTGGCTGATTCTGTCACAGAAAGCAGAGGGCCTGAGATTTGCACTGAGTGGCTGGCTTTTAACTGAGTCCTGTTCACTTCCTATGGGTTTGGCCCTTCAGGCTCATCAGGTGCCACTGTAGATGTGAGATTGTTTGTAGCATGGTGGCCAGTGGGGGCAGAATGGACTTGCTTGCTTGCCATGTGATTCAGTGGCAGCATGGTGAGAGGCAGACAGCAGCCGGAGAGCAGGGTGGCTCATGAAAGGGAGGTCTCGCTGAGAGGTTTTCTGTTACAATTCAGTGCTTGTATGGAGGTGCCTTTGTGAAATGAATAGTTTGGTCTCAGCCCACCTCCTGGGCAGGGGTGCCTCCTCAAAAACCACCATCACTGCTAGGATTAATTGCCCTCCCCTGGCTGGCAGTCTGCATAGAGAAGCTACGTATTGAATAGAAAATGGAGACTGGATTCCCCTTTCTTCCCTAGAGGAGTTTCCTGCAGGGGACTCCACAGACAAGCAGGATGGATGGGCCATGCTCTTCCTGCCCTGTGGATAAAGGAAACTCCCTAGGCTCCAACCTTTCACTGGCGCTGCATTCATTGCAGTGTTTTAAAGTGTGTGTGTGGGGGGGTTAAAACAGAAATTGGTCTGTAATTGCAGCTGGGACAGAACCCACCTGGGTCTGTCTGCTGCATTCCTTTTACTCTGTGGAGGATCCAGTGAGGTACAGGAGTCCAGTGAGAAATTTGCTTTTGCAGACAGGGAGGCAAGGCCCAGGTAGTGAAGGAAGATGGAATTCTTTCCGGGTGGGCTCAAATAATGAGAAATTCTTGGTCTCTTCCTTTCCTCTTGTCATTTGAAGTCTGAGAGTATAATGTGTCTGGGTAACAGAATTGGAATATAGCCAACCCCTACAAACAGTACTTAATGCAAGAAAAATCAAGTCATTTTTTTGACCTAGAGAATTGCACTAGGGTCATAAAAACTGAGTTGCTGCAGGTCAAAGGGGAGGGATGGGCCTGTTTTGGCAGTTAGATGTTTTACTGAAGCCCACAATAACCTTCCTTGTAAAACTAATCTAATGCCGTTGCTTCAAAATCAAGCCAAATCCTCTGGTACATCAGCCACCTTCTCTGGAGGATACACTCTGCTACTCCTGCTGGGGTTTTTTTCTGTTTGTTTTCTCTGTTTTTTAAAGAGAGCAATATCTAAATGTTGCAGGAAGAGTCACTGGTGATTCAGCGTAGGGTTCTCTTGAGCAAATACCCAGCCTACTGCTCAGGGTGATGTTTTGCTGGAGGTGAAGCTAAGGTTCTGACCCCATCTGATTTCTTAAAGAGCTCATGCCACTTTTTATAAGTGGCGAGCTTGCATTCTGGGTAATTCCCTTCTACTTCTCCATGTCATTTCCATCAGAAACCACATTCTCCACTTGTTGTGCTCTGTTTTGTGGTGGGAGGCAGCTGCTGCTTTGCGTACCTCTGCGGCGGCAAAGTTTCTGTGGAATGATTCCTGTATATTTATGACTTATGTAAATGCAACAGTGGCATCTGGCCCTTTACAGATCAAATAGAGAAAGCTCCTTGCCCCCAAGGTACTGCACTTGTAATTGAATACAAGCAGGCAATCCAATGCGCAAAGCTGGCAGTAACACATGGGCCTTGGGGCGGAAGAAGATGGCTAGCACACTGGGAGAAGAGACATGCTCAGCAGAGCTTGGCTCTGTTCTGTGCACCCTTTGGGTTGTGCTCCTGGGTGCTACCATGTTAGATAAGCTTCATGGTGGCTTCGTTTCGTGATTTGAGGCCAGCAGCACAGAGCACCAGAATCAGGGCAGTGCTGGAAGGGTAGTTAAATGTAGGCAGGTGGCTGGGTCAGTGCTTAAAGAAGTTGGAGAAAGCGGAAGGTCTATCATTTTCTAGAGACAAGGGACATGACATCTGCCTCTCCTCCCCCCCCTCAGTCCTGCCTCCATCTGTTCTCCTCTGCATCAGTGCTACCCTTCCACATTGGTTTTGCCCTCCTCAGCCTCACTTCTTCTCTTCTTGCTCGTCTCCTCTACCAGGCCAGGGACAGGACTGCCGGAGGGGCTTTCTTCCTCTCCTAGGCAGGGGGGCAGCGCCAGAGGCTCTTTACCCCTTCTGCTAGGGTTGTTATCTGTGAGATGCGGGGGGCGAGGGGAGGGGAAAGAGCCATTGGCTGGCTACCTACCCACCCACAGAAAGGATCCTACTGCCAACTATAATTAATTTTCTCCCCACCCCCCCCCAATTGTTTTCTATCCCATCCCCTCCGAGGAGCCCCTGCCTCCCCGCTGATGAGCCTCATGTCCATCCCAATTCCCAGTGGCAAGGGGGGGGATGTGGTTTCAGTAGGTTGAGGGCCTGGTGGGCCAAGTACTAGCCAGCTGAACCCCACAGTAGTTACAAAATTGCTGTGTGTGCCTACAAATTTCACGAAAGTGTGGTCCCAAGTGGGGAAAAACTTAGCACTTAAAATATTTTTTCGGCAATCATCAAGCCAGGACAAAACCTGCCATGCCTCCTCCCAGCTTGGGTGTTGCAGGGATGGGAGGAGAGCAGAGGAACAATCCCTGTTGCTCACATTGGGGTGGGGGCAGGAGGAAGTGGAGCTGCTCTAAACAGCTGGTCTCTTTCTGTTCCCTCCTGCCCCTGTCCTGAGAATGTGTCAGCGCCACAGGGGAGGGTGTGAGAGCTTTTCCTGGTGTGAGAGCTTTTCCTGCTTCTTGCAGCAGCTCTGATTGGCTGCTTACACCTTCGGTGGAGGGAAAGTGGCCAATCGGAGCAAGTTTTCCCCCAGGAAAGTCTGCAAAGGTCTCCCCAGTGACCCTGGAGAAATGTTATGTGCAGGCGTGCCAGCTGTTGAAGTGTGGCTCACTTTGCATCCTGGGTCTGGTGGAGGAGAGCAAGGTCCCTAGCGCCCCAGGAGGCAAGGGGTTTCCAAGCAGAGAGGGGGATTGTGAGAGAAGGTCCAGAGCAATGGATGGAAGGAGTGGTGGGGAGGATGAAGACCCTGAAACCTTTCCCTTTCCAGAACTCCCCCTTTTGGCTCCTGGTCAGTGAACCTCTCTCTCCTCTATTCCTGAGAGTAGCCTGGCCCTCTTGCTTTAGGGGTCTGAGACTCAACTAGAGTCAGCAGCACCCAGCTGCCTCTGCTGCCACTTGCTCCTGACTGGGACTCTGAAAACTGCCTAAGATTTAACTCACTGTCTGGTTTGACTGGGATCTCCTCCGAAGAGGGTCACGGGGCAGCACTGCAGCCAGGACTTAGTCACAAGGCAGTGGTGGCAGTGCTGACCAATCCGATTCCCCCATTGAGAGGTGACATGAAGACATCAGCCACCTGGATTCAATTAGGTATCGCCTGCTGCCTCCTCCCTTCCCTCTGTTTGTGTTGCAGAGTTAATTCTGACAGACACTGCCCAATCTTTCTCCAGCCATTAATACGCTATTGATCCGCAGCCCTCATGACAGCGTTAATGGACACTGATCGTGTATTATTATTTCCATAATAAGCCTCAAGCCGGAGTGCATTTTCCTTTGCAAATGCTCCATTGATATTGGCCCAGCGCTCTGGCCTTCAGGGGAAGGAGCTGGCCTGATTATTTGTTTTGTTTAAAGTTTCAGTGGAGCCTCTGCTTTCTATCATTAATAGCTTAATCAATGACACAAGCTGAATAATAAAAGAATGACTCCACTCTTGCCCCCAAAACAAACTAGCCCTCCTTCACAGCATTTGCCAACCTTTCCCACAGCCAAGTTTTAGCTACTACTTGTTCTGGCAGAGACATGACTGTGCAACACTGACCCGTTGCACTGGACACCCTGGTCCATGTTTGTATCTGTTCACTATCCTGAAATAACTGCTCTTCCTACAACAGGAGCACAAACCCTATGTGTTTTTTCTATTCCCATTCTTAAAGCCATAGTGACCCCACACTTCCCTTCTTTGAATGTGTATGTCATAATGTTCTTAATGCAACTCTTCTGCTAGGTAGCACCGGCAGCTGCCAGGGCTGGGTTCTAATATCTAGGGGTTCCTCTCCATCCATCCCACATGGAACTGGCTCGAGCACCCACCCAGTAACCTGGGAAATTCACACAACACCCCTGGGTGCCTCTGGGAGGCAACGCTTCCCCACTCGCAGCACAGTCTGAGAGTGTAGAGAATAAACTTTTCATAACAGTAATCTGGCATCACCCTACAGGAACACACACAAACATTGAAAACCTTATAAGCAAGGTACCATCCCTGGAGTCTGCAGGGCAGTTTTTTGCTTAAAGATCTTTAGTCCAACTCCCAACTCATATAGTGGTTCCCCCCGCCACTTCAAACACCCCACTCACGGCTCTGTCCAGTCAGTGCAGACCCAGATTTCATAGGTACATCATCATGACGTCTCCCCTCATTGAGCGTGTGTCAATGTGCTGCTCCTACTGGCCACCCCGCTGGCCGTCTGCTGCTGCTCCTCCTACTGACTGCCTGCTGGCTGCTCCTGCCAGCCACCCCACCCCACCTGCCACTGTTCCCACTGGCCACCCTGCCGAATGCCGCTCCCACTGGCTGCCTGCTCGCCCACTCCTGCCGGCTGCTCCCCTCGGCCACTGTTCCCTCCAGCCACTCCTGCCGGCCATCTCACCAGCCACCTGGCCACTTGCCGCTACTCCCGCTGGCCACCCCAGCTGCTGTTGCTGGCCTTGTGATGGATTTGGCTCTAGGGATTTCAGCTTCTCAATGGTTTCAGCTCTTGGCCCACAGCATAGTCCAGCCAAAAGATCCCAGCATCCACTGGAATAACACTTTACAATAATAAAGAGACTCCTTATGGAGTCTGTTTTAGTTCTATCATTAGAAGTGGCGGGGGGAGGGAAACAGGTAGAAACCAGTCTTACAGCTCATGCCTGGAGGGCACGTAGCCAGCTGGTGCAGAGCTCTGCCATTCCCCCACCCACCCAGTTGATGTCACAGAGTTTGGAAGGGAAAACCTTGTCCATCTGAGATTCTTTACACTGACAGTTTCTCTCCTTTGAGCTGAGTTAAACAGTCTGCTTTTCTGCATTTCCAATAACTGCAAGCATTGGTGGCCATATCTTACAATTCCTGCATTTAGGGTTAACACAGTTTGTGACCCCACAACAGTCAAATTGGTTACAATAGGCAAAATACCATTCTATAGTCTAACACTTGAATATCAAGCAAGCCTAAGCAACTGTGTGAACTGTATTTACATAACCACATCCAGGATTTCTTTCCCATTCCAGGGTGAACTGTATCTACATAACAGTTGAATACCTGGAAGGTCTGAGTAACTGAGTTAACATAACCACACCCAGGATTCCTTTCCCATTCCAACTGGCTGTAATGGAAGCATTGATTCACACCCTCCTTAAATTAACAACTTTCCATTGGTTATTTTACAGGTCTTCCCCTGAGGCAAAGACCAGCTAATTTGGCTGTATTATGAAAGTTCTTATTACTGAGAGGAATGAGGTTCTTTTTATTTTCTTGCTGCTCTTGTTGCTGTGCTGTATCCTTTTTTCTTTCAGCTGAGTTTGGTCTGGCAGTTAACAATTGCAAAAGTCTCTGGCTTCATCTGTGCACTTGGACATTATTAGTCAGGACATCATAAGATCGAGACATTCACTCTTTTGGTTAAATGGCTTTCTGAGCCCAATTTCTACCATTATAGACAGGTACTTGATCATTTAGTTTCAAGTAAGGTAGTTCTTACAATCCACTATCATGATAATACTTTTGATACAAACTCAAATTATATTTATATTTATTCCTTTCCTTATATCCTTCTTAAAATAACATAGGTAACCTGTTGCTACATTTTCCGTTACATAACAAATATTCAGGTAATAAACTTTGTCATAATGACAATGTTCTGTAATTTAGCAATGCCAAATACAAATCAGCATTCATTTCTCCAGCTTTTGTTAGTAATATTTTTATAATTTGATCACCATTTCAACTTCTCCATTAGATGGTGGGTATGTGGACTTGATATAAGACCTCTGAAACATGTTCTATACAAAACCTTGAAACTCTTGACTGTGAAATGGAGGTCCATTCTCAGTCGTTGCCCTATGGGGAATGCAATGCAATGCAATGCAAAAATTGATTTTAATGTATTATCAACTTGTTTGGCACAGGTGTTTTCCAGTATAGATATTTCAGGAAAATGTGAAAAATAATCTAGAACTATAACACATGCATGTTCTTTACATTCAAATAGATCTAAACCTTTCTTAGACCAAAATCTTAAGTTTTCTTGAACAGATGTCATATATTGTTTAGACTTAACACTTCTATATTTTTGATATTATCAATGGCTTGGCTTATATTCTTTGTGACTCAGTCTGTAGCCCCTGACTGGTCACTTTGTCTGCTAGAAGCATTAATTCTTGCACTCTAAACTTACACATATTCTTGTTATAAGTTTCAGCCCTGCTTCTTTTGCTCTAGATAAAGCTTCAGTTAATTTTATATCATGCTCTTCTAAAGTTATTCCCTATATTCTTATGACATCTCTGCACACTTGTATACTACCTCTATTTCAAAAATCTTTTTATAACTCTATGAAATATCTGTAGAGCTGAACATAATCCAGAAGATAATATTTGAAAACAATAATGTCCAAAAAGGTGTGTTAAACCAGTTGGCCTTCTTGCTCCAATAGTATTTGCCAAAATTCATTTGATGCATCTAAAGAAGAAAAATGTTTTTGCTCCTGACATTTGTCCAAATATTTCTTCCCTGGTAGATACATTAAAATGCTCCATTTCAACTTACTTATTTAAGTCTTCTGGATCTAAATATAAATGTAAGTATCCATCTTTCTCTTCTCCTGTTACTAATGAATTCACCCACTCAGTTGGCGCTTCCATTATTTTAATTACTGGTATATCTAAGTTGACTAACCTTTCCAATTCCTTATGTACTCTACTTCTTAAAACTAAGGGTGTTTTTCTAGTTATATATATATAACTGGGTGTGTTTTTTTGTTTGTTTCATTTAACTCTGTTATATACATTGTATCCAATTTACCCATGCCTGAGAATAATTCTGTTAATTGATCTTCTATTTCAAGTGTTTCAGAATTTTGAATAGCTTAAATTCTGTCATTTAGCTTTAGAGAGAAACATATTTCTAAACCTAAAACAGAAGTACCTGGTCCCTTAACTACTGTAGATCTTATATTTTTCTCAGTTTTCTTCAGCAAAAAACAGTAATTAGCTAATATCCATAACAGGATTTTTTTCCCAGCTAAAAGATTTTAAATTGATATGTATTTGTTATTATTACATATTTTACTTTTAGACCTCTTATAATTTCTTCTGAAATTACAGTGTCTTGTTCACTTGTATCTATAGCATATAAAATACATGTTCCATTAATAGTGCAACTGTCCAATTCTCCCTGTAGTTTGCAGAGTGATTCAGCTTCAAAATACAAATTTTCTTCATCTCTAATGTCAGTTCTGTATTCCTTACATTATATCTTTTCTAATATCTTATCTGTTCTTTGCAATTTTTAACTAAATATATATTTCTAAGTTTGCACTGCCAGCTCTGGTTACAAACTTCTGTGAAATGATTCTGTTTCTTGCAGATAAAACAGATTTGACCATATGCTGGACATCGTCTAGGTTAGTGCTTCCTTCCACATCAGGAACTTTCTTTCGTGTGCTCATATATTTTATCTTTAACACTCTATTGACTTGTTTATTTCTTTTTTTAAGTCTATATTCACACCAATTTGTTTTCTTTCCAAAATGTGCAATAGTTATTAATCAAGTTCAGCTGTTTGGCAAAGTCTTGGTGCTTTTTCTAGATTTAGATCTGGCTCTTCTAATATTCCCGTTTGTTACAGAAATCCATTTTTAACCCATCATCATGTGATTCATTATCATTGATTCAGATTCTGGAAATGATATGTCTGACTTCTCTTATCTGTAGGTCTGTTAAAAATTATTCAAAAGTCTCTTCCTCTATTTGATTCCTTGAGTGAAACTGACATCTTTCAAATGTTTCATTTCTTTTTGGTAAACAGTATTCCTCGCATATTCTTAAGACAAACTCATAGTTGGCTCGTTCTCTAACATTAAGCTCAAATGAATTAGATAATGAAATTGCTTCTGTAGCTGCAATATTCAAAAAGATGGCAATCTTTTGTTCATCTTCCTTATGAGTAGATCTGGATGCCCTCAGAAATAAATCAAATGCTTGTTTAAACTTTTTCCAATTTTTCTGCAGTATTTCTTGACATTTTGAGAAATGTGAGAACTCTTAATTGATCCATTTTATTTCATCCAAACTTGGTTTTCACTTCTGAGTAACTCTTACCTCAGGTTTTTTTGGGTTTTTTTAGCTTTGTCCAGTTTTCTATCATTTCCTTCATTCCTGTTATCGTGTGTTTCAGGGGATGGGGAATCATTTTTTGGTCAGGGGCCACTGACACACAGAAAAATTAGGTTGGAGCCATGCACAGAGAAAAGCAAAAACCACAAGAACCCAAACCTCACTAACCTGACTTCCAACTGAGAAGTGCAAAAAAATAAAATAAAATAAAAAAGACAAAAAGGCACCTCACTCACACACCATTTGGGATGCCAGGGCTCTGACGCTTGCCACAGGGCTGGAGGGCAAGTACCAGCTCGCCCTGCTTGGGAGGGGGAAGCTCCAAGCCTTGCGGTTGGCCGGATCAAAGTAGGTTCCCCATCCCTGGTGGATTGGTTTATGTTCAAGTAATCCATTAGTGTTAATCATAATAATTCATTGCTAGTAATTTAGCAAATCTTATTAGATATATAGTTAGCCTAGATTGAAATGATTTAAGATGTTCTGTACGGGTCAATCTAACCTAAAGCCAACAGACTTTTCCCACTGCCATCTCCCATACCCTTAAATTAAGTATTATTAGAGCCACAGTAACATACCATTTTACCTAGGTCTTTGTGTATGTCATTGTACCATGTGCGCAAAGGTCTCTTGGTTGCTCTGAACTCTATAGGAAGATTGGGGTAAGACTCTGTGCCTGTTGCTACCTTCACACTGGCTCCTACCACTTGAGAATCTTCCTTCATTTTTAGCAGTGTAGGGCATATGACACACAGTGAAACAGTTGTGTTTCCATCTGGGAGAGGACAATGATACTTAAACTCTGGCTAGTTGATTACAGTACTTTCTCAGCAAGAAAAATGGAATGATTTATAACTAAATTCCAATAAACTCCTACACCCTCCTTTTGATGTGACATGTTTTAGGGTTTTCTGCTTCCTTCTGTGAGCCAGCTGCTAAGCTCATCCACTAGCTGCCTGTGGTTGAGACAAGTGAGGTGAAAGAGTATGATTGGCAGCCAGCTGCCTGGCTCGTCAGAGCTTGAGCAGATGGTGTCAATCGGACTAGAAGTGAGCATTCAACACTGCCCTCTCTCCCCACTGCCGTGTTCTCTGTAAATCCAAAGAGATTGACCCAGACAGATCAACAAGGGAGGGAAAGGGCTCTGCCTTCGTAGTTTGACCTCTTTGCAAAAGAGACTGCTTTATAATCGCACAGGGTACATAGAGAGTTATGTGAGTGGCAAAACTGGAGCTGTTCTGAAGAACTCTATCAACAAGGAGCAGTAGGCTCTAGCATAGAGGGAGCAGCAGAAAGGAGCAAAACAATCTGCTTCATGCTCAAGTGGTGGGGGAGGGGAGGACTGGAACCCGTACCTGACATCAATGTTCCCTCTAATCTTTTCCATTCATGTGTGGAATAAATTGTTATGTGCACCAAGGCATGTGCACCACCAGTAAAAAGAGAAACCTAGCTGTGGGTGCTCTGCTAATCCCCTGGACAGCATTTGAATCCCTCTTGAGTGGCTGGACAAGCACCCAGCTTACAGGGGACACTGTGGGGACGCTTACAGGGGACGCACGGTTTCTTTCTGTGTGCTTCTTGGTACTGGATCAACAGCTTTGACAGTTGGAAGTTCCTTATCCAGGGAACCAAGCACAGAAAAGGTACAGCAGATGTGGGGTAGAGCAGCACGGTGTGGGGCTGAGTTCCAGTGCCCCTGTGAACCACTCTCAGATCTTCACAGAGCTCTGCATTTAGGAGTGGATGGCATGCGTCCAAAGTTCTGAGCTGCTGACACTCGTGGTCTCCTACTTGGAGACAAAGGAGTGTGATCTATCTGTTTTCTCTGCTCTAATGCCTGAACGGCAATCCATGGTGGATGGATGCAGGTTTATTGTTAGGCTTGCTCCGGAGGCTGCTTTTATGGATTTTTCTATCCTTTCTAGAGCAAGAATATTGAACAGCTGGGTCTGAAGAGTAGCCTGCCGAGAGAAGGGCACCCAACAATAACACATGGATATGAGAAAACAAAAGTGTAGGTCACATTTGCTGACCTGGCTGATGTAATTAAGAGCCGGAGGGAGGGGGGGGGGATTTATATACAAATCTGTGAAGAATAGCCTATAACAAAAGCCTAGCTCAGAGCAGACCTGATCAGGCCAGTCCCAGGGGAGCTGACTCCAAGCTGACACTGCACTGAACTGGTCTCAGCTGGGACTTGCCTGGCCTTGGGCCAAAACAGTGGGAGCCATTCTGAGCAGGTCTGTGAATGCCGGGAGATAACCCTCAGCTGAGCTGGCTTTGTTTATAAGCTCAGCCCGGGGGAGGCTCCCAGCTCCCTGCAGCTCCTTTCAGGACCGGCTCCCTTTTAGAACAGCTGTCAGAACTGCTGTCCTTGTGCCTGGCTCTGATTCCTGTTTGAAGCGTAACTGTGGGGTCTCGCTGGCTTGTCTGGTATAGAATGAGGGACTTTGGATAAAATTTCAGCCTCTTTGGTGTCTAGACCCCAGCCAGCTGACCCAGCAGGCTCTCTCCTCAGCATGGCCTGCCCCAGGTTGGTTTCAGGGCTCGATCATGAAATTGTGCCTGGGGGGAAAATGTTGATCTAATGTGAAGAAGTTCAGTGTTCTTCCCATGAAGTGGTATGGTCTGAGTAGTACATGGCCTTGGCACCTCTCTTGCCTCCATCACTGTAATATCTGAGGCTCATTAGCATTAATAGATCCCCACAACCCTCCTTACCCACTGCCTCCCATGAAATAAGGAAGCAATGTTGTCCCCTTTTTACAGCCGGGGAACCAGATTAAATGATTTGCCCTAATTTACACAGGTAGTTTGTGGCAGAGCAAAGAATGGCACCCAGGTTTCCTGAATCCCAGTCTGTTCCCTCCTCCACAAGATCATTTCTCTCCCCTCTGCTACTTTATTATTAACACTACTGACCTCTAAAGAGCAGATGTCTCATAAACCTTCCACATTAGGGTGATAACACTGTACAGGATGTTGCACTGGGCATAAAGTTATTTTATCCTCTCCAATTTTGTTTCACTTTAATGGGTAAATATATCAAATGAAAGGCTAGTTTAAAAATCTCTATGCCAAGGCCAAGAGCCTTGCAGGCCAAGCCTCTCCAGGGTAAGAAATACTGGGGGGGTGTGGTGAGATGGGTAGATCTTCAAAGGCTGCATCTTTCCCTGAAAGCAGCTGCCAGTGGGAATGCTGGCTTGTCTGGGGCAAAGCCCCTTGCGCTGGGCTGCTTCTCGGCTCTGGGTTTCTGTCAGGGAGTGGACTGGAAGTGTCAAAGCCGTTTTCCTTAGATTTTTGAACAGTGGACCGAAAGCCTTGGGAAAAAGACAAGGGGACACGATTGTGCCCCAGCCTCCAGTGTGCATTGGACCTCTTCCTTTTCTGCCTCAGCTGGCTCTTTGGGTTTTGCCCACTCAGAAAGGCAGCCCACTTGTATCTCCCTTAACTAGCCACGTCAGAGCAACCCTACACCATTTTAAGCATCTGGCGGTTCCCTGTGCCTCTCTGCTCCGGGTGCTGGGGGGGACAGGTAGAGAGAGGCTTCGCAGAAACTGGTCAATGGGAGTGAAGATATTTTTGTTAGGGGTGGGGGCAGTGTGTGAATCCTCCCCCTCCTGCTGGTGCCTGGAGCAGAGAGCCATAGGGAGCAGCCAGCCATTTTGAGCAGCATGGGGAGGAGGCAGGTAAGGAGCCTGCTTTGGGGTCCTGCAGGGCTGCTGGCTAGGAGCCATCTAGGTAAGCACCTTCTGGTCACAGCTTGCCTCTGGCACCCTAGCCCCTCCCTCCCCCAACTCCCTGCCCCAGGTCACTATCCCCTCCTGCCCCAGATCACCACCCAAACCTCTGCACCCCTTTCCTTCCTCCCCCAGGTCACAACTCCCTCCCAGACCCTGCAATCCCTCCTAAACCCTCCCCTCCCCCAGCCCAGAATCCTCTCCTGCAACCAGACCTCCTCCAAGACCCTGCCCCCCAAACACCAGCCCCAGATCACAACCCCCTCCTTCATCCAAACTTCCTCTCAGGTCCCACACCCTATCCTGCACCCCAGTTCCCTACTCGGAGCTCCCTTCTGCACCCAAACTTTGTCCCAGATCCTGCACCCTCTCCATAGAAAAGTGTGGCCCTTGATCACTTACCAAAATCTTGGAGTGTCCCCCCCCATCAAAAATATTGCCCACCCCTGTCCCAGGGGAAAGTGGCTCCCACAACACCTTGTTGACTGTGCCAGATACAGTCCCACCATCTGGAGATTGAGGTAATGCTTTCCATTTGCTGGAGACCTATTACCTCTCTGTGTGCTTAAAAACCCCATCGGACCCAGCATGATGTGAAACAATAATATTCCTTTTGCGTGAGCACCTTGCAAATGTAGCTAATCCTCACCATACCATTTTACAGAGGGACAAAGTGACTTTCCCCAGATCCTACAGTACATCACAGCAGAGCGGAGATCAGAACCCACATCTCACTGTCTATTTTTGTGGTTTAACCACTAGGATATCTTTCCTGTGAGACACTGGGAATAGATTTTGCCATCGGCTATCTCCCTGCTACCTCCCTGACGGCAAGACACCACTGAAGGCAAAGCTTTTTCTCTGATCAGACTCCCATTACGTGATAGCCAAGTGCTTTCACAAGCAGTCTGCAGATGGTACAGCAGGTTTTCTGAACTCTCTTTTCAGAGACCTGAGCTCAAACTGAGTTTAGAGGACAGACAAAATGATTGTTGTTGCCAGAGACTCAGTGCTGCTACTGCAAGAGAATCTGCTTCTTTGTTTGGCCATGAATTGATCAGCAGCAGTTGCTCACTCTCTCACAAGGGCCTCTCTCTCTGATCAGGGGAAGGGATCCTGTTGAAAAGTGGCTCCACCTGAGATGGCGCAAGCTTCCTAACTGTGTGGAGGGGGGAGCCACACCCAACACTGTCTGTTCCCCCTGAGGCTCCTTCCCTGGTCACTCATTCTTACCTCTGGTAAAAAGTGGGAGAGACATGCCCCCCTCCCCACTCCAATGCTCCTGTCCTCAACCAAGTCACTGATAATTACCAATAAAGCTAGAAATTTCCTCTTGCTTCCGAGTGCTTTGGAAATCCACTGAACTAGAGAGATGTGTGAGGAGCAGTAGAGCGAGAGAGGAGAGGGAACATGTCTTAGGGACCGTTTACATGTGAAAATGTATCTGTATAATTATTCTGCTCATTCTCCTGTGGGCACTCTGTTCCAGCATATGAAAACCTCTTTCTCATTTAGTTTATATCACCTCCAGAGCACCATAAACTAAACTGAAAAAGGCATTCTTATTCTGGAATAAGTATGTCCATATGGGGAGTTATACCGGAATATCTGTGTGGATAAAATTACCGCTGTAGACTAGCCAATAGGGACTGTCTTGGAGATAGGGCTGGGAGGCAGGACATGGTTAAATAGAGGAGAGGAGCAAAGAAAGCAGAGACTACAGTGGGGTGGGGCATTAACCAGAGGGACAGCCACAGAAATTAAAAGATCTAAGGTGAGCTAGACTGAGTGTACACCAGGAATATGAAGGACTAGTCGACAGGCTAGTCAACTAGTCACTTCACACCTCCCCCCCCACTTGCTGCCTCTATCAGAAAAAGGGAGCGGGGGGGGAGGGGAGGAAGAGGAAGGGGGTACTTCAAAGCGGCAGCACCATGGAGAGCCTGGGGCCAGACTCGGGGCTCCATGCGGCACTGCCCCTTTGAAATGCTGCGTGCAGCCCAGGGCCAGCTGGGAACCCAAGTTGCACGCGGCGTTTCAAAGCGGCAGTGCTGCGTGGAGCCCAGGCTCAGTGGGGGCCCAGCTGATCCTGGACTCAATGCAGCACTGCCGCTTTGAAACTCTGCATGGAGGCTGTTGCCGGGCTCCCTGTGACGTTTCAAAGTGGCAGTGCCGCATGGAGTCAGGGTGAGCTGGGGAACTGACCCTGGGTTTCATGCGGCGCTGCCGCTTTGATACGCTGCAGGGAGCACGGAGCCAGCAGGGGACTGCTTAAGTCCCCCGCTGGTCCCGTGCTCCCTGCAGTGCATTTGCCTTTAAAGTATGGCAACAGCCCTAGGGCTGTTGCCACACTTCAAAGGCAGAAAGCACCCTTATCAACTAATCGATTTGACTATTTGATTAGTCAATTAATCGACATTTAACATTCCTAGGTACACTAAGATTGCACAGAGGAATTTAAGGAAACATTTAAGCTAAGGAGACAGCTGCTGAGCTGTTTGTGCAAGCTGAAGAGCTCTGAGACAGGACGGGTCTGTTGGAATGCAGACAGCAGCGCAGCTTGAAGGGGAGAACTCAGGATGAGATAGGGGAAACAGATGTCTCTATTTTAATCAGCAGTGGAAATTCCTCTCGAATCCAGAATTGGGCACAATCAGCATGACTGCTAATCAGTGCTGCAAGAGGCAGGGTTGTTGAGGTGCCCTGGAAGATCTGGAGTAGGGGACAGGCGCAGGACTAGAATAGCAGAGTAAGGGACTCGGGTCAGGGCAGAGTGTGAGAAGATTTCACCACCTTTTCTAGCCCCCTCACTAGCTGTAGTGCTAGCTTACTTTCACAGATACCAACTAGGGCTGTCAATTGATGTGCGTTAACACCTGCAATTAACACAGGGAAGGATTAACACATTAATTTTTTTAATGCGTTAATTGTAGGCGTTAAAGCCGCACTGCTCTCCAGCTGATCCCCGGCTCCACGTTGTGCTGCCTCTTTGAAGCGCAGGTCTGGAGCTTCAAAGGGGCAGCGCATCAGGAACCGGGGATCAGCTGGAATGCTCCAGCTGACCCTGGGCTCCCGTGGTGCTACCTGTTGGAAATGCGAGGGCGGCATTTCCAAGGGGCAGTGAGGCACGAAGCCAGGGTCAGCTGGGGACTCCAGCTGATCGCAGGCTCCTGTGGTGCTGCCCCTTTGAAATGCTGCTGCTGCATTTTAAAGGGGCAGCCTCCCTGAGCCGGAGGTCAGCTGAGGACTCCAGGTAATCCTGGGCTTCTGCAGCATTGCCCCTTTGAAACGTTGCTGCAGCGTTTAATCACGCAATTAATTGTGATTAGTTTTTTTAATCACTTGACAGCCTTAATATCAACCCCTTTCTGTTTCTTAAAGTGCTTCCACTTTTCCCCCCGTCCCGACACAGTTAGCAAATAATAATCCCCCATCCTCTTACGAGTGCCAGTCTCTCATCTGTTCAGGCATATCACTGTAGCTTCATGCCCCGGTTCCAGTGTGTTCGTTTTTAATAAGACTCTTGTGAGAGCCATCCCAGGAGATCTCACCAGATGCTCTCTAGGCAGAAGAGGGACAGAACTGCAAAGATGAGGGTCCAGACAGTTGCTGTAATGTTATTCCAAATAAATGCATTGATTCTATTAGCGCACAGTTGTTTGGACAATACTTATCCAATGATCCTGCCAATAAATTGCCATTGAACTAGAAAGAGAGAGAAGTCGATGGGGGCGAGGAGGCGTGATCACCTGGCATGCAGACCCTGCACTGCATTGGAGCCTGCGTCTTCAATGTGTTTTAAAAATTGTCACTTGTCACAACAGGGTAACCAGTCATGGAAATGTGACCCTCCTTCCTAGCTGGAGGTGAGGGCCTCTGCTGTTACACATGAGTGTTGTTCTGCTAAAGGCAGTGAGGCTGTCCCAGCTTACACCAACTGAGGATCAGGGCATTGGTCTGAATGAACACCACTTCAAATCCACTTTTGCACAATCCATGCCCAGCCTGACAGTGAATACAGGGCTGACTGTTAAGAATGACACAAAACAGGGCTTTAATTTCACACTGGCTAACAATATTTTGATTTTTCCTCCCTGGAGGCTGCATGGTTACAGGATCCATGGCTTACTCAAAATGTCCCCTGTGCCTCAGGGACTCGGTAAACTTTGTGCGAAAGCCAATTTTTAATTCCGCCTGTGTAATGGGGTTTCCTTGCAAACTCTGTGCTCGGTTTGTTGAGTTTTATAAAACTATTTGCTTTAAGCCCTTTGTTCATTTCCCTCTTAAAGTGCCCCTGTATTGAATTACATTGGCAGTTGCGATCTGGGTCAGGGGATTGAGGTGTAGGGTCAGGGAGGGACTGTGGGTTCAGGGGAGGGTTCTGACCTGGGGGAGGCGTGTAGGAAGGGTTACAGGGTCTGGGAGGGAGTTGTGACATGGGGCACGGGGTGCAGAGGGTTTGGATGCTGACCTGGGGGAGGGAGTTGGGGTGCAGGAGGGGTTGAAGTGCCAGAGGCAGACTCTGGTTGGGAGGAGTTTATCTAAGTGTCTCCTGGCCAGCAGGCTGCAGCACCCCCAAGGCAGGCTGGGCTCCCTGCCTGCTGCAGCCCCAGCCGGCTTGAAAATACAGGCTGCTCCCTCCACATGGCTCTCAACTCAGGGTTGGGGAACAGGCTTGTGCTACCCCAGTCACTCAGGCCAATCTCTCAGCTCTGATTGGCTGGCTGTTTCCAGCCAATAGGAACCGAGAGAGAGGCAGAGGTCAGTTCTTATTGGCTGCTTGTTTCTGGCCAGTAGGAGATGAGGATTGGGCTGGGGGTGGGGAGATCACACAAAGCCTCCCCTTCAGGGACTGGGTTTTAAACCGCAGCAGCTGCATATGCCTGAGGATCCTGGCAGGGTGGTCCATGGGCTGGATCTGGCCCCCGGACTGTATTTTTCCCAGCCCCGCTTCAGCAGGATTCCTCTAGAACAGGGCTGAGGCATGTTGATGAAACAGAATGGAGACTCACACCTATCAGGGCTTGGGTTGTATCTGTTCTGGGGATAAGTACTAACAGATCCAGTGCTTATACAGCCACCCAGTGCCAGTGACTCCAAAGGGCTGATTAACTCGCAGATGTTCCCACTAATGTTTTCCATCCATGTGTGGAACAATTTTTATGTGCATCAAGGTATATGCAGATGTGCACCACCAAATAGAAACATACTGCTGGCTGTGAGCACTCAGCTAATTAGCTGGGCAGCATTTGAAACTCTCCTGGGTGGCCTCCATACACACAACTTACAGGGAACACTGTGCACAGTTCCCCCCTACTCACCGCATGCATGGCGGGAGCTGGAGCGGACCACCAGCCTGCTCCACCCCGCTACCCTTTCCTGACCCACTGCTCCCTGCTTCTCCATGGCAGCTATGTCCTGGGGCCAGGACGCTCTGAGCTACAGCAGGCTGGGAGGGTGGCAGGACAGAGCAGGCTCTTGGGCCACTCCGGCTCCTGCCTCCCATGTGGTGAATGCGGGGGGTGACCCCCTGCTGTCACCCCATGCCAGGCCTCCATAGTCCCCGGGTCCCTCCTGGCCATAGGACAGTTGGGGCAGCTGCCCCAGGGTCCCCAAAAGTGCAGGGCATGGGGAGGCCACCCCAGTTGGTCATATGGACGAGATGGCTCTGACTGTGCATAATCCCACAGCAAAGTAAATCACAATCATTATCCCTCTTCTCCAGGCACAGAGCACTCCGGATTTGACTAGGGTCACACAGTCAGTCTCAGAGAATGCTTCTCCTCAGAGCTAGGAAACGAGTTCAGAAGTTCCTGGCTCATATTGATCACTAGCTTACGCTATCTTTCAGAGAAGGCAGTCTACTCTAGTCGTCAGTCTTCAGAGCTGCTAATCCCAGTTTCTTTCCCTCCGATTAAAGTCACTTAAATACAGACTGATGCCAATGGATCAGAGGGAGGAAATCCCTCAGTTTTCAGACCCTCTCCAGTACTGAGATCAGTCTTGCTTTTGTTTTAGGCTGTGGGGCTCCCAGGAAGAGGTGTCATGATTCTAACAGCTTTGTGAGGACTTGGATTGCACCTGTGCTTTGTGGCCATTCCCTTTTCTAATTTGTTCTCTTTCCCAGCTCCAGCTCAGGCCCAGATCATCCATGCTGGGCAGGCATGTGTTGTGAAGGAAGATAACATCAGTGAACGAGTGTACACTATCCGGGAGGGCGACACCCTGGTCCTGCAGTGTCTGGTTACAGGACACCCCCGGCCACAGGTAAGCTTTCTGTAATGCCAGTCACCCACACCCCCGTGGTTCTCTGTTGGGTTCATCTCTCCTTGTGGGGGAGACAATACATTGGGTTTGTTGGGGGACATCTTCCCCCCCTGCCTTGGCTCTTCTGCTTTTTGGAGGGACATTCCTCTCCCCTCTTCTGACTTCCTGAGAAGCGCCTGCAGCAGAAGAGCAGCTGCACACGAAGAAAGGAAGGCTGAGGAGCTGAGATGCTGTGTGAGTGATCATCCTCTGGAGCTAGGGCTCCAGCCTACACATGGAGATGCCCCTGAATACTAGTGCGGGGGGGGGGGGAGACTGTGATTTGAGGGCAACAGGACTTGAGGTAAAATATTGCCCAGGTCTGCCTGTGTGCTGTATAGTGCTGCACATTGGAAGCACAAGGGAATCGCCAGAGCTTCTTCCATTCCAACAGGCCAGAATGACCTGAAAACTTGGACTGTTTCAAATTCAGCTACGTAGGTCATTCTGGAGGCATCAGTCCTCTCTCCACCGGACAGGCACAGCTTGGGCCAGGGTAGTGCAAGTCTCCCCTTCATGCCCCCGTAGGAGCAGAGTCAAACCTCCATACTCAGCCATGGCCTCTGGGACCAGGCCAGAAAAAGGGATCATGTAGGGGAAACTGGGGGAGGGGCATGTTTTTCTGTGGACACTTATCAACGATGAGCTGGACTGAAACCTATCAGCTCATTTCTTACTGTGGCCACCAAGCAGCCGCCAGTGGGTGGTAATTTTTGATTGCTACTGGATTTAGGTCTGTGTGATGGAGAGGTGAGAGGACTGCAGGGAAATTCTTACATAGCGGCTGAGGTGTGTAAGGTGTAAGGGTATATCTACACTTCCACCCTAGTTCGAACTAGGGTGGCTAATATAGGCATTCGAAGTTGCAAATGAAGCCTGGGATTTAAATATCCCGGGCTTCATTTGCATCTTGCCGGGCGGGCGCCATTTTTAAATCCCCTTAGGTCGAACTCCGTGCCCGCGGCTACATGGGCACGGAGTAGGTAGTTCGAATTAGGATCTCTAATTCGAACTATTGGTACACCTCGTTCCACTACCTACTCCGTGTAGCCGCGGGCACGGAGTTCGACTTAAGGGGATTTAAAAATGGCGCCCGCCCGGCAAGATGCAAATGAAGCCCGGGATATTTAAATCCCGGGCTTCATTTGCAACTTCGAATGCCTACATTAGCCACCCTAGTTCTAACTAGGGTGGTAGTGTAGACATACCCTAAATGACCCCCAGCGTGGGAGTAACACTGTGGCTAAACCTGGGCCTTTGGGGCCCGAATAAACCCTGGAGAGCAAGTTCCACTGTGAATAAAGCTCTCCAGGGAGAGGGTTAAAAAAGTGCTCATGTGAAGCTTAATGGTTCTTCCTGCCCTGCAGCAGCCTTGCCAGCCATAGGCACCAATGCTGAGAAATTAGCTCAGTGGGTGCCAGCCACCCCTTCCCTGCACTAACTGACAAGGGGCTACTTGTCTCTAGGGCCTTGGCTGCTAGGAAATGGCAAAGGACATAGAGCAGCTCAGCCAAAGCATTCATGGTAGAATTATCCAACAAAATAGCTTTAAAAAAGGACAGCGGGAGACTGAGCCAGGATGGGGGCTCACAGAGCCTCTTGTGTGTGTGTCATCAGGGGACCTGTGGGCGAGCCCCCAGACGAGGCACTTGGGCACACTGACCACACGTGCAGCAGTCAGAGCCTGGGTAGGTAGAGCAGAAGCATGGAGAGAACGGATGCCTATGCTGCCCTGGAGCATGCCATACACTAGGTGAAGAACAGCTCAGGAGTGCTCTGAGCCTGGCAGGACTAAGGCATACAGATGTGCACACACAATGCTGCTGCACAAGAAGCTGCAGCATCCTCAGACCTCTTTGTGTGTAACGCTAGCACATGCAGAGCACGGGTGTGCCCGCGGGACGCTAGCCCGTATGCCCAAAGAGAGCTGCTAGACATAGAACACTGGCTTACATGGAGCTGTGCCCACATCCCATCCCATTTCTCCCCAGCTTCCCTCTCTCCCTCCTACTTCTCTCTTCCTTCCTCATCTGCCACATCCCTCCTCTCTCTTTGTGCCTTCTCTCTCTTCCCCCCACTCCCACACATGCTTCCCCCATCCCCGCTACTCCAAATCAGAGTTCTTCTCTCAGCCTTTGTGTAATCTCCACCACCCCTTCATCCAGTTACTCACTAAAGCTCTACCGTGTCGCCCAAATATTTAAACGAGGTTGAAATGAAAAGGTTGGGGAAAGATTAAAGAGCTGACTGACGCGGCTGTGCAAACAAGAGACTCTGAGATTTGGGGTCCTAAAACAATCTCATCATAAGCCTGCCAAGCCTAAATAAATCTGTCACAGATGGCCATTAGCTGAGCAAATCTGCCCAGCAGGGGAATGGGCTGTAGAGCCCTGCCACCTCGAGGGCAATAGCTCCAGTTCAGCCCCATGTCAACTGACTTTGGGCAGGGACCAAGGTGCTCACCCCCTCCAGGGTAGCAGTTCTGTCTAGCCTGAGGTTGTCAGTGAATGAATGAATGTCATTTTACCATCTGCTTTGTGTCTACTGCAAAATGGTTGGCAGCTCTCAGCCCAGCAGTTTGGGGCTAGGTGTCCACGTTGCTGGAAGCTACCTTAGCAACAGGGGGCATGTCTAGACTTGCTTTCACTTTCGAAAGAGGATATGCAAATTCGGTGTGAATTTGCATATCTTCTGATCGCTTTCTCGAACAAGGTTCTTTTGAGGAAAAAACCCCTTTTTCAAAAGAACCGTTCTTCCTAAAAAAATGAGGTTTACGCGGTTCTTTCGAAAAAGGGTTTTTTTCTCAAAAGAACCGCGTCTAGACTACTTTCTTTTTTGAAAGAACCTCTTTTGAAAAAGCGATCAGAAGCAGATATGCAAATTCACGCCGAATTTGAATATCTTCTTTCGAAAGTGAAAGTGAATCTAGACGTGCCCTGGGGTTTTGGTGATGTCTTCATTGCAGTCAAAGGCATAGGTGCTAGAGCTAGGGGCTGGGGAGTCTGCCACATCCCCTGGCTTGAAGTGGTTTCCAGGATTTGTGGTTCATTGGCTCTCAGCACCCCCACTTTATGAATTGTTCCAGCTCCCTTGGTCAAAGGTGTGACTGTGATGTGTGGAGATGTACCCCAGCAAGCTTAAAAAGCAGTGAATCCACAGTTGCACGGATGGCAGCTTAAGCTAGACACTCAGGGTATGTCTAGACTACATGGCTCCGTCGACGGAGCCATGTAGATTAGGTTTCTAGACATAGGGAAATGGAGCAGCGATTTAAATAATCGCCGCTTCATTTACATCAAAATGGCTGCCGCGCTGTGCCGATCAGCTGTTTGGTGGCACAGCACGGTAGTCTGGACGCTCCGCGGTCGATAAGGGAAGCCCTTGTCAACCTCCTGGTTATGCCTCATGGAATGAGGTATACCGGGGCGGTCGACAGGGTCTTCCCTTGTCGACCGCGGAGCGTCCAGACTACCGCGCTGTGCCGCCAAACAGCTGATCGGCACAGCGCGGCAGCCATTTTGATGTAAATGAAGTGGCGATTATTTAAATCGCTGCTTCATTTCCCTATGTCTAGAAACCTAATCTACATGGCTCCGTCGACGGAGCCATGTAGTCTAGACATACCCTCAGGTACATACCTGGAGTCCTGGGCGGGCTTGTACATGCAGCTATGCCTTTACTGTTGTTCAAGCTAGCTAGGTCACAGCTAACTCAGGTGTGTGTACAGGTGCTGCAATCACACCTCTGACTGCAGTGTAGACATACCCTGAGTGCAGAGGCAGCCAGCAAGGAGACCGAGAGGCCAAGGAACAAATGAGCCCCGGGCAGTGACCTTTTTTCTCGCTCTCTGAGTTGAGGTGTGGGAAGGCTGCACTACTGCTGCCTATTCTATAGCTCTCTATTGGCTATAGAGATAGGTCATGGCTCTCTAAGGGCACGTTCATTGTGAAATGCCATACAAATCTGCAGGTAGTGTTCTAAGACTAAACATGCAACCTGCCACCAAAAAATGTCAAATAATTTGAATTCTGAAGGGCTCTTCCTTGTATTAAAGTATGTTTACAACAAAAGAGAAACTCACAAAAATAACCCCAGAGAGGGAGACAGCAGTAGCTGCCTCTCTTACTTCGGAAGCCAGATAGATTCAACATTCCCATTCATACAATGTAAGGCTAGAATGGCTCTGAAAAGGTAAAGTCCAGCCTCCTGTGTTGATGCAGGACCAAGCAAACCTAGACCATTTTGACAGATGTGTGTCTAACCTGTTCTTAAAAACTTCCAATGACGGGGAGTCCCCCACAACCGCCCTATAAGCCTACGACAGCACTTAACTACCCATATCTTTAGAAAGCTTTTCCTAGTATCTACCCTAAATCTTCCAGGCTGCAGATTAAACCCATTACATCTTGTCCTACCTTCAGTGAACATGGAGGATGATTGATCACTGTAACAGCCCTTAAAATGTTTGAGGACTGTTATCATGTCTCCTGTCAGTCATCTCCTCTTCCTAAGATGAAGCATGCCCAGTTTTTTTAACCTTTCCTCATCATAGGTCAAGTTTTCAATATTTATTAATAATTTCTGTTGCTCTCCTCTGGACTTTCTCGTTTTTCCTCACCCTCTTCTAGAGTATGGTACACAGATTAAGACAGTACTCCAGCTGAGGCCCCATCTGTGCTAAGGAGAATGAGCTAATTACCTCCCATGTCTTCCATCTGACACTGCGATTAATACACCTCAAAATATTAACCTTTTTCTCACCTGCATCACACTGTTTACTCATCCTATTCAGTTTGTGATCTGTAGTAGCCCCTTTTCAGCCGTAATTCTGCCTGGCCAGTTACTCCCCATTTTGTAGTTGTACATTTTATTTTGTTTTTCCTTCCTAGGTGTAGTACTTCGTACTTATCTTATCCTAGTTTCACCTTGTTTAATTCTGACCAGTTCTCTAACTTGTCAAGCTCATTTTAAATTCTAATCCTGTCTTCCAAAAGGCTTGCAATCCTTCCCAGTTTTGTATCATCCTCAAATTTTATAAGCATACTCTCCACTCCATAATTCAGGTCATTTAATGAAAATATAAATTAGTATTTGGACCAAAAATGACCCCTGTGGAACTCCAGTAGATACACTGTCCCAGCTTAACAGCAAACCATTGATAACTACTCTTTTTTTGAGAATGGTCTTCCAGCCAGCTATATGCCTACTTTCTATTAGTTCAGCTAGGCTATGTCTACACTGCAGGCTTTTGCTGGCAGAGAGTATGCTAATGAAGCGCTCGTTAGTATTTGTCACGCTGGCATTTGCATATTCTCTGCCGATGCTTTTTGCGCAAGAGGTTTTTGCACAAAAACAAGCAGTGTAGACGGGTCCTTTTTGTGCAAAAACCTCCTTTTGCACCAGATCCTTATACAGTAAAACCTGTGTTATCCGGCACTCTTGGGGATTAGGGCGTTCCAGTTATCTAAAAATTCCGGTTATCTGAGGGTCCCATCAACCTAGGAAAAACCAATGGACAATAATAGTAAAACTCAGGTTTTTAATATTGGTAGTTTTGTAGTGTGAGGCAGTTGGTCTCACATTTCTATTTTGAATTAAAGATGATTAATACTACTTAAATAAAAAAATTGTTAAGCCAATCATGGTAAACCAAGCCAGACCTGTGCGCCTGAAGATGTGACAGTATTGTGGCTGGGGGCAATGCCGGTTAACAAAGTTTTCTGGTTAACAGAGTGCCGGATAACAAAGGTTTCACTGTACCTCCTTTTTTGAGGCATAAGGATCTTGCACAAAAGGTTTGTTTTGCGCAAAATGGACCTGTCTACACTGCTTGTTTTTGCACAAAAATCTCTTGCACAAAAAGCATCGGCAGAGAATATGCAAATGACAGCACGACAAATGCTAATGAGCGCTTCATTAGCATACTCTCTGCTGGCAAAAACCTGCAGTGTAAACATAGCCCTAGACAATATTTCCTTACTTCACTTATCAGAATATCATGAGGGACTGTGCAAAAACATCACGATATACATCACGATATACCATGTCTACTGCTTTCCCCCAACCACTAGGCTATTAACGGTGTCAAAGAAGGAAATCAGACAGATATGTCATGATTTGTTCTTGACATAGCTATTCTTTGTAAGCCTATTATCTTCTAGGTGCTTGCAAATTGATTGATTGTTTTAACAATTTGTTCCAGTAACGTTCTTGGTATAGAAATTAGGCTGACTAGTCTATAATTCCCCTGGTTCTTTTAGTTTCACTTTTTAAAGATAGGTACTTGGCTCTTCTCCAGTCCTCTGGGATTCAATCCCTAATGAGTTCTTGAAAATCATTGTTAACAGTTCTGAGATTGCTTCAGCTAGTTCCTTAATACCTTTGGATGAATTTCATAAAATCATAGAATCCTAGGGCTGGAAGAGACCTCAGGAGGTCATTGAGTCCAGCCCCCTGCCCAAAGCAGGACCAATCCCAACTAAATCATCCCAGCCAGGGCTTTGTCAAGCCAGGACTTAAAAACCTTTAGGGATGGAGATTTCATCAGGCCCTGTTAACTTGAATACAATACTTCTCACTTATCTTCATATTCCTTAACCTGTTCTTTTCCTGATTTGCCTTGTGTTCCTTCCCCTAGTTGTTAATATTAATTGTATGGAGTATCTTGCCACCATTAGTGAGGACGGAAGCAAAATAGGCATTAGACTTCTTGATGTCATCAGTTATTACCTCTTCTTCCTAGCTAAGTAAGAAGACCTACAATTTCCTTAGTCTTTCTCTTAATGTATTTAAAGAGCCCCTTCCTACTGCCTTTTATGTCCATTGCCAGGTGTAACTCATTTTATGCCTGAGGTCTAGTCCACATTAAAAAGTTAGGATAACCCAGCTACATCTCTCAGAGGGTGTGAAAAATCCACACTGCTGAGTGACACAGTTAATCCGAATTAACTCCAGTCTAGACAATAGTTGTTCAATGGAAGACTTAGGTAGTGTCTGCACTGAAGCTTTAAAGCTTTGCTGTTACAGTGGCACAGTTGCAGTATTTCAAGTTTAGACAAGCCTTAGCTTTTCTGATTTTGTCCCTTCCTGTTTGTGCTGTCTTTTTGTGCTCCTCCTTAGCAACTCATCCATGTTTCCACTTTTAGTAGGGTTTCTTTTTGATTTTTCAGGTAATTAAAGAGCTCCTGATGGTGCTATATTGGCCTCTACTAGTCATCTTTCCTTTGCATCCAAATAGTTTGCATTTGTGCCTTTAATATTGTCTCTTTGAGAAACTGCCAGCTCTCCTGAACTCCTTTAGCCTTTAGATTTTCTGCCCAGGGGACCTCACCTACGGGTTCTTTCAGTTTTGTTAAAATTTGCCTTTTTGAAGTTAATTGTTTTGTTCACTCATTTCTTTTGTTAGAACCATGCAGTCAGTAATTCCATGATCCCTATTGTTCTCATTGCCTTCCACCTTCAGATTTGTCACCAATAGCATGCATCAGAGTCGAAACTGGCTATCCCCTGGATTACCTGCTTCACTTTCTGAAACAAAAAGTTTTCTCCAATATATTCCAAAGAGTTCCTGGAAAAGCATTGTGCTGTATTACTTTTCCAAGGAATGTCTGGCTAGTGGAAGTCCCCCGTTACTATGAGGTCTTTGGGCTCTGGAGATTTGCTATATGTTTTGTGTGTGTGTGTTGTGTGTTCTCCATTGCTTGGAGAATGATGAAAAGGTGCCAAGCGAAGTGGTGATGACAGCTTTGTAGCCATGAGCTAGCTGCCTGCAAGGACCTCACCCTCCTGGTCATTTATGCTTGGCTGGCTACCCAGCTTATGCTCCTCACCCCCCAAAGGATCAGCACGGAAAGTCCCGTGTTTGCAGCCTAGCTCTGAGCAAATAGGGTTTGGCAAAGATTCTCTGCTGGCTAATACAACGGATCAGGAGTGAGGAAATGCAATGCCCATTTGAGATTAGTAGGGAGAGTTTAATACTAGGGGAACACAGAGCAAGATGGGAGCAGCTTTTACATTCAGGGTCGCTGCGGGGCACTAGTGTGTTGACAGTTAGTAATGGGCAGCTGCAGCTTCCTGGGCAGGGATATTTGGGGATCAGCTGCTAAGGGCTGGGCCTGATTTTGTGTGGGTAGAGTGCTGAATGCTGCCTTCTCAGAGGAGGCGCAAAACTGAGTGCTGCGATAATATGAGATTTTAGAGCTGTACCCACAGCTCTGAGTCCATCTGTGTGGCCTTGTGCTGTGTTTGCCTCCCTCTCTCTCCCATTCCCCTGCAGGTGAGGTGGACCAAAACCGCTGGCAGTGCCTCGGACAAGTTCCAGGAGACGTCGGTGTTTAACGAGACCCTTCGGATTGAGAAGATCCAGAGGCTGCAGGGAGGCCGCTATTACTGTAAAGCAGAGAATGGGGTTGGGGTCCCTGCCATCAAGTCCATTCGAGTAGATGTGCAGTGTAAGTCATTTAGTGGCAGCCCAGAGCATCCCACAGCTCTACTGTGTGTCTGTAAATAACTGCCAGGCCAGCAGGACTCTACATTGACTTAGAACCATGCTCACCCCCTTAGGGACTAAGTGGTACCCCTAGAGCTCCCTTCCCCTGGAATGTTAGACCCTTTCAGGGGCAGGATGACTTTGTCTAAACCGGGGTGGGCAACCTTAGGCCCGTGGGCCAGATGCAGCCCCTGGCTTGCCTGGTTCCGGCCACTGAGGCTCAGGGCCCCCTGAAACATTGGGGAGCCTGCGCTGGTACACCAGTTCCCCTGCTGCCTTACCTCAGGGCTGGAGCACACAAAATCCACTAGGCTGGGCTCTCCTCGGCTCCGGTGTGGGAGGGGAATGTGAGGAGTGTCTTTCTCCTTCTCAGTTGGGGGGCACATCAGTGAGGTGTTTTTTTCCCTTCTTCTTCTCACTTGTACGTGGCCCCTGACTGATTCCCCATCCCTGGTCTAAACCAATCCCTCTCAGCCCATGGACCATGACCCCATCCAAGGGTCCCCAGTGGGTGGCGGGGGTGTTTATGAATGGCTTCTGTTCCCTTTTGTTTTTCTCCTTTTTGACAGTGACTTGCTCTCCACTCGAAAATGGATTCATCTCAGATGTCTGGGACCCTCCCAGAAACCATTGCACTGATTGCCATTGTGCTTCATCTGAAGCACAGTCAGAACAGAGCAAAGGATTCTGGGATGCACCCAAAGAGGCTGAATTGCGAATGGCTAAATATGGGTGAGCACAGAAGGGAAGCCAAAAATTCCCTCATGTTAAGCAATAAAGGAAGAGATCTCATCTGGAATTCCTTTCACCTTTTTCTGCTCTACCTGAATCCCTCTCACCCTAGAGTTTCTACTTATTGCCCCTTGTGGGGGCAACATTTATATGTGGGCTGTTGAGGCCAGATGTGAGGAAGGTTAGAATGGATTTGTGCTGCTGTCAGGTGGGTCCCCATTGTGGGAAAGACCAAAACTGGGAACCCAGCATAATTTTGAGGGAACTTTACTAGGCAGACACTTTCTGCTTAAGGGAAAATAGACAGGCTCCCTTCAGCACAGACTCCTGTCAAGCTGCTGCCTGGTGTGGTTGTTAGCAACTAATGCAGTTCCCTTCAAATCCTGGTGGTATTCAAACCAAGGTCCTTGCTGACCTCAATAGTGAGGTTCCAGTTACACATAGTTAATTAAAGGTTTATATTAGCGATGGGCCTGAGGGGGATCTAAGCACCCCTAAACTTTGGGGGAGTCAGGATCCTGATTGCAACTTGGGTAGATTCCTATTTTAAATCAGCCTTGCCTGTTGCCTTCTGCTTTGATTTGAGTTTCTCTCTTCTTCCCTCACCTTGCCCCACTTCTTTACCTCACTGGAGCAGTGTTGGGGGGGGCACGAGCCTATTACTTAGGCAGGGACACCTGTAAGTCTTCCTGCAGCTAATGCTGCTGTGGATGAGGTCACTGTTTCTCCATGGATTCCAGTTGCCTTTGCTTTGAGAAATTCCCATCTAAGAGCTCTTGGCTTGTCAAACCTTCCCCTTTCACGTCTATAGTCCAGCCATTTAATTGCTCCCGAAGGGTGCGTCTACACTGCATTATAGCTCGAAATAAGATACACAATTTGAGCTATGCACATTGCATATCTTATTTCGATCTTATTTTGAAATACCTTATTTTGTCATTTGGTGCTGTCTACACAGCACCACATTTCAAACTATCCCACTATTCCGAAACGTCCCTCACTCCTCGGGGAATGAAGTTTACAGGGATGTTGGAATAGCGAGCCTGTTATATTTTGGGATACTCTGGTATCCCAAAATAGCGTTACAGTATAGATATAGCCTTAGAAAGGGAACTTGCTTTTCTCAGGCCATGGCATAGCAGCTTGTTGGGGCTCTTTGTCATTAGGAATGGGCTTGTGGGAAGAA
Source organism: Pelochelys cantorii (assembly GCA_032595735.1). Taxonomy (NCBI): domain Eukaryota; kingdom Metazoa; phylum Chordata; order Testudines; family Trionychidae; genus Pelochelys; species Pelochelys cantorii. Next base: position 143,306,024 of record CM064328.1, on the reverse strand, counting down.
TCTCTCTTGAGATGAGTATTTTAAGTAGAAGGAGGCCCCTTGGCATCTGGGGTGCAGTTTGGAAGTAGGGTGATGTAGAGTCCTGTTGTTCCTCACACATCTCTGACCTTTAGAACTGTGGGGCCAATGGGGTGGCCAAGGGCTTTCTGATACTAACATCTACTCTGCACATGGACTTGGTAGTGAATCTCTTTTCCGTTTGCTTGTTTTCTGGGAGAAGTCTGCTTTCTGGATTTGCTGTATTTAAAAGGGAGCAGTAAGGAAAGATCAGGTAGTCAAGCTGAGTAAGCCATTAGCTAGCTGAGCCTGATTTTCAAACCATATCCTGCCTTCCCTCCCTCTAATACCAAACTGGAAATAGTCCCCATGATCTCAGTGTTGCCTTTAGTGGTAGTGTCCTCAGTGGCCAGTTCTGGTGGGCTCTGGAACATTCACTATAATGTGTTGCAGATTGCATGGAGAGCTCCATTAGGGGCTTGCAGATGGTTCCAAGGAAGGTACAAATCATCTGCCTTGGGGCAGAGTCACAAAGCTAGCCGCTCTCTGTCTGAGTTTGGTGAGGGCTGTGCAGTATCAGTCTTTCTTCGTTCAAGATCAAGTGCATCTTGGGAAGAGCCAAACACAAGCATGTTATGGGCCACATCCACCCTTAATGTCACTCTCTTGAAATCAGGGAGTTGCACCAGGTATGGATTTGGCCCTGCCTTGCTTAGCGTGTGCCCATCCTGGTTCTGAAGGCAATTTTTCTGCATGAGAAGGAAGCTCTAAACTGACCTGGAGACTGAAGCCCCAAAGAGGCCATGTCTTACGGATTCAGCGTGTGGGTTGTTATTTACACACCCAGATTTTTCAGAGCTCCCTACCCTTTGGCTAACATTGAAATAAATCTTCCTTCTGGGGAGAAAGCAAGGCAGTGTGCAGCAGAGTATCGGTGGCTGCCAACCAGCTATCTGGGGAGGAGGATCTAGGAAGCTGCAACAGCCAGAAGAAAGTTCCTAGGTCTCGCTGCACTAGGCAGGAATGCTGCTGCCTGGAAGCGCTCCAGGCTGAGGAAAGGGAAGATACATGGAAAAAGGGAGATGTTGTTATTGAAGTGGTCCATGCAGTAGGGTCCAGGGCAAGTTGGAAATCCTGGTGCTAAACTTATCCCTGGTGCAACTCCACTGATTCAGCAGAGTTACTGCACAACAGGGATGTGCATGTCTCCTTGGTTCTTATGGTAGCTCCTCTCAGGAGGGCTGGACCAAGGGCTGGTAGCTATTAAAAAAAAAAGAGGAGGAGGAAATAACACTCTGCACTACCATGGGCAGAGCCCAAATGGACAGGGGTGGAGTTCTGGAAGGCTGGTGTGCTCTGTTCCTGAGGGTTGGAGGAATATCCCTGGTTGCAATACAGTGATCCTCTTGCCAGGTTAGAGGTGTGGTAGCTATAACTCAAGTCCTGGAGTGTCCTAATGGATAAAGGAAAGAAAGGGAGGAGTGGTGGAAGGGTAGTATAAAATTCAGTGAACACAACAGGTAGAGGAGGGTCTCGTCTCTCTGTCTGTCCTCTCTCTTGCTGTCATTCAGCTAACAGTTCCGCTCACGTCTCTGAACCACAGTGTTGTCAAGCTAACAAATCTTGGCTTCCATTATAAATGCTGTCTTCAGAACACATGCCTCATTAAAATATGTAAATAGACTGGACCATGTACACATCTCTGTGGGGAAGGCATGCTAGTCACAGAGCGCATTAACAGTGATTAATCTTTCTCCCTGTAGCCAGATTTCCAAACTTGCAAGCATCTAAGCCAATATCTTCAAATCCAGTGACATGTAAGAACAAGGAGTGAGAACAAGGAATGACGGGAACACGTCCTTTCCCTCCATGGGCTTGGGAGGGGGGAAGGGACTGGGTCTCAGGGAGGCACAAACGAAGGCAGTGTGCATGAGTTTCACCCGATAGTTACCTCAGCTGTAGCATTCATAGTCAAGTCGGGGCCTGATTCTGATCTTGGTGATGGGTGGCTATCCAGAATCACTCCACTGAGCTCAGTGGCCACCCTCCCCTTAAAAGGTGGGGCGGGGTGTATGCGAGAGAGAGGGACCGGGGGAATTTCACATTCAGAGATCCAGCTTGGCTCCATGTCTCTAGACAAGTAGAATTTTAAATGAGGGGCCTGAATGTCAATTCATCTGAACAGTGATGCTGTCTGGGGGTTCTCCAGCTGCTGGAGTCTGGGAAACCTTTGTCTGAAAGAGACCTGCCTTCCCTTCCTGCCCTCACACCTGCCTCTCACTCTGTGCTCTTTTAAAACTCTGTGCAGTCGAGGGGCACAGTCTGAGAAGCTCCTTGGTAGCCGGAAGGTTGCAAGGGTGCAGCCTGCCATGTGTGGCAAGCTCACCAAATGACAGGCTCTGCACAGCTCTTCTCCAGACCCTCTCAAATGCATGGTTAATCCCATCACTGAGAGGGTGAGGACTGACATGGTTCTGGGGCACGGGAAGCAAAAGACCACTCAGGGGCAGTGTTCCCTCTAGCTGTGGGGCAGCGCAGCTTCACAGGTGATTAACCCTCCCACCCAGCCAGTCAGCTCCTTCCCTGAGCCTCTGACTGGGCGGGGCTGACGAATCACCTGTGAAGCCCCGCAGCTTAGAGGGGACACTGCTTGGGAGGGCAGTTTTCCTAGGGTGGGGTGAAAGGAGACAGTCTAATGCAGGGGTGCAGAACCTTTTTTCGGTTGAGGGCCACTGACCCACAGAAAAATCAGTCGGGCACCACATACAAGTGAGAAGCAAAACAAAACTCACTGACCTGGGTCCCAACAAGAAAAAACCCACCCAAACCCCTCACTGACCTGGCTCCAGCCCCGCGTAACACTAGTTCACCCTACTATGGTGGGGGGAAGCTGTGGGCCAGACCCAGCCCTCAGGCCATAGCCAGGCCCGCTAGCTGGGTGGGGCAATGGGGAAAGTTGCCCTGAGGCCCGGTGATTCAAAGGGTCCAAAGGCTCCTGCCTGCCGCTAGAGTTCCAGGCCCTTTAAATGGCCACCATGTGCTCCATGTGGCTCTGCTAAGGGCTAGGGGGTGCCACGCTCTGTGCAGCACGGAGAGCTGGCTGCTCCTGTCCCTGTCCCTTTGGGAACACGGAGTCCGCCCCTCCCCACATACTTACCTTGCCCAGGGGCCTGCAGAAGCTGTCAGCTCGCCTGGCCATTGCCCTCCCCCCCCCCCATCCTTGGTCTAATGAATAGTTTTGGGGTAGGAGAGGAAAATGTTGACAGTGCTTTTAAAATAGGGGAGTAGAACTGGTGGAGGGGAGAGTACCTGTGCGTGAGAAGAAGGGGTGGGGCTACACTTTGGAAAGGAGAAGCTGCATCCAGACGTTCTGTGCTCTTACACTCCATGATCCCATGACTGATGTCCCATCAGACTTTCCTGTCCGTGAGGTGAATCTCCAGCTCCGTCCATCTGTTGTTCCATTTTCTCTGCAGCTTTAGGGTTTCTCATGGTGGGTGGTGGTGTTTTTTTTTGGGGGGGGGTTCATTGTCTGGCTATGTCCAAGAGAAGGTTTGTATGTCCCTACAAACCCAGGAGAAATTCCTCCCCCTTTGGGGACAGAGGCCACTGAAGTGAAGGGTGGGGGCAGAGGGGAATAAGGGTGTGGGAAGAGAGTCCCTTAGCTTTTCAGTCCTTTTGCCTGTCAGCTAGAACAGAGGGATGAGATGGGGCAAGGGGTAGTGTGAATGATGTCTGGGAGCAAGAATGATATCATTGGGGTGCTGCCAGCTAGCCAATCAGTTCCTCTTACTGCCCGCTGAAGGCTGCAAATCAGAGCTTATTTCCTGCTCCTGGAGTGCTGTGGAGTGACCTGGAGAAGATTGGTTTCTCCCATCAGACCCATGTTTTGAGTCAGGTCAGCCTCTAGCTTAGTGGTTTTCATTAGCTGACCATGAGCGGTTCTTCTCCTCCCTCCTGGAGCTTTGTCTACCCAGCAGACTGTGTGTGCCCTGGCCTGAGCTTGCTAATCACCCCTGCGGACCTTCCCCACCTCCCTTCCAGATCTAGATGAGCCCATTCTCACCGTCCACCAGACCATCAGCGATGTCCGTGGCAGTTTCTACCAGGAGAAGACGGTCTTCCTCCGGTGTACAGTCAACTCGAACCCACCTGCTCGCTTCATCTGGAAACGGGGCACTGAGACACTCTCCCACAGCCAGGATAATGGAGTGGACATCTATGAGCCACTGTACACACAGGTGAGAGAGAGGTGACCCACCATCAAACCTCACTCTGGCTTGAGGTGCCAGGCCCTAATGATCACCATGGGTCCACCCCTACTGTTCCTGGAGGGGGAAAATGGCGCTTGGCATCCACCACAGTTCCCCAGTAATACTGGGTCTCTGCACAAGGGAGGATCATAGCTGGGAATTTCTTGTCCCACCATGAGATTGATGCCCACGCCCAAAGGGCACTGCTGTGTCTTTGGGGATGCAGCCAGGGATGGTTAGGCAGGAAACCTCAGGAATCGAAGGCAGGTTACTCTGTTTGGTTTTATGTGCCTGAAAGAGAGAAATGGAATCCAGTCCCTGGGCCCCTGGTACCCTTTCCCATCCTCCCATCTCTCCATCTGCACATCCCTTAGCCTCCTACTGCTACCCACATCATGATGCCAGTACCCCATCTCTGCTCATGAGGTTCATTCCGAGAGCTGCGTGCACTGCTCGCAGCCAACAGATTTGTAGCACTTTTTCATGTTGGCAAACTGCCTGTGAGCAGGCCATGATTTTCACATTTGTGTCAGTTACTCATAACATTAAATGAATAGTCTGTGGAAATTAATTTGAACAGCTGAAATGATTCACTGAACAAGCCATGCGATTGGTTCTTTCTGTTCCTGATTGGATCCCATATGCTTAGTATTTATGAAGAGAGTTTCTTGTTTGGAAATATGCATGGGTGTTTGTAATTGCTGGGAACTGACAGTGCTAATAATGAAGAACTTTTCTGAATGGCTGGTGTGAAGCCCAAATACACATCTACTCTTCCTGTCTGTTTTACTCTTTCTGTCTCCCTTTTTTTTTTCCAGCTTCACACACTTTCTTCCTCCCCCCTACCTTAATATGCAGGTCAAAATCCTCATACTTCCTTATGCTTGTCTCCACCCCCATCCACACATTGCTCCAAGTCCCAGTCATTTTCTTTGAAGCCACGGGAGTGGTGGTGGAGGGAATTGCGTTTGGGTAGTCTGTATTCCAAAGTATTCTGGGTAATGGTGTCCTAAATTTTGCTATGGATTTCAGTGCCCCTCAGTGACTGCTTTGCTGACACTGCGGAAGTTGGTTAATGAGGCAGAACGATGCCATGAGGCAATGAAAAGAGGGACGAAAGGGTAGGTCTTGAGGGGACAGCTTCATCCCACATCTCTCTGACAACCAAAGCCCTGGCAACTGGGCCCTGAGCAGGTTTTTTTTTTTTTTTGAGCTGCGCCCCGGGCAACCTCTCAGTTATTGAGGTATTGTTCATAGCTTAAGGAAACAAGCCTTCCCTGTATGCTCAGTGCTATGGGTCTGTAATCGATTGAAAAAATGCTGTAGGTCAGTGCTGCTACTTTGATCTGGAGAGGATTTTCTGTCTCGTCTAATGTCTAGTAAAAAAATTCCAGGACTCAGAACATCGCCTCTTCCTCTGGCTTCCCCTTTTCATGGAGTCTGAGGCTGACTACGAGGAGGAACTGGAGCACAGGGGAATAGTGTCTTCAGCATAAACAGCGCAACTCAAAGAAATTATTTCCTGTGTTGCATCTGCAGAATGTCTGTGGGTTCTTGTCAAGGGGCATCCCCTGCCAACATGGGTCATTCCTACAAATGCCAGCTAGAAGGAAAGCGGTGTAGAATTGCCCTGTTTATGAAGAGGTGCCCTAATTCTCCTCTGTTTTCCCATGGCTTACGCCAGAAATTGAAATTAGCAAAGTCACGTTGGGTATAAAATGGGTGTGATAACAGAATCAGTCTTGCAGCTTAGAAGCTTCATGTTTAACAAATCACAGTTCAATTACACTGATACTGTTGTATTCTCAGTCAGGACAGATACACTGTGTCACTGTAAGGTTTAGATGGCTGACATTTAACAAATGAGCCAAAGGCTTACCAGTGTATACTTTTGTAAACTGATTTACAATCTAGGTTTATATACGTTTACCTGGCCCTGTGTCTAATGTGTCTACTGATCAATAATCTGGATGCAAATGAACTATTTGTAAATCACTAGTTGACGCACCCATTGTAAATACCGTTATTCGTGCAGCATAGCAACGGATCTCTGGGGAGGTGTTTTTCACTTGAGTATTGGTCTCCTAGGAATTTATCTTCTAATTCAAGCAGGTCAGATACTACATGTTCAATGTATATTAATGCTTGTGAGCTCCATGTCTTGCCCTGTGCAGTCATCTCAGGAGGATTTGTCAAGCTGGTATCTTTTTACATTTCCAGATTTGTATTAAAAAAAATCTGTAAAAAGAGATTTACACAAACAAATGAAAAAGGACAGGCAAACCGGTGTATAAAGGCATATGAATAAGAGGTTACAAATGAGGGGGTGTATCTCAGAACTTCCCATAAGCATGTCTCATAAATGTAAATCTACAGAGCTCGTACGATGTGAATTTAACAGAGTTCTTCTGGTTCTGTTGTGTGCCCATAACTGACAGTACCAGAATCTGATTCTAGTTATATTCGTATGAAAAATCCAAGGTAACTCCATTACAGACAGTGTGTTACTCTGGAATTACTTCAGTGTAAATGAGATTAGAATCTTCAGCAAAGCGGGGGGGGGAAAAAAGGTTTGATGATTTATTTGAATATTTCTCTTAATTACCCTTTTTTCCTCTACTGCAAATGTTTATGGTTTTAACTATTGAGCATGCTGTATTTAGCCAAGTATTAAAGCTTAAGGGCTGGAATTTGATCTTGTTTCCCCTGGTTTTATGACATTATGACTCCACTGACTAGAGCTACTGCTGGATATATCCCAATGTGAGATCAGACTCTTGCTGTAAGTGGTTTAGATCCTTTCAGTCCTGCAAGATGATCCTGGTTGCATTTGACAAGAGATTATCTATAAAACTGCTCAATAGTGCTTTCAGGATACATGGCAGTGCTGCTGATTTCATTCATTTATTTATTTTATTTACATAGAGAATGATTAGTTTTGGAATTATTACCACAAACATTTTATTGCTCCTTTTACAAAGGAATGAGGGGCTGATCCAGAGAGGTCCTGAACTCTTCCAACTCCCATTGATCAGCACTTCTCAGAATCAGACCGCAGATTTGTAGCTGAAGGCGGTTCGTAGTGCATCTGTCACTCGGTTACTCTGTTCACTTCTTTCCACTTTTCCTAGGGTGAAACCAAAGTTCTGAAGCTGAAAAACCTGAGGCCGCAGGATTATGCCAGTTACACATGTCAGGTGTCAGTCCGGAATGTCTGCGGTATCCCTGACAAATCCATCACTTTCCAGCTCACTAACACAACGGGTAAGAGAGCAGCAACAGAGTACCCTGAGCACCTCTTGCTTGCTGAACAGCTGTCATCCTTCCAAGTTCGGGTGAAGTGGGACCCAATCCAATACCCATTAAGGATTCCCACTGATCTCAGTAGGCAGGGGATTGAGTCCATAGTACAAACACTTGGCAATAACCAGTGAGTTGGAGTAAGATGTGTCCGGCACTCCTTGGAATTCCTGTGAGCTCGCAGCATAGCTGGTGGGATGTCGCAAGGATAGTCAATCTCTGTTTGGGTGTTGAGGGAACCTCAACAGATTGAACCTCTCTTGTCTGGAACTCTCTCTGGTTCGGCAACATCTGTGATCTGGTAGGACCGTGGATGTTGCTGGACCAGAGAGTCCTGGACCAGAGAGCCCCAGAAGGAAGCATCTGGCAGTGGAGTCCCAGTGGCCATGGGGTGGGGCAGCAGAGTCCCAAGGCCAATAGCCCAAGAACCTGATCTTCCCTGGTCTGGCAAACTCCCTCGTTCGGGGCTGGTCAACCTCTAAGGGTGCAGGACCAGGTAGGTCCAACCTGTAGCCAATTTTTTACAAAAATAAAATCAATATTCCTGATTTGCTTTTTCTACAGTTGATACTTGGGAAAATGCTGCACAAACTTTCCACAAATTTTCCATGCAATATTTGGATGACTTTGCTGCACCCTGGTTCACACCCCTCATGCAGCTGCTTTCTGAAAGCATTTAAGCCGGCAAGTTCTACCAGCACGAATGCCTGTGGAAAGCAGATATCAAAACGAATTTTACAACCACATGCACAAATGTTCATGACAGGGACGCTTGAGTGGTCAGCCAGTCAACGAACAGAAGCAGTATCATGTGATCATTCAGAGAGTTCCTGAGTAATTAGCAACTGGGTGCTCTATATCAAACCCTTGCAGGAAGATGGTCACAACCAATAGATTTAAATTCAAAAACTAAAAAGCAAAAAATTGTCAAATGTCTTAAATAATGAATAAATACAAGAAAATTGCTTTTTTGCTTTGGGATATTCTGTGATCAAAAGAGGCTGAATCTGTGTCTGTAATGTGATGTAATGTGCTTGTTTGAATTATTCACCTAGCTCTAATATAATACAAAATAGTTTCCATCCCTTGTGTCATCTCTGTACAATGAAGGCAGAACTATTGATGATGCCAACTGTTGATGAGAAATAGTTAATACTGTAGAAAATTATATTTATTGATTTAACCGAGCCCAGGAACTGAGACAATTAACATGGTTTTTATGTATAAATAATGAAATACCTTAAGAAAAGGAAAACCCAAGTTAAATGTTAGGCATCAATACTAGCAATAAGATCTTTGCAATTATATAATTGTCTCAAAAGCTGGAAGCTCCATTTCTTGAGTCCTTTCAAACTAGACTGCACAGAACACTAGACCATGCATTATAAAAAAAACCAACCCTGCCCTAGTCAAGGGGAATGGGGCCTCATGCAGCTTTTCTAGCTCTGGCTTCTCAGTTGATATGTTTGTAGATTTATAGACTCTAATTCCTCTTCAGAACCATGCTTCCCAGGTAAATGCAAAGAAAGCATCCTTCTTTTCTGTTTCAGCCACTTTATTGAGTGAACCGGAAGAAAGGGTTTTCCTGATCAGATCTGGTGCCAGATTTACTCAACTTCTTAGCAATTTGCACCAGATCAGCATTTGGCCCATACGGTAGATGTGTGTTCCTTTCTTGCAATATATAGCTAGCTATATATTCATGTTTATGCACACAAATGTAAAGTCTCTCTCTGTCTATGTATGAATATTTTTTTAAAATTCTCTCTGATCTTGCATAAATCCCTTCCTCCCTTCCTCTGCTCATGCATTAGTAACTTTCTTGTAGCATTGGTTGTGTCCAGAATTCTGAACAGCCTTACTTGGGATGTCTTTGCTTCTATACCTGGAGAAAACTCTGGGAGCACAGAAGTGTATGGAAATCTTTTCAAGTATTTATAGACCCAGATGGTATGGACCTCTGAGGGGAAGTGATGGGTCAGGTCAAGCTAGGCCAGAGAATCTTCATTCCCCAGCTTGTTTGCTGATCCTTTGCCATTTGGCTATAAAAGTGGCTCCTACAATTCATCAGGGGCCTCTTGCTACTGACTGTCTGTGGTGCAGATCTGTACTTCTCCAAGCCAGAGAGTCCAGAGCTTGGCCCTGCTGGTTAGGAATCAATCTTTTGTTACCTGGCTTGGCTCTTTGATAGTTATCTTGAGCAGCAGCTGAGCGTTGTGGTTGCAGCACAAATTTTGCAGCACCAGTTCCGATTCCTATTCTCTATTTGCATCCTCATCCTGCAGAAGTTTTCTGCCTCCTCCTCCTCCTCATCTTCTTGATGATCCTTTATGGTTCCAGAGCTCTGAGGTGGTCTCAGGTCCAGTTTGTTGCAGCCCACATATTCCGATCCTGCTGTGGTTGGGGAATGGCTGACATTTTCTCCCTTGATTTCTGCAAAGTTAAGCAGCCCAGCTGGTTAATTCTCCTGCAGTTTTACTGCAGCAAATTGGACTTCAAAGGGAATTGAAAGCGATTCTTTGTTTTTAATGGTCCCCTCGCTCCACAGCAGACTCTGCCAGCAGGTTTTCTGAGCCGAGAACAAAAGGAATCGCCACGGGTTACAAATAAATGAGATTCATCTCCTGCATAACAATGGCTGCATATTGTTACCCTCCATCCACCGACTGGAGGAGGATGCGATCCATCCTCGGCTCCCAGAGCTGGGCTGGGTTCATACCTTCTAGCTGGAGATGCACTGCCTTGAGATGTGTGGGTGGCTGTTTCACAGGGGCCTCCTCTCCTGCTTGTGCCCACAAATAATCTGCCCTGAGGAAGCAGCCGCCACTTGAGGTCACTTATCCTGCACAGAACATGTCCTCACCTCACTCAACAGGAGTCTAAATAGCTTTATCAGAACCCGAACAGCAGCTGACATATGCTCCCCTGCTGCCTCCCTCCACCTCCACCCCCAAAAGTCCCCAAAGAAATGGATCTCTGCCTCTTTCCAGGTCTGCTGGGGGAGGGCGAGTCTCTGCCAAGACCAATTCAGTGCAGCGTCTGTCAGATTGGCCAAGGAAAGGCCGTTCCCAGGCAAGACCAGCTTGTCGTCAGGGGAGGTGACCGCTATTTAGAGGCTCAGGTCTCTTGGCTCAGGGCAACTGTCTTACGGATGGTCTGGCGCTCTGTCATGTCTGCATAGCTTATGGGGGGTTATCCATCCAGGATGAGCCAGGCCACCTTATTAGGGGTCTCCTTGGATTTGTGAAACCTCATCAGAGCCTAAAGTCCTCATTGGCAAGCACACAAATCATTTTTGCTCCCTGTTATTCTGTTATTCTCTGGATTTGATATTTATTTTCCAAAGCTCCAGGTTGAGGAGAAATCAAAGGAATCAAACCTTGTCCCTCAAACTGATCCTTATGGCTGGCAGCATAAGATGGCATCCCCCCACTAGGCAGCTGTACAGTGCTTTCAAGGCTGGTTGGGTGCTCCTTGTGCATGTGACAAGAGGGACGCTGGCCACTGCTAGAGGCAGGACATCAGGCTGGACTGTGCTGAGCTTTCTGGCCATAGTTATGCTAAGTTATGCTGCCTGCACGGAGGAGAGAATGGCCCTTCTAGTCTTGTTTGCACAAGCTGTAATTCAGAGATCCAGCACAGCTCATTAACGCAGTCCAGGGAGAGGAGAGGCAGAAATAATGATGCTGTTAAATCAGGCTTCATGAATATGTAACAACGTCTTATTTTGTATTATTATGGCTGTTACTTAAAACACTCTCAGCCTTTGTGCTGCCGATGATTGTTTCCCAAGCTCTGTCTGGAGCCCTCGATGGAGCTGACAAAGATCATTAAAGCGCCTTTCGTGAGATGAAGTGGAGAATGCAGAAGAAAGGTTTTGAGGACTGTTCCTGGGGAGGGCAGGAATGGAGGAAACCAAATACAAGGATGTGAGCATCCAGAAGATGAGGAGCTACCCATGCGCTTTGAATCAGCCCAACCTATTCAGCTGTGCCGTAAAAAGGAGGCGTCTGGGTTGTACCCCAGGTGTGTAGAACCATGAATCTGAGGCATGCAGAGAACCAGAGGTGAGCTGCAGTGATGAGCTGGTGGTTGGGATAAAGAACCACGAATGATCTAAATGAGCAGTTTCCAAACTTCATGGCTTTTTGTACAGCCTTCATTATTGATGTTTGAAATATCAAGAGCAAATTTCTTCTTTTAGTGCCCATTTCTTTAGGCCTTAATAGGCGTAAGCATTTCTGGACTCCTAGTAAAATAGATGCCCATAAAGAAGTCTAAAGTGCTAAATTATAACAATTTTAACCTCTCAGGTTTTTAGACAGTAAATCAAAAAGAATAATCAATTATTCTGTCTTCCTTGTAATCTGATTAACACAAAAGATTTGTCAAATGACTTGCTGCTAAAGAAAGCCAGTGGCTTGAGGCTTTAATTTGTCTCACTTAAGTTCAAAGTTTCTGCTAATTCTTACTAGGATTATTGCTGAACATAACACAACAAGGCTTGCTTCTCTTGACAATAGGTCCCTGATCATCACCTGGACACCAGACAGCTCCAGTTCACTCTTCTTCCAGTGCTTCAGCTTCCCAGCTCCCTTCAGTTCCCACTGATGCAGGGAACTCTGCCAGTCCTTGTTGCAGACCTCTCTGGAGAGCCTTTCACATAGAAACACTCATCTTTGTAAAGGACTCCCCAGCCTTCCCTCATAGGGCTGTGCCATGGTTCAAGCAGGCTTCTCCAGCCCACCAGTATCCAGATTTTAGCCACACTCCACAGACCTTCCCGTGGTCCTTGGACTCACACGCCTCTTGCCTTGCTTCAGACATCCCTACAGCCCTTCTCCTTAGGGCTGGGTCCTGATTTAGTCAGGTTTTCTCAGCCCACCAGTCTTCCTTCTGGCTCTCATTCTGGTGAGCCTTTATCTTGACTTTGTGTCCCCCTGCAGTTCTTTCCTCCTGGGTGTGCTCTGCTCCTCCTGGGTGTCACCTGGCATCTGAGTTTTACCATGTTAAGCAGGTAGCTGCTTCCTTAATACCTGCTCCCATTCTGCTGCTCCCTTGAACACCTTTTTCCTTAAAGGGGCCATTTCATGGAACAGGGCTTGGCTGTTCTTGGGCCCCACTTCCTTTAAAGTGGACAGCCCCCTCCCCCCCCATTTTACAGCAAGCTCCTGTACCACCAGTGGCATGTGTACCGCAGTTTGGGCACTCAAGATCCAAGCAACAAGTTCTGTTCTTCTGTCCCCTGGGGCTAAGCCAGCAGGGTTGCAGCAGTCTGAAGGAAGGTAGAATGCTTGTCTCAAGGAAAGTGCTGTCCATACCCTGAGAACGTGCTGTGAAAAGGAGGGAAGTCTCATGCTGTGGGTTGTTTGTGTTATGTCCTTAATAGAGACATTTTCCAAAGCTGCTTCTCAGCCCTGCTTGAGTGGCGGTGTACCGCTGAACAAGGGCAGAGAAATACGTCCTGGTGTCCAAGCGATTTAAGCAGGTTTGGCATCTGGAACTGTATTGTTGGATACAGACAGATATTTCTTTCTCGTCTCTCCTTTAAGTACAGTAGGCACACCGTTCCCGTTAATGCTGTGAAATAGGATGTTCTTTGTGAACCTGTCGTACTTCTGCAAGGAAGGGCCTTTTCTGCCGTTCCAGCTAGGCTGCTTTCTCAAATCACAGCCCTGTCCCTGACTGCTGTGAGGGCCCATATGTCTTAACACTAGCACAAACATGGTAAAGCACCTTTTGCCTTTGTCTTGACTAGAAGGATAGGTGGGCTTAGTTAACACATGCTAATTAAACCTGACCTGACCTCAACTTTTTAACTAGTCTATATGCAGCTAGATTTTGAAAAAGGTTAGCTCAGCTGGCATGTGTTCACTAACCCGACCCTTCATCCACGTAAGACACAGTGTCTGTAAGAACAGGCATGGATATGTATGCCATTAAGCATGTATGTGTCCCTTGAACACCTCAGGCTTGGAAGAGCTTTGTCAGTTTCTCTTGTTTGAACAGAACCGTGACACCAGTGTTTGGTAATGAGTTACACGTGAAAGGGACATTTGCATTGGGACAGTGTGGGCATAATTGTCTCTGTTCTCCACTAAAGTGCCAGAGATTGATCCAAAGCCATTGAAGTCTATGGAAATCTTCCTTTAGACTTTGGATCGGGCCCTGAGTCATTGAGCCCAATCCTTGTCTCAAGGAAAGTGCTGTCCATACCCTGAGAACGTGCTGTGAAAAGGAGGGAAGTCTCATGCTGTGGGTTGTTTGTGTTATGTCCTTAATAGAGACATTTTCCAAAGCTGCTTCTCAGCCCTGCTTGAGTGGCGGTGTACCGCTGAACAAGGGCAGAGAAATACGTCCTGGTGTCCAAGCGACTTACTTGGTAGCAACTTACTACAATCTATTTCAATTAATCTCTTATTTTCATCTTTCCCCGTCACTACCACCTCTTCTGTTCATTCTCCAGTAGGCCGTTTTGTAGGAGGCTTAGGGATATTTGCAGTGACTTACACAACATTTTCAGTAAGGGGTATGCCACGTTTTTATTCCATCTCTGCTTCCGCAGGTCCCATTTAAAGACAGAGGGGCTGAAACAGAATGAGCAAAATAAAATAACCTGTGTGCAGGAGACTTTCATATTGTTGAAAATAAACTCCGCACTGGTTCTCCATTTCCCTGTCATCTTGTCTGGTAAGGCCCCACTACAGCCACAGTTACTTGAATTGGGAGCAAAAATCAACAAGCCTTAGACCCTGAGGCTACATCTACACTACAGATTTTCTCGGCAAAAAATATGCTAATGAGGGATTTATTTGCATGAGTCGCGATCTCATATGCATATTTTCTGCCGATCCATTTTTGTGCTAGGGGTTTTTGCACAAAAATAAGCAGTATGGACATTTTCTGTTTGTGCAAAACCCCCTTTTTCCGCACGATCCTTATGCCCCCAAAAAGGAGGTTTACCGATCTTGCGGAAAAAGGAGGTTTTGCGCAAAAAGAAAATGTCCACACTGCTTGTTTTTGCACAAAAACCCTTAGCGCAAAATGGATCGGCAGAAAAGATGCAAATGAGATTGTGACTCATGCAAATGAGTCCCTCATTAGCATATTTTTTGCAGAGAAAGCTCATAGTGTGGACATAGCCTGATTCTCCACTGCTTGTCTGTCTGTGTTGCCAACTGTATTGATGCAAAATGAGTGTAAAATACTACTGTTCTGATATGGGGTAGAAAATTGGGCCCTACTTCTATAACACAGCCAGAGCATTAGTTTTGTTACAGGGTTCAGTGGAGATGGGACCTAACCCTGTTTCTAAAGCTTGGACTGTTTGGAGTCTAAACAGGTATGTCTACACTGCAATCGCAGTGTATCACTGCAGCTCACGTAGACATGCCCATGAAGGTTTTAATCTCACTAGCTCAGTCCTGGAGCAGAAAAGTTGTGACCATGCATGCATCCGTCTAGCTGGAATCCAGTCCACCTGGAATTCAGCATGGACTAGCCCCATGAGTAAGCATGTGCTGCAGTGGCTTCACCGCTCTGGGACCCTGACCTAGCTAGATTCAAGCAAGCTGCAGTGGTGCCCTGTGATTGCAGTTGAGATGTAGCCTCCGTTTTGGGTCTCTGTGGGGTTCTGTCTATGCTATGCCTTTGAACCCTGTTACAGCTAGGTCCCCTGACTTGGTTAGAGATGCCGTGTCTGATGGGGTCCTCCTAGATTCACATTTTTAATGAACTCATGGACAGCCCACCCGTACCCTCTCTTTTCCGAGAACACGTGGAAAGTCTCTCCATTCATGTCGAATTGAGCGACATCCAGGCTGGTGGGAGTCTCCTCAGAGCTCACTAGTGTTGCCTTTTTTCTCTTCCAGCCCCACCTACTCTGAAGCTGTCTGTCAATGAGACCCTGGTGGTGAACCCAGGAGATAATGTCACTATGCAGTGCTCCCTGACAGGCGGTGACCCACTGCCTGACGTGGTCTGGTCTCACTCACCCAGCCCCATGCCTCACAACAGCCTCATTCAAGAGGGCAACCTCACCATTTGGGGGATCCGCATGGAAGATTCCGGCTACTACAATTGCACGGCCATCAATAATGTGGGGAACCCAGCCAAGAAGACCGTGAACCTGCTGGTGCGATGTACGTCCTTCTACTTTTAGGCAGACACTCTGGGTACCCAGAGCTTGTTAGTGTTCCTTTACATTGGGGTGAATGTGCTACTTCAGCAAGGGAGTGGCAGTGCTGACTGGAGACAGTGCTGTGCCAGCTTCCCCACTTTCAGTTCTGCTGATGTACCTCACTCCTGGCCTGCCACGTCCATGGTTACTCCAGTCCTACCTTCCCACTGCTTTGCTGATGCTTCCTGATCCTGACACGCAGTGCCACAGCAGGCTTGGGGGGTGGCGCCATTGCCTCCCATGGGGATCTCATTTGAGCATGGGGTGGGAGGACCCCTTGACTCAGAGCACATGGAACCACTGTCTCCCATTGGGCAAGGGATAGATAACTTACAGGCATTTCCCCTTTGGGCACAGGGCATTTTGTCTTCACTAACAGGCTTTGCACCTCTGTCCATCCCAGCCATGAAGAATGCTACCTTCCAGATCACCCCTGATGTGATCAAAGAGAGTGAAAGCATCCAGCTAGGGCAGGACCTGAAGCTCTCGTGCCATGTGGATGCCGTCCCCCAGGAGAAGGTCGTCTACTTCTGGTACAAGAATGGGAAACCAGCCAGGGTCTCCGACCGACTGCTCATTTCCAGAAATGACCCTGAGCTCCCGCCAGTGACCAGCAGCCTGGAGATCATTGACCTGCGCTTCAGCGACTACGGCACATATCTGTGTATTGCATCCTTCCAGGGAGCCCCCATCCCTGACCTCAGTGTCGAGGTGAACATCTCTTCAGAAACAGGTGAGCCTCCTCTATGGAGGCCTGAGGTTTAGAGGGAGTCAGGGCAGTGGGCATAATGTGCCAACATATTCCCCTGATAGAGGCAGCAGTGCAGGGCAGGCAGCACCACAGAATTGGTGCTGCGGGGAACCAGCTTTTAAGTTGGCTCTCCCCAGCACTGGCTCCTGCCTGCCCCCCCCTCACTGCCTCTATAGGAGGCAGCAAGGGGTGGCAGGCGGGTCCACGGAAGCTGATAAGCACAGGGAACTGGCTTGAAAGCTGGCTCCCATGCTTATTCGCTCCCGCCTGCCTCCCTCTGTGCTGCTGCTTTATCAGAGGCAGCAGTGCGGGAGTCGGGGGGACAGGCGGATCCGGTGCTCATGGGGCGCCTGCTTAAAGCCAGTTCCTCACAGGCACCAGCTCGTGCTCTCCCCACCCCTTGCTGCTTGAGATACAGAGGCAGCAAAGGGGGGGTGCATGTACTCGATAGGAATAACTGATAAGCCTTATCAGTTAATTGTTTACTCGACTATATGCCAGCATCCCTACTTAATGAGTTAGTTTCAGAGTTCAAGTGACCTGAGGCACAACATGCCTGAGGATATAGGGTTGGCATTGGGAAGGCCCAGATTGCAGCCCGGCCCAGCCTTGGAAGAAGATGGTTTGGAAGAAGCCCTGGCCAAGGGCTTATCATGAAGGAACAGTGAGGGAATCGGATTTTACCAAATGTTCAAAGGCTGCTGACAAGCCGGCCAATAGGAGGGCTAAGGGGACAACTGCTCCGAGGCCTGGTGATTCAAAAGAGCCCAGAGTTAATGGCTGCCGCCGCTGCTGCTACAGCAGTGGCAGTGGCCAGAGCCCCGTGTGGCGTGCTTCAGAGTCTCAGGCTGCACTGAAGAGCTGGTGGGGGAGTCTACCACCAGCCCTGCCCCCAGGGCGGAGTTTCGGGAGAGCAGGGGGCACAGCAGCCATGCACACCAGGGTGGAACTTGCTTTTCTTCCTTTTCCTGGGACTATCCGGGAGAGAGGAGAAAGTACTTGCAGTCCATGATTTACTCCTCTGCCCCCTCCCTTCACTAGCCAGGAGTGAGAGGCATGCACAGAATGCAAGTCCTTTCCCCTCACTCTCTAAGGGTACGTCTACACTGCACGCTTATCTCAAAATAAGCTGTTCCGGAGGAAATACTCCGAAATAGCTTCTTTCAAAATAGCACGTCTACACCTCAGGAAAGCCTCAAAATTAGTCCGAGGCAGGCTCCCCTAACGTGGACGTGCTACCTCAGTTTAGAGCCCCAGGAGGCACTGGGGAGTAATTACTTTGAACGGCCCTGGGGAGGCGCTACTTTGAAATCGCAGCAGTGGAGCATCCACAGTACAGCTATTTCGAAATAGCTATTTTGGAATAGGCGTTATTCCTCATGGAACGAGGTTTACAGAAGTCGGAATAAGCCATCTGTTATTTCAAATGTATTTCGAAATAATGGAATTGCTGTGTAGACGTTCGCATGGTTATTCTGAAATAACGCTGCTGTGTAGATGCACCCTAATAGTCCAAGGAAAAGGAAGCCATGTCCCAGTGTGCATGGCTGCTGCTGCCCCCCCACTCTCCCGAAACTCCTCCCTTGCCCTGCCCCTCCTGAAATCCCTCCCCCCCATCTGGCCCTGGGGCTCAGCAATTCTGGCTGGTGTCTGTGGGGAAGGACACACTGCTCTTTCACCTCTTTGGCTGGGCTTAAAAGAGATGCCTCCTCTGATAATTGTTCCAGAGACTGATGTGGAAGGACCTGGCTTGTGTCCATGGCAGTGTGTGGTGTGTCACAGACTCTCCTCTAATGAACAGCTTGAATGTGTAGTGTCCTGACTCTCATCTTCAGGGCGCCTCTTGAGTGCTATCTGCAGGAGCCTGGACTCTGTAAATCTCACTCTTTCCCACCTCCCTAAAGGGCCCTATCCTTCTTGCAGGAAAGTCACTGGCAAAACTCTTACCGGCTTCAGTGGGAGCCCCAAATCTGTCAAGCCACTTTTGTGGCTGGAACATACAGACTCAGGATTCTGTCTGTGGTGTGAGCAAAACAGATCAGGTCAGGTTCTGTTCTCAGCTACACCCCTGCGGTCCCACTGCTTTCCCTGAGATTGCTCAGGTGTGACAGAGCCAGGCTGCACCGACCTGGAGCTAAATGGGGAGAGAGCCCGAGGGAAGTTAACTGGCTGTAGAATCTGTCTGGATTTTTCCAAATGGCTCAGAGTGATGTTAATCAGCTTTGGCTGGTCCCGGTTCTGTTCATGACCCATTTGATTCCCTGCTGTGCCTGTGCCCTTAGCAGAGGCTGTCAGAATTGCTTCTTGTTTTTCTGACAATCTGCTCCAACGAGAATGCCCCCGATGCTTTGTGATAATGGGATGCTGAACACTTACTGTGCACAGAGCTTTTCAGCAGGAAGGAAATTAACTAATTTATCCTCCTAACAGCCATGAAAGGCAGGGAAATGCTCCCGCTCTTCTTTTCACAGCTGGGGAAACTGAGGCACCACATGACATGACGTGCCATAAATCCCATGGTGAGTCAGTGTCAGAGCTGGCAATGTAAGCCAGGTCTGGCTGTAGCCTGGAGTCTAGAGCATACTTCTCACCCCAGCCCCACCACCTCCCCACAATAGCTAATAGAATGCAATAGTCCATAAGATCGTAGGAGTAAGGTGGCAAAGAGTCTGTAAGATCATAGTCTGTCCCCACTGCAAGGGCTGGAGAATATCTGCTGGCCCCAAATGTAGGCCCAGGGCTCAGGAAAGAAAAGAAACCCTAGCAGGATGTAGTTGTGGTGGTATGGAGGTGGCACAACCTGCCTTCCACCAGCAGGAGCTGAAAGGGCCAGCACAGCATGTGGGGTTGGCCGGGAAGAAGGCATGGGGAGGGTCATTGAGGAATGTGGCAGTCTGACGCGTCCTATCCACAGTCACTGGCAGCTGGGTCCCTCCGGAACTGGAGAAATTACAGCTGCCCCAGACCCAGGGGAGGGCAGGCCGCAGCACCATCGCCTGCCTCCCTTCAGGCTGACTCCCCCCTGCCTCTGCCGCCACCTCCCTGGGCAACAGACAGTGTTTGTCCCTTCTGGGGTACCTAGCTGTCTGTGTGCGCTGAAGGAGCAGGAAAGTCCCCCCTTTGTGTTGGGTTGGAACTCCTTGAGTTTCCCCCCAGAACCATGGTATTGAAGCAGCAAGGCAGAAACCACTCTGCATTCCTTGGCCAACTGCTGTCGCCTAGCAAAACAGCCCCCCACTCGCTGAGTTGGCTGTCTCCAGTGAGAGGCTCAGAAGAGATGGCTTGAATTAAAAAATCTCCAAATACAATTTACAGGTTTTCCCTCTGGTGAAAATTGCCTCTCGCTGGGTGAGCGTCTGCTGGTGGAGCTGACTGGCGGGGGGCAGTGCTCTCTTCACACCAAACAGGAGAGGGTCTGATGAGATTCCACAGCCCACAGGGGGCCTGTAAATTGAAAGCTGGACTCCTTTGTTGCATAGAGAGTTTTCTAGCTAAGGAGACGGTGACCAGAGCCATCTTAAATAGAGAAAGTGCCACAGCATGCTCTCTCTAGTGGGCAGAGGGTACATTGAGTGAATACTGGACAATCTGGATGGAGATGGCCCCTGGAATTTTAAGCTTTCATTTAAAAAGAAAAATATTTAGCCCTTCCACTTGTGAAAGCATCAGTCCAAATGTCATCCCAATGCAATGTCACCTGTAGAGAGCCAGACTGTGACAAGAACTCTCAGAGAGGTGAGAATAGCTGCATTTGTCTCAATGGGTGTTAACTCTGAAACCTAACGGTGCCCGTTGCAATGTCAGCACGATGACAGCTGTATCTGTGAAAGTGATCTACATCTGGGTGGGTTGTTGGTGGAGCCTGGAGCATGAGCAAAGAGTCCCCTTCAAGTCAACTTCATGTTTATATCTGCACTGTTATAAGACTCACAGCACAGCTGTGGCTGGCCCTAATTAGCTGACCTGAGCTGCAGGGCTATAATATTGCTGAGTTAGACGTTCAGGCTTGAGCTAGAGCCTGGGCTCTCAGACCCATCTCTGTTGCAGAGTCTCAGGAATTAGGTGGGAGCCTGAACCCAAACATCTACCCTGCAACTGTGAGCCCTGTAGCCTGAGCTGTGAGTCCAGCCAGGCTCTGAGACTCCATGCCTTGAGTTTACTGCAGTGCAAACACCTCTCTTAGGCTCTTTAGGAATGTTGGCTGACAATAGAGGCTGGACAATAGAGTGTGTGTCACTAGCGCTGTGAGAGTAACCTGAGATTTTTAGTTTGGTAGCTGAAACCCCCCCCCCCCCACACACACACACACTCTTTATTTTAGGTCCACTAAAAACAAACACTTTCTGACTTTTTCAGAGAACCAAGTTAGTAAAAACAGACACATAATTTTCAATTGCAGGAAATGTTGAAAGGTGTTTTTACCTTTTTATTAACATTAAAGTACAAGTCAAAATGACTTGCAAATGTTCTCTTTTGAAAACAACGTGGCAAATTTAACACAGATTTGTGAAATGTTTCGGTGAACCTGAATCTGCATTTTTGGACCAAAAAAAAAAAAAAAGCTTGGTAGCTATATCTAGAGCAGAAGCACGACTTTGTTTCTTCAGTCAGTAGGCTCCCTTATACAGGAACTGGATTTGCACTGTGCGACATGTGACTATGACTGTTGCTCAGGTTCTAACCAGAACAAGGCAGCAGTTCTATTGGGTTTGCTGTCCCTTGCCTGGGCCTGTAGGGGTTGCACGGAGCAGGTCTCAGCTGGGAGTTGCCTCTGCTCTGGGTGACTCAGCAATAGCCACACTGAGTTGGATTTGTCTGAGGCAAGTGTTTTTGTACATTCGGTGAGGGTGCCCAGTGAATTCAAGTGTGGAAGAAGTGACGGTATTTAACAAATCTAACTTGTGTCTGTGGTTCAGAAATTGACAGAGGTCCTTCCTCCTGGATGTCTCTTGGAGGCTGGGAGTGGAGTATTTGGAGCATGTGTCTGTAGACCACTGTCTCCAATCCAGCCCATGTAAGGAGATTGGACTTGGTCTCTCACTTGTGGGCTACAGGCTCCAACTCCATTCAGGGAATTAAATGGCTAACAAGATTGAGATGAGGACCTAGAGTCTTACACCTCCTACATGATCAGGTCTAGTCTGGTTTAGGCTGACAGTGATTGAAAGTGTTTAATTGGAGTTCACGGATGTATATGTAGGGCAGGGATGGGCAAAATATGGCCCAGGGGCCAGATCCGGCCCGCCAAGCCACTGGATTCAGCCCGCGGACCACCCTGCCAGGACCCTCAAGCACGCAGCTGCCACGGTTTAAAGCACAGTCCCTGTGTTTCTCTGCTCTGCGGGCAGGGGGAGGCTTTGTGTGATCTCTTGCCCCTCAGCTACTATTGGCTAGAAACAACCAGCCAGTAGAAACCGATCCTAGCCAATCTCTCTGCTCCTATTGGCTGGAAACAACCAGGCAATGGGAATTGAGAGATTAGCCTGGGGGATGAGGGCAGCACAAGCCTCTTCCCCCCCTGGAGCTGAGAGCCACACGGAGGGAACAGCCTGCAGTTTCAAGCGGTCTGGGGCTGCAGCAGGCAGGGAGTCCAGCCTGCCTTGGGGGTGCTGGAGGGCTCCTGGCCAGGAGACACTTAAGTTAAGCACTTCTAAGCCAGAGCCTGCCTCTGGCACCCCTGCCCCTCTTGCACCGCATTCCCTTGCCCCAGATCACCTTCCAAACTATCTACACTCCCTTGCCCCAGGTCACAACTCCCTCCCAGACCCTGTATCCCCCTACATCCTTCCCCCAAGGCCAGAATCCTCTCCTGCACCCAAACATCCTCCCAGATCCTGCCCCCCATTCTCCTGCCCCAGGTCACCACCCAAACCCTCTGCAGTCTGCACCCCCTTTTCCCCTTCTCCCAGGACACAATTCCCTCCCAGACTTTGCACCCCCTCGTAGAGCCTCTCCCTCAAGCCAGAATCCTTTCTTGCACCCATACTCCCTCCCTGACCCTACACCCTAATCCCCTGACCCTGGTCACAACCCCCTCCTCCACCCAAACTCTGTCTCAGACCTCACACCATCTCCTGCACCCCAGTCCCTTACCCTGTGCACCCTTCTGTACCCAACCTCCATCCTAGACACCGCATCTCCTCCACAGAAAAGTGCGGCCCTTGACCACTTTCCAAAATTTCAGTGTGTGTCCCCCCACCAAAAATTATTGCCCACCCCTGGTGTAGGGTGTTCAGGTGTTCTGGCCGTTTTTGTTGGTGTTGGCCATTCAGAAGCTATGAAGATGGAACACTCTCCTCCACGAAGAGGGGGAACCTCCAAGAGGTGATTTACATTGGCGGGGGTAGAGCATGGGGAGCTTTGCTCTGGCACTATCAGGGCCATTCTCGGTTGGAGGCCTGTCAGCATGACATCCTTCCCCACAAATGCAGCCATCCTTCGAAGGTCTTCCTCGTGCTACGCCAGAGGGATGTTACCTTGACAAACAGGCTCTTTTTGTCATCTTCTCTCTAGTGCCTCCAACCATCAGTGTCCCCAAGGGCCAGTCCACCATCACCGTGCGGGAGGGCTCCAGGGCCGAGCTGCAGTGCGAGGTTCGAGGGAAGCCCAAGCCTCCCATCATCTGGTCCCGGGTAGACAAGGAGGCCCCCATGCCCTCTGGTGCCATGACAGTGGAGACATATGACGGGAAGCTGCGCCTGGAGAGCGTTAGCCGAGAAATGAGCGGGACCTATAAGTGTCAAACCGCCAGGTACAATGGCTTTAACATCAGACCCCGGGAAGCCCTGGTACAGCTCAACGTACAGTGTGAGTATAACAGCATGATCCTATAGCCCCTACCTTTGGGCCGGCATGCACTGGTGTCTTGCTAAAGTCTGGGCAGGGGTTGCTTAAGGTGCAGCTTTCAAAGTGAGTTGACATCTCTTATTGGGATTGGGCGTGGTTCATCTTGTGGACTTCGAAGAGTTTGTTTAACTCATGCCTGCCTAAGAGAAGACGTGCCAGCCAATTAATAACATATTCCAGCCAGTTGTGGGGGCCTGTTAATCCACTGTTGTCGGGATCACCTCAGTTGTTGGCAGAGCAGTTGCCTGTATTTGTGTGTGTGTGTACCTATATTGCACACACGCATTACATTAAAAGGATTGCAAGACAAGCACTCCAAAGCTAGGAAATGTCAGAATTAAGGTTGCCTGTTCAAGAATCAAAGTTGTCTTGTGCATTTGTGTTATGCTGCAGTCTTTAATTACAGGGTCACATATTATTTTTTCTATTGGACCCTTCTTCTCCACTGAGGATGGGCCTGCTCTGGGACGAATAAGGAAACTGTTGCAGATAAGAGCCCTACCTCCTTTTGGGCTGAAGTTGGAAGATGTGTAGTGAATGAGGCAGGGGACTGCAGGAAGAGAAAGGATGGTCTCATAATTAACACAGTTGAATGTCGCCCCGGAGAGCCAGACTTTAGCGCTGTCTGTGCCACAGAGTTCCCTTGTGTTGCTAGTCAAGTCATGTAAGCCAGACTTTTCAGAGGTGGTCACTAACTGCATGTGCCTCATTTTCCAAGTGCTTGACTTGACATCTTGGGGTATGTCTACACTATGCGCATATTTCAAAATAAGCTATTTTGGAATGATAACTCCCGAAATAACTATTTTGAGATAGCGGGTCCACTCTACAAATGCCCATCGAAAGCACAGAATTATGTAGAAGTAAAGCATCCGCACTGATTGGAGCCTGAATCGCATTGAAAGCCCCCCGGAAGCTCTTCAGGACAGCAGTCACTTCCTGGAGCTACTGCCTGAGGCTGTCTGAGGCTCATGCTTAAAGGGGCTACCCTCTACGGCCATGTCTCATACTCTTCACCTTTGCCTACCTCCTTGAGGGACAGCAAACCCTTCATACTGCGTGTTTTGATTGCCCTTGCCGACACCACAGCACCCCTGCCATGGAGTGGCCCTGCTGCAAAGCACTCACCAGCTCTTAGCCCTCAGGCTGCATCTCCTGGTGCAGTTATTGCAGGCTGCCCATGTGGCACTGCAAGACCAGGACCAGCAGCTCCCTCTGGGGTACTTCCTCACTCTACTCCATGTGCTGCTCATGCAGCACAGCCCTTCCCAACCTCCCCTGCACACCGTGCAGCACCGCTTCTGGCACTGGGACACCAGTCCTGACTCATGGGATCGGATCGTCATGGAGCAGTAGGACGACCAGCAGTGGATCCAGAACTTCCACATGCAGAAGGGCATCTTTATGGAGCTGTATGAGTGGCTCGCCTCTGCCCTCAGGCAACAGGACACCCGCATGTGACCTGCCATCCCCCTCCAGAAGCGTGATGCCATCGCTATTTGGAAGCTCACCACACCAGACAGCTACCGCTCTGTCGGGAACCAGTTTGGCGTGGGGAGATCGATCATCAGGGCCGTGCTCATGCAGGTATGATCCTCTTGCTGTTGTCCCAGGAGGGTGGTGAAGCACTGGAATGGGGTTCCCTCGGGAAGGGGGGGATGGACTCCCACCTTCAGAAAGCCCTGCCAGGGATGGGATAGTTGGGAATGCTCCTTCTGTGGGAAAGGGCTTGGCCTTGGGGAATTCCCAAGGGCTCTGGCAACCCTGTGATTCTCTGTTTGTATCCTCTCACAGGTGATAAGGGCCATCAACACCACCCTACTGTGCAGGGTCATCATCCTGGGTGACACTGACCCCATCATCGCCGGCTTTGCTGCCACGGGCTTACTCAACTGCAGCCATTGATGGCATCCATATCCCCATCCAAGCTCCTGACCACCGGGCCTCCAATTACATCAGCTGGAAAAGGTACCTTTCAGTGGTGCTGTAGGCCCTCGTGGACCACCAAGCCTGCTTCACCTACATTAACGTAGAGTGATTGGGGAATGTGCATGATGCCAATGTCTTCAGGAACTCCAGCCTGTTTCAGAGGATGCACACCAGCACCGTTTTCCCCAACCACACCATCAGGATTGGGGACAAGGACGATGTAGCCTACCTCTTGCTCCCCTGGCTGATGAAGCCCTAGATGGGACACCTGGACCCCACCAAGGAGAGGTTCAACGCCAGGCTCAGCAGGGCCCACATCGTGGTGGTGGGCGCCTTAGGCCGTTTGAAGGGGAGGTTCCGACGTCTCCTCACCAGCCTGGACCTCAGCGAGCGGGACATCCCCCGGGTGGTGGCAGCCTGCTGTGTCCTGCACAACCTGTGCAAGAACAAGGGGGAGACATTCCTGCCAGGGAGGGGGGCAGAGGCTGAGCAGCTCGCTAGGGCCTTTGAACAGCCGCGCACCACGGCCATCTGGCAAGTTCATCAGGTGGCTGTGCGCATCTGGGAGGCTCTGAGGGAGCGTTTCAGACAAGGCCAGCTGTGACACTCTCCCCTGGGCCTCCCCACAAGGGGCCTCTGCATTGCCCCTCTGTGCCTTTCCTCCTCCACTCCTCCCTTCCCACCTTCCGCCCCAACCCCTGCAGATACAATAAACCAGACTTTTGGGTCTGAAACAAGAAACTGTCTTTTTTTAATTTGGGGGTAAATATAACTGGGGAAAGAACCTGGGAGGGAGAGGAAAGGAAAGAACAAGGGAGGAGGGGCTCAGGAATGGGGCTGGGACTGGCACCTGCCTCGGGTGATCCCACTGCCACGTGTGCAGGGCCCGGGGCTAGGAGGAGAAGCTGGGGGGGCGGGGAAAGGGGCAGGAGTGGGTTGCAGGGGGGACTTGGGAAGGAGCGGATGTGGGGGGGCAGCTGCTGGACCACTCAATAGCGGCGAGCTGGCGGTCAACAGCAGCAATGTATACCACACACACATACTGCGGTGCTGCAGGGACCGCTCCTGCCAGATGGTGCAGCGCGACTCCAAGTCGGTGTCCCACCTCTGCTTCTGCTGCTCAAGACACCACTGCAGGGCACACAGGCAGGCAATGTGTTCCTGTTCCAGGTCCTCACGGGGTCTGTGGCAGTGGCTCTCGGGGGATCAGGAGGATGGTGCGGGAGGTGGTGGACACACCTCACTTGTAGTTGGGCCAGCTGTGAAGTAAAGTGACAAGGGCAGTCATCCCAGGAGACACTGCGTGAAGCCCAGCCTTCATCTCTGAGGTCTCAGTTCAGATGATGGCGATGTGCTTCAAGCAACGCCATCTGTGGCCTAAACAATGGGCACAGTCCTGCAGGGGCACAGATGTTCCTGGGGCGCCTCACTATCCCCACACCCCAGGGACAAGCAGGCATGGGAATGTGCAGGCCAGACCAGGAGCCTGCAAGCAAGAGGGGGGCAATGGGGCATTTTGCCTTCCCTCCATGCCGTGCACATGCCGGGTCTGGCAGTGGCATTGTCCCCCAGGGAGAGGACTTCTATCCCTGCTTGTTGGAGGAGATGCGGAGGTGTGTGTGAGCAGTAGACACCTCTTGCTGAGATGGGTGTGTTGAGGGGCAGATCCCCTCAACGGTCCGGAAGTCCCCAAAGTTTGTGTCTGTGCGCCCTTTTCGCAGGGAACGGCTCATAGGCTGAGTTCCTAGCAAATGTCCCTTTATCAGAGTATATATGGCCCAGAGGCCTGGTTCAAAGCAGAGTTCCCTCAATCCGGATATATACGGCCTGGAGGCCTAGTCATACACACGATTCCCCCTGGCGGGGTATATTCGGCTCAGAGGCCTAGTCCAAAGTATTCCGCTGCCTGCTCAGCGGGGGTACCTGCCAAAACACACTGAGCTCCCGGAGGACAATCCTCTGTCCTGGGTTGCTTCCTACTATTCCCAGTGAGCTGCTCAGCTCTCAGGGTGTTGCTCGGCAGGTTTACAGGGTTCTTGCGCAAAAGGGTTTTTTTGGCACAAAATGGCCCCGTCTACACTGCCTTTTTTGCGCAAAAACCTCTTCCGCAAAAAGGGTCAGAAGAGGATATACAAATGAAAGCGCGACATATGCTAATGAGCGCTCCATTTGCATTTCCTCTTCCACAAGAGGGAAGCAGTATAGACGTAGTCTAGATGACAGAGATCCAGGATCTCCGTAACAGACCAGAAAGGTCTTCTCCTGCCCTAGGTAGGGGCTTGGGAGCTGGCTCGCTAGCCACCCTGGGAAGTGGGGGCACTGGGGTCAGCCATTGCTGCACAAACTGCTTCTGCAGTGTGGCACAGGACTGTCAGGGCCTGCGTTTTGCCACCAGAAGTTTCTCCTGTGGTGGTGGCTTTTCAAGACTGCAGGGGAAGGGAAACTATAGAGTTCTGAGGGGTGTGGACAGAGTGGCCACCAGGGCAGCTGTGAGAAGCCCTGGAGGCCAATTATTTCGAAATAAGCACAGCTGCGCCATCCACACCCACCCTCTTTCGAAATAGCTATTTTGAAATAGGTGGTGTTCTTCGTGAAATGCGGGGTTATTATTCCAGAATAAGAAGCCTGTTATTTCAAAATAATTTTGAAATAGTGGGGTTGCTGTGTGGACCCTCACTTTGTTATTTCAAAATAATGTGAGTTGTTTCAAAATAGCACTGTAGTGTAGACCTGCCTTTGTGGTCTGGTTTGCAGAAGTGCTGAGTATGCACAGCTGCAAATGAACTCTATGGGAACTGTGATTTGAACATAATGGCAAGAACTCTTAAAAATCAGGGCCTACGTGTCTGAAATTGAGCACCCCAGAATTAGTGCACACTTTTGCCCTCAATCTCTGACTCCTTTCCATGTTTCTATAGTAGAGATAGTGCCACCTCCTTGCCTCTCAGGGGTGCTGGGAAAATAAATTCATTAATATCCATGACGCACTTGGTAATTACAGGGATGAGCCAGATAGGAAAAAAAACAAGGAGTAAAACATAAGAACATAAGAACGGCCGTACCGGGTCAGACCAAAGGTCCATCTAGCCCAGTATCCTGTCTGCCGACAGTGGCCAGCACCAGGTGCCCCAGAGGGGGTGGACCGAAGACAATGATCAAGCGCTTTGTCTCCTGCCATCCCTCTCCAGCCTCTGTCAAACAGAGGCAAAGGACACCATTTTATCCCCTGGCTAATAGCCTTTTATGGACCTAACCTCCATGAAATTATCTAGCTTCTCTTTAAACTCTGTTATAGTCCTAGCCTTCACAGCCTCCTCTGGCAAGGAGTTCCACATGCTGACTACACGCTGTGTGAAGAAGAACTTTCTTTTATTAGTTTTAAACCTGCTACCCATTAATTTCATTTGGTGTCCTCTAGTTCTTCTATTTAGGGAACTAATAAATAACTTTTCTTTATCGGCCCTCTCCATACCACTCATGATTTTATACACCTCTATCATATCCCCCCTCAGTCTCCTCTTTTCTAAACTGAAAAGTCCCAGTCGCTTTAACCTCTCCTCATATGGGACCCGTTCCAAACCCCTAATCAATTTAGTTGCCCTTTTCTGAACCCTTTCCAAGGCCAAAATATCTTTTTTGAGGTGAGGAGACCACATCTGTACACAGTATTCAAGATGTGGGCGTACCATAGTTTTATACAGGGGCAGTAAGATATTCCGGGTCTTATTTTCTATCCCTTTCTTAATAATACCTAGCATCCTATTTGCCTTTTTGACCGCCGCTGCACACTGTGTGGAAGTTTTCAGAGAACTGTCCACGATAACTCCAAGATCTCTTTCCTGATTTGTCGTAGCCAAATTAGCCCCCATCATACTGTACGTATAGTTGGGGTTATTTTTCCCAATGTGCATTACTTTACACTTATCCACATTAAATTTCATTTGCCATTTTGTTGCCCAATCACTCAGTTTGGTGAGATCTTCTTGGAGTCCCTTACAGTCTGCTTCTGTCTTGACTATCCTAAACAGTTTGGTATCATCCGCAAACTTTACCACCTCACTGCTTACCCCTTTCTCCAGATCATTTATGAATAAGTTGAACAGGATTGGTCCTAGGACTGACCCTTGGGGGACACCACTAGTTACCCCTCTCCACTCTGAAAATTTACCATTTATTCCTACCCTTTGTTTCCTGTCTTTTAACCAGTTCTCAATCCAAGAAAGGACCTTCCCTCTTATCCCATGGCCATGTAATTTACACAAGAGCCTTTGGTGAGGGACCTTGTCAAAGGCTTTCTGGAAATCTAAGTATACTATATCTACTGGATCCCCCTTGTCCGCATGTTTGTTAACCCCTTCAAAGAACTCTAATAGATTAGTAAGACAGGATTTCCCTTTACAAAACCCATGTTGACTTTTGTCCAACAAATTATGTTCTTCTACATGCTTCACAATTTTATTCTTTACTATTGTTTCGACTAATTTGCCCGGTACTGAAGTTAGACTTACTGGTCTGTAATTGCCCGGATCGCCTCTAGAGCCCTTTTTAAATATTGGTGTCACGTTGGCTACCTTCCAGTCATTAGGTACGGAAGCCGATTTAAGGGATAGGTTACAAACCACAGATAATAGTTCAGCAATTTCCCATTTGAGTTCTTTTAGAACCCTTGGATGAATGCCATCCGGTCCCGGAGATTTGTTAACATTAAGTTTTTCTATTTGTTCCAAAACCTCCTCTAATGACACCTCAATCCGGGACAGTTCCTCAGATTCATTACCCACAAAGGACGGTGCAGATTTGGGAATCTCCCCAACGTCCTCAGCCGTGAAGACTGAAGCAAAGAAATCATTTAGTTTCTCCGCAATGGCTTTATCGTCCTTGATTGCGCCTTTTATAGTTCGATCGTCTAGGGGACCCACAGGTTTTTTAGCAGGCTTCCTGCTTCTAATGTACTTAAAAAACATTTTGTTATTTCTTTTTGAGTTTTTGGCTAGCTGTTCCTCAAAATCTTTTTTTGCTTTTCTTATTACATTTTTACACTTGATTTGACAGTGTTTATGTTCCTTTCTATTTATCTCACTAGGATTGGACTTCCACTTCTTAAAAGATGCCTTTTTGTCCCTCACTGCTTCTTTTACATGGTGGTTAAGCCACGGTGACTCTTTTTTAGGTCTCTTGCTAAATTTGTCGCTACTATTGGTGCTCACTCCCCTTGCCCAGCTAGTCCTTATCTCCCACATCTTATCTCCCTGTTTCCCTTCTTCCCCCTCCCTCCCAACATCCAGTCCCAAATTCCTTTCCCCACACCGTTGTCTTGTCCTAATGTCTTACCCTGCCCTCCCAGATCCAGCTCGTTTTCTCCTCCACGCTGCTTGGGCTTAGCAGCGAGAAGTCCTGTGGCACCTTGTAGACTAAGGGTATGTCTACACTAGCCCCCTAGTTCGATCTAGGGAGGCTAATGAGGGCGACTGAAATTGCAAATGAAGCGCGGGATTTAAATATCCCGCGCTTCATTAGCATGTTCCCGGCCGGGCGCCATTTTAGAAATTGACTAGCCCCGCGTCTACACACGGCAGTGAAACAGGATTCCAAATTAAAGCCCTAAATCGAATTAGCTGGTAAACCTCATTGCAGGAGGAATACCAGCTAATTCGATTTAGGGCTTTAATTCGGAATCCCATTTCACTGCCGTGTGTAAATGCCGGCAGTTACTTTGGGCTAGTCAATTTCTAAAACGGCAACCGGCTGGGAACATGCTAATGAAGTATCCCGCGCTTCATTTGCAATTTCGGTCGCCCTCATTAGCCTCCCTAGATCGAACTAGGGGGCTAGTGTAGACATACCCTAACAGATTTATTGGAGCAAAAGCTGCCACAGGACTTCTCATTGTTTCTGCAGATTCAGACTAACACAGCTACCCCTCTGATACTTGGGCTTAGCAGGCAGATCACTGAGAGCAGATAAAATACAGGCTCCCTGCTCTCTTCATTCAAGTGCCTGGTCCTGGTATGGCCCAGGGCTGCAACTACAGGAAAAACCCTGCACAGCCCTGCAATGAACATGCACAGTGCAAATGGAATCTTCAGGGAATTTTCCTGCCATAATGCAAAGTATTTTCTGAGCATGTGCAAACTGTGCTCGATTCCCCTCCCGCCCCCTTTCCAAAGGCTTGTGTCTTGGACAGATCTGGGCAGATTTTCATGGGACAGTGGAAGGCACATCTTTGACATAAAAGCTCTCCTTTGCTAAATTTGAAGTCTGTGCTCCAAAATATAGGGGGTGTTAAATCCTCACAAAGGTTGCCAGTAATCAGCATGGGTAAAACAATATATAATTCTTCCTTGAGGCGTGTCCCTGTGGGTGCTCCACTGTAGGTGTCTTGACAGCCGAGTGCTTGGAACCAGAACTTTTCAGCAGCAGTACCCCCCATCCAGTGGCGGCACGCACACGCGGCACCACCCGTGCCACAGTAAATGTGCCGACTCATGCACACCGTCAACCAACTGTCGGTTCCTTCTCAACCGCTCCCGGTTTGGTCAGAAAACAGCAGCCTTCCAGGCACTACTCAAAATGTACTAAGAGTTATTATTAGATAGTATTGTTAGATAGTTATCACCGTTTACCCCTCTGGAGTAGTTAGTTTTAGTAGTTAAAAGAAATTCTTTTTGCTTCAATAGATACAGTAGGTTGTTCAAACATGCCAGGTTCACTGGCATTTAAATGGGGCATGTCCATACCCATTTCGGACAGACATGCCCAATGCATCCCATGCCTAGGCCAAGAGCATTTGCCCAAGAGCTGTCACCGTTGCTAAAAGCTCTTGGCCAGATCTCTGAAGGCAAGGGGGCTGCAGTTAAAACTCCTCACTATGGAAAAAATGGAGAGACCAGCCTCCTAATCAGCACCTGATGTCTCCCCGGTGAGCACCTCACCAACAGCGGCTTCTGACCAAGGCCCCTCAGTTCCAAGAGACATCCTGGCCAAAAAGACCGCCAAAACAAAGCCCTCTTCACCCTCGGCAGTGAGGGCACCAAAGTAAGCCTCCTTCACCTAAGGGAAAGGCTACTGGGGACACGCAGGCACCGTGGAAGTCCGGCATGGACAAACCCTGAGGGGCGATATCTGTGAAAGATACACACGTCCAAAGGTACCGGCGTCCAAGATGAAGAAAACTGCCACTGCACTGTTGGTACCGGCACTGACGGTACCGCTGAAGCTGGCTCCAAAGAAAATGCACGGTGCCAAGGATAAGAGGCGCTCTGAACCGTTGGTACGCACACCACTGAAATCTGTACTGATGAAAGCCATAGAGATCTCCCCAGTACCATCTACACCCAGGATACAGGCAGACTCCATAGTGCAGCCACAATGTGCAGTACCGGCCTTTGCTGCGCCAAACCTGCTGACCACGCAACAGGAGCTGACAGTAGTGTCAGTTCCTGGTATGCCTCTATTCAGTACTGTTGCCTCCCAGATACTGGAGGGAACAAGCAGGCTGCTCGCTCCAACCAGTTTGGCTTCACGTTTCTCAAGTGACAGTGATGACAAGGAGGAGATTACTTTCTCCTCCAAGCACTCATCGCCCAAGCCAGCCACACAGTTGCAGGCACAACAACAACTGCCTCAAACACAGATGTGGCAACCATTCCCGTGGCTTTCTCCACTCCTGTTCCCACAACCTTGACAGAGATGGCACAGGTTCAGCTCCCCTCCCACCCAGTGCCCCCACCAAGACCTCCCATTGAGCTGCACTGACCCTCCTCCCCAACAGGGTTGGAAGTTACACATCGAAGAGTTCGACGACTCACAGGGAGAGGATACGTTACCTCCATCCCACATTTCATCTTCCTCCTTGGATGAGACAATAATGCCACCCCCCTCCATGGCAGGAGATGATTTGAAGTCTTTTCAGGACCTATATAAGAGAGTTGCGAACACCTTGGACATTTGGTTGGTTGAGGTGCCTGAGACATCATACAAGCTCACCAGCATTCTGCAAGCCTCACCGTCCTCAAAAAGTGCGCTACCAATCAATGAAGCCATTCTAGATCCTGCAAAAGTACAGTGGCAAACATCAGCATCTATTCCTCCAACATCAAAAAGATCAGATAGAAATTACTACATCCTGGCAAAGGGCACCAAACTTTTATTTACACATCCAGCACCAAATTCTTTAGTGGTCATTTGCAGCCAATAATAGAGACAAACAAACACAATATAAATCCACTCCCTATGATAAAGAATGGAAAAGACTTGATATCCTGGGAAGGATATCATATTCATTGGCCTCCCTCCTAATAAGAATAGCCAACTATACAGCGCTGTTGGCGAAATACACATACCACCACTTTGACTGTGTGAAAAATTTTACTGAACGGCTTCCGGATGATAGTAATTCGTCTTTCCAATCCAACATCGAAGAAGGATTTCTTATGGCCAAAATGGCACTTCAGACATCCCTCGATGTGGCAGACATTGCAGCACGATCCTGCAACATGGTACTTAGCTACCTCAGTAGTCATGCAACAGGTAACCTGGCTCCATCTCTCAGGATTTCCTAGAGAGGTACAAAATAACATCGAGTATCTTCCTTTTGAGGGCCAAAAACTTTTTTCCAGAACAACAGAGGCCTCCCTTCACTCCCTCAAGGATTTCCGAGCAACCTTGAAGACCCTGGGCATGTATGTTCCCCAGCCCAGGAAGAGGCTAAACAGGCAATATACATCACGGGGCAGATCATCATCTTTCGCACATCAGAGAAGCTACAACTTCAGGATGAGGCAAAGACAACCAATGGCCAACAAGCCTTTTGAAAATCTGGTTGAGGGTTTGACATCATTTCCCTATGCAACTTTCTGATACAATCTGCAGCCCTGTTACCAATCATGGGACAAGATTATGACAAGTAGGCCATCGCAATAATACAGAAAGGCCTCACCATACCATTCACCAAATTCCCTCCAACACAAATCTCTCTTCAGGGACCACTCTCACGAGCCCCTGCTACAACAAGAGGTAAACAGAGTGCTTCAACTGGGGGCAGTAGAAATTGTACCAGCTTATCACAGGGGAAAGGGGTTTTACTCAAGATACTTCCTCATTCCAAAAAGATCAGAAGGTTGGAGGCCTATTCTGGACTGAACAGACTGAATAGGCTGAACAAATACCTAAAAAAGCAAAGATTCACCATGGTAATGTTAGCAAAGATAATTCCGTCATTGGAACAAGGAAATTGAATGCCGTCCCTTGATCTCCAGGATGCATATTTTCACGTGCTAATCTGGCCATCACACAGAACATTTCTGAGATTCACATGGAAGAACCAACACTATCAGTACCGGGTCCTTCAGTTCGGCCTATCCTCAGCACCAAGAGTTTTTTTCCAAAATACTAGCCGTTGTGGTAACCCATCTCAGAAAATGAGGTATAATAATCTTCCCATACCCATATGACTGCCTAATCATGGCACGATTGGAGCATGAGGCAATCCTGTCCACTGCAGAGACAATACATCTTTTCAATTCTCTAGGTCTCCAAATAAATGCACAAAAGTCACACCTCACTCCATCCCAAGAGTTAGAGTTCAGAGGAGCCACCCTGGACTGCATAAGTGCACAGGCATGACTTCCCGTGCAGGGGTTCCAAACTCTCTCCACACTAGCAAAGACAGTTGTAGATAGCCCAACAGTGTCTGCCAGGCAGTAACTGCTGGGCCATATGTCAGCAACCACATACGTGGTTCCCCATGCCAGGCTGCTCATGACACACCTGCAGTTGAGGCTCTATACTTGTTTTCGACTGCACAGAGATCACATACAAAAAATTCTGAGCCTTACAAAGAGGGTCAAAGAATCACTCCTATGTTGACTCCAAGAACACAATCTATGTTCGAGTGTCCCTTTCCAGCGGGAACCCCCCTTCCACAACCGTGGATGCCTCACTAGAAGAATGCCAAATGCCCCAAGTTTTGTTCCAGGGCAGAGCTTCATGAAGGCTCCATGGGGGATGCCATGATGATCAGCTGGCCTCACAGTCTTCTATACGCTTTCCCCCCAATTCCATTACTGGACAGAGTCATACAGAAAATAAAACCACACAGAGTGCAAAACAAAGCCAGAGTGATAGCTTCAGCCAGGCCCGGACAACCATGGTTTCCTTACCTGTCCCAGTTGGCAGCAGTGCCGTCCCTTCCTCTGCCGCGGTGGCCGGACATACTATCCCAGGATCGGGGCCGAGTTCTTCATCTGCACATTCAAAAGCTTCATCTCAGCACCTGGCTTCCACAAGACACATGGGGGGGGGAGGAGTGCACAATATAATTACGAACTATCGCAAGCAGACAACAAGGAAAATATACTCCCAAAAGTGGAGGCATTTCTCCAAGTGGGCAGATCCAAGATCCCTGCACCCACAATCAGCACATC
This sequence comes from Pelochelys cantorii, assembly GCA_032595735.1. Taxonomy (NCBI): domain Eukaryota; kingdom Metazoa; phylum Chordata; order Testudines; family Trionychidae; genus Pelochelys; species Pelochelys cantorii. The sequence goes on along the minus strand of CM064328.1, from coordinate 143,270,345 downwards.
TAAAGGTAATATTAGATACCTCCTCACTTTAAAGAAGCAGAACATTTCTAATTCATCCATAAAGGTATATTTAGCAGTGATATCGAGCAAGCACGAGATAGGATACGGGCACACTGTATTCTCACACCCTATAACCAAAATGTTCCTAAAAGGACTGAACAACGTATTTCCTCCTATAAAGACATCAGTGCCCCCTTGGGACTTGAACCTCATTCTTAACTCCTTGACCCGTGCATCATTTGAGCCCATGGCAACATGTTCCCTCTCCATAAAAGTGGCCTTCCTCCTAGCAATCACAACAGCAAAGAGAGTGGGCAAGCTAGCCACACTCATGGCGCATTCACTATTCACCATCTTCTATAAGGATTAAGTAGTTTTAAAACCACACCCCAAGTTTCTCCTGAAAATAATATCTCAATTTCGCCTTAACAAACCTTTATACTTACCTGTTTTCCATCAAAAGCCACACCGAGATGCCTATGCAGCGCGACTCCACTCCCTCGACGTCATATGGGCACTCGCCTTTTACCTAGACAGAACCAGACGTTTTAGACAAACTCAGAGACTTTTTATTTCTATAGCAGACCGTTCCAAAGGTCAAGCCGTATCAAAGCAGGGAATTTCAAAATCGATAATAAATTACATTAAAGAATCCTGCCACTTTAACAAGGTGCCTTTATCGACTCAAATCAGTGCACACTCCACCAGAGCCATGTCAGCCTCTACAGCCTTCCTTCATAATGTGCCCATTGCACATTATGGAGAGGTGAGAGGGGCATTTACTACAGAACTCCAGCTGCTAGGCCGTACTTTCCCAGGTAGAGGGGCACAAGTGTATAACCACAGTTTGTATTGTAGGACACATGAGGTTGATTGTGGTCCCAAGAAGCCGAGGGACACAACAGCCCTCCCGGGGGTGGGAATGAACGTATTACCCCATGACACGTAGTGGAGAACGTGGGCAGTTTAACACAATCCTACCCCTGACATAAGGAAGAGTGAGTCGCCGAGAGAGACCGTAAGAGGCAGCCAAAAAAAAAAAATAGATTCCAGCAAGCTTTTTGAATGGTTACTAGAGAACCAGCAGAAACAGGCCACCCAGCAGACACAGAAACAGACTCAGCTGCTCCAACTGTTGGTCGCTCAACCACAGCTACCGGCAACCCAACAGCAGGAGCAACAGCAGCTGCTGCTACGGGAGTTGGCCACCCAACAGCAGGCCGAGCAGGAGGAACTGGTGCAGCAGATGGCTGCTCTGTGGCGGTCTGCGCTCATCCCTGTCCCCAGTCCGACAGAGGATGGAACCGGGGGCAGTTAGTCAAGGGAGCCCATATGCCTGACCAAGATGGGTCCCAAGGATGATCAGGGAGGCGTTCCTGGTTACTTTTGAGAGGGTCGCCACAGCTGCCAGGTGGCCAGCAAAGCACTGGGCCGCCATCCTTGCCTCTATTTGACGGGAACCACCCAGATGGCCTTCCGGAATGTAGACCCCAGAGAAGCACTGGAACCCACAAGCTGAAGGTGGCCAGACTAGAGCAAGTCAGGTGTGCCTGGAGACGTACCGCCAATGGTTACGCCAGGAAAGGCTCTCACCGGGGGACAGGCTCCAGGCTGTAGCATAGCAGATCCAAGATTTGTGCTGGTGATAGTTGGGGCCCAAGCAGCTGACCGGGGCTCAAGTGGCAGAGACTGTGGCCCTGGAGCAGTTCCTGCAGGTCTTGCCAAAAGGCAGCAAATAATGGATGCAACAACAGCGCTCGAAGACGCTCGCCACAGCTGTCTCCTTATTGGAGGACTACACGGCAGCAGAGGAGTCAGAAAAGTTGGATCCGCAACCAAGTAAGTGGCAGGGCAGGGGAACCTCAGGGGTAAACGGAGGTGCATGGCCCTCCCACGCAGGGCTACCTTGACAACCCGGTCAAAAGAACCCATTAGGGACACACCTATCCAAGGAGGACTAGACCCACTAATAGGTGGGGAAACTTTCCCAGAGGAGATGCCTCCTAGGAGGCACAGCGGAGGCAGCAGTGACCAATGCACCCAAGAGGGACACTTCAGGAGGGAGAGTCCCCTCATAGATTGCACTTATAGGCAGGTGATGGTAGCAGGGTGGAGGGCCTGGAAGAGGGACAAGCTAAGGTGCTTGTCCAAGTGAATGCAATGCCCACCACTGCCCTGGTGGATTCCGGTTGCAGCCAAACCATTGTACAAGCAGGCGTGGTGCTGCTCCCCGACCAGCAGGGTGCCACAGTACAGCTTCAGTGCCTCCATGGTGATGTGAGGTGCTACCCAATGACCTGGGTGATGTGAGGTTCTACCCAATGACTCGCTGGAAGCTGGACAGTGGGAAGGACGGTGTCAAGTCGTGGTGGCTCCAAAATTGTCCTACCCAGTGGTCTTAGGGCAGAATTGGTCAGATTTCATGGAGTTGTCGCAAGACGGAAGCACACGATCTGTGAGCAACACCGGGGTACGACTCACTACGAGCATTGGTAGGCGGACCACAGGCCAATGACCCAGGCGAAGGACCCTTGAGGGGCCCGGAGTCCCCTAGACCTGCACCCAACCTGACTAGGGCCCATGCAGAACTCAGACCGATGGAGCCGGAGCTGGAGCTGGATGGGGATTTCCTTGAAGAGCAGGGGAACAATCCACCCCTTAGCCAAGCATGGAATCAAGCAATGTGCCCTTCCCCCACAGGGGATCAGCAGATGTGTCAGCCACACGGACCCTGGTTCGAGGTACACCATGATCTTCTTTACCGAATGGCCCCAGATTCCCATACTCAAGTCGACGTTTGCCAGCTGCTAGTCCCGCGATGATTCCAACAGGGATTGCTATGTTTGTTCCACGTAGTACCCTGGACAGGACACCTGGGAAGAGAGAAGATGCTACAGAGGGTAGTCCCATGATTCTCCTGGCTGGAATCCACCAAGAAGTTCATAACTACTGTGCATCATGCCCAGAGTGCTGGAAGACCAGCACCACGAGTGTTCCCTGAACCCTGCTAGTGCCCTAAACAGTAGTGGGGACCCCGTTTGAGCAGATAGGGCTGGACCTGGTGGGCCCACTAGAAAGGAGTGGTACAGGACATAAGTATATCTTAGTAGTGGTGGATTATGCCACATGATATCCCAAGGCAATCCCCCTGCAAACAGCCATGGCCCCCACCATTGCTGAGGAGCTCCTGAAAATATTCTCAAGGGTGGGACTGTCTAGAGAAATACTTACGGACCAAGGGACAGATGTGACCTCAAAACTCATGGCAGAGTTATGCTCTTTATTGAACATCCGTGCTCTCAGAACTTCGGTCTACCACCCACAAACGGATGGGTCAGTGGAGCGATTCAACAATATGCTGAAGTCCTTGCTACGTAAGTCTGTGGAAGATGACCCCCAGAACTGGACTAAGATGCTGCCTGCCCAGATGTTTGCGGTGAGGGAAGTCCCTCAGGCTTCCACATGTTTCTCACCCTTCAAACTACTCTAGGGGTGATAACCCCAGGGGATTCTGAACCTCGTTCAGGAGACCTAGGAGGAACAAGAGACCCACACTCAAGGGTCTGTATAGTCCATTTTGAAACATAGGGAACAGCTGCCATCTAGCCCGGGAGAATCTGGAGCAAGCCCAGAACACTCAAGCTGCCTAGTACAATCGTAGGGCAAAGACTTGGACCTTTCAGCCAGGAGATCGAGTGTAGCTAGTACTGCTTGCATCAGAGACAAAACTGCTAGTGAAGTGGCAAGGACCATTTGAGGTAACTTGACATGTGGAGCCCATTCGCTACAAGGTGCAGCTGCCAGCGCGGCGGAGTGAGATGTGAGGCTACCATGTGAATCTCCTCAAGGCCTGGAAGGCGCGAGAGGCTGTGATGATCACGCCATATCCTACCGAGCCAGAATTGGGACCGTTAACAGAGGGAAGCCCTGTGCCCCAACCTGGCAACGTCAGATGAGAGCTCGACCCAGAACAGCAAGAATAGCTGTCTCAGCTAATGAATGACTTTTCACGTGTCCTGTCAACTAAGCCAGGGAAAACAAGCCTGATGAGCCACCATATTACCACCCTGCCAGGCCAGAAGGGGAGAGACAACCATCGTCCGCTCCCCAGAAAGATGTGGGACACAGTACGGGAGGAACTGAACCAGATGCTGGCCCTGGGCATAGTGGAGGAGTCCAGGAGCGAATGGAGGAGCCCAATAGTACTGGGGCCCAAAGCAGGGGGAGCAGTCAGGTTCTGTGTGGACTTCAGGAAGGTGAATGCCATCTTACAATTTGATGCCTACCCGATGCCTCATGTAGATGAACTGCTGGAGCAGTTGGGCCACACAAGGTTCATTTCTACCCTTGATCTAACCAAAGGCAATCGGCAGATCCCTTTAATGCCAGCATCAAAGGAGAAGACAATGTTCCCAACACCCTCAGTTTACCACGATGCCTTTCGGTTTTCATGGGGCAGCAGCCACCTTCCAGCAGTTTATGAACAAAGTACGGGGCCTTCACAATGCCTATGCAGCTGTCTACATCCCTGACATCGTGGTCTGTAGTAATAGTTGGACAGAACACCTACAGCACCTCACCCAAGTTCTGCAAGCCTTGGCAGAGGAGAGTCTTACCACAAATCCAGCCAAGTACCACTGGGGCCAACATGAAGTAAGCTATCTAGGCTACACCATCGGCAGAGGACAACTCCAGCTGCTGGTAGATAAAGTGCAAGTGTTGCGAGATTACCCCACCCCCACCACAAAGAGGCAAGTGTAGCAGTTCTTAGGGCTAGCAGGATACTGCCAGCACTTTATACCAAACTTTGCCACCCCTAGCTGCCCCTCTTACGGACCTCATGAAGAACCCTCGGGCTCAGCACATTGAATGGTCCGAGGACTGCAAAATTGCCTTCCAGACCTTGCATGAGCAGGTGACCCAGGAACCAGTGCTCATCCAGCCAGACTTCAACAGACCGCTTTATTCTACAGGCAGACACCTGGGGGCAGATCTAGGGGCAGTATTCTCACAAAAAGGAGGAGGGGAAGAACAACCCATTTTGTATCTGAGCCATAAGCTGTTCCCATGACAGCCGTGGTACTCCAAAATAGAAAAGAAGGCCCTCGCGGTGAAATGAGCTATGGAGGCCCTGAGGTATTACCTTTTAGGGAGCCGATTCATGCTGATTTCAAACCATGCACCATTAAAATGGCTCCACACCATGAAAGCCACCAATGCACAAATCATGCGCTGGTACCCGTCACTCCAGCCTAATGCATTTCAAGTGGCACACCGGCCAGGGAAGGTCCATGCTAACACTGACTTCTTTTCATGGGGGGGGGGGAGGGCGGTGAACAGCGCCATCAGGAACTCCTCTTAAGGGGAGGGTGTTTGCAGGGGTGTACCTGCCCTGCACTGGGAACGCTGAGCCTAACCAAGCTCACCTGGCGCAAGAAGCCTGCCCTCGCTGCCCTGCCAGGCATGCTCAGACTGCAGCCCAGGTATAAAAGCCTGGAGAGAGGCTCAGTCAGGGCTGGCTGCTGAGGAGGAAGGAGGTGCTGCCTGAGCTCCTGCAGGTGAACCGTCAAAGGGGCCAGCCCTGGAACTCAGTCAGCGAGACGCCAACACTGCAGCAGAGGATACGGAGGAAAACCCAGGAAGGAGGCCTGTGGAGATGGGTAGGAAGTAGCCCAGGGCCAGAGATTGTATCCCATGGCTCTCGGCGTGTTGCTGTGGGACTCCCCACTGAGAGAGAGAGCAGTGGACCATGCCACTGCTAGTAGAGCCCTGGGCTGGGACCCGGTGGAGTAGGGAGGGCCCGTGTCCCCTTCCACCTCCTCCAACACCAAGCTGAGGGACCAACATCTATGTACTATCGACTCCAGCTGCTAGGTTGCACTGCTCTGGTGAGAGGGGCATTTACTAGAGACTGTGGCCATTAGGCCCCACTGCCCTGGTGAGAGGGGCACAAGTGTATAACCACAGTTTGCATTGTAGGACACACGGGATTGGTCATGGTCCCAAAAAGGTGAGGGACACAACAGTTCCCCCTGGGAGGGGAACGAGTATATCTCCCCGTGACATCCCCTCATAGTAATAGTATTTTCAGTACGTCAAGTGCTCCACAGGGAGGAATTCAGATAAGGAGAGTCCAAGCCTCTAAATCAGACAGGGCACAAGCAAGTCAATCCCTTCACCTCCCAGATTAAATCAAAGACTGTGCTGGGTAATGCTGAGTAGTTGGGAGGCCTGAGGCAATGGTAGTAACCCTCACCACAAAGCTAGTCTCCTCAGGAGCGATTCCATGTTGAACACCTCTTGGGCCTATAGCAACAGGTGAGGGATTGGTGGAGCAAATGTTAATGTGCACTGTCCCTGGTGTGACTGAAAAGCCTCAATGCATTGCAGAGTCATTCAGAAAACACCATCCCTACCTCCCCTATCGCCACTAGAGAAGGAGTTAAACCTACTCTGATAACCTGCATCTCCCTTCAGCTCCACCTAACGACAGGCAACATTGACTTTTGTTTGGAGTCTGATTTAACCCACATTCCATTGGAATCCATGCATGGTCCTAGAAATTACCCTCTTCTCCCATAGCATCCCCTTCCTATCAGGGCTGCAGGCTTAGTAGAGAGGTCAAATACTGAGTAGGTCCCAGGGACTGAACTGCCCATTCCCACCTAGAGGTTGGTTCCTCCAAGGCAGTACATCATGGCAGAATTTGCAGGGTCGCTGCCTGCCTGTCCATGTTGTGCCTAAGCAGTGGGCTTCAGTCTCTGGGGCTGTCCATCTGGCTCCTTTTACCTGCATAAATTCACTGAAAACAAACCTCAGCAACTGGAAAATGGAGTAAGGCCTAGAGTTGCTCCTGCCCGCTTGGCTAAACAAACAACCTATCTGTTTATCCATCTCCCTTTTTGTGGCAAGAGCTGTGTGCCCCAGCAGGGGCTTGCTCTGGTTAATTGAAATGCTGTTCTCCAGTGTGGGCAACTCATTAGTTTTGTGGCTTGCTCTGGAATTCTAATCTTGTCAGAAATGGGAATCGTGTGGCTTCTGAAGCCTCTGTGATGAGCGTGCTTCTCCCCGCCCCCCCTTCCCTCCACCCAGCCTGCTCCTTCTATCTGAGAATCCACTCAGATGGGGGGGGGGGTTTGTGTGAGCTCCTTTTGAACCGGCTTACCCAGGGAAGAGTGAATTCTGGGTGATAATGTGGTTGTTTTGCTGATTTGTTCCAAAGCTAAAGTTGCAAAATCAATACAGCAGATCTGATTAGATGTCAGAACCTGTTTCTCTGTTCCTTCTTTCTTCTTTGTTTTACCCATATAGTTCTGTATTGTGATAAACAGCCCAGAAATGAGCTTTGCTAACAGTGTTACAATATGGGAGAGAGAGAAAAAAAAGATGGGAACAAACCAATCAGCTGCCAGAAAAGTAGTGTTTTGATTCCTTTTATTATTTATATACTTTGAAAGTGGGAAAAGTGGCTCTCCTTTCATGTTACATGCTGGAATTGGCTAGGGGCAGCTCTGTGACAGGCCACCCAGTCTGTTCCCTGGATGCTGCAGCTCTAGAGGAATAATAGGCTTACAAGAGTGCTTTCCAGCTTTCATCTCTAATGCTGGGAAGAGGAAATATGGCATAGTAGTGAGAGCAAGGGGCTAGGAGAGTCAGGACTCCCAGGGTTCAGGTGTGACTAAGTCACTTCCTAGCACTTTGAAAAGGAGATAAAAGTGACCAATCTCACTAGAGGACTATGCAGCACTTTAAAGACTAACAAGATGGTTAGTCTTTAAAGTGCTGCATAGTCCTCTCTTTTGTTTCAGCAAGATCAGACTAACACGGCTACATCTCTATTACCAATCTCACTACGTGAGAGTTAATGCTGCAAAGCACTTTAAGATTCTTAAATAAAAAGGGGCTATAAAAGGACCAAATATTATAATAAATCTAAAACTGTTTACCAGGCTTGTTTCAAAGCTAAGTAGTCATTTTCAGAAGCACAGTTAAACATAGCATATGTCATGGATGCATATTAAAACTAGGAATAGGCAACCAGCTTCAGATAGAGATAGAGTTGAACTACAGATTGTAGGCCTGCATTAATACCTCTGCAAATCCATAGTGTAGTTTGGGACATCTCAAACAAAGAGGAGCAGTAAATAGCATCTGGTCTCAACCATGCATCCCAAAGCCAGCAATAACCAAGTAACTAATGGTGAAAAGTCTTTGATTCTAAGTATCCTAAAATCAGGACAAAGAATCTTTATGGGTACCAGAAATGAAAGATGTTGATTTAAGGTCTAACCCCTTTGGAATGATTGTCCTTTGAGACAGTTGTTTTCTCACAATGACATGACATTTTTTTTTTAGATACTTACATCTTGAAGAAACTTCACAATGCAACAAAGGAAACCATATGATGTTATATCCTGGGTGTAATATCCTGTTGGGATATTATGTCAGCTCAAAAGACTTTTCCGGTTCTGAAAGCCATGCCTGATTTCTAAGATATAGGACAGCTCTGTCACAGTTGGAATCCCCCCACTATAATTTCCACTCACGTGCCACACCACACCTGAGCATCGGTTCTAGAATGTGCCCTGCTAATATACTGGATCAGATCAGTTGTCCATCTAATTCAACTGACTCCAGTAGTGTCCTACGCTTGGCACTCTAGAGCATGGTTTTCCAAACTGGGGGGCGTGCCCCCCTGGGGGGGGGCGTGAAGAAATTCCAGGGGGGCTGTGAGGTGACCCAGCCTGCCCCCCTCCCATCAATCCCCCCCTCCCAAGTTTTGCTGCTATTTTTGTTTTTCGTCCCTGGTCAGTCCCTTTTTTTTTTCTCAACAAGTTTTGCTGCTATTTGGGGGGGAGGGGGCGTGAGGGTTTCTCAAAAATCAAAAAGGGGGCGTGATGCCAAAAAGTTTGGGAACCACTGCTCTAGAGCAGGATATAGTGCCCTGTGTAACAGGCTTCGTCATCATGCTGGCACCTCCTGCTGGCAAGGATTAGCTTGGCAGATCGGTATGCCAACTCCTGGAAGTGCCTCACCCACCATCACTTCCACTCCTGGACCCTCATCTCTCTGTCGTTTTCTTCATGACACTGCCATTTAGCAGTCTCTCAATCTCTGCTTCCCTCTTCCAGGGACAAGTGTTGCAGTCCAACTGTCTCACCACTTCCTCTGAGGTGGGTGCAGCCAATTTCTGACCACTTCTCTGTGGTCTGAGCACCATCTTCACCATTGCTCAGGACTTCAGCCTGCCAATCCTAGCAGCCAGCCAGGATCTCTCTCTAGCCCCCCAGTCCCCTCTTCTCTGTGTAGCATGTTAACTTCCTTCTGCCTGCAAGACACCCAGTTCTCTCTCCTTGAGCTCCAGGGGGTAATTAACCCTGCTCTGCCTTGCAACTCTTATTGGGTCTGCTGGGCTACGACTGGCTGTTTCTCACAGCTCTTCTACTATTGGGAACTTCTGCTAAAAAAACCCTCAGAGCTGTGCTTCACATTCAGGCAAGTAGTCCTCTCAGCTGTCACAGCATTCATTCCTGAAGGAAATTCAAGAAATACTTCTTCTTCAGTTGTGCATCGCAGCCCAGACCTTCGTAACATGGACAATCTCAGGGCAGGGCAGTCATGTCTCTTGTATCAAGACCTGGCTATTGGGTCACCACATTTTTGCATATTGGTCAGCCAGTCTTCGCCTTTCTTTTGTCAGAATTTTTCTCCATGATTGAGTGCCCAGGGGGAGGGGGAATAATTATTTATATGTAATCTACCTAGTTTTGGATGTCCATATTTAAAGGATAATCATGCTTCCCACCCTTGAGGAGAATCCTATAATGAGAATCTCATTATAATGGATTTGTGGAGCTTAGTATGAAGGAGAACAAAACATTATCCATGCTTACTTTTGAATTTCTTTTCTTTGAGTAATAAGATCCACAGATCTGGCCTATCTGGGAGACAGATGAATCATCGAGAATAGAGATAGAAAGTAACATCCAAGGGTTTAGATTTGTTTGTTGGACAGAATTGACTATGCCTTGCAGCAGGAGAAATTGTTTTCCCTCAACCTATGTTAAATCCAATCTGTAGCTTAAAGTAGATTTGAATTAGCCTGACTGGAGAAGTTATCTTAACTAGAAAGGAGGAAAGGCATTTACCTGTTGCCCACACCTAAGAGGAGGGATTACCTAGGAGTTAGGATATTGGTTTAGGATTTGGGGAAACCCTACTCCGTCATACATTTAATGTGACCTTGAGCCAGTCATTTAGCTTCTCTAAGCCTCAGTTACTAAATCACACTGCCTGACCTCACTACTGGTGTTGTGAGGATGCATATATTAAAGATTTTGAAGCACTCAGCTACTACCGAGGGGGCCAAATAAGTGCCTCAGACACATAGGTCTGGTTCTACTCCCAAACTTCAAGCAGGGTGACGTGCCAATTTTAACAGTCTGTGGATCTTATTACTCAAAGGAAGTTGTCAGGTAAGTACAGATACATTTTCCTATTCTAGCTCGTGCACCTACAAATGTTATTCCTGGTGACACACAGTTGCTTCATCCCTCTTTGGAATCCTGCTAAGCAGTTTCCACTGCTGGGCATCAGGCAAGTAATAGTCTGCAGCAATTTGACCTGTTATCTATGTAGCTAACAGAAGAGCACAAGAGGAAGGAGGGGGCAATAAAGTAAATAAGTAAAAAAAGCATCCGTGGATATCCACAACTGGAAATGGAAATGCATTAAACTCTGCTTCAGTCAGCAGTGGGAGCCATCCCTCAATGTCGGAGCTTTTTGCTGGTGCCCAGCCTCCTCTAAACCACAAACTTGGCTATTAGCTGCTCCATTAAAATCCTCTCAAGTCTTGCTGGCATGGAGACTGTCTTGGGTGTTGGCTAGAACTGAGCTGTGGGCTCCCTTGAGCTTCCAACAGCTCTTTGTGCTAGTTTGTCTCCTGTCAACTTAGCCACTGCCGCTCAGGGGGCTGCCTTAGTCCTGCTGGCAGAAGTTTGTCTGCTCGTGTCACGCTCGCTGATGTCCACACCAGCACTTAGGTCACTTATTCACCCCCTGCACAACATAAGTTATACCAGTGGAAGCTGTAGTTGTGTACATAGTTATCTGAGGGTCAGAAGATGGCGTCTTTCCCCACAGGAAGTCAGAGCCCTCCTCCCCACCTTTCTGCACCAACTCTATCTCCGGTGGAGCTCAGTGTTCCTAAGAGAGACCTCGGAGGGTCTGAGAGCTCCTGACCCCTGCCCCAAGCTCTGTTTTGTGGAGTAAAGACCAGCTGAGTTTCCAGGAAGTGAGACCTTTCCTTAAAGCCCCCGGGGAAATCAGGCATCATCCACCTCCTAAGTGTTTGCAACCCCAGGGGGCTTTCCTAGTGCCAAGAAGAAAATTCGCTCTAGTCACATGCGTGCCCTCCGACTAGTTCTCCGTAAACAGAATAGCTGTTTCTTACGACAGATGTAAAGTCAGATTCTGTGACCCAGTCCCACTTTGATGGGCATTCCCCTCCCCCCACCCCGTTCATGCCCTGCTCACACTGCAGTGGTGAGTTACGTGGGGTTGGTGAGCAGACTGATGCTCTGGAGTGGTATTAATTGCTCTGTGCTTTTGACTACATATGCTGCGATCAACTCCCAGTGCCTGTGAATATGCTGCCCAGAGTCTGTGTATGTACCACTGCCCTTTGCTGAATCGAGTTAGGATTGCACAGCCGTGTGTCACGGGCTGTATATTGCTAGTGTCTAACTGAGATTCTCCTTTATCTCCAGTGGTCCTGGCTTGCCCTGCTGGGGCAGGGCTCAGTTCTAGGCCCGCTATGGCTGTGAAGTTCCAGACAGCCATGCTGCAAAGCCTAGTGGCACCTATGAATCCTTAGGTGATCGTGGGTTTGTCGTGCCATTCAGAGAAGGGTGTACTGTCCAGCAGCCCAGTGGTCGAGGTGACCAAGATCCTGACAGCTGCTCTACTGATGTTTTGGGTTGACTTTTAGACATGGCTTGTGTCAAATCTGGGAGTTGGTTGTGTGACTGATGTGGATGTAACTGCTGCTGGCTATAAAGCATCATCAGCTTCACCCTCCTGCCTCCCATTAGTCCAGTGCACTGTGACCTTTCTCCACTGAAAGAAGCTCCATCCCTGGCATTATATGGCATTGCAGTCATAGCCTTTGCCAGTTGAAACCAGGGGATCCCCAGAGTAGCCAGTCCCTGGTCTCTGGCATCCAGTACAGTGCTGCTACTGAGCTGTGCCAGGGGTTAGCCTAGGAGGCAGTTTGCGTTGAGTTTTGCAGTGTAAGACCTGGGAGGATTAAGACTTATTTAAATATGTCTGTCTTTGGTGTGTAGTTGTTAGCTCTCTCCCAGGGGTATTTTAGTCTCTTTCTTCTCTGCTTGCTGTTTCATGGAAAGGTTCCCACACCCTTCTGATTGTTCATGGGAATCTTCTGGGGAAAGTTTCCTTTGTGGCAGGAGTTCTCTCTTCATTTTATTTGTAATTGAAATTGACCCAACGCTGCTTGTTGGACACTGCTATGGCCATGGGTCACTGGCCATGGGGCAGGATGAGGAAAGGGGTCTCCCAAGAGCCTGGAGGGAGCAGACTCAAGCAGCGGAGAGAGGGAAGCTCTGAAAGCTGGTTGGCAAAGCTGCCAGATACATTATACTGCGAGTGGGACAGACTGTCACTACAGCTCCCAGCTGAGTGGGTGATTGGTGGCTGCGAGGGATGAGCTTCTTACTTGCTCCTGATACTCTAGTCAGGGTTCTGGGCAGATGAGTGCCACCCCATTTCTTGACTGGGGTGGGTACAGGACAGCATACAGCAGCCCTGTATCTGTATCTGGTTGCCAGCAGGGGGCAACATCCCTGGCATAGGATAAGGGACTGCTCCTTGGCTAGCCAGCGCTTTCATTTGAGCCCTTATGCAGAATGTAGTTCAGTCTGTAAATATCTTTGTGGTTGTAATGAGGGACTCAGGTAAAACGTTGTGTATGAATTCTGGAAGATTGTATGAGCTCAGTTCTGGATGAGAACTGGCTTAAATTTGTTCTATTTCTCAGTTTGGAGGGGGGTGGAGAACAGACACATATGCTTTTCAATAAACTGCCGCAAACCTAATTTCTGGCCAGACTCTCTCCAGCAAAAAAGGATCTAATTATATATGCAAGAGAGTGTGCATCCTGCAGATATTGGGCTGGGGTGGTGACTGTTACATTCTCTGTTCATACCATGCCCAGAGCAACAGCGCCCTCACATAGTGGAGGCCTCTCGGTACTGTCATAAGGCTGATCATACACAGTATGCTCCAGTAGCCCTATTGGGATTCATGCTCTGGCAGCTGTCTTCCCTTGGCTGTGGCTGAACCAGCTGGGTTAAAATAAGCCCCTGGATCTTCTGGAAGCCATGCCCCAAATTTGAAATTTGAATTCAACTGCCTTGAGGTTTGTGGCAGTTCAGTTCTGGTCTAAATCGGAGCTACGCAGCTGGGGTCTGTCTCTTATCTACATGAATGTTCCCAGGATGGAAATGCTCCCTAGCCCAACGGTAGTGCAACTGGTGCACCTGCAAAGGAAACACCATTTTGCCCAGTTCTCTGGGCCTGCGGTTGATGTCTTGGGTCAGGCCATCTTGTGTGTTGTGGCCTGACCTGTAGCACTAACATCACTGGCATGCCAGAGAAGAGAGTTTGGAGGCTGCCCTTGGCTTCTCGTTCTCTAGCGCTGGGAGCAAAAAGCAGGGAGAGGGGTCTGCCTTGCCCTTGCTGCATGCAGCAAGCACCTGATGAATTCTCCGAGCCCTGAAGAGAGCCATGATGAGTACGTCCCATCTGGAGGAGGAGCCACCACAATTCAAGAGGTGGGACGGGAGCAGAGGAAAAGGGGATACAAGGAAAACGTGGGAGTCTCCAAAAGAAACCCTCTCCCAATAATAACCTCCGCAGAAGTGCCTCAGGCACAGTGCTTCAATCTCCTGTGAGAACTGCTGGTGGCCTGAACCATGATGGGCATGGCTGCAATGCCAGGAAGATTGATGCAACGTGTTTCTGCTCCATACACGAGCTCCATTAATCTCACCCATTGCAAACATGCTGAGACGCGGGCCCACGTCTGCTGGGCACAACAGAGAGCGGGAGTTGGCTCTTGTGCCAAAACTAATGCTGGTGCCAAAAAATGGCTGCGGGCTAGCTCCAGGGACAGTAAATGAAAACAGCATTTGCACTGATCAAAGATTTCTTTAGCGTTCATAGGGAAAAGATATTTTACCATCCTAACCGTGAGCCAGAACACTGTAGCTAATAGCAGTTTAATGCAATATAAATGGGCTTAAAAGTCATGGCCCTGCTGGGATTTCCTTAACAGTTCATAGCAAATGCCTAGTACATGGCCTTCTGGCCAATTACTTGCTGTGCTCTGAAATGGGAGATGGGAGCTTTGGTTGTGAAGGGAGAGAAAGTGGCACTCAGCATAAGATATTTTTCTGGGGACAGGAGAAGGGAGGTTCAACAAGGACAAGTGCAGAGTCCTGCACTTGGGATGGAAGAATCCCAAGCATTGTTACAGGCTGGGGACCAACCAGCTAAGTAGTAGTTCTGCAGAAAAGGACCTGGGGGTTACAGTGGATGAGAAGCTGGATATGAGTCAACAGTGTGTCCTTGTAGCCAAGAAGGCTAATGGCATATTAGGTTGCATAAAGAGGAGCATTGCCAGCAGATCCAGAGATGTGATTATTCCCCTTTATTCGGCTCTGGTGAGGCCACATCTGGAGTATTGTGTCCACTTCTGGACCCCACTACAAAAAGGATGTGGATGCATTGGAGAGGGTCCAGCAGAGGGCAACCAAAATGATTAGGGGGCTGGAGCATATGACCTATGAGGAGAGGCTGAGGGAGTTGGGTCTGTTTAGTCTGCAGAAGTGAAGAGTGAGGGGGGATTTGATAGCAGCCTTCAACTTCCTGAAGGGAGGTTCCAAAGAAGATGGAGAAAGGCTGTTCTAAGTAGTGATGGATGGCAGAACAAGGAGCAATGGTCTCAAGTTGTGGTGGGAGAGGTCCAGGTTGGATATTAGGAAAAACTATTTCACTCGGAGAGTGGTGAAACACTGGAATGGGTTACCTAGGGAAGTAGTGGAGTCTCCATCCCTAGAGGTGTTTAAGTCTCGCCTTGACAAAGCCCTGGCTGGGTTGATCTAGTTGGGATTGATCCTGCCTAGAGCAGGGGGCTGGACTTGATGACCTCCTGAGGTCTCTTTCAGCTCTGTGATTCTTTGATTCTAAGGGAGAATTTGAAGAGATGAGACGATAGCAGCAGGCACATGTGGGGCCGGTATTCATTGTGCCACCAATAGATTTGCCCCATTTTTTGCTGTGCACTTGTTTGTGCATGCAAAACCTGCATTTGTATGTAGAAACAAGCAGTTGTGCATTTTTATTTCCACAGGCGACCACCACTGGCCTTCCAAATGAAAGATTTTTGCACACACAAATTAAACTATTCGTTATTTTGTTGGAAACCCATTAGAAATTTGCGGGGGTTTTGACCTCCCAAATCCCCCCCCCCCTTTCTCCCAGCAAAGAGCTGGGTTGGAAGCCCGCCTTCTGCAGCATTGTGAGAAAGCAAAAGATGTTTATTCTCACCTTGAAGTTTTTCGTCTGTCAGCACAGGTGGAAAAAATATTTATTTGCCAAGGGTGGTTTTTCCCTCACTAACAGATCCAATTCATAGATTTTTTTTTTTTTAATGCAAGAAAGAATCATTGTGATGATCTAATCTGACCTCCTGCATGGCTCAGACTAAAGATCCACACTCAGTAATTGCTGCATCAAAACCATCACTGCTGTTTGAGCTGTAACCAGCAGCCACAGGGGGCCACCCTGGCCAGTGTCCAATCACTTTTTGGCCCACTACAGCCCAGCTGGGGGCAGGTCAGAGTGTTCTGGGGGAGAGCCCTGCCTGCAAGCTATGGCAAGAGCTAATGAGCCAGAGCAGGGCAGGGAGCCAGAACAGGGACCCTGTGGGTATGTCTACACTACAACATTAATTCGAATTAGTTAATTCGAATTAAGCAAATTCAAATTAACGCATCCATACACAAAAACTAAATCGAATTAGCCTTTTGCTAATTCGAAATAGCATGTCCACACTGAGTGGACCCTGAACCGAAGTTAAGGCTGGCCGGAACCAGTGCCGGCAGGGCATCAGGTTAGGACTTAGAGTGTGGAGCTGCTGCCTGAGGCTAACTGAGCTCCGTGCTTAAAGGGACCCTGCCCCCACCCCGGGCAGACAGTTCTCAGGGTTCCCCTCTTGCTTGTCTACCTCGATGAGGGACAGCAAAGCAGTCCTGTCTTAGAGTGGCCTGAGTGCCCACACTCAGCACATCACAGCACTCGGCCATCAGCCTGGCTGCACTTGCCGCAGGCTACCATCCGGGGGGCCAATCGGGGGGCTGTCAGGATCCAGGAGGCCCTGCAGGAGAGCTTCCATCCCGAGGAGCCTGCAGAACCACCCCATTCCTCCCTCACCTCCTTCCACTTACCCCGCCGTAGTCCCCCTTCATGATGTAAAAAATAAAGGGCACGTGTGTTCAAAAATAGAAACTCTCTTTATTTAACAAAACTGGGGGGGGAGGAGATTAAACTCTGGGGAGACTGGGAAAAGGAGGTGGGAGAGGGGAGGGGGAACCTGGGAGGAGGGAGCTGGAAGGGGGAAGCCAGGGGAAGAAGGAGGAGGGGAAATATAAAACTATGGTACGCCCACATCTTGGGTACTTTGTACAGATGTGGTCTCCTTACCTCAAAAAAGATATTTTGGCCTTGGAAAGGGTTCAGAAAAGGGCAACTAAAATCATTAGGGGTTTGGAACAGGTCCCATATGAAGAGAGGCTATAGTGACTGGGACTTTTCAGTTTGGAAAAGAGGAGACTGAGGGGGGATATGATAGAGGTATATAAAATCATGCGTGGTGTGGAGAGGGTGAATAAAGAAAAGTTATTCATTAGTTCCCATATTATAAGGACTAGAGGACACCAAATGAAAGTAATGGGTAGCAGGTTTAAAACTAATAAAAGAAAGTTCTTCTTAACACAGCACATAGTCAACCTGTGGAACTCCTTGCCACAGGAGGCTGTGAAGGCTAGAACTATAACAGAGTTTAAAGAGAAGTTAGATAAATTCATGGAGGTTGGGTCTATGGAGTGCTATTAGCCAGGGGGTAGGAATGGTGTCCCTGGCCTTTGTTTGTGGAAGGCTGGAGATGGATGGCACGAGACAAATCACTTGGTCATTGTCTTCAGTCCACCCCCTCTGGGATACCTGGTGTTGGCCGCTGTTGGCAGACAGGCTCCTGGACTAGATGGACCTTTGGACTGACCCAGTACGGCCGTTCTTATGTACTTATGTTCTAAGCTCAGGGCTCAGGGTCGGGGGTCTCACTGGACCAACTTGATTTTCATGCAAACCTGCTCCTAGGTCCGCATGTGGCCTCTGGTGGCCAGGCTGGCAGCCATGCGGCTGTAGACGGCCACATTCCTGTGCCTAGTGCGGAGATCGTGGACGTTAGAGGCCTCCCCCCAAACCTTGATGAGGTCCACGATCTCCGCACTAGACCAGGCGGGCGCCCGCCTCTTGTGGCCCCGGGCAGGCTCCTGTGAGTCGCCAGCCTGGTCCTGGGAAGAGGTGGAGGGCTGGGTGGCAGCGGGTGGCTGGCTCATGCTGTGCCAGGTGCAGGGTCTGCTGGCTGGGTGCTGGCAGGCTTGCAACTGGCACGGGCACCGTAGCCAGACCGTGGCCCTTTAAGGGCTCCGGGGCCAGGAGAGGGGCAGAAGAGTTTCCCTGGTTTGGCCCAGAGTGGCCACCAGGGCAACCTGGGAAGGGCTAGCCTCCAGCTAGTTCGAATTAAGTGGCTACACAGCCCTTAATTCGAACTAGGCGTTACTCCTTGTAGAATGAGGTTTACCTAGTTCGAATTAAGTGCTCCACTATTTCAAACTAAATTCGAAATAGTGGTTTGCATGTGTAGCCCCTATTAAAGTTAATTCGAACTAACAACTGTTAGTTCAAATTAACTTTGTAGTGTAGACATACCCTGTGAGATTAGTAGGGCAGTCTTGATCTTCAGGCCCCCCTCCCTACCAGGGCAGGACACCCCCTTTGAAAAGGTCCTGTTCAGCCAGGGCTGCTGTATATTGGCACTGTCTTGACTTAAAGATTGCACATGAAGGAGAATCCAGCCAGGTCCAAATACCTTTAAGGATCTGGAGCAATGTCCTGAGGTAAGTTGTTCCAGTGATTTATGATCCTCACCGTTAAAATTTAGTGATTTATTTCAGGCTAAATTTGTCTATCTTCAGCTTCGAATCATTGGACCTCATTATGCCTTTTTCTGCTAGATTAAAGAGCCATTTTCTATTAGAAATCTCTTTCCCATGTAAGTCTTGCCGACTGTGATCAAATCATCTAACATTCTCTTTAACACAGTAAATAGATTGAGCTGCTTTAGTTTTTCACTGTAAGGCAGGTTTTCTAGACCTCTGAGCATTCTTGTATTTCTTTGGAATCCTGCCCAGTTTTTTCAACCTCCTTTTGAAACTGTGGATATGATTACTGGGCACAATATTCCCCTAATAGTCTCTCAAATGCAGAGGTAATACCACCTTCCTACTCAGGGGTGGGCAAGAGGCGGCTAGTGGGCCAAATCCAGCTTGCAGCCACCTTGCCAGTACCTTCACTATGCAGCTGTTTTAAACAGTCAGCTGCTGATTGCTCTGCAAGCTGTCGAGGGACAGGACGGGAGAATTTGTGCACTCTCCCTGCCCCCAGCAAAATCCTTCAGCTCCCACTGGCCAGTTTCTGGACAATAGGAGCTGAGAAATTTTGCTGGAGGCAGGGGCAGAGTGAAGGCTCCTTCTTCCCTCCCTCCCCCTCCCAGCACTAGAGCAGAACCATTTGGAGTAGCCCGCCCAGCAGACAGGCATCAAGCCTAACTCAGGTTCCTGTTGGGCTGCTGGCTGGGAGCCGCCTAGGTAAGAGTCTCCCATCCACAGCCTGCTTCTGGCACCCTACCTCCTCTTTCCCTCCTCCCCCTGCAACTACCTGCCCAAGGTCACCAACCCCTCCTGCCCCAGGTCACCAGCCAAATCCTCCGTATCCCCCTCTCCCTACCTCCTCCAGGTCACAACTCCCTCCCAGACCCTGCACCCCTTCTTATTCCCCTCCCCCAGGCCAGAATTCTCTCTTGCTCCCTTACCCCCGCCTGGACTCTACACCCCCAAGCTCCTGCTCCCGATCATAACCCCCTCCTTCACCCAAATTCCCTCTGACACCACATCCCCTCCTGCACCCCAGTCCTCTATCCCAAACTCCCTTCTTCACCCCACCTGCAGACCCAGGGCCCCATCCTCTCCACAAAAGTGTGGCCCTTGACCATGTACCAAATTCTTGGAGTGGCCCCCCATTAAAAATTATTGCCTGCCCCTGTTACTGAAATTCCCTTGCTTATGTATCCACGGATTGCCTATGCCTTAGCTATAGCATTGCTCTGGGAACTGATGTTCACCTAGGGTACGTCTCAACTACATGGCTCTATCAACGGAGCCATGTAGATTAGGCAGGACGGCAAAAGGAAATGAAGCGGCAATTTAAATATTCGCCGCTTCATTTAAATCAAAATGGTCGCCGCGCTGAGCCGATCAGCTGATTGTCAGCACAGCACAGCAGTCTAGACGGGGATCTGCTGACCCCAGAACCCTTCGTCGGCAGATCCTGTAAGCCTCGTTTCACAAGGCTTAAATCCACACAGAAACACCTTCTGAACCCCGACCAGGATTGTTCTATCTGCTTCCCAAAATCCATAAATCTGGACACCCCGGACATCCCATGATCTCAGGTATCGGCACGCTCACTACTGGATTATCCAGCTATGTAGACTCTCTTCTCAAACCCTACGCAACCAGCACTCCCAGCTATCTCCGAGATACTACTGACTTCCTGAGAAAACTACAAAACATCGATAACCTCCCCGATAATACCATCCTTGCTACCATGGATATAGAAGCTCTATACACCAACATCCCACATGAAGACGGTTTACAAGCAATTAGAAACACTATCCCAGAGGACACCACTGCCAATCTGGTAGCAGACCTTTGTACCTTTGTTCTCACCCACAATTATTTCCAATTTGAGGACAACTTATACCTCCAGATCAGCGGCACAGACATGGGTACCTGCATGGCCCCACAGTACGCTAACATCTTTATGGCTGACTTAGAACAACGTTTCCTCAGATCCCATCCCCTTTTACCCCTTCTCTACTTACGCTACATCGATGACATCTTTATGATCTGGACCCATGGCCAAGAAACACTGGAGACATTCCACAGAGACTTTAACAACCTACACCCCACCATCAGTCTCAGCCTGGACCATTCTACACGAGAGATCCATTTCCTGGATACCACAGTACAAATCACCAATGGTAAATTAGATACCACTCTCTACAGAAAAGCCACTGACTCATACAGTTACCTACATGCCTCCAGCTCCCATCCAGAACACACCATGCGATCCATCGTCTATAGCCAAGCCCTTCGATACAACCGCATCTGCTCTAATCCCACTGACAGAGACCAGAAACTTCAGGATCTCTACCAAGCATTTATAAACCTCAATTACCCACCCGGAGAAATAAAAAAACTAATTGAAAGAGCCAGACGAATACCCAGAAACCATCTACTTCAAGACAGACCCAAGAAAACCAACAATAGAACACCACTTGTCATCACCTATAGCCCCCAACTTAAACCCGTCCAACACATTATCAATAAACTACAACTTATACTGGAACAGGATACTACACTCCGAGAGGCTCTGGGAGACAGACCCATAGTCTCCTATAGACAACCACCTAACCTCAGGATGATTCTTACCAACAACCACAGGACATACCACACTAATACCAACCCTGGAACTTTCCCTTGCAACAAACCCTGTTGCCAGCTTTGTCCACATATTTACTCTGCTGACACCATCATTGGACCTAACCAATTCAGTTATAAGATCAAGAACACATATTCCTGCTCATCCAGAAATATAATTTATGCTATCATGTGCCGACAGTGTCTGTCTGCTATGTACATTGGACAAACGTCTCAGACACGTCGCCAAAGAATCAATGCACACAAAACAGATATCAGACAGTTTCACAGAGAAAAAACAGTTTCTTGCCATTTCAGCCAGAAAGGGCATTGTCTCAACGACTTGACTACCTGCATCCTGCTTCAAAGACATTTTAACACAAGACTGCAAAGAGAAACCTCTTAACTGCCATTCATGCTTAAATTTGACACTTTACGACTGGGCCTTAACAAAGATGCTAATTATCTTACCCATTACAAAGATAGCTTCCCCAATTATCACCTCTAATATCATTAGCTCACAGACATTAACCTCTCCCCTCATCCCCCCTCTGTTCTGAAATTTGATTTGTCCTTTTTATATGTGTTCACTTTTTTTGATTGTATCCCTTTGGTGTATATATGGTCATGCCAATTTTCTTCCACAATTTGATCTGAGGAAGTGGGTCTGGCCCATGAAATCTCATCACCTAATAAACCATCTTGTTAGTCTTTAAAGTGCTGCATAGTCCTGTCTTTTGTTTCAGCTAGACCAGACTAGCACGGCTACATCTCTATTACTTTAAAACACATGTTACTCATCTTACCAAGGCAATCCACGTTGGTCTGTATTACTGATATGTCCTGTGGATGTAATAGTGTAGTTTATTAACCAATTAGCAAAAGCTTATAGATTAATGCTATAGACTACATGCATTTCCCCCTCCCCCCCTTGCCAGTAAATTTTTTAGCCAACTGGCCAGCAGCCTGGCTCAATTCTGGCTTGCGCTGGGGTCCAGAACTTACCCCTGCTGCAGCTCTGCATTTAAAGTGTATTACAAGCCAGGTGAGCAGACAGCCCAGCTCAGTTCTGGCTCACGCCAAGCCTGGGAGCTCAGACCCCCCACCCCACCCCAGAAAGGGGCTGCTGCCACCCCGCACTGCTGCCTCTGTATCAGAGGCAGCAGTGCTATCAGAGGCAGCAGTGCCGGGTGACAGGCAGCCGATCTGCAAGGGGAGCTGTTTTTTTAAACTGATACAGAGGCAGCAGTGTTGAGTGGCAGAGGGCTCCTCGGGGGTGGGGCCGGAACACACTGGCTGCTGGCCCCACCCTGGGGACTATAAAATAGTCGAGTAACTGATAAGAATTCATGAGGTTAATTGACTCTTCAGTTAACCAATATTTAACATCTCTAATGTGTCCACATCATCATTATTTACTATTCCACTAATCTTAGTGTGCTCTATCAATTAACTGGGAGATCATATAAAATCATGGCTGGGAAAATTTGCAAAGATATTGATAACATTGCTATTGAACAGCATTGGGCTGAGAAGAGATTTCTATGAACATAAGAACATAAGAACATAAGAACGGCCGTACCGGGTCAGACCAAAGGTCCATCTAGCCCAGTATCCTGTCTGCCGACAGTGGCCAGCACCTGCATGGACCGAAGACAATGATCAAGCGCTTTGTCTCCTGCCATCTCTCCACTCTGTCAAACGAGCAAGACATTTTATGGGACCTCACTAGAAACATTGCTCATTTACTGTATCTTTTTGCATTCTATTAGTTAACCACTTTTTAATCCATTTAACACGGTTTGTATCAATGTTACTATAGTGCTAATGTTTTTTTTTAAATCCGTCTGTTGTGCAGGACTACGTCAACTGTCTCACAGAAATCTAAGGATGTCAGGTCAACACCTTTACTTTTTACAGTCAAACTTGTGATCTTCTCAATAGAACAGCTATTTGACAGGACTGATTTGTCCATAAAACCACGTTGTTTGGCATTAATTAGGCTGCCTTCTTTGCATTCTTTCCTAGTTGCCTCTCATATTGATCTTTCCATGATTTTGTCTAAATCAGTAAAGAACTAAAAGATTTCCTGATATTCAGCCTGAATGTTTCTTTTCTTAAGCTGACCCTATTACTCCTAGCTTCCCTCCCCTGGTCCATGCTAAATTGCTGTCTATCCTTAGTGTTTATATCTTTCAGACATTTGCAGCTGATGTTAACTTATCCCTCCCTTCCCCCAGCTGTGGCTTAGCCAGGCTAGATATATTTAAATCTCTTAATCTTTTTCCGGTAAGTAAGTCCCTGCACCACTTTGATCTTTTTTCTGCTCTTTTCTGAAGTTGCATCACTTTGTCATGATCTTTATAGTAATGAAGTGGTCAGAACAGAGAGCTGGAGTGTGCCAAGAGCTGCACAGAGAAGTTGCTCCACACTCTGCTCTGGGACATGGCTCCTCTGAGAGGAAGGTTCCCAGATGTGAGTGCACTATCCCCTGTGGCTTCTCCCTAGACACACACAGAGGAGTTATCGCTTCCTTGTGCTCCCATGAGATGGCTCAGCAAGCGGCATATGTTACCCAGAGTCATAAACTTGCCATTGTCCCTGCCGAATGCTTTGCATGCTAGCGGTGGTTCCCTCCCTCCCCCCCATCTGGGAGGGGCATCACAAAGAAGTTACCAAAAGCTGGAGGCCTCCTTACAGAATGCATGATGGCTGCAGCATTTTAGGAAGGAACAGGTTCAGATGTGGAACCCAACCCTGAGCTGTGGCACTCTGGGACAGGATGGGGGAGGCACTGGAATTCTGTTTGGTGGGATCAGCAGAGCCAGGTACAGGAATGACTGACGCTTTGCAGAATGGACTCAGTCATTGCTTCCTTGGGACAAAATCCATCCGGTCTTGGTGGGGTGGGGAAAGCAGACAACCGGAGAGTGGTCTAGCCTGTGGCTGGGCAATGCACTTGCTGGCCCTTGCCTTGCGAGCTCCCCTCTGCTGCAGATTAAACCCTCTCCACTTGATATTAAAAGGATGCGTGTGCGGGGTGCTGCTGCCTCTGCGATAATGGATTCTGCTCCTGGGAGATGCTCCTTTGATGCCAGCCCGGTTTGAAGTCTGTCACTGAAGAAGTCTGGCAAATCAAATGTCAAAACGTGTGAGTGGGCTAGCTAATAAATCTCTCTCCAGTCTGACTCCAGGTGAGATGAGACAGGGCTGCTGGCCAGATGGGGAGGGCAAGGGAGGCAGGAACCGGGAGCGGGCAGCAGGCTGGTGTCCTGGAGTGGATGCCAGTTCTGCCACTGGTCTCCTTCCAGTGCCCTCTGCTGCAGAAAGCACCCTGAATTCAGACCAATGATTTCTGTGAGTGCACAGCACCTGCATCTATCAGAAGCCATGGAGGACTAACTAATGCAGCCTAAGCCGGTTGCTGTAAGGTGCTCCAGAAGTTTGAGGGTGGGGGCAGTTCTTCCTTTGTAGAAACAATGTCCAAGGGAGGTAATAGAGAGACTATGTCAAGTGTCACAGCTTTGGGAGAGAATCCCTAATGCCTGGGGCTGATCCAGGCAGCATTTGCTATTTGTCTGAGCACACAGGCCTGAGATCCAGGGACCTGCTGAGTTCTAATGCCAGCAGTGACACGCCAGCAGTGCCCAGCTAGAGAGTGGGGTCAGGCAGTTACACCGGGAGGGCTAGAGGCAGGGCTCCTGGCCTCTATTCCAAATTTGGCCATTGCCCCCTTGTGTGACCCTAAACAAATCCTGTAATCTCTCTGCCTACGTGGTGCTGGCGACACTCCAGCTCGCAAAGGATTTTTCTTTGAAGGGGAAGGGGGGTTGATTTAACATTGGTGCAGTATTTTAATGCATAGCACTTCGCCAGCTAAATGTCTTCAAATAATAATTGAGAAATGAGGATGAATGCATCAGTCTAGTTTTTCTTATTGCAGGTTGTGGTGAGGGGAGAGGGGTCAGCCCACTCGTCTTACCTTGGCATTGCTTCTATCCCAGCTAAGGCCTAGACCAGGAAGATGACCCACAAAAAGAAGGTGGCTAATGGAATTGGGAATGGGATGCTAAGAGTTTTTTCACCTCTGAGTTGATACTCTGAATTCTTCCCACATTAGTAATGTCCAAAAGCTGTTCACTTCTAGTGGCTGATGAGAACCACGTTGAACATCTTCCTGCAGATCCATGGGAACAGATAATCCACAGGACATACACCATTTCGACTGGCATTGATTAGATTCTTTTGCTGGAAGCCTCTTTTGCCAGAAGCCTCAACAAGGAGCTAAAAGACTGAAAGAGCCATGCAGACTCGACTTCCCTATTGCCCCAAGATCCAGACCAAGGGCTGAATCACAATCTGAGGGAAGAGCTGGGGTCTGGGGGAAGCTTGCCCTGTCCCGTTCTGTAGATAAAGGACTGTTGTTGCTAAGCCATAGTACCCTGCCTCTACATCTTATCTGTATAATAGGTGATGGCTCAGAATTAAAATTAAACATATTTAATCACTGAGGCTACGTCTACACTGAACAGTTATTTCGGAATAAGCTATTCTGGAATAGTTATTCCGAAATAGCTTATTTCAAAATAGCACATCTACACTGCAGGGTAGCCTCAAAATGAGTCCGAGGCAGGTTCCTCTAGTGTAGACGTGCTATCTCAATATAGAGCCCCAGAGGAATAACTTAGAATGGCCTTGCTGAGGGGCTATTTTGAAATAGCAGAAGTGGAGCATCTACACACGCCTTATTTCGAAATAGCTATTTTGGAATAGGCGTTATTCTTCATAGTGTGAGGTTTACAGAAGTCAGAATAAGCCGTCCCTTATTTCAAATTTTTTTCTAAATAACGGAATTTCTGTATAGATGCTCGCATAGTTATTTCTAAATAACGGCCGTTATTCCGAAATAACTTTGCTGTGTAGATGCACCCTAATAGTCAATATTTTGCTCTTATAAAATTGTCCTAGGCTGTCTTCCTTTCCCCACAAGTCTCTTCCTAGCTTGGTGCCCCTACTTCACACATCAAGTCCTGCCTTTTGTGGTGACACAACTCCGCTTTTGAACAACTATTTCTGCCTCTGGCAACTCTCCCCTCGCTTCCTTCATCTGTGTTGGAAGCAGCTCGCAGCGTCTAGTGCTCTCAGCTTAATATGCAGACTCAAAACTGAAGGCAAGGTAAAGCAGTAGCCCAGCTGTAAGCAAAAGGCTCTGATCACCTGTGGCTTTGAGGATCATTCCATTTTACAACAGTGGTTCTTCTCCTGTATGATAGGTTTGCTGTTTCCAGTAAGGTTACCAGGTAGTCTTAAACAAAATACCGGACACACCGGCCGGACAGGAGTGGAGCGGGGGCCAGGAGGAAGGGGCAGGCAGGAAGCAGAGCTGGCAGGGGGATGGGGGGCTGGCCGGAGATCGGGGTGGGGGCGGCCAACAGGAAGCAGAGTTGGTAGGTGGCGGGAGGGGGAAGGGAAATTGGGGGAAGGTGGGGCGTCCGGCAGGAATGGGGCTGGCCGGGGGAGCTCAGGAGGAGGAGGGGAAAACTGGCCGCTGGAAGCAGCGCTTGCGGGGGGTGCAGCGAGGCTGGCCGGGAAGATCGATCAGTCGGCGGGAGGTAGAGCAGGCGGGGGCGGGCATTGGGTACAGTGGAGCTGGCCAAGGAAGACCGGGAGGAGAACCAACCGGCTGGCCAGGAGGGGGCGGGGGAGCAAATCGGCCGGTGGGGAGCCGGACTGATCTGGGCACATGCAGATCCCAGGGCGCTGCCTGTCCCGCGCATGGTCTGGGGAAGCGCAAGTCTGGCTGCGGCTGTGGCTCCACCACGCGTTTGTCCAGCGCGCAGGAGCACGGACCGGGCTGCCCCTCCTCCTCACACGCAGCCAGGGCTCCCAGCCACTCCCCCCCCCCCAACCCCGCCAGGCTTCCGTCCGGCGCCTAGCCAGAAAACCAGGAAATACTGGACATTGCACATGTCCGGTACTTTCTGGATATTTTTTTACCGGACAGAGTCCCAAAATACCAGACTGTCCGGTAGAAAACTGGACACCTGGCAACCCTACGAGTGCTTTACCTGAAGTTTCACTGCTTTTAACTTTCACTGAGTTTTATTAAAAGGCCCAAACAGAAAGGGCACTGGAATGCCGGGGCAGCTGGCAGTGGGATACAGAACCTTTCACTTCCAGATTGCTACTTTGAAGCCAGCCAGTAATGACCCAGAGCCCTTCCTAGCTGATGGCTGTTCTGAAGTCTGTGTGAAATGTGTAGTGGGAGACTAGAGGGGGTCTCAGTCCAGTTCCTAGCAGGCAGCACTGTTCCACAGAAATCAAATCCACAAATGGTGCTAATTGGCTGCTGGTTGAGCAGACATGGGAACCAAAGATTTGTCATTTGGTTTGGATGAAGATATGCATCTCGTTATCCATCTGGGCCTCTTGTTATAATGACTTCAAAGGTGATGTCTTGGGCGGGAAAAGACTCTTGCATATAGAAGGGCTGCTCCCCAGCAGCAGGAAGCATTGGCTGCACTTCACACTTAAGTCATGTCCCATCTTACTGGGGAATTCCTTAACTTGATTTGCTGAACCTCCACCGGGAGGCACAGAAGGATGAACGTCATTGATCAGGTCTGTGTTGCATGGAAATGCCAATAGCATTTGCTAATTGCCTAAAGTCCTGTCTCAATCTAAAGCCAGGGAAGATTACCAGTCTCCTTTCTGATTTGTTCCAAAGTCCTGCCTGGGAATCTGGAGGGGCTTGTCCCTGGATCTGCACACTAGATATAGTCTCTCCCAACAGGTCTGCTTTCACTTTCCCTTCACACTAGTGCTGGGGGCTTAGTTTGGCTCTCTGTGATTCTTTTCACAAGGTGGAAATGGTACCAGCTGCTGTCTACCCTTGCCCTTATTGCTGGGTTTTGTGCATCTGTCTCTGGCAGGCTCTGAGTGCTGGTTCCCTGTAGCCCTCTGTGATGCTCAAAAGACTCAGGCAGAGCAGCACATTCAATTTTCTTTCTTTTCTCTTTTTCCCTTGTATGTGACTCTGCTGGCATTTAAAACTCCAAGGCCCTGTTTGTCCCCAGAGAGAATTAAGCCAGAGTGTAAAATAAAGCTGTGTTCCTGGCTGGTGACGATCAGAGCAGGGGAGGGGAGGAGGAGGGAAAGAGGAAATGTAAAGAGTTAGAATAAATGCCAGAGTGACCTTGTCAAGGGCTCGGAGAGTTAAGAGTGAAACGTGGCCAAGAGCGTCTCTGTGTCCTGCTTGTGAATGCAGCGGGGGCTTTCTGTTCTTCCATCGGAATTGCACCCCCTGCCAGCCTGGGTTTGCTGGGGTGCAGAGGTGTCCACCCACGCTGTGAAGAGGGCTTGAAATGTCTTGCTGCATATAAGGCCTTGTCTACACTACTGCAGGCCATCAACCTAAGTAACGCAACTTCAGCAATGTGCTTAGGTCTGCTTACTGCAGCGTCTTTACCAGGGAGAGTCAACAGCTGACACTTTCCCGTCAACTCTACTTTGCTCTTTCTGATGGAGTGCTGGAGTCTAAGGGAGAGTACTCAGTGGTTGATTTATCATGTCTATAACTTGTTTGGGTGATCCCATTTCCCTCCCTGAATTCCCCCTGTGGGTTCAGCTGGGACTGAGATACTGTATCTCCTGACCCTAACTGGTCAGGTAGCTTTGCTGTGTGCTGTTTAAAAGCAGGAGGAAATGTTTTCCAAATGTATCTATATCTAGATTAGCACAGGAAACGTTTTGGGTATGGTATAATTGGCTGATGTTTAATGAATGGTTGGATAGAAACACCACAGGAGGAACTGCAGGTTGTTGCTATCCTGATGTGTCATTAGAAACGTATTACAGTGAATTTCCATGCCTGTGCATGCATTTATACCAATGTCTCCTGGAAAATGGAAACAGAACCTCAACTGTGTGTCATAGGTCCTATAATGCTAACAGCCAAGGGAGTTTCTTTTGTTAAAGGTGAGTGTTTTCCAGGGTAGGCAAATCTGAGTTCTATCACAGCCGTTGCCATGAAGGTCCATGTAGTTGCTATTAGCAAAATAGTAAAGTCCTAATTGACTGTGGCTTGGTTATAGTATTTCTCTCTAAAATTGTGCTAAAATCCTGGAATTGCTCTATGCCGTTGCTGTGTTAGTAACTAAGACAACGGCATGCTGTAGCCTATTCTGAAATGGGGATGTTCATTATTTTCACCTTTCTCTCTTGCATACATGCCCTGTCTGATCTGGTGATGGGTGGGAGTAATTTGTGTGTGTGTGTGTGTATTACACTGTGTGGGTGAGAGAGAGAGTTCTACTATGTATGCTCCATTTTTTTTGAATCATTTTTCAATTAAGGAAACCAAGTGTGGTGAAATCTAGCACTTCAAGGTAACAGAGCCATTGGAATGTTGTGGCTTTACACTGCAGGGGAGTACTTGTCTGTGTAGTGTCTCGTTACCATGAATTAATTGGATGGCTCAGTCTAAGCAGAGCTCCGGCATATTTGCACTAAGTATGTTTTTAGGAGGAGTGTGGGTGGGGGCAAAAGGTCTGGAGATTCCCACCCGGAATGGACTCTATTCTAACACTTGCTGAGGTGAAACAGTAGTGTAAGATACAAATCAAAATCGCAGAGTAAATCACTAAACAAAATCTTTACTACAATAAGATTTGACTAGCTGAGTTAATTGGCTTCAGCAGTTGGTAGAAGAAGAGAGCTGGAAAGCTGAGATTCAGCCTGCGTGTGCATATGTTTTAACTTGCTCTTTTAAAAACATAAAGGTATGTGACTGGCATTAAGACTATCCGTCTATCCTCTGAACCCCAGCCTGCCCTCCCTTCTCAGCTCTGAACACAGTGTGCCAAATCAGATTTTATTGTATTAGTGAGAATGGGAATTCTCACAGCTTTGCTTCAAACCATTTAAATGACACACAATTCTTGGACTCCACTATGCGAGTTGGGTTGGTATTACAATCACTCCAATTTCACAGATGGGGAAACTGAGTCACGGAGCAGCAAAGTGCTTGTGCAACGCCACAGCGTGTGTCTGCATGGGAGTCAAGATTAGCCCTGAGAGATTGTTATTGATGCTCCCCTGCTCTAACCAGTAGGCTATACCATTTCCTATTTGACATGCTCAGTCTCACATACTTTTCTAGTAAATGTCCCTAACATAGGTGTTTCCAGATGGAAAACTGCTTTGGTTGGGGCTTATTAGCACCCTTCCACTAGCTTGTATGCTTGTGCATGCTACTGGCTGGTAGCCACATGGCTCAGCTCTGTGTTTCAGCAGCATAGGGCCTAAGTCCCCTTGAGCTGGGGGCAGGGGAGGGAAGGGTCTGTGCTTTTGGAACAGGAGAATGAGTTCTACCCCTGCTGCTCCTTGGTGTACAGGCAGGGCTGCCGACGGAAGAGGGAGTAAAGGGGGAAGTTGCCCTTGAACCCAATTCTTTTAAAGGGCCTGGGGCTCCAGGCCATCACCACTGCTACCGTGGTAACAGCAGCAGCCAACACCTGGGCAGGGCCCTTCAACTTGCCACTGGACCCAAAGGTTGTGTGACAGAGGCTTGCCCCACCCCTTATGCCCAAGGCCACACCCTTTTTGGGGGGGCGTGGAGCCAATCCCACACACACACACTTTGTCCAGGGTCCAGCAAAGTCTGTTGCTAGCCCGGTGTACAGTGTGGTGATGGTCATGATGCCCTCGGTGGCAGAGGATTTGTTACAGTATTGCATGGGATAGGACAGCTATCAGCAGTTACATAGAGCTCCACATACCCTAGGGCCCAGTAGGCACACAGAGTAGTAGCCACAGGAACTGGCGTAGTGTCATCGTAGACTGACGTCCCTCTTCCCCAGTACCTTGGCCTCTCTGCCTTCCTGTGATCTGATGCTGCGGATAGAAGAGGAGATTCCTACAGATCTGCGAGTAGGCGCCAACAACCTTTAACTAGGTGGTGGTGGTAACACTGAACCTCAGCAACAGACAAGTGAGGCGGCAGCCAGTGTGTCCATGTGAGGAGTACCGGGCAGTCTTTCTCTCCAGCGAATGAGTCTTCAGTTTGTTCTTTTACCCTGTTAATCTGAGAATTTAGGGTTCAGTTATCTCCGCTCATGCTGGGGGATAAAATGGAATCTGCAGGAGTTGCTCTCTTTCATTTGGCTACCAGCCTCTGGGGCAGAGGGTGCAGCTTGCATTTTAAGTTTGTGTCTAAGTTTGGCGGGAGCGTTGTGCAGAAGAGAGTCTAAGGCTGCTGAACATAAAATTGCTCTCTCGTCTAGAGACTTTGCTATTTCTATCACTCGCAGTGGGAATTTATTTTCCTCTGTTTTGAATAAAAGCTAAGGAATTTCTGAAAGTATGACCATGAGGCAATCGACCACCTGCTGCTGGCCGGTGTCCACTGATTTTGGCTCTCAGGGCTGTAAGACCGTGACATAGATGTTCAGGCTTGGGCTGGAGCCCAGTTTCTGGACCCTGAGAAGGGGAGGATCTCAGCCTGTGCTGCAGCCTAAGCCCAGACATCTACACCATGGTTTCATAGCTCCATGAGTTTGGATCAGCGGAAGCAGGCCAGCCGTGGGTGTTTTATTGCAGTGTAGAGATACCCCAGAGGCACCACATGGGAGCTGTGACACAGGAGATGAAGCCTGGGTCTGGTGGTGAAAGCACAGAACTAAGGCAGCAGGACTCCAGGATTCCCAGCTCTGCTGCTGTCATCCCTCACTTCATGCCTTCCTTGCACAAGTCAGTTCCCTGCCCCGGGCCTCAGTTTCTCTAGCTGTAAAATAGCAAGGAGGCCAGCTCTGGGGCAGCCTGGTTGAGAATTCATTAGTGTTAGTAAAGGGCTTTGAGATCTGCAGAGTACTCGTTGCTCCTGGGCTTAGTCCTGACCAGAATCAGGCCATGCTGAGGATCCTGGATGTTCTTGGGAAAAGCGAGATGGAATTAATCTTTTTCAGCCTGCAAAGACCAGAGTCTGCCTGTTTTGGGAGGAGACAGAGTTCGGATTTGGGGCTCAGGCCCCTGCTGGTGCTGCTGTTGGGGCTAGTTCATTTCTGACTCTAGTTAACTGGATCCTTACGTCTGTGCACTGGCTTGTCCATCACCTTCCCCATGCAGCTCAAGCACCTCCCTCTCCCCTCCCCAGCTCACTACAGCACTGTGCTATCACCTGCATCTCCAGCCCAGGCTCCCTCCCCTTCGCTCGGTCCTGCCCAGGCTTCTCTCCCTTTTCTCCTGCCATCCCTCACTTCCTGCCTTTCTCCGGAGGAGGAGCCTCTCAGCTAGTGCCAGCTGAGTCCCCTTCTTCTTTCAAGCTCCACCTATCTTGGGGGCCTAGGCCAATCACTTTGGACATGATGCATTCATGCCTTTGCCCTGCGAGCTCCAGGCAGGGACCTGGGTGTGTCTCTTGGCTTTCTGCATAGCGTTTCGCACCAGCTGTAAAGCCCAGTGTAAATAATGATCCCAGTCCTAAGGGGCTGTGGCCCCAACCAGAAAAAATTGGGAAGGGGCTGCATAGCCATGGACTGGCACCACATCCCCTCCATCCCATGGAGGCACTGTCTGGCAGGGCACTCTCCGTGACAAGAGTCCACAGTGATGTGAATCCATGGACAAGGACACATGTAGCAGCTGCCGGTGGCGAGGACTCCATCCTATTATCAAAACCAATTTTCTCAGGCTTTGTGCCCTGGGGCAGGACCTAGCTGTGCTGTGGGCATATGACTCGTGGCTCCTGTGACTTTCCTGGGGCTGGGAGGACGTTTCCTTGACATTTGTGGATGTTTCTGTGGGGCAGGTGGACCCGATACAAACACAGTTCACTGAAAACTTTCTGGGTTACCATCTTAGGCAACATTGGAGGCCGCACAGTAACAGTCCAAGGAGACAATGGACTGGAGTTCCCATCTGGCTACTTTGATTCCTTTGTGAAGAAACATGGCTTCTCCCGTCTCTGAAGCTAGAATAGAAGGAGGCTTTACAAAACAGGTTCTAAAAGGTTGGCTATGGACCTGCAACTATTGCTCTACCTTCTGGTATGGCAGCACAAGCGTGGATCTAGTAAGTTCCAGAAAACAAAGAAAATTAGACCATGACTAGGACCCAAAACTTCACCCTAACACTTGATATTTCTTTACACTACTTCCCTGACTCCTGTTCTTTGTCACATGTTCCCTGTGACTTTCACAAAAAATGGCTCTGCTACCCTGGCAGCCCCATTCTCTGCAAATATCTCAGACTGGCTGCTATGAGGGTGCTGGCTAGAGTCTTTGTTGGCTTTCAGATCTCTGGGATGACCGGTGAAGCCACCTTAATTTGGTTGATTTTATTTGTTCCTAACGAGCAGGCGAGAGGCTATGATTTTTATGGTTGCAAAATAATTTTACAGCTAAGGTGGGCTTGCTTTGCCCTGTGTTTTCACAGCAGCAGCATCTGAATGAGCCTGCAGGAGAAGTGATGCTGCTTTAATGCTGTCTGGCAGGGGAATGCTCTGTCCTCTTCAGCCCTTTCATAATACTTCTTGCCACGCTGCTGTTCTCCAGTTTATTTGGCACCAGAGGAAAACAGGAATTCTGTACATTTGCATAGCACATTTCATGCGGAAGTACCCTGGAATGCTGTGTTTTCAGAGATTGCTCCTATGCTGAATGCAGCCATCTCTGAGGTGGAACATAGCAGGTGCTTCACAGCACACAGCAGCAGTATGCAACAGCGTGTAAGGGGACAAATGGAAGGGAATTTAGGGAGGTTGAATGTTGGAATTTAGCCAGGAAACCAGAGCTAGCTCCCTAACTCCCTCAAGCATGTCAAGGGATCTTCATGCACCCAAGACCTAGGTTTTATGGTACTTCGAGCAGGACAGAACCCCATGCTTTAAAATTTGTGATGTGCTGTCTTGTGTTTGAGGAGGTGGGCATCTCCATCCAGGGAATAACGTAACCAGAGGCAGCAGTTTATTTTACCGTTGCCCGTGCAGAAGAGGGTGATGGTAACATAGGCCCAAACCCTGATGGCAGTCTAGATTAAGTAGGGAATCTTCATTCCCATCCCCCCCGGTAGCAAAGCCACAGAGCACATTTAGAGTTGCAGTCACCCCTACAGCTCCTGGACCCTGAGGGAAGAACTGGTTTCTCCCAGCCCTGCCCCTGCTCCTTTCTTGTCCTCCTTCTGCCTTCATATAGTGCCTCTTTATTAAGGAACAGGGTGTCCCTGTAGCCAGCAAGGGGACCTTTTTGTCTAGCTCCTGGCCCCCTTCTCCAGCCTAATGTCTTACACTGGTTCGGCAGATCTCACGGATCTCCATGGCCTCCTCAGTGCTATGAAGTGGTGGCTGTCCCCCACCTCCACTAACTTGTTTGCTTTGGCTGACTGCGTCTGTCGCTGCCATGTCACTTTTGAAGCCTTCTCTTTTTTTTTTTTTTTTTTTTTTCTCCTCACCAGCCGGTCTCGATTAGAACATGAGGCCCTGCCGGCTTCCTCTCAGGAGCAGATGTGACCCAAGAAATGGGATAGCAGCTGGGGATGAAGATGACACGTTCGTGGCACTAGGGCTAATCAAACAACTTCTCACATTATAACACTGTGAGGTGGGAGACGTGCGAGCCAAAGGCAAGTCAGCTCTTAGAGCGCCTGCTGAGACATGCTGCTAGCGAGCCATCTGTAATGAGCTGACCATGCCACTCAACAGGGCATCGCACACTTAGTTCAGGGCTGTTTTTAATCCATTTAACTACAGAAGAGGATCAAAAGGCCGAGAGCTGGGCCAGGTAGCTGGAAAACAAGATGGTTACTGTCAAGCAAGGGTGACCTGGAAGAAGAGACTCTGTTGTACCAGCCCTGGACAT
Source organism: Pelochelys cantorii (assembly GCA_032595735.1). Lineage (NCBI taxonomy): Eukaryota > Metazoa > Chordata > Testudines > Trionychidae > Pelochelys > Pelochelys cantorii. Next base: position 143,235,586 of record CM064328.1, on the reverse strand, counting down.
GCTGTTTCTCCTGTGGTGGAAGAGATTTTGTCATGCTGGGGTCGATGTTGCTCACAGGGCTGTAGATGCTCCCGGGCACATAGAGGAAGACACACAGTACTAGATGCATGGGAAGACATCTCAGCTCTCTCTCTTGGAGCTTTTTGGCAGTCCAAGAGTAAGATTCTGCCCTCACACAGGGGCAGCCACACTCATTCGAGCAAGAGAGCTTTTGTTTTTCCTCACTCTTACTTTCAGTCAGAAGTGTAGTTCTGTCGGAAGGTGCTGGATTGATAGCCCTGGTGACCAAAGTCCTCTGTTAGTACATAAAACAGGTACAGCCCAAGCAGCAGTGGTTCATGCTGTCAACAAGCCATGTCCCTCCCCCATGCCTCATTCATGCATTCCAGAGCTTCTCAACGAGTGTTCTAGACCTTCATAGTTTTTCATAGCTGCCTTACCTCCAGGAAGGCAAATCAGTGGTGTTAGCCCCTTGTGAAGGGTCAGGAGACTGAAGCATTGAGGGGGAAAGTGGTTTGCCTGCCAAGGTCAGTCAGTCAATGGTAAACATGAAAACAGAACTTGAAGTCCTGACATGCAGTACCCTGATCTAACCACTAGACTCTACTATCTTGTAGATCTCTGGCTTCTTGCATCCATTACAGCCCTTTAACGCCCCAAGGGCCTACAGAGAGGTCTGTGTTCTCTAAAGGCTGACAGGTGTTATCCTACCTAGGGACAAGGACTCTATCTGATCTATTGTAACCTTCTCTGTACTAAGTTGCACAGGAGAAAACAGATTTCCGCATGAGAGCCACTTTGCTATGCTTTGTGTTTGCAGCTCACACTGTCTTGGAGGAATTACTACCCTTCTTGTTCTGATTTAGGGCTTGCGAGGCAAATGCAGGTGGTGGGATGGAACAATGTGGGCTTCATTTAATATGAAGGTGAAAGGGCCTGATATTCCAGGGCTCAGCATATAATGTTCCACCTTGGCAGCTTGGATCTAGATCTGGGACCTGTTCTCTCCATGGGCTGCCCCTACATAATGGAGATGAGGGAGGATGCAAGCTGCTCCAGGCCCGTCATGAGTGGCTGGCAAATGGCTGAAGCAGCTTGGATGTGTGATTGGATGTGTCATTGCTGCCCTAGCAAGGGGAAGCAATACACAGTTAAGAGCAGTGGGGATGAGAATACCAGGAGATGATGCGCAACCAGTGAGGGTCTGGCCGCGGAAACAGACTGCCCTTCCTATGATGGATTTCCTTTCTGTTCTTGTCGTTACCATTACTAGTCCCTCCGGTGGTGGAACCAACTTCTCAGGACATCCGCCAGGGCCTGGGCCGCAGCGTCACCCTGCGGTGCACCATGCTGAAAGGGAGCCCCCTGAAGGTAGCCACGGCCGTCTGGCGCTTCAATGGGAACCTCGTGACCCTGCCCCCCAGCGAGCAGCAGGACTACTCAGAGCTGAAGGTGGACAGCGTGACTCGGGAGAGCAGTGGTAGCTACGAGTGCAGCATCTCCAATGATGTGGGGGTCTCCACCTGCCTCTTCCAGGTGTCTGGTAAGTCTCACACACTGCCTTCTCCTGGGGCTGGTTTTCAGTGCTTTGCTTTGTGGCTGGCGAGCCCTGGACACGGAGGCTCTTTCTCTCAACCCATGTGCTTTAGTGGAGCTCCGGGGGTACTGAGTGGGGAGCGCAGCCCCTGTTGCTCATGAAGTCCTTGGTGCCTCTGCTGCCACCGTTTAAAAGGGGGCTCGTTGGTGCTTGTTGGATTGGTGTGTTTCTGTGGTGTGAACACGTCCTCTAAGGAACAGGAGTGACACCCACCAAACTCATTTCACGTAGGCTGCTGTACTGAAGTCTGAGGCTTTCTGCTCTCAGCTATAGACCATCGTAATTGGGTGTAAATGTTGATCATGTGGGTGTGTAAGATTCAGCATCCCGTCATCACCTCCTGGAGACCTCCAGTCCCCTTTTCTAAAACAAAGCCATTCCTTTTGTGCAGGTTCCTCTTGTTTCTCCAGATCTCTTGGCTGAGGTAAAAACTAGGCAGGGTCAGGTGTTCTTACTCAGTGGATTTGCTGCTGGGTTTGTGCAAATCCAGCCAATACTACAAGTGAAATCCTTTCCGGCTCCTTGGGCAGCAAAAAGGGGCAGCAGCACTTGAGCTAAAACCACCCGTCTGACCTAGCCACTTCTGCCAATCGTTAAAACTGGTTTTTCCTTGACCTGAGGCTTGACTTGGGCTCTGGTTTCTACAGGGGTAGATTTACACTCTGTCGTGCTGCCGATTAAGTATTTGTATAGAGGAGGGCTGGTGGGACCTCTTTTATTTCACATCTTCCACTAAGTCATTTCTCAGGCACTGGTACCATGCTGGCCTTAGGATGTTCCAGGAGTGTCCAAGGGAAAAGCCTATTTTGATTAGCTACATTCTCTTCTCCAGTGACCCTTCCCTTATCCCTTCAGACCTCCGGCGTTAAGTTTCTTTCCGTAACTTACCCCCCTTTCCTCCCTAACCTGCAGCCAGCACTGTGAAATGTAGTCCATGGTGCTCTGTCAAACCACACTCTGTCCCTAACAAGCTTACTCATTCCTGGTAAACTTGGAAATGCTTCCAGCACATGGATTCCTTCCTGGAGATGGTAATTAATGGGTTAATGCCATTCAGTTTGTGGTGCTCAGTCCCATGAGACAGGATTCCCTTAGCAGCCAGCAACATCCAAGAGGTGAATATTACAGGTGTTCCTTCAGTTCCAGCCTTTCTCAAGATCAGGGCCTCGCTTTTCAGTGCTGGTGTGCAGATCCCTAACTTCTCTGCCCATTTGTATGCACCCAGCATATACGGTCAAAGGAAAAACTCAGCGCTCATACAGCTGCCTGAAACTTCTGGGAGTTGAGCTACCCTGACCTGCCACAAACTTATTGTGTGACCTTGGGCAAATCACTTAGCCTCTCAGTGCTTCAGTTCCCCATCTGTACAATGAAAACAGGACTATCCTGTGTTACGGGGTGCTGTCATTCATTAAAGATCCTGAGTGCTCAGATACTGTGATCATGGGGCCCGTGTAAGGATCTAAGATGGATGGGGGTATGGAGGTGTTAGCTTCTTCTACAGGTAAGGAATTAGCTTGTCACGTTTTACAGGCACAATGTGACTCCTGGACATAGGTGATGTGTGGGGAGCATGTGGGTCATGACTCACGTGTTCCCCTATATTATAACTACTGAAGCCAAGTGCCCTCCCATTCCCCTTCCTCCAGAGACACGGATTGCCAATGCTTCTAGGCTGTCCTGCATCCATCCACTGGGTGGTGCACTCTGGGCAATGCTAAAGGCTGGCAGGAGAGGTGGTGTGGCGCACTTAGGGCAGCACTGAGGGCTGGCTGCCCCCAGACCCGCTCCTTCTACTTGAGGCCCCCCACTTCCAGGAGTGCAGAGCCAACCCCACCCCCCACCTTGCCCGGGGTCCAGTAAGTTTGTCAGCCTCCCTGCACTTACATGTTGTAAAGATTAACAGCATTGCCATTGCACTCCTATGGACTGGTCAGTGCTCATCTGCTCTTCAGCTTCACTTAGGGGATGTCTACATTGCAGGCTAAAGTCGAGTTAAGATACGCAGCTTCAGCTACGTTAATTGCGTAGGTGAAGTCGAAGTACCTTAACTCGGCTTTTGGTGCTGTTCACGCTGCAGGAAGTCAAAGGAAGAACACTCTTCCTTCGACTTCCCTTACTCCTTGTGAAATGAGGATTACAGACGTCGGCATAAGAAGCCTGTTATTTCAAAATTATTTTGAAATAACGGGCTTGCTGTGAATAACATTAAATATTTCAAAATAAGAGTGCAGTGTAGACATAGCCTTACATACAAGATCCAAAAAACATGATCTGAATGTGTAATTGTCTGGTTCTCCTTTCATCCTAAAACAGTTGGAAAAGGTCCAGCGACATTTCCACTTTCCAGAAAGGAAGTTTTAAAAGTATCTGATATGCCGCAGCCCTTATTAAAAGGCTTATTTTTTTTCTCTTTGCTGCCACTTCTCAGAATCAATTAATAAGGAATTAATGTTATGCGAGATGGTAATTATCATCATTTTGGAATCCATTATGAAACTTGACTTCCACAGTCAATATAAGTTGAATAAGTAGTAATTAGTCTTTGAGGTGGTTCTGAACTTCTTGCTTGTGCAAAAATTTAAGTCGATAAAAATAACAAGAAAAAAAGACTTGGACATAAGCATTCGTATCATCCATCAGAGTTCACAGAAAATAAATACTGAATCCTTCCCAGCCTGCTCACACCTTGCTAGAATGACAGGGCCTGTGCATCTGATGGAAAATGGAGGGAGCATGCTCTGGTAGTGGGAGAGGTCGGGGGCAGTGATATGTATGGTTGCTGTGCACTCCTCCACCCCAGGCTATCTAGAGATGGCTCCAGTCTGGGAAATTCACACTTACATCTGGACTCACATAAAGTCCCAGGAGACTTCTGATTCAGGCCCATCTCTTGCCTTGCCCCCTTTTTGCTCTTGCCCAGGTTTTGAGCTCAGTCCTGAGCGTGTAAACCTAGATCAACTCCATTAAGCTGGGTACAGTGACTCTATTAACAGTCTCAGGAGGTAGCCATGTTAGTTTGTAGCTAAAAAAACTTAAAAAACAACAATAGTCCTGTAGCACCTTAGAGACTAACCAAATATATATATGGATGGTATCATGAGCTTTCATGGGCACAACCCACTTCTTCAGATGACAACTAACATTTTTTACATTAATGACCTGGAAGAAAACATAAAATCATCACTGATAAAATTTGCAAATGACCCAAAAATTGGAGGGAAAGGTAAATATTAGAGCGTAGGTCCCAATGAACAATATGAATGGCATGGTAACTATATGTGTTTTGATGTGGCTAAATGTAAATCGAAACAAAGAACAAGGGGTGTCCTTAGAGGATGGGGGAGTCTATCCTGGGAATCAATGACCCTGAAAAATATTTGGGAATTGTGGTAGATCCTCAGCTGAACACGAGCTCCTGGTGCACTGTGATGGCCAAAGGAACTAATGTAATCCTGGGATGCACAAACAGGAGGATGTTGAATAGGAGGACAGAGGTTATTTTACCTACTTGGCACTGGTGCAGCTGCTGCCGGAAAAATATGTTCAGTTCTGGTACCCGGAATTGAAGAAGGATGAAAATTAGAGAGGGGTCAGAGAAGAGCCAGGAGAATGATTGAAAGATTTAAAAACATTCCTCATCAAGAGAGACTGTAATGGGATAAGAGGGAAAGTCCTTATGGAAAATCGCCCCACCAGTGGGCAGGGTTTGTGTTCCTAGCCTCTGTCAGAAGCTGGGAGTGAGTGTCAGGAGTGGGATCACTTCATTTCGTCTGCAGCTCTTACATTGGCCAGTGTCAGAAGACAGGATACTGAGCTAGATGGACCTTTGCTTGAACCCAGTATGGATGTTCTCATGTTCTTATGACTCAAGGACCATCATCTCTTTATCTTAGCAAAGAGAAGGATAAGTGATTACTTGATTCCAGTTTATAAATATTTACCTGTGGAGCAGATGTTTAAAAATAGGCTCTGGCAGAGAAAAGTGTAAAATGATCTAATGGCTGGCAGTTGAAGCTGCACAAAAATCAGACTGGAAATAAGGTGTAAATTTTTAACTGTGAGAATAATTAGCCATTGGTATAATTTACAAAGGGTGGTGGTGAAGTCTCCATCAGCAACCATTTTAAATTAGGAATGGATGTTTCTCTAAATAAAAGCTCTGCTCTAGGGATTATTCTGGGGTAGGTCTTTGGCCTGTGCTGTTCAGGAGGTCAGAGGAGATCATCACAGGGGTCTTTTCTGGCTTTGGAGTGTATGAAACTATGGATTGGCACCTGGGTGTCCAAACTCAGATTCTGGCCCTGGTGCTTTGTTCCGGCATCTAAGGATGGGCAACTCTCAGGGGCTGGATGATCCTCATCAGGCACAGGATTCCATTCAATTAAGCCCTTGAAAGCCTGGATGCTTCCCGGAATCTTATTCAAACTCCTCGAGGCTGGAGAGTGCTTGCTGTGTGGTGTTTTGTTGACTCCTGTGGCCAGAAACCCAGGTGCACAGAGGGAAGGGCCAGTCTTGGGGACAGTTTTGGGTTGGGTCTTATTTTACCCCAACCAGTTCCTGCAGCAAAGCCAGCTCACTTTGCAGCTTTTTTGTGGAGGCAGAGGAAGATAAAGGGTTGCTGCTGCCCTGTGGAAAATCTTTCTGTTGCCAACCATCATGGGTGGTGAGTGAACGCAGGGCTGGAGGAGGCAAGCCCCCAGCCCTTTCCCTTCTGCCTGAGGCCCCACTCTCTGTGGAGGCCAAGCCACCACCACCACAGGGACAAGCCTTCAGCTAGCCACAGGAGCCTCCCCGCCCTGGAGCATGGGGAGGGCACACTGCCCCAACATCCTCAGCCTCAGCATGGCTGACGCCTGGAGTAGCAACACTTCGCCCCAGAACACCTGTTGGAAGCCATGCTGAAGCAGTAGGCATTCTGGGGGCGGAGTGTGGGGCTGGCAGTTTGGGAGGGCAGTGCCTTCCCCTGCCTCTTATACCCGCCGCCAACCTTCTAGCCTCTTTCTAGTGCATGTTTTCCCCTGTCTCTCTTTTCTGGTGCAGCTCTTCATTTCTAGGAGCAGACATTGGCTGAGAAATCAGATCTTTCCCCCTGAACAGAAAACTATGGTCCATTGCCCGAAGGATCTTTTCCCCGGGATTGTCAGCAGGCAGCTCTGTAAAGCAGCTGATGAAACATGAGTAACAAAGATATCACTGGGAAGTGATAAACTGCAAACAGAAGGGAGATCCAAGCTAGTTCTACCACAGAACTGAACCCATTGCTGCCTTCTCTGGTGCAGTGTTATGGCATGCTGGGGTCACTGGTTTTTGTGACCTTCCCTCTCCATAGTGTATGTGGAAATGGGAGCATCGAAACATATGGTTTGAGTGGCACTTCAAATGCGAATGAGGTGTGTGGCATGGTGCCAGCCTGTGCCCCTGGGTGCAGAGCGCATCCTCCGCTGCAGTTGGGCTGATGTGTTGGGGAGTGAAGTCTCACCACCCTCGCCATCTCACGTTATAACTTAAATTCCCACCCCACCCCCACCCTTCCCCTCTCTCTTCTTTCTTTTCTTTCCCAGCAAAAGCTTACAACCCAGAGTTTTACTACGACACTCCCAACCCCACCCAGAGCCAGAAGCAATCCAAGAACTACTCTTATGTCTTGCAGTGGACACAGAAGGAACCCGATGCAGTGGATCCCATTCTCAAGTACCGGCTGGATGTCCGGCAGGTAAGATCCCCAGTCCTTTTTCTCCAGCGCCGTGCTCATGCTTGGACAGACCAGCTTTCTGTGAGAGCTGGCAGGCGCTTACCTCAGATATTGCCTGCAGATTGGGAGCTGCCCTTAGCAGAGTAGCCAGAAACAGAGAGTCTGGCCACTCTTTCCCCAAAGAAATAGAAGAGGAAAGCCAATTCTGCAGGTCAGCCTTCATGTTAGTCTGCTGTGGGGGAGGATTGAAAGCTAACAGGTCCGCTCCTCGGACCTTCCATGCTCTGTGTTCTGAACGAGGTTTTATCTGAATATCCTCCCTCCCCAAACGTTAGTGAAGTATTGTAGATTGGAGAGGTTGGAGACCAAGCAAGTGGAAATTCAGCCTCTTCACTCATTAAAATAAAGGGAATAGAGTGGAGGACTCTCCAGGCTGGAACTGCAGGGAAAAGTCATTGTTTGTGTTACAAAAGGACTTCCGTACAGTCACAATAACGAAGTTCCTGGAATTACATAAACTCTTGTAGCAGCAGGAGTTTAGATTTCCAGCTCTGTACAGGTTGACGGCGAATTGTGAAGGGTCAGAGAGGATGGGAGAAGATTGGAAAGGGGCTGGCTAGAGATGATTGCAGGAAGGAGTATGACATGTTTAAGAGTGTGGTAAGCTGAGTAAGTATCACAGGATGTTTCCATGCAGGCTTTCACCCCTCACATGGGGCAAAATGCCTGGGTCTCGCCAGTGATTTGCAAACCCAAGATTAAGATGAATGCTGCTTAGGAGCTGAGGGCAGCCTGGTAGGTAGTTAATGTGCTTTGCGTGATATTTGGGAGTAAAAGATTATTTACTGTATATACAAAACCAAATAATTAAAAAAGAATCCAAGTGTCTTCCTCCTTTGGGTCACATTGTGCATGTCATCTTTATGTCTCTGTTTGATTGTGAGCTCTCCAGGGGAAGGACTTTTCATATTTGTTTCCCGTACAGCGCAGAGCACATTGTCAGCACTTAACAAATCACCACCGCAGTGCAGGACGCAGGGGAGTTTTTTTATAATGAAGTCACTTCATCACAGAACAGCTCCTCTGTAAAATGGGATTCACCGTAACCAGAATTGCCATTTCTGCCTTTGCAATGCTCCAAAATAGTTTAGGGTTTTCATTCCTTTTCATTCTCAACCAAGTTTTTCCCCATCCACGGTGAGTACGTGAGATCTCCAATCTGATTCTCATTTACACCGAGGCCCCTTTACAACTTTATAAAAGGCCCTTAAAGAGGATAAAAATTATCTTTGCACTACTGGAGCAGTAAAAAGGCCTTTTGTGAAAAGGAGATTACAGTCTAACAGTCTTTGTCTTCAGTTTACAATATATCACTGTTGGCATTAACTATTTCTTTTTTTTTTTGTCATCATTCTATTCTTATAATGAATATTTTCCTGCATTTGCAATCTAAACGCATTTGCACACATTTATTACTGGTTGAATGCTGCACCAATAGAGTTTGATGTCAAACAGGGCCATAGTAAGATGTATTAATCCCACACCCAGCCATGCTCCTATGACATGCTAAAGCTTCCACAGTGGAGGTTTAACACTGGGTAAGGTATGGGGAAAAAAAGGAAAAGATATAGTTAATTCCCTGCTCCAGACAATGCCTGGACATGTGCAGACAGAGTGGAAGGTGATACGTATCTACAGTACTGCCCTTATCTAGTTCTCCTCCGACTGCTGATCAGTATTCTCTCTCAGTGGCTGTGGTCCTCTTCCAGCTGCCCTGTAGGCCCTTTCCCTTCCTCTTCTTGCTTTCCACTTGCTTTCTGCCTGATCTCATCTACTCTCGTGCTCTTAACTCTCATCTTCATGCTCAGATCTCTCTGTGTACTTCTCCTGTCTCCATTCGGTCCATGCACCTCAGTCTGTGTCTCTGACATTCTTCCCTGGATGCCTCATCATCAACTAACACTCAACATGGCCTAATAGAGCTGCTGATTTGTTGTCCGAAGCCCTAGCCATCTTCTATGTCTTTCTGACTGCAAGAACACTGCCTTCCTCCTGTCACTTGGGCCTGTAACTAGGGAGTGCCATCTTCAACTCCTTACTTTGTATTCTCTTTTCCCCATGGCAGGATGGCAGGGTACATGAACAAGTTTTTGTCATGTTATTTGATCTCCTGGGTTACCTTCCTAGTGGAGAACATGAGGGTGCTAGTGAATACAACTGTGAAAAGCACAAAAGGTGCTGAAAAGCTTAGCTGAAAAAAAAAGTGCTTTCATCTCAAGAGCCCTTAAGGGAAGAGAATTTGTCTGGATAAATGTTAAGAGTGTATTCCTTTGTGAACTCCTCTCACTGGATACTGCATTAGTTTCAAGGTGCTACCTAGGGTGGAATGAAAGGCCTGTTACGTGAAGTCTGTGAGTAAGGATTTCCCTCCATGCACTTATGATGGAATGTTTTACTCAGAGAAGATAGGTCTTCGGATCAGGTGTGGTGCAGTGTCAGTCCCGGGACAATGAGAGACAAGCTGGGTGAGGTAAAACTTTTTATTGGACCCACTTCTGTTAGTGAAAGCAACACACTTTTGAGCTTCATGGAGTTTTTCCTCAGGTCTAGGAGTACACCCATCCGTTAGCCATTCCCAGTATTAGAGAGATCCTGATTTACCCTCCAGCTGGAATTCACCAATTCCTCAGCATTCTGGCAGCTCAGGTTCACTGTCCTGTCAGAATTCGTTCCTCAGCACCATGACCCACCCTGAACATATCTGACCCAAGAGGGGGGATTCTTGGGTGCAGGCCAGTGTGGGGCAACTAGCCGGAATTACAAGAGATGCAAGAGGTAAATGTAATGATCTTTGCTGGGTCTCATTTCAGTCTCCTCTATTTAGTCTAAGGGCTCTTGGTGTGTGTATCTATAATGCAAAGACCCCTAAGCAGTGGCATGCTCTGCAGGACCCCAGGGAATCTTTGAATTGAAATTGTCAGTTGCAGCTGATGAAAACAGTGTTGGGCAGGAGCAGAGGTGTTGCTTATTGACTGATTGGCAGACTGGCTCCTAGCCTTCTCTCTCCCTGTTCTGCAGCTGTGGCCAGGCAGTAGGGTTAGATGGGGGCATGCGTTCCAGTGTAATAGAGCTATAATTTAGAAGAATTGAGTACTTAAGAGTTTCCTGCATGGGGAATCCCAACAAGGAAGGCCTGTGCGTTTTCAGATGGGTTTTGCTCGTTCAGGGCACTGCGGCGAACAGACAAATCAGTTCCATTTAGATACAAAGTAACCTAAATGTGACAACTAGCCTGCAATAGCTAGGAGCCAGTACAGGCAGGTACAGCACCGGCAGTAGCAGTTCAAGCCTCTTGAAAAGCCTCGGTCTTAGATCTCACCTGAACAACTCTACCTCTCGCAGCACGCCACCCAATTGCACCAGGCTGCTGCACTGGCTTCATTTGTGCTTTGAAGGGAAGCTCGTTCTGCACCAAAGATGCTGCAAAGACCTGAAGGGTTCTGTTCTGTTGGAGATGTGTTTTTCTTGCTCCTGGAGGTATTGCCTCCCAGTGCTGACCAGGGTCAATGCTGCTCATGAGGACTGGTGAGCTGCAGCCTCAGGTGGCTTGACTGTGGGCAGGTTGTGACGCCTCGGCTTATTTTTCTCATCACTGTTTTTCTACATGGAAAAGCACTAAGCGCACTCTGAAAGCCTCCTGCATCACTTGGGAATTCAGAGCAGCCCACTCAAACCAAACTCCGGCTTAAAAAGAAACTTTTTCAATTGCTCGTTTCTCTGTGTGCAGTTTCTGCCCTCCCCGAGCTCTTGGCTCGCACATGAAAGGGAAATGAAAAGCTTTCCAATATTGTGTGCAGGTTGCATCCTGGAGGAAGGTTCTGCACTGGTGGTTACAGGGGACAGTGGTAGAATTACTGTGTGCTCAATGAGACAGAACCCATCTGTGACCTGAGGCTGAGGAGAAAGAGGCAGGAGAAGGTACCGGTGCAGAAGGAACGTTTAATCTTCGCATAGCCCCTCAAGGGGACCTGACGCTAACGATTCCGCCTTAAATTCTGATGTGTGGCCTCAGACCAAAATAGGGGCAGTTTAACACATTCTTGCCAGCCCTCTGATTGAACAGACTCAGATTTGCCTGGCAAAGTGTTCCTCAGTAACCTGCACCAGCCAGCCATCTGCAGTGTAGACTGCTTGCTTCCCCATTAACTCCAGAGTGAGCTCCCCTCCTGGACCCACTCCAGAGAGCCCCCCTAAATTAGCTAACCAGGTGGCCATCTCCGATTAATTCCTGCCAGGGAGCCCAGCGTGTCTTTAATGAGATTGGCCCCGCGCATCAGAGTGATTGGAGGGGGAGAGAGAGTGGCACTCTTCTCTTTGTCGGTGCTTTCATCCTATCTGTGTTTGATAAACATCCTCAGCTGCCTACAAAGCTGATCTGGACTTGGGAGCTGGCTTCTGCTCACTCCATCAGCCAGCCAGAGGGTGTTAATGAGGGCTAAGGCCGTGGGGAGCCAGGCTCACCATATTGGAGGTGTCAGATAACAGAGCTTCTGGGCCATATGCAGGACAGGGGCGTTAGCAGGGATTTAACGATGGGGATTAGAGTGGAAGGTTAACTGCTGATGGCCAGCGCAGCAGGAGGTTTTTTATGCTGAGGTCCATTTGCAGTAAACCTGTTTTTCTTTCAGCCTCTACCAGATTTTAGCCCTCCTCCAACCCCATTCTGCGTCTCTTTCCACGTTGCTCTGTCTTGAAAGCCAGACAGGACGGGCTGGTGAGGTTGCCTTACCTCTGCTCTCCAATTCCTCCTGCTGGCTGACTGATGCAGTGGCGTTGATGCTCCTAATAGAGGTGTGTCCAGCCCTCCTTGCTCTTTTTAATTTAAAAAAGCCAGTGTTCTCAGCTCAGCGCATGAGCCAGCCTCTAATAACATGCCAGCGTACGTGTGTCTCCATTCACCAGCAACCTTAGAGCTTGTGTACACAGCACTGGGCTCATGAGCAACCCAATGCTAACAAACTTGGGTGCCTGTCCCCGTGCTGCTCTGCTACCATCCCTGCGTGGACCAGCTAGTACAGACATCACAGTGTGCCAGCCCAGCACTCAGAAGCAATAAGAAATCAGTGCTCAGTTCAGCGCTCATGATTAGGAAGGGTTCTGAACCAGTGAAGAAGGAAAGCACGCTGATGGGAGCCTCACCTAGTGTTCAGGGCCCCCCCCCTCCCCTCCAGTGGGAGGTGATCCAAGCCCCTTCTATTTTCCAGGCATGGCAGCTGCTTCAGGCAAAATGGAAATGGTCCAGAGATGTCTTGAGAAGTCTGGGGGGGTCGGGGGGAGGAATGACGAAAAGGGGTTATCTTGGGGCTACAAAAATGGAAACTCCTCCTAAGACAGACTCAGGTGGCTGAACGCTTTACAAATAAACAAGCTAATGTTTTGCCAGCTCCTGGGGATTATGTGCTGTCTAGGCAACACCATGATCATCACCAAGGAAACAACACCACATGGCGCTGTGATGATAGGCCTATGTCCATAATACAATTATCCTGAGGTTCACTGCTCGTGCACATACTGGGCCAGAATCTGCCCTCTCCTTTACTGGTCTCTGGCAGGGTTTTTATCTCAGGAGACACTGTGGAAGCTCCTGGAACCGAGTAGATTCAGAGGAACCTCAGTGAAGTTCTTAAATTGAAGTGGAGCTAGTGAAAAGTGGTCTGTCCCTTCTTGTCTAGCAGATTCCAAGACAAGAGGTCAGAGGATTTACCAATGGCTGGTAAATTTACAGACACACAAGTGAAAGGAAATACTGTTGTACACATAGCATAATTCATTCCTGACTTAATTAGTTCTCGACACATGGAATAGGTGTGTCCCATAGTGGATTGTCTGCTTGTAGAATTACTTCTGGAAGTGGGCAAGTCCCACACTGAGAGGTTGCATAGCTTTGGGTATGTCTACACTACAGTCAGAGGCGTGGTCACAGTTCATGTGAACACCTTTGAGCTAGCTAGCTCCAATAACGATTAGCCGTGAAGCTGTGGTGGCACAGGCTAGCCACTTGAATACATAGCCAGGGTCCCAGGTGGGTTCATTCAGCCCATGCTACTGCTTTGGCTTCACTGCAATTGTTTGAGTACCTAGAACAAAGCTAGCTTGGGTGTGTCTAGATGCACTGCAGTAACGCCTGTTGCTGTAGTGCAGATGGACTCTTTGTGACCAGTAATAGCAGTTATGCGCTAAAATGAGGTAATCACTGCTCAGGGCATAAATTCATTGTTTTGTGGGCTCAGGAAGGTCATTTTGGGTACATCTACACTGCAGCGCTAATTCAGGATACTTCCGGTATCCCAAGATAGCGTTTTCCGCATCTTGACAGCACACCCATTATTTCAAAATGTAATCGAAATAATGGGTGTGCTATTCTGACATCCATGAGGATTAAGGGATTTGTCAGAATAGCAGTCTATTTCACAATTTGGCACTGTGTAGAGTCTATTTTGACATTTGGTGATCTCGAAATAAGCTCAAAATAAGGTACACAGTTTGTAGACACACCTTTCTAGAGCTGGTCAAAAAATTGCAGTGAAACGATTTTCCGTCCAAACTGCTGCATTTCTGTAAAACATTTAAGTTTTGACAGAATTCTCACCTAGATGGCTCAGGTCCAGTCGTGTCAAAACCAGAGAGAGACCTAGACCAGCTCCAGAATAGCCAATGGGACCCAGATTCAAACTCTTGCTCAAAATCAAACACAGCAAAGATATTAATCCGGATCTCTTTCCCCATCCCAGCAGAGCACCCCGGCCACCAGGTTATAGAGTTAGACCTCTCTCATGTATGACTATTCATTTATACAAAGTGGGGTAGCCCCAACAGGTGAGATTGAGAGAGTCAGTGTCATCATCTTGCTCAAACCAGTTCCTTGTGTTTGTCCATAGAGTTATGAGGATTGGGAACTACAAACACCTGATCACAAAGCACCAAGTGCAGGCACAATATTGAGTTTTATAAAGATGTCTCCTATTTGGGATGATCCTCCCATTTCAGGATGGCATATGACTCTGGAAAGGATTTTTTTATCGACTTCTTTTTTGCTTTCTCCAGCCAGCGGACTGGTATCTGCATATGACAGGTTGCCATAATAAGACGCCGTCAAAGTAAAAATTTCATTGACTCTAAAAATGTCCTCCCCTGCAATGAGTAATGCTTCAGATGAGTAATACCTGGAGAAGGTTCTCAGATCTAATTTACTTTCCACCTTCGATGCAGTTCGTCTACTTTCTGCTAAGACAGAGACACTAGACTGGTAAGTGCCTGGGCACTCGCTAATGGATCTAAAAGTGACTATATTATTACAAAGCAATTTCAAAAACCAACTATAGAGAGAAGCTGCAGAACTTGGTTTCGTTACAAGTTTGACACCTGGAAACGAGGTCTGAACAAAGACCTGACCTGGTTTACTGCTACATTCCATATCCTAATGACATAAATAGCTAAGCACCGGGTACTTAGAGCCCACTCTATTAGCCTCATTTAGCATGGACATTCTAATTGACAATATTTTCCCCCATTTTTTTTCTTCTCTTTCCCTCCCCATCCCCTCTCTTTCTCTGCTATTTATTTGTACCCTGGACCCCTTAATTCCATTCATCTGCAGAAGTGTGTTGTGCCCATGAAAGCTCATGATACCATCTACATTTTTGTTAGTCACTAAGGTGCCGCAGATCTGCTAGTGAAACTGTTTTACTGCACCTAGGAGCAGTTCAGCAAATAATTCACAACAAATAATTTAATTTTGGCTTCATTAATTCACAATTGCTCATGAACAATCATTAAATGGTCAGATTTATTTGTTATTGACTGTGATTCAGGAATCTACACAAGGAGTAAAGGCTGCAGCTTATTTGGGAACGCTGGTCATTTGAGCTGTGCAAGTTAGTTGCATCAGTTACATGGTGTTTCTGTTCTCTGACTGGATCATTTCCAGGATTAATCTACACAGCCCAAAAAGTAGTTACAA
This sequence comes from Pelochelys cantorii, assembly GCA_032595735.1. Taxonomy (NCBI): domain Eukaryota; kingdom Metazoa; phylum Chordata; order Testudines; family Trionychidae; genus Pelochelys; species Pelochelys cantorii. The sequence continues at coordinate 143,220,274 of CM064328.1, read as the reverse complement.
TCTAATCAGCAACTCAGAATTTACTTTTCCATGAAAGTTTGATCTTCAAATTCACTTTTCAGGAGTATTTGTGCTAATAAAACTGAAGTGCTTTGGCCTGGCCCAGTATGGCCATTCTTATGTTCCTCCCCAGCTTGGACTTTGGTTCAGTGCTAATTCAGGAAAGAGGGAGGGAGAAATGGTATCCCCACTGTATGTCTATCATATGCTAGCCCTACAGGGGTGAGATATTGATTTCACCCCCGCCTTGCCTGTTCCTGCCCAGCTGTCTGTTCACATAGTCAGCCTGTAATGTACAGAGCTGAGCACAGGAAGAGAAATACTTGCCTGGCATCAAAGATGAAAGCAAGAGAGCCTTTCATGTCTATCTTATCCCCCTCCATTTGGTGCCTTTAAGGAGTACATGCTAGTTACGGAACCCCTGTCGGAAGGTAGAAACGCAGCCTTGGAATGCTTCCTTTCTCTGCTTTACTTCATTTATCATTTTCAATAACTTATCTCCACCGCTCTCCCACCCTCCTTGGCCTTTTTCATTTATATTTGCTCTCTGCTCCCCTTGCTTTCTTTCCTTTCCGTTTGGTTCTCTTTCTCTCCCCCTGTTTATTAATGAATGCTGACTGTGTGGGGATGTGGAGGAGAGAGCCAAAGCAATCTCTGCTGTAGCAAACCCCCAGGTGAAAACTGTGGTGCGTGGAGAGGCCTCCCTGGGCCAGGGCTCCTTTCCTCACAGAGAGAGTTCAGTGCCTTTGGGGGCGAAGGGATTCTGTGGCCATGATTTGTTGGAAGAGGACATTATCTTGTCAAAAAGAGAAAAAATCCTCCTCTAGAGCTAGACTATGAAACCATTGCAGGCAGGTTGCTGGATTTCCAAAGCCCAGAAGCAGGGCTATAGGCATGGCTAGAAATTGCTTTCTGTGACTGTCCACAATTATGCACAATGACCTTTTCCTACCATACAAAATGCTAAAAAGCTTCTATAACCCAGAGGCTGCCAAAGTGTGGCTCTCAGCACTCAATAATGTGACCTCTGGCCAGCCATCTTTAGTGCACAGGGTTAGGTCCATGGGGCTAACAATTCCAGCATGCAAAGCTCCATCTTGAGCCAAATGGGCAGGTGGCTTGGATCAAGAAGCATTTTGTGCTGGACTCTGTATACTTCCTTTGTACAAAATTACAGTTGCAATGCAAGTAGGGATGGCCTTTGGGCGCCCAGCCATTTGCCAGTGTGCCCTGCTGGAAGATTGACTTGGGTAAGGGGTTTGTGGGGAGGGGGCAGTGTGCCAGGAGGTTCCATTTAAGGACACTCTGCTCCAGTAATAGACAGTTCTGTACTTGGTTTTTTTTTTTATAATAAAAGTCTCCTTGCCAGCCCTCCCAGAGTGGGTTTTGTCATCAGCAGGGAGGCCAGGCAGGCTGGCTGTGGCACTGGCATTCCTCTCTTACTCCTCGATGTCCTGTCTCCTTGGCAGGAGCGGGGCCCGTGGGTGTGGCATTGTCCCTGGCCCAGGCTCTGCCTGCGCTAGGTACAAAGAGAGAATGTCTGGCTGTGTGGTGTCAGTTCAGGCACCTCCCAGCATGGGGAGATTGTCAGGATCTTGGCACTGTGGTCTGTGAGGCCCCAACCCGAACAGTAGGGCCCTGTGCACCTGAGGGCCTGAAAGGGGGAGAGAATGAAGCATAGGGGAAATGAGGTGGAAGAGCCTCTTTTAGAGCAGGGTTGGGAGGCTCAGTCTGAAAGGAATTGTTTCTTTCATGGGGAGGGAGGGCATTTTAGGGGCACCAACATTTTGGTGGAGCTATGTCCCAGTCAGGCTTGGTTCACACTTGCCTTTCACTAGCACAAAATTCACTTAAATTCAAGGGGGGAAGGAGTAGAAGCCCACAGCTTCCCCTCCATTCCCATTCTGCTGCCTGGCCAGATACTTTAATCTCAGCCCCAGACTCCCCCTCATCTCAGGATCAGCAGTACAGTTCAGTCTCTGTAAGGCCCAGGGCTCAGACGGCCGCCGGGCATCAGTTAGCTTGGCTGAGCCTTTCACTTGATTCCTGATGAAGTAAAGATTAGGTTTGTTCTTCTTACATGGGGGACATATGTTAATAAAATACATATTGCTTTCTCATCAGCCCCTAATGAAAGACATCATTGAAGAGTGTGGAACAAGCAGTTACAGTAATTCATGACAGCACCAATTTGGCTTCTCTGGGAAGCTGTAAACTGCTGCTCTTGGCATCTAATGAGGATGGGCAGCTGATCGTGTGGGTGAGAGCGAGAGAGAGACTGTCTCCTGCCTTGGCTGGTGCAGACCATTCCCTGCAGTACTGCTGAAGATCGCAATGGTTTTTCCATTTGGAGCTGGGATTTCTTTTCTGCTCAGCCCAGGAGGGGAATAATTCTCCTAATAACAGTTTACTGCTAGCTGAAATATGTTTCAGGACCATTCATTTGGCTTTAATAATGAATTTGCCCTGAATGTCGTGCTCGCTTACCAGTGACATTCGAACCCTCGTATTTGACTAGCGCAAGAGCTCACAAAACATAAAGCCATTCATTTTTAATTCACCCATGTGCGCGACGGTGCAAAGCGGATTGTATATCTGTAAGCATGGTTATGCCCCCTGGAAGCTTCTAATTCAAATCATGGTTATCGAGTGCTGCCACTGGAAGCCAAACCAGTTGGGAAATTTTCCCCACTCCTGGGACAGCGTCTTCTCTTGACATATATCCATCCAACGCGGAGAGTGGGAAAAAACACAAGACACAAGAGGTCTCTCCAAAGCTCAGAGAAAACCCGAGCTTTTGGTTTTGTACACGGAATCACCCAACTACCCATCTGCGGAGCTTCAATCTGGCCAGATACCAGCCAACAAAATTGGGTTTCCTCTTTAATCCCCAGGGAAATTCTTTGTTGCAGAATGTGGTTGTGTTTTATACTTTCTCTGAGTGCTCAGATAAGAGGAACTGGACTTCAATGGGTGAGGATTTTTTTGGTCTGCCTAAAAATAAATAGGGTCAAAGCTCTAGAGTCTAGACAATGAACCAACCTTCTTTTGAAGCCTCACCTCATGGCATAATATTTTGAGTCCTCGAAAAGCAAAAACAGGGGCACCCAAATCCACTTCTGTACGTCTGGGAGGGGAGCTGTTGCAAAATTGTGCATCACTGTGGAAAATATTGAAGACCATGCTCAGAAGGAATAACCCCTATATTCTCTGAACTGGGCCCCACAGTTTGCTGGGAGCTTTTGTTAATTCACCACCAACCTCTTTCCCACTGATTCCATTTCCACTCCTTGTGCTCATGTCCCTGTTTTGTTATTGTTCAGTGTTCTAAAAGCCAACCTCTAGCAGCAGGGGAAATGGCCCTGATCCCCTTTAGTGTTGGTGAAGCTCTGAGATGGAAGCCTGGCATTGGATAGTGAGGAGGGGAATTGCACAAGTATATGGTTCTCAGCAGAATCCCCAGCCAGGAGTGACCTGCCTATGTGACTGCTTAGAAAGCTCTCCACAGATTCTTCTGAGTGGAATAAATGGGATCTTGGATACCACATCTGTCTGCAGCATAAGTCCCTCAGTGTTACTAATGCAGTTGGATGGTGGGAAGCTCAGTCCAGTTTTGGGTTGCTCCCATCGCCAGTCAAAATGTTTTTTGAGTTTCATGAGCCTCTCCAGTGAATTGAGGTTCAGTTTGGAACAAAACTGCGAATCCCAGCTTTGCTACTGATTCCCTGTGAGACTTCTTTAACAAGTGGGTCCATACAGAATGCAGCTTCCCAAGCTCCTCTTCATTGCTGATCATGTTTGATCATGTCCCTTCTTTCACTGAATCCCTACGCTGGTTCCCATCTGCCATCACAATGTATTTACCTTGTTGTCACCTTCACAGCTCTGTAGAACTCTGCCCCAAATGCGTATCTTCTCTTGCTAAGTTTGTTGCTCCTCTACTCCACCAGGATTCCCATCTTCATCAGCCTCCTTGTCAGCTTCTGGCACAGTTGCCTCCATGCCTTTTTCCACATGGTCCCTTTAACCTCTCTGAGTTCCTCGGCAGAGCTCCTAACCAGTCCACGCTTAAGTCCCGTAAAATCCCGCTTCTGCTGTGCTGCCTACAATGAATCAACTTGACTTGTATAGAAAAATCCATATTTGTCATTTCCCTTCCCTTAATCTCTGATCTACCTCTCCGTTAGTCCTCAGACTGTGAGCTCCTGGGGACAGGAACATCTGGATGTCTGCAGGGCAGCTTGGGCACCATGGGCCCTGCCATTAATAAGCAGCAACAATCACTTAAACTCTGCGTGTAGCTGTAGGCAGGCCACGTTGTGCCTGAGTTTCCCCATCTAGAGATTGTGAGCATGGGCCCTTGTGTTAAAGAATGCTGAGGCTCAGTGAGTGTGCAGAGTCTTTGAAGATGTAAAGCTACCCCTTATTTTTATTTTAAGAAGGCCATGACCACCTGGGAGCTTCACGGTTGCCTCTACAGAGCTTCTTGTAGCGTCACAGCAGCAGCTGGAAGAGAACTTGAGGGCAGGGGTTGTCTACTATATGTGCCTGTGTGTACAGAACCCTGTCCTTCATGGGTTCCTAGGCACTACTGTACTCAATGTGATTAATAATGGAACTCGCACCATCCACATCCCAAAATAGAGGCTTCTGCCACAAGCCAAAGTTGATTCTCCATCAGCTGTTAGCAGCAGTGGGCGGATGACACTCAGCTGGTGGGTCTGAGTCGGTCTGGTAGGAGGCGGTGATGCTGTTCATTACACCATTGTTGGTTGTCTGTACAGGGAACCACGTGGCAATCACTGGGTTTGTCTGAGCTGGCCCCTGTTCTGTTAAACTGCAGCCGAAGAAGAAAGATTTGAGGAAATGCCTGTAAGATTCCAGCCCGAGGGGAAGAGACTCACTCCGTATCATGGTCCTTCTTCTGCTCCTCTCAGAGATGCTGAACTGGAAGAGGAGACTGTTTTACATCCTTATTTGCGCAGCCTTTCTGAGTAAAAGTCTCACTTTGCTGCCTTTGCTTTACTCGCAGCCTCTGCCACGGCCCAAGCACCAGCATGGCTGCTCCTAGACATAAACAGACTGCCTGGCGGAAGCTCTGCAATGGGGGTGTGCAGGCCGGAGACAGAAACCGGGCCTGTCGCTGCCAGCATTGTTTTATTTGAAGCTGTGTTTAACTGGTGGCTGTGGCAAAGGGGAGGTCGCAGCGCTTGCTGCTGGATGTGATTTGCTCAGCTCCGTTGCTGAGGCTTTTCTGAAGCCCCTTTGAGCAGTCTGTTCCCCCAGCAGGTAAGAGGAATTACAGGCCTCGTACTTTCTTGGCCCCATCTCTGGTCTCCTCCCTGTCTGATAGATGAAGATCAGCTCAAGAAAGCCCAGCTGCCTTCTGACAGGATTGCTGCCGGAAGGGATGCTCCAAAGCAGAGCAGGGGGGCGTGTGTGTGTGTGTATATGTGTGTGTGCCTACATACACCTCAGCGTACCTGAGGGCAGTGGTTTGTCCACAGAGCTGTGAGAGAGCCCAAGACTGTGAGGGGAAAGGAGCACGAGTGAATGGCATCTGCATGTCCCATGGTTTTGCACTAGCTTGTGTTTCTGCATCTCCCTTCATTCTCTGCACAGAGACCTGCGTGAATGGAAGGGGATTTGGGAGTTCTTCCCCTGTACCCTGGCCATGTGCTGCTTAGCTGGTGATTGCAGAGTGTGTGTGCACGCAGCCAGCCGCTCCTCATTTGCTGTCTAGGAAGGAGCGTCCAGGAGAATTAGAATGATTGGAAGAACAGAGGCGAGATAAAGAGTTGCAAGAGAAGATATAGGAGAGCAGGGCTGGTGCTCACGCTCCATGCTGAGATATAGCAGGGAGCTGGGACAAATAAGGACAGAGAGTGGCAGGAATGAGTAATGACTCTGGGAATCATGGCGCTTGTGGTTGTTTGTGTCCCTTTGCTCTAATCTGCTTGTCATGTATTCTGCACAATTTTAATATACATTTTTTTTCTTGTCAGTTGTGATAATCCCTCTGAGACTTGGGACTGAAACTGGCTTCCTTACTGCTTGCGTCTCCAACACACACACACACGCACTCACTCTCTCTCTCTCTCTGACTTCTGGTTTCTTAACAGAAGATTACTTGTGAGGCTAAAGAGAGAGACTCACAAGCGCTAGGATGGTTATGTTGTTATAGTGCAAACGTTGCATGTTGTATGGCTTCCTGTATTGGTGCACACCCCGCTTTGTTTGTGTAGGCTTGCTAGTGACTCCTGGACCCAAACAAATGCTGGTTGTTTGTTATAGGTTGTTTGCAAGGGCTGTGCAGCGTGCCCTGACATCTATTACAGAGTTCTGCAACAATACCGGGGTGACTTGACTCACTGACTTGTGGTAGGGTGGCTTGTGACTGCCAGGAGGAATACATGCCTGTGTGTTTTGGCAGAGGTCTTCAGAAGTGCCGTGCTGCACACAAACGGGATTGTTGTTGGTCAAGAACACTGTTTTCCTAATGTAGGATCACTTGTCGCACTCAGCTGCTGTCCGGCATTTTATTTATGTGTTTATTTGTGATTAAAACATCCTTTGATTTGAAAAGAAAAGCCCTTAGGCTACAAACACCATGAGCTTTGCAAGCAGGAGGACTAGCAAGGGCAGGGTCATGTTCTGGCTCTCTTGCCCTGATATGTCCCTGTGCAAACTGTTGTAAATCAGCTAAGAAGGGTAAGTGAAGCCAGCCCAACTCCTTGCATCTCACTTTGAGGCCAGTGAACACAGGGCAAGTGGTCTGTCTTCTCTGCCAGTGCCCTTACCGCCCCCCTCTCCGCCCCCCACCCCCCAAGGCCGTGCTGGAAGCAGCACCTTGTAAGTGCCAGAGCTACTAAGTCAAGATGCAGGAATGGGTCTGTAGCAGAGGCCAAGCTTGGAGGACCCGCTAGTAGTGTGTGACGGGGGAGGCTAGAAGCAGGAGGCCCAGTCCTGGATGCTTGTGTGCAAGCAGTTGTCAGTCTGTGTGTGTGGTTGCAGGGTGGGGTTTGGGTGTGCGAAGCTTCCTGTAGTGGCTCAAGAGCAAAGTTCCCTGAAAATGAGCCCCGCACAGAGGTTCAGAGCTCCCCGCGCAGCTGATCAGCTGGAGAAGGGGTGGGGCACTCGCTCTCTGGCTGTAGAGGAGCAGAAGCAGCTGCTGCCACCTGCTATACTGGCTCCAGCATCCACTTTGGTCCCCCCTCCCCCCGCTTCCCTCTCCACCCCCTTGGAGGGTCTGTACTCGCTGGGGTGAACGAATTCTCCAATCAGGGAGACAGGTAGTACTTGGGAGATCATGCGACCCAGGTCGTGCTGAAGCTGCCAGCTGAAGGGAACGAGGGATCCTGCTTCATTGCCTGCCACTGGCCACATGGGAAAAGCTGGGTAAGTTACAGGCGCTGTCAGATCCGGTCAACTTCTCTGCTTTGCTCCCAAACTCTCCCCTTCGCTGTGAACTGCTTACAAGATGGCAGCCTCCCCCCTCCCTGCTTCTCCCCTAGCCTCCCGTTGGGGAATTGGCCCAGCAGGGATCCCCTGTTTTCTCCTGTTACGCTCCTCTGCTGATCATTCAGTTCTGTTTACTTCTCTACCTGCTACTTTGCCCCTGTTCTCTCCCCCCCTGCTACATAGGGTTGCCAGATGGTTTCAACAAAAATACCGGACACACTTGACATTGCATCACAATCTACATTACATCTTATTTACAAAATACCGGACATTTATATTTTCTCATTTATATTTTCTCAATTTGTTTCCTGAACAGAAAGCTCAAATACTGGACTGTCCAGTTCAAAACCGGACACCTGGCAACCCTACTGCTACATAGTAACAAGACAGCACCTCTCTCTTCCCCCCTTCCCCTGCGTTTTCCTACTTTTACCCCCTTTGCAATCAGGTCAGAATCTCCTCCAGTGAGAGCAAAACCAAACTTTTCCCTGGCCTGTGCTGTCACTGAAAATGGGACATCCCTCCCAGTTTAAGCCATCTCTCTGATCACTTTAGTACCCCCTCCTTTTTAACTCTCTGAGCTCCATGCTTGGAAAGCTTCCCTGCCTGGCTGCAGGAAACAGGAGAGCCACAGTCTACATGTGCAGAGGCTGCAAATGGGTTGGGGGGTGGTTTTCTGGTTGAATAAAGACATTTGGTAAGGATTTGGGGGGGGAAGGGAAAGAACTCCATGTTGTGAGAAGACATTGTGAGACGTGAAACGCCAGACAAAGAGTATAAGATGATTGTGAAGCTGTGTGTTTCCTTGGGAGCAGGGCAAGCTGGAGCCTCTGGCAAATTTGTTCTGTAGATGTTATCTCAGGCAGTTAAGGGAGGGGGGATTTCTTTCAGTACCATAAGAGTTCCCTTGGAAAATACCTGAGGAGAAGCAGGCTGCATGGGGGTTCGGGTGTGTGCCAGGACATTTGCATGATTATATTTCAAGCAAAGTTTACATAGGTGGTAATGGCTTAAAAGGTAAGAGAGAAAAAGATTCTTTTAACAGAATTTGTTGGAGTGTTGCAGATCTCTAAAACTCCTATCTTAATGATTTTTAAACTCCTGTGTTACTAATTAATACATGGTATAGTGTATTGCATTATGGTCAGATCTTTGCAATCTGATAGAGTTCTGGCTCTTATGAGTCGGAAGTAATAAATACTAGGTGTGATGCTAACTGTTTTGAAGGATGAAACCTTATTTGCAAGATCTTTGAAACATGCATCTGTCTGTTAGAAAGGATGATGATACATGTACTCCAGGGTCTCAGAGGGGTAGTCGTGTTCGTCTGTAACTAAAAAAACAGTGGTCCTATAGCACCTTAGACTAACAAAAATATAGAAAAAGTATCATGAGCTTTTGTGGGCACAACCCGCTTCTTCAGCCAAGAGCAGTGTTCATTTTCTTTTTTTTTTATTTCATATTAAATAATCGTAGGCATTGCTCCTTGTTAATTATCCCTTGTTTTAATATATTTTCTTCCACACCTATGGACTATTTAAAATATATACTTATGTCTGTGGTTTTTGTTTGTACTGGTGGGTGCACATCCACACACTGCCTCAATATTAGTGTTGCACATAAGAAAATTCAGCCAGCCCAAAAGAAAATTCAACCCACCCAAGGATGGAAAATCTTAGGGTACGTCTAGACTACAAGCCTCTTTCGAAAGAGATCGTCTAGACAGCCACAAGAGGTTCAAAAAAGCTAACCACTTTTTCAAAAGAGAGCACCCAGGCAATCTGGATGCTCTCTTTCGAAAAAGCCCTGTTTGCATTCAAGAACGCCTTTTTTCAAAAGAGCTCTTTCAAAAAAAGGTGTTCTTCCTGGTAAAAGTAGGTTTACCGATTTCAAAAAACCCGCCACGTTCTTTCGTTTTAATTTTGAAAGAACATGACAGCAGTCTAGATGCAGGTGAAGTTTTTTCGAAAAAACTCCGTAGTCTAGATACACCCTTAGAGGGAACACTGCTCAAGAGTGTGAGTGCCAAGTAGGAAAAGAAACAAAAGCTATTTACAAGGCTAAAGCAGCTAAACATGCGTGCGCACACTAATCTTAAATATCAAAGAGTTCCAGAAGCTTCTGTGATAAGCAAGCTTCACATGTCCTTTGGGTCTAACCCAGGCTAAGCAGTGGGGATCTCTTGCTTATGCATAGTAACCTCCTGCCCCAGTCCAAACAGCACAGACATGCAGTTTCTTTTTGTTACGTTTTTTATTTCCTCCTTCCTTGTGCCCTGAGCTGCAAATTCAGCTGATGGGGAAAATGGACTTTCATGATTTGTCTTCAAAATGGGGAGGGCAGAACAACCAACATCTTTTGTCCTCTTTCATGTCTCATCATCATCTGTCTGGGGAGGATGGACCTTTCCTGTCGGACAGGATGTAATACTTACTGTTGCAGCTCAGCACTTTCTGCTAGCTAGTATCTCTCTCCTATCTGGTGATTTACACGACCCCAGCAGCTTCCAACACAGCTGCTCAAATATTACCTTACAATATGGGACACAGATGTTATAAGTGAGATTAATGCATGTAGCAACTCACAAGCATTCAATAAAGTATGAACACTAAATACCTACTTCTAATTCTAGTATCTACTTTAACAGTATTAAGAGACAGGTGAGCCAGACGGCATCCAGCAATGTATTTGTCAATGTTCAGTGGTGAAGGGGAAGACCTTGGCGTAAGCTGGCACTTGATCTGCCAGCATCACAGTTCATTCATGTGCTTGCAGATATTCGTGGCTGCATATGTGTCCATGTGCGTGTGAATGCTGGAGTGTGTACAAGTGTGCATGCTTGTTTGTGTGTACACACCTATTGATTGTGCAGGTGGCTTCACTCTTCCCATGCACTTTGCACCATTCTCTACAGATCTCCCCCCACCCCATCAGCCCCCACAGTGTCTGCAGCAGCATGTGGAGGCTGCTGGGAATTGTCTATTTTCCCTTCATTCTCATTATTGTAAATGAAAGGAGGTGAAGGCAGAAATGAGACCGTGTTGCTGTTTGCTCTGGCTCTGGCTGCACTGGCAGCTTCCCATGCCCAGTGATGAATGAGCTCATTGCTGAGTCCTGCGTGCGCTCCTCTACCGAGGCCTGGGAATTTCTAATAAGGGGGGCAGCATTTCCCTAGCCTCAATGCCAGTGTGTGCTGCTCACTGCACAGAGCGACATTAGGCCACAGTGCTGGGACAGCAGGAGCAAAGAACGGAGACACAGAACCAGAGTAGCATGGGGGGAGGGAGGGCACAGGTTATGGGGAGAATGGAGCGGGCAGCATGGCATTGCAATGAAGGAATAAAGAAATGGCTCCAAGATGGCTGTGTGCAGCTGTAACCTACTCTGCACAGAGCTGCTGCCATCAGTCCTGGGAGGAAGCACTCCTGGGAGCTCGATCCAGCCTTGGCCCTCCTGTGGTTGTCTGCTGGGCTGAGCCAGTCATTGCTACCAAACACCTGCTCCAAGCCGAGAGAGAAAAGGGTGGCGGAGGCTGCCTGGAGCCGGTGCTGGGTCTCGCTCACACTGTAGTCTCACACTTCAAACTAGAGATGTTAAATATCTAGGGTTAACTGAATAATTGAGTAACCTCATGAATTTTTATTGGTTAGTCGACTATTCTATAGTCCCCAGGGGCAGGGCTGGCAGCTGCTGTATCAGAGGCAGCAGTGCAGGGTGCCAGGCAGGAGCTGATCCATGAGGGGAGCCAGTTTAAAAAAGCACTCCCCTTGTGGGCCAGCTGCCTGTTGCCCAGTGCTGCTATCTCTGGGTATGTCTACACTGCATTCCTCTTTTGAGAGAGGAATGCAAATGCAGATGAATGAAATTGCAAATGAAGTGTGGATTTGCATTTCCTGTGCTTCATTTGCGTAATCGCAGCTGGCCGCTTTTTTGAAATACCCTATTTCGCAAAAAAGAAACGCTGTCTAGACGCGGTTATTTCAAAAGAAAACCCTTCTTTCAAAATAACCCTCAAAGCTCATTTTATAAGGAGTAAGGGTTATTTTGAACGAAGGGTTTTCTTTCGAAATAACCGCATCTACACAGAGTTTCTTTTTTTGAAACGGTATTTTGAAATAGCGCCCGGACACAATTATGCAAATGAAGCGCGGGAAATTCAAATCCGCGCTTCATTTGCAATTTCGTTCGTCTGCATTTGCATTCCTCTCTCTAAAGAGGAATGCAGTGTAGACATACCCTCTGAGAAAGAGGCAGCAGCGCGGGGTGGCAGCAGCCCCTGTCTAAGGGGGGGCTGAGCTCCTGGACCCAACGTGAGCCTGGACTGAGCCGGGCTGCCTGCCCACCTGGCTCCTAATAAACTTTAAATGCAGAGCCGCAGCAGGGGTAGGTTCTGGACCCGGCATGAGCCAGAACTGAGCCAGGCTTCTGGCCAGCCTGCCAAAAAATTTACTGGCAATGTGTTGTGGGGGGAGGGAGGAATGCATGTGGTCTATAGCATTAACCTAAAGCTTTTGCTTATTGGTTACTCTGTTAATCGACTAGACTATTACATTCTGACTTCAAACTGGGCCTTTGCCCATGGCCCCTCTTCCTCCTCCCTCCTCCTCCACTTTGTAGCAAGTTTGGACTTGTGCTGCTGCTCATGCATAGACAGGCCTACTTCCAAAAACTGTCCCAGGCCATGGGACTATGGAGGGGGTGCTTAGTGAGTGGTGGGGCTGCAGCGGACAGTCTCTGACAGGACTGAGGTCCACTCGTCTGAGACTGCATGAGGATGAATAGACCAGCCCGAGGCCTCCAGGCTGTAGGAATGTGAAGCGTTCTGTAGCTGTCTCTCAGGGTAGTCTACTACAAGTCTCTAGGACCTGCTGTAGGGTCAGCCCAGTCCCCAAGGGGCCATAGCCTAAAAACTGCCACCACATTTTGGCACTAGTTGGCCCACCATGGGCACTCTCAGCAGAGAAGCCAAAGTCTGAATGGGCCACAGAGCGTGAACTCCCCCTCTCCTGCCTAGCAAGGGCCTCTCCAGGGCAAGGCGTGTCTGTGGGGCAGCACGGGGAATGACACAGGATTTTTAAGTGCATTTCGAACACTTAAACTGAGTAGAGCAAACCTGCTCCTGTGCCTCCGTTTTCCTCCCTTTCCTGTTGTGTCCAGGGAAAAGCTGAGATCTGCAAACACCCCGGTGCCTGCTGGGCTTCGATCACACCAGGATGTGCAAGCTGAGCGGGGCCGGACTGGCTCTGCTTGTGGATAGGAATGCTGCAGGAAGTGGTGCTGGGGATTTAATGGGGGGTGGTTCTGCAAATCAACCTGGCTCTCTACCCAATCTGGTAGAGAGCCAGGAAGCTCAGATCACCCCACCGCCTCCCCAGTCAGAGTGCCCAGGTGTGTGCATAGCTCCAGCTTTAGGCTGCTCTCCAGTCCTACCTTTCTGTTTGTTTCTCTACCAAGGGGAAGAGCTAGAACAGGGAAATGGTTCCTGGTTCCTGGCTGCTTTCTCCTTGCTGGCCAACTCCCCCCAGGGACTGAGGCACTCCAGACCTAAAGCAGGAGCTGTTCCGAGCCTTTGCATCAGGCTCCCCCTTTCAATGAGCCCCAGCTCAGGACTGTAACAATCCATTTTGGTGCCATATGCCACCCAGGAAGGCTGAGCTGAATGGGAACTGGGTCAACATACAGTGTGCACCCAGGCAGATGGACCCTGACAGCATCTCAGCATCCAAGTCATGCTTGGATCTATCTCTCAGGTACAAGACGAGGGTTACATATTAGGGAATCAAAATGGGGCTTGTAGCTGCACCAATTCCAGAAGCTTAACAGGGTTGTGCAATGACCAGTCTTTTCAATGTTCTTGTGGGAGCTGTGGCCAAACAAACAGGTGAAGGAACAGGGTCTGAGCTGCCTCAGGAGTGCCCAGGGCTCTGACCTAAGGAAACTGGTGGTAGCCACTGTCCTGAATTCTGAGTGCGTTCAGTGTCTTGTCAGTGAGGGGCTAGAGCAGGGGTGGGCAATCATTTTTGACCAGGAGCCATTTCAGAAATTTTTGAAGTGGCCCCAGGCAGCCCCAGTAGGGGCAGGGCCTTAGGCAGAAAGGGGCGGGGGCAGGACACTTCCATTCTTCCCTGCCCACAGACCCTGACTGGTCTGAGGGTGGGGGAGTATGTGAAGTCTTTGCCCCACCACCCCCAGAGAGAACCGCCAGCTGTTCTGATTTAATGTCTTGTGACAGGCCAGGTTTCTCTCCTGTGCATTTGTATGGCTCAAATGACAGTTTTGTACACTCTGCCTTTGACTTTACTGGGATCTGCATCACAGCGAATAGGGGTCAACTGCAAACAAAAAGAGGACTCTGCACAAACCTCTGGGAAAAGCCAGCATTTACTGGACATTCACTCCTGTTGCCCTATTTGGGTTTTTGACTGCAGTGCTCACTCCATCGTGCATAGCCTGGATAAGGTGGCCATATCCTTCCAGTACATCTCTCCGTTGCAAAGCAATTCTTTTAGCATACAATCACATGCCTTCTCCAAGTCCACTCACACCAACACGGGTTGCTATCTCTTTTCTCTGAATGTTTCCATGGGATTCATAGAACAAATATGACACCACCTGTGTTCCTTTCCATCTAAAGCCATGCTAGCCCTTTCACATTGTAACTGTTCCTCACAGATGCTTTTCAGTAATCTTCTCCAATCCCTTTTCAGGAGGTGATGTGTGCTTACATGGGCGATAACTCGCACACAACGTCATCTCCTCTAGGTTGCAACATGGGTGCTACAAAGCTTTTATGTCATTCTGCATTTTCCCTTTCTTCAGACGATCATGGCATGGACTTGTAAAATTCCTGATACTGTCCCTTTCCAGTGACTTCATCAGGTCCAGGTGCTTTCTCCTTTTTCATTTTCCTAAGTGTCTCTAGTCACTCTTCCTCCATTAAGAAGGGAGAAGGGAAACTATGGTGCCAAACCAAGAGTACTGGGCTTACCCAATTGACCGGTAAAGCTCATCCAATAGAGATGTTTGGGTGCGCCTTGCTGCAGCCATGAATGAAATCTGCCGACAAAATGCTGAGTTCTGTGCCCTGTTGTGGAAAAGCCATATTCCATGTGCATGGAGTTATGGCGTCCATGGGACCTGACTGAGAAGAATGGGACTGTTCTCCTCAGAACCAGTGATTCAGGTTTTGCTGTCAGGTAGGTGTCGGTTTGCACTCAGTTGCATTTTTGAGGTTATCTTCCCACCCACAAGGGTACACATTTCTTTTCTTTTGAATGAAAGCTGAGATTCCGGAGCACAGGTCTGTGGCCAGGAGTGACTTCTACAGCCATGTCAGTAGATCCAGAGCCCTCACTATAAGGAGCAATCCTGCCTGGCTGGGAGGGAACAGAAGCCTGGTCTAGATGTCCCATAGAGTCTTTCAGATGCTCGTTGTTTGGATGCTGTTAACATTGATTTCATGAGCTCTTATTTCTCCCTTGCAGCTGAACCAGAGGAGCACTGTCCAAACGCTAATTCCTGTGAAGAAGATGGAGAAAGGCCTGTTGCTGGAGCATACCCTGCACAACCTGAAAGTTCCTCAGAGCTATGAGGTCCGCCTGACACCCATCACAGACTTTGGGGCTGGTGATATGGCTGCCCGCATCATCCGGTACATGGAACGTAGGTATCTCCTCCGACTTCCCACCCAAGGCAGTAGTGGCAGGGTCCCTTTCTAGGGGGGAAGGGTTAGTTGTGGGGTTGTTTCTAGAGTGGTGATCACAGAAGGGAGTCTCGTGGTGAAGCTGTGTTACAGTGAGGCAGTGCCTTCACTTCCCAGTTTTCCTCACCACGGGACCTCATGCAAACACCGGAGGGCAGAGGGTGGGATTCATTTGACATGTTGTTATGTTCTTTGCTTTCCGGTCATACACAGCTCAGTGTTCCCAGTCAGGCCACACAGCCCCTTTTGCTGATGGACGATATTCAGCACCTCTGTGCGTGCTAGGGCACCAGCAGCAGGCAGGGTGCTCCAGCTAGACTGGCCGCAAAGGAGGGCGGGATGGGGGAGGAGGGGTGAAGTAGTTCATTCCACAGCTCTTTTCATAGCTGAGAGGCCAGTGTGTTGGAGCTGTGCTCTAACCCCTCTGGAACGCAGGGCCCTCTCTCCTCAGGCCACTGGACAGCCCCCCAGCTACTGCTTCCACACCCTCCTCCTGCAGGACACCAACCTGCTTTCATATGCCGTCGGATAGTTGCCCTCTCAGTTTCATACAGGAGTTTGAGTCCCATCAATTCAGCATGAAAGACCCACCTATCCCATTTCCATGTGATCCTGCACAACCTTCCATTCCTATGGGACACTGTGGTGCCTCAGTTTCCCTAGAAATTCCAGTCGCCTTTAGCTGCACACTACCACTTAGGCCTTATTGACTTCCTGCAGGGTGGCAGATCCTGTCCTAGAGGCTACCTCAGTTTCCTACCAGGTAGCAAGCTGTCTTGGTTTCCCCATTGGATACCAGCTTTCCCATTCCCAAAGAATTCCACCAAAGAATCGGCCTAGACACAAATCCAGGGACCTCCTCTGAACAAAAGGTTTGCCTCTGGGCTTCTGTCTCCATTTTGAAAATAGAACTGTGAACCCACCAGTTCTTGGTGTCTTCCCATTTCCAACTCAGAGTCTGTGGGGAGGCTGCGGGTGATTTGGGCGCTAGCCTCATTTCTCAATGTTTGGGGTTGCTTTTGTTCAGGGTTTTGTTTTTTCCGTGGGGAAAACAAATGCTGTTCTAAACTCTCTTGTTTTCTGTTTCCTTCCTCAGCTATTAACTATCCCAACCCGGCAGGTAAGCACTGAGGCCTCTGGTTTTATTTTTGACTTCACTGAGTGCTAGTTGCCTGGGACTGCCCCAGCAGCTACCAGAGTTGCCAGAGAGAATGGAGAGGTGCAGCCATGCCAGGGGTGCTGGGTGGCAGAGGTGGCTTTGCCAGGTCCATTCCCCTGAAACAGCATGAAATGTAGGAGCACTGAAAGTTCACTCCACCGACAAATATTCTTTGTTGTAGCTCTTCATGTCGACAGAAGAAATATACCAAAGAAATGCATCCCACACGCACCCGGTGTGCGTATGACCTTCTGCACAGCTCTTCTAATTTTACCCACATGCTGCCACCAGGAGGGGCATCAGCATTGTCCCCACAATTTCTGGCTTTTTCAAAGTTACCCCTGTCTGGTCTGAATTGGGAAGGGAGCTGCCTGATATCCCTGCAGGGCGTTGGAGAACGTTTTACAGCATTGGTCTTCTTTCCCTGCAAATGCTCACGCTCCTTGTTCCTTATTTTCTTGGCCCAGCATTGTCCTTTTATCTAGTCATTTCTCTTCCAGCTATTCCCTCTGAGGGACACACTTCCACCTCAAAGCTTTTAGGAGCTGGCTGCAGGGCCTGATTTTTCTTAGCTACTGAGCACCCATCGTGTCCCTTGAGCACCCATTGTGTCAGCATCTCAGAATAATCAGGCCCCAGGTGTTGCCCAGGAATAGGATGGTGCCCAGAGCTCTTGAGAGAAGATTGTTTAGAGAGGTTGTACTGGGCTAAAACTAGTGGTGGAATCATCTCCCCTGGGAGAGAAGGGTGGAAGCTAGGGATATAAGCAGGTAGTCGACTAACCGTTAAGCCTAGGCTACTCGCATTCCACCCCTCCTGTCTTGCTGCCTCTGTATTAGTATCAGCAGGGGAGGGGGAGTGGGGAAGCAGGAGCAGGTGCTGAGGGGAGTTGCCCCTCTCCCCCACATTGCTGCCTCTATCAGGGGCTGCTCCAACCGGGCAGGCAGCCTGCCGCGAGTCTGGGAGCTATCCCCACTGTGGCTCTGCAGTTTAAACGTAGTAGCTGCCTGCCCATCTGGCTCTTACTACATTTAAACTGCAGAGCTGCAGCGGGGGGTAGCTCCCGGACCCGGCGTGAGCTGGAACTGAGCACTTCTTTCCTTATCGACTAATCACGTAGTTGATAAAAATTCTATCAACTACACGATTAGCAAATTATCTGCTTCTTAACATCCTTAGTGGAAGCCCTATTGACTGAATCACAGGAGACCTGACAAGGTAAAAATGCTAGGACTGAGGTCGCCCTGTCAACAGAACATTGGCTGGCAGTCCACAGACACCAGGCTGGTCCCATAGTGCTGGATCCTCCTCCTTGTATCCAGCTGCGAAAATGAATTAAAAGAATTCAATATTTTCCTCATGGTACTTACCATGTAAGCAAGTACTGCAGTTCCTACAGGGATATCTGATGGTTATCAATGGCTATGTCTACACTATAGAGTTTTGTCCGGGATACCTCTGCTACGTAAAGGGAACACATCTGCTTTTTCGGATCAGTTTCTGAAAAAGCGGGCACGCTCTTTTGAAAGCCCTGTATTCCTCATTTTATGAGGAGTAAGGGCTCTTCCGAAAAAGGAGCTTTTTCCCACATTTGGCCCTGTGTAGACAGGCCAAATGTCAGAAAAGCCTCTTTTGGAAAAAGGTAGGCAAATTGCGGTTCACAATTTGCGTACCTTTTTCCAAAAAATAACTGCACTGTAAAAATAGCCAATATGATCATGAAAGCTGGTGGCTCTGTATCCATGGTGCAAAGCTAATACCCCAGAATGGCACCCCACCCTTTGGAGCACTTGTCTTCTCAGATTAGCAGAGTGCTTCTCTCTGCCCTTAACTCTCCTTCCTTCCTCTTTGAATTCCCTCCTGAATGCCCAGCTCTCTGGAGTGAAAGGCAAAGATGAGGTAATTAATGCCCATGGCAGCCTGATCCAGGGCACACATAATGGTGATTAATTTACAGATGCGAAGTGTCACTTAATATAATTATTTCTTCATGTATATTCTCGCCTTGCCTAATATGACAGTAATGATGTTGAGCCATGCAAGCATGATGGGGCATGGTTACAAAGGCAGGTGCTGGGATTATACAGCAACAGCAATCCAGCGGGAGGGGATGGGGTGCTTAAGTTTCACGCACTTGGAGGTTAGAAACCAGATTGCCAATAACCAATACATATATAGCCTATGTGTGTAATATGTAACAATCACTCTCTGGCTCCTGTCGTCTCTAACTCTGAATAACTTCCTGCTCTACGTGCACTACAGAAGCCTGAATATCTGAACTCCTCCATGCCTGGCATGAAACCCTCTGTTCCATTTTTCTAAAGGGGAGGCGGGGCTAGAAATGCTAATAGTCATGGCAGACGGCCACTCCCAGGTGAGTGGTTGTGCCAAGGGATAAATACCAGGGCACTTTCAGCTGCAACTACTGCAAAGCTAACAACTCAGACAGAGGCTGCCATATTCAATATTTAACCCAGTGGTTTAATTTTGAAACCTTTGCTCCTCATCTTGCTGAACCAGGATCCTAGCCAGGTGGATGGATTTTGAGGCAGGGTTTGTCTCACACTCCCTGGGTCAGCCAGCAGGGTCTTACTGGAGTCTCAGCAATGCAGGGGATCATTACAAATATTATTTTATAAGAATATGAAAACGGCTTTACTAGGTCAGACCAATGATTCATCTAGTCCAGTATCCTGTCTTGGCACTGGCCATTGCCAGGGGCTTCAGAGGGAATGAATAGAACAAGATGGTTTTGAGTGATCCTTCCCCTGTTGTTCACTCCCAACTTCTGGCAGTCAGAAGCTTAGGGACACCAGATCATGGGATTTTTATCCTTGACCATCCTGGCCTGTCATTCTTGAAAATATTGGGGGGTTTTTAATCATGTTACAGTTTCAGCTTTCACAACATCCCCTGGCAAGGAGTTCCACAGGTTGACTGTGCATTATGTGAAAAAATATTTCCTTTGGTCTGTTTTAAACCTGCTGCCTATTAATTTCATTTATGTGAGCACTGGTTCTTGTGTTGTTATAAGAAGGAGTAAATAACACTTCCTTATTCACTTTCTCCACACCATTTTATAGACCTCTATGCTATCCCCCCTAAATTCTCTGTTTTCTAAGTTGAACACTTCTGTGGAAGCTGCTCCATACCTCTGCTTATTTCCATTTTCTGTACCTTTTCCACTTCTGCTATTTTTTTTCTGAGATGGGGCAACCAGAGCTGCACACATTATTCAAAGGCATGGGCATACCATAGATTTATGTAGTGGTATTATGCACAGTCTAAGCTTAAATTTTTCAGGTCCAGTACAAACTTGTAAAATGGGCCCCCTCTCACACACATACCACAGTTTATAGCCTGGACTGAGCCCCCAGGGCCTCCAGGCCCTGGTAAAGTGTATCCCTCACTCCCTCCTCCTTTCCCCCGCCATGTGGGGACCCTGGCATTATGATCTTTTATGTCTTCTTATCTGTTCCTTTCCTAATGATTCATAACATTCTGCAAGTTATGGGGATTGTTGCTCCCCATTGTGCAGATATTTTCAGAGAACTGTTTTCAGGTGAGTCTCAGGGCCCAGAGAAACTGGTTTACCTCTTCAGAGGTTCTTCAGTCTTGCTGTTTGGATTTGCAGGAGTGGAAGCATGGTCTTCTATTTTAAAGCATGGGATTAGGAGTCAGGACTATTTCCAGCTCTGTTTCTGACTGTCTCCATCCTTAAATGAGTCCCTTCCGTTGTGCTGTGGTTTCTTCGTTTGTAACATGGAGATGAACTTTCCCTATCTCATAGAGGGAATGAGAAGTCTAGTTTGTCACTATTTAAAAAGTGCCTTGAAAGCCTCCGGGGAGAAGTGGTAGAGGCTGGGAAGCATTCCACATCATAAGGTCCCCACAAGAGATTCTCAGCAGCCCACGTGTGCACCATGAGGTTCTGGAATCTATTGCCTGTCGAGGAGTTCTTCACTTCCTGCCCTCCCCTGCTGTGTGAGGTGCTACCCTGCACCTGAGACATGTGTATGCGTCAGCGAAGAGGAAGTGATTCTAGCTGGGGGCATTGTAAGTCCCCTGTATAGCAGCAGTTGTGGTTTCTGACCTTAACTGCTCAATTTTTCTGCCCCATTCTGTGAGGGACTTTATTTCACAGACACATGGGACTCCATCCCAATGGCTGTCTTCATAGCATTTCCGTCCCTTTGCACCCCACCCCACCCCCATTCTCACAGGCTCCTATGCACTCCCTGTTCACAGTCAGAGGCCCAGCTAGCTGTAAGAGACACCAAGAAAGGTGACTCCATAGACATCAGTGCTAGCCACACCAGATCTTGGGCTCTGACAAGTCACAGCACAGAGTTTCCCTTTCTATTCTCTCTTCCTACCCCTCTGCCATCTTCAGGGTTTGGGTTTTTTTTTTCCTACGTTCAAGTTCAGTGAATTTTTGTACTGATGGAAAGTCCAGCCTGTCACCCTGAAGAAGGAATTGCTCTGCCCATTCATAGAACCAGCTTGCAGATCATGCAGGCCCCACACCTACCACTGTGCCTCTCCGTGGAGCTGTTCCTTGCCACAGTTATTCACAAAGATGTAATTTCAGGGGCTGCCCCCCTGTAAGGCAATGTCCTTGTCAAAGGAGCTCTATGTGCAGACAGTCCCAAAGCCCTTCAGTGAGTCCCTATAAGTCCAACGCTGCTCAGTCATTCTGCGTGGGAAGTGCATTGTGGGTAATAACATCCAAGGGAGCACACCAGGCATTGAGCTAATGGAAGCCAGCATCCTGTGACCTGGAGTTGGGATGCCCCAGGGGCTAACCCGTAGGCATGTCTTTCACTTGGGCGCAGTTGATTGTGCTGGCCCCAGAGCTATGCCGGGTCGAGGTGAAGCCAGAGGTGTTGGTACAAACTAAGTCCATGGGAGGCTGGTGGGTATCGGCCTCCTGTTGTGAGCTGACGGTCTCAGCGCATCCAGCAGCACAGCTGGGCCTGGATCTCAGCCACCTCATTCACATAACCCCCTGGAAAGGACATGGAGCAGCCGCTGCCTTGCTTCCCTTGCCTTTTGAACTGGACCCAAACCAGCCACATGGAGAGCACATGATCCCCATGCTTCAGCTCTCTTGCCGGGGCCAGTCCCCACTTCTCCCACCCCCTCTTCCAGCGTCAGCTGCTGAGCAGTCCCCCAGCTCCGTCCTACAAAGCAATAGCTAATTTGGATTAGGATGCTAATTAGAAGTGAATGGACTGAACAGAGAGCACTTAGCCAGGGTTAATCAGCAGATAAAGTGGGCAGCCAGCTCCCTATGACTGCACTCAGCAATTTCCTGCTGAGCTCCAGGGGCCTACATTCAGCAGCAAAACCCAGCTGCCCTAGTCAGGGAGTCAATGTGGTTGAGTCTCTCGTGGGACAGAGCATATGGAGCAGGTGGTAGTGAGGACTGTGCCTGGATACCAATGGATCTCAGAAGGGGTCAACTTCTTTTTCTTTTTACCCTCCCACGTCTAACATGGTGGGTGTGCCGCAGTCTCCATGGGGAGTGGTGGGTGCGTCTCAGTCTCCATGGGGAGTGGTGGGTGCGCTGCAGTCTCCATCAAGGAGAGAGAGGCATAGAGTACAGGGGACAAAGGTATAGAGCCCCAAGTTCAATACTGCAGGTAAGGTCTCCACATGCACTGACTGAGCTACTGAAATCCACATGACCCATGGTTCCCTCCCACCCAAGGCCTAAAGAGAGCCAGATCTGGAATGAGACTTGCTGGGAATACAGGAATTGGAAAACATAACTACTGTAAATGAGGGCTGTGCTTTAACATGCCTAACAGGGAAATGTCCTAGTCCCGGGTGCTTTGGGCTCGCCCTGTGTCCCAAAGCAAGAGGGTTGCTATCTCCTGCCCCTTTCTCCTTTTATTACTTTGGAACTTGTTGCTTCCCAATTTCACTGGGTGCCCCTTGTTCTTATTGAAGAAGAGAGAGCAGAGAGGAGCTGGGCTATAGTGACTCAGAACATGAGTACGTCAAGGCAGACCGTTAGAACAGGGCACAAACCCCAAACTGGATGTGAGTTCCGTACTTAGATCACCAATTTCCTCTGGCCCTATCACTTTCCTTACATGGAGTCACAGACGGTTCCTTTGGGTGCTCCCAGTTAGCCTGCCTTTGTGATAGATGGTCCCTTGCCCTATGAATCACAGCAATATTCAGGTTACTCCCAGTCCCAAAGAACCACTGACTCCAGATCAGTTGCACTTTAGCTCTCACACCAGAGACAACACTTCTAGCCAATTCTGTAATCAGTTATTTAAAGATTTATTGAATGGGAAAAGGAAACAATAGTTATTTACACAGTTAAAACAGGTGAACATACATACCCCAAATGAGTTACAACCTTAACATTCAAGAGGTAATAGAAGCTTCTGTAATAAGCAATGTCCTTTAAGACTAACCCAAGCTAAGCAGCAGGAGATCCCTTGCATTTACCGAGAAACCTTGCCCCTCTCTGAGATGCCAAGCAGCAATGAGACACTGCTTCTCTTTGTTAGAGGTGTAGTTCCCTTTTCCCACTTCTACTTTGAGTTGCAAACTCAGCTTATGGGAGGAATTCACTTGTAAGACTCATCTTCATGGCTTTGGGGGGAGAGTAAACAACAAAATCTTCTGTCCCCTTTGATGTTCCATTGTAGTCCTTTTGGTGTTGATGGGCCTTCCTGATCAGGCCTCTGGATACTTGCTTGCATTTCATACTAATTAACATCTCTCTCCTGTGTGGTAGGTACACAGTTACAAAGCCACTTGCAATGCAAATGCTCAAATATGACTTTGCAATGTGGGTTATAGATGGAAGTGAGACTAATACATGCCGTGATTCACAATTGTTCAATAATATCTAAAAGCATTCTTTTAATGCCTGTTTTAACCATACTAAGCCAGAGGTGAGCCAGACTGATTCCAGCGATGTATTTGTCCGTGTTCAGTGGAGACCTGGGGACCTTGGCATGGATTGGCCTGGTCTGCCAGCATCACACTCCTGATTTACCTTCACTGGCCATTCACTAGCTTTTATGCCTCACTTGTGCTCCCTCCCATTCATTTCCTCACTAATCTGAACAGTCCCAGTCTTCCCCAATTTCCTGTCCTAAGGCTCTCTCTCTCCAGCCTCTAATCATTTTCACCAGCTGTTACTGGACCCTTTTCTATTTCTGCTCTGTTTCTTTCCTACATCCAGCTTCCGTTGACTTCAGTAGAATCCCAGTGGAGCCAGCCAGGCTCAGTGTCTGGGCCTTGATCTCCTGGGCCTGGGATTAGTCCTTTGTCAGTAAAAAAGTTAAAGATGGAGAAACTGTGTCAGGTCCCTTCAGGCCCGCTCCATGGGAGCCAGTGTAAAGTGGGGTCTACACTAGAAAGCTTTGTGGAATAACACTTTTAGCTGGTGGGGAAGGGTTGACTTTTCTGTACCAGCCAAAGTACTGATGCACTTGCACTACCCTAAAAGTGCTTTTACAGGTATTGCTTGTTTCAGGCCAGCTTCCACTACAGTTTTGCTGTCATAACAGTACCAGGTAAGATTAAGGGGGGAGGAGAATCACACCCCTAACCAACACAGCTGTGCTGGCAAAATCCCCCATGTAAGTGCAGCTTCTACTAGCAAGAGTCCTTTGGCTGATGGAGCTTTTATCTCATTCGGGGAAATGGTTTAACTAGAAAAGCAAAGGAACTCCTTGTTCAGTGCAAGTTGTGTCTCCCCTAGGAAGCTTTGCTGGTATAGCTATACCTGCAAACCTCTTCCAGAGTAGGCCTGGCTTTACATTCTTCCCTATAGTGTTATGCTGGTCCAGGCTGGTTTCAAATATCCCAGGGTATGTCTACACTAGCCCCCTAGTTCGAACTAGGGAGGCTAATGTAGGCATTCGAAGTTGCAAATGAAGCCCGGGATTTAAATATCCCGGGCTTTATTTGCATCTTCCCGTCCGGGCGCCATTTTTAAATCCCCCTAGTCCGAACTAACTGCCCGCGGCTACACGCGGCAGTCAAACGTTAACTCGAACTAAGTCCTTAGTTCGAGTTAACTGTTACACCTCATTCCACGAGGTGTAACAGTTAACTCAAACTGAGGACTTTAAATCCCGGGCTTCATTTGCAACTTCGAATGCCTATATTAGCCTCCCTAGTTCGAACTAGGGGGCTAGTGTAGACATACCCCCAGTGATGAGGCTTCTACCTTTTTCTGGGGGGATCATTCCGCAGTCTAGCAGATTTTGTTATTAGGAAGCTTTTCTGATATATTGAGCTTAAATGTTCCTTTTACCCTTCTGTAATTCTGCCCCTTGGAGCACCCTACTGATCCTTCTTTCTCCTTGCTCTTAATACTCTTACTCCATTGTTGTAGACAGTCACACCCTCTAGCTGTATCTAAGCTTGTTAAGCCTTCCTCTCTGCTCTGTTCCACGCCTGCCTAAGCCTGTGATGATGTGGATTCCTTCTGCACTGACACAGCCTTACAAGGAAGAGTCACAAACACTGGCCAGAGCACTTCACCCCAAGTGAAAAAGCCAAACCGGCAGATTTTGGGAGCAGTGAAGCTCAGTAATCTATCAGCCCCTTTTCTGTCTACAGATAACACCTGCCGCTTCGAGGACGAGAAGATCTGTGGCTTCATGCAAGACAAAATGGACAACTTCGACTGGACCCGTCAGAATGCCTTGACCCAGAACCCCAAGCGCACTGTCAACACAGGTCCACCCACAGACATCAGTGGCACGCAAGAAGGTATTGCAGGCTTCCAGGTCCCTAGTCACTCCATTCAGTGCGTAGTGTGAGGGTGGAGAGAGATTGCCTGGTGTCTTGCCAAGCCGCTTTCAGGGGATCTGTAGCGCTCAGCACCCTGCCTTCCCACCCCCAAGATCCGGAGTATCTGCTTTCTAGGCACACATGTCTGTTCTGCATGGGGCGCAGGGAGCAGGCAATTAATTTGCATGCTACTGATTGGCATTAAATACACAATTAAAACGCCCACAACTTTGTTTAAAGGAATAGTGAAAGCTCGTTACCAGCTAATTGCCTGCTGCCAAATGCCCTTGTCCCATCTGATGCTTGTTTTGAAGTCGCAGAGATAGAAACAAGTAGGAAACTGCTCTAGTGCTTAGGAATGTCCAAGTTGGTTCCAGCTAGATATTGTCTTAAGGAGGAAACCCAGCGTCCACTGTGTCTCCTCTGTGCTGTGTCCACGGAGAAGTGGACTGTGTGAGTCCTTGCGGGCTGAGATCAGCAGTGCAAATGGTGCGAGTCAGTGCGTTGGAACAGCCTCCTTCTCCCTGCTTGGGGTCTCCTCTCATGGCCAAGTCTCTAGGGTGTGCAGAGGTGCAAGGAGCCCGCTGGCTGAGTAGGGAGGGATTGTGCTATTTTAGCCTAGCAGTGTTACATCCAGAGGCAGGGGAACCAGCACACCTAGCTGAACCAAGAACAAATGGGAGCAGCGATTTGTCAGCTAAGTCAATTGCTTGTCTTGTCATTGTTCTTCTTACCAATCTGCTCCAACGTGAGAGGGGCACCAGTGAAATAAGCGGCTGCATTGTAAAATCGTATTGCGTTGTGAGGCTGTACTTCTCCGCATGGCTAAGGGCAAGCCTACACTCGAGTACTGTAGAGCTTTAATGGAGACATTTGACGCCAGTGGGAGAGAGCTCTCTCGTTGGCACAGTTAATGCTGATCTACAAGAGACAGGAAGGTAACTATGTCAACAGGCAAAGCTTCCCTGCTCACAGAGTGCTGTCTACACTGGGGGTAGGTTGGTAGAACTGGGTTGCACAGGGGTATGGTTTTGTCACACCCCCGAGTGCCATTATTACAGCAGTGTAGTTCTGTAGTGTAGCCCAGCCCTAAGAACCTCTCCGATACTATTATTTAAAGATTTCGCCATCCAGGGCAAATTTGCTGGAGCTTCTCACTCAACTTGGGACAGTGAAATTAGACTGATCAGTTTCACTTTCCTCTGCCTCCTCCATTTCACTCCCCAGTTCTCCACCTGCACAAAGCATCTCGATTTGGTGTTCCCAGAGCTGCCCGAGAAGGATTTAATCCCCCTCCAAAAATCCCAGCTTTTCAAAAGCATGAGCTAAACCTGCTGACCCATCTCATTCACCATCCTGCTGCCACTCAGCACCTGATCCTCCAGTGGCCAGTGAAAAGCCTGTGCCGAATTAGCAGGGCATAACTGGGCCAAGACCCTGGTGGGGTGCGTTCAAAGCAAAGGCTGAGAAGAGCAAGCCTGACCCTCCTTCGCCCACCATTTCTCTCCATGTTCGATTCATTCAGAGCCTGCCCTAAATGGTGGCTCTAAGCTGTCAGCATCTCTTTTGCTCTGCAGGGGGGGAGACCTGGTGTATTGCCTTTTCCCCACCTTTCCCTCTTGGTCTGTAGGTTATTACATGTTCATAGAGGCCTCCCGGCCCCGGGTGACAGGAGACAAGGCCCGGCTCATCAGCCCTCTGTACAACATCACTGCCAAGTACTACTGCGTCTCCTTCTTCTACCACATGTACGGGAAACACATTGGTGAGTCACGTGGGAAGGGGTAACTGGCCTGGGGTGGGACTCCCCCACTGGGTGGGGGGGGGCGTGTCTTCCGCCAGGTCTGCTGGGAACCTCTGAAGTTGTCCTTTCCCACCACCCCAGTGCAGAGCCAAATGTGTCTACTCTGTACCTTGCAGTAGCACTTCAGCCCTGAGCCCCTGCCTCCCTACCCCCCCAGCACAGTGCCCCATCCCCCCAGGAAACAGGGCTGTGCTCCTTTGGTCATTCCCTCCCCATAAAGCCCCTTCTCCCTGGCAGCAGCCCTCTTCTGTCCCCAGCAATGTAGCACCGCATCACACCCTCTCATCTGATCTCCTCTCACCACACCTCAGCCCTCCTGCAATCACCTCACTCCCTCCTCGCCCAGACTTGCAACAGCAGGGTGTGATTTCACAGGAGAGTCTGTGGGGCTGGGGGGCAGAGGGAATTGTCCCAAGGGGGGTATTGCGCCTTTGGGGGACATAAGAGGAAAATAGGGCTTCATGGTTGCTGGAGTGGTTTGGGAGTGGAAGCAAGATTTGTCAGGGTGATGGAGATCTACGGGGAGGGGGTTGTATCCTGAGGCAAAGCTGTTCTGAGGGGGCGTCTCCCCCTCCACCCTGCTCCTCTCATTGCTGAGTTGGAGCCCATATGCTTAGCAAGCAGCATGGAAGAGCCTGGCATGCTAATGAGTTTCCATATACAGTCACAGAGTAATTGCTAATTTGTCACCTCTTGATTATAATTTCATTAATTTGAATAATAGATGCAGTCTTCCCACAGTGCACCGCGTTATTAATCACCTGCTGGACTGGAGCCTGACTGAAAAATCATGGCCCAGACAGGAGTGTGTCTGGCTTCTGGTAAATGGGGTTAATTAACAGCTCTGCCTCTTTGCCATTGAGATCAGTGGCATGGAATGAACTTCAGGGCCCATGGCTACTGGGTGTGGCAGGGTAGAAGAGGCCAGGGTCCAACATCTGGACACTTCCTGCATGGCTTGGACTATTCTGGATCATGTGGCTATGAACTGCCTCCTAGCCATGAGGAAGGGAAGGTTGTCCCAGCGGTCACTTAGAAGGTGCCCGCCCACCCATAGACCTGAAGTGAGGTCTCAGGGATGGTCTAGATGAGTGCTGCTCAACTGGGGCACACATACCTTAGGGGGTTCACAGAGGTCTTCCAAAGGGTCCATCAATTCATCTAGAAACTTGCCTTGTTTTACAAGCTACATAAAGATCACAAGCAAAATCAGTACAAACTACAATTTCATACAGTGACTTGTTTATACTGTTCTATGTACTGTACACTGAAATGTAAGTACAATATTTATATGCCAATGGATTTATTTTATAATGATGTGGTAAAAAGGAGACAGTTAGCAATTTTTCAGTACTAGTGTGCTTGGGATGCTTTTGCAGTTTTATGTCTGGTTTCCTAAGCCAGTAGTTTTTAAATGAGGTGAAACTTGAGGGTATGCAAGACAAACCACACTCCTAAAAAGGGCCCAGGAGTCTGGAAGAATTGAGAACCACTGGTCTAGATAATACTTAGTCCTGCCATGAGTTCAGGGGATGGGACTAAATTTGCTTTCCATCCTATGTGTCTATGATTTTGGACCGCACTTTTGATGGTGATGTAGCAGGAACTCTGTATTCTCAGACTTGCTGTCTGAGTGGGCTGTGCTCTTTTGATGCGCTCAAGGGCAGATGATGCTGAACTTACACCCATGTTTGTTCCACTTCATGCTGAGTTTTTCTGTGCCTGCCGGACTCATCCATCACTCAACTAAGATCAGGTCACAACTGGCTACTTGTATGGTTTTGTGTATGGACTCTCCTGACCTCCACTGATAAGGTCAGCCATGATTCCCTGTTGTGCCAATCAGGAGCTTTTCCTGCTGACTGGACTGTGTATGTTTTTAGCCAGCCCTTCTCCAGACGTCTTAGAAGGCTTTCCTCCTTCATCAGGCCAGTGCAGAGCGAGAGATCCCAGTGATGGAAGGAAGAATGGCAGGGAAAAAAGAGAGCTCCTCCAGCCTTTCTCAGTTTGGGCATAGGGCATTGCATCTCATACAGGGACACCACAAGAAATCCCTCCTGCAGGACAGATAAAGACCCGCTTCAGAGTTTCCCTCTTTCCCTCTCAGCACCTTCAATTAACAATGTGTTCCAGATTTGGAGACAGGATGAAATGGATGCAGATGGGGACAGGTGCACTGAAGCTCTTTAGCTATTGGCATTTTAACCCTTTCTGCATTGGCTCCAGCTACTCAGAGGCTCGGGTAAAAGACTCCATTACAGCAGAGACCTGCGAAGTGGCTGGATTGTTCAATGTTAATGGCATGTGGGTGCCACCTGAGCTGAGAGTGAATGATTTAAAATGCAGATGACTGTACAGAGTCAGAGAGGAGAGGGGAGGGGAGAGAATTATTTTCCCAGTGGTCCATGTGCGGTGGCCCAACAGTGTGGCCTTCCAGACCTTTGAGCTCACACACTTGCTGCAGGGTCTCCTGTAGCGTGCCCGTCGCTGCAATCTCAAGTTATTTGGGCTTCAATAGAATTTGCTGGGATACCCAGCAAAAATCAGTATGTTCCCAGGAAATCAGACCACCCAGCAACCCCGACCCTGCCTGGCTCACCAAATCTTGTGCTGCAAGATGACCTATGCTTTGGGGTCGGTTTCTCTACTGCAAGCATGAAGCTGGCTAGTTTTTCAGTGCTGGCATGTCACCGGCTCCTCTTCTCATCCTACTTCCATCCAGGATTTTCACTAGTATCCACCACATTTCGTGGGCTTGATCCTTGCCTGGATGCTCCCTGCCTTAGGCAGATCTCCAGCGTGAGGGTTCTCTGGGCAGTAGCTGTTCTCCTCCACTGAGGACATACTCTGTTCCCTATAGAAGTCTCTGTGATTAAATCTTGATTTCCAGGGTGTAGTGCTTGCTCTGAGACCAGTTTTGCTTGCTCGAGCAGAGGGTCATGTGGGACCAGGCCCTGCAGCCTTAGCACTGCTGAAGGGTGCCAGATGGGAAATCCCTGGAGGCTGAAGACCTCTCGCCACAGAGCAGGTCCTGCCCAATCAGAGCCATAACTCTCTGGTTCATCATCCTCTTTGCTGGGACCTGTTGTGCCAACTGAGAGTCTGGACTGAGGCCTCCTACCCGGCAGTGCATCACACTGGATGCTCTGATGGTCACTGCAGTCCTCCAACGCTGTCCATTCCCCTTGTGTGCAGTGTCTATACGCACGCCAGCATAGCTGGACCAGAGCCAGCACTCGCATGGGCCCATCGTGCCAGGGCCATTCTGTATCCCCATTGCACGACCAGCAGAGTGTCAGAAGGCCAGTGTGCATTTGAGCCCCACCCTATTCCAGCAGCTGGCCCTCCACCACGGCGCCACACTGCCCTCTGCCACCATGAAAAACAGCGGTGTAAAAAGCAACATTTATTTCTCTGTAATAACCTATTTATTGCCTTTTATTGCCCCCCTCACCACAACTTGGAAGCTGACTTGCTCTCACAATTTGACTATAAAATATCCATCGCCATTCAGGCAAATCTTCCCTGGGAGAGTTCCCAGCCACTGCTCGTTTATAATAGATATGACGAAAGCGAGAAACGGAATACAAATGGAGCGTGTGTCGCGGGGGTATAAAATATTCAGTGGCGAGCAGAGCAAGGTGATGCTGAATGTCTCCCAGCCGAGCCGGATGGACAGGCACTCTCTGGAGACCCTTCCCATTCACCTTGATTTATTTGCCTGTTGCTTCTTCCGCCCTGAAGCCCCAGGAATGAATGAATTCACACATCCCATGGGGGGCAGGGGTGGTCAGCACTGTTGTCCCCATTTAACAGCACAAGAAGTTGAGACCCAGAGAAGAGTCTTGTTCAAGGTACCACAATAAATCAGTGCTACCGCTGGGACTAGAACCCGGGAGTCATGACTCTTACTCGCCCCCCCGCCCTTAACCATTACACTAAACTCACTTCCTACAGGCTACTAATGTAGGAGATAAGTTGCTGGAGCTGCAACAGTCTCTCTTACCATGACCACTTATATCAAGACTCACAGCTATTTATCCATGGGGACGCTTGCCAGAATCGTAGCTGGATGTCTGATTAGCGCTGTGCACATGAGCCGCTGTTCTAGGACAGTGCCACATCTCTTCCCTCGCCAGACACTTACACCGCTTGCAGTACTCATGTGGTCAATTGCAGGATGACGAATGGTTGGGGGTCTCCCAGAGCAGGGGATGTGGCTCCCCCCCCAGACACAGCACCTTAATATGTGTGGCCACCATGCTGGCTGGCT
This sequence comes from Pelochelys cantorii, assembly GCA_032595735.1. Lineage (NCBI taxonomy): Eukaryota > Metazoa > Chordata > Testudines > Trionychidae > Pelochelys > Pelochelys cantorii. The sequence continues at coordinate 143,189,100 of CM064328.1, read as the reverse complement.
TCATTAGTGTGATCAGGTGCCCGGTCTCCAGCCCAGAATGCTGCATCTCTCGGAAAGCAGTAATTGTGCGCACATCAAAGGGGCTTGGGCTGAATAGCCAGTCATGTGACTACTTTCATCCAATCAGTGAACGGGATTTGTTTTCCTGATTTCTGATTCATGATGTCACTGCTAGCCTGGCACAAAATGCTATATTTGGGGGTGGGGGGCTGCTATATTTTTACCAGGGCTAGTCACTGGCGTATGTGGTCTGCATCCAGGCTCTGGAGGGAGGTGGCCCGGAGAAAAAAGTTGGGAATTACCTCTCCTGGCACTGGGGGGACTCCGATTTTAGTAGCCTATGTCTACTATGTGGCACTGTCCTATGGCAGCTTCATGTAGAATCTGTATCCAAACTACCAGCCCTTGGGCGGGAGAGCTGGGCCCGAATTAAAATTTAAAATTTCAAAATCCACCTCTGGATTCCTCTTGGTCACTTGTGAGCCACCCAGTTGGTTTAGGAGGAGTGCCTTGTGCATTGGGGAACTGGTTTGTCAGCCTGGATCTGCCCAACCTCTCTCTAGCTCATCTGACAAGTGTGAAAGGTGCTGCTATTCCAGTCCCCCTCTGGCTGTGATCCTGTGTGGTCACCAGGTTAGATGGGATCTGGCCTGGCCATTAGCTGGGTAGGATGCCTCCGAGAGAAGAGTGGAATGACACTGATGACTCAGCAGGAGCTATTCTTTTTGAGTCACTATGGAAAGAATAGTGCAGGACTGAGGGCCATAGGGGTACTTAGGCAGAAAGAGGTGCCAGCTTTCAGCTGAAACCTAGGCCCTAATATTTGCAGGCATTAATGATCCCATGGCACTTGTCGCAAGAATGAGGATGTTAGTCTCCCAGGCTCCAATCAGACTTCCTCCTGCAGACATGCCGTGCTCATCACTTCCCGTGCTGTGCAGTGTTACTGAACGCTGTTAAAAACAGCAGCTGCTTTCCACCCTGGAGGGAGCTGCTTTATAGTAGTGGGGGAAGGGGGCCCCACTATATAACGTGTCATTTATAAGACATGTTGAATTGCCTCCAGAGGGCACAGCACTGTATTCTGTAAGATTGTCACAGGGCTGAAATAGAGGAGGCGTGTTTCTCCAAATGGGTGTGATTCATGTCCCTTCTAGGCTCTTGGGAAATAAGTTGCAATAGGAGCCGAGTGAACAGTTTGTAATGAATAATTTATTCAATATGCATAACCCTTTTTTTGTTGTTGTTGTTCACAAAGCATTCTCCAACAGGCTCTTGCTCTTCCTGATTTGTTTGTTGTTCAAAATGTATTTGACTGCTTTATGCAAACATATAGCCATTTATGGGTTGTTTGCTGTGGGCTAGGGGCGTTCTGTGCCCTGCCGTACTTCAGTGTACTCTGGTGGCAGCTGTTTGAACATTTGTTTTTGTTTTATTTTTGGAAGTTGCTCAGGTGCCATGATGATGAACAAGGTTATAAATACCTGGCAAGTAAACGAGATATTGGTACTATGTTGTTCAAACTCTTTTGATCAAACGCATAGGGTGTGATCCTAAGCTCACTGAAGCCAATATGGATTTCAATGGGCTTTGGAGTAAGACCATAGGTTATTAAGGCTAGAAGAGACCAATAGATCATCTTGTCTGACCTCCTGTATGTCACAGGCCAAGAAATCCAGTTACTCTGACATGAGCCCGATAATTATTGTGTGTCAATTTTCTGATTAGATGAGCTTGATTCTTATTGTTATTTATTTACTTAGAGCACCTAAAGCAGTGTTTCTTAAACTGGTGAGCCGCAGAGAACAACAGAATTCAAAATGGCCACCCTTAAAGGGGCAGGCGACCTTTTTTTTTTTTTTGCTCAGTAACTTTCCCCCGACCTTTTTTGTTCCTCATAAAAAAAAATATTGTTTGGTGTTCCTTGGTCTTAAAAAGTTTAAGAAATACTGACCTAAAGTGTGCTGGACACATTACAGATGTAAGACAAAACTGTCTAATGATCTGAGAGTTTAGGTCTAAAAACTAAAAAAAAAACCAACGTGTCAAGGACAAGGAAAAGAGTCACTTGATGTATCATTCTGTGACTGAAACCCCTTCCCCCTCCCTCCTTTTACCATGAGTCCATCTGCCCTGACCTGCCCCCTCCATTATGCTTCCCCCACTCTGAAAGTGTGTCCCACTGGATCAAGATTCAAGGGCAACTAAAATTACACATCCAGCATTTGTATTCTTCAGACATGCTCCCGTGTTTGCTTACAACTCACTGCTTGGCAGCATTCCTGCCGGGGAATTTGTTTGCAGTAACATCCGTGGGAAATGAATCTTCAGCGGGTACAAATACGCAACACAGATTCACCTACAGACTCGGGAACACCTGCAGGTAACCTTTGGCACTATTAGCCCACTTCTAGTTATCTGAAGAGTTGTTCCTCTGAGAAACAGCTTAACCCAGTCACCCCCAGTTGCTCAGAGGAGACCCACTCTGTCTCCATGGGTGGCCCTGGTTTAGGATTACAGAACCTACCTCTCCAGGGCACAAGGTGTTTTCATCAATTATTCAAACCCTGAAATCAACACTTATCGGGCATTGAAAAGAAATTACAAGAAAACGGGAGCTCTGCCTGCATTCCCCTGAAGTATTTCTAAGCCACCTTTCTGTTGTCTAAGTGGAATTTTAATAGCTTCATCACTGTCTAATGATATACGTCTGTCAATGAAGATTGCTACTATCCTATAGTTGGACCAACTAAGTACCTTGGAGCAGAACAGCCACATGTGCTAGTATTTCAGCAAGACCAAGGATAGGCAATAATTTTTGCTAGGAGACTACTCCAAGAATTTGGAAAGGGGTCAAGGACTGCACTCTTCCATGATATTTATAGAGGAGGTGTGAGGCCTGGGATGGAGGTTGGGTGCAGAAGGGAGCTTGGGGTAAGGGGTTGGAGGGCAGGAGGGAATGTGGGGTCTGGGAGGGAGTTTGGGTGAAGGAGGCAGTTGTGACCTGGGACACTGGATTGGGGTTCAGGGGTATAGGTTGTGACCTGGGGCAGGGGATTGGGGTGCAGGGTCTGGGAGGGAGTATAAGTTCAGGAGCAGGATAGAGAGTTATGTGGAGTAGAGGAGCAGGAGTAGGGGGACAGAGGGTTGGGAGAGGGAGGGGCTGGGGTGCCACAGGCAGACTCTGGCCAAGAGACTTACCTAGGTGACTCCTGGCCAGCAGTCCAGCATGTTCCTCAGGCAGTTTCCCTGCCTGCCCCACCCCTGCACTGGCTGCAGGGGCCATGTGCATTGGTGAATAAGAGTCTGAGGGGAGGAAGGAGTGGTGTTTTCCACGCTGCCTGTTCTTCAAACAGGCAGCTCCCGTTGGTCAGAAATTGGCCAATGGATTGTGTTGGGGGTGGGAGCTGTGCATGAAGCACCGCTCCCCTTCCCCCGTGCTCACAGCTGAGAGAGAGAAATGGCCGCAGCATCTGCTTTTCTGAGTGGTGTTGGGGGGAGCACGGGGCAAGCAGGGAGTCTTCCTGAGGCTTCTCGCTGTGTCCGCAAGCCGGATCTGGTGGTTTGGCCGGCTGGATCCAGCCTGTGAAGGGTATTTTGCCCTGGCCTGAGCTAGACTGAGAGCAAACCCAGCTCAGTGCTCTAGCCAAGGGAGCTGAGGACATGAAGGGAGCCAGGGCCTGACTGTCCTGTGGCAGAGATGTAAGGGGAGGCTATCACAACAGAGATGGAGGGCTCTGTGTTGCACTGCACCATCAAGGAGAATTCTCCTGGAGACCACTGAACGTGCCATGGAACAAGCAATAGCTGAGCAAGTGGCTGGCAAACCTGAGAAGGGTCAGCATTCCCTTTGGCTCTGTTGCAGCCTCTTCAGTCTGCAAAACTAGCATGAGTCCTGCCCAGTTCCTCTCATGGTAGAAACAACCCCAACATCTCTTCTCTCTGTTGCCGCCCACTATTTCTGGGGCCTCCTGGTGCACAGATGCCACAAACATGAAGGACTGAAGGGAAGGAGAAGACAAACCTTTCAGAACCCTCCAGAGGGAGGCAGAGCTTGTAGCAGGGAGACGGGGCTGCTATGATCACCCTGTTTTGGTTTCACGAAGAAATGGGTGACTTGGCTTTCCCATTCCCTGTGTAGTGTTCCCCACTGGGTGTAGAAGAGTTAATTTCTCCTCTGGGCCAAGGGGAGTCAGAGATGGTCATGTAGGCAGTTGGGGTTGGTATGAATGAACTACCCAGGGCTGCCAACAGATGAATGAAATTGCCTTGGAGGTGCAATGGAAGGTGTTCACAGCTGGTAGCTGGGAGGAGAGCATGGGGACGCTGCATAATGTGAACTAGAGACAAAGGTCTGAGGTGGGCGTAGACTGGAGTAGGAGTTGCCCGCACTGCCCCGTGCAGGGGTAGATTGGCTGCAGGACAGATGGGCAAGGCAAGATGGTTTGGCTGCAAGCCTGGAGTCTGCTGCCTGGGCTAGAGCAAAGAAGGGGCTACCCAGCTGGAAAAGCAGAAGTTAGCAAGTTAGGCGAGACCCTAATATGCCGTAGTCCAGGTGACTCGTGAATAGTGCGGCGACGAGGAGCGCTGACGTGGACTAGCCACCCCCTGCCCTGCTCCACCCAGATTCCACTTGCTGCTGCCCATGCTGCTGAGGAGCGCGCTAGCACGAATAGGTCTTCATGAGCGGGGAATCGCATCCCCAGCTCCACGGGTAAAAGCAGCCCACGGGGGAAGAGCCAACCCAAGTAGTACATGGTACCCACCAGCGGCTGGTTATCTGGCCAGCTGCTCTGTATAGGATTTGGAAGCTAAGCTCCACTTTGGCTCTCTAGCGGTGACACTAGAGAGACATTTTAGACCCTGGAGAGAGGTGGCTGGCTGGGTAGCAAAATGCAGATCAGAACTGGAGTCTGGGAGGCAAAACTCCATGCTGGGAATCTTCTCAGGGGTCCTACAGAAATTCCTGCCGAACCCCCTGGGACTGGGTGGGATCCAGCCCTGCCTAGCAGATAGTGCTGGGAGCCTGCCCCGCTCCCTCAGCATTTGCCATATGTACCCTGAAAAGGGTGTTTTGAAATTATTTCTCTTTCTCCTCCATGCCCATATGGTGCTATAACTGAACACACAAGTCCCAGTGCTGATCGTTTTCCATTGTTGTTCATTGAAATAAGACTGAGGATGTCCCCTGGGATTCACCTACCCTGGCTTGTGCTTACTGATCAGCGGCATGACAAATGAACCTAGTGGAGGGTTGGAGGAAGCCATCCCAGGCACTAGAGGCAGGGGATGAGTTCTCGCTGGGCTGGGTTGGGCTGGGCTGGGCTGTGTGGCTGTCAGTTTTGAAAGGAGGTGTGTCAGGATCTGGCCTCAGGGTCTGGATGCAGGTATCTGCCCCGTTTGAGAATTGCATACCATGCGTGTGCATTGGGTGTCTCCCCCGCTGGCTGGTTCTGCAGCAGAGAGTGCCTCTCTGGTGATACTCGGAGTGAAATGAAGGCAGCTGGGTTTATTTCAGTGTGCAAGGTTCATGAAGGCACATTTGAACTAAACAGACTCCCTGGGCCGCTTTGAATTACATGCTGGTTCTGTAGCACTGCAGATGAAAACATTGGCCCTTATCTGTCATTTTTGATGGTAAAATCAAATTTTTCCTTTCTGTACCATGATCAATCTTCCCATGACAGTTTGCACCTCTGGGTGTATATTTTATTTCACTAGGAGTCCATGCTAGGGCATTTGTCTTTACAAAAATTGATGAGTTTGATCCATCTGTTTAATTCATCTGTTGTTGTGGTGTCTAGGCACCAAATACAGTAATTAAAAGAAGTAGCTCCTGTTGTGTAGGAAGGAGCTCACTCCAGGGATTTGCCTGGGACCCTTCCCCTGCCTATCAGGTAGCTTGTAGGGTGGTGTGTTAGGTTGGAGAAAGTTCCTGTACTTGTGACCTGTCATACTTGTGTGTGTGTGACTTCAGTGGGAGCCATGCCAAGCCCTAAACTAAGTAACGTCATTTCCTCTCAGTCTCTAGAGTCAGAGTTCCAGTCTAGAGCTTTTTGTTCAGCTGCCCAGCCTTCCCTCTTTCAGAAGCAATGTCCCTCTAGACCATTGATCAGGGATGTATGAAGAGTGTAAGGATGCTAAGGACTAGTCGACTAGTCGATTCCCCCCCCCCTTCCCGCTGCCTCTATGAGATAGAGGCAGCAAAGGGGGGGAAGGAAGGGATACTTTAAAGTGGCAGCACCACATGGAGCCTGAACCAAGCTCCATGCAGCGCTGCTGCTTTGAAACACCGCTTCGGTGTTTCAAAGCAGCACTGCAAGGAGCTGACCCCAGCTCAGCTGTGCGGTGCTGCCCCTTTGAAGCGCCGCTGCGGTGTTTCAAAGTGGCAGTGCCACGTGGAGCCTGGGGTCCGCTGGGGACTCCCCAGCTGATCCTGGGTTCCAGCGCAGCATTTCGAACTGTGCAAAGCTGGGGGTCAGCTGGGGAGTCTCCAGCTGACCCCAGGTTCTTGGGAAATGCCACGCAGAACCCGGGGTCAGCTGGGGAGTCCCCCACTGATCCCAGGCTCTGTGCAGGTGCTTCCTCTTTGAAATGCACAAGAGCCCCTGCTGGGGACTCTTGTACATTTCAAAGCCTGCACCCGCGTGCTGCCCGGAGTCAATAGGACTTCCCGCTGGCCCCAGGGTGTATGTGGAGTTCTACATTCCTCCTTTGAAATGGGGGCTCTTGTACATTTCAAAGGAGGAATGTGGAAGCGCCTATCCGCTAGTCAAGTAGTCGATGGACATTCCTTCGACTACTCGACTAGTAAATTACTCGATATTTAACAACCATAGAGGAGTGTGGTCTGTGAAGTAGCTAGGCCTTTGCCTCAGCGGAGGATGACAACTAAACCCTTGAAATTGACTTGGGCTGCATACAAGCAGGACCAAAAGGCTGTTCGCTGTGGTGTATGGACAACAGTTACTTAGAATGGAAGTGCCTTCCCTTACTTGACCATGACATCTCTAAAAGAATGATGGATAGCATGGATAGGGCTCATGGTAGATCGGTGCCATACAATATTATATGCCAATATGTCATGGAAAGCCATGTTTAAGGAACAGGTCTATTAGCAATGTCCAAAATACCATTCCATCAAGGTTGCAGGGTGATTGTGACCCTGGCTGACTAGGGATACTGTCTCCTGGTCAGGGGGACCAACCAAAATGCTGAGCCTCTGAGCAAGGTGACCAGGGCGGGAGTGCTCCAGAAAGGTCAGGACCTCGGGCGGAAGGGCAGGGCTGGAGGCATTCAGCACTGCCTGGAGTATGCCATGCCACGGCTCCCCCACCAGCCAGCCCTCCGAGCCACCTGGAGCACACTGCATGACAATTTAGAGTCTGGGGCTCTGGCCACAGCACTTGCTGCAATAGCGGTAGCGTCTGGGAGTGCCAGGCCTTTTTGTATCATCAGGCCCTGGAGCAGTTGCCCCTTTGCCCTCCCCTGTTGGTGGGCCTGGACCTGGTACATTCTGTACTAAAAGAATAGCAGCATGGCAGACCCAGGCCTGAGCCCGCCTTCAGCTGAAGCATCTCGGGGGTGCTGGTGTGAAGCGGGGCCCATAAGGGACACCAAGTCCAGCCAGACACAGCCTGCCTGTGTCAGCAGCACAGCAGTGAGAAGGGAAGGGGAGGCTCAGCTTATCATGACAATGAGATAATGGGGCATATCTGAGCCCTTAGGCAAATGTAGGAGCAAAGACCCGAGTGACCCATGGGCTCCAAGCTTCAGTCCCTTATCTTGCAGGAAGGGAGCATCTCCCACTGGCCAGGGCTAGAGGATGGTCCTGCTGAGAGAGGTAGAGAGCAGGTGCCATCTCCACATACACCTGCTGAGATATGGAGCAGTAGCGCAGGCTCCCAGAGTCCTTCCTCCTGCCGCGTGGACGAATGCGAGTGCTTGAAGACTCACTCAGTCCTGGTTGCTCCTTTATTTTCTGCATTGCTGAGCTGTAAATAATCAAGTGTCCAGCTGAGAGAGTTGCAGGCTCTGCCCTCCTCCCTTGCCTTCCTCATCCCTGTCAAGGAATGGAGCTCCAGGGGAGACTGACAGACTCATAAGCCCAAGTGACTGTTCTGAGAGCATCCAAGGATAGGACCAAACTGGTGACAGGAAGAGGGAATCTGCTGCCGAGGGAGATGTTTGATCTTTGTAAATTGGTGTCCTGGCTCCCCTGTGCCATGTGAGAGAGGTGTGCTCGGGACCAAGGTACAATGGAGGCTGAGAGCATGGGGTCAGCTTGGGGAGGGATTTGCAATTAGACAGCCTGACCTTTTGGGGACTTGCCTCCCCCAAATCCTCCCCCCCTCCCCTTTATCATTATCTGTTTGCACAGGCTGATGCAGAGGGAGGAGAAAGGGACTTACTCAAGTTCCTGCAATGGATCAGAAGCAGAGCTGGGACTAGAACCCTGGAGCCCTGACTCCCTGTTCTTTAACCACTAGCTCCTGAAACCCCCCCCCCCATTTGTTTTGGCTGGGTTTTGAGTGGGGCGTCTCTCATTAAACACAGCGGTAAATATTAGTAGCTTAAAATTACCCCATTTAAAAAATCCCTTGAGTCAAATCCTGTCAGTCTTACCAAGGAAGGCTCTTACTGACGTCAGACAAAGTCCATGGGCATTTTGCATATGGTGGACTGCAGTATTATGCCCCTTAATTTGAGCCTATTTGAGCCTTCATTTCTCTGTACGGGAGTACACACAGCGCGTCCCCCTACCCACACCTTATGGACAAGGAGCCAGATTCTTCTTGGTGAAGCTCCATTACAAGTCCATGGATGTCAAATTGCAGCTGGGATGGAGTTGGCCTGTGGTGTGGAGAGCGACACACACACACCTCCATATACCTGGGCACGTGCAACTCTGTTTTCCCTTTGCATGTTTCTGCTCCATGACGATGCAGCCTACAATGAGACTGCACAGATTTGGACACTGCCAGGCTTTGCCCCTTCCTTCTGTCAGCTACTTAATTGGGTATTTTTAATCCCTGGCAAAACCCAACAAAGTTGCCTCTACCAGAAGCTGATTTTCTCAGGTTTGCCAAGGAGGGAACATTGCCAATTTAAAAACATGTTGTCATTTATACTGCATTAGATACTGATTTAGAAAGTCATGGCAATAGCAAGGAGGGAAATCTGATCCTCTTACTCCAAGAACTCATACCTCTACCACCTGAGCAAATGGAAAATCTTCCCTGCTAGTTAGCAGTATAGAGCCTATGATACACAGTTAAGGAGTTCTGATTGCTTTCCACAGAGGGCAGTGGTGCACATACACACTAGCCAGTTTGTGACCATATATACCTATCACATAGGGTTAACTCACATAGGGTTAACTCATTCATGCTTGCAAAGTGCTGTGAGATCCATATTTTATCCTCTGCCTATGGACTATGGTAGTGCTTTCCAACATGTAGCTATCAGTCAGTTGTGCCATTAGGTGGCTGAGTCTGCCCTCCACGAAATTGCTGGGTCTTGCTATGCAGAAGGGTCTTTGTCTACAAAGAACTTTTAAGTCTGGTGTGAGTGATCCAACAGACAGGACTAGGGCTCCAGAGAGCTTGGAAGGAATCCCATCTATTAAAGAAGAAGTGAAACGAAGCGTTGAGCAAGCAGGATTGGGAGGCCATTGAGAGCCTGTAATTGGGTTTATTACACATATGTTGCTATACAAAGCATCATTAGAGACAATGGAAGAGTAAATACCTCTTATCGTGGCACAGAGACAAATTACATTCCTATAAATTACAGCTCAATGCAGCTTGATAGTATTTCTCTCCCTCCATCACCAATATGATCGTTTTCCCCACTCTGTCTCTCACCTCTGAGTGGTAACTTTCTGCCACAGCATCACAATTGAGAATGCAAGCCTGCCGCTGATTGCTTTTCATTATCATTCATTTAAATGAGAAAGAGAAAGGCCTGCGTTTGTTCCTGGGATTATGAACAGTAATAGGTTCCTTTTGAGGGCTTTAGCTCGCTCCAGGGATTTGCCTGCTCTGAGCTTTGGGCTTGCTTTATGATCAGCTGTGTTAAAATAAACAGCTGTACCCAGGATGCTGTCAGAGGCATGGTTAAAGGAGAAAGGATTTTGTTTCCTTACCCGGGTCAGGGTCTGTGGCCCTGTTAGGTTTACAGTTGGCTCTACAAAGCTGTGGTATAGCTGTCCTTCTATATTCTATCTCAACCCACTGCATCTACTGTAATTTGCTCTCTTATTTACATCTCTGTTTATCTAACTTAGAATCCCAACCCCTTTTGAATTTCTGGGGTGATATTTGGATTCCAATCCCCAGACCTGATTGGTTGGAAGTTGGACACAACTATAATTTCTGGCCTCATCTGGATGCAGATGAAATGCCCTGGGAACAGCTGATCCCATGAAATTTCCACCTTTTGGGGGGTGGAATATTGCAAGAACATTTGTCCTGAGTTACAGTGTCATTCAATCTGAAACCACACCCTAGCCCACAGCTAATCCAGGTCTGTGCTGTGATCCCAAACACCAACTGGCTTCACGCTCCACTTCATTGAGCTAGAGGATTCAGTGTTATGCCTACAAGAAATGTCTCTCTCCCTACTCACTATGCTGTCCTTTTCTGAGCTAGATTTCAACTCTCAGTTACTTTGCTTCTTTCCATCCATACTTTAGATACATCATCCCTTTGATCAGTATGTTAGGCTTGCTGTATGGCAACCCTTACTCACACACACACGGGTTATGTATGGACAGCACCGTTATTTCGGAATAGCTGACGTTATTCTGAAATAACATCATCCGTGTCTACACACAAGCAGTTATTTCAACATAATGCTGAAACAATGTTGAGCTGGAGGGCTGCTTACTCCTACTCCTGTAATCCTCATTGTACGAGGAGTCAGGGAAGTCAGAGGAAGAGTGCTCTCTCTCGAAATAACTGCTGTGCAGACAGCGCCCAAAGCAGAAATAAGCTCTTTTGACTTAGGCTACACAATTAGCCCGGCTCAAGTTGAGTCACTTATTTCGAGTTTAGACGTGCTGTGTAGACGTGCCCATAGTGTGTTGCCTAAAACTGCTATGGAAAACTCCACACTGCCGCTTATGCTGCTGTCGTTCCCATCCCTGTTCCTTGGCTAACTGGCCAACCCATGCCAGCTGTTCCTAACTTTTGTTGCAGTTCCGCCAGAGTGAAGTTTCTATCCTATGGCAATTGAAATGAGACCTTTTCATCCTGCAAGCAGGTAACATTTAGCAGCATCCCCTTGGGTTACTGTATCTGGCATCCCAGCTGGTGCTCTTTTGTGTACACGCCACTCTTCTGAAATGCCAGCTCCGGGTTTAAAGATCCAGCAGACGGCATGGCTTACTCATGCCGTAATTGATTCCTCCTCACTTATTACTGGCCTTTATTTTCCCCTCCGATTTGAAAAGATGAAATGATACAGGTAAATAAAATATCAAGATCACCCCATTGGAGGGAGTTACCAATGAGACTGGTGCTGCCCAGGGATTTCTTCTCTGCTTCTCTGCTACTATGGGCTCTGACCTGCTGCAGCACACTAGCAACAGACACCTGGCCTCCACTTATCTGTGCATCACTAGCAGGTGTTTTGAGGAAAGGCCAAACAGTCAGCAGGGGGAAGATGGGAGAATGAAGAGACAACAAAAACTGACAGGAAAGATGTGGATTTCTAAATGGGAAACTGTATGTGACTGTAGAGGAAAACTAGGCGGGGGGATAGACCTCAGGTACAGTTGGTGGGAGTTTTTTGACAAAAACTTTTGTTGCTGAAAATTGCTGATTCATCGAGACCAGCAATTTGTGAATCAGGATCAGGTTCAGCGAAGCACTCGACTCCACAAATGTTTGGTAACAAAATAATGTTGAGCTTGTTGAACCAGGAGAGGGGTTTTGGGGGGGCGGGGAGCTGAGTTGAAACAACTTTTTGTTTGGAAATATTAGTAAATCTATTCCTTGAAAATGGAAAATATCAAAATTGAAACCACCTTTCAAAATGATCTAAACGTTTTGATTGACTCAAACTGATTTTTTTTCCAGTTTTTCTGTTTCTGAAAATTTTTGAGATTTCATCTTTGCCTCCCAATTTGAGACAGGAAAATGTTTCAACATGTCAAAAATTCTCATGAGATGGGGAAAAGGTTTTCTGTTCTGCCCTAACTGCAGGCAGCCATCCTGCACTGGGTCCCAGGGAAGAAATGGAGCAGGCCCTGCCCATCTCTGATGGCTGTGAGCTGAGGACTAGAGCCATGTCCCAGTTAGAGTCTTCTCCTGCATGGAGCCATTGGAAAGTCAGTACGATGAATACCCACTTGCTGAAACAAGGATCAGAAAGCATAATCCCCATTTCACAGATGGGGAAACAGAGGCGCAGAAAGAGAGAGCGCAGAGCTAGTTTGTTGAAGATCACACAGCAGGTCAGAGAGGGATAGAGCTGGGAAGGGAACCCAGAGTCCTGATTCCCTGTCCTGTGCTGGCATCACCATGGTATCCTTCCTTACCCCAGAGACGTACAGTACCTGCTGCTGGGGGCTGTCCATCTGGACCTGTAGGGCAGTCTTTATAAATGACTGGTTGGACAGGCAGTCTCTCTTCTAGGAGAGGAACGTTTGGTCCCCTGACAGGCATAAGGCATTTGTCTTGACCTGAGCCCATCTGAAGTATTTATCAGGGGGCTGGAGGTGTGCAGGGAGAAAAGAGAACTAGTAAAGATGGGAGAACAGGCCTGTACGCAAGGGGGGTGCGAAGGGTGTGAACATACCCCCATACAGTCCATCATGGCCCACCATGGGGCCGATTCTGGTTCCTTAGGGTATGTCTACACTACAGCACTAATTCGAACTAACTTAATTTGAATTAGTTAATTCGAACTAAGCTAATTCGAACTAGTGCATCTAGACCTAAAAACTAATTCGAATTAGCGTTTTGCTAATTCGAACTAGCATGTCCACATTGAGTGGACCCTGAACCAAAGTTAAGGTTGGCCGGAACCAGTGCCAGCAGGGCATCAGGTTAGGGCTTAGAGCGTGGAGCTGCTGCTTCAGGCTAGCCGAGGGCTATGCTTAAAGGGACCCGACCCCCACCCTGGACAGACAGTTCTCAGGGTTCCCCGCTTGCTTGTCTACCTCGATGAGGGACAGCAAAGCAGTCCTGACTTGGAGTGCCCTGAGTGCCCACATTTGGCACATCAGAGCACTCGGCCATCAGCCCGGCTGCACTTGCCGCAGGCTGCCATCCGGGGGGGAGGGGTCATTCGGGGGGCTGTCAGGATCCAGGAGGCCCTGCAGGAGAACTTCCACCCCGAGGAGCCCGCAGAGCCGCCCCAGTCCTCCCCATCGGGGGCTCGTGCCCCATTCCTCCCTCACCTCCTTCCACTTACCCTTCCCTAGCCGCCCTTCCTGATGTAAAAAATAAAGGACACGTGTTCAAAAATAGAAACTCTCTTTATTTAACAAAACTGGGAGTGGGGGGATTAACCTCTGGGGAGACTGGAAAAAGGAGGTGGGAGAGGGGAAGAGAGAGGGTGGGAGAGGGGAGGTGAAAACCTGGGAGGAGGGAGCTGGAAGGGAGAAGCCAGGGGAAGAAGGAGGAGGGGAAGTATAAAACTATGGTACGCCATATCTTCAGTATTGTGTAGAGATGTGGTCTCCTCACCTCAAAAAAGATATTTTGGCCTTGGAAAGGGTTCAGAAAAGGATAACTAAAATGATTAGGGGTTTGGAACAGGTCCCATGTGAAGAGAGGCTAAAGAGACTGGGACTTTTCAGCTTAGAAAAGAGGAGACTGAGGGGGGATATGATAGAGGTATATAAAATCATGAGTGGTGTGGAGAGGGTGCATAAAGAAAAGTTCTTCATTAGTTCCCATAATAGAAGGACTAGAGGACACCAAATGAAATGAATGGGTAGCAGGCTTCAAACTAATACAAGAAAGTTCTTCTTCACAAAGCAAATAGTCAACCTGTGGAACTCCTTGCCACAGGAGGCTGTGAAGCCTAGAACTAGAACAGAGTTTAAAGAGAAGTTAGATAAAGTCATGGAGGTTGGGTCCATGGAGTGCTATTAGCCAGGGTATAGGAACGGTGTCCCTGGCCTCTGTTTGTGGAAGGCTGGAGATGGATGGCACGAGACAAATGGCTTGGTCATTGTCTTCAGTCCATCCCCTCCGGGGTACCTGGTGTTGGCCACTGTTGGCAGACAGGCTACTGGGCTAGATGGACCTTTGGTCTGACCCAGTACGGCCATTCTTATGTTCTTATGTTCTTATGTTCTAAGCTCAGGGTCGGGGGTCTCACTGGACCAACTTGATTTTCATGCAAACCTGCTCCTGCGTTCGCATGTGGCCTTTGGTGGCCAGGCTGGCAGCTATCCTGCCCTCGACGGCCGCATTCCTGTGCCTAGTGTGGAGATTGTGGACGTTGGAGGCCTCCCCCCAAACCTCGATGAGGTCCACGATCTCCGCACTAGACCAGGCGGGCGCCCGCCTCTTGCGGCCCCGGGCAGGCTCCTGGGAGCCGCCAGCCTGGTCCTGGGAAGAGGGGGAGGGCTGGGTGGCAGCGGGTGGCTGGCTCATGCCGTGCCAGGTGCAGGGTCTGCTGGCTGGGTGCTGGCAGGCTTGCATCTGGCACGGGCACCGTAGCCAGACCGTGGCCCTTTAAGGGCTCCGGGGCTGGGAGGGGGGCAGAAGAGTTTCCCTGGCTTGGCCCAGAGTGGCCACCAGGGCAAGCTGGGAAGAGCTAGCCTCCAACTAGTTCGAATTAAGTGGCTACACAGCCCTTAATTCGAACTACTTAATTCGAACTAGGCGTTAGTCCTCGTAGAATGAGGTTTACCTAGTTCGAATTAAGTGCTCCGCTAGTTTGAATTAAGTTTGAACTAGCGGTTTGCGTGTGTAGCGTCTATGAAAGTTAATTCGAACTAACGGCTGTTAGTTCGAATTAACTTTGTAGTGTCGACATACCCTTTGGGACGGCTGGGGCAGTGCATTATCCCAGCCTCCCTGCCCTGTGCTCTGGCTAGCCAGGGAAGGCTTGGGGCTGATTCCCCCCTTCCTCACCCAGGAGCGAGGCTGGGGGTGGGTCTGGGTCACAGGGGGTGAGTCTGGGCTGCGGGGCAGGGGACAACTATTAGCCCCTCCCACAGCTGGCACCCCCACACACACACTGAAATTCCTGTGTATGGGCCTGGAGAAGGCACCTCATCACCAGAGCTGCATGTGGTCATTGGTCAGGACTGTGAGGACCTCAGCTCACAGCGTTTGCTTTGAGAGGAATATCTTCAAGCGCATTAGGGCCAGGCCCATGCCACATCCAGCCTGGATCATGGCACAGGGCCCTCTCCTGGTGCTTCCCCAGCCCCATGCACACTTGGCAAAAGGTGATTGGCAGGCGGCCTCATGCTCACAGCCCTTCTGCTGGCATGACATGGGGCAGGCCTGCCTCCGCTGGTCATCAGGCTGGCTGGGATCTGTCTTCTCAGCCCTTTGTTCCAGATCTTCAAAAACACTGGGGCCTGGTCTGGGAAGAAAGAAACATCAGTGTCCTGCAATCCCAGCAGAGGGCCCCTATGTGTATCATTCCCCCCGCTGCCCCAGCAGAAGATGAGAGGTGGGGTGGACAGAAACCACCTCTGTCATTCCAGTAAAGCTCCACCACCCCCACCTGTCTTCCCAACTCAGTATTCTGAGTGGTTCACTGGAATGGAAGCTGTGTTGCTTTTTATAGGCCAGGACCAATAATACCAGATGGTCCCATCTGGAGGCCAGAGCCATGGGGAGGTACTCCCATCATGAGGCATTTAAGCTAGCTGCACTTGGAGAGCATTATAGAAAACAAACCAGCACTGACTGGAAGCCCTCCTCAATCCTTCATTTCTATGACTCTAAGCCAGATAAGGAGCAGGCTGAAACCCTGTTGATTTCCAGGGGCTTGCATTCTTTTTGCCAAATCTGAAAGTGGCCCTACGAATCCATCAGAGTACCAAGCAGAAGGCCATAGTCACCAAGGCCAGTGAGGCGAGGGGAGGGTCTGATTCTCTCCAGGCACACTAAGGGAGGCAGCCTGGGTGAGCAGTTAGAGCAGGGGGCTGGGATCGGCACACTTGGTTCTCTAGCACCGATTTGGGCAAGTGACTGAGCTTTTCTATGGAGAGTGGGGCTAGTCCTACTGATCCACATTTGCAGGGGTGTTGTGAGGCTTTGCCGATGTTTGTGAAGTGCTCCGAGACCCTCACCTGGGAAGTGTGTATAATTAGTATTACCAGAGATCTTTGGTGGGCCTTGTTCCTTTTCCCCTGTTGCTGCAGACCAGCGGCCTGGAGTTGCCAGTCAGGGTATGCTCAGGATTGGTTTGGTGCTCAGCCAGGAGTTCAAAGCCAGTACCTAGTCAGCACCATTTTGCAAGCCAGCTGCTCATTTTGCCCTCTTTCTTTCCCGTGGGCACCAGAGCCCATTTTTACTGAACGATTTGTCCGACCACTGGCTGCTCAGCCAGGGAGCAGCCAGGCTCTGGTGTGGCAGATCGTAGCGTCTGTCACTGAGTGATGTTAGAATAGAGGGTGGCTGTTTTTAATCCTCGCTCACTGGCAGCTTCATGCTAATTCTTCCGTCTCCACCTCTCACCTTCCCAGCTCTGGTGGCTGTAATTAGCTGCGCTCAACACAGTCTCATTGACATTGATCTATGGGGTTATTTAGTTCCTGCTTGGACCATCAATTCACCCTCCGGCCTCAATGAGATTCAGGATTCATTCTTCTTCCGTCAAAAATTCCTTCACCGGGAGTTTCAGAGACCAGCGGGCAGGGAGGACATAAAGACACCTGTGGCTCGAAGCTGCTGTCTGCTAGAGGCTCCACCAGTGCCTCCCTCATTCCTGGCTCTGTTTTCTCATGGAGGAGAGTCCGGGTCTTCACACTAGGCCAGCTGACCTCTCCAGAGAGCCATGTGCTGTTTCACATGCCACCGTGGCTCATGGTGCCAAGCCAAGTGCAAAATGGGCACCTGCAAGGAAAGGATCTGCTCTCCCCTTTCCAAGGATTTTTTTCTCGCATATTCGAATTCACCTCATCGGAATCCAAGAGGGAAAGTTAGGTTATCTGATCCATCCTGCCTCCTCACCAGTTCCGGCTGAAACACAAGGTGACCTTTGAATAACTGCAGACACAGGGCTTCCTTTCTTTCTCTTTTGGAAACTCATCCACGGTCTTCAGTCTCACCACCTTGAGAACTTTTTCTTGATGTTCTCCTTGTTGGTTTACGGGCCTCACTCCTTCGACCAGTCCTTTGGCCCTTCCCAAGCAATCGCTCTTCCCCGTTAATGTGGACACCCTTTGGACATTTCTGACCAAGCTCTCTCTCCCCTTCTTCTAGTGTATGTCTACATGGCACCTGGGAACTCGCCTCCCAGCCTAAACAGACAGATGTGCACTGTTGTGCTAAAAGCAGCAGTGCTGCCACTGTAGCTCTGGTACCGGCTCAGTCTCTCAAGCCCACCGAACCTCGGGGGGGGGAGAGGGGGGGACTGAGTGCAGGGGGAAGCTCATGTCTTTGTTGGAGCTGCAATTTTAAGTGCACTGGCTCGAGTCAAGCTAGCATGAGTCAGGCTACCTGGGCTGGGAGCCTGCAGTGACGCTGTGCCCACCGTGGTCCAACTGCCGAGTTACAGATATTCCATGCCTCTAGCCTTTGCTTTCAGCCAGCCACCCGAGTCCAAACATTTCATCATCTTTATTATATGTCCCTGACCATCCTCCCACCTCAGTGCTGGGGCTGCCATGACTCTGTTCAAGTCCTACAGACCTCCCTGGTTCTCATCCCCTTCTGTCCTCTTCCTCTAGGAGCACAGTCTTTCCCTGGGTGGTCTCTGTGGCCCAGATCCTAAAAGGTATAGACTGCTAGCCCATGTTGAAATCATTGGGGTGCTATGTTTAGCCACTGATATAGGGTCCTGAATGTCCCTGTTTCAGCTGGACTTTGGGGACACCTGCAAGTGGATGGAGCCTGACCCCTGCCTCCAGTGTCCAGTTTCTTTCTTGCAGGGTCCTTGAATCTTCTGGTCCGTGTGCGGAACAAACGGGCCATTGACACCCAAGTCTGGTCTCTCAGCGGGAACAGAGGAAACGAGTGGCAACAAGCACACGTCCCCATCAACCCTCCGGGACCCTTTCAGGTAAACAGGCACTAGAGCCTTGGGTGCATGCTATGCCCAGGGATAGCCATCACCAGAACAGCCTTGCAGTTACATGTCCCCTACTAGAGCAAAGAGGGGTGTGTAAAGTAGAGGGGAGGGCACAGGGCAGCTACCCGCTCTCAGAGCTATGGGGAAAGTGCGTATTCAAAGTCACAGACAGTTTCAGGAAGGATGTGATGTCACTGCAAACCTCCTGCCTACTTCTACATGCACCTGTGAGTTGTTGTAGGGTTACCTAAAGCAGTGCTCTACTGGGCTGGTGTTGTAGGGTTGCTTTCTGGGTCCGTGTGCACTGATTTGTTGTGTAGACGTAAAATGCCTATACTCGGGGTGCTATTAAATAACGTAAGAATGTAGATACTCATGAGAATGCTATTCAGCAATGGCTGCTTAGTTATTGCAGTGATTATGAAAACTGCATTGTGCACATTCATTTGTGATATCTGCAGATGCTTAGGCGTAGTATGCAGTACTCATTGGATTGGTACCATAGCATCACAACCTGGGCGCACATGGGGGTTTTTAGGGTTGCTTGTGGATAGGGTTGCCAGATGCTTTCACAAAAAATCCCAAACATGGCATGAAAAAAATTGGTTGTGCAAAAAAAGAAAAAACCCCAGGGGACCAACCAAAGTTGGGGAGCAAAAAATAAATTAAAAAAAGTCGCTGCACCTTTAAAAATCTCCTCATCCCCTCACATCCCCTGCCAGATGCCTTCCGTCCAAGAAAAACAGAAAATACCAGACATTTTACATGTCTGGAATTTTCTGGGTTTTTTTAACCAGACAGGGGCCATGAATAATGGACTGTCAGGGCGAAAACCGGACACCTGGCCTACACAGATATTATGTGGATGAGTGTCTTAGGAGCAGCCAGTTATTGCAGAGATGCTGGTAGTTGCTAAGTTTGTAGGATTGCTTACACTGGCATGTTGCTTTGTTATAGGATGACCCTTGAGGGTTGCATCGGACACAGATTTGTCTGAGAAAATTTGTTCAAGTGGGTAGGGTTGGGAATTGGTTTTTGTGGGTGTGAGCTGACTAACAGGGTGGGATGAGCCCATAGGGAGATGGGCAGAGGGTTTAGCACATGGGTGGAGGCGCACTCTCTAGAGAGTTACCCACACCCCTTCTTCATGCCCCAAACAGCCTCTGTCTGCCTGAGTCTGAGTGCAGCATGGTGTTGGTGCAAGCAGGGAGTGTGTGCTCTCTCCAGGGATGATAGTGGCCATGCGGGGCTGGGGGAGAAGGGACGGGCCCGAAGCTGGGATTTACCCCTCTTCTCAGCGAGTGAGAGTGGCACTGAGTGTGTCCCCCTCCTGCCAGCAAGTAGTGATTGAGTCTCTGCCCCTGGGCTGCAGGCAGAGTTTGGTAACCATGGGAACAGAAGAGGGAGCTCAGGCTGATGAATGTCAAGCTGCGAGAAGGAAGAAGCCAGTCTCTCCATGATTCCGGAGCAGGGTGGGAGGCACAGGGAGGGGAGCCCTACAGCCGCCAAAAGGAGATGCTGGAGATGCCCCAGAGGTGGAGTGGGAATCGCTCTCTCCTATCTGTGGGGAGCAAGGACTGCCCCAGTTCAACTTAGCCCCAGGGCTTTGGTGACGCTAGGTTCCTCACTGGCCTGCTCAAAGGCACCGAGGAGAGTGCCCTTCTGCACAGTGCAGGGGCGTCAGGTCACAACAAGCACAAGAAATCACATTCTGAGGCAACCAGGGTTGGGCTGGGGGTTGGAGAGGGAGAAGGGCCGCATGGGGAACAGCTGTGGGGTAGTGACCAGAGAGCTAGGAGAGCAACAGTCTGCTTAGGGGGCTCATCCAGAGGGGTAGCCAGGCGGCTGTAGGGAACAGAGATGGTTTGGGAGGGAGGAGGTGACCAGTGAGCTGCAGGAGCTGGGATCCTGGCATAGGGGAGTAGCCTGTGCTGGGCAGATGGACTCTGTGGATGTGGCATGCTGTATACATGGCCTGTCAGTGAGGCCATTCCCCTGCCTCAGGGCAGCCCCTTCTCTGACCAGTCTCCCTGTCCACAGATCATCTTTGAAGGCGTCCGTGGCACAAGCTACGAGGGGGACATTGCCATTGACGATGTCACCTTGAAAAAGGGAGACTGCCCAAGGAAGCCAATCGGCACAAATAAAGGTGAGTGCGTGAGCCGGCTTGGGAGTGCCTGTGGGTGGGCACCTGGCGGGGCTGCAAGAGGAAGAATGTGAAATGGGTGTCTGTGGGTTCTGAGGCGTTGGTAGTAGCATGTATCCACGAAAAGAGAGAGAGCATGCATGGATAGAAGTATTCGGGGTGTGTAGCTGAGTGTTAATAGGATGTTTGTGTCTGTGGTATTTGTACATCTGTGTTGCTTTGATTGTGCGGGTTGGTGTGTGCACTGGGGCGGTGGATGCTTGTTGGTTGTCTGCAAGGTCTGTATGAGTGCTTGAGTTGGATGCCGGTGGGCTCTGTGGGGGTTGTATTGAGCGGGTGGTGTGTAGGGAGGTGTTGGATATCGGCGCGGTGTGTAGAGGAGGGTTGAGTTAGAGGGCATGGAGGGATGCAGTGGGTGTTAGGGGGAAGGGTTTGACTTACTGTATAATGACACATTATTAAAGCAAAGCCTTTCCACAGGAAAGAGGAGGAATGTTTAGCTGCACGGTCAGGTAAAACAGGGACATTGCCTGCTTAGAACAGAGAACACCCAGGGTCAACCGGACACTGCTGTTAGGTTGCTCCAGAACCTTCACCCCATGAACTGGCAACTAACAGCCCAGGGTCAACATGGCCTTAAAGCAGGGGTCGGCAACCTATGGCTCATGAGCCATATAGCTCTCTAGGGAGCCAGGTACGGCTCTTCTGGAGCCCCAACTCAGCTCCCCCTTGCTCTCCCGGCAGCAGGGAGCCTGCGCTGGCGCTACAACTTTACAGCTCCCCTCAAGACTGGAGCATCAGCGCCAGCTTCCTGGGGGAGGGATGGGGGAGGAAAGACCCGAGGCTCCATGTTGGATACAACATGTGGGAAACAAGTGGAGCAAAAAATGTCTCGGTTTCGCTGCTCTCTTCCTTCCCTCCGCATGTAGGAAACAAGCAGCCAAAATGGCTCCATGTGCACTGCCCTTTTTTAGGGTGACCATATTTGAACTTTCAGAAAAGAGGACACCCCTGAGGGGGAGTGTATCTGTATCAGTATCTACCAACTCACGTGGTATTAATGTGTTAACACATTAATGTTAACATATTACTACAACGTGAGTTGGTAGATACTGATATAGATACACTCCCTCTCAGGGGTGTCCTTTTTTTTTGAAAGTTCAAATATGGTCACACTCCCTTTTTCATCCCTCTGGGAAACACTTCCCTGGAGGCTTCCCCTGTGAATCCTGCCCAGAGGCTTCCGGGGAATGGGAGCGGCAGGAGGTGTGTTACACGGTGCCTACCACACAGTGTGCAAACAAGTCAGTGTCCCCCCCACCCCCCTCACTCACCCCGCCCCCCAGCCAGACAGCCCCTGCTCCCTGGCCAAAATCCCCCCTATCCCCCAGCCCCCTGGCCAGAATTACTCCCTGCCCCCTGGCCAGCTTCCTGCACCCTTGCCAGGCACCCTGCCCACAGCCAGCTCCTGCCACATGCCAGCAGCCTGCTCCTTGGCCAGACCTTGCACCATCACCCCCTCCTACACTCCACCTCCTCCCGCCCAGATCCTGCACTCTCATCCTTAACCCATTCACTGGTAGCCCTGTCCCGCACAAGTTACCCCTCATTTTTGACCCCACCTCAGAGCCTAGGTGGGCCCACAAAATCCACTAACCCCAGAATCCCAGAAGAGTAAATCTGACCTGAGGCCTTGATCCTCACTCCTGCCATAAACCAAGGTAACGTTGAGACCTTTTGTGTTGGACATAATATTTTACTTTATTTAAAAATGAAGCCTGGCCAACAAGCCCCCAATTGGGGCCCAGCCCCCATCTGGCCACAGCCTCATAACACTCCTGCATCCCACCACACACACCAATCCTGAGTCCATCATACACCTGAACCCCCTGCCCTGAGCCCCTCATATCCCCACATCCCCAGACTCCTGCACCCCCACATTCCCAGATCCCTGCCATAACACTCCTGTACCCCCCACACACCAACCGTATGCCCCGAGTCCATCCCAACCTCCTGCCCTGAGCCCCTCGTACATCCCAACCCAGACTCCTGCAACCCCACATCATCAGCCCCCTGCCATAAAATTGACAGCCTGAATGTGCGCATGAAGCTGGATTTGACTAGTTATGATGTAAACTTCAAAGAAGTGTGCAAAAAGATGCAACAGCTGAAGTCCCATTAAATGAAGTCTGTGAGTACATTTCCTTTGTGCTATTATTAATCATTATGTCAATTATCAATAATATTAAGTTGTCTATTTTCAATCATGCAAATGGACATTCTTATATGGCTCTTTGTTGACTGCTTGTTTTGAATTCTGATGTAGTTTGGATCTTTGGTTTGAAAAGGTTGCTGACCCCTGCCTTAAAGCATGAAGCAGAGCCCATATGGGTGGTATTGCTGGACCTGCTCACTGGTCAGAAGCCCTCAGCTGGGCACTGAACTCTATTAATATGCCAAAGACTTAGCCAGGGTATTGGGCAGTTGCAGGGTCACCATTTCTGGAACGGTTTCTTAGGCATCACCAGTCCTGTACCGGCAGAGCCCATGAACACTAGTCATTTGAGCAGTCTTGGGAAGAGGGTAGATCGTCTTTGAGCCTTTAAGGCTCAGCTCACCCAAGAATCCTAGAATTTTGAGATCGGACAGAAGTAGTTATACTGGGGCCTGTTTAGTCCACCTCTGAAGCCCAGGCAGGACCAGTCCTGATAGTGTATGCTGCAGCTGTACGTTCGCTCTCATTGTAAATGCTTTTAGCAATGCCCCTTTTGCCGAGGGAGACAATTCCCCTAATGAATTTTACAGCCATGACATATGTTCTGATATTCAACCATTTTCCTTGCTTTTATTTCATCATAAAGGAAATACAGCCTTCAGATATTTGTGTAGGTGGATTTCACATCACCCTTCAGTCGATGTTTTGGCAGGAAAGACAAATTTAGTTCTTTCATCTTCATTTGGAAGTAAACCCCTCTATCCCCATGATCGTTTGTGGTTCTCTTCTCTGAGCTTCCCCAGTTTGCCAATATCTTCTGGATATAAAGAGGGACCCTTCCCTCCTGGTTGTGGGATGTGCAACCATGTGCTGTTTGATACCACGTAGCACTGGGGGAGGGGGACATTGGTTTTTTTCTTTGACTTCTGTCCTGAGAATAAATGCTGGTGGCCCATGAGCTTAGTCCCAGCCACCGTCTCCACTGGATCCCCAAGGGGGAAGAAAGAGGGTGGAAATGCAGGTAACCAGTGTATGTGGAATTTGCAGCACCCTGTGGTGCCAGCTGGAACTGATATGATTGACTTGCTCTATAGGGCTCAGCTGTTTCCCTAACTAATCTCTCTCTTTCTCTCTCTGTCCGGCAGCGGTCGCCCTTCCAGGGAACGGCACCCCGGTCCTGCACAGCTCCTCCTTTGGTGGGCCACTGACTTTTTTCCTTTATGTGCTGCTTAGATGATGGCAAGTGAGTGCTCCTGTCTTCTGACCAAGACATTCCTGCTCCTTTCTTACTCAGCCACCTCTGCTCCTCTTCCTCCCCCTCCTTACTGGCACACCAAAGTGTCCATATGTTACCAAAGACTGACAAGCATGGCCACGCAAAGGGATCCAGCTCAGAACCTGGAGGATTCCTCAAGAAAGTTATAATGTCTAAAAAATTAAAATACAAACCGAAAATGCGAGAGAGAGAGAGAGAGAGAGAGAGAGGCAGAAAATCACAAAAGAAGGAATGACGGAAAATGGAAGGACAAAAATGTAGAGAACGAATGAAGGACAAAACTCCCCCTCCGTGTGTTTCCTTGGGAACATCGGACAGGACTTCCTCAGGGAAGCAGGAACTTTGTTTTAAACAAAAAAATATATATAAATATATATATATATATAAAAGCACAAATTTCTACCAGAACTGTTACCTTCTTTACTGCAGAGCTCACAGCTTAGGAGACAGTACCGCAGACTCCCCTTTTGGCTCCCTGTGTTCCACCTGTATCCTGCTGTCTCTGGCTACCGTGTACCACCTGCAGTGCCCCTGCGGTAACCTCCCACAGGCCTTCACACGGAGCAGCTAACCTCCTGTGTGCTGGTGGCCATAGGCTCCCGCTGCATGTGCTTCAGTGTCTCCATCCACATCTTCCAGACTTCCATGCATTTAATTGTCTACGTGTGATTTGCTTTCGTCCATGCCGCACTCCTTCTCCCACTCCCTGTGCCCTCCCCCTGGCTCCAGCCCAAAGAAGACCACAGCGGAGTGGACCCATCATCTGGATTGTCCTGAGTGGTGGAAAAACCCCGGGTTGAGCCAACTGCGGCACTGGCCACCGAGCACTCCCAGGTGGCTCTTTGCATCTCTCACTTCCCCCCGCCGGGAGCACAAACCGGGAGGATGGAGCTGAGGTTGCGGACAAAGCTTCTCAGCAGGATGGAGTTAGCAGGGTGGTGGCGTGCAGACAGCACTTGTCTGCCAATGGACATTGGAACAGGAGCTGCAGCTGCCTTGGGGCCAGGATTTCCTCTCAGCATTTTTTGGTTAGCTACCTTATTTCTGTCTTCATTCCATCGTGAGCCTTCCCTGCCCCAAGCCCGTATTTCCTTTCAGACTGTGGGGAGGCATGAATTTGCACCCGTCGCACCTCCCCACCCCCAACCGCAGGCCTCTCCTAGGCTCCACTCTGAACAGATGTGACATTGCAGCGGCTGCCTCAAACTCCGAGGATTGGTGGTAACCATGACGTATTAGCCACAGGGGAGGTGCCGAGCGGCAGTTGTGTTTTCTTTGCCGGAGTTACAGTCTCAGGAGCTGAATGGGGCCTGAAGTTCCTGGGTGATTGGGCACAGCAGGTGGCTGGATCTCAAAGAGGGGACCGTTCTGATTGTTACGTCTGGTGGCTGCTGCGGAAGAGGCCGCAGATAGGGGGAAAGTTGGGATTTCATCTTCATGGAGTTGATGCGGCCACCATGAAGGGATAAAGCCAATGTCTCAGGAGAGTTGCCTTTTGGCTCTGCCCCTGTGCCAGCCAGATCCGTCCTGCTCACTACTGCAGCCATGGCTTGGCCTGGGAATAATGTAGTGTGTACGCATCTGCTGTCCCACACAAACTGGAGGAGCAAGGTCTCCCACAGACTAGCCAAGTGGGAGCCATCCTGACCCTGCCGCAGCTGGAAACAGCTCTCGGCCTATTTTGCTCTCACGCCTCCCTCCGAAGAATAATGTTCGCTGCACCCGTGTTGGAGCTCTCAGGGAGATGGTTAAGCAACACTCTTTCCTCTGAGGCACAGTCGACATGCTGCACCAGGGCACAACAGAGGCACGCTGACCTGTCCCAGCTGTACAATCCCCAGCACACATGCTCCTACCTTGGCATTGCTGATGACTTTATGACAAATCTAGGCGTCTCTGGATTTAGCGTGTAGCTAAATCAACTGAGTGCATCACCTGCCCAAAGCCTTCTGCAGGGTCTGGCTTTCCCAAATGCCTGAGGCCTGGCTTCCCCCTCACAAACAGTGGGGAGGCCTGTGCCTGGCTGTCCAAGAGCGCCATCTTCCAGTGCTGGATCTAACTGCTCACTCCCAGCCTCTGGGAGGCTGGCCTCATGAGTCATTCTGCAGTGACCCTCCCGGACAATGTAAGGGCTGCGCGGAGGGGCTCCAAAAGGAGTCTCGTCCTCAGCCGAAAAAAGGGTTCTAGGATGTTGGGGAGAGGAGATCCTTCACGGAGGACTCCCCAAAAGGTATCGAAGGGTCCAGCCAAGGGGTTCCAAAACTCCAGTCTCTCTATGGCTAATGGATGGTTTTCCTGCTCTCCAGGAATGAGGACTGTGCCCCCTTCCACCTCCTGGGCCCTGGTCTTAGTTTCACTGAACATCTGTCGGGAACAGGGTATTATATGCCATTGGCCAGGTACTGCAGTGGGGCCCTGGCACGGTGACCTTCTCCTACTCGTTTCCAGCAGACATCTGGCATGCAATCCACCAGCTTGTTACAAAGCCTCCTTCAATTCTATGCCCTTGAAAATGTGCTCTCCCCAGGAAGCAGCTCCCTTTCCTCCTTGTTTGCTGTAGGCTAGGAGTCATTGTATGCTTTCCAGGGGGTCTGATCTACTCTTGGAGCCGAGCTGGTGCTTTCCACAGGCAGTTCAGGGCCCTGGGTCTTGTGCTGTCTTGTGATTTGGGTCAGCTGCAGAAGTTCCCTAGTGTGTTGCTGTTTGGAGTAGGCCTGGTGGGGATTGGGGGTATGTTCTCTTCTGAAGGATCTATCTGCGAGAGCCCATATTTCCCTCTAGATGTAGGGGTGGGGAAGAGGTGGGTCATGAGTTTGCACCTTTTGGATATTTTGGGAACGTGGGTTGAGCTCTTGGGAGTTTACCTTCCCCTGAGGAGGAACAGGAGCTGTGCTGCAGAGCTGGCAAGGGAGGAGAGGGATCAAGGTCTTGAACAAGAATTAGCCTTGAGCAGATGCAGAAGAAGATGGACTGGTTCTAAAAAGGGAAACCTGTCACCTCTACAAGCCTACTCTGCCACTGTGTATGGCCCATACCCTTCACATAGAGGGCCATGGAGCCATCCCCAGTGCCAGGGTCACAATCCTGTCCAGGGGCCTGGAGAGCAGAGTGGATTCCCCTTTAGTCAGAGCATTTGCCTTCTCCAGCCATTGGGCTCAAATGTTCCCTGCTTTTCGGCACATTTGCCCTTGTATCAATCTCAGGGAGCCCCTGTTCACCCCTCCCTTCCTAGATTCCCTTTCCCTTTATCTGTGGCTTGAAAACAGCTGGTGGTGTGTTTTTTGGGAGATTCATTAACCCGAGTGCCTCAGCTTGTCGGCTGTATTAAGGATGAAAGGAAGGAATTCATTGCGCAGTCAGCAGGGCTGAGTGTGTGGAGCAGAGGAAGGAAACAGTTCAGCAGCAAGGGTGTCTAGCTTCAGGGGCCTCGGAGGCTGCACTTGTGGGAGTCTTGTTATTCCTGAGAGATCTGGCCGCCTGGGACTGGGTCCTCACAAGCTAAGCTGGGTTGTGTGATGTTAAATAGAGGGGAGACCTTCAAGGGAACTCCAGGTCTTAATACTTGTGGTGAGGAGTCTATGCCAACCCCAGCCTCTGCACTGTGCTTTCAGGGGGGGTCTAAAACTCTGCTCAGCACCCCTTGTCATTAAAGATCTCCTGGTACTTTACAGTGGTGTTAGCTCCAATGTCTGGGCCAAACTACAATCCTTATGTTTAATTACTGTGTGCTTCCTTCAGTTTCTGAGGTGGTTTCAGTTGGATACATTATCCTTCATTTCCTGACCTTTACTATTCTTGTGTGACTATCAAGTCGCTGCTTTGTTCCTGCCTGCGATGGCTGCATTTCTGCTTATCACTAGTGATCATTTGGAAAGTCCTGTGGGAGAGAAGGTGCTGTAGCTGTGTAAGTGACTGTGTTTATTTACAGGGACATCTTTGGTAGATAACTGTAGAGAGGCAGCGGTGAAATTGCTATGTGGGTGTAATCCAATGTATATTCAGCCCTTTGTTGTCAGTACACGAAAGGAAATGGGAATGTGCATGCGTGCACAGGCAGAGAGTTCAAGTACCAGATGTCGTGAGTGAGACTGGATAGTTAAGCTTGCAACAGAACTTTGATTTGAAACCTCTGCGTTTGCTCATTGCCTCCTGGAAAAAAAATAATTCTTTTTTATTATAATTTTCCACATTTGAGTAACAGACGCAGTCACAGATCATCAGCCTAGGATTTTCAGCTATGCAAGAGTTCACCGTCACGGCTTGAAGTACAGGTGCAACTCCTTCCGCTGGTGCAATAGTAGACTTTTATCCTTTTATGTAATTCAGTCACTAGAACAACAAAACTAGTAAGTTATGTTTGATTTTAGGTCACAAACAAGTGTGTTGGAAAGTCTGAGGGAAAAAAATGTTTCTAACTACTTTGGAATGAAAAGCAGCAGGAAAAGAAATATGTATTTTTTGCATTATTTAAAAAGTTATTCAGACTTTAATTGTTAATTCAAAAACAACTGAAGTTTAAAACATTACGTTTGACCTGTGTGCAGATCTTCCTCTCTGTTTCATAACACACCAGCTGAGTATCAGCCTTCCAAAACTGTTACCACTGGAGAAGCAGGTTTTTTTTCTGGGGAGGCAGGGAGAGGCAAATGGGGAAGCAGTACCATAAAATGTTTGTTCACAGGTTTAGCCTGGTGCATTTCATGGCAGTTTTGTAAGGATGATTGATGGTGTGTATATGTATTAATAACCAGGCTACAAATGGCATTTAATTCTCAGCTACTATTCAAGGCAACTGAAATTTAACTTCTTAGTATATTAGGCCTTTTGGGCAAATGCTGCTTCAGTATCTGTGAGAGAGCAGGCGCTGTAGTTCACCTCCGACGCTGGCCTGTTTCTAGGCCCTGCAAGCCAGCAGGTTGGACTTCCCTGGTCTGGAACGCTTGGGACCTCACTGGTCCCGAATGAGGGGATATGCCAGCAGGAGAGGTCCCCTGCCACTAGCCTCCCAGCCCACCGCCACTTCCTGCTGCTGGCTCCTTCTGGCTCGTGTCCAAACCTGCTGTTTCTGGGCTCAGGCTCCAGTTCCAGTCCCAGCCCCCTTGTTTGCCAGGGCTAGGACTCCTTGGCTGCCGCCACTGGGGCTGGAGCTCCCTGCCACGCTATCCACCTCCCCTCTTATGGGACTCCGGCCAAGTTTCTGCCTCCCGCCGCCACCGCCACCACTCTCCTGCCACCAGCCCTCCCTGTCCCTGGGCTCTGTGGTCCAGAGGCCCGGTTTAGGGAGCTACAGCCTGTGTTGGGAAGGCTGCTTTACCTCTGGACTGGTGTCCTGTGCTTCTCAGCCAGCAGAGGGGATGGTCTCTGGGGATTATGGACACGGTTCTGTTCTGAGATGTCCAGTTGGGTGTTGCCATATAACTAGAAGATCACCACTGAGCACGGTCTCCTCACAGTGAATCGTCCCTGTTTTCAGTCATTGGCTGGGACCAATTTCTAGTGCCTTTTTCTCCCACACTCCCAGCAAAATTGAGGCAGCCAGTTGGGCCTGCACTGGGGAAAGGCGCCACCTCGTGCTGCTCTGAGAGACCCCCTGTGCAGAGTGGCATTGACAGGTGTCAAAGTAGGAGCCCCTGGGTCCTTGATAGAAGGGCATGAGTGGATCTTTCCTCGCCCTACTCAAGGAGAGAGGCTTCTGCCTTATGTATTAGTTGCATTTCTGTTACCCTGAGGAGCCCCAGCCATGGAGCAGGAGCCCATGGCACTAGGCGCTGTGCAAACAGAGAACAAAAAGATCGTCCCTGACTAGAGAGTTTGCAATCGGTGATTCAGACATGGGACAATGGTTGCAGGCAGACAGACTGGCCAGGGAGTACAAGGAGACAGTTGTTCAGCATGCCAGGCAGTGGGCCGTGCACATCTGCAGCTTCGCTGTTGACATGTGTTTTGCAGGCCTCGTGGCAAAGACGCGTTTGGAAGGAGGGTCCAGAGGTGGCTTTATGGAGTTGTAAAGAGAGCGGCCTGCCCAGCCCAGGGGCAGCATGAGAGGAAGAGTGACAGCTTGTTTGAAAATGGAACAGTTGGGTCGTGGAGGCTGGCCACATGGGCTGAGCAGAGCCAAGGGCTGGTGTAACCCACACATCTGCTGGGTGTGGAGCGCTGTCCCAGCGAGTGGCACTGTGACCACTCACAGAGAAAGTAATGAGCCTGCTCTATAGGCAGCTGGCTTTTAGCTGGTGTGGTGTGCTTAAGCTCTAGAGGTCCCAGATTCAGTGCCACCCACAGACAACTGGGCTCTGTCGCCATTACATCAGTATCTCAGTAGTAAGTGAGAGAGGACTGATAGGGTGGGGCATGTCAGGAAGGGCCTGGAAAGGGAAAACAGGCAGCTTATGTTTGACACACTAGGGGAGGGGGAGCCAAGGGAGGGATGCAAAGGGGTGACATGGCCAAAGGGATGGGCTCGGGAAATTGTCTTTGCAGCTACTGGCCGTGCAAGCCAGCAGTTGTCAAGACCCGAGAGAAGGATACTGCAGTAACTGAGGCACCAGAGGATGAGAGCTGAGAGAGGTAGGAAAGGCTGCAGCTATTGTGCAGAGAGAACTGCTAGACTAGGCCATAGCTTGGATGTGAGAACCTGGAGAGTGGTCTGAGTTAAAGATGCCTCTCCCCCCCCAATAGCAGGCAGGGTGGTGGTGCTGTCCCCAGCCATCAGAAAAGGAAAGAGCGAGCGGAGCACAGGGTGTTGTGTGGGAAGAGTGGAGCGGTGTGTGGTACACACGTTGAGCTTCAGTTGGGGGCTAGACACCCATGGTGAGATGCGTGAGAGACGGGCCAGGATTTCTGCATGGCCAGAAGATCATAGATCTGTGAGTTTTCCATATGGAGACAGCAGTTGGACAGTATTTGCTCACCCAGAGCTAAATGGGGAGCTCAGAGTGGTGTTCTTTTGATGCCCTTTGTATGGTGCAGCCCTGCCAATGAGGCACATCCATCCTGCCCCCAGATATGCTGCAGCATCCCGTGCCTCTAGAGCCAGGGAAGGGACGGGGCATGCCAGTGCCTCTCAGAAGCATGGAGCATGATGCAGCTGGTACCCTGCCCAGGCTGGAACTCTCTGGCTGGAGCTGTCAACCCTTGTAGTTTTACCTTTGCCCGGTTGTTTTTTCATTCGCCCTGTTCAACCTTGAACGATGCTACATAAACGAGCAAGATGTCTGCGGAAAAACACGTCCCATGGCGCTTTGGAAATTGCATTTGAACAGGACCCAATTTACACTCGACAGTAATAGCCAGAAGAGGGTGGTTAGCAGCAGGAAGCTGATAGCACCAATATGCTCAGCAGCCCGAGATGATGGCAAGGGCCTTTGCATGTCACCGAGTCCCCCCTTGAAGAGTGTGCAGTGAGTCAGACACTGGGCGGCGGTACATCTCTGACGCATGGGTGCCAGCACCTCATTTCTGTGCAGCAAGATTCTCGGGGCCTTGAATGGCAACTCAATGCCTGGCATTGCTGCTTTAACTCAGCGGCAGCCACACATGGCCCCAAAGGCAGATCTGGCCTCTGGTGAGTTATAGGGCTGCCTAAGCGTCCTTCATCTGTAACACAGCCATGTGGCCTGCAGACGCCATGCTCCTGTAGGCCATGTGCTCAGGTTGGGAAGTAGCATATCACGCTGGGAATGGTTGTCTCTGCGGGATGCAGGTACCACACGAGAGCAGCAGCCATCTGCCCCATCTCAGTCCCGTTAGGTGTGGCCCCTGAGAATCCCAGCACTTAGCAACAGGACTCCCCCACCCTACCCCCCAGCTTAGATGTTTCATACGTCAAGCTCCAATGGGCTGGAGTTTGAGCAGGGAGTCAGATCTCCCCTTCCCTGCCCCCTGAGGCTGAAGGCAGCCTGAGCACACAGGTGCCTCTACACCAGAGCAGCAGGTTAGCCTGCAGAGAGGGTGCTTGCCAGTACTGGGGAGTGTAACTTTCCAGATTGCGGCTTCATACAGTGCATGCTGTGCCCTGCGTTCGTTTGGTGTGGAGCCCCCATGTCAGGAAGGCTCTCCCTCCCACTGGCCTCCTGCCTGCCTTAGCCAGTGTTGGCCTGAGGGACAAGGGGTCCTTTAAACTCCCTAAGGATGGAGGGCTGGGGGCCAAGACCACCTCCACTCAAATCTTGACTCCTGCTGTGGCCTGGGACAAGTCATCTAATGGTGCGGTGCCTCAGTTTCCCTTCTGGTTGTGGCTGCCCCACAGGTGTGCCAGGAGGGCAGAGTCGGGAACATTGGTAAGGGGCTTTGTGAGGATGAAGCTCTAACATTAGGGAGATGACGGGCACCATGGCATTCTGAACTTCCCAGCTGCCCCCTCGCCCCCGGGATAAAGGGCCAGCCCAAATGCCACATCCTTGCAGAAGCTCCCAGCAAAGCCTGTGGCTCAGGCCTACATGTTAGGTGCTTAACTGGCTGCCAGTCACTTCACTAAGCAGCAAGTGGAGCCCCCTGCCGCCCAACTGGCCACACTCCATGGGCTAGCAGTGCACAGGAGGCACAGGGGGCTACCTGCTGGATAGGCCACTCCACCCCCTTCTTGAGTCCCATGTGCCAGGTAGCGAGCCGTGCCGGGTTTCCTTAGTGAGCACGTGGCACCAGCAAACTGTCTGTGCAAACTGGGCCTTAGGGACAGGGCTGGCTTTACCATGAGGCGAACTGAAGCAGCCACCTCAGGTGCCAGACTGTGGGGGGGTGCCACTAGGACCCAGAGAATTGAGACCTTTCAAAGTTTTGGCCCAAGCGAGGGGGCATGGGGGCATCATTTGAGCTCCCCGCCTCAGGTGCCAAAATGTTGTGGGCCGGCCCTGCTTGGGGAAAGCTGCATGATGCAGCACCCAGGCCCTGGCATGCTCTCACTGCCCGGGCTTCCTTTCACAGTGTGCATTTTCTGTGTGGGGGACAGAAGAGGGAGAGTCAGGTTGTGGCCGGGGCTGGTTGGAGCGGAGAGCCTGGTGAAAGACGGTGGGTGTTCCGCTCAGAGGGCAGAGCTGGGAAGGCCTAGGGCATAGCCAGTTCTGCTAGGCTTGGGCTGGCAAAGGTGCTCCCATGGGAGAAGATGAAACCTCATTTTGCCATAATCTCTACTCATAGGCTAGGGGATTGCCCCCGGTAGCCAGTGTACAGCAAGATCCTTCCCTAGTATGGCTGAGAGACAGCATGGCCCATAGAAGGCAGCACAGGGCTTGCACTGGGCAGGGAGCTGGCCTGCAGCCCTTCCCATCTTTGCTTTAGCTGGCTGTGGCAACTGCCAGCTCTTTGGCTTAAGCAATGTGCAGAGAGAGCAAGGCATGAGCTGGCACTGGGTGTGAGAGGTGCCCTTCTCCTGCCTGGGCCCTCCGAAAAGATCAGGGACCCTCCACTGCCACCAGGAGTTCTTCAGCTGGAGCGCTAGAGTATTGACGGAGCTGGGTTCCAGTCTGACTCCCAACTCTAGCTGAGAGTCGGTGCAGTGAGTGTGGCTGTTACTTGCAGACCACCAAGGCGTTACAGTGCCGGGTGAGAGATGCACAAGGGAGTTTTCCAGAGGTGCCAGGAGCGTTGAGCTTGGGATAGTTGCTGGCAGCCCAGCAAAGCTAGAGGAGCAGCCCTGGGGTAGGAGCTGCAGTGGGCCAGACATTAGCCACCCCACCTTCTGCCCCTGTGTGGACGCTTGGGGTGAGCGGTGCCTTCTGTGCTCTCCGAGGGAAAGACAAATGATTAGTCAGACCAGGTCTCAAAGCAGCCGCAAATGGACCCGCTGCCACTTTCCTGTGCTGCCTCAAACACGTCTCATCTCAATCCTGGCTTGTTTTCTCTTGGGAACCCGGGCAGTGTCATGCCTGCCAGGGGCGGGTATTGCCATTGCCTGTGCTGGAGGAGTAAACAGAAGGAAGAGGAGTTAACAGCATGCGAGGGTGTCTCCTGGAAACAGCTGCTGCTAACACAGCACTGGGGAGGGACTGCAGGCGGGAGATTGGAAAGATACGGCCAAAGGTGGCATTGTCATCAGCTATTCCAAGCCCCCGTGCCAACTTACCAGGCAAGACTGCACCAGAGGGCACTTAATCCATGGCATAACTGGGCACCAGGGTAGGGCACCAGTCACAGAAAGCTGCCCTTCCAACACTGGTGTGCAGGGTGGTGGCAGGAAAGCCGATAGTGCCATGTCTGTTTGATAAACACTGAACGCTCCTGCAGTGCTCACTAAGCCAGGCAGTGCTGCAGTGCATTCTCATCCGACTGTGCACACGTTTTAGTGGGAGAGCAATATCCACTTCCCTGTCTTTTAAACACTGTGAACACCGGCCAGATGTCACACTGTAAATCTTCTGCATCCGCCACACAGGCATAAATAATCAGAAAGCCGGAGATTTCCCTTGGGACATTCAGCTGCTAGAGTTAGACTGACTTTCATGCTGGGGGAAATGTTCAGACAGCAGGGAGTCCCGAAACCTTCTCATGCATTTTTGTGACTGTCCTTAGGGGTACCTTGTTTGTTACTGAGTGAAGTGGTAAGAATCTCCAGACATTCGCTGGGGATAATCCTGTCCCCTCTGCCCCTGTGAAACCTGCATTTTTTATTTATTTATTTATTTATTTATTTAACACTTCCTGGGCAAACCCGTAGAGGTAGAACTGTAGCACACCTGATAGGAAGGTTGTCTAGCAGAAATGCTTTCAATTAGATTTCCCTGCGCTCAGAACCCCTGGGGTTTACAGAACCAAGCTGAAGCTCTCCCCATCATGTTCTCACAGCCTCTCATGCCACTGGCAGTGTGGGCCAGGAATGCTGCCGGAACGTGGCCTTTTTGTATTGTGAGGCCAGGCCTGACCACCCCCTAGCACGGCGGCAGCAGCCAAAATGGACAGTGATCCTTAGGCAGCATTCACTCCCTGCTTTTGACTGTGAGAAGCACTTCTGTTTGGGTCGGAGAGATGGGCCCCGAGGGCTGAGTTTTGTTTCTCTGCTCAGAATCACCCTGCCCAGTTACTGAATGTACCGAGCAGGGTGCATGGGGGGAGCTGTCTCACTGCCAAGACATCCTGTCTGTGGCGAGAGTACGTTCCAGCCAGCATTCCACATTCCCTCTTCCCAAGTTTGCCGCCACCAGTCGTTTCATTTCCGGTCTGGAGGGATCAGAGGGGAACGTCCCTGCTGTGTCACACAAAGGGGATCACACCAAAATCTTGTCCTTGACTGCAGGAATGATGGACAGAATCAGCTCAGGCCAAACCGTGAGCCACTTCTGTGGGATTAGGAGCAGGGAGACGCTGCCGCCCCCACCTTTCTGCTTCCAGGTCACCGTGGCCAGTAGAAAGAACATGTTGACCTGAGTGAAGCATTAGAAACCCGGGGTAATGACAGAGTCTGTGTATTTGGGGGGATCGGTGGGCACTGGGGAGGAATTTCTTTGATGTCTGTTGTTTTTCCCATTGGTATCCTGGGTGGATCTCAGGAAAACAGCCCTGTTCTCCATCATCTGTACCATAGCCACATCACACTGTGCTCCTGCGTTGCTCCTCCTGGCGTAGCCTCATGCAGAGCCTCGCGCCAGCATCTACCGCCACATCAAAGGTCACAACTCTAAAAGCACAAACTCCAAAAGGGACCCCCGGAGGACCCTTTGAAACAGGGTGAGATGTTTTATAAACAGCCCCCCCACCCCGCCCCCTTCTTGCCCTCCATGTAGCAGATTCTCAGCGTGGATTGTTTCATTCAAATAAAGCTGCAGTATTCAAATGAACGAGCAAGCGTGTCAGTCTGTGCAGGGGGGGAGGTTAACGCCTTTAGCCTTGTGGGAGCACTTGGCTCTGGGGACAAAAGGTTGGGGACCACACTGTCATGTGTGGGGGTGTTGCTGAGGGGTGCTTAGCTCTAGGGGCCTGCACTGAAAGATTTGGGGGTGCTGCTATTGAGGGATTGCTTGGGGCCAAGTCACCCCATTGGTAGGGGAGCTCTGCTATCCCCAGTGCAGAAGCCTTTCCTTTGCTTCATGGATGCTTTTGTCATATATGGTGCTGACGTGAGTTCTCTCCCAAAGCCCCACCTCCTGCCCCAGCTGCCCAGCCAGAGGCTGCGGAGGTCGCTGCTGTTGCTAAGCAGTAGCAGGGCTCTGTCTTTCGCTCACACAGACCTCTCCCATCAGGGACCGGGCAGCAGCTTGAAAACAACACTGGTCTGAGACAAGCATGGGGCTGTCTGCGGTGCTAGCCCCGCCATACTGCTCTGCCAAGGAACCAGTTCGTAGAGTCTGAACCTTACTCTACCTGTATGGAAGACCCCCTGCCCCAAGCACCCAAGGGGGAGCCTCAGGGGAGATGACTGTTCTCTGCCCATGGATGTGTAGAGGCTACTCCAGCCTGTCTGTGAACATTGCTTCATTATAGCACTGTGGGCAGAGCTCTGCTCCGCCAGCCAAGAGACCTGGGCTGGATTCTCATGCTCATTAGGCTAGCGGGCGCTGGAAGCGCTGGCTTGGGGCTTAGTAGAGGGCAAAGCCAGGGCTGCTAATTGCCAGGTGCCCATCCACAAGACAAATGGGAAACAGTAAGGGCATCTATGCTCCCAGTGAGGGCCGGCAGGCTATTTAAGCAATAGCCGTGCTGACTGCCTTTGCTAGTATTAAAGCAATCCATCAGTGCCAGCTGGGCCGTTGCTCTAGCACACACCACAGCCGCTTGGAATTCAATGGTACAGGCACTGATGGAACTCGCCCAGCCCTGCTGCAGAAGTACAGCCCCATGCGCATGTGTGCAACAGGAAATCTTCATTAGCTGTTGTCCGTGCAGGATGCATGGGATGCAATCGAGCAGTTCTAATTGCATCCAGCAGAGGTCAACAGGATGCGCATGAGGGCATGCGTGTGCACACACACACACACACACACACACACACACACACACACTTAAGGTTGTTGAACACTTTGCATTGTTTTAGACCCTGTTTTTCAATTATATCATTTCAATTATAACATTACCATAGTTAATTGCGTAGGCTGAAATTTCTTATGCTGGGTGTCTGCTTCAGGCTAATTTATATATATATATATATAGTTAAGTTTCAACACAAACAGTTCACCTGTTTTGAGCCTGGGGCTATGGGTGGGGAAAAAACATTGTTTTGCCCAGGTTAAAAATTCTTACAACTGCTTAGTTGAGAAGCTTTAGTCCCTTTACCTCCATGTGCCAGTCTTTAAGTACACACTCACATACTATTTTGTTCCCCTCAGGACCTCTCCTGCCTTATTCAGTGCACAGGCTGGCCCTGCCCTGGGGATGAATCAGGGTTGTGTCATGAAGGAAACTTTTGTAAGTAGGACCCCTGCCTCCTTGGGTGCAGAAGTTGGAAGGCGCTCAGTTGAACAAGGCAGGGGACTGCAAGATGAGAGAGAAAGGATAGCTGTGGGGTGGAGGCTGTTGTCAGCTGCTCTGGAGAATTGGGTTCTCTCTCTGTACCTCGGCCACAGCATTCCTCCTGTGCTGCTGGGCAAGTCACTTCAACTAGCCTTTTGATGGATGGCTACTAATTGTGTGCTCCTCGGCTGCATCTAGACTGGCATGATTTTCCGCAAATGCTTTTAACAGAAAAGTTTTTCCGTTAAAAGCATTTGCGGAAAAGAGAGTCTAGATTGGCACGGACACTTTTGCGCAAAAGCACTTTTTGCGGAAAAGCATCCATGCCACTCTAGACGCGGTTTTGCGCAAGAAAGCCCCGATCGCCATTTTCGCCATTGGGGCTTTTTTGCGCAAAACAGTTCTCAGCTGTCTACACTGGCCCTCTTACACAAAAGCATTTGCTCAAAAGGGCTTTTTCCCGAACGGGAGAGTCATTGTATTTGCGCAAGAACACTGACGATCATATATTAGATCGTCAGTGTTCTTGCGCAAATTCAAGCGGCCAGTCTAGACAGCTGGCAAGTTTTTCCGCAAAAGCAGCTGCTTTTGCGGAAAAACTTGCCAGTCTAGACACAGCCCTCATGTTTTAGGCCTCCACAGTGAGTCACCGGGAACTAGATTTGCAGAAGTGCCGAGCACTTCCGCCTACAAACAAAGCCAGTGGGAGCTGTGCTTTCAACACAACACGTTGTTCAGTGTCATGCTAAGAACTCTGAAGTGTTATGGCCAAAGCATCCTGCCTTGGGAAGCCAAAATTAGTGGACACTGTTGATACTTTTAGCCTTAAT
This sequence comes from Pelochelys cantorii, assembly GCA_032595735.1. Lineage (NCBI taxonomy): Eukaryota > Metazoa > Chordata > Testudines > Trionychidae > Pelochelys > Pelochelys cantorii. The sequence continues at coordinate 143,151,040 of CM064328.1, read as the reverse complement.
CTCTCTGTGCTGCAAGCCTGCCTGGGTAAAATGGAGGCGAAACTAACTAATCCCATCAGGTCTCCCAAGTGGCTGCTGTGTGCTGTTAATTGTATTACAGTTTGTGAACACTGTGAATGCACCCGAGAAATGTCCATGATGATATTAGTAAGTGTGTATTCAGGGCAGGGATTGGACGGCATGTGTAAATAAGGCCTGGGGCCAGACATTGACCGATGAGGATAAAAAGAAATATTGACTAACTAGACATTAATTGAGTGCCATCCATGTTGTGCACTGAATGAGAATGGGAAGGAGGGGTCAGTAGAAAAAACAATAGGTGATTGTGTAATTAAAGATTTGCATCATGGTGCAGCTGCTCGCAAGGACTGCTTTAAGGCTGGCGAGACCGCCTTAACTTTGGAGTGCTTGATTTTACCACTTCCAGGTAGCTGCTTTTGGCTGCAAGGCAGCACCCCAGTGGTACAGCTGTGCAGAGCACTTCACACTAGTAAAACAAGCTCGGGTCCCCGAGGAATGGTGGCTGAGTCCTTTCCCCAAGGGTTTGGTCCCGTTCCACAAAGCCCAACCCTGCCCTGCACCTCCAGCTCCCCCAGCCAAGAGCAGCAGCGGCATGACTGCCATTCTTCCCAACGAGTTGCTTGGCCTGTGCCTCTTTTACAGCAGCAGCCCCGCCCACACCAGCTGCATCTCCACCCCAACAGAGAGGCCCCCCTCAGGCATTGGGGAAGGCTTCTGGCAACAGTTGTCATGCTCACACGGCACAGGCAGCAAAGGGCAGGCAGGTGCCCGCAGGATGTGCACTTACTAGTCCAGTGCTGCCTGTCACCCTGCTCAGCCCACCTCACTTGGGCTTCAGCTCCATGGGCCTCAGCCCACCCTACTGTAGGTGGAGGGGTGGGGGGGGGGGATTCAGCAGAGGAAATAGCTGCAGCCTCTGCCAGGAAATCACAGCTGGGTGGGGGGGCAGATATGACATGGGCCTCACCTCTCACCATGTCAGGTGCCTGCCTCTCTTGGGGGTGCGTTGCAGGAGAAGGGGAGGAGTAGAAACCAGCAGCCTTGGGCTCCCTGGTCCAGCCTATGCCACTGGCTCACTGCACGACCACTAGGGCAAGTCCCCGCCCCTCCCTGTGCCTCAGCTGGAACCTGGGAATCATGCACATGGAGGAAGGGAGGAAGCTGCAAACCTGAAGCTGGAAAGTTCAAGAGACAACCCAAGTCTGTTGGGCAAGCAAGAGAAGGCAGCAGCTCCCGCGTCCAGCAGGCAGGTGTGGCCCTGTGCCAATGGGACCTGCACGCTGCCAGGCCAGAGGCTCAGGGAGAGGGAAAGGGGTGAGGGAGGAAGAAAGACACCAACAGGATCAGGGAGTCATGCGTGTGCCCCACAGCTGAATGCCCCTTCTAGAGGAGATGGGTGATGGCAGCTGGCAGCCAGACAGGGCTTCCTCTTGAGCTCAAGCTAGAGCCGCTCTCAGTTTTTTGGTCTGTGGGTCCCTGGTTCAGTCCCCAGTGTGAGGGCCAGAGGCTGGTGGTCTTACACGCCCAGTGTAGGACAGACACCCAGTGTGGGACAAACGGTGTAAGCCTGGAGACAGAGTCTTGCCTTTGCCGCCTTTCTGAATGTTAGTAACTAGACCTCCAAGGTCCTGTCCCCACCATGTCTCTGTACCCCGCCCCCAGCCTGCCCCTACTCCAATGCTTCCCACAAGGCCCTCTTCCCCCCCCCCCGACTCTTCACCAGGGCCACTCTCCCCCCCCCCCCCCCACTTCCAGGCCCTGTGGCTCACTCTTCTCTTGAATCACTCACAGGCTTGTCGTATGGCCCCTGCCTGCAGGTAGGAGGTAGCCCCAGCTGAGGAAGGGCTGATATGGGTTACCAGCACCTACCCCTGTCCCACACTAGCCAGACTTCTGGGGCGGGTGCCATTTAGGGTTGACTTGTCCTCTTTTTGAGCAGACTTGCCAGTTGAAAACTGGGCACCTGGATACAGAAGCCAAAAACTGGGGGGCAAGTCTACTTACACTGGGCGGCACAACAAAAACTTCAGGAAAGACCCACCCCAACCTCCTTCATGCTTCAGGGCTGCACTCCAGAAACCCTGCTTCGGCTACACCCTGGGCCCAAACAAAGCAGGCATGGAAACGGCGGAGTGGTCCCTGTGTCCCACTCCAGGGTGCTGATCCCTGGCAAGGGCAACAGCCTCTCAGCTGGTCGGCATGTCTACCACGCCTCACTTGCAGTCTGGGCTGGCCCTGGTACACCAAGGCACGGGCGCGGTGAGGGGAACTTGGGGGCTTTCTGTGTTGGGTGGTGCTGGGGCCAGGCCCGTGTGCAGCAGGGGGTAGGGTTGCCAGATGGTTGAAGCAAAAATACCGAACACCCCCCCCCCAAAAAAAAAACACCGAGGAAAAATTCTGTTGAAGAAAAAAAAGGGGCGGGGGAGACCAAAGTTGTTGAGCAAAAAAAAGGACTCCAAGACTTATTAAGCAAATAAATAAATTAAATAAATAAATAAAACAAACAGCATTAAAACAGCATGTCCCCTTTAAGAGTTAGTGCGGGGATAGGAACAGGGGAGCGGTTGAGCACTAAGACCCAGGGGAGGCATTGCTTCCCCTTGGTCTTTTTGCTGGCAGCCATTTTGTGCCAGCAGCCTTGCGGAACCAGGTAAGCCTGGGGTTGGGGGGTTGAGGATGTTGGGGGCCGGAGGGGGGGGGGGCCGCTTGGGGAGGCCAGGCACTGAGTGTTTGTAGGGTTGCCAGGTGCCCGGCATTTTTGCCTCCTGGCCGGGGAAAAAATCAGAAAATACCAGACATTTTAGGTGTCCGGTATTCTCTGAATTTTTTACCGGACAGGAGGCAAAAATACCACTGTCTGGGTGAATACTGGACACCTGGCAACCCTAGACAGGGGGTGGGGAGACACCTCACCCGTACAAAAGTGGCTCTGCTCTCCTGACGGGGATTGAAGATGCTTGTGTGCTGCTAGGAGGGCTGGGCAGATACCACCTGGGGCTCTCCATCCCTGCTCCAGAGGAGCTCCCTGCCAGAGAGAACTTGGCTCCTCTCAGTGACAAAGATCTATTAGGCCTCCGCCATGAGCCTGGGTGCAGTAATTTCCTGCACAGGTCAGTGCCAATTCCAATCCGAGCAAGCGATCCACACAGCCCAGGGACGGCCCGACGAGGCCCCCTGCTAATGCTCACACCACTGCTGGCAGTCGTGCCATTACCTCTGCGATGCAACAGCAGCAGAGGGGTGGCGCATTAGCAAAAGCAGCTGGCAGTCCAGCACTGGCAAGTTCAGCTGCCCCCACCTTGCTTCCTAGACTGATATGCAAATCCCACAGCCCAGCTCAGCCAGGTAGCCACTTCTGGGGTGGAACAAGCTGGAGATGATTTGAAGGGGGCATAGTGAACCCACATAAGAGTTTAGGACAGGAAGTAACACACACTATGGTGTCATTTGGGGCTGTGGGCTGCGTTTAGCCATGCACTATGATTTAACTAGGGCTAATTCCTTGATGCTGACAAAAGTCACCCTGGAATCCTTAGTGATGAACCACCACAGCTTTGGCTAGTCCAGGTTTATTTGGTGCAAGACAGGAGGCTTCTGACACTTCCCTTGGGCATGGAAGCTAAGACATGAGCTCATGGTTTCCTTTTGCTCAGTTTCATCCCATTCGTCTCAGCCTACCCCAGGCACTCCTCTCCCTTCTTGGGGTTAATGCTCTTTTGGCACTCACACAAGGTCATCCCACAGCCTTTCAACCCTGGATGCACCACATCAGAGAGCCTCTCTGGGCATCGCTGCAGCCCAGAGCTCCCCCCGGCTGCATGCCCAGCTCTGGAGTGCGGGTACACAGTGCCCTGCTTGTGGCACTCCAGCGCGAGGACATTCGCTGCTTGCTCGCCAGGGCTGGCGCTTGCTAGCTGCAGCAGTCTGTTGCCATCTGTCCCCAGGGTTCCAGATGTTCCTGCCTCGGCTCAGTTGGCCAGGCTGTTTTCCAGCAGCGCTCCCCTTCAAAGCCAATGACAGCCGTGGAGCAGCAGCAAAGCCCTGATTGCTCCACAAGGGAGCTGAACCTCTAGGAAGAGGCTTCAAGCCAATCTGGTGGCAAGCCCAAAAACTCTTTTCCCAGGGAAGGGTGCATGGCCAGTGACCAGACCACCTGGGGAGGATAGCCCCTGGCCACTCCCCTTGTGCCCCCTCTTCTACTCCCTTCGCCCCCGCAGGAGTCCAAAGCATGGCCACGGCTGCCCACAGCTGCACAGCTCGGCTGGGGGCAGGGAAGCAAGATCCTAGGCTTTGTGTACCACAGTGTCAGCGCTCACAGCTCCTGCACTGTGCAACCGCTGCACCCACACCCACGGGGCTTCGGACCCCAGAGCACTGGGCAGGCAACGTGTCCAATCTTGACACCCTGCAGGAACTACACTAGTCTGGGGGAGGAGCCACAATAGGCTGTGTGGGGATGCTCAGTCTCCCCCTGCCTACAGTACCCACCGCCTGTGCTATTGTATCAATACTGCATTAACCCATCAATGAGCCAGACAGATTCCAGGTATATGTGCCTGTCAGTGTCCCGCTAAGACACGGAGACCTTGGCATGAGCTGGCACCTTGTCTGCCAACATCACAGCATCTACTTAAGGCAGTGGTCCCCAACCTTTTGGGGCTTCTGGGGGCGGGACCACTCATGTGCCGGGCACCCGGGGGCGGGGCCACGCACACACCGCATGCTCGGTGCTGGTGCCACCCATGCACCGCACTCCCAGGGCCGCTCCTGTGCCGCATGCCCGGGGGTGGGGCTGCCCATACGCCAAACGCCCGGGGCTGGCGCCGCTCCTGTGCCACATGCCCGGGATGGGGACGCTGATACGCTGCACACCCAGGGCCGGAACAGCCCATGCACCGCGTGCCTGGGGCCGGCGCCGCTCCTGTGCCGCGTGCCCAGGGGCCAGCACAGCCCATATGCCACGTGCCCGGGGCTGGTGCCGCCCTGTGCCACACGCCCGGGGCCGGCGCTGCCCTGTGCTGTGCGCCCGAGGCCAGCACAGCCTTTGCGCTGTGTGCCCGGGGGTGGGGCCGCCCATACACTGCACGCCCAGGGGCTGGCACCGCCCACGCTCCTGGGGGCAGGGCCAGCCTCGATCACTCGACGGGCACACAGAAATGGCCCAGTGGGCACCATGGCGCCCGTGGGCACCGCGTTGGGGACCACTGACTTAAGGTGAAACGTTGTACAAGCACAGCTAGAGGAGCACTCTAGGAGTTGCTGTAACATATGATCCCATTGTATAAGAGCCGTCAGAACAGACCAGAGGTGAAAGCAAGCCGGTGCAGTGCTCCAGCAAGAAGCCAGCCAGCGGGTTGGGGCACTCGGCTGCAGGGAGAGGGGCAGGGTGCCCCACTCAGCTCCCGGCTTCCTAGAGGCTGCCACACTCAGCAATAGGCAGTCAGGCAGGGGAAAGGGGTTGGCTGGGGGTGCCCCCCTGGGACTGTGCCAACCCTGAGCCGCCTCCTCCCTCTACCATTTTGGGGGTTGCAGCTGCACCTACTCAGTCCCAGTTGCTTTTCCTGCTTCCTCTGACTAGGGAGTGAGGGGAAAGTGCAAAGCCTGCTGCATCCTCCTCTGCCTCTCCCTGAGCAGCCAGGAGCAAGAGGGATGGGTTGTGATAGGACAATACCTGTAAGAAATTTAAATTACTTTCATCCCTGACTACAGTCAATACTTGTGCAGTATGGAAAGGAGTACACACACACACACACACACATTTTACTTTATGTTTCATGTCAGAAAGAACCCACAAAAGCAGAGGAAAGTCTGAAACTGTCTGGAAATGGGGGATTTTACCTGGCTATCATGGAACAACTCAGGCTTGCTTGAAAGTCCTACGCATCTGTCAGTGTTACCTGAGGGCTCTTTCATAACAACACCACTAGGCTTGGCAGTGGGTCCATAGCACTGACTGTCCATGGCCACATTGTATGGCTTGATTCCAGGCATTTAAAAGCTCCACCAAGTTATTACTGATCTGGTACAGCCAGCAATCATGGCAAAGCAATCATGGCTGACCACAAGTCTCCCACCTGGGCAACATCTGCTCCAACCTTCCAATCTTCAGTGCTCAGTGTGCAGGGACTTTCTCTCAGAGGCAGGCTACATGGCCAGAAAGTTCCAGCTGGCAGGGACCAACGAGGACTTCAATCCTCTCCAACCCAGTTCTCAATAAAACATCCCAATGACAGATAAAAATCAAACCGTCAAACATGCCCACCAGTCGCTGGTCACAAAGCGTAGCAAATGCCTCCAGGCTCCTGCTGTCTTGTTTACGCAACCGGACCAGAGAGTGAGGGTAGCAGTGGGCCTGGCCCACAGCACGTTTAATGCTAGCGGAGCAGCTTCAATGTGTATTTAGAGAAGGGCGGTCTTTTGAAGAATTTATTTAAAAAACCTGTATGTCTGAAGATCCAAGAATATACGGCACAAGCTGACTACTCAGATTGTGCATCGAACTATCTATGCCAGGATTTTTAAAGCTGCAATTTTATAATCTTCAGCAACAAACTAATGAAATATTTAAAGCAAATTTTAAACAAAGGCCCCGTAGACATAGTAATGCACAACTGTATTTGTCAGTCAATTCAGGGTTTGCACATGGCTGTTAAATAATTTCATTACCACTTAATGGCTCTTTTCACAGGTTCCCTGTTATGCTAATAGATCTGGCAAGCTGGAAGGCTTTTCACTTTCAAGTTAACCGATCCACTGTGGGGGAGGGTGTGGAGAAGAGTCACCAGTCTGCAAGCAGCAAGAGGCTGCTGTGAATAGTCAGAATAGGGATAGGAAGAGGGGATACATTGAGCTCTAAGACCTCCCCTTGCCTCTTCATCCTGCTGCCTATGGAAGGGAGGGGCAAGAATGGGGCAGCAGGGGATAAGGCACCTGGTCAACTGGTTGCAGGACAGAAGCCAAGGCCAACACCACCAGCCAGGAGACACCACATTCCATCTCACATATTCCCTGCCCTACACTTACACAAATATCTGCGCGTGATCAGATGGGCAGCACCCCCCAAAGCGGAGGGCACTGGGGTACTCAGTGTCTGAAAGGAGAACTGCAGGCCATAGCCAAACATGCTGCTCTGTTCCATTTGTCCTTTCACTCACAGCCAGTGCATTGCTCTGAATTTTAAGGTACAAGGGACATTAGCTTCTAAGGTGGCCACAGCTAGCTGTCCAACTCCCCTGTCCCCCACCCCCCACCCCAAGCATGCACACACTCATATCTTCTCTACAGCCACACCTCGCCCTGCCTCTGGAAGTAGAACCCTGTGAAGCTGCAAAGATTCGCTTTAGATCCACAGGCAGCCACAGCCATGGATGGGGATGCATATATCCACGGCTCATTTCTGTAGCTGCACCTGTGCATACAGGGTACCAACTTTGAGTCTGTGCAGGACTCTATTTGTTGGGTCTGGCCTGCTGGTGAGGGGAATAAGGCAGAGGAAGGAAACCATTCTCTCTGATCTATTTTCAAGCAGGTTTACAAAGCACTGGAACAGATGCAGCATTGGCTGTCAGGCAAAGCAGTTGGAAAACTACAGCTCCCCTTGGTTAGCTCCATTCCAAAGGGTGTGCACTGATGTAACTTGTTGGGGCCACTGGTTCTTAGGGACAAAAGCTCTTCCTCGGAGCTGGGCCCAAAAGGGTTTACCTGCAATGCTGAGAGGTGCAGGAAGGAGTCCCCATGAGCAGGGCCCTGGTTGGAGGGCAGGCAGGAGAGCAACGGGATGGGCAGAGCTGCCAGGGTTCAGCAGATCTCGTTCTTCCCTTGCTAGATGGACACTCTGCCCTCGAACCCCAGGTACGGGATGTGAAGCCATTGCAGCTGTTGCCTTTACTGCTGGTGTCCCCTGGCTCAGTTGGTACCAGTGGGGTGGTGCTGGGTGTGTGTCATGTACCACGGCACAGGGGCATTCCAGAGACCCCAGGAAATACTACACCAGCCATGACCTCCGCACAAGCGAGGAAAGAAGAGTGCAGTGCCAGCTGCCTGCCCAGAGGCCTGCACTCCCAGGCACGGCATCCCATTTCCCTCTCTGCGGTAGCAGATCACTGCCCTGCCCAGCTAGCCGGAGAGCTCCTCCTTGCACTGGCCTCTCCCCCACTGCAATCCACCTTTTGCAGAGGGAGAGAGGGTTCCCACCATGGGAGCTTAGCTCAGAACTAAGGATGTTAAAATGCAGTTAACTGATGAGTTGCCTAGTCGATAGGCACTTCTGCATTCCTCCTTTGAAATGTACAAGAGCCCCCCGCTGACCCCGGGCTCCATGCTACACTGCATGCCACTAGGAGCCCGGGGTCAGCTGAGGACTCCCCAGTTGACCCTGGGCTCTGCACATCACTTCCCCAGAACCCACCCTGGTTTATGAGGGAGTCCCCAGCTGACCCCAGGCTCCACTGCCCCTTTGAAACACTGCCCCCATTCGTTTCAAAGGGTCAATGGACCTGAGGTTAGCTGGGGACTCCCCAGCTGATCCCAGGCTCTGCACAGCATTTCCCCAGAACCCACGGATCAGCTGTGCAGCAGCTGCCCCTTTAAAACACTGCCTCTGGCATTTCAAAGGGGCAGCTGCCATGGAGCCTGGGGTCAGCTGGGGATTCCCTAACTGACCCTGGGTTCTGGGGAAATGCTGCGCAGAGCCTGGGATCAGCTAGGGTGTCCTCAGCTGATCCCGGGCTCCACTGCTGCCCCTTTGAAATGCTGCCCTGGGGTTTCAAAGCGGCAGCACTGCACAGCTGTGTGGTGCTGCCACTTTGAAGTACCCCTTCCTCCCCCTCCTTTGTTGCCTCTATCTCATAGAGGCAGCAGGGGGGGGGGGGAAGGAATTGACTAGTTGACTAGTCAAAAGACTATCTAATAAGCAAATGCCTACTCAGAACAAGAAACTGTCACACCCTGTGAGGCCACACCCAGGGCACCAGAGGAAGCAGGAGCAGGGAGCAGCTGCCAGGGTCTCTCACTCAGATGCAGGCTTGAAGCAACAGCAAGCAAACCAGAACAGCTGGCCTTTGTCAGCCTGGAATCCCCCAGGCCTCTCTTCCAGCTACAGGCGTTTCAGAGAAACGCTGGCAGCTGATCAGAGAGGGTGCACAGCCCCCGTGGCTGCACAGGAGGCTCCAGCAGTCAAAACTGGGCACAGGTTGCACCATTTTTAGCCTCCACATACACAGATCCTCTGGGCTGAGCTCTTAGTATCCAGCTTTTCTTTGTGGATCTTTGTTGTGTCAGAGAAAACTGCCCCCCACCAACCAAGAAAAAAAGCCTAGAAAGAACAATTGCTATCATCTGCATTCATGGGTTCTGCCACAGCCCCAACCCCGACTCACAAACTCACCCCTCAGACACACACAGCTCTACCAGTGCCCCTCCCCCTGCCCTACAGCCCCCTTCTACTCCAGCCCTGGGCTCCCCACACACAGCTCTGCCAGTGCCCCTCAGCCCTGCCCTGCAATCCCCTACTATACCAGTTCCACCCCAACCCCACCAGTTTTGCTAATGTCCTTCAGTCTTCATCAACATCGCTCAGCTAGGAATTTGTGCCTGGTCCATTAGGAATTCAAAGAGCCCAAAATAATTTGGTCCCTTTGTCTGAAGGCACTGACAGCAAAGCGGTAAAAATGAAAGATTCTTAAAATAACATGCCACACAGAGGAGTCACGCCACTACAGTGGCCACCACCTTTCCCTTTGTCGTTCCTAGATGCCTGCACCCGTCTCATCAGCCTTCTTCATGACTGTCGCCATGATTGATGTTGTTAATAACCAAGCCTGAATCCAGCTGCACCCACGGGGCTCAGAACCAGCCACTCAAAGAGATCACGTAGCGTGCTCCAATGCAGTATAGGCCATCGCTTCAGAATGGCCCTGTCATTACCCCTCTCTCTGCCCAGGAGCTCTCTGGTCAGACCATCCCCCTGGCTGAGCTTGGCAAATGGATCTGCTTTATCCTTCCTTGGTGGGAGTGGGATGCTGTATCTTTCCTGGGGGCAGACATCAAATGCCCATAGATGGGTCCATGAGACAGCAGCCACACCCTCTCCTCCATCTCCCTCCTCCAACCCCAAGATCTCAGGGGTCCAGAAGAACCCTGGAGAAACCTGCTGTCTCTTAGAAGTCAGTCACAGATCCTCCTTACAGGCAGGTACACTGTGTATGGGCAGGGAGGAGTGGGCAGCAGCTGAGGGAACCCAGGGCCATCAGGCTCAGCTTGGTCTTGGGAGTTAGTTTGACTATTGGGCCATCTGACTAGGTGACCTTTTGTTGCCAGAAGGGCCTTTAGGAGGAGAAGAGGGTGGAGGCCAGGCAAAGGAGGCCGGGAGGCTTCAGGCACACAGGGGCTGTGTGGAAGAAGGGAATGCAGAGGCAGACTAGCTCACGGCTTGGCTGGAGTAAAGGCGATATGGGGGGAAGCTGACTGAGTGAGGCCCTGAAGCTGGAAGTGGAAGGCGCACGGTTAGTCTGAGCTAAAGAAACTAGGGTTGCCAGGTGTCCAGTATTGACCCAGACAGTCCAGTATTTTTGCCTCCTGTCCGGTAAAAAAATTCAGAAAATACCGGACATCTAAAATGTCTGGTATTTTCTGATTTTTTTTCCCTGACAGGAGGCGAAAATACCAGACACTTGGCAACCCTACAAACACACTCAGCAACTGGGCCCAGCCCCCGGACCCGCCCCTCCAGTCCCCTCCCCAGGCTCCCCCCAGACCCTCCGCCAAGCCCCCACCCGCTTACATGGTTCCACAGGGGAGCTGTCTTGAGGCTGGAGCAGAAAAACAAGATGGCCACTGGCAAAAAAAAAGCCTTTTCTTAAAGGGACCATTCCAGTTTTTGTTTTGTTTTGTTTTGTTTTTTTGCTTAATAACTGCTGTCAAGGGGTCCTTTTTTTTTCTCTCAACAACTTTGGTCTCCCCCCTTTTTTTTCTCAACAGAATTTTTTTCCCTGGGGGGTTTTTTTGGGGGGGAGAGGGTCGGTATTTTTGGTTAAACCATCTGGCAATCCTAAAAGAAAGCTTTGACCAGATGTTAGCTGAGTTTGATGTTAAAACGGTTAACAGGTTGAATGATAGCACTTAACTGATGAATCATTTTACCCTAGGTCCCGCCATCCAGCCCGGCCTGCCAGGCAGCCCTGCCACAGCCATGGGGTCCTGCTGCTGGCCCCATGGTCCTGCCCCAGCTTGGGTCCTGCCGCCCAGCCTGCCAGCCCCACTGCGGCTGAGGCTGCTCTGGCCTAGCACAGCAGGCTGCTGGCAGTTAGCTGGCAAGGGCTGATTAACCAGGAAGCATGTCACATGCTCACCGGTATTAGGGATGTAAAGTCCCATTTAAAATTCCAGCTGGAGCAGCCCCTGCCTGAGCCCCCCTTCTGGCTCATTGTGGACAGGCTTCTCCTGATGCCCGCAGCAGCCCCTGTTGGCAGTAGGCCCCACAGGGCTGGAGCAGCCCCCTGCCCATTAAAGGTGATGCTTGTCAGTTAACCGGTTAGCCGTTCTCATCCCTACCAGTTAACATCCCTATTTGAAACCACTTAGTGGCTTGGCTGACTCTACACATGGCTTCTTGTCGCCCACCGCCAGGTATCGCTGGGTCGGGAACTGAGAAAGATCACAGTACGTCCCCCACAGCAACCCAGGCTGACACAGGGCTGGCAGGGTCTGAATTCCCAGACATTCCTGGCTGCCCCCAACATGCTCAACAGGAAACAGAACCATAGAGCTGGAAGAGACCTCTGGAGTCACTGAGTCCAGCCCCCTGCCCAAGGCAGGACCACTCCCAACTAAATCAACCCAGCCAGGGCTTTGTCAAGCCGAGACTTAAACACCTCTAGGGATGGAGATTCCACCACCTCCCCAGGTAACCCATTCCAGTGCTTCACCACCCTCCTAGTGAAATAATTTTTCCTAATATCCAACCTAGACCTCCCCCACTGTAACTTGAGACCATTGCTCCTTGTTCTGCCATCCGTCCATCACTACTGAGAACAGCCTTTCTCCATCCTCTTTGGAACCTCCCTTCAGGAAGTTGAAGGCTGCTATCAAATCCCCCCCTCACTCTTCTCTTCTGCAGACTAAACAAACCCAAATCCTTCAGTCTCTCTTCATAGGTCATGTGCTCCAGCCCCCTAATCATTTTGGTCGCCTTCCGCTGGACCCTCTCCAATGTGTCCACACCCTTTCTATAGTGGGGGGCCCAGAACTGGACACAATACTCCAGATGTGGCCTCACCAGAGCCGAATAAAGGGGAATAATCACATCTCTGGATCTGCTGGCAATGCTCCTTCTAATGCACCCTAGTATGCCATTAGCCTTCTTGGCTACAAGGGCACACTGTTGACTCATATCCAGCTTCTCATCCACTGTAATCCCCAGGTCCTTTTCTGCCAAACTGCTACTTAGCTAGTCGGTCCCCAGCCTGTAACAATGCTTGGGATTCTTCCGTCCCAGGTGTAGGACTCTGCACTTGTCCTTCTTGAACCTCATCAGATTTCTTTTGGCCCAATCCTCTAATCTGTCTAGGTCACTCTGGACCCTATCCCTGCCCTCCAGCGTATCTACCTCTCCCCCTAGCTTAGTGTCATCCACAAACTTGCTGAGGGTGCAATCCAACCCCTCATCCAGGTCATTAATAAAGATTTTGAACAAAACTGTCCCTGGAACCGATCCTTGGGGCACTCCGCTAGAAACCGACCACCAACCTGACATAGAGCCATTGATCACTACCCACTGGGCCCGACCTGCTAGCCAGCTTTCTATCCACCTTACAGTCCATCCTGCCAATAGCCCAAGCTCCTCAGGGAGTTTCTCCAGTTATGTGGGAATGGGACTCAGAAGGGAGTTTTGTCAGCAAGCTCCCTTCTCCTGTTGCTCCTCCCTACCCTCCATTGCTCCAGTCCCAGCTGGCTCCCCCCACCCCTCATGCCTGTTCCTCAGGCTGAGCCCTTCTGCTCCCATCGACACTGAGAAGCAAGTCACCTAGATGCTACAGCGAGGAGGCGAAGAGCTCAGCTGCTGCTTTCTGGGCCTGCCAGTTCAGCCCCACTGCCTGCCCTACCTGACTTTCCCCTCCTGCTGCTTGGAGTCCGAGGGAGCATCACAGGCCTTTGCTGAGTCCAGCAGGGGAACGGGGAGGAAAGGAAACAGCGGGGGTGGGGATGGGGAAGTCCTACAGGCCCCTGCCCGGTCTCTGAGGAACAGGCGCTCACAAGCTGTTCGATTGGGGGCATTGCTTTGGCTTTTAATGCCCTTCAATAGCATCCACAAGGAGGCGAGGCCTTGGGATCCCAGTGCCCGAGAAGGTGGCGCCGATGGGGTCAACTGTACGTGTGGGCTGGTTCCCTTCCCCATGGGGGCGGATGGAAGCAAAGTTCTATCTGCTCAGAAAGTGGGCCCGATTCTGAGCACCTGTAGTGCCCCCAGACCTCTGGCAGACAGCTGGAACCTCAGCACCTTCGCCGCTGAGGCCTGTCCAGTCCTTGAGGGGGAGGAGGAGTGCCCCCCTCCCCCCATCAGTGCCAGCCAGGGCATCTTGATGAAGGACGCAGAAGTCTGGGAGCTGCCTCTCCATGCTGCCAAGCAAGGATTCAAGAGGGGAGATGAAGCAGGCATCTTCCTAGCACTGCGTGGGGACAAAGCCCCTGCCTGCCCTCTCCCAACATCCCTGGGCCTGTGAGTGCAGGGGCCGAGAGGGAAGCAGTCGGAACAATGGCTAGATGTGGAACCTCTGGCTGCCTGGCAATCCATGCACGCCCCCACCCCCTAGAAAGAGTGTTCCACGGACACCACCCAGCCCACGTGCACACGTGCAACACAAGCTCCAGCCGAGACATGCCTGCACCAGCAGTGGGCCAGCCTCCTGAGTGTGGGGTCTAAGGCTGGCTGGGAGCAGCCCCCCGAGTTACAGCAGCTCACCTGCCCACCCCGCCGGCAAGACGCTGGAACTGCTCACGGTCAGCCCTGCCTTGGGCCGCTCCCCAAGGGTCCAGCTCTCAGCTGGGCCTCGCTCATGGGCACCATTTGGTCATTCCCTCTTCAGGAGAGCCCAGGTGGCGCTCCTGGAGTGAGCCGGAGCCAGGCGAGTGAGCCGGAAAATGAGCCAGCAGACTGTAAGCAGTTAACAGCTTGCCTCCGTAACAGCATCAGCCAGGCATTCATGATGAATGAGCCCTGCCCAGTGGAAATGTCACTGTCTGAACAGCGTGTGATCTCCTCTCCTCTGCCTCTGATCCCAGCACAGCTGTCACACCCAGCCAGAGCAGCTGCCTCCCCTTGGCTGAGCTGGGCTGATGGGGGCAGCCCCAGCCTGGCATCCCTCCCCACATCACCCCCCGGTAGCATGAAGATGCCCGGCATTACTACAGAGGTGTTGGAGGATTTCATTTCCCAGCCTACCTGCTTCAGCCCTGCTTGTTAATGAGATAGGCCCCCCCTCCTCCGCCAGAGTCGGGGAAAATATAAGGATGAAGGATGGTCTAGTTGAGGATTCAACCTTGTTATCTAATTCAAACCACGGCTAAATGAGATAATTACGGTGAGATATCGATTTGCAGCAACATGCCCCATGAATGCCAAAGCAATAACTCCCAGCTCACTCCCAGCTCCTCCCCTGGCCAGAGGAAGCAGGCGCAGGCTTAATTTTTATAGACTGGATGGAAATACTGGATGGAGAGCCCCGGAGACTGAGCGATGCTGAACAGAAACAACCTAGGCAGGGGCAGGGCAAGCTTTACCCTTTCCCCTCCTCCCCGCATGTGCCTCCAAATCCTCTTCCAAAGGCAGCACCTCTGGGTGCTCAGATGTCACACGGAGGGCCCACAGCCATGCTCAGACACCGTCACTGTGGGAGCAAGACCGATGGAGATGAGAGACAGGCTCACTGAGGTACAGGACTAGGACCCAGACGATCTGGATTCAATTCCCCGCTCTGCCCTGGATGCCTTTTATGGCCTAGGAATGTCCATAAATAGGTGGTGTTTCCACTAACATGTAAATCTCTTCTGCTACAGTTTGCCATTGGCACAATTGGGATAATAGTCCTCGGTGCTGGGAGTTGTTCAGGTACTCTGGTACTCACTCTCCAGCAGCCTGCAATCTCAGCCTGCAAGAAGACTGCCGGCAAGAATGTGTCCAGTTAGGTCCTGACCCTCAAAGGTATTTAGGCTCCTAATGTCCATGGACGTCAGTGACAGTCAGGAGTATATTGCTGAGGATCTGGGCACTAAAGCTCAGTGGGATGGGTGAGGGTAGCAATGGGGAAATTGGACAGAGGCCCAAACACCATTTCACACAGCTTCCTGTGCAGCCATCAGATTGGAGTGGTTACCACCACTCTGGGTCAGATGGGAACCCGTGGCCAAGCCGGGAATGGCCAGTCCAGTCCACCTGAGTGTAGCAGAAACAGGTATCCCCAAGCTCTCCCCACATCTCTGGAGCCTCAGGCTGGAGCATGGCTCTACACTTCAGACTCCATTCCACCAGCCTTGGCCTGGCCAGCACTAGAGGAGGGAAATCCAGCCACCGGCTTCTCCTTGGCAGATCAATTGATCCCGGTGCAAGACTGAAGGGCCATCTCAGATCCCAGTTAAGCCTGACAGCATGTTCTTAAAGGGCTCCCACCCTACGGATCCCCTCACAAGAAAGCTTGAAACAGTGGCACCAAGGACATTGCTCTGTTTATTGGCTGGTGAGTGTCACTCAGAGAAGAGGTTAGGACACTTGGGAATATATTTAACATCTGCACAGTTTGAGCACTCATGGGATATACAAGGCAAGGAAAGAGCTAACCACCACCATGAATAGGCAAATGCTCTATTTATACAGCATGTAATTACAAAGATATAAGATGACAGATCCCCTACCCCAGAGAACTTACGATCCAAAGACACCTCTTTTGTAAGGTGCTGAACACCCTTCACCTTCTAGCACAGTGATGCACAGTCAGGAAAGGAGGGAAGTTGTTCCCAGGACTGGGCGTTGGGAAATCTGGGATTTAGCCTGAGCTCTGCCATTAACCTCAGTTTCTCAATCTGTAAAATGGGTGGCCATTATTCTTGCCTGTCTCCCAAGGCACGGGGTGGTGAAGATTCCTGTGTCCATGTCTTTAAAGTGCTTTGAGATCCTTGGCTAGAGAGTGCTATAGAAATGCAAAGGTTCATTATTATGATTATAAATAGACTCTACTCCCGCTTATCGTCCGCTTCTAGTGTAACTTCAAGTCATATGAGAGCAGTTTCTTGGACACATTAGACTTCACAGACAACTTGTAATCTATGGTTCTAAAAACACAAGCACCTGCTGTTCATGCTAAGGGAGGAGCTACTTTCTTCATAGACATTGCCTTAGATTTCTCTCCTCCAGCTCCTGCTTGGATCCCGTCTGTCCTCTCCACTCCACCAAAACCACACTCATCAAAGCTTCTAATCATCTTTCTGGCCAGATGTAAAGGCCTCTGCTCCTCCCTGACTTCTCCAGGGCATTTGAGGCTCAGACACATTCGCCTTCTCAACATGTGGCGCTCCCTAGCTATCACAATGTCATTTCCTCAGTCTCTTGCCTTTTCTGATCCTTCCTTCAGTATCTCTTTTGGTAGTTCCTCCTCTGACCCCCTCCTTCCTCCAGTCTCTGTGATGGGCTGTCCTTGGCCCTCTCTTTTCCTCCTTCTGCACCCTTGTTTTGGGCAATCTCATCTGCTCATATGCCATCTCCCGCAAGTATCATAGCTTATGCCTTCCCACTCCCTCCATCTCGCCATGCATCTTGACCTCTCTGACATTTCTTCTTGGGTGTCTCACTCTCAGCTTGAACTCAGCTCAGCTAAAACTAAACTAATCTTTGCTACTAACCCTCTCCTCTCCTCCCATGAACATGTCATCTTTCCTGTCACTCACTCGGACCTGTAACCTGGGAGTCACCTTTGACCGTTCCATCACCCTCAACACTCTCATCCGGGTTGTGTCCAAATCCTGCTGCTACTCCTGACTTCCTCCTCAGTAAGAGGTGATCATCTCTCTGTCCAAACAGCAAGAATGCTTATCCAGGCCCACACCTTTCATCCCCTTACTGCAACCTCCCCTTCACCAGGAGATGACCCCTGTACACTGACAGCTCAGAAATAGTCCTTGTGCTGTTTCTCTGGGCAGGGGCACATTTCACGCAGGGAACTTAGATGGACTTTCACATCCTAGAAGAAGTTTACCTGCTGTCTAAATCCTTTTTCCCACTGAAATCAATAGGAGTTTTCCAATAAAGACAGCAATTTAGCTTCACACTTGAGCACAAAAGCAGATATTTTAGCATGGGAGTGAGGGGGAGGGTCACATTTCTTCCTTATTACCCCACTAATGCCCCTAGGGGGGGTGCTTTTTATTTTCAAATCTGTTTGATCCTAATAATTCCCAGGTGCTTAATAGGCTACACTGAAATCATTCATCAGATCCTTCAGGACATCGGCTGTTGATTGTTATTTGAAATTTAAAGCCCCCAAACACTGATTAAAAACTATCCACTGATGGAGAAAATATTTATTTAGTTTACTCCAAGTTTATTAGATGTTAGACCTAATTAAAAGTTCTAATGCATGGCAAATGCTTCTTTAATTACAGAGAGAGGCGGAACATTAGAATTGTGTCTTTGTAGAGAAAGTACATCTAATTAGGTGGGTATATTTAGGGCATTATTGCTATCTGTTTGAAATACTCTGCACTTTCTAAGTGTTACTTATCCCATCAGAGCTTTAAAACAATTTGTTCCAGTTTAAAAATATGTTTTTAATTTTTTTCCCCCAGCACTAATTTCTTAAAAATAAATGTGTCCCTACTGAAAGGCACTGGGATGGCAGTCACGGATTCCACAAATTTAAGGCCAAAAGGGCCCACTGTGATCCCCCTTCTAGTCTGACCTCCGGGCTAAACAATTCCTAGAGCAGAGCTTTTAGAAAAAAATCCAGTCTTGATTTTAAAACGGTCAGCGACAGAGAATCCACCGTGACCTGTCGTGCATTGTTCTAATGGTTAATTACCTTCCCTGTTAAAAATGTATGTCTCGTTTCCCAGGAGAATGAGATCCCTTTTCTCTGCAGGGCTTTGCACAGCTCATTGTTGGGACCTTCTCCTTTAAGAGCAAGAGGGCAGTCAAGTCTCCAGGTCAGTCCTTCATCTTGTCCCTTCTGCCACCAACCAGAAGGCCAGCAATGGTGGTGGGCAGTTATGAGGAGAACACTTGCCCCCTGGGAACTGGATTGAGCCTCCGTCCCCCAAGCTGTTCCCCCCCACTCCCAGTAGAGGCCATTGATTCACCATTAGATTTCCTCAGACAATGTTGCAAAGGACACACAGGCACCCTGAGGTGGAAAGCAACGAATTGTCATAGGGTGAAACTCCCCCCTTCAGTCAAGGCTTACATTGTGCACAGGTCTGCAAGGGCCATCAGCATGGGGCGAGGAGGATCTTCACCACAAAGAGAACCACTGGCAGAAACAGTATGAGGCCAATTCTTGCTTCCCCCTCACTGACCTAACAGAGGGCATTTTGCAGTTTCCTCCTGCTCTCTTGAAACAGACAATATCAGCGAGGCAGGGCTGAGACATTTGTTCCAGGAACAAAAGCTTTGCAGGCTTTGTCTGATAAGCCACTCAACATGCACTGACTCACACACAAGCAGTCAGAGCCTTGGGCACCTGCTGCTCTGCTGGGAGATCTCTTCAAGTTCCTGTTTCTAGTGATGCTGGAAACTCCTTGAGGTTGGCAACCCGGCAAAAAGGACAAAAAAATGTAGGAAAGGGAAACATTTACCTTCTCTCCCTTCTTTTATAAAGCTGCCAGCCAGCATTTCCCAAAGCTCAGGAATGCCCGAGGCTCTGGTTTGGGTCAAAGGGTCAGAGCATCTCATATTTGAGCAGGATTCAGTTGTTCCAGATGGAGACAGCGGTTTTCTCCAAAGAATTCTGACCTCTCAGTTGCTATGACAAGCCCAGGTCGCAGCTTGTTCTACAAATGGGGGCTCATGCCTTGCTGTCCCAGTGACTCCTGGGTGCTGGCATGGAGCCCCATGGATCATCATTCCTTGCTCACTGCCACACCAGCTAGGCCGTGGCTGCCCACACATGTGGCCCACAGGAGACTAGCTAGCTGCGCATTTCTTCCCCACCCTGTCAGTCTCATCCTAAACTGGACTGATGCCCTTGGGCCTCGGTGAAGTCACCCTGGCATGGCCCTGCTCTAAAGGAACCCGAGAGATCCTTACAGGTAAGGTGAAGTATTCTCACTTTGTGCCTGAAAATGCATTTGGGAATCTAAGAGTGTAACACACCGGGCATGTTCTGATCCAGCCCTCTCCCTTTCTGTTCACACTAGGGATGTAATAGTGTAGTTGATTAACCAATAAGCAAAAGTGTATAGGTTAATGAGACAAACTACACGCATTTCCCCTTCCCCTTGCCCTGCCTGTAATTCTTTTAGCAGGCTGGCCAGCAGCCTGGCTCAGTCCTGGCTTGTGATGGGTCTGGGACCTACCCTAGTTTCAGCTCTGCATTTCAAGTATATTAAGAGCAGGCTGGGTAGGCAGCCCACCTCAGTTCTGGCTCTCATCAGGTCCGTGAGCTCAACCACCCCCCCCAGACAGGGGCTGCTACCACCCCGCACTGCCTCTTTCTCAGAAGCAACAACACAGGGCAACAGGCAGCCGGTTCGCGAGGGGAGCTGGTTTTTAAACTGGCTCCCCTCATGGACCAGCTCCTACCTGGCACCCTGTGCTGCTGCCTCTGATACAGATGCTACTGGCCCCGCCTCCGGGGACTATAGAATAGTCAACTAGCCAATAAAATTTCATGAGGTTACTCCACTATTCAATTAACCGATATTTAACATCTCTAGTCCACATACAACCTAGGGTTATTCCCAGTAAACGTTGGCCATCCAGCCCTCTTATATTTGTTCATTTTGGACACTGTTCAATAAGTTTTCACAGCTCTCTGCATTTTGATCAGGTCCACATGAGCCTCTCTGTTTGCAGTGGAGTTTTACTAACATTTTGGTATCTGTTGTAATCCACTCAGCAGCCAGTTTTTTCTGGGAGAGGCCAATCTATTTGCAGCATGCAGGGATTAGCCCCAGGTGAGCTCTCTGGAACCCTGGTACCCTGAAATCTGGCCCTTGCTGGAGCAGGACATAAAAGTAACAGCTGCCTTTATTTGATGCAAAACACACAGCACACAGTACATAGGAACTGACCCATGCCCACCTGGGACTGGATTTATATCTGGGTAGATATTTATGCCACCCTTTTCTATCATATCTATCATTATGCAGCTCACAGATACCATGGCCTCTCATAACTCCACAGCTGACAGTGGAACTAGAGCTCAGATCCTCCTAGCATGAAAGTGCCGGCCCCTACTGCTTGCCCCAGAGAAGAAGCTGTTAGCAGGGCAGCCCCTATGACACACAGCTGAGTCTCATCCTCCATACCTCAGGCTTACCTAGTGTCGAATGATTCGGAGTGAAAAGGGCCTAGCCGTGGTGGAGCATTATGGTAATGAGAGCTGTTTCGGTCGCTGTGCCAGCCAGAACAAAAACGACAAGCACACTCAGTCCACAGAGCTCCGAGTACAAGCTCATCAGTGGATGGGGGGTGTGGGAGATGTTTTGCTCCAGGGCAAGTTACTGCACAGGTCTGGACAAATGGATTGGTTTTATGCCTTCCTCTGCAGCATCAAACCCAACCTGCTGCTGGGGATGAGAGAAGGCACTAGATGGAAATTAGCCTTTTCTGGTATATTTCCAATGCACACTTGCCCTCTTTCATCCCTTCCCCCTACCTTCCTCTACTGCTTGTCTTGATAGACTGTCAGCATCTCACGACAGGTCCTGTCTCCTCCATGCAGCTATATAAGGCCTAGCACACTGTGGGCACTGCTATAATACCAAAGCACTTAACCCTCCACTGCAACTCATGGAACTCCAACAATCTCCCATAGAGTGACCAGATGTCCTGATTTTATTGGAACACTTAAAAAAACAACAAATAGTCTGGTAGCACCTTAAAGACTAACAAAACATGTAGATGGTATCACGCGCTTTTGTGGGCACAAACCACTTCTTCAGCTGACCGAAGTATTAAAAGTCCATATCCAAGAATAAATAAGGGAAGGGGGGGGGGAGGAGGAAACAAAGGAGAAAGAAAGACAGTGACTAGATTGTTCAAGTAGTTACAAGAGGCTGATAAGAACAATTAGCAGCTCCATTATTGTTTGGTTGGTTGGTTGAGTCATTAGGATGTGGAAGGTAGTGTGCCAGCCAGCCGATACCTCTGGTCATTCCATTCTGATAAGAATCTAGCTTGTAAATGAAGTTAAGTTCCAACCCTTCCCCGTGTATTTGGCTTGTGGAATTGGCCTGAAACAATACAATGACTTGGAGATCCATTAATGAGTGCCCAGGCAGGTTAAAATGTTGGCTTTTGGATCTAGACTTTTAATACTCCAGTCATCTGAAGAAGTGGGTTGTGCCCACAAAAGCACGTGATACCATCTATCTGTTTTGTTAGTCTTTAAGGTGCTACCAGACTATTTGTGTTTTTTAAGTTTTTCTAGTTACAGTCTAACTCGGCTACCCCTCTGAAGTTTTTTATTTTATAGGGACAGTCCCAATATTTGGGGCTTTGTCTTATACACCCCCAACCCCTGTCCTGATTTTTCACACTTGTTGTCTGGTCACCCATCCGCCCTACATATACAGTGTGAGCCTGTATGCCCCTGCATACACTAATGCAGCACCCCCTCATGATAACACAGTTCTCCAACTAGCTAATACAGATCCTTACCCCCTAACTACCTCCTGCATATTGACTCCAGCTGTCTTCAGCACAGAAAAGGCATTTGTGTCCAGTAGGAACCATCCCATCTTGTTGGTTGAAACACACATGGTTTGAGGCAGTGAAGAAAAAGCCTCAGTTTCTCCCATGTCAATGCAACATCCTCATTTGTTCTGATGCTTGGCCATAGAGTCTCAAACTCCCTTGACCCTGGCAACCATGGAGTCCCCTCGGGGCTGTGAGTGCCTCTTCCCCATCCCTGCTCACAACATCCTTCTGAGAACTGGTTCAGCCTCCCCTATCTCTGTCCCTTTGCCCCCACAGGCCTTCCCCTGCCTCCCCCCCCTCGCCCACTGCTGACCAGTGCCTCACTCTAGCACAGGGTTTCCCAACCTATGGGTCGGGCCCCAAATAGAGATCGCCATTACACTTCAGAAGGGTGGCCAAGTGTCTCCCCAGGTACCTCTGCCCTTCCTCCTCCCCCTGTTTCTGAATTGCCTTGGGTCGCCAAGTCTTCCTGAATTGTCAAAATGGGTCCCCACCTGGAAAAAGCTGGGAACGGCTGCAGTAAGCACCTCTATGTAAGAGCTATTGTCTAGTAAAAGAGATATACAGAGCTGTGACCAAACTTTTCACAGGTCTTAAAAGCACCATAAAACAGTCAGTAGCTTTTGCAGCTGGCTCCTTACTCAGCTGCATTACAGATACAGAGCCTCCAGCAACTCATTTGTGCTCTGCCTCACTCTTTCTCCGTGCAGTTCTTTGGCTGGAGAGGGAAGGGGCTAACATAGCAGAGAGTGCCGGGGCTGTTCTAGTCCAGCTTTGAGTGGGAATCTCAGCCTGGCGACCCGGCGGGACTCCTACCCATATTTGTCTAACAGAACATTACCAGAGATAAAACCCTGGTGAACCTCCAGAGACTCACCTCAGAGAGTCCCTGCTTCTTGCTCATGTGGAGCTATACTGCTCCTGTGCGAGGGAATTCCCCCCTACCCATTGGGTCGGTTGTGCCTCTGGAGCGACAGGCCCTTTTGTAATGGCAAGTGCACACCGGGGCCATGCCAACTGACTGGCCTGGGATCTCAGTTCTCCACAGGTTCCACTCATTCTCGGAACCAGTCTGGGCTACATCTCTCAGCCGGGGCTCCTCCATTTCCGCTTCTCTCTCACACACACAGACACTCATCGTTACAGGCTGCAGGAAGAGGGGGGAGTGGGAGGAGAGCAAGCTGGCAGGAAATCCATCCATGAAAGAAAGTGCAAGGGAAAGCAACGTGGGGCGTGGATGGGCTGTTTTCCTAGACACTTGATCTATTTGGCTGAAAGATCAAAGGCGCCTACTTCAGACCAGAGGGCCGGCATAAAAGATAGTAAACTCTGTGCCCAAAGCATGCTCCCAGCTGGAGAGAGCGAGGCTTACAGCACAGCCAGGTTCACACAGCGCTTTGGCTCCGCTGTCTGAAAGGAACATTAAGAATCCCATTTCCTTCTCTGGTGCTGAAAGGGGAGAGGGCAAGGTTAATATCCGCTGCCCCCCTAGGGGGTAGGTGAGACCCTCCTTGGTTTGCAACCCTCTGAAGGAGAGATCTGAGCTGCCCCAGTTAGAACAAAACCAGAATCAAAGTCTTCTCAGGGGTTCCACATGTAATTAGCTATAGCGCAGCACCTGGGGTTGCAAGCAGATTATTATTAATTTGTGTGGCGTAGTGACTAAGCACCCCAGCTGAGATCAGAGTCTCACTGGTGCTGTACATACACACAGCCCGGGATGGCCCCCGCTAGGAAGTGCTTACTTGGCAAGTAGACAAGACAGAGAAAGGGGATGAAGAGAAACAAAGCTGACGGGATTGGTCCAAACTCATGCTCCTGAGCAGCAGCAGAGCCAGATCTACAGTCCAGAGGTCTTGATTCCCAGCCCCCCAGCCCTCGCCAGCAGCCAGCACGGAAACGTTGCATGGGATAGCACGTTCCCTAGAACTTCAGACAATGTTGCTTTGGGGGGCAGAGCAGCTGCCCCTCCTCTCAAAAATCCACTGAGTGGTGAGGCAAGTCAGCTAGTTCTGCCGCCAGGCAGGTGGAGGAACACTCAAGCGATTCTGGCAGGATCTACCCACAGGCCCAGCCAAAGAGTTTGCGGGGCCCAAGGCGGCTTGTTGTGGTTGGCTGCACCGTGCAACCGGGCAGCTCCCAGCCAGGGCAGCAAGTGAGCAGCTGGGCAGGCGGTCACCAAGCAGCGCAGGGCCCAAGGCAACTGCCTTGCTCGCCTTGCCCTAAGGCCGGGCCTGTCTACCCAGGAGGGGGCAGTGGGATGTGAGGAGGACCTATTCCGCCCAGGCCTGTGATGACAGCTTCTGAGGGTCTCAGCAGAATAAAGTGAGGATTATTCATGCATTAGCTAAACCTAGGGGCGCTGGCTGACGCACAAACGTAATCCACAACTCCTCGGCCTGCCCTGGAACAAGCTCCCAGAGTCCTAGTCAGTTGGGTGCTGGCATAGAAATATAAGGGTGCTGACCCAGCGCTGGCACTGCTGTGTTCGGGGCTTACTATTTCTGAGTCTGGAGACCAAATTTAATTCAGCCTCATGAACAATACAACAGATGCCTTTTCTGAGACAGAGGAACCAGCTCAGAGTACCACAGAGAACCTGCAAGACAACATAACCACCCACCTGCCTAAAGCATTACACCTGAAGAACAGTCACTGACTGCAGCTCCTGAGGGCAGAACCTTTGATGGATGGTGGTATCCACAGTCCTGCTGCTCTGCCTGCCAAACCTGGAGTCTCCTGGCTCAGGCAACAGGCTTATATTTCTGTCATTCACTCAGCCCTGTTCAAAACCAAATGGCACACAAGGGCATTTCAATCCCAAAATGACCTTGTGGCAGCCCTGGACTGACCGGTGGGCAGTAAACCACAGAGGACCATCCTGAACTCTCCGCTGAAGTCCTTCTGTCCTGGACAGACCCTGCAGAGAACCCTGAGATAGCATAAACAGGAAACATCGAGGGTGGGGGGGGACCCTCTTTCCTCACAAGGGGGTCCCCCCTTTCCTCACAAGCATCCAGCCTTGACCCTGGCTGGAGACAGGATACCAGACTAGATGGGCCACAGTCCTAGAATCAGAGAAGTTGAAGATGCTGCCCATGGGCCATGTTAGAAATGCTGAGGGTTAGGTAAGAGAGCCCATCTATTGGGTCATCTGGCCCACCCACACAGAGCACGCTGGCTTGTTCTCTTTGCCTCTGCTCCTAATCCTAGGGGAGACTGAGTTCAGCTATAGGCTGCTGGAGCTGTGGGCATGTCAATATCAGAAAGCACACAGATTGACCATGACATGAATATTCAGAGGAGATTAAGCTGAGAATCTGACTAGATTAATTTTTCTACATAATGAAAATGTTCTTTTTAATGTTGGACACAAACTAAATCTGCTCCAGGATTTAAACATGATAAAAAAAGTAATTTCTTCTTTCCTTGTTTCTGCCTTTCTCATTTGGCGTCTCTTTATCTCACGTCAGCGGGGGAAAATCAACAACAGCAGCTGCGTCCATGAACAGAAGGAGTATCTGCCGAGGAGTTGACGAGCTCCAGAGGAAGACGATCAGAAATACTAAGCCAACCCCAGCCATTCCATCAGAGCAGCCCCTTTCATGTCCTCCATTGAGTGGCATTTGCAATCTCATCAGGCTGGTATCAGAAGCAGCAGCATCCAGAATTGGCAGCTTTGGCAGGATTATGATAGCAGAAGCTTGCATCACTAATAGCTTTAGCTGCATCCAACTTCCCACAGAACAGCGGAGTCTGCTAACTGCATTCCATTAAAAGCCCCTCGGTTTACATTTTTTTATGCAATTGTATCAAACTGGGGCCACACATTCATCATCAGCGGGTATCAAACCTCAGACCTTCGGCACAGGCACCTGCCACTTGAAAGAGTGACTCCATTAAATGTGAATAGCTAGCAGGCTGCTATAATCACCAAGGCCAGCCAACGTCTGGCGAGAGAGACACATGACTGCAAGCATTATGCTAGTGTGTTATGCAATAGTAGCACCGGGAATATAAACATTCTGTGCCTTATGACCCTCAGGACTGCATCTAACGAGCATCTAGATTTACATGATAGAAACATAAAGCGCTGGACACTAATCCCAAGCATCCACTGGTACCAGTTGTATTTCCCTGGTAAATTAATAGACATTTCTTGGTATTAGAGCCACTAGCAAGAGGAACCTGCAGCAGGTCCGCGTGTGTGTTAGCACGGCCTCGCTTATACGCAGCCTCAGGGCCTGGGGGAGAGGAGGGCACTTTATGTACAGCTCCAGACATATGAGCGATCACACTGCAAAGCTGAAGGGTTCAGTCTTTGGTGAACCCACCTCCCCAGTCATACGGTTACAGGGGCCCTGCCTTATAAATCCCGCAGAGAGAGGAACACAGCAGAGAGTGGCTTTTGTTGCAAGACAAGTTGATACTCTCCACTCCAGGCCCACAACCCTAACCTGGGACCGACCATCCATAAATCAAGAGGGGGCCATTTCATTTGGCACCAGAGACGAGGCTGCCCCTTTAGACAGGATTCTAGCATATGAAAGGTGCAAACCAGCCAGAAAGTGGGTTGGTTCAACATTCCCAACCAAAAAACTGCCTGTCCTGAAGGCATGACAGTCACTCTATAGTTAAGCCTGTAGGTGGTTTCAGTTATAACCCAAGATTTGCATGCGCTCCCCGGAATTATCCTGAAAGCTCCTTTCCCCATGGCTTCTCCTGTCCAAAAGGAAGATGGATTGTGTGGGTGTCTGGAAAATTTGTGGTTGAAGGGGAAAACCATTCTGAGCATTTGAAAAGGGGGGGGGAGACTTGTGCTAGCTTTTATTTGCTCATCCAGAACTTCAAAACAACTGCCTAAATGACCCTCCTATGTGGCTTATGCACCACCCATCATTGAGATCTGCTGCACAGGCAGATGTTTGACAAATTGGAGAGCAAATGGTTCCAGGTATTTGCAAAGATGGAGCTGAACCAATCTCCCAGAGCAGAAGGCCACTGAAGTTTGGAAACGTTTGGATTCATAGAATCATAGAACACTAGAACTGGAAGGGACCTTGAGGGGTCATAGAGTCCAGTCCCGTGCCCTCGTGGCAGGACCAAGCACTGTCTAGATCATTCCTGACAGGTGTCTGTCTAACCTGCTCTTAAAAATCTCCAGAGATGGAGATTCCACAACCCCCCAAGGCAATTTATTCCAGTGTATAACCACCCTGACAGTTAGGAACTTTTTCCTAATGTCCAACCTAAACCTCCCTTGCTGCAATTTAAGCCCATAGCTTCTTGTCCTATCCTCAGAGGCCATGGAGAACAATTTTTCTCCCTTCTCCTTATAGCACCCTTTTAGATACCTGAAAACCACTATCATGTCCCCTCTCAGTCTTCTCCTTTCCAGACTAAACAAGCCCAGTTCTTCCAGTCTTCCCTCATAGGTCATGTTTTCTAGATCTTTAATCATCTAGACCCTCTCCAATTTCTCCACATCTTTCTTGAAATGTGGTGCCCAGAACTGGACACAATACTCTAACTGAGGCCTAATCAGTGCAGAGTAGAGTGGATTCCAATCTGATCTTTGTGACTCAGGCACATCCTCCTCTAATTTTTAGAAATGATCGCTGCCTACACTAATAATGTCTCTGAGAGGTCTGGCAAGTGCTCCCAGGCCCATTGCAGCAAGTCAAAGCTTTTCTTTCAATAAAGCCAGTCTCTGGTCCCTATCGCCTAGCATCTCCAGAAAGCTGAGCCAATGTGGGGCATGTAAGTCTGTGACACAGACTCTTTTGATACTTCAAGAGATTATTGAAGGTAAACGTAAAGGGAACGGGGCCTGCTTTAATGCTGTGTTACTCAGACATCAAAGTGGAGCAATGATGTGGTGAATTAGATTGCCTCTAGTCCCAACTTTGTCTGCCACAGCCCCTGCACTGAGCTCTTCTCCTGGCAACCTGTGTCCCTCTGAAATACAGAGACTAATTCATTCTCATCACCAGGAATAGGGCTGGTGCAAGTTTTGCTCTTGTCATTGATTGTGTTTCTTTTCATCCTAATTTCCTGGCTGGGATGCAAAGGAGGCATCTGTGGCAGAGCCCAGGAGGTGTATTATGGGGGTGAGCCATGCTGTTGGTGGTTAGAGCACTTAGGGTACATCTATTCTGCAAAGAAAAACCCATGGCACCATGTCTCAGCACCCACGTCAATTGAGTCAGGCTCACTGGGCTAAAAATAGGCATGTAGGCATCCCCTCTCAGACTGGAGCCGGAGCTCTGAAATCTGCTGAGGGGGGAGGATCCCAGACTCCAGCCTGACCAGGAATTTCAACACTGCTATTTTTTAGCCCCCCAGCCCGAGGCCCGCCAGTCGAGTCAATTGACCCGGGCTCTGGGATGCGGGGAGGTGGGCGTGCTCTTTGCAATAGAGACATATCCACAGAGATTGATGAGCCTGCTACAGCCTTGGCTGAGCTGGGTCTTTTAGCTCAGGCAGAAGACACTCATGTTTTAAGATCCAGAGGTGTTTCTTAAACGTATACAGCACCCTCTCTTCCCTCAGCCCCCCAAACTCAGTCCCGTACCTTCCTGAAAGCGTCAGAGCTGGGGAAGGACTGTCCATGCCCTAGGGTAATGTGCTCCCACAGGCTTCAGGAAGGCTCTGAGAGGACTCTGTCCTCAGCGTTCCTCTCCGGGGAAACCAGATGCCTAAGCTTGTCATGCCTGGGCACTGCCTACACAAGGATTGCCCTGCATGCACCGTGCTCCCGGGATCAGGATCAGTAGCCGCTTGATGATCTACAGGCCCACAACAGGGGAACCAGGCCTGTGTCATTCTGTGCCCACAGCAGCTCAGCTCAGGTGTCTCATGGTGACCCCACTGCCTGCCTCACTCCTGGCTTCTGCTCCGTGGGCCACTCCGGCACAGCAGCCCTGTGAGAACTTCAGCTGCTTTGATTTGTTGCCAGGTGGCTGTGGACATGCATCGAGACAAAGCCCTTAAGGAGCTGCACAACCAAGCTCCTCCTGCCCATTTTGGGAGCCCCACCAAGGATCTCCTTTCTTTCTACCGAGGTTACGCTCCTGCTGCCCTCCCCGTCGCCATGGGAATCTCTCCCCTTCCTGCCCACTGCTAATGCAGGGGGAGAGGGGCATGGGACGGGCCAGGAGAGGAAGCAGGCCCAGCTGCTCGATACCACTAACATCTGCAGGTGCTCGAGCTGCTCCAGGCCTTAGTGCCATGCCGAGGATGTTCACGGTGTCACAACACTTGCCACTACACAAGCCATGGGGCACCGTGTCGGTTCTCCCAAAGCCACGGGGAGCAAAGTGTTGCAGCCCCTTCTGGTGCAGCTCCTTGCAAAGTCATCCATCTCCTTGAAAATGACCATGCACAGCAGTTAGGTGGCACCCTTTAAGTTGCTGGCCACCCCACTAGTGGCCTTCAGTGCTCTCAGAGCCCTGCCTCAGCAGTGGCGCCTATTGGCAGCTAAGGCTTGCGGGTTGTGTATAGTCAGCAAACATGGTCATTTGGACCCAGATGCTTACAGTATTCAGAGACCTAACGCCCACTGATTTCAACTGGAGTTGGGCTTTAGACTCTGTTGTGCCCTATAGTTCCTGCCTGTGACATCTGGAGTGTAAAAAGCGAAAGACGCAACCCCTGGTGAGGAGGATAAGCTCCCCGTCCAGGTAAACAGTGAATTAGACAGTGACTGCTGAAGCCTGGGAGACATGGAAAGGAAACTTTTCTACAGCCACTGGGCCTCTGAGTAACCTGCTCATTTACAGAAAAACACTAATAAAAAAAGACTACGATTGTCTGCTTGGTGGGGGCGGGGGGAGATGGCCTCGTTTGATAGCTCAGTAAAGGACTGGCCCAGCTCTATCAAAAGAGTATCATAGCTAATAGTATAACTGATGAGAGAATGGTGGTGGTTTTACTGAGCGTAAGGGGGGGCTAAGATTTATAACCCGCCGTGTAGCCTAACAGCTCCTATTAAACCTGCAGACAAAACATTTGCTGAGATTGTTTGCTGGAAATTTTACAAAAAATCACCTCTCCCCAAAGCCACTGCGATTGCAGAGTCCTTCTGCTTTTAGAAATGGAATCAATAAGAAAATGAAGCAAGTTCTGAATGTGTGACTGGATTAAAGAAATTAACAGAGCATTGCCAATGTGGAAAGCGCTTAAATGATGCATTAAGGAACCAGTTCGCGCGTGGTATTCAGAATGAAACAACCCCAAACTGTTATTGACTGTGGCTCATTTGACACCCAAATGTGCTCTAAAAATTGCTGTATCAATAGAAACAGCTACTAATGATGCCAGGGAGCTGCGACAACACCATGTAATCCGTGCGACAAATTAACGGGGGGTCAAGCAGAAAGCGCAGCAGGACGAGCCCTCAAAGACTAAATGCTTTCATTGGGAGAAGGAGTTGCACAATTCAAATACTGGCTGGTTCAAACCCTGTAGCTACTGCAAGAATTCGGGTCACGCACAGAAAATATTCATGTGCGTGGCAGTGCAAAAGCACCACCACCATGCAGCCACAGAAACAGTTTATTCTTGGCTACAGATCATCAACCTCTGGTTGCAATTTTTAACCCAAAGACAGTACTAATCCGACAGACGGCTGTAGCACAAGTAGGGACCGGGCCCTTTTCCTGGGCACTCACTTGTTAATACTGAGTTTTAAAGCACCACCCGACAAGTGAATGCAGATTGCTTGTTACACTTGCCATTGGAAGTGGCAGGTAAGGCTAATGAACAATGGTTGTAAGTGACCATGGAACTCAGTTCACAGCTGAAGAATTTCAATTGGTCATGAAAAGAAATGGTAACAAACATCACCTCAGCACCTTCACATCCCCAAATGGATTAGCCAAAAGGTTTTATCCACACATTCAGACCAGCGATGCATGCTCTGGACAATGCACGAGCATAGGTTTTTATTTCACCTGTAGGAATGCGGCACATGCTACTTCAATTTACACACCGGTTCTGTTGGTTACGGCTGTAATTTAAGGTCTCACCTGAAGTTGTTAAAGCTTGATCTACATGGGGACATGCACCGCAACAGTGTGATTGAATTGCCACAAATAGTCTCATCAGAGAGTGCTGTTTTCATGTTTGAGAAAACTAAGATACTGTGGAGATAATTCATAGAAACCTGGAGCAATTACATCGCAGATGAGACCCATCTTAGCAGGCAGAAGTAGCATCAAATAGATCATGCAGAAGACATGCACTCCCGGTTGAACGCATGTTTAGCAGCTGATGTTCTATCCCAGGGAGGCCTAGCAAAAATAAGAAGTTGGTGCCTTGTGATAGCACTAGAAAGCCGCAGGTCCCTGTTTCTACTAGAAGCAACCCTAATACTACACAGCAGACATGGGTCTAGTCCCGGGTGTAATGCCTATTAGATTTTCCAAAGAGAAGTCAAAATCCAGCTATCAGAATTAAAGTGGGGCATGCTGGGCTGGCGACAGACTTCGCCTGGTCCTGGGCAATGTGAGGGGGCTCAGCTCAGGGGCCCCTGGAAGGGGCGGGGTTTCAGGCGGAAGGGGTGGGACTAGGGACCGGAAACCTTCAGCGCCACCCAAAACGTGCTCCACTCTCAGCGCCGCAAGGACCGTGCCGCCCAGACCACACTGCACAGGACTCCGGGGGCAATTTAAAAGGGCTTGGGGCTCCGACTGCTGCTACTGCCATGGTAGCGATGGCACAAAGCACGGGACCCTTTTAAATTGCCAGGCCCTGGGGAAACTGCCGCCTGCCCCTGTGTCAACAGCCCTGGGGAGCATGTTGTCTATTGAACGGCATCAATGCATTCAGTTATGCCCTGACACATTAAGGGGGGAGGCATAGGTACCGCACAGCAATGGGTCATACCATTTAAATAATATGTGAGCCCTCAAATGGACCTCATTGTCTTTTGTGTTTCAGAAACCAGCAAAACCTTGCCAGAGCAGTGGTGTGTGTACACAGCTAGGCATTGCATGTTCTGTCTAGTCAGTCAACATCCCACTGTCCCTATGTGGGTCCCTTCTGTTACACAAAGAGCAAAAAACACACACAAGAACCATGCATCACACTGGAGAGGGAGTACTCTGTCAGGCCCGCCAATCAGCCTGGCTTGGCAGGGACTGCATTGCTCTCTTCCTTGGAGGTTTCCACCCCATTATAAAACCCCCAGTGTCAATGTTCCCTCTATTTTTTTCCATCCATATGCGGAATAAATATTGTTATGTACACCAAGGTGTGTGTGGATGTGCACCCCGAGTGGAAGTGCACGCTGCTGGCTGTCGGCACTCTGCTCATCAGCTGGGCGGCACCCACATCTCTCCTGCATGGCCACCCCTGCGCTCAGCTTACAGGGAGCACTGCCCAGTGTTATAACTTGGGTAGGTGGGAACGCAAGATTGACCATCCCAAGTGAAGCATGAGTGGAAATGTACACAGCCCTCAGCTGGGGCTACAGCAAACTACCCAAGGAGGGAGTGGGGAACTGTTCTGGAGCCAGTGTCTATCCAGGAGCAGTTTCCTTGTAGGCTCATGCAGAGCAGTTGCTCAAAACCAAACCTGACCTGCGGTGGGGACTCAACTGTCCCTTTGGATACTCACTGGTTCCCCTCGCATGTAACTGACAGGTCACTGGTCAGGGATCAGCTGAGCATGAGCAAGGTGGACTGAACCATATGAACCCCCACGGCATGGATGCCCTTACCACTCCTCTCTGTGGGAGGCCCTGAGCCATGCTGACACAGGAATATAGGGATAAGTGCTTTGCTGGTGGGGGTGAGATGGACACCGTAAGGAAAACGCCGGGGCTGCAAGAAGCAGCATTGGCTATGTTCTTCCTTCAGACTCAGCCCTGGTGCAGGTGGCACTGTGCTGCAGAGAACAGAGGTGAATGACCCAGTGACTTCCAAATCAGTATTGAGCCCAGTGGTCCAGCACAGCACAAAGGGATGCTGTAGCCAGACCCTTGTTCCCTAGGCGCCCATATTACAAGGGTGGCATTTTCAGATGACTGAACACCCCAGTTACTTGGGGTGGGGCATGCATGCTCCCCCACAGCATCACTCCAAAACGTGCTGCCTCTCTGCCATCACAGCAGTGGTCAGCAAAGGGAGCTAGGGGCGTCACCTGTTCAATTTCAGTTGGGGGTCCCTCTTCTATGGCACAATCCCCATTTGTGGTCCCACTCCTTCTCCCCTCACCCATGACCACACATGCAAAAGAGGCCTTGCGACACAGCGGGGTGAATGAGCGGGGGCTGTAAGTGTAGGAGTAGATTCAAAGAGGCATCACCACAGGGTAGCCAAAGCACTGGCTCTCAGTAGCTCAAACCAGCTGGCTCTAGGAGCAGCCTCTCAATTGAAAAAAAAAAAAAAAGATCAAGTACTTGAGATGCGCTGGGGTTTAAGGAGCTGAAAGGAAAACAGAGGGAGCGTGTAGGCCGGTGCTGGCCTGCCTTTGGCATCCAGCCAGCATCAAAGCTTCATTCAATTAAATACATTTTTATTTAATAAAATGCATCTGCACTCAAGCTGAGGAGCACAGTGCCAGACCGGTACTGAACAGCTCACATGGGAGACAGAGACGGCAGCCAGTTTCCATCAACCCCCTTCTCAATGTCCCCATTGGGTCCTGCTACCGCACCTGCCATCCCAAAGGGTTACCAAGTAACCCCGCCTAGCTCTTCTATGGCACTTTTCATCAGTGGGTCTCAGAGTGCTTCTCAAAAGCAAAGCACTGTACGGGACACGTAGACGGAATCATGTCCCTTGCCGTGGAAATTCAGCCACCTTTGGGACCAGAGCACACGTACCAGCACACAGCAATGCTACAGCCTTTTGTGGGGAAGTGAAGAGTACTGTGTTCTGGTGAAACTTCCAAACATATGTAGATTGACACAAGGTTCTTTATTGCCCACAAGCGGTCTGGATCTTAGTTTTAGGCCTTATTTAAAAGGTGGTACAGGCAGCAACACAGAGCCTCTCGCACCTCTGAATCAGAACTGCGTTCAGTGCTGAGACAGAGAAAAGTCCGTCACCTCCTTTGGGTCCTTGCATCCAAGTAATGAGCAGACAATATTCTGTTTAGTACGTAAGATCTGATGAAATCCCAGCTGCAAGGATAAAGATTGGGGCTGACAGATTCCAGATTACTGAAAGGATCTACTAAACATTTTTAAAATAATGACTCCCCGCTTGTTACACTATTATGTAATCCAAAAACAAGGGGATGGAGGATGAAATTTTCAGCCCACACACAAATCCTCACAAAACAGGTGCAAATATTTGTGCAGCAGACTATGGACCTGAGTTTTTAAAGGGGTAGGAAATTGGGTGCCTCACACTAATGTATTTCATTATGCATTAAAAATAGGAATAAATCAGCTCCCATGCTTCAGAGCATCAGATGATCACTCAGAGAGAAGGAATTTCCTCCATCCCTAAGATTTCTCATTCCTTTTCCTTCTGCATGTCACAGGTTGCTTAGGATCATTCATCCCTCTAACAGGTGGCAACGCTGAAACCTAGAGAAATGAAGCTGGATGTCGCCCCACAAGTCTATGTCATAGCTGGGAAAGAAGCCCAGGGGTCCTAGCTCCCCTCTCTGTTGTCTTCCTCCAATAGGACATACTACTGCACCTCGGTGCCTGTGAAACATTGCACACCAGGTCAAATGCACTCCGGGTGTTTTTCTGGACAGTGGACTTGCTAAACCAACAGTCTGAGTGGGCACAATCAAGTTGCCACTTTCAAAGTGCTACACCAAAATGGTGATTTTTAAATCTTGCTACACAGTTTGAAATATGCTCAGTCCACCAGTGCCCCCTGACTTTCAGAGACTCTACTCTCCACTTGCTTTTCCATCTTCCCTCATCCTCATTCTTTTAAAACCTTTGCGGAACATCAGAAATAAAGCTGCTTTCAAATCTCCTTTCCTGCTGTGGTGTTCAGTCAGCTTCCACTTTCCATTGTTCCCTGTTGCCCTTGAAAAATGATTTAGGCTGACTGCACGCTCCCATCTCTGTGTAGACTTTTTAGCTCCCTTTTAGCATGTCAATTTAAAACGAAAAAGCAAAAACAAACAAACAAAGACAGCTACAAAGGCTCTATATGTGTCTTGCTACCTGCAAAGCAATTCAATCCATTTTATTTTCTCTAGCATCCTCAACACACAGCATCACAGAGCTCTGCACACTGAGAGTTAGTCATAAGCTAATGAGAAAGAGAAAGGCTTAAATGATATCTTCCAGTCATAGATCATCTTTCATGCTGAACGGCACCCAGTGCGCTGTACAGTTATATAGCCATGCTAGTACCACTGACATGCATCCAGCTCTGAAGAGGATGCAACTTGTTTGTGCACTGCACAATTGCTATCTAAAGTCATACTCATAACTGGAGTGAAATGCCTTCCTAAGTCCCACAGAGATTGGCTCATAAACCTCAGCATGAAATTTTATTATCCTTAGTATTACTATCACTTACTTTGATTCAAAAATAATTAAGGATTCAGTTATCCATCCCTGTGGTATTTAGCACAATAATTTCCTATTTCAGGGAGTTCCATAGGTTAATCACATCCTGTGTAAAGCATTAGTGCCTTTGATCAGTTCTAAATCAATTATTTTAATTTCATCCAAAATTTTCATTGTTCAAAAGATAGAATCATAGAACCATGGAATATTAGAACTGGTAGGGACTTTAAGAGGTCATCAAGTCCAGTCCCTTACACTGCCAGCAGGACCAAGCACTATCTAGATTAGGGGTTTTCAAACTCTAGGTCACGGCTTGTAAGGGCAAGCTGCTAGCTGGCCGTGAGATGCTTTGTTACTTAATCAACTCAGGATTAAACAAAGACTGTGAATGGCTCGCTAACTACAAAAGCAGCTTCTCCTCTCTTGGAATTCACATCTCCAGATCAGCTACTAGAAGGGCCTCATCCTCCCTGATTGGATCCACCTCATCATCTCCAGCCTGATTCTGGCCTGCATATTTATACCTGCCTCTGGAAATTTCCACTACATGCATCTGACGAAGTGGGTCTTTGCCCACGAAAGCTTATGCTCCAACACTTCAGTTAGTCTATAAGGTGCCACAGGACTCCTCGCCGCTTTTGCAGA
Source organism: Pelochelys cantorii (assembly GCA_032595735.1). Lineage (NCBI taxonomy): Eukaryota > Metazoa > Chordata > Testudines > Trionychidae > Pelochelys > Pelochelys cantorii. The sequence continues at coordinate 143,114,981 of CM064328.1, read as the reverse complement.
TTCAGACTAACACGGCTATTTTATTACCTGATATTCGTTACCTGATATCTGATATTTGTTACCTGAGCCTCCCCAAGTACAGGCAATCGCCACTCCCATTGACAGCAGATCACTGTTTCCGGCCAATGGGAGCTGTGGGAAGTGGTGTCCTAATCTGCATTGCTTCCCACAGCTCCCATTGATTGGGAACAGTAATTTGTGGCCAACAGGAGCTGAGATCACCAATACTTGAGAAGGCCCAGGTAAACAAAGCCTCTCACAGCCAACTAGTGGCTTGCCCTTACAAGCTGAGACCCAGAGTTTGAAAACACCTGATGTAGATCATCCCTGATAGACATCTATCTAACCTGCTATTAAATATCTCCAGTGATGGAGATTCCACAACCTCCCTGGGCAATTTATTCCAGAGCTTAACCACCCTGATAGTTAGGAACTTTTTCCTAATGTCCAACCTAAACCTCCTTGGCTACAATTTAAGTCCATTGACTTTTGTCCTACTATTGGACATTAAGGAGAATAATTTTTCTTTCTTCTCCTTGTAACACCCTCTTAGGTACTTGAAAGCTGTTATATCCCCTCTCAGTCTTCTTTTTTCCATACTAAACAAACTCAATTCTTTCAGTCTTCCCTCATAGGCCAGTACCTAGGGACAGAGTGAATGTGAGTTACTGACCAGTTTTCATATTAGGGATGTGAATGAGTAGTTGACCATCTGATAAGCAGCGACTACTTGATCACACACACACACACAACACCACCACCACCACCCTGTGCTCTTAAAGGAACAGAGAGGAGCCGGCGCACAAAGACACTGGCTCAATCTCTGGTCCCCCACTGGGTCTCAGGACAACTCCCTCCCCACCCCACCCCACCCCACCCTGCACCCCTCGCCATTGCTGCTGCTCTGTCTCTTTAAAAATGCAGAGTGGCAATGGGAGTGTGGGGCGGCTTGTGCTGAGAGAGACCCGTGGGACCGGCTGCTGCTGCTCTCTCCCTTTCAGAATGCAGGGTGGCAGTGGACGGGAGGGGGGGCTTGTCCTGAGACCTGGTGGGGCACCAGAGACTGAGCCAGCATCTTTGCATGCCGATGCAGCGCTGTCCCTTTAAGAGCGCAGAGTGGGAGGGGCGGTGTTGTGCTGAGACCTGGAAGTGAGCCATGTAACTGCCTTTCCCTAATGATTAGTTGAGTAGTCGATGGAAATTCCATTGACTACTTGACTAGCAACTTAATCGCTACTGAACATCCCTATTTCATATCATACTGTATATCGGGGCTGGGTCCCCTCGGACCTGGCTCCTTTCTAACATTCACGTGGTACAGCCAGCAAAGATGTAACACGCCACTAACTCTTCTTCTCTCACTGCCCTCTGCATACCTCCAGATTAAATACTACAGCCACTGCTAAGCTCATCAGCTAGCCAATATTTCCATTCCCATCTGCAAAGCATCATTAGAGGTTTAAATACCTGTGGATTCTGGCATGACTATTGCCCTTTAATCAAGTACAGCTGACTTATTCATGACTCCATGACAGGCAAAATCCCCTGTGCTCACTGTAGGAATAAATATTATTATAACAGGCGCTCGCAGAAACTAGACACATGGATGGAGAATGCCTAGGAATTCTGGGGAACACCACCTGCAAGCACATGGTGAAGTATAGGCCACACTTTGCCCATACTGCACTGGAAACCACCTATTCCAAGCGAGAAGGCATAGAAATCCAAGCCCAGCAATCGGCGAGACTGTGGCATGTACAGAGGTGACAGTTAGTGGGTGTGCCCTGGTGCGCAGCTCCTGCAAGAGCTGGCTGGGCTGTGGCAAAAGCCAGCAGGGAGCTATTGAAAGATCTGGCAGGTATCTGGGTTGCAATAAGACAGTACCCGTAAGACACTGTATGTTACTTTCACTGCTGGGTGTGTGGCTTTCCCTGTACATCAGAGTGCTATCCACTAGGAAACACTGCCTTGTCTATACAATGCAAGAGACCCTTCTCCCTAGACTGGGCTGGAAAAAAGTCCCGGGCACATAAAAATCATTTCAGCACCGCCAGCTCAAAAGCAGTTTGATTCAGAAATTTGACTTGTGAATCTCCTTTCTGAAGTACAGCAAGCTCATGGTGTAACCATCCCAATGCAACAGGAATCTTCCTGACACTGTGTAGAAATGATATTGTCTTTCCTCATTACCCTGCTGAGTGCCACCTGTAGACCATGTCCGTACCTCCCTATTATGGCAGCCCTTGGGGATTCAAGTTCCCGCTCCACTTAATGACCAAGTGGTATTAATATTTCAATATCCTCATGATATATAATGGGCCATGTTAAAAACCAATCAATAGGCCTTCCCTCATTTCCCCATGTCTGCCAGCTTAATGGAGGAAATGGCTGCTGTCTGAGACCTTGGCTATTTTTTCCCCTCTGTGAATGCGTTTAACCCATCATTTAAAAAAACCTTTTAAATGCCCGTGGCTTTTTCTGGATGTACATGAGAGGGCAAGGGGAGAGTCTGGCTCAGCTACTGGGGGCAAGAGACAGAGCCTTTCAGTTCCTATATCTGGTGCTCCGTGGCGTCTGGGACAGTGAAGACAAAGGTGGGCCTGATTTTTCACTCTTTGGAGGAGAGGCAGGCTCTGCAGGTAATCAGACAGGAGAAAGTGTTTCAACAATCCAGCCGACTGACAGTCTGTTGTTAACAGCCTCAGCCTCGGAAGAGAAGCCAAAAATCGCATGAGCCAATGAGACCCAACTCCCTTCTGTTGGGGGGGCAGGGTTTTGCTCCAGGATGGGACAGAGGCATTTTGGGGGGAGAAGGGAGGGAGGAGGAGAAGAGAAGCTTCCCCTGTTGCTTCCCATGAAGCATCTGTGATGTGAATAAATGGAACTTCAGGCTCCGGGACAGCCATCTAGATACCTTTCATCCACACCACCGTTCTTCACCAAATGAGGAAGTGAAACATACAAGCAGCGGCCAATGCTGGGGTTACAGTAGCAGCTGTCCAACTGGGGAGGAATCATATGTTGGGAGAGCTCTGATCGGGTGCCACCTACACTGCTCATCATCCATCTATTCTGAGATGGTAACAGTCATTGCTAGTCATCAGAGTCAGCGCCCCACTCAAATCAAGTGGGGAAGCTGCACCCTGAAGGGTTACTGCCTGAGATGCTGGTCTGCAAACAAAGTTGGAAGATTTCCTCTGTGGCTATAAAGGCTGGAAACTTCCTTTGTATAATGGAAGCTTAAATTATCCAGAAACTGCTGGGTCATCCGAGAAGTCCTGGTCCAGCTCCACAGTGGTTCACAGTCTCCCTAGCTGGTGTTAATCTCCCCAGCTGGGCCTCTTCCTTTTCTCCTGAAGCATTTTGAGGACAGGTTCACAGGCCAGTCCCTCAGATCCTGTCTGCTAAAAACATGACCAGGACACCGCACACCAACACAACTCGTTTCACATGAGCCACAACATGGGGAAGGAAGGCGCTGAGAAAACAAACACCTGACAGGAAGCTGTTCAAGAACTACAGTGAGAAGCCCAGTCTAAGAATTTATATAGAACCAAAGAGTTGCCACCTCAGAGACCACAGCTGAGTTCCCGAGTACTGTGAAGGTTCAGACAAGACTCAGAATTCCAATGACTGGACAAATTCCCTGAGCTACTCTCTCAGGCAAAGCTGGGCTGATTATTTCAGGGTCCCTTCTTCCAGGTGGGACCCCGGCTCAGAGATGGCATGGAATCCCAAAGAGATTAAATGGTTTTCCCCAATATCAGCAAGAAGTGTGGGGGGGAGATTCGTATTTCAGTAGGGCAACCACTGGTGTTGGATGGATATAAGGGAAAACCATATGAAAAATATGGGACACATAGGAAAATACCAATTTCCTTAGCATATCAAGGGTACTTTTCTACTCCCCTCAAATCTATAATGCAATTACCCCAAAGTTCAATTTAATGTTCAATATGGTCCAGAGATGTCTCTCAAAATAAGGGATGGGTAGTCACTCTATCTTTCTATCACCTCTGTGTCACCGGGCTATAACTTCTGATCACTAGCCAATACAGATCTGGGACTGGATTGGAACCAGTGACTAAGGGGGGGGAATCCCCATTGCCTGTACTCTGATCCAGCCAGTTTCCACAAGGGGGCACTGTTTTGCTTCCCCTCCAGCCACTGTCCCCTCTTCTCTCATGTCTTTGCAGGTGGCATTCTGGTCCCACCTCACGTCTTGGGAACTCTCCAAGTGATCCCATTAAGGGAGTTAGAGAGGGTGCTGAGGGGAGTGGGGGATGAACTCCACATTCCAGAGTCCCGGAGAAGATGCAAAAATGCCACGGAGAAGGAATAAAACGACAGAATAAAACAGAGAGGGGAGGGGAAACAACTCTCCCTTATTGCAAAGGGACCAGACCCAACATCCCAGAGCCATGCATTTCTAGAGTCGCTCCTGCCTGCCCCACTGTCCCGCAGCACCAGTGATGTGCCCTAGAAAGCTTTGCTCCTGCTGGCCAAATCGTGTACAGTGCACAAAGCCTCCGAGGGCCAGCATCCACCAGCAGCGGTGAATAGGATCAAGGAAACAGGCTGCCTTGGCTAGCCAGTCCTGATCTCTGGTTACCAGTCACCCCTTGAATGGCTCAGAGACCTCCCAAAATGTTCGCACAGGCAGTACCTGCATCCACACAGTTCTGCCTCCACCTCTCTTAGGCAACCCGCCACAATTCCCTTCACAGGCGCTTTTCAGGGTCAATTGTCACACCAGGTCAAGGAGCAAGCCCCGCCCCCCTTTGGTGACCTCATACACCCTATTTCCTTCCATCCTCCTCACGTCTCCCTCAGCCATTAACAGAGGTAGCTTAGAAGCCGTTGTATCTACTTCCCCCGATTGTTTACTACAGAGACTCTCAGGAGTCAGAGAAACTGCAGCCCCAGTGTCAATTTCCATTTTAACTACACAATCAGTTATCAGCCCATTATCATTAAGGAGGAGATTAATCTCTGCACCACTTGGCACATTCTCTCATGGCTGGGAACTTTGCTGTGCTTTTTGCTAGGCCCCAGGATTCTGCAGGGAGGGACTTTGCTTATCGTTTTCCACGGTGGCTGTGGGACAGGTGGAGTTCCACAAGAGGCACTGGCAGCCACAGCTCCCACAACTTAGTCTTTCACAGGGGCCCAAATCCCTGCATGGCTCCCACGACAGGCATCTGGGCCAAAGCCACCTTCCTCCCTTGCTCTGCCAAGGGGATCTGCTGTCCTGTGGCTGAAGGGCTTGCATGCTTCCAAGTTCCGTCTGTGGCTTCAAAAACTCTGACCCACCCCTACAGCCAAAAAGAAAGTCTTTTGTATGCGCTGCCCTTCGCCTCCGGGCTTAGTGCTCAACCGTGTCAAAAGCAGAGGGCGTGACTGGCCTCTCACCACCGCTCCTGGGGCCAGGTCTGCACCAGAAGCTTACACCAGTGCAGCCACATGGCCAGCGCCAGCCCACAGCATTTTGGCACCTGAGGTGGGGAGCTCAAATGACGTCCCCATGGCCCCTCGCTTGGGCCAAAACTTTGAAAGGTCTCAATTTTGCCTTCTTCCTGTTCTACTCCTCTCACGGTACTGCTCTGCTACCTACATATACACCAGCAGCAGACACAATTTTCTACACTCTGGGGCCTAGTGGCGCCCCCCCCCCCCCACAGTCTGGCACCTGAGGCCTCTGTCTCAGTTCGCCTCATGGTAGGGCTAGCCCTGCACATGGCTCAGGGCTGTGAAAACCCCTTCACTGCTGAGCGCCAAAGTTACACTGAGCTAACGCCCACTGTGAACAGTGCCATGCTGACAGAAGAGCTTCGCCTGTTGACACATCTAATGACACCAGCTTTCCAGTCGGCATAGCGGCATCTTCACTGAAGTGCTACAGTGGTGTGGCTGCACCAGTGCAGTAGCCCTGCCCTAAGTTCAGTGTAGATACTCTGAAGTTACACCAGTGTAAATGAGGGGACAGTCAGGCCCAGGTGTTCACAGAACTCTTGTTACACTTTTCCTGATTTTTCTCTTGGTAATCTGTTCTGATTCTTCTGGAACCACATAACATGCAGTCAACTTGTGGGACTCCTTGCCAGAGGGTGTTGTGAAGGCCAAGACTATAGCAGGGTTCAAAAAAGAGCTAGATAAATTCATGGAGTTTAGGTCCATCAATGGCTGTTAGCCAAGATAGGCAGGAGTGGTGTTCCTAGCCTCTGTTTGTCAGAGGCTGGAAATGGATGACAGGAGAGGGATCACTTGATGATTACCTGTTTCCGTTCATGCCCTCTGGAGCACCTGGCATTGGCCACTGTGGGAAGACAAGATATTAGGCTAGATAGAACTTTTGACCTGACCCCCTGTGGCCTTTCTCATGTTCACACTGAAAATTGTCTCACCCATCCAGACCCATCACAACTGGATCCTAACCCAGTCCAATCCTTGCCACCAATTTTCCCTTTTTGTGAGTTACAGAATCACAAAGCAACCACCTGGATTTTCTTAGCAACACACACTCCTTTCTATGGGACATCCAAGGAACAGTTAGAAAGCCAGGGATGTGCTGAGATACTGTGCAGGTGAGAGAGAGACAGACAACAGCGCTCTCCCGGCTCCTTGCAGCCAGCACTCCTTCCAGCAGCTCTCAAGCTGCCCTTTTTCACAGCTCAGCCTCCAGATATCATTCATAAAGCAGCCCGGAGCGCCGGTTGCAGCAGCGCCTCGCCTGTCACTAGGCATAGGTATGGCTAGCCAAAAGGAGAACAGCGACTTGTGTGGCCTCCAAACTAATTCACATGGGTTGAGTGTGAAACACTTTGCACTTCAGATGAACAGCTAACGGTGCGCAAAGCAGCAGCTAGCAACTCAACTGCTTAGATTCGACATCGATAAGACAGCCTGCAGCGTGAAGGATCCCAAAACACTTCAGAAGCTGCATACACACAGCACCATAGAAATGCAGCCACTTCTAACATGGCGCACGAAGCACACCCTGCAACAGGGAGGGGAAGAGAACATTGAAGTTAAAGTAACACTACTAGATTTTCTTCAGATGCTGTGGGATCTTTGACATGGACTTAGAGCAAGCATGACCCTCCCATCCAGTACCCAATTTATCATCCTTCCAGGAGGGCAGACCATGCTGCCCCTGCAGGACTTGAACCTGGGGTTCTAGGAATTTTATGTTTAAAACCTGACAGGGTATTAAACTGTCTCCTCTAGCTCGAGACAGAGAGGCCTTGGAGCAAGGTGGAACCCAGCTGGCTACATTCATACCCAGTGTAACGTCACTGAGTCATAGGAGGAAAGGTTGTGACTTATCTCTCGGCAGGAGCCAAAAGCCAGGTTGAAGATGGAGGGGTGGGAATTGCCACTTGGCTGCCAGTCAGCCCCCCGGGCCACTACAGCAACGTGGGCAAGTAGAGGGAACTGCCACCCGAGGGCTGCAACCTGCACCAAAAGCACAAATGGTCTGGGAGCACCCTGGCCCTGCCCTTCTTTGTCCACAGAAGCAGGTGAGTGTGACCATGTACAACATGGGGAGGGGGTCTATGTGGAGAAGGGGAGGCAGGTGTCCCCCCAGTTTCTAGGCAAGATCTTAGGACTCCTGGCAATGTTGTTCCCTGTGGGTATGTCTACACTAGCCCCCTAGTTCGAACTAGGGAGGCTAATGTAGGCATTCGAAGTTGCAAATCAAGCCTGGGATTTAAATATCTCGCGCTTGATTTACATCTTCCCGGCCGGTCGCCATTTTTTGAAATTTACAAGTCCGGACTAACTGCCCGCGTCTACACACGCAGGAACCCGGTAGTTCGAAATAAAGCCCTAGTTCGAACTACCTGTTATTCCTCCTGGAATGAGGTTTAACAAGTAGTTCGAACTAGGGCTTTATTTTGAACTACCGGGTCCCTGCCGCGTGTAGACGTGGGCAGTTAGTCCGGACTTGTAAATTTCAAAAAATGGCGACCGGCCGGGAAGATGCAAATCAAGCGTGAGCTATTTAAATCCCGGGCTTGATTTGCAACTTCGAATGCCTACATTAGCCTCCCTAGTTTGAACTAGGGGGCTAGTGTAGACATACCCTCTAAGATTTTCCATCCATCAGTGGAGGGAGTTTTGTCTTGGGCACCAATATTGAGGTCATGTGCGCTTGTTTGGATATGCCACCGTGGCACCCAAGTTATAAACCTCTCCCTTTCCCCTCTGCTGCCATGTCTCCCATCCTCCCTTCACCCCATCTGCTCCCCTGGTGCCTGCTATCCCCCACTCCCCACCCCTCACCCTCCTCTACTGTCCTGGCTCCTGCCCTTTTCACTCCCCTCAGTCCTCCTGGGACTTGCCCCACCACCCCATCCTCTCTAACCCCTGCACCTGCCCTTCCCTTCCCCCCTGTGCCCAACCCTCCTCTAGCCCCCCCCCATCCCTTCTCCCCACCCTAACACCTCCCTCTACCCACCTGATTTGCCTCTCTCCTCTGCCCTCTGGTGCCCATCCCCCCATCCCTCCCCTCCTCTCCCCATGTCTGCCCTTCTGCTTCAACCCCACAATCCCCCTGGCACCTGCACCTTCCCTTACCCCCTGCACCCTCCTGGTGCCTCCCCCTTCCCTCACTGTCCCTGCCCTCCCAATGCCTGTTCCCCTTGCCCTCTACCTCCCTGGTGCCACCCCCTTACCACCTTCTGCCCCAGTTCTCCTCTGCGCCCTCACACATGACTTGCTCCAACCCCCACCTACCTCATGCCCACCCCTCCTTTCAACCCCTCTTCTCCTAGCACCCACTCCTCCCCTCTCCTCTTCCTTCCTCTTGCCCCATTGCCCCTCCCTTCTCCTTTCCCAGCATCACCCTGTCCCGTCCCTTCTCCCACCCCTACTGACACCTTCCCATTCCCCCCCAAACAACCCCGCTCCTCCTGTCCTTTCCCTTCATTGTCTCCTCTTGGCTCCCAGGCATTTGTCTCTCCTCTACCCTGCACCCCTGGCACCTTTCCCGGCCCCTTCTCTCCCCTAAGCACAAGCTACTTCCTCTCCTCACCCCCATCTTCCCCTTAATTATTCCCTTGCCCCTTCCCTTCCCTTCCCTTTCTGCACCTGCAGGGCGGGGCAACATGGCAGGCAGCTTCCCTGTGTGCCTGGGCTCGATCCAGGGCCACGGTGCTATTTTTAGTACTGCGGCCCCGCCCCAGGAGCAGCTGCACTATGGCCCAGCTCCAGTCCCAGCACACAGGGCAGCCACCCACTACACGGCCCAGCCCCGGGACAGCTGTGCCCGGGACCACAGTACTAAAAATAGCACTCTAGCCCCAGCTCCAGTCCCAGCACATGGGGCAGCCACCTGCCATGCATCCCAGCCCTGGGACAACTGGGCCGGGACTGTGGTACTAAAAACAGCACCGTGGCCCCAGCTCCAGTCCTGACACACTGGGCAGCACACTCCGTGTGTTGGGACTCGAGCCAGGGCCACTGTGCTATTTTTAGTACTGTGGTCCTGCCCCAGCAGCCGCGGTCCCAGCTGATCCCAGGGACTGGATCACACGGTGGGTGGCTGCCCGTGTGCTGGGACTGGTGCTGGGCCATGGTGCTATTTTTAGTACTGCAGCCCAGGCTCCAGCAGCTGCCATACAGGCCACATGGTGGTTGCCCAGCTGCTGAGGTGGGCAGTCCCCTGCCACATGGCCCCACCCCTGGGAGCAGCAGGGGCCGCAGCTGTGTGGCTTTGCTGCGGGTGTGGGCAGGAATGAAATTCTTGGTGCATGCCCATGCAGGAGCACACCTTACAGCAGGGATGGGCAAAAGGGCCTCCGCAGGCCAGATCCATGCTGCTGCTCCCCCGCCCCCAGGCCAATTAGGGTCTGGGGGCGGGGGGGCGCACAAAGTTTCCTCCTGCCCTGCGAACAGCATGCAGTGCTTTGAAGTGCTGCGTGCTGCTCTCAGGGCAGGAAGAGATGTCACGTGCTCCCCCACCCCCCAAGCCCTGATTGGCCTGGGGGCAGGAGGAGCTTGCGAAGTTTCCTCCACCCTCCCCCCCGACCCCGCGAGGAACACACGGTACCTCAAGCCGTACGGTCGTGCAGGGCAGGAGGAGGGCAAGGGAAGCTTTGCACTGCTCCCCTGCCCCCTGGCCAGTCAGGATTTGGGGGCGGGGGAGCACGTGATGTCTCCTCCCGCACTGCGAGCAGCGTGCGGCGCTTCAAAGCACTGTGTGCTGCTTGCAGGGTGGGGGTAGGGCCAGAGGAGGCTTTGCACTCTCTCCCCGCTCCCAGGCCAATCAGGGCCTGCAGTCGGGGAAGTGTGTGAAGCCTCTTCCTGCCCTGCCAGGGGCATGGGTGCCTAGTGGGAAGGGGGGGCAAAGGGGACCAATTATGATCTGGAGGTGGGGAAGCCCAGAAGCATTCTGGCCCCTTCTGGATTAGGCCCCCCCGGCCAAAAATTATTGCCCACCCCTGCCTTACAGGGAACCCTGAGCCCTGGCTATTCTAACCCCCACCCCTCAGAGTAGTGACTGCTGTTAGCCATGGTGAAATTGACACCAGATCACATGGTCATTTTGTGATGTGGACAGGTGCCTGTGCAGACAAATTAGAGGAATGGTAGGTAGGATACCAGGAAACAGGTTCTCAGGATTTACCTCCTGTATTTTCTTGCCTGTAACCTGTGACCTGGGAACACTTCTGTGGGCTAATGAGAGGGGAGAAAGGCTGCCAGTTGTACTGGGGCCCTGAGCACAGCAGGCCCCTGGAATGGGAGGGAATGGGAGGCAGTGGAGCCCTAGCAAATGTGATACTGGGGGCCTAAATTTCTCTTGAGGGATCTGCTGTGCAGCTTCTAAAGACATAGGAAGGGCCACCCTCTCTGTGGGAGCTCACAGCGGTAGAGGATCTGGGTCGCACCAGTGCTTGGATGGGAGACGTGTAGTAAAAAGACGGATGCTGCAGGAAGCGGTGTGGGTTATTCATTGTGGGTGCTCTTGTCTTGAAGTCAGCACTGACCCCAATGAGACATGGAGGGAAGCATGTGCTGCTTTCAGACAAGACACAGCCCCAACACTCCAACTGCCTGTGATCATTCCATAGCCAAGACTGCTTTCATTCGAGCTGGGTTGTTACCCCCAGCGTCCTAACCTAACCAAATTCCAGCCTGTGTCATTCCTTCCTACCTCCCTACCCAGTGCTTGATTTGTACCAGGGCTTGCCAGAGCTGAGCCTCAGCCTTCGGAGGCTTGGCAGTTCGTAGCCCTGGCTCTTATGGGTTTGTGCATCAGTTAGGAATGTAAAAAAATCGCTTGACCCTGGCACCTAATGAATTGCTTGAGCCCTGACTAGGGATGTGAATGACTAGTCAACTATCCGATAAGCAAATGTTTATCAGATAGTCGACATGCTAGTCGACTAGTTGCTTCCCCCCGTTGCTGCCTCTATCAGAAAGAGGCAGCAGTGGGGGGAAGAGGAAAGGGTGCTTCTAAGTGGCAGCGCCACATGGAGCCCAGGGTCAGCTGCTCTTTTAAACGCTGCTGCTTTGAAATGCTGCAGGGAGCACGGGGCCAGCAGGAGCCCCCCACTGGCCCCGTGCTCCCCATGGCACTTTCACCTTTGAAGTGTAGCAACAGCCCTGGAGTTGCTAAACTATTCGATTAGCCAGTTAATCTAAATTTAACATCCCTAGCCCTGACACCTCTTTCGTTACATTAAGCACTGGCCCTAACTCCCCTCTGCTGTATCAGTGGCACATGGTGTTTCTCTTCACTTCCTGGCCCAAATCACGGTGTGCTACTCAATCAGCTGCCATGTTGCAATCAAACGTCAGCTGCTTCTCAAGAGTTAAGAAAAAGGACCCTTTTATAAACACGCAGTATTTTGAGAGGTACTCATCTAAAGACTCCTACTACCGGTTGTCGGCAGAGTTTGAGCCTGGAACTTTTAGCACTACATGATGCACCTCTACCAACTGAGCTGATGGAGTAACTGCAACAGTAGTAGTAGATCGTCATGCTGTAAATGCAGCAAAAACACTACAGCAGACACGAAATGTACTTAGTGAGGCAGGGTAGTCCAGTCAATGGGACAATGGGTTAAAAATCAACTGGTTTCTATTCCTGGCTCTGCTATGGACCTGCTGTGTGAGAATGGGCTTGTCACCATGCCTCAGTTTCCCTTCCCTATCCTTGTTCAGTCTTGTCTATTTCCATTATAAACTCTTCGGGCCAGCAATTGTCTTTCATCTGCATGTGCACGTACAGCCCCTTGGGCAAGGCTGTCAACGGGGGCCTTTGAACACTACTGTAACACAAATAGTAACTGAAAATAAAACCCATACAAAAGGGAAATTCAAACAGAGAACTCATTTTTTGCTGAGGACAGACAGCGAGGCCTGATCCTGCCCAGATCTGGTCAATAAGATCTCACAGGATCAGGCACTGCATGTTTAGTGTTCCCTGCACTGTTAAGAGGTGAAAGCTTCCTTCCAACAGGTCTCAGGGAGGGAAAAAGCCCTGTGACATCCCTGAAGAAAGCAACATCTGCTGCATGCTCCTTTCAGACTGGATTAACCACCATCTCGTCCCTGCACCGCCTGCCACAGCCTCAGATCTGGTGGGTTCCTGCTTGCTGTTTGCTATTTTCCCCCTACTTTACTTCTCTAGTTAAGACATCAGAAGTGAGATTTGTCACTTAGCCATCTGGAATAGGCAATTACTGGAGGCTGCAGCTTCTTTGCTTGACACACTCTTAAACAGTGCTAATATAATTCAGATGTTTTACAAACCAGCAACGACAACCGGGCATGAAATTAAAATGTTTGCGGAGCTTGCGGAGTGGAACATCATGGCTGGGCTAGGGAAAGGCAGGTGCTGGGATGGATTCTAGGGCAGGGGGAGGAGTCCAGGGGCCCTTTGCTTCCTGACAGCTGAGCGGAGCTGCTGCATTGGGTTTGCTTGCAAAGGAAACAGTGGTGTAAATGCCTCCACCGACTCTAGAGGAAAAGCAAAGGGGTGAGACATTGATTTTGCAGGAACACGTGAAGTGAATGTGATTTACTCCTTTCCCACAGCCCGCTAACAGATCTTATGTTTTACGGCTTATATCGAACCCAACAGAGCCTCAAGCCATTAGTCCGCTCTGCCCCCAATGCCCAGAGTCTGCCCTTTCCTAGCTGGTTGCATTCACAAGTGATCTGCAAAACAAGCCACTGTTGCCTGCTCCAGGGAGGGCAAGCAGGTGGCTGCCTCTCCAAGCATGGTGCTCTCAAAGCTGGCTGCTCTGGGGGTTCACGGGGGAAGCAGTCAGACAGATGGGCGAGCAGGCGCCAAGGAGGGCGGTAGGATTGTTTCTAGCAGCAGGGGTGGGTTGTTTGCTCTTCCCTCTGGCTCCCCCATCTGCTTCCCCTTTCCCTGCAGGGCAGTCAGACTTTGGCACCTGGCTAGATGCCTCCTAGACTCCTGCTTTCCCCAGAAGCTGCTGGGTTGGGTTTCCACTTTGCACTGGTACAGAGGAGCACACACCCTTCCCAGCAACGTATGCTGGTGTAACCCACACAGCTGTTGGGTGTGGTGCACTGTCCCAGCTAGTGGCACTGTGACCACACTCACAGAGAGAGTAATGAGTCTGCTCTACAGCCTTAGTTAACAGCCAGCTGGCTTTTAGCTCATCAGGCTCAGGCACTAAGCTCTAGAGGTCCCAAGTTCCATTCTGCCCACAGATGACCAGGGTCTGCCAGTGTGACATTGGGCTGTGACCCTATGCTGTGACCTCCTCCAGATGAGGGAGAAGTCTATTGTTCCAGATGATAACATCCTATGAGAGCCAGAGAGAAGAACATGGACTCATTATAATGGGAGAGGGAAGCTCTGTGAATATAGAACCAGGCACGGAATAATGTTTGTGCATTTCCTACCACAGGGTGCTTTTAATCAGCAGGGAGTGGAGTGGGAGAGGGTTAAAATGTTTTCTAATTAAGGAGCAAGCCTGCCTGGGAGAGCAATTAAGCTGAAAACTGTCCCTTGTTTGATAAGGTTCATGTTACAAGCTTTGGAAACCTTTCCGATTTCCAGCAATTAAACCACATTTTTTTCACCCAGTTACGAACATTGTCTTTCATCTTTGCTTTTATCCAGCCTCCCAAGCACCCCCTAGTGCAAGAAGTGATTAGGACAAGGGTGAAATGCCAGCCAAGGAACGTTGAGCAGAAGCAGGGTGTCTGAAGAGAGAACAGGACACTGTCATGGAAATAGTATCTCGTATTTCTACAGCACCAGAATGATCCACAGGTTCAACTACCTGATTACAAACCACAAATCAGGGCCTCTATACAAAACCACTGACATGCAGCCACTTCCAGGGTGGAACATAAGAGCCACTTAACAGCTGCAAAGCAATTTAGGATGAGAAAGGAATATTGTGTCTAGCTGAAAAACAGCAAAGGGGAATTTAGACTGGAGGGGTACATCCCAATACTCAAGCTAACACCCCCAACTCTTGCTGGGAGTCTTGGACCACAAATGCTTTTGTCTCAACGAAGAACAACCCACCTTAGCAACATGCTGAGAGAAAAGAGCCCCACCTACTGCTGACCAGCAAGAATGATGAGGCTACACAACCCTGAACTACTAAGACATGTGTGGGTCACAGGACAGAGAGGTAAAACACCAGTGGGGAGGTCACTGTCTTCCCAAGTAGTGGTTGTCGATTTGATAGAACTGCCTCAGTGCAGGGATTGGACGTGATGATCTCTGGAGGTCCTTTCTACCATTCTGCATTCCATGTATCTCAGAGACACATAGGTGATTTTCCACCCACATACCGGCACTTCATTTAGCTGAAAACAAGCCATGAAGCTCTTGTCACTATCCAAGAGGGATGGTCAAAATTAACAGGGCAGGCATTAAACTGATTAAATGCTGGCTTACCGATAGATCTCAAAATGCAATAGTAAACAGGGAATCATCATCAAATGGAGTGCATTTCCGGGGGGTCCCATGGGATCAGTTCTTGGCCGTATGCTATGTAATATATGTATCAGTGACCTGGAAGAGAACATAAAGTAAACACTGATCAAATCTGAGGATGGTCCGTAAATGGAGGGAGTGGTAAATCATGAAGAGGATAGGCCACTGATACAGAGTGATCTGGATCAATTGGCAAAGTGGGTGCAAGCAAACAATATATGTTTTTAATACTGCTAAATGTAAACATATACCTTAGGAACAAAGAATATATTTACAGGATGGGGGACTCTATCCAGGGAAGCAGGTAGTCTGAAAAAGATTTGGGGGTCCTGGTGCATAATCAGCTGAAGATGAGCTCCCAGTGCTGTGGCCAAAAGAGCCCATGTGATTCTAGGATGTATAAATGGGAATCTTGAGTAGGAGTAGAGAGGTCATTTTACCACTATATCTGGCACTGGTGCAACAGTTGCTAAAATACAGTGCCCAGTGCTAATATCCACAATGCAAGAAGGATGTTGATAAATTGGAGAGGGATCAGAAAAGAACCATGAGAATGATTAAAGGTTAGAAAGCCTGTCTTGCAGAAATAGACTCACAAAGCTCAGTGTGTTTAGTTTAACAAAGAAAAGGGTTAGAGGTGATTTGACCATAGTCTGTAAGTATCTACAATGGGACCAAATATTTAATAATGGACTCTTCAATCTAGCATGGAAAAGTATAACAGAATCCAGTGGCTGGAAGACAAAGCTAGTCAAATTCAGACTGGAAATAAGGTGCAAATTTTTGACAGTGAGAGTAATTAACCATTGGAACAAGTTACCAAGGGCTGTGGTAGATTCTCCATCACTGGCAACAGGCTCTCTTAAGAGAATGACAAAGGCCCGGGCCACTTTGAGTTTAGAGACCCCAGCCCAGCACCAGCCCCAGCCCCAGGCCCCCAACGTATCTAACTTCTCATCCACAGGGTCATACTAAAACCGAGAGAATATATGAAAATGTTGTTGTACCTTTGTTGAAACTGTTTAGCTGCTGAATATAGATCTTCATCGCTTAGTTGTCTAAGCTTAGTTGTCTGAACTCCCAAAGGAATCCAAAAAGGGTACAGATTTGTCGCAGTGACTCAGAGCAATGTGTAAGACCAGATTTGATGGAGTCAATCAAATTAACAAAAAAAACATTGACTCGATAGTGCCTTTCTGTATCAGATTGAGATGTTAGACTGAGATTGGTGGAAAATGTCAATACCCTGTGCTACTGATTTGGACTCAGAAAGGATTGCATACCATTGATCATGAATCTTTCGAATATCTTCAATAAGTTGTTCAACATTATCCCTCTCAACATCTAATGTAGCATTTGCATGCTTCAATTACAAGATCAGTTTCGTGGATCATTTTTAACAGCTCCATCCACATGGATGACACTATAATGCATTCAAATGTGGATGTATACTTCTGAATTGACTTAAGCTCAATGTGAGCCAGTGCTGTGAGAGTAAGAGATTCAAGCTCACTTAAAGCCTTTCTCACAGAGTCCAAATGCTGAGCAACTGGTTTAACCAATTCATGCTGGCCATCTTGTTGTCGACATGCCGTGAAGGGAAACAGGCAGATGCTGCTTCAGAAGTTCCCATTTTTGAGGACTGCTACTGAAGAGGTTGTAAAATAGCTGGATTGCTCCAAAGCATGTGATAGCTTCCTTGCATGATTCAGAGCAATCAACGCCAACAAGATTTAGTGTGTGGTTACCACAACTGAAGAAAATACAGTTTGGATTTTGCTCAAGAAGGACTGTTTGAACTCCATTGTACTTCCCAGCCATATTGGATCCATTGTCATAGGCTTGGCCAATGCAGACTTGAAAATTTAATTTGAAGCCTTCCAGAATTTCTAAAACATGAGAGGCGATTTCTTTTCCAGTTTTTTTGTGAAATTATCAAAGAAAATGAATCATTCTTCAGTTGAAACCTTTGAACTCCCTGCAATTTTAACATATTGAATAACCAAGGTTATCTGTTCTTTATGAGTTGCATCACCCTGGAGTTGCATCAATAATAATTGAAAAGTACTTTGCATGTCATATCGCTTCAAATGTCCCACACAGCTCAATAAATTCGTTTTGTATTCTGGTAGACAGATAATGGATTTGCATGTGTTTTCCGCACTCTTGTGATTCACGAATATGCTTAACATGGCCTGATAAAAGTGGGTCATACTTGCTAAGAAGCTCAAGTATACCAAGAAAGTTTCTGTTTGTAGGGTCACCTATACATTGACTGGAACCAAACAAAGCCAATCCCCATTCAGAAAGAAAAAGAATGACATTCAATATGCATTCACAGAGTTGTTTTTCCAGTTATCAGTTTCTGTGTTTTTCACTCAGGAGTAAGTTTTCAATTGAACTGTCAGCTAGTGCTGCTCTGCTAGCTGATTTCCATGTGACATAATAATCTTTCTGCAATATTGCAGTTTCATGTGCAGGTATTCAGTCTTTCAACTTCCTCCAACCTCTGCTGAGACTCCAACCAGATGGATCAGACAGTACTGATGCATTTGAAGTATCACTGTTAAAAATGAAACAGGGTACACAGAACAGAGCCTGCTTTTCCATGCTCCAGCAGTGCCTGCTCTTGTGTAGATCTCTCCATTTGGAAGAGTTTTTGTCAGCACACGAGTGGGAAAAGCATGATTTTCAGCATCTTTTGGTATATTACTTGGAATCTGAAAACAACTAACTTTGAGAAACGACTGTATTTGAGCAACATTGTTCTTATCAAGAAGCCCAATATCTGGTTCTGATGCCACCATTGTTACACTGTGTCCTATGCTAGTCATAAGTTCTTGCTCTTGCTGTGCAGCATCTCTGAGGTCCTCATTTTCTGCCTGCATAGTCTCTAAATCGAGTGTAGATTCTGCATCTTTCGCTACTGTTGGCATTTCTGTGTCTTGATTAATGACCTCCACATTTTGAGGCAGTGGCACTGAAATGTTATTTGTGGGCACAAAGTTTTCATCAGCAGAACTGGAAGTGTCACTGTCAGTATGGTCACCGTCTAATGGCTGAAGCATCTTTTCCACAAGAAATGATGTTATTGACTTTAAACTCTTAACTGCTGCTTCACTGCTGCTTTCACCATCTCCTACTTGCACCACTTTAAAATCTTTGCTTCATTTTTATAAAGGGGTTCTTTTAAAACACAGTAACACACAATAAATTAATTCCCTAAAGGGTATTGATTATACAAAATTTTAATTGTATATACTTCGCAATGAATATTATATAATAACAGTTTGGGGGTGTCATTTACTACAGCCCTTATAGCCTTATTTCAAAGTCTTGAAATTTCATCTGCTAACATGTTCCTGTTATTAAATTCCTCTAATAAGTGGTGCGTTATTATGAATATGAACATGTGGCAATTGCCAGATTAGATATAAAGTTTATTAAACAACTAGAATTAAAAGTTGATTAGCACAAAAAAGCCTTTAAAGGTGAATCTAAAAACTGGACAAAGAGATAGCTTACAACTGAGCCTGATAAGGTTATTGTATGTGAAGACACATAAAAAAACCCCAGGAATATGAAAATCTCCTATGCAGAGATGAACATCTAATTTAAAGGTTAAACTCACCCTCAGACCAAGCAAAATCACTTTACAGTAACAGAATTAATTATGACTTTCAAAATCTCTATACTATGCAAAGACTGTAAACAGAATTTTATAAGGTAGAAGCACTAATCACAGAAACTACTCCAGTCTCCAGTCACTTAGAAGAAAACTCGGATGTGACTGAAAAATTGGCGAAGGTCCAAGGTCCCACAATGATTGAAATCAATTTTTTGCTGATATATAGGGCTGCTTTTGTTGTCTCTGTTACAGTTGCAAGGTGTATAATAAATGGAAATGACTTGGTAGAAAAATGTCAGAATTTGAGGCCCCTTTATCTCCTGGACCAAATGGCCCTCCTGGGCCCCCCTCTGATTGGGGCTGAGTGGCAATCAATGTTTTTCTAAAAGACCTGCTCTCTGTGTTATTCTGGGGCAGTTCTCTGGCCAGTGCTATAGAGGAGGTCAGACTAGAGGATCACAGTGGTCCCTTCTGCCCTGGGAATCTATGAAATGATTAAGCCAGTTCCCAGCTATGCTGTCGTCTTGCTATGTGACCTGGTGCAAATTACTTAATCTCGCTACATCTCAGTCTCTTCGGGTATGTCTGCACTGCAAAGTTAATTCGAAATAACAGCCGTTATTTTGAATTAACTTTAATAGCGTCTATACATGCAAACCTCTATTTCAAAATTAATTCAAATTTGGTAAACCTCATTCTGCGAGGAGTAATGCCAAATTTGAAATAGCTATTTCGAATTAAGTGCTGTGTAGACACTTAATTCGAAATAGGGGGCCTCCAGCCCTTCCCAGGGAGCCCTGGTGGCCACTCTGGGCACAACCAGGAAAACTTACTCTCCTCTCCCCCAGCCCCGGAGCCATTAAAGGGGTAGACCCTGGCCACAGTGCCCGTGCCAGCTCCAAGCCTGCCAGCCCAGAGCCAGCAGTGGCCACTGGGGCCCCTGACCCAGTGGCCCCAAAACATGAGCCAGCAAGCCACTGGCAGCCAGCCCTCCACCGCTCCCCAGGAGCAGTCTGCCAGCTCCCAGGAGCCTGCCAGGGGCTGGAGAAGGCGAGCGCCTTCCTGGTCTAGGGTGGAGATCGTGGACCTTATTCAGGTTTGGGGGGGATGCCCCCAACATCCATGATCTCCGCACTAGACAGAGGAATGTGGCTGTCTATGGCAGGATAGCTGCCAGCCTGGCCACCAAAGGCCACATGCGAACCCAGGAGCAGGTTTGCGTGAAAATCAAGTTGGTCCAGCGAGACACCCAACCCTGGGCCCTGAGCTTCCCCTCCCCTTTCTTCCCCTTGCTTCCCCCTTCCAGCTCCCTCCTCCCAGGTTTCCCCCTCCCCTCTCCCACCTCCTTTTCCCAGTCTCCCCAGAGGTTCATCCCCCCCAGTTTTGTTCAATAAACCCAGTTTCTATTTTTGAACATACATGTTTTTTATTTGACATCAGGAAGGGGGGCTAGGGAGGGGTAAGTGGAAAGGACGTGAGGGAGGAATGGGGCATGAGCCCCCGATGGGGAGGACCAGGGTGGCTCTGAGGGCTCCTTGGGGTGGACACTCTCCCGCAGGGCCTCCTGGATCCTGACAGCCCCCCGATGGACCTCCTGGATGGCAGCCTGTAGCAAGTGCAGCCGGGCTGATGGCAACGACCCTACGAGATGCACCGGCATGCCCAGGGGCAGCTCTGGCTCCATGTGGCTGAGTGCTGTGGTGTCCCGAGTGCGGGCACTCAGGGCACTCCAAGACAGGACTGCTTTGCTGTCCCTCATTGAGATGGACAAGCAAGTGGGGAACCCTGAGAACTGTCTGTCCGGGGTGGGGGCAGGGTCCCTTTAAGCACGGAGCTCAGTTAGCCTCAGGCAGCAGCACCACACACTAAGTCCTAACCTGATGCCCTGCCGGCACTGGTTCCGGCCAGCCTTAACTTAACTCAGTGTGGACGCGCTATTTCGAAATATTTTTTGTGTATAGATGCGTTATTTCGAATTACCTTAATTCGAATTAACTATTTCGAAATAAGTTAACTCGAATTAACGCTGTAGTGTACACATACCCTTCTTCTGTAAAGTAGGCATAATGGTACTTTCTTTCTCTTGTGCTTGCCTCTGCTGTCCATTTAGAGAGTAACTAGATTTGACCAAGAAATGGTATTTTTTTCTGAAAACTGCTAAAAAAGTGCATTCCTTCACAATTTTTATATAAGCCTTTCAGTTTTTTTAACAAGGAGAGAAAGCCAAATATTTCTCACATTTCCCCCTCTCTTTTATTACCCTTTCTATGAAAAAATAGGAAATGGGAGACAGGAGGTGGAAGGAGAAGAAAAACCATGGGGACTAAACATGTTTGTTTTTTTTTTCATCCAAACCCAAAAAATTTGAATCAATAAAAATTTTCTGCAAAAACTTCTGTTTTGGGGCAAAAGGCCATTTTTCATCCAAAAAAAGAGTTTTCAAACAAAACATTTCAAATGCTTCCAAATACAAGCTTTTCAGGGCAAATGGTCTCTTACTATGTGAAGGTATAGTGCCTATTATTATTATGTAACCTTGTAGTATTGTAGTAGTGGCTAATGACCAAAATAAGCAGGGTCCCAGAGTAGTAAGTGCTGTATAAACACATCATAATTTCAGTTCCTTTCCCAAATAGCTAATGATGCTGTGCTATGATCCACAATATAGATATATTTAAAATTCTTTTGCCACATTTTGGAAGAGGAAGGTATTAGCCTTAAATCCTGGCTACTCTAGTTTGAGTAATCTTGCTGTTCAACAGCTGCCTCGCTCTACCCCAGAATTGGCTTCACATTGATGGGGGTTGGCAAAGGGATTTCGATGTAGTTGTTAATATGCAAACCAAGGGATGAAGGGGACAGAGATGGTCCCCACCCATGGCAAGACAGCAAACTAAAGCTAGCCTCCCTGGGATCCATGCTGGTGCTGGAATTTGCAAGGAATATATGAACCACTCAGTTTATCATGGGAGAGTCAGTTTATCATGGGAGAGTCAGTTTATCATGGGAAACTCCTCCACAGCTTGGGTGTCCTTTAATCCCCCGTTCTGGTTCTACCTGAGCATGACTTCTCTCTTGCTATCCTCTTCTCCTCTCCCCATCCCCATCTCCCTGCTGCTCGGAAAGCTGTCTCCTCCCCTCCCTCGGCCTGAGGAGAGGGAAGCAGACTGAAGGTAAGAGGGACTGAGAAGTTTAAAGGGCACAAAGGAGAGGACTCCAGCCAGCCCAGGGAGCCAACTGTGGAGAGAGAGGAAGGAAGGGCAGTGACTTGCCTGTTTGGGGGAAGTTCAGCTGCTCAGCATACCAAGCGGCAAGGCCCTACTGCTTCACAAAGCATATTCCCTCTCAGTTGAACTAAACGTAAGGGCAGCGGGCTCGAAACGAGAGCAGGCCTGATCCCAAGCAGAGATGAGCTCTCCTAACGTCCCCTGGAATCAACAGGATTCTCGAAATGAGGCCAAGAACACATGGAAGCAAGATCAGAACCCAGAACTGTCTTTGCCGCCCAGGGCTCTGCTGCCCTCGAGGGACAAGCGCTCACACACACTCCATTAACATTTTGGGGGTTTGTGTGTGCACAGGAAAGGGCCCTGGGTGATTTGGGCTACTGATTCCCAGACTGGATCTGCAGTGCAGGGCTTTACACTGACTCTAATGAACACAGACGGAAACAGAAACCCCCGCTCTGTATGGATACGGAGAGATAAAGAGCCACATGCACACACTGCAAGAGCGACAGCAGCACGAGAGAGGAGTGGGTTGTGCCCACGAAAGCTCATGCTCCCATCTACATGGTTTGTTAGTCTCTAAGGTGCTGCAGGACTATTTCTTGTTTTTTAAGTTTTTGCAAGAGAGAGAGAGACAGGCACAGGCAGTAAGGGGATAAACACCTGAGTAGAAGACCAAGGAGAAAGAGGGAACGGGCCAGAAGATAGCAGAAAAGAGAGGAGGCAGGCAGAGATGCAAGCAGAGGAAAAGAAGAAGGCAGGAAGGCAGGTAGGCGAGGTTGATCTGCTGCTGGCAACAAGGTCGGAAATTGAAATAAAACACACGTCACACAGTGCGTGTGCAGCTAAACTGGTTTAGCCAAGACAGGGGTGGGCATTACTGCCGCAGGAGTGAGGTAGGCACAGAATCCTTCCCGCTGCTGCACCTCTCCTAAGGGAAGGGTGATAGGACAGGACATTCATATTACCGAGGAAATGAAGCAATGGTCTGACGCTGCCCAAGCCCGCTGCCACAGAGACAGAAAGAAGTGGTGGAGAGAGAACTGGAATGGGAGACTGACAAATGTACACACACACCCTTTAGAGTTCAGATGTCCTAGAATCTCCCCTGAAGAAAGGGCCACTGAACTGTTTGAGCAGTGTTCTCAGCTGTTCAATGTGTGATCTCATCTATGCAGGATCTTTTCGCTAATCCCCTAATCTGCTGGCATTTCCAATAGAGGTATAGACCTGTATTGTCTGGCTCCAGGGGACACCCTTCAGAAACAGTCTCTACGTTTTGGACACAAATCAGGGGCATCATGGTGCGGTCCAAATCTTTAGTGGAAAGTGGCAGGAGTATGGAGGTGAGCTCTGGAACTCACCGCCGCAGGAGGCTGGAGAGTCAGTCTCTGTGGAGCTGGGTATGGCAAGGGGCTAAAGAGGGCTGCATTGAAGTGGGCACATCAAACTTCATGGCTCAGGACACAAGCTGATTTCCCCCAGAGGCAGGGGCAGGGAGGAGTCCGGTCTCTCCACCCTGGGTCAGAGCATTGAGCACTGGTCAGCTGCACCATGGGAGGGATTCCTCCCACTGGAGAATGAGTCACTGGCCTTGGCGAGAGACAGGATACCAGATCCAGGGCTAACCCCGAACCTCAGCTTCATGCACTGGGGGGTGCAGAAGGAAAGTCTGAATCAAAACCGCCCTCCCAGCAATGGGTGTGGAAGTGGAAACTAATCCAGGTAAGGGAAAGCTCAGGGTAGCCGCTGACTTTGGGAGCATTTCCCCATTTCTTCATGTCTTGCATGTACAGCTCGGGCGGTTTCCCATCTCCCAGCTTGTGAACCTAGGCTCCAGCTGGGCCCCTCTGCAGGACATTCAACTTGAGGGGCCAGTGCACCTGGGCCTCTTGTTGCCACAGTAATGTGTCTCGCTGCAGTAACAGACTCAGAAGAAAATCAGAGAGTCCCCTTGCTATTCTTAGTGAGGGCACAAGCTAAAGGGAGCCTGTAGGAGGGGCCAGCAGCCTGAGGCAGGAGCCCATGACATCTCCCTGAAGATGGCAGGATGGATGCAGAATGCACAGGCAACACATACTGGTGCCCGGGGTGGGAAAATGGAACCAAGCATCCAGCAAAGCCCCCCAACCCTTCACACCCTCCATCTCTTCTCTTC
The DNA here is from genome assembly GCA_032595735.1 of Pelochelys cantorii. Taxonomy (NCBI): domain Eukaryota; kingdom Metazoa; phylum Chordata; order Testudines; family Trionychidae; genus Pelochelys; species Pelochelys cantorii. The sequence goes on along the minus strand of CM064328.1, from coordinate 143,091,027 downwards.
CATTTCCCTCTCGTCTTTTCCTCAGACATTCCCCCTCTATTTCTGTCTTTCACTGGCTTCTTCCCTCTCTCTGCTTTTCTTTGCTCTCCTCTCCCATCTTGCTCTTTCCTCTTTCGGTCTCTCCTCCCCAAGGAGCTTTCTAATGACTATAATGAAACTCCAACACACTTTCTATTCAATCACCCACCCTGCTGGAGCCCTAGAGAACCCAGCCACGCACAGCAATTAGAAACCCAGCGCCTGGGGTGGCTGCATTTGCACTATGGCTACAGGGATCCTATCGGCCCTCTCTGAGTGAGAGAAGGACTTTCCAGAAAGTTGGGAGCATCACCAGCTCCTCCAAGCAAGGCCCTTGGGTTAAGAAGGAGCCTTTCCTGTGGAACAGCTGCCTCTTCTCGACCTGGAGGCAGCTAACTCAGAACAGAGGGGATTATTCTAAGACTATAAGCAAAGCAAGCTGGTAGCAGGGACACAGACTAAATAGGGCCCAGCCTCCAGCAACTCCTTCACCCTGGAGAGGCCCAGCCCCTGTTAGGCTGTGAGCTTCTAGGCACTAGTGACAAGGCCTTCCACCATGATTTCTGAGAGCAGTTGGGACGGCAGCCAACTACATTAACAAAGCAGGGGTAATTAAGAACAAAGCAGAAGAGAAGAAGGAGATAGAAGAGGATGCAAATCAGGCTGCATGGCGCTCCCCCATGTGTACAGGGAATTAGGGTTTATTGAATTTCCTCCAGAAACCTGTTCACAGGCAGCCTGTGTCCCAGCAGACAGCTCACTCCCTCACTGATCACACTCCCTGCCCTGCCTCTGCTCCTCCTGGCACCCCCTGACATCGGTGGGAGTTAAATACCTTGGTGCTTTTTGAAAATCCCAGACATCCTTCTGCATCTGTATGCGCCTACCATCTAAACACCTTTGAAAATCTGGCCCAAGGGACTGGGGCTGGGGGAAGTAGATTGATTTCCCAGCATGCACTTTGCCACCGGTGGCCCAGGGGCCACGCCAGGGTTTGTGAGTAGGACTGACTGAACCAGTTTGGTGGGATGGGAGAAAAAGACTGACCTGAACCTTGGCCCCAGGCCAGCAGAACCACCTATGTATCCAAGCACTGGGGGTGGCTTTGGGCTCCTTTCATCATGTCAGAGTGAAACAGGGCAACAACCTCCAAGCTCTGCAGGACCACACCCCTGCAGGACAGGTTCATGCCAGGGAACCTGTTTAGTGAGCATTAAAATATTACAATAATAAATTAAAACATCAACCACTTTGTTGCTTTTTGAATTTGCATATACGCCCCCTTCCACCACCTTCACCCAGCAAATCTGTCTGAGGCGTGGGCGGCTGCATGTTATTTAGCTCTTGTAATCGCCTCTAATAAATTGGTCCCTCCAGCCCCATGACAGCTTTTTTGGCTCTTTTCTGAGATTGCCCCAATGTTATCAATATCCAATTTTATCAATATCTCTGGGTTGCCCAGAGCTGAGCAGTCAGTTTTTAGGGTGGAATCATTTTTAGGGCAGGGGTGCTGAGCTGTGCCCCCTCCCCCATCCATGCCCACACTACCCCAGGCTTAGGCCACAACTGGGGATAATTGAGGAGTCCGGGAAAAGGGCCAACAGTTGGGACCCCTGGGTTGACAGCAGCTGGGACTCCAGTGTGGGCCACAAAATCTGCGGGGGGTGCTGCACCAAACCACTACCCCTCACCTCTACATCCTGAGCATATGCGGCTGAGCATGAGATCCCAGGCAGGGGCTCACTAGAGCTGTATAGAGAGGGTCTCTCCTCTCCCTGCTCTAGGGTATGAAGTCGCTGTGACTGAGGTGCCCAGCACTGAGTACCATATCCCAGGTGGGATCTTCTCAGAGTCACAGAGAGATGGCCCATCTCCTCCCTCCTCTGGAATGCGGGGGGGAGGGGGGAAGAGTTTTCCTCCTTGCTGAGCCCCTTGTGTTCCTCTCCCTTTGATCTGTGGGGACGCTTCTCCCCCTACATGTAACAGCTACGTGCTCAGACTTGCCCTTACCCCAGTCACAGCCAAACCAAGGATTACTGCCAATAACTCCTGGATCAGTACCCACCAAGCTGCCCCAAACCACACAGCTTCAGAGGATCATTAGAGCCTCCCTGCTAATTAAGGTCTCTAGCTCAGCCCCACTCTGATCCATCTCTTGTTAGTCTCCAAATTCTTACCCCCCTAGCAACCATGCTTCCCACAACAGAATACTGCCCCCTTCAGTGCCCTCAGTTGCTTTGCCCAGCCCTGCTCTCATGAGCAGCCTCGTTTTAAAGAGTCTTCAGGGAAGCTGTTTCCGCTGGAAGCAGTATTGTTTCTCTGATATTTTCTGCCTCTCCTTCCCCCTTTGTCTATGTTCCCCAAAGGTGTTTGTAAGAAAACAGGCCTCTTCAGAGTCACCCCTGACTGAGAGATTATTCCCCACCTGAGCACAGGATCCTTCATGGTCAGTTGCAGCAGAGATGGCTAGGCTGTTGCAAACAGAGAGCCAAGTATTTCCTGCAAGAATCAACAGTTAAGGATATGCAAGCACAGCAAGGAACTGCAGTTACTTTATGAGACTATGGACCACTAAGTTACCATTAAAGTCTGTCTGTCTGTCGACTTTGCAGTAGTCCTTCTGCTTACAACCTTCCCCAGCTCCTCTAGCATGGCTTCCTGCTACACTGTTAAAGAGATAGGACTAGGGTTGCCAGATACTTTCACAAAAAATACCGAACATGGAGGAGAAAAAAATTAATTGAGCAAAAAAAAAAAAAAAGGACACAAGAAAGGAGGCACTGCACCTTTAAATCTCCATGCTCACTGCTCCCCTTCGACCCCCGCCAGACGGGACAAAACAAAAAATACCGGACGTTTTACATGCCTAGTATTTTCTGTTTTTTTTACCGAACAGAGACAGCAAATACCGGACTGTCCAGGCCAATACCAGACACCTGATAACCCTAGACAGAACACATCATTTCATGGCAGCAGTAGATAAGACTGCCCAGGAGCAAATGTCACACAGTTAACTATGTGAGACAAAAAATCAGGCCATCTCTTCCCTCACTGATGTTCCTCACTTAACGTTGTCCCAGTTCACGTTGTTTTCTTTGTTATGTTGCTTATCTATTAGAGCACATGCTCATTTAAAGCTGCGCACTGCTCCCTCATAATGTCATATGATTGCCAGCTTTGTTCGCGAGTGACAGAATTTTCTGGAGCAGTCTGTGGTGGATAGATCCACTCACAAGGTAGGGGGAGGCAACTGCCTTGGGGCCCAGCAATTCAAAGGGACCCATGTTCTGCTACTGCATCAGGGGCAGTGGCTAGAACCCTGGGTCCTTTAAATCGCCATTGGAGCCCCACATAGATCACTACAGAGTCCCAGGCAGAGCACTTCGGACGGCGTTGGAGGGGGCCAGTCTGGGCAGTGCCGAGGGCTGCCTGTTCCAGCCCCACCCCTTCTGGAAGCTGACAGGAGGCTGTTGGCTCACCCGCTTGCAGGGGTTTGGAAGCAGGGTGAGCTGGCAGCCTCCTATCAGCTCCCATATGTTCCCCGTAAGCCATGCGGCTAGGGAACTGCAGTTCAGAGGCCCTTCCCTCACTGCTGTTCTGCTCCTGCCCTTTGCCTTGGAGCAGCTCCCAGGAGCCTCCTGCTTGCTGTGTGAGGAGGAGAAGGGGGTGAGGGGTGCTGAGGTCTGAATGTCCCTCTTCCCTCTCTCCACTGAGAGCCCCTACTTCACATCTGATTTCTGCAGGGAAGTGTTGGTCTATTATGTTTCCTCTCTCCTGTCTCAGCCCATGCTGCTTCATCTAGAGTGTGAGGCTACATTAACAACATTAACAACACGTTAACCCTGGAGGCCTCAGCCAAGTGCTAGTTCATCATTTACTACAGTGGCGGGCAGCCTGTGGTAGGCACATGGGCTGAACGCGGCCCATCGGGATTCTATGGGTGGCCCACGAGACATTTTGTTTAGTAGTGCCCATGTGCTGGGTTGCCACATTCTGCTGGTTTGCATCTGCATAGGTTTTTTTCCGGCTGGTATTACTAAAGTGACATGTACATAAAGCAAGGGCTCATGAGGTGCGATACATGCTGTTTGCACACAGCACTGACTGTAAGAGCCGTGTGCTCCCTCCGCATCCAATCAAAGCCCCACTACGGGTCAATCAGCGCATCCTGCAAATGCTAGGCACACAAGCGCAGTTAGTCAAACCATCCTTTCCCAGGAGACCATCTTGGTTAAGACAATCTAGTGGCCCACTGAGATGAAGGAGGGCCTCTCATGCAGCCCATTCACTAGGCTCGGTTGCCCATCGCTGATTTAGTAACAAGCCATTCTCTGGGAAATATTCCACCCTCTGACTCCACCACCTCAACCAAACTTCACAATCAGCACAGCTGTGTAGAGTATTAATCTGTTTAAAATGTACACTGTAAGGCTGTGTCTATACTGGCGCGATCTTGCGCCAGAGCTATGCAAATGAGGCTCAGCATGGAATATCGCTGAGCCTCATTTGCATAACTAATGAGCCGCCATTTTGCGGAAGAGGCTCTTGCGCAAGACGGAGCTGTCTACGCTGTCCCTTCTTGCGCAAGAAAAACCCTCTTGCGCAAAGCCGTTATGCTGATTATTTTCAGGCATAACGGCTTTGCGCAAGAGGGTTTTCCTTGCACAAGAAGGGGCAGTGTAGACAGCTCTGTCTTGCGCAAGAGCCTCTTCCGCAAAAATGGCGGTCATTAGTTATGCAAATGAGGCTCGGCGATATTCCACGCTGAGCCTCATTTGCATAGCTCTGGTGCAAGATCACGCCAGTATAGACACAGCCTAAATGTATGTACTGCCTTTTGTCTGCTGGAAAAAAATCCCCGGAACCTAATTCCCCACCCATTAACATTAATTCTTACAGGGAAATTGGATTCGCTTAACCTCGTTTCACTTAAAATAGCATTTTTCAGAAAATAACTACAATGTTAAGCAAAGAGTTACTGTAACTCTCTTTGGGGATGGGGTGGAAATCGCTAGTGATTGGGGCAAAGGGTGAGGAACTGCACTGCTGTGTTCCTTACCCAGCTGTGTAAAGGAGTGTGATCTGGGGGGTTGAAGCAGGTGACCTGGAATCCAGACTCCTACATTCTGTTCCCATTTCTACCACCAACTCTCTGTATAACTTTAGGCTTGTCACTTAGTCTCTCTCAGCCTGGTATCATGAGCTCTTGTGGGCACAGCCCACTTCTTCAGATGAACGGACTGAAGGGGTCATTTCTGATGGAAATTTCTAAGTCACAGTATGTCCTTTAAACTGTGTTTAACGGACAATGGATAGATCAATCAATCAATAGATGGATCGATAGATGACAAGCAGTTAAACTGCTGGGCAAAAGACTGGCATCTGTGACATTCCTTTAGGCCTTTTGGATTGTTTCTTCCTAGGACTTTCTTTTATCCTTCCCCCTAATCTCTAGAAACAAATCCTCAGTTCCTCCAAGAAGCTCTGGGCAGCTCCCTTTCCCCATTTTTTCTTCATTTTGCCTCTTTTCAGCATTCCAGCCAAGTTCCCAGGCATCCGAGCAGAGGGCACAAGAAAGACAGTGGCTCAGATGTGCTTGAAGCACAGCAAGGTGCCTGCCCCTTCTCCACTTCAGCTCAGAGAGGCTGCCACCCTGCTAGGCTCAGAGGAGCCTATTAGACTCAATGTCGCTGCTACCAGGTGTCACTCACAGGGCTCTAGATCAGCAGTTTTCCTAGGCTGGCATTTGGCTCTGGCACGTCAGCTCTAATACATTCCAAAAGAGGAAAACAAAATAAAGACGAGGAGAATGAAAACCAGCCGGCACTGGCTTCTGCCAGGGAAGAGCAGAAAAAACCCCGTCCTCATTTCAGAATCTCATTGCAGTGTAATTATCAAACAGCGACAGTAGGCTGCAATGCTTGCTAATTAGGCCACATTCCTTCTGACTAGTTATTCTAAGATGCCATTTGACAGACTAAAGGGAGGGGAGCGCACACACGACTTTGTTTTTTAATTACATTTGGTATGCTAATTTCTGATATAAAATAAATATTTACCGGCAGCAATATTTCTTCATTTCACGCTGGCTGCACCAGGGCATTTATCGAGGGCTCCAAACAGGCTACTATCGCTTGGCCCTTCCTGCCAGCACCTGCCCCCTCCCACAACTTTTGAGAGAATGTGACACCCTCATGGAGCACTCGGGATGCAGTGCGGTGTATCAGGGAGGGATAGACCCAGCTGTGAATGGGAAAGGAAAAAGCAAGGCGGAAGGGTGTATTCCTGCCCTCAGCTTTCTTCCCCCCGCCTGCCTCTTCCGATCTGCTTTCTCCTCATGTGCTGTCTTCCCAGCAAGCAGCGTGAGAGGCAGGGGAAAGCTCTGCCCAGCTCAGCCTCTCTGAAAGCTTTCCTATGGCCCTGGATCCTGCCTCAGACTCTTTCGAGGAGCCAGAAGAGAATTGTCTTGTCACATGAGGGGCTGGCTCTTCTACAGTGGCTGCACCATACTGACAGCCCTGTCTTCAATCTACCGAGCAAATCCACCGTGGTCAGCAGGCCACAAGCCCTCCTGGGCCTCGGTACTGACTCAGAGGGGCTGCTGGTCAGTGTTAGGGTGACCACACATCCTGTTTTGGCCAGCACAGTCTCTTTTATAGGCCCTGACCCACTGTCCCAACTTTTTGACAAAACTTGGCATTTGTCCCAGTTGCTCTTGCAAATTGATCATCACTTGGCAAGAGGAAACTGGACAAATGCACAGTGTTGACAAAAAAGAGTGGGGTGGGACCCCTACTGAGACATGGAGAAATGTGGGCGTGGGGAGTGAGTGGCAATCCCAGCCCTGAGCTGGAGGGAAGGCTAAGGAGAGCAACTCAGGCCAGTAGACCAGCCTGCTTGTAGGGAGAAGAGGAGGGCCTCGTTTAGCCCCCTCATGCAGAGGAGAGAGGGGTTACTCAGGCCAGCCCCAGGGGCAGATGGGTTGCAGGAAAGCGTGGAGGATCAGCCCCATGCTGGCCCTATGTGCTGGAGAGTGGCAGGGGGCTTGGATGGGCCCCACATCCAGGAGCGGAGGAGGACCTTTGACCAGCCTGGGAGCAGGATTCTGTTTTCCCTTTGAGAAAATATGGTCCCCCTAGTCAGTGTGTATGCTGTGTCCCCAATCCGCAGAGGATGCGAGTCTGCTCCAGCAGCCAGCTCTAGAGTGTAGCTAGTTTGAACGCTAACAATTCCTGGTTTTCACTCAGAAGGCCCCTGGTCCAGCCCTGGATGGCAGCTGCCTCCCTTCTGCTACAGGCGAACAAAGGGACTTGGACCTGCCTGGCCCAGTCAAGCATAGCACTCTCTACTGAGAGAGCCACCATGGAGGCCAGTCAGTGCTGGCTCCAAGGAGCATCTTGTGATGTAGACACCTCTATGCTGTCTGATGAACTAAGAGTCATTGCTCTCAGGTCACCAGCAGCCGTGACTTCCCATCACTACCAAGTTAGGATTAGTTAGGGACTGGGAACCTACCAGTGACTGTGTCCCTGTTCCACTACCATTTTCTGAGCCAGCCAGTTGCCCTCCCCCCCAAAGGTTATTTGCTAGGCTGGGTGGCAGCAATGGTGGGCACACAGCTCCTCCCGTCGGGGGAGTGTTCACAAGGGGGGCTGCATCTACACTGCAGACACATTAGCCTCACAAAAACAGAGATTCCGGGAGCGGGAGCGGCCAAGGGTGTCATAATGAGCTGAGTGTGTAGCCTTGGCTACGCACAGCCACAGAAAAGACAGAGCCGCCGTGGAGCCTGTCATGGGGAACACACCACCGCCCAGCTGCACTCCCCCTCCTGGCAGGGAGACCGTGAACTTCCTCTCAACAGTGTCCTCCACTCACCTGGAGTGGGAGGGGATTCTGGGTGTAAAATAGTCTGCTCAGGAGGCGCTGCCAATCAATGGCAGACAGCCTGAGCCCCATTCCTCCTCTCCATTCAATAGCAGCTCCCCAGAATGCAGCTCAAATCCCTCGCTGCTCTCCCTGCTATCACTACCCTCCCTACTGTGCTCCCTTTCTTCCTCCCTAACCGGCCTCTGATCCCAAAATGGCAGAACTATGCATGTCAGAGATGGAGCGGGGCCATCTGATCCCAGCTGGTCTGTCTTGGGAGCCACAGTAACGCTGTTCCTTCCGGTCCATTCCTCCGGGCTCTGTCCAGTGGAAATATGGGACTCCAACTTCTGCACTGGGATAGAGAGAGGGCTTGGTTTCACCCCCACATCACACCTGATCTTGCCGCTTTTGCATCAACTCCCCCCTCTCTTTCCTGGGTGAGATGCCCCGTGTTGGATAACGCACCCCACTTAGCCAGGTGCCATCACACCTGATTGTGCTGCCCATTCCCCACAGCAAGCAGAACCTCGGCTGGGTGCCCCACCTGCAGCCCAGCCCTGGGCTTTGTTCCAGCCCCACCGTGCCGGTATGATGTAGAGCCCTTGCGTACTGCAGTTGCCTGGGAAAGCTGAGCTCTTTGTGTCTGTGAGTGGCGTCAACAGGGCCCCAATTTCATAAATCAGAAGGAAAATAGAAAAATTAGCAGCTGCCATGTGAGCACAAAGCAATCGCCTCTCGAGCGGAAAGAGAGGAATTTGATACTCCTATTCGCTATTGATTTGGGGCTCTGTCGCTCCATGCAAGTTCCCCATTGGCATGCAGAGGGGAGCAGCTGCCCCAGTCTCGGAAAGGATGATTTCCATTTGCTCCAGGAGGTGTAACTGCTCTGGGTCTGTGATCCTTGCTCGGTGAGCTGCTCACCAGGGGCTCCAGCTACTTAGGTTTCAGAGCACTCTCTGACACAAACAGCTGGGCTGGGCAATTACAGAGCCTGTGTCCCAGAACAGATTGTCATTGTGAAGGCTGTGCACAAATGCAAGCAGCTGTACACACACACACACACACACACACACACAGAGTCACTCTGAAGTGGCATGCATGAGGCAGAGTGCAGGTAGCAAGCCACAGGCTCACAGGCAGGCTCCAAGGTAGCTGTGACCAGGAGTGAGTCAGGCTGGACTTCCATACAGATGGGGATGCTGATACTGGGCACACAGCTCATCACTGCTGCTAGCAGGAGCCGCAGTACTCATTGCAAGAGTAGCAATTCCTCTCTGGACTATATTGCTCAGGGAAGCCCTGGAGACAGAACGGGACCCAGAGCTGGAGTTCAAATGCCTGTGCTAAGGGCACCCACTTTCCTTTCATTTAGCCTGGGTCATGAATGAGACTGAGGCACTTTCCTTAACTACCCAAGGCTCTTTGTAACTTACCATGTCCACCCTACACGTCTCAGCTGGGATCCAACCTGGACTCTCCAACATGAGCCCTACTGTGTGGGCTAAAAGCATAGCTTCGTTCACTGTAAGTAGCAAGCTTTTATCCTCTCTGTGGCTGGACACTGGGGGAGCTATGACTCCATGAACCAAGCTATTTAATAGCTTCAGCGGGTAGCCACTCTCCCTTTGGGAGAGGCAGTGGGAGCTGAAAGGGAGGTTAAGGGGGACAGATGCTATAAGAGACAAGGTCAGATAAGCAGGGAAGAAAAAACGCTGCAGGGTCTCCCACTGAGGACAAGACACCTGAACTTGATGCAGCAGGAAAGGTGGAGGCTAGTAGATGGATTTAAAGAAAGGGCTGAGAGTCAGAGTGATGGCTGAGAGCAGATAATGTTGGTGGCTGTATTGTGAGGCCACATGGGTGTCAGAGAGACCAGCGGGGAGAAGGTTACATCAAAGCAGGAGTTACTGAAGGCCTGCACTAGAGCAAGCTGCTCTACGACTAGTATTTATTATGCAAAAGAACTATTCACTCATTCACTCCCTGTCCAGGAGCAGGGCAGGATTCATCCCTATTGTACATTTATTAGTGTTTGCACCAGTCTAATTTTAGCTGTCTTCCATCATGAGATGACTCATAAGCCTGATAGATCTCGCTGTCAGGAAGATTTTCCTGATCTTCCATTTCTAATTTCATCCCATTACTCCTAGTTATACTCCTTTCACAGGGCCTCTTGCCCAGAATGTCATTAATCAGCTGTATTTTTTAAGGCTCCCCTGGGGCATTACCTTCCAGCTGCAAGTCTCTAGGGTCCTCCCCCCCCACTCCACCTTTCTGAAGGGTTCAACTTTCCCCTGTGATGTTTGATGTTCAGAGCAGTTCAGTGCTAGATCAATGCTAGGGAACCAGAAGGTGAAACTGACTAGTCTAGCTTCATTGTCCCAGGCAAACGAAATACAAAAAGTAAGCCAGGTGTGTTCAATCAATAAAGATCTTTCCTCTTTAACAATCTCAGGTGGGATCAGAATCCCAGCATCACATTTGTACTTTGTAACAGTAGCATCTGGTTTTGGGTTTATTGTGTGTTTTGGGGGGAGTTTTTTGGTTGTTTGCCTCTTGTTTTTTAACTACAGCCCACTCTTTCCCAAACTGGCACTGAAATCATTGACAATGCTGGGACACAAGCAGGAGATAAATGGAGCGGGGGCTGTGTGGGGGTTTTCACTCCCCCTGCACCTCTATTAAAAACCCAGGAGAGCAGAAATGAGAAGCAGTCAGAAAAAGGACAAACATATGATGGGAAGCAACAGTATTTTCCATCTCCTAAGAGGATATTACAGAGGCAAAAAGAGAAATACATGGCAATGTGGCCAAGAGGGAGCCCAATCCTAATCTTGTCCAAGTCAGTGGGAAAACTGCCACTGGTTTCCACGGTGCAGGATCAAGCCCCAAGTGCTTGTCTGGAACAAGGTCAGAGCCACTGTACTGGGGGACCCCATGTGAGCTCATACTAAGCCGCTTGCAATAAGAGGATAGAGAGTGACTCCTGCAGCTGCAGGCACCAAACGCGGCTGCTGGCTCGCTGCTGAACTACAATGTCAAGTGCCATGGCAGGAGTGGGCACACATCCCCTTTGGGGTGCCTTGAAATGTGCTGTGAGGCTTGCTACCTACTTTGGGGGCTGGAAGAGGATGAGAGGAGCATGGGCACATCTAATAACATACATAGCGTTCTCAGGGCGCCAGGAATTACTAGGGTCGCTTTGAGGTTCTTGCCCCCCCACGCTCAAACCCTGCCAAGTCACGCCCCAGACAGATCCATTTCAACGATCCTTTTAAAACCTCCTCCCAAAGGGCTGTGGTGGCGAGTTGTTCTGTAACCTCCCTTCTTTATTATCGCAGCCGGAAAATGGATGTGTCTCGGGTCCCGAGGTCCGTGTTGTGTGTTACAGCCCAGGGACGGTGGGTGTCAGTTGCAGTTTGGCTGTGAGAGAACCCCCTCAGCTTTGTGCTGCAGGCTGCAGGTCACTGGATAGTCCCAGGTAACAGGTATAAAAGGGATCTGCTGGGCACCAAATGATGCACTGTTGCCGGACCACAATGAAGTGCTCCTCTCACACTCACCTGGTGCATCATTGGCAAACCAGCTATCATGGCTTCCGCAGGGGATCGTGCCAGCATGCCCAGTTAGGGCAAATTATAATGGCTTTTCAGACCTAAAGCCCCTTCCACCAGGCGTTCTCTGAGAGCTTTTACAGACACAAACTAAATAAACCTGAAGCCTTGTGAGGCTGGCAAGTGACCTTTTCCCATCTATACAGACCACAGAAATCAGAGATGAAATCGACGTATAAGCTCAGTCAATCATTGCAAATGCAGGTTTGTTCCCTTGAGTACAAATGGGGAAACTGAGGCACAGAAAGGGGAAGTAACTTGTCCAAGGGCTTACAGCAAAGCCAGAGCTGGGTACAGATCAGAGATGGCTTGATTCCCAGCGCTGTGGCCTGACCACCAGAACACTTTCCATTTCAGAGATGGGAACAGAACCCAGGATGCTCTGCTCCCTGCTACCTGGCTGGAATTTGCACATTTGCTATTGTTTTGTGCCCCTTTGTGTTGACATGGACTGGTGACCAGTGTTCCCTGCATGAGAGAGTCAAATGCCACCCACCTGATTAGCAGAGTGCCCACAGGTAGGTTTTGTGTTTCAATTGGTGGTGCACATAACAAAATGCATTCTGCACATGGATGGAAAAAATCCGCTCCTGGATGGAAAAGATTAGAGGGAATATTTGTGGCGACAGGCTATTGTCTCGGACCCCAGTGTCGCTTGCAGACATCTGACGGAAACAGACTTGAAGATGCACCTCACAAGGCTAATCCTCTACCTGTCATGTGAACAAAAAGCTCCGTCAGCGACACTCGCACAAAAGGAAAAAGAAAAGGCTTCTTTGTGATTAGCTAGCAACGCAGAATGTCCGAGCTGCATGCTAATTAGCAGGATGGAGCAAGGTGCTGAATGAGAGGCATGGGAGGAATGCAGGGGTGGGGGCAGCTCTAAAAATGAAGATTTGATACTCACTGTTCAGATTGCAGAAAATTACCTCTCCTGGGCTGGCTGGTTGGTTGCTTCTTTTTATGGGGAAAACGAGAAGAGACTTGAACGGAGAAAGGCAGTGTAGTAATGACCATTCTGTGGGGAGCTCAGTGCTCCTCTTTAGGATTGTCCTTGCCTTTCTCTTTGTGTGTAAAATACTGTGGTCATGAATTAATGCTTCTGGTGGTGATTCAGGAGCCTCAAGACTAGGGCCCATTAAAATGAGGCATTCCCTCTCCTAGGGAAGAAGAGAGGTCACCAAGAAGCTGTCTCCATTGAAGAACAGTGTACACTGCTGACAGACCTTATCCAAGAGGACAGCAATTTGACACGTTGGCCCATGGACTTCCCCAAAATGTCACTCAGCTTTCAGTTTTCTCTTCACAGCTTGTGTCTATAAATTGGTTCCTCAATGCCTGGCTGATCTTCATCCTTCCTTCCTCAGCCTCTCCCAGATCATGATCTTCTCTGGTCCTTCCTCTTCTTCAGCTTCCCCTGACACATGACTTGAAGCACTGTTTCTTCCTTTTCCATCCCTGTCTCCTGTGAAGCAGGGTGTCTCTTCAGAACTGCTCCTCTCCATTTCAGGCTTGCCTCACTCCTGCCAAATGCCTTGAACATGGTGCTAACCCTCCTGCACATTTGCACAGTCCTGAGGTGTGGAGACACTCTCAAAAGGCTTCATTTTGTGCCCCCACAATCAGCTCTGAACAAGCTAATTGCCCAGCCAATGGGAATCTCACTAGGAAACATACAGTTCTGCCACTGGTGGGGAATTGAACCCAAGACTTTCAGCAGAAAGTCAGCACCAAATGCATGAGGTAGGGAAGTTCCTCTAGTAGGTACCCCTAAGTGTAGATCAGTCCTGGAAAAGTGGCCAACATTAGCAAACGTGTCATAATTGTCTTTACCCTTTGCCCCGGGGTAGACACAAAATAATGTTTTCTGCTTTGATTTTACTGGTCAAGGCTGACTAGGGCTTCCCCCAAGGTTGACCTCAACAAGCTAAACAAAGGCAGAAGGCGTTGATCTGTGCCCACACTAGGGGAAATGTAGCCAGAATCTGTTGGCCTCGACCACTCTTCCTACAGTAGACTAACCCAAGTAGAGGGTTCCTCTTCTTGTCGGGCAGATACCTGAGGGAAACATGGCTGACATGCCATGGGGCCCTGTATTACCCATGCCACCTGCAAATACAGGAGAGTTTGTGGCTGATCAAGAACTGGACAAGGTTCTGGGGTCTATATATGCCACCTAGAAGCATTGCTCTCCAAGTAGCTGTCAGGCAAGCTGAGCAGTAATTAGGGACAGGTTCCTGTGACTCAGCACTCTCATTTGGGTCTCCCGTTAGGGGCATTTACAACCTACTCCAAAGCTTGTTCCATCCCACTCCTGGAGCTGCAGTGCTGAGCTACCCAGAGACCTGGCAGGGGCTTCCCAACTCAACAAGCGGCAGACAAGGAGTCAGGCCTGGCGTGTGATGGAATCAAAGTCCGTCAGTAATTAACTGGAATCAATGGAATCAGCAAAGCTAAGTTGCCATGTCCCCCCAGTCGGGCCAGCGGGAAAAGGCTGGGCTCCACTGAGACCAGCTAGCAAGGAGTCCTGTCAACACAAAGAGCGGTGACACAAAGAGCATCAGAGCTGTGCAGTCCAGCCCAAGTGGGTTCAGTTCCTTTGCAAGAGGGATTCGGTAACTCCTGGCCAAAGGCTCATTGCCAAGGTAGCATTTGCCTCCACATGAAGCCCCACTGAACACGCAGCCGGAGACCAGCTTTTCTAAATGGGCTCTTAGCCTTAAGGAAGAGCCCAGTAGGCTACACTCAGATCATGTCAACCAGCCAAGCGAACAGAGACCTGCGTGCCAGCCCTGGGAACCGGGGCAGGGTTCTGTTGGAAAGGACAATAAGATCTGCTGCTGCTTTAATCAACAGATTGAACACAGCCGGGAAGCTGTTCCAATTTGCGAGAGACGACAGCTTTCACAGCACTGCTGGGTGAAATCTAATCCCACCACCCCCTCCAGCCAAATTCATCAGTATGCCCCGGAGGGGGGCCAATAGGGATGATCTTTGTGGGGGAGCAGAGGGAATCACCAAGAGCAAAATTCATCACTGTGGTGTTCAGAGGGGACGAGCTCGGATGTTTTTGGCAGCTCATCTCTCCCCTCTCCACAGAAGTTCTGGTGAGCTGCCAGGCCTGCACCTGCTGTGGCTTTGGATGGGACGCAATAACTTCCCTGGCGTCAGAGCTGTCCCTTGGGGAGGGCAAATCAGAATGACTGCCCTGGGCCTTGCGCTGGGGAGGGCCCCATGCAGCGATAAAATCAGGACTGTCCTGAGATTTAGGCCTTTGTCCCATATCCCCGCTGATGTACAATTGAGGCACCATTTGGACGGGGGAAGGAAGGGGAGGTGGGCAGGTGAGCAGGGTGAGGAGGCAAACAGGGAGGCAAGTGGCAGGCAGGCAGGAGGGGGATGAGGGGGCGGACGGACAGGGAGCAAAGAGGAGAGTGGGTGGGGGGGCACTGGGCAGACAGTGAGGAGACTAGCAGGGAGGTGAGCGGTGAGCAGGTGTATGAGGAGGCGAGCGGCAGGCGCATGTGCCACATAAGGAGCAACCCTAGACACCTCTACTTCATGCATTACATCAGGGCTACTCAACTTTGGAAGCCCTGGGGGCCACAATGATACTCCGAGCACATGCAGAGGGCCGCAACTTAAGTGTGGTTGCAAATACATGCAAATATATATGCACATAGCTTCTTTCACACTAGTGGGCATGAATACAAAGATTAAGCTTTAAGCCGTGGCACCAGACCCAAACATGGCCAGTGTGAGCCAATCAGCACCTCTCAGGCTCTGCCCACAAGGCTAAGCAGCCAGCACTTCCCACAATGCCCCGGCGCTCCCAGCACCTCCTCCCTGGGGGCTAGAAACACCAACACCCTGTACCCATCTGTTCCAGCCAGCCTGCACACTTGCGTCTTTCAGTGCTCACCCTGCCTGGAGTGGAGCGTGTTCCCAGTGGAGGCCATGTTCAAAGGATCCCACTGGTGGGCTGTGTGTTGAGTCCCATGTAAACCCAAACCACCCTGCAGGCCACAAACAAACGGGCTGCGGGCTGCATGCAGCCCACAAGCTGCATGTTGAGTAGCCCTGCCCTAAGGGGTCACTTCCTGAGCTCACGCCTCTCCTTGCCCTGTTACCTCCCCTTACCCCTGCCCCCTCTTGCCACCTGCACTAGGGGTCGGGGTAGGCAGGGCGCTCTGGGTCAACCAGTGCATGACAGTCTGCTGAAGCAAATGTCTCTAAAGGTGTTAACTCTCCATCTATCAGACCAAATTTGTTTCATCCCACGGGGACATTCAGAGGCAGGAGGCCAAGGAACTGGCTCAGCTCTAAATGCTACAAGGCGGTATAAAAGGCAATGCCTGATCCACATCGCAACTACACCTGGCTGCGTCCAGTGCCTCCACCTGCAGTGGTCAGAGCCAAAAGCCCCAGCTCTCCCCGAAACGTTCCAGCGCCTCCTCAGTTCATCCCGAGGTGCCCTCTGTGTGCATGGAATAATCAGATGTGGTTTCCATGGCTGGCGTCGGGGACTCGGCGTGAGGAGCAAAGCAGACAAAAAACTCTGTTATGACAAGAGAGTGAATGGCAGTGAAGCGAAAGCTGCACAGACCTGATGTCTCCCCAGATAACAGGGGAGAAAGGGAATGGAAATGAAGGAACACAGGGCACATGAGCGAAGCAATGCAAAGGAAAGGTTAATGTAGGCAGGACAGTGAATTGAATGGCTGGAACAGTGCAAACCAGGCAATTATCTACTCCTTGCTGGAAATCCCCAGGCGGGGGCATCTCGGCAGATTCTGAAAAAAACAGTGCGGTGCCAAGGAGGCACCTGGGAATTCTGGGTCATGTGCTCAAAACTGAAGCCAGTCGAGCTGGAACAGGTCAGCGCCTGACAAGAGAGTTCGCGGCAGGTCCGGGATAAGTGTTCTCTTGCTGTTTAGCCAGATTACACACCTGTTAGCAACAATACTTTGCCTAGAAAAACAACATCAACCTGATGTTCTGCAGCCGTGGGGAGGGGTTTGTATCCATGTTGAATCTCCCGGGGCCCGGGACAGCATAAGCCACAAAAGCAGACAGGCCTGGGTAAACAGGCCATAGGATGGTGGGCTAATCTTCCTTGCAAGAACACACAATCCATGCACAGCCTCCTGCGGGCCCCACACTGCAGGGAAAGGGTTGGAGTGCAGCAGGGATGGGGCGTTTGCAGAGGAAGGAGACAGGAGCATGGAAAAGATGGGGGGAATTGCCAGCTAAAGGGGACACACCTCAAAGCCATGATTTGATAAATGTGTGGGGGGGGGAGGGGGGATTGTGCAGAGGTGGATCCAGTTATATTAGGGCTTCAAAGAGGTGTTCCTGTAAAATGAGCACTTGGGAGGCCACCCAGGAGAGATGCAGGTGCCTCCCAGCTGATTAGCAGAGCGCCCGCAGCTGGCAGCACGTGTTTCTACTAGTGATGCACATCCACACATGCCTTGGTGCACATCAAGAAAACTTATTTTGTACATGGATGGAAAAAATTAGAGGGAATATTGGTGGGGGGCAATATGTAAGGGAGGGAGCGGGGCTGGCATGTTTTCAGAGTACATAGATAGCTCTCCGTTAATGACTGTGAAGTAAGAGGCTTGTTCTGCCACTTACTGCTCATCTCTGGAGCCCTGCAAATCTGTGGATAGCCTCTTTATACCTGTGGATCTCTGCATCCCCCCAGAGCTCATTTTTGCAGGTACAGATGGAGATGCAGATACAATTTTTTTTATTTAGAACCTCGCAATTTGCAGGGGTCCGCTTTATAGCCGTGGGTATCTACATCCGCAGATGTGGATGCAGATATCCTCAGCTCATTTTTGCAGCTGCGGATACTCATTTTATTCCCACACAGCGCTCTACTCACTCCTGGGGTTCCAGCCAAGAGTGATCCAGAGAAGACCATCAATATTTACTGGGGAGCATCCAGCCGGGCAGCCCATTCAAACTCGCTCGTGGCTCCTTTCCTGAGAAAATCATTTCTTAAGCAAACACAGCCTGCAGGTGGGGGGAGGGGATGGAAAGGAAACCTATTAACTGTTCTTTCTGGGTAAAGTGCTCCTCATTACAAGCTCTCTCTGCTGCTGGTCAATACCGATTCCCAAGAGGCTGATGGACATTTCAGTATTCTTCACGCTCTCTCCGTGTTCCAGGAGGGAGCTATTGAACATTCTGCATAAGTGACAGAACGTGTCTTCAGAACACGGCAGAAAACAGGGAGACAATGTAACGCCCCTGAAATCATCACTAGCTAATAAGGGGTGGCCAGCTTGGTCTTCGGGACCCCAGCTGCTGGCCACCCCCGGCACAGGGGCTGTTATAGTCTGTATGGGCTGCTGAAGAGACTCAATTTCATAACAAAATACTTAGCTCCGAGATACTGTTTTATATCAGTAGATCTCAAGGCACTTTACAAAGGAGATTAGTATCGTTACCCCCGTTTTACAGGTGGGGAGGCACAGGGAGGCAAAGTGACTTGCCAATCCAGAAACAGAGCTTAGGTTTCCTGAGTCCCAGTCCAGGGCTCTATCTGCTAGCCCACACTGTCCTTACGGGGCTGTTTTCCCGAGTGTTTGGGAAGGAACGTGGGTCCTGACTACTGAAGGGAGCCATAGGGAGGAGAGAAGGGGGAAGTTTCTTTAATTGATAGGTTAAGCTTCCCAGCCCTGGATAAGAACAATCAGGGTACGTCTACAGAGCAGGACTAAAATTGAAGTAAGCTACACAACTTGAGCTACGTCAATTGCGTAGCTTACGCTGAAATAGCTTAATTCAGCTTTTGGTGCAGTCTACACAGCAGAAAGTCAAAAGAAGAACCCTCTTCCTTTGACTTCCCTTACTTCTTGTGAAATGAGGGTTACAGGAGTCAGAGTAAGAAGGCCTCCAGCTCGACATTATTTCGAAATAAATGCTGGCCGTGTAGACGCGCACTATGTTATTTTGGAATAACGTTAGTTATTCCAAAATAACGCTGCTGTGTAGATGTACCGTCAGTATTACGCTGTAGTCGGTGTATTACAAACCCCAAGCCTGACAAAGACCCATAGAAAATGTCTCTTCAAGGACATTAACCTGCTGCTTGCTGTGATTTTTTCCCACTTCTGTTTCAGTTCAGCTCAATTAGGCTTCATCTACACTGCAGAGCTATTGTGGGCAGAAGTGGGTTGTCTGTCACCCTAGGAACAGCACCACGCCGAGCAATGGCAGCTAGGTTGAAGGAGGCATTCTTCCCTCAGCCTAGCTGTGTCTGCACCAGGGGATAGGCCCTCCCTGCTACACCATTGAGGGGCGAGGATTTTCCTCACCGGAGTGCCATCATTGCTCTCTCACCCTACATTTAAGTGGAGACCACACATGCACATGCGCACCTCCTGCCCACACTTCCACCACTACCACAGCCACTGCAACCACTCCAACCACACCCATCACATTACACCCCTATCACTACCTATCCCCCAACAAACCACATACAGACCGCCTCGCACTTTTATTTACAAAGAATGCACAGGGTCCCAAGGCAGTGGGAATCAAACAGGTGGGTTTTTTTGCTCAGAGCACCAAGATGAGTTTGTTCACCTGCATCTCTAACCCAAAAACCTCTCCCCAGGTTTCTTCCAGGAACAAGCATTGTGTTTTCAGCTTCTCCTTGCGCCTGTCTTTTGCCCATGTTTTTGTCTGTTTTGTCTCCACCCTTCCTCCGCTTCTTCTCCCCCCTCGCCTCCCCAGTTCCACGCACATATCCCTACTCAGAATAATGCTCAGCACAAGCTCCTGGGCAGGGTTCACATCTGTCTCTGTTCCTAGGCAGGAATTTAGCTTTACCATTATGTTAACTGAAAGGCAGGTTCACACCTATAAATCTCAAGGAGGTTTTAGCTCAGCCCGTAAGAAGGTTTCACCCAGCTCACAACACTACATTCCTGTTGACGAGAGCAATGCATTTGATCTCTGATCACTGAGCAGAGCAGACCTACGGATTCTGCAGCAGCAGCAGGGATTACATAAATAGTTCTTTGCTATAATATACAAGATTGTGTGAACTCTCCACAGCTTTAGGTAAAGGCCACTGTGCAGATAGAAATAGCCACCCTCCTTTTGGCAACAGAGATGACAGACACAGAGGCAAGGAGGGTGCCAGAAAGGAGCATTTACTCTCTCCACTACTGGTGCTAGATTTGCCCACCCTACCCTAACAATAGAACTCACCCCTGCCCTGCTGGAGGGATAGAAAGGTGGTTTGGTATCTGTGAGTCCAGTCAATCTCCACAGCCTCTCTTCTGTGACATACTAATTAAGGCCAAGAGTGGGGTGATGCAACACCTGTCTGCTGAGACCCATCAAATTCATTGTTCACAAACCCACACACACTGTCGCCTCTTCTCAGCTGTCTGTTGACTGGCAAGTTCTCTGAATTGTCCAGTTTGTCAAGCCCATCAAAGTCATTACACCCATCTTTGGCCAGAGGCAGGCAGCCAAACACTGCCAAGTCTCTCAGGGTACCTCTACACTGCAACGCTATTTCGGGATACCAGAGTATCCTAACACAGCTATCCCATTATTTCGGGCTCACTATTCTGACATCCCTTCAAACATCATTCCATGAGGAGGAAATGTATTTTGAAATGTGGCGCTGTGTAGACAGCGCCCAGTGACGAAATAAGCTATTTCGAATAGCATTGACATAAGATACGCAATTTGCATAGCTCACATTGCATAGCTTATTTCGAGTTACGGTGCAGTGTAGGCGCACCCTCACAGCATGTTTGTTCCTTTGTTTCCGTGGGGATGTCACTCTTGGGGGTGATATTTCCCATCCAGGAGAAGGATTCCTAGGGGGCTATCCAAGGAAACAGACTCCTGGAGTGCAGGCTTCAAATTCTGAAGGCTCCCGGAAGGACTGCAGATGGCAAATCTCCCCCTCCAACCACGAAACTCTACCTCACTGAACGTGAGAGAAATCAAGGGGAGGGGACACAAGTCTCCTCTTGGGCCTGGAGCCTGCCTGCTCTTTGCAGAATCTGGGAGCCACAGGAGATGTTGGTCTCTTGCTTTCTCTCTCCCAAATAATAAGTGATAGCTACCAGTATTGGGTGGTCTTCGCCATGGAAAGCATTCATGGAAGACCTCATCCAAAACCCTACTGAGAGAGGACTTCTGCTTCCTGGATTAGAAGTTCACAATTGGGCCTTAGAATGCAGGGGCCAAATCTCAACCTCAGACCCAAACACCCACATTTGGGGAGGGGGAAGTGAGCGCCTGGAGCCTTATTCAGCTCTGAGGGTACAACTAGACTATATGGCTCCGTCGATGGAGCCTTGTAAAATAGTTTACTCGGCATAGTCAAAGAAGCGGGGATTTAAATAATCCCCGTGTCATTAAAATAAAAATGGCCACCACGCTGTGCCAACGATCAGCTGATCCAGCACAGAGCGGCAGTCTAGACACGGCGCAGTCAACAAGGGAAGCCTTTGTCGACCGCTCCGGTATGCCTCGTGAAACATCTTCTGAAGCATCTTGTGCTGGCCGACGTCAGAGACAGAATACGGAGCTACATGGAACCCTGTGACTGCCCCTTTAGGACCGTAGTTCTTAGTCAGAGTTACACATAATCCTGGGGGTATGCAGAGGTCTTCCCAATGCATCTAGGTCAGTGTTTCTCAGTCTGGAGGTGAGATCACAGGAAGGTTTTAGGGCAGGGGTAGGCAAAATGGCCTCTGCAGGCCAGATCTGGCCTACCATGTGGATTAGGGGGGAGGGATAGCTCAGTGGTTTGAGCATTAACCTGCTAAACCCAGGGTTGTGAGCTCAGTCCTTGAGGGGGCAAATCTGGCAGGGATGGTCCTGCTGTGAGGGCAAGGGACTGGACTTGATGACCTTTCAATGCCCCTTCCAGCTCTATGTGATAGGCAGGGCTTGGCAAAAGCTGCTCGCCAGCCCTGCACTGTGCATGCACCAGAGCTGCATTGTGCGTGCGTGCACTGCTGATAAATGGGGCGCTGGGCTGAAAGCTACTCACCATGGGCAAGTAGATTCAATAGATTGTCAAGCCCTGGTGATAGATATATAAATATATATATTGACCTGGCCCCTGGAGGCCCTGCTCTTCCCCAGGCCAATAAGGGCCTGGGGTTAGTGGGGGAAGCACACAAAGTTTCCTCAGCCCTGCCAGAAGCACATGATGGTTAGAAGTGCCACATGCTCCTGGAAGGGCATGAGGAGGCTTTGCATGTTCTCCCACCCCTGTGCCCTGAGGGTGGGGGAGCACAGGAAGTCTCCTCCCACCACCAGGGGTATGGATGCCTAGGGGAAACCTGGGGGCAGGCAAAGAGGCTCTCCCACCCCTAGACCAATGGTGGTCTGTGGGTGGGGAAGCCTGGAAGCATCCTGGGGCTACTTCAAACATTTTTGAAGTGGCCCCCTGCAAAAATGATTGCCCACCCCTTAGGCAGTCACAGGTGCAGCGTCAGTGTGAGGAGGTAGCAAGCAAGCAGGACAACTACTTGGGTCCCATGCCTCAGGAGGCCCCTTAAGCTAAATTATAAGGCAGTGAGGCTTATGGTTCAGACTCCTAAATGATGTACAGTAGTCTGGAAAGGAGACTCCCCTGCTTTAGGAGACTATTCCTGAAAGCAAGTCTGAGTCCTGATTGGGTTCCCACCTGAGCCCATCTCAAGCCTCCCTCCACGTCCAAACACACATACACACGGAGCAAATGACAGGTTCCTGGCAGGCAACAGAGGCCCGCTCTGCTTCAGCAGCTGCCTCAGGGGTACGTCTCCATTGTAGCGTTCCTGTGTGAAGAGAGACAAGCTTCTGGACTGACAGCATGAAACACAAGCAGGGCCTGGCCCACCGAGTTCCTAGGGCTGGTAAGCCATTGGAAACAGGCATTTTAAGGTGCTAACAAGTCTGTCATAAAGGTGTCACTAAGTGGGGAGGACACACGCTACTATAGGAACAGTGGGGAGGCTCATCAGATTCCCCACAGCCAACCCAGAGATGCTACTTCCCCTCTTGCTCCATTTTCTCCGGCTGTGCCCACAGCAGTTAGAGCCAGAAAAGACCTAGTTGTCCACCCATTGCTAAGCAATGGTCCTCCAGCATGTTCTCCAGAAGCCTACTATAGCCATCCCAAACAATGGGGCACCCTCCCCTTCTCTTGGGAGACCTCCCCACACAGCTCAGGAGCTCCTGCCTGGAAAGCCCATCTTTTCCATTTGTTTAATTTCATCCCCTCTTGTTCCATTCCTTGTAGCTGCTTTTCCACACGAGTCTCTGTTTTGGACTCATCTCCATCCAGCAGGTTATTAAGGGAATGGGCGCCATACAGTGTGGCCCTCCTGCTTAATGGGGAGGGGTTTCTTGGTTGTGGTACTTACTGTGATTCTCATTCAGCAGCTGAATGTACAGTACTTAACAGAAAGATGGTTTGAGGCATATGGGTTACAGTTACTTCTCTCTCTTGGCTCATCTGGGCTTAGGTAAGACCCAGTGTGATATTTAGACTCTAATCATATTTAACAGCATGAAAGTATAGCACTTAATATTGATATATATCCTTAAAGCTTAGGGATCTTACAAAGGCCCTGAACTGACACAGGTAGGGATTCCTGTCTGCCCATGGGATAAGTGCAGCATGGACAATATAAGCTAACCTCTCACAACACCTCACTGACCCACAGCCTGGTCTATTGGGGTACGTCTACACTGCGGCACTATTTCCAGATACATCCGGTATCCCAAAATAGCATTTTCCGTGTCTTGACAGTGTATCTGTTATTTTGAAATATCTTTCCAAATAACGGGCGCACTATTCCAACGTCCCGGTAAACCTCATTCCACGAAGATTAAAGGACTTGTCGGAATAGCGCTTTATTTTGAAATAAGATCGAAATAAGTAGCTCAAATTGCGTAGCTTATTTCGAGCTAAGGGTGCTGTGTAGACTAAGAATGTTAAATTGTGGTTAATTGACTAGTCACGCAGTCAATGGAATTTCCATTGACTACTCAACTAGTCGATGGGCACTACTGCATTCCTCCTCTGAAATGTACAAGAGTCCCTGCTGAACTCCATGTACAGTCTGGGGCCAGCAGGAAGTCCCACTGACTCCGGGCTGCACGTGGGTGCCAGCTTTGAAATGTACAAGAGTCCCCAGCGGGGGCTCTTGTGCATTTCAAAACTATGGAGCCTGTGGTCAGCAAGGGACTCTGAGTCCCCTGCTGACCCGAGACTCCATGTTGCGCCGCATGCTGCAGGGAGCCCGGGATCAGCTGGGGAATCCCCAGCTGACCCTGGGCTCCACGGTGCTGCCCCTTTGAAATGCTGAGGTGGCATTTCAAAGGGGCAGCTGCTGCACTGCTGATCCCTGGCTCAGTTGTGTGGCACTGCTGCTTTGAAGTACCCCTTCCCCCCCTTTGCTGCCTCTATCTGATAGAGGCAGCAAGGGGGGGAGGGAATCTGATAAGCAATCGGACTAGTCCTTAACATCCTTAGTGTAGACCCACCCTAGCAGACATACACCCCCATTTGGCTTGAGACATAGACGGAGCAAAGGAACCTAAGGGTATGTCTACACTATAGCACTATTTCAAAATATCTTATTTCAAAATAGTTAATCCAAAATAAGTTATTTTGAAATAACGTGTCTACACACAAAATGCATTTCAAAATAGCGTTTTGCGATTTCAAAATAGCGCGTCCACACTGAGTGGACACTGAATCGTATTTAAGGCCAGCCGGAACCAGGTCTGGCAGGGCATCAGGTCAGGAGTTACTTTGTGTGGCTGCTGCCTGAGGCTATCTGAGGCCTGTGCTTAAAGGGACTCCCCCCTGGACAGCCGGTTCTCAGCTTTCCCTGATTGCTTGCCTACCTCATGAGGGACAGCAAAGCATTCTGTCTCTGAGTGCTCTGATTGCCCTCACTTGGGACACCACAGCACTCTGCAACATGGAGCCAGAGCTGCCCCTGGGCACTCTGGTGCTTCTCGTGGACGCGTTGCTGCGAGCCTGGCTGCATTTTCTGCAGGCTGCCATCCGGGGGCTGTCAGTATCCAGGTGGCCCTGCAGGAGAGCTTCTACCCTGAGGAGCACTAAGAGACTCCCTGGTCTGCCCCACTGCGGGCTTGTGCCTCATTCCTCCCTCACGTCCTTCCACTTACCCCTCCCTAACCCCCCTTCCTGATGTCAAATAAAATACATGTATTTTCATGAACACAAACTCTCTTTATTTAACAAAACTGGGGGGGCAGGGAATGAAACTGGTGAGACTGGGGAAAGGAGGTGGGAGAGGGGAGAAGAGAAGGTGGGAGAGGGGAGAGGGAAACCTGGGAGGAGGAAGCTGGAAGGGGGAAGCAAGAGGAAGAAGGGGGAGGGGAAGCTCAGGGCTCAGGGCTGGGGGTCTCGCTGGACCAACTTGATTTTCATGCAAACCTGCTCTTGGGTTTGCGTGTGGCCTTTGGTGGCCAGGCTGGCAGCTATCCTGCCATAGACGGCCGCGTTCCTCCGTCTAGTGCGGAGATCATGGACGTTGGGGGCATCCCCCCCAAACCTGAATAAGATCCATGATCTCCACCCTGGACCAGGAAGGGGCCCGCCTTCTCCAGGCTCTGGCAGGCTCCTGGGAGCTGGCAGCCTTCTCCTGGGGAGTGGTGGAGGGCTGACTTCCAGTGGCTTGCTGGCTCATGTTTTGGGCCCCTGGGTCAGGGGCAGTGACTGCTGGCTCTGGGCTGGCAGGCTTGGAGATAGCACAGGCACTGTGGCCATAGTCTACCCCTTTAGGGCTCCAGGGAGTAGGGGAGGGAGAGGAGTGTTCTTGGGTGAGGCTGGAGTGGCCACCAGGGCTCCCTGGGAAGGCTGGAGGTCCCCTATTTTGATATAAGTGTCTACACAGCACTTATTTCAAAATAGCTATTTCGAATTTGGCATTATTCCTCATGGAATGAGGTTTACCAAATTCGAAATAAGCACTCTGCTATTTTGAATTAATTTCGAAATAGCGGTTTGGCTGTGTAGATGGCTGTTATTTCGAAATAACTTTACTGTGTAGGCATACCCTAACAGAAAATTCTACTGCCCTGGCATGAAAGGAAATTTCTGTGCTTCGAACTCCAAAAACCAGTTCACTGTGTTCCTTCACACATAGCTTATTCTTGTTTCATATAGTGCAATAAGAGCTACAAAACTAGCCACATTTGAACCAAAGCTGCATGGCCATTGTTGAGTTGCATCTGTGCAAAATTTCTAATTTCAATATAGAGTATGGGATAAGTTTAATTCAAGAGAAGCCCACAGCTGTACAGATTTTGCTGAAGCCCCCCTCACCTCCTCTCAGAAAAGATCAATGGGCAGACAACAAACATGGAAAATGTAAGCCCAACATGAGAAAATGATGAGCAATTGAAAAATTGTAGTCCTGTTGGAAGGCATATTTCAACCTTACAATACCAGTGAGTGACCCTCCTCTTATAATAATTTGATATTCTGCATAGATGAATGGTTGGAATCAAGAGAGTATTTCCCACAGGTTGTTGGGCAACCCATTTTCCCTGGACCTGCACCAAGATTTGAGATTTGTCCTGTGAGTTGCAATGATTTGCATAGAAGTGATCAAAAATGCCCATTTTGGATGGCATGCCTCACTAGAGTTGTATTAAATTTACAAGAATAAGTTTGATCAGTAAAACACTTTAATTTTGAAAAAAATTACTTATTTGCACTGAATAAACACATCAAAGAAGCACCTCTGTGGAAATTATGCACAAATGCCTGGCAACAGAGATGCACTCCCTGATCCATATGAAAAATAATGGAGGAATATTGAATAACTTTTGTGAAATATTAACAACTTTACATTTATAGCAAATGAGACATCGAGGATCTCAAAGCACTTTAACAAATCAAGCTTCTTGCAGAACGGCTTTTCTGTCTATCTTAAACACTTATTTCTATGCCCTCTGTCACGTTAGCACCTGAGCACTTCACAGTCTTTAATGGATTTCTCCTCACAACAGCTCTGTGAAGTGGAGAAGTGCCATTAGCCCCACCTAAGAGATCGAGAACTGAAGGACAGAAAAGCTAAGGCCCAGATCCTCAAAGGTACTTGAACTTGATGAAAGTTGGGCACTTAAATACCTCTGAGGATTGGGACAGAAGTCTGTGCCAGGTCTCCCACGTCCCAGGTTAACACACTAACCAGCCTAGTGAGCAACTCAATCAGTGTATCATCCTTTCTGTCTGCTGTGAGGTCTGTAAGTGTTGCTATGAGCATATTACAGATAAGGAAGCTGAGTCCCAGAGTGTCTATGTGTTCAAAGCCACACAACGAGTCACTGACAGAGTTCGGATCTGAACCACAGCGTCCTGTATCCCAGCCTTGTTCTCTGTCCAGGACCACACAGTCCTTCACTGAGAGAACTCAGGAGACCTGGTTCCCAGCACCTTCTGTGACGACTAGGAAACCTTCTTGTGAAAGGATTATAGTCCATTTCCTAATAGCCTGAGGCATCCAGTTCCACTGCCACTGACGTCATCTTCATCTGCCAGCTGGGCTGCACCCTCATGCTCCTCCCCCCCGCCACAAGAACCCTTCTCCAGTCCCGCGGTGCTTGTGCTCTGTCTTTTTCAGCCCTGCTGTTCTAAAAGAGGGTGTGGGTGCTCTTGGCCCGGGAAGGGACACAGCTGGGGCTCCGTGAGCTGCTGTCTTCATTACAAATGTAAATGGGGCTGCTTGAACTCATTTCACAAATGACTGTCTCCGTGTGGCTGATTGATGGGCGGTGGGGAGGGTTGGTGACACACCGTGCGGCGATAAAGAGCTGCTTAATACAGATCTGCTCGCACTCACCACTGCACTCCCTTTGTTTTCAGCCTCACAGGCCCCTGCTTTGCTTCCAACTCAGTGGTTCCTTTGGCAAGTTCCCCTCCATAGGCTGCTTTAAAAACACGGCTAAGTGCAAAGCTGAAAGACAAGGGGAGGGAGGGAAGGAGCAGAGATGAATAGAAGGTGAGGGAGACAGACAAGAAGAAAGGAAGAGGCTAGAGGAACAGGCCATCAGAGAGATCAAGAGCAAGAAGGAGAAGGGCTGATGGAAAGGGGAGACAACATGAAGGAGGGGGTGCAGGGGATCATTTTCAGCCCACTAACTGGAATAAAGTGGATCAGTCTGTGATCCTAATGCAGCTCAGCCCAAGTCATCAATCATTCTCTGTTGGCAGTCTCAAGCCAGGTCTACACTACAAACCTATGTCGACCTAATTCACATCCACATACAGCTACCCCAGCTATTAAATTGTCGGTGTGTGCATGTGCTTGGCTCCTTGTGTCAGCACCAGCAGCACTTTAACAATTGGATTGTCAGGGTGGGGCAATGTGGAACAGCCCCTGGAAGCCACAGGTGCAACTACACTGACAGTGGGTTGGCCTAGCTATGTTGACTGTGACACAACACTGCTTGTGGAAGAGGGGCTAGTCAATCAGCGCAGAGAGGCACTTCAGGGGGAGCCAAGTGATAGTGAAGATACATCCACTGCTAGGTCACTTCAAAGCAGCTTACATCCGCCTAACCATGAAGTGCAGACTAGCCCTCAGTCATGCGGCAAGGAGAGGAAGGCACCTTCATTCCCAGCAGGGGGCAGCAGGCGGGGAGGGGAGGAATGGGGACACCTCCTTGTATGGTTGCCACACCAGGGAGGAGACAGCTGAGGGAACTGGTGCCAATGGAAAAGAGGGTTAACACGGACTTACCTGGGAAAGCAAGAAGTCCCATTTCCAGTCCTTGATTCTGCATTTGGTAAGAGTCTGCCCTACCTCCGCACCATGGTGAGGGAGCTTTGACTGCAGTGCTGGGAGCTGTCTGTCATTCACACATACACACTGCTCCCATACACGCATCTACACCCACATGGGCATGCAACACACACTACCCCTCCTACTCCTTCCACACACACAGATAGCATACAAGCATCCACACATGACTTATGTTATGTACAAGACTGGCTTACAAAACCCAAGGCAATGAAGCCTGCATGCTCCATTTTTTGCATGTGATCAGGCTTTCCGGCACTGGTATGGTCTTTTCCCAGCCAAGATGGGGTCTTGGGAGAGCAGTTTCCCTCTCTCTGTTTTGCTACTTCCCATCGCTGGGGGAGTGGAGAGGCTGTGAGTGCAAAGCTTCCCCATCTGGAGGCAGCAGGTGATCCACTCCATAGCAGTGCAGACCTAGCATCAAAGATGGACACACCACTCCCTCCACTATATCCAGGCAGCAAGGGGGTGCTGCTGTCAACTAAGGGATCTGTGTATTGCAAGGGTCAGCAACCTTTCCAAAATGGCATGCCAAGATTTAACCCTCCTGCCCTTGGCTGTGTCGCTGTCCCGGGAGGTGCACCCCGTGGACCACCTGGGTCAATGCAAACCTTTCTGTGGACTACCAGTTGCTAATGGAAACTCACTGTTAATTACATAATTATGACTGAGCCATTTTGCTCATTATTAAACATATTAAGAGTTTTAACTTTCTCATGTTAGTTTATCAACCCTCATTTTAAATAAAGTAAAATATGTCCCACACAAAAGGTTTCAATGTTTTCTTTATTTATGGCGGGGTGGAGAATCTTTTTGGGGCTGGTGATCATTGACCCACAGAAATATCAGTTGGGGACCACATCAGTGAGAAGCAAAAAAAACTCCTCCAAAACCCCCAACTCTCACTGATGTGGCCCCCAACTGAGATATCTCACTCTTCGGGCACTCCAGCCCCCATGGGGTGAGGGGAAGGAACAGGGAAGACTGAGGTTCAGGACTTCTCATAGGTCAGATTTATTTTTCTGGGGTTCCAGAGTTAGTGGATTTTGTGGACCCTCTTAGACTCTGGGGTGGAAGAAATGAGGGGTTATGTGCAGGACAGGGCTGCCAGCGAGTGGGGTAGGGATGCAGGACGGGGTGAGGAGAGCAGGGTCTGGAAGGGAGTTTGGCAACAGGACAGGGTGTGGGGTGGGGGCACAAGAGGGATTTTGGGGGTGGGGGGAGGGTGGCAGTAACACAGAAAAGGTGAGAGGATGAGATAGCAGCCAAATAGCTAGTTGGGGAGGGAGGCAAAGAAGTTGGGAGTAAAGAAAAGTGCAGCTTATGCAAAGTAAAACTGTATCCCCCCCTCACATCTTCCCTCTGCTCCAGCCTCGCTCCCCTCAGCCCCATGATTCCCCGCAGCCTGGTCCCCTGCATCGCCCCATCCCCCTCAGTGCAACCCTTGCCCCCTCACTTCCATCCCCACAGCCTCCTTCACCCCCCTCCTGCCACCACATCCCTGTGCCCCCAGTGCACTCACTGGCAGGGCAACAGCGCTGGGGCAAGGAGAGGTTGGGTGGGGGGGGGCGGTGGGCAGAATCTTTTCCCTGCCTGGACCAGCCCTTTGCCTGCAGGCTGCGGCTCCAGGGCTGGGGCAAGCAGAGCCTAGGGCTAGCTCCAGACCAGCTGGGTGCAGCAGGACACTGGAGAAGGGGCTCCCTGACCCCGCACACAGCCCATGGGGAGCAGCCCAGATCCTAGCATGCCGTGTGTGCAAGCTGCCCAGCCCCGGCTCTGCAGAGCAAAGCCCCCCCCCCCCCACGCTCCTGCCCCCAAAACAAGAAGCCTGTAGTCAGGAAGGGGGGAGTTTACCCCTTAGCTTCTGGAAGCTGCACACCCAGGCTGGGCAGGGACAGCCCCAGGGTCGTGTGTGCACCTCGCCCGCTCCCCTCCCAGCAGGAAGCCAGAGCTAGTGCTCCAGCCTGCAGCTGCATGGCTGAGGCTGGAGCTGCAGCATGAGCTCCCAGCTGTGTGGGGAGGAGAGGGGCAGGGCTGAGCCACAGGAAATCAGCTCATGTGCCACCTGTGGCACGAGTGCTGGGGGTTGCCGACCCCTGGTCTATTGCATCCTCTTGCCCAATTTAAGCAGTCCCCTAGTGGCAACCTCTGTGTATCGGAAGTGGACCCACAGTCACTCGCTGACGGCCACTTTGGCACTGTAGCAGAGACAGGGTGGGTGAGGAAGGGTCACACAGAGCTATAGCTACACTGCATACAACACTAGCAGCTTGTCCCATGCACAAAAGCTGTGCCAAACATGCCTACCACAGACTGACAGCAGCCACATCTTTCCAACTGGAGGTGCAGGCAGTGGAGGCTCCCTATCCCAGCATACAGTGCTCCATCCTCCGCCTAGGTACACTGCATACTGGGCTGTAATACCTAGGTGGCCTCTCTGTAGCAAAGATCAGGAAGGCTGCAGCCTGCACTGTAGACCCCTTGGCCTATGGCTGTACTACAGTCACCCCAACTATACAAGGATGTCATCTTTGAAGGATCGAGTTAAGGGGAAGCATCAACTTCGGGAAATCCCAGCAATCCCATGGCAGTGATAGCTCCTCCATGCAAGGTATCCAGAGCTGCTGCAGGTGGAAGAAGTTGCACCCCACTCCAGCAAAGCCTCATCATCAGTTCTGGGGGCATTTGGGATCTAAGGGCCCTTCCTTACAGAGACATGTCCATGTGGCCTCACAAACTAAGAAGGAGCTGGAGAATTCCTCGATAAGGGAGAAATCAAAGCTGTGTCTATGCTAATGGGAGAATTAGGTGACTGAAGGCAGTGTCCCAAACAGGCAGGGCTGTCCCTTCCATGCAGTCCCTCGGGTGGGCATTATATGCTGGTATTTATGAAGCGGCACAGCCAGCCCATCAGGCATCACTCACCACTGCCCCTTATATTGACAGATCCCCTCCCAGGAGAGCCTAGTTAATTTGCTTCTCTTCTATTGATCCTCTGGCAAGTCACCATTAGTTGCAACCCCTCCTTCCTCCTCCTCCTTCTCACGAGGGAAGGAAGGGGAGGCATAGCAGGCTCATTACAAGAGAGCCAGGCTTACAGTGCCCAGAGATAAAAGGTGCTGAATTGCTCCCTATTCCAACCACTCCATCCCCACCCGCCAAGGACCCCGTGTTATGTTTAAGACCGGCAGCACGTCTGTAATTAGCAAATGCTCTCAGCTCGCTCTCCCTGCGCTGGGATATCGATTAGCCTTTGTTTGCTACTTTATGAACCCATTTGTTAATGGGCTGGGAGCTTGTAAATGCTCATTGGATTTCCTCTCAAAGCAACCTGAACGCACCCGCGCAAGCGTGTTTCCAAGGAGGAGAATCAGAGACCTGCCGACACTTGCCAGGAAACTTAGATGAGCCTGGGCTCTGTGAACAGCCTTGGCCCAGTCCCCTCACATTCTCCACTGCACTCATCCCAAACTCTCCATTACAGAGCCACATTTGCATGGGAACGGGATCGTCGCTCCTTGAGAGGCTGAGCCACTCCGGCAGCTTGTTCCGCCGCTCTGACCATGAGCTCACGTTGGCAGCAGCACAACTGGTTGCTGTGGAAATGATTACAAGGGACTTGCGGTTTCCTGCTCCTGAAGTTGTTACAGACTCCTCCTCTGCTTAAAGGCGCGCAGCCCCATGGGAGCACCGTGCCCCTCACTCTGAGGGCTCTGCCCAGAGCCTGGGCCCTACACATTTTGGCTCCAGCCGGGCTCTCGCCCTTGTTGTGTCTGATGTTTGGAACCAGTCACAGCCGGACACCGGGACACTAGGATGATGGAGGCAGTGTAAATACCTAGAGGTGGATCATGGATGAAGCATTCCTGACGTGACTATTCACTGAAAGCAAATTTCAAATCTGACTGCCCAAGCATCCCCAGGGACCCAACTGTTAAACTCACCCACCACAGGCGTGTCATCAATGGAGGTGCTCACTGGCTCACTCCCGTCTGGAACAGGAACAATCAGACCGGGTGGGCTTTTTGACCCATCATCGCAAGTCCGCTTCTTGCAGATAAAGACTGGTGATCAGTTAAAAAGTGTAACTATCCCTCCAGAGAGACTGAATGCTGGACTGTGCCCAAGGAAACGCTGAGCTGTCTGCAGATCATAGAATCATGGAATCCCAGGGCTGGAAGAGACCTCAGGAGTCATCGAGTCCAGCCCCCTGTCCAAAGCAGGACCACTCCCAACTAAATCAACCCAGCCAGGGCTTTGTCAAGCCGAAACTTAAAACCCTCTAGGGATGGAGATTCCACCACCTCCCCAGGTAACCCATTCCAGTGCTTCACCACCAATGCTAGTGAAATAGTTTTTCCTAATATCTAACCTACACCTCCCCCACTGCAACTTGAGACCATTGCTCCTTGTTCTGCCATCTGTCACTACTGTGAACAGTCTTTCTCCATCCTCTTTGGAACCTCCCTTCAGGAAGTTGAAGGCTGCTATCAAATCCCCCTCACTCTTCTCTTCTGCAGACTAGATAAGCCCAAATCCCTGTTTCTCCTCGTAGGTCATGTGCTCCAGCCCCCTAATCATTTTGGTTGCCCGCCGCTGGACCCTCTCCAATGCGTCCACATCCTTTTTGTAGTGGGGGGCCCAGAACTGGACGCCATACTCCAGATAATCCCAAGCAGAAAAAGAGGACGAATTAGTTGTAGGTATTGTACACTGCATAGTGTTTGTTCAGGTCTAGATTTGTCTGTCTTAGGCCAGGTTTACACTAGACGGTTAGGTTGGTTTAATTATGTTGGTCAAGAGAGTTAAAAATTCACCCTCCTGAATGGAATTCTTAATCCATCCTAAATCCCTGTGGAGACAGCATTAGGTTGATGCTACTGTCTCTCAGGGAGATGGGCTACGTATGCTGATGGGAGAACCTGTCCTGTCCCTGTAAGTAGTGCCTACCAAGGGTTGTCAGGGAGTCCAGTCAAAAAGGGGACCTGGCAGTGGCCAGTCAGCACTGCTGACCTGACACTAAGGCTATGTCTACACAGCAGCATTATTTCAGAATAATGTCAGTTATTTTGAAATAACGTTGTACGCATCTACACAGCAAGCCCGTTATTTCGAAATAAATTCAAAATAACGGGTGTCTCACTCCATCTTCTGTAAACCTCCTTTCATGAGGAGTAAGGGGAGTCAGGGGAAGGGTGCTCTATTTCGAAATAACTGCTGTGTAAACAGCGCCAAACGTTGAAATAAGCTAATTCCACTTAAGCTTCGCAATTAACCTAGCTCAAGTTGTGTAGCTTATTTCGAGTTTAACCCTGCTGTACAGACGTGCCCTAAAAGTCCTGTTACCAGAGTAACCACAATCAGCCTCCCTGCCAGAAGGACAGGAAGAGCTTGTTGGTGGAGGAGGAGCTGCACAGCTAAGAAAAGAACTGGCTCCCAGACCCAGCTCCAGCCTCTGGTGGAAAGATAGGAACCAGTGTCACCCATGGGATCCTGTCTCACACCCTCCCCTGACCCCATGCCCTGACTGTCCCCACCCTGGCCTGTTGCTCCAGGCACAGACCCCGCCAAACACACTTTGCCCCTGCTCTCAGCAGACTGTGCTGTTGGGGGGGAGGGTCTGTGGAACTTCCCCAGACCCTCACGGACCCTTGTACTAATCCAAGGTTTGTCCTTGCCTCAATGGTAGTGTTGGGTTTGTAGCTGAGTGCACCAGTTATTTCTGTGGTGAATTTCAATCTCCTCAAGGGCTGTGGAAGGGAGCTAAGGGCCTTGAGCCTGGTGGGAAGCAGGCAGTATTCTCCAAGGCCTGGGGTGAAGGGCCCACACCACAAGTACTCTGACCCACAAGCTGCAGGTGACACAGGTGTTGTTGTAGCCCTGTTGGTCCCAGAGGCAAGATGGGTGAGATAATAACTTTGGACTGGACCAACTTCTGCTGGTGAAAGAAACAAGCGTTAGAGCCACCCAGAGCTCACCTTTGGGTCTGGGAAAAGTAGTCAGAGTGTCGCTGCTAAATATAGCTACATAAGTGTTTGCCTGGAATATTATAGTGTTTTTGTCTTTTATCATTTTAAATGATCACTCAGTATCTGACCTCTCAGTCCTCATCCTCAAAAGCAACCTGCACAATACCTTAAGATGAGCCTGGGGACTTAAATTCATAACTTAACACTTAATAAACCCACTGGATTGATGGCTTATTACCACAGTCTATAAGGGTACATCTACACAGCATCATTATTTCAAAATAACTAGCATTATTTTGAAATCATAGATTCATAGAATACTAGGACTGGAAGGGACCTCGAGAGGTCATCGAGTCCAGTCCCCTGCCCTCACGGCAGGACCCAGCACTGTCTAGACCATTCCTGATAGACATTTATCTAACCTACTCTTAAATATCTCCAAATAACTTAGTCCACATCTACACGGCAGGCAGTTATTTAGAAATAAAGTCGAAATACTGTCAAGCTGGAGGACTTCTTATTCCCACTCCTGTAACCCTCGTTGTTCGAGGAGTAAGGGAAGTTGGAGGAAGAGTGCTCTATTTCGAAAGAAATGCTGTGTGGACATTTCAATTTCAAAATAAGCTACGCACTTGACGTAGCTCTATTTGCGTAGCTTATTTTGAGTTAAGCCCTGCTGTTACCTACCAGCCCTGCGCTCTTGGGAGCCAGGGAGTGACATTCATGGAAAACAATCCCCCTCTTCCCCTAGGCTTCTGCTAGAATCAGACAAAGCAAGGAAAATGCGGGGGAAGACACACCTAAACTAATTAAGGAAACACCCCAGCCTCATCTGCATTAAAGATAGAACAGAGGGACATCTCATTAGCATACAGAATGGAGACCAGATCTTCCAAGGCAGGAACCGCAGTGAACTATGGGATACCAAAAGCAGAGAAGCACTGCCTGATAGGAAAACTCTACTCCAGATGCTAATGAACCCAGGCCTGCTCACACCCAAATTAGCCATTATCAGACCAGTTCTAGTAATGATCCTATTGACATCCAAAATACTGAAACTGCCTAGTTGCATTGTGAGCTCCTTCAAGGAACATCACCCATATAACCAGGGGTGATCAGTCTTTATTGTCTAGCCACTTTCTGTTTGAACTATTGTCCTATTCCTATAAAAACTCCTATCCTTGCCCCAAGAAAAACTGTTCTAATACCTGGATTTAAACTGAATCAGTTCCATTGAGACTTCTTCATCTCCTGTCTGATCGTGCTCGGGGCTCTGCTCTGCTTGTCTCCTGCCCTCTGGACCCCCGGCTACCATTATCATCTGGGAACCCCAATCAGTGCAAGCTCCACGGAGTGCTAAGGTCTCTCTCTCTCTTTCCCATCCCCCCCGCCCCCTTCCACCAACTACCTATCTCTAAGCCTAGCCTCCTGACTCTGCCCTATGTAAACTGTTATATGGTTAGCTAGCCCTAACATTTGTAATCAGTTCCAATTTAGATTTAATATTGTAATTGTTAGATTTAATATTGTAACTGTTTTGTGTGTTTGGCTCCCTATATATATAATAAACAACTTTCATTGTTAAGCTGGTTGCTTCTCTCTCTTTCTTTTTCGCTCACTCTTCCTCAAGGGGTGTTGTTTTGGCTTCCCCATTCGCTCTGCAACAACGCTTCTTGTACCCAAGCTAAAGATCCCTGTAGTGCCCAAAATCCTGTGGGGTTTGCTCATCATGTGGTTTACTAGTGAATGACTGTGGTGTGAAAGTGGGGATTAGGGGGTGCTGAACCTGGGGGCATATGACGATGGCAGCTTAAAGTGCTGTTTAATCCAGCCCACTGAGTCCAAAGGCACGTGAGGGTGCAGTGTGGCATTGCTGTTAAACCCAGCCTGCTGAATCCAGAGACATATAAGGGGTCAGCTTGTGAATGCTGATTACCCAGTCTTCTCAGGCGTGCTCTGTTAGTGGGTGTGAGTGTCTGTGTGTGTTGCTAAGGCGGAAAGAACCCCATCCTGAGGAACCTAGTTCCTGCAGGAGAGCTCTAGTGGGAGGGGGAATTGGCAGCAGGGAGAATTCAGCTCCATATGAGAGCACAAGTAAGCACAAGCAGCACACTGATAGAATTGTTAACCTCCCCCCAGCTCCATAAGAGTAACCCTAATAATGAGCATACCCCAGAGTATTGGGCAAATCTGGTAACACTGCTGTGTAGACACACCCTAACTCGCTAACCCCTCCCTTTTTTTGTCCTATGACTTCAGAGTTATCAGGCCTTGAATGATGTTTTAAAATATGTGTTAACTACTTATAGCAAATTATCTTCTCTGATTTATCTTTCCCATACCTGAAGAAGAGCTCTGTGTAGCTCTCTCCCCATCAGAAAAAACTTAAAAAATAACAAATAGTCTTGCAGCATCTTAGAGACTAACAAAATTTGTAGATGGTATCATGAGCTTTTGTGGGCAAACACACTTCTTCAGATGAATGGAGCTAAGTGGGTTGTGCCCATGAAAGCTCATGATACCATCTACAAATTTGTTAGTCTCTAAAGTGCTGCAAGACTATTAGTTATTTTTTAAGTTTTTTCAGTTACAGACTAACATGGCTACCCCTCTGAAACTTTTCACCATGAGCAGTTGGTCCAACTTCTCTGCCTAGAGAGGATATGGGGATTATACTAGATCACAAACTAAATATGAGGCAACAATGTAATACTTTTGCAAAAAAGTGATCATTCTGGGATGTATCAGAAATTTTTGAAGTGGCCCGAGGCCATCCCAGAATGGGCGGGACCTCAGGCAGAAGGGGTGGGGCCAGAATACTTCCATTCTTCCCCACCCACAGACCCTGATTGGTCTGGGGTTTGGAGAAGCATGTGAAGTCTTTGCCCCCTCCTCCGGAGAGAGAACCACCAGCTGTTCTGAACAAGTGGCTCCCCTGTCCCTGGGGGTGGGAGGAGACTGCAAGCTTTTCCTTCCCCCTTTCACCGCCCACCCGGCTACGATTAGGTTGTTTAAACAAATGTGTTGCAACGGTAGAAAAAAAAATGTGTGTCTGAAAACTGTAAGTTCTGGGGGTACTTATAATATTTTTTCTGAAAAAGGGGTACTTTATAAAAAAAAAGGTTGAGAAACACTGTCATAGACAAAACCTAGAGAAATTTCACTCTGATCCCAGAATGGGTTTTTCCAGCCAGGGACTCATTAGCATATAAAACAGGCAACTTAACAGTTCATCTGAAGAAGTGGGCTGTGCCCATGAAAGCTCATGATACCATCTACATGTTTTGTTAGTCTTTAAGGTACTACTAGACTATTTGTTGTTTTTTAAGTGTTTTTCCTGTTACAGACTAATTCGGCTATCCCTCTGAAGTTTAGGCAACTTAATGACAGAACTGGGGGCCCCAGTGCTAATGAATTTAAATTAGGGATAGAGAAGTTGCCAGCTGTCAGGAATATAGATCTAGTTAAAAGGCCCTAGGTTCTTCTGCCAGGAGGACAGGGAGTGGCCTTATTTATGTCTCTCTCCAGCCAAGTTTGTCTACATTTCTGTGACCTGATTTAACTCTTGAAGGAACCTGAATTCCTAAAATCTCAGCTGCAATTAAAGAAGATGCAAAAGAAAGCCCAGCCTGGCTCTCTGCCTTTGGACTCCTGTGAGACATGTAAGATCCCATTGGTAGAGTTCTGCATGGATACAAAATTTGTATCCACATCCGTATCCACAAAAATGAGATGCAGATATCTGCATCCACATCCACGGATACAGATACCCACGGATATAAAGTGGATGTCCATGGGGATGCACGGCTCTAGCCATTGGAAAACTGAAATTCAGAGCCCAAGCCCTACTGACATGCTCAAAATACTTGGAGCCCAAATCCTTTTTTTCTCGGACAGAGCTCTACTTCCTGAGAGTTTAAAATCTTGTCATATACCTTGGCTGCTTCCTCAAGGGCAATTCCTTGCTGACAGCTGCAGCAAAGTGTCTGGAATAGACTTTGCCAAGGAAAGATTGTTGTTAATCAAAGTCTTCATTCCCATCAGCAGCCTGTCTTGGTGCAGCTTCCCAATCCATCCACCCCCATATCTGGTCACACAGAGGCAGAGGGAGAGAAAGATAACACAGGGCTGGGTGCTCTGCTAAGCTAGCTTTCCAAGAAGACAAGTTTGTTCTTTGTATGAATGTATTTCCCTCCATTCGTCTTAGCTCCTCTTTCTCCTCCTGAGGCAAAGCTGTCTGTATGCAGTCCTGAGATCTTCATACTGTGCTCATGACCACAGTGTCTGATCCACAGCTGGGAGGGCAACAATGGGGTTGTGCAGGACCTGGCGAGAGCACGTGAGGGACCAGAATGACAGGAAAAGCCAGAGAAATGGGAGGGAGGGTGTGTGTGGGGGGGGGGGGGCGTTCTGCAAAAAAAATAGCCAAGAAACAACATTTAATAGCCGAGAACCAGGACTATTTTCAGAAGTGTCATTCAGAGAGATTCAGATGTTCTTGTTCAAACCCTTTGAGGAATTCTCAGCGTTCCGCATTTTGTCAGAATGGAGAGACAGAATCCAAACTATACCAAGCTCTCTTCTTTGTCTCTCGGATGCCATGGAAGGAGAGGCTGGGTTAAACTGGGACATCTGGAACGCCCCATGTTAACCCAACCTCTCCTTTCGTCGCCCCAGACAGACAAAGAATCTACTTGCCTTCACAGTCCAGTCTCCAGCTGAAACCTGGGAGTAGCTTGTCCCAAAG
Source organism: Pelochelys cantorii (assembly GCA_032595735.1). Taxonomy (NCBI): domain Eukaryota; kingdom Metazoa; phylum Chordata; order Testudines; family Trionychidae; genus Pelochelys; species Pelochelys cantorii. Next base: position 143,051,978 of record CM064328.1, on the reverse strand, counting down.
TCAACAAGGCTTGGCACGTGCATCCTTGTGTTACCATGGAGATGCCATGCACACTTCTCTTCGCCAGCACCTGGCTGGCACACTTTCTGCCTGACATATGCTGTCAGGGATGAAAATGTGTCAGGGCCAGAATCTTAGAACCTCCAGAGGGAGCCAGAATGGCAGATACACAAGAACCATGCTGTCAGTGTAGTTACCCGGACTGGGTAGTACAATTATATTGTAAGTGCCATAAAAATAGCACAGGCAGACATAAAGACAGACAAGCATTTAGTGACAGACAGTGTTGTATCCCGAGTTTGGAGCTAATAGCTATTATATTGTATATAAATTGATGATTGATTTGATCTATTGGCCCCTTCTGGCTTTAAAACTCTGAATTTGTTACCGGTTTGATAGTCTGTGTTCCTGGGGAATCAGCTGTTGTACTGTTGAAGTTATAACTCTGGTATATGGTAAATAACTAATATTATTGGTTGCTACAGCAGTTGAAGCCTGGTCATGGACTGGCTGTCTAGGAAATTAAGTGTCTCCCATCACAGTGGTATGACTGAGATGTACATAGGCAGGAGTTCATGCTACAACTTCCCCCCACACTGAATATTCTGTAGCAGTGCCATTTTTAGATGCAGGAAACCCCAGCAAAACCAATGACTTGTTATTGTTGGTGCTTTGGTGGCACTTGAAGATTGGACCTCACTGTAGAGTCCCCAGTGAGGTTACTTTTTAAACAGACAAGCAAATAGATTCATCCATGGCACAGCAGGCTAATGGAAGAGTTGAGAACAAAACTCAGGTCTCCTAAATCTTGGTCTACTGCCCTAGGCGGTAGGCCACACTGCCATTTTCAAGCTCAGCTGACAGACATGGCCTATAGGCTGGTCTCTGTGAAGGGGCACTTTCCATTGTGACAAATGCACACACTCAGATGTCAAATTATTGAGCAGCATTCTAAGTCCCTTTCTATCTCCTCTGTTTGTCCACTAGCCCACCCCTACAAAGAAATTATTTTATTTCTCTTCCTCTCCCGCTGAAAACTCCTGCAATTTTTTCCCTCCTGTGTCTGGTCCAATTTATAATGTTAATTAGTGATGAATTAGCAGCATAAATCCCATCCAAAGCCACAGACCCCCTGCAATGTATTCCTATGAGGAACCTGACAAATCTAGTATTAATATCTTTCTTTGCCTCCTCAAGCAATTACTTCTCACATCGTTTGTCAGCAAAGGCTGAACCCACACCCTCAGCCCTGGTGCTGGAATCGGGAGTACAACTGTGTCAATTAATTATTGAATGGCTTATTGCACACTGTTAGACCATTTAAAAAATACACGTGTGAAAACAGCTCCCTGATTATTACATTTCAGGAGTGCCAAGTTCAGTTCGGGAAGAAAGAATTAAGCAAGTATTGAGTTTGGTCCTGCCACCCTTAGACACATGAGAGCCCTGCTGAAGTCAGTGGGCCAAAGACTGCAGGCTCAGATTATGAATAAAGAAAGCTGGGCACAAGAGACATGTTGTCTGTCCCGACCTGAAGGAGGAAGGATGAAAGAGGATGAGGGTTTATCCAGCAGAGTCCAAACTTGAGGGAATGGGATGAATTGGAGCAAACGAAAATACAGGCCAAATACCAGGAAATTGCTTCATCTCCCTGAGATCAATTACACTCTGGGGTCCCCTCCCACTCCCCAGGGAAGCAGTGAGGTTACTGAAAACTAGGCTGGCCAATAGACTGTAAGGAGTTATCCTGGGCCCCTCAGGGAAGAGCGCTGGGTCCTTTTCCATCTCTAACGTCTGTTTGGCAACAAGAAATGAGCCGCTCTGTTCTCTGCAGCTGACTTGCCAGCCACAGCCTGGCGTATCAGAGAAAGATGAGCAATTAAAGAGACAAAGTGCTGAAAAATACATAACAAAAACCCTGCAAAGGGTCACTGGGTGCTTCAAGATCCAGGCTGCGGCATGTTAATGATGAACACAGTTTGGTTAATTTTTAATAGCCTGTCACAAAAGTGACGGATTGGAGACACGTGGCGGTGTTAGTCAGGGAGCTCGCCTGATCTGAGATGACAGCCCAGACCTTCCCTCCATGCCTGGTGAGAAGTTCAGCTCTCCAACTCGACAAGCTTTCAAGGGACACGCTCCAAATGGAATTCTAAGGTTTATGTCACTCCCGATCTGAGCGCCTTGCAGTTAGAAACACAACTGCGATGCCTCAGAGAAACTCTGACAAAGAAGATTCTTTCAGGAACTTCAGTTCCAATGGAAATAAACTGCTGCTTAGCCAGGGAGCATCTGGCAACAGGGCAACACACACATCTTGTGGAGGTGCACTCGCGCCATGCTTTGCTTGGTGGGCATACATACAAATGTGCCCACACTTGCTCACAGCAGTATATGCTCACACAGGCTGGCTTCTGCCATCACACTGAGGGCATGGCTGCACTGCAAATGGTGAGGTGATCGTAGCTTGGGTAGGCAGACTTCTGCTGACTTTAATTTCACTACGGTAGCTAAAAGTGAGCACACAACAGCCCTGACGCAGGCACAGGCCAGCCTGAGGAAATACTCACATTGCTAGCCCGTGCCGGGGTCCATGCTGCCACGTCTTCGCTGCTATTTTTAGCCCTGCTAGAAAAAAGCTAGAATAAAGCTGCGATCACACCTCTGTGATTGCACTGCAGATACATTGCATGTATAAGAGGATTCATGTAAGCAAGCCATCGCCCATCTCTTCCACCCTGCTGCTCACTGCAATTCATTTGCATGCAACCGGGACTACTGTGTAGTCCTACAAATCTCGCGGGCGAGGGGGCGGCGGTTGAAAATGGTTTCCTTGCATAGATAGTACCACAAATATATATGTGTGGTTACCACGTGGGGCCAGATGAGCAGGGATCAAACCCAAACCTGATTCATAAAAAGGGGCTCATTACTTGAGTCATAGAAGCTTTTGCCCCATGGATAGTGTGTGAACCAGGTATGCTAGCCCCTGGCCTGGCTCACCCTTTCTGCCTGAGACTCCAACCCTCCTGCCTTCTTCATAGAATCACAGAACATTAGAACTGGAAGAGACCTCAAGAGGTCATTGAGTCCAGTCCCCTGCCCTCACATCAGGACCAAGCACCGTCTAGAGTCTCTAGATCATCCCTGACAGGTGTCTATCCAACCTGCTCTTAAATATCTCCAGAAAGGCAGATTCCACAACCTCCGTGGACAACTTATTTCAATGTTTAATCACTCTGACAGTTAGGAAGATTTTCCTTATGTCCAACCTAAACCTCCCTTGCTGCAGTTGAAGCCCATTGCTTCTTGTCCTATCCTCAGAGGCCAAGATGAACAAGTTTTCTCCCTCCTTCTTGTGATACCTTTTTAGATACCTGAAAACCGCTATCATGTGCCCTCTCAGTCTTCTCCTTTCCAAACTAAACAAGCCCAGTTCTTTCAGTCTTCCTTCACAGGTCATGTTCTCTAGACCTTTAATCATTTTTGTTGCTCTTCACTGGACCTTCTCCAATTTCTCCACATGTTTCTTGAAATGAGGTGCCCAGAACTGGACACAATACTCCAACTGAGGCCTAATTAGTGCAGAGTAGAGCAGAAGAATGACTTCTCGTGTTTTGCTCACAACACTCCTGTTAATGCAACCCAGAATCGTGTTTGGTTTTTTTTGCAACAGCATCACACTGTTGGCTCATATTTAGCTTGTGGTCCACTATGATCCCTAGATCCCTTTCTGTAGTACTCCTTCCTAGATAGTCACTTCCCATTCTGAATGTGTGAAACGGATTGTTCCTTCCTAAATGGAGTACTCTGCATTTGTCCTTATTAAACTTCATCCTATTTACCTCAGACCATTTCTCCAGTTTGTCCAGATCATTTTGAATTATGACCCTATCCTCCAAAGCACTTGCAACCCCTCCCAGCTTGGCATCATCTGCAAACTTAATAAACATATTCTCTATGCCAATATCTAAATCGCTGATGAAGATATTGAACAAAACCGGTCCCAAAACAGACCCCTGCAGAACCCCACTTGTTATGCCCTTCCAGCAGGACTGTGAACTGTTAATAACCACTGTCTGAGAACGGTTATCCAGCCAGTTATGCACCCACCTTATAGTTGCCCCATCTAAGTTGTATTTGCCTAATTTATTGATAAAAAGCTCATGCAAGACCGTATCAAATGCCTTACTAAAGACTAGGTATACCACATCCACTGCTTCTCCCTTATCCACCAGACTCATTATCCTATGGATTGAGGCTTTTTTTAAACAGCTAACAATATCATCCAAAGCCCAAGATTTGGGGGACTTCAACTATCCAGATGTATGTTGGGAAAATAACACAGCGGGGCACAGACTATCCAATAAGTTCTTGGACTGCATTAGAGACAACTTTTTATTTCAGAAGGTTGAAAAAGCTACTGGGAAGAAGCTGTTCTAGATTTGATCCTAACAAATAGGGAGGAACTGGTTGAGAATTTGAAAGTGGGAGGCAGCTTGGGTGAAAGTGATCATGAAATCACAGAGTTCACAATTCTAAGGAAGGGTAAAAGGGAGAACAGCAAAATAGAGACAATGGATTTCAGGAAGGCGGATTTTGGTAAGCTCAGAGAGCTGATAGGTAAGATTCCATGGGAATCAAGACTGAGGGGAAAAACAGCTGAGGAGAGTTGGCAGTTTTTCAAAGGGACATTATTAAGGGTCCAAAAGCAAGCTATTCCGCTGTGTCGGAAAGATAGAAAATATGGCAAAAGACCGCCTTGGCTTAACCACGAGATCTTGCATGATCTAAAAATAAAAAAGGAGTCCTATAAAAAATGGAAAGTAGGACAAATTACAAAAGAATATAGGCAAACAACACAGGAATGCAGGGGCAAGATTAGAAAGGCAAAGGAACAAAATGAGCTCAAACTAGCTACGGGAATAAAGGGAAACAAGAAGACTTTTCATAAATACATTAGAAGCAAGAGGAAGACAAGGACAGAGTAGGCCCACTGCTCAGTGAGAAGGGAGAAACAGTAACAGGAAACTTGGAAATGGCAGAGATGCTTAATGACTTCTTTGTTTCGGTCTTCACCGAGATGTCTGAAGGAATGCCTAACATAGGGCATGCTAGTGGGAAGGGGGTAGGTTTAGAAGATAAAATAAAAAAAGAACAAGTTAAAAATCACCTAGAAAAGTTAGATGCCTGCAAGTAACCAGGGCCTGATGAAATGCATCCTAGAATACTCAAGGAGCTGATAGAGGAGGTATCTGAGCCTCTAGCTATCATCTTTGGAAAATCATGGGAGACAGGAGAGATTCCAGACGACTGGAAAAGGGCAAATATAGTGCCCATTTATAAAAAGGGAAATAAGAACAACCCAGGAAACTACAGACCAGTTAGTTTAACTTCTGTGCCAGGGAAAATAATGGAGCAGGTAATTAAGGAAATCATCTGTAAACACTTGGAAGGTGGCAAGGTGATAGGGAACAGCCAGCATGGATTTGTAAAGAACAAATCATGTCAAACCAATCTGATAGCTTTCTTTGATAGGATAACGAGTCTTGTGGATAAGGGAGAAGCAGTGGATGTGGTATACCAAGACTTTAGTAAGGCGTTTGATACGGTCTCACATGATATTCTTATCAATAAACTAGGCAAATACAACTTAGATGGGTGCATAACTGGCTGGATAACCGTACTCAGAGTGTAGTTATTAATGGTTCACAATCCTGCTGGAAAGGTATAACAAGTGGGGTTCTGCAGGGGTCTGTTTTGGGACTGGCTCTCTTCAATATCTTCATCAACGATTTAGATATTGGCATAGAAAGTACGCTTATTAATTTTGCAGATGATGCCAAGCTGGGAGGGGTTGCAAGTGCTTTGGAGGATAGGGTCATAATTCAAAATGATCTGGACAAATTGGAGAAATGATCTGAGGTAAACAGGATGAAATTTAATAAAGACAAATGCAAAGTGCTCCACTTAGGAAGGAACAATCAGTTTCACACATACAGAATAGGAAGCGACTGTCTAGGAAGGAGTATGGCAGAAAGGGATCTAAGGGTTATAGTGGACCACAAGCTGAATATGAGTCAGCAGTGTGATGCTGTTGCAAAAAAAGCAAACATGATGATTCTGGGATGCATTAACAGGTGTGTTGTGAGCAAGACACGAGAAGTCATTCTTCCGCTCTACTCTGCACTGGTTAGACCTCAGTTGGAATATGGTGTCCAGTTCTGGGCACCGCATTTCAAGAAGGATGTGGAGAAATTGGAGAGAGTCCAGAGAAGAGCAACAAGAATGATTAAAGGTCTAGAGAACATGACCTATGAAGGAAGACTGAAAGAATTGGGTTTGTTTAGTTTAGATAAGAGAAGATTGAGGGGGGACATGATAGCAGTTTTCAGATATCTAAAAGGGTGTCATAAGGAGGAGGGAGAAAACTTGATCATCTTGGCCTCTGAGGATAGAAGAAGAAGCAATGGGCTTAAATTGCAGCAAGGGAGGTTTAGGTTGGACATTAGGAAAAAGTTACTAACTGTCAGGGTAGTCAAACACTGGAATAAATTGCCCAGGGAGGTTGTGGAATCTCCATCTCTGGAGATATTTAAGAGTAGGTTAGATAAATATCTATCAGGGATGGTCTAGACAGTATTTGGTCCTGCCATGAGGGCAGGGGACTGGACTCGATGACCTCTCGAGTCCCCTCCAGTCCTAATATTCTATGATTCTATGATTCTATCAAAGAAAGCTATCAGATTGGTTTGACATGATTTGTTCTTCCTCCCCCAAGCCTAGATCTCCCCCAACCCCATCTGTCGCCACCAGCCCCCCTCTCTCCCGCAGCCTTGGAGCACTGAGTGGTGTGGCTCTAGTGCCAGGGACACCCCCCCCACACACACCCCGCTACCCCAAATCCCAACTACTCTAGTCCCAGCCCTGGCAGGTTTTCCTTCCCAGAAGAGGAGCAGCCAGCCTCGGGTGGGGCTAACTAACAGCAGAAGGGGGCCTCCAGAGGGAGCCGGGGTGGGGCCACGTAGGGCTGTTTGGGTAGGCATAGCCTTCTCCTACCTACTAGATGCACTGCCCATGCCTTGCCCTCTGGTTATGTTATAGCCTAGGAGCCTGCAGGCTACGCTGACTTCTCACAGCACTATAGGGCCAGCATGTGTTAACAGTACTTCGATAAAGCCAGAGCTTCACAGTGACTTAGGGGCTGCTGTCAGAACAAGTCGCTTTGCTGCACACCTCCGCTTTGGCTCTACAATCCTTTGCCTCCAGGAGTCAACTGGGAGTTGGACCCCACTCTCTCCATCCCGGATATTTGCTCCCACCATCCTTCCACAGCTATTCCAAGGAAAACCAAGCAGCCAGAAATGTCCACCTGCCCCCAGTCCCTGCAGATATCATGCCCTCTCCCTTGCACCCACCCCCGATACACCCTTTGAATGCCTGTATCACCCTCCTAGTCACATCTCCTTGCTGACTCCCTGCTCTTCCTCCAAAATGCTCTGCTCCTGATGCTCCACTTTTTATTCCTGACCCAGCTCTGCACCTTCTTCTCCCAGTATCCCCAGCACTGGAACCGCCTCTCTGCCCAGTGCACCAAACAGTTCACTAGCCCCTTCAAAGCCCCCCCAGAATCCCCTTTCCTTCAACTTGCCCCCCTCTGCCACTGGAGCTGTGGGATCTTCTCCTGCTCTCTGCCTGACTTTTTAATCTGAAAATGTCATTCACCCAAACTAGACCAACTAAACAAAGCCCCCAGGACAAGCTCCCAGGATTTCTCCCTGCTGATGCCCACCTCTGTTCCATCTGATTGAGACTGCACACTCGGTAGGGTGGAGGCCTTGGCAACAGCTCTGTACACATAGAGGATCCCTTACCACCCTGGCATATACCAGAGCTTTGCTTCTTGTGGGGTGAGGGAGATGCTTACCGTGAGAGAACATGACACTGAGAGAGGGTGTCGTGTGAAATGCAAATGGCCAGGGATCCTTAAAAGTAAGATTCCTTGTCAACAGCCTGATTTACTGTGTCCAGCCAGCATGTCTGGGTGCCTACCCGCAACTCAGTGTAACCCCCTGGACATGGAGCATGCTGACACCACAGCCATCAGCAGGGATCAAACACTGGCCCTTCAGCTCTCGCACTAGCCCCCTCCGGCCCATCACTCAATCCAAAGGACGCAGAGCTGCGGGGAAGTAGCAGGCGGTTGGAGATGCTGCAGCCAGCCACTAGCAGGAGACACACACAATGGGAGCACATTGTCCTAAACACTCCCCAACACATGCTGCCCTATTCTGGACTCTGAGTTGTATCCCACCTGCTACATGTGATTCATGGAGCAGTTTCTCCTACACAGGCCAGACACAGAGGAGAGATTCCCTTTGGAAATGCTAGTCTTGTGTGTGGCTGGCTGAGGAAGGGGCTGTTGGAAGGAGGCCAGGCGACTGGCTGAGCAATATCCCCACACACCCATAGGACTTGGCTCACTCACTGCACCTTTGTCGGTCAGACTCTTCGGAGCATTTAGCAGGTCGAGGGGGCACTGAGCACCCTCTGCTCACATCACAAGCTTTGGGCAGGATGGATCCCACATGCAGCCCACGCTGCTCTGCCCTGACCGAGGAACCTGTCCCACTACCCCATCCCCACCTGATGGCGGCAGCAAGATAAATTGGCAAACGAACCCCAGGGGGCTGGGGGGGGGGGTGGCAAAATCTCCCAAGAGCTGAAGATTAGCGAGAGATGCCAGGGAGAGGACTGCGGAAAAACTCATTTTAACAATGTAATGTTTCACTCAATCTCAGGTCTCAACATGTCGCTTTGCAGCAATTTAGTCATTTTTCCCCTTTCCCCAACATGACGCCGTGTAGCTATGTAAGAAAAGTCGCAGGCTCTTTGATTAACTCCACAGCGAGGGTCCAAGCAACCCCGTCTCAGCCTGGCTCGCTCTTCACGGGATGAGTGTGCCCACAGTGTGGGGGGGCCAGCAAAGCCCCTTCCTCCCTTTCCCCGGCCTTAGTAATGAGCTGACCTCTTGGCACGGATGCTTTGCTTCCTCCAGGGCCCAGGAATTTAACTGGCACCCTGGGGCATGCCTGGCACCAGGGAAAGGCACTCAGACAACCCAAGCCTCCCAGGGGCTCCAATTCCAATAGCATTATTAGAATTTCTATTTTTTTTAAAGTGCCCCTCCAGCCATTTTGCTACACAGAGCCTGCTGCTGCCATAGTTACAGTTCCCAGCCAGCCAACACCAGCCGCTCAGCTGCAGCCTCTGGAGAGCAATGAGCTCCTGCGAGGCAGCCCCCCCACGCTGTCCTCCCCACAGCACTGCATGGCATGGCACGCCTACCTCTGCGCCCCCCATGGCAACTTTGGCTCATAGCATCCTTGCCACACCAGCCAAGAGCTCTCTGTTTCCCACGCTTTTCGGCGTAGAGTCGAATGAGGGTATGAATGGAACAACGAGCCAGCCCGCCCATGGTCTGCGTCATGCACCCCAGCCACAGGCACGCACCCACATCCCTGTCAGTAAGGCTCAACCTGAGGACCTTTAGCACAAGCCCCGCTACGTGTCGTTCAGGAGTAACTCTGCTTGTGGCAGCAGGCTGTTACAGTCACAGGGACTGGTCACTAAAGAGAGAGATGAGCCCACACACAAAGCCAACGTGTGGCAGATGCATATCAGGATGCCAGGGCTAGACAAGTCACCTCTCAAGCTGCTTTTCTGGAGTCTTTCCATTGCAGGTGTCGCTCATCTGGTTGTGGCCTCTCCTGAGAAATAAAAGCCCTGTTGCGTGACACTACTGCTGGTCAATGGGACACATTGACCCAGAAACTCACCATCACTGCCTGCTATTAACATCGCCCTCTCTCACTGCATGTGGGCCAGTCACAGCCCTCGCGCCATTGTCAATCAGCAGGACAAGCCCCCTTCAGATCCCAGCAGGTTTTTTTGGAGTTCAGCCCTGTGTGCACACCAGGGACGGGCAAACAGAGCCCCAAGGAAGCTTCAGACCTTGGCTCAACACTGGGCCCAACTCCCCAAAGCACTGAGCTTTGATAACAGGGCTAACTGTCAAATTTGAGATGACTCCAGGTTTGGGCCAGAGGCAGCAAATTCTCATGGGATTGCTGATCCAGCCTGGAGGTTCCAGGAGGTCCCAGGAATCTCAGGAGAAATCCTGCTCCTACAAGACTCCCTGCCCAAATCCAAATGGCAGGAGCCTGAGTAGATTGGAGGCAGGCGGTACCCACTCTGTGGATGCAAATGGTGACAGAATTGAATCTCAAAATCCTGGGGGCTTTTCCCATTGTGTGCAAAATCCTCTGCCCTGTTGGTGTAGAGTGTAGAAAACAGGCTCAACTCAAAATCAGGTTTGGCTGCAGGGGGGGGACATGTCTGGTGATGGAGCCTTTCAGCCCTAGGTCACGGTGTGAATCTAGCATACATCAGTTGTGACTTATGATTGTTGCCACCTAATGACTAATTAGTGATTTCTGGGAAATAACTTAGTGGTCTTAATCCAGGCCATAGCCACAGTCAGATCTTTGGCTCCAGACAAGCATGGGAACCCCCGGAAGCAAAAAGCCAGCATAGCCAATTAATTCTACCCATACCCCTGCTCTGGCAAGTGGAGTATATAGGGAGCAGGCAGGTTAATGGCCCCTTAGCCTTCTCTAACCTGTGTCAGGGACTGAGTCAGCCCCTGGCTAGCCCCAGGAGAAGGTGGCATAAGTACCTTTGCCTCTCTCAGCTTTGCCAAGTGTGAACTTGGCACAGTTATGGAGTGAGGCCCAGGGTACCAGGGCTGATGAGCCCCATGGGGCCACACTCCACCCAGACGAGTCCTCTCGCCACACTGCGTGCAGTAGGCCATTCCTTTTAGCCCACTTCAGTGCATGGGTATTGAGTAACTATGGTAACTGATCCAGACCTTATCCCAGCTCCAGGTTTATCTTTCCTCAGCACTGCTTCAGTTTCTCCTTGCTGCTTGCATTGTTGCTCATTCCGCCCCCCCGCTGTGAAAGGCAGAAAGTGTGGGGTGTTGACAGTCTGTTTCAGATCGCTGCCGGCAACACTAACCACGGCCTAGTTGAGATCCAGAGGCCAGGCATTACTAGTCCCTTGTTCTAAGCCACCTCAGCAATTCCCTTCCCTCATCTAGGCAGCAACGGCTGGAGCTGTCACCAGGTAAGAGGAGTTAAGCAATGACCTACGAAAGCGGGTGGGGTTCCTGGAGCCTGCCTGGAATGAGTCTGACCTGAGAACTTCAACCACATGACAAGGGCCCCATCAGACCAACAAAGCAGCCCACATATTGCTGTGCCACAGTCTGGCCACCATCTTTTCCCCCACTGTTGGCTACTGTCAGCAGACAGGATGCTGGGCTGGATGGACCTTTGGTCTGACGCAGTGTGGCCATTCTTCTGTTCCCATACATTCAAGACTGTAGGTTTGTTATAGCTGCTAACTGCTGCCTGTGACAACAGCATTCGTAGGGCCTTACCAAATTCAGTGCTGTGCTAGTTGCTGTACTAACACAGAGCGCAGGAGTCCTTGCTCTGAGGGATTCAGACATGGCAAAGCGTGGGAGCAAGGAAGCCAGATGGGAAGCTGAGACACAGAGAGATGAAGTGATTTGACCCCAGGTCACTTGGAATAGGGGCCTGAACCCTGAGTAGGTTGCCACCAATTAGTTCCCCACAGAAGGGCTGACAGTGAAAACTGAAGCTAATTATCAATTAATTAAAGAACAAAAGAACCAATTAGCCCATCAACTCGAGACTGATAAGAAGGTGCACAACAAAGCTAAGAAAGAGGGGTGGGGTTGGCCATGTCCAGAGGAAGGGAGATCTTTTCTCCCCTGGGCCCTGAGAGAAGGGCTGAGGCTGTGAGGGACATTGCAAAACTCTTGCTGCACCAAACGGTAAAGGTGCTGGGGGAGTGAATCTCACTTGGCAGCACCGGTGCAGAGATCCAGCCAATGGAGTCCGAGCAGGTTTCTGTGGTGCAGAAGACAGGAACAGACTGTGCCCTTCGACAGTGTGTCCACCCCAGCTACCGTCACACAGTTCACACCTCTAACTGCAGCACAGTCAGCCCCTCAGTGATTTAGGAGCCTGAATCCCATTTTCAAAAGCGTCACTCAGATGCATTTGGCAATGCTACCCAGAATAATTTAGGAAACCCTAGCATGCCTAGTGACTGCTTTATGAGTAATGTGAAACATAATCTCTGTGTCCTGGCATGCTTTGCTGTCTTGCTGCACATTTTAGCTATGAATGACAGCTATTCCATGTGCTGCCAGTGGAAAACACTTACTGTTGAGTGCTGTGGGTTTTTTCTCTTGTATTTTAAAACTTAAACCGGTGATTTCTTCCCCTCCACCCTTTTTTTCTGCTGACAAAAAAGTAGTGTGACGCCGGATGAAAACATCTGTAATGGTTGCGATAGGCACACAGCCAGCTGCCTTTTCAGATTTGCTCAGACTGCAAGATCTATATCTATTGCAAGTGCCTCTCTTCACTCTAATAACCCAGGATCTGAATAAGTAATTGCTACTAGATCAGACCTGGCTAAGGTGTTTCTGTTCCACCTGTGTTTGCCAGCTTTGAATTACATGGCTCTCAATTGCTTGGTGCTAATATTCATTTTTTTTATTCAGTCCATTCTTCTCTCTCCCTCTCCTCAATCACAGTTGGCTGGGGGGATTGCCACTGCCCTTTTCACCCTGTAACACTGGAATGAGAAGAAACCTGAAAAGCAGCAATCTGTCCCCCTTTGGAAGGAGTTTGGAAGGGGATGGAGGGCAAAGAAGCACCAGGGTGTGTGTGTGTGTATAACGCCACTCGTGTTTCCGGGCCCTGCTGGGTGCTGCACCACAGCTGTGATTAGAAGTGGAATGTTAGGGACTGGGATGGAGGTGGCCTGGCTAAAGGGAAAGAACAAGAGTCCAGGTCAGGAAATGAAAACAGGGGACAGAGCCAGAGTCAGTTGCCAAACACCAGAGCCAGGGGGGCTGAACCAGAGTCCAGACCAGGAATCAAAGCTTAGGACTGGAACTGAGGCAAGATACTAAACGCCAGAGCCAAGGGTGGAGGTAGAGTCAGAAGTCAGAGCCAGAACTGGTAGCCAATGGTCAGGAGCACAGTGAAAGGGCAGGAATCAGAGAGAGGCCAGGGTCAGGCCTGGAGCAAGAATGAGGCAGGCGGGAGAAGCAGCTCAGGAGTGGAGCAGGAATCTGGACCAGAGGTGGAAAGGGATTGTGGGAGGAGGGCAAGAGCAGGGTCCAGTGTGGCAGCAGGAAGCCTGCACAGGTGCTCAGATGGCCCACCCAGCTGACATTCTGGCTCGTGTAGTGGGCATGAGCCAATCAGGTGGCCACAGCCCATGGAGGCACCTGTAGAATCCTGTGGGGGCCTCACCTTCCAGGTTTTGCGAGATGGGGTTTTGCCCATCTCCCTTGGTTGTGACAACCCCTGGCTCCCACCGCCCCAGGTTCTGGACCTGCTCCCTTGGATCCTTAAGGAGAGACCTTTGGCCAGGAATGAGTCCCTAGCTGTGCTGGCGTATGGGTCTCTGACAACTGCAGCAGGCTCCAGAGGAGCAAGGGAAAGGAAGCCTTGTGCGCCACATCTTTGCTTAGGAGGGGAAGCTCATGTGAGCGCCACATTAATGTGCTGTATCAGTCCACCTGTGAGACAAACAGTTTTCTGTGGTGTTAATTTGAGACTTCATTAAAACCTTTACTTTGACATTCCTGTCTTGCTCTATTGTTTCCCCAGCACTCACGCATCCAGGGATCGAAGAGCAGAATAACTTATTAAAAGTCATCCGCACAGACAGTCCGGTTGCTACAGAATAAAGAAGGGGCTCCTGGGGTTTGCTCCACTTCCTCTGCTCCCTGACAAGCGCTGACACTGCTCAGAGTCCAAAATTCCTCCAGCATGAGGACAGGGGCTGTGCTTGGGGTGGTGCTGAGCGCAGCCCAGCTTGTGGTATTACAGGTACTTGGTCGGTGAGTTGCTGGACTGTGGAGGATTGATCTTTGCCTCTACATGTTCTGGAGGGATTTGATTTTCTCTCCGCACTGAGACCAAGTGACCCCCTTCTCTGCCAACTCCCTGGAGGCAGCCTGGTAAAACTGCAGACTGGGAGCAGCCTCTCCAAGCATGGCTCTCACCAAGCTCACATCAGAGGTGAGAGTAGCCTCTGGCCAACTGGCAGCATACTGGGGACATGATTTCCCAGACACCATCTCTTCTGTTTGAGTGAGTGCTGGGAAAGGCAATGGAGAAGGCTGCATGCAGCGTGGATTAAATGCTGCCCCAGCGGAATATAAACTGTTAGGTGACTTCCAGGACAGAAGTAGGCTAGATAGATGGCAAGAGCATACAGCCCACGGGGAACTGTGGGAAGGCTTTGGAGTACTAGCCTGCAGAGTGGCCGGGTTACAACACCAACCCGAAGGTAAGCAGCCAGCCCAGGTTGCAAGTGCTGCCATTGTCGGGCAAGACACTTTTTTGTGTGGGCAGGAACTGGATTATGGAGCACACCAGATGAACACTGCAGAAAAGACATGTCCAAACCCTACAGCTATCCCAACACCCAGGCCCGGCCAAAGAGTTTGTGGGGCCCAAATTGTTTTGTCAATTGCAGCATGGGGCCCAAGGCAACCACCTTGCTCACCTTGCCTTATGGCCAGGCCTGTCAACACCTCACCCCTTACCCCTTCTTTCTCCAACTTTTTCCTCAGCCCTCTTTCCTGAATCTCTCCTTCCCTCCCCTCCTCTCACCTTTTCCCTCACTTCCGCCATCTCTCCATTCCCATCTCCTTCTCACACCCTCCTTCCCTGTCCCCTTCTGCTCAGCACAGGCAAATCCCAGCTCAAATCATTTCCGTAGGACTCAGAAATGAAGTGCCCTGCATAGCCAATGTATGTCCTGGAGACTCCTCCATTTGTCAGCCCGGAGGAGGCAGGAGCCCCTCCTCATCATCTCTGGGTTAACACATGTCCACAAAGCCAGGGGAGGGAGGGGGAGTCCCGGAAAGTGGCCCTGTATCTATCATTGCACCAAGCCTCTCAGACCACCCAAGCGCAGGGTGTGGCCCAGAGACTGCTTTCCCTGAGTCAGTCTCCATCCCCTACCCACATTGGTGTTGGGAGTTAGCAGATAATATCCTGACCATACTTAGGTCGGGGAGAGATGAGACCAAGCAGGAACTGGGGGATGGAAGGGGGAAGCAGTACCAGGCCTCTTATCCTGTCTGTGGTCCCAGCCAAAAAAGGGTAGTGAGATCACATACCATGAGGCCCGGTTGTCCTCATCACTCCTCTTTCCCGCCAACCCAGGAGCAGTGGTCCTCAGGTCAGCCAGAGGGAGCAGCCCTCAGCCCTCCATGAGCAGAACAAGCTGTGTGAGGAGCCAGTACACGGCCTGGGCAGAAGAGGGGTCAGTGACTCCCAAAGTCCTGCTCACTCTTTCCCCTCGGAGATGTTCAACCATCTCTCTGCATTCAAACCTTCCTGCTTTCCTTCAGATCATCCATCTTCTGCAGGATGAAAACTGATGCTGTCATCCAAAGCATCATGGGGACATGATGAATTCTTCCTCTTGATGTGTCTGGGTTCTCTTCAAAGCAACAGAGACACCTGATGCCTCCTGGGCTCCCCTAGCCTGAGCCAGCAGTCCCCACAAGTAGGGTATCTTACCTTTGGATGCCAAGGGCACTTTTGGCAGTGGAATGGTTGCGAGCAAAGCAGGAAAGGAGTTGCGTGACAATGATAAAATGTGGAAACGGCTGCTTGGAAGGCCTTTGATCCATCATCCGGGTGAACGTGTGACAATAGCAGAAAAAGGGAGGGAGACACAGGGAAGAGACCTGAGAGAGAGATCGAGGAGAAGTGGGTTTGAAGACTTGGCATAAAAATGAATGATTACCCTGGTTCACAGGCCTTATCACCAACTCCAGATTATACAAATCACTGCTCTACAGCCAAAATGCTTCTGAAATAAATGTAGTCAAACTTTACTAATTCTGGGTCACTGAGAACGAAAATGATGCTTAAAATTGTTGATTGGCTCTAGTTTTCAGGATATGCTATTGGGTCAGTATATACGACCCTTGACTTGGGAATGGCGGAGGATAAGTGAGTTATAAAGGGAAGGGATCTCAATTTAAACCAGAAATGACTAAAATACATCTTTGACTGGATCTATGAATAAAGCTATGACTGGGTTTGGACAGTACTTGCTTTTTAGGCAAAACAATGAATGATGCAATCTGAAGCTGGTATTGCGTCATACATGATATGAATTGCATCATGTTATTCCTAGAAGTCATGGATGATGCAATCATAACGAAGCTTACATCACTCTGCTGAACAAATTGCCCTATATCAGCTGTAGAAATCATACAGTGTCGTACTCTCTTATTTGTCAGTGTTTGATTTTGCAAAGGGACACATTTCTGTTTAGTCAAAGTGAGCAGAGATGCCTCGTACTTGTGTGAACAGTGCAGATAACTTCTGCTATGTTTGTGGTGAAGTGACTTTTGCATCACAAAAGCACAGCATAACCACTATGGTTAAGAAAGCCTATCACCTTTATGTTGGCTGCAAAACTGGAGATCGGGACAAGAGGTGGGCCCCACACATATGCTGCAACACTTGTGCAACAAATCTTCACCAGTGGTTGAACAGGAAAAGGAAATCTATGCCTTTTGCAGTGCCAATGATTTGGAGAGAGCCAACAGATCATACCAGCAATTGTTACTTCTGCATGGTGCCTCCAGTTGGGAAAGCTGTGTCAAAGAAGAAAAAGCGGACTGTGCATTATCCAAACATTCCATCAGCTATACGCCCAGTACCCTACGGAGAAGGACTGCCGGTTCCTGATGCACCAGAATCATTCTCACTTGAGTCAGACGAGGAAGAGGAAGAGGATGAAACTTCTGGTCCTGAACCATCAATGTCACAGGACCCACATTTTCTCCCATCCTCCTCCTCTGAACCACACCTCATAACACAAGGTGAACTGAATGACCTTGTCAGGGAGTTGGAACTACCCAAGAGTAAGGCAGAGCTGTTGGGCTCCAGACTACAGCAGTGGAATCTCCTGGCAGGTGATGTTAGGGTTTCCATGTTCCATGACCGTCAAAAGGATCTTGTCCCATTCTTCTTCATGGAAGGTGATCTTGTAGCCTGCAACAACATCGATGGTGTGATGGCGGCCCTCAACATCGTTCACGATCCAGATGAGTGGAGACTGTTCATTGATTCATCGAAGACGAGTCTTAAAGCTGTTTTGCTGCATAATGGCAATGTTTTGCCATCAATTCCAGTTGGTCATGCAGTCCATATGAAGGAAACCTATGACAACATGAAACAACTTTTGAGGTGCATAAACTATGACCAACATCAGTGGCAGCTTTGTGGCGATTTGAAGGTTGTTGCTCTCTTGCTTGGTCTGCAGACTGGATACACAAAGTACTGCTGTTTTCTCTGCGAATGGGATAGTCGTGAAAGAGATTCCCACTACATCAAGATAGATTGGCCACTCCGACAGTCATTGGAGCCTGGGAGGAAAAGTGTTCAGCATCCACCACTTGTTGAATCAAGGAAGATTTTGTTACCACCCTTACACATCAAGCTGGGTCTGATGAAGAACTTTGTCAAGGCCATGGACAAAACACAAGCAGCTTTCAAGTACCTCCGTGGAAAATTTCCAAGGTTAAGTGAAGCTAAGATAAAGGAAGGTGTTTTTGTTGGTCCTCAGATTCGTGAACTTCTTCGAGATGATGCATTTGACCATGCACTGCGTGGCAAGGAAAAGACGGCATGAAAAGCCTTCCAGTTAGTGGCAATAAATTTTCTCGGAAACAACAAGGCAGACAACTACAGGTTGTTGGTGGAAAACCTCCTCAAGGCATACAAAAGCCTTGGTTGCAACATGTCACTAAAGATACATTTTTTGCACTCTCATCTAGATTTTTTTCCACCGAACTGAGGAGCAGTGAGCGACGAGCATGGCGAGCGATTTCACCAGGACATTGCAACAAAGGAGAAACGCTATCAGGGCAAATGGAGCCCATCAATGCTTGCAGACTATTGCTGGAGAGTGACAAGAGATGCTCCATTTAATGAATACAAGAGACAAGCCAAGAAGCGCCGAGTAGACACTGAATAGGACTAAACTATGTACATAATAGAGTTTTTGCCTTTTGTTTCATAATAAATTTTATTTATATAACCCTTTTGCTGATTTTTAAAGTGTTACATAAACAGGGCAGGTGAAATATTATCATGTAAAGCAACCATAAACACATGAAAAGACCTAGGTTTACAATTTATGATTAAAACTCTACTATCTACACAATATACATTAACGTAAAATGTAAAAACGTAAATATCTTGGAAACAGTAGCCAATCAGTTGTTTTAATTGTCATATTTGAATTCAGCACATCAAAATACATAATAAATAGCACATTTTATCTCTGAAGCAGACGACTTCTAAAAAATTGTAGACCAGTGTAATTTAGCTTCCACTGCAGATGGACTTTGATCACTCTCATGGCCAGCCATGTCGGATAACCAAGATGAGAAGAAAAGACATTCAGGACCGTCCCTTTAAGAAGTGGAGTTTGGGGTGTCTGTGGGAGGGAGGGATAGGTAGCGGGAGAGCTGAGAGAGGCACTGAAAAACATTCTCCGGGCCTCTAAGAGTGACACCTCCCCATCCAAAACCAGCTCCATGTATGTCTTCATGGCTCAGCCCAGGAGGCAGAAGGGACTCCAGTCCCAGATGAGCCCTGCTCAGTGTGGCTACTGCTGGATCCGCTGGGGGAGAAGAGCCCTTTGGCCCCGGTGGTAGAACTCTTGCTTACAAGCCATGAGGATTATGGTTTGAGTCTTGGCAGCAGATGCACAGGGTCTGGGGAGCTTGGCTGGTCTCAGAGCTCCTAGTCCCCAGACCAAAGACCAGTTAAAATGGCAGACGCTACCTTCCCCAAGGTTTTCCAGGAAACACTTTGACAGCCTGTCACAGGGTCCCCGCTGGCATCATTAAGGCTCCCTCTCCTTGAGGGTGATAACTAATTTCCCCTACACTAGCCTAGCACCCCTTCTCTCCCACTCCACATGCTTCCATGACCTCTGTGTGAAAGAAGCTGCAGGCCTCTGTCCTGTTCCTAGTGGGCAGAGGCTCACATCACAGTCCACCAACCCCATGCAACAAGCACTGGTAACTGCCCCTTGGCTTGTGAGGGGCAACTGGAGACTGTAAGGGCAGTGGTGAGTGAGCTCTGTTCTCCCCCTCTAGGGCAGTGGTCACCAACCAGTCAATCGGGATCTACTGGTCGATCTTGGAGCTTCTGACAGGTGATCCTGACTGGTTTGGCCAAAAGGCTATTATCAAGTGCCAGCACTTCAGCTGTTCCTTCCCCCACTGCTGTGCATCTCCTGCCCTTTGCCTTGGAGCTGTCCCCTCAGGAGCCTCCTGCTTTCAGTGCAGGGCAGGGGAGGGAGAGGAGGGGTGCTGATGTCAAGGTGCCCCCTCCACTCTGTATCCTTTCTCCACAGAGAAAAGAGGGGGCACAACAGGGCTTGGAAGGGAATTTGCTGGCTGCTTTAGGGAGTGGTGCAGGGCCAGGACAGGGGTGAGTCTGCCTTAGCCCCACTGCACCACCACCCAGGAGCCACCTGAGGTAAGCAGTGCCCAGCTGGAGCCCACATCCTGAAACCCTGCCCCAGGCATGAACCCCCTCCTGCACCCCAAACCCCTGCCCCAGCCCCGAGCACCCCTGTATCCAAACACCCTCCCAGAGCCTGCACCTAGAACCCCTCCTGTATCCCAACGGCCTGCCCCAAGCTCAGCTCAGAGCCCCTCTCACACTCCAGATCCCTTAATCCAAGACCAGAGCCTGCACCCTAATCCTCTGCCCCAGCCTGGTGAAAGGGGCAGGAAAGAGGCGAGGCAAGGGTATTTATATTTGAGGTAGATCTTGGATTGCATTTAAATTCAAAAAGTGATCTTGTGCTTAAAAAGGTTGGAGACCACTACTCTAGGGTTTCTCCAGGGCAAGGCAGCGGTATGTTGGCAGGGGATGTGCGTAAGAGGAGTTTGTTCTGCCACTGCCCACGTTGTGCTGTGCATGCTGCCTGGAGAGGAAACGTCAATCTCCAGAGCTATTAAACCACCACTTAACACAGGCCAGCTGGCAGCAAAGCTTACCCACCAGGAGAGGAAAGGCCTCACTCTGTGGGCTTAGTACAGATACCTCCAACAACATTAGGCTTACTGAAAATCAAACAGCCTTCTTTTCCTGATGAGCGCAACTCCCAGGAAACTATCCTGTGTAAAACTTGCAATAGGGCCTCCCACAGGCTTCCCTGTGATAGGAATACAGGACACATGTCAGGCTGAATCCTTGTTCTCCTAGGCTGTGTCTACATTGGTACGATCTTGCGCAAAAGCAGCTGCTTTTGCGCAAAAACTTGCTGCCTGTCTACACTGGCCGCGAGTTCTTGTGCAAGAACACTGATGTTCTAATGTATGAAATCAGTGCTTCTTGAGCAAGAACTATGATGCTCCAGCTCAGGAATAAGCCCTCTTGCGCAACTGTTCTTGCGCAAGAGGCCAGTGTAGACAGGCAACATGAATTTCTTGCGCAAGAAAGCCCGATGCTTAAAATGGCCATCAGAGCTTTCTTGCGCAAGAGAGCGTCTACACTGGCATGGATGCTCTTACATAAAAGCACATCTCTTGTGCAAAGGCACATGCCAGTGTAGACGCTCTCTTCTGGAAGAGTTTTTGCACAAGAACTCTTCCACAAAAGAGTTCTTGCGCAAAATCATGCCACTGTAGACGTAGCCCTAGAGATCAACCAGAGACAGTCAGGCATGGGCACTGCTCAGAATATGTATAATGATTAACAGAGACACATCTAGCAAGGGGTCTAACAATGCCCCCATTACAAATATAGCATGACCAAGTTTTGTCCTCTTTAAAAGACCTTTACTGGCTGCATGGAGATATATACATAGCAGTTTCTGGTACCACTAATGGATGAGAAAGTAGGATGCATACCAAGCATAGGGTGCTGTTCTTTTCAGGGTTCCTTCCTGTTTGTTTGGATTGTTGCGGTCTCAGATGTTTGCAAATATGGCCAGTTCTAAATTGGTCTCCTTGTTAGACAATTTGGGATAAATGTGTTAATTTTACAGCCAAGAGAGGACAGAGTCATGGAAGCTGGGAGGTGGTGGGGCCTGGGTATTTCTGTTTGTGTAATGTGGCTTTACAAGGGTCCATCTCTCTAACCTGTGTGGGTAAGTGTTTATAAAGGACTAATCTCTATAGTATCTGGGCATATGGTCTCCTTTCCAGCATCTCCCATGCAAGTGTCTCACTGCTCTTTACAAACAACAGTGAATTCAGCCTTTACATTACGATGTATAATATCACCTTTGAAGAAGTCAACACAAAAATGAAATGTTTGAATTTGATCAACATTTCCATTGACCCGCAATGACATTTTCCCAAACATTTTGTTGCATGGCAAATTTCAAAGTTCCTTCATTTTGTTCAACATTGGAATTAAAAGAAATTCTGAAATCACAGATTTCCCATGAAGCAGAAATCCTGGTTCCCACACTAATCTGCTCATGAGAGGTAGATTCCCCGCAAGAGTCATGCTACGTGTGACTCCATGGTAGAATTGAACGTAATGTTCACGAGGGACACAGAGAACTCCTGTGGGGTGCAGAGCCGTGTAGTTCTGCTTCCACTGGTCCGTTATCCATGTTTTTTATCTCAACATTCTCTCTATTGCAAGCCAGGGCCAAAGACCCCGCTGTCTGCATTGAGAGACCATTTCTCAAGAATCCACTGAAGCAGCAATTTCCGACATGCCAGTTTCTTCTTCACCTATGGTCCGATTCTCCTCTCACCAATTTCTTCACAGCAAAGTCACTTCAGTGGAGTTATCCCTTGTAATGCTTCTGCCAGGTGGAGTTGGAAGCAGGTTCAATATCTAGGGGTGCCTTTCGACAATACAAAATAGAAACGGCTCAGATCCCTGCCCAGTAACTGGGAAAATTAAACCCCAGCCCTGAGCATCTCTAAGAGGCAACACTTCCCCTCTTGCAAGCCCCAAGTCTGGGACTAGCAAAGAACAATTTAATCAAAAAGGGGAAAGGAATGAGGTATTACACTGGAAAAATATGACGAGCATGGTTGGAAAGTATATGGCCATGAACAATACACTTACCCCAGAGTACATTGGATGGGATCCTTTGCCTCAGTTTCTCACGCAGAGTTGTGAAAATCCAACAAACAAATGTTCCTTTAACACCCCTCGACTGCATGCCACTTCCAGCCGCTGCCCTTGGCCAGCAGTGACCCACTATTGAAAAGTGACAGGAGAGGGGAGGTGTCAGGCAATGCCTCAGCTGCTGAGCCTGTGTTACTTGCTCCTTGTCACCGCCTTCTGCCATCACTGTGCCTTCATTCACCCTTCTCCCCGGTCACTGCACTGTGGCTCTCTCTGCTGCCACCAGCTTCTCTAGTGCAACCTCTGTGCTGACCAGAGGTCCCACCACTTCACACAGGTCTCAGTGATTTCAGCAGTGCGAGGGGGGGGACCTTGCACAGTCTCCTTCATTGGCAACTCTGTCCCACCACAGCAGGTGTAAGGGTCAGCACTGACACCTGGTTACCAGCGCTCTTGGCTTAGCAGAACAAGACTCAATGGAGTCCAATCAGCTCTGTCTTTACACAGTGGGGAAGGAGAGGGTCAGATAGGCTGCGTCTAGACTGGCATGATTTTCCGCAAATGCTTTTAACAGAAAAGATTTTCCGTTAAAAGCATTTGCGGAAAAGAGCGTCTAGATTGGCACGAATGATTTTGCGCAAAAGCACTTTTTGCGGAAAAGCGTCCGTGCCAATCTAGACGCGGTTTTGCGCAAGAAAGCCCCGATCGCCATTTTCGCCATCGGGGCTTTTTTGCGCAAAACAGTTTTTACCTGTCAACACTGGCCCTCTTGCGCAAAAGCATTTGCGCAAGAGGGCTTTTTCCCGAGCGGGAGCATCATTGTATTTACGCAAGAACACTGACGATCATACATTAGATCGTCAGTGTTCTTGCGCAAATTCAAGCAACCAGTGTAGACAGCTGGCAAGTTTTTGCGCAAAAGCGGCCACTTTTGCGCAAAAACTTGCCAGTCTAGATACAACCATAGTGTCTAGAGCAGGGGTGGCCAACCTATGGCTCTGGAGCCACCTGTGGCTCTTCTGAAGTTAA
Source organism: Pelochelys cantorii (assembly GCA_032595735.1). Classification (NCBI taxonomy): domain Eukaryota; kingdom Metazoa; phylum Chordata; order Testudines; family Trionychidae; genus Pelochelys; species Pelochelys cantorii. The sequence goes on along the minus strand of CM064328.1, from coordinate 143,028,678 downwards.
TATGCGGCTCCTTGCTCAGGCACTGACTCTGGGGCTGCAGCTACAGGTGCCGACTTTCCAGTGCTCAACTCCTGGCTCCACCTCCTCCTCCAAGCATATTGTGCCCTCGCTCTTTCTCTCCCCCACAGAGCCTCTTGAGTGCCATGAAACAGCTGATTGCAGTGGGCAGGAGGCACTGGGAAGGAAGAGGAGGTACTGATCCGTGGGGCTGCTGACGGGCAAAAAATGCTGATGACGGGAGAGGAGACACCTGATGGGGACTGCTCACAAATTACTGCAGCTCTTTGGCAACGTACGTTGGTAAACGGTGGCTCCTTCTCAGGCTCAGGTTGGCCACACCTGCTCTAGGGCACAGCAACTACAGTGTCTGCAGCACTCTAAGCCAATGGGAAAGCGCTCTCCCTTCAGTTTTCACAAGGGGTGGGAGCTACGTCGGTGGGAGAAGCTCTCCTTCCAACATCATGCTGTGCACACCGGTGCTTAGGTCGGTGTTACGTATGTCATTGGTGTATGCAATATTCATACACCTAAGTGATATAAATTATACTAACGTAACCTGTGATGGAGAGAGAACCTAGGTTACTTTAGCAGAGCACAGGCCAGCAGGTAGGAACACCTGTCTCTTCCTTCTTTCACCAGGCTTTGGCATTCCTACCGCTGCTTGACAAGTGTAGTTCACTTGAGGGGGACCCCCTCAACCAGGGACTATGGAGCCCAATTCTGCTGTCCTTTAGGGTATGTCTACACTAGCACCCTAGTTCGAACTAGGGTGGCTAATGTAGGCATTCGAAGTTGCAAATGAAGCCCGAGATTTAAATATCCCGGGCTTCATTTGCATCTTCCCGGGCGCCGCCATTTTTAAAAGTCCCCTAGTCCGAACTCCGTGCCCACGGCTACACGCGGCACGGAGTAGGTAGTTCGAATTAGGTTCTCTAATTCGAACTACCGGTACACCTCGTTCCACGAGGAGTAACGGTAGTTCGAATTAGAGAACCTAATTCGAACTACCTACTTTGTGCCGCGTGTAGCCGCGGGCACGGAGTTCGGACTAGGGGACTTTTAAAAATGGCGGCGCCCGGGAAGATGCAAATGAAGCCCGGGATATTTAAATCCCGGGCTTCATTTGCAACTTCGAATGCCTACATTAGCCACCCTAGTTCGAACTAGGGTGGTAGTGTAGACATACCCTTACTGGTGTAGGGATAAAAACAACATGTCATTAACTGCTGTAGTCAACACAAATGTAATTTATAACCTCGCATCGCATCAGCCAAAATTGATCATTTTGGCAATACAGTTATGTCTGCTGAATAGGGCAAGGCAGAGTCGGTGTGTTCATGTAAATACAGTCTGATCCCGAAATCCGTCTCTCCTCTTCCCACTCTCCACCTCATCAGGGGAGAGCTCATTCAGACCCCACTTAGACTAGTATAAGCAAGAGGAGACTCCGGTCCATCAGCTGCTGTGGGAACAGAGTACTGAATATACAACACAATATAAAGAAACAATCCCCCGCATGCTCCCGCCCTCTCAGCACAGAAATCCCACTCTCACATTTTGTCTTAAGATAGACACCTTAAAGGAAAGTGAGCCATGATGTATGGAGACTCACGAGGACCGTTGGGCTGGATCGTGACAGTGTAAACTGGTGTATTGCCAGAACAAGCAACACATGCCAGTAGTGTCACCCGGAGAGGATCTGGCAGTTTGTTCAAACACTCTAACAACAGCAGGCATTTTAGACTCTGACAGATAAAAAATTGGCCAGCAAAGTGCATTGACAGAGTGTTGCAGAGTCTGCACTGCTGCTTCCCTGAAATAATGTAGGACTAATTCCAGGGGGAATTAATGGCTTTTCCTTGGGTGGAATTACAGTGGGACCCGATACAGCCAATAGCTTAGTTTCTGCAAGAATCCATTGGTTAAATAGACAGCATTTGTTGCTGGATTGATTTTTTCAGATAGGAAATTGGCTCATCACAACATTTCACAGATGCAAAGAGACTGCTAAGCCTTTTCTCATGTAGGCAGATGATGCCTAGATACTGTAGGGGTTGCCACTAGAAAGAGAGATGCCACCATCAAACTGTGTAATGAGGCAATCCACCAGCACATCCAGCCCCATCACCGCAGCATCTGTGCTCTTGCCAGACCCAAACATTCATAATACGGCTGGTAGGTGGAGGAGAAATGGTTCAGCTGGCTGCAAGATCGACAGGAGAGGTTGAAACCTAGGAAGTGCATGGCAGTGGCATCAAAGATGGCACTCAGGCACTCCGGTTACTGACCTCCAGCTCTGTACCCTGCATCTTTCCTAGTCAGTTTCAGGCTGGGAACAAGGGAATGGCTCAAGTATCACTGATTTACTGTTGCTAAAGGCCAACCCAGTGCAAACCACAAGGGAAAGGGCTCACCATGAACCCCCTAGGGAAAGGGTTACTCTGCAGTGCATGTGTACTGGACAAGGCATGGGCCTGGTGTTCCTACTTGCCAGCAATTCCCCAATGGTGCAAGGCCTATGGTGCCACAGCAGCCAGGGTGCTGGATACAGGGGAAGCAAAGGCCCTGCACTCTCACAGGGATGACTCCCCTCCTCGACTGTGGGTGGGCGGGGCTTACAACTGAATAGAGCTGGGTGGGCAAGAATGATTTTCAAATAGTCATGCTAATTAATAGTGACTGAGCCACAGACCTATGTGCCCAACACAAACTATCACAATAAAACTTCAAACAAAATCCAAAATTCTAGAATATTACAATGTGCCAATATAAGTTGAGAACATACAACCAGGTAAGCCATTTATAATTATCGGGTGGCACTCGGCTGGTCCTTATTTTAGTGGCTGACCGTGCCAATAGGGTCAACGTTTGAACCACAGAGACATTGTCAGTTCCCAGTAAATATTCTGTTTTCTGAGAGGTCATAGAAAAAAGAGACAAAGCCATTTTGACCTTCAGTGGCAATGTAGTAAAAAGTGGTGTAGCTCTTCCACCTCCCCCCAGCCACATGGATGGAGCCGTTACATTTCTCAATGCCAGTGACAGCTTCTAAGTCAGCTGACTGCACAGATTGGAAGTGGAGAGCTGCGAAGACCCCCCTTAACTTGTTATTGGACAAACTGTCTAAATAACTGGCACACCCATGAATCTTTTTCACAAGGGGAAACCAAGGAGACAGATTTGCAATGGAAACAACTGCCAGGTCTAATTGCTTATTAACATCTTCTTATCTCAACTTGATTAGGGTTTTCAAATTTTTAAACTTAAGTCTGATCATTTCCAATTCCAAGAGGCCTAGAGAATGCATAGAAGTCTGAGTGTACTCCCTAGCAAGGGCACCACTTTGGAAGGGCAGGAGGGGCTGCAGCCGTGCCTAGTGGGATGCTGTTTGCTCTTCTTCCTGTTTCCCTGACTGTCAGGGAGTGAGGGGAAAGTACGCAGCTTGCCTGCATTCCTCTCACTCCCGGCTGGTAAGGGGACGGGGCAAAGGAGCCATTCACACAAGCTGTGTACTTTCCTCTCATTCCCAGCTGCTCGGGACCCCGCTGCCAGCCCTGGGCTCCCACAGCCGCCTGCAGCTACGGCTAGGGTTGCCAACTGTCCCGGACTGGATGCCATTGCCACAAATGGCCTGAGAGATTTGGCAACCCTTGGTGTGACCCCAGCCTGGAGCAATGAGGCGAACAGTAGTAAGGGGGGGTGCAGCTTAGCACTCCCACCCTAAAAATAGTTCCAGATCCACTGAGGCGGGGCAGCCTCGAGGTTAGTGCGCCTAACGTCTAGCCCCTTGTTTCCGTGACAGAGGTGCCTGATTCCTGTCCTGAGACCAGGGAACTTCTGGCCTCCTTTTACATCTGGATCTCAACTCATAAGGAGGTGTGTTTAGGTCATGCATTTCTACTGGGTCCCTGCCCAGGGCTCTCTCTGCAGGGTCCTCCCAGCAATCTGATTCCACTGCTCTGAGCTACTTTCTATATATGTCCCTTCAGTTTGGGTGTGTTCCCAATAGCCCAAACAGTCTGTAGTGGCTCACATAGAGTAGCACCCCCCTGTGGACTTTTTGTGGCACCCTGCCACAGCCTCAGGTACCTCTGAGCATGTCAGATGTACGGTTGGAGGGGGCCTAGCCCCCCTCCCCCCCAATGTCCTTACAGTCAGATAGAATAGTTCAGTCCCTGCTGGGTGTTCCCTATTTCCTCAGCACTCTGTCTCAGTCAAGTGCTTTTCCCGTGGCAGCTGTCTGGCTGTCAGACTTGTACTGAAACTCTCCTCATGTAGAGAGGCAGAGCTACCATCTTCCTCTTCAACTCTCAGCCGGAACTAAGCCAGATTCTCTCCTTTGCTTCCCCCTCCAGACCCGGCACTGGCTGCAGGTATAGTTGCTCTCTTTAACCCTTTTCCAGTTGGTGCCAAGTTCCTCTGCTTTATCAGAGAGATCTAGAATCTTCCTAGGAAATGTGCTTTGGTCACGCCTTATCCCAGGGGATCATGCCAGCCCCATATTTCTATGCCCCCCAAAATCTGAGTGCTTACCTTGGTCTCAAACACTTGAGCTAGTGCACGGAAATTGCACTCAAGAGTCCAGATGAATGTCAAATAGCTTTCATTGAATTTGAGGCTTCCTCTTGTGTGACCTGAATGTGTTTATCTCACAACCCATTTTATAAGAACTAGAATCCTAGATAGGAGAAAACACCAGTTTGTTCAATATATTGCCCATCAATCCTCCAGGTATGCAACCTCTGTCTTCCACTACATACAATTACTTTGGTTTTGCAGTAATTTAACAAAGGCTTTCTGTGATGCTGTGACTACCCCACACTCACCCCACACTCACCCAGCAGGGCTCAATGCAAGCAAGACGGGCCCATTAGGCAGCGGGTTAAGGAATAGGCATAATCTTTAAAGGTTACTGGCAGGTTACCCAGGTGCTGAAAGGAGGAGGGGGCTGCTGGGAAAAGGGAGATACTCCCCAGGGAGAGGAGTGACTGACCACTGCACACAGCTGTCACTCCCTGGGAAGAGGCTTTGGGAACTGGTAGGCCCAGGAAGAAATGGGAACCAGTGGTAGGAAGCAGCCCCAGGACAGAGCAATGAGGCCAGAGAGAGAAGGCCAAAACTGCTGAACTGAGGGTAGCTGGGCTGGAACCCGCAGAAGAGGGTTCCTACCAGTCACTGGGCAAGTGGCAATGAGGAGAAGAATTGAAGGACTACTGAGTAGTTATACTCCCCCAGAAGGGAGGACCCAGAAGGTGACGTGGCTGGAGGGCCGAGCCACGAAGAAAACACTGCAGTTCCTGAGGCTGTGAGAGGGACTGCAAGTGGACAGCAGAGACAGAGTTATGGTGGGCAAACCACAGATGCAAAGGGAAGGCGAAAATGAAAGCCAACCGTACTGACTCTTTTTGCTGAGGGAAGCTGTCCTCTGTTAGGGTGGATGTAGGAGTTGCTGCCGCCACAGAGTGGAGCTAGGAAGCAACAGGGGCAGGTCTTCAGGTGAGACAGATAATGGAGGACCAAAAGATACTATGGGAAGATGCATGGGTATTTACAAGACTGCCCGGTGAGGGAAGCTGGGCAACAGCAGTGGCTGGAGAGGCTCCTCCAGCAGAGAAGTAGGACGAGAAATAGGGAACAGGAATGGCCAAAGGCACTCTGGAACTAGGAGGCCACAGGCCCAACCCTGAAGTTGCTACGACTGTAGGATTGGGAGACACCTGAAGAGACAGAGAGTCCCTGTTTGGAGGGAAGAAAAGGGCTGTTCCAGGAGGCAAGGACTGTGTCGAGGGACCAGAAAGCCCCACCCAATGAGCAACTGGGTCAGAGGAGGACCTGCTCTCAGTATGGAGAAAAGGAAAAAGGAGAGCAGAGGCGAGAAGGGCAAGGTGCCAAGGGAAAAGGGGCAACGAACATCAGAGGCCCATAGCAAGACCACCAGAATGGCATGGAATACACCACATGTGGGGGTGACAGAACTATGTTGTTTGCATATAGGAGGAGAGCCTGTGCGATACATGATTTAGGTGGAAAATATTGATCCCCTTTTAATACTAAAACAACAACATTCATAAAAGTTACAAAGAAAAGTGGCGAAAAGACAGCCCTGACAAACTCCCTCTAACGCTGATGGAATCAGTGAGATACCCATCCAGCCCTATCCTAATCTTGGCCTCTGCTTGACTGTGCAGGGCTCATAAAAGAGAAAAAGTACATAAAGAATAGCCATACTGGGTCAAACCAATGGCCCATCTTGTCCAATCTGCTGTCTTCCAGAAGTGGCTTCAGAGGGAATGAACTAGGGATGTAATAGTATAGTCGATTAACTGATAAGCAAAAGCTTATAGGTTAATGCTATAGACTACACGCATTTCCCTCACCGCCCCCCATCCGGTAATTATTTTAGCAGGCTGGCCAGCAGCCCATCTCAATTCTGGCTTGCAACAGGTCTGGGACCAACCCCTGCTGTCTGCATTTAAAGTGTACTAGGAGCCAGGCAGGCAGACAGCCTGGCTCATTTCGGTTTGTGGCGGGTCCGGGAGCTCAGACCCCGTCCCCCCACAGAAAGGGGCTGCTGCCACCCCTCACCCCTGCTGCTTTATCAGAGGCAGCAGCATAGGGCAACGCAGCTGGTCCGCAAGAGGAGCTGGTTTTTAAACTGGCTCCCCTCATGGACTAGCTCCCACCTGGCACCCCGCGCTGCTGCTGGCCCCGCCCCTAGGGACTATAGAATAGTTGACTAAATGATAAGAATTTGTGAGGTTACTCGACTATTCGATTAACCAATATTTAACATCCCTAGAATGAACAGCATAGGACAATTATTGAGTGATCCAGTTCTAGTGTCTGGAAGTCAGAAGCCTAGGGACACCCAGAGTATGGGGTTGCATCTGTGACCTCCTTAGCTACTAATCTGTGATGGATCTATCCTCGACAAACTTATATAATTATTTTTTAAAACTAGTTAACATTGGCCTTCCCAATATCCCGAGGAAGTGAGTTCCACAGGTTAACTGTGCCTTGTGTGAAGAAATACTTACTTATGCTTGTTTTAAACCTCCTACCTATTCTTTTTTTGGGTGACCCCTTGTTCTTGTAACTGGTGATCTATTTCAGCTATCTCCAATTTGCCCCACAGATGCTCTCTGTCAACAGAGTCAAGAGCCAATTTTAGATCAACAAAGGCTGCATAAAGTTTCCCACTCCCTTAAGAGGGACACATGTATAGGTCAAATAAGAAAGCATAGAACAATTATTTGTAATAGAACAGCCATTTTGAAAACTATCTTATTCTTTAGCAAATAATTTTCTATTTTCTGCTCAATCTTCTAGTCTCCCCCAAAAGATAGCTAGCATACATTTTTAAGACAATGTTGAACAAGCTGATTGAGCAGTTTTCCCCTTTCCAATTCCTCTTTTTATATAGTAGAATAATAACACAGGTAGCGTACCCTGAGGGGAAAATCCCTACATTATTTATATTGGAGAAGAGTTTAGCCAAAACAGCTGTCTGGCAGTCAGTATTCTCCTGGCACACCTCTGCAGGGATGAAATTCTCCCCTGACATTTTACTGATTTTTTTCCAACAGAAAATGCAGTTTCTGCACAATCAACATTTTCTTCAGGAAAACGCCAATCTGTTGAAAATATTAAATTTCCCATCAGGAAACTCAAAATGAAATATTTTTTTTCAAGTCCATTCAAAGAATTTCATTTTGTTTTGAATCCACTCAATAAAACAGTACATTGCATTTCCATACCAGCACATTAGCTTACGCCCCCTATTCATCCCCATGAGCTGAGTTTCCTGGAGGGCTAAATCTCCCATAATGCAGTGCGGATTTCCCTCTGATCAAGTTCTGTGTGGGTCATCATGGGAGCCACACGACTCTAGGTTCCTCTGTAACCTCAGTTCTGATGTTTAGTGGTTGTATGGATGAAACTAGCAAAGTTAAACTGAACTCAGTCATTAGTTCGAACTATCTTTCCTTGGTTCGAACTAAGGAAGGTTGCCAGTTAGAGGCTTCCCGCCTTTTTAGAGTTGCACACGGCACTAGCGCTTTGCACCCCGTCCCATTCCGTTGCACCCGGTTCAAAATAGCTGCACACGGCTCAAATTGTTATGCACACCACCCGCAAAAGAGTGCACTCAGCACTATTGGGGTTTTCCCGCCTAAAGGTGCTTAAATACCCTAGTTAACATTGGTTCGGGTTCCCAGTTCTGTTTGGGTTCCGGAGCGTGTGTGGGTTCTGTGGAATGTCTCTCTCTGTTTAGTATGAATGGTAGAGTGAGTGAGGGAGTGTGAGGGTGTGAGTATAGACAGCATAGTTCGCATGTGAGTGGAGGGATATATTTTTGGGTTTTGTATTCCTGTGGAGTATTCCTGGGAGAAAAACCTTTTGGAATCCCATTGGATTATCCCCGGAGAGCGGAAGGCCTTCAAATAATAATCCATCGTCCGTCTACCACCTGCCCGGAGGACCAGATCCTGAAGGACATCGAGGATCTCCTCACTGTTCCTCTGTCACGGCTTCCAATTAGCCAAGACATAGAGGTCGTGAGCTCCTAGCTACTCTATGCCAAGTGAATGTAATGTATTGTCCTATTATTTGGGGGTCTTTACTATCTGCTTTATCTTCAGGGATAGGGAGGTTTATATAGAGTTTTGTCATATTCTGTTCAGTTCTGTATTCCAAATTTACAATATATGGTTTGGCCCCAAACTGAGACTCGGAGTGTTATTTGGTAAACCACGCGCCGGTGATAGATACGGCCACGAGTATTCGGCCTCAGGCAATCTCTTCTTCTGGGACCTGGGATATTTGTCATCTTCACCATGAGTCAGGGCGTGTCCTCTTAATTGGGTTTTGGAAAATTATTCGTTACTGTGTCCCAGGGTAACACCTCCTGGGACATGTAGTCCAGTTAGAGAGCTTGGCAGGAGCAAGGGCGTCAGGTTCCCAAACTAAAACGACTTTGGTGCAACACATCACTATGAGGAAATGCAGTTTGATAAAGCAATGTGTAATATTTCAGCAATACCACACTGTGCTGTTTCGACTGAAACTGAAATTGAGTATTTCTGAACGGAAATTTTTCAGAATTTCTGTTGGGTAAAAAATTCAAAATATCAACTTGGTCCCACTTTGGGACAAAAACATGTCGAAATGTTAGTTTTTCTGGGGGTGGAAATTCCCGATTTGATTCAGCTATATCACTGAACCCTTGACTCCTCCACCCCTGAACAGCAGGGTCAGTAGCAATCTAGCATATCAAGGCAAAAGACCTTTTTGTGGCTGAGAACATCTGCAGCAAGACCAGCTGGGAGCAAACTGCCCTTGATCCCCTCAGAGTTTGGGCAATTCCCAGTCACTCATGCCTCCTCATTGGCACCAAACTATATATTCAATGAACCTAGAGAAATCCTCCCAGGTTTTAACGTGGCAAAAAAGAACTTCCAAAAGCCAGCCTTCTTGTGCCTGCTGCAAGCATCAACTATTTCTAGGAAGGCTTTGCTTTCTCAAGGCCACCTGGGAAACACAGGCTCAATGTCCTGAAGTCCATCCGCAGCGGCAGTCTTCCCAAGAAGTCCTACTCAGCCAGAGCCCAGTCCCTCTAGGGTCTGAAAGAGAATTCCTTCTGTCCTCTGGGTGTCATTTCTCCATCCGTTTCTCAGGCTTTGCCAGAAGGAGAGCAGCGTAAACTGACACGACAGTGATGACAGCCAATTACTAGCTTTAAAAATTAGCCCCCAGGTGAGCGGGCTGCCCGGCTGCTGTCAGACTGAATTCAGGTTAGACTGGAAAATTGTCAGCCAGCTGACAGAGCCCATGTTTAGTCAATTCTCCACTGGATGGATGTGCCAGCATTTCCCCTGCATCAGGCTCTCAGCTCTGCTTACCTTTCCAACCCAAGGACCGGGGACATTTAAAAGATGGTGGGGGAAATGACTGGTGCCTTTCTGTCTACGCCTGAAAAGAGATGTGAGAAGTGAACCCCAAAGGGTATTGAACCCAGCCACAGAGCAACTCACCCATGACAAAGCAGATCTGAACTACTGCCAGAGACACCCTGAAGAAGGGCAGGAAAAGTGAGTGACAGGCTAATGCTGGGGAGAGGAACTCGCTAGCTGACTGTATATGTTATGTAGCCAGAGTTGCTTCACCCAAAGGGCAGGTGTGGAGACCCAGAGGCCAGGAGGAACAGGGCTATGGAGCCACAACGGTAGGAGATTTAAATCTGAGCCCAGCAAGTGTAATGGCACATGAGTATAACAGTGTTGCAATGGCACCGTCAGTCACAACAATGTAACACAACAGCAGCACAGCCGATATTAGGCAACAGCCATGCAACGCAGCATTACTGCAAAAGCTAGCACTGATGCAGCATCACAAGGCAGTACTAACACAGTGTTGCAAGACAGCAGCAGCAATGCAACCCTGCAGCAACAATGCTGCGCCATCACAACAGTGTATGGAGGCAGCAACATGGCAGCAGTTCTGCAACACTCTAAAGCAAAAGCACCGCAACCGAGACCTAGCCGCAAAGCAGAGCACTGCTGCACAATGACAACTACACAGCAGCACAGCATTCCAGCTAAAACACTAGCAGTCTGAAACTAGACGACTGTTGTGTCATTAAACACTTGGTGAGAGGGGTCACCAGCAGGCAGAAATAAAAGGCAATAACAAATAGCCCCAGAAGAGAGTGCAGCCAATTGCCACAAAAGACCCCAAGAGAGCCCTTCTAGAAAAGGCTGACCCTATGAATGTCCTCTGCATTCAAACTACTCACTGCACATTGGTGTCTCCCACCACTGATATTGATTTGAGTTACTGATTACAGTACAGCGCTTCCTGCTTTTCCTTTTCCGCTGCTGTGGAGTCTGCTAAGGGGAGCAACAACACATTAGCTACAAGGGAACTTGCTGAGCTTGAGAAATCAGGCTGAAACAGACAGGCTGGGATGGAAAGGAGGGTTTGCAGCAGCAAGAATGAAGCTGACCAAGTCATGGGGGAAGATTTGCAGCACTGTTTTGTAGGGCTGGATGAGGCCTTCTGTAGCCTGCCGAGGCCATGAGACCGTCCTCTTGACTTCCCGGTCACAGCCTGCACAGAGTGAACAACAGGTACAATGGAGATTTCCATGCCACACCAAGAGTTCAGGTCAATTAGGAAAACTAATTAAGGGAACATGGAGTGGGGCAACTGCCCCACTGGCTGGAAGGGATTAAAGTAGGCTGGAGGGAGCCTGCACAGAGCCCCAGCCAATCAGGAGAGGCTTGTAGGGAGCCAACCACAGGGCAGCTTGCTGGGGCAGCCCTAATTTATAAAGAGCTACTCAGCTGAGCAGTTGGGTCCTGACTAGCAGGGCTCCTGGACTGGCTTCTGGGCAGTGGCAGGGACGGAGCAGTGCTGGGCAGGCTAACAGGAGCTAGAGAGGAAGGCTCTGGCCTGATTACCCCAGACTGTGGCTTTGATACAATGGTCAAGAAGGTGCAAGAGGTCATGGGGAAGAGGCAGTCGAGGGGAGAAGAGGAGGGCAGGACAAGTCGACTGCCAGAGGGTCCCTGCTATGGGGTAGTGTAGGCAGGGGAAGGCTTTGCCTTCCCAAACCGCCACGCATGGCCCTGCCCACACTGGTGTAGGCGTTCTGGGGGTGGAGTGTTGTTGTCCCCAGTGCCCACCCTCCCCATGCTCTGGAGACCAGGGAGGTGGGAGCCATGCAGCCTCCTCCCTCCCTGGTGCTTTGGGGACCAGGCAGACTGGGGTGCACGCCCCCTCCTGTCTCTTCCCTCCCCGTGGTAGGGGTGGGACCATTGCAGAGGGGGTGGGGCTCCTGCAGCCACAGCTGCACTGACTGCCCATGGCCCCTGGGTTGGGACCCAGAGTGGTGGGTGGGCCTGGGTCCCCCACTTTCCCTTGTGCTGCACCTAATCATTCTGCAGAGTGGCCTTTATAGATTGTGGCTTGCCCCTGAGGTGAGGAGCAAGACTGGGCCTGCAGTTGGCCATGACAGAGAGGGGTAGGCTGAGAACTGTTGATTCCCCTGGGAGGGGGCAGGAGATTGGAGTGCGGGGCACTGCTGCAGGGCGGTGTCCCAAAGAGGATGCTGCGGTTCTGGAAGTGACGCAAGTCCAGAGCTAGTGCATGGAGAAAGCAACAATGGGCAAGACACCGGCCGGAAAGGGGCACCGGCTGAGGACTGAGCTAAGTCCCGGAGAAGACCAGCAGAGGAGGTGCTGTGCCAGTGAGTCCCAACCCATTACAGAATGAGAGAAAAAGAAGTGGGGCTGGAGCTGGGGAAAAGGCTCAGAAAGTGCAAGACACATACAGCCAGCACTGTGCATCTGGGACGGATCATTTTAAAGAAATAAGTCTCCATTTGCTTATAGGAATGGCCCATTTTTGCTACAGCTAATTATAGACTGGAGTCAGATCCTGTTTAGCTAACGCCAGGGTTTCTACTAGGGTCTTGTCTATGCTACACACTTAAGTCAATCTGTTAGGTCAACATAAAGCCACCACAGTAATGAATGTGGGTTTTCATGTGCACCCTGTGCTCCTTCTACCAGTGATGTGCATCATCCCCAACAGCACTTGCACAGATTTAAATGGGGCACAAGTCAGGGGGCTGATGACCCAAGCTGGAACCCCACGGCCGGGTGCCAACAGCCCATGCTCTTGGCTTTGCAAGGAGCTTTCAGCTGGGGGCGCTAACATAGAAACTGCGTCACCCTAACTACATTACCCTACTTGCTACACTTCTCATGGAGGCAGAATTATTAGGTTGGTGTAGTGGAGGACTTACGCTGGCAGGAGCAGCGCTGTAGCATGGATGCTTACAGAGTTAGGATGATGTAAGCTGCTTTATATCAACATAACTCTGTAGTGCAGCCCTGGCCTATGTTGTGTTAGCAGCTTTGTCTCGCACTCAGCCCAGCTGGGCTCAGTGATTATAGTTCTGAGCTCCTATGTGGGAAACCTAGATGTCACTCTTGCTAGGCAGGAGCAATGACCTAGTCGTTCAGGCCTAGCTCTTCTGTCTTAGGAATCTGGTTATGATGCTGAGTCTTTGTGCCTTTTGCTAGGAACAGCACAGAAGCAGCATGCTCCGAGGGTGGGGAGGAGGAAAAGCACACCCCAATGCATGATGTAGAGGCATAGACAGGGACTGAAGACCTGCCAAGGTGGGTCACCTGGTGATTGAGAGGGAGAGCTGGTCCAGCGGATCTAGGAGTTGGGAGGCTTTATGTTCTGTGCCTACCGACTGACTGCTGTGTGACCACGAGCAAGCTACTTTTCTTCTCTGTCTTGTCTATTTACACCACAAGCTCGTTGGAGCAGGAACTGTCTCTCACTTTGTGTGTGCGTACTGTGCCTAGCATGACGGGGTCTGCTTGGAGTAGGAGCTGCTAAGCACTAGTGTAATACAAATAACACTGGAGTCTTAAGCGTCTTTGTGTGGGCAGATAGTTAAAGCAGCAGAAATACAGCTTTTCTAAGGCAGGGATCTGAAGGAGTCTCCTGTGTCCACTGGAGGATATCGGTTAGCCATTGCAGTTAATAAGGCAAAACCTGCCTGCCCATTCTCCTTTAGAAGAGTCTACGGCTATTGCCTCACGGAATGGAGACGTGCAGTAGTACATTATGCACAATGCTAGGTGCAGCAGCCTTGTCTGGGGGGGCAAGGGGGGAAACATACTTGGAAGGAATAAAGCCTGATTGTTTCTAAGTGGCACTGCATGAACATGAGGTCAATGCAACCCCTGGCCAGACATCCAGCTTTTCCCACAGACTGAGTTGCCTGTTGCAGCCCTGTGTGGAGGTTTCCCTTTCAGACTTTTGGATTCAACTTTTCTGTGTGGATAAAGATATTAAAGCAAATTTGATCAAAATGACACATGGATTGGAGCGTATGTTGCAGACTCTAATTCTGTTTACTGTTCGGGGGAATGGGCAATTATTACAGAAGCTGGGACAGAGTGTTTTTAATAACATTTCTTGTTAAGATTTAATTACAGGAAATTGTGTTTTCTTAATCACTGAAAACTCCACTGCCTAGGAAAAACATTATTTCTGATAATTTTGTTTGCAGTTTATTAAATCCTTTTCTTACATTAGGCTTCAGCATAGCCACCTGCTAAGTGTTTAACATCTGAGGGTCTTCTAAAGCATGGGGGCTAAAAAGGACCGCTTTGGGGGGGTTGGGAAGCAGGGATCTCTTTCCAAAGCAATGTGTTGGGGCAGGGAGCTCAGACTTAATAAGAGCACTACTGAAAAAACGTTGCCAAGTAGAGAAGGATTTCACCCAGATGAAATTTGGGAGGGGTGGCTCCCAAATTTAATAAATACAATTCTGGCTTTTATTCTGAGGAAAACACTGGTCATTTTACAAGCAGCCAGATTGCATCGCCTTCTGGCTGGCTTTGAAACAGAGCCTGCCCTGCATCTTTGATGTAACAAAGATGTGTCTGTCCACAGGAGCCCTTCCCAGCAGGCAGCCTTCAATGGAAAAGAAGCATTGCTTTAAGGAATCCACATGGAAGGGCCTGGTTGATATAGAAACATTGCACTCAGAGGTTCTTTAGTCCAGGGCCAGTGCAGTTGGTTTAACAAACACCAGGGAGCAGGAAGGAAGGGACGATTCTTTGAGAAACAGCCTTCTCTCTCTTCCCCCATCAGAAGCGAAACTTCCTGAGGCTGAAGATCAAGGCTGTCCAGTATGCGGATGCTTAAGGTCAGGGGACTGGTAGGAACCCCAGGCTTGTATCAGTGGAAGTAGCCATGAATGCAGATAGTCTCATACTCATAGGCTGTGTCTATACTGGTGCGATCATGCGCCAGAGCTATGCAAATGAGGCTCAGCGTGGAATATCGCTGAGCCTCATTTGCATACCTAATGAGCCACCATTTTTGCGGAAGAGGCTCTTGCGCAAGACGGAGCTGTCTACACTGCCCTGTCTTGTGCAAGAAAAACCCTCTTGCGCAAAGCTGTTATGCCTGAAAATAATCAGCATAACGGCTTTGCGCAAGAGGGTTTTTCTTGCACAAGAAGGGGCAGTGTAGACAGCTCCGTCTTGCGCAAGAGCCTCTTCCGCAAAAATGGTGGCGCATTAGGTATGCAAATGAGGCTCAGCGATATTCCATGCTGAGCCTCATTTGCATAGCTCTGGCGCAAGATCGCACCAGTATAGACACAGCCGTAGAGAAGAAGGAGAATGCCAACAGCTCCCTGCAGAACCTCATGCAAACCCTTCTAACTGAAAGGACTGAGGGATGAGTAGGGGAGGTTCTTCCGCATGGCTCAGCGCCCAAAAGCAGAACAACTCCACAATAATAGCAAGGAGGGGTAGGCTGCCCCTGGCCCTGCCCCACGCTAAGGCCATTCCTTAGGTAAGAACACTCCTCCCACTGGCCAAACGTATTGGTTCTAGACCCTGCAAATCTAAACCACCTGAGCCTGTGGGGTGGACTGCAAAGAGGCAAGAGAATGCGAGGCAGGGAAGGAGACAGAGAAGGGGATGAGTGAGAAGGAGGGGAAATGAGAAAAGGAGTTTCGGAGTGGCAGGGGGGAAATGGTGAGTGGAGGAGAAGAAGGCAAAGGGGTATGAATGGGAGGGGCTGAGAGTGAAGGAGATCACCAGAAGAGAATGCAGAGACAAAGAACAACGAGTAGTCCTGTGATTCCTTAGAAACTGACATAGATATATAGTATTCATGAGCTATCGTGGGCAAAATCCACTTCTTCAGATGTTTTTGTTACTTTCTAAGGTGCCACAGGACTACACGTTGTTTTTAAAGTTACAGACTAGCGCAGCCACTGCTCTGAGATGTTGAGACAAAGAATGTGAATGTGGGGCAAAGGGACCAAGCTCTTAGACATGTCACAAGCACTTGGTCAGCTGCTCATTCAACACCCAGAGAACAGGACCTCAGGAGAAGCCAGCCACCGCAGCTCTGAGGGCTCAGGTCGCTATCCCCTGGTCACAGACACTGGGCTGGCACTTTCAAAGGGGGGCGTAGAAGGTTGGAGTCTGTAGGCACCCTTATAAAAATGGCTTATTATCCAGGTGTTTCTGGGAGAGCCAGGCAAAGCATTGATGTGCTGCTTGAAAAAAAATCTGATCATCCTCTTTCATTAAGCCCAAGTTTGTTTCTTGGTTGTGAAATTCACACCGCCTTTGTCCAAGTGCATACACTTTCCCTGCAGGGGAAATTAGCCTCTTGTTTAGAAAAACTGTTTGGAACAAATTAAGCAAAGGGCTCGGGGTGCTGTCTGCTTTCAGATAAATCAGGCCCTGGATATCTTCTTAAGCGAGACAGCCAGAGAGAATCAAGCTCTCCGCCCACCCTCCACTGCTCAGAATCAGAGAGGCCACGGACACATTCCACCTGGAACCTCCCCTACCAGCTCCTGTTGGCATTGTTGGCGAGAAACGCAGCTGAAGTGAATGAAAGAGCCAATTGTGCTGTGTAAAGGCTAGGCTGGCTCTTGTGTGTGTGCAGAGGCAGCCTCCTTTTGTACAGAGGGCGAGCACTGAAAGGACAGCTCTAGGGGGAGATGAGCAAAACAGATCCACTATCAGCCAGAGGCAGCCAGAGTGTCAAGAAGCCACAGCTTGGTAAATAGGACGCAAGCGCTATTCACCCATCTGTAGCCTTTCAAAAGGCGGCTCCGGCCTGTCAAACAGCCATGTTATCTCTCCCTGGGAACACGAGGCACCGAGGTTCTGGGGTGAATGGGCTTATCGCAAACTTGTTTTCGACAGACACACGCCAGTCAGAAGCACACTGGCATTCAGACCCTGCGTGCCCATTCTCTTCACGCGGTACCTGATTTTCCTATCACTCCGCCTGACACAGTCCCTGCCAAACGGTGACATCTGCCGGCAGGTGCACGACTGAGACCCCTCACAAGACCCAGATGCTGGTGGGAGGAGGGGGGCTTCCTCAGCACACTCCTTCCTAACGCAACCTCCAAAGTATGGAGAGACGCAGACAGAGCCGTCACAGTCAAATGCCACTCCATTAGACTGTACTTCGAGGTTAGGATTCAGCTACTTCCAGCAGAATGAGCAGCTCAGGATAAAACAAGAGCCAAGCAAAGCAGCGCCCTAGAGAGCAAGGAATGTGGTAGCAAATGGGAAAGAGAAATGTTGCTTTCCTAGAGAGCTCTCAGCAGAGAGATTGGTGCATGTGTATGTTTTACACACACCCTACAAGGAGCACAGCTTCTGTATAGTCTCTTTTTATTTACCACGTTGCTTCCCTTGCTCTCTCATTCTGTTGACAGGTATCTATCGATCTGATGCTACCGTCTGTCTTCCCCCAGCATCTCCCTTTCTTAAACTCTGCCTTTGAGGCACTGATTTTTTTTTAAATCTTTGAGGGACATTTGAGACAGCTGTGCACTTACTCCTCACGGTTGGATGTGCCCCATTGATTGCTGTTTGCTGTTTGTGTTGACTGCTCGAAAAGCGTGAGTAACCGCATCAGGGAGGGATGGGCGGGCGGTAGGGGCCCAGGAGATGTGCACTGAGCCAAATAACAAAGGGCTCGTGCAGCCAAGAGATCTGCTGGAATACACGGACATTAGTAAGCCTGAGGTGCAGGGAGAAGAACCTGAGCCCCACCCCTCAGTGCACCACCCAACTTCCCCAGGTAGAATCTGCCCACTAACTACAAATGTGCTTGGCCTTGTACTCAGTCATGTTGCATTGATCCTTCAAGACATCCAGGAGACGTGGGCCAATATGTTTCCCAGGCCCAGCACAGGGTGCACTCTGAGCAGGTGCTCGGTTCTAAGGCAATGCCTGATGTAGGCACAGTTGGCCAAAGTGCAGCCCGCAAGCCGAATGCAGCCCATACAGCTCCACAACGAGGCCTGCAGGTGCGACAGCTCCTAGCCTGCAATGCGGAATGTTACCAGGCGACTTGGCTCGAGCTGGACCAGTGCCTGGGATCTGTCCTCTCCACTGACCTCAGCCTTCCTGGGCAAGACCATGATGCCAAAAGCTGGCCCCATTTTAGTCAAATTAAAAGCTGCCCTCAAGATCCTGGCTTCCCAACGTGGCCCTTGGTTGGGCAAAGTTTGAGCGGCCCCTAGGCTGGGGTGCCAGAACGGTCTGATCATCTTCTCGCACAAAGGCAGTTTTACTCCATTGTAATCTCTTGGCCCCGCCCCACTGACTTCAGGAGCCATACCACTGACTTTCAGCAGCGCTGGGAGAGGATCCTAGTGGGCAGAAGAGGAAAGGGATGCAGCGCTCAGTTCTCCCTGGCCTACGCCCACTGGGAATGCTGAATGGGGATGGGGGAGCATTCTTCTATTTTCAGTACTGTCAGGCTCTTGACTCTTTTTACCCAGCAGTGACACTTCGCTGGTTTGACACTTGCATTGCAGGGGTGTATTTCCCATCTGCTGGGATGTACCGTCGGGGTGCTGGGACTGACAATTCCTGCAAGTCATCCTTCAGCTAACAGTTCAGCTGGACACATGGTCTGCAGCCCCAGTGCAAACTGTGGAGTAAGAGGCGCATGGATTTGTGATGTGTGGGTTGGGTGGCTAGTCCCCAAGGAATTTAGACAGTCTGTTATTGCCACCACCTACTGAGTTACTCTTTCCCATCGCAACTGGTAGAGTTACTCTTTCCCATCGCAACTGGTAGAGGTTGATGTGGAAATACATGCCCTGAGGATGACCTAGGCCCGTGGTATCCAACACGCTAGCCATAAGCCACATGTGGCTATTTGGCTGGACGAGTGTCGCTAGCTGGCTCACAAAATTATTTACATTTACAGAATAATGTGGCTAGTTCGCTATAGTAATAGCTACTATAGTGGCTACCGCTTCAGAACTGGTTGGACCCCCACAGCCCTAGGCAAATGAATGTTACTCACTCACCTGGACTCGTGCTAGAGCAGGATCTGTTACAGTGACTGTCAGTCCTTAATCTATGCAAGATTATCCAAATTTTGGCAGAGCTAACACATGTCCTATGAGGCCGGACATAAAAAAAGTGCCTAAATATTTTAGGACTGATACATCATCATCCTGCAGGGACACCTGCACCCAGCCCTTTGTGCTTACAGCAGAGACATATCCACATCACATCTCATCACACAGATGCCACTGTGAGTCTTAGCCTACTGATTCCCAACACCCCAAATGCCAGGGCTGTAAGGGTGCGTCTACACAGCAGCAGTATTTCGGAATGATGGCCATTATTCCAAAATAACAATGTGAGCGTCTACACGGCAATTCCGTTATTTCGAAATAAGGGATGGCTTATTCCGACTTCTGTAAACCTCATTCCACGAGGAATAAGGCCGATCCCAGAATAGCTATATCGGAATAGCAGTAATGTGGACTCCACTGCTGCTATTTCAAAATAACCCCTCCCCCGCCCCCCGTGCCTCCTGGGGCTCTAAATCAAGGTAGCATGTCCACATTAGTGACCTGCTTTGGACTAATTTTGTAGTGTAAACGCGCTATTTCGAAATAAGCTATTTCGGAGTATTTCTTCCAGAATAGCTTATTCTGAAACCGGTGTGCAGTGTAGACAGATCCATGCAGGTTTCACTGGCAGAGAGCAGAGATCTTCTGCCCACATGGTCTGTGTCCTCCCCTTCCAGAGCCAGAGGAGCAGGGGAGCTTGGTGTAGAGGTGCTGCCCTTCTCCGGATCACAAGTGCTCTGGCCTGTAGGCTCTCCCTGATGCTAATCCTCAGTGTAAGACAGCAGGCATGTAGCAGCACCTGCTGCAAATCTATGTGTACTACAACCTCAGCATGGAGCAGAAGAGGCAGCAGCAGCCAGCAAGCAGCCCAAGTGGCACTCTTTAAATATACATCAGCAGCAGCATTTCAGCTCAGCACCTTTCTGCAACAGCCAGCGATGTGAGAGACAGGTCACGAGCCCACGAGCACAGAGCGGTAATTAGAAAAGGCGAGACCTGATCTGTGTCTGTGCGCTGCACATCACAGCTGCCGAGCCAGAGAGACTTTGGTGCGATGAGACTTGAAATACACTCTTCAGTCTCTGGATCCTAGAAGAAATTTCTTAACATGCTTCCATAGGAACACAGACAGTGCCAGGCTGGATTCACCCATGATCCATCCAGCCCAGGAGCTTGTCTCTCCAACAGTGGTGAACAGCACATGCTTGAAAGGAAAGTGCTCATGGCAGCTGGATCATGGCCTGCCCCCATTTTATGAGGCTCTGAGGCCCCCTCCTCACTTTACCTCTTCCCCAGAGGCATCTCCCCCGCATATTCCTTTTCGTCCCTCCCCCTTGCAAGTGTCAGATCTCAGGGGGAAGAGGCTGAATGGTGCTGGAGCCACAGTCCAGACACTGGGGCCTGCCAAAGGCTAATCGGCTCTGGAAGCAGATGTATTAAAGATCTGGGGCCAGGAGAATCTCAGAGGATTTCTCACCCAGCCAGGAGGCACTGGAACGCACTCAAAGAAGCCTGTTCTCATCAGACTTGCAGCCCAGTCACCTTCAGATACATTTGAAGGTGTTCTGAACAGGGATCTGAATGGCTGGGTGCTCCTCTGCACCTCTTGGCCTTTTGAGGTCCCACTGCTGGTGCCCATCAGATGGATCTATCAAGCAATTGGGCAGTTTTAGTTCCTTAGTTCTGTTCCTGGGAGCAGGGAGCTGCACCCCTCTGTTTTTTCCATTATGGGTGCTATACCACCCTACCAGGCTTCTTTGAGGGTTCAAGTTCACCCAGAGTCACTAAAGTTGTCTTATGTTGAAAAAAAAAAACCCTCTTTCACAAATCACTGGATGGATCTGAAGAGGGACCACCTGCCTGTCGCAATCCCTCAGCTGCCCAAGTACCTCAAATAAATCACTCTGCAAACAGCAGTGAATTCTCTGAGCAAACGGAGTAAGTTATGCAGGGGAAATAAGTGCTGAATATTGTTTTTGATGTAGGAATCATTATCCCCATTTTACTGATTGAGAATTATAAAAAGAAGTTATCCCAGCCAGCCAGGGCTAGCTCTAGGTTTTTTGCCACCCCAAGCAAAAAATGTTTTGGCGGCCCCCGTTTTTTGACAGAGGCATGAGTGAAGTGGGACTGGGGGGCTTGCTTTCCTGGTGCTTAGAGCCGGCCCTGCTGTAAGGAAGTGGGGAGTTTTGGGGGCTCAAAGGGGAGTGTTACATACAGGGGGGCATTCAGTGCCCAGGAGTTACTGGTTTAATGTGACAAAGGTGGGGAGTTTGTTGTTTCAGAGAACAGCCCAGATTTGGAGCCATGGTGTCTGGGACCCTGGTGACCCGGGCCCGGCTTGAAGGACACAGCCAGTTTTGGCCAGATGACAGACAATAGGCTGCAGAGAGGGACATCTGCAACCAACCCAGCTGACCCCAGCGAGGGGAGAACACTTGGGGAGAGACAATGGACTGGGCGGGGGGGGGGGTGTGGCTGTTGCTGGGGATATTGGAGGCTCTGCTCGGAGACGGGGGGTTTTGGGGGCTTAGGGCAGAGCAGGCAGGGCTCAGCTGGCTGCAGGGGAGACTGACCTGAGGGTTGAGGGCCCAGGCCTACTGGCCTGAGAGACCCGTTCCTGTGTTCAAAGCTCAATAAACCCTTCTGTTTTGTGCTGGCTGATAGTTGCACTGGTCTAGAGAACAGGGTGGCACCATTCCTTCTAGGAGTGGAGGCCCAGGGCGTCCAGAGAGAGTGGACCCCCCCCCCCGAAGGGCTCACAGCAGAGGCAGGTGTGCTGAAGGCCCTGAGAGGCACCATCCCGGAGGCGGAGCAGCAGACCCCCCAGGTGAAAGTGGGCACCCCAAGAGAGGGTTGCTGCACTGGAGTGGACCCCCTGAGAAAGGGCTGTCTCACTGCCGCTGGAGAGGAGTGGGCTTCCCGAGAAGGGGCTGCCACACTGGAGAGGCGGGTTCCACCCAGGAGCCAAGGGGCCAAGTGTGGGCACGACCTGTGAGCCGTGACACCTGCACTAAGGGCAAGCAGAACAGGGACGCCCGGCTCTGTGGCATGGGAGCGGATCGCCAGGTGGGATCCTCTGGGCATGTGTCACGGGCCCTGCTCCCCGCCATTGCCCTGGTGGCACCTTGTTCCCTGCCCCCGGGACCCAAGTAGCCTCCCGCGGGCTGAATCGCTTCGCTCTGTCTAAGGCCTCCGGGCTCCACACGGGCCTGGGTGCGAGTCTGTGTCCCGCGGCACATGGGGCTCCGCCCCCGGGGATCTCACGGTCCGGTCTTGCACCATGTGGCCAAAGTTTAGAACTGACAAGCAGCGCTTAAAGGGGGAGCTGGGAGGCACCTGCCACTCGAGGCGGCCCAGACCCTCCTGTGCGCCGCAGGGGGCTGAGGCAGGTCGCGTCTCGCAGTCCAGGGGCTGCCCCCTGCTGGACTGAGCTGCTGTCTGGGCCGAAAGGCGCGTCGATGCGGTGATTTGCGGTAGGATGGGGGCCCCCGGGGGGCCAAGGGCGAGGGGAGCCAGGTCAGCAATGGAGCAGGTGGAAACTCCGGGGCCAGTGGAGAGCAGGGCGTGCCCATGACTACCAGCGCCCAAGCCAGACCCAATGTCTTTTCACGCAGCCCCGCGCCCCATTCTCAGGACCAGGGCTGTGCCCAAGGACCCGTGTCCGGTGTTGTCACCTCGCTGTGACGCACCGTAACGCAAGTAACATTGTGGAGAATGAGCTGGGTTCCTGGGGCCAGTTGCGGCCAGCGCAAGCCCAGCGTGCGGCACCGGAGTGTGAAAGTGCAAGCGGGAAAACGGAAACCCAGCCGGGCCTGGTAGCGGGTGCCTATGATCCCAGCGCCCGGGGAGGCTGAGACCGCTGGATTGCTTGAGCTCAAGCGTTCAGGGCTGCAGGAGACTGCGCTGAGCGGGAGTCCGCGCTAAGTGCGGCATCGACAAGGGGGGGTCCACAAGTTGCTTAAGGAGGGGCGAACCGGCCCAGGTCGGGAACGGAGCAGGTCAAAACTCCCGTGTCGCTCAGTCGTGGGATAGCACCTGTGAACAGCACAGGCTGGGCGAGACAGGGCAACCCGGCTTCTCTTTATGCCGCCCCCCCACTGCAGAGCCTTGTGGGAAGATAATGGAGGCCAAACACACAGCTGGGATCTGGACTGTAGCAGCGGGGGTGCCCATTCACCAGAGATCCTGAAAGGGGAGCAGGGCCCCCACACACTAGATGGGCTGCAGGTTTCGGAGAGAGAAACGTGAGTTACGAGCCCTCCAGCTTGCTTCGAGACTCCGGGAAGCAGCACTGCGAGCCCCTCTGTGCCCAGCCCAGACATTTGGCGTCTGGGTTCTGATTGCACCTTGAAGTTCCCTGACGCCTGGGTGTCTCCACCCCCCGCATTCCAGCTCCCCTCCGTGTGGATGCCCCGGTCCCCAGATGGGCTCTTCGGTGGGGGGCTGCATAAAGAGAGGCCCGGTCTCCCTGTCTCGCCCAGGTTGCGCTGCAGGGGCTGTTCACAGGCACCATCCCACTACTGAGCAACACGGGGGCTTTGACCTGCTCCATTCTGACCTGGGCCAGTTCACCCCTCCTTAGGCAACTTGGGGAACCCCAGCTCCCCAGGGACCGCCATGTCAATGCCACCCTCAGCACGGACACCTGCTCGGCATAGCCCCCTGCATTCCAGAACTCCTGAGCTCAAGCAATCCTCAGGCCTCAGCCCCCCGGGCACTAGGATCACAGGCACCTGCCACGGGACCCAGCTGGCTTTGCATGCTCAAGGCTCCAGCTTCAAGCTCTGCGGTCTGAGGCGCTGGCCAGAGCGGGCGCCAGAGAGCTGGGCTAATGCCGCTCCCCGCACATGATCCAAGGGGCGGGGGATCCCTTGTCCCTCCATATGGGACCCCGGGTGTTTCGGGGGCTCCATTCCCATTGGTCAAACTGGGCGCACTGAGGGGAATGGGGACCTGCCCAAGCCGGACACACACAGGCTGGCGGTTCTTTCCCGAGCGCTGCTGGAGGCTGAGGCTGAAGATGTCCGCAGTTTGGGGGGCCCTGCTGGGCCACGTTCGGCCATGACACAGTCACTGCTGGGAAGTTTGAGGGCCGGGGAGAGGGGAACTGGATCAGAAATGGAGCAGGTTAGAGCTCTGGGCAGGGCACACTGAGAGCGGGGCGCCCCTGGGACTAACTGGGGCTGAACCAGACCCAGTCTGTGTTGATACTTCCCCGCACCCCATTCTCAGGGCTGGGCCCAACCTCCCCCACATGGCTCGTGTTCCAAGGGCAATGCCAAGGGAGATGCCAATACCACATGGCGCCTGCTTGGTTTCACTGGACAGAGAGTTCAAGGTGCAGCCTGGAGACTTTAGTAGCCAGCCGGTCGCCATGGCGGGTGCCTGTGATCCAGCACCCGGGAGGCTGAGGCCGGCAGATCGCTTGAGCTCAGGAGTTTTGGGCTGCAGGGGGCTGTGCCGAGCAGGTGTCCGCACTCAGTGGGTGGCTCTCAGCCAGAATGCCGCCCCTAGAAATGTGGCGCCCCAAGCACGTGCTTGCTTTGCTGGTGC
This sequence comes from Pelochelys cantorii, assembly GCA_032595735.1. Lineage (NCBI taxonomy): Eukaryota > Metazoa > Chordata > Testudines > Trionychidae > Pelochelys > Pelochelys cantorii. The sequence goes on along the minus strand of CM064328.1, from coordinate 143,004,164 downwards.
ATAGAGCCGTCCCTGCAGCCAGTTGACCTCAGGAGGCATAGTCAGTCTCAGATCTCACAGCCCACTGCTTTATCCACTAGACTGTGCTGCCCTACAGATACTCACAGCCCACTAATTACTTAAAACTTGGCAGACTTCCTCAGTGGATTGCTGTGGCCAGGCAATGGCATTTTGTGTAGTGGGAGCTCCTATTCCACATCCTTTCTGGCCATGGCTTCCCCAGCTTTGATGCAAGTCCCAGAGTATGGCTCGGGAAAGCTTCATGGCGTAAACTACAGAGCTTTTCACCTCTACATCACTGGCTTGAGTCTGGCCCATATCAGTGGTCACCAGAACTGTGGGTTGGCCTGTATGAAATAAGCTTTTATAAAATGGATAATCAAAGCATTCCCAGTGATACCAGAAAGTCCAGTCTAAAGCCCACTGCTCCCCCGATGTAAGGCTGCATTTGGGAAGCCACCCATGCTGTGTGTGATACATAGAGGAGCTAAATTCTGCCCTCACTTGCATTTGTTTGCAACCCGCTCTGAAATCACCAGGGCAGCTGAAAGTGCCAGCTGCATTTTGTCCACAAAGTTCAATGAAGATTTGAGCAGGCAGGATGAGAATTTGAAACATAAGAGCATTACAGTGAGGGAGCAGTGTCTTACCCAAGCTATTCTCATGCACCGTACTGTGGACTGAAGGCACCCCCCTGGTATGTGTACATCACACACCGTTAGAGCATCCTACAGTAATAGCTTCCACACTGTAGCACCATTACTGTGAGCTATAGCATTTTGAACCAGTGCTGTAGTATTTTTGTTTTGGACAGGGCAGAAGTGCTGTGAATTGCTATTATCTGTGGGACATAGCACAAATCCCAGACCCATCATGGACTTGTGTGTCTTAGTACAAACATCTCCCTATTGTTCTTTCACTGTTCAAGCCATCAGTAAAATACAAGACTCTGCACACTAAAAAAGAAACCGCAGTTCTTGGCTGGCAGACACATCCTGGTGTACAATAGCAGTGTTTCTCAGCCAGTGGTACGAGTACCCGTAGAGGTACTCGAGAGAAGTCTGGGGCTACGTCAACACAACTGAAATTTGAAGAAAACTGAATTTTTGTTTTAAGTTTTACTGCGCTTTATTGTTTTTGTACTTTTTACACCCAAGAACTTCATCACCCACCTGGCTACGATTAAGTTGTTTAAACAAATATGTTGCAATGGTAGAAAAAAAATTGTGTGTCTGAAAACTGTAGGTACTGAGGGTACTTACAATTTTTTTAAAGGCATACGTTATAAAAAAAGGTTGAGAAACACTGTTCTATAGGTACCGTAACAGAGATGGCTACCACCCAAGCACCCCCTTGTGGCCAAGGGCGCCTTGGCTGTGCTCCGCCGGTTTCCCTCTTAGCAGGACTCCTTCAACAAATCCTAGCGTCTCTGTGGCACAGTCTTTCTTTGGGGCAGGGCTGAGGTTTTTTAAATCAAATTAACAAACTTCTCAAACACACACAAAACCAACATCCCCACAGGCTTCAGATGGGAACCACCACCTCCTTCCTAAGGCTCTGCCCTTTCCCTGGGGAGCACGGTAGGAAATTCTCCTTCCTTGCTGCTTCCTGCTGCCTTTTACCTTGGGATCACTTGATTCAGCAGCCCCGCAGTGGCTCGACCTATACTCACGGCTGGCTTAGTCCCAGGCTCTCCAGCGAAGGGTGAGCCACTCTGTTACATTCCCTGGGTCCTTGCTTAAATATAAACCCCAGCCAGCTCCATCCTTGACCATAAAGCAGCTCAGAATGAAAAGTGTTATCATAGAATACATAGACTCATAGAATACTAGGACTGGAAGGGACCTCGAGAGGTCATCGAGTCCAGTCCCCTGCCCTCATGGCAGGACCAAATACTGTCTAGACCATCCCTGATAGACATTTATCTAACCTACTCTTAAATATCTCCAGAGATGGAGATTCCACAACCTCCCTGGGCAATTTATTCCAGTGTTTGACTACCCTGACAGTTGGGAACTTTTTCCTAATGTCCAACCTAAACCTCCCTTGCTGCAGTTTAAGCCCATTGCTTCTCGTTCTATCCTCAGAGGCCAAGATGAGCAAGTTTTCTCCCTCCTCCTTATGACACCCTTTTAGATACCTGAAAACTGCTATCATGTCCCCCCTCAATCTTCTCCTTTCCAAACTAAACAAACCCAGTTCTTTCAGCTTTCCTTCATAGGTCATGTTCTCTAGACCTTTAATCATTCTTGTTGCTCTTCTCTAGACCCTCTCCAATTTCTCCACATCTTTCTTGAAATGCGGCACCCAGAACTGGACACAATACTCCAACTGAGGCCTAACCAGCACAGAGTAGAGCGGAAGAATGACTTTTCGTGTCTTGCTCACAACACACCTGTTAATGCATCCCAGAATCATGTTTGCTTTTTTTGCAACAGCATCACACTGCTGACTCATATTCAGCTTGTGGTCCACTATAACCCCTAGATCCCTTTCTGCCATACTCCTTCCTAGACAGTCGCTTCCTATTCTGTATGTGTGAAACTGATTGTTCCTTCCTAAGTGGAGCACTTTGCATTTGTCTTTATTAAATTTCATCCTGTTTATCTCTGATCATTTCTCCAATTTGTCCAGATCATTTTGAATTATGACCCTATCCTCCAAAGCACTTGCAACCCCTCCCAGCTTGGTATCATCTGCAAACTTAATAAGCGTATTTTCTATGCCAATATCTAAATCGTTGATGAAGATATTAAAGAGAGCCGGTCCCAAAACAGACCCCTGCGGAACCCCACTTGTTATACCTTTCCAGCAGGATTGTGAACCATTAATAACTATTCTCTGAGTATGATTATCCAGCCAGTTATGCACCCACCTTATAGTAGCCCCATCTAAGTTGTATTTGCCTAGTTTATTGATAAGAATATCATGCGAGACCGTATCAAAAGCCTTACTAAAGTCTAGGTATACCACATCCACCGCTTCTCCCTTATCCACAAGACTCGTTATCCTATCAAAGAAAGCTATCAGATTGGTTTGACATGATTTGTTCTTTACAAATCCATGCTGGCTGTTTTCTATCAGCTTGCCACCTTCCAAGTGTTTACAGATGATTTCCTTAATTACCTGCTCCATTATCTTCCCTGGCATAGAAGTTAAACTAACTGGTCTGTAGTATCTAATGGCCCAGCTAAATCAATAACCCTAGTGCTGTGCTGGGCTTCTGTGGCTACACCATATACTGTGCTGCTGCTATCTTGAATTGTCTCTTTCTCCTGACCTGCTTATTGGTAGGTCATGGCTATGGTCTTAGCCTGGATGGAATTGGTTTCTCCTCTGGAGCGCTCACATCTATAATGTCCTCAGCCATGTCATGGGTGGGCTTAGGAGACTCTGCTGTTGGGGCAAAACCATCATTTGTGCCATTTTTACAAGCCTCACATTAATGCCCTTCTCTCCCAACTGCACTGGCCCGGAGGAGTTTGTCACTAGGAGTTTGTCTCCACCATCAGGGTACTGGGAAGGAGGACGGGCTGCCTCTTCTTGTTCATGTTGGCTAAGCTTGCTAGCCTGACTGAAATACGGCAAATGTCATGGAACAGGTTGGGGCCAGAGACCCTGTCCTGAAGGTCCTGTTAGAACAACTCCAGCAACAAGCACCAATGGCCCAATCCCAATGCATTGATGGAAAGTTCCCATTGATTCCACTGGGTCTTGAGCGGGCCTCAGTGGAACAAGGGATTCAGCATCTGTGACAGGATTGGTCGATAGCTGGCTTGTCACTCACCCCCTTCCACTGATGTTTGCTCCTGAATCTTCAAGATTCAGGGCTCATCTACACTTGACACATTAAAGCGGTACAGCTGCACCCCTATAGAGCATCAGTGTACACACACCCTCCACTGACAGAAAGGGGTCTCTTGTCGGCGTAGGTGCTCCACGTCCCTGAGAGGTGGTAGCTAGGTTGATGGAAGAATTCTTCCATTGACCTAGCATTGTGTACATCAGGGATTCGGTTGGGTTAACTATGTTGCTTGGGATGTGGATTTTTCGTATCCCCAGGGTGTAGCTGGATCAACTTCTGAGTGCTGACCAGGCCTTGCTCTTTGCTGAGGAGAGTGGTCGCAAAGATGGCAGATGGTAGCCATAGATGTAACCATGGAAAATATAGGCTGGGCACCAGGAGAAGTTTCCTAGCATAACAGATTACTGAAGGCTCTCCCAAGGGAATGGGAGGGAGCCCATCACGTGGGACACTGAGAACGACAATGGGCAAATACATTGTATCCTGGGGAATGGAGTGCAAGGGGCAGTCCTGCACTGGCTGAGATTTCTGCCATTCTATACAAGAGAACAGAAAGTTGCAAAATGCCCCTTTCCAAGGACAAGGGGCTGCTAAAGCAAAAAGGAGGCAAGAGAAGAGGGGCCTGAACAGGGTGTATGTCCCCACAACTGAGCTGGAAAAAGCTCTAAGTAAGAATAAAGGCAGCCCCTGGGATAGGATGAAAAATGAGAGACAGTAAAGAATCGGTCACGCAGCTAGAGTGTCAAGTTTCCGAGTATGCAGCCTGGAGACGTGAACCTGCTGAATAGAGGCATTTTCCTGGACAGGGTGATTAAAGATATTCTGCAAATTATGGAAACAGATCGCACTCTGACAACTGGTGGTACAAAGCAAATCCCCAGCTGTGAGCCAGCAAGACCAGGGAGGCAACCCAGACCAATTATAGTGACATTTTTAATTTCCCGGAACCTGGAGTTACAGTAACCTAGAGAAGCAGGGACAATTGTATTATAACTCTGCCAGGGTAGCACTTTCTCCTGATTACACCTTGGAAACCCAAGGGGAAGAGATGAGCTTTCAAGGAGGGCTTTAAAAAATAACAATGTAGTGACAAGAAGATAAAATAAATGACATCTAACAGTGAGTGCCTGAGGGTACAGGTCTTGGAAAAATAACACAAAATGGGGACACTGCTGTAGCTGGCAAGGCTAGACTTGAAATTGCATGAAAACAGCCTTCTGGCAAGATCTGGGGGTACTTCCAGCCCCCAGCTTGGGCATTGATACATCAAGAGCATCCTAACATATAAATGCAGCCACAGGCACGGACTTCTATTTTTCCCAGTGGGTGGCTCCGCCTCTGTTCCTCCCTGAGGCCCCGCCTCCACACTGCCCCTTCACAAGGCCCTGCCCCCACTCCATTCTTTCCCCCAAGATCCTGCCTTCGCTCTGCCTCTTCCTGATCCACACCGTACCCTTCCCCCAAGGTTCCCTGTCCACCACTCACTGCTTGCTGCCCTCCCAAGTGCCTCCCACTAGCTGATTGTCTGCCCTGCCAAACAGCTATGGTCAGTGGATGCTAAGCACTCCCTATTTTTTCAAGGGGTGCTTGAGCCCACTGAGTCAGCATTAATGAGTACAGCCCTAAGCAGGAAGAGCAAAGATAATGAGTGAAAAGCTAAACAGTAAGGGCTGGTGTAAGCATAAAAGGGGTAGGAGCCTGTCCTATTGCTTAAGTCTGCCCATTATAGTGAAACTGGGGGTTGCAATTTCAATAGTGGGGATTTGGTTAGTGCTTGCAGGGGCTTTCATTTTTGCCCAGGAAAAATAAATCAACTGGCAGATGGAGACCTGTTATGGTGGTAGGTTATGTTAAATCTCAAGTACATTATGAGTACTCGTTATATTTAAAAGGAACAGAACAAAAATTATTGAAATTGGGCTAATGGGCAAATAAGGAGAGCCTATAAACATGACAGTTAAAACTACATATACTGTCCTCGTTTGCCTCTCAGCCAAGCAACTAGAATTTGTTTTTCTCATCTATCTAATTTTAACTGTTACTCTTAGCCTATATTATACAGAACCTAACCTTTTCCCACTTACACACATGTGAACTGACAAGACGTGCTAGATCTCACCCTATGTATCTCTCTTGTATTTTAAGTTCATTGGCGCAGATAAAGTCACTATGTTTGTCCTAACACACCCGTACCCCAGTCTAAATCAGAGCTTTTGGGGTACTACCATTATTATTATTAAGAGGCATGGCTCTGTACAAATGGAAATAGTTTACAGTGTTTTCCACTTGCTAGCCAGTCAAATTGGCATCAGGATGGAGTGAAAATGTTTGGAGAAAATAAACACTCTCAGCTTTTACCCTGAGTTTATACTAAATATTTCTGAGAAATCATCATCATTTTTAATACTACTACTATTTTCAAACATCTAAAAAGGTTTGGGTTGAAACCAGAGTACAAGTTCAGGGTGATAATTTTATCCAAATGGTTTAACCACTCACTGCTCTGGTGTAAATGGGTCAGGAACATCCATCTGAGAAGATTATCCATGCAGGGTGCCTCTCTAGCAGCCACTGATCTGACTTAAGGGTAATACACTGACCCAGCTCCCAGCCCTCAGTGCGGGTGGCAGGGAGGGCCCATAGTGAGAATGCCTTGTGCTACAGCTATTCATTGCATTGCAAGGCTCCTGGAGCAGCCGGTAGGCTGTTCTAAATAGAAGTAGGGCAGGCCTCCAGCTTGTGCTCAATAAAGGAGCACCCATAAGTCATCTTTGCCCCCGCTTTGATTCTGTGCTTAGCACAGAAATGGAGCGGCTTGCGATCAGGCCCTTGGTATGAATGATCAGTATTTGGTAGTTGGGACTAGCCATTAGTCTTCCCGTTGCTACAGCGGAGGTGCCAAACTGGGGCACAGTAGACAAGTGCCATATTATGACGTTCCATGCAGCACTGCAAAGAAAAATATGGGAAAATATGATTTAAATTGCTATTTGGAAACTACAGTTGGTTTTCTAACATGGAAAGAGGGGGGATAAAAACGGTTGTTAAAAGGGAAAGACCAAAAAACGACAGTATTTTCAGAAGCGAAAGCTTCATCTGACAGATAGCAAGCAAGAGAAAATGAAAAGTAAATGGGTTGCTAAAATGTTTTACACTTCATACTCATCACAACCAAGGGGAGTCGCCGTTTAATGAGCAGAGATGTATCATTTCACTTACTAAGCCATCCAACCGAAGATAAAGAGCCTTACATTAGAGCGGCAGGATTAAACAACCTGCGGATAAGGATTATAAATTGTCATGCACCAAATGTGAACAAATTGCCCTTAAATGTCACTCTTACCTGAATAAATCAATAGTAGTTGTAAGGAATAGCGTGGCAAGGGCAGAGTTGAGGGAAGGGAGTGATGGGCCCACTTTTACTACACAGATCTTGATGTAGGCTCCAAGCCTACAAAGGGATCCACCTACAGCACCCTTATAGTCACACAGTGGTCTTTGCAAGATCCAGGTCAGCAGACAGTGGTCAGGAGGCCTCTTTCTGAGTACCCCCTCACAAGCCCTGGGGTAAGGTCCTGCAGCAGCCAGGCTGGGGTGGAAAGCTGGTGTCAGTGGAGGGCTGCAGCACACTGGTTATGTCTACACTGCCACTTACGCTGACATAATGTATGACACTTAGGGATGTGAATTAACCACCCCTCCAAGTGATATCAATTCACTGACATAAGTGCCAATGTGGACAGCACAATGTTGGGAGGAAAGCTTTTTCCTCCAGCACAGCCACTGCTACTTACACAGGTGGATTTATTATGCTGACTGGAGCGCTCTCCTCACCAGAACCACTGCCTCAGAGCAAGCCACTGCACTGCTGTAGAGCTGTGCGTGTAGCCAAGTCCTTACGCTGGTTCCTAGGTCAGTCCAGATTCTCCCCAGTGCCTCTCCAGCCCCTTGAGTAACCTAGCCCAGGCTTGATGGCTGAAGTCCATCTCAGACCTCATCTGCCTGGCATTAGAGGCACAGCACAGAATCACACCCTGCATCTCCTACAATACACAGACACAATCCCATAGGGTTGCCAGATGGTTTCAATAAAAATACCGGACACACTTGACATTACATCCCAATCTACATTACATCTTATTTAGAAAATACCAGACATTTCTATTTTCTCAGTTTGTTTCCTGGACAGAAAGGCCAAATACCGGACTGTCCGGTTCAAAACCGGACACCTGGCAACCCTAAATCCCAACCTCACTACTGCTCCCCCCCCCTCACATTTTTTAGCACACCTGGTGTGACATTACCCATGGTACAATGTAGCCACATGAGCAGCTTTGTCCCCTCAGTTCTTCAACCTGTGGTGCCTTATACCTGGCTTCACTGTAACAGCTCCCCCTCCTGAGCTGCTCACTCACAGCCTGCAGCATGTAAGCGTTGTATGAGCACGATGGCCAGACACTCCTGAATTACGTTGCAGAGCAACACCAGTAAATTCTCAGTCCCAGAATTTCCCCCAGAAACATGCATCTTATACTGCCAGGCACCCTCCTAGGCAATATAAACTCATACAAAGTCTGCAGTTTTATTAATGGAAAATGATCAGAACATCTCCAGTATCCCAAATGGAGTTCTCCAAGCACTTCAATTCAAACATGTTAGTTTGGATAAAAATAAAAAACAAAGTGATTAATACAAATGATAAATTGTAAGTGACTACACATAATGAGACATAAAAGTCAGAACTGGTTACAAGAAAATAAAAGCAAAATGCAGCTAATGCTCAACTTAACAACCGAGCGTGAATTCAAAGCAAAATTTCTCTCACCGCATGTTCCAACAGTCTTAATGGCTGGATTTCTTTCAGTCATGCTCCCTACCCAAATCCGGTGTTGCTTCCTTTGTTCTTCAAGTGTTGTCCACGCTGTGGGTGCAGAGAGAGGAAGATATAATTTGGGGTGTCTGGTCTCTCTTCTATTTGTTTCTTCTTTGCTTTAAGAATCATCTCCAGCTGAGGTTCAAGAGACAGAGTGGGTGGAAACCCCCAGCTGTTTCTTTGTAGGTTTTACACTCATGCCCTCTTTCCTGTCAAAGAATGATCAGTTAACCGGATAATGTTCCATTTGATTTTGTTGCCACCTAACTGAGGTGTCAGCTTGCCTTTTGTCTCAGGTGAACTGGTTTGGGACTGCTTTCCAGACAGGGAACATGTCTTAGTAATATCAGACAGTAGAATCTTATAACTTCACATATAATGTTGCCACACATATTTCACTAGGATAAAAATGGTTAGTGAATTATGAGTTTTCAGATGATACCTCAACAAGGCACACTTTATACAAAATTTATCCTGGTCTTGTAAAAGAGGTGAACATAGGAGCAGAGACAGTCACACCAGGTTCATAGAGGATGCCTTGTTCCAGTTCAGCTTCTCATAACAGATCCTAACACCAGAAGTGTGGAAACAAGAAGCTTCTGCCTCTGCAGGGCTATCATGATTCGTACAGCCATCAGTGGGGAGCAGCAGGGAATTCTTAAGCCTTGTCTATTTTAGGGTTATTACTCTAACATTTCCCATCGTTGCCGCCAATGGCTCAGCTTCATTGATGGCAGGAAAGGGGAGATCAGGGATGTAAGCAAGATGCCAGCAACCACAGGTATATTAAGCACCACCTTGCACAGACCTGCTTTGTGCAGAGCCAGACAATCTGGTGGTTAAAATGCAGGTGGCTATCAGGAGCCATGTCTACAATACTTCTCCTGCCATTGCTACCACTGCTGGAGCTATACTCATAGTCACAACAGTGGGATTTTTTGGGGAGGAGAAAGCCTTATGTAGACACCCTAATAAAGGATGCAGACCATGCAATAGCAGGATCACATATGCACAGAAGAAGTGCAAACAGCCAACTACAGCAAAAAAAAATCCTCTAAGTATATCAGAAGCAAGAAGTCTTGCAGAGAATCTGTGGGTCTCCTGGACCACAAGGGAGTAAAGGCAGGAGCCAAAGTAGATAAGGTCATTTCCTCAAACACCGTGGCATGGCCCTGTCCATATGCTTCACCCCCAGGACCCCAACCCAGCCTGCTTCCTATTTCCTGATTTTCTGTGGCCAAACAGCTGGGGTCTGGGTACACAAGGCCAGGGGGCAAGTGCTAGGGAACACACCACCCGCCCAGTGCTCCGAGGCTGGGAGTGCTCCAATTGTGCCACCTGCCTGGTTCACTGGGGCAGTGGGCATGCAAGGGACACAGTGTGTGTATGCACTCCAAGCTCTGATGTGGGATGGAGATCTGAAGGGGAGCCCTCTTGCAGAGTGAGAGGAGACAGGGAGTAGCCTCCCATAATAGTATGTTCTCCTGCTGCCCATGGTCAGGGAGGCAAATACCCCAGGCCCATACTTTACAGGTAATAAAGAGGAGGTATTGCCCAAGGCTGGGGTTTCATAAGAAGAGGTGCTGGAATGAAGTGATGAATTAAAGAACAACAGGTCCCTGAGACCAAACAGTACATGATCTGAAGCAAAAACATGCAATCACTCATGACTCTCAGTTACTGAATGGAGGAGATTTGGAAGACTCCCACATCATATATCTCCGTAAAAAAGGTGAAGGATGGAGCGCCCTAATGTTCTAGCCCTCAGGGATTGCTGCGGAACATTTGAAATGGTGTCCTGAGAGCATCCCAAAGTTTCAAATACAAAAAGGGCCACATTTTGTTTTTTAAATTTCATGATTGTTAAGCCAATCCTGTGATTGGAGGAAGGGGCTGACATGTAATTTTTGAAGGCTTGGGGTTGGCAGTATTAGGAACCTAACCAAGGAAGATGAATGGGCAGTCCAATGACAGATGAAATTTGCTACTGCAAAGGCAAAGGAATGTACGTTGGAAGAAATAAACTGAACTACACATGCATATTGCTGGGCCTCCCTGAGGACTGCACCACGAAGAGCTGCTCAACGGGCAGCAGAGAGCCACCAAATACACAAAATGTTAGGGTGCTTAATGAGTGGGATAAAAAATGTTGCTGGCATCATAATGGCCTGAAATACTGGGCCTGATTAACCAATGTGTGACTCCAGTTTTACAGCAGGGCAACTCTACTTGATTCCAACAAAGTTACGCCAGCGGAAAACTGGAGTACTGCAGAGATGAATCAGGCCCACTGTGTTCAGCTCTGCTCACTCTACCTCACTCCAGACATAGCAGAAAGACAGAAGGGCCGGGCACGGGAGACAAAATGATTAGACATGTGGAGAGACTTTCAAATGAAGAGGGATGGGAAAATTAGGACTCCACGATAAACGAGAGCTGAATTGAAGGGGGTATGCTAGACACAACAATGAATGGTCTAGCTAAGAGAAATCGGACACTCCCAGTGGTCCTCCCACTATTCAAGAACAAGGGACACATGATGAAACTGAAAGCAACACATTTGAAACTGATAAAAGGAGATGCTTTTTTACACAATAAATTATTAACCTGTGACATTCACTGCCATGGGATTTTACTGAGGCCAAGAGCTTAGTAGTATTCAGAAAAGGATTAGGCATTTATGTGACTAATGAGAACATCCATTGCTGCTCTAACCAGAACAGAATATTTTTAGAAGGGATATTGACTCTCCTGCCTCAGAGCATAACCCACTCTTGCTGATGGGTGTAGGACAAAACATGTTGTGTGGACACTGGTCACTGTGAGACACAGAATACTGGACTGGATGGATCTCTGGGATGATCTGGCAAACCCTGTATTCCAATGGAAATTATTTTAATTGCTTTTCATCTCCTTTCTTGTATTGGTCCATCAATTGTCAATTATTGAGATCTCAGAAATGTAGCGCCCACAAGAGCAAAGAGTATTCTTCCCCCAGATTTCATTATTGCTTTTTCTCCTATAAGCATTTGCTTTGATGCCAATCTGGTCAATATTAGTGTTACTCTTTTTGAACCAAGTGGTTAGCCAATTTTTGGTTGGCTCTTCCCATTAGGAGGAGAAATTGATGATAGAATCAGGTATTTCTTAGGGGTAAATCTGTTCATGTATCAAGAATGTACAAAGTCCTGTTTCCTTGAATCAAACAGCAGGAGACAATCTCTTTGCTCACCATTCCAAGCCCTTTCTAGCCAACACAAACCAAAAGCTCTCTCTCTCTCTCCGGGTCATATTACCAGTGCTTCTGTGGCTGTTACTGGTGCTTCCTTCTGAGTCTCTAGAGGCTGTGCATGCACACACACTCCAAAAATCAGAACCCAGCAAAATCCCTTTGCCCACATAGTTCAGTTTCTGACCAACATGTATTAGGGGCAGTGGCTCTTATAGTTTCAGCAGTCTATTCTGTAAAAGAGCTCGATTGTTCCTTACATTTATCTCAATGAAGGCCAGCTTCAGTTCCTCACCATAACAATATGTTTTGACCTCATTCACTTTTATCATATGCATTAATAATTCATACCATGTTAAAAATGTCTCCATTATCAGAAGCTGGAGAATAAACACTTTTCTTGCTAATGGATTTAAATAGGGGTTGCAAAGCAAACTGAATTCGTTTACATGATATTTTGCATTTAATATTGTACCTTCCATCTGAAGGGCTCAGCCTCTTTTACAATATTTCATTTATGTGAGCTTCACAACCTCTTTCTGAGGCTCATCAGAATCATTAACTCCCGTCTTCATAAATGGAGAAACTGAGGCACCATGCAAGTAAGCGATTTGTCAGTTTCCCACAGGGGTCTATGACCTAGTCTGGAGTAGAACTCAGATCTCCTAGATTCTTCTGTGCCTTCACCACAAGGGCGTCCTTCCACACCTGAAGGCTAATAGCAAGGCAACACTAATCATAACATTTTCCTTTGTATAATATCTTCTGTGTGAAGAACTCAGAGCAATTTCAAAATATTAACTAAGGCCTTGTCTACATTACACAGTTTTGTTGACAAAAGTCAGGTTTCATCTTCTCAGCTGACCATGCCAACTTTCAGCAGTAAATACACTCCCACCTGGACTACCCCGGAGCTCCTGGATCTGCTGAGGCTGTGGGAAAAGGAGGTTGTGCAGCTGCATCTCTCATCCAGCCATAGAAACTATGACATCTATGAGCAGATTGCTCATGGCATGGATGAGAAGTGGCACACAAGGGACCTACGGCAGTGCCATGCTAAGGTCACATGAGGCAGGTGTTCCAGAAGACAAGGAAAGCCAACTGCTGATCTGATGCAGCACTGAAAACATCCCATTTCTACAAGGAGTTGCACACCATGCTCAACAATGACCCGGCCTCCACTGCCAAGAGCCTGATAGATACCTTGGGAGACTGGAGGCAGCATCCAAGAGAGTCAATTCTGAGGATGAAGTGCTGGACAAGGAAATTGAGTGGGAGGATGATGTAAGCCAGGCAAAACTACAAAAAGACACCTTACTGAGGCCTATTGTCAAAGTGCTGCTTCAAAGCCTTCGTTGAACCATTCTACTAGCCTTGGTATCTGGCTGCTCCAAATCAGCTGCCAGGCAATCCACACAAATGTTACGGCCACTCTAGGGAACCTTTTCCCTCTTGACTTCCAAAATGTTAGGCAGAGCACAGCAGGCGGCTATGACCAGGGGAATATTTTCCTCATTAAGATCTAACCTGCTAAAAAGGTAACACCAGTGACCCTTTACTCTGCCAAATGCACATTCTACAGTCATTCTGCACTCGCTGTGCCTGTTGTTGAAGCACTCCTTGCTGCTGTCAAGTTTTTCTGGTGTAAGGCTTTATGAGCTCTAGGAGGAAGGGGTAGACCGGGTCTCCCAGGATCACTATAGGCATTTCATCTCCTATTGGAATTGTGTAGTCTGGAAAGAAATTCCCAGCATGCAGCTATCTGTACATGCCAGTGTTCCTGAAGATGTGTGCATCAGGTACTTCCCCAGCCACAAAGTCAGTGAAATGACTCTGATGATCTGCCAGTGCCTGCAATACCACAGAGAAGAAGCCATGTCTGTTGATGTAGCTGCTTCAGGATAGACCGGGCCATGTAAAGGTTCTCATTTGGGAGTTGGTTGGGAAGCATGGCCTATTAATCATGCTATAAACTAGGGATGCAAAATCCCATTTAATTAATCAGTTAAACATTAAGTTTAACCAGTTAGCTGATTAAACAGGAGTAGGCAGGGGGGCATTCCAGCCAGCTGGGCTGGAGTGGCCCCCTGCCTGTGGTGGGCCATGGATAGGAAGCTGTTCCACAGTAACAGTTAAGCATCACCCATTAAAACTGATACTTACCAGGTAACTGGTTACCGTTCACATCCCTACAGTAAACCATGCCCACCAGTCAGGTTGTTGATTGGTGAACCTGGACCCTCCCACTTACTTCATCAGGCTCCGACCCACAGCCCTTTGGGTTGTCAGTGGTCTGGCAACCGAGGCTGCGTAAGGCTGTGTTCCCTGGGCCTCTCCCATTACCTATTTCCCCCCTCTCCCTCACATCAGCATGGTCCAAGGCTTCCCTTTGCTGAAGGAGACCAAGTCAGCAAAGTAAGAGGATTACCAAACTCCAAGGTCCACTTGCGGGGGAGAAGGAGGGTATTCCCTTTCTGATTGATTCTGGGTTGAGTCCTCACTTCCCTCATGGGGGATCGCTTTTGGGGAAGCTGCGTCTGGGGCTTCCCCCTTCTCTCTCTCTGCCTGCTGGATGTGTGCTGCAGGTCTGCTTTCTTCCACGTCTTCCCCCAAATGAGCTGTTTCCAGGCCTTTTTAATGCCTCCACTGGATGGAGCATTTGCTGGTGCAATGGGGTAGGACTGGCTCAGGCTAAAAATTTACTTACCTCCTTGTTGCCTAGTGTAGGGAACACCTCATCATAGGCCCAAATTGTTCTTTATAGCAGGAGGCAGTGCAGAATCCCTGCCTTCAGACAGAGAGGTAGGGTGCAGTTCGGAACATAGTTGGAAGCCCTTGAAATTATGGGACAGAGATAACTGCCTCCCGGTGATCCTGCCCCATGAGTTCCATTTTCAGAACTCCTCATTGGCAGAAGGTGGCAATTTGCACCGTGGGATATCTACCCATGGTGCACTGTTCTCTCTGTCACCAATAGGGCATTAACTGTGGATATGCTCTCCAACACAAGGAGTGTTGTGTGGACATGCACAAGTGATATAATTGCAGTGCTTTATGATTGTCAATATAACATAAGTCAACTTAGAGATGGCCTCAGACTCACAATGTCTCTCTGTGGGGAGGTGTGTCGGTAAGAATTGTCTCTGTTTTGAAAATGGGAAAAATAAAACAGAGAGAGAGAAAGTGACTTGCTGCGATGCAGTAGCACAGAACCCACTTCTCCTTTGCTCGGCACAAGAGGCTTTACCATGTCACAACATGTGGGCGGCCAAAAAAATCAAACCAATAGATTGTTACAAAATGGGATGGGAAAAGACGTGTCAGTCCTAAGATTGGGGAAATGTGAGGCAAATAAAAAGAAAGGGTTTTCCACAAAGTGCTCTTAAAATATTGGAAGAAATGCTGAACTCAGCCTGGCCGAACAGCACAGTATGTACCATGCATGGGGAATAGTCCAATACCCAGGAAGGTGGTGATAAAGCCAAGAAATTATTAGCCTGCCTGGTGAAAAGAGAACAAGGAGATAAAAACATTCCTCTTAGAGAGGATAAAGAGGGATGCTTATTATCCCAGCAACAAGGTATCAATGATGTTTTTGTGGATTACCATACACGATTATATACACAGCTAAATAGAGTGTACTCAGAGCAGGGTTGATAGCCTGCTGGGGAAATATAAATTAAAGCAGTTTTAGAGGATGAATAAAGAACTTCAGATAAGAATATAACTGATCTGGGAATACAAGAAGCTATCCAGTTACTGCATTCAGGTAAGAGCCACCTGCAGGATGTAATAAAGGCATTTCATCAGCCATTTACCCTTTAGTTACCCAAGCTATGTATGTTCAGGAAAAAAAAAAAAACCTGAACTGTGCAAAGACCCAGATCCTCACAGGTAGTCAGGCAAATAACCTTGGACTTCAGTGAGTCACCTTTGAGGATCTGGGCATAAGCCTTCTAAAATCTGAGGCTTTTCCTTCTTTTTCTTTATATCTTTCTAAGAGGGAGCTAGTGAAAGGCCTCAGCCTCATGTTCCTGGAGATGGGAGTCTTCAGTTTATCCACAGAACTGATGCAGTTTGGGGAACAGCATTGCAAATTATCCCATACCACTCTACTTTCACAAGGTATCTGGCCCCCATCCTTTGGGAACTCTAATGGGAAGTTCAGTTCCCAAGACCTATTCAGATCTTGGTTTCTCTACTGAGACTGATGAGTAGGAGGCCAGGTGACCACAAACTAATCTCATGATACCTATCCCGTGTCTCAACAGCAAGCCCGTTATTTCGGGCTTGCTATTCTGACGTCCCTGTAAACCTCGTTCCATGAGGAGTAAGGGAGGATTCAGAACAGCACTTTATTTTGAAATTTGGCACCGTGTATTTTGAAATAGCATCAAAATAAGATACGTACTTTGCGTAGCTCACATTGCATATCTTATTTCAAGTTACAGTGCAGTGTAGACGCACCCCTAGTGAGCCCTAGGTTGCTGACTCCTAGGATAAGGCCTCAGCCTCCAGAGCCGGGGATTCTGGTTTCGAGTCCCAGCCACACCCCCACCCTTGGTACAGCTGGGCAGCCACCACCAGCTTCCCCAGGGCTGGAACTGCAGCCACGCTACCGGTAGGCACCACGTTGCCCACTCTGGCTATGTACCATACCTGGGAGCCTGGAATTGGTGCAGCCCCAGAGCAAGCTGCCCACTCTGGGAGCAGCCAGGCAGCCACCACCAGTTTCCCCAGGGCTGGAGTTGGCAGGGGTGGGGCAGGCAGCTTGCTCTGGGGCTGTGAGCTGGCATCAGCTGAAAGTAGGGAGGTGGAATGGGTCTCAGTGGCAGAATGGATAAGGCATCAGCTTCCAGAGCCTGGGATCATGTCAGGTGGCTTGCTCTGAGGCCACACCGTGGCCTGGCTTCAGTTCAGGAGCAGCTGGGCAGCTACTACCTGCTTCCTCAGGGCTGGAGCTGGAAGAGGCAGGGCGACTTGCTCTGGGGTAGCACCACAGCCCTGCTCCAGCTCTAGCACATTGCTGGTGGGAAGCAACATTGTGGCCCAGGAAGTGCTAAGGACATGTCTGCCCTCAGCCCTGCCTCTTCTGGGAGTGTGGAGCCTGACTTCTAATGATTTTCCTATTTTGTTCAAATTATCTTTCTACTTGATTTTTTGCTTCAATCTAATTTTTTTTTAAAATAGCACTTAAATTAAAAGATGTGCTAGAACAGAGAAAAACCAGTTTCAGCCAACTGCCTGATTGCTTTGGTCAAACACAGCTGACTGGGAGGTTTGGCCCACAGCTGCACATAGCCCTGGGGATACACCATTGCTAGGGTGAACCATGTGTAATTTATCAGTTTATTTCATTGTTTTAGCTTCCTGCTTCTCAATGTCTGACTTTTTATGTCTTCTACGGGGACTATAACAAACTGACCAAACAATCACCGTTATTGACCGTGAGGGTGGTTAACCATTGGAACAAGCTACCAGAGGAAGGGGTGGAATCTCCATCTTTGGATGTCTTCAGATAATGACCAGATGTCTTTCTGGAAGATAGGCTTTTGTCAAACATACATTATTGAGCTCCCTACTGGAAAAACTGGGTGAAAATTAATGGCCTCGTGGAATGAGGAGTAACAGTTAATCCGAACTAAGGACTTAGTTCGGATTAACTTTAAGCTGCCGCGTGTAGCCGCGGGCAGTTAGTTCGGACTAAGGGGGATTTAAAAATGGTGGCCGGATGGGAACATGCAAATAAAGCCCGGGATATTTAAATCCCGGGCTTCATTTGCAACTCCGGTTGCCTGATTTGCCTACCTAGCTCGAACTAACAAGCTAATGTAGACATACCCTGAGTAACCTATGGAAAGACACGTCTCTATGCCTCAGTTTCTCCACCTGCACAAGAGAACTAATACCTGCTTCGCAGTGAGGTGGTGTGAAATCATTCGTGTACCATCATTCTGAGGATTAACTACATTAGGATATGTCTACACTAGCTCGTTAGTTCGAGCTAGGTAGGGTAATGAGGGCAACTGGAGTTGCAATTTAACTATTTAAATATCCTGGGCTTCATTTGCAACTCCGATTGCCCTCATTACCCTACCTAGCTCGAACTAACGAGCTAGTGTAGACATACCCTTAGTGTTCGTGGAGCACTCTGGAGATGAAATGCTGAGTTTTAGCCACCGTCGTGGTATGTCTGAATTTGGCATCTTGGTGGCACAAGGCAGAGTTTTACCAGCAGCTTGCCCACTGCTGTATGCAGTGTTTGGTGTTATAAACTTAATTAATTTTTTTAAGCGACAAATCTTGACTGAGGAGGAGAAAGTCTGAGCCTGAATCAAATGAAGGGGAACACGGTGATTCTAGAAAAAGACACAAGCAACACAGAGTTACTCATGGAGCTTTCCTGTTCTCCACGGTGGTTGCCATTTGTCCCAGTCTGGATTCTCATGACCAGAAGAGCATTGGTGGTGAGTTATATGGGCCTGTGGTGCCCTGGCACCAGAAATACTCCTGGCCCAGGGCTGGGTGCCACCAAAACTTGTAGCCTGCCTCCTCTTGTCCCCTGTCTCCTCCAGCCTCCTTGCTGCAGCATGAGCTCCCCCTGTGCATCACCCAGCCCCCCCTGCTACCCCTAGGTGATTTAAAATGCCACCGCCACCCCCCCCACACACCACCGCTAGGAGTACAGTGTGGTTCCAGCAGCTTATGCCCACTCACTTCCCATGGCTGCCAGCACCCGCATCCCTGCAGCCCAGTATGTGCGTGTATTCATGTACTGTGTTCAGAAATTGGCCAAGGCTGGGGGATGCAGTGGGAGCACACAGGGAGAGCAGGCAGGCAGTAGCACTCAGAGACCCTCCCTCACAGGAGCCACTGCCAGAAGGAGATGCCCCCAGGCACTCCCCCACCCAAGCTCCCTCCCACAGCCTGCACTGCTCCCCTACCCAAACTCCCTCCCACAGCCTGCACCGCTCCCACACCCAAACGCCCTCCCACAGCCTGAGGTCATGGGGCCCAATTAGACCAGTGAGCCTCTCTCTTGCTTGCACACATATCACCCTTTCCATTCCTTATGTTGTCATGTTTTACTGTCACATATTGCTGCAGTTCTGCATCGCAAACATTGCAAGTGAGGGGCAAGACAAAAACTCACAAGAATGTTGTGGAGCCCAGCAATACAACATTCTTTTTCTCTCATGGACTGTTTTGAACGACTGAGGGCTCCTTTTCTCTCACTGCACCTTGGGGGGGTGCAGGGAGAGATGTGTGGGGCCTCCTTGTGCTGCCTTGTGCATGGAGAACATTTTGCTCACCCTGTGTGCCTCAATTTCCCCCATCTGGGCAGATCATATTTATCTTCCTCTCCAGGGAGTTGCAATTCTTCCTTAACTAGAGAGTGTAAAATGCTTTGAGATCCTCAGAAGGAAGGTGTTAGAGAAGGGCTAAATACTACTATCAGCTTTATTTATTTTATTTTATTTTTTACACGTAAGGGAGAATTAATGAGGAACTGGCACCATCTGGAGAACCCTGATGAACATTTCTACTTATATAGTCAGTCCTGCCTGCACTGCTGTTCCTCTGTTATTTTAATCACTGGGGAGGCTAGCAAAAAAGCAGGATCTTTACAGGTTCCTGCTTCTTATGCCCCATCCAAGGGCTGAATTCCTCATTTGTGGCATCCCAGTTAGCTGCTGTGGAGTTGATTTTGGTGTTATACATGGGGGATTGAGATCCCAGCTGGAGTGCAAGCTGCATGGGTAAAGGAAGTTTCTAAGGGCTGAGATGCCTGTTTTCAAGCCAAGGCCTGTGTCCAGGGTCCATGTACAGGGTCCACCATCAGCGAGCGGCCAAGCTGACTCCCTTAGGTGCCCACTAGTCCGTGCGGCATGCCTTGGCCAAGTCTTTGACCGAGAGACAGTTTGTAGGGCCATGCCCTGGGTCAGGGTGGGGCAAACAGATAAGGGGGTTAACACACAAGCAAGTCAAGAGTCCAAAGTCTAAGGCGCAGCCCTGGGTCAGGACGACAAGTCACTACCACCAGCGGTGTAGCAGAATACAGTCCAGCCAAGTCCCGGCTGGGCAGGGGTTGGATCTCCTCACTGCCGGACAGCCGACAAGCACAGGGGTTTTACCCCCCACCAAGGGAACCTGCCACCCAAGGGCAAGGGTGGCGGGGGGGATGCGGGCCCTCCCTACTCCACTGCATCCCAGCCCAGGGCCCTAGTGGTAGCCACTAGTCGGCGGGGATCCAGGCTGTTACATGTCAGTCAGGCTAAGGGGTCAGTGGGGTTCCAAGCCATGACATGCTGCCCATCCGACCTCCACCTCCTCAGCCATCCCAGGGTGGATTGGCAGGAGATGGAGGATCTGGCAGGGGTCCATGGGTTCGGGCTCTGGCAGGTATCTGGGTGGGCCGGCCCAGGCATCGGGGCCCGGTGAGGGTCCTGGTGGGCTTGGCGCGTCCTCAGGTGGCAGTGGCCGGGGCCTTGGCAGCCTGGGCCAGGGCTCGGGAGTCGGCAGGGGTCAGGCCAGTCCGACACAGTCTTCTGGCTGGGGGTAGCGTGGCTGGGCCTTTCGAGGCAGGAGTGGAAGCCAAGCATCTGCCCTGGTCAGCTGCCTGGCTCTGACTGAGCTTTCATTTTGAGAGAGGAACAGCCTGTGTAGTGATAGGAGAACCTCAGCAGGTTTGGAGAATTCCAAAGATCTGCTCTTCCTAACTTTCTCCCAGCTACTCAAAGCTCTCGGGAGCAACCAATTGCACAGTAATAGGTCATTTTGAGAGATTCCTCCTGGCAGGTGTAGCAGCTGGGAATGCTAAAGGAGCAGATTGTCTTGTGGTATTTCGGCATCTCCAACCCTGGCCTGATCCCAGTAGCCACCAGCCAAATGAAAAACAGCTTAAAAAAAAAGTTACACCAACATCAGTACCTCAGAGTTCAGACTGGTGCTCTGGGCCAAGACGGCATCCTGGTCTAATGTGATCCAGCTTCCTGTTTCTTCACCGCCTGTTCAGAAGTGTAAGAAGCATAGGAGAAGGGAACAGACCGCCTAGAGAGATTGCAGAAGCTCCTTCACTGGAGGCTTTCTAAAGGACACAGGATCCATCTCTCTTGGATGGGTTAGACCAGGGGTCTCAATTTCCAACCCAGAGGCTATCTATGGGCCGGAACATATTCACCGTCTGGCTCAGGAGATTTGGTGGCCCTGGGGGGAAAGTCTGAACCATCCCTCAAGCCCCTCCCCTCCCCACCACTGCCCTACCCTCTCTCCCCCATGGCATCCCATCCCCCAAGGGACTGGGCCTCAGGAATTACTGAGGGGCTTGGCATGAGGCAGTAGCAGTGGTCAAATGCCGCCACACTCCCCAGATTAAAGTAGATCAGTTGCAGGAGCTGTGGGGAGTGGAGCAACCGCTGCTGCCACCTTGCACCAGGCACCCCCAGTAACTCCCAAGGCGGGGCCCCTCAGGGTATGGGATGTTGGGGAGGAGGGGAAACGCTGGGGCTCTAGTGTAAAGAGGCAGGGATTGGGGGATGGGGATGGACACACCCTGTCTGTGCTGCCAGGTCTCCTGGGCTGGATTGTGAATATGCTCTGGCTCATTGATGGCTCACGGGCCAGGATTTTGGGACTCCTGGTTTAAACCCAATAAACCCTACAATTTTGGCAGTGGATTAGGGTAGACCAGAGTCTCTCAACCTTCCCAGACTACTGAACCCCTTTTAGGAGTCTGATTTGTCTTGTGTACCCCCAGTTTCACTTCACTTCAAAAACTACTTGTTTACAAAATCAAACATAAAAATACAAAAGTGTCAGAGTACACTGTCAGTGAAAAGTGCTTACGGTCTCATTTTTACCATATAGTTATTATATAAATCAACTGGAGAATATATATATTCCTATATATAATAAACATATATAAAATAAATGGAATAAATATAAAACATAAATATAAAAGACTTATATTTCAGTGTATTGTAGATAAAGCAGTATAAATAAGTCATTGTATGAAATTTTTGTTTGCACTGACTTCACTAGTGCTTTTTATGTAGCCTGTTTTAAATTTGACAAAAGATCTAGAGGAGTTGATGCACCCCCTGGAAGACCTCTGCGAACATGTACCCCTCGTTGAGGACCACTGGGCTAGATGACGCTCACTGTCCATTCTAACCCCATGGTTTTATGATTCTATGTGCACTGGCTCCAGGGTAAAACAAGGGCTTGTTGGCTCAGCCATTGGCAGATGCAGTGCTGCTTGCAAATGGATGTGTACAGGAGCAAGGCATCATGTGTCCATCAGGGATGAAGAACTATAGAGATGGCAGCAGAACATGCCACCACTGAATGGAGAAACATTTCCGCCCCTCCCTGACAGCAAAACACTGGCAAGCCATGGCAATCCAAACAGCTAGCTGCACCTTGGACCATAGGTGACTCGTGGTAACATTCGATGGTCACCACCCTCCTATGCCCATGCCAGTTTTAATTGCTAAATGACATGCTCCCTCCCTGCCCCTCTGGGTAGCCCTTCCTGCAACTCCTTACCTGCCGGCACCAGTCCGGGGCAGAATGCAAAGTAGCTTTGTCTGGTTTTTCTAGCTGCTTTACATCCCTCCCCCATTCTGTGTTGTGCTCCATCTCCCTCCACACCCCTGACAGCTGCTCCAAAGCAGCTCTCTTCATGTCATTTCTAAGACTGGCCATTGGAGGCTGGAGCTAAGTAGTTTGGCGTGTTTTCTCCTCTCTAAGTTGTAATGTTTCAGCACTGTGGAATCCATTTGTATATCATTATGACACATTCAAATCCCATTTGTCTGTGCCATTCATAGTTCAAATCCCAAATTAGAAAAGAAAATGTGTCTCATGCATGGGGAGCTATTGTTACTACCTTTTGCCTTCCAAACCTTCCCCTATGAAGTGCTGGTCTTGCATTCCCAGCCCAGGGGCTGCCTGAAAGAGACAATCTGGAATAGCACCTCTGTCCGTGGCCATGCACAGGTACTCATCCTCCCAGGTCCTGAGTCACCATGGAGTGCAGGACTCTAAAGTGGGTTGATCCCTTGTTGGGGAAGAAATGAGCTGACCCAGACCAAGGGATCGTATTCCTAGTCTGCTTCATTCACAGATAGTCGTGCTTGTGACCAATGACAGCAGAAGCCACAGCAAATAAATTGTACTTTCAGACTCTCATCAATAGAACAGCATCTCTGTCCTATTAGCCAGCAGCTGCTTCTCCATCTTCACAAAATGGTTCAGGGTGGTAGTTCTGTGTGTCCTAACTGTGTCACTGCCTGGCCTCTTACTCAAAAATCCTGTTGTCCTCAACATCAGCCACTTGGTTCTGACTGCTGAGCAAGTCAGCTGCCCATCCCCTTCATCTGAGATTGTCCAGCTAATAAAGACGCTATTTTAGCCCGTTGAAGGTGAGGTTGTTTTGCGGTGGCCCTTATATTTAACCCTTTGATGAAGAGTTTTGGTTAATTTCAAGGATGCATTTTCCATACCAAAATGTAACAATAACTCTTAGACCTATTCAGCATGGCAGCCCTGTGATAGGGTGGACAAACCCCAAACTCCCCTCTGGAGGCTTTCCAGCATCCTGGCCAGCAGCAGGAGCAGTGAAGAGGTCCTCCGAGCAGGGTAGAGGGGCAGCCTTCAGGATGTGGCAGGCTGCTATATAAGGAGCTGCTAGCTAAGATCTGTCAGTTCCTTCTTGGAGGTCAACCCAGGAAGACCTCTGGGCTAGCTGGGGAACATTGAAACCTTGGACAGCTCTGAGTGGGAGCTGGGCCTCATAGCTGATCAGAGCTAGATCCTGGGGCTAAAGGCTAGCCAACGACACCCTGCAGAACCCTGGATGAGGGGAATTCGGCAACACAGCCCTAGAGAAGGGCTGGATGAAGCAGCATCCTGGGGAAGTGGCCCAGGGACCTGACCACAATTACAGACTTTGAAACTTGGCAGGTAATTGCTATGTATAGGGTCCCTGGGCCAGGAACCAGAGGAGTGGGTAGGCCTGGGTCCCCCCCAACCTCCTTGCAACCCACACCCGAGCAAGGGGTCTAAAGAAGAGGCCTGAACCCAGGCCACGGACTGGACATTGACTCGCCTGCAGACAGGCGAGTAAATAGTGCAAGACCCCCTTCAGCCACCAAGGGGTGCTCGCACAAAGGACCAAAACTGTTACAAACCCCTTCCCCTGAGCAGTGTTCCCTATAAACTGTGCACTTGGGCAGCCATCCAGGAGAGAGTCAGGTGCTGCACCGCTGATTAGCAGAGCGCCCACAGCTGCAGCATGTGTTTCTATAGGTGGTGCACATGCCTTGGTGCACACAACAAAATGTATTCTGTACAGGAATGGAAAAAATTAGAGGACGCATTGCTCCTTTGGCAGACAGGAATGATTCATGCTTGGGGAAGGCAGTTTAGTATTACCTCCATTTTACTCAAGGGGAAATTGCAAGACAGAAAAGGGTAAGTGACAAGAGAAAGGACAGGCAGTGAATCATTGGCAGAACCAGCAACAAAGCCCATAACTGTTGACTCCCCGTCTCATGATCAAATTACTAGACAGTGCTTATCCTAAATGCACAGACATATCCCTCCTCCTATAGGATCTAGCCTCTTGACATGGGGGTGGATGATATCTGCCTTTTTCACTAGTATATCAAAGAGGTTTTCAGAAAGCCAAGGTTTCTTGAACAATCTTCTAAAGCCAATTGTCCAGCTGTGGTATGCTGCGACTGTGGCATACTGTTAGGAATACCACTCCGGGCAATCTTCATGTTGTCTAAGAGGGCACTGAAATTACATATGTGATCCCTGACAACCTGTGTGTACTTCACAGCTTCAACAGGATTGCCAGAAAGTCACTGGATATTATTGTTGGTGGATGTCTGGAAAAGTTAGAAGATGCTCTGAGAGATCAGATGAGTCTATGGTCTAAATTTACTGGTGCTTCTGCACCACTGAAGACCCAGTGAGATATCACTATAGCGTGATTTCTAATGGGGATGTGTTCAAGGTCTATCAAACCTGCCTACCACCTCTATTGGTATATGTCAGGAACCTGGAACCTCTTTAAAGGCAGACTTGGAATGGTTAGAGGCTTTCCACGTGCACCGTTAGCACCCATTTCTGAGCATAAAGTGCTTTGACTCGGGTGAAATGTCACAATCTCACAAAGATCTGGCCTTTAATCACTCCTTATACTCAAAAGTGGCATCGCAAGCTCTTCCGCCACTTTGCCAGGATGGACAAACGTCCCAGCACACCATGCTCTCAAACTTTCCATCAACACGTAAAGAGGTACATGCCCTGCCCCTACCTGGTGCTGCCTGTGTGGCCACCCCAGAGATATGTGGGTTGGAAACTTCACTATATGATGACTGCTGTGATGCCATCAACCATGATCGGTCTGGCTGATGCCACAGACTGTGCTTGGTTGATGAGGAGGAAGGTTGAGGATATTGCCCAGACTGTGTCCCTGATGTGCAGAAAGTTTGTTTAACCTCCCCCACCATCTTATTTGTCATTTTCCTGCTGCTTCTGCTCTTCCCAGTTGTGACTAGGGCTATGACTTCTATAGCACCACACTGATGGATATGGGGAGACAAGTTCCCTGCCCCCAGGTTGAGAGGATGTCCTGGAAATCTCAACTGCTCTCTTGAGGTTCAAAACCTATGGCGTCAATCCAGTGCCCTGTCTCGTGCAGGGATGAGGCCCTAGAAGAAGCACAGTGGTAGCATTTCTGCTCTATATGAGTATGTCTACACTACAAAGTTAATTCGAACTAACAGCTGTTAGTTCGAATTAACTTTCATAGGCGCTACACATGCAAACCGCGAGTTCGAACTTAATTCGAACTAGCGGAGCGCTTAATTCGAACTAGGTAAACCTCATTCTACGAGGACTAACGCCTAGTTTGAATTAAGTAGTTCAAATTAAGGGCTGTGTAGCCACTTAATTCGAACTAGTTGGAGGCTAGCCCTTCCCAGCTTGCCCTGGTGGCCACTCTAGGCCAAACCAGGGAAACTTTTCTGCCCCCCTCCTGGCCCCGGAGCCCTTAAAGGGGCACGGTCTGGCTACACTGCTCGTGCCAGCTGCAAGCCTGCCAGCACCCAACCAGCAGACCCTGCACCTGGCACGGCATGAGCCAGCCACCCGCTGCCACCCAGCCCCTCCGCCTCTTCCCAGGACCAGGACCAGGCTGGCAGCTCCCAGGAGCCTGCTTGGGGCCGCAAGAGGTGGGCGCCCGCCTGATCTAGTGCATCTCATTGAGGTTTGGGGGGAAGCCTCCAACGTCCACGATCTCTGTACTAGCCACAGGAATGCGGCCGTCTACAGCTGCATGGCTGCCAGCCTGGCCACCAGAGGCCACATGTGGACCCGGGAGCAGGTCCGCTGCAAAATCAAGGACCTGCGGCAGGCCTACTCCAGGGCCTCCCAGCCAGGGGCCGACCCGGAGGCATGCCCTCATTATGAGGCCCTGGACCACATCCTGGGGGCTCACGCAGTCCATGCCCCCCGGGTGGTGATCGACCCCGGGGCAGAGGGACCCGTCCCTGACACTGAGGAGGAGGAGGAGGATGCCGAGAGCCAGGAGCCTGCAGGGAGCCTGCCCAGGACCCAGGACCCACAAGGCATCCCACAGAGCACATCGGCTGTGTCGTCCGAGGCCGAGGAGGGCTCCACATGTGAGTGCCATCATGCTCCCCCTTATGTGTACAAGGGGCTGGGGGGAAAGGGAGCCCAGAGACCGTGTGCCTGGGCCTTGCCCACCGTGAAGCAGCAGCTGGGTGTCATGCAGGGGCCCTGGCCCGTTCCCCACACACCGACCCTGCCTTGCACAAGGGGGCTGGGTTTCACCCACTGTGTCCCCAGGGAGAACTGACCACTGCTCTTGTTTCACCACAGCCGCAGCACCTGGGACAGCAGGGCGCACCACCCCACCTGCAACAGCCACCCGCACCCGGGCCAGCAGGCGCACCAGGAACCTGGAGGACTACCACCGGCAGCACCTGCGGCTACTGGAGCACCAGCTCCACACCCAGGACCACTGGGTCCGGGAGGACCTGCGGCTGTGGCAGCGGAGCTTGGAGGTGCTGGAGGAGCAGGGCCATGCCCTCAGAGGCCACCTCCAGACCCTGGTGGACAAGTTCTTGCCTCCTCCTGCTCCGGCCCCTGCAGCTGCCCCAGCTCTCACTCCTCCTCCCACCCCTGCTCCCCTTCCCGCTTCCTCCACACCCCCCATCCCTCCTGCCCCACCCTCCACACCCACTCCCCCCCGATGCCCCCGCACTCACAGTGCTGCGAGACGGGAGAGCCAGCAGGACCCCCAACCTTGAGCTTTCCCTTCCCTTCCTCCCCTTCCTCCCCCTTCCAGCTCCCTCCTCCCAGGTTTCCCCCTCCCCTCTCCAACCCTCATTCCCCCTTTCCCCCACCCCAGTTATGTACAATAAAAAGAGATTGTTGTTTGCAAAACAGGTGTCTTTATTTAACATTAGGAAGGGGGGTTAGGGAGGGGAAAGAGGAAGGAGGGGAGGGTGGAAGAAGGCCCCAATGGGGCATGCAGGGAGAGTTCAGTCCTCCTCCTCCACCAGGAAGGTCTCCCGCAGGGCTTCCTGGATCTGGACGGCCTCCCGCTGGGCCTCCCGGACAGCGGCGGTGCGGGGCTGAGCGTAGTGGCCAGCCATGCGCTCAGCCTCAGCCATCCAGGCTGGCAGGAAAGTCTCCCCCTTCCGCTCGCACAAATTGTGCAGCATGCAACATGCTGCCACCACGGGAGGGATATTGTGCTCAGCGAGGTCGAGGCGGGTGAGGAGGCACCTAAATCTGGCTTTCAGTCGTCCGAAGGCCCCCTCGACCACAATGTGGGCTCTGGTGAGCCTGGCATTGAAGACCTGGCGGGAGGGGTTGAGGTGCCCTGTGTACGGCTTCATCAGCCAGGGCTGTAGGGGTAGGCTGCATCCCCCACCAGGCAGACAGGCATGTCCACGTCCCCGACCCTGATGTGGCGGTTGGGGAAGAAGGTCCCTCTGGCACATGAAGGAGTTGCGGAACACCCTGGCGTCGTGTGCCTGGCCGGACCAGCCCACATTAATGTCCGTGAACTGGCTCCGGTGGTCAGACACGGCCTGCAGGAGGATGGAGAAGTACCCCTTGTGGTTGATGTACTGGGAGACCTGGTGTTCCGGGGCACGGATGGGGATGTGCGTCCCGTCGATGGCCCCCCCGCAGTTGGGGAAGCCGAGGGCGCCAAACCCCTGGATGATGGCGTCCAGATCGGCAAGGCGGACCACCCTGCAGAGCAGCACCCGGTTGATGGCCTTGACCACCTGCAGAGAGACACAGCAAACCGCGAATCACTGGGGCGCCCGGGTGGCTGGGAGTGTTCATTCCCTGGCACTGCCCCGCACCCCACTCCCAGAAGCAACCCCCGCTGCGATCCTGGCCGCTGCCAGCGGCCTGTAGTACGGCCGGGACAGACCGAACCCTCCCATGCGGGGCACTGTTGCCTCCTCCCCCGCCCCCATTTTCCCTGGGGCGGCCCATTCCCTCCTTGCAGCCCCCCTCGCTCCCGGCCCAGTGGCCGGTGAGTGCCGTACCTGCATGTAGCCAGACATGAACCCCATCTTGTTTCCCCCCCACCCCCCAGAGAGCAAGAGAAAGGCAGTCAGCCTTTGATGCCCTGGGAACGCAGGGGTGCTGCTTGTCCCTGACTCTAATAAACAGAAATCAGACAGTAAATGGGCTAGCTGACAACCAGGGGACCTCCTGCTGCCCTGATGGCTAGCACCAGTAATTGACACGCCTGCACTGTCCCAGGAGAGGAATCTTCGCCCATCACATACCAGAGGTGCCCATTGTCTGCATTTTCCCAGGTGTGAATTATGCTTTGCACCCTTCGTGGGAAACTTGGCATTCAAAGCCATTTTCCCTAATTGGCCACTTGAGACCAGGAAGAAGCCTACGTGACCCAAGGGGTATAAAGAGGGGTTTAGTAGCCCACCCCATTTGAGCTCCAATCATCTATACCTGCTGGCAGGTATTTGTTGTCTCCCGAGGTCTGTGGGACGCCCAGCCTCGCCCTACTTCTTCCCGAGGGATTGAGAGAAAGACGCTGGCCACGCCAAGTCTGGAACGCAGGGGTGAGAATATATACCTGCTAGGTGTCTATTTTGCATGCATTTAATAAGAGCTCAGAGAACCAAAAGGGTTTCATGGTACCTGTAAGTGACTTATTAGTGTAATTTCTGTCCTGTCCTTTGTAGTGGCTGTGTTATCTGTAACACAGTAATAGCATTTAACAGCTAAGTTTACCCTGTAACAATAAAATAGTAACTGTTTAAGCTGTGACCTGACTCCTTCAGTTGCTGTAACAGAACCAAGCACAATTTTAAAAAGAACTCCAGCTGGTCATAAGGGACAGATATAGGGAGAGCTTGAGCGTTGGATCGTGTCGCTTCCAGGGGACAGATCCGTTGGGGCATCTCTCAGCCTCCCCAGGCTGCCCGCTGCGAAGGGATCGTGTATCCTAGCAGTCAAAATCTGAGGTGTAATAAGCTCTCCCTGTAAACTTCTTGGGGCGCCCGTCAACCTCCTCCAGGTTGCCCGCTGCTAAGGGACCCCAGTCCTAGCAGTTGAAGTCTCGGGTGTATAACACACACACACCACTCACTGCCCTGACCAGTTGTAGTCAGAAAGCTGTAGTCAGAAAGAGAGGAGGGGAGAGGGCAAACCATGAGCCAGAGCAGACAAACAACCGTGTACAAAGGAATCCAATGCATCAGGGAAGGGCAGACAAATAAGCAGTGGCAAATTTTTAAAGTGCTTCTACACAAATGCTAGGAGTCTGACTAATAAGATGGGTGAACTAGAGTACCTAGTATTAAATGAGGAGGTTGACATAATAGGCATCACTGAAACCTGGTGGAATGAGGAAAATCTGTGGGACACAATCATACCGGGATATAAAATATATCGAAAGGATAGAGCAGGCCGGGTGGGTGGCGGAGTGGCACTGTATGTGAAAGATAATGTAGAATCAAATGAAATAAAAATATTAAATGAATCAACATGTTCAATAGAATCGCTATGGATAGTAATTCCATGCTCCAAAAATAAGAAATTAGCAGTAGGGATATATTACCGACCACCTGACCAGGACAGGGATACTGACATTGAAATGCTGAGGGAGATTAGAGAGGCTACCAAAACAAAGAACTCTATAATAATGGGGGATTTTAATTACCCCCATATTGACTGGATACATGTCACCTCAGGAAGAGAAGCGGAGATAAAATTTCTCAATGGCTTAAATGACTGCTTCTTGGAGCAGCTAGTGCAGGAACCCACAAGGGGAGAGGCAATTCTCGATTTAGTCCTGAGTGGAGCGCAGGATCAGGTCCAGGAAATAACCGTTACAGGACCGCTTGGGAATAGTGACCATAATATAATAACATTCAACATTCCTGTGGTGGGAAGAACACCTCAGCAGACCAGCACCCTGGCATTTAATTTCAAAAAGGGGAATTACACAAAAATGAGGAGGTTAGTTAAACAGAAATTAAAAGGCACAGTGACTAGAGTCAAATCCCTGCAAGCTGCATGGAAACTTCTTAAAGACACCATAATAGAGGCCCAACTTAAATGTATACCCCAAATTAAAAAACATAGCAAGAGACCTAAAAAAGAGTCACCGTGGCTTAACCACCATGTAAAAGAAGCAGTGAGGGACAAAAAGGCATCTTTTAAGAAGTGGAAGTCCAATCCTAGTGAGATAAATAGAAAGGAACATAAACACTGTCAAATCAAGTGTAAAAATGTAATAAGAAAAGCAAAAAAAGATTTTGAGGAACAGCTAGCCAAAAACTCAAAAAGAAATAACAAAATGTTTTTTAAGTACATTAGAAGCAGGAAGCCTGCTAAAAAACCTGTGGGTCCCCTAGACGATCGAACTATAAAAGGCGCAATCAAGGACGATAAAGCCATTGCGGAGAAACTAAATGATTTCTTTGCTTCAGTCTTCACGGCTGAGGACGTTGGGGAGATTCCCAAATCTGCACCGTCCTTTGTGGGTAATGAATCTGAGGAACTGTCCCGGATTGAAGTGTCATTAGAGGAGGTTTTGGAACAAATAGAAAAACTTAATGTTAACAAATCTCCGGGACCGGATGGCATTCATCCAAGGGTTCTAAAAGAACTCAAATGGGAAATTGCTGAACTATTATCTGTGGTTTGTAACCTATCCCTTAAATCGGCTTCCGTACCTAATGACTGGAAGGTAGCCAACGTGACACCAATATTTAAAAAGGGCTCTAGAGGCGATCCGGGCAATTACAGACCGGTAAGTCTAACTTCAGTACCGGGCAAATTAGTCGAAACAATAGTAAAGAATAAAATTGTGAAGCATGTAGAAGAACATAATTTGTTGGACAAAAGTCAACATGGGTTTTGTAAAGGGAAATCCTGTCTTACTAATCTATTAGAGTTCTTTGAAGGGGTTAACAAACATGCGGACAAGGGGGATCCAGTAGATATAGTATACTTAGATTTCCAGAAAGCCTTTGACAAGGTCCCTCACCAAAGGCTCTTGTTTAAATTACATGGCCATGGGATAAGAGGGAAGGTCCTTTCTTGGATTGAGAACTGGTTAAAAGACAGGAAACAAAGGGTAGGAATAAATGGTAAATTTTCAGAGTGGAGAGGGGTAACTAGTGGTGTCCCCCAAGGGTCAGTCCTAGGACCAATCCTGTTCAACTTATTCATAAATGATCTGGAGAAAGGGGTAAGCAGTGAGGTGGTAAAGTTTGCGGATGATACCAAACTGTTTAGGATAGTCAAGACAGAAGCAGACTGTAAGGGACTCCAAGAAGATCTCACCAAACTGAGTGATTGGGCAACAAAATGGCAAATGAAATTTAATGTGGATAAGTGTAAAGTAATGCACATTGGGAAAAATAACCCCAACTATACGTACAGTATGATGGGGGCTAATTTGGCTACGACAAATCAGGAAAGAGATCTTGGAGTTATCGTGGACAGTTCTCTGAAAACTTCCACACAGTGTGCAGCGGCGGTCAAAAAGGCAAATAGGATGCTAGGTATTATTAAGAAAGGGATAGAAAATAAGACCCGGAATATCTTACTGCCCCTGTATAAAACTATGGTACGCCCACATCTTGAATACTGTGTACAGATGTGGTCTCCTCACCTCAAAAAAGATATTTTGGCCTTGGAAAGGGTTCAGAAAAGGGCAACTAAATTGATTAGGGGTTTGGAACGGGTCCCATATGAGGAGAGGTTAAAGCGACTGGGACTTTTCAGTTTAGAAAAGAGGAGACAGAGGGGGGATATGATAGAGGTGTATAAAATCATGAGTGGTATGGAGAGGGCCGATAAAGAAAAGTTATTTATTAGTTCCCTAAATAGAAGAACTAGAGGACACCAAATGAAATTAATGGGTAGCAGGTTTAAAACTAATAAAAGAAAGTTCTTCTTCACACAGCGTGTAGTCAGCATGTGGAACTCCTTGCCAGAGGAGGCTGTGAAGGCTAGGACTATAACAGAGTTTAAAGAGAAGCTAGATAATTTCATGGAGGTTAGGTCCATAAAAGGCTATTAGCCAGGGGATAAAATGGTGTCCTTGGCCTCTGTTTGACAGAGGCTGGAGAGGGATGGCAGGAGACAAAGCGCTTGATCATTGTCTTCGGTCCACCCCCTCTGGGGCACCTGGTGCTGGCCACTGTCGGCAGACAGGATACTGGGCTAGATGGACCTTTGGTCTGACCCGGTACGGCCGTTCTTATGTTCTTATGTTCTTATGACCACTGGCTGACAGAATTGGCGTAGTCGGCAGGATTGTGTTATAGGTTTAAATACAGCAACATGAAGCTAGTCATGGTAAATACTGATTTCAGTAAAGTAGAAAAGACTTTTTGCCCAGGAAGGTTGGGGCAACCCAAATGGAACAGAGAAATGTTAGAAAAGGATTGGGGAGATCCTGAGGAGTTGTGGGTGCAGTTCTGTAAGTACAGAACTGCTTGCAAGTTAAAGAATGGGACAAAGCCTGAGTCTGTGGAAAAGAGCCACCTTCCATTTAGCAAGGAAAACAGGATCAGGCCCAGACAAGCAGGCAGGTAACAGATAGATTGAAGGCCTTGTGGTAGAACTGAGAAAAAGGCAGTCAATACATGTACTGGAAATCTAAATCCTTAAAACAATACTTACAAGAGTAATATCTGAAACAAGGCCAGTTTTTTTTATTTTTTTTTTAGAGATAAGAAAGTGTTTTAAGAAAAGAAAAACCCACAGAGAATTTAACTCTACAGAGAATGGAGAGAATTGAGCAGTTGTGCAAATGCTAAAATGGTGTAGATAGAAAATTGTGGTTTCTTTGCAGCCATTCTGAAGGAAAAATGGGCCCTTTTCCCAAAAGAATGTCTGTAAATAATCCAAGCAAATTTGACTCAAATCCATACATTTGATTATAGATACTGCTAAAAGAACTGTAAAAGGGGGTTTCTATTGGAACTTAACTATCCCAATGAATAAAAAGGGAATGTAATTGTTGTACAGCTATGTAGAAATAGTGTAAGAAAGATTCAGAGAGAATGTATGTGTATCTGTGTGTATATAATATATATAGTGTAAATAAGTGAGGTTTTCAAGGTCCAGTAATCTTGTTTTGTAGGTTTAAAACAAATTGGTTTGGTTTACTTTTAGTAAGACCATTTCAGTCCAAGTTGTTTAATGAAAGTACAGGTAAGCTGTAAGCATAAAGAAAGAGTTACACCCTATGCAAAGTTTAATGTGGCTAAGTAGTGTTATAAACAAAGATTGCACATTTTCCTGTGACATGCCATGTATATTGTAGAAGGGGTAAAAACTGCAAACAAATTAAAATGCTGTGGAGGCTCCAGGAGCCACAACAGGTTGTAATTTCCTTTGTGATGCAAATGCCCTGGCTGGCAGCACAAAGAAGCTTTGCAGGTAATGGCTAAGTTTGATCAGCAAACTACCTGAGATCAGAAAGTTCAAACTGTAGCCCTCCAGAAAGTCAAACATAAAAGTGAGAATCTAAAAGGATTTATGTTTGCACAGTGCTAAATGTGAGAACAGATACAAAAGGGGGAGCAACCTTTGGTAACAACAAGATGGAGTGTGCTTGTGGGTATGTGAGAGTACATGAGTGTAATGTATCATATGCATATGATAAGTATTGATTGATCTATGTATGTTCAATAAATGTGACGTGTTGCCTTATCCCCTGAAAGAAAGAAAAAAAAAAGGAGGTATTGGTATTGCTATTTTAGTCCCAATAGGGGGTTGGGTATACTAGAAAATGTTTAAATGTAAGCAGTCTTTTTAAGAAGACTCCCAGAGAGAAGACTGAGAAATTGGCATTTGTAAAAGATGTTACCCCTTTTGAACAAAATCTTGTAAAGGTTCCGACATAGCCCTTGGTCTGATCAGGTGTTAGCTGCTGTCCATACAATTTCAGACCTAGAAGACATATTGGCTAACTACTTGTGGATATGTAAACCGTTGCCCCCAATAAAGGGGGAAGCAGCTGCAGCTTGACTTCTATGGAAAACCTGTAATGAGGTGTTCCTCAAATTGACTGAATATAAGAATGTAAATATGAAACTGCAAAAATTTAAAGGCCTCTACTGCAGAAGTGGAGAGGTAGAAATGCATGTCCCTCAGTACCCAGACAGAGCTAGATTCCCTTAAGGATGGGTACTGAGAGTTAAAGCAACTCTTAGATTTTTCAGGAATATGCTTAAGAAAAGGACCAGGAGGTGTGGGGATTAGTGAACAAGGCCACCCTCCTTGCTAAACTGGTAATAGGCAAACTGGCGAATTGATTACATTGGCCCATTACCCTCCACCAGACAGAGAAGGAAATATGTTTTGACTGGAGTAGAGATTGTCTCGGGAATCGGCTTTGCCTACCCGACCCGATTAGCAATGGGGTTGTCAACCATCATGGGACTAAACCACTTAATAGCACTTGTCCCAACACCCCAAGTAATACAATCAGATAAGGACTCCAAATATGCCCCTGGGCATACTGTTGTAGTCAAACACCCCAGCCTGGGCACACATACCTGTGTACTTCAGTCTTATAAAGACAAGGGCGTTTGGATTATTGCAAACCCTGACAAGATGCCAATAACTATAACTAAGGCTTGGATTGTATCCAAGACCGGTTGACTTTGTGCTTTCTTTTAGAATCAAACTTGGTTGTGTGGCAGACCCCTATCCGAGCGACAGCATGATGTTTGGACTCGTTGTAACGTTCCTTGTGGCCACAGCAGCCTCCGCCCTGCCGGAGCACCCTCTCAGGAATGCTATTCAGACTATTGCCTCTGCTGCCGATGCTACAAACTGCTGGATATGCACCCTGTTAAATTCTTCCACAGGACTGGGAGCTGAATTTGTCCCTTTAAACTTGAATGACTGGTGGAACAAGAGCGACATTTTCAAGTGGGGCCCAGCCTGGTTTGATGACAGCAGCTCCAGCAGCTACAAACTTTTAAAAAGACTCTGGGAAAGGAACTTGGGGGGTGGCATGGACAATGGCAACCTACCCTATGGGGTCAACCTCTGGAGTATGTAACAGGAAGCTCCAGGGAAGTGTACCCCATCTGCTTTGAGAACAAAAATGGTACTGGACCCCACCTCGGGTGGTTAGGGGACCAGCAGTGTACCCACACTGTAAGTTTTAATGAGAAATTAAAAGTCTGGGATGTCTATCCCAGTGCAACCCACCAAAAACCCTTAAGGTGCTGGGGATATAACATCTCCCAAGGTGGCACACCACTATCTAGCAATGTTACCATTATTCCCCTAAACTTCAGCCAATACCCGGAAGGAAAAGCCTGGTACAATCAGTCATTATTCATTATTCCTAACACCGGTCAAATATACAACCCCACACTGGTAACCAGTAACACCCTACTCCCAAACCAGTGTGCTAGGGCAGAGCTTTTTGCAGCGGATCAGGTCCTACAGGACTTGCTGCTTGCCTTGCATTGCACAGCCGCTAATGATAGTTACTGTGCTACCCACCATACCCCAAAGAAAGGACCCACTGGAACAGGATGGCATAAGGGACCCTACTCCCCTATTCTAAAGGAAGAGCCAGGACTCTTTTTCATTTGCAGGCAGAAAGCCTATGAGTATCTGCCACTGAATTAAATAGGGAGCTGCTCACTGGGGCACACTGCCCCTGGGGGGCTCACTGTACACCCCCACATTATGGCTCCTGGTATCACTAACCTTGGAAGTTTCCTGCACCGGATGCCAAGAAGAGTCACCCTGAACCCCCTTATAGAACGCTCTACAGATTTTTCACCAGTTCACCCGTGCATTCCTGCCCTGGCTTGGAGTAGCTGAGCTGGAGAAGGCATTAGTGAATACCCTTAGATGCAGTTTTAGCCCAGCAGGGGGGAAGTATGTGCGATAATTAACCAATCTTGCTGCTTACAAATTAAACAAGATGCATTTGCTATAAAGGGCGCTGTTAAGGTGCTACACGCTGTAACTGAGGAGGGAAAAGCCTCATGGCTAGATTGGCTAGCCCAACACCTAGGATTTTCGTTAACTCCATTCCTTCACTCTATTGTAAATACTATATTAACCATTTTTCTTGTTGTAATCGCTTGCTGCATGTTTCTATGTATTGTTAAGTGTTTGGTGTACACTGCCACCTCCTCTGCGCAAGTCCAATATATGGCATTGGGAAGCGATCCTAATCAATCCCTTGATCCAAAATTATCTGATCAGACCCTGCTGATAGGGCGATTTTAGCTTCCTCCAAGGAGGGCAAAAAGGTGCTGGCATCACCGCCATCTTGCGTTCTGGGACATAGTGAGGCATGTCAAGGGGGTGGAATGTAGCCAGACATGAACCCCATCTTGTTTCCCCCCCCCCCCCCCCCCAGAGAGCAAGAGAAAGGCAGTCAGCCTTTGATGCCCTGGGAACGCAAGGGTGCTGCTTGTCCCTGACTCTAATAAACAGAAATCAGACAGTAAATGGGCTAGCTGACAACCAGGGGACCTCCTGCTGCCCTGATGGCTAGCACCAGTAATTGACACGCCTGCACTGCCCCAGGAGAGGAATCTTCACCCATCACATACTAGAAGTGCCCATTGTCTGCATTTTCCCAGGTGTGAATTATGCTTTGCACCCTTTGTGGGAAACTTGGCATTCAAAGCCATTTTCCCTAATTGGCCACTTGAGACCAGGAAGAAGCCTACGTGACCCAAGGGGTATAAAGAGGGGTTTAGTAGCCCACCCCATTTGAGCTCCAATCATCTATACCTGCTGGCAGGTATTTGTTGTCTCCCGAGGTCTGTGGGACGCCCAGCCTCGCCCTACTTCTTCCCGAGGGATTGAGAGAAAGACGCTGGCCACGCCAAGTCTGGAACGCAGGGGTGAGAATATATACCTGCTAGGTGTCTATTTTGCATGCATTTAATAAGAGCTCAGAGAACCAAAAGGGTTTCATGGTACCTGTAAGTGACTTATTAGTGTAATTTCTGTCCTGTCCTTTGTAGTGGCTGTGTTATCTGTAACACAGTAACAGCATTTAACAGCTAAGTTTACCCTGTAACAATAAAATAGTAACTGTTTAAGCTGTGACCTGACTCCTTCAGTTGCTGTAACAGAACCAAGCACAATTTTAAAAAGAACTCCAGCTGGTCATAAGGGACAGATATAGGGAGAGCTTGAGCGTTGGATCGTGTCGCTTCCAGGGGACAGATCCGTTGGGGCATCTCTCAGCCTCCCCAGGCTGCCCGCTGCGAAGGGATCGTGTATCCTAGCAGTCAAAATCTGAGGTGTAATAAGCTCTCCCTGTAAACTTCTTGGGGCGCCCGTCAACCTCCTCCAGGTTGCCCGCTGCTAAGGGACCCCAGTCCTAGCAGTTGAAGTCTCGGGTGTATAACACACACACACCACTCACTGCCCTGACCACCGGCTGACACTGCATGAGTACTGCTCCGACGGTGAATCTCCCCATGCTGAACTGGTTTCCGACGGATCGGTAGCTGTCCGGCATGGAGAGCTTCCAGAGGGCGATGGCCACACACTTCTGGAGGGGGATGGCGGGCCTCATGCGAAGAAGGTGTCCCTCTTCATCCTGAAGTTCTGGGTCCACTGTCTGTCTCCCCAGCACTCCAGGATGATGCGGTCCCACCAGTCGCTGCTGGTGTCCAGACGCCAGATGTGGTGGGGCACGCTGGCATCCGGGCGCTGCTGCGGCTCCTCCATGGCCCCCAGGGAGGCCAGGTGGAGAGGCAGGGGGCTGACGTGCACCAGGTGGTGCCAGGCAGCCTCCAGCCATTGCTGGCAGGCTTGCAGCAGCAAGTCCAAAGACTGGAGCAGAATGCCCAGGGCGAGCTCTGGCTCCATGGTGCCAAGTGCGGCAGCGTCCCCAATGGGAACCACCGACACAGGCAGGCGCAGAGGAAAACGCTTTGCTGTCCCTCGGCGAGGTAGGCAAGCAAGCGGAGAAGCTGAGAACCGGCTGTCCAGGGGGGTCCCTTTAAGCACGAGCCTCAGATAGCCTCAGACAGCAGCCACACAAAGCAACTACTGACCTGATGTCCTGCCGGAACCGGTTTCAGCTGCCCTTAAATGTGACCCAGTGTCCAATCAGTGTGGACGTGCTAGTTCGAATTAGCAAAACGCTAATTCAAATTAGTTTTTGGGTCTAGATGCGTTAGTTCGAATTAGCTTAGTTCGAATTAACTAATTCCAACTAAGTTAGTTCGAATTCACTTTGTAGTGTAGACATACACTATGAGTGGGCTGGCTCCCCTACTCCATGCCCCCTAGAGGACAGCTGGGTGGTTCTAGAGTCTCTGGAAGGAAGAAGCAGGGCTGATGGAACCACAAACGATGCTGACTTAGCTTAGCCCAAACTTACCCACTCATCCTAGGAGTGCAAAGCCTGCTGCTGCTACAGTCTGGAGGCTGCATTACCAACTGTGAAGTGACTGCTTGGTTGACCCATACCCTGGCTAAGTTTGAAGGGAAAATTCCATCTTTTCTACCACACATAGGCCCAGTGCAATATCCAACTACACACTCCGCAGGACACCACAGAGGAGAATCTGGGCTACCTTTGCAGAGTCGGGAAGCTGAGAGAAACTTCCCCACTCTGCAAAGGTAGCCCAGATTCTCCTCTGCGGTGCCCTGCAGAGTGTGTAGTTGGATATTGCACTGGGCCTATGTGTGGTGACCCGGCTTGGGAAGGGAAAGCATGTGGTGCTTGCGAGGCCACATACAACTTGAGTGAGGACAGAGGGCTTGATATATCTGCTGACTATGATTTATTCTACTGTTCCTCTTCCATGGATCAATACAAGTGGGGCAGCAGGGAGGGAGGATGTGTATGAAGAGGAGACATTACTGTACAGCCATTAAGTAGCAGGTAGTGAGAATCTAAGGCCTGGTGAAACTCAGCCTCTTTTACTGGCAATTTCACCAGAAGTGTGCTTGTGCTGCATCAGATGACTCTCAGCAGCAATTGATGGAGGATTTCAATCAGAAATCTATCTCCTTTAAGGACTGCTTTTGGGGATGCGCTGAGAAAGCAGCCTGCAATCTGTTTCCTAATGGTGAGCGGTAATGGGGCCAGCTCAAACTAAGGGTACATGATGGAGAAAGAGTAAATGAGTCCCCCGAACACATTGTGGAGAGGGAAGACAATCAGAGCAGTCACTATTGAAATACAGGCCAATTCTACTCTTAAGTCCCTCTGTAGTAATAACAAGCTTCCCAGCTCTCCCTCCCCACTCCACTTGCCTCCTGACATTGAGCTAGTGAGCAAATATTATCCTGAGCAGCAACTGGATTCTCAATCACTTTGGATGGGTCCCATCCCATCTCAGCAGGCCAGAGACTGGTGGCTTGAACTTGTGAATGTGTATTAGTCTGCTCACCTCTGCCTCACTGTGCAGGGCTGCCTTCCACCTTAAGCCCCAGGAGCAGCATCCTTTATAATCAAAGGTTTATGCTACTTGAAGGATAAGACACATTCTAACCCAGGCACTGACAGGGGTGGGAGGGATATGCAGGGTGGGAGGACTTGACCCAGGTCTTAATTCCCCTTGCACTCAGAGTGAGAAATGGAAACTCTCTGTTTTTCACCTGAACGATGTTTAAGAAGATCCTTCTTCCACTTCACAGAGGTGCCATAGCCTTGGAGGGAGGTCGTACTACACTGCAGCCACTGCCTTGCAATAAAGCAAAACATGACTGCTGTGACCCTGGTTATTAGGAGTTCATTAAATCAAGGTGGCGAGGCTGCATGACTACAACCCTTACTAAGCATCTCTGCAGCGGATGGGCATCTCCACAGCCCTGACTAAGGTGCTGGCTCAGAGTAAAAATTGGGCTGGATTGTAGGATGGGGAGGAAGATTAAATGTCTTTGGTTGTTCCAAAGTCCTGGTTAAATGTTTGGTGGGGTTTGTCCCTAGGACAGTGACCATCTGAACAAGGGCTGAGGCAGACACTGGAAGAATGCAAGCTAGCTCCTACATGGGATGCGATGACAACGCCACACGCCGCCTTTTTACAGTTCTAATTCTCCTCTGTTTGTGCGGCAGCGGCGGCTGTGTACTTAGCCTGGTAAATAATGCATACCGCTCTCGCTGCTATGCAGCCAGACAAAGGCAGATAGTGTATCAAAGAGTAATATTGCGCAGTGAATTGCAGTAATTTAGTGCCCTGTAGGCGATCAGAGATTCAGAAAGTACTAGAGCCCCATGATCTGTGCTGACTGGCAAGGTGACTGGGGATACAGGACAGAGTTTGACCTTTGGATTGTCTCCAAGCTAAGTGGAGCCATAAAAAATTCAGAAGACTAGTCTGTCTCCTAAACAATGGGCTGTGGGGTAGATAAACTGACTTTTTGTGTGTCTATACATATATATCCATACCCATATGTCATCCCTATATGCATATGCGTATGTACACACACCGTATATTCAGGGGGATGCACACAGATTATCAAAGAAAGACTGATCATGAATCAAGCTAGTTATATAATGAATAGGCCTGGGGAAGCTGAAGGTTTCTTTGGTTATTTCTTATTGTCTGCATGGAAGAACGAAAAGGGACTTTTCATCAGGGTTCCAGCAGGATCCTAGCCGGGGGAGTCTCAATTCATTTCACATGCAGGCTCACAGATAATGATATGTCAGCGTGTACTGGGGGAGGATTCAGCCTCTTTGGCCATCACAGTCTTGAGGGCATTAACATTTCTTTCCAGGTTCCCATTTCCAGAGTGTTTGCCTCTGCTGATCGGCCTGGAAGTCATTCCGGGCGCAAGAAATTATATCAGGAGAAATATGCTATTTTCAGGCTCCCTGCCAGCTCCTTGATCTGAGGACAGCTGGAAGTGCCAAGCTGTGTGTTCCCTTGGGGCTTAGCAGAGCCCTGGACAGCTATAATCACTCTCCTGCTACTCAGGGTATGTCTACACTGCAAGGCTATTTGGGGATACCACAGGTATCCCGAAATAGCAACCCCGCGTCCAAGGAATGCGCCTGTTATTTCAAAATATTTTTTGAAATAATGAACACGCTATTTCTCCATCCCTGTAAACCTTGTTGCAGGAGGAATAAGGGATGGCTTAAAATAGCGCTTGATTTTGAAATCTGGCGCTGTGTAGACTATTTCAAAATAAAATCGAAATAAGATACGCAATTTGTATAGCACAAATTGCGTATCTTATTTCAATTTTGGAGTGCAGTGTAGACGTACCCTCAGAGAATACAAAACTGTGCTCGGATGTGGAGAACTGTCACCTCACATTTTCAGAGACCTCGGTGCAGGAGCCGGCTCTTTTCTGTTCACTGCCTCCCGTGGTGCTGGACGGAGGAGCTCTCAGCAGCCCCACCACCCTCCAGTCCCTGCAACTCTCTCTCGGGCTCACGGGGTTCTGGGCAGAGGGAACCAGAGACATCTTTGCAGCGAAGTTTTGTGTAGAGCTGATGAGCCTGTACACAAGGGCCCAGATTGCGTATTTAAATAAGTGAAGGGGGACTGAAACTGGGAAGTGATTGGGAAGGACAATGCTTAGCACAATAATAATGCACTTTCTTTTGACATAGCATCCCATCTCCCAGAAAACCACAGGACACTTTACAGGGCGAGTCAATCACAAGCCCCGCAGAGGAGGTAGGAGTTGGACTGACTTTCCAGAGAGGCATTTGAGCATAGGAGTGAATTTACAGAGCTGTCTTTTTTCATACCAAGTGACAGAACTGTTGGTATCAGCTGGGGCACTCGGCAACCCATCCACCACTCGACATGCCTTCTAAGGAACTGTGCAGCACCACACCTAGAGCCATTCATTACCCTGGCAACTTCTAGTACCCCTGGAGACAAATCTCCCACAGGGCTGCATTCTCCCTAGGAAGGCAGCGTGGCCTAGTAATATAGTACTGGCCTGAGCCTCAGGAGATGTATGATCTATTGCCAGCTCTGCCACTGGCCTGTAAAAATCACTTTGCAGCTCTATGCCTCAGTTTCCCCATCAGTGAAACAGGGATAATGATATTGACCTCCTTGGTAAAGAGCTTTCTGATCTCCTGATGGTATTACTATTATATTTATTACCTGGTGCAAACTAAATGTAAAGAGGAGGAGACACACCAGTGCCTTTAAGATCATACACTGATTATTTTCTGTCTTTTGCCTCTGCACAATACCACCAGTCTGTACAACACACACGTCTCACAGATCTCCAAATAAATACAGCCCACCAGACATGCAGACCCAATGAGACAAAGCCACAAAGGTCTTTACCTCTTGAAGGTATTTCTACAGCCC
Organism: Pelochelys cantorii; assembly: GCA_032595735.1. Taxonomy (NCBI): domain Eukaryota; kingdom Metazoa; phylum Chordata; order Testudines; family Trionychidae; genus Pelochelys; species Pelochelys cantorii. The sequence continues at coordinate 142,961,397 of CM064328.1, read as the reverse complement.
CCGGCATGGAGTGCTTCACAGTCCTTGAGACAGGTATTTTCGCAATACCCCAGGGGCACACAGAAGTGCTATGTCCCTCCTTTTACAGATGGAGAACTGAGGAATAGAGCATTTAGTAGACTTACTCAAGGTCACAGAAGACACCTACTGCAGAGCTGGGAACTGAACCCACATCTCCTAAATCCAGGCTAAGAGCGCCTAACCACACTAGACTAGAGTGTAGACCACCAGTCCCCTAGGAAAATGTCATCCAGCATAAGTCACTTGGAGTTCTGCCTTTCACTTTACTCCCTGGCTACATCTACACTGCAGGCTTTTTGCGCAAGAATGGTTGTTCTTGCGCAAAAACTTGCAGAGTGTCTACACTGCACACGCGTTCTTGCACAAGTAAATTTACAGTAAAGCATCGGAAAAGAGGGCTTCTTGCGCAAGAGTTATTCCTCTCCCCACGAGGAATAAGCCCTCTTGCGCAAGAAGGCAGTGTGGTCGGGCAACAGGGGTTTCTTGCGCAAGAAATCCCTATGGCTAAAATGGCCATCAGAGCTTTCTTGCACAAGAGAGCATCCACACAGCCATAGACGCTCTTGCGCAAAAGCACATGGCAGTATAGACACACTTTTGTGCAAGACCTTTGGCACAAGAACTCTTGCACAAAACAGTTCTTGTGCAAGAAGCCTGCAGTGTAGACGTAGCTCCTGAGTCTCTCTGGTTCAGAGCAAGACACATCTAAGGTTCATCTACCAAAAGCTTAAATCTTCATGAGCCAAAGAGAGTATATGAAAGTTAGGGAGATCCCTGCATGATGTCATAGGGGGATCATGACAACATGGTAAGCGCATGTTCAAAACACGCTTTACCAGCTGGGATGGGTAATTTTGAACAGACAGTGTCCACATCACAAAACCAGATTAAGACCCACCACTTCATTTTAAACTGGTTACCATTGCTTTTGGTAAATACCAGTGAGAGAGAATTCCCCTACACTCAGATCTATCCAGTCTTCCCTGTGACAGGGTGAGATCACAGAAGACCTGTTGGGGGTGCTTCCCGGGGTACTGACAAAGCCACTGACACTCTCCTTCCTGCTCGCTGGGGCTTCTCACCATCCTGTCCTGCTGAGCCAGCTCCCTGGTCTCCTCCAGCCCAGGAACAGAGCTGAGATCACTACCCCCATGAGGAGCAATACAGACACTGAAACTCTTCAGGTCCAAGGAAAATGCACTTTGGGGCCCAGTTTCGTGGGATACCATTCCCCAAACGGGATCAGAACCCCAAATGAATTGTTTAGGTAAGCCCCCTTTAACAATGAAAGGGAGAATGTACACACTGGTTGCTCCCCCAGGTAATGATCATTTACACTGGACTTGATAGTAGATAAAAGTGATTTTATTAAGTTCAAGCAGTAGGATCAGGGCCGGCTTTAGGAAGTGCAGGACCCAATTCGAACAATTTCGACGGGGCCCTGCAGCAGTATTGGTTGAGCAAAAAAAAAAAAAAGCACACTTCCAGCTTCAGGGCACGGGGCTCCTTTAGGCATGGGGCCCGATTCAGGGGAATCAGCCAAATCAGCCTAAGGCCAGCCCTGAGTAGGATTTAAGTGGTAATAAGTGAAAACAGGCAAAGCAAAGTAGATTATAAATTTAAAGTAACAGAAAATGCTTAGCTAATTCTAACACTAGAACCTCAGTACAAACTTATTACAAACTCACCCTAAAATGGTTCTTGTTCCAGCTAAGCCCTCAAACCAGGAAAGTTCCCTCTCCCAGAGATCTTTGGTTCCTTCCCTTGGGTGTGCCACACCAGACAAAGACAAAGACCCTGCTAAGCTTCCCATTATTTTATGGGTTTCCTTTTACATAGGGAAGTTACCTGGCTAGTTCCTACCAGTTAGGGAGGTCATGTGACTTTGTAAGTCCGACAACCACTGCTAAGATGTAAAGGACAAAAGAGGGTGTTTACATATGATTGCCCAGACATTGAGGTGTCCCAGCACTAGGAACACCCTTGCTGGCTTTCCTTTGCACATTTAAAACCATCAAGCATTCCATACACCATATGTCTGACTTTACACACAAGAATGATACAGGGAACAAAATAAGATATACTAGATCCAGCGGATTATCACATGAAGATTGATAGGTCACATGAGATAATTTGTCCAAAGCGCCTTTGAATTAGGCATGTCTGTGTCCACAAGTCCATTTTCTAAACCATGGGGGGGTGGTCTGTCACATCCCCCACCTGGGATTGGATTAAACCAGCCTCATAGAAATGAGCTGCTCCATATACCAATCCCTGGTCTTCCCTACTCCCCAGAGCTAGACTGAAACTAGCATCTTAGAAGTGAAAGGTCCCATATCATATTCCCTGGTTCTTGTGAGACAGCCTAGGCCAGTGTTTCTCAATCAGTGGTACAAGTACCCTGAGGGGTAGTCAAGGGAAGTCTGCAGGGTATGTCAACACAACTGAAATTTGGAGAAAATTGAATTTTGGTTTTAAGTTTTACAGCGTTTTATTATTTTCGTACTTTTTACACCCAAAAATGTCATTGCCCGCCCGGCTACAATTAAGTTGTTTAAACAAATGTGTTGCAATGGTAGAAAAAAATTGTGTGTGTCTGAAAACTGTAAGTACTGGGGGTACTTATAATTTTTTTTAAGGGGTACTTTATAAAAAAAGGTTGAGAAAGACTGGATTAGGCCACTACTTAGGACTGGTTTAGAACCAGCACACTAAAAGCAAAAAAGGCAGCAGCTTCCAATCCCCAAACCTCCTGAACCTGCCAATTCCTCACTTTAGTTTATGGCTCTGTTTTCCATTTCAGAAATGATTCTAGAAACCTGACCTCAGGTGACACTGTAGGGCTGCAGTAATAGCTCAGCTGCGCCTTCCATGAACTGTGGCCCACTTTACTTCTCATTGCCATCTCCAACCACTGAACACCAGTCTATGATAGACACCCTGGATTAAAAAAGCCCACAGAAAAACAGAGTTATGGAAACAAAAGTGTGCTGTGGAAATACAAGTGTGAACCCCAACTCTCCTGCCTAGACCTATATCTTGAACTTTCCCTTTCATCCCCTCTCTGGTTCTGAAAATTACCAAACCTTTATTGCTGGAGCATTTAGCCGCAATTAGAAGAGCCATTTTTAAAAGGTCATCTCATCATCTGGACTCAGTTGTTGTGACTTCAGGCTGGCGCACCATTTAGAAATGAAATGCTACCTTAACCCTGAAGACTTTCTTTTTTTTGTTGGCAAACAAGTTCAGATCACATAAGAACCAACTCAAACTCAACTTTTTCCCCTCATCAGTAGCGTGCATTTTCATGCCTCTCTTGGCTTGTGGCTAGAAACTACTGCTCTAGGACTCAAAAGTTTGTTCTTGTGGTCTTACTGCCCTGACTGGAAGTAGACGTCTTCTAAGAGAGCCTGCTGCGAGGCAGAATGGACCCAGAGAAATGGGCATAAGCAAAAGACTTAGGACTTATAGGAGTTGTTCCTCAAACTTCTAGCACCTCCCTCGAGCAAAGCTCTGTTCCTCATTTTCCAGATCTGCAAAATGAGGATAATGGTGCTTTCCCACCTCTCGGGGACTAGACAACATATTTAAAGGCAAGTAATACTGTTCGCCTGACTTCTCCAGACCAATCTGGCGGACTTAAGTATTTAACTACATATTTGACTTAGCCCTGTGCTAGAGCCAGAGCTCCCTTTGAAATCCATGGGGCTTGAGGGCAATCAGCAATTTGCAAAGAGGCATCCACACCCCAGCACGTCATAGGCTTGCAAGTCACAAGACCCATTCAAATGGGAGCCATGCATAGCAATGAGGACAGGCATCAGCCCTGGCAATGAAACCCCTTCTCAGCTGAGTTGTTTAGCTCACAGACACAGGTAGTCTGGTGGTGGGTGATTTGATTAATTTTATTCTAATTAATTCTGTAATCTCAAACTGTTCCTGAAAGCTGTGCGGAGACCAGCAAGGTAGAAGCACAGAAGGCGACACAACCAAACCAAAGATTCAGTCCACTGGCTTCTCTATATTTAGCTTACCAAGAAAAACACTCAACAGCAGCATCTTCCAGCCTGCAGGGTCCTGATATCAATGTCTGTCATGTCCACATTTGTGGTGGTCCAGCTCAAGGAGTAGACATGACCACATCAGAATTAGTGTCCTCCAGGCCATAATCACCACAGGCCATATTCATCCCTGGAGTCACAGTACAAAGGGGAAGGGGATGTTCCCCATGACATTATGAAGCGTGAGGAGGGAAGGAGAAACAAAATGTTTGGGAAAGTCCTAATGAACATAGGACTTTCCAGTCAACAGGCCCCATCCAGCCCCTGACTATCCGCACCCATCCTTTTCCTGTACCACTGCAGCTCCCCATTTCCTTCAACTCACGTTCTTCCTCCTGTTTTGTCACAGCCCTCTCAGCCCAGAGAAGCAAGTTAAGGGGCCATCTCTGTCCCAATCCCCTATCCTGGTAACTTCTCTTTGTTCCCAATTGCAAGCAGTTCTCTCCAGCTTCCCCCATTTTACTCCCATATCCAGTGGCATCAAATTATATTCCCCTCCTCACTGGGGAAAACTTTCCCTTAATTCCCTTTGAAATATTAAAAAAGCAATAGGGAGTGCTGCCTAGTGAACAAGGCTAGGGACAAGGAGTTGAACCTGTGGGGTTCTGTGCCCAGCTCTTCTACTTGCTTGCAGTGTGAGCCGGGGCAGGTCACTACCTCAGTCTCCCCATCTATGAAGTGGGGTGTTGAGCCAGGCTTTCCTCACAGAGTAGTGAGAGGATTCATTTATTAATGCTTGTGGAGCACACTGAGCTCCTCCAATGGGAGAGGGCAGAGAAGGGTGCAAGGCAGAGGTCAGCAGCTGCTATATCAGATTACTCCAAAGTTTACTCCATTCCAGTAAAAATTAGCCCAGTTTTCCCCAAACTTTCTGAAAACTTAAATTCTCTGGACTTGGTGTCTCCTCATCACCTGCTTTGTTGCAAGTCCATAGTCCCTTCACAGCTGGATGGGCCCCTATGCCTGCATACAGTACCCCAAGTGGGGGCATCTCCTTAGCGCCTTATCTCGTCCCAGCATTGCCTCCTTTGGTTTGTGTTGCATCCTTTTGCTAATATTGCCTACTGGGCCTGTTTTTCTGCCACCTGCTGCTGCTTGATCATCTGAATAATTTTCCCACAGAGACCCCCTGGCTCATGGTGTCTGAGCTCAGTAACTGAGAAGTGTTTCAAATAACAGGTTCGGGGGTTATAGAAAATCTGGCCCCCTCCACTCAGCTCTGTTTATGCAGATGGCATCACTTGAGTTAAGGCTCCAGCCACAGGGAGCTGGTGCTAGATCAGATTGAAGCCTTGGCCTCGTTCAGGGTCAAAGTGAGGCTACCCTGCCTCATTATAAGCAAGCAGAACAGGTTAGTAGTCTGGCCCAGGCTCTATGTCAGGGGGGGCAACCACCAGTCCAAGTACTTGGGCCTGTGCTCAGGCCACATAAGCAGGCAATATGCCACGGCACTAGCACAGGGCAAGGCAGCAACAGTTCAGGTAGTCAGGCGTATGCTCGCGCTGAGTAACAGTCAGGATGCCCAGGCCCTAGCTCAGGGTGGGCGGCAACAGTTCAGATGCATGGGCCTGTGCTCAAGCAGTAATGATTTGGCTCTGTCCAACAGGGTGTTTTTGGAAGATCTTCCTCTTCCAGGTGAGAGTGAGGCCAAATGGCCTCACTACGCTTCCTATTGCTGACAACAAAACATTCTGAGTAATTTTTCATGTCATGTATAAATGCAATTTTTAAATACAAAGTTTGAGGCACTTGTGTGCCACAAAACTTCAGAGCTATTCCTGAAGAATGCTATTTACTGCTGCATCACTGGCTAAATGGAGCCCTGAACAACATTAAAAAGGAAATAAACATGTTACATGGGAGTTATGTTACCAGTACACTGCAAGGGCCAGGGATGACAGTTTTGGCTCGGAGCTGATGTAGGAGGCATAGGGCATGTGAACAGCATCATGAGGTCATCAGCTTGGCAGATCTGAAACCAATAGGGATGAAAACATTAAAATTGCTGTTAATCTTTGGTGCTGTTTCTTGCATTGTGGTCAGAGCAGAGGCTGGGGGAGGAGGGGCTGATTGGCCATCCTCTCCCCCCAGAATGATGTGGCAACAAAGGGGCCCCTTGTGGGAATTGACAGCTGTGAGGTCCTATGCTCTTTGGAGTAGGAAACTGAGTTCTAGCCCCACCATGACCATGAATCAATACCTGCTTTTGTAAGAGAAAATTCTTTCTGCAGGACAGATGGCTATTTCATCCCACTGAAAACCATGACAGATAGGTTTTGTTCAAACCTCTATACATTTTAAAACTGCATTTATACTTGCTAAACAAGAACTATGGCTGGAACATACCTGTCTCCCTCTCTCTTTTCATCTTCCCAAATTCGCTGCTGGCTGCTGAGGGGTTTCTGGGGAACCAGTGCCCAATTCAGGAACGGGACCGACTCATTTTCTGGGGGTTTATTCTTTTTAATTTAGTTTTCTACTGGTCAGAAAACATCATGCTGCTCCCCACAGAGGAAACAGGAGTTTAATTCCTTTTGGTTGAAAAATTAAAGTCATGGTCATTACAGGTCCCATAACACAACAGCCATGCTGAAGTGATCCGTGCCTGCGGGGGAGAGGGACAAGAGGGCCAGAGTGAGGGCACCCTGCTTTAGCAATTAAAATCTATGGAGGCATGTGACTCACCTAGGGGAGCACATGGCCCACATGTATTACTTGACTGTACACTGGACTGGGAGTCTGAAATGCTGAACGTCCTTAGGCAGGCCAGTTTCTCTCTCAGTACCTCCATTTCCCCACTGAGATGCAAAGGAGGGGGACAATACTACTTTTCCCACTTTGTAAAATCTGTTAGAGTTATGACTGAAAAGTGCCCTGTACAAGTGCCGTGTTCTTAGCAGCACTTTTTTTAAAGAGTAGCAATGCTAATCTCTGCCACCCTGGCAATATTGCAGCTCAGATATTTACATTCTGCCCAAATAATACTTTTGTTTTACCTGGTGTTGCCTTCCCTTCCATTCTGAAACTGCAGGCTGCTTTGCTATTTTCTCATAGATAGTTGTTGTGTCCCCTCCCCCCACCCCAAAGTGATTGCATTTCAGTGGTACACATTGGTAGTTACTTTTATACACTATTATGTCGTTTACAGTAAAGGGCTCTGGGGATGAAAAGTATGACAGCATTTTTAAGACACCGTCATGAACCGGCTAGTGCACTGTCCTCTACAGATCAAAGCAGGACAGCTCAGCTGTGTGTTACAGACCCTATACCTCCAGCTCTTCATGGAGATCTCTTAACTTAAGTGGTAATATCCTATGCTTCTGGAGTGGGAGGCTCTGGATTTTATCCACACTGGCACCATTAAGTGCCAAATGGCCACAATGTGCAGCAGAATAGCAATGATTTTTGCCTTTTCTTTTTCAAAGGGATTTTCTTCTTCCTAGCTGGAGCTCTGAGCATGCCTTTCTGCTTTACAATCCCACTCTCTGGATCCCACATTGCAGCCACCACCTATCAACACAGCAGGATTGAGTTGTGGCGCCTGAACAGCACTGAAACCCAGGTGTGAAGCTGGCTGAGTTCCAGGTAGATGGTGTGCGCAGAGACTGAGAATCTATATATATCCTCCTGCAAACACATTTGCCTTTCCTGTCCAGTATTTTTATCTTCTTGTAGTCACAGAGCTTCCTAATGCTGGCAGCAGGGCAGGAAAGTAGCCAGGACACTTTCCCATTAAGCTGGATATAACCTTTATCCGTTTGCAGTTTTGACATTTCATAAAAATGGCCGTACTGGGTCAGACCAATGGTACATTCTAGCCCAATATCCTGTCTTCCGGCAGTGGCAGATGCTTCAGAGCAAATGAGCGGAACAAGGCAATTATCACTTGACCCATTCCATGTCATCCAATCCCAGCTTCTGGCAGTCAGAGGTATTAGATGCACTCAAAGGACAGAGTTGATGGACCTTTCCTCCATGAGCTTATCTAATTCTTTTTTGAACTAGGGATGATACTTTTCGATTAATTAACTAATTGGGTAATTGATGGAATTTCAAATCGACTACTCGATTAGTCGATAAGGGGTGGGGCGGAGCAGGGCGCTTGCTACATTTCAAAGGGAGAGGCGGTGCAGGGAATGTGGGGTGAGCAGGGACTCAAGCAGTCATTTCAAAGGGAGAGGCACAGCAGTTGGACCTGCGGTCAGTCCCCGCTCGTGCCATTTCCCCTCTGCACCGCTACTTCCCCTGGCCCCTTCCATGCTGGGGGGAACCAGCTTTTAAGCTGGCTCTCCCCAGCACCGACTCCTGCTCCCCCCCCCTTGCTGCCTCTCTTTGATAGAGGCAGCAAGGGGAAGGAGCAGCTAGTCAAGTCACTACTCGACTATCCAATAAACATAAACTTATCGGATAGTCGATTAGTCACTTACATCCCTATTTTGAACAGTTATAGTTTTGGCTTTCACAACATTCCCTGGTTATGAGCCCCACAGGCTGACTGAGCAGTGTGTGAAGAAGTATCTGCTTTTGTTTTAAACCTGCTGTCTATTCATTTTATTGGGCAACCCCTGGTTCTTCTGTTATGTGAAAGAGTAAATAACATTTTCTTATTCACCTTCTCCACACCGGTCATGATTTTATAGACCTCTACCATATCCAGGGGCGGCCCGTGCGTATAGGCCGACTCGGCCGTCGCCTTGGGTGCCGTCTTCAACGGGGCGCCCAATGATGACGTCACGCCATTGAGGGCCGTGCAGGCAGGGGCGCCGATCACGCGTTCCGCCTGGGGCGTCAGCTGCCGGCAGCCCGCATGAGCACCTCCATGAGCTGCCGCCCTCCACGCTGGGTTGGAGCCATGTCACCCTGAGTGCCAGAGGAAGACATTCCATCCCCATGCTGGCCTTGCCTGTGGGCTCTACCCCTGCAGCTCCCATTGGCCAGGAAGCTGCGGGGGTGATGCCTGCAGGTGAGTGTAGGGCAATGTGGGGCCTGAGCTCCCTCCCACACCCTAACTCCCTCCCAGATCCTGCAATCCCACCCCAACCCTGAGCACCTGCCTCCCCAACTGCAACCCCGTCTTGAGTCCCCTTCTGCACCCTACATCCCTAACTCCCTCCTAGACCCTGCACCCCCACCCTGAGCCCTCTCCCACACCCTAACTCCCTCCTAGACACCACACCACAACCTCCTGTCCTGCGCCCCCTCCTGCACGCCAATCCCTTGGTGGCAGCCCAAACTGCCTCCTGAGCCCCAAACATGTCATCCCCAGCCCCACACCCATAATCAGAGCCCTGCCTCAACCCGCAGGCTCTTCCCACATTCTGAACTCCTCATTTTTAGCCTCGTTCCACAGCTAATACTGCCCTGACTACAAGTGAGTGAGGGTTTTTTGTTCTTGTTTTTGCTTGTGTATGGCTCCCAAGTGATTTTTCTGTGGGTCAGTGGCTCCCAAAAAGAGGTTTCCTGTCCCTAGTCGAATGGAGAATACGATCCTATTCCCATTAATTTCAAAGTGTATAGACTCTTTGGCCCAGTTGTGGGCAATATATTTTTCTCCCCTTGCCAGGGGCCCCCTTTCAACTCATGGGTCCTGGTCACCAGTCCCAACGGCTCTGCTGCAGGCCCCAGGACCCCATCAGTCCTACACCCAGGGCTCCGCAGCTGTTGCCCCAGCCTGGAGCAGTAAGGGGTATGGATGGAGGATCAGCTCAACAACCCCACTCTAAAAATTGTTCCAGCTCTTTGGGGGCCCTGTAGAGTGCCAGGCAAAGGTACAGTGCCAGGCACTTCTGTTTGTGCTACACTCCCAGGTGTATCTGGCACACTGCTGAGTCTGGGATGAGGTGCATGGTGGGCAACATCAGCACATTGTGAGGGAGGAATAGGACCCAGGTAAGGATGTAAGCGAATAGTTGAGTACTTGACTACCGGATAAGCCTAAGCTACATGAGCCGGTGCTGGGGGGAGCTGGCTTAAAAGCTGGTTCCCCCCAGCACTGTCTCCGCAGTGCCACCTCCTATCAGAGGCAGCACGGGGGAAAGGGGAGGCTGTTGCAAAGCAGCCCCTGCCCATGTGCAGCAGCAGCAGCCGCCCCTGTTTGCAGAGGGTCCCAATGGGGAGCTGCCTCCCACCCCCAGGGACTGCTGCTGGAGCAGCCTCTGCCTGCGACTAGCTCGGGCTGCCATGAATAGGGGCTGCTGGACCCGGCTCGTGCCGGTCTGGGATGGCTACAGCTCTGCATTTTCGATGTAAGAGCCGTGTGGCTCCTACTACATTTAAACCAGGAAGCTGCAGAGGGTAGGGGTAGCTGGTGTGGTGGGTACAAATTGTATTGACTACACGATTCGTCAGTTGCCCCCCCTCTGAACACCCTTAGCCCCAGGGCGGGCTAGCAGGCAGCCAGGGCACAGGCACTGTTGAATGCACCCAGGGCCACAGCAGTGACATGGGTGCGAAGCGAGGCCAGGTGCCTAGCCTAGGTTGCCAACTCTCCCGGAGCGCAGTCACTGGAGGGAGCGCACCGCTGGCCTATCCGACCAGCTGCCGCGAACCGGGGGGTGAGGGGTGGGGCTGTCTCGCCTCCTGAGCGGCGCTCAACCCCTCTCGCTTCTTCTCCGCACTGCCTCCCGCGGTGTCCGGTCGGTCCGGTCCGGGAGCGTTGGCAAAGCCGGCCCATTGCTGCCCGAGGAGGAAGGGCCCCTCACAAACATGGCGTCTGAAAGGCTGACCCTTCACAGGGCGGCGGGCTAGAGGCGATGGCACTGGGGCCCCTCACAAACATGGCGGCAGTGAGGAGGCTTGCCCCTCACAAAGATGGCGGCTCGGGGTTTCTTCCCCCGACAGCATGGCCGTACGTGGCCCAGAGCAGAAAGGGGGTCGCGCGCATGCGCAGGCGGGACAAAACAGTGGAAGATGGGTAAGAAGCGAGAGGGGCTCAGCGTCGCTCTAGAGGTGAGCGGCCCCTCCCCTCCCAGAGCGGGGTCAGTGGAGGGCAGGCCCGGCGGTGTGGGTTGGGGGGGAGCAGATGGGGGGAGCGGGCTGGTACGCCTAAGGGAAATGTCTCCCGAGCGCTGTCGCTGCGAGGCTGCCGTGCCTCTGGGACCCGCTGCTCTGCACAAGGGCTGCTCTGGCTGGGCCCCCCACTGATAGGGGCTACCTCAACCAGCCCGAGCAGCCCCTGCCCGCGGTGGGCCCCATGGAGCAGGCCCCTGCCCAAGGGAAGAGGGGTGAGGAGCTGCTCCAGACCCTACCAGTTAACTGGAAGCAATTAACTATTCACATCCCTAGGGGGAGGCAGAGTTAACAAATGCTTTTGGGGAATGAGATTAAAAATCAATCTCTTCCTAATGAATGGAAGAAATAGGCCAGAAACAATCCCATGTGATTTGGCAGGAATAAATGGGAAGGGGACATGTAATCCAGTGAACTCATTCAAAACCGAGAAATACAGGTAGGGCAAAAATTAAAAAAAACCCCAAACTTGTATTGCGTGTTTTGTGTGATACTGAACCCGAAAAAGCAAGTGTTTTATAGATCTCTTTTTATAGAATGAGTGCATGTGGTAGTTCTGCTCTTCTTAGCCCTAGTTAGGCCTCTACTGGAGAGGGCAGTCATTTGTGGACATCATCTTTCACTGATAAAGAGCTCAGAAAAGAACACTCCTTAATGAAAAAAGATTTGGACTATATAAGACCTGGCAGAGAGGATTCAGAGAACTGAAAATGTTTGATTGGCGATAGTAGTTGCTTCAGCCTCTGTGAACTCACATTATACATATGACATGGCTTGATTATACCATCTGATCAGAGATTAAGAGGTGTCAGGGCTTTAATTGCAGCAGGGAATTCTGGTTGCTAATCAAATTCCCTGAGCACCAACAGCAGGTGAAATTAGCAAGGTTCTGGTTTGTTTCATGAGCACTGTTCAGAATCAGGTAAGTGGTAGTTTAACTGAACTGTTGTTCTTAACTTTTCATATCAGGAGCTAATGATGTGGGGAAGAAAGGACCTCCACTAATGGTGAATAGGTGGATGCCTGCTGCCCTCATTCCCATAACTGCAGCCATGGGAATGAGAGCAATAGAGTTGAGTACCCAAATAACAATCAGGAGCCTATTAGGTGAAGGTCCAAGAGTGAGAGAGCTACTAAACAAAAGATGAAGTCCCTAGGAGGGGCCTGGGAAAATCATTCTGGCTACATCTAGACTACAGGCTTCTTTCGGAAGAAGCTTTTTTTCTGAAGAGATCTTCTGGAAAAACGTCTTCCAAAAGAGAGCGTCCACACTGCAAAAGTGAATCGAAAAAGCCGTCTGCTTTTTCGAAAGAAAGCGTCCAGACTGAATGGACGCTCTCTCGCCCATAAGCTGTGATTGCTATGGACGGAGTGGCCACCGGGGCACCTGTGCTTTTTCCTCTTTCCTTTTCTTCCGAAAGAGCTCCCTTTTTCCCATCCATACATGCCTTTTTGCGAAAGAGCTCTTTTGCAAAAAAACTTCTTCCTTGTAGAATAAGGATTACCAATGCTGGAAAAACCCCTCTGTTCTTTCAATTTTCTTGTGGAAGAACACAATTGCAGTGTGGATGTTCCTCAAGTTTTGTCGGAAAAACAGCTGTTTTTCTGACAAAACTCTGTAGTGTAGATATGCCCTCTGTCAGGAATCTTAGTACTCCCCCTTTGCAGTGTTTGGAGTTGATAATGAGTGACTGAGCTGGTGGATTCTTCATTCTGGTGTATTGGCCTCTGACTAGTAGATGTCTGATAAATGTTTTCAGCTCTGCCGTCTATAGTTGATGAAATTATTTGCTGATTTATAAAATTGTTATAAGAGCACAGTGAAAATTGAAATAGGTCCATTAGCCAAGAGGTTAGCATGTGAATCTAAGCAAATTCAATCTCTGCTGAGCTGATATTAGTAATCCATCCTAAAACAATGACTAATAAATGGGGAGAGATGCCTTGAACCTGCTAGCGGATGACAAGGCTGCTTCTGGGAGGCGATTTCCCCCCAATGTTTTTGTTTGGCTTTGATCTGTTTAATGAGGGTCATGAGACAAAAATCTCATTACCTAACACTGTTGGATGTTGGCGTATGTGTGATATGGCTGTTTGCCAGGTTCTTAATTAGGGGATTCATAAAGGCAGAGGGCAGATGTCAGTTCTTGAAAACTGCTTTTAGCCTTTCTGCTAGGAAGAATGCTTTTATTAATTCAGTACAAAATGTATTAAAAAAAAAAAAAAGATGCAACTCAACTCTGTAAGCAAGGCTGCCTCTTTCCTTTTCTGCCATACGCAAGATGTTTGGACTCTCTTCCCAAGACTGTCTGGGCAAATGAGATTTGTAACATACACAAGTCCATTTGGACTGAATCTGCCCCAAATCTGTGTTTTCAGAGGTCTCCAGATGGCACATGTATAAAGCCAGATTTCAGTGAAAATAATGGTGCCTAGTAGTATGTCTCATGGCAAGGGATTCAGTTGGCTTCAGAATGTTCTGTAATTTGCTGGTCCTGGGCAAAACCACTGGTCTCCCATCCCAGAGCTCCTTTCATAGTGGGTGTGCAGGTGAACAGGCAGCTATGTATGCTCTGATGGTTCTTGTCAGTGCTGGATATTAAACACCTGCTTCAGTTCTTTATAATGAGACTGCTACTAATTAGAGATGATGCTGATTTGAATGAAGTCCTGTGTCTGGCTATGGAGCAAGTAGAGCTCAGACAGTTATAATGTATACAACATGTGGAAGCTTGAAAGCCCAGTCTTTAAGGGACACTATGGGTCATAGGGAGCTGGAGGAAGGAGTTTGGTCACTGTGACCCATTCACTTCTTGGCTCAGGCTGCCAGTAGGGAAATTAATTCGTGTGAAATGTATTTATAATTTTGTGTTCTACTAGGAGCCTGGTCCAAGAGCAGCTCCCCCCTCAAAACCACCCCTAATACAGTCTCATTTAATACAGGCCTCTGATAAGACACAGTTTGTACCCTAACTAATCTGTGTTAGGAGTGAATGCTTTCCATCTACAGCAACTTCAAGCACACAGCTGTTCCTAGAAAAGCTCTGTGGAGAGCTGCCCCTGGTGATTTTGTGGAAGCTTTGCAGTTTCTCAGGTTTTACAGTACACAGGACCTTTGGGAGATTCCCTGGCAGCCAGGGGTAATTCTCAAATGAATTGCTGATTTCTTCCCCAGCACTTACCATATTTTTCTTTTCTTTTGCTGGCAGCAGAGGGCTGTGAAGACTATGCAGCCAGTAAGAAATACACACCTGGAGGGCCAGTTTCCAAGTCAAAAATCCCAAGTGAGACAATGGAGCTGCCCTACCAGGATACATGAGGCCTTCTGCCCATTTCTAGTGCCATTCCCCTAAAGATCTCCAAGCACTCTGCAAACAGTTATCCCTTCCAATCCCCCCACCCTCAGTGACAAAGCTCTTAGTGCCCCAGTTGGCAGATGTTATCGCCTGCCTCCGATGAGTCAGTGTTAGGTGCAAGAACAGAACCTAGGAATCCTGAATTCAGTTGCTACTGACATCCATTAATGAGGCAGAACAGCCAGGGAAAAGAAACAGAATTCTAGAGGAAAGGATGTTGTTCCATTAGCAGTAATGTTCCTGATTCTCTGTGTTCTTAGTGGAGATTTTCACCTGTGTGCACCCCCAGCCTCAACAAAAGTGTCAGCACAATTCTGGGAAATATGGGGTTTTGTGACATGCTTCTGCCACTCGAATAGGGGTGCCCAACTTTGATTCTGACAAAATGAAGTGAAATAGTTGTAATTTTTAAAACATACTTAAGAACCTGGAGGAGTTTAGTTGTTAAAAGTCAACATGTGAGGGAGCGTGGGACAAAATAAACTCTAATTAAATCAGATTAAATGGTGAATGAAGAGTGTGCTGAGACCAAACAAAATGAAGTGCATCCTTAAGGAAGAGCCAGTAGTTGGTGGCCCTAAGAAGGGAATGGAGAGCCCAGGAAGGAGAAGAGACTGGGGAGGAGCACTGGCCATGACTAAGTCACCTGGCAGTTAACTCATTTGTCATGGGGGTTTGTCTACCAGATGAAGGTAGAAGTTGAATGTGGTGGCTGACATGTGTTACAACTGGTCTGGCGAGGCTAGGCTAGTGGTTCTCATAACAAAATTTTTGGTGGCCTCCAAGAGTGGCCATCAACTCTTGCTGGTGGCTGCTTTGACAGTTTCTCCTAAACACTTAATTAACTTTAGAAAAAACAAATAAGCACACACACATACATGTCCAAATGGTATTTATGTAGGGGTTTTTTTGCAGACTCAATCATAAAACTGTAGATCTCTGTCCTTTATTAGACCTAAATAGAATAAAACCACAAAAAAGGTGCTTTTCATGTTCTGGTGTTTGTGTTGTTTCTTTTGCTTTTTTGCCTTTTTATTTTTTTTTAAAGACTTGCTAACTAGTAATTCTGCTGCTGTGAAAAGTGATACTTGTATGTTAACATCACTTTTCACAGCTTCCCAGCTAGCTAATAAGTCTGCTGTGAACAGTGATATTAATAAACAAATACCCATTTTCACAGTGGTTTTGCTCAACCCTAGCAAACCCAGGGACAAATTAAGTCCTAGGTGGATAGGGAGGAAACAGGAGTCAAGGGCAGTGAGGGCTGTGAGCCTGGAGGGTGCAGCCCAAAGCCCCAGGGCTGAAGTCCAACCCCAGCACCTCTGAGAATGTGATGAGCTCACTGGCTGCTTGCTCCTCTGGTGTTTGTGTCTCAGGAGCAGGGTCTAGTGCTTTGCCTCTCCCATCCCCCAAGCATGGCCATTGTGTGCTTGCAGGGAGCAGAGTGAGAGAATTGTTAATTAGTCTAGGACTGAGCTGTCAGTGGTTAATCAGAGATCAGTGCCATTGATTTTCCTGTATAATGATTGGTGGTAACTTGCTTTCTTTCTTGCTACCTTGGAGTATGAGGAGGTAGTCTTTGAAAGCCAAGGGGATTTGGGTTTAATTCCAGCAGGTTAATTGACACAGAACTCTGCTGTTCCCTGGCTCCAGGTTTGGAAGTATCTCATCAGGCAAGATCCAGTTGTGACAGCTTGTCTCTTCTGGTCCTGCTATCTCAGCCTGCTGCTCATGCGCAGCACAGAGTGGAGTGGAAAAGGGTTGAAATGGGGCTAGCAATAATTTCAAAGCTTCTTAACATCAAAGGCCATGTTCTTGCTGGGGTTTGGGTGTCACCTTATCTAATTATCCCTGAAGTTTCCCCCTGGAGTGTAAGCCAGAGCTTTCCCACCAGAAAGCTTAAAGCCCTGGTTGCTGAGTTTGGAATACCTGGGATTCCCATTATAATTCATTCCTGGAGAAACTCTTCCCCAACATATGCATATTGGTTGCCTCTGTTACGACTCTCCTCTCCTCACCCCAGAAGAAAGGCAACTTCCTGGACAATAATGTGACTTGCTAATTGGGTAACTTGCTTAAGTTGCTATGGTATCTTGCTATACCATGACTGAACCTTGATGCTTGGTGGACCGCTACTTCCTCCATCATGCAGCCAAGGCTAAGTGCTCCATGCTCTCTTGTTTTCCCTTAGCTTGCTTGTTCCTCTTTGCAGCATTAATTCGGGGCTGAATAATTCCCTGAAATTCTTGCCCGAGGTGAACAGTCTCTCCACTTGATCCCCTTCCTCACTGTGCAAACCTCCATTAGGTCACTTCCAGCCCCAGTCTTACAGCAAGGCGCTTGTCTTGGGCCCCACGCTGTCCAGCACCTCCCTGCCTGGCCACTTGCTCACTGCCCTTGGCTGGGAACCGCCTGACCGCGCCACACAGCCAACCGCAGTGTGCTGCCTTGCATCTCGCAAACTCTTTGGCTGGGGCTGGTCACTTTTCTGCCTGTGAGTAAAGGGGCAAAGCCAAGGCAAATAGACTAGAGGGATAGACTGAAGGAAGGAGGGTCAGATCTTAATGAGGCACTGATCTCTACAGGGGTCTTCAGCACCACTCCAGCTACAGTAGGAGTTGATAGTCCAAGGACTTAGCACCCCATCTGCGTGGGATGGAGCCATACTGAATTCTTTCAGTGTTAAACATCCATTTGCTGTGGTCACTGTGTCCCAACCAACTTACTCTCCCACTCTGCTCAGGCCATGAAGTCAGAGAGCCTCATGAAACCCATAGCTCATGTGATTTTTAGGAATGAGGTGGCAAGTCACAACAGTGCAGCTGCCACCCCTTCTCTGAGGTGGGAAGGCCAGAGCTGCAGGGCTGTGGAGGGAAGTAAGGTTCCAGTGACTGTTGTGGCGGCTGCTGTGTATTTCAGATTGATGGCCTGGAGGAAAAGCTGTCCCTCTGCAGAGAAAGCATGGAGGAGGTGGACCTTAAGCTGCGCAGAGAGGAGCTCAGTCCTGAAGGAAGGTACTAGTCATTTCTCCTCTACTTGGATACGGATAGTGATGCTGCAAGCTGCTGTGTGCTCACGCAAACCACTGACTGTCAGCTTTGTTGGGAGTACCCAGTAAAATCTCTGTTTCCAGATCAGGAATTTACTGGGGTTGCCAGGCTGGGCCCCCAATGTGGAGCTTGTTTAGGGATGGAGAGAACTGTTTTTTCTCTTCTAGGGAGGCAAAGGTTGACATGGTGAGAATGCTGAACTTGGCTTCAGCTTTCCTGTTTGCAAACCCTCTGTATATGCAGCCCAAGCCGTGCCCAGTCCTCATGTTTGATTCCAGAGTTTGGACCCCAGCACTGACTGGAGACAGCTGTGTGAGCTGGACAGATGTTCTGGCCAGCAGTACGCAACTGATGGTGCCTAGAGCACCTGAGCTGAGAGATGCAGGAACTAGTGTGTGCTGAATAGTCAAGGCCACCCAAGCCAAATGCTAGGTGGAATCCACCCAGAGTAATCCCAAGGGGATTGAAGTTTGACTCTGTTCACACAACCACCATGACTGTGTTGCAACAGGGATCCTGGTGGTAGCCTAGAGTGCACCAAATGTCTCGCAACAGTGCACTGAGGTGTTCAGTTTCCATTTCCACTCGGATGGAACCTTGCTGTAATGCGGTCCTCTAACGCTAGTAATGCCTTAGGCAGAGCCTTTCCCTGAATGTGATCACCCAGGCCTTAGGCATGGCCCTGCTGAGACTAATTTCTACCATTTGTTAGCATCCTGTTGCTCCCCTCCTAACAGAAACTGAGCCATCAAGTCTAGGCACAGGAAGCGAGCAGCCTGCCAACTAGATCCTGTCAGCCCAATGCTGTATATGCCCTGTTCAGTTTTAAGTGTCCCAAGCAACATGGTTTTACCATGTCTCTTGAGAAACTCTTCCAGTCTCTCAGACTTGCCAGTAAGTTCTTCTATTCTCCCTTGTTTCTGAACTCATTTCCCTTCTTCCCCCCCCCCCCCCGATGGGTTACCATACTCAACTTTCTCTCCTTTTTCAGAGTCCTCTCGCAAAGCGCTTCCTTGTATGTCACCTCACCCAGCCCTTCTTTGTCCTTCTCCAGGTTGTTTAGTCTCTTTCTGTTAATGTGTCCAGAAGATCCAGTCTTACATTTCTCCTGCCCTCATTCAGTGTATTACCACTTACCATTCCCCTGAGTGCAAACCTTTGGCCAGCTCCCAATCCATGTCATAAGGCTGCTGTCCTTAGGACGGATTTGTTAGAAGTGCCTGGGTCTGTGACATCCACTCAGTGTTTCTGCCAAGGGTGTGACCAAGCTTGGCTGCTTGTGCTTCTGCTAACATCCAGATTTTTCATTCTGTGTCCCCCATGAAGGAAGCTATTGACCTGGTGAACCTGAATCACTGGGATTTGTCTGTTTTCCAGTGTAGCTCTCCCCAAGTAAAGTCCGATTGGATTCATAGTATGTTTACTCTCTTGTTGCCTGGGCTTCGTGCCCTTCAGTCCTGTGGAGCTGCACACATTCAGTTTTCCCATGCATTTTAAACAGTCCCATTGCCTTCCCAAGCATGAGAGCCCCTTGATTTCTCTAGTGATACAGCAGCTCAACTACTTCAGAATCAGGCAGTTTAGTGTCTCTTCTCCTTTGGATGGGCTGCACGCTGCATTTCCTTTTCCCCAAATGTATCTGAGTCCTTTTCCTTCTCCTGCTAGTAATGCACCCTTTCTTCTGACAGCCCTTCTCTCTTCCTTTAGCTAACTGCACAGTAAGGCTTGGGTCCACCTGTACTGCACTTGCTTCACCTAAAGTGAAACAAACAGCCCTATGACAGTACCCCAGAGCCAGCCTGGTGCAGGGAGATAGATAATTTGTTGTGTATCTCTGTTTCCACCCTGCCCTCCTTTGAGCTGCAGCAGCTTTCAGGTTTTTAAATTGTGGATTAATCAATCATTGTGGAGCTGAAGATACAGGGTTTTCAGTCATCCTGAATTCTGTGTGATATAGCTGTTTACTGGCTCTCCATGCAATCACATTCAGGTCCTTTGCCAGAGCCCATTGAGGAGTTTGTGCGTAATGGTGCTTTGGAAACAGGAAGGAAGAATTTTTCTTCAATCTTTGGCTCTGAAATGTGGGAACAAGATGGGAACTGTGATCTGGGCAGAGTCAAGGACTGGGGGCTTCTCTTCCAGACTCTGCACCAAGGGTGTGTAATAGATGGAGATGGTTTGTCTCAGGGTTAGCCTCTGGCAGGTTGCCGCTGTATTTACCTGCAACTCTGTGGGTATCAGGGCTTCTAGCTCCCATTGCCTGTGGATTGCCATTCCTGGCCAATGGGAGCTGCGGGAAGCGGTGTTGCAGTATGTGTTGCTTCCTGCAGCTCCCATTGGCCGGGAATGGCCATCCGCAGCCAACAGGAGCTGCAAGCCCCCATACCCGTGGAGGTGCAGGTAAATACAGCAGCAGCAGCCTGCCAGGGCTAACCCTGGCGAACCTCATCTGGCTCACAGGCCAGTTATTGACCATCCCTGCTCTGCACCAAGGCAATTCCCTCCTAGAGGTGGGGGTTGGGACAGGACCTACAGGGTACTGTGAGGCTTCATGTGAAAAACCAGCTGTGAAAGTGTAGAAGCTTATTTTGTCCAGTGGTGTTTGGACAGGCCTGAGCCTCCATATGAACATGCCCCACTTCCAAGGCTAGGAGCTGCTTTTCCTTCCTTCCTAGCATTCTGAATAGCCCAGCCTCGGGGCCCGCTAGCGTCTTCCCTGGGAAAGCCATCCCACTAATTGGAATGGCTCTTCCCCTGAGCCGGGTGGGAGTTGTTTTTTAGTCAGTGCTGCAGCACTGTGCTAGTGTTCAAACCGGCTGTACAGTAGTCTCCAGGGAAGAAGACTTCTAATCATTCAGTTCCTCCCCTTCTGCAGAAGAGGAATGGCAAACTGCCAGCCCCACCAAGAGAGAAGCTGAGGGCCTCATTCTGTGCACAGCTCATGACTCTCTTTAGGGACAGTCTTTCAACCACCATACAGTGCATGAGCAACAGCATCTGTCTGTGAGTAACGAGGCTGCCTCTTCTCATTACAGGCAGGCACTGGAGAGAGAGAGAAGCCTGCTCATGACCAAAGCTGAAACCTATGGTAAGGCTGTTTTTAAAAATAGCCAGTGCGCGTGAGCAGTGACTGGGCAGGATGGCCACAGTCTGCACTGCAGCTCATGTTCCCATTTACATTCCTGCTCCACAATTTGGTTTGCCTTCAAGTTTGGACTCAGCAAAAAGTGACTTTGGGGGAAAAGCTGAGGCAGATCTATTCAGCTACTTTTGATCCGAGAGTTGGATCCTGCCTCTGAAATCCCATAGAAGGGAGCACAGCGATTCAAAAATTCAGTGCAACTGAATCTTCTTCTAGATGCACAGTAGAAAACAATCAGGGAGGCTTCTACTCCCATGAGTGCCTGCCCCACCACTAGTGGAATAAGTACCAAGCTGTCCTTGTAGAGCAGTGATTCCCAAAGTATGGGGCACAAGGTCGGCAGATGCTGGGGAGCTCCCTGCAGAGGGATTTCCCTGGCAGCCACAGGAGCTGCTGAGGAACTCCTCCCTGAAGAGCTCCCCAGCAGCTGCTGGGCGGTCACTGGCATAAAGTGTTTTTCCCAACTGCGTCTCAAGAAAAAAGTTTGAAAACTACTGCTGTAAAGCATTAAGCTTGCACTGACGCAGCTGCAGTACCTTGGGACTTAAGTTCCCTCTAAGCTGCATGGCCAGGCAACAGTGCATCAAGGGCCTCTCCCCCAGCCTCAGAGTTGCTGCTGGAGGAATCCTCTCTCCCTGCCACAGCCCAGGACAGCCTGCAAACCAAATCCCTCATGTCTGGCCCCACCCATTGCTGAGCACTTGCATGGGAAAAAGGAGGGAATACTGCTCAGGGCTAGAGCCAGGTGGAGAAATGCTGTGCATCTGTCAACATGACTGGGAGGTGGAGCACCCTGCCCTCCCCATCTTTACCTATCGCCCAATGAGCTAAAATGAATGTGGCATAGCCTGACTCCCTCTAGCATACTCTAGGCATGCCCCATGCCTGAGCAGCAGTTACTCAGACACTCCTCCCCCATCACCTGCTTTGTATGTGGTGCAGTCCCTGGCACTTTCTAGTCCAGTCTCCAGTCTCTTCCCTCTCTGGGTACTCTGCACAGGAACTTTATGGCATTAGGCTGCCCCCTGCTGGCAAAATTGAGCTGAGTGAGCTTTACACAAACCACCTCTTAAACTTGTCCCATCAGGTTCTGAGGGGTGGCTTATAGTTGTCTGAATCTGAGGATTGAGGGCCTGATCCTCAATGGGGGCTGAGTGACTTTTGCACCTGTGTTCCCTGGAAGCAGCATGCATGCACAGCCATGCAAGAGTCACATGCCACCCAGCAGAATGTGTTTAGGTGCCCTTATCCACCAGCAGGAATTGGACAGAGGTCAAACAGCTACTGAACTGGGCAGGAGGTGTCTCAGTCACACAGGGGCTGTTTGAGTAGCATCAGTTCTGTATCTGTACAAGAAAACTGAATGGAACAAAGTACCGGGCAGGCTGCTGCAGTCAGATGAAGCACATCCCTGCCAGGAGCGTCCCTCCATGCTTGAGGAAATGGGGTTTCCTTTTCCTTGGGGCAATGGGTGACAACTCTGATGGAGAGGGGCTGCATCTTATGCTGGTTTGGTTTTGTTTTCTAGAGAGAGAACTGAAAGTGCTCCGTAAGGAAAATCGCAAGAACACAGCCCTTGCAGTGGCCGTGGTACTGCTGATTGCAGTTATTTACACCTGCTGGACAATGTAATCATGGTCCAGATCTCCCACTACTGACCACAGGACTCCACTGTAAAGACCTCTTCCTTCTCTCACCGATGTGCCTCCCAAGCAGGAGAGTGGTCATCTCTTCAGGCCATTAATCACTAGCAATCCTTGTCTTTGAGCGCTGGGGACCTTGAGGGCAAAGGGAAGCGACAGCCACAGCACAAGCTAGTTTGGAGAGCAGATCAACATTTGGCTGGAGCCATCTGCTCCCTGCACATGTGACTGTCCTGGAGCACCCACAGCACAGAGAATGTAAATGAAGTTTAAGGGCTGAATGACCCACCTTCCCTTTGCCCCAGTGGGCCCCCTCTGTTCTTTGCTGTGCAATACAATGGGCTCAGCAGTGAAAATTTCAGGCTCCAAAACAATCAGAATCTGGGAAAGCTTCCCTGTTACTGTACCTCAACCCTGACCTTACGGGACCAACCTCTAGGGCTCAAAGGAGATTTCAGCCATTGTGCCTCTCTGCTGTGACTGCCAAAACCTTCCATGTGTATTATTACCAGTTACAGGACCCACTAAACTTGTATGGGACCAGTGGAGTTGCTGCCTGAAAATGAGGTCTTTGGGATGATCTGTTTTCTTGCCACTAGACCCAATGAACTAAGAGGGCAGGAAGACAATAGTTCTTCCTAAGCCCTGGGTGTTGGGGTGTACCTATGTGCACCCTCCCCCAGAGGCAGGGCCCAGGAGCAAAGGAACTGCAGGCTCCTAGGGATAGTTTTAAGACATCAAGGATCAAAGTGTATTGTTTCTTAAATAAAGTTATTTGAACATCGGAAAGAGCACACGCAGTTGCTGGAAATCCAACTGGAGGAGTTGTGGAAGGAGTGAAGGCAGATGGTTTGGATGAGGCCCTTCACTCAAAGATGTGTTGGCCTGGCTGTAATACTATGGCTGCAGAATGTACCGTTCCAACACTACAGGAAGCATTCTAGCCATCAAGGCAGAACCCTACTGACTTTGCTGAAAATCAAAAACAAAAAGGGGAAATGGCCCTTGGCATCTGGTTAGCAGAGCTTCAACCACCTGTAAGTGCCTATGGATCCAAGAACTTTTGGTTGGTGACAGCTATTAACATACCAGCATAGCAATAGCCTTCATTTTAGCTCTGCCCAACCTTTCAATACAATTTTAAAGCAGCCTGAAAGAGACAGCAAATGGGAGAGGGGAGGAGAGACATAGGGCAATTGAGGGAGAAGGGGCACAGACAGTAAGGGGTAGTAATAGCTGGATTACAGCCAGTATCTGAGACAGAGGGGGGCTTGTACCCTCTCTTGGTAACTTGTGGGGTAGCATGGATGGGATATTAAGTAGGGATGTCAACATGTAGTCCACTACACAATTAACCAATAAGTCTGGGCTTATCAGTTAATCTTGTCAGCTACACATATCCCCCTCTGTATCAGGGGCAGTGGGAGCCAGTGGCCATAAGGAGCTGGTTCACCACAAGCACTGGATCTGCCTGCTCGCTCTCTCTCCTCCCCACCCTCCAATAAAGAGGCAGCGGTGAGGCAGTCAAGCTGGAACCAATATGGGTGGGGAGCTAGCTTTCAGCCAGGCTCCCTATGTGTGCCAGCTCCATGGAGCCACCTTCTCCTCTCCTCTCCCCCCGCCCCACCACCACCACCACCACCCCCCTAGCTGTCTCCTACATGGTTTTAGGAAACACAAACCAAAGTATGTGAACACCTTTGTGAACTAAAGGACTGTATTGGTAATACACAGACAATGAAAGCAGAGAAATTAACACACAATGATACACAGCCTAATACAATAAAATGTGCAATCAACAGATGTAAACATTCCCTCCAGTGAGACCTTCCTCCTCTTCCCCCAGGAGCTAACAAGAGAGTGCAACTTGGGTCAGCCCCTGGCTCATTTTCTATCCCTTTCATACCGAGACATTCACTGGCCTACATGATCAGACTGAATCCCCCTTCCACACCCTCCTCCTCACCAGAGCTGAGCAGCGCTGATGCACACAAAGCAGGGCACGTACATGGCTTTGACCTCTTCGGGGTCTGGGCCTTTCAACTCTGATCAGTTCCTTTAGGGCATTTCAAAGCAAGTCACAAGTTCCCAGGCCTGGAGGAGCAATGGGGATAGGAGAGTCTTGAGCCAGAGGTGGACATGGGATAAAACCGTCTCCCTCTGCATTCTCCCTGCTGCAGGGAAGCAGTAGTGAGGTGCTGGTGCTGCCCTCCCACCAGTGGCTGGGAGGTGTGGTTCAGTGCATCCAAAAATACATCTCCTTTTAAAAAATACAAGCGACTAAAAGCAAAGCAAAGCAAATTGGGGCAATGGGGAAAGCAGGCAGTCTCTCAGCTGCCTGCAGGTGGTTTGGGTTTCTTCTGCACCCTTGGTTTCCAATACCAGATAAAGGCTAATGGGGACCTAGATTATTCATGGTATGTTTTCTATGGGACATCTCCAGCCCCACGAATAGGAAGGGGTCAAAGCCTTAGTGGGGGGCACACCCTTGTGGGTGCAGAAGACACAGTAAAAAGCCCAGAGGAAAAGGAATAGGCTCCGGGAAGGCCCTGGGCTTCTTGCTGGCATGATGGCTGCCTGGTCAGAGGCACCTCCCTTCCCCACCTATGGAACCTCCTCACTGCTCCTCATGGAGGAGCCTTCAATAAATATCAAGTAGCCAATAACTGCATGGGGTGGGGCTGTTGCCCTCTCCAGAAGGGCTGCTCTTAGGCCACATGCCACATTCTCCCAAGGCTCTGGGGCATAGAGTCACATCCAGCTCTCAGATGGGTTGCAAACCTTCCCCTTGGCTGCTACAGGGCACAGGGAAAGTAGGTCTGTCATGTCCTTAGCCACCTTCATGCAAAGGCCACGAAGCCTGAGCTTGCAGAAGGCAGTGTTCTAAATACACTTGGGCAGCAGGGCTCTTCTGGGCCCAACAGGGGACACCTAAGTCCAACGTGGGCTCCCACCACTTTCCAAAGTTGAAAGCTGAGTTTCCCCATGCAATGACAACCCAGTCCAAGGCAGTGTGAGCTGTGACAATCACCATTCTGCAGCAATCAAGCCTCAACATGCAGATCCATGTTACAAGGAGGAGCAAAGAAACCAGCAATGGCTAAACTCAATTACACTAAGCAACTGGGGGATTAACAGATGCCTGACCACCAACTGATCATGCAGACATGGAACACTGTGAGCTGGAAAAGCAAAGGCCTATGAGCTCAGGGTGAAAGTTACCCTGCACACCACTTAAGCCCTAATGAGGCTCATAGAGGTTAAATGTGACTTAAGTGATGCCCAGTCCTTGTGCTGCCCCTGGTTATGAGGTGACTCTCACCCAAATGTATACTTCTGCCAGAGCTGAACTCCCCATGTTCTATGATAAAGATCCAGTCACATCCTGCACTGGCCTGGGGAGGATGAAAAGGGGATGAGAATCTGAAAGGTTGCCTCTAGTTTCCAAGAGATTCACAGTTCTCTTTAAGGCACAGTCTAGGCAACCCCCAAGTCAGCTTTTCCCTTATTGCCAACCCGTGTAAGAAAAAATAAGTGACTGCATGGATCGGAGCAGCCAACCACCTATTAACTTCTGATCCACGTGTGAGCCTAGGCCAGAGGCGTTTCTGAAGGCCAGCACAAAGTTAAAACAGGCAATAAGGGCAGCCCTACTCTTTGGGGTGGCTTTGTGTAGCGGGCCTAGCACTGAAATGAGTCATGATTTTGAACTGTGATCCGCTGAAACACAGATGTCCTGCTGCCATGCTAGAATCCCAGGGCTGTGCCTTTGCTACAGACATGGCTCCAGGTCTGGAGGGGAGGGGAGGGGGTAAAGCCTTTTCTGTGATTCAAACAGGAAAGATGGGTTTCTCCTACAATGGTTGTGGGATTGCTTGTCTTTCAACTAACTAGCAAGGTAAGAGTCAAGGTCCCTTCCCCCTTTTGCTTTCATCTCTGAACACACAGGGAGGGGTAATGAGAGAGGGAAACTGGGGGATGGTTTTGAGCACTGAAAAAAGCAAAACATCTCAGCATTATCCTAGGGCAGATTCATGTGCTCACACCTAGGCTGCTGGCTTGGAGTCAGTGATCTCCTGCCATGAGGACTAGCTTCCTTCCACCAAAATGCTAGCACCCAAGAACTCCTGACAACCTGCCAAGTGCCTCTGGGGTGGAAGTGCTGGAGCCACTAGCAAAAAGTGATTATCCTCACATGCCAAGAGCCTGCGCTTCCCAATGAGCCACCCCTGTATTTAACAAAAGCCCACTGGCTCAAGGCAAAGGAGACAGAGGTGGCTGCCGGGAGAGCGGCAAGGCCTTCTAAATGCGCTCTTCCCCAGTTCAGACCTCCCTACATCCTGTGACCACTGTCCTTTTCTCTCAGTGCTGCCAGGGAACAGTATGCAGCCTCCTAATTGCTCTGCACATGTAGGAGGGGAACTCGGAGAGCAGACACCTGGATGAAGTTCAGAGCACGAGTGGGGAAAGCTGCCAGGAATGCAGTGGGATAGCACAGAGGAGCATCAGACCATGGCTCCCGGTATCTCACCTCTGAGGCACCCACCGCCAGTGCTGCCTGGGCCAGATACTTGTATAAACTGGTACTCATAGGCTGGGGCTTTGTCCCACTTCTTCTGAGCACCAAACCCTACCCCCCAACCCCCAGGAATCAGTTCTCCTCCACAGAAGGCCTGCAGCTCCTGGATGGAAGACTCCCTCCTCCTGTCTCAGCCTCCCCTCTCATCAGTCAGTCCCCAGAGAGTTCATGCTGGGGGGTCAGGGGTAGTGCGCCTGGATGAAAGAAAGGACTTCCTCCTTGGACAGCTTCTCCGCATCTTGCCTTTTCTGGGAGTCGTGCACTTTGACCCCTTCCCCCCATTCCCAGAAGAGACGGCTGAAATAGCAGATGCTGCAGGCAAAAAGAGGAGACAGATCAGCACAGCAAACACAGTACATGGCGAAGGGATGCAATCAGCACAGGCTACAAAGACTCTTCAGAGCAGCAACCCAGGCTAGTGAGTGGGCCGCAGAAGTGGCCCTCCACCTCAGTGGGCCTCAGGATTGTCGTCACCAAGGGTAGTTCTGCTAACTGCTTGCCTACCTAGAATTTGCAGGATGTGCCAAATGAACCACAGCGGTGCTTTGATTAGATGCAGAGGGAGCAGTCGCTCTCACAGTCGGTCTTAAACGACTAGGAGTCCTGTGGCACCTTAAACACTAACAGATTTATTTGGGCCTAAGCTTTCGTGGGCAAAGATGAAAGATGCATCTGACAAAGCGAGTCTTTGCCCATAAAAGCTGAGGCCCAAATAAATCTTGTTTAAGGTGCTAGAGGAACTCATTTTTGCAGATGCAGACTAACACAGCTACCCCTCTGATACAGTCAGTGCTGGGTGCAATCAATATGCACCTCACTTCACGTGCCCTTGCTTTAGGTGTGTGTCACTTCAGTAACATGGTAGGAAAAAATTATGCGGCTGGAACCCAGCGGAACCAGGCAATGCTGCACATGGCCAATGCTAAACAAAATGTCTGGAGGTCACACACACAGCCCCAGTGGGCCATGGGTTGCTCACCACTGCTTTAGAGACAGCTGGCCTGTGAGCGTACGTGGTAGGTTTCTAGGAAGCACTGTAAAGGGGGCCCCAGTTATTTGCTTTATTAACCCCGAGGGCTCTTCAAACCTTTCTCTGCCCCAGCTCCTAACTTCGTCCCTGCAGTGGCAAATCCCAGCTGCATTGTGGATAGCAGAGACTGAACAAAACGTGAGTGTCTACTGCCCGCGCTAAAACACTGAGCTCTGTTAGCAAAGGCTGTTGTTGCAGGCTCATCAATTTCAGTGTGTGGCAACCACATGAGACGGGACAGCACCCCACAGAGTAGGTGCAGGCTACAGCTAGTCAGACCAGCAATCATGTTATATATAGGGCTTACTCCACAAAGTATGTGCTGAGACAAATGCAGACACCCCAATGTGACCTATAAACTGAAGTGTGTTCCATGGAAATGGCTTTGTTAGTTGCAGCTCTGTTCAAAGCAGTGGGAGGGACAAAACAATGTCTGCTCAAACTGGGAACAATCAGTTAGGGGAAATATGTTTTTCAAGTTCCTAAGAGGGTGAAGCAAACATGGTAACTTCATTAAAGACTAGGTCAAGGCCCTAGCAGAGGACTTGGCAGGGTCAACAGAAAGAATCGACTCAGCAGGGACTCAGCACACTCTGGGAATAGTGGGGGTGAGAGATCAAATTAACCCCCACGTTGCCAACGTGAGCTCTGGAGATGCAGTGAATCTCGGCCCGACCAGAAATCCATCCTTCAATTCATCCCTGAGCAGAGACTCTCCCCACCCTATCTGGGTATTAGTTACCCAGTGTGAAAACAGAGCTGCTAATTGCTGCAGACACAGCAGCCTTAGATTCATACAATTACTGACACTTAATATTCATAGCTTATTTAGGTACACTGTTCTAACAGAACGATATTAGCATAGCAACAAACGCATGTGTCAGCAGCTAATTACAGACACATTAGTGCTCACTAACGACAAGGCAGAGCATCCATTACAGAGTCACACACAAAGCCTTTCCTTGCTTTGTCTTCCTAGCAGTGGTGGAGTCTGGTGCTGGAATTCTGCAGGGAAGGCTGGAAGAGCACCCTCTCCAATTTGTGATGGGTAGCCCTCCTGGCTCTGGGCTAACGAGACTGTTCCATTGGCTGACAGGGGAAAGCCTGAAAGAATCCCAGAGCATGGCTGCAAGCCAGGACGGAGGCTAGAGAGGTGTGCAGGGAGCTCCATTTCACATCAGCTGGGACACAATGCGGGCCTGTGCCGTCTGCCCAGGGAGTGCTGAGCACTGTGCTGAGAAACAGACTCACAAGACTCACTTTCCTAAGAGGCAATGGCATGTTGATATCCCATGGCCCCTAGTCTCCAAACCCTAAGGGACAAGTCCCCTGTCTAAGAAGCTCCCAGTTCTCTCCATGAGCTACTGACTACTTTCTTGGAGTCCCAGTTGGGAGTAAATGGATTTCTGCTGTAATTCAATATTTACCAAACGTCTGTCATCCAAGAACCTCAGCGTACTTTACAGCCACTAAGTTTCAGAACCTGCCTTTCCCCCATGAATTGCAGCAGCTCCATCCCCCATCACAGATGGGGAAACTGAGGCACCAAGTGACTGGCTCACAGTGGGTCAGTGGCAGAGCCAGAAACTGAGGCCAGGAGTTTCGTGCTCTGCCCATTAGAGTGCACGCTTGCCACCCAGCCCAGCTGGAACCCATGCCCACATGCTCTGACTGGGGCCCACCAAGCTCCTCTGGATGTGGCGAACTCACAAGTCAGCCCCTGATTACAGGGCTCCAGAAGCGGGTCTCTGTGCAGCACTGCCAGGCAGCACCTGCCAGAGCAGGGCCTACCCCCACCTCTGGCCTACAGGGAAGGATGGGGCACACTGCGGAGGCACAAGGGCCCACTGCAGTACATTGTTAGGCCTCAACCCCACTGGCCGACTGACTGTGGGACCGTACTCACTGAAAGGGTGCGATGGATTCATGAGGGAGATCATACGTCGACTCATGGGTTGTCTTGTTATAGAAAAATTTCCTCTTGGAGTTTTTGCTGAACGCCATTGTCCAAGGATCTAGGGCAAAGCCACAGGGGACAGACAGAGGGCAGGACCAGAATGGAGGCAAATCAGATTGGGGATGATGCGAGAGGCCAACTTGACATCCCACTTTCTCCCTCCAGCCCCCCAGAAGGCCCTGTGTACTCAAGCAGCTGTCAATTCAGGAGGCAAAGCTTGCACCCAGCCCAGCCCAGTCCAAACTAATTTGGAGAGAGCTCTTTCCAGATAGGAAATC
Organism: Pelochelys cantorii; assembly: GCA_032595735.1. Classification (NCBI taxonomy): domain Eukaryota; kingdom Metazoa; phylum Chordata; order Testudines; family Trionychidae; genus Pelochelys; species Pelochelys cantorii. The sequence goes on along the minus strand of CM064328.1, from coordinate 142,931,272 downwards.
CATGATCCTGAATCCAGTTAGTAGGACCCAAGTGAACAAACTGAAACCCCAGAGCAGCTAATCCAACCACAATGGTGGCAGCTGACCCACCCTCACCCTAATGCCACCCAAGCCAAACGTAACCGGACAAGGGCTAAATCCAGCTGTTGGGTAACTTCACAGACGTCCATGGGGTTACACCAGGGCAGAGCGTGGCCCTTTGTTTTTAAAGAACAAAATTCCTTCCCTCTCCTGAAAACAATGAGGGCAAAGGGGCTGCAGCGCTCTCCCTACCGTTCACAGTCCTGACTATGTAGAGTCCCATGGGCACAAAGTGCCTGTCGTCCCGGCCCGTGTAGGACAGCCGCGGTATTCCACCGGAGCTCTTGATGATCTTCATCTCTAACCTGAGTGCCGAGAGAAGGGAGGCTTGGAAGAGTTCACACAAGGCCACGCACTTCAGAGACAGCTGCAGCGGAACTGGACAGCACGGCACACCGTAGAACAAACCAACAGGCCACTGACCGGTTCTCCGTGTCTCCCCCTGCCATGTCTAGGGAAAAGGGGCCAGGACTCCCTGCGCACACAGACTGTCATCCAGAGACTCAGTGCTGAACCACGGGCTATTTCAGTGATTTACTGTATTTAACCCAACCAGGGTTTCCATTCCAGGTCTGTTCAAACTGCAAATCTCTCTGCTGGCAACCACAAGTGTAGCTGTCCCCTGGTGTGTGACAGGGCAGGAAGGGAACGGGCCTCTTTGGGCTGCAAGGCTAAGAGAGCTGCTTCCCTCTAGTGCAATGAAGACACACATGCTGCTCCAGAATAGACTAGCCTCTGCCATGCAGAATTAGCAAGTTGACAGACTGGCCCACAAACACCCCCGCATTGACAAGGATTCTCACCAGCTGCTTGCCTTGCACACAGCAATAGAGCCCCCCATCTCTGCTGACACATGGCATTTGCAAACTCTGACTTGCTCTGAAGTGTCTCACTGTTTCTATTCACTTACCGTACAAAAATCTTTTCCATCTCCTCCAGTCTGTACACCTCCTTCACCCTGGAGAGAGATGCACACTGAGGGGTTGGAACCAGAGTTCCTGCTAAGTTGTGCGCCTGCGCGGCCACACACAAAAACATTCTCCGCCCGCCCACCTACTTTGCAGAGCCACACTGCAACACTCACCTTCCCGCTGGGGCTGCTCCAGGCTGGCTGAGGCAGTGTGGTGGTGGGGCCACTGTGGGGGGGAGCTGAGGCCATGTGGCGGTGGGGGCTGCTGTGGGGGGGCAGAGCCTGCTGCCAAGGCTAGGACCTGACGTATGGTGGGGGGGTGGGGCCTGCTCAGGGTGGCTTGCTCAGGGTGCTGGGACCTACTCGGGGGTCCGTGGCCAGCTCAGGGGAACCCATGCTCAGGGGCCTGCTCAGGGGGCTGGTGGCCTGCTTAGATGGCTGGGGGCTGGTTCAGGGAGGCCTGCTCAGGGGACTGGGGCCACGTGGTGGGGGCCAGGGCAGCTCTGGCAGCCAGGCCCGCTGGGGGAAAGGAGGCTGCTCTGGTGCCTGGGGTCAGTTCTATCTCTTACCCAGGTCTGGAAGTGTGTTCAGGGCCACAAAGTGGCTTCCCAACTGCTCCCTGGGCTGGCCGAGTGGCAGCTGCTGAAAACTGGAGCCGGGCTGTGGTGCGGTTGCTCCTGGGGCCCCCTGCACTTCTCTTCCCCCCTCCCGGACCTCTCTTTTGCCCCTCAGAGCCCCCCCTCACCCCACATGTCACTGCCCCACCCCCAGCACCTCACTCCCTGCAAACCCTGGGTGCTGGCAGCAGCTTCCCTCTGCCCCAAGTAGGGACTCTCAGCCAGCCCCACAAGGAGCAGCCAAGGGCAGTCTCTGTCCTGCACCCAGGCTGCCCAGGGAGCAGTGCTCCCTGGTGGGGGGCACGTCTCACCTTCTCCCCAAGAGGTGTGTGGGGGGGCTACATGGGAGAGTCTCTTGGGGAGCAGCGCCACAGGTGGGTGCCACAGCGGGTCACATCCAAACAAGCGCAGGCAACCCCATTGTTGGCGCACAGGACAAAACTCACTCCGCTCATGGGTGGAAAATCTTAGAAGGAACACTGGTTGGAACTGTCTCCTTCCCTCTCTCAGCCACAGATGTCGGGTTAGCTAACAGCTACACTCTCTCAGGATGAGGCAGGGAGCATGGTGAAGAGTCACCCTGCTCCTGACTCTTAGCGCCGGGCACGTTGTTCCTCCCAGCTCAGGAGAATCAGACATCCGCCCGTTCACAGCTCAGTCCCCAAAAGCAGCATGCAGGTCACTGATCTGCTGCGCAGAAGCCAGCCCACATTATTTCACACAACCACCATTCCACATCACTTGCAGAGCTAAGGGCTGTTTTGCTAAAGGCATATGTTGGACAGGGGCACACTGTGGTTTGCACTGGCTGAGCTAACTGGAGCTTAGTTCAACTGCAGGTCTGCATGTGAGACTAGCACCAGCCACTCATGGGATGGAGACAACATGAATGTCTGATCTCCAGAAGGTTAATCTGAGAGTACCTAAAACTCCCAGCCAAAAGCATCATCTCCAAAATGTAAAGGGCCACTTGCTACCTTCTAGCAAACACTATGAGACTGAACACCAGCTACATATTATGCAGGCCTGGGAGCAAGTCAGGCTACGCTCCATGTCTTCATCCTCCAGCAAATTAGTCCCAAAGCCCCAGAAGTCCTGAGATGAAGGTGGATGCAGAAGGAGGCAGCACTCACCGGATGGGGTTCATATCCGGCCGGCTAGGTTTGGAAACAGCTTTGACAAACTTCTCCGCTAGCTGAATCCTAGAACAAACAGGAAAGAGAATTATGTGCTTTAGCTACTGCTCTGGTGGCATTATCTAGGGACAGCTTCCCTGGGACAGGAGGGAGTGCCAAGGGGACCTCTGTCCACACAACCCGCTCTGACACCACAGTCACCCAGACATCCTCAGAGGGTCTGTTCGCCCAGCATGGTGTCCTGCAACTAGCAATTGCAGGGTTTCTGCAGTAGGGATGAATCTCCATAGGTTCTGCTAGGCAATCCTAACACAGCGTGTGCTGTCCGCGTGCTGATGAGCCCATTCATGCATGAACAGGGGAGCGGGACTAACAGATGTGCTGGGCAAAGGACGGAACTGTAGGACTCTTCCCCTTCTGCAGCAAGGCACAACCCTTCCCAGTCAGATTGCCAGCAGTGCTGGGTCTATCCATATAGTTAACTAGCTCACTCCAGACTCAAAAGGGAGCCAGGCCTTCTCTGCTGCACAGAGGGGGTGGGAGAAGAGAGGAGGCTCCCACTTCAGAGATGGTTCCACAGTCCATCTGTGTACAAGCGCATCAGCTAAGCACTCTCAGTTCTTGGTGGCCTGTGAGCAACAGGGCAGCCCATGAGCCAGCCAAGATCCAACAGCTCTCGGCTCCATGCACGAGAGGAGTTCCCAGAGCCCGACCTACCGCTGGTTAAAGTGCTGCTCTCGGACATCATTGCCATTCAGCACCAAGACATCCAGGATATGGATGGCCTTGATCTTTCGCTGGGCTTTCCCCTAAGGAGAGAAACACAGGGAGTTAGGTTACAGGCTGTCTGCTAGCACTCAGCCGGTTCTATGCCTCCCATCACCACCTCCAGAGGAGGAGACCCATCTCCTGCTTTTGGGAACTTTTTCTGCTGCGGGTCCCCCACTTCCCTCCCCAGTGAATTCTCTGGGACTTCTTCCTTTCCCCTGCTTCAATCTTCCATCCTAAAAACCCTGTACACCAGTCCCTCAGGGGAGGGCTGGGACAACTCTACCAACCCCATCACCACCACACTGAGTCAGCTAGATGCCCTACAAAGCATTCCCCTCACAAGACTGAGTTCGCTGCTCCATCTCCAGGAGCAAGGACACAAGATTTGGCCCTGTATTTCCATGCAGGAATGCCATGGAGCCCTGGTAAGCCTCCAGGCTGGCCCCACCTCTATGTTCCTGCTAATCTTTTCCATCCATGTGTGGATATTTTCCATCCATGTGCAGAATACATTTTTGTATGTGCACTGAGACATGTATGAACATGCACCACCAACAGAAACACAAAACTTAGCTGTGGGCACTCTGCTAATCAGCTGGGTGGCATCTGAATTTCTCAAGAGTGGCTGCACAAGTGTACAGCTCACAAAGAACACTGCCCCACTGTCTGTTTTTAAGAGCTGCAATTATTGAGTAGCTGAGCACATGTGAACACGTAGGGCAGTTTTAGGGTCTGTGACTGCTCAGCCTCTTATAGACTAATCAAAGAAATCTACTCGGCTTAAATCACTTCAGATCACTACAATAACAACACCATCTTCTACATGCAGCACAACCTCAGCCAGCCTTGTCAACAAAGGGTCACATTTCACAACTTCTGCCGATTACACTGAAAAGTCCTTTGGTTATCAGAACATCAGCTTTCCCCCTAAGACTATCACAGAGCTGAACCATATTTCAATGAGTCTGTGCATTACAGATTGCCATATGTTGTTACTGAGCATGTTAGTTGTCATAAACAGACCTTTTCACGTGCAAGTTACAAAAATAAAACAATGCCAGATACCAGTCAGTTCAGCAAATGATCTAAGATCAATGCTTTAAACACGTCCACCAGCTGATGCCTTTGTAGCACCTTTGTTGCAACAGATCCAAACTCACTTCACAAACTCTGTACATTCAGCATCTTTGAAATGTAGCCACCTGTGGAGTAGAAGGGGGCATGCACATGGCGCACAGCAGCACTGCAAGTGCAGACATGTATGTGTGATCACCAAAGCCCACTGAGATATGTTTGATCAGACAACAGATCAACCATGGAGATGATGCAGAACACCACTGAAGGGAAGCAGTCATCTCTGTATCTCTGGCTATAAACAGGAAAGGAGAGCTTATCCCAAAACAATTTCCCAGGGAATCCTCCCAGAAGCTGCACAGATGGACCATCTACCTACCATGTACTCCTAGCAACCACAAACTGTAGGCAGACTATGGACTGCCCCCTTACGGGGAAGGAACAACCTCTGACCTCTCCTTTTAGCTCGTGAACAATCTCCACGGAGAGAAGGGTATCCCGCGGCAGCTCAGTTTTCAGGTCCAGTTTCATCCAGCGATCTGACTGGCGACCATCCCACGTGTAGATCTGGGATTTCTGTGCACAGGTGAAGAGGAACAGGGCAAGGTTAGTTCCAAACAGGAATGGGACATGTTCTTTCTAGCTTAGATGACAAACAGCCCTGAGAATATATTCATTCCTGCTGACAACATCTCAAGGAAGGAGCCTACAGCTCAGCTGCAGAGGAACCCACACACAGATCCTAACATTAGGCAGGGCCCCTGACCAACCCACCAGAGATGCTGCTCGGAGATGTGCAGAGAAAAGATTTATTAGATGGAGGAAGTGCAGCATTCTCTGTGAGGAGAGATTTTCAAGACCAAGATTATTTAGTGTGGGGAGTGGATGGAGCAAGGAATACAAAACAACGAGTGGTCTTAACAAAGGTCCATTGGTCACTCTTATCTCCCTTCCCCGATTTCTCTGTCCCATAGTATAAAGACAAGCAGGTAGGATGGAATTGCTAGGTAATACCTTCAAAATGGATTGTAAACAAACAGCTTAATTAGACAGGGAACTTCCTGCTGTCAAGTCAGTTGTCTGCACTTACCCCTAACCCTAGCAGAAACTTCTGTTCACTTCCAGACACCATACATCTGTAATCTAAGACGTGTCGGATCTTCTCCAGGGTTTTTGAGTTGAGTGGTGTTGGTTTAAAACTAAAGATATCAATGTCTGTTCCCTGAAGTACAAAGGCAGGAAGAGAACAGTGTGTTACCCGATTACAGATACAACAATGGATGCAACAGCAAACAAAAAACTGTGTGTGCATCGGGATGTGCCTTGATTTCAGCCACAGCTGTTAGCTACACAGGTGCAAATCCTAGCCTGGACACTCGTGAGACTTAGCCTGGTGTCAATCACACTAAGCAGGGCCGCAGAGGAAAAGCTAGCATCCCCAGCATAGACAAGGACGAGGAGAAATTTGACATCTGGAGAGACCATGAGCTCTTGCCCACAAAATCACTCACTTGTACTGAGAGGCCATTTCAATTTCCTTGCTGAGCCCCTACAGGAGGCACCAAGGAAGGAGTGTGAAGGGAAAAGAACAGGCCTGGATACAAAGCTATTACCTGCCTTTTACAGAATTGGTGTCAAGGCCAAAGCTGTCTCTTAAATAAAAGAGGATTCATTTCACCTTCACGGTTTGTTTGTTGCAAGCAGCTCAGATGGCCTCTCTACTTCCCAACTACACCAATTGCTTCCACTGCCCCGCTACAGGATTAGAAAGGAAAGGAACCTGTCCCTTTCAGGCCAAAAGCAGCACAGGTTTAACAGAAGGGTACCCAAAGGAAGGAACAGAATATGAGGGGACATGCTGCAGGGTCTTAGGAGACCCTCCAGAATATTCATAGCTCTGTCAAGGGCAGGCTGTCCTATGGGGTTCCATTCTTCACCACAACCTCCTTTTCAAAAAATGAGTGTCACAGTAGAGTAACTCTTCACTTACGGTCGTCCTGGTTAACACTGTTTTGTTATTAGATTGCTGATCTATTGGAGGACATATTCGCTTAGAGTCATGCAGTGTTCCATTATGAGGTTGTTTAGCTCGTCCTGCTCTGCCAACCTCGCGTACCAGCTGGGGAGTGGGCTCAAGGCATGGAGGGGGAAGGGTTTGCCCTACTCCACCCAACTGGCATTTCAGGGTCCATGGCAAACCCCCACACCTCGACCCTGCTCCCAGCTGGAATGCTAAGTGGGCAGAGCACGGCAAGCCCCTGCGCCCCAACTCCGCTACACCCAAGCTTCGCAAGCACCATTGGTGTGTTCAGTATGAAATTGCTTGTTTAAAATTCCTCATGGGAATTCAATCCTACTGTGGGCTTCAAAGAACGTGCAACCTTCTGGTGTTCCTTCATTCAGGGCAAGACCTCCCCTGCCAAAGACCTCTTTATTCCCTGGCTCCTCTACGGTGTCAGAGCTAATGACCTCAGGGTCATTAAAGAGCCATCAGCCAAATCTGTGGAATTGTTTCTCAAATGATGTAATGGAAACCCCACTGTTTAAGTAATGTTAAACAAGGATACCTTGTTTTTTAAATAGGCACCCATAGCCACAGCATCTGAGTGCAAACCCCAGGCAACAGAGAATACGCTGATGGAAACAACCTAGAGCCAATCTTTTCCATCTCTGACTCCTGTGGCAGTATGTATAACAATAAGCATTACACCCATCTGTTCAGAACCAATTTCAGTTTAAGGTCTCACCTGGATGAGCTCAAAGAACTTGGACCTGGGATCCGAGGAGGATGGAGCAACTCGGGCCTGATCTGGAATCTGGAACAAGACAAGGGATCGATTACAAGTCTTACTCCTTGTTGCACAGTCCTGTTCTCAGGGCCCGCGCAACCAAGGCTCCTCTGCCATTAAGGACACTCCAACCCTTGACCCTAATGTTCTTTCCATTCATAGTACCAGCCAGGGGGGATGTACATAAAATGCATGTGGCTTGACACAGACACAGCATCTTTCACGGGATATTGCAGGTGATTTCAATAAGGAATAGATTGTAAGCTTTTCAGGACATTCTCACTAACAGACTAGGGAAATAAAGCCTAGATGGAGCTACTATCAGACGAGTACGTAACTGGTTGGATAACCATTCCCAGAACATAGTTATCAATGGTTCACAGTCATGCTAGAATGGCATAACGAGTGGGCGCCTGCAGGGATCAGTTCTGGGTCCAGTGCTGTTCATAATTTCATCAATTATTTAGACAATGGCACAGAGAGCACACTTATAAAGTTTGCGAATGATACCAAGCTGGGAGGGTTTGCAAGTGCTTAGACCAGTGATGGGCAACCTGCAGCGTATAGGGGTTTTGCATGCAGCCAGCGAGACATTTTGTTTACCATTGCCCATGCGCAGGATTGCCAGATTCTGCTAGTTTCCTTCCACATAGTTTTTTTCCTTCCAGTGTTACTGAAGTGGCACGCACCTAAAGCTAGGGCATGTGAGGAGAGGTGCAGGCTGATTGCACACCACACTGACTGCTCCCACTGTATCCAATCAAAGTGCTGCTACAGTTCAATTAGCATACTTCGCAAATTCTAGGTACGCAAGCGCAGTTAACAAAACTATCCTATCATGGGAGATCATCTTAGTTAGGACAATCTTGCGGCCCACAGATGAAGGAGGGCCACTCATGCAGCCCACTTACTAGCCTAGGTTGCCCATCACTGGCTTAGGAGGACAGGACTATAATTCAAAATGATCTGGACAAGCTATAGAAATGGTTTGAGGTAAACAGGATGAAATTCAATAAGGACAAATGCAAAGTACTCCATTTAGGAAGGAACGGTAAGTTGCACACAAACAAAATCGGAAATTACTCTCTAGGAAGGAGTTCTGCAGAAAGGGATTTAGGGGTCATAGTGGATGACAAATTAAATATGAATCAACAGGGTAACACTGTTGCAAAAACAGCAAACATGATTCTAGGACATATTACCAGAAGTGTTGTAAGCAAGTAATTCTTCCGCTCTACTCTGCACTGATTAAGTCTTAACTGGAGTACTGTTTCCAGTTCTGGGCGCCACATTTCAGACAAGATGTGGACAAATTGGATGAAGTCCAAAGAAGATCAACAAAAATGATTAAAGGACTAGAAAACATGACCTATGAGGAAAGACTGAAAGAACTGGCTTTGTTTAGTCTGGAAAAGAGAAGACTGAGAGGGGACATGATAGCTGTTTTCAAGTACCTAAAAGGCTGTTACAAGGAGAAGGGAGAAAAATTATTCTCCTTAACTTCTGATGACAGGACAAGAAGCAATGGGCTTAAACTGCAACAAGGCAGGTTTAGACATCTGGACATTAGGAAAAGCTCCCTGTCAGAGTGGTTAATCACTAGAATAAATTGCCTAGGACAGTTGTGAAATCTCCATCATTGGACATTTTTAAGAGCAGGTTAGACTAACACCTGTCAGGGATGGTCCAGATTGTGCTTGGTTCTGCCATGAGTGAATGGCAGAATTTGAAATTTGATGATCTCAAATTTCTGCCATGAGTGAATGGCAGAAACTGAATTTGATGATCTCTCGAGGTTCCTTTCCGTCCTATGTTCTACGATCATTGCTGTATTTTTTTGGAAAGCACCCAACAGATTTTTATGTACTGCACAAATAAACAATAATGGGAACATCAGCTCCAGATGAAACAATACTGTTTCACTGAGTACTCGTGATTAGCCTGTGGAACTCATTGCAACAAGATCCTTCAACACCATGCTCATAGGGAAGACAGGCCGCAACTAGTGATTAAGATTTTTTGCGTGTTTTTCTGCTAGGGAGCTACTTGCCACATAGCTTATTCATTGTGTTATACTTTCAGCTGCAGCATAACACTGCCCCTCTGCATAATCAATGGCCTGCTCCACAAGCAATACACAATGAGCATCTGTTTAAGTGACTTTTCCTAGCCCAAAATGTACACCGTAATCTCACCTATTAACATAGTCCGGCCCTATAGGAAAGGTATTAATGCTACTCGCTGGAGTGCCAGAGCTCCTCCCACGCCCTACTGTGCCACAGCTGGAATGGAATCCACAACTGCATGACTCACCCCCCACAGCCGGAGGCACTCCTTTCGAATGTCAGCCTGCCGTGGCTCACTCAGGGTCCTAGAGGAAAATTCAGCAGGTTGTTAACACAGTGAAAGCCTCTTTGGTCTTGCAACCCTAACAACCTGTCAGCCTCCATGGAGCAGCTTCTTTGGAAATGAAACACACTGTGTCAGTGGAAGCCCTTTCCCCAATTATCCACCTACTTCACAATCTGAACCAAAGATCAGCAGCTTCTCCCTGCCTCACAGCGAAGAGCTGATCACTGGCAGCTGCAGGGGAAGTGTCTATTGCCAGGACTTCAGGACTTTTATGAAACATTACTACACTGTTAGGACGGTAGCTTTTTACAGGGCTGCACTAACACAAACTTATTCTTCCCCACAATTGCCTGAAGAGGGGAGCAGTGTCCCCAGTATACACAGAGAAACAGCAGTACAGAGGTATGCAGTGATTTGCTGAAGGCTAAACAAAAGTTACTGTCAGACCCAAGGTTCGGCTCCCCGGAGGTCCCTGGCTCCCAGCCCTGTGCTGTTTCCGGATGGTGCTTGAGCAGTAAGTGCAACCACCTCTGTGTACCAAACAACTATTTGCTATAATGTGTTTCACTCCTTGTGCCAATCCTCTGTTCATGTCCCTTCTCAGAAATGGGCCCATTTATGGGCTCTAGAAGTTAGGTGGCCCTGTTGCAAGCCCGGTAGAGGGGATCCTAGTAGCAGTTACAAATTATTCCAAGCCAATCAGTCTCCTTTAGCTATCTCCATGTTTCAGAGAGCAGAGAACAGCACATACGGTGACACTAGCTAGCCTAGTAACTGTACAGGCTACTAAGGTGCCTGCTTCAGGGCCAAGCCGAGTCCCAGCTAGGGCCAGGAAGAGCATTAAAATGGGTAAAGCACACAGGTCAGTGAACATAGCTGTACAGCCCATAATTCGGTCCTCTCCCAAAGCCCCCCCTTCTTGAGGTAGATACTCACGTGTCTTGAACAAAGGCGTGAATTTTTGCTAGTGCTTTGATCTGAACTTTACAGTGACTGAAAGAGAAAGCGGGTTTCAGTCATGGAGCAAATTATCCATCATGCAAACTGTCCTGCTGCACAAAGCAGGCTGAACAAGTCCTGTGGACCAGAAGCAAGCGCCCCTGCTTTAAAACAGACCTGGACTGTCCCAACTAAGGATGTTCAGTAGCAATTAATTTACTAATCAAGCAGTCGATGGAATTTCCATCATCTAGTCACTAAGGAAGGGTGCTTAAAGCGCTCACTTCCAGCTCAGGCTGCGTCTGAGCACAACTCCCGGCTGCCGCTCTGCACTCTTAAATGGACAGAGAGGAGCCGGTGTCAAAGACGCTGGCTCATTCTCTCGTCCCCTGCTGGATCTCAGAACAACCCTCATGCTGCCACTCTGCATTTTTAAAGGGACACAGCAGCAGCAGCTGGCTTGTGCTGAGACAGACAAGCAGACGGGGGAGGGGGGGGAATTATCGAGCAGTCGATAGTGCTACCTGATAAGCTCCTGCTTATCGGGTAGTCGACTACTCCTCCACATCCCTAGTCACAACCCAGAATGCCACTATGATGACTGCAGGGTCACTGGAAAACACACCCTTTATGTTCCTGACACTGCAGGTCAGTTCTTCCAATGTGAACACTCATCAGCCATGCAGTGTATCTCCCCTTGCTGGGCCTGTCTGCTGCACAGGCCTCTCCACGAGCAGGACTCTTGTAACTGAGCAGTTTGGCAGCTCAGGGAGAAAGGGTACCCAAGCCTCAAACAGCTGTCAGTCACATCTGAACCTGACCTATTCTCTGGAACCAGCTTTCCTCCTTCTTGCTTCTGCACTCACCTTTCATTTGACTGGACCATGTAGTCATAGAACTCATGGTCACCCTTGATCACTTCCATGGGAACGACAAGGTTTACATCCAGGTCAGAGTTGCGCAGCTGGTTGAGTTTGATGTTCACCATGAAGAGGTATTCCCGCACATCATCAATGCCTGACTTCAGCCCTCTACACACGACATACCTGCAAAGCAAACCAGAGATTCCACTTGGAATCAGTCCTCCTGCATATCCAACTTTTCTTTCACACACATTCCCCCACCTCCAGAGACCACCCCTCTGGCTTCCCCATGTCAGGAACTTCTCTGCCCCAGAGCACCTATGGATCATGATAGTGCAGGCTAGCCCACTGCAGGGCTATACTTCCTTCCCCTTTTCCTACTCTCTGCAAGAGTTGATCTCAATCCTTTCCCAAGACCCCTCAAATTTCACAAGCTCAGTTCTTTAAAGAAATAGGCCCACAGAGCTAATGCTAAAATACAGTCAGTTTTAATCCTATTCCAGATGCAGATGTAACCAGCCAATGACTAGCTCACAACTCTACCATAACCTTAGTATGGCAGTGAAAGTGGCTGGCACTGGAAGGTAAAGCTTCCCTGTACAGGTTCAAATGTCTGTCTCACTTTATTTCACAGCACACTTTGCATCAGAATGACACCAAAAACATCACGGCCCTTCAAGAGGTCAGAGAATAGGACTGGGTCTCTGGATACCTGGCTTCTAATGAGGGCTCTGGCATGGAATTTATATTTTCCCCAGCTCCTCGATAGCTGAGTATAAAACAGATGAAGGAGGCAAAGATACACAGGTTTCCGGAGGGTATTGGAGAGAGACAGAAGTCAGATAAGGTGTAGAGATCAAGGGGCGATGTTCTCAGATGATGGAAGTTACAAAGGCTCCAAAACTAACAATGGGGAAATGGCGTAAAACCACAGAGGTGCTACTTAAAGACAGATTTTCTGTGTCAACATTAATGTTCCCTTGGCATGTCTTGAGAGAATTCTGGTACTGGAAAGTTTCTCTTTCTATCCCTGTTGTGGGGCGTGCTGTATGTGTTGTCTGGCTGTTGTGCTCCTCCCCAGAGATGGCTACATTTAAGGTGTGCCACATGTACAACCTGTACAGCATTACAGGATCCACAGAGATGAAAATATTCCACTTTAGTGTACATAACATGCCCTAGCTTAGCTAGGTACTTAGTTTGCATCTTGCAAAATAGAACATATTTTACAATGAACTCCATTGATCTCACACTGGAAGTACACAGCCCAGGCAGAAAAAGACCATGGTAATTTGGTAAATAGTCTTTTAAATCTGACAAACACTGTCATTTTCTAAGCATTTAAAGCAGGGCGACTCAACACACAGCCTGTGGGCCGCCTGCAGCCAGAAGCCTGTTTGTTTGCGGCCTGCGGGGCGGTTTGGGTTTACGCAGGACTCAACACATGGCCTGTGGGTGGGATCCTTTGAACATGGCCTCCATTGGGAACTCGCTCCACAATGGCGAGTCAATATAAAGGTCTTCTGCTGAGATGCGTTTTAGTAGTTAAATTCCTGGCTGTCATTGCCCCTTAAGTGCTGTCATATGGGTGGAAATCAGGTAAATATTGCATTTTATTAATATCAGCAGAACTGACTTAAATGGGGCCTGCGTGTTGCGTAGTCTTGCCTTAGTCATTGTATTCATGCCTGTCAGTGTGAAAGAAGCTATTTGCATATATTTGCATGTACATGCAACCACACTAAGTTGCAGCCCTCAGCATGTGCTGTGAGTATCACTGTGGCCCCCGAGGCTTCCAAAGTTGAGTAGCCCCAATTTAAAGTATTCCGTTCTATGAGACAGATAAGACAGGTCATGGAGTTTACACTAAACTTGCAGTTACACAAATCTAGCTATTGCAGTTTTCAGGAGAAAGGGCTGTTTTATTCTTCTTCTAGGATCTCACCTCTCTGAGTTAGCAGGACGGCTCGTCACAGGTTTAAAGAGACTCACTCGCTCAAAGCAGCAGTACAGCAAATATATAAGCCCCACGCTAAATGGCGTGAACAGGTCAAAGGTTTTGCAGATAAAGTGTCCTCCTGTGGCAGCAAAGGAAATACATTGCAGGCAGCAGGTTACAAGGGAAGAGGGGAGAAATACCAGATCTCTCAATCGCCCGCGCCCGCCCATACACACACCCACAAGTACATTTTTGTAGAGTTAAACTGCATCAAAAAACCACTTTCATAAATCAGTCTAATAAGATGGACTATGTGGGTACCACATACCATCCCTCCACTTAGCTCCTCACCTCCCAAAGACCCAGGAAAGGGAAAGGCAGCTTGCAGGCAGCTGGAGGGGATGTCACTAAGAACAAAGCACTCTGTCTGGTGCTTCCTCAGCGCTCCCCACCTAGGGGCCCAGACCTCTGGCCCAGCAGCACACTGTGTGCAGTCCTTGACAGAGTGCAGCTCTCATCCCTCCAAGAGCCTCATGCTGGGGGAAAGACTGGGTTTGAAATTAAAATCTTTTAAAACACATCTCAGTAGAGGAGCGTCTGTGCCCTTTGCCTTCAAGTGAGTCTCCTCACTCCCTCAGGGCCAGACTGACGCACTCAGCTTTGTGACTTTCATTCCCACAGGAGATGCTTGACTAGGTAAGACAGAAAGAAGGCCACTCTTTCCAATATCAATGAGAAGCAACTGCCTGCTGGGTCACAGCTTCAAATACCTGGGAGCCCCGAGGACAAGAGAAGCAAGCGCTTGGTGAGCATTTCTAACCACTTTCGCTCTGACTTCTCAGTGCAGGACCAGCTGCTTTGGAAGGGCACACGGAACACTCACCGATCCTGGCACAGGGTAAGAGTCACCAAAGGACGGACCGCAATTCCAGCCCTCGCTATCTATTTAGCCATAGATCAGGCAATCCCAGCACAAGTTCTCTCCCTCCCTCTGCCCCACACATATCCACCCTGACAAGGGTGGTCCAAACTGGGAGAGAAAGGGGGAGGAGCGCAGAGGAACAAGGTGACGGTAGGAAAAAGGGAAACAGCGCCTCATTCTGAAGCCAGGGTGATGGTTTCTAGTGGGAGAGGCCAAAAATCGGAACTGCTCAAAAGCTGGGCTGCTACTACCAGCCAATTGGCTTGCTCAGGAAGAGGCTGCATTAGCCGGTAATGTGTAAGAATCAACAGAAAAGCAAGGATTTTACTTAGATGTTTTGCTCCTTCTCCAGCTGGAGGGACCACAGCAATGGCACAGCAAGGTTTCCTGAAATCTCTGGCAACCTTCTCTGAGGGACTAGGGGAACACACGTATTACATTCAATAGAATGACTCCATGTAATGTTCTATAGCATCCATCTGGAGAGAATGGGGAGAAAAAAGAAAAGATACCTGTCCGGATGATAGACAGTCCTGTAAGGAACTGGCAAAGCAACAACTGTTTGCTTAGAATTTCCTGCAGGTTCTCCTGACCCTCCACAGAGAAACCCTGAAACACACATCAAATGACAAACATCTTTACAAATCTGTTGCTTAAATGGGGGAATCTTACAGGAGTTTGTAGCTACATTTTGTGATTTGCAACCATTTCTGTGCCCTGGGATAAACTGCTGCTGTCAGGAGATTTCACGGTGAGCCTCTCCAAACCTCAGGCAGTAACTGTGAAAAGATATCCCGTCTCTGTGGCCACCCATTGCAGAGAAAAGGAGGAATGAACGCACCCCATCTGCCATTAAGAAATGCACCCCCTTGCGATCGGTGTTGTCCAAAACAAAATTCCGGAACGCAGTGATGTTCTCTGGGCGGGTGATGTCTCCATCTCCATCAATCCCGCCCTCTCCTAAGAGGAAAAGAAAAGGCAGTTGTAAGCGTGATTGCAGAGCGCTTGCAAGAGACCAGGACACACAGGCGATCAATGCTCTCACCTCCAAAGAGCTAACATTAGAGATGTAAAATACTGTTTAATTGGCTAGCCAGTTAAACCTATTGCTTAAACGGTTAGCCAGTTAAAGGGGGGGGGATGAGTGGGGAGCCCGCCTGCCCACCACTGGGTGGGAGCGCCCCCTCTGCCGCAGCTCCTGTCCACAGTGCCCCGTCACTGGTTAACCTTAAGGGTAAATGTTACCAGTTAACTGGTTAAACCGTCACATTCCTAGCTAACATTACCAACAGTCTGCGAGTGCACAAATGCTAGAAGCTGCCTCAGCACCACTCTCAAGAGCTCTCTCATATATGAGCCTTGCTTAAAAGACATCAGCAATTTTCTTCAGCCAGATTTGGTTCTGCTTACATTCCTTGGACTGTGATAATCTGGTTTTAAAAAAATGTGTGTCAGCTTTGGTAAAGCACAAATTGTTCCCTCCTCTCACTTCCCAAGAGGACCAGACTATGCCACATCTTTCTGTCCAGGAAAAAATGAGACAATTCCTCCTCTACTGTAAGGATGGCTTTGAGATGGTTATCATGAACAGATCTCTTGATCCCCAACACTAACAGATTATCACTCCTCCACCTACTCTGAAGCTGAACCTCGGTAACGCAAGCAACAATGTCATACACACACACACGACTCGTACCGTAATAAGGCTCAAAGAGCTCACTGGAGGCAGAATAAAAATCTTCCAGTTTAAAGTCATTTGGTCCTTTCAAGGTCATGCCAAACCCCTTTGCGTGCCACTTCTTCCTCCAGAGCACATACTCTGAGAAGCCCCCGGGGCCGGCGCACACATCAGCAAAGTAAAGCAGCTCTGCGTCCCGTTCCTTTATTAGGGGCTTCTGCAAAAGGAAATTGGAAAATTCGAAGATTCCAATAGCAACGTCCCACCAAGCACGCCAATGACAGCAGCCCATTGCTAGACTCCTGCCCTCCATACCAGGAGTTCTGTCTTTTTAAAACAGCCTTTGTCCCTAATGGTGCCATGAAGCATCTCCCCCCACCCCCCATTTCCCTTTCCTTTGGAGAATCATCACTGATTCAAAAGGACAAGAGAGACCCTCACCCCATGAGAGTCCTTCGGGTTCGTGAACATGTGGTCAAAGACATAGTCCATGTTCGCCATCTTCATTGCCGCTCTGCAAAGGCACAAAAAAGGCACCCGTTAATTTACCCCAGGCTCGCTAGGCTGCTGCACCCAAAAGAGAAAGGCCCTGCAAACCCTGAGGCCGTGCAGACCTGTTCAGGAAGAAGACTCCCCGGATCATCTCGTAGGGGTTGGACCTTGTCCGGGCTCGACGCATCTCCTCTCCATCCAGCTCATCAAACACGCTCTGCAAAGGCAGAACCACAGCTACGCTAGCCATGACACAGGCAGGAGGGACAGCTCGCTCCAGAGGTTCCAACCACATGGTGAGTTCCTCCCCACAGGTCTCTCTATGTTGGGTCACAAGTGGGTGACACCAACATAGGAACATTCACTGAAGCTGGCACCTAGCTATGTCCAGTCCTGGTCCCACTCTGTGCTCACTTCTTACACTGAGGGGCAATGGTGCTGGTCTGACAACCACACAGCGTAAGGCCTAGTTAGCCATAGATCAGGCAATCCCAGCACAAGATCACTCCCTCCCTCCCACACGACCATCCTGATAAGGGTGGTCTAAACTGGGAAGGAACAGGGAATAGCAAAAAGGAACAAGGAGTTGATCTCCACAGTCCATTTAGTCTCTGGCTTTTCTGCTGACACTGCCAATGAAGGTGCTGTTATGTCAACTGCCGCTGCAGTTTTTGTGATGTACATGCTTGTCATTTCACACAGGTCGCCAAAGGGCCAGGCAGTAACAGCCTCCCACTGTTACCAACCCAGGCTAAACCTGCACTGGGGGGAAAAAAGGCATCCTATTTCATTGCCAGCTACCTATGCTTCCCAATCCCTCCAGTGCCTTTTTACAAGCTCTCTTCCCTTCTCCTCCCCACCTTTCAATGACTTGCTAGCGGAATGCGCTCACCTTGCACTGCAGGACACTGTGCAGAAGCTCTTCGTGACAGAATTCTGTTTCATCTTCAATCACCATCTTCCTCTAGGGCAGAGCAATGAGAAACGCCCCCCTCTGTTAGCTGATGCTGTACCTCTTATTATAATGGGGCACTTCCCAGAACAAGCCTCTGTGCTGACATGCTGCAAGTGAGAAAGCCAGGCTGGCACTGGGAGCAGTGTCAAGCAGTTTGCCCTCTGTGGGAGCTGAATGTGGATCCCAGAAGCACCCCATGCTGGCTGACCCAGCTGAGGGAAGCATACAGCCCTGAACTGCCTCCACCCCTGCCCACGCCTCCAAGGAGCAAGGAAAAGGGAGAAGGGGAAGAAAAGGATATTGTATCAAACACTGTCACAGAGCACAACAAAGAGAGTAGTGAAATCCAGGCACCATCTTGTGAAGTCTGTATCAATGGCAGCAATACATAATGATGGGACAATTCAACTTGACAATGCAAACATCACACTATCATCAGACTGGGACTGCTCTGACCCTCATCCCCATAATATCTGAGGCTCTCTGCAGCTCTGTTCCAAAACAAAGCAGCATGTCAGCTCCACAAGGCTGAGCACCACCAGTCTAAGCAAAAGGAGGAACTACTGGGACTTTGCTTTTCGGAGTTATACCTTCCCCACGGTCATCCAATTCTTCATCTCGTGGGCATCTGGGATTTCAGTGGTGCATTCTGGGAACCAGCTCACCTGTTCAAAGGCACCAGCCTGCAAAATGTAAGATAGGAGGAGTCAAAAGAGGCTCATACTTTTTCTCAGAACCTAATACCCTAATAATTGCAGCAGCTGGGCATCCCAACCCCATCACAATCTTTACATGGTAGGCTTTGTCCCAGGAGTTTTAGGGCTAAATAAGCAACTTTCTTCCTAATGTGACCCACTAATCACAAATAATTTTAGTACGACAGACTGCTGACAATATCAAGAAATAAAACAGCTGAAACACACCACCCCAAAGAGGTTCATTTCAGAGACACAGCAGGGGAGATACCTACAGGTGCTTAACATATATGCTCTCCCCACTCCACTCTCTGAATGGGCCTCTGGCTGGAAACAGCTCCCACCAACATTTTACAATCTCAAGAGGAAATCATTTGGACTGTGGGGTAAGACTAAAATAACTCTAATTCTCCAGGAAGAGAAGCTGCACCGTGCTTGCTTTGATACTGGAATTATTTGTATTACTGTAATACCCAGAACTCCCAGTAGTGATTAAGGCTTCATTGTGCTGAGTGCGGTACGTAAGTAAGGCACAGTGCCCGACCCCTCACAACCTACATAAATCATCACTATGTCATGTGCATTCAACTTCGGATTTTTACCAGATACTGTATGTACCAGATATTTTACATTTCATATTAGCATATTATCTGTCACTTCTGGGATGCTGATCAAGGGTTTATTTTCATGTAACAACCTGTCTGTCCTTCCCAAATTTCCAACATGCTGAAGGACCTGAGAGGATGCAAGAACATGGTGCCTTTACGTTTCCTATAGAACATGCTAGTAAACACCCCTGGAAAAGATACTAATTATCAGCTACATGGGAATGAATTTTTACCATTAAAGTTCTTGTCTCCTGCCTCCCGGATCCTTATACTAGGGTTTCAATGTGTACTTGACTATACAATTAACTGATAAGCCTGTGCTTACTGGTTAATCTTGTCGACTACACATTTCCCACCCCCCCTTGCTGCCTCTGTGTCAGAGGCAGTAAGGGGTGGGAAGAGCAGGAGCTGGTGCTGGGGGGAGCCAACTTAAAAGCCAGTTCCCCCCAGCACTAGCTCTGTGGTGCCACCCCCCCACGCATGCAGCCAGGGAGTGCGGGGGAGGGACAGGGGAAGCTGCCACAAAGCAGCCTCTGTCCATGGGGAACTCAAGATGCCCTGTGGACAGGGGCTGCTGCTGGAAAAGCCTCTGCAGCAGCCTCCATCGTGCCTCATAACAGCCTCTGTCCATGGGAAGCTCAGAACCCTAGGGACAGGGGCTATTGCCACCCTGTGCTGCTGCCTCTGTATTAGAGGCAGAAGCACACAGCAGCAGGCAGCCGGTCTGCACGGTGAGCTAATTTTTAAACTGGCTCCCCCGCAGACTGGCTCCCGCCTCCCATCCCGCGCTGCTGCTTCTGCTACAGAGGCAGCAGCACGGGGTGGCAGGAGGGTCCCAGGAGCGGAGCCAGTGCACATTGGCTGTCAGCTTCGCCCCCAAGGATAATTGAATAGTCATGTACCCAGTAAAAATTCATGTGGTTACATGACTGTTCAATTACCCGATAGCTAACACCCTTCCTTATACCAACTAGTATTCAAGCTAATCACCCCAAACACAGTGAAAGACCACCCAGAGGAACTGCCATGGCAAGTCAGAACAGTGACTGTCAGAGATTCAACTTTTTTCTGAGCACTTCTTCCCTCTCTCCCCCCGGCCCCATGCTATAAAAGCGCCATAGGCCAACTATGCCACTCCTGGGGGAATTCTGCACCAAAAATTAAAAATTCGGTGAATTTTATTTTTCAAAATAATGAATTAATATCACACCAGTTTCACTTATTTTGGTAATTTATTTAAATTGCCATACAAAAAACAACTGTTCAGCCTTTGTTAAACACATGAAAGTTAAATTACCAATACTTGGTAACCAGTACTCTGCATTCCAGTTCTAATCCTGGATTTTCATTTAAATTACATTACAAAACACCAAACACTAAAATACAGGTAAAGTAGAACATCATTTTAAATTGCTCAGACTTTCACATATGAAAGTCACAAAGTTATGTTAATCATGGTCCCGCATTTCAGTATTTTAATTTAAATTACAGTATAGAAAACAAAGAGCCTTCAAGTTTTTCTCACTGAGTGAGCTCCTTCTGGCAGAAAGGAGATCACTCAGTCAGACAGAGGAAAAAAAACTTCTCTCTGCATCAGCAGAATTTGAGACATTTACGCAATTCAAGGCTGATTTGGTGATATCTGGAATTCTCTCTTTTGCTGAAAGCCAAAACACATGGAGATCTATAAAAATATCTTGACTTTGAATAGCTTCAGACACAATTTTTTCCCTACAACCAGGTATTGCCAGAAAATACTCTTAGTGTTCTGGCAGGATATAAACACAGTGAAGATCAAATAACCTTACAAGCCTCAGAAAAATCAGACCTGGTTGTCCAAATGATAAATAGTTGTTAATCTTTTCAGAAACTTCATGGCCTCTTTAAAGAGATCTAGACAAAGAAAATCTATCAACAGGAGATAAGTTTTCTGCCCCTCTAAATTTGAAGAGCTCTGAGGTGCTTTCTGAAGGAAGCTCTAGATGTGAACTGAAATATATCTGTAGTTCTTCCAGAAGGTTAAATGCTTTAACACTGCAAGGCTTCCTGCTCTCAAAATGCCAGATTTAAACTGAGAATTAGTTCACATTTCTGTGCTAGAAAAGTGATCTGTACTTTTCAGCTGTATACACGTAGCTGGGTCATTCAGCATTTTCTGAATAATTTGCACAGAATTGAGGAGCTTCTTTATTAAAGAGCTCTTTGTAGAACTGGAAGTTCTTAAGAGTGATACTGAATAGCACTAAACCAGCTGTTCCAGTGTGTTGCATCTGGGCTAGGAGCAATGGATGCTTTGGCATCTGAAGACTTCTCTTGTATAGGGATATAAAGGACTAGTTGACAGGATAGTTGACTAATCACTCCCCTCCGCCTTGCTGCCTCTATTAGATAGAGGCAGCAAGGGGGGCACTTTAAAAGCAGCAGTACCAAGGAGCCCAGGGTCAGCTGGGGAGTCCCCAGCTGACCCAGGGCCCAAGTGCGTGCTGCCACTTTGAAATGCCAGGTGGAGCCCAGGATCAGCTGGGGACTCCCCAGCTGACCTTGGGCTCCGTGGTGCTATGAGAAGCACCCACATGGAGCCCGGAGTCAGCGGGACTTCCCACTGGCCCTGGGCGCCACGCAGAGTTCCAACTTTGAAATTCACAAGAGCCTCCACTGGGGCTCTCGTTCATTTCAAAGGCAGAACACGGAAGTGCTTATCAACTAGTCGAGTAGTTGATGGAAATTCCATCGACTACTCAACTAGTAAATTAATCACTAGTTCACATCCTTACTTTTGTAGTATCTGGGCTCATGAAACGGAGGTACCTTGCTTTCCTACTACCAGTTATGTTTTTGAAGCACCTTACAAATGCATCAACCAGCTGAAAAGACTATCTAAATGATTCACAAATTAAGTTAATTATGTGCGCCAAACAGGTTATATGCACAGAATTTGGAAACAGTGTCGTAAACACAGAATCAAATGCCTTTTTCATGTAACTAGCTTTGTCACTCGGTATGAATTAATACATTTCACAATCAACCTGGTACTCATTTACAACTATGACTACAGCCTCTGAAACAATTGATTAACAACATCTAAAAACACTGTATCCACCAAAAATGAGTTAACATGCCCGCTGCAATCAGGTTGTAATGCTGTAAACACTATACTCAGAACGGATCTTGCTTCCTTATCACAACATTCATCAGTGATAACAGTGATTTTCTTGTCTTTAAGCTTCAGTTTTACTTTTCTTTGAGGAACACTTCAAGTAAGTATGTCTCTGTCAGTTGTGTCCTACCAAGAGTTGCACCACCATTCCAGACTCTATTGTCAAGAAATTTTCTTATAAGTGGATGGTCAGTCTTTGACAAGGGGATGCTGGCACCCATGCTGCACAAATCTGAAAGCAGATGTTAGATCAGTCTTGAGGGAGCACAAATGGTTACTATACAATCTAAAATCTTTAATCTCAGATTAGTAGATTTATTTGTATTATATTTAGTTCTGAATTTCTAGATTTTAATTTAGATTGATAATATAGTAAATTATCCCATAATTTTGTATACACACACAAATATTTAGTTATTTGGCTTATGCCCCTATCCAAGAAGACTCATACTCAATAACAATGTGTTATTAGATTGCAATCAACTGTAAAACGTCATATGAAGAACAGTGCAAAAATCAGTGTAGTGTGAAAACTGACCCTACCCATCACTTAAAAAAAAGTTTAAAAACAGAGCTTTCTATTCAAAATCTCAGAGCAAGTAAAGAGACCCCTTTGCTATGACTATCCCATGCTACTTATCTTATTTTTCTGTAATAAAACATTTTTGTGTATTTTCACTCACCTCACACAGTCTTTCTGCCGGTGTTCTGTTTTTCAGCGTACTTGTAATGGTCTTCTGATGATTGTTTCTGTCTTCCCCTTGAGCTGCAGCTTCCTTCAATTTGTGGGGGGTTTTGTATGCAAAATGATCCACAATTACAGACCATCGGTCACAAATGAAACAACATTGCAGGATGTACAAATAATTTGTCTCCAAATGCATATGGTCTTGTAGGGAATTCTCGAGCACAAAGAGCTGTTATAACTGGTTTTGATGAATGATGCAAAGGCCATTCATATCATGCAAAAGAACTAATATCCCTTTGGTAACTTCTCTGGACTTGGCTGGCTACTTTGGAAAGAACTTGGTTCTGACAGTTTATTGACTGCTTAATAAATGATTTATTTGCCCTGAAAGTCTATTTTTTTAAGTAGGTAAGTAAAATAGATGCTGAGCTGTAAATCTAGCCCCAATGTGCCATTCTGGCACAGGAGAAAAATGAGAAAGTCTACAGATCTTCCTAGCTGAGGATTCCCTTCTTGTCATTTACTACAATACGGCTCCTTTACACCACTCTAGCAACGTAAAAGAGCTTTACAATTTGTACATTGTTTTAGACTCCTGGGAGATTATATAGATTCACAGACAGTAATATTTAATTATTTTATTATTATAGTTAACAACTAAGAGTGGGAAAAATTAACTGACAATGGAAGTATTAGAAGTCTGTTTACTTATGCTATGGCTGCACTAAACAACTTTTAGCAACATGGCTATGCGGCTACAGCCATGCCAATAAAAGGCGTGCAATATCGCTGCTGTTTGTCTCCTGCTGACAAACAACTTCCACTCTCACCCACAAGCAACAGCGGCTGTGTTGGCAGGAAAGTACTGCTGCCAACAAATCACTCTTTGCACCAGTGTTTTTCATTGGTAAAACTTAAGACAAAGCCTTAGTTGTTACATTTCTACTCTGCCTCAGGAGACAGCGCCAAGTTCATCAAGTTCTACACCTCCAAGCCAGGAGCACAGCAATAGCGAATGAGAGGGACTGAGTCAGTCTGACACATTCGCGCACAGAGGCATGCCTGTAGCTCCGCCCCCAAAGTCTCTCCACCCACGCATGCCCAGCCCACCTCCTTGTCCCGCCACTCTCCACGGTGATTTACATCTCTGCAAGCTGCTCTGGGGAGATGCACCTGAGTTACTGGGGAAGGGCCTCCAGTTCCCCATAGCATTTTTTGCTCCCCCATTTTACTCAGGGAGGCAAAGAAATCCACAGACAGTATGGATTCTGTGCTCCCTCAGTTGTGCAATTCCCCCAGGAGTAAAGTCTTTTTCTGAAAAAGCCAGGGCCAGTGTTAAGGGATAGTGAGCAATTCCCTGGGGCTCCACACCACAGGGGACCCTGCAGGGCTAAGTTGCTCAGGCTTCATCTTCAGCCCTGGGTGGCAAGGCTCAGGGTCTCAGGCTTCTGCCCCATATGTGGGAGCTTCAACTTTCCACCCAGGGCTCCAGTGAATCTAATGTCAGCCCTGTTCAGCGGACCCCTGGAAACCTGCCTGCAGCCCCTGAGGGGCTCTGGACCCTTGTAGAGAACTGCTGAATTATATGATCAGGCATTTGGCCCCTGCCTATAGCTAGCTGCATCAGAAGGTACAAGAAACCCCAGGAGGGTGAACACCCAGCCTATAATAAAGCAGAGCAGAAAAGGGATGTGGCATGGGGGGTAGTTACCTCTGGCTCATCCCGCCAGTCAATGTTCAGATCCCCATCGAAGCCTTTCAGGGTCAGTCCCAAGCCTCTCCTTCCCTTTTGATTGGAGGTCTCAACGATATCTTTCCTTCCCTGGCTGTATTTCCCCAGACCTTCTCCTTCCCGGAAGCCCATCTTGGCCTGGAAAAAAAAGCAAATGGAGCACCTTGGAAGCATCTGGACACACATGTACTCCTGTATGCTGTGGCCCAGTGAGATAAATGATACCAACTTGCACTGATGTGATTAAAAAGTTTGGAGTGTGCTTAATGAATCTCAATTAAGGCTTTCAGGAGTCTCCTTCTGGCTCATTCCCATGATGAAGTGGGAACTGGATCTGGAAAATTAAATCTGTAAAGACACCATCATTAGAGCAGGTTCAGCTCTACAAGAACAACCTGCTTCAATGAAAAAGCAGTGGGGACGCCAGCAACTATTTGTCACCACAGAGCAGGGAAGATACAAGCTCTGCAAAATGCTGGTGCAGAAAGTTTCACACTGGGATGAATCTGGTTAAGAACAGACAGATGCAAAAGAACATAAGAATTGCCATACTGGGTCAGACCAATGGTCTATGTAGCTCAATATTCTGTCTTCTGACGATGGCCAATGTCAAGTGCCACAGTGGGAATGAACAGAACAGGTAATCATCAAGTGGTCCATCCCCTGTAGCCCATTCCTAGCTTGTGGCAAACAGGAGCTAGCGGGGACACTATTCCTGCCCAACCTGGCTAACAGCCATTAATGGCCTATCCTCCATGAACATAGCGTTTTCTTTTAATGCCCATAATTGCCAGTTAAAATTTCACCTGTAAGAACATAAGAACATAACATAAACATAAGAACATAAGAACGGCCGTACCGGGTCAGACCAAAGGTCCATCTAGCCCAGTATCCTGTCTGCCGACAGTGGCCAGCACCAGGTGCCCCAGAAGGGGTGGACCGAAGACAATGATCAAGCGCTTTGTCTCCTGCCATCCCTCTCCAGCCTCTGTCAAACAGAGGCCAAGGACACCATTTTATCCCCTGGCTAATAGCCTTTTATGGACCTAACCTCCATGAAATTATCTAGCTTCTCTTTAAACTCTGTTATAGTCCTAGCCTTCACATGTTTAGGTCTCATTCTGTTCAGTAGAGGACAGTAATATTCTCTCTCTCTCTCTCTCTCTCTCTCTCTACACACACACACACACACACACACACACACACACACACACACCACACACACACACTACACACGACACACATTACACACTACACACACACACACACACACACACACACACACACACACACAGGCTTATAAGGAGTCAATTTAAATTACTAGATGATCTATTTCTCTCACCATCCATGTGAAAACTAGCAAAAATCATTTCCAGCCATTAATTACCAGCCATTCCAAGTGGGGAAGTTAAACACATAAGATGGGCAACATGTATCACCACCGTCTGCCTATCTATTCTATCTGGCAATGAATTCCTAAGAAACACCCTGGTCAAATCTGACAGCTACAGAATTACTTACAGATTAACGTCTATGGCCATTGAATTTTGAACAAAGATTTAGTACCACAGGGGTTTTGGTTTTTAATTTCCTGCTAGTACAAAATCAGAAGTCTCAATTTGACAAACTCTTTGACAGACACCATCAAATCTTTATTCCGAACAGTGTAAAAATTAAAGTTCTCACATGCAAGTGTTTAACTCTCAGAAGGATAGTTCAATGGTTACAGCACTGAACTGGGATACAAGAGAGTTGGATTTGATTCCTGGCTCATCCACAGATTTCCTGTGATACCATTAGTAAGCCACATGCTTTTGTTCCCCATGTGTAAAATAGAAACAGAACTTCTCTACCTAACAGGAATGTTGAAAGCATAAAATCCTTCATAAAATGTTTGTGGTGCTCAGACACTATGGTGGTGAGAATCAGATATTTATTATTTGTAATAATGTAGCACCTACAAACCCTAAAGGTTTAGACAGAACTGGATACACAGAGAAAGACTCTCAACTCTGCTGTCTCCTCTAAGAACAGGAAAACAGTTAGGGCCTATTAGAAAGAGAAATCCATGGCAGGGGGTTGTTGATCATCTTTAAAGCTGAGCTAGTGATGATGGTAGTCTTTCTATGGAGATGCAGCTCTAAATCCTCGATGCAGTGCCCTCTTACATGGTGCACCTAGCTTAAATAAAACAAAGCATAAGTGCTTTTTTTGCAGGCGGTTAAATATAACTTTTATTTCATCTTTTCCCAAACTACAAATGGATGTGCCAAAGCATGAGAAACAAACCAAAAGAAATTCTGATTTCACAGCAAGGGTTTTCAGTATGCAAATCTTCCCAGGTGCTGTCCCAGCTCATGAAGTTTAACAATCCCAGCATCCAGATTCAGCATGCCTTAGCTTTCAGCCTTCAAACTGACCACATTACAGTATCAGTATTCTGCTCTCCACTTCCTGGTCTGAACATCCTGATTTCATTCTTAAGGCAGCAGTCCCAGTTCAGTAAGGTGTGCCTTACCTGCACACATAAGGCTTGCAATCTTTCAGAACCACTCACCATTTACAAACTCAGGAAAGCTGCTCTTACCTGACCCTTCCCCTGACTGGCCCAGACCAGGGATGTTAAAATGCATCTATTGGTATAAACATGTAACTGCTGAATTTTAAGCAGTTACACATTTCCACGCAAGGGGAGGAAGGTGGGAGCCAGAACTTGCAGGGATCTGACTTTTAAGCCGGCTCCCCATCAGCACTGGCTCCCATTTCATTCCCCCACCACCCTCCCCCATCTCTGTGGGAGGCAGAAACGCAAGGGGAAGACAGGCGACTCCACAGGAACCAGCATTCACAGGAGCCTGTTTAAAAGCCAGCTCTCACCTGCCCCGTTCTGCCCCCCCATGCTGCTGCTTCTGATAGAGAGGCAGCAGTGTAGCTGGGGGAGGGGGCAGTTGGCTCAGCGGGCCAGTACGTGCAGGGGGTTCAGGGGGGCAGCCAATGTTCGCACCTGCCCACCCCTCCACCCTGCTGCCTCTGTGATACAGAAGCAGTGGGGGAAGGGAGATGCGTGTAACCAAGAGGGTTAACCATGTACTTGGATACACGCTCACATCCCTAATCCACTCTGCCTTCCTCTCCAAGCCTCAATGTATCTTTTCATTGTTGGGTTAATTTCGATTTTCCTGGATAATTATCATCATGACAACCTGAACTAATTTTCAGGTGCCAGCACTCAGACTCTTGCAATCTATTTAATTCCCAAAGAAAATGAAAAAAGAACTAGCACGGGGTAATGCTTCAGCATAATTAGACAAAATGTGCGTGGGAGAGGAAAGGGAAATATTATTCATGCTCCATTTGTATCACTTTTATTCAATCCCATCTCATGCAACACTATAGTTTTAAAAACTACAGATGCTTTATAAAAAGATGAAAAAGCCTTCCCTACACCTCATACAACTCACAAATTTTTATTTGTCTTAATACTATACACTAGCTTTGCCCTTTAGCTAGTAACTTACTTACAGTAACAACAGAACTTTACTCCCTACTCTATACGGTTGTTCCTGGGTCTGTTTATTGTACCAACTAGCTTGTCTAGTTTGGGCATCCTCTATCTTTTCTTTTGCTACAATGGAAGTGCTTCTGCAAGTATGTTCCTCATGTTTAATATAATAATAAACAATGCTGGAGAAATCAATCCCTTGTCTCTCCCAGCTTTCTATGATCAGGTCTAATGGCAGGCTGCCGTACAACAAATGAAACGGCATTTGTAGGACTTCTCAATATGAAAGTAAGAGATAAAGCAACACAGTATTCCATTCTCTAGGTGCCAAATATGTATCTTTTCAACATCTTTTTGAGGGATTGAATAATCCTTTCCACTAGGCTACCATCTGGGAATAATGAATCATCCCGGTGGTTTAATGTCCAAGAGTTGGTACAATTCTTATCAGATGTGCCTGGAATTTCACTCCTTGATCCATCCAGATCTCTCCTGGGATTCCTATTGGTGACCCCAAGAACCAATTACTGCCAGCTGGCACAGGGTTTACTACTTAAGTTATGTCATTAAAACTTTTGTCACCCAAGAGTGTGGAAAAACACCCGTGAGTGACATAAGTTACACTAACAGAAGCATCAATGAGTACAGCACAAGGTCAGTAGGGGATGCTCTCCCACTGGCGTAGCTAATGCCATTCATTCAAGGTAGTTTAATTATGCCAATAGGAAAGCTGTCTTCCATCAGCATAGAGCAGCTACATAGGAAACCTTACAGCTGTGGGCTAGAAGGTCTCTAGTACTGACATAGGAACTGCTACCATTAAGGCTAACAGGCCTGAAATGCACTACTCCTATTACTTATGGGATAAATACCATGAAAGTGGTGTGCCTTGAGCAATGTCAAACAAATGTTGTCATTGTACTGGTCATTAATATGGCTGTGACCAGTGTTCCCTGCAAGCTGAGCACTTGGGCAGCCACCCAGGAGAGATTCAAGTGCCATACAGCTGACTAGCAGAGTGCCAACACCACCCACAGATGGCAGCATGTGTTTCTATTAGTGGTGCACATCCACACATGCCTTGGTACACATAACACTTGTTCTGCACATGGATGGAAAAAGTTAGAGGGAACATTAGTCAGCACACCAAAAAATTAACAAGGGGAATATTTCAAATGTTTACAGGACTATACCTGGGAGTGTCCATTTACATAGGAAATCACTTGAATGGGACAGAGTATTCACGAAAACGTGGATCCTGGTTCTGACTGAAAACTAGCAGCACTGTCAAAGACTAAATCCTTCGGAGAAAATCTTCATTACATAGGAATCTAATTTATTAAATACAAAATGGATTTTATTAAATAGGAAATGTAACTATTACTAAGTATAGACATATTATTGCATTTTCTGTTTTGCATCGTATGTGTAACCCTTTCTGTTTCCACTCATCTTCCTCTATCTTTTAAAACTTAACCTCTGATCACAAACTTATGATTCACAATAAATATATTTCAGTGCTGTGATGTTATAAAGGACCCGAGAGTTTTAACAGTCAAGCTGTGTGTACAGTCTCTTTTGGGAACAACTTTCGTGGTAATTTCAGTGAGCGTCCAGTGGCTAAGGACTGGATACTATCAGGGATGCTTCCAGAGGGGTTCAGGGATTGTAATGCACCTATTGCTAACCTGCAAGGGGAAGTGAGGGCTGGCCTACACTGGGAACTTAGCTGCATTAGGGCGATTTTCTAAACAATGAGAACACACGACCAAGACTGTTCTGTCAACTTTAAGGGCTGTTAAAGAGGATTTCTGTACTGCTGCTTTCACAAAGAGTAACTGCTAAATTTGATCTTGCATGGTCAACTTTCTGGTAGTGCAGACACAGTGCTGTGAAAATCAATGTTCTTGGCATCCGAGAGGTGTCCTGCAGTGACTGCTCTGACCATGACTTTGAACTCTACTACACTCCAGGTGAACAGGAGAAGCTCTGGGAAAATTTGAATTTAATTTCCTGCGTGACCAGCATGGTGAGCACACCTCAGAGCAGACAGCACACCTTACCATGAGTTCCCATGGTCTCTGAGGAGCACCAGCATGGAGGATGCAGGAGATCCTGGACCTCATTGCTGCGTGGGGAGAGAAATCTGTTCCTGCAGAACTATGAACCAGCAAAAGAAATTTGTGACGACATCACAAATGGCAGGGAGGAGAAAGGATATGCCAGGGCATCCAGCAGTACCAAGTGAAAATAAAGGAGTTGAGACAGTTACATCAAAAGACAAAGGAGGCAACCAATGGTCTGGAGCATCACCACAGACATTCAGCTTCTATGAACAGCTGCATGCGATCCTTGGGGGGTGGGAGCCCAACCAGCTTCCCTAGCCAGTGCATGGATTCCTCCCAAGACACTCAGGCAGCCTCAGGCCCCAGCGTGAAGCATGATGGAGGAGAAGGATGGTCAGCAGGTGAGCAGGGCAACTGAGGTTACCAAGAGCCAGGACTTTTTTCTAATGTTGGAGACAATCCCCTCCTTCCAGGATGCCTCTCAGTCAGGCACTGATCCTGGGGAGGGCACTTCTGGGGAGTTCACATTTTTTATCTTGCTAAAAGTGGGGTAAGGCAATTGGGTGTGATCTGTGGTGGCCACTGTACCTACAGCAGAGGGTCCCTGGAACAGCTTGTTAAAGTATTGGGGAGACAGAGTGAGAATCCTCCCCGCACATTATCATAAAAGAACTCTTTTATCCATCACACAAGTTCCTGGGGAGGCCTGCCTTGTTCTATCCTCCACAGTAGGACACCAAGCCAGCAGGAAGTGGTCTGAGGTCATTGTAGCACAAAGTACTGTGGCATAAGGTCCAAGTTTCTGGCCACATTCAGTCAGCATTGCTCTCTATCACTATGTGATTCTGATATCTTGCATGGCAAACTGGATGAAGCAGGGGAAGCTATTAGGTAATGCCTCTGCAGTAAACCTCCATTTGCTCAGCCCCCCCCCCCAATGAAGCATGCCTTGAGCCCCTGCTTTGCCTTGCCTGGACTCCATCCTCCCCCCCCCCCCACCCCGCCTTCCTGCACACCCTCTCCTGCAGATGAGAAAGTTGCACTCTTCTGGAAAATGGGCAGTGCCAAACACACAGGCGCTGCATGACCCCTGCCCTGGCCTGCTGCCATGCCTAGGCCCTCTGCCTCCTGCAGGCTCATGCCCCAGTGAGTAGGAAAGAGATGTTCAAGGAGCCAATAAAATCCACCAACTTGGATAGGGAATGTGAGTGAGTGGAGGAAGATGCCATTGGAGGAGATACATGTGGAGTGTGAGGAAAGCAGAGTGTGCAGGGAATTGGAAGTGAAGCACTAGAAGAGAGTGGTGTTGTCCATGGTGGATGTGATGGACCACCTGGCAGCTTTCCAGAATACCTACCTGAACAGGCAACCCCACCAGCCCAATGTTCCCTCCTCACCAGGTTCCATAGCCTCCCCTCCCATGGGCCCTAGAACACTGGGGATCAGCTGGGGGGAGGATCAAGGGCAGCCTCACACTCAACCCCCAGGGTTGTGTCACAAAGCAAAAGGCTGTCGTCCTTGCAGTTGTGATCACCCACCCCCGAACCTCCCACCCTGGGACTCCTTTTCTGTGTCTGCTGTGTTCCCTAAATAAAAATGCATGATTTCTGAACAACAGTCTCTTTATTAATTGTACTGAATGGAGTGGGAGGTTACAGGCAAACACACTGAATACAGGGGCACCATGCTGAGAGCAACATTCATGACTCTCAAAACTGGCCATTCATAAAACAGTCTTACAAAGCCTCTCTGATTCACACTACCCCTCTCTGTGCTCTCCTTATTGGCCTGATATCTGGTTGCTCAAAATTCCTGGCTAGGTGCTGTGACTTGGCATATCTGTCAGGGTGGAATATTTCCCCCTTGCTCTCTCAAATATTATGGAGCACACAGCAGGTTGCCACCACCATGGAAATGTTGCATTCGCTGAGGTTTAACCTTGTTAGTAGACTGCAAAATCTTCCCTTTAAATGTCCAAAAGCACATTCTATCATCATTCTGCACTTGTTCAGTCTATAGTTGAACTGCTCCTTACTGCAGTGTAGAATGCTTGTGTACGGCTTCACAAGCCATAGGAGCAAGGGGTAAGTTGGGTCGCCAAGGATCACCACTGGCATTTCAACATCTCCGATTGTAATTATGGGGGAAAAGTTCCAGCTTGCCAAAGAGGCAGGAGTTCCTAAAGATGCACGTCATTCACCTTTCCTGACCATCCCATGTTGATGTCACTGAAATGGCCCTTGTGATCCACCCGCCCCTGCAGTACCATCAAGAAGTATCCCTTGCAGTTTATGTACTCCTTTTCAAGGTGGTCAAATGCCAAGATGGGGATGTGTGATCCATCTATCGCCCCACCACACTTAGGGAAACCCATCACAGCAAAGTCCTCCACATTTTCCAGAGTCACTACCCTTTCTAGAAGTGTACTGATTGCTTTGGCTACTTGGATCACAACAGCCCCCACTGTAGATCTCCCCACTTCGAATGGATTCCCAACTAACCAGTAGCTGTCTAGCACTGCAAGCTTCCACAGGGCAATTGCTACTCACTTCCCCATTGTCAGAGCGGGTCTTATAGTATTCTTGTGCTTCAGGGTGGGGGAAAGCAATTCGCAAACTTCCATGACAGTGGCCTTACGCGTGCAAAAGTTGTGAAGCCACTGCTGATTGTCCTATGCCTGCATAACAATGCAGTCCCACCACTCTGTGCTTGTCTGATGGTACCAGAATCGGGATTGCACTGTGCCCAGAGGATCAAATGCCAGCAGCATTTGAAATTCATTCAACTCAAGAGATTCATAGAAGAGTATGTTCATGGCTTCCTGAGATTCTTCCTTATTATGATAGACCCTGGATATGTTCTGGACATACTCCAGCATTAGGGGCACTAAGGTTAACATCATCATTGTAATGCTTTAATGCACAACCGGAGCTACAATGGGTTCCATGCTCATGTTGCTATGGCATCTCCGTGGATAAGCAAGAGGAAAAAAAAGGCAGAAAAAGACTGTTTGCCATTGGTCTGAAGCAGGGAGGAAATGTGTACTTTGTGGGCTGTTGACTACATGTACCCAGAATCAAACAGCTGCATATTTTTGGTGCCAGCATATATACTGGGACCATAACCCAGAATGCAAAGGGGTGGAGGCACTGTGGGATAGTTACTCAGAGTGCATCACTCTCAAAGTCGATGGTAGCCACCCTACTGGGGACGTGCTACTTTGAACTACATCAAATTCTTGTGCACAGCTGGGATATGCGCCTACAACTTTACAAAACGGGGTGCTAAAAAAGTCAGCTTTAATAAATTCACCCTTAACTCTCAGTGCAGACGTGTGGCTAAAACCGGCAGATCAGGATACTCAGTTTAGAACCAGCAAGACACTCTCTGCCCCCATGAGGGAGGAGGGAAACAATGGTGAGACTCAGTACTGGGCAACCAAGAAACTGTCACACCACACTAGTAAACAGTCACGGTCATCAACTCCTCTGCAATTCTCTTGGTGGTAGCACTATGTAAATAGGATATAAGCATCAGGTTATATAATCAAATAACTAAAATGTGTCTGTCCCCTCGGGGAACTCAATTTTAATGGGTCCACAATATTCATTTCAATCCTTTTAAATTGCATGTGTACAGTAGGACTGACTCAATGGCTGGCTTTTTACATTGCTTCTGGTGCCATCTGACATTCAGGACAAAGCAAATATGATTCGGCAACTTCTTCAGGAACATTTGGCTAGAAAAATCTTGCAAAATTGTGGCCAATATCTTGTCCCTCCTTGGGAAAATGATGAGCCATCTTCATGAGCCCCCTGCCTAAAACCTGTAGGGATCATCTCAACCCACTTCAGAGCTTCCTATTTGTGTTGCGATTCTT
Source organism: Pelochelys cantorii (assembly GCA_032595735.1). NCBI lineage: Eukaryota > Metazoa > Chordata > Testudines > Trionychidae > Pelochelys > Pelochelys cantorii. The sequence continues at coordinate 142,897,426 of CM064328.1, read as the reverse complement.
TGCGTTTTCTGAACTCTGCTGTTAATTACTGCTCATCTCCTGGACAGCTAACCAGCTCAACAGCCTCATCTCTTCAGGTGAGTCCTTGCTGTCTTTTCATGTCTGCAGCTGGGGACTTTAAAGAGCACACATCTTCTATTTGGGGCCCTGCCATCTAGGCTCTACCCCAGTGGCTACAGCTAGCTTTTCATCTGACATCCTTCTTTTCCTGGGCAGTCAGTCACCAAGCAAAAGTCTTTCCACTGGGTCTTTTGGGCTTTGTTCCAACTTTCAGGGCCTCAGACCACACACTATCACAATGCTACAGAGCAGCAAAGGTGAGAAGAAACATGCATCATGCCAGCAACTAGTGGAGATGGGAGAATCAAAAAAGGAATTGGTCACCTGAAATTACAACTTATGCAGGCCTCTGGGGGACAAGACTTGTGCAGTGTAGTGCAGCCTCAAGATAAGTGCTTAATATTGTATGGCAAGAGCGTTTAACTGAGAATCGCCACACTCTACAAGATCGAGCTAGGAGTCTTCTCTCCAATGCGCAGAGCTAGTTAGTGAAGTATATTCAGAAAGCCAGGCATTGGATTTGCCATTGCTAATAGTCAAACTAGACTTCATTTGCAAAATTCCTTATTCCGTAGCCAAAAATCACAGTGTGCACACAGGTGTGCACCACTGTAGCCATTGTGCTCTACCAATGGAAGCCAATAGGCAACAGCTCTCCAGCTGGCACTGCCAGTAGCAACTGTTCTACTCCGATGTCACAATGGGGCATCACTACTTTCATGCCCCTTTTTCTGATATTGGTTTGCTCTAGGTGGTGTGTATTTTGCAGCCGTCCACTCACAGACCGGCATCTCAGAAGCCCCCAGGGGATCTGGTGCTACATGAAAGGAAGATTGTTTTTAGTAATATTTGGAAAGCCTGTTCTGAAGTTATGGCAAAGTGAAGCCTGTGTGACACTTTATTAAAAGTTTCTATAGCTGTCTCAGTTGAAATAGACTCAACTTGAAAAAGGTGACACAAAACAGATCTTCATCAAGTTTTACAAATGGTGCAAGACTCCAGTGCCTCGAGCTCACAGATGTATTTACATTTAAATCTAGTTCAAAGATTTGCTGAGCCACGAACCTCTTTGAAATTCTGCAGCCTGAGGCTAGTAGGCATATGTTTCTGTACAGAATGCGTACGTGGCAAGGCTGACTTGGACTTGAATCCAACATGCAGTCAGATGGACTAAGGTCTCTCTTGCTACTAAGAAAGATGAAATTCACCATGTAATTAGCATCTGATCTGCCCAGAGTCACAGTCATCACTAGCTGTGATTGCTGCAGACAGAACAACTCTGCAGAAATCCTGGACTTAAGAAGTACAATGGTGTATTCCAGGGGCATCCCTCAGAGCAGAATGCACTCAATTTTACTCTCAGCTGCTCATCTCAGCAGGCTCAGAAATGACTTTGACCTACCATGAGCTTTTGGGAGACGCTGTTATACATGGAGTAGCGTGAGGAGGTGCCCTCCACAAGAGAATCTGCTTTGAACTCATTGCTGTCAGAACCAAAGACAGGTCGCCTCTCCTCGCTCTCACTGTCAGAGCCGCTGCCGCTACTGGAAGACTCTGAAAATGAAACAGAGGGGAGAAATTAGCAAGTGTTTGTCTCACTAACCAGAGGGAAAGCTGTATACAGGGCGTCCCCACTATAAGTTGCCCCAATATACATCCGTTCCACACTAAAGTCATTGATGTTTGTAGGAACTGAGGTGTTGTAAGTCCTCCCATTCCCCGCTATAAGTCGTGCGAAACATTCCCCCCAATTTGCTTAAACGGAAGTCAGCTGCGGGAAAAAAATTCCGCACTTTAAGTTGTTTCACTATAAGTCCAAGTTTTTTGGAATGTATCTTGGACTTATAGCGAGGACCCCCTGTACTGGGATTCCAAATTCATATCCCAGCAGGCTAGGGGATAGTGGAGAGTCTGATTCAATAGCTCACATTGTCTGCAGGGAAGCATGCAGATTTCACATACAACGATCAAGACAAAATACCAGCTGTCTTGCTATCTCATTCCACCATTAAAGGTGGAAGCCAAACCCCCTCGCCTCACAGCTGTCACTTGACTTCTCCCTTGAGAACAAGCTTACATTTGCATTTGCAATAAACTCTGATTCACATGCATGTCTGCCAGGTACAAAATGCTCCAGATATGAGGATTTACCATTCCAGGTAATGCCAATGAGAAGGTGGAGGTCATGCTTGACCAAAACAATCATTCACTTATGTCCTGAACTTGGGATGTTAAAATGTGTTTATTCAGGTAAACATGTAACCCTGAATAATTCAGCAGTTACACGTTTACATATAGGGGAAATGCTGCCCTATATAGTCAATAAGGGTGCCTCCGCCCCAGGGCTCTTGCTACACTTCAAAGGCAAAAGCGCTGCAGGGAGCATGAGGCCAGCGGGAGACTCAAGCAGTCCATTGCTGGCCCCGTGCTCCCCACGGCATTTCAAAGCAGCAGCGCTGCATGGAGTCTGGGGTCAGAGGGGGAGTCCCCAGCTGACCTGGGGCTGCATGCAGCATTTCAAAGTGGCAGTGCCACATGGAGCCCAGAGTCTGGCTCCATGCTCCCCGCAGCGCTGCCGCTTTGAAGCACCCCTTTCTCTTCCCTCCCCTCCTGCTGCCTCTTTCTGACAAAGGCAGCATGGGCGGAGGAGGGGAGTGACTAGTTGACTAGTGTGTTGACTATCTGATAAGCATTTGTTTATCGGAGAGTCATCTAGTCATTCACATCCCTATACTGTAGACATCCATTTAGTGATGCCCTTGCAACCACCACAAAGCACAGCTTCACCCCCACAAAATAAAACTTAAATGCTGAGCTGCACCTTCCCAGTGGTAGTTTATCACTGTGTGTGTGTCTGTCCATGCCTGGTTATTCCCCAGCCATTCCACACGTATGATCCTTTGCTAAGATGGCAGGGACTTAGTTTTCTTCCTTCTGAACCAGACCCCATCTTGCCCCAAAATAGGAAGTGTAGGCTTAAGAGCAAGAAGGCCCCAGCCAGTCTGAAGACAGTGGTAGCAAGCCTCTCAACTACCTTCCTAACACAGGGTTCTGTGGGGTGTGACTGAACTGTTATCACCCACCAAGCAAAGGGCTCTGTGGGAACTCCACAATGCAGCTCTTTGCTTGGGTGGCTGGACCTCCTGTTCCAAATGCTGACACCCATCAGTATCCCCTTCTGCAGGGAACAGTCGAAGCCCTGCTCAGGGTCATCTACTCTTAGCAGCAATGGCTGGCATTCCACCAAACCAGCAGCAATACCGAGTTCTTGTCCTCCTAATATCAGTTGTCAAGTCCTTCCCACCCCACTACAGCCCTTCCCCATAACCCTAGCTGCAGAGAACCAGCCTCAAGCAGCTACAGCTGCACCAAGTACACTTGGGTCATGTTAGGAAGGTTTCCTTCACAATCATAAGGACTAACATAACCTCTCAAAATAAGCTGACTCAAGATTAAAAACACTGATCCAGGAAAGATTCCTGCTCATCCTGCTCACGAGTGTTTCAAGTCCTGCCAGAAAAGAGGCGCTCCATTGTTCATTCCTCTCTCCGGGGCCACTCCACTAGCTCTCTCAGTTAAACCCAGGGTTACCATCAGCCCTTCAGTTACTTTAGGTTTATTTTAACCAGTGCAGCAAAAGATTCCCTCTCCAGCAGCAAACACTGTTAGGCTGACGCTATGTTTTTAAATTGCTCCGTTGCACCAAGTTAGCACAGGGGAAACAAGAAGAGCTTGCAATCTTACCATGTACTACAAGATCAAGACCAAAAAAAGGAAGGTAGTATAAAAACAGTAAGAAGTCTAAAACCTCCAGCATTCTTGTTATAAGCTGGCTGTAGCCAGATCCAGGAGGCTTGCTGTAACCCTCTGTAAATTTTCATTTAATTATTTGGTAAGTAATACAGAAGAAAGTCCTACAGCCAGTTTTATATTGGGACCAAGCAGGATTGATAAAATTCTATTTTTTGAGAAAGACCGTTTAAATTGGATTTTTCTTATATTTTTTAATTGTGTTAGTAGCTCTGCAGCTTCATATCTGAGTTCCTTCAGCATACTTGAGTGAATATCATCTGGTTCTGGTCACTTACTACTGTTTTATTTATCCATTTGTTCCAAAACCACCTCTAGTGACACCTCAATCTGGGACAGTTTCTCAGATGCATAACTGAAAAAGAATGGCTCAGGTGTGGAAATCTCCCTCACGGCCTCTGCAGTGAAGATTCATGCAAAGAATTAATTTAGTTTCTCAGCCCCTCAATTATCCATTAGCCCACTGATTATTTGGCAGATGTCCTGCTTCTGACACACACAAAAAAAGTCTGTTCATTTTTGTCCTTTGCTAGTTGGCCTTCAAATTCTTCTCTTTTTTTTTTTTGGCCTATCTTATTTATAATACTTGTATATTTGCCTTGCCAGAGTTTATGCTCCTTTCTATTTTCCTCAGTAGGACTGACTTCCCATTTTAAAAAGATGTCTTTTTGTCCTCTTAGTTTGTGGTTTGTCCATGGAGGCACTTTTTGGTCCTCTTACTATTTTTTTGTTTGTATTGGGGTATAAACATAGGATCAAATTAAAGTTTAGTTTTTCTAAATCGTTTCCATGCAGCTTGCAGGCATTTCACTCTTACTGTTTATTTTAATTTCTGTTTAACTACAGGTTGCCAGACTAGAGAGGTTTACTCTCTGGTCCAGCAACATCTGTGGTCCAGCATGATTTTAGTTAGCCAGATGTCCACTTATCATGGGTGTGGCCATGTTTCCTGCAGTCTCAGCAAGCATGTATGCAGCCACCAGTCCTGGCTCTCAGTGTTCAGTGCTGTTATTTAGCTCTAATTTACCCCTAAATTCTTCTAAGAGCTCAGCGAGCAGTGGAAGTGTCGGTAATGCTGCTGGGCAATACTGACCCCCCATGGTTCGGCAAATTCTCTGGTTCAGCACTAGTCAGTTTCCGAGGATGCCGAATAGAGAGGTTCAACCTGTATCCACATTTTTGTCTACTTTTGCTTTTTGATATTAAATGCTACTGTGGTGAGTGTCTTTGGAATTTCCCCCTACAAGGATGTTAAATTTAATTACATTATGGTCACTATACAAAGCAGTTAGCTATATTCAACTCTTGGACCAGATCTTGTGCTCTATTCAGGAGCTTGCCTCTCACTTTGCAGGTTCTAGGAGCGGCTGCTCCAAAAAAGAGACATTACTCAGGCCTAGACATTTTCTCTCTGCACTTCATTTTGGAGTGACACGTACCCAGTCAACACAGGGATAGCTGAAATCTCCCATTATTAGTGGATTTTCTATTTCTGTTGCCTCTCTCATCTCCCTGAGAATTTCACAGTCATTGTCACCATCCTGGTCAGGTTGTTTATAGTATCTTCCTACTGCTATTATTCAAGGCTGGAATTTTTGTTCATAGTTTGAATCGTAAGATATTTACTATATTTGATTATGCTCTCTTTCACATATAGTGCTATTTCCTCACCAGCATAAGCTACTCTGTCAATCCTATTAGTGTATTTATGCATGTGTGTGTGTGTATGACTCTCTGATCCAGCAACATCCATGGTGCAGCATTCTTGGGGACCCAGTGACTGCTCCAAAATTGAAGCACTAACGAAGGAAAGCTGTGACAGCAGGGCCATGAATGTTGCTGAACCAGAGAGCCGGCAGTGCAAAGCCATCTGGGAGCTGGGGCCAAAATCCAGGAGGCTGGGAACCAGTGGCCCCCAAGGAGCAGAGGAGCCAGTATTGGCCTCTCCCATGTCCAGCAAATTCCCTGGTTCAGGACTAATCAGGTCCCAACGGTGCCAGACCAAGGGAGTCCAACCTGTACTAAATAAACAATATATTGCTCACAATTTTCTAACCATCCACAATTAATAAGACTATAAGAATACTAAAGTTATATAATTGTTTTTAATTAAATGCATATAGTTATTTTGTATCCTTCTACATAGCAAAAAGATATACCAAATTTAACAACGGCTCTATGAAGTTGTAAATCAACATGTTTTAATGGTTATATCAATCAGTGAGAATGCAACTTTCTTTAGAAAATAACTGACGTACAAATGGAAAAGTTGATTAAAAACGATTATTTAAATTGTGCCTTTCTATGTGGTGATTTAAAATCAGTGACTGAAATCAATTCTGCCTGGCCCCAATGCTCGTTGGCACCAATACTCCCTTCCCAGTGAAGGCATAACAGCTCGTTCAGACACATCAGGTTGCTGGGGTTTTGTAAAATACTTTTAATGACCACTCAGTAACTCTTCATTGGCTGGGAATATTTAGCAAGAATGAAGACAAAAGACTGTCTAGCACGTGCCACCACTGCCATATCCTGGCTAAAAAGACCCCACAATTGGCATTTATAGGCCAGGCTGGCAGTCTGGTGGCTATCAGGCCTACAGCCATTGGCAAGTAGGAAGGTTCTACACTGCAGGGCACAAAACTGGCTTCACCCATATTAAGCTGGAATACAGCCTGAGGCCCAATGTTTTCAAAGCAGTCTTGGTGGGAGAAGACTTTAGCCACAACTCCCATCTCAGTCAATCAAAGTCACTCAGCTAACGCTTTTGAACAGCTTTGCAATCAGCTATGCATTGTAAGCAGAGCTGCTGGGCACTATCATGGTACCTTGGTTATTACTATCCAGGTAGAACTCTACAGTGGGCAAAACTAGCCCATTTAAAACAAGTCCAAATGTGAACATCATAAGAAATCAGGATTTTACAGATACATGGAAAAAAAGCAAAAATAGATTTAAAGTAGAAATTACATACTTGAGAAAGTTTCATAAAAACACTAAACAGATAAATAAGAGTATAATTAACTGGAATAATACAATCATAACCAGGGCTCGACAAAGTATTGAATCTACTCGCCCGTGGCGAGTAAATTTCAGCTGGGTGCCCCGTTCATTTGTGGCGCGTGCATGCGCAATGCGGGTCTTGCACATGCACAGTGCGGGGCTGGCAAGCGGCTTTTGCTGCCGTTCGTCAAGCCCTGATCACAACTCTTTAAAAAAAAAACCTCACAACTTTTTCGGTAAGGAATTACTTTACCAAAGCAAATGACAGGCATAACCACCTCTACAACGACCTTGCCAGCTAATCTGTAAAGCATTTATTATTGAGCATTCAAGAGACTATTTAGGATTCTCATTTAAGACTTTTTCATCTGGACTAACAAAGCAGTTACTGTCATGAGTCTAGAAGAAAGGAAACAGACCAGGAGTAAGAGATGGGACATTCTTCAAAACATCAATGGAACAGGGCAGCAATATTTTGGTATTGAAAAACATAGTAACATTTGACAGGGCCTGCTCTCTGATGTTATGTATATCTAAAGCAAGTTCAAAGGAAAAACAGACCCGGGCAATACATTTTAAAGATTACAATCACACCAATTAATACCATGTTAAATTTCATCTCAGTTATAGCCGCATGGTGAATCATTAAAAGCAGCTTCAATAGCAATTTCATATTTAAGAAAGCATTTGACTACGATGAAGGTTGGGTTTTAAAGCAGATACATTGATTTGGGAGAAACAGTTAATCCTGTGATCAAATACCTTGATAAGTTTATTTTGTAAAACAGAAAACGTGCACCCTAAATTCATTTATCTGCAATCAATGTGGCACAGCCAATGTGGGCACACACAGAGAGATGCCTGAGTTATACCAAACTGAAAGCTATATGAGTACCTTTCCAAGAGTCTGAATGTGACACCTATGCTTTTCTGCTTCTTCCTAATGGATGGGTAGACAGAGGGGTAGGAGAGAGGAGGAGATATTTCAGACCTGTTTTTCAAATGTTAGAAATCCAGATAATGACTGAAGAACAACTGAAACGAGTTCATCAGAAGAACCAAGAGAGAGTGAAAGTCACAACAGTGGGGAAAAGGAGGGAAATGTAACCACTTTTAAAAACTCTGTTAATGTTATTCAACATCAGTGCCTAATTAACACTACAGAGAATGGATGCAGTTGGATCCAGTACACTGCGCCTCTTCAATTAAGATACATGAGCTCACAATATGCATCCTGTGAGAAATTCAAAAGGTCATCTGTGACATTCTCATTATTTCTCGTGGACAAAAGAAAAAAACAAAGAGATACAAGAAACAAAGCATGCAAAGATTATGAATGTTATTTTCAGATGGCAGTGTGTCCAAATAAGATTATGTTTGGGGTGGACCTCGCTCCCTCCCTCAAGTTTGGGTACAGAAACTATGCAGTCCTTTCTTCCAGAGAGGAAGGATATTCTTGAGGTTAAGGCACTGAATTAGGATTATCTGAACACCTGCGTTCAATTCCATCTGATTAATTAGCTCCCTGAAAACCAAAGCAGCATCTCTTGCAAGGTTATTTCCTTACAACTCTGGCATCCATACCACTTGTCATCTTACCTTGAGTTGCATGATTACTAAATGGAGGTTCATCATCAGAAGTGGAACTGAGGTTCAATCCCAGATCTTCTGCCCTCTTTTTCTGCTTCTTCTGATTGATGCTAAATTCAGTCTCTGCTCGTCTCTTCATTTTTACTACAAGAAGAGATCAAATAGTAAGCACTGATCAAGTTCCCTCTCTCCTACCCCTTTATGTTGGGGCAAGATCTGTGTTGTTGCTGTAGTCTAGCAGAATACATTGTTTTTCACAGTATTTGGGCACTATGCTTTGTCTCCAAAACCTGTGATAGATAAAAGTGGTTGCTTTTCCCTGGATGCCATCACAGAGCTGTTAGTCCAAAAACAAGGAACCAGGGCATCCTTCAGATTCTCTGATGTTGATCAATTTAATCCACAACTATACATGAACCTCCCCCAACCAAGAAAAAAAAAAAAAAAAAAGAGAGAGTAACTGACAAGAGATCAAGCCACACTTAGGAAGTCAGACATGTGATTTGTCTCCAAAAAGGCTTTTTCATAGTACATATTAGAGATTCATTTCACACTAGTACAAAATTGAGGAAATATAAGATCCAGTTCAGAGGGTGTTTTCAGTTTCCTCTGAAAAGGTGCAGAAAGAAGACTTCCTCTGAAGGAGGCAAAACTTTTAGAAACATGACCCTGCAAACACTGATTTTTTTAAAAGCAAGTTTTCCTATCTTTTATTAATAGAAAAGCTGTAAATAAGGATGCATACAGATGTGTCTTTCCCATTATAGGTCACTGAAGAGTTTGACGACAAACAACCATCACATAACCCGGGGAAGAAGAAACAAGGGTCAAGTATCCTCCAATGAACTCAAACAAGCTTGAAGGAACTTGCTGGGGAAAATATCACGGAATAGCAAGGGATACATGGATAAAAACACACAGACTACTTAGAGCAACGCCTAGGTTCCCTTGGGGGTATGTTTAGTGCTGCAGGAATCTCACTCAGCTAAATATTTAACAGATACAAACACTGATAATTTTATTATTCAACAGAATTAAAATCCAAAGAAATAAAGAACCAAAAGCTAACCATAGAACTAAAATGCCACCCAAGTGGGACAACAGGGTCTTGAAACAACTCCTAAAACAGCATTAGCAGGGAGGAACTGAGCACTGACAGGAGATACACATTCGTGGCAGCCCATGAAGTCAGCGGGTGGTACCGCGGGGTTTTAAAATCAATGGCAAACTCAGAGCCCCCCCAAAAGGACGCAGCACCAGGCAGCTTCATCGGCCCGAAACGGCCACATCCCACAAGTCCCCGGGGGCTCACACTCTCCGCCAGGCGCATCTGGGAGCCCCACCAGGCCGCCCCCAGAGGGAAGAGCGGAGCGGGTCCCATTCTCGGCAACTGCTGTTTCTAGAGCCTCTTTCCGCCACGGGCACCGACCGGGCCCGCCGCAGGGGCCGAGAGCAGGGCGCGCCGCGAAGCGGGGGGAGGCCCGGGGAAGAGGCACAGCGCAGACCCCGCGCACAGCTAGGCCCGGGGACGACGGCGAGCGCCGCGGCTCCCTTTGGGGGCAGGAAGGGTCGGGCGCGGCGGCGCAAGGGGGGCCGAGTGCCTTAGCCCTCCCTCCGGAGCACTCACTGGGGCGGGGTCTCAGGCCGGCACCATGGCCCGGCGGCGGGAGAACCAGGCCGACTCGGCTACGCTCACTTTCGTTTCTCCAGCTCGCCGTCGCCCTGCCCCGGGGTCCTGCCTCTCGCGTGGCGCGCGCCAGTGACGTCACGCCAGCCGCCCGCCCCGCGCCTGCAGCGAGGGGGCTGGCGGCGAGACGTGCGGGCGGCCTGCGAGTGGGGGCGGGGAGGGTTGAGGAGGGAGAAGGGGGCGGGACCATGAGTCTGTGACCTTGCCGGAGGGGCGGGACTTCGCCTCGGCGCGCGCCAGCCACAGCCGGCTCCTTCCCGCCCTCTCCGGGCTGCCAGGGCGGCTCGCAGCAGCGCGCGGGAGTACGGGCCAGGGCTCCGTGCCTAGGGCTGCGGGGCAGTGGGAGAGTCGGGGCTGGGCTTCGCGCTGCTGGGGAGGGAGAATCCCTTAAGCCAGCGGTCACCAGCCAGGAGCTCGGGCTCTGCCGGTCGATCGGGGAGCCTCTGGCAGGTGATCCTGAGTGGTTTGGCCAGGTGGCTATCTAGTGCTGGGGCTTCAGCTGCCCCTCTCCCCTCTGCTGTGCATCTCCTGCCCTTTGCCTTGGAGCTGCCCCTTCCCCCCACACCCAGAGCCTCCTGCTTGCTGTGCAGGGGAGGGTACCCCCTCCCACTCTGTATCCTATCTCCACAGTGCAGAGTGGGGGGAGGGGGAGCACAACAGGGTTTGGGATGGAGCTTGCTGGCTGTTTTAGGAAGTGGTGCAGGGCCAGGGCAGGGGTGAGCCGGTCTTAGCCCCACTGCACCACCACCCAGGAACCACCTGAGGTCAGTAGTGCTTAGCTGGAGGCTACGTCCTGAAACCTCTACCCCAGGCATGAACCCCCTCCTGCACCCCAAGCCCCTGCCCTAGCTCCACATATCCCTGCATCCAAACAGCCTCCCAGAGCCTGCACCTAGAATCCCCTTTGGCATCCCAACTGCCTGCCCCAAGCTCAGCTCAGAGATAGGGTTGCCAGATGGTTTCAACAAAAATACCGGACACACTTGACATTACATCCCGATCTACATTACATCTTATTTAGAAAATACCGGACATTTATATTTTCTCAATTTGTTTCCCAAACAGAAAGCTCAAATACTGGACTGTCCGGTTCAAAACCAGACACCTGGCAACCCTACTCAGAGCCCCCCTCACACTCCAGATCCCTTAATCCTAGACCAGAGCCTGCACCCTAACCCTCTACCCTAGCCTGATGAAAGTGAGTGAGGATGAGCAAGAGAGGGAGGATGGAATGGGCAGAAGGGAGGTGGGGCAAGGGTATTTATATCTGAGGTAGATATTGGATTGCACTTATTCAAAGAGTGATCTCATGCTTAAAAAGGTTAGAGATCACTGCCTTTAGCAAATTGCCTCTCCTCTCTTAGCTGGTTTCCCTTCCTCTCCTTGGTCTTTCTTCTCTGACAAGTCAGCACCCAGTGTCCTGCTGCAGATACAGACCCTAGCAGGGCCTCCTCTAATGCCTAGACTTGGATTTCCAAAAGGAGACACGTCTCCAGTGGTTAAAAGCCACGTGCACCCCCTCTCCCTCTGCTTGTCATAGAAAGTAGTGCAGATTACATCCACAGTGGCTACATTGCCTCACTTAATACACAAAAACAATGTATGCCCTTCCTCTGGCTTAAGCTAGATCATCTCCACTCTGTCAACTTGCACAAACCTAAATAATTAAAGGGGGCGGAAAGAAAAATAGCTTTCATATCAAGTTCTTTTTTAAGTTCTAGCCCTTAACAAAAGATAGCCTTAATGTCTAGAGTAAGAACAGATTCATGCCTCCACTGCTACTAGGAACATGTTGTGCAGCTCTTGTTTAGCTTGCATACAAAAACTTAGGGTATTTTCACGGCTTGCTGAAATCCTCCTAGCCCCTTTACCTTACAGTATGTAAAAGGAGGAAGAGAATATCAACCTTAAAGACTGTGGCTACATCTACACTGGCGGCTTCTTGCGCAAGAACAACTGTTCTTGTGCAAAAACTTGCCGGGTGTCTACATTGCATGCGTGTTCTTGCGCAAGTAAATTTACAGTATAGCATTGTAAAACAGTATGGCATTGTAAAACAGGCCCACCACACAAAGATGAATGCCAAGTGCTGAAGGAAGAACAACATGGACTTCAATGCATCCGGATCACACACGATGGTAGGGCAGTCCTTTACAACAGGTTTAATCCACAAAGCGCCTACCTCAAGGAGTCACATGGGTTGGACAGACCTCCTTTAAAAGAGCTAGATAAACTAAGTAAGGTTATTTTATCCCAACAACTTACAAATGTTGCTATCTTACTAGGGCCTAGGTCAGGGATCTCTAGTTATAGGCAAGCTAGGTACCTGCCTAGGACAACAGATTTTGTCTAGGGCCAGCTGACCAAACCTGAATGAGTAGTGCGCCAACCTGGTACTTCCCCCCAAATCACCAAACTTTATGGATTCCTGCACCCTTACTCCTCAATGAGAGGAGATCAATCTTTGAGAGGAGCAACACCCTGATGTTTTGTCTAGGGTGGCAGATTCTTTTCAGCAGCCTCTGACCTAGGTGCAGAATCACTGCAACACTCAAAACAGTCACATGAACTAGATGCATCCTCTGGAATATTAAGGAGTTCCATGGAGCTACAGCAACTTGAATAACCTTTGCCAGGAAATGGGGAATATGGGTGGGTCTCTTCCTTCCTCCCCACCACACCACCATTTAAAGAGATTTTCACACACAGCTATTGCATGGAATTTAAGGTAGGACTGATCACTCCACATTGCCACGTTCTGCTTATTCCCTCTGAAGCCTCTGGCACCAGCAGGGCCATCCCTCAGGGGGTGCAGGATCCTGGACAACCTCTGCCCAGGCCCCACCTATTCCTGCCCTCACACCACTCCCTCTCCACCTTTTACTGCAAGCCCCACTCCTGCTCCACCCCGATTGCACCCCCTTCTCCAAAGCAATGCAACTTGGGGTATTACCGGGGTGGAAGCCTGACAACAGCAGGAGTTGGAGCCCCCCACACTCACTGTGGCAGCAAGAAGTGGAGCAACCCCAGTCCCAGCCTGCTCCACTCCCTCAGTTCCCAGCCGTGTCCTGCTACAGACAGGATGGCTCTGGGCACCAGCCATTGTTGAAAGACTAGATCAAGAGTCAGCAACCTATGGCTCTCGAGCCAAATATGACTCAGTATGGAACCAAATATGGCTCTCTCGTCATTCCCAAAATATGTAACTTTTTAAATTAAAACAAAAAATTAATTCAGATATTTAAAAATGTGTAATTACCCATATCAAGAGAGTTTTTTTGTCTATTTCACCTCTAACCAGGTGAAAATAAGGCGGTCCACCCCAGTAAGAACCAGCTGCGCTGCAACAAGCGCTGGCTAGGGCACTCTGCTCATTTAAAGGGCCAACTGAGGGCACACTGTAGGGGATGCATGCATGCTCCCAGCTGGGATAGCGAGAGTGGCTGGCCATGGCAGATGCCTCCATCTGACCGCAGTGGCCCAGCTCCAGCCCCCATCTGACTGGTGCCATCTGTCCCCAGTCGCCATGCTTCTGGCGTAAACCCCATGGCCCAGCCCCAGTAGCCCCACAATTGCTGCAACAGCATGGCCACATTAGCCCAGCTTGGGTTCTGGCTGCAGCAGCCTGGCCAACAAGGCCTCAATCGGGGCCCAGCCCCCATCTGGCTGCAGCATCCTGTCCCCAGCCCCAATCCTGGGACAGGCCCTGCAGTCTGACCCCCATCTGGCCATAGGAAGAACTGGTGGTGACCCCCCTCTTGGGTAGGGAGGGAGGCCACAATCCAGCTGCAGTGATCCTGGCCTGGCCCCTCATCCAATCATTGCTGCTGGGGTACAGTAGCCCAGACCCGTCCAGGAAAAGTAATCCAGGCCCGCAGCCTCCTCCACATACTCTACTTCCCATCCCCAAAGCCCTGCCCTGCCTTCTGTACCACCCACTCACCCCAACTCCCTGCCCTGAGCCCCTCATACACTCCAACCCTAACTCCTGCACCCACACATCAACAAACTGCACCCCCAGCAGAAGTCCCATTAAATAAAGTCTGAGTACAATGTTTCATTTATGCTATTATTAATCATGCCAGTTAATAATATTAAGTTGTATATTTTCAGTGATGCAAATGGGCATTCTTATACGGCTCTTTGTTGACCACTTGTTCTGAATTTGATGTAGTTCGGCTCTTTGGTTTGAAAAGGTTGCCGACCCCTGGATTATATGAACCATTGGTCTGACCCAATATGCCCAGTGTTATGTTAATTGACCTTATATGCCTGTTAGCCTTAGCAAGGACCTTAATCTGGGAAAAGTTAAATGGAAGATGTTAAGTTTTATCCTTAGTCTTGTTTTCCAGCAGACATTCACTTACCAGACCTTGTATTGCCACCAACGTAAAATAAATCTTATCTTACATGCTTTACTAATATCTACTGGGCTAAAAACACTATTTGTGCCTTTAGAACCCAAAGTGTGTCAAATTACCAACACTTGCCCTTTTGAAATACTACTATTGCAACATGGTACATGTTAAAATAATCCCACCTAGCGGAACTCACTTTTCACATGGTTGTTCCTTGGATGGTCTATCCTCAGTGTTTCTGTTGTTCGGCTCCTTGCAAGGAGCACATTCAGTTTAAAAAAGGGGGGAAATTTCCAGTTGTGAAGGACTACTCTGCTGATAAAATGTACATGCAGGTTTGCAATGCTTCCCTGGGCCTGGTCTATCACATCATCTCATCTATGTGCAATTTACCTACTTCTGACAGTATTGGAAGGTAAGCAGATTTCATCCGTCCTACTCCTCTTTGCATTGTGGTTTTAACTGACTTTCAGCAAGGAAAGAAACCACCTGCAGATACACTAAGAAATTACATTTCTTTAATTTTAGATTTGGAACAAGTGTAATGAGTGTGTGTATATAATTAGGCAATGACAAAGAGCAAAGAAGCAAAATAAATATATTTAGTAAAAATAAAACAGGCAGAAAAAAAAAGTACAGCAACATGGCAAAATACATCTGATACAAGAAATCTGTAATCCTTGGGCTCCAGAGAGCTTATCCCACACTAGATGGAAACAGAACTCCTTCTTCCATAGAGAGACCTGTGTTAGCGTCAACTATTCTCAATCCTCTATTGGCATCCCTCCCCACACCTCACTGACTAGCACTTCTAAAGAGAAGATATTCAATTCCTACATGTATAAAGAGCACAGGAGAACAGGAAACCTCAAGATAGTTTTGACTCCTCCACAACATGAGAGAAACCTTACACGGAAGTTTAAGGAGGGTGGCAGTTACTTGGCATCTTGATTCCCAGATCATTTTGTCCCTGTCACAGTCCTGATCACATAAATCATGTCAGGAGGACACATTTGCCCCATAGAATGGCATCAGACTTCACACATTCCTGCAATGAGTCATTTCTTTAGCACAGGACAGTTTAAATTAAGAAATACTACTTCCCAAGGGGTAGGGTGTCCTGTGTTCCCCTTATATTAAACTGAAGGTTTTTCTGCCCCATCAAATGCAGGGCAGAATGGTCTATGATTTGTCATAAAATCCCTGAATGCACAAGTCTTTTGGAATAACCTCATAAAAACAGTAAAATGCTGAGGCTGTCTATTTGTTTTTAACGTTAATCAACCAGAACTATACAAGAATCAGGACCCATTTTTATCATTAATGTCAAAGTAATTAGCAGAATGAAGTTTCACATGTCTGGCTGTGGCAGGCAAAAGAACGGAAGTGAGTTTACATTTCTCTCCTTAGAAGCAGGAGAAACACAGAAACTAGTACATTCATATACATGGACAGAGAAATACTATTCCAGATAAATGGGGTTTTTCCCCCTCTCACACAGTCAAATGGCACCTTTCAACTAACAAAAATAACTCAAGTATACAGGTCAATGAAAACAGAGCTTCACAGTCAGGTGCTTGTAAAATGGAGGCAAGATTTCTTCACCAGCTCCTCAGTGAGGATTTTCTTTGCTGTAAGGCTAGTGTCCAAGCTGAACAATATTTTGTAAACAGTAAAAATATGTAGATACAATGTTTCCCCTCTTCTTGCCTTGTGTTTTGCCACAGATGCTACTTCTGCACCAGGCTAACAGGATATCCCACTAACTCAAATTGCAGTAGCTTTTGGCAGAGACTGATTAGGTTTTTGAAGTTATTGTTCCTGGATAGCCTCATTTCCCACCTCATTTAAGCAAGCCAAGGCCTAGAGAGAAACCAACTAAGACGCTTTGTGAGCGAGTACAGCACTGGTTAGGGCTGACATTTGGGCAATTCACTCTTCTCCATCTCTAACTACATCAACAGAGCAGTCAGGGCTCCAGCATCCCAGCCTACAATGAACTGAGCACACTAGGATCAAAGGGCAGTACACATACAATCAGCCAAGTGTAACTGCGCACTGCCACAACGGCAAGCTGCCATATAAATCTGGACTAGGAAAACCCACCTTAAACTGGCCCTGTACTGGTGTGTTAAGTGTATCTCTGCTATCTTTTCGATGGAATGGCGGGTCTGCTCAAATACCTATCCATTCTCTCCACTAGCTGAAATAAAGGAAATTTGACTAGGTATAACTCAACCCAGCAGACATGCAGTGGAGCATGCAAGGAATCCAGAACATTATGCTACTGAGCAGGGTCATAAGTGATTGTGGAAATCAAAGTTTGTATGTAAATCTACTTAGCATGACAAGCATTAGTTATCCCCACAATTCCATTTTGTATGCTTTAGAGGGCCAAGAAATTATACATTCATTACAAAAACAATGCTCTGGGAAGCAGAATTCTTCATCTGCAGCTCAAATTCCAGGCTGTTCAATGCCTATCTTTCCAAACACCCAATCCATTCGCCTCTGATGGCAATAGATCCAAACACTCCTAGGCTGGTCCTGCCTGGCTCAGGCACGCCAATCTGCAATACAGGTGTTCAGATACTGTAGATATCATAGATATCATCGTAGTCAGAGTCCTCCTCAAAGTCATCACTGTCATAACTGCTCATCGACAAGATGGAATAGATAGAAGAGATGATACTGCTCTCACTGTCTGTGGCTGGGTTCACTAAGACATCCTGTTTCTCTGCATTCAAAACATACACAATAGTTAGCTGGTGGCTAGATTACAGTCAGTCCTAATTACTAGAGGTCTCTTTGAAACTTTAGTACTTCTTACTGCTGCCCAGCACACATTACAGTAAGTTTTTCAAACTGTAGGTTCAGAGACCATCTGGGTGAGGCTTGTCTTTTCTATTTATAAATTTTGAAAAGACATGAATGGAATTTTATTTCCAATTTCTTGTATGTTTATTCCAGTTCCAACAATGCAGCAAGAATAGCACTAAGAGCAAGGAGACATTCTCTTCACTTATTAATGCTCTACCTGTTGGCACCCAACCAAAAACTCTCTTGCTGGTACCAATCAATGTGGAGTCACCAGAGAAAACTGCAGCAGCTGGCTACCTCAGGGCCTTATTAGGAAGGAGGTTGAAAAGGAAAAAAATTGGAGATAGTGGCATCAAGGTGCAAAAAAGGCTATGGAGGACTACAAGGACTCCACTCAAGCATCTGGAGAATAAGAGCGCCTTGGGACAGGATTTGTTTGCAGTTAATTATTTGCAGAGGCCCTAATCTTTGACTGGCATTCCTAGGTGCTTTTGGAATATAACTAATCATTCATTCCCTGTGGAGCCTGTCTGCTAGCCTATTCCCTTCTGGAATCCACGTATAACGAGCTTATTCCTGTTTCAGTCAATCTTTCCACCTCTGCATAGAAACAAGCTCATCCATCTCACAGAAATGTGTCCAAATAAAGCTATTATAAAGCTTTCTTTGCCTTAGTATTCTATTAATAGTTAAACACTGTATCTGGCTCACATGAAAGTGGGGTCTGAGCAGAGGATAAAATGTTTGAGAACCTGTATGTGGAAAATGAAGTGGATTTCCATATAGACACCATTTCATCTGTTCACCATTAACTCTATGCCAAGACACTTCACTGCTGCTTTGGTGTACTCTACAGATGTGTGTCTCAGTGTATCATACCTGAGCAGAGTCTGTTCTGCAGAGTGGAAAGCAACCATGAAGCAGTGCTGGAAAGCCTCTGAGCAAGTGCAGCATTTTCTGAAGGAATCAGACTGATTTGGCTAAATAGCCGGGGTATTTTTTCAAGTTAGCATTGACCAAAGTGATGTCATTCTGTTTCACCAAAGAGGATCTTAAATATTTCAAAAGCACCTTTCATTAGCATAGATCCCAAAGAGTTACACACATTATATATAAGACAGATCATGTACCCAACTTCTATAGGAGAGCCAAGTAGTGATTTAACAGTGCACAGCAACAATAGTTTTTAGGAAGAGCAGTGGAGAATAAATTCTGTATTTCAGCACCTAGATAAGCGATAGGTGCTTTAGAAACAGGGAAGTAGAATGGTGTTACCCACATTAGAATTTTCCCAGGATACCCTGTACACTCCCCACTACTCTTGTTTTAATGACAAGCGGCTAGGATCTCATTCATGCAGAGGCATTAATGCCATACTGACTCAGAGGGAAGAGCCAGACCTGCTGAATCAACACTTCATGCAGCACTCGAGTTATCTTCAGCAGTTTCCCATCCAATGAGAAATATAAATTACTATTCTAAAAAAAGCAGATTAGAAAATGATATCCAGCAACTGTGTGCTGGTGCCAAGCTCCTCAGTGGTGTGTTGTTCGTGGAACTTGCCAAAAAGCCCTTTCACCCACTCAGTTTTCATATTGATCTATAGCCAGTAGGTTCAATCCACTGTCTAGAAGTCACTTGTTAAATTTTTCAAAACCTGCTCTGAGAAATGATATTAAAAATATCGCCAAAGAAACTAAAACTGCTTCGTGTCTTAATAGTGAAGTCTTCCCTCTGGTTTGTAGGGTTTATACTATAGAAGTTCTAGAACTGTAGTGTCCAACATGCTAGCCACTAGCCACATGTGGCTATTTGGCCGGTTGAGTGCGGCTAGTTTGCTAGAGCAGTAGCCATTATAGTACTGCTACAGAACTGGTTAGACACCACGGCTCTAGAAAGTTGTCCAAAATATTTTACAATGCAACAATCTGGCAATGTAATGTATTCTGAAATGGTTTCCCATCCTAACATCTGAAAAGTCTATTGGAAAAACATTGACAGAGCCTTAACCTCATACAGGAATAAAGGTTCATTCTCAGGACTCTGCATTTCTAGTGCATTTCCATGGTATACAGGTCTTCTGTTGAGGACATGGAGACAGAGACAGCACTTGTCACACCTTCTCCACCCATCTCTCACCTTTGCGCTCTCGGATGAGAGCCAGGCGATGCGCCTTCATCTCCAAGTTCAAGTTTTCTACCATCCTGTCAATACAGTTGTCCAAAACCAGGGAGCGTGTCTTGGATTGTATCTCCCGCCTGCAGATGGGACACTCCACTTTACGTTTCATCCATTCATTGATGCAATAGGAGCAGAAGCTGTGTGCACAGTTCAGAGTGACAGCCTGTGGAGGTCAGGAGGAAGAACACCATTAGAGTGTGCACACACTGAGACTGGGAGGAAAAAACCCTCTGAAACTAGCAAATCATCATATGCACATTTCCTCTTAGAGAAAATATTACAGTGCCTTTCTTTAGTACCTACTGCCCAAACAACAGACAGTATTTAAGTAACAATCAATTCTCACAACAAGCCAACATAGATAGAGATTATTCCTATTATTCAGATGGAAAATGGTAAATGAAGTGACTACACCCTAGATCACAGCAAATGTGTGGTACAAATGGGAAGAAAACCAAGAACTTCAAAATTCAAATCTTGTGCCTTAAACACTAGACCATGTTTTCAATTTTAAAAAAGACAAGGTGTGGAGAGAGAGAAAGAGAAATGTTAATTATATCTCCTGAGGCTCAACTCTATAATGAAACTAGATGGAGTATAATTTTCCAATTCTCAGACACAAGAATAAGGCCACTATGTTCAAGTTTTCACTGCTATGAAGGAATTTCAGGCTTAATCTGAGTTGAGTGTCCCTTCTAGGATTACTTTGGGAGGGGAGGGGGGAGAGGAGGTCAAATTCTACCCTTAGTCATAGCCATGCAACTCCAGTTAACGTAACTGAATTATGTAGATGTAACTGACAATAGCTCAATTCTCAGCAAGGGGAGCAAAACACAAAAATTTTGGTCAATGTGAATATTTTCCTAGATCTAGAGAGAAAAAACTTAAAACCCCAACTTTGCTTTGATTTTTGAGAAATAACAAAAGCTTCTTAAATACTCTCTCTTCCCAAGCAAAGCCATGTCAGCTACTGTACCTCAATAAAGTATTCAGAACAGATTGTGCACTGCAGCTCATTTTCCAGTACATCATTCATCTGACTCAAAACCTCCTCTTTTTGTGCTCTTGCCTTCTCTTTCTCCTCCTGTAAGGAATACATACGTGGTCACGTGCTGAGGAATAAAAAGTTTAATAAATAAGGGGGGGGGTGGTGGAAAGAGATAGACACAGCACACAATCCCTGGGTTTTCTTGTCTCAGGCCTGCACTCTTTCTGTATGGAAAGGAGAGGAAAGACGTTTCAAAATCAACAAAGAACAATCCTAGCCACTGCAGAGATAGATAAATTCAACAACTACTGATGTCCTGCTTTGGTGAAGAAGGTACAAGCTGAATCAGCCTTTCCAGAATATTTTCCAAATCTTTGCTAACTACTTATACTGTATTTCCTAGAAGCAAAAATTCACTGCAGGATGAACTTGGCATAAAAGGTCTAGGTCAGAAGAACTATTGCAGTGGCAGGAAAAGACAGCACTTGTTCAGCAAAAATGTTTCAAATGCAGAAGTGAAAAAAAAAATTGTTTGGGAATTTAAGATCACTTCCTTGCTCTTGTACGATTGCATAATCATGTATTCTATCATCATTGTATTAGATGATCGATAAATGATGTGGAGTGAACTGGTCACTGATTAACATGTAACTAGGCATCTGGTCTACCTCTTAAGTAAAATGGGGCTACATTTAGAACAACTTTCAGGTTGCGAAGGAACCAAAAGCCAAAAGAAATGCAGCCAAAGATGGGAGATGCCATGATCTCCTAGAGTAGGCACAATAGGGATGTCTCCCTAGTCCTTTCCCTCATGCACCTCTGCAGGAGACATGCAGGAATTAATTCAATTCCATGGCTGCTTTCCACCCCAGATACAGTTTGCTGCAGTTTATTTGTGGAAAGCAAAACTCTAGTTTTCCAACTTACTCAGGTGGTAGCAGAACTTTTTTCTGAGGGAAGAAAGATTGGGTCACTGCTCCTGCACGTTGTGCTATGTTCCTTTCCTCTGCACTCTCTGAGTTTGAGCATCCTCCTCTAATGCCTGTTCACAGTGCCACTCTATGTAGGGAGCTTTCCAAGCAAAACATCTGATCCCTGCCATATGGAAAGCAGATTTCCACTGCTCCAGGCAATAGGAAGCTTTGAGAAAAGTACTGAACAACCTGTTTTCTACATGGAAGCAAATTGTGCTGCTCTTATGAGCAGAACAGCAAAATCAATTTCTGTTCAGTACCTTAGTTTCTTCCAACTCTTTATTCTTAGCTTGAATGATCTCTTCAAAATCCTTCTTGCTACGGCTCAGCTCATCCATCAGAGCACGATGCTGTGAAAATATAAATCCAGAGAGATTCTCATAACTTGCCCCAATGAAACATCTTACTCAGCTCACTGATTCTTGCTGTTTTACTGAATCAATACAATATGAGCACAACTCTAGGGGA
Organism: Pelochelys cantorii; assembly: GCA_032595735.1. Taxonomy (NCBI): domain Eukaryota; kingdom Metazoa; phylum Chordata; order Testudines; family Trionychidae; genus Pelochelys; species Pelochelys cantorii. Next base: position 142,875,487 of record CM064328.1, on the reverse strand, counting down.
TCAAGGACTCCAATTACTTCTTTAGATGAGGAATCAGAAGAATCAGTCTTTTCTAAGCAAGTAAAATCTAGGCCACACGGTAACATACGACAGAAAAAGACTCAAGCACTAAGCAAACAGACTTCCAGTTAAAAAGGGTAAAACCCCTATGTAATATGTCAGTATATGAGTTAGTCACTGGATTCAGCATAGGTCAGAAAATACAAACCCAGTTTATCAGAAGTACATCTCTGGGGAGTTATAAATCATACCTCAGTTGTGCCTCACTACACCAGGAAGTGGCACAGGGAATTTTGAGGCTATATCTCAAGTGGTTCCAAAATTACCAACCAATAGTGGGAGTGTCTCTTTGGGCTGAGGGTAATCAGGATACACATAGTTAGCATCTTACTAGGAACATAAGAGTTTAACCATTTAACCGATAATCAAATGCTTATCGGTTACTGTTAACAGTTAACCTCAGCTGCCAGGATCCTGCCAATGACCGGAAGTCCATGGCGGTAGGGCTGGCTGCCGGATCCCAGGAAAGGGGCAGCGCTTAAGAGCCCAGGGTTGGGGGGACCCTTTCAGGACCCTTCCCTCCCTACCGCTACATCCCCTAAAACGTTTAATAATATAACCGACAGAATTTAGATTGGTTATACGGTGAATGTTTTTGTATATTTTATACATCCTTACTTCTTACCCATACCAAGGGCCTTGTCTACAATACCACTTATTTCTGTACAACTTATGTTGCTCAGGGATGTGAATGTTCCACACCTCTGAGAGCTGGTGTGGACAGCACTAATCTGGCCAAAGAGCTTCTCCTTCCAACATAGCCACTGCCTCTCACAGAGGGGGAGTTGTTATGCTGATGGGAGAGCTCCTTCGGTGGGATACAGCATCTTCACCAAACATGCTGCACCTATGCCAAAGTAGAGCTTCTATTGTAAATGGGGCTTTGAGCCAAACAAAACATCTGGGTTCCTTTCTGGGAGGAGCAGAAGTGCTGCCTGCTTAGACCGCAGGACAAAGAGCAATGGAGACACAAGAGCTGTCCCATTCCCATTCATTTACTTTGGTATTTAAATACAAAAACAGAAGAACTACATTTCTCTATTTTTGCCATGGCAGAAAAAATATAAATAAACCTTTAGGACACTTTCTCCTTAACCTGGGACTCCTACTGTGTTTGTTCACCTGCCCTATTGTCAGAATTTTTTGTACTAGTTAAACCAGATTCAAGCAGAATGGAAACATATTTAGTTATTTGAAGTCTGACATCTAAATATGGAGATAACAGAGTTCAGTTTTGTACTGGCAACATCACCATAATACCTGGGTAATTTCACCACAGACATGGCATATTTAATAAGCTCCCAAAAGCTGACTGAAAGGAAGGAAGAGTTTTAATTTCAAGATGAAACTCATAGAAGTGACTTCCTAACACATATGCTAATTACAAAGGGCAAGTCTGTCAGGAGCAAGGAACCTTCTTCAGCCTCTTGCCAAAAAGCTGAATGTTAAGTCTGGGCTACATGAGATTCCAACACACTCAGAATGAAGGAAGGAAGTACTTGATAAACCTGATACTCTTATCTAAGTTCAACTTTTTTTTTTTTTTTTTTTTTTGCAAAATCAATGTATTTATTATTTCATTTTTAGGAGTACAAGCTGTGACGTTATCTGATTATAATATGACCATTACAAAAAAACCCACGGTTACTCACCTTTGTAACTGTTGTTCTTTGAGATGTGTTGCTCATGTCCATTCCACTTAGGTGCGTGCATGTCGCTTGAACAGATTGTCGGAGAGTTTTCCCTTAGTGGTACCCATTGGGCCAGCAAAAGAGCCCCCTGGAGCGGCGCCACCATAACAGCGTGTATATACCCCCGCTGGCCCTTCACCTCCTCAGTTCCTTCTTGCCAGAGTCCTCCAATGCAGGGGAGGCAGGTGGGATGTAGAATGGACATGAGCAACAGTTACAAAGGTGAGTAGCCATTTTTTCTTCGAGTGCTTGCTCATGTTCATTCCATGTAGGTGACTCCAAAGCCAACCCCAAAGAGGCAGAAACAGAGCCTACAGAGAGACAGACTGCAAAACAGCCCTGCCCACCACCGCATCCTCCCTGGTATGCTGCACTAAAGCATAATGGCTCACAAAAGTGTGCACTGATGACCAAGTGTCCACCCTGCAGATATCGATGATGGGCACCTGAGCCATAAAGGTGGCAGAAGATGTGTGGGCCCTGGTCAAATGGGCTGTGATCAGCAGGGCTGGGACTTGCGCCAGCTTATAGCACTCTTTGACACAGGAAGTGATCCAGGATGAAATACGCTGGGCTGACACCAGCAGGCCCTTCATCCTGTCAGCTATGGACACACACAGCTGTGGGGACTTACAAAAGGGTTTGGTCCTTTCTAAATAAAAGGCTAAGGCTCGTGTAAGGTGTGCAAAGCTCTGATCCAGAACTGTGGGGTTTGGGGAAAAAGACCAGTAGAAAAATGTCCTGATGGAGGTGGAATGAGACACGACCTTAGGCAGGAACGCCAGATGAGGGCAAAGCCTGACCTTGTCCTTGAAAAAAACGTGTATGGCGGGTCCACCGTTAGGGCCCGCAACTCCGAAACCCATCTAGCGGAGGTAATGGCTACAAGAAAGGACACCTTCCAGGAGAGATACAGAAGAGAACACATAGCCAAGGGCTCAAAGGGGGGCCCAAGAGCCTAGAGAGCACCAGGTTTAGATCTCGGGGCTACGCACCTGGGGGTAAACCCTATCCAATCTGCTAAGGAACCTGTGCACCTTTGGATCTGTGAAAACAGACCTGCTCTGGGACTCTGAGTGGAAGGCCCAGATGGCCGCCAGGTGCACCTTTACAGAAGAGGGGGATCAGGCCCTATGTTCTAACGTCTAGGAGCTAATCCAAAATGGCTGGAACCAGTGAGAACCCCCGACCCTCTGACCAGAGTACGAAGCACTTCCACTTTGCCAGGTAAGAGGTCCTTGTAGAGGGTTTACGGCTTCCTAAGAGAACTGCCTGAACTTGGTCCGAGCACTGCCTCTCCAAGGCAGTCAGCCACGGAGCTGCCATGCCATGAGGCGCAGGAATTGGAGGGTCAGGTGCCAAAGCCCACCCGAGTCCTGAGAGATCAGGTCCGGGTACAGACGAAGAGCCAGGGGCTACTCCACTGAGAGCTTGAGGATGGCCGGGAATCAATGCTGGCGAGGCCATGCTAGGGAAGCCTTGAACTCCCTGCCTCTGAAGATCACCTTGTGGATCAGAGGAAATGGGGGGAAGGCATACAAAAGACCCTGTGGCCAGGGGATCATGAGCACAGCCCGCACTGACCCCGGGCTGTGGTCACCCCTGCAAAAGTGGTAGCACTTCCTGTTGCCCCTGCACCACAATGGAACCTAGCGGTGGGTGAGAAAACAGGTGCTCATGCCCTGCTTATGGAACAAAGTACTTCCCCTCTGCCCTCTTATCTGTGGGTGGTATAGAAGCAGGTGTTTGCCAAAAGGTCTTTATGATTTTGCCAACCGTCTTATTCAACGGTAGGGCCACACAACACAGGGCCTCTGAGTTCAGAATGTCCACTGTCGGATCTGAGTCCTCCAATATCTGCTCAAGTTGCACCCCCAAGCTCTGTGTCAGCTTTTTGAGAAGGTTCCAGTGGGCCTGAGAGTCCACTGCTGGCATCGATAGGGTAGCCAGGCCCAAGGTCTCATCCAGGGAGGAAGACAAATACTCACGCACCATCAAGTCCTCATGCTCCTAAGGCTTCTCCGAGGCCCGAGATGGAGCCAGGTGGATTGAGGGGCCCTGCTTCCCGGCCCTGTCCAACAAGGACCTAGGGCATGCCTCCGGGTCGACACCATCTGGCTCGATGCCGATGATCGGGGCAGCAGCATGGCCAAGGGCAGCACCCGGGACCCCGAGCGCAAGGAGCCCTTGATGGATGGGGCACTCCCCTGCGCCTGGTGGTAGGCCCACGGGGTCCAGAATGGCCACTGCTCTGGATGTTGCCACTGAGGCGGCCAAGTCTGCTGCTCTGAGTGGCCCGAAGGACTGTGATGGCACAAGCAGTGCAGAGAGATAAAACGATGCCGAGACATGGAGCAGCACTGGGACCGGGAGCAGGACCAGGAAGCCAAGGCCTGGGACCATGCCAGCTCCGCGTCAGAGTCTGAGGAGTATTTGGACTCCCACCAGGGCGGTACCAATGATGGACCTTGGAGGCGGTGCCAGGAGGAATGACGGATCATTGCCGCCAGCTTACCCCGGTGATGGATAAGCAGCAGGGGCATCAGATACTCTGGTGCTGGGGGTTGTGCCACCGGGAGGGGAGCACTGGAGGATGAACTCTCCCTCAACTCCCAATACTGCCATCGGTGCCATGGACACAGCCGGTGCCAGAAGCAGTGTTGAGGTGTGCGCCGGTGAATGTGGCACCGCATGTGCCACCGGGCCTGAGGTCATCGTTGGGGGCCCAGCCAGTGCTGACCTCGACGATCGTCCACCTATGTCTGGTGCCAACACCTCAGTGCAGGCACGGCAATCCTGGTGCACCAAGAGGGGAGAGGGCAGATTTGAGGTAAGCTCTATTAACTCACGGGCCATCTCAAAGGTGTTCAGTGTGGCGGGCCTGTCAACAAGCACTGGCTCCTCCTCTGGGCTCTGCTTCCTGGCTGTGCTCGACTGGCCGCAGATGGGTCCAGGAGCAGCAGGCCTCAAGGCCAGCACTGTCGCATCAGGGTGCCCTGACTGGGGGGGGCGTATCATGAGCACATGCTGGGGTGACAATCTGCCCCGTCTGCCCTCTTCTTCTTATGGGACACCAGGGATTGAGAGCGGTGCCAGGTGGAAGGGCGACTCAACACCGTCGAGGCCCCGGAGGAGGCACTGATGCCGGTGTGCTGCAGGACGCTGGTGCCATGTCTGCGACTGGTACTGGGCGGAGCACCAACTCCATTAGGAGTATTTTCAAGCACAAGTCTCTCTCCTGCTAGGTCTGGGGCTTGAAACTGCAGCAAATCTTGCAGTTTGCCGGGATGTGAATCTCACACAGACACTTATGGCACGAACCATGGGGGCCCCCACAGGGCATAGGCTTTGTGCAGCTCACGCAGGGCTTAAAGCTGTGAGGGCCTGATATGCTCCCGGACAGGAGGCAACTGGCAAACCAGAACCCAACAGCAACAATAACGAAGACTATAGCAACAACTTAAAAACAAACTACTAGGGAAAGGAACTTGGAGAAACAATGAGACTCAACTAGATGCTACTAACTGTGAATACTGCTGGGACCATGCTTGAGAGCAAGTGAGATAAGAGCTCCAACAACCGTCACAGGCGATAAGAAGGAACTGAGGGGGTGGAGGGTCAGCAGGGGTATATATGCGCAGTTATGGCTCCCCTGCTAGCCCGATGGGTACCGCTAAGGGAAAACTCTCCAACAATCTATGCACATAGCGCACGCACACCTAAGTGGAGTGGACATGAGCAAACACTCAAAGAAGAAACACAGTTGCTACTAGGGATGGAAAAGTGTAATTAGGTAACTGGTTAACTGACCACTTACTGGCACCAGTTATACTCTTCATAGGGCTACTGCAGAGGTGGGGAACCTCAGGCCCAGGGGCTGGCTTACCTGGATCCAGCCCTCAAGGCTCAGGGCCCCCCCCCAGCATTGGGGAGCCAACACTGGCACTCCAGTCCCCCCGCTACCCCACCGCAGGGCTAGAGCTCCAAAATCTACTAAGCTGGGACCCCTCAACTCTGAAATGTGAGGGGAACGTGAGGAGTGTCTTTCTCCTTCTCAGTCAGGGGCCATGTCAATGAGAGTTTGTTTGGCTATTTTTACTCCTCACTTGTGTGTAGCCCCCAACTTATTTTTCTGTGGGTCAGTGGCTCCCGACCCAAAAAAGGTTCCCCACTCCTGGTCTACTGGGATCGTTGGCAGCCCCAGAGACCACACGGGGTCAGGAGCCTCAGCAGCTAGGCAGGGTGAGGAGCCACGGCAGCCCCAGGAACCCTGACAGCCACAGGAGCCCTGCAGGACTGGGAGCTGAGCCACAATTAACTGTGTAATTTTTTTAAAGTTTTTACATCCCTAGTTGCTATCATGGTTATATAATTGCAACAAATCTTATGCCAAGTATGACACATGAGCGAGGAAGAGTTAAACATCCTGCCAGTTAATTGACCCAGAGTCAACCTGTAGAGACATAAACATGAGGAGTCCTGTGGCACTTTAAAGACGAACAGATTTATTTGGACATAAGCTTTTGAGAGTAAAAACCCACTTTGTCACAGCATTCCAGCTCTGGGAGGGGGAAGGAGGAGTGGAGACAGAATACAAATTAGGTGAGGAAAGGGGAGTAAGAGGAAGTGCGGGGCTCAGGTGCCCTAGTGCATGAAAGAAGTGTGGGGGCCAACAGAGGGGCTGCAGGCTGCACATGCAGCCCACATGAGCTCCAGGTTGCCCACCACTGAACTATACGCATATCTGTATGTATATTTATCTTTTAACCAAAACTCTTTATTCTTTAATAAATTGTAGTTTAATTAATAAGAATGGGCTAGAAGTATATATTTGGATAAGATCTGAAATATTTGTTGACTTGGGCAGTAATGTGTTCGATCCTTTGAGACTGGTAGAATTTTATTTGACTTGGGGGCTTGGTAGAAGCCTAAGGCTGGGTTGCTTTAATGGAACTGTATTGTTGGCTTCTGGGTAACCAGTAAGGTATCATAGAGGCTGTTTTGTACTGGTTTGATAATTTGGTATTGGAATAACCACCAGCTTTGAGGATTGGCTGTCCCATTCTTTTCAGTTCACCCTAATTAAGGGACTTCAGCTGGCTCCTCCAGGGCCTGTTATCACAAGCCCTCTAGTCTTGCTGAACAAATGACTAACTAGAACATAGATGAGGTAGTATCTTTTATTAGACCAACTTCTGTTGCAGAGAAATCAAGCGTCTGAGTTACACAGAGCTTTTCTTCAGGGTCTTGAAAAGATACTGCAGTCCGGTCTACATTAGAGACCTGTATTGGTATCTGTCACTCAGATGTGTGACAAATACACTCCCCTGAGTGTCGAAGTAATATCAACCTAACCCCATGTGTACACAGCACTATGCCTGTGGGAGAGATTCTCTAGTCAGCACAGCTAGTGCCTCTCAGGAAGGCCTATGCCAGGAGCTCTCCTGTCAGGGTAGAACAGTGGTCCCCAAACTTTTTACCTTGAACCTCTTATCCCATCTATGTTCCCCCATCCCCAGCCAGAGCCAGGAGTGGGGCCATAGCTACGATGGAGGACATTGACAGGGGTAGGGTGGTGAAGTCTGGGCCCAGAGCTAAGGGTGGTAATGAGAACGAAGTGTCAGCCAGGGGTCAAAGCCAGTAGCCACCGTGCCAGACTTAATGGGTTACAGATTGTTGTAATAAGCCATAAATCTAGTATCTTAATTTTTAGTATCGAGCAAAGTTAGGAATTTAAGCCCCTGGCTTTGTCTTTTGTCAGTGTTGTGGAGGTTTCCTTTGAAGATGACATAGGTCAGAGTGATTGATTTGTGGCATGGTGTTTTGTCTAATCATTTCCCCGAGTGAGTTCTTTCAAAACCATAGTAATTATCCGGTTTCACACACCTAGCTGAGGTAGTTAGAGCTTGTCTACACTGGCAAGTTACTGCACTAAAACTTTCTTGCTTAGGGTTATGGAGAAAAAAAAAAAAAAGCACTCTCCCCCAAGCACAGCAAGTTTCAATGCTGTAAAGCACCAGTGTAGATGGGCATAGCTCCCAGAGCTGGGAGCCTTGCCCTTATCAAGGAAGTTCAAGTTCTGGGAGTACTTTCTTCAGCACTAGTGCACAACCATATTGTCTGGTAAGTAGGGATGTTAAGAGGTGGATATTTAACTAATCGAGTAATTGATAATTCTGGCAGCAGCCCCTACCCCCACTCCGCTGTTGCCTCTGATAGAGGCAGCAGCAGGGCAGGGGGAAGGGGTAGCACCATGGATGGTGCTGGGGGGAGGGATATGCTGATACAGAGGCAGCGGGAGGGAAATGCAAGTAGTCGACTACTCCCTTACATCACTATTGGTAAGTGTAAGTGTGTAAAGAATGTGTAGGACTCATGGATCTTGAAGGCACATACTCACCACCTACCACACACCCACCCAGGAACCAATCCCTGCAACAAATCCTGTTGCCAACTTCATCCACAGATCTACCTTAGTGACACCATCATATAGTTGAAAGTTAGGCTTAGATGGAGTGTTTTGTTTTATTTTGTTTAGTAACTTACTTTGATCTGTCTTGCTATTACTTGCAACCACTTAAATCACACTTTTTATACTTAATAAAACCACAGGATGTGGACAACAGCTGTACATCTCTCTCTCTCACTGATAAAGGGGCAAATTTTATACAGAGTAAAACAGATTAATCTGGAGTTCTGGTCCCATTGGGGCTGTGCACCTGGGTGCTGCGTCAAGTCTCTTTGACTGAACCTTCCCAGAGCTGACCTGATCTCGATGTCTGTGTTGCTCTGCTGTGAGCTGACCCCCCAACTCTTTGCCATCGCTGGAGGAAACCAGAGGATCTGGCTCAACAGGACAGGGTAGTGGGGTACTCCCCAGAGGACAGGTGGGCACGCTCAGTGGTATTTCAGCACATCAAGTGACAGTCTCAAGGGGTCTCTGTGACCGAAACCCTTACACCAGGAACTGGCTTTCTTATATTTTGGAGCTGTGAAATCGACCAGAATGACAGCCAAGAGAAGGAATGCAGGATCTACACAGACCACGCATCTCCTAACTACACTGACATAGGTCTATCTCCATGAGAGACATAGGGCTTACATCAGTGTAGTAAGACTCTTACACTGGCAGGCTGCAGTGAAGATGCTGACAGAGCTAGGCCGACATAAAGGTACATAATGTCAACCTAAGGTACTGTAGACCAAGCCTTACTATCTTTCCTGGACCTAAAGAAGAGCTCTGTGTGGCACAAACTTTTGTGTCTCTCATCAAAAAGAATTTGGTCAAATAAAAGATATTACTTCAGACAACTTGTTTCTCTAATATCCTGGCTATAACACTGCATGAAAATATCATGAGATGTGCCAATAAAAGCTGATTTAGAAAAAAGAAAGCAGCAGCTAGAGATGAAACAGCTAGCTTATAAAAAGCCAATTAGCAAAGGCTAAGCTAGCTAAGGTGTTAAATACTCATTACATTTACCTAAAGCTTTTGAGTTGTATTTGGATTTTAGTGTAGTTTTGCTCTTTTTCCACGGTATTTCTGTTTGCCAATTTTCATGGAGGGTTGGACCCGTCACCTATATCACAGAGATGAAAAAAAGCTGCAATCTGTTCTGGAAGGACAGTCCTGGGATCCTGAACAGTTGCGAGAATAGCAGGCAAAGTTTAGGCATTCCCCACATTATACAGCTGGACCACACCTAGCTCTGTAATAAGTTACCTCCTGCAGAACCTGGGCCAGTTGCTCCTTCAGATTCTCTTCGCCTTGCTGCTTCTTCACTCCCTGAAAAAATAAGACATGAGAATTTTGGTGGGGGAAAGAGAAATGATTATAGAACCAAAGTAAGCAAAATACAGAGGTCAGGAACAGCGAGAGGAGGGGTAGTCAATTATTTTTGTCAAGGTATGGTCAGGATCCAGATTTCACAGAAAATATGTATCAACAACAACTGGGGGTTGCACCCTCTGCTCATTACGCTCACCAACCCTGGCAGCTTTCACGGGCAGAGAGCGTGATGACATCATTCTGTCGCCTGGCAGGAAAAACTTGGTGGCGGGGATGTGAGAGTGGGCTGAGGGTGCAGGATCTCGGCATGGGGGTATGAGTGTGAAGGAGGAGGGTGCGGGGTCTCAGCAGGCTGAGTGTACTGGATCTTGGCGGGGGGCTATGAGGGTGCAGGTTCTCGGCTTGGGGGAGCATGAGCGAGGCTGGGGATGTGGCATCTCAGCAGGACAGTGAGTGAGGGGACTGGGGGTGTGGGATCTTGGCGTGGAGATGTATGAGTAAGGGGGCTGAGGGTGCAGGGGTCTCAGCAGGGCAGTGAGTGAGGGGATGGAGGTACAGGGTCTTGTCAGGGTGGTGAGTGAGGGCGCAGAGGGTGCAGGGTCTCAGTAGGGCGGTGAGTGAACAAGCTGGGGGTGTGAGGTCTCACTGGAGAACCTGAGTGAGGGGACTGGAGGTGCAGAGTCTTGGCTTGCAGAGGCACTTACTTGCTTTCACACCATTGCCATTACTGCCTCTCACTGCTCCTATTGGTCAGATTCCAGAGCAGCAGGGAAAGGCTCCAGAAAGCACATGCCTGCACTGATGTTCCCCCAGCCAGGAGAAGGGAAGCAGCAGCATGCACTGCGGCTTCCTCCCCACAAGCTGGATCTGGCAGGGAGCCTCGGGGCTTTCTCCCTCACCCCCACGCTCCGCAGGAGGCTGGCTCTGGCGCTCCTATCTTGTGGACGGGCTGTGAGGCTAGAGTGCCAGCACAGGCTCCCTGCTACACCCAGCAAGAGACACTTGCCTTGTGGACGGGGCTCATCAGGTAGGTGGAGGGAGAGGGGGAAGAGTGGGGGCTGGCCGAGGGAGTGCAGAGAGGTGGGCTCAGGTATTGAAGGCTGGGGCAGCCCTGCTGGGGCACAAGCTGGGCTGGCTCAGGCTACTCTGGCCTGTGAGGAGCCGGGTTCTCAGCTGGGGCTGCGAGTGCAAGGAGGCAGCTGGCCCTGCCCTGAACAGCTGCACTGACATTCAGGGCTGGCAGCCCCGTTCTGACGCAACTCTCCCCAGTTTTGCATGAGTCTGAAGCTTTACTGCAGGAGTCAACTCTGCTGCGCCTCCTGGTAGCTGGAGAGTGAAAGTCGGTGATGCTAATGACGTGATGACATAATTCTATAGTCCAGCAGGAAAAATTTGTTTTTATAGCGAGAGAGAAATAAAGCCAAAAAAAGATTTTGGGACTCATTCAAAAGCATATGGCAGTCTGGATTTGGCCCCTGGGTTAGAGGAACAGGGAAAGAAAAACTCCTGTTTTCTCTCATGTGAAAAATGAATAAATTAAGGAAATGTTGCCAATGTAATGCAAACCCCAGACACTCTCTCACCTTTATTGCTCCCCTGGCTCTTGAATGATCAGAACCATCTAAACTTGCACATTATACCTCTTTGTATACAATATCCTTCAATGTTAAATAACTGGAGCATCTCCAAGTTACTTTAGCTTTAATCGGACTAAAATGTTCACAGGACAGAGAAAGGGAAATAATAGGCCAGTGGAGAAACAGCAAAGTTTTAACTCCATTTAGGAACACATCTTTAAAAAAAAAAAAAAAAAAAAAAAAAAAATGAGGCTACCACACTACTGTAGACAATTCCCATTGCTGCTTTGGATCCCTCTTCCAGCATGGTCAAAGAGCGAGAATTTCTTTTCCAATCCATTTTCAAGTCAATTCTCTCTTGTTTTCAAACATACTTGTTAAACTCAAGTAGAGAGAGACAGAAAACAGATCTTTAAACAAAAAATCTGACAGCTAGCTATTTAGTTATGCCAGAGTGAGTGCCTTGTGAAGGAAACCCTATTTACATGTAAGGAAATTGCCCTCCCTGCACTTCGTTCATTAGCCAAATGGGATCAATAGAAGTAACAGTGCCAACTGATCCTCCCACTTGAGTAGGAAAGGGCTTCCAAAACAAATCAGTCATGACTTCGTAACCTATATCTAGAGATAGAAGAGGAGTTTATTCTATACGACCTGTTCAACCCTTGTTCTCTCAATAGGGTTGCCAGATGGTTGAAACAAAAATACCGAACACCCCTCCCTCCAAGCATTGCTTCCCCTAGGTCTTTTGGCCGGCAGCCATTTTGTGCCGGCAGCCTTGGGGAACCAGGTAAGCATGGGGGGCTGGGGGTGTTAGGAGCCAAGCGGGGTCTCGGGGGGGGGGGGGGGGGGGCGGAGAGGCCGGGCGCTGAGTGTTTGTAGGGTTGCCAGGTTCCCAGCATTTTCGCCTCTTGGCCGGGGAAAAATTCAGAAAATACCGGACATCTCAGGTGTCCGGTATTCTCTGAATTTTTTTACCGGACAGGAGGCAAAAATACTGGACTGTCCGGGTGAATACCGGACACCTGGCAACCCTCTCTCTCTCTCTCTCTCTCTAACCACAAGGGAGGACACAGACAATTTCACACACAGCTTTTAGATGGCAATAATGCATTTACTATCAATTTGTGCTGAACCTGCCTTTGAGGTTAAACCCCATTACTAATATCTTACCTAGTCCAGCCCCTATTGTTCCTACCCATTCTCTATGTCCATACAAATCTGCATACCTCCACGAGCTGCTGCTGCTCCTCATAGAATGTCCTCTCTAACTGTTCCACCCTCTGCTGCTGATGTTCCTGTTCAGTGCACAACTGGTTCTGCAATTCCTGCAGCTCCTGTTCCATCAACTTGATTTCTTTTTGACCAGACTTCCTGCTCTTCCTCACACTCAAAATAGCTGTCTTCTTCTCCTCCATCTTAACTTTCAGCTTCATTATATCTCCGAGGGTTTTCCTCAGCATTTCCAAACCAGTCCAAGACTGTGCCAGACTAGAGGCTTTCTGGTCCTTATGCCTAAGAGACACAGCTTTCTCAGAGTTCACAGGAATACAATACACTGGAGCGTCATCCTCCTCCATGCTCGGTCCAGGAGAAGGTAGCTTGATATCCATGTTTTCTGTTTGTTGTTTGGCCAGTTCTGCCCTTTCCTGTGATTTACCCAAAGGTTCACTATCACAGGACACTCTGTCCCTTTTAGATCGGGAATCTGAAGGGCCTTCTGCTCCAGATGCTTCCGATTCCTCCAAACTAAGTTTACGTTTAGTTCTTGCACCCTTAGCTTTCCCCATTGCTTGGTCATTTCTTGGAGCTAAAAATGGGCAAACTTTCTCCCATTCTTCCTTAATCACTTCATACTCATATTCAGCAGTTTCTTTGTTATCCAAAGGCACTCCTAGTTGAATATGGTCTCCTTCACCTATTGTGTAGGCCTTGAATGGATCAAGACGTTCCTTATTCAGCCAAACACCATTTAGACTCTGAAAACAAACAGAAATCAGCAAAACTTATCAATGTACATTTAAGTTAACTCCCTCACAAGGTATTTTTGGTTGTTGCAAACATAGCCTACCTTTTCAGAAAGAATATTGTCACGGTAATTCAACAAATTGTCTCACTAACTAGCTTTTGCACAACCCATACAATTGAACCAGTGTCCCTTTTTCATGTATGTATAACCACCAGTAAAGGTTTCTTTCTACAACTGCTAGAAATAAGTTTGATTTAGGCAACCCCATGGAAAAAAGGAATAAACTATCTAAGGTGACTTTGGATGGTTTAAACAAGAAATAGTGGTGACAAATGACAAATGCTTGGATGAGCCCCTAGGAAAGATTCTGCAACAGAAAAGTCAATCAGACATTGGAATTTGTCAGGAATATTTATTTGGGTATGTCACCAAGACTTCAGAAAGGAGATTAAAGGGACTAAATGTATACAAAAAGAAAAAACAGAGGAGAAAAGGTAAACCAGTTCTGTATAAATGGAAAGAAAAACAAAAGACGACATACCAGAAGATGTGTAAAACGTAGCAATGGTTTTATACTGAAAAGAGGGCTATGTTAGACTGGACACCAAAAGAGGAAAGCTTCCTAACAATAAGAACAACCTGATAATTTAACTGTGCTACATACAGACTTTAGGGTCCTCAGCAATGGAAGTATTCCAAAGAAATATGATAACAAGCTTGAGGGAATAGTAGAGGTAATAAGATGCAGCAAGAAGTTACCCCTCATGACTTTGTATAACAATTTCCAACCACTGCTGCAGACTTCAGGACTAGAACTTCAGACTTACCGTATTGGTATGACAGACAATTCTATCCCTATCTTAACAAGGAATCTCTATTGCCCCCAATGAAGAGAGAGTAATACAGCCAATAGCATTGCCATGGATGACTGGTATTCCCCAGAAAGACTGGACACCTCAAATTTAGAAAGCATCTTCCTACTCCAACTTTTAAGAAACTTTGGAGATCAGTCTAAAACAAAAGGAAAACCTATGTAGCACTTTAAAGACTAACAAGATGGTTTAATAGGTGATGAGCTTTCGTGGGCCAGACCCACTTCCTCAGATCATATTCTGAAAGAGAATTGGCATGACCATATATACCAAAGGAATACAATAAAAAAAGTGAACGCATTATTAAATTGACAAATCAGATTTAGAACAGAAGGTGAGGCAAGGAAAAGGGAGGGAGGGAATAGCTGTTTATAAGTCAATGAATGGCTAATTAGAGGTGATAAGTGGGGAAGCTGTCTTTATAATGTGTAAGGTAATTAGCATCTACGAATGGGCCTTAACAAAGATGCTAATGTTTCTGTCAAGAAAAGAGGGTGAAATTTACATTTGAGGAAAGAAAACTATGGCTAAAATGGTGAGAAGGTATATATGAATGTGGAATTGGAGGGAGGAGAGGGAGTTTTCGTTTAATTTTTAAACATCTCTCCCTTACTGTCTCCAGGGGGTGCATGCAAGCTCACAAGTCACACTGCAATGATTGCAGTAAGTGATCTTCTATTCCAAGTACAACACCGCAACTTGTTGGGACTATGTGCAGGAGACAGGACTGCTGATAGGCATAAGGGATCTTTCCATTTAAAGTCATTCCTCTCACCCAATTTCACCTCCAAAATAACCTCAATCTGTTGACTATTAGGGCACGCTGTAGAGCCAATCTCTTTTCCTAGCTCTCAGGGAGGGCCTCTTGGAGCTAGTATTTGTAGATAGAAAATTGCTATTTTTGGGTTTTACTTTGTTTTTACATGTTAAAAATACAAAGCATTTAGAGTCTTGGCTATGTACTTTGTATTGCATGCATCAAAACAAACACGGTTAAATTGTTAATAACACTCACTGTACGTCTTCTAGTGCCTCCACCTGCTCGTGACCTTACAACGGAACCCTTTAAAAGTCAGCTTGTACATTCCAAATGTTACATCTGTCTAATTTTCAATCAGATGCCTGAATTTAATAATTTTCCATCCTGAAGGAAAGTATGGGAAGGGGACTTGAATTAAAAGGGACAAGCAATTTGCCACAGTCAGCAAATGAGCTATTGGGGGAGTGGTTTAGAACTCAGATCTCCATCCTTTACTATAGCCAAATAATGATGCTGTGTTTCATGTCACCCAATGGAATTGAAGCCAATTTCATGACTGGAAACCATCTCCAATTTTAGTTTATTGAAAGTAAATTATTGGTGTTCCATTACAGTATCAGGTACCAGTTTGTCATTTAATTAACATTGCAAGAGCAGTATCCTTTTCAAGAATACCAACCTTCATAGTTATTCTTTGCACAGCAAAGTTCACAGACCAGTTCTCAGGACCAATACTCCCCACAACATTTCACTATCTGATAGCATCAAAATGCTTTATCAAAGAAGCTAAAAGCAAAAAATATCCCTTATGCCCAAACAAATAAATCTAAGTCAATATTCTAGATCTCAACTAAGGTAAGTTCCAGATTCAGGGCGAATAACTAGAAGCAATGTTCCCACAGGTCTTTTATCCAAGTTATACTACACTGTATTACAGCATGACTCAAGGTTATCTATTCTTCGTAACTATGACCCTGCAGCTACTCAGACACTGCTCCCAAATGGGAAGTCATCTTTATACCTCTCAGTGCAATTGAAACTCCATTCAATCTCAGTACCTTGTTGTCTGTCACTGTCCACTGGCCTTGTGCATTCTGTTTGAAAGCACAGTGGTAACGAGAGATCATCAGTGGGCAGGTTTTTGAGACCAGCTGGTAGGTGAGACCAAATCCTCGACCTACAGTTACCTAAAGACAAAAACAGTTTAATAGCCACTATGAGCAATAATACAGAAAGAGTGAACTATCTCCTTTTGATTTTAAAAACAGTAAACTAAACACTTGGGATGAATTAGCTCTCTACAAGAGTTCAAAGAAGGGATGTGAAAAAGTGTAACCATGTACACAGTTAACTGATGAGCCTGGGCTCATCAGTTAAGATTCATGATCACATGTAGGCTCCCAGTATGCATAGGGAGCTGGTTTAAAAGCCAGCTCCTATATCCGAGGCAGCAGCACAGGGCAGCATAAAGGAGCCGGTACACACAGAGAGTCAGCCTAAAAGCCAGCTCCCCATGTGCACCAGCTCCTGGGTAGCCAACTGCCCTCCCACACTGCTTCCTCTGATACAGAAGCAGCAGCACAGGGCGGCTAAGCTGGCTCCCCACTTGCAATGGCTCCTGGGAAGCCGCCTGTTGTCCTGCATGTAACCACTGACATTTTCAGCAGTTACATGGTTACTTAATTACACACATTTTAACATCCCTAGTTCAAAGCAATCAGTTTAACACTAAACACACTAGGGATGTAAGTGACTAGTCAAGTAGTCGACTATCTGATAAGTCTAGGCTTATCACAGGGGCTGGCCATCTATGGCTCACTTAGGAGCCAAATATGGCTTGTGGCTTGAGCTCAGCCCTCACCCCATCCCACCCCACCCCACAACGGGGAGCCCATGCTGGTGCTACAGCCTCTCATCATGCTCCAATCTTGTAAGGAGCGCCAGAGCTACAAATGGCTCCGCAAGTGCTCCCCTTTCCTCTCCTCCTCCCCTGGCTGGAGAAACAAAGCAGCAATAGGCTCACTGCCTGCAGGCTTTTCCTGCTGCTGCTCCATTGCCCAGAATCTGGCCAATGGAGGAACAGAAAGCCATGCCTGAGACAGGGAGCTTGAGAGCAGACCAGGGGGCAAAAGCAGACCTGGCTGCCATCTTACCCGCAAAAGACCCAATGCTGCCATGGCCATGTCCCTGCTACTCAGCGCACTGCTCTGTACCCATCTCGTACCACCCACGCACACCGTGCTCTCTCGCCCGCAGGACAGCCTCATGGGGCTGCTGGCGTCCATCATCATTGGCAGGGCTTGACAAACCACAGCAAAATCTACTCGCCAGCCCCGCACTGCACGTGTGCCAGATCTGCATTGCACACGCATGCGCTGCCGATGAACGGGGCGACCGGCTGAAATCTACTCACCATGGGCGAGTAGATTCACTGATTTGTCAAGCCCTCATCATCGGCTTCCTGAGCACCTTCTTCCTGGTGCCAGTGGACTGGATCCTGGCCAGCCTGCCTGGACCCTCCAACCGGACTCCCTGCACTCCACACTCAGCCCTTGGGCTGCTGATTTATTCCATGACCCATGTGGCTGGCTGCCACATGGGAATGACTGTTACAGTGAATATACCCTGTTACAGACACTGGGAAAAAAAAACAACTAAGTGCTGCCTAAACCCTGCACCACCCACCCACGTCAAGAACCTGCACCACCAGCCTGCTCCTGCTCCCCCCCCAGGTCAGACAACCACATGCACCCTGCTTCTTCCCTCTCTCACCTGGCCAGGCACCCGCCTGCACCCTGCTCCTGCACCCTACTTCACATCCCTAATAGGGATGGGGGTGCAGGATTTGGGTGAGGACTAGTCGATTCCCTACCTTGCTGCCTCTATCAGAAAGAGGCAGCGGGGGGGGGGGGGGGGGAGGAAGGGGTGCTTCAAAGTGGCAGCACTGCATGGAGCCTGGGGTCAGCTGGGGACTCCCCCGCTGACCCTGGGATCCATGCGGTGCTGCCACTTTGAAACATCGCAGGGAGCACGGAGCCAGTGGGGCACTGCTTGAGTCCCCCACTAGCCCTGTGCTCCCCTCAGGACTTTTGCCTCTGAAGTATAGCAACAGCACATTTCAAAGGCAGAGGCACCCTTATCGACTAATCAAATAGTTGACACAAATTGCATTGACTATTCGATTAGCCAATTAATCGACATTTTATATCACTAATCTCTATCCCACTTAACAGGCCACTCTGTCTCACACACTGGACCCCTCATTTTTGGCCCCACCCCAGAGCCATGGAGGGCCCACAAAATCCACTGGAATCTCAGGAGAGTTAATCTGACCTCAGTCCTCCTGACCCCTCCCCCCAATGGGGCTGGAGCACCAGGGGAGTGAGATGTCTCAGTTGAGAGCCACATCAGTGAAGGTTGGGTGTTTTTAGAGGGGCTGGAATTTTGCTTGTCAATTGTGTGGTCCCTGACTGACTTTTCTGTGGGTCAGCAGCCTCTGGCCCAAAAAAGGTTCCCCACCCCTGCCATAAAGAAAGACAATCTTGAAACTTTTTGCATTGGGCATAATATTTTACTTTATTTAAAAATGAAGCCTGGCCAATAAGCCCCCAATAAGGGCGCAGCCTGATAACATTCCTGGCACACACCCCATATCCCAACCCTGAACCCATCATACACCTGAATCTCTGCCCTGAGCACCTCATACACCCACACCCCCAAACTCCTGCACACCCACATTCCCAGACTCCTGCTATAACACTTCTGTACCCCCCCAAACACCCAACCCTGTGCCCTGAGCCCATCATACACCTGAACCCCCAGCCCTAAGCCCTTCATACCCCACACTCCCAAATTCCTGCACCCCCCACATCCCCAGACATAAGATGGACAGAAGACAGCCTGAATGCGTGCATGAAGCTGGATTTCACCAGTTATGATGTAAACTTAAAAGAAACGTGCAAAAAGAGGCAGCAGCAGAAGTCCCATTAAATAGTCTGTCAGTACAATGTTTCATTTATGCTGTCATTAATCATATCAATTATCAATAATATTAAGTTGTATATTTTCAGTCATGCAAATGGACATTCTTATATGGCTCTCTTTTGATCACTGTTCTGAATTTTGTAGTTTAGCTCCTTGGTTTGAAAAGGTTGCTGACCCCTAGCTTATTGGGTAGTCAAGTCACTACTCAGCTAGTTGCTTACCCCCACCCTTTGCTGCCTCTGTATGAGAGGCAGCAAGAAGGGGGAGCAGGAGCCAGTGATGGGTGGAGCAGACTTAAAAGCTGGTTCCTCCCAGCACTGTCTCCACAGGGGGCCAGGGGAGGCAGAGGCGCAGCGGGAGACCCAGTTCCCAGGCACAGTGCCTCTGCTTTTTAAATGTAGTAAGAACCTGACAGCTCTCACTACATGTAAAAAGCAGCGGCGCAGCAACTCCCCAATCGACTCATCAAGTAGTCAATGGAAAGTCCATCGACCAGTCAATTCGCTTACCAACCGCTATTTCACAGCCCTAAACCACACACACGCTTACTACAGGTTGCACCTCTGTGGTCTGGGACTCCCTGGCGCCCGACCGTGGATGTTGCTGGACCTGAGGGCCCCAGTGGCAGAGGCGGCGGCGGCTGCTGCTGCTGCTGCTGGTGGGTTCCCCCGCCCCCCAGCCCGCACCACAACCAGCCCCACCGCTCGCCCCCCGCTCCTCACCTCCCCAGCCCCTCCCCCGCGCGCCTCACCTCGCTGCCGCTCTCCAGCAGGAGCCACTGGCCGCTCATCCCCACTCGCCTGAGGCACCAGGTCCGGCCGGAGCCCTCCGCGGGCGAGGGGCCGCCGCACTCCGCCATCCCGCCAGCACCGCCCGGCCTCGGGCGCAGGCAGGAGCAATCGCAAGAGGGGACAGCGGCACCATCCAACTCGGGCGGCCGGATGCTCGCAGGCCGGCGCCTCCCCCACCCAAGATGGCACCGAGCCCACAGCGCCTGCGTGCGCCGCAGCCCAGCCAATCGATGCCAGAGCCGTGACTCCGAGGGGCCGGCTTTACTGTGCGCGTGCTCGGAACTCCC